>CM061348.1:39885256-44685256 GCA_030867105.1 Liasis olivaceus | reverse complement strand
TGATTATAACTGTGTGGGGGCATGATAACAAATCTGAATTCAGAAGCTGTTTGAGATGGCTGCAAATTGGGGTTATCAGATCTGGGCTGCAAATATTCACACAACCACTGGGTGGCAATGAATAGATTTTTCTTTGTCAATTTTCTGTCATCTAGTGGTCGCCTGGAGTTTTGCAGCTCAGCTTTGATAGCCCTACTACAAAATTTGGGAGTGCAGGAAGAGCAATTGTAAACAATACATGTTCAAATGCCACCAGCAACAGACTATTACAACCACATGGCATCTCTGTAGCACACAAACCAACAAAATCACTCCAAAATATCTTAAGTAAACCAAAAGACCCAGTGGCACAAGAAGAAAAAACAGGAGTCATCTACAACATACAGTGTAAGGACTGTAACAAACACTATGTAGGACAGACAGGCTGAAGACCCGCAGAGCACATCCACGAGCACCAACTAGCAGTCAGAAGACATGATGAAAACTCCTTAATCTCACAACACATGGACAGACTCAACCATAGTTTTAACTGGGAAACTGTCAGCATTTTAGACCAAGCTAAATCCAAAAATGCAAGAGAATTCTTGGAAGCCTGGTATTCAGACAAGGCAGCCATCAACAGGCACATAGAGATAAACAGCATTTACATACTATTCAAAAGAGACAAAAGACCAGAAGATCGCCTCACCAGCAATCATCACCCACATAAGCAAAGGTTACCACCAGGCACACAATCAAGCAGTAAACATATGCTAATCAAGGAACTACCAGAGGAGCAAAACAAACCCCCCACCCCAACCAGCACTGGCAAGGCAGGCCACAGTATCTAAATAGAGAGCAAACCCCACCCCATTTTGGCACTGAAGATGTTACCTAGCTGGGTTATGAAATGTTTGCAAGAAAAGAACCAAGCTCAGAGAACCCCAAGGACTCCACAGTTCAACCCTGAGCTACACATATTCGCCTCTATTGGTCTAGATTACATGAAAACGAAGGATCATAATCAAGAAGAAGCAGCAAAGCTTAATTAGCACTGTTCATGGCTGCACTACATTGTTGGGGCCATACAGACTTCATCCCATAGGGCAGGTGGAGCTGCAAAGTTGACTTCTCATCACAAGTGATCCCTCTGTAATGAAACAGAATGATATGCCTGTTCCTGAATAGGAAGAAATTAAATACAATGCTACTATTGATCATTCATGTACAGTAACTTTAAGGTTAGAGTCCTTTTATAAATAAGAACTTGGGTTTTGGTGAAATGTCCAGGATCAGAAAAGAAGGTAATGACTAGCTTTAGAGAACCACATCTCCAAAATCCTGTTTTTTAAATGCTAGTTAAGTAGTAGGGGACTTCTCACCAGTATCGTTTTTGGCTAGTCTCTACTAAATATAACTCAGTTTCAAGATGTCAGATAGTTAGGCCAATAATCACTCTTAGGATATGGAAAGCTGCCTTACTGTTAATTAATACAGAAAATTAATCCAAATTTTGTCTACTCTGATTGGTAACAGCTCTCAAAGAAAGGTTTATCTGATTGCCTACTATTCAAGCATTTTTAAATGGAGATGAACCAAATCTGGAGCATTTTTGCAGATGTAAACATTTAGTCTACCACAAAGCTACCACAAAGCGCCCCCTGTGGTAGATATACTTGTAGGGCAAAAGGAGACAAACTTTTTGGAGAGCATGTCTTAGACACTTTTACACATTCCTTGCCTGGGGAGTGGCTTGCCTATTTACAATAGGCCAGTCAGATAATGCCAATTACCAGAAGGCACACTGATGGAGATTGCTTTCCTCTACCCTCCCTTTTCCCACAGGATCTCTTACTGCCCTAGTTAACATCTATATTTGTCTGAGCAAGGAGACCTACTTCTAAACCAAGCACTGGGTTTCAGCCAGTCATGACTTTTATTTTCTAAGAGTACCTATGCAGTCTGTGTGAGACCCAAAGGCATTTTCAGAAATAATGATGCTGGTAAAGTCTGGTGCTTCACTTTGCAACATGCCAGCTTCCCACTTCTTTTTACTTAATTTGCAAAAAAAAAAAAATTAAAAAGTGGTTAGGTAAAGCAGGCAACCCAGTGGTATCAAAGGAGATGTCTTCAGAGACATTGGTGCCTTCAGGGACCACATTGCCACTCTGCCCAATGAAGCTTGTAAGCAGAAAGAATAGAGCCTCTCCTATAGTTTAGCTTCAACATGATATTGCCACAGATCTGTTTTAAAATGCAGAAGTGACGTATCCCTGCTTCTTACACAAAATGACAGAAGATAGTAATTTGTCATCTATGCACATATGTTTACAATGAACCTAGGATGCACAATGCCAAACAAGAACAATGGGAGTCCAGGTTTCCTAAGAATATGCTTCTGGAGCTTGATTTTTCATCCCTAATAAGACATAAAATTTTAGGATTGAGAAGTTAAATCTACCAAGGGAAGGTGGGGAAAGGGGTCATGATTGGGTATGACTAGTTGCAATTAAAAATGTAATTTATTACTCTAGACTACATGTATAATTTGAATGCAGAGAATTAAGGTTTTCTTCTGAGATGGAAATAAAGATTAATTTTTAATTTCCTTTCTCAATGCACATTTAAGAGCAACAGACTGCACAGAAAACTACAGGTCAGAATAGCTTTATGGAAGGATGACAATGTTCACTTGGCAAATAATTTAATGCTCCTGCTGCCTTTGTAATCTTGGACTGCAGCTCCCTCATGTGAGACAAAAGCAGGGGATGATGTGGGTACAAATGGTTTGGTCAACCTGTTTTTGATCTGAGAGAGAGAAGGAACTGCCACAGTAAGAGAGCTGGGTACAAAGGCGGTTGGCCAGTTATTGTAGTCCCTTTCTTCATTACTTAACTAGCCATGATTCTCCCTCAGCAATGTTTACCTTTCTGGAGAGCTCAGTGGTTTTATGTACTGACTATGCATTTGGGAGTGCAGCACCTATGCCTTGGGAAGATCCCCAGAAGCTCAAAATTGTATGATTTTCTCCTCCCCCCACAACTCCCCCAATTCCACTGGATATCAGGACATTGCTATGATTGGGAAGTCCTACCTACCTCCTATGCACTGCTTATGAAGACTTCCTTATCACCCATCACTGCCCAATGCGGGTATAATATCTGATCCACATCTCTCACGTTTCAAGGCAGAGAAGGGAACATGGATGTGGATGAGGATATGGAAACTGTGCACCAAAATCCATGCAAGCTTACCAACGTAATTGTACTAATGTAATGCCCATTTCTGCTATTTAGTCTAGCAGTTGGTCTGGCAATTAAGGACAATTAAGTCAATTTATGTTTTAGGGTTTTTTCTTTCTTTCTTTACTATTTCAGTTTATATAGCTGCCCACCTCAAACTTGTGATTCTGTCCAGTCCATCTCTTGGCTAGGAGAAATTGTTAGATTCCCCACCCCACCTGATGTTATTTTTTAAAAGGATATTTTAATTTCGCCTTACCTTTCATCTTATCTTTATATGCAAGACTGCTTCTGGTCCCAGTGTAGGCCCCACAGGCATTATGAGTTTTGGTCCTGCCTTAGGCACGAAAGCTGGCTGGGGGACTTTGGGCCAGTCACTCACTCTCAGCCCAACTTATCTCACAGGGTTGTTGTTGTGGGGAAAATAGGAGGAGGAAGGAGTATTAGATATGTTCGCCGCCTTCAGTTATTTATAAAAATAATACAGGTGGGTTGTTGTTTTTTAAAATGTATCAGTGAATTAAGTTAATAAAGAACATTTGCAATGGGACAAGCAACCATTTTGAGAATAAATAACCCACATTTAATGATTGAAGCAGATGAGAATTAAATAAGAGGTTGAAGGGATTTCTGGAAGAATTAAGAGGGAGGGGAGATGATAGGTTTGTTAATATCTATTGAAGAGAAGGTCAGAGGTCATTATATTTAATAACTTTAGTTTTTCTTTCTTTTTTCCTTGCACCTCTTCTTTTTCTTTAGATTTGTCTTTCACTTTATGTAAAATCCTTAATAAATATAAATTTTAAAAAGAGAATAAACAACCCACAGATAACAGCCATTTTGTGACCACATTGACAACACAGTCACAAAATTTCACATGTGTTCACCAGCACATCATTGTCAGCCAAACCTGCTTTTGTCATCTCAGTGAATTGTACAGTTCAGTTGTATCTAATGCAGTACTAAGCTATTCACAGAATTGAAGTTCTCATGTCCATAAGATGGTGGAGTAATTGGGGGGAGGAGATACTAGAATATGTTCTTCAAAATGTCCTAATGGGAAGAAATGGAATGCAACAGCTTTAAGCAACAAATTCTGGTTTGGGTCCCCAGTATTTGCCCATTGGACTTCAACACACCAAGTTGAAGGAGGCCTGGGCCCTGGAAATTCTTGATTTTAAGATTAGATCCTGGAAAAACACTTTACATCCTGAGGTGCTCTAATCTTCAGCGTCTGGGAGAGAACTGATACATGTTTTGGGGACAGGAAATATAATGAACACAAGTTACACCAAAGCTGGCAGTATTTGCTTCTGATCCTCGCTCCCCAAATCAGATTTCTGGAAGGAAGCAATATACTGTACTGGATTCAAAAAGGTTTCTATGCAGTCATTTTCAACAGTTCTCAAGATCACTGACTTTGGCCCTGGTAATCAACCAGGAGATTTCAGCAGTGTCAGAGCGCAATGTGTGGACTGGATCTCCGGAAATGGCATTTAGATGTTTGTCTTATCTAAACGAGCTCAGAGCTAAGTAAACTGCTCCAAAGAGAGAGACAGAGTAACCCTGACAACTCCCTCCCCAGCTTTTTATCACAGCCTCAAAAAGGACTGAATTGAATCAGGCATCAGAGGCTTATCTTCTAGATGATGTTCAAAAACTCCAGCTGAGCCTGTCATACTGATTAGCTCTCAAATCATTATTTTCAAGACACCCACACACGTACACATCTTCCTTCTGAGTGTACAGTACAGGCTGGCCACTTCCTGAGCACTTTGGTGCAGGCTTCTTTTCCCTATAGTATCATTTTGATACCCCCCACCCCCAAACCCTGCCTGTTAAAATTAGTTGCAACCGCTGTAATGAAACAGTTGTCCTGGAACATTTACTCCATGCCTACCTCATTCTATTCTGGTGATCAGACTGGCAGATGTCATCTGATTGACCTGTTCCTCTTTCTGAATCCCTTCTGCCTACAGGTAATAGACTTGAATGCATTGCAAATCACCTTGAGGTGTATCCATTTCAAACATTTCACACATGAGGACTCTCTCTCCTGCCATTTATGCCAGTATTACTTAACTGGTCAGAAGCAGGAATAGAAGACAGTCATTTGTAATACAAACAATAAGCATTCTGACTAACTAAGGGCTTACATAGTCATTGCAAAGCCAAGCAAAGCCAAGGTTCATGCAATCTGCTAAGCTGTTAACTATAATTCCAAACCACAGTGGCTGCATTCACACAAATACACAAAGCAAAAGTCAAACAAACCACGTGATGGTTTAGCACATTATATGAACCAAGCCTAAATTTGATATGTGACTATACCCTTTGGCATGCTGAGAAACTTCAGAACATGGGCCTGCAACAGATTCTATGAAGTTAGGATTCAACATCCTTCAAGCAATTCCAGGGATTGTAGATCAATACCCAAGGAAATATCTTCATTGTATCTCCCACTGTTACTGTTCTCTTAACCTGCACACAAATAACATTGAAAAGAACTCCAGACCAAAACTCCATGTAATCTCCACTCATTTGTCTCTCTCTTTAGCAGTTACCCAAATTAATGGCTATCATCACACTCTGTGGAGGTCAGTTACTTAAATTAATTTGGAGTTGGGAAAAGACATGTATTCTTGTGTTTGTTCCCTT
The DNA here is from genome assembly GCA_030867105.1 of Liasis olivaceus. NCBI lineage: Eukaryota > Metazoa > Chordata > Lepidosauria > Squamata > Pythonidae > Liasis > Liasis olivaceus. The sequence goes on along the minus strand of CM061348.1, from coordinate 44,679,377 downwards.
CCACTCCATTTCATGGCAGGAACCTAAACAAAAAACTAATAAGTCTATTTTCTATCCTGAAGACTGGCTTACCAAACCTAGCTAAACTCTCCAATACAAAATTAATAGATAAGGCTATTCAAGCTTCAGAAAGATTCAGAAGTGATGCTTCAGACCACACATGAATCTGAGCCTGTCTACTGTTCAATAAAGCATATACATCTTTTGTCAGATCTCTGCGAGTGCCTGTAAAAAGATGTAGATGTTTTAATGGCTCAAATCATTAAAGCAGTATATCTTTAAGGGACTCTTAAAGCAGCCACACCCTTTTCAGGCTCAGAGGGAAGCCTGAAAAATAGATACAGAGGCTTTAAATAATAGCAGAGAGGTTCTGGGCTTGCACTCATGTGAGGTCTGAAGTACATCTTCCAAATAATTTTCAAAGCACACGTGGCCTACATAGTGCTGTAGTCTCAGCAGAATTGGTACCTGCTGCATTTCATTTGGATTAAGAGGATAAATGCCTTTCCTAATTATGGGGTACCAAAGTTGTACATAAGGCACTATCATATCCTGGAGAATTTGCAGTCCAAATCTGACATATCTTGATTAATATTAAAATTTTATTAATAATAAAAATATTTTAAAAACATATTAAAAGAATGGCTGAAGAGAAGATGGAAACAGCCATGTTCCCTCACAGACAATTTGTCATAATTCCAGTATCTCAAAGGGACTTAATTTACCATTGTTAGGAATTTTATTCCTAGGGACCTAACCTTGAAGGAATAACAGCCCTTGTCTAATCACCCGTAGAATCAAATGATGTACTTTTTAGTAAGAGTGAGTTGCTTGTGGCAGTATTTCTCTCACCTTTCACCTGCATCTGCTGCTCTCTCTGTCCTTATAACATCTATCACTTGAAGAGAAACCACTCCTTCTTCAAACCCCACATCACAACATGGTGATTTATAGCATCTCCCGATGGTATATCAGCACATTCTTGCTCAGCCCATTTTTGGGAAACTTTACAATGGCGGTGTGTGTGTGTGATTTGCTCCTGGCATTAAATTAGATGTCATTTGACAAGGTTATAACATCCAAGTAGTTTAATTCAACAAGATAAAGAGCAGATATTTCAATCAACTGTGAGCTAAATTTCCCAACAATAACCTTCTCACCACTTCATCAATAAATTTTGGAACCTAAATACCCACTCATTTCTTTTAGGCCACCAAATGCTAATGCTTCTATTGATATACAAATCTTCCAAGATATTCTTCAAACTCTGATTCACATCAGTAACCAATTCACATAGGGTCTTATATAGGCAGTCTTGAAAAGAAGCATATTTGGATATATAAATACACCTGTTTAAAAAAATGAATAGTGGACAGAGTTAAATAGAATTCAGCAGGTTTCTGTATGAAAAGAATCAGAGATAGGTTTACAGGCAGGAAATAAATTCTTACTAATGGTGCCTGTTTTCCAGCAGAAAAGGTTGGCAGCCTCTATAACCTGATTAGAATCATAAATTCTTATGAGTTTTCTTCTAGTAACATAGGTTTACAAGAGTATTAAGGACAACTGTTTGCTTGAAGCTACTATATTTGGGCATACAAATCTGGATGACTTCTGGATGGCAGCAAACAGATACAGAACGTTTACACTGTCCTATCCTCTACTGGTCCTCGTAGGACTTCTATGGCCAGGGACTCATGTACTAGCTAGGTGCCTTTGAGTTCTGTCAGAAAAATGCCTTTGAACTCTGCCACACTATGTTTGTTGCAAGGTCAAACCACCTCAAGGCCATCTTTGCATTACTGTGCCTTACACTGCCCTCATCACTTCAGTCTCCAAGGCAGGTCAAGGCTCCCCAACTTTATGGATGCAGAGAAGAAGGGTACTGTTCTACAGAAAAAGACCATAAACACAGAAGCAACATGGAAGCAGGTACATTTGTTTTAGTTCTGAGGCATAGGATCAGAAAAGGTAATTCTCCAGGTTGCCTAAGAGTCATCTTTATTTCCTTTTCAAAATACACCATCATCAGATTACAGTGGGTGCCATAGGAGTGTAGGTAACATGATGCCTCTTCTCTTATAGTTGGATGTACTCTACAGGTGGCCCCTAGGTACATTTCTCTCATCAGAAGGAATTTAGTTAAGTAGTAGAAATGGCATGCAGAGGATGGGTTTTGAGTAGAAAACCAAGAATACTGCTATGAGAACAAGGGTCTGCATGGAATGACACTTGGGATGGGGTGGAAGGGACAAGGTGGATGGCTCCTTCTGTCCTCCCTTCTCTGAAAAGCAGCACATATTCATCATCACATAAGCCACGGTCTAGTTCAGTATTTTTACATCTTAGTCTTGGGGCTAGTAACATGTATAATTTCATGCCAAAATGAGTTGAGCCAAGCTTGCTGCACTGAGGGAGGGCTACTACTAATCCTGCCACGTGTGTCCTGGACATATATCCCGAAGCCAGCTCCAATAACATGACTACTGAGGATAAAGAGTAGTGTGCTTTTAAATATTTTTCAAGTAAAGAAACTAAAGAAGGTGAAAAAACCTAATTCAGATGTAAAAGATTTTCTCAAGAACAGCAACAGACACCCTTGATGGGGAAATAAAACTGAAATCTGATTAAAGCTAATGAATCAGCAGTGCCGACACTATCTCTAAACCCAACACCCTTTCCTTTCCCCTACTGCACCCTGTTCATTTTTTTGCAAAGCCCCTTTCCCTCAGCCTCTCCCCATTCTCAGGCCCAAGCTGAGATTAAGGCTGATAAGAGGAATGCTTATATTTGAGTTTGCAGGATCAGTCACTGGTTCATTTGATTAGAAAACAATGGCTTCATCACTTCCTGCAAGAGCATCTCAAGCTCCCCCTTTCCGGCTTTGGGTTTCCTCCCTTGTGCATTTCTGGGGATGTTTTTCATGCATATGTTTCTGAGGATTTCTGGGTCCTTCTAGCAAAAAAAAAAAAAAATTCCGTCACCAGTAAAAGGGACTGTTAAAATTTCTTCACGACCATAGGGAAGAAAAGACTTTTCTCAATATGTCAGGTTAAGTTAACTACTGAATTTCTAGAATATTTTTTTCCACTGGCTTTTACAACACCAATGGCTGGTTCCACCCAACTAAATTTAAAGTTTAACCTTCTTATAATTAAACTTATTTAGGACTATTTTACCCATCTTTGGGGCATTTGAACAATGAATCAGTTGAATCTGGGAGCATCAAAAAGCAATACAAACATTGCAATGTCAGGAAAGAATGCATATTTTATTTCCAACTAAGATTTCTCTCTCTCTCAAGAATATTTCAGCTAATCTAAGTGAATTCAGCCAGTCAATACTGGTGGCTTTAAAAAGGCATTCAGATATAACAAGAAATCTGTTCAAATACACATTAAAACAATGGCTTGAAATGCATCAACCCCTATAGAATTGTACCCAAAGATGAAATGTTGGGTTCCTCTATTTGAACAAATTCAACTTCCGTATTTTACTGTATAAAGGGATTCTCCCTAAATGAGGATTATAGAATCCACTTTCCTCTATAAAAATAGGCTTTCTCTCCAGTTTGGGAAACACTGTAAATTACAACAATTAGAGGAGGGGCTACACAGAGAAAATATTTCTTAATGTTCTCTCCAGACATTTTGGTCTTTCCTGGATCCCTTCTGAACCTTCCAGCTCCATAACTGCCAGAACGATGGCTTCCTTTACAGCTTCGGCTAATATATTTCAAAGATGCTAATGAAAACTTGAATCATATTGTTTTCTCTTGAACTCTGTGAGTGTATATTTTATTAATACTGCAGTTTCATCCTGCTGGGATTTTCATCATTCTTGGATTGTTCTTACCTGTATTAACTCATTCTGTTCTTCTTGGTGATGGAAAAGAATTCTATCACTGGGAGTCTCATATCACACCTTGTACAAACAGTGACTACTAGAATCAAATGATGCCTGCTAGTTGTCATCTTTCTTCATCAATCTGAAAACTAGTGGGGTGGGCAAAAAGAAGGTGTACTCCTGAAAATGTTGTCCAAGCAACACTAGTTTTAAAAGGACTTATCCTGGAGGAATTTACATTTTAAATTCCTGCCTCTGGAGAATTTGCATCTCAGTGAATAAAAGCAGGATAATTTGTATTTAAAAAATTATGTGCAATTTTCATTAATAGCTAGGTATATTAGATGAGATGCAGACGAGCATTCTGTATTAAGAGATGCTGCAAACATAAACAGTTATGAATGTTTCTACAGATTTTAAAACTCCCTTTAAAATACTGGATCAGAATACTCAGTTGTAAATGTGAACAAAGAAGCTGACTGGATTTTTACTGATCCACACATCTGTAGTTCTTTGTACTTTTTGTTTCTAATTATCTTCAGCAAGTCCAGGCTTGTTTTTATCTGTCTCCCGATCTGTTATTAAGATTTTGATCAAAGAAGATTCACATTTCATTTCTTACATTCTCCTCTTCTTATGGCTACTTTTACTTCTATTTTTCATCCTTGTGAGTAATTGATAACACTGCGGTATTTAGGGTATATTATTCATTTCTCATCTGTTCATAATATATTGACAAAACTATTTTTATCAAATGAAATTAATATTTTACTTCTAAAATATATTCTCTTCATTTTCAGCATCGCTTCTCCAGTCACCCGTTTCACTGTAAGAGCCAGTCACATTGATCACAATGTTTCATGTAGCCTGAAAGTTCTCAGGACAACAAAAGACTCCTGAGAAGCAGTTCGTGAACAGTAAAAATGTAGGAAAATATTGCAGGAGGAAATAAATTCTGATTATAATTAGAATTATAATAGATTATTATAGAATTATAACAATTCTGATTATACAGAAAACTTTGCCACTGCTTCAGTTCAGTACAACTAAGACGACTTTCCTGCTTTCAGTTCTCTTGGTGTTAATATAAAACTATTCTGTGCATATATAGTACTTGGATGGAGTGTTCAACAAAAGGCTGGTCAAAAGGGGACGTACACAAACCTTTGAAAAATAACTTGGAGGATCTCAGGAACGTCGGCCAAGTCTAACTTGGGCTGCATGCTTGATGGCTTAAGGCCTTCTTTCTACTGGCTTCAGGCCATCCCAAAGTAACTTTATAATTTGTACATTATCTAGTCCAGATGTTGGTGTTTGTCTATACTTTGGGCAGGCAGTATTTGTAAGCCAGTGCATTTGGACAACAGGATCATCACAGTAGGGAAGCTTTACATTATGATTTTGATGGAAGAATTCTGAAAGGAAGAGGAGGAAAAGGAACACAAGCATAATTCAAATTTAAAATACAAATAGAAATATAATGAATAAGAATGAAAAGGAGAGCAAGTTTGGTGTATTGGTTAAGGCACCAGGCTAGAAACCGAGACCATGAGTTCTAATCCTGCCTTAGGCATGAAGCCAGCTGGGTGACCTTGGGCCAGTCACCCTCTTTCAGCCCCAGGAAGAAAGCAATGGCAAACCATTTCTGAAAATCTTGCCAGGAAAACTACAGGGAGTAATCCAAGCCAAGCAGTCACCAGGAATCAACACCGACTCAAAGACAAATAAACAAATAAATAAATAAGCAAAACTTCCATTGTGGGAGTTTATTATAGGCTACCTGGTCAGACAGAAGATACAGATGAGGCTTTTCTCCATCAAATGACTAGTGACAATGATAATGGGGGGTTTCAATTACCTTGACATCTGCTGAGAATCTAACTCTGCCAAGACGAAGAATCACAAGTCCACAGATTTTTGTCCTTTCTTGATGACAATTTTATTTGTCAAAAGGTAGAAGAAAGAAGAAGGGTTCTGATGTCCTCAACCTAATCCACACCAAAGAATTGTTTGAAGAAATGAGGGTGACTAACACCTTTGGGGAAAGTGGTCATTGTTATTCTGGAGTCAGACCTGCATACTGGACTTCATAAGAGTGGATACTGGTAAGCTCTAAGGAAAAATAGTTCTGATCCAATTACTTGAAATCCTGAAGGGGAAAAGTGGCCAGGAAGAATGGGAAATTTTACAAAAAGAGATACTGCAAGCAAAATCACTAGCAATCCCCACAAGAAGGAATACATGGGAAAAATCTAAAAGAGTCTAGTGTGGATAGCAGCAGAGCTAAAAAGAACAAAGGGCATGTACTAGAAAGGGAAGGAGAGGCGTGTAACCAAAGAAGGATACAAGCTAATGACAAGAAACTGTAAGAACCCTGCCAGAGAGGTTAAAGCTTAGAATTAACTCATGATTGTGGGAGACACCAAAAACAACAAAAAGTGTTCTTGGAAATGTTAGAAGGAAATAAAAGGAAAGCCCGAAAGAGTTTAGGCCCATTGCATGGTGAAAGTGGTGAAGTAGTAATGTGCGATGCTTAGAAAGCAGAACTCCTGTTTTCCCTCAGAAGGGAAATGAAGCCCTAGTTGGACCTCATTATGCCACTGGAAGAAGGAGGGAACTGCAGCTTAGGACATGGAGAGGACAAGAGAAATCTTGGCTAATTTAAATGAATTCGTCTTCAGGGTAAGATGGATTACATTCCCGAGTATTGAAGAACTAGCTGCGGTGCTTGCAGAATCATTCAGTAATCTTTGAGAACTCTAGAGCAGTGTTTCTCAATCTCAGCAACTTTGAGATGTATGGACTTTAATTCCCAGAATACTGGAGCTGGAGTCCACACATCTTAAAGTTGCTGAGATTGAGAAACACTATCCTAGAGGACTGGTGAGATTCGGAAAACTGGAGGAAAGCAAATGTTCAAAAAAGGGAAGGAGGCGGACCAAGGAAACCACAGACCTATCAGGTTGTCATTTATACTAGGCAAAGGCCTTGAACAGATTATAAAGCAGTGTGTTTGTGAGCACTTGGATAGGTATGCCTCAATTAACAGGAGCCAGCATAGGTTTTTCACAAAGAAATGATTGCACCAAAGAGTGCTCACAAATGGTTCCACTTCAGCTTGAAGGAAAGTATTGAATGGAGGCCCTAGGACTCTGTCCTGTACCCTGAGCTTTTCAATATTTTTATCAATGTTTTGGAGAAGGATTTGAAAGGCCACTTATCAGGCTGGCAGATGACACAAAGCTAGTTGGGTGACTAATGCTTTAGGGGAGAAAGAGAGAGAAGATTCAAAGAGTTCTAGACAGGTTTGAGCAGTGGGCTAAAATGAATAGGATGGCATTTAACAGGGAGAAATGTAAAGTTCTGCATCTGGGTAAGAAAAATGAAAGGCATAGGTTTAGGATGAGGGGAGACCTGGCCATGCAGTAGGACATAGAAAAGGGACCATAAGATAAACATGAGTTACCAGTGTGATGCAGCTGCTAAAAAGTCAAATACTTTCTTGGAGTGCATTTATAGGAACATGGAGTCCAGATCATGGGAAGTGTTTTACAATATTCTGCCCAGTCAGACCCCATTTGGAGAAATGTGTCAATTTCTGAGCACCACAGTTCAGAAAGAACAGTGACAAATTGCAGCAAGTTCAGAGGAGGGCTACTAAGATAGAGAGGGGTCTGGAAACCAAGCTCTATGATCTGAGTATATTTATCCTACAGAAGAGATGACTGAGGAGAGATATAATAGCAGTCTTTAAGTACTGTATCTGACAAATTGTTGTGTAGAGGAGGAATAGATTTATTCTCTCTTCCAAGGAAGTAGGTTAAGCTACATGTCAGGAGGACATCAGAATTCTACAAACAGGCTGCCACATGAAGCAATAAATTCTCCTTTGCTGAAGGTCTTCAAACACAGACTGGATGGTTAGAGATGGGTAACAGGCCCTGCACTGAGCAGCGGATTGAACTAGATGACCTCTAAAGTCCTTTCCAAAGAGAGAGAGAGAAAGAAAGAAATTATGACAAAAGCTAGAATATGTACCACACACCTTCTTCCAGTTGAAAGGTGTGCTACTGAAACTGCAAAAAATGACTGTGATGCAAGGGGTTAAACAACCTATTTCATAAGAACATCATAAGAGCTCTGACCCATCAGGTAAAAGGCCAGCTTAGTCCAGAATTCTGCATCATGCAGTAATTAATCAGATGGAACTGCAAAGCTTATAGTGAAAGTAAAGGCTTTAGTTGTAAGGACTTCTAAAATCCATGTCTTTATTAAGTGAAATCAAGGTTATAACATTTTCATTAACCTTCAGCTGGCTTAACAAAGATCTTGCCTTTTTATCAAATATGCATTTGGAAAAAACAGAATTTTCCAAAACATTTAAATACTTCTTCCGGTTTTATGGGTTGGCTCTAATCAAAGCTGGCTGAACTTAGTTCTGACATGGAAGTAAATATCACAAGTTATAATAGCTGAACTGATGCTTCATTGATTTCAAGAGAATCTAGGTTCACTTAATTAAACTGAATACTCTCCAAATTTACATTCACTAGGACAATGATCCTGAAATAAACTATAGTAGGTGAAACTAGGTAGACTGCTGTAGGAAAAACATCTATTGGTTTTCCTTCTCCTGGGATTTTTCTGGAAAATGCACAATTGCTTCCAAGAAGATAGACATCCACAGAGAGGAGGGGAACTTTCTCAATGAATCTCCCTCTTCCTTGCCAGCTCCTTCTGCTACCCACATTTGTCCTGGGAGGCTGACCACATGAGAGAGAGAGGATCACCTAATGACCTTCTCCAATTCAATTGGCAGGTACCTTTTCTCATCAAAAGCATATTTGCGTGAAGTCAAATGTATATATTGACTTCATATATATATTGAAGTATATATTCCAATTATTTATAATCTGACCTAGGGCAGTTCCGGTTTTCTAATCCAGGTCCCCTCTAAAACAGTCTCTAATTTGCCTATTGGGCTGATGTTGGAGTAATCTTTTTAAAAAGGAGTTAGTCTGAATAGAACTGTCAGCCTTTTCAGTTTCTAGCCCTTTTATGAGAGACTTCAAGTGGAACCTCAGTAGGAAAGGAAAAGGTCACATACTTTTGATCCAGCAATCAAGTCCAATATCCATAACCTGATACCTTTGAGGTGTGTTGGACTACAAATCCTATCATCTGCCAGGCAGTATGACTATGACCAAGGAGAGGGACAGTTAGGAGAAAAGTGATCTGGTCAGACTTGCAACATCTCTTAGAACCCTAAGCAGGACTCCTTTTTTTCATAGTCCTGTCATCTAAAGATCTTTTTAAACTTGAATTTTCAAGAACTGAAACTAGGACCTTATCTATATAGATTATTTTTAAAGGAGTCATGCTTCTTTCTTTTAAGATGCTCAAAGGAATTAATAACATCAAATTGCCCAATACACTTACAATGAAAACAGAAGGATTCAGACGTAAGTGATGTAGATCATGATCATATCATAAATCATAGTAATCCAATGTTAAAATGTATGGTTAAGTTTACCCACTTCAGTGCCACCTTTCATGCATTTTTGCATAAAAATGGAGGATGGCTGCAACTCATCCATTTGTTTCGAAAGACTGCATGAGCATCCTGAGTGGATAGATAGGGTGAAGGGGAACCACCAACCACCCTATGTTCTGAGTTGGCTATTCGCACACTGACAACATTCCCATGGCAGCCATTTTGTAACTGCATATGTGACCCACTGTCAAAATTCCAAGCATTTTGTGCTGCCCACAAGCACAAAATGGCTTCCTATCCTTGTCATAAAGGCACACAGTCCCCATTCCAGTTAATTATGTTTGTTTCATTTAAGCAGATATCGTCCCATATATGTGTCTGCTTAGTAGCATAGCAGATTGTACTAGTGAAACAGTACTTCTGATCATATTAAGAAATAATTATCTATTAATTCTTTTTTATGAAAAAAAGTAGTTTGGCCTGGGCTGCCAGGCTAAGTGATCCAGCTCTTCTGTGCTGCTGCTAACACTCGCCGCCTCTCTGTTTTGCCACCACTATGAGATGTGCTAAAGTGAGCAACTGAGTTTGCAAAGGCCTCCCTAGTTTCCAATCTATTTTGAAACCTACCAGAGATCCATTTATAAAGAACTACGTTGCATTTAAAACATACACAGAGAAGCAGATTTTGTGTCAGAGAGGGCCTCCAGCAAGTGTTACGCACCATGTCTATTAAAAGAAGTTAAAAAGAAAGTTATTCTTCAGTTTCAAGCACATATCTGCTAACTGGACTAGGAGGAATGCGGTAAAAATTCCTAGTGCAGATTCATGGACACCCATCAGATCTGTGCACCTGCTTAGAGGTGGATAACTTTGCCTGACATTTCTGTGGTGGGAAAAGAAACCTGAGGTTTTACCTGACAGCTTCACACAATTCAGCCAGTGTAAGGAAGGCTGCAGCCTTCCACTGTTCCCACCACACAGACACAGACACAGACGCACGCGCGCACACACACACACACACACACTCGTTCCTTGGTTCTCAGATCTTGGCAATATGTGCCAGAAACCTGTCAACTTGTTAAAAGTACATTAATGCAAATACCAAAGCTTTCAGTTATGTTTATGCTAATAGAATGCCTTTCGCTCTATGACAGGTCTGAGTGAAGATTCAGTAACAGGAAAATTAATTCCAGCTGTTGAAATTGATTTTTTTTTTTTTGAAAAAGGACGTAGTGTAATAAATAAATATATATCACCCATACACACAACACACATGCAAACAGCTCCCAAAATAAAAATTGGAAATATATGGTAAGGTACCAGAAAAGAATAAAGGAAAAACATAAAAGTAGAGAAACTAAACAACCTTCCCTTTTGGGAAGAAGTCTTCCTAATTTTTAAAAATATTTTATTTTATTTATTAAATGTATACGCTGTCCTATACCATCACACGTCTGGGCAGCGTGTAGTACAAGACAGCTTCAAACCAGACAAAAACAAATGTCTGGGAAAAAGAACACACCAACTGACAGACCAATTTCTCGCAAGAGCTCTGCCCCTATCCTAGCCCAAGGCCAGGTTTTAGGGGCTCATTTAAATAAAGTGAGGGTGGGGGTCATATGAATCTCTGGGGAGGTATTATTCTAGGGAGGCACTGAGGCAGAGAAGGCCTGTTTCCTGGGTCCCATCAGATGACACTGTTTAATTGATAGGACCCAGAGCATGCTGACTCTACCTGATTGTGGGGGACAGGTAGAAAGCACAGAAGACAAGCAGGTCCTCAGGTAACCAGGCCCTGTGCCGTGAAGGGCTTTATAGGTGATAACCAGCACCTTGAATTACGCAGAGCAATCTACAGGTAACCAGTGCAGCTCACAAAGCAGAGGTATTACGAGGATATTCTGGGGCATGTCCTACTTGCTCACGTCACTGCATTCTGGACTTCCAAGTGGTCTTCAAGAGCAGCCCCATGTAAAGTGCATTGTGATACAGGTAGTCTAAATGCTTTTAGTCAAACCTTCCTTAGAAGTAAGTTCAAACTTGCTATGGGATAGAAAAATATAAAGTCACTCTAGAAAGAATTGGCTAGGATTTCAGCATTCAGTACTGAGGAAAGAAATGGCAAGTTTTTCATTTTCTTTATAGGGTCACTTTGCTTTTGATCCCTTTGCATCTGAACCTTGCCAAGATCACAAATCCAATTGCTTTGAGATAGACCAATATATTTAAAGATAGATAATACTGACATATTCTATGCTCCTGCAAGATTTCCTCACCTTTTTCATGTAACCTAGGGCAACAATTAAGTAGTTGGACTTCTTATTCCAGCTATGTCCCTCTGATCAGTGTCTGGATGAAATTAAATCTTCTAAGTTTGATATGTTTTATCTGAGTTGACCTGCAGTTACTTTCAGGCATCCATCACAACACAACACCACACAATAACATCAAGGGAAATCCACTGAGACTTAATTGGGAAGGGATATCAAAATAGGGGAAGACTGCACAAAATAAGCCAAATGCAGGAGAGAATTCTTATCCCTAAATATGTTGGCCCCCTTTTGTAAGGTGGAAAGGATCTGGCTGCAGATGTAAATAGCTGAATAATTCATGGATTTACCTGGGTTTCAAAGGATATCCCACAGATTTCTATATATTCCCACTTGATTGTGGAGATAATACTTGTTAGCTCTCCCTATCTATTCTGTTAGAGACACCAGTTAGTGTAAGAGGCATTACAGTCTGCCTCCCGTACCTGTGCACCTACTAGCTTGCCTCTAATATCCATTCACATATGCAGTAGCTCTACAACTAGGTAGGGGAGTGGCAATTTACTTATTTCTGGCAAAGAATTATGGGATGAAGGATTGTACTGATATGACAAGTGTGTTGAAAATAAAGATTTGGGAGTGTGGTAAAATAGATTAGAGAAAGGATGAGTTGAGTGTCTGTAGAAATGTTTTGGATGAGAACAGAAGAAGGAGGAGAATATCAGGGTAAACTATGGGGCTAATTAGAGGAACGAACCAGAGGCACAAAGGCAGATCAGGTAGTTTGCCACTATATACAGCAATAAACATGACAAGGAAGGAACAGGGATGGAAGGCTTTGGTTTCTCCAGAGATGAAGCCACAGAAACTAAATGGTCAGTGTGTTGGCCACCACCATTAGAGATCAGGTAGCCAGGAAGGAAGAAGAGCTGTTGGCCAGACAAGGAGGAATGGAGCAGAAGCATCAGAGAAGTTGTCCTGGAGGAACTGATGTGGTTGGAAAGTGAAGAGCAGAGAGCAGATTGGACTGGAGCTGGTAATGTGGAGATGGGCAAAGCAAATGGAGTTCCATGGGGCCATCATTAGAACTGGTGCTGCTTGAGAGATGCTGCTTGTCACTGTTATTGCTGCTGCTATTTCAGACCCACCATGGTGGTGACACTGTAGGTCTGATGAGAAAGACTGTTGAATGACAGGGTACATCTTCCTGAGGGGAGGCAACAAGGAAAGGAGGATGTCTCCCAGCCTGGGCCCTAGTGAGAGTAGGTTTCTCAGATGGGCCTGTGGATTCAGCTGGTGTGGTAGATTGAAAGTGATAATGAAGATAGCAGGTATCCTGACTGTTGTCCCACTGGGTAGTGCAGTGAGGGTTTTGGGGTAGGATGGCAGTACCAAAGGTACAGTGGATGTCCTTATTTGATGTTGGGGTCTGTAAGGGATTGGATGGGACTGAATCCCAGCAAGACAGATGCTGTTGTAGGTAAACAATCTGCCTATATCCCAACTCCTACGTTGTCTCTAGATAGGTTGCATTTACCTTGAAGGAGAATTCCACATCCTGCAAGGAAGGGGATTCTCCTGGACTCATAGCTCCTGCCTGAGCAGTAGCTAGACGCCATGGCCAGAGGGTCTTTTCCCAGTTAGGGCTGGTGCAACAGCTGCAGTCCTTTTTGGACCAAGAGTGCCTCATGCACTTATCACCATGCATTTATACTACTGTAATTCTGTCCACATGGGGTTGCCTTGTAGGGTTAAGAAGACTATCCAGAGAGCCACTTTAGCAGCATAAAGCCTCTGCTACAGCTGCTGCATTGGTTAGTAATATGTTTCCAGGCACAATCCAGATCCCAATGGAAAAATAGCAGGCTCTAACAAGCATCTGTTACACTAACCTAGAGAGGGAATGGGTGTTTTGCTCAGAAACAGAGCACACTCTTTGCGTGTAGAAAGTGCCAGAATGGCATCTTCCATTCAAAGGTTTGGATAGCAGGTGATGAAAAGACCTCTGACTGAGATCAGGGAGAGATGCTGCCAGAGTGACCAATCTCACTAAGGTAGGCAGCTTATATATTGTAGTGTAAAACAGCTAACTTATGTCACTTGCTTGGAGAACTGAAACCCCCTTCTTGGAATATAAATCACAAGCACTGATTTTTTTTTTAAGGGCTATAAACTGAACTCCAAAGTCTGGTCCTTCTGAAGCAGTTGCTTACGCAAAGCCTGAATAATAACCCTGGCTAATACAATTCAAATTGCCTTCTCTGAAACCAGGCTAGTTTGTTTCTCATTGCAGAAGTCCTTTGAATGGCCAACATAGCTGGTTTCTACCATTTATAGGACATTTCTATGAGCAAATGAAGCATTGCAAATTAAATAAAAATTGATTATGAGGGAGGGAGTCCAATTGTTTTCAGGAAGGAGTCAAGGTCAATTTTATTCACTTTGTAGCAAATAAAAGTTTCTGTGTAATAGCTATACGGTATGAGGCATCTTCATGGAATTCTAAGTGACTTTAGTATTTAAACTGATTTTTGTATTATGTTTTGTGTTGTTTGCCACCTGGAGTTCCATTGGTAGCCGGGTGGTCATATAAATTTATTAAAGCAACAAACAAACAGCTTCACTGAACTGCAGCAGGGTCATTTACCCCCTCGTTATTAAAACAGGATAGTAGTAGTTGTAAATGGGGTTTTTAAAAAGCCAGCATGACTAATGTGTTAAAGGAAGACCACGAAAACTGAGATTCAAATTTCCACTCAGCCATAATGCTCTCATTGAGCAACCAGTCTACTCATTAAAAGCTTTTCTGCCCTCCAGCCTTAAGCTGCTTGACTCCTGCTCACACACGAGCCAGAAATGAAAATAGCTCCAGAAATCCCTTTTCTGATGTACCTTTACAGTGAGCACGGCCTCGGATTGGTGAGTTCCCTTGCTTGTTTACCTTCCCCGTTTGTGCTGGGAAAGCAAGCCTCCGTGCCTTTTCTTTCAATGGGGGGGGGGGGGGGGTGTCTTTGAGGAGATGTCTTCCAGGTATGTAGTTCCATACCTTTTTACGAGAATCCAATTTGCCCTTTTTGCCCTAGATAGCACGATACATGGGAGTGAATTCCATCTAATGGGAGATAGAATTTAAAAGATTAAAAAAGCACTTTTTATAACAAAACACACATTGGATTGTAGGAGAAAATTCAAATAATGTTGGTGTACTTTAGGTAGTTACTGTTACAGACCATCTGGGTGAAGAAGGGAGACAAAGCAATAATCTGGCTGGCTAAATTCTCCTTTCCTTTTGAACTGTTCTTTATATGCTCAGACTGATGGGACTAATGCAGACTTTGGTAGAATGGAGTCACTTCATCACTGGAACAATGGCACAGGTCCAGAGAAGCTTTCTCCCTGTATCATGGCCGTGATGCATGAGGGTCTGGGGTGCCCACTGAGGATGGTCAAAAAAGTCAAGATGGCCACAGCGGTGCAACTGAAGCTCCACCTGCTTTTTTTATGTGCATCATTTTTAATCCTGTCTGCATTGCCTCCTCAAGACTTTAGTCCAGCTCACTATGAGAGGGCTTCATCTGTCCTCAATTCACCCTGCTTCCTATCTATCACCTGGTACTGTTAGTAACTTTGTCACCTTACTTGTCTAACTTTTTCCTGTCCCTGCGCAGCTTCTTTTTCCCAGGTTCCTGCTGATCTGTCCCTACTAGTCTACTACTGGTCACCTACCTTCTTTCTCAGCTACTGCCTTCTATATTTAATTTTCCCTCCAAACCAGCTCTTAGTTAATGGGCGGCATGGCTCTGGGTTACGGCTGTTCAACTGAATCTAAGCATGACCATTTCGTTGGACTTTAAATACATGAAGATATCCATGTTCACATAGTCTTGAAAATGCAAATTTTCATTCCTAGGTATGTAACAGCAAGTGCAATTTCTCAAGTGATTGACATTTAAATCAAACACTGTATAATAGCTGAGCTAACACTGACTTTCCAGAGATCTTAGCAGAAAAAAAATCTTTCCTGCAATAACATTAAGTCTATAAGTGTCAAATAAAACATATGGTGATCCTCTTCATATTACAGTGATCAGTTCTCCTTGATTCCCATGTTTCTATAATTGCACTTTGACCATTGCATTCTGACACATTCCAAAGACATGCACATGGGTCAGAATCCTAAATAATCTTGGAAATAACCTGTATCTATAAAGGTAATGGTTGGAGGATGTTAGGTAATATTGATCAGTTTTCAGGAGAGGCATTTAATGTAATGGAGTACATACAGTAGGTGAAATAGTACTGAGGAAAGAGCTGTACTCTAATAATCCTAGTTTAACCACAGCATTTAAGAGGAACCAGAACCACAGCCAGTCTAGACTGATCTATACCAACTGTGGTACTGGACAGCTGCTAATTCATTTATTTCAAATCAAATATGTAAAAATAAAAATAGTAAAATCCCACCTAGTCCTGCTATTTAAAAAAAAAAAAAAACAGAGAGAAAAAGCAGATACTAACAAAAAACATTTGGAACAAAAAAAACAAATTACCCTTATGCAGGATAGCATTACTTTCATGGGGAAATGGAGAAGTTGGATAAATTCACATGGTTTATTAGTCTACTGGCCTGGTGCTTATTTACAAAACAAAGACAGAACTATTACTATCTGGAGAAAAATTTGTCTGGCAATCCTTTGTAGCTCTGCAATTGTGGGGCTGGCAGGGTTAGGGGCAGTTCTGTAGGGCACCTGCCAAACCCCACCCCCACTGCTCATCTTACAACCTCTTGGCGCTGTTCCTGCTCCTCTTCTGCCTGCTCTTCTGCTGTCTCCAAGCGTACAAGCCATGGTAACAGAAAGAGAAAGAGTAGATTCTTCACTTTCCACATCATCTCCTCTGGGCAATAGATGGATAATGCTCTGTGGAAGAGCAGTAATGGCATTCAAAAGGATGACTCTCTCAGTGGGGGTCATCTTGACCAAGGCCCCCACAACTGTGGAGTCATACAATGCACAATAAAAACATAGAGCAGGGGAAATCTGGCATCTGCTTGCCTCATTTCATAGCAGGATGCTACCATTGTACAGCTCTCCACGCCACCAAATGATGAATTGATAAGCAGCCACCCTGTCTCATACGGCCATCTGGATCCAAGCAGAGCAAGGAAATGCCACATCACTAATAATTTGCATGCTGAGGGAAAGGCTTCCTATTGTATAGCCCACTGCCCTGAATCTGGAACCTCAAAATTTTAAAAATGAAAAGAAATCATCTGGGAGATTGTATATAAAAGATCAGAGGTTGCAAACATAAAAGAGGAGCTACCCCTGGAATGACCCCTGTGGCAAAGAAAACTCTGGAGTGAATTAAGGAAAGCTATAGACTCTTTCCTCTAAGGGTAGTCTAAATTTTCATTGCTCATATAAGCCCTTTTCCACATAACAAATGCATGAGAATGACCCCTTGGAGGAGGGAGTTAGGCTCCTACTGCCAACCTCATGCCAAACATCCCTTTAATTTGAAGATCAAAACAAATTTTTAAGTCTATGGGACACAGTCTGCAGCCAGGTTTATCTTGCCTGTGGAGCCGTACCCAAGCTCCGGCTTGTATGGATTTATCTCATACTAATGATGTCTGCAGCCTAGAGTCATTCCAATGGGTGGCATGCAAATATTCACAGCCAAATAAGTGAATAAATAAAACTGTTCAGCCTATACATGCTTTTGCCGTTCCACAATGAGGCAGCTCTGAACATATGAAGCAAAACAGAAACTTACCCGTTGCCATTGTTCTCTCATTAAGTGGTAGTTTTCTCCTTTCCCACCAATGATATTCATGGATTGAATGTGCTTGACTGGGCTAAACTGTCATCACAGAACCAATAGCCAGGTAAGATTAGCATCTCATTTATCATGCTGAAAAGAACTCTGCTAATAGGAGAGCCGGACGGCATATTAGTTGACAACTCTTGTTTTCAAGAGGGGCGAACTGGGGTTTTAGAGTCTAGCCACCCCCACTTAACCCACCCAATGTCAGTGGAGAGCCGTAGGGTCCCTCCAGTGTGAATCTGGGACTCCCTCCTGGGAGTGAGAGTCTGGGAGGGAGTCTGGGAGTGTATGAGGATGTGAGTATCCACCTCCTGGGTGAGAGACAGGAGGTATGAGTGAATGGGATGCCTGCCCTGCCGACTAGTGAGAGACGTTGTGCAGGGGGGCAGAGTGTGACAGCAGTGTAAGGTTTGGTGTGTGGGGGGTCCCAGACAGCGCCGAGAGTGTGAGCTGGTGCACGGGCAGGATCTTCCCTCACCTGGGAGTGTCTGGTTCTGAATGAGGATGTCTGATTGGAAGGGGGGACCTTCACCCCGGATTAGGGATCCCAGAGGTCCAGGATTGGAGATATTTGGGCCTGGAACCTCAGGGGACTATGCAGTGGGCTATTGAGGTGGTGACGGGTAGGGGACAATATTGTGGGAGCTGGAGGGCGGGCCATCTTCGGAGAAGACACCCCTGGTGTGTGTTAATGGTGGTGTGTTCTGGCCCTCCTTGCTCATTCCCAGGCCCTGGTCAGCAGGTTCATAGGGGCCCTGGCCTTCGGCTGATGCTGTTTAATGCCAGGTCAGTTAAAAACAAGGCCCCCTCATTAGTGACTTGATCACCAAGGAGGGGGCAGACCTGGCATGTATTACCGAGACCTGGCTGGGGCCTGAGGAGGGGGTTCCCCTCTTGGAAATGTGCCTAGCTGGGTTTATGGTGTGGCACCAGCCGAGATGCCAGGCCAGGGGAGGAGGGGTGGCTGTTGTCATCCGAGAATCTCTGGTGGCCTTCAGGGGCATTGCTCCACAAGTCTCCGGCTGTGAGACACGGTTCCTTAGGTTGGGTTCCCATGAACAGTTGGGAGTTGTGGTGGAATGGGATTGTGAAGGCCAGAGTCGGGGAGTCAAGGATTCTCTTTCGTCTCCCGAAGCAAGAGGAAGAGATAAGAGGAGGAGACTGGCACCTCCCTGAGGAATGCAGGCGCTGTTTACTGATTGACCCTGGGAACTGGTTCCAGTCTGGGAAGATTGATGTCAGGTTTAGCCCAGGGAACTCCAGGAGACCATGCAGATTGGTAGCTAATAAACCTTGCTGGATTGAATCTGCATGGTCTCCTGGAGTTCCCTGGGCTTTTAACGAGTTGCGAGCTGCCCAGAGTCCCCCATTGGGGGGAGATGGGCGGGGATAAATTTAATAAATAAATAAATAAATAAATATTACATGATCTAACCCATTTGGCAACACTGTTAAGCCTGCAGGTGCCCTATCTGCCATACTAATTACAGTATTCCAAGCCAGGTTAGCAGGACAGGGATACATTCAGACAACTCTGGATCCTTAAAACACTTCCAAGACAATGGAACCTCAGACATTTTGGCTCTGATTACAGAGGTCCCGGTCCAGCCCTTATGATGGCTCAGCATTGGTCTCCATTCCCTGCCTTACTGCTATTTGTTCCACTAAGTGTTTATAGCTGCATATACGGTACCTGGAAACATAAAGTGTAAATGTAATGAGCATATACTATCCTGGCACATGTATGCTAATCCATCAAGTGAATGCTCTGTATCAGCTGTTGAATAAGCAAAAGAACAGAGCAAAAACAAGCACAATGTAACGTGTGAACAGACCCTTATATACTATGCATCCTAGGGCAGTGTTTCTCAACCTTGGCAACTTTAAGACCTGTGGACTTCAACTCCCAGAATTCCCCAAGCCAGCCTTGCTGGCTGGGGAATTCTGGGAGTTGAAGTCCACAGGTCTTAAAGTTGCCAAGGTTGAGAAACACTGCCCTAGGGCAACACCACTAATAAATGTAGGAGGGCCTTCTTTTGCCACAGGACATGGACTTAAAGGTTCCTTATCCAATAGTTTTGGCTTTTAAGCCATCAAACATTCAGAACTAAGGCTCTGCACAAATTCCTGATTTTCTGATCCAGCCCTAGCTCTCTTTGACAATTGCACTCTTTACTGGAATCAATTGCTAAGCTTTGGACATGCCAGGAATTCAACCTGAGCATGATTTTTAACTCCTCCTGCTAAACCAAATTATTGGATTATTATCCAAATTATTAAATATTGTCTGGGGTATTATTTCCCAATCAAGTACCCTTTAAATGTGTTGGGCTACAGCTTCCAGAACTCTCAGATAGCATGGCTAACATGCTAACTGGGAATTCTGGAAACTGTCATCTCACTCTGTAAACGGCTTCAAGATGTGATTACATGGGAAGCAGCAAATAAGTAAGTAAGTAAGTAAGTAAGTAAGTAAGTAAGAGTACTGGCATGGAGGCAGATACACAATATGCAGTCAGATCTGCCCCATCAGCAGGGCCAGAACACTAGTTTTAAGAGATGTGTGTCTTACTAATGAAGTCTATGGAAGCTAAGCTTCCCCATGGGAAAATCATATGGCCTTCAAGCTGGAACAGGAATTGTCTAAGCTGAAACTCTTATTAACAATCCATGGATCATTTTAGGCTGCCCCAAGCCAGCCCCCTGACATCTCCATAACTGTCCTCTCCAAGGAGCTTCTTGAAACCCCAAGAAGTTTGCCAGAGAAGAGGCCAGCCCCCGTGATGAAAGCATCCATCTCCCTCTCTCAGGAGACATTCATCCTGTGCACTGAGAGTGCATCCTGAGAGGAAGTAGAGGAAAACCCTGTCTTCTGAAAAGCTTTGATCTCAAAGTGATGTTTGCTGTGTTGGAGAAATATTAAGTGAAGCTCATTTTCAACTACAGGCATCAATGAGTTACAGCACACACTTTTGCACAGATGTGCCAAATCCCAATAAACTTTAGGAAAAGGCCCTGGCTTTAATTGTTGTAGCAGCGGGAGTAGGTACAGTGCCTTGAACACTCAGGAGGTGGATTTTAAAGGTGGGGTGGCTTCCACATTCCAGGCTCCAATTTTAAAACCTGAAACCGCTGCGCTGGAGTTGTGAAGATGTGGGAGTCACATGTGTGCATGTTTTTCTGACTCTTCCTTGCAGTGATTTAAAAAAAAAATAATTCCAGCCCTCAAACCTTTTTATATCCGAACACCAGACCAACTCAACACACAACTGCTAACCTCTCCAAAATGGTTGCTTGCCATTTCTTGAACTTTAGGATATGTTGTGCCTTTCTTGCTTTTTCATCTGAAATCTGTACCTGTGACTTCATTGTCTGTAGCTAAGGGTCAAGACCCCTTTCCTGTAGAGCCCTGCAGGAAATGGCAGGGGGGCAGTTCCTTGCCCCCTCCATCCGCAGCATTAAACACGGGAGATTGCAATACAGTGGCAAATGTACCAGAAAGAATGGGCTTGTGTTGAACATATACATTGAGGTGTCATTAAAAAAAAGGATGTAATTTAAAAAAATAAAGGAGAAAATAAGAACAGTGTCCCATTCAGCAACAGCCTCAGTAACCAGCCCAGAAAACACACCATTCCTGAGTTGTCACAGGTCACTGACAACTATACCAGAACTTATAGTAACTTTTTAATTCCTTGACTTCTCCCAGAACAAGATGGAGAGAGGTTCTGGGCTACCAACCCTGGTATTGACAGAGAAAGCAGCAGACTAAGACCTCACAAAGCTTTTTGAGAGGCAGTTCCTGGTCTACCCGTTCCAATACTAACAGCCTCAGATCTCTAGAGAAAGTGCCTAGACATGATGCCTGACTATCTTAGTGGTGGTGTGCTCCTCTCCTGATACCATGTCAGTCCAGCAGGACAAATCAAAAGGCTCACGAAGAGACGTTTGCAGCAAGTAGACAGGAGGGGACATGCCTGTTGCAGCCAAAAGCAGCCAACAGGAGCTGGGCAGGTCTCGGGCCTTCCTGTGGTTTCTGCCAACACACACACATTGTGCAAATAGCAAAGCTTAAGTTGGGAGAAGGTAGAAAATCCTGTTTCTACATCCAATCAGAAACACCTGAAGTCAGGTGCCTCTGAAATTGGCGGGAATGAGAGGAAGGCTGGGTCATACAGAGGCGTTCAAGAATAGTTTGTCAAGTATTCCCATACGGGGTGGGTAAATATGCCCTAAATCTCATATCTTCAAATCTATAGAGGTTTGAAGGACATCTCTATCTGTGTTTCCTTGACCAAGAAATCCCCAGTTCTCAAAGTAGAATTCTCAGCATGGCCATGCAACTTAGCATACTTGCTGGGAATGAAGGGTGTCGTTATTCAAAATATATGGCGTTCCAGACTGGGGAATGTTGATCCTGAGAATTATGGGACTTGCCACCCCACATGAACAAGTAATGTGAAAATCAAAGAATACACATTTGTGCCCATTATTATCCAGGGAGGAGCATTGAATGGGGACAGTTTTGGAATCTATCCCACAATCTGCAGTTCTTTTCATAGATGGAAAAAATGGTTATTTTTTTCAGATAGCTCCAGGTATGAGTGTCCCTTGCAATGCATGCTGCCCTTTGGTCAAAGTAAAAAAGACTGCCTTATTTTATGCAGAGCGATATATTTGTTTTATAAAATTTGAATTTGTATAGACTTGTTTTATAGATTGTGTATTAGAATAAATACATTTCTTCGCCTTTAAAAGCACATTGTATTTTATTTTAGCTGTGATCAGGTCATGCTGGCCTTCATATATATATCAAGTTTACCATAGTAGTGTTTTGTTTTAGACCTGTGTCCATTTTTATTTCATTTTAAAATAATTATAGCAACTTGTTTTACAGGAGACTTACAAATACAAGTAACAAATAAAGGTTAGTTATGTTCATGTTATTTTATGATATAATTCCCTTTTGAGGAACACAAAACATAGCCTTTGGATTAAATTTAGGAAATATATATGCAAAGTGATCTAAAGAACATAAACAGAGGACACGGCATCTTTCTCTCCATCCAGTGCAGCAGAATGGCATGGATTTTAGAAATTGAAGGCGGGTGTTATTGCTCTCCCACGCTGTAGACGGGCTTCCCACTGCCATTGAGCAGACCACCTCAGGAACAATATGCTCATCTTCTAGATGGCCCTTTGGTCTGATCCAGGTCTGTGTGTGGGGTTTCTCTCCTTCTCAGACCACAGAACAGAACAGTGTTTGCAACAGGGCAGGCGTTCCTGGTTGCCCATTTGCAGATCTGGACCTTGCAGATACATGCTGCAACACTCAGAGCTATCTCGTAAATCCTAAACCAATACATTAATTGCTTTCAATTTATCAGCCTCAAATCACTCAGTCTAATTACCATTCATCTGGAGTTTGTGTTTTTAATGGTTTATGGGTATTGTTGGTAATCTTTTAATTTCTCATTAAAAACAGTATCTTGTATGCACTATGTGTGAAAAGCCCTAATCCGATAAATCAAGCAAGAGTAACACAATTAAAAGGAAATCAGTGAAACAATATTTGGGGTTTATATATTTCTGCCAGTCAATTTGTAATTAAAAGTTGCTACTTACCAAAAAAAAAAAAAATACACAGTTGTTGCTATGAAAGCCATTATCAGTCAGCATTTTCATATGAATACTGCTTTAATTAATTAGCAAGAAGTAAATACATTATATATCAAAAACGCTTTTCCACTGAACCCATGTGTTCCCGAACAAAAGCCTTAATAAACTACACAAAAGAGGGACAAATTAGCTGATCCCACCTTCCAATCCCTCCTTTTAGCTTTAAAGTCTTTTAAAGTTCTCCAAGTGGTTTTCCCCCATTCTTGTTTTTTTTTCCTGCTGTTGTTTTTTAATGCATTGTTTATTTCACTTTGGATAGGTTGGATGGATAGTAGACAAACAGAGCACACACACAGCCCCCCACCATTCAAATTAAATTGATTTTGAAATCATTTTTGCAGGAACTTGGAAAACAAGAGTGTTTATGATTATTAAAAACTGAATATAATTACGATCACATGCATGATCCCTCTGGAACAACTTATTTACTGAAGACTAAAGGGCTATGCCTCAGTTCACAAAGCAGGGAGGGGGAGGAATGGTTCATCAAACATTTTACTTGCTTTGGTGCACTTTCTAAACAGTGGAAGAAAAGGCCTTTCTCATCTGACAATGAAGGGAGAAGGGAGGGTCTCCAAGCCCACCACTTCCCTGAAGGCTGAAAAGACTTGAAATGTAGAGCTGCTCTTTTCAAACCATTCCTGCCAATCCAGGGGCTGGAGACTTGATTTTAATTTACCCCTTGAGAACGAACCTGGTGGCAGCTGGCCCTTCCTTGGAAAGACGTGTTCAATGCTGCAGCAGGTTGCTAGACACCTCACAGGAGCAGACCTGAGGGCCTTGTCCAAGGGGGCCTCTGCTTTCCCGCAGAATGCTGCTAGTACAACCATGCCCTTGGTGGACCCCTAAAACATAGCTGGGCACCCAGCTCAGCCACCTCTCATTCCCTCAGCCTGAGCCTGAGGAAAGAACTGGCAGGTGAGGCAGCTGCAGCTGCTGTCTCCATCTCCCTGGTGCTTCAAACCATCAAGGAGGAAAGCTGGAAGCAAGAGATGTTTTATGGCAGCTTCTTCAAGGCTGATGCTCTCCAGATAGTGCTCAGAATATTCATCCAGCCAACCTGAAGGTTTATATGCCTAAACGAAACACGTGGGTGATATCAGCTAAGCTGCATGAGGCTGATGGCGTTTGTTGTGACCCATCAAGTTGAGGATAGCTGTGTATGGTAGAAGCTTTGCCAAGTACTCAACAATATCCTCTCTTGTTGGAGGTAGGCAATATATGAAGCCTCAGGTGTCTGAAAGCTTCTGTAAGTCTACTACATTTGGACATCTGCCCCCATTTTGCTAGCCATGAAGATTGAAATTAACTTCCCCTTTTCCTTTTAAGCCCAAGGGTGAATTAAGATATCACTACATGATCACTCCTCCCCACTCAATAATTAGCAGCATTTTCTACAAAAACTGCAGAGGCTATGTTGATATATCATTAACTTATTGTGATCCACTGTGCACTTTAGCGGTTTTATACAGGGGCCTCCCCATCTTCTTAGTATTTTTATTTGGCATGGGTTTATATTTAAGCACAGTACAGGATCTATTTTTTTCCTCACCCCAATAACTCTTTGAGGTAGGTTGGCTGCTAGAGAGTGACTGGGCCAAAATCCCTCAGGGAGCTTCCATAGTGGATGGTGGGCTAGAACCTGCATCTTTATACCCCTAGTCCAGTGCCCTAAACACGTTCTTTTATACAGTGATGTGCTTCAGTCCCACTGCACCTGAAACCCTTCTGCTTGTTCCTGGATTTCTACCCCCAAGTGATGGCACCACAGGACCATCGAGAGTTGTGAACCATCTGCCGTGCTTTTTCTCACTCTCCCAGTCCTGCACAAGCAGCAGTGCAAAGCTATTCATAGCCATCCTAATAGATGCTCTGGCAGCCCTCCTATGCATGTGCCTGCTGCAGTCTCTCACTGCAGACATTTTCCCCCCATCACATGTGTGCCTTGATGTTTATCATTGCTATATTTGATTCCACCACCCATCTGGAAAGATCTTTCCTCCCTCTGGCCCTCATAAATAACACAGTCCAGCTCCAACCAAAAGCGGTTGATGGAATCAAGACCTGTTGGCCTTTGGCAATCCTTCCAGGAATTTTTAGGGCTTTCACCAGTCAGGAGGAAAAGCTTTGATGCTTTGGAGTTTGGATTTTATGAAGCCCATGTTATAGGGTTCAGCCAACTCATGAAGTGTCAAGTGCAGGGCATTCTTTCATCTCGTCTCTTGAGTGGGAAATCAAGGATGCTCCCACTTACTGCAACCAAAGACGAAGGCGCAGGAAGCATCCTCAAAATGAAAGCTCCTTTCATTTTCTGTGTGTCTCACTTAGCATACTGCCAACTCCCACATTCCCTTCATACTAACTCCTAGAGACCTATCCGTCTGCTCTGGAGACTATATCAGATAAGGGGAAGCTGGGAAGCTGCATGCTTCTTCACCCTCTGAGTTTGAAACTCTACTTTAGGGGCCTCAAGACATCCCTCTCCCACTTCCTGGATGCCTGTTATGAAGACAAGCAAACAGATGTTGCACTTTCAACTTATTGGGATGCCCAAATGAAACCTGCAACCTTAGAAGTTCTAACCTTGACATGCAAAATCAGGCCAATTGAAAAACATCCCATATTCCACCATATTTTTCTTTCACCCCTACAGAAAAGAGGAAGGGATGTCTATGGGCTTTACTACTGCTTACAGCAGAAAAATTAAGTAATATAATTGTAAATAATTTAGTATTGTATTTAGTATTACTAACTACAATACTAAATTATTTAGTATTGTATTTTATTAGTATTTTACTATTATTTGTATTTACTAAATGTAAATTGTAAATTGTATTTACTAAATGTAAATAGTTATATAGCCAATCATACATATTAACTGGATCGTGAGCCACTATGGTGTAATGGTTAAGGTGTTGCCCTGGAACCTGAAAAATCCAGGTCCTGTGGACTCTCAGCCATCCACATTGGGTGATTATAAATCAGTTGTTCTCCGTCAGCTCAATCTACCCTACAGGGGTATCTTGTGAAGAAAACTAGCTAGAAGGAATATTATGCCCATATCCTTGAGCTCCTGAATGAAAAGTGGAATATACAGTATATCTAATAAACAACTGGACGTTATGATTGAGCAATTTTGTTTTCTTGAAGCCACTGAGCTTCACCAAAGATCTATGACATTTTCATTTTTTTTCCATTTAAGCCTGGTTCATACTTTCATTTTAAAATAGAAGACCACTATTTCACTGAGGTACATCTCTTATGCATGAAACAGGCAGTGTTTATGGGTAATATATCTGTTTCTTTCACATCTAAGCAGACAGTGCAGAAAAAAGAATGCATGTTTAAGAATCAATGGGTCATAAAGGTTCTATTGCCCCTTTGATGTTCAAATTAGAGTCCTTTGCCTGCTTTCCATATGACTGGGGAAGCACAGGATTGGACCTGGGAGAGTTAATGGCCAGCTACAATTCTGTGAGACTACAACTCTGTGTAAATGAATACTGCCATCATAATTAATTTGATCCAATGGTAGATGATTCTTTCCATTCATTATTACTGAATTTTGCTGACCACGAGTTTAGTTCAACCCTAGTTTTTATAAACTCAGCAGAAAAAGTACATATAAACCTGTATATGAACATACATGTGTACAACAGCACTGGTTTCTTTGGTACTGGAGACCTGAAATTACAACCATGCAACACTAACCAAATTTCATTAAAGTTAGCAATGGAATATAAATAATTGAATATTTACATTTAGATTGAAATGGAACTGGAATATTGTCATACAGGCCATGCCTCCACTTGTAACTAATCACAGCTTAAACATGCCCCTTTTCCCCTCCCCTGTCCCCACAACATTGTTTTCATCTTGTCCTCAGACAGTCAAGGAGACAGGTCAGTGAGCTGTCATAAATGATACTGATGTATTGTAGTAGCATTTCTCCCTTTATTCAACCCCAAAGACATCCCCAGCGTGTATAAAATCTATTCGGAGAAAGCAAATTGT
Source organism: Liasis olivaceus (assembly GCA_030867105.1). Lineage (NCBI taxonomy): Eukaryota > Metazoa > Chordata > Lepidosauria > Squamata > Pythonidae > Liasis > Liasis olivaceus. The sequence goes on along the minus strand of CM061348.1, from coordinate 44,652,245 downwards.
ATGCTAGTATAGTTTTTTGCCAACTCAAGGAAAGTTAGATAGCTCCAGGGTGTCCATGAGAGAATTTTTAAAAAGTTAAGATGGCTCCCATAAGTGCATGATCAAAGCAGGTAAAAAGGGGTGAGACTTCAATCACATAGTCATAGCCACCATGTTTATCTTTTCAACCCCACCTATAAACACCCTTGGGGTTATGAATCTTGGAGCCTATTTTTATTTATATGTATTTATTTTTATACAGATTATTAATGTCATTGTCACTTGGCTATTTTTAGTGTATCCTGAACTGTAATTCTGTGCGGGGTCCACAAGTGCTTATTATTACCTTAATTCACTCCAGTATTTATTGTATTAGGGCTTTTAAATTCTTACCATCATAGGCAGTTACCCTTGATGATTCAATGGCACTTCAACATTTGTCTCCACAAGCAAAACACCACTTCAGATATTAAGCTTGTAAGATTAGACCCAGTGCGTAATAGAAGATCACTGTTAGTGGCCAGCCACAACTTCCATGATGTCAGAAGACAGGTATTGTGCCTCCAACAGCATAGAAATTATTGTATCCAATATCAGTGCCCTCCCCATAATGGATTGATTATACCAACTTATGTTTTGAGAGGTAGTTCCAAGAGAGCAAAACTTCTGGGAAAGAAGTCAACATAATCCACTCACCCAGAAAAGGAGAACATGTAACCTTTGTGCCTAACCTGGCTTAATCAAAGCAAAACCCCTTCTCCTAGTTGCATCTTGGGTGACCAAAATCAACCCTTACAGGTACCCACAATCACCAGATCTCTTCAGTGACATTACATCTTTTTCAAAGAATTCTCTGGATGTTCCATAGAGTCTATCCCAGCCCTACCTGGAAATGCCATGGCTTGAATCAAAGCAGGCCCTCAACCATTGAACTTCTGGACTTCTAATTCTTTAGCCCTGAAATATTCCACTAATTCAATAAATACGTGTAAAAAGCAGATCCATGTAAGGATATTTTAAAGGAGAGCCAACAAGATATAAAATCATATGCTGATATAGCATCTAAAATGCCTGAGTAAATAAAAATAAGGAAAATAAAGTCACATACTGCTTTAGAGTGTTCAACACAGTGCTTCATATTAATTATCTCTGCAACAACAATATACAGTAGATCACATCTTCATTTAATGTGGAATAGCTATAATGAAAATATTGCCTTAGTTTTCTATGGGAACAGCTCTTAGTACAAGTGCATCTTTGTAGCTTTAAAGCTTTACCTAACAAGGTAAGAACAGGAGGAAGAGATTTCCAACAGTTTAAAGAGCTTGTATAAAAGACAGCTTGAGTCCTTATGGCTGTATTTTCTCTTTAATTAGTTTGTGCAGTAGTATATTTGCATGGGAAGATTTAGAGCATGTGCACAGACTTAATTAAGAAAACAATGCATTCCCTCTTAAGATAATGAATTGGGGATTATGGAAATTATTATTCTAGATCCTTCCATGGGTTAGCTGAGGTTGAATATCCGATAAACTTTTAAAATACGTTAAGGTCAGCAGCTTGGAGGCTGTCAGTAAAGTCACTTGATACCACTCAGCCTAAAATGAATAATTACAAGGGGTGCCTGCATCTGGCCTCCACATTAAACAAGAAATTGGAGAATGACAAGCACCAGTGACACAGAGGGAGGTCCAACTCTCCTGGCTGGGATGAACCTTTATAACTACAAGTTTGAGCGCAATCCAGCCAGAATGAGCTGCAGGGAAGACCCCTTGAAATCAGAAGGATTAAGCAGCACACCTATGACATCAGCCTTACATAGTTCCTTAGGATTCTTTCCTGTCCTCCATTCTGAGCATTTAATATTTACATGGACCCATAGTGAGAGGCAGTTCAGGGATCTGGAATTGGGTGTCATCTATATATAGATGATACTGGTACAAGTCCTTTTGTTCAGCAGAACATCTGCTACAATGATATATGGACTTTATACTCCCCTTGATGGAACAGGTTCATAGTTTGGCAGTTTTGATTCATCTTCTGGCATAATTTAAAGTGCTGATTGTTTCCTATATTTATTTATATGTCAGATTTATACCACCGCCCAACTCCCCCACAAGGAGGGACTCTGGGCAGTTATAATAAGTAAATGGTTTGGGACCCAGTTGTCTGAAAAGCCACCTCCTTCATGCTTCTACTTGAATTCATGATCAACCTTGGATTTCTTGCTTTTTGTTCTGTCATCTTTGACCACTCTTGGGGAGCCACAAGAATATCCTTCTCTATAGCAGCTGCCAAATTATGGAATTCCCTAATTCAAACTCTGTATTTGGAAAGTAAGCTAATGTACTAGTTTCTGTTTTTCCTCCTCTGATGGAATTCTTATCAAAGTATGAGAATAAACCAACTGATGGGCCATAGGTGCTGTTTATCTTAGGAACCAAAGGAGAAGCTCAGGAAACTCAGGCCTAACAATGGTCAGTGAGTGATCAGAGCCATATGACAGTTTAAGGAATGCAAAGTTCGCATAAAGATTACCATATGTCTAAAGAACAAGTTTCCTTGGGAGTAGTACCCTATCTGTGATGAGGAATTTCTTATGAACAATTTAATGACTGACAAAGGTTAATCCCTTCCCAAAATATTTGACATTATAAATCCTCAATTCTGTACCGCTAGTCCCAAAAACAAAGCTCTAGGACCTGCTTTGGATTGTGTTATGTTCTTGAGTTGCCTTTATTTACATATGGTTCCTTGGGCTGACCCTAAACTCTATCTTAGTTTGATGCCTCACTGTTTCTGAATCTCAAAACCCTTGGCCTGGCTTTCTGCATTACTGATTGTATTATTGATTGGGTAACTGCCTCAGCATCACAATACCTCAGACAGAATAGTTTCTTCATTCACCAAAGGAGAGAGAGTCTCTCCTCCAGCATTTTAAGGGCAGGGTCACAGTGTGGAAAGTTAGGTAAGTATCCAAGTACTGCATTCTTGGAATATTTATTCCCTGAATACAGAAGTGGAATTTGTGAACATATATAAAAACATGATTGTAAGCCAGTGTGATACCAAAGCCATCTTAGCTTGCAGCCATCACCACATCTCAGGGTATCTTGGTTCTAAGTACAGTATTTTTCATACCAACCTGGTGCTCTCCAGATGCTAGGCTGGCTGGAGACGACAGGAAGTGCAGTCCAACCTTCCTGATGGACATCAGATTGGAAAAGGCTGAAGTAGATCCTCGCTGTGAAATGAAAGGAAAGCTGATGATGGAAACAAGCAAAAAAAAATCTCAGTAGCTTTAAATGGCTCCTGCTTTGCAAATATGGTAATTACACCCTGTTATTCACCACTTTCCACTTGCCCTGGAATGATAAGCACATTATCTATTCAAATGCAATAAGTGAGAGAATTAAGTAAGGTGGTTCAGTCAACAAGGCTCAGAGAAACCATTACACATGATATTACTACTAAAATAAAAAATGTTTTTGGAAGGAGGCAGTTCAGCATATACCTTTCATTTAAAAAAAAAAAACCTTTGGCTCATGGCAACTGTTTGTGTAACATGCACAAAAATCTGGCTTTAACATGCAGTGGGGGAAAGGGAGTAAAACTTCAAAGGCATGTTTTCTGGTTTCAGGCATCACAGTTTAGAAATTGCAAGCCCCTCCCCAAACAAGGGGAAGAAAGCAACCTCTCACCAAATGAACTCTGGGGAAACAAGCAACTTGAGCAGAATTTGGAAGGCTCCCGAGTGCAAGAGGTGGTGTTTGCACACAGAGGTCGAGCGCTGTGCTATTATACATATGAAACTGTTTAGGCCAGAGTTTCTCAGCTTTGGCCACTTAAAGATGTGTGGATTTCAACTACCAGAATTCCCCAGCTTGCATGGTGTAAAAACTACAACTACCGCTACAACTACAACTACAACAGCAGTGTGATACTTTTGAATACTGAATTCAGGGTAGACAACCCAGTCCTATAACTTTCAGGCAACTAAACTATAATGGTTATTCCATCACACTCTACTAATGAACTTGGTAAATGCTTTTGGCCTTGACCAGTGGCATGATTTTTTTCCTCAGACAATCTCTTGTTCCATTTTGACTCTGTTCAGAGAATTCACTACAGTAGATAGCTGTGTGCTAAGTCACAATTTTGAGGGCAAGGAAATCTTAGGTACTGTAATTATTCTAACATGAGGGCAAACAGTACTTTGGGGTGGGTGGAGAGAAGAGGAGGAGGATTAATGCACATTATACCTCACAATTCGCTATTTTATTTTTCTGTATTTAAGTTGGTAGTCTGTATTTTTATACAGAGTATTTTGCCCATAAGGGAATGTACATCTGGGAGCATATCCCAGATGAAAAGGACTATTTGCCTACTTTTGCCAGCAGCAGAAGAGAACACCTGCAGCAGAGTAAACGTAAGTTACAATACAAAGGGAGAACCTCATTAGTGGGAGTAGCTGTTGATTAGAGAGGTTTTCCTGCGTGTTTTCCTGCATATTTTGCATGGCAGACTCCCCTCTCTTTAAACAGCCCACGCCAGAGGTGGTCCACAGGGCATGGTACAAAAGTCAAGGTGGCAGCCATGTTGGTGCAGCTCAACCTCTGCCTGGTTTGTATATGCAATGTTTTCATCTGTACTCAAGCATTTCTTTTTGTGTGCAATACCAGGCAGATTTTAGTCGTGCTGTGGCGGCTGCCACCTTGACTTCTTTAACATACCGTGTGGACGTCCCTGGCAAACCCAGAATTTTTTTAGGACAGAAGAGCGGCTGCTGGTGACAACAAGCACAGTGAGAAAAATGAGGATTTTAAAGTAGGTAGTAGCCGGGATGAGATATGTGAGTAGGTTTATAAGGAATAGTTTATCCTTACTTTTCTTCTCACTTCAGTTCTGCATATATGCATCATGTTCTTCATGCTGCCTCTCACCATACAATGTGGGCATAAGAAAGAAACCAAATAAAGGTAGGACAGAAAGTTTGATATTTGAAATTTAAATATTGAAGAATATTCCCCCTCCAGGAACAAATTTGGGGGAGAAAGAAAAGAAAAAAAATTAAGCTGGACTGGAGAAATAAGGGGAAAGGTGGTTTGAAATTGGTGAACTTCTATTATTATTAATACTATTTTAAAATCTATGAAATTAATTTGGAAGAAAAAATTCCAGGAGTGATTTTGGTAGGAAGAAATAATTGAGAGATTGGCAGTTGGCATTTGATATCCAAAGTCTGACCATGTTTTACGTTTTCAAAAGATTGGCTGGGGGGGGGGGGGGGGGGGCTGAATGAAAACTTAAGAACCAGGTCACTTGTCCCAAGCCATGATGGAATGTGGTCTTGTGGGTATTATATCCCTTGGGAAACTCACAAACAGAACACGAAGGGGATGAGCTCCTTCAGTTATTTGTCCTCTGCATCTGATATTTGGAGGTATGCTGTCTCTGAACTTAGAGGCTCCACTTACAACTGCAATGAACACTGAAGGAATACAGGTGGTCCTCATTTAACAATCACTTGTCCAGCGACCATTCAAACCTTCAACAGCACTAAATGAGTGGTAGTTATGACTGGTCCTCAACGTTCTGACCATCACAGTATCTCACGGTCATGTGATCATGATTTGCAACCTTCCCTGCTGGCTTTCCACAAGCAAAGTTGGGGAAACCACCAGGAAGTTGGAAGTCATGATCATGTGAGGTCCTTGCTCAACAACCTGCATGGTCCTCACTTAACAATGGTAACCGGGGACTGCTGGAACTGCCATCGCTAAGTGGCATGGTTATGTGACATTGCGCTTTACAACCGCATTGCTTAGCGATGGAAATTCTGGTCCCAATTACCATTGTTAAGTGAGGACTACCTGTACCATATGGCTAGTCCACTCAGTGCCAAATGCTAACAAAGTAAAAGGAGCTACAACAGGGCCATTGAGAATGAGGAGGAGGTATCAACACCCGCTAAGAGAAAGGTGGGATAAAAGATGATGATGATGATGATGATGATGATGATGATTTTCCAAGGACTGCAGCAAAAGTTATCACTATCCCACTAAAATAATTGTAGAAACATCTTAGAAATTAAAAGAACTTTGAAACTTAAAGTCTTTTAGTAGCTGCAGAAACATTTTGTTCATTTTTGTTTTAATCAGGTGGAAAAGGAAAAGAGAACTCTTGGTGAGATTTTAAAATATTCTGCTTGAGCTTCTTACATGGTATAGTATTCTGTCCCAGGACATGGCTGGATGTCCAACCGGGACCTTGCTCACAGAAGACAGTACTCTGTAACATTTTTCTGCAGGGCACACTTCACATTTTCAAGAGTCATCTGACAGAAGGGTGGTACCATTTATACAGCATGGGGTGGCATGTTTTTGATTTAAATGCTGTATTTGATCACAGGAATTTTTTTAAAAAAATCATCTTTAATTTCTTCACGATCATCATTCACAACTCTTCAGAGTTTCTTTATTTTTGGGGGGACTTGCTGCTAGGACTTTTCCAGTGCATGTCACAACATTACCTACACACTGCAGATGATTGCCATAATCAACTAAGTGTAGTCTAGAACAGGAATTGTTCTCCCAAATATTCATTCTAGGGGAAGACCAATTTGTTCAGAACTCTGCCTCAAAAGCACTGACTAATCAAAATTATTAATTTGTACTGAGGCTTCAAAAATGAGCAATTCGAATCTAGACTTGCTTTTAGTAAGTGAAACCCAGAATGCTCCTAAATGTGTCTCACAGCACAAGACACTCAGCAGAGCTCTGGAAGGGCTATATCAAGATCATGTTGTAATGAATATGTGCAGCTTCTGCCCCACCACTGATCTTGAAGATGTGCCTTCAAGAACATCTCCTATATAATCAAGCAGCCCAAGCAGCCTTTTGATCCAGAACCCGAAACAATGGTGGCTTTTTATCACCCAAAGCAGTCGCCTGAGAAAGCTCCTGCCAGGGAAGTGATAGCTCTTCTTCATTAGCCTTCCTGGTCACTGCCCATCTCCTCGTCTCTCCTATCAAATTTTGGGGCTTTTTTTGATAAAAATATAATTTAAGCGAAGGCTGAGAAGGAAGCACACAGGGGATAGTATGAGCAATCACCCTGCAATAACAACAAAAGGTGTGTTATTGGAGGGGAGGAGGAAACAGATTGCCTTTCCATACACTTCTTAACATGAAAAGGATTCCATTCTAGGATGCCACTTAACATCCTATTTCAAAAATCTGTTTTTATTTCTATGGCTATTCCAAACCAGGAGCTTTCCTAGGGCAGTGAGCTTTGCACTGCATTTGGATTTCACTCTTCATGATGCAACATACCAAGTAGCTTCGAGTGAAGTTTTAATTCTAGGTGTCTGGCTCCCAAATACCACTGCAGGACATTTCTCAACTATTTCAGCTGAAGGAAAGAAGGGCCACCTTTAGCTGTTCCGAGGAGTTGGCATCAAGGCTTTGACCCGTGACTGAATGGTGAAAGAGGCTGAGAACATAAACAGTCGGTAGTTGCATATTCTTGTTTTTCTTCTTCTGCCTTAACCAGAAGCACTGCCTCTTCCTTTTGTTGGTATGCCTTTTTCATGGTGAGCTAGAGGGTCTGTCTTCTTTCCTCAGCTGATAAGCCATTCTAGGCAGAAATGCTGCATATAAGCATTTCATATACATAGAGGAACTATTCCTGTGCTAATTCCTATCAGCATATGCATCACTAGACGGGCCATCACTTAATGTCTTCTGCTGGTGCATATATGCTGTTTCCATCCATATGTGATGTCATAGGCCTATATGTGTCAAGATGGGAATCACCATAATTTTTCAAGGATGTGTGCTTAGAGCACATTTATACCTTGCACTCCAATGAAGTGGGTGGAAATATCTCAAACAAACATTTTAAGTTCAAAGCTTTCTTTTTTTAATCACATCATGCCCAGTGCCAACTCAAGGGCACATGGTGTGCCTAGGCCACATTGACCAATGGTGCCACCTCCCGCCATTCCAAAGTTTTACATTTTTAGAATGATTCAAAAAGAAGGATGGTGTAGGTGCCCTTTAAGCTTCGGTGCCCGGCCTTAGCCTAAAGCTGGCCCTGCCCACACCCAGGAGGAAATGTACCACAAAAGATCATAACAATTTAAGACTTTTCTTACTCCTAGAATGGAGTCAGGAAAACCAAGATGATAGAAGGTAAGGTTTGCCAATTGAGGAAAGGAATGAAGTGCTACCAAAATGGTAATGTAGGAACTGATGAGCAATCATAAGGCACAAGCAGCCCTCAATCAGATAATGCGTGGTTCCCAGACTAATTTCAGAATCTTTTTATTTGTCTGCTTTTTCTGAAAATACTTCAGTCTCTTTATTTGTCAGCTCTTTTAGGTAGTCCAGACAGGAAACCAAAACCATGAATACTAATATCGGACCATTATGTAGGTTGCAGCTCTTCCTCCTGTCTCCTAAGGTTATTCTCACAGCCCATTGCATTATTAGAGTGATTTCTGCTTGCTTAGATGTGCCATAAGAAGTCTCCAATTTACTGCAGACTGATTTCACTGTTTTCTCTGGATCACCAAATGCTGTCTTGGTCCTTTTTGCTGAATGATGGATTTGCACCCCAGCCATTTGATAAGGAAGTTGAGCTATGTCCAGGGGAGAAGGTCCATGCCTTTGATTGCTGCATAGAAGCCATCCCTCCAACTTCTGGAGTCTTCTGGGGGTGATCACTGAACTTCATGAATACAAAAATTACAAGCTCCCTCCTATCTAGTGGCATAGCCAGATCAAGTGCTCTTCTGCATACTCTTTGCTTGAGATGAGGCCTTTGGTGTGGCCAATGAGATGCCGGATACAGTTCAGAAGTAGTTTGTGGGTTGGTGTTAAAGCACATTACCAAACTCATTTGCTGAAAGTCTGCTGTGTGCTGGCAAGTCTCTGCCTTGAGGGATATTTCCATTAAGAGCACCAGAAGATGTATAATTGCTGTACAGTAAGACATACTCTGCTACCCTCCAAGCATGGGTCATGTTGCCCAACTCTCCGAGATGAAGCTTTTATTCTGGACTTACAGCATTCACAAGCATTTTGGCTCTCACTACAGCCTGAGCAGCCTGTTCCTCTTCTTTCAGTGAGCCTTACTGTGCTTTCATCTCAATTGCTTTTGATTTTAGGACCACTTTCCTTCTAGCTTACTCAGCACATTTTTCAGCAGCTGCTACATCTGCCCTTGACTGGACAGCAGCAGCATGTCAAGGGGGCATTCATGCATGCAGACTTCCTCCATCTTTTCCCAAGCTCTCCTGCATTTGCTTGAGTGCATTGCCTTCTCTAGCTCTAGAGCTTCCCTGGACTTGGGGATGAGTGCAATCTTTTGGGGGGGATTTAGCTGCTGCAATGCTTGGAAGGCTTGGGTATCACCATCTCGTCCATCTGTTTTACTTTATGGCTGTAATTCCCAGGTTGGCCACTAGCAAGATCTGTCTTTCAAATGAAAGAATTATTGTTCAGGAAATTGATAGCTGAGATTGCTAAGAGAATCATTACACTCAACTGCAATGAGGGACATGCTCCCAATAAGTCTTTTGTCCCCACTCTTATACTGCACGCACATCTGCAAGACATTGGGTTGAGGATAGCTGTTTTAAGTACCATCTATGAATCGACCGGTAACACTCCAAAATGCCCTTATTTGAAAGCCAAGAATAATGGCAAAAGGTTAAAAAAAACTCCTTATCCAAGAACAGTTGGGAAATCTGAAAAATTGAAAGTTACTAAGGCTCACTCTGAATTTTGACAGCAATCCCTCTGAGATGGCATTCTGCTCTCCAAATTCTCTCAATGAATAGTAGAACCAACAGTCTTTGGATGAGAAAGCTAAGCAGAATGTCTAATGCAGTCTTGCTCATAGAGCTCCTCATGAGTATGAAGGGAAGGGAGAGAAAAAAGAAAAGGGAGAGCCTTTTGTAGATGCATCTTCAGAAATAATGTTGCTGGCTTAGATAATGAATTACTGTGATATAATATAAATGCCATGGCATCCTTCTCCTCTCTGCATAAGAACATTATTCTGAAAAGAAAGAAAAATAGTTTGGACTAAACAGACCTGCTTAAGCCTTTCTTTGGCACTAGCAAGAGGTTCTAAACAATTTATGGGGCCAGCTGCCATAAATTGAAGCAGGGGCCACGAACTTAGATTGTTTTAAAAAAAGGGATTTGATAGCCCTTTGGTTTGAGCAGCAGGACACTTCTTTACATGCTCATATTCTTAATGTAAGAACTCAGCAGCTGTCTTGCTTACTTGGTCACTGTTTCACTGGTGGTATTTAAAGTGGATAGATGGATGGATGATTGGAGATGCTGTAGTGGGACAGGTCCTTGGACTGGAAGAACATCAAGATGCCTTCCAACTCTTGTATTCTATGACATGCCTTTGTTTAAATGCCCCAGGCAGAAACCTTACTATACATGAAATTGTATAATTCTACCATTTTGAATCAAGGATTCTAATTAAGATTCATGGGGTCATACATCCATTCTTTGTATTCAGAACTTACAGCCCTTAAAACTACTCAGAAACTGTAGAGAGCAAGGAAGATTATCTTGATGGAAGTATGCAGGAACCATTACCTAGGCAAAAGGGGATAAAACATTGTTTAAGTCCAGGGCAATGAGAACATTCAGAAGTGGCTCAGGCAGATGCCTCCCTAACTGATTGGAATACAGTAACAGGGAGAAGGTACAGTACAATCAGACTTCCAAGATTCTGTTATTCTAGCCAATCTCAATAAAAGTAGCTTTAGTCTTCCCGTGGTGTTGATTTCCTGGTCTGGTCTACCTAGTGGGGCTGACAGAAATGTATCTGCTTTATTATTCTGGGCTTTGTGTTTTTGTGAACATGTTTGCCAAGCTGTGACATTTCAAATCTAGCAAGGCAAGAAAATGAGCTGACGTTTGTGTTAATTAGTTTGGAACACTTATTGGAACTAACCAGGGACTACAAGGACAGGGAGTCAGCATCTATCCATCCTGAGCAAAACTCTGTTGAAATACTGAACCTTGAACCCTAAACTTGCTGCCTTGAGCTCTTAGGGCTTAAACCAGGGGAAGCTAAGTCCAGCTGAGCTCCTGGTGCTGACATAGACTGCCAGCAGTACAGAAGTGATTTGCCATGGCCTTCTTCCAGGAAAGGTTTTCAGGTTTTTTAGTTCCCCAACTGGGCTTCAGCTAGTATTCCCTACCGTTCTCCCATCCAAGTCCTAATTAGACCCTGAACCATGCTTAGCTTCTGAATCCAGCCAGGTGCTGCCACCTACTGAAAGGTATCCCAGACTCGTAGATCAAAAAATGTTTCATTCCCCCTCACTACTTATCTTGCTTTGCACATCAAGCCACAGGCCAGGCCAAGCACAGGCGGGCCAGCTCCCTCCACCTCTGCCTTGTCTCTCCAACCTCCCATCCTCATTATAGCAATTATAGCTGGGTGCTTCCCTACAATTCTGATCAGCCCCATCTTTAATGCTTTGGCTATGGGGTTTCATACCACCCTGCTCTAATTTTGCTGGAGGCCTTTGTATCAAAGGCTTGAGCTGTGTGAAAGGTGATTTAGCAAAGATGGTGTCAGTGATTATGCTCAAAGGAACTGCTGCAACCCTACCACGAGGGACCCTGCAGCTTCAAGATAGGGGGCCCTTATCATATTTTCTATTTCCAGATAAGATTATGTTTCCTTTTTCACCCACCTTCCTGAATCTTCTTGATAACAACTGGGGGCCAGTTTAATAACGAAGGCTGAAATAACGGATGGGTCAAGGAGTGGCAGTTGGGGCAAACCCAGTATGGAGAGACCGAGGGGGTTGGCAGGGAGAGCCTACCGACTGGTCTAAACCACGAAGCGAGAGCAAAACAAGGGGAAAATACAGGCCGCCATTGCAGGGCTAGGGCAACAAGAGCCGCAGCTGAGCAAGAAGCACATGCAGCCAACGAGCCTGTGGTCTGTCCTCAAAAAGTACACCAATGGTTTGCAAGCCCAGGCTGTGATCTAACAGGGAAAACGTGACCCACATAGCATTAAGTGCCAGTTCAAAACTGAAGATTAGCTTCTCAGAGAGTTCTGTAATTCTCCCACATACCAATGCTCACACAAGCTGCAGCCCTTGGACAGAAACTGAAGATGTAAAATGTTGGAAAAGAGGAAAGATCTCAGTCTGAGCCAAGCATCTGAAAAGACTTGCTGCCTTGAAGTGGAACTGAGCAAATGTACTTCATCTGAATATCCACCGATAAAAATGGAGCCTGTGGAATTCAGATTTTAAGCCCTTGAAAATTAATGGTGGTAAAGTATATGTTGCTTTTGTTTCAAAGAGCAAATGGGCGCGTGCATAGGCAGGTTATTCCTTCTTAGCCCTAAAATCAATAGTGTGGTGAGTTAGTAGAGTTTGAGGTTCATGGCTGTGCTGTGCAGAGAATCTCTTTGGTGAGGCTGTGAATTCAGCTACCCTGGTCCATGTCCAGTTCTACTCACTACAACAATCTGCCTTCTAAAACTCCACATTTGGCCATCCAAAGGAGCAACCATTTGTAAATAAGGCTCTTTATTGTATGTGGCAAACTTAATTCCTGCCGGTAATTGCTCAGAGTTTCCAACAGTAAGTATATGAAGTAGGTCTCCGTAGAATTCAACATAGAATTAAAAAAAAATCTCCTTATCCTACTCTTTCAAAAGGAAGCCATCTTTATACATGGATACTGTTGAGAAATATTTATCTGAGATGACAGTTTGAACAAGAACATGTTTTTCAAATCTCTATATAGACCCTCCCAATAGTCTACAATTCTGGACCATGGGCTGCACTAGCCGTTCCTGATGGGGGAGGTAACTCAGAACTTCCAGAGGGCACCAAGTTGCCTCTTTCTGCCTTAACTTAGCCCCCATAACACATTCCTTGCCCTTCAGCTGGCTGCTAATTGAATGCTTAATTATTCTAGGCATCTTTAGCTGTTGCTAAACTGGAGAAGGTTACAGGTGTTTTATAATCCAGCAGGTCAGTGTCCTAAATCAAATTGTATTCCAGATTACTTTTCAAGATATGTATCCAGAGAGTTAAGCAAAAACTCCTGACAGGCTTTAGGACATACGAACCAGCCTCATCCAATTTGGCAAAGCAAGCAGATAGCAGCTTAAAGTCAAGCTTTTGGTAATAAAGTCTATTTGAAGACTCTCAGTGAAAAGTGTGTTCCTAATAAAGGGTAACATTTCATGGTCATTATGTGATACACTTAACTTTAAAAGGAACAAAAATGCTGAGAAAGTCATTTTCTGAAAAGGATTCTCAGATTTCATTACTATGGGTCAAGAGCCTGGGGAGAAGAATTAAAGAAAAATACGAACTTGTGCACAAATTAATTAAAGATATTTCCCTTAATAAATTGTCCCTGTATCCCAAGGCAGGGCCTTTACTCTAGAAAATGTGGTAATATTCAAGCTGTGGTTTTTCCACAAGGCAAACAGATCAACAATGTTTAAAATCAAATGGATGGAGCAAGGATTTGGGAGTTTTTTTTCTTCTTCTTCAAGCCTATAGAAAATATGCAGAATTTGAACATCTGGGTGAAGGGAAAGAATGCCCCAATAATTCCTCATAGAAAAAACCACCACGGTGACCTTTCCATTTCTTTTTTCTTGATTTCTCCAAACAAGCTTTCGTTTTCTAACTCCCAGCCAAAAATGTGAAAGATTTTGTTCCCTTTTGATGGAAGGCTAGTACCAAAGGTTGTAATCAGAGTCAGTTGGCACCATGAAGGGGAGCATAAAAAGAAGATAAAGGAAACAATAACGGAAATCCCCATTGCTAGTTCTGGGCCTAATGCGGTTATATGTTAAAGATCTCTGATCAGCAAAATGGAAGCAACCTTTAGACGTGACGTTCCAAAACGGCTAGTCAATGGAAATCCGAATGAGAACTTTGCTCTCCAATTAACTTTTGGTGTGACCTGAAGTAAGCCCAACTACCACCTTTCCCATTTTTCAAAGAAATAAATCAAAGGAAGACTTAGCTATGCTGCTCAGCTCAAGAATGCCAGACTCTTTCTTGCAGGTCATAATACTTATTAATCTCTTTCTCCATCAACTTGATGTTTTTAGACAGCCAAGTGATTTGCGGGTGCTCTCCTGTACCATATCCATGCATGGGAGGGAGCCCTTAGCTGAAAGGAGGGGCTTAGGCTGCAATCTGACCTATAACTACCAGGGAGTAAATCCCATCAAATGCAGTAGGACTTATTTCAAGTCAACTTGCAAGTTGTACACTTGCCTGGGAAGGTTGGAGTGACTTAAAATTATATCTGTCTGACCGATTCATCAAGCCCTTGACATTACTGTTATGAAAGATGAGTAAAGCCCCAAAGAGTGGCCACCTCAATGCACTTATTCTTATGTATTAAATAAAATATTACCAATCTGTCTTATATTCAGAAATCTCAGTAAAGGCAAATAACAGGAAATTATAGGGCCCATAATATAATGGCAGCCAAAACACAACTAAATTATAATCAGTGAAGATCACAGACAAAGGCTATTTGCTAGGCCTTAATATGCCACCAAATTTAAACTGATGTGATCCCTGCAGGGAGGGCATTTTGTAACTGGACACACAATTCTAGAAGTTGTTCTGTTTTATATTTCCCGTTCAGGCACCACTCCCAATGGGGAGAAGCTGTGGAAGGGCTACTGCAATATCTTAATCCCCAGGCAGTTGCTTGGAGGGAGAAATCTCCCTTCAGTTTTCAAAATCTCAAGCTAGTTAGGGCTTTAAACATCATCCTAACATCTCTGAATGTTGAACTGGAAATGTATGGAAAGCTACTGACATTCTTTATAAAATCAGCAAAGTTTCAAGTTGCTATTTTTGACAGCAGTCTAAAATCTGTTGCATCTTTCACTAGCTTCAGGATGATCTTCAAGGATATCCTCATGTAAAGTATATTGAGGTAAACTGCTTGATATCACTGTCCAGCAATAATCATAGCGGGTAGGGCAGCCAAAGCAGGTAAACACACTCTGAGCTATCAAGGTTGCCTTGGCCTCTAGAAAGAAAGGGAAAACTAGGAATATTCCCAAACTAGGTTGCATTCACTTTCCTCAGGGAGAACATAACTCTACTCAAAGCAGGTTGTTTATTCAAGTCCCAATCTGGGAACTGCTAGTTCACAGAAACTAACCATCTGAATTCAATTTCCAGATGGGGCTAATGATTCACAGAGCCTTACCTGATCCTAATAATAGAGAGAAATAGGGTTGGGTATCATCAGCATACTGAAAGACCCCAACTCCAAACCCCTAATTCCAAACCCCTGACAATCTCACACAGTGAATTCATCTAAACTTTAAATAGCACAGGGGACAAGATAGAAACCTGCAGAAGCCATAGCTCACTGTTTCTAGAGACAATAGAGTTGCCCTCCCCCCAGTCCCTTACTTTGAGTAGATCATGTCAATGTGACCAAAGATGTTTTGGTTTCAAACTCCAGTCTGAATCACTCTGGAATGGATTTAGATTGCGGTAGGCAGCTCTGCTTTCATAGCCCTTGGAATCCCCCAAGATCATATAGATGGCACTCAGTGGCAAATCAGAGTTTTTGAGAGTATGATTTCCCTCTTACTTTAACAAGTCCTATGTTAGGTGTATAAAGCCTCTAGTAGGCTTAATGTACCTATTTTATGTTCTAGAAAAATGAAAGCTATCCACCCAGCCCCACTCCATCCCATCCGCTGCACTGTGATTCTTCAAGGCTACATTTTTAAAAAGTGTGCCTTCTAACTACAGAAAGGCTGCCTTTCTTCAATTTAGAGTCTAAACCTTAGAAATCTATTTCCTCCAAGAATATCTAAGGCTGGCATTCTGTCAAACTCCTTGTCCCCAAAGGACGATATTAGGAAGTGAGATATTAGCAATAGGAGCCCTATTTCAGAAGAAAGCAACTATCAGCACCTGTATTCACCAACCCTGGATAACTCCAATTAAGCACCGTCATTCCCTCTCCCCACCCCCGGCCCCTGCAAACACACATCTCCAGTTAAATCTTATTAGTCATGGGAGCCTACATGTGGTGAGAAGGACTAATTCAAGCATCTTGTCTGCTTCCTTAGGCTGCAACAACTAAAACTGATACCCCAAACTCTGACTTTGGCAGTGCTTCAGACAGCATCTCTGATGCTGACACAATTGCAGCATGCAAAGTTATAGGATGATAAATAAGTTTCTCTTTAAAGCACTTAACAAATTGATCCAGACATTAACTGAGAATTCAATTCCTGAGCCAGATCTCCTGCTCGCCAAACAATTCTTCTGGATAACATCCTGAAGAAGCAACAGAAGAGAGAAATAAGGGCTTAAAAAAATTCTTACTTCCAATGGAAGGCAGACAATGCGCCCTCCCATGAATTCAGAATCAAACTTGCTCCTTGAGTTGTACCACTCAGGCCTGGCTATTGCCAGCCTCATTTCGTTGCCCATAACCAGGAAGCATTAAAGGGATTTGTAAGCCTAGAGTGGACACTTGGGAGCCCGGTGGGAGTGATACTTTCCATCTCCACATTCCCTAGCGAGGCCAAAGCCTCCACAGAATCACTAGCACTGTCATCTAGAAAACCCACAGAGCATTCAGGGGTCTCTTCCATCCTGTAATTCCAGGGGACTGGAAGAGGAATTCCTGGATAGAACAGGCTGCTTTACCAGACAATTGCCACCTCAAGTAGCTACTATCAAGTGGGACAGGCATGGCCCCTCCTTGTCTATTGGGAAAAGCAAAGCACAGAGGAAGCACAAGGAGAACCTCGAAGCAAGAGTTCCCTGGCGACCCAGCTTAGCTCCCATCTTTCCTGGTGGGAAATATTAAAGGGAAACAATGCTCAGATGAGGGGACCAGGTGTAGAGGGCTTCAGGAAGGGAGGACCCACTTCAGGCTTTGAGGGCTGGATGGAGAGGCCTAGCCCTCCACTGGAGAGTGAACCTGTGCTCCCACAGCACCTGCACTCAAGCGTGTCAGAGGAAAGCAAAACAAGAAATGTCACCACCTTCACTAAGATGCTTTTCCATTTTGTGAGCACTGTTTTCCTGAAGGTTTTCCCCCCTAAAGCTGTGTGTTCCCTCCCCCCAGCTTTACAGCACATGTTTCCCTTCCCTTGTTAAAGAAGAAGAATAATCAAAAGCACCAGACAGAGGCAAGATTCTCCACTGTGGCTGATATACTGTTTGTTCCTCCACTACCTTGATTAGAATATACTGGCTCCAGGAAGGATAGATGGAAGAGATGGCCTTTGACTAGGCTCTGCCCACAAACATCATTTGGCTCCCAGCAGGGACCAGGGGAGCAATCCAACCCATGGATCATTTTCCTCACCCCTCGATTCAAACAAGATATACTTGAACAAAGTTCTAGGACATTTGAATGGCTGGTTTGATGGCAGTTTGCATCTCACAGCAAGAAATTTACTACTACAAAAGACTCACAACCCTCCCCCCGCAAAGAATGGTCTTCCTAAATCACGTTAAGCCCTGATCATGTTCTGCAGTTTATTTTCAACCCTATCCACCAGAAATTCACCAACAACGTGAAAGCCATGAACTGAAAGGAAACCCTCTTGAAGCAAGCCAAGGGTCCTGCTCCTGACAGTGGCCAGATAAGTGCTTCTAGTAGTGATAAACCAGGTATGAAAGCAGCAGTTACCCTGCTATTTGGCTCCGACCTTCTGGTATTCAAAGGTACACTTCCCCTAAACATGGAAGCTCCATTCAGCTGTCACAACAAATAGGTGGATCAGGTCCCTTTAAAATCAACTGTTTGTCCTCAACATCTGGTACTCAGAAACCCTTAAGTCAAGAACAAGAGTCATCCCTACTTGCAATGCATCAGCTTGGTTTCAACTGGCCCTCCCTGCTTCTCACACTAACGAGAGCTGAAACGGAAGGAAACTACTTTAAGCCTTGCTTTTCTTTCTCCCCCCGCATGCCTCCTCCTTCACTTCCCAGCCCCCCAACTTAAATTTCACAGGCACCTGAATCTGATCACTGCTTCCTCCGTCCAGTGTAAAGTTTAGTCTGAGACAGAGCGCATACCACAACGAGTTGGGATAATATTAATGTATAGTATTCAAAGCCCCAGGGCCTGTATGTTTCATTAATTTCCTCCCCATTAAAGTAAAACGAGGATATCCTGTAGAGAATTGCAGTGAACCGTTTGGACTGCAAAACTCGTCTTGACCTTGCTAAGAAAAACACACAGACAGGGAGAGAGAGAGAGAGAACGCAGCTGATGGCAATGCACAGCCGCCAGAATGAAATACACTCATGCCTTGCTCGCCCCCCATTTGCACTAGTACTACTGTGCAAATATTTAGCTTAACAGGATAGGAAGAACTGGGCAGCAGGCATGAAAAAATACCTACGGATTTATTTGTTTAAATCGTGAAACATTTCCCGTCAATTCTTCCCAGTGTGTTCACCTCAGGCACAGTGCCTACTCTGAGAACCAAGCAAGCCAGGGACAAAGGTTACAAATATGTACTAAAAATTATTCCTTAAAATGCAATTGTGACTGAATTTGTTTTATCATCCATCATCTATCGACCAGTAAGGAGGGACCAGCCATTGCCAGCCAGCTCAGGTACATCAAGCTCCAAGGCTGAGTAAATTGCCATTTCCAAGTCATGCTTGGCAATCAAATGTTAGCCAAGATGCTCTAGCTTCCTCCTCCTCTCCCCCCGCCCCCCCCACCCCGCCTAGCTTGGAGGTGCAGTGGAGGCCTGCCAACTCAAAAATCTGTTTCCTTCTCTGGCTGGAGAGACCCGGAGGGCTTTACAGGGTAAGGCTGGGGCCTCTGTCAGATTTCCTTTGCATCTCAATGGTTTGTCCACAATCTGACCTCCCACTAAGATTAAGGAAAGTACCTTGTCCATTGAAAGCCAAATGTTACATTCTGAGAATACTCAAGAAATCACGGTACTTTATTCTGGACGCATTAATCCAGACAACATGCCACCACCGCCAACAAACTTGCTTCTAACTCAGCATTTCACATAACCTGTGGAAAAGACAGCAAGCAGCACCGAGCAAATGAGGCAATGGTGGTGTTCAGAAATTGGGTGGGTTATTGAATAAACTCCAGTTTTCTGGGTTCATGCAATAAGTCAAGTCATAAACTACAGTTTTCATACCACAAAGACTAAGTTCATAGAACACCTAAGCTGAACTTAACAAACCATATTAAGATGATGTACAATGTGTGAATTCAGCTATGACCCAGTTCACACATCTCACAGAGTCCTTAATGTTTAATTATTTATCACTGAATCAGCCTAAATTCACTGGGTTCAGACAACATGCTAAGCCAAAACTAAACAAATCCTATAATGCCTAATAAGATGTGAGAATCTTGTAGGCATCTTTATTTGGGTCAACCAGTTTAGTAAAATGAAATTATACACTTTAATTATGCACTAATTCAGAGTCACATAGGACTCTGAATTAGGCTAAATATTTTGGAAAACGGAGATTGATGCTGTTCTGACTAGTCAGGTTGTTTGCGAATACATAGAATTGGATTTTCGCTACCAGCAACATCTCTGCCCAGAATCTGGTGCAGAATCCCATGTGACTCAAATCTACTTCTATATGTTTGCTTCAAATCAAGATAATGGATTCTTTGTTCTGTATTGCAGGCTACAGATGTACATACTGTACATACATATACCCACCACACCATTCTCTTTTGGGGCAAGTAGAGTGCAGAAAAAGAATCAGGAATGGAATGCCAAAGAATTTACAGGCATGAAAGGAAGCACAGATAGAAGCACACCATTCACTATACCTGTCCATAATTTTTTGTCCTGGTGAACCATCCTTACTTTTACTATGTCCATATACCACTCCATACATTGCCCATTGTTCTTCAGACTTCTGGCCTTGCTCTTTTTCAGGATCTCATTAACTCCATCCACAACTTTCTTGATCTTTCCTTTCCTTCCATACATTCACTCTTCCTTCATATATTTATTTTGCAATCTGATTGTCTTTAATCATCTCTAGATGACCAAACCACCTCAACATACTTCTTTAATATTGATTATTCACTTTTGTGAATCAATTACTTTTGTCAATAAATTATTGTTGGTTATTCACTTTTGTGAATCTATCTACAATCATTCATCACTCATTCATTCTTGATCCTATTTCTTTGTGTTTTACCAAACCCACTTAAGTACCTCATTCTAACTACATTCAACTTATTTTTAGGTTTCACCTGACATATACAAACTCACTTCCATATAAAAAAGAGCAGAAGTATATTGTTATACACAACCATTAGTACACATTATACAAAGTACCCTAGTTCTCCTACTTGTTCTACATTTTCCACTATTTATTATAACTTGCTATTGTTCATTTCATTTCCCTGTCAAACATAACTACCTTGATCTTTTAATACATTAACTTTCAACTCCTTGATCCACCATACAATCTACCTAACATTTGCTGCAAATCATTCAGGTTCTCAGACCAGAGACTGAGGTTCTCATTGTCTGCATTCAAAAATACACATATGTTTGTGTCCCCAACCAACACACCTCTACCATTACCAGAAGTGTTCCTTACACACATATCCATAAATGCAAAGAAGGTGACATCACATGGTTTTGTTGTACCCTTTGTGTTGAACTGGTTACCAAGCTTTCAATTTCTTCTCATACAGTACATTTCTTATTTCTATCACATAATCCTCTTAATGCATTCAGCAACCAACCTTCAGATCCATACTCATGCAGAACATTCCATAATTCAAAGTTATTCACTTTATCATACACTTCTGTCTCACATTCATACATTTCTGAATGAACTACTGAAGAAACAGTGCTCATCTCCTGTCCAGCATAAGGCTGCACTGCACCTCCCAAATTTTACACCTTGTTACCCTTTCTATCAGAATTTTGCCAAGCATCTTCCCAGGTACACGTAATGAACCAATTCCCCAATAGTTTTGGCATTTACTCTTGCCACCTTCCCTTTTTATAGGGGCATAACAATAGCATTTGTCCAATCACAAGGCACAGATTCAGTCCTTATAGACACAATAAATAAAGTCACATGGCTGCTCCATCATCAAACCACAGCCATATTTTAACATTTCTCCAGTTATAACATCTCCACTTGCAGCCTTGCCTTTTTTCCAACATGCTCCTCTTTCCCCAGCAGTCAGCCTTTCCATCTCTCTCTCTCATGCAAAAAAGAAAAGGACAATCTACTATTTGCACCCCTCAGATACCTGGCCTATATGTCTCTTCAGCCCAGCCAACAGGATCAATGAAAGGGCACCAGTTTGAGGAAGGCTGATTTTAAAAAGTGGAGCTGGTAACACCAGAGGGAAGCCTGACCAGCCATGGGCCAGTTTCTGACTCTATGACAGCTGTCAGCAACACCTGAGGTGAGCCTCACTCCCAGTGTGAAGCGGCCATCCGCAAAATGCCCTCTGGTGTATTCCTTGCGCCATTTGGAGCAATGGCTTCTGGGTTTTGCTTTTTTACAAAAGGCCATAGAACAGGCCTCACTGGTTTGGCCTGCTCTCAAGGGCCCAGCAGCCACTTAATGATGGTGTTGATGATACTTGGCCTAATTGGAGGCACAATGATATTGTGAAGAAATACTTATTTCACAACACCTTCCAATAAAGCTCAGAAAAATTTATTGCACCTTAAGATGTACTTCATAACTTCCATGTGCAAGGTACCATCCAGAGAGTCATAGAGATGATACACATCCTGCTGAGTTTCCTTCCCCGCTGTAATGAAGCAGCAGCAGGTGATGCCACCCGTGTAGAATTCGTAATAACTCTATATATTTCTCCATTCCAATAGTGATGCCATATCTGGAATCTTCTTCTGAACCTCATCTATCCTTTACCCTTACACAGATTTTGCTGTTTTGATCACTCTTTCCTAAGGCTGTGTGCCTGAATTGCATTCAGATGGTTCCTAATATTCCTGCCATCTGCTTGCTGAGACACGCAAGGGAGGTTGGATAATAAAAGATTAACAGAACTACCATGAAGTTTTCCAAAGTTACCATGGAACTAAGAGAAACTGTGCTGCTGTCACTCCTACCCATCCTCTCCCCTTTTCTCCCTGACCTGAAGTTGTGTCATGAATACTTGAGAGACTGCACGTTGCGCAGCAGGACAGACTTGGGTCTGGTTTCAATTATTGCTGTTGTTTTTTTAGTTGCAGCCAGCCATTACAAGCAAACCCAAGAGGGCCCTTTGCAAAGCCTTTCCAACTGGTGTTCCCGCTCTCAAGTTCACCCACGAACTGCTCTTAGAAGCAAGCCTCAAAATTAAACTGTGCTTTCCCAAGAGACCTGTTTATTATCACATATGCATGTGTTTAAAATAATTTTATTGTGCCAAGCTAATTAACAAAATGAAAGTGGAAATACATACAACAGTATTAATCAACCCTATTGATGAAACTTAAAATTTAATAATCATCATAATCATTTTAAAAGGGGCAAAAGAAAAGAAGAAGAAATCTGGGGCTGAAATATTGAGTTATAAACAGAACACCTCCCAAAGCTTTGACCAGATCATTTGAAAGTTCTTTTTCCTTGCCCCTTGGTTATTAAAAAAAAAACACAATTCAAATGTGCCATTCTAAGGCAACAGCAGAACTGAAAATAGGGCAGCACAAAGAAAGCCATCATATTTTGGGGACCTTTCCTAACATTATGGTATCACTAAGCATCATCCAAAGCATTCCTTAGCATTTTAATCACCATTTAAGAGAAGAATAGTGTCCTGTAATGGTTAGATTGGCAGCTTAGGACCAATTATGAAGCTGACTCAATATCATTAGCCCAGGCCCTTTTTTCAGGGTCAAGGTACATGGTGCATTATATGTGCAATGTGCAACTGGCTCAGTTATTTTAAGGAGTTTTACTGGAGGAGCAAAGTTCCAATCCACACAAGGAATCTCAAATCTTCTACGCCACACTTCACTTTGGAAGTCCCCATTCCATAAACAAATTAAATGTCATGATGAAATAAAAAATCCACTGCTGATGTCAATCTCTGCTACAACACAAACAATTGTTCTAGATCTCTACATCTCTAGGTCTCGATGTCTATATATTATTGATACCATATTTCAAGTGCTGAATTCCACCAACATTTTATTTATTACAAATGGTTCTATGGCACTTCAATTGTGCAACTCTAAGCAGCTTACAGCAAAGCATAGTTTACACAGAGTATATTACAAGTCATTCAAAATTATCAAGTACTATCACAGAAATAAATTTAACATAACCGTAATATTAAATGCCGTAATATTGTGTAACATCTAGCAATCAGATTCATCCCAACTCAAGTCCATCTCTCATCCTTGCCCTGGTCCCCAAGCACACATTTTGAAAGGCCTATTTAGGAGTGAGGGCTCAGATCTTACGTTTGGTGGGAGGACATTCCACAAGAGGGAAGCTCCCACAGAGGAGGCTCACTTCGGAGTCCCTCGAGTTGTACCTCTTGTGGGGTGGAGACGCTCAGCAATTTGCCCTTGATGGGCAAATTCTACCTGGAGCAGGTGGTCCTGGAGATAGCCAGCCTCTGGACCCCACACTAAGTAAGACTTTAAAGGTCATCACCAGCATCTTGAATTGCACCTGGAAATATGCCGGCAGCCAGTGAAGCTCTCACAGTATTGCTGTCACATGACAATACCAGATTATCATAGTTAATATGAGGCCTGTTGCACAATGGTAGATTTATCGACCTTATTATGAGGATAGAGCGCACACATGGATGCTAGAGTTTGGAAAATGAAATTCTCCTTGCCAATTTGTTATTGCTGTCATAAAATGACCCTGGTCATGTTGTGTCTGCCTTCACTTTCGCCTCTAAGATCACATTCTCAGAATACAGAGTAACACAATAGCCAGTTGTATCATACAATACAACTAACCCAGTGATCCCTCCTATAGCCAACTAACGTACTTCTGTATACTGTCAATGTGCAACCATGGATAACTTAGGCCAGTGTTGTCCAAACTTGGCCACTTTAAGATGAGTGGACTTCAACTCCCAGAATTCCCCAGCCAGCCATGCTGGCTGGGGAATTCTGGGAGTTGAAGTCCACTCATCTTAAAGTGGCCAAGTTTGGACAACACTGACTTAGGCAAATGGTGGCCATTTTTTTCAGTCTTCCCAATTGTTGGATCAGTTATTCAGTGGTTCAATCTGGGTTGGCCTCACTCGCAGCCAGCAAGATTGGGATGATATCCACCTTATTAATTTCGGCCCCTTTTCTCCCATCGAATATTACATGCCTTTGACACGGTCTCAATTTGGACTGAAAAAAACCATTACCTGGTGCAAATATTGCTAAATTGTAATTAATAATAACAACAAAAATAGCAGCCCAGCGTTCATGACTGCAAACAGGGACAAAAATAGGTCTCCGTGTGTGTGTGTGTGTGTGCGCGCGCACGTACACACACCCATGCGCGTGAGTGAGGAAAATTATCTTAATTAAAATTCTCCCTTTCATCCTAGTAATTACATTCAAACAGGCAACAGCAGCAACATCGCTGCTTCTTACCATGCCAAATTTTTTTTTCATTTGATCACCGGGACATCGCACAAAATAAAATAAAATTAAATGAAAAAGGGGGAGAAAACTGCTAGGGTTTAAAAAAAAAGGAAAGGAAAGGAAAGAAATATAGAAGAAAAGCAATTACTTTTGGCAGGCTGCTGGTAGAAAGGGGGGGTGAGGAAGAGGAAAGCAAATCAAAATAGGGAGGAAGAGGAGGCGAGAGGAAATAAGGGCCGATAATGTGGTAGGAAGGATGGAAACACCTGTAAGGCAGAGGAGATCGAGCAGCTATCAGCTCTGGCTGCTTTCCATATCCATTAGCTCCCGCAGCCTGCTTGGGCTTCAGGAAAGTAGGGTGTTAAGCTCTGACAACCACTGCAAGCTAATGAAAATATACCAACGGGGCAGTCGCAGAACTGCTATTTGATAACGAGGAAGGGGGAACTGCAGCAAGAGGCAAGGCGAGGGGAGGGGAGGGGGGAGAAAGAGCCGAGAGTAAATCAGTCTAATTAATGCCTTTGCTCATTTATCGAGGGCAAATGCTAATGATGCTTTTTTGTAATCACGTTCTGCCGCAGTTGCTCGTTCGCGCTCGCTTTTTCGCCTGGGTGTCCCTCACGCAAGGGGCCGGTGGGGAAGCGAGCAGGATCTGCAGCCGCGTGCGAGAGATAAAGGGCTCCGCTGGGCTCGCTGAGCCCCTGGGCCTGTCAGCGGGAAGGGGAGACTGGGGGCCTCCTTGATCTTCTTGCTCTTGGGCTGCCTGCAGAGGCCCAGGACCGCAGAAGAGGGCTCATTCCTGCCGCCACCATCAAATGACGGGTCCCCTCCTCACCCCATGCTCCGCGTCTGCTCCGAGGCAGCGCAGCTTTCAGCGGGCTTAAGCGCAGGGGAAAGCAATGAAGTACCGAAAAGAAGAGCAAACTTTTCTGCTTTGGCTCCTTGAATGCGTCGCTCATGTGCTGCTAAGCAGCCATCCTGGCCTCGCCGGGAAACGCTCCAACTGGCACTTCTATCGCCCAGAGAAAGACACGCACGCCTGCTTCAAAGCTGCTGCTGCTGCTAGTGGCCATTTCTCTGCTTGTCCAGGGCGAGTGGAAATGGTCCCAAACACCTTCTCCTTTCCAGCCACCCAGTTGCCTGAAAAGAGCGTTATTTGGCCGTCATGAGTATGGAGGAAGACTGTTCAGTAGCAACATGATTGCGGCCCTGCAGAACCTGCGATCCTGATGGGGCTAATTAAAGCTCCCAGCCTCGCTCCTCACTAGCCTGCTGGCTGGCGATGCCGAGCGGCAGTTCAGCAGCCTGCCTCATTATGCGGTGATTGAACCCAGTGATAGATGCTCATAGAATAGTTTGAAATTAATCTGAGGGATCACTGCCATTTACGGTGGTATGTAAGAGGGAGAATAATTTTGCAATCCACACGTGAATTAATGCACTCTCTAGATATGTGAGGGCACTACAGGGAAGAAAATCAATTTAAGAGCCACCGTTGGAGCTGTATCAGTTTCTGATTTATTTTTCCATATTCTGTGTTTTCACAGGAATTTGGTGTAAAAAACGTGATTTCTGTTTGTGCAGAAGGCTGCTCTTCATAGGGACACCTTTTGTCATGTGCTGCACAACCGAAATCTGTTTTCCATTTTCCATTTTCCTGGATACTCTTTAACTACGTGTGCAGGGAAGCTACCAGAAAATATGTGCAGGGACATTTATCTGAAATACCAGAAAGGTCATATGTGAGCATGAGATACAGAAATGGTGGCAAGGAGTGCTGGGATTTGCAAGGCATGTATACGATCAAATGCATCAGATAGAAAGGGAGATGGAGAAGTTAGCATATGTTCAAACTAAAACCTGGATCACAGATGTTTTTACATCTCTTGATTAGTTCAGAGTTAAAGGTGGGAACGGATTCCACCAAAAAGCTTTTAGGTAGGATCGTAATTTCATCTATGATGATTTACTGGTAATAACTTCTTCTTACCTGGAAATCAACATTTTCTGCCCATGATTGACGGCTGTGCCTATGTGAACTGAACCCAAGTGGATCTACCTTGAACCTTTGGCCCATAATCCAGAGAAACAAACAAAAGGAGTTTAGTTTAATAGGCAGCGATAACACAGAATTCGGACATGGGGATAGCACGATATTTCTTACCATTAATAGAAACACAGTATTGCTCTTTTTATACCTAAAATCTACGTGTAAAAGCAAAACACATTTGTAAGGCCTCATGATGTGAACCACACCCAGTAAATATGATCATTACAGGTCTGTGAATATGATAAATTGCTGTGGCGTGGTTTATACATCACACTAAGCTGTGGTTTGTTTAACCACAATTTATTGAATAAACCACAAGTAGGGAGTTTACTCATTATGCTGAGCCATAACTTATGCTAAACCATAACTCCTGGTTTGTAAAGCACAATAGTAAATGACAAGAAAGCAGTTGCATTATAGCTTAGTCCAGTCTGTGTCCAGATATGCTTTATTTTAGTCAGCAGGCCTTGCTCAATTTGCTTGTTACTAACAACTGATATAGCTGATGTGAAAGTTTCACATGATCCATATCTACAGATCATTTCGCTTGGGGAAAGGGGAAAGTGACTGTATTGTACTCCTCACACATCCTTTAAAGATAAAGACAGGCACAGGGCCAATGAAGGCAGCTGACAGCAAATGGTGATGCGGTAGAACCACATAACATAGAAAGGCAGTTTGGTCATTTTAAGTACTGTAAACTTCCTATTTCTAGGTGAGTGTTTATACACTGCCACTATGAAAAATTTAAACCATTAACATCTTTTCTACAAAAAGAATGACACAGGGTAGAGGTGTCTAAATGTATTTGGCTCTGGGAAAATGCAGATGAGGACAGAGATTTCGGCAACTTGAGAAAGAGTGAAGTTGATGTCATACTACAACAACATGCCATCCTGACACCGAGAAGCAAGAAATTTACTCTGCCTTTTGCTCTCTCCAGAGACCCCCAGTGTAGACAGGCCAAAACAGCGGTCTTGTGTATGTGCAGAGGATTTTAAGGGGCCAAATGGCTGATCATCCCTGTTAAGATTAAAAAGATGGATTCACGCATGTCAAAGGAGTGATTGGCACATGCGTCGATGAATTTGATATCTGTTAATAGCCATTTTAAGCTAACATCTTTTCTGCAGAAGGAAGAAAACATAAAAATAGTGGGGCAAGGCTACAGTCATGTACAGACCCAAGGTCATACTTTGCTACTGAAACAGAGCTAAGGGAAGAGTGTGACTAAGCATTGCTTTTGAATCCCTGGTCCAGCCTTCCTTAACATTGTCTTCTGGTTCCCATCGGCCTTGATGGTCCAGACAGAATGTTGACGCCCAGCATCTGGAGAATACTAGGTGGGGATGCTTTTTGTGGTCTACATTTGGTCATCTCTCCAGAACCAAGCTAATCAAAATGGAATTTTAATATCTTTCCTGCTTTGGCTCAGTGTTTTGACTGAGAAGATTATGGATTTGAGTGTTTCTCAAATAAGAATCCTAGCTCAGAGCACATTCACATTTTTAATTTCCCCTGAAACTTTATAATTCCTATTAAACAGGAACCAATCAATCTAATTTCTCTCATAAGTCCCACTATGCACTATTGATCCAGAGAGATAAATCTCTGAGATACTTAACTCCTCCCCCTGCAAGCTGAATACTTCCAATTCATTCTGAATGTCAGAATGCAATATGCAAGAAAATAAACTGATAACCCCACACTCTCACCACAAGGGTCACTGACTCATAGTCTTGTCAATAAAATTGATTTTAATTCTTAATTCTATTTTGTTCATTATCAGAATGAAAACATGGACAGAAGCTAGCCAGATTTTTTGGATCATTTAAAATGCTCCAGTCTGCTTTAAAATCTGTTTGTTATTTTTGCTTGAAATAAGGTTACTTCGCCACCTTATCTTATATGTGGAATAGAGAGTGCCTTGAACATTTGATTTCATGAAAGTGTGCTTGTTTGCTACTTTCAATAATAAGGTTATTGATGTCATAATTTTAAAATTTGAGAGGAATAGGTGGGCAAGACAACTTCAGCAAAGATCAGGAATAATTCTATAGCAGTTGAAAGAAGCAGCAACCGTAAAGGAATGGGGAAGGACATGTGAGACTCTGACTTCCACTGTAATCTTGAGACCAGCCAATTCTCATGTAATCTGTCTAGAACACTGAGCATAATTACTGAGTGGCTGACAATGTTGTGTTTGGCCCTAAACTGGAGCATACCACTGGCACCTGTTATGTTTCAGCTGGGCTGTAGAGTCACAATTATGATCTTAAAAACAATTGCCTCCAGCAGCTTGTGCATTTGGCATGGAAGTTGTGCAATCTGCCTCCCTTTTTCCTGCTTCTGTATTTACCCGTGCTGGTGGCTCTTTCTGTTCCATAATATTAAGCCATTACTTGATTATGTCTAGTCTTTTCCTCAGATCCCACTGATTCAAGAGTGAATTTGTCTCCTTTACTGGTCTTCCCAAATGACCTTTGTATATTGACTATAGAAATATGGTTTATCTTTATATTTTGGGTTTTGAATTTTGCATTAGTATTAAGCATTGAGTGAAATGTTTGTAATAGTTTTTTTAATAACAATTTAATTATCATATAATGTTTTACATTATTGTCTTTTGATATTGTATTTGATATAATTATGTAGATGGATTAATGTTCATTATTTTGCAGATTATTTTAGAGGAAAAAGCAGAGGACAATGAATGAACAAGACAATTATTTTTTGTAGAGATTAGTAAGAACATTTTCCTGCCTGGGGTATTAATTTGCAATGTAATGGTCACCTCTTATTTGGACTACTGAAATATATTCTACATGAAGCTGTCCTTGAAGACCACTCAGAAGATATAGATATTTTGCAAGTTGCCCTACTTGCCAGTTAGCTTCTAGGTGCAATTCAACGTGCTGGTGGTCATCCATAAAGTCGTTCACAGCTTAGGGTCTGGACATTTGTAGGACTACCTTTCTCCAATTGTTTCTGCAATCCTATAAGATCAAACAGGGTTGGTGTGTTCCAGGTCTCATCAAGTAAATGATCTTATCTTATGGGACCCAGAAGCAACCCTGCTATCTGGAACAGTGTCCCTTTCCCCTCTCCCCAAGGCCCGTATAACCCCAACCTTGCTATCACACAACCTATAAAACCTAGTTCTTCTGCCAGGCACTGGGTCAGGATGATTTGTGAACCAACTGTAACATGATATGCTTGGAGTTTCAGCTTTCCTCCATGTGATTATCTGTTTGATTATTTGTTATTATGTGTTTTGCATTCTGTCGGTATGCCTCCTTGAATTGCTTCACAACTGGGCAGCCTAGAAGTCAAATTAATGCATGAATGAATGAATGTGTTGTTTAAAACTACCTTGGTTGTTTGTTTGTTTGTTTGTTTTATGAACTTGTACGCCACTTCAATAACCAAAGTAACTCTTCGTTAGGGTTTAAAAATAGCAAAAGATGGAAAGAAAGGAGAGAAAACAAGACCCAAGAAAACGATAATACATAGAACACATTGGGGAGAGTATAAGCCAACGTTGATCACAGAAAACCAAGATCTACTGTCAAGGAGTGATCATCTCACTCTACCCCAAGCTTGCTAAAGTTGAATATTTTTTTTAAATGTTCTTTAGTTATTCTTCAGGGGGGCAGAGGGTGAGCTTTCTATGACATTCTATATTTCTGATATATCCTTGGTCAGAGGCAACATGATGAAGTTCTCAGTAGAGGTATGTATCCCTACCACTACTGATATCACACTTGACCAGCACAATGGGAGCAGAATAAGCAAGGTAGCGTAGGTGGGATTCACAGCATCAGCTATGATAGACAAAAGCAGTTGTCCAGGAGCTGTACAAATTAGCAAATTTCTGAATGCAAGGGAAGGAATGCTCCAGTAGTAAAGATGCAATATCTGGCTTCAAGTTAGGAATGAGCAGATGTCTATAGCTTATGTCACTGTCCTTCAAGAGTTGCCTGCCTTCTCTGCCTCACAGTTCTGGTGGCAGCTTGAAACAGAGGTGATAACATTGTACACTCTTATGCTGGCTTGTGGCTGGCACTGTATGTTAAACAGATTAAACAATGGACAGGAACCAATAGAATGTTGCCATCCTAAAGACGTGAGGTCCTCCCACCCTCCCTCAAGCTAAGTGAATTGGCCACCTGAAAAATGCAAAAGCTGCTGGTATCCCCACCTGTCTATTCTCAGCTGGTGGAAATCCAGCAGTATCTTGACTTGAGCAGAAGCAAGGCAATGGATGGTGGCATTTGTCATTTTGAATGGCACGTGGAGAGAGATTTTTATCTGGGATGGCTGCTTCTTATTACAGGGTGCAGACATTGCAAACACACACAGAGCCAAACAATTTATACATATATATTAACCACACACACCCATATTGGGAAAAGGGTTTTTTTTCCTATATTTATTTTCTCAGATACAGTAGACTTTCCTGCTCACTCTATTTTATTCTCATTTATCTATCAAAATATATTAACCTCAAAGCCTGTTTTCCATCAAGGTCTCCATTCCATGAACATTTAAAGATAAGGCTTATCTTATTACTGGTACATTAACCACAGAAATCTGAAGGACTCCTGCCAGTCATTTGTGTTTCACAGGTTCTTTCCTATTTTTCAGGAATGATTTTGCATGGTACAGACCTCCCAGGAACGGAGACAGGATTACCCGTGGACTGAGTGTGTTACTGATTCTGGTGAGAATAAATATTACTGGAATGGCACAAGCATCGTGGAAAGCAGCCATCCCCTTGCTTTGCTCCCCCGCACCCCTCCCTTCCAAACACAGGGTGGCAAAGGAGAAGGAGAGGGATTTTTATTTGAATTCCTGCTTTGCTATGAAACTGATTTTATATCCGGGAGCCAACCACTAGGTATTAGTCTCACCTATTTCAGAAGACCGTTGTGGAGACAAAACAGTTTAACCTCAAACGGCAACTCCCTGAAGTCCATGATGAAAGGGTAAAAAGCAATTGCAATTAGATAATAGTATGTGTTTTTTGTGCCTCGTGTGTTTTATTAATCTCTATGTAAGAAGGACTTGGGTCTGACCATGAAAACATGCTGGTTAAATCAAATCAGTTCCTGAAATAGCAATAATGATATTATGAGGCAAGTAGAAAAAGAAATTATAGATGCTTTCAGCTGATGTATATAGACAAATATATAAAATTATGCCATAATTATTTGAGTTATCTGCCAATTGTCCATGGAAATAATTCAAATTCAAATAAGAAATCAGGATAATATGCATTGTTTCACAGAGAATCAATGCAACAGTTACCCTGTTAGGATTTTAAAAATAAAGCAGAAGGTTGAAAAAGTACAACGTAAGAAATATATAGGCATTCAGATCATGGTAAAGCTTAGGATTTGCTATATAAAATAAAATCATCAATCAGGAGTAGCACTCCAGGTTTAATAGCCAGGAGACAAATTAAAATAGACCCAACACTAGCATTTTCTCATGTAGCTCTGAAAGCAGTAAAATCCTATATAAGCATATATATACCAAGAGTTTATTTTTCAGTGGGATATTTATGTCCAGATAATGACAGAATGTTTGAAAAGGGTATGTCAGGCCTTTGCACACTGCTTATGTTCATGTCACTCACGATCAGAAGATAAACAGATAAATGGGAGATGAGGAAGAATCTTAGTTCTGGAGCACTTTTATGCCGTGTTTATTTTCGGCTTCCTTTAGAAATGCATTCATAAGTTAAGGGTGGACGAATGGATAGATATGGGGAGGGGCATCTGTCTGGAAACAATAGGTGATAAATATAAGGGCTTCCCACCAAGCCACCCCCCCCCCCAAAAGGGGTCTTAGAAATGGGACAATAAAAATTCCATTGCGAAATAGTTCATGCTATTTTTCACAGCTTAAGAATGACAGCCACACAAAGTAACTGAAGCTGCTTAGGCCAAAAAAGGGACAGATGATCCACTTACCTGGCAGACAATATGCAGGAAGCCTGCCAGAGAATTTCAAACTCAAGGGATTGTTGGACCGCCAAATCCTCTCTAATGTCCTCATCATTGGACTTTCACTCTATAGACACATCTGAAGACAGAAGCCAAAAGGTAACTGAGGGCCTACACAGGAGAATCAGGGAAAGGCGGGGAGATTTTTGCATTATCTTGGAAGGGCTGGTAAGGCTAAAAGTACAATATCTGTTCTTTCACATCAGTTTCTAGCATTACCGTCCCATTCAGACGTTAAATAAATGTTTGGGGAAGATAAGCAAAATTATCCATGTCCATTGCAACGCTGCCTCATCATTAGGAGTGGGGTCCCGGGAGGGATGAACAAAGAATGTCAGGAGTGTATGTGAAGAGTGCATAGTTCCTGCAGGGTCACCCAAGGTGTGAAGGTCAACTCAACTGCCCAGTTTAGGCAAATAGGCCCCTATATAAGGCAGTAGCAATATAGGAAGATGCTGGAGGTGGATGATCACTTTACTGACAAGGGCAAAGACTTTATTTCATACTGCTCAGGAGAAGGCAATGATCAATGACTCCTGTATTTTGCCAAGAAAACCAGATGGATAGACAATATAAAGTAATTGATGATACAATTGCTAGATGATGGGCCCCTCAGGTCAGATAGCAACCAACATGCTGCTGAGAAAATGCTGGGGATCTTTCGGAGTACTAATGGCATTTATCACATGGCTAGATTAAAGTCTGCAGGACGTCTAGTTCTGTGGGAACATGGAACATAAGAAGCATGAATATGAGAAAGCTCAACATAGTGAAAGATGAAATTAATCAACTATACATTGACGTCTTAGGCATCAGCAAATTGAGATAGATTAGAATTGGACATTTTCAGCCAGAAGATCACACTGTTTCTTAGTCAGGACACAAAAACAAAAAGGTAATGACACTGTTTTCATAGTCAGAAAGGACACAGTACTTGGATACAATGCAGCCAATGACTGAATAATATCATTTAGACTTTGTGGACAACCTTTTAATATGACAGTTATCCAAATCTATGCTCCAACTACTGATGCACAAGAAGGGGAAGTTAACACGTTTTATGGTCAAGTCCAATATGGAATTGACAGAACATGCAAGTAAGATGTGATGCTTGTGGTTGGAGACTAGAATGCCAAAATAAATAGTCAGGAAGGAAATGCAGTTGGACTGTACGGTCTAGGAAACAAAACATGAAGCAGGAGAATGAATTGTTAGTTTCTGCCAATCCAGTGATTTCTCCATTGCTAACACAGTCTTCCCACAACCAAAACAATGCTTATATACATGGGCATCATCAAATGGAGTGGTATACAGAAATCAAACAGACTATATTATGGTACAAGAAGATGGAAAAACTCAGTTATAACAGCAAATATATGGCCATGGGCTGACTGTGGAACCGATCAAGAACTGCTCATGTATAAGATCCAAGTCAAGCTAAAGTGGAAGAACAATGCCAACCAGTTTTCACAATATGATCTTGAGCACATACCCATTATTTTCAAGGGGAACAACAGGAATCTAATTTAAAGCCCTGAACCTCATGGATAAGAAACAGAGGAACTGTGGAATGAAGTCCAAGAAGTTATTAAGGTAAACGTGAAAAGAGACTGACAAAGACCAAGAAACAGAAGGAAGCAAACTGAAACA
The DNA here is from genome assembly GCA_030867105.1 of Liasis olivaceus. NCBI lineage: Eukaryota > Metazoa > Chordata > Lepidosauria > Squamata > Pythonidae > Liasis > Liasis olivaceus. Next base: position 44,617,925 of record CM061348.1, on the reverse strand, counting down.
GTGGAAATTGCCAAAAAGGGAAGTCAAAGGCAAGGGAAACAAAGTTCTCAGGAAGGTATTTATCAAAGAATTTCAGAAAACTGTTAGAAGAGACAAGAAGCAGTATTACAGTGATATCTATAAAGACATCAAAGATGGAAACAGACACAAAAACAAGGAAAGTCTTCCAAAAGATCTCCAATCTCTGAACTCAAACTAGTATGGTAAAGGACTCAGATGGTGAGATAGTAATTGATTCAAAAAAAAAAAAGACAAAGCAAAAATGAAAGAAATATTCTGAAATTCTGTACAGTAAAGATGTTAACAACCAAGATACCTTAGAAGATATTCCTTATTTACAAGAATCTCTAGTATAGATGATGCAGAAAATCAGTACTCCGGTCATTACCAAGTCAGAAGGCTACAGGAATGAAAGGAGTATCTACATGAATATGGCAAGCAACAGAAGAAGAATAAGCAAAAGGTTTTAATTAAACTATGCCAGAAAATCTGTGGTCAGCAAATTGAAAGAGGCTAGTCTACATACCAGTTCCAAAGAAGGGAGATTTAACAGATTGTACAAACTGGCATACCTTAATTTCACATCCTAGCAAAATAATGCTGAAGATCATCCAATGCAGATTACATGGAAAAAAGATGCCGTACAGTGCAGCTGATTTTAGAAACGGGTGAGGAACAAGGGTTGTTATTCCTGATGGATGCTGGATAATTAAGAAAGCCAAGGACAGCTTTGGTCATGCTTGTTGATGACCTTTGGCAGAGCCAGGATGGCAGTGGTGCATCCATCCTTGTGCTCCTTGATCTCTTGATGGCTTTCAAGACCACTGACATGGCATCCCTCTGAGTGGGCTTGGTGGGTTGAGGATTGGGGGCACCATTTTATGGTGGTTCTCCTTTCTCCAGGGCTGGTTCCAGTCAGTGCTGGTTGACAGGGAGAGATAGTTCCCCAGGGCCCTCCATTGTGGGGTGCTGCAGAGTTCTATTCTCTCTCCCCTCCTATACAACATCTACATGAAACTGCTGGGTGAGGTCATCTGTGGTTTGGGGTTAATAGTACTATTAGTTAAAGTAATATTTATTAAATTATTTTCATATACTAAATGTTTTGGGGTCGATGAACAATCTAAAACGTCAGGAAGGTGTCAATGAATAGAACAGTTTGGGGACCCCTGGTCTAGAATGTCAACAGTTTCCCAACTGAAATTAGAACTGAATTTGTCTGTTTTGAGAGATTAAGGAATTTTCATCATGTCATCTGTCAATTGATGTTCATGGGCGCATTCTGCCAATCTTCTGCCTATCTGTCCTACATAGTTATGGTCCTTACATTGTATTCTGTAGATTACTCCTGTTTTTCTTTGCTTATATGGCTTGTAGGTTTGCTTAAGATGTTTTGAAGGAATTTTGTTGGTTTGTGTGCTCTTGTAATACCAAGAGATTGTAGTATCTCTTGTAGAGTTGGCTGTCTCATAGATGTTTTTGATGTATGGGAGAATTCTCTTTTTCATAGGCTGTGATGGTTGTGTTGCAATAGGTTCTGTAGCTAAGTACTGTTTAATGAAGTTGTGTGGATATCCATTGCATTGGAAGATGTTGTGTAGGTAGTCTGTCTTCTTGGAGTTCTGAGTTACTCATCTGAATAATGTTCTTTTGCAATCTTGTGGGCAGTTAGATTGTTGTTTTGGTAGTAAAGCACTTAGTGTGGGTTGTTTTCTATAAACTTGGGTTTGTAGTCTATCATTGTTTCCTCTGCTGATTAGGATATCCAGGAAGGATAGTTTGTTGTTGTTTTCTTCCTCCTTTGTACATTGTATTCCCTTAAAGATGTTGATTGTCTTGTTTGTCTTCTTGAACTGTTCCTTTTTTATTGTGATGACGGTATCATCTACATAACAGAGCCATACTTTGGGCTATGTGTGTGGGAGTGCTATCGCTTCTAGGAATTGCTTTACTGTCTCAGCTATGAATCCTGAGATTGATGATCCCATGGATGTTCCTCTGATTTGTCTGTATATTTGTCCACTGAATTGGAAATAAGTCTGAGGCAAAGGTCCATAGGTTCCATGAACCTGGGTATTTCAATGTTTATATATTCTGTTAAGTTTGGTGTGTTGTGTAGTACAGCTGCAAAGGATTCTTCTGCTTGTTCTGGATCTATGGATGTGAAGAGTGCTGTAACATCAACTGAAACTATAATTTACCCTTCTTCAATTATTAGATCCTTGATTTTCTGGAGGCACTGTAGTGTTGAAATGATAGAGAGTTCATTCCCATCTATGAGGTATCCACAATTTTTGACAAATTTTTTGGCTAGATTGTAGAATTGTAATAGTTGTAATAGTTCTTTGATATGATAAGTGCATAAAGTGACAAATGCAGAAAAGAAAGTAACCAGAGGGATCAGTGCTGTTTTGTGTGAGAAATCTCACATCCAGTGCTTTGCTTCCTTGCAATGATATCCCAGTTCAGATAGCAAGCTCTTCATAAGCAGCAGGCCTGTACAAACTTCCATAGAAAACAGTTGAAAGCTAATGTAGTAAATAGGAGAAAATATGCTAAGTATACTCCCCATGGTAAAAAAATGATGAACAGTAATTAGTTTTACTGATGGCCATTACAGAGTATATAAAAAATAATCACTTCGTTGAGACTGGAAAACCGAAAGCCAACAACGTTTATGACCCACATTTTCATTGCATTAATAGACCAGCAACACAAATATGCCATCTTCCAGACACTGCTTGTAAAATTAGGCTTGCCTAAGATCACACACTGACCTTCATAACTGGGCAGGGAATTGGACATCCTTTAGGTGTCCCTATTTCAAGCCTGAAGCCACTATGCTACATGTGATGTCACTGATTTACAGCTCCAAATACTGAATTATGATATCAGTATACGAGATTATTCCTGGCAAATAGAAGGGGTAGAAATCAAAGCAGTAACAGACTTCATTTATTTGGGCTCCAAGATCACCGCAGACAGAGACTGCAGCCATGAAATTAAAAGATGCTTTGCAAAGCTATGGCAAACCTAGATAGCATATTAAAAAGCAGAGACATCACCTTGCCAACAAACATCTGCATAGTCAAAGCTATGGTTTTTCCAGTAGTAATGTATGGCTGTGAGAGCTGGACCGTAAAGAAGGCTGAGCACTGAAGAATTGATGCCTTTGAACTGTGGTGCTGGAGAAGACTCTTAAGAGTCCCCTGGACTGCTAGGAGGTCAAACCAGTCAATCTTAAAGGAAATCAACCCTGATTGCTCTTTGGAAGGATTGATACTGAAGCTCAAGCTCAGATACTTCAGTCACCTAATGCGAAGAGAGGACTCTTTGGAAAAGACCTTGATGCTGGGAAAGATGGAAGGCAAAAGGAGAAGAGCATGGCAGAGGATGAGATGGTTAGATAGCACAACTGAAGCAATGAGCATGAAACAGCAAACTCAGGGAGGCAGTGAAGGACAGGAAGGCCTGGCGCAATATGGTTCATGGGGTCACGAAGAGTCGGACACGACTTAATGACTGAACAACAAAATACAAGATTATAGGAAATTGCTGTTGCCAAAGTGAGGTGGCAGGGTACAAATGGAAAATTATTTGTAACTTCATTCTAATCTTTACACTACATTTTTATATTTTTGGGTTATGTAGTCCTATCCTATATTTTTGGGTTATGTAGTCCTCACTAGTAACCAAGTAGTGAACCTCTTCTCTGGAAGTGTTTTTTTAGCTAGAGGCTTTGCAGTGATAAGTCTCGGAAGCAAATATGAGAAGAAGTCTTTTGTTATATCCTATATTTTGTATGAAACTGGTATTTTGTGAAGTTTTACATTTTAAATGTAACTCTCTGTAACTTTCCTTTCTGCTGGTGCTGAGTGCTCTTATCTCCCTCCCTCCTCAGATAGCAATGCTCTAGACAGCAAGGCCGAAATGTACCCAAAACAAGGTACAACCGGTGAAGACAAGGACTTGTGGTTTAGCTACCAGCAATTGACCAAATTTGGAGTACGGAAGGCATGGGGAGGGCACTGAGGGGGGGATTGGGGAGAAACGGCTCTTGTAATGATAAAAAGGCTTGCTGAACTCCTTTTCGGGGTTCAGTTCTTTGCAGGGACCTGCGAGTCCAAACTGAACCTTTGCGCAAATAAAGCTTCTCCCTGAATGACCCAGTGAGAGTCTCGTCATCAATAAATGTTGCGTTGCTCCCACCCGTAACATTTCTGGCACCCCAGATGGGACTCTCCCGGCCCTTTGAGCAGGACCAGTGGAACTCCTGAGACTCAGCGACGCCCGGCGGCTCGACGCAACCAGCTGGCAGGACCCCTTGACTCCTGTGCCTCGGGACCAGCGGACGCCACAGAGAGCAGGGAGCCTTCCCCTGGATCCAAGGACCCATTCACGGTGACGAGCAGAGGAGTGAGTGGACGGCCGGCCGGAGGAACAGAGGAGTGAGTGGGCCGACTAGCGACCAGACCAGGCGAGTATACTCAGTGGGGAATACCCGTCATAACCGGTGAGGCGGAAGAGGAGGAAAAGCGCATCCTCCTGGGGGTGAAGGGCCCAAGAGTGGGTGCCTTCTAGGATTGTGTGGGTGGTTAAACAGTCGCAGTTCCTATTGGTGACCGTTGAGTGTCCGGCACCGTAGGTCGGCTGTAGTGTATAGGCAAGTGGGTTGGGAACATCCCTTCTCCTAAAGGAGTAAGGGATTGGAAATCTGGCACGCTCCGTAGCAGGGATTGGTCTTTAAAAGGAAGAGCCAGCGTTTGCTGGGAGACCAAGGCAGGAGGGGACAGGTCCTTTAAAAGGAAGAGCCAGCGAGTGCTGGGAGGACTGTCTCGCCATTTCCCTGAGCCGGACCGAGGCCTGACAGGAGAACCCCTTGCCAAAGTCTAACATCAGGTACACGTTAGGAGACCCACACCATGGGGAACACAGGAAGCAAAATTACCCCTCTGTCGTGCATGCTGAAAAACTTTAAAGCTGCCTTCAGTGGCGACTATGGGGATCCCAGGTGTGACCCGGATACCCTGAAGATTTTCTGTAAACAAGAATGGCCAACGTTTGGAGTCAACTGGCCTGAAGAAGGGGCTGAAGACATGGATCGTACTTTAAAGGCTCAGCTTGCAAAGCTTTGTTAGGAGACTCAGTTGCCATGGCCCAAAATACTGTCCCTTGCTTTAACACGTATCAGGGCTATTTACTGTCCCCCTTTGAAATGCTTTATGGGAGACCATTTGGATCTCATGAAGTACAAACTGCCTGGACTGGTGAAAAGAACATTTCTCAATACTTGCAGAAGCTGGCGCACGTTTTATCCTCTATTTCCCTGCAGGTCCAAGATGCCTTGCCAGTCGCTCCTGACGTACAACCCATTGCCCAGCCAGACCAGTGGGTTAGAGCTGTTCCCATCCTGCACTGATCTGAAGTGGTCCCAACCGAAGCAAGTCCTACTGAGCATGCCAACTGCTGTGAAAGTCCTACATCAAAGCTTGGGTGCACGGATCCAGGATCGGGCAGGTGAAGGAACCCCCAGACATTTGGCAAGTTTCCTTGGTCGATGGACTTAAATTAAAATTGCAGCGTTCTCTAGCTTCACCAGCAAATCTTTTTAAGGACTAATTAGGTCCACCGGTAGTGACCTAATTCAGGAACAACCAGAAGATTTGGCATCACCCATACGATAAGAATGGATGTAAATGCTTGTTCTATAGTGGTTTTGATGGTTCGTATGCAAAGGGAAAGAGAGCAAGCAGATGCAGGCAACAGGATATGTGATGAGCAATGGCTGAGTATGTGTATGTGTGTAAGAAGGAGGGAGTGGAGAAAGTAGAAGAGAGATAAAAGGAAAGGAAGAAGGTGTATGTGATAAAAGATACTGAAAAGGTTATTAAGAAAATTGCTGACCGGGTGGTCAAAATTGCCCATGTCTTTGTTCAGACATGGGAGGGTTTCAATATGAAAAATCTGTTTGGGTCCTGGTTTCCCAAACTCCCAGGTCTCCAAGCTATAGTTGCGCTTATAGGAATAATTGCTGCTGGCTGTGTGCTTATTCCTTGCATTTTACCTATTTTTATTCGCACTATCACAAGTACCCTCTCCCTCATAGCCAAAAGGGAAGCAACAACTCAAATAATGGCTCTGTGGCATTATGACCCCATTCCCACTCTGATGAGTGAAAGCCCTTCGGCAAAGCCAAAGGACTTTCAAAGGGGGGAATGAGGTGGCAGGGTACAAATGGAAAATTATTTGTAACTTCATTCTAATCTTTACACTACATTTTTATATTTTTGGGTTATGTAGTCCTATCCTATATTTTTGGGTTATGTAGTCCTCACTAGTAACCAAGTAGTGAACCTCTTCTCTGGAAGTGTTTTTTTAGCTAGAGGCTTTGCAGTGATAAGTCTCGGAAGCAAATATGAGAAGAAGTCTTTTGTTATATCCTATATTTTGTATGAAACTGGTATTTTGTGAAGTTTTACATTTTAAATGTAACTCTCTGTAACTTTCCTTTCTGCTGGTGCTGAGTGCTCTTATCTCCCTCCCTCCTCAGATAGCAATGCTCTAGACAGCAAGGCCGAAATGTACCCAAAACAAGGTACAACCGGTGAAGACAAGGACTTGTGGTTTAGCTACCAGCAATTGACCAAATTTGGAGTACGGAAGGCATGGGGAGGGCACTGAGGGGGGGATTGGGGAGAAACGGCTCTTGTAATGATAAAAAGGCTTGCTGAACTCCTTTTCGGGGTTCAGTTCTTTGCAGGGACCTGCGAGTCCAAACTGAACCTTTGCGCAAATAAAGCTTCTCCCTGAATGACCCAGTGAGAGTCTCGTCATCAATAAATGTTGCGTTGCTCCCACCCGTAACAAAAGTAAATAAGTGAATATTGATGGTAGATGGCCGTGTATTGAATGCATTTGATTCAATAATTATAACTACCAAGATACCTCTTTAGGTGGCAGTGTAAATAAATAAATAAATAAATGTACAGTCGGACATTATATCATTAATAGATTATCAAGTTAAATAGTACAAGCTGACTGCCTGAAGTCAAGCCATGGCGATACCTCTACAGTACACTATACAGTACAGATACTAGTGCTAGCAAGGAGAATTATACTTTGTTTTTGCTAGGTTCAAAAGCTGCCCACTCGCCACTTTTAATGATTATTGTTAACCCTTAATCTGCCAACAGCCAAGTCTCGGGAGAAACAAGCTACCTTTTCTATAGCAATTGTAGAAAATCCCCAGGGTTAGATGTATTACTTGCTTGTATCTGTACACGGCTAATGAAGGACTTAGTGAACACACAGATTCTTTCCTCACTAGCACAACAGATGTAGGATGCTAGGAATAAGTCCAAGTTTCAAGGTTGTGTTCCCCCCCCCCCCCCCCCCCCCCGTCTCATCATTTGTCTGCCATGACTTGGAAAGGGGGGTGAGCACTGAACAGGAAAGATTCAGGCTGTCAATCTCATGAACAACCTCTGTTCACAAAGGGCCTTCAGAAACAGAGGGCAAGGAGCTTTAATGGAGTGCTCAGGTTTCCATCAATGCTAGATGCGGATAGAGTAGACTAGTTGCAAACAAACTCTGGTCCCCAAAGACTGCTCAGATTTTCTCCTCATTTGTTAGTTGATGTGTAAAATATAGCCAGGCTAATTCCTGCTTGTGAAGCTGGAAAAATGGCTTTAACAGCTTTTGAGCTTCATAAAAAAGAGGCAGAACTAATGGCTATTTCCCAGGCCTTGGATAGCTTGTCCTGCAGAGATTCTTCAGATATAACAGCCATTAAGATGAAGTTCTATGTAAGAGGTACAACAATAAATGAACATACCCTTTAAATGTTATCATCACATGGAGAAGACACTTGTTTAGAACAGTGGGCTTGAACTCAACATTCCATCTCTTATTGATAGTATTTAAATATTACCGTAAAGATGTTGAATGCTATGAAATCCTGTGTTTCCTGTTTATTGAATGTTACTGTAGAAGCAAAATAACAATTTTCTTGTGACTTCCCATGCAATAGTGCTGCTAGAATTTGACACAGACACCCCTGATCTCAATGTCATATCTCTAAAAAAAAGTCAGCAGTGGGTGCCACTGCTTGGTAAGTAGGGACAAGGAGGGAAAAATGGGGAGAGAAGAGGTGGCAAAAGGAGGGATAAGAGGACAGAAATTTAAAGGTGGAGCACTGGGAGGGCTGACTCACATCCTCAAAGAGCATCTTGCCCTGGACTATTTCAACCAGCAACACTGTTGTTTCCATGGCATGACAAGGGGAAAATGAAAAAAAAAGTTAGAAAATACTTCATAGAAACATCAACTTTAAATACAACAACTTAGCATATCATTGGGTACTCTGAATGAGGTCTACCAGAGTCTTTCACAGCTGCCTGACCACAGAGGGGGAATGAGAGAGGCTGGGGCTCCTTCTCACAGGCACATTAAGATGCCTTCCTCCAGTCCTTGAACCAGTAGAAAAGAATACCAACATTAATTACCAATTGCCTATTTTGCTTTATTGATGAGGCTGGCAACAGGGGCCCTCTTTATAGTTTTAATCAGGGCAACTTAAGGTAATATTTGGTTGATTCCCCAGCATCACTGGTAGGAAAAACCATACCCAATGTTTGTCTTTAAGGTGTGTAGGTGCAACTGGGCAATTGTGGGAGGTTGCCTATCAAGCTGCCCTAGTGCAGGTAACCAAAGGGGTTGTGAGGCCCACTGAACAATCTCCTTCCCATTCATCCTGTGCCCCTCCACAGTGACCTTGACCTGTTCTTCAGGCTAAAAGGGAAACAGACAGAACTGTCAGTTTCATTCCAGCTCCCACATATTGCAAGTTCATACGTGCTGCATGGAATGGTGGTGCCTGCTTTAATGACTTTTCGAAGCACAATTCTCATAGAGTCCATTTTGCGAGGATTTGTTAAGAAAGGGTGGAGGTCAGAATTTCAGCAATTGCAACATTTCTCAAAGTACTGACAATATATCTTCAACGTATGTTAGGATGGTGTTTTCCTCTTTTGCTTTTTTGCTGCCTTTCTGTGAACCTACAAGTTGGTGGATCTCGTCACTGATAAAACAAGATGGGCTATCTCTTGAATTCTCATCAGTCTGGGAACTGATTGCAGTACATGGCTGTGGCTGGCAGCACCTGAAAGTAGCCCATGGAGCATACAAAATGGCACGAGAGTAGACAAAATGGTTCCCCCGCAATGCAATAGAAGCAGCAAAAAGTACGGGCATACTGTAGGAAACCCCTTGTCAGCAGAAGCAGCTAAGAACCTGTAATGCACTTATTTGGGACATAATTATCAACATAGTGCTGGCAGAACCCAGCTCTCCCTCCTATTTTAGATCGACCATCTGTGCAGGACTAGTGCCCTGTTTTTAAATACAAATGTAGCACTCTTTTAAACTGCACTAACACCATGTTTAAAAAACAGATCTAGTGCTTTTCCAGAAGACCACTAAACCTGCATATATGAAGATCCCACATCATGTTCTGTTAGACATTGTGCAAGAAGATGCATCTGCAGGAATCAGGGGTTTGCTCTCTCCAGCAGCCCAAGCCCAAGATTTGTATGGAGGGCAGTGCGTGGATGGAGGCATGTCTGCAATACCTCAAACGGCCAATAAGAGCTGGGCAGATTCCAGCCCCTGACCGCATGACCACCAACATTGTCCATGAGGAAATACACATCATTCATATGGCAAGGCTTGCGTGAGAGAAGAAGAAAAGTTCCTTTTTACAGAATTATGCATGCCTTGTGGAGATAAAAAAACTATAAATAAATAAATAAACGTGGAGGCTATTCTGGGGGAAACGAACAATGTACAGTACATATCAATCTTCCTTGCTTAAATTGCCGGAATGTGCCATTAATAGGATAATATTTGAATTTCCAGTTTAAGCTGTCATGGTGTATACATTCTTGGACAGTCCTTGGAAACTACATTGCGATGGGCTAGTCAATATGCCCAGGACTCCGGACAATTTGCATCCATTCTCTATGATTTCATATGGACATGCAATAGAACAAATGCTTAGGTGTCAGTCTTCATCCTATGTATGCTAACCTCAACTAATACAAATCATGTGCAAAGAAAGAAAAATCTCCCTACTGTTTCTAATCTAAAATCAACTAATCAAGCTGGATGAGATTTAGAGGCATTATTCAAAGAAAAGATGATCTGGCAGACAGAATGAAAGGTGCCCCCAGGTAGAAGGGGCATGCCGAAGCCCAGGGATGGAGCAGGCCTGGAGAGACAGATGATCCTTCCATCAGTACAGCACCAACATCTTAATACACAGCATGTACTGATTAAAATTCCTAATTAAAGAAAGAGAACTAGCCAGCAAAACGAATGCTGTAAATTAGCAAGCTTTATGTACCAACTGAAGAAGGCTTTGTTGCTTTTTCAAAGAGCGTGCTGTGTTAGCATTTGAAGTAAATGATTCTGGACAAAGCTACTGTGCCTCCCGCTCCTGGTACCCATTTCAGTAACATGAGACAGATAGTGCTTTCTGAACAAATCTCTTTTGTCAGGGGGCAAGGTATCTCGTAAAGCCTCATCTTTCAGGCTGCCTAAAAACAACTCAGCCACACATCCCATTAAACAGGAACAAAACCGAGATACCAGGCAACTTGCCCTCACTTCTAGCTTTCTCTGGCTAACCATGAGTAGCAACGTAGCATGATGTATGTGCAATCCAGCCAGTTCTCTGTCAGTAAGGTTTGTCAGACAGGTTTTTCAGTCTCCTGTTGCCCCAAATTTTTGATCAGGAATAAATCCATGGTAAAAATTATCCTCATCACTTTCTCTATGTAATTACTGTATTTAAACACACACACAGTGTATTTCTCAGTGACATTTATGTCTTCAAATGCAACAATTAGTCAGATTTCTTGAGAATTCTGACTTTATCATGGACTATCAGAAGCTATTTTTCCTAGTCCTGGTAGGCTTCTTCTAGGAAGGAGCAGTTAAACAAATCATGTTTGCTCAATCTGCAGTTTACTTAAACGTGGATAAGAATCTCTGGTTTGTTTCTCTTTTGACAAGCCAGAGTCATAAACCAAGAGAAATTTCAAGCATTTAAGGTCTTCCTTTCTTATTTTGAAGTCTGCCAGTGGTTTCCAATGTTCCAAAACTCAGGCAAACATTAGGGTTGATTCAATAGAATTACCTCATTATTACATAGATGTTGCTAACATGTGCCATTCATTTTTACTGGTTTTCTGATTATAAGTATTGTGATTGGAAATCATATTGCAAAGATTTTCCTTAAACTGATAACCAGGATTTCACAATGTGTTGGAATCATCCCAAGACTAAGCACTGTTTTAAGCAATATGGCAATTTGTGATGACTTACTATAATTTCACCACATTAAATAAATAATATGAACCAATGTTTACATTGTTATAAATAGCAATATTCATATTGATATAAATATTGGAATCTGATGAACTGCTTCAGCTTTCATTATCTGCTCTCCAGTGCAGTAGTCTATGTGATTATTTGAAAGAATAGTTGCCATTATTTGCTTTATGAATAGGAACATTTCTTCTCCTCCATTTCAGTCTTGCGTTCAAGCATTTTATGCAAATAGCACCAAACACTTAAGATGGTGCCTTCAAGAGAAAGCATATAACACCTAGAGCTTCTAATGTACAGGATTAATACAGTACAGTACTCAGTTTAATCCATTCTTTTGTAAATACAGACTCTTCACTGTTTTCTAATTGTACTGCAGGAAAGGGGGAAACAGAGAAATATTGACATGATGATATGAGCTCCATTTCTCTCAAAGATGGATAAGTGCATTACTCAGTATAATCCCCAGGACATGACTTCTCATCTAACTAGACAAATATTAACTGTGCTTTACATTCAGAACTTCCTCATGTATTGCTCGTGCTCAAAGAATAGAAACACGGGCAAAGGAAAACATCATCCTAGACTGCGGATAAAATGGGAACTTCACAAGTTAGGGATTGCATTATAATTTGTTGTTAAAATAATTGTAAAAATGTTTTTCCCTTTCAAAAGAAAGAAAAAAACTTTAGCAATAATAATGGACAATTATCTGAAATTGTGGAATTTTGGGATAGCAAAAATTGGAATTAGATACAAGTCAAAATTCATGTGGGAGAATGTAGTCTGCTCCCTCTTTGGTCTGCTTGAAAAAGACTCATCCTTCTACTTCAATACTGAATCAAAGTTTTTGGGGAGAGGGGAAGTTGGTCTTAAAGAACATATTGAAAAGGTATCTGGCAAATTCAGTCCCCTGAGTTTTTGTATACCAATGTGGTGTAGCAGTTTAGATGTTAGTCTAGGACTGGGAAGATTCAAAATTCAAGTCCACTCTTAGGTGTGGTAATTCACTGGATGACAACAGTCACTCCCTCTCAGCCCAAGCTACCTCACAGGGATGCTCTTGTAGGGATAAAATGGAGGGGGATCCACATGGAAGCTGCTTCAAGCTCCTGGAGGAAAGGCAGGGATATAAATCTACCAAATAATAATACTTTCCTGGTTTAACTAGAAACATCTATATTGCTAATGATTTTCTCTAGACCATAAGGAGAATGTGTCTATTCTAGTGGGCCATTTATTGTAAGCCACTGGGCCCTAAGTGGTACCCATATGGGTGGAAGGGGCATAATTACAGATGATGCCTGCCAAAGTGAGTGAGTGAGAGAGAGAGAGAGAGAGAGAGAGAGAGAGAGAGAGAGAGAGAGAGGGAGAGATTGGCCCAAACATGTGACCTTTCTCCTAGTTCTATTGACTCATGTTGCACATTGATATAGGAACATGAACAAACTGGAGGGTCTTCCTCTCTCTCCCCTTTCACCCAATTACAGAATATAGAAGTGAACAATTGAATCTTATGGGGTCACCAAGAACAGAGAAAGAGTTTACTTCACACAGTAATCAGAGGTGGCATTTCAGAACACAAAGGCAGAAAACCAAGGAGAACATTTAATTCCTTTAATGGCACCTGAATTTGAGATAATGAACTGTGACCATTAATTTCAGCTACTTGTTAAAAAGAGAAACCTTGCATCAAGAAATGTTTATGAATCACCCTTCTATTTTTCTCCTGAAAAACACATCGGCTAGAATGTACATCTGACTTCAAGTGAGACTTTTTTTTCTGCACTATTAATATTCATATATATCTTCAGATGGCTCAAAAGTGGTTTGGATGCTATGAATGAAAATGTCCTAATGATACACACAAAACTACCCCAAAAGCCCTAATGATACCTTTGCACAACAGTTTACTGTTCAAGATATCCCCATCTACACAACCTAATTCAATTTTGTCTTTTATCTTTTCACTCTGATGTTGCAATCAAGTGGATAGCAAGATTTTTTTTTACATAAATAGACAATGAAATTTCACACACTTAAATACCAAAATTGTCAACATATTTCCACAATAGAGAGAAAGAAGAGGAGAAAGATTCTGCTGGGAGGGAACGAAAATCAAAGGAACAGAAAGAAAATTACTAGGTGATGACCAGCAATGGGTTAATTCCTAAGAGAAGATTTATTTGGAATCCAAGCATTCTAGAACTTGGAGGGGTGGGGGTTAGAACTGCATTCCTGCATAAATGCAGAGGTATGCATGTAGTTAATAGTAGGGAATGCACAAAATGAGTTGTTGTTGTTGCAAGCTAAAGAAAAAACAGCCCCCTCTCAAGATTTTCTACTCTTATAAATTTGTTTTATGCATTCTGTGTTCTGATGGTAGAAAATTCAAATTCTATTGTTGCACTGTAGGGAACAATAGAAATTCTGGATAAGCCCCTTATTCTCTTATTTTTATTACAGATTCACAAAAGTAGGTAGGGCAGTGTTTCTCAACCTCAGCAACTTTAAGATGTGTGGACTTCAACTCCCAGAATCCCCAGACAGCATGTGGCTGGGGATTTCTGGGAGTTGAAGTCCACACACTTTAAAGTTGCTAAGGTTGAGAAACACTGAGGTAGGGTCATAGCATGGCATCTATGGGAGGAACAAAGGGACAAATGACAAAATGTGGGTCATGGTGTTGCTATATAAAGTCCATTCCTTTTGTAGTTGTATGTCACATGCAAATATACAGGGATGGAATTTGCATCATAGTGTGGACACCCATGTGGACACCCACGGTCATAGTCTAAGCTGAGTTCTATTTACAGTAATACCTTGGTTCATGAACGCTTCTGTTCATGAACAATTCAGTTTGTGAACAGCAGCGTTCGCAAAATTTTGCTTCCCTTCGTGAACTTCGCATCGGGTGCTGAACACAACCCGCACCCATCTTCCCTGCTCTGACACGTGGTCGTGGCTTCCTCTAGGCGGGATAGCAGTAACAGACACTTGCTGTGAAGCTTTTTGGTGTCACCTCAAGCAAGGTTAGTGTTCTCTCTCTTCATACTGTACTGTACTGTACTTTGTTTCATATTTTTGTGGTTAAAATATATATATTCTATTGTTATATATATTATATATGTTATATATTATATATATATAATATAATATAATAAATATAATATATATATATATATAATATAATTATATATAATATAATATTATATATATATATGTTATATATTGTTATATATTGTTATATATATATATGTTCTATTGTCATATATATATGGTTCAGAATGGATTAACCTTATTTACATTGAACCTTATGGGGAAATTTGATTCAGTTCGCGACCAATTCGGTTCGCGACCAGAATTGTGGAACGAATTAAGTTCGTGAACTGAGGTACCACTGTACAATGCAACCTACTGAAAATTGGCCAAGGGGATGATTTTTAAACATGTTCAGAAACATTATTGTTGTGGGCTGCCCAGAGTTGTTGAGAATCGGGCAGCATACAAGTTTAATAAATTATTATTATTAAATGTTAATAATACCTTTGGTATTAAACACAGTAAAGAGTGTTTGACAGTGGATTCACTTCAGCACATACCATGGACAATGGATGAACAGTGAAAACATACTTCTCCAATAGTTTGACACTTCTTCCTAATGTACATGCTTGCAAAGAACATTCTTTGTTGTATTGGTTGTTTTTGAATTTTGTAAGCAGAACCAACAACAACACTGTATGTTTGGTTGTTGTTGTCTTTTTGTGGGTTTTTTGCATTTGACAACCATATGCACAATACACAGTTTTGCATTTAGTAACTTGCCTGAAAAGAGGGAGAGAGAATTCATGCAAACGTTATATTACAACCCATGAACTCTAACTTTCCTTTAGCAAAGACGTTTTTAAAAGACAATAAACATATCTCTCGGCGTTTTTCTTATCTCCTAAATAGTTCCCAGTCTTTGAACACGTGTTTAACTGATTTTCCCTCAGCTGCTTCTCCCCAATGAGAATTACAGCAAGAATGGAATCTTTCCCAGCTCTTTTATTGGCCCATTAGACCCATAGTTAAGGAGCAGGTTCCTCTACATTTCCTTGGCCCCAGTCTACCCTTTTCTGGCTAAATGGCACAGCCCAGGCAGGCAGAAGAAACTCGCTGCACATGACTGGGATTGGCGGTTCCTGCCTAGAGATTCCAGCTTTGCCTCTCTTCTGGTTTGCAAAATGTGGATGTGCTGTCTGTTGTAGAGGGGGCTAAACTCCTAGGTGTAGGGACTTTCCTTGTGTTGCTGGGATCTGTTTTATTACACCTCAGCGTTTAATTCCTGGAGTAGCAATTTCAACAAAGATGTTTATCTGTTGACCGTAGGGGAGGGAGAAACATTTACTGTAAATAAATTGTGAGTTCTGATTTTTGTTATTAGTAGGAAGAATTTTTTTAAAAACTAAATGCTCTGTTTTGGCAGGGAAGGAAGGAAGGGAATGAAGGCTGCGGAGCAAGCACTTTAATGTCAATAAAACAGTCATGGGGGTTTGGTTGTTATTCTAAGGCGGAGGGTAATTGGGATTCTCATTTCCATGTTGTGTTCCATGTGGAATGTGGCTATTACATTTGAGCTGCAACCATCCTGATGACCACAAGATGGCAGCAAGGAGGTGCATGGTTGGCTGCTTTGTGCTGCCATCTACTGGTCATCTGGATGGCTGCAGCTCAAATGTAGGGGCTAGAGGGGAGGGGAGGGGAAAAACGCCAAGAGATAAGGCAGAAGTGGAAGATTTTTTATGTGAATAAATTAATTGTGATGGGGGATGGGATTTTTGTTTATTTGTTTATTTAGGTTTTTTAGGTGGCAGGAAGCCAAAAAGCCAGGAAACAAAGTACCCGAGGAAGCAACAATTTAATATAAATAAATCAGTTACACATTTTGGAGGCAAGGAGGAGGATGTGATTTTTATTGTATTTAATTTGAAGGGTTGATGGGGAAGAGGAACCACTTTTTATTGAGATGGAGGAAGAGTTTTTTTGTGGTGGGTGTACAAGATCACAATGCAATGGTAAGATAACCGAATGCAGCTTCTGCTCTTAACTGTGTGTAAATTGCAATACAGCTATACGTTTACAGTGTTGACTTGAATTTGCCTGGTGACTATTCCTAAGGCTGAGCAGGCCCTCAGTATCTTCTCTCCCGCTCCCAAGTCTTCGGAGCTAGCTATGGGCCTGTGACAAATGCACTGCTCACACGTTGGGAAATTCTTTCTTTTTAAAAAGAAGGCAGCTGAAGCACACCGGAACAACATATTGTGAAATATTCCATTTCTCCTGAATCTGAAGAACATTTTGGAACCCAGAATGTTTTGTTCTGTGCTCAGAGCCATTAAAATAGTCACTTTAGCTCATATGGTTTTGCAATCCCTTCCGAATGGCTTTAAAAGGAGTAGCACTTAGGAGTCCACTCTTGTAGTACTGTCAGTGGTAACAAACACCTGACTATGCAAGCACTTCCTTTTCGCCCACAAGTACAACCCAAGACTTGGGTTTTGTTACAAATACAGTGTCCAAGGCACCATATTAACAACCGATTGACTTCCAAATGCCACTGTGGTGGCCCAATTATGGAAGAGGCATCTTGCCTGGGCAGAAGGGAACTGCTACACCCTGTCATTTGATCTACACTGTATTACACTTTCAGCTAATAAGAGAACAATCTGTGCCTTGGGAGTCCTGAAGGGCTCCAAGATGGGGAAGCAACTCTCATGATGGACCTGCTGTTAAATATTTAAACTGAGGGAGCTTGGCATAAAAAGCCACAACTGACAGGATTTGGATTTCCTTTCAGACCCAACGCTTCACTGATGAAACTGTGGCAAAATAAAGGGTGTTCCTGGCTGTGTTGTTGAAGTCCTATCCCATTTGCTGCAAATTACTGAGTGCTACAAACAGAAGTAAGCTCCAGCTTAAACGTGTGATTACCATGATTGTCATCACGTGCGAGTGGCAACCGAGTTCTTTGGGATCAAGCCCTAAACAAAGCTGAAATAAATTCCACTAGAGAGGAGAAACTGTTGAAAATCTGTCCCCTCCTAGAAACAACTTTATAAAGCCCCCCCCCCCGCCCCACCTTCTACTCCAACCAAGATGCTGCATTGAATCCTGGGTATCAGTATCAGCTTGGCATGTTCTGGCTTTTCTCAGCATCTGCTTCAAACCTTTTACTCTTGCAGTAATTATGGGCATTGTCTCCTGCAGCAGATGCTAGTGGTACAACATGTTCCACAACATTTAATCCTTTCCCTTGCTGCCATTCTGGAGCTTCACGGCTTAATGAAACAGAGTCAGTAGATCATAATATGACCCTGTTAATATTTTTAATGCCATTTTTACAAATTATGCCATAATGCACCGATTACCAGGATGAAAGCAAAATCTCAGCTGCGTCTGTCTGGAGCCCAAATAAAAGAACATTTGAACATCTGTTCATTCTACAAATGTCTTTAAAAGCTTTGATTTTCCTGTAATCATTTGGTTCCACCATTTCACTTATTTTCTGAATGTATATCCAACAGCCTCAGGACAGTAGCCAGAGATCAGGGTAATAGTACATTATAATCAAAGTTCCTGGGTGCACTTCTGTTTTCCTTTCAGAATTAACTACTGTAGATGGGGGGGGGGGGGGGAGAAACAGCTTTCTCTCCTTTATTAATTCAGAGTTCACAGTGGTAGGCAAAGTGAACCAGTGAGAGAATTCAAAAGCAAAGTTTTTAAGGTAACAAGGTATACTGTCTATAACTATTCTCGTTGCCCACAGTCCACATTCAAAATGAGATTAGATAGGAAGACAGACAGATAATAAATTGAAATATATCTATAAATGCCTTTTTTCCAGATGTTTTCACAATAGTGCAAAAAGGGCATTCTAAACATTGTCAATTGCAGGGTCTTCATTAGTATTATGAATAGTTTTCAAAAGGCCAAACAAAGCAGCAATTATTAAATCCCAGACTATCCAGAAAAGTAAAGGAGGGTAATGAAAGCAAGGGGGGAAAAAAACCTAGGGGAAATAGGGAAAAAGTGTTAAAATGGAAGATAGTTATCTGTACACAGTAGCTTCGGCACAAAATGATCCTGAGATCTAGCTATAAGCTATAAAATGATAATTAAATCTGAATTAATCATGTTAAGCTGCATTCACACACACAGCTAAATAAAATCTACCACATTGGACTTCCTGATTTGTTGTCTGTTGATTTGTTGCATTCTGGGAGTTGAAGTCCACAGTCTTCAAGTTGCCAAGGCTGAGGAACACTGCTTTAGACCTTCCCGTTTAGACTTTGAAAGCCAGTTTAACCATAAGAAAAGAAATGGCATGAAAAAAGATTTAGCTTTCTTGCTGGAGTAGTTGAGTGCATTTGTAGGTTCAGTCCAAAGACATCAAACAATTGGAATGTCTGAGAGGTGTCAGGAAAGGGTCTGGTGTTGTCCATTTTTAACAGCCTGCATTTTCTGTCATTTTTGTTAACGTTTTCATGATTAGAAGGGGAGGAACCAGGAGGAGAATTCATTATTGGAGATGTCTTAGTATTTCTTAGTGTTCATTGATCGCTGGATTAAGCCCATGCTTATGATCTGCATCCAAGACGATTATATGTTATTCCTCAAACAGAACGTCCTGCAATTTAATTGCTCAGTATTTTTTCACCACTCTGCTTATGTTCAGGAGCACATCCTCTAATAAGGGCTCCTGCTGAATTCAAATCTTCAACATCTATAAGCAATCAGTGGGCTAAAAGATTCATATCCACTTAGTGAACGGCAAATGAGAAAACACCTAAATTTATATTTCTTATGTGGTTTGTTTTTCAGGGCCCTGAATGGCAAATCAGGCACCTATTAATAAAATTTCACTGAAAATTTACCTCTTTGTCTCATCATAGATGAACACGTGTGTGAGCCCTTCTCCCTCCTAAACCTGGAGGGGGCTGCTAAGCTGGAATTCAAATTAAAGCTTCTTGAGTGTCTCTATTTGAACATATTGGCGGAAGAGGAGTCTGCCATTTCACTGGGCAATTCTGTAACTGTTATTCTACTATTTGTACATTGGAAGTGCTGTAGAACATACTAAGCAAATAAATTGTAAATAATAACAGGCTATAGTAGGGAGACTAGAGTTTTAATGAAACACTGGGGGTCAGTAGAGTGTAACGCACTAATTATAAGAATGAGCTGGATGTCCAGAGTTCACATCTGCTCAGCTCATTTATGTTGCACATTTTAATCTACTGTTTCTTTTGGAATCTGCATCTGGAATACCTGATTCTCCTCAGTTCCTTCTCTCCTTATTTTTCAGTTGCCAGATAGGTTAGTGACTATTCTCCATGACTCGGTTATGATCGGATGAGGGTTTCCAGAGTCAAAGCCTTACATTAGGTGGGGTGCAGACCTGAACCATTCTTGCCCCAGAACTTGTTTTATAATATGTATTTTGCTGCCCACCAACATATATTCTTTGAGCAACACAGAATGAAATATTACAACTCTAATATGCAAATAAAGATACCGGCATGAAAAGGGGGTTGCAAGTATTAATGAGAATACGTGCAAATGCTCACTTCTCTGTGTGCATGGATATGCATGTATGAAAACTATATTACAACAAATATTTATGCATTTTGCAAGAAAAAAAAAGATTAGAAGTCTGAGGTGATGGAAATCATGCTCTCATCCTTCCATCTGGATTACCCTGCAGAAGCCATTCACATGACAAACAGTGAAGGTTGCTAGGAAAGCTTCTGCCATGAAAAGGTCTATTTTCCTCTACGACATTTTTTCTGTGCATCTGGCTTGCAGAAGTTATAGTAAGTAATAACTGAATGTTGAATTACTTACAGATTATGCTGAAAGCATACCCCATAATCCTAGGGGTTGTAACTAAAGCTTCAGCTGGAACTCACTCGGCAGAAAGCACTCAAGTTCTAGGTAATGATTTAAAGATGCCCATTGATTTAAAGGAATCCAATCCAAGTTAGGTTCGATACCAAATCTGCTATGCTGCAAGGCTACAGTAGGGAATTCCTCATTACTAGATTTTTCTCTATAGATCTCCTTACCAAGTCTTTCACCATGTAGAAATACAAGAGCAATTTGAAAATGTAACAGCTCCTAAGATTCAAGAGTACTTTCTTGCTTTTATATGAAATTCATTCTTGTCTCTATTAATATTTTATTTATGTATTACATTTATATCTTACTTTTCTTTTTAAAACAGTCCAGTCGACTTACAACTTAATAATTTCAAGTTTTAAATGACTTAAAACCCAATCTTTAAAATATAAAACAATGCAATTAAAATCAAGGCAAAGTAGCATCCATGCCATTAAAATAAGTTCAACTAACATTTCTTTAAATCCTGGGAGAAGGAACCAAACATGCCTTAAGGAATGCAGTTCATACTTGGAGGCCACTCAGAAGACCCTCTCCTGTAGATTAGATAGGCAAGCACGGGCAGTGGGGGGATCTTCAAAGGGCCTCTTTTGCTAAATGATATAAACAAGCAGGTTTATACCTCATTAACTCATGCCTTGACCACCATTTGACTGTGTATGGGGTCCCTTTGGAAACAACTGGAAGCTGCAGTTGGTACAAAATACAGCAGCCAAGTTATTGGTAGGACAGCCTCACCAATGTAGAATGACTCCTGTATAAAAGTCACTGCATTGGTTGCTAGTAGGCTTCTGGGCCCAAGTCAAAGTGCTGGTTATTATCTTTAGCATTTTAAACAGTGTGATACCAGGGACCCTCAGGCAATACCTTGCCAGGATTGAATCTGCCCACCTGCTCTAGTTGTCAAGACAGGACATGCTGAAAGCTCCCTCCCCTCATGAAGTCTGCAGGGTGGAAACTCATGAAGTCTCCAATGCCTGGAGATGGGTGGGGTTCCAAGACCATTGATTTATGTAAATCATTTTATTGGATACATTATAATTACAGTTAATCAGCATCAACATAATTCATTACTGTTAATACAACCAACCTTTACTGAATGAGTTAAAGTTATGCATATTAAAATATTCTATAAAGGTGGATTAGACAAGATCATTCTTCCCTATACAACAAAGATTTTATTTAAACAATGGACCTTTGAATCTACTCTTAATTTGTTATTCTTCTATAACCACTATATGGTTCCCAGTGCTAGCCACTAGAAATTCTCAGCCATCTAATAATCTCCCTGCAGCTAGTTTGCATTCTTGCGGTTAACACTTTATCTTATTAGTGCCTTGTTATGTTAGGCATATCTATGGATTCCAGGCACCTGATTGCGTTTTGCTGAGTTTATAGTGTTCCCTATTAAAGCACTTCACTAAATTTTAAATTTAGTTATTAAACATATAAAATTGGGTCCAATCAAAAATCCCCAAAATTCCTCCTTCACCTATAATCACAAAGATCTTCCAGATCCAGGACAGACTTTTTCTGAAGGTCATACAACTGCCTTTTTTAAGCAGTTGGGTAGCATTAATCACTCATGTAACCATGGGGGCTTATTCTAACTGAGCTGATTTAATCAGCAAGGAGGGGTAAAGAAAGTAGTGGCCCTCATCTTGCCACATAAGCTGAAGGAACTGAAGGAATCAAGATGCGCTATGAAAATAACATCAAGAGTCTGGATGAAGAAGATCACTACAAATACCTGGACGTCCTTCAAGTTGACAACATCAAGCACACTGAAGTCAAGGAGAAGGTTAGTAGTGAATACATCATGAGAGTGAAGGAGATCTTAAAGCCCAAATTCAGTGGAGGAAATACCATCAAGGCAATTAACACCTGGGCAATTCCAGTCATTAGATACACAGCTGGAATAGTGGGCCGGACTCAAACAGAAATAGAAGCCCTGGATAGGAAGACCAGAAAAATAATGACAATGAATCATGGCCCTTCATTCACTTGGCGATGTTGACAGACTCTACTTACCAAAGAGCGCAGGTGAGTGTGGAATGTTGCAAGTACACCAGACAGTTAAAGAAGAAAAAAGGGCATTAGAAGAATATCTGAAGGACAGTGAAGAAGATGCACTGAAACTAGTATACCATGAAGGCTTACTGAATACCGAAGAGACCAAACTGGCCTAAAAGAAAGACCAAATGAAGAGCAGAAAAGAGACGTGGCAAGGCAAAGTATTACATGGTCAGTACACACACACACACAGACACACACACACAAAACTAGCAGGCAAAGCAGATAACAACAAGACCTGGCAATGGCTAAGATCAGGAAAATTGAAGAAAGAGACAGAGGGGCTAATTCTGGCTGCATAAGACCAAGCCTTAAGAAAAAATGCATACAAAGCCAGAATTGAGAAGACAGCAACAGACAGCAAATGCTGCCTCTGCAAAGAAGCTGGAGAAACAGTGGATCACCTAGTTAGCTGCTGCAAGAAGATCGCACAAGCTGACTACAAACAATGGCATGACAAAGTAGCAACAATGGTGCATTGGAATACCTGCAAGATATTCAATTTGCCTGCAAGAAAGAACTGGTGGGACCACCAAACAGACAAAGTAATAGAAAATGGAGAAGCTAAAATGCTCTGGGACTTTAGAATTCAAACAGACAAGCACCTGCCACACAACACCCCAGGCTTAGCAACTGTTGATAAGACAGACAAAAAAGTCTGGATAGTGGACATTGCAATACCTGGAGAGAGCAGAAGAGAAGAGAAAGAACTGGAGAAAATCACAAAATACAAAGACCTGCAAATAGAAATAGAACGACTGGCAAAAGAAAGCGAAGATAGTACCAATAGTTATAGGCGCCTTGGGTGCAATCCCATAACATCTGGAGCACCACTTGAATACCATCAGCATTGACAAAATCACCATCAGTCAACTGCAAAAGCCAGCTTTATTTGGAACAGCTTATATCCTGTGATGATGCTTTTAACAACATCAAACAACATCTGCTTATCCCAGGTCCTTGGAAAGGCTCAATAGGCAGATAAAAATGCCAAATCCAGTCTAAACATCTGGCTGTGTGACTAATAAGAGCAGCAGCAGCAGCGATAATAAAAACTGCTCATTGCCTCCAGTTGTTTTGGATACCAGCTCCCAATATCTTGATGAAGATGTCTCAGAGTGTAGAAAAGCATTGTTGGCTACTGTAGTTCTATTCAGATGCGATGGGTCAAAGTCCCTCCACCGCCTTGGAGTAGGATCACAAATGGGACAAGAGTCTTCCTTCATATCTGAACTGATTCATCCGAAGAGTTCCTTTAATTGTATTCTGACACTCTACATTTCATTTCTATTAGCTCCATGGTGAACCTAGGTGCAACCTGAGCTCTCCACTTGAGCCATTTTCATGTTCCATAGTTCAACCAGAGCTTTAATAGTATTGCTGACAGGCAAGGCAGAAACTTCTCCAAAGGCTTTTAGGAAATCATCCAGATCCATCCAGGTCTTGGACTGAACCACTTTAATCTGTTCTCCATCCTGCAAAGATTTGTCCATAACAATGAAGCTATAACTAGCTCCACTGCTTTCAGATCATCAGCTCCAGGTAAAAAGAATACTACAATCAGTGTGCTTCCTACTGCAAGGGTTTCCAATTTTTTTCAGGCCATGGTTCCTATTAGTTAAAAAAAAAAAAATTCTTCAATCCCTGATCCGCAAAATGAATGCCATGGCATTTTTTTTTGCTGGAGAACAAGCTCTGTCCTTTCTGCTGTAACTCAGAAAAATTGGTCTGGCCAGCCTTGGCTGTGTTCAAGTGAACTTTTTTTTCCCTTTCTTTTTCTCTTCTCTTCTCTTCTCTGTTCCTTTCTTTCTTTCTTTCTTTCTTTCTCTCTCTCTCTCTCTCTCTTATGTGGGGTCCCTCACATAACCCCATCATCTCTGCACACACAACAACCTGAGAGCCAGTGTGGTGTAACGGTTAAGGTGTTGGATTGGCCCTGGGAAGGCCCACATTCTAGTCCACCTTTAGGCTCAGAAGCTCATTGGATGTCTTTGGACCATTTACTTTCTCACAATCCAACTTTCTACACAGTTGTCATCATAGGGAAAAATACAGGGATGTGGTCTTCTGAATAAAAGATGGAACAAAGTAGTAAAGACACCATTCTGTACATTAACACCCCCCCCCCCCAAAAAAGGGAAAAAAATCATAATGAACAGGAATCCTACAAACATTCTGGTGAGACTGTCTTTTTTGCTGCTAGGAAGTTATATCTGTTTATTGGCACCAGACACAGAGGAGAAAGAAATTGGGAATTTATTTCCTGAATAACACATGATTATTTTGCTCATTTGCAAAATGGTTCTTGCATGTTCAACAAATCACGGTTAAAATAAATCTTTGCTTAAGGTTTTTGACACAAATCTCTCTTCATTCATCAAGTAAAATGATTTTTGAACAAATGTATAAGAAATTTGCCAAACTTCTTTGCAGCTACACTGGACATTACATTAACCTAGCCTTCCCAGTTTATGCTTGAAATCTTCCCCATCACAAAATACACAAAACACTCAGAAATGAATTTAAATAAAGAATTTGATATGCAGCAATAATTGGAAATTGGTTCCCATTTCTTAAATTAGCAGAAATCTAAGAAAGTATGTACATTGTGATAACTAGTGCTCCTAAGTCTAATGGGCCACAAAAATTCCACATTCTGGAATCTCTCTCTGACCAGTCCCCAGACTATATAGGGGGATCCTCCAACATTCAGTTCACACTCAGTGGAATCCAAAGCCTAAAACTCTGACCCTGATCCACTCCCTACATATGGTTGATCTTGGATCTTCCCTTCTGATTTTTGGCTTTGCTGGAGAATGAGTGAATTTTGTAAGGGAAGAGAAAGAGGATGCTGAACCTGTGACTTAATAACAGTTTTATAAGAACAGCTTATTAATGTTTCACCCAAACAAAACTATTATACAACTGAAAAAAATCTTAATCTTAATAATTTGATACTTTGGTAATAAAAATGGAGACATTTCTGTGATGTTGAATAGTATTTATTTTATTCAGGGAAATGAGCAGGAAAACGTTATTCTTTTCTCAATTTTTCTGGAGAGGGAGAGAATAAAATATTAATTTCACATTTAGAAAGGTGTACATCCAAAAATGTATACAAAAGCCATTATGAACCATGAAACAGCAAAGGTTAATGATATACCATGAAATTATGTACATCCCTGAAGATGTTTTGAAACTGAAGCCAGTTGAAATAGTACTCAAAATACAAACCTCACTCTCAAAATAACCCCTGCCCTATAAATAGTGCACTTGTATTCTTGAACATAAAAGAATGTAAGCACTTAATTTAATTTCAGACATGCAGCATTTGCATTTCGCTTTTCATCATCAGGCTTTCCATTAATTTCATTTATTGATTCAATTAGAATTTCTGATTATCAAAAATATGAATATTTAAATTGTATATATTAATATGAAAACATTTCTACCACCTGCAAAAAAGTATCATCTACCTTCATGTACCTGTACCACAGCAGATTGGAACTGGAAAGCATGGAGAGGGAGGGAGGGAGGGAGCGGGGGGGGGGGGAGGGAGAAAGGAAGTTAGTTGACCAGAGAAGGCCAATGTGAACAGAACTTGCCATCAAGTCATTTTGGTGTTCAGATGTGGCTCAAGACTGAATCATTTTCTTCTGTGAATCAAAGACATATCTTTTAAAAAGAAGAGTGATATGAACAGGATGGACTGAGTCAACCTTGTTGCTTTCATCCTCTTTTGCTGAATCCCCCTTCCCTGCCTTGGGCTTCTTCTTGGAGATGGCAGTCAGAAGTGCCTTTGTTTCCGGCTTCACCCCATCTGAGAAGAATTAAAAAAATGTATTAAAAAGGAAGAATCTATAGGCAACCATTTAAAAATTATTAATATCAATCTCAAAGTGGTTTGGATATGAGCTCCATATCCCAGTGGTTTGCAGGGTTCCATAGCAGGAACAGCAGTGCAGAAAACCCAGGAAAATGGGCAAATTTACCATCTCTTATCATTGACCTACAGGATAAATATGTCAACTTTCTGAATACAGGTTGCCTACTTTGTATGTAGGATAGGCTACAATATTTTGTACTTTGTACTTTTTTTTTTTTGTACTTCTGTATGTAGGATATTTTGTACTTTGTATGTAGGATAGAATAATTATCTGAGGAGCCATCTCGCCCCCATTATATCCGCCTGCCCCACTCAGTCTGGCAGAAGGGGCATGTTGCAGATCCCACCAGTCATGGAATTTCAGCTGGTGGGGTCTAGGAAGAGGGCCTTTTGTGCCATGGCCCCCGCCCTGTGGAACAGCTTGCCACCAGAGGTGTGGGCCGCCCCCACTCTCCTGGCCTTCCGGAAAAGTGTGGAAACAAGGCTATGCCAGATGGCCTGGGGGGCCTGATGGGGACTCGCATTGTTGGAATTGGCTGGTGGGATGATTGATACTGCTCTCCCCCCATCATCTTGAATTGTACATAATCTTTTTATACAGAATTGTTATTAGTTAATTTTAATATGGTTATTTATACTTTGATTATTTTTACTGTTCTGGATTTTAATTGTGAGCTACCCAGAGTCACCCTCTGGGGGAAATGGGCAGCATATAAATTTAATAAATAAACAAACAAACAAATAAATAAATAAAGGCTATACTTAAGTGGTGATAATGAGGAGAATTAATTTTGTAAGTTCAAATGTTTTACTGGGGAATAAGAATTAAAGTAACATGTATTACACAAGAACCTTTCTTTTAAATGTCTTTATGTAACTTGTGACCTCTGAGATTATTATGTGGGTATGCATGGGTAATCTGAACCAACGTAAAAAGAGTAACTGCTGTTTAGGGCTCAGCAACTTTTCTTCACCAAGTTGCTAGTGGAGATCTCCTTAGAAGCACATTCAGTGCCACCTAGCTGAATATGCTACAAATGTAGGTCTTGGGCAGTAAGCCAATTTCAGCTCAGGTATTTCTAACCTGTGGTGTCACGTAACCTTATCTCAAACACTTAATCAGTTTCTCTCCTCTCATATTGAAATACAGAGACAGATTCTTATATCATGGCCCGACAATAAGATTGAGATGCTTATGATTTACTGGAGACAGGTCGTCTACATGCACAGATGATCTGTTCCACTGCAGACAAAGTAAATGGCCATTCAGTTGATTGTGTTGATTCAGCACTGGAATATATACAGAGAATAGAGCAGATATGTCCACCATGTGGTAGGTGCAGCATGCTACAAAGGCCTAATGAAGAAGAAACGGGGCAAGAAGTATAGTCCCTTTTCTTCCTAATATTTATGACCATGTTTCAGATACAACACTTCCTCATCGTTCTCCTGTTCTATGCAATATGATCATGTAAGTCAAATTCCACCTCTTTCAAGCATGGTTTTGCCATATGAAAAGAAAACACTACCAGAAAAGTTGAATGGCCAGTCAGGATACTGAATTCTAATGTGGGCATCTAAGATACGGCTCTGAGTTAATTTGAAAAAGAGCAAAACTACGTTACTTAAAATGTAAAATGTGAATGCAGCAAACTTAGTATAAGAGGTTGTTTATCTGGCAACTATAATTGGCTGCTGCTCTCAGTTATGGGTATTATCGGCATAACTCGTGAAATAGTCTTAAGATTGACCGCTAAGTAAGATCCAGATAAATTTATCTTTTTCATAGACTTTTTCAAATTAGAGTATTTCAAGTCACCAAGATCTTTTTTTAAAAATTCATATTAGATTTAAGGTGTTCACTGAAGAGAATGATGTAATCAATTCCATATGTATCATGCTTTTCTGTGAAGAATACAGATAATGCTTTATGTCTAAATTCAAAAGTATGAAGGCTAAAAATATGTGTCTGCAAGAGTTAGGGTAAATATTTCATCACAACAGTGTAAAAGATACTGTTTTTATAGATTGTTGTATACTGGGAGTCCCCGAGTTAAGAATGCCTGGGTTACAGATGACCCATAGTTAAGAAGAGAGCCTACTGTAGCAAAATTTGAGTTCAATACACAATGGTTCGAGTTCATTACACAATACTACTTATATAGTATTATGCAATAATATGTTCCGGCTTACACACAAACTTAACTTAAGGACAGACCTTGGGAACTGAACTCGTTCTTAAATTAGGGACTACCTGTACTCAAAAGAAGTTGTTTAACATCTGAACAAGGCTTCATAATCATACATATTAGGAGTCTTATTTTGGCTATTAAAAAGACTTCTCCATGTTTTTTAGCAATTCAAGTATAATATTTATCTATAATGTTTTTAGTTGGTTTCTTTTTGTATTTTTTAAAGAACAAATAGTAGAGATTTTGGCACTTAGCTCAGAGATTTAAATTTATACATTGGTAAATAATTTAATATATTTAAATATCATTTAATATTTTCTAAGATTAATTTCTAATCAAAGATACACTGAATACTAACTGTACAATCTTGGTAATTCCTTTGTCCACTTATAGATACTATATTTCTGTACCAATTCATTTTTTTTCTGTTTCTTTTCTCCTTTTGCTTGTTTGTTCACTTTTTTCTTTTAAAAATAATACATATTTTTTATTTTAAAAAAAAGGGAAAAAAAACCCCACCTTGAGAGGCTCACTCATCCTCCAGGTCCCATGTGTGAGGGAACATTTGGGTCTTCAAAGACTTATGAAGATCCAGAAGGATCAGGGCCAAATATATTGGGGGGAACTGCTGTTGTTGCTGTATATGCTATCCTTGCAAGCTAGTTTGGCCAGATGAACTTTTTCAACTAGTGTGTTCACTTTATCTTCTTAGTTAATCCAGCCATCTCACTGTTAAGGAATGGTTCTGCAGCCAATACAGCTAAGACATTATTTCCAATTCTAACAGAGACTAAAAATAATCTCAAATACTTGGCAGGCACGTAGCTGTACACAATGCATGTGGAATAAGACTCACATAACAGCAGTATATGCTATTAAAGCAACTACATGCAAGAATAAATAGGCATGTTTGCTCAAAGTCTTCTGGATACAGAATAGTAGAATTCTCACTACATTGCAGAAACATATCCAAAGGGGCTACAAATCATTTGTAGATTTTAGCTTCATAATAAAATTTGAATAAAACAAAAATAGCACATGTGTTCAGCCATGCGAAAGAAGAAAAGGAGGAAGAAGAGAAGGAGGTAAGAGAACATGCTAAGTCTTCATAATAGAATTACATTCCCAGTATGTCTATGTGCAATGAAAGAAACCAGCTCCTCCTGATTCCTCATTTTGTAAAAAAAGAAAAAAAAGATTTTAACATACTTTTGAACACCTCCACTTTAATTTACATAGGACTTTATCAGGAGCATCGTATTTCATGTACAGTGTAGGTAGAATGCCTCAATATAAATATAAAATTATTATTATTATTGTTGTTGTTGTTGTTATTATTCCCAGTGAGGCACTACCTTGACATGGTTGTGGGGTTTGCATGCTCCAGGGAGGATGAGTGCTATGCCAGAGGTCCAAGCATAGTGCCTCTCCCATAAACAATATGGTGAGACGTAATTTACAGAAATCTATACTTTACTGGTCATTGCCCAGGTCAACAAGGACTGCGCTAGGTTTTAGTTCCTGGGCATCTGGTGACAAGTGGGCTACAGGACTCAGGACTGTTGGCTGAGCAATCAGGGCCAGCAGCTACAGGACTACTGGAAGAAAAGTTGTTTACCCATCACAAATATACAAAGACTGAAAACAAAGAAATAATGATCTACTATTACAAATCAAGTCCAGTGAGAAGAGGATATCTGTAAAGAATGCACCAGTTCTGGAAAGAACAGCATGCAGAATCAGAAATAACAGAACAGAGGCTAGCAGATCAATGTCGATTTACAATACGAAATAAAGTATTCACAAAAGTAGGATTGGAAGAATTGCAGAGGTCTATCCAGGGCAAAGAAATTGAAGCCTTGACAGAAGTAGCTCAGACTATAGAGGCAAACCAGAGGGAGTCAGCAGTTGAGGACACCAGCATAGCTACTGAATCATTTTCATTCCCAAACCAGGCATCCTCTCCTCTGCCTTCTCCTCAGAAAGAACAAAGCCCTCTGGCTAAAAAACAAGAGGAATTGAAACAAAGAGTAACTGAGCATCCAGAACAGCACAAAAACAACAGAATAAGGTTCCCTGCACTGAAGGTTGTTACAAAGAAACAGCTAGAACAAGTATTAAAAGATGCCAATACTGTAATATCAATTGTAAGCACCAGCTTACTGCAAGAAACAAACCAACTGAAGTACAGCACAGCTGCAGTCATAACTGAAGATACTGGATGCAAAATGAACAAACAAGAAAAAAAGCCAAACAGTGCACCACCAAAATGGAAGATCAAATTGGAAAATAAGATCAGCATGCTACGATCAGATGCAAGCAAGCTAGAACAGATGAAAGGAAGGAAGCTGAAGAACAAGAAGACCAAAGAAGACCAGATCAAGAAATATTATCTAGAAACAAGGAAGACCAAGGAAGCACTGGAAATAATCAAGCAGGAAATAACAGCCATATCCAAGAAGATCAGCAGATACAAAGCTTGAATTGGCACACTATAGGCAGAATCTCCAATTTCAGTTGAATCGGAAATATTTCTACCAATCCATCAATGGAGAGACTGCAATGAACCAGTCAACACCTGACAAAGAAGAAACAGTGCAGTTCTGGGTGCAGCTATGGGACAACCCGAAGAAATACAACAAGAATGCAGCTTGGATAAAGGAGGTGGAGAAGAATAAAAAAGAAGCTGAAATGAAAGAACTTGTAATACTGCAAGGAGGTAAAATTGAAGATTGGTTAATATCTGGCAAGATCCAACAAAAGGGGCAGCACCGGGCAACTTCAGGCCAATTACCTGCTTACCAACAACTTTCATATTGCTAACTGGTGTCGTAGCTGATGCAGTCCAACAGTATCTAGTTGAAAATAAGCTCTTTCTACCTGAGCAGAAAGGAAACTGCCCAAACAGCAGAGAAACAAAAGATAAGCTCTTACTTGACAAGATGATTTTGGAAAACTGCAAGAAAAGGAAGACTAACTTGAATGCAGCTTGGATTGATTACAAGAAGGCATTCGACTCCCTGCCACATGATTGGATAATCAAGTGCCTAGAAATAACAGGAGTGAGTAGAAACATAAGAAGCTTTGTGCAACGATCAATGGCACAATGGAAGACAGAGTTGCTGGTCAATGGTGACAGATTGGGAGAGATTAATATTAAGCGAGAAATCTTTCAAGGAGACTCACTATCACCCCTACTGTTTGTCACTGCATCAATTCCTCTGTCAACAATACTGAACAAGTCAGGCCATGGCTCTCAAACATCAAAAACATCTGCCAGGTTATTCCACCTCCTTTACATGGACAATCTGAAGCTGTATTGAAAAACACCATCTGAAATGGAATCGCTGCTCAACACTGCCCCGACATACACCCAAGATATTGCAATCGAATTTGGACTCGGCAAATGTGCCGCCCATACCATCAACAAGCAAAAAGCAGTGAAAACTGAAGGAATCAAGATGCCCAATGGAAATAACATCAAGAGTCTGGATGAAGAAAATCACTACAAATACCAGGACATCCTTCAAGCTGACAACATGAAGCACATTGAAGTCAAGAAGAAGGTTAGTAGTGAATACATCATGAGAGTGCAGAAGATCCTAAAGTCCAAACTCAGTGAAGGAAATACCATCAAGGCAATTAACACCTGGCCAATTCCAGTCATTAGATACACAGCTGGAATAGTGGACTGGACTCAAACAGAAATAGAAGCCCTGGATAGGGAGACCAGAAAAATAATGACAATGAATCACGCCCTCCCTCCACACAGCGATGTTGACAGACTCTACTTACCAAGGAACATAGGTGAGTGTGGAATGTTGCAAGTACACCAGAGAGTTGAAGACGAAAAAAGGGCATTAGAAGAATATCTGAAGGACAGTGAAAAAGATGCACTGAAGCTAGTACACCATGAAGTATACCTGAATACCAAAGAGACCAAGCTGGCTTACAAGAAAGACCAAATGAAGAATAGAAAAGAGACATGGCAAGGCAAAGTATTACATGGACAGTATGTAAAAAAAACTAGCAGGCAAAGCAGATAACAACAAGACCTGGCAATGGTTAAGAGTAGGAAAGTTGAAAAAAGAATAAGAGGGGCTAATTCGGGCTGCACAAGTTCAAGCCTTAAGAACAAATGCATACAAAGCCAGAATTGAGAGGACAGCAACAGACAGCAAATGCTGCCTCTGCAAAGAACTTAAAGAAACAGTGGACCACCTAGATTTTAGAATTCAAACAGACAAGCACGTGCCACACAACACCCCAGACTTAACAACTGTTGACAAGAAAGACAAAGAAGTCTGGATAGTGGACATTGCAATACCTGGAGACAGCAGAATAGCAGAGAAAGAACTAATAAAATCACAAAATACAAAGAACTGCAAATGGAAATAGAATGAATGTGGCAAAAGAAAGCAAAGACAGTACCAACAGTAATAGGTGCCTTAGGTGCAATCGCAAAACATCTGGAGCACCCCTTGAACCCCATCAGCATTGACAAAATCACGATCAGTCAATTGCAAAAGGCAACTTTACTTGAACCAGCTCACATTTTGCGATAATACCTTTAACACCATCAAACAACATCTGCCTTTCCCAGGTCCTTGGGAAGGACTTGATAGGTGGATAAAAATCCCAAATCCAGTCTAAATGTCTGGCTGACTGTGCGACCAACAATAATTTATTAAATTTATATGTTGCCTAACTCCAAGCAACTCTGGGTGGTTTACAACTGTTAAAACATTTAAAAACAAAGAACAATACAAAAACACAAAAATATTGGTATGCATTTATTCTGATTAGGCCAGTTCTCACATATGGGTATTAGGGGTACGTATGTAGATGTCTGTTTGTATGTAACATCATCCATCCATTCACTCATCCATCCATCTATGGTGTAATTATTAGTATAACTAAGCAATAATGTTTGCTTGAAATGTGAGCAGTGATGTACACTAATGAGATCAATCTGATTGTGATGGGGAAAAGTTTGCTGAACAATTAAATAAATAAATTTACCTAGGGATATTTATGTACTTCTTGCTTTTCCAGTTATTCAAAGCGGTTTACAACTAAATCTAATGATTAAATCCTCCCAAAAGTGAATTTGCTCTTTGTTAAAAGTAAATAAAAAGCTAAATGCCCCAGCCTGTACTTTTATTATACCGTATCTACTGTTGCCTAATCTACAGGTGAAACTCGAAAAATTAGAATATCGTGCAAATGTTCATTTATGTCAGTATGGCAACTCAAAAGGTGAAATCAATATATGAGATAGACGCATTACATGCAAAGCGAGATATGTCAAGCCTTACTTTGGTATAATTGACATGTATGTGTCTATCTCATATATTGGTTTCACCTTCTAATTTTTCGAGTTTCACCTGTATATTATAGTAGTAGTTGGCAAATAGCATGAGTCTTCAAAGTACAGTGTGAAGTTTCCCATAATATGCTGCTCTTAGGTCCACAGCACGCTGACATTAACAGTGTGCTGATCGTTCTGG
Organism: Liasis olivaceus; assembly: GCA_030867105.1. NCBI lineage: Eukaryota > Metazoa > Chordata > Lepidosauria > Squamata > Pythonidae > Liasis > Liasis olivaceus. The sequence goes on along the minus strand of CM061348.1, from coordinate 44,583,936 downwards.
GTCTTCTACCACTAGCACTGGATTCAGATTCAAAAGAGGCCAACTCCTTTCCGTTACTCTCAGGTCCTAGAGTGGAGTGGGCTGACTAAATGAAAAGGAGCACCATCACCTCCCTTTAGCTGGTGAAGAGCCCTACCTTCTCAGCAGTGGGCCCTGCCTCAGCATTTTTACTGCAATGCCAGGTTATGCCACAACTGCTTCTGCAGGAGAAGCAGATATATTCCTAAAATTTAGCCTCTTACAGCAGTTACCCTTCCACTGTTAGCTAGGAGACCTTGACCTTGCTTTTCTTCTTCTAGTCCCCTCCCTCTAACAGCTCCTCTGCCTTTCCTAGTCATAGTTTATTCTAGGAGAGGGCTTTAAATGGGGGAATAGGATAGATGTAGCTAGCTAGTTAGGCCTAAACTGGGGAGAGGAGCAGCAGAAAAACCTAAAAGCAAGAAAAAAGGATTTATTTGTATAGCAAGTAAGCAATGGCAATGCTAATGCACACATAACACCTACCTGGAAAAATTAATTTCTTCAAATAAGCAAGCAGGTCTCATTTGAGGGAGTAGTGTTAGTGAAGACAAATGTGCATTTAAATTTCAAAATACTGAATATGGAATGAAACATATGGAACAAAATATGTTCTGTTCCATTTTCAAGCATGGAACATTTGAAACAGCCATTTCAAGCTTGAACTCATTTCAGCCTGAACATTTTGCACATCTGTACTGCAGTCCACGTCTTCAGTGTTGCTTTACTGTGGCAGACTAGCATCTGTGGGTCATGCCAACACCAGTTTAATAAGCTGAATATAAATAGATCATAAAAAAACTCTGGAGGTTTCCAAGAAAAGCCTAGGTGACATATGGTAGTGTCCTATGTTAGACAAGAAAGAAGAAGAATGGACTAGATCATCTTTCTGTGGTTTTTCAACAAACCACCAAGACTGAATTTAAGTGCTCTGTACAAAAAAAAAAAAGTATTTACACATGCAACTTTTCAAGATAAATGGTTGAAAAACTAGCATTCTCATCTGTATTAATAGGTATATCTCAGTTCTTTCTTTTGGTTCATACATCTGTCCACCATTTGCATTTTGGGTATGCGGCTTGGTTCTTTTGATTTTGTTTGTTTTCCTGCAGATATCCACATTTCCAAATGTTGTTTGGTTGTTTCTGTTGCAAATAATTGGGGTGTACCAATGCAGCAAAGTGCATGGAATTTTCTGCTTTCACATTGGCTTAAGATCATTCACTATGAAAAACCCTCTCTAAATTTAACCCTTGGTATTGAATCTGAGTGCAACCGTTATCATATTTTAAAATGGGACTTTTCATTCTCTGATACTTGATATAGCCAATGCACAGACCTGTTTTTCTAGCTTTAGAACTCAGCTGTCTACCTTAATCCCTCCCCAACACACAGACAAAATGGCTCAGTTGACAGACTGAGCCCTTACATATATTATGGTACCTGTTCACAATATTCTGATTAGTTAACGGCTTGGCTGTTATCCCCATCTCGACCTAGGCAGGCACAGAGAAATGGCTGGATCATCTTATCTCTTTCTAGAAGCAGAAGTCATTTTTGAATCACTTTCCCTCCTTCACTTTTTGGTTTGTTCACCCTTAAAAAAAACCCAAGGGTTAAACTTCTCCTTAAAACTTGACTGATAAAAAGCAGGATATGTTTTCAGGAAGAAAAATGGTTATCTTAGAAAACTTTAATCTGACCCAGGAAAATGTAGAGAAGCAATTATAAGATGGGAGGAGGAAAACATGAGGGGACTAATCTATGTTAAGAAACTAGGATGGCAGAGATAAAGGAGAAATTGAAAGCTGGAAACGAGTTCATAAAAGCATGCAGTGCCTGCAAATAGTAGTGGCTAACTAGTGCTGCTAGGCACGCTTTGAAGCACAGCTTTCCTCAGGGCTCCACACGAGCCTGAAAACAAATACCACTGCTGCACTGCTCCCACTTCCACACATCCCAAAACACCTCTTTCAAATCAGCTTTGAAGTACGCGCAGCCCAACTGCTCTCCAGTTGGATGGCTGGGTTATTCCTTGACGGATAGAACTCATCAGCCATGTTTTGTAGGTCGCCGTGGGTTCTGTAAGAGTCCCGTTTCACAGACTGGAATTACAGTGAGTCATCAGGCACTTGGCAAGTCACAAACCTTGCAAGCTGCTGTTGAAAAAGTTGCTTCTAATCCTAGTGAAGCAATTGGGAATGTGCTTATAAAATTCGGTTCTTTCTCTCTGCGACACCTCTCAGGAAAAACAAAAAATCCTCTGATACCACATTCATAGTTTAATGTGTGTCCTGATTAAGTGGGGAAGTGGTTACAAGTAAGGAGGCTGATATAAGGAAGGAAGTACATGTTCCCAAATCTGTTCCCAACTTTTGAATTATATCTTAAAAAACCAGGATGTTATCTGCACTGTTGCACAAGGCTAGCCCAATCCGTACATAGAGCAATGTGAGTGCCTAAGATGGCTAATTTGGAGGTGTCATGAAAAGGCAACAACTTATTAATTGTACTGTCATTATTGCATTTTTCCTACCACTGTATCTGCCAGCTGGAGAAATGCTTATAGGGTTGTCTGCCTCAGGTGCCAAAATAATTTGGATAGTTTGGGATATTGTGCATCTTGATTTACATGCATGTATGTAATGATAATTAGGAAAGAGTATCTACTGCTTTGTTTCAGCAGCAAAATGTTTTTGATGGGTCTTAATGTCTCATTAAAGGAAGTTTTTTTTAAAAAAATGTGTAAGATGAAGGAATTAGAGTGGTTTATTCTACAAGTAAAAAAATATCAAATGAATATTCTTGATCTCATCCTTTCTGGTTTTAAGCTGTAGATTTAAAAATAGTTTGCTCTCAGTCTAGAATCCTGTTTATGCACATGCAAATAAATATAAAATGTATCCCATGTTCCAATCCATTACAAAATAATTATTTCTAACAGCTGAAACACCAGCATTGCCTAATGAGACTGTGAATATAGAATACAACTGTGGGCAAACTGGAATAGACATGTAGCAGGCAAGGAAAATCTGCAAGTCACATGCCAGCCCCTTTTTGCAGCCCATGAAGCCAATGCAGATCAAGGCATCAATTTTAGCAGAGCAATTTATTCAGGGTTGTTTTTTTTTCCCTGAAATAAGAAACAAATTAGGTGTTTCCCACAGGCTGATTTCACTTTTTTAAAAAGTTAAGCTTAAAAAGCAAAGAAAAACAGAAAAATTCAGCTATAGCCTTCTCTGATGCTATCAGTGATCTTCAGAAGCTGAACAAGATAACATAGTGTGGTCCCTGGCTGCAAAAAGGTTTCCTTCCCCATGTTACAGATCAAATTTATTTGCTTAAATAAATTGTGTGTGTGTGTGTGTTTAAATAGGCACACACACACACATGTTTGTGCATTAGTGTGACATTTTAGAAGAAAGCTTTCCTGCCCAGTAGAATATCAAGACTCAGTTGATGCCGATATTAGCTGCTGTTGGATTTTTCTAGCTAGACTTGATTAGGGAGATATGAAAAAATTGGCATTAGGTAATCGAAGAGCAGTAGAATGATTAAAAGCAACCTCTGCCTTTCTTTCAGTTTGTTCCCTGAAGAAATAAAAGCTTATGTTTTGTTGTGTGTAATTTGAATACCAAATTACTCTGATTGCTTATGTTTATATTCAGTTGAACACTCAAGCTAGAGATGAAAATTTGAGTTGCCAGTATAAAAATCTGTGGTACAACTGATTTTCAGAGAACAAATTAACTGTTAAACTTAATTTAGTTTTGCTTGCATTAGGAAAGGGTTACACAATTTTAACAGGGTTGCTGAAATTTTTCCTTACATTAAGCCTCTGATTAGAACAGAATTAATCTTCCTGTGGAGGTTTGTTTTTCCCACTGAAATAATTAAAGCTTATACTTAAATGGACTATGTAATATATACTAATTAGGATCTTAGGTGGGTTGTTCTTCTGCCTTCAGATGTTCAGAATATGAATGGTACTACAAAGAGGCCAGCGAGTTTACTTGCTTTGGATACAACACAAAGTAGGAGGAACATTACAAAATGTAAATTAAGGTGGTGCCTTGTAGGAAACATCAATATTCCACAGGCATAGCAACTTAAAAAGTATATTTGTGTTTGCACATTAGTTCAAAGCTAATGCACACCTAATCTGAGGAAAAGCAGTATAAGTGAGCAGACCCTGATCAAGTATGTTGATGTTAGGAGTTACAGGTATTTAAATTTCTATCCATGTATAAACAATTTATGCCAATAAAGCTACAGTAGAGTCCTTTTTTCTTTCTTTTATAATTTTGTGTATTCTTTTTCTTTGTTTTTTATATCTAGTTAATAAAAGAATGGGGAGGGAAGCTACACTAAACTTCTTAAGTGAAATGCAGGTGATGGGTGGCAAAAATCGAATTAGTTAAACCTCCTGTTCTTTCTTTGGCCCTAGAGCATTACCCATTAATAACACACTCACAGGTATAGGTATTTCTGAGCAATGAGGGCCACTTGCCTATTGTAACTTTGAAGCTAAAATCTTCTCTTTCTCACACACAATCTCTTTCTCTTTAAACACATGGACCTTTTCAATTTAATCCATTAGCAAGTTGGCAAAATAAGGTAATTGTCCAACAGAGGAAAGGGAGAGAAATCTATTAACATTTGTTACAAATCCGAGTAGTACAGACAGCACTTAATTAATGGAACAGATTTCTTACTATTTATTCAAGCTTACACAGTCATTGTTCAGAAGAGATTAGACTCTTAATGTAAGTAAGTTAAACTAGACCTCCATCTAAAAATATCCGTCATTTCAGCTATTAAGGGGCTGATGTCTTATTTGGTGAAAGATATATTTTCCTTCATTTCCTTGGTCTTGTAAAATGTAAAGTATGCATTGTGTGTAATACGAGAAATCCACTGAGGTAGATGAAACCTAGATTGTGGCTCCCAGCCTGTCTGCTTGTGCTTTCCCTCTGTGTGCTGCTTGTGTCACCGAGCCTCTTCAGCCCATAGACCTCCTGGCACCAGCGTGGAAAAAACCCACCACATGCCATTTGTCAGGGTGTGATGCCAGCAACTACCTAATCAGTTTGCAGAATAAGGGCCTTGGGATTTGATTAAGTAATTTAGATACCTAGCGGTAATACCTGAGCTACTTTTGGCTGGCAGCCCATGATTTCACTTGTTTAACTACCTACCATATTTTTTCTATTTCCCAGCCACAAAATGCCTTGGAGATAATTCCCTGCTCAGATAGATACAAATTTGCAAGCAAAATGCTCTTTAGCCTCTGTTTCTCCTCTTTTTTCCTCCAAAATTTAATGTAAAGTGATTATGCTTTTGTAAAGGTTGGTTCCCTGTCTTTTTTCTTCTTTCTCTTAGCTCTGTCTGCTCCTTCTCCATGTAAAGCAGTGTTGAATGAGTGATTATAATTGTATAACTGTTCTGAAACCATTGCAATGGTTACTGCTGGGAACAATTCAAGATGCTGTTTTTAACTTTTAAATATGGTGGTGCAGCGCTTTAGTTTCTGTTTCCGAAAGTTGCATCAGGGTACACAAGGCAGGAATGTAGCACCTCTGTACAGTTCCTTAATGCAGCAGTACCTTTTTCCCAAATTGTCCTACAGTTCTGTGGAAGGACACTGCTGCTTTAATGAGATGGAGACATGTGCTATGAATGTGCTTCTGCATGCTCTGAAGCACATGTTTGGAACTGAGTTGAAAACACTCTACAGCCCTGTTTTTAAGTCTTACAAAGCTTCCTCTGTGGAATTTCCCTGTAAGCATCCTAACAAAGGTTGGTACCTCCTTCCCATACAGATTCTTTTTCCTCCTACTAGGAATACTCACCAGTTTAAGTCAAAAGCTAGGAATTATAGGTGAAACTCGAAAAATTAGAATATCGTGCAAATGTTCATTTATGTCAGTATGGCAACTCAAAAGGTGAAACCAATATATGAGATAGACGCATTACATGCAAAGCGAGATATGTCAAGCCTTACTTTGGTATAATTGTGATGATTATGGCGTACAGCTTATGAAAACCCCAAATTCACAATCTCAGAAAATTAGAATATTACATGACATCAATAACACAAGGATTGGAAATAGAACAATATCGGACCTCTGCAAAGTATAAGCATGCATATGTACTCAGTACTTGGTTTGGGCCCCTTCTGCAGCAATGACTGCCGCAATGCGGCGTGGCATGGATGCTATCAGCCTGTGGCACTGCTGAGGTGTTATGGAAGACCAGGATGCTTCAATAGTGGCCTTCAGCTCCGCTGCATTGTTCCATCTCATGTCCCTCATCTTTCTCTTGGCAATGCCCCATAGATTCTGTATGGGGTTCAGGTCAGGCAAATTTGCTGGCCAATCAAGCACAGTAATCCCATGGTCATTGAACCAGGTTTTGGTACTTTTGGCAGTGTGGGCAGATGCCAAGTCCTGCTGGAAAATGAAGTCAGCATCCCCATAAAGCTCGTCTGCGGAAGGAAGCATGAAGTGCTCCAAAATCTCCTGGTAGACGGCTGCGTTGACCCTGGACTTAATGAAGCACAGTGGACCAACACCAGCAGATGACATGGCTCCCCAAATCAACACAGACTGTGGAAACTTCACACTGGACTTCAAGCATCGTGCATTGTGTGCCTCTCCATTCATCCTCCAGACTCTGGGTCCTTGGTTCCCAAATGAGATGCAAAAGTTGCTCTCATCAGAAAAGAGGACTTTGGACCACTGGGCAACAGACCAGTTCTTTTTTTCTGTAGCCCAGGTAAGACCCCTCTGACGTTGTTTGTTGTTCAGGAGCGGCTTGACAAGAGGAATACGACATTTGAAGCCCATGTCCAGGATCCGTCTGTGTGTGGTGGCTCTTGATGCACTAACTCCAGCCTCAGTCCACTCCTTGTGAAAGTCCCCAACACTTTTGAATGGCCTTTTCCTGACAGTCCTCTCCAGGCTGCAGTCATCCCTGCTGCTTGTGCACCTTTTTCTCCCACACTTTTCCCTTCCACATAACCTTCTATTGATGTGCTTTGATACAGCACTTTGGGAACATCCAACTTCTTTTGCAATGACCTTTTGGGGCTTTCCCTCCTTATGGAGGGTGTCAATGATGGTTTTCTGCGCAACTGTCAGGTCAGCAGTCTTTCCCATGCTTGTGATTCCTACTGAACCAGCCTGAGAGACCACTGAAAGGCTCAGGAACCCTTTGCAGGTGTTATGGATTCATTAGCTGATTAGAGGGGGACACTTTGAGCCTAGAATATTGAACCTTTTCACACTACTCTAATTTTCTGAGATTGTGAATTTGGGGTTTTCATAAGCTGTACGCCATAATCATCACAATTATACCAAAGTAAGGCTTGACATATCTCGCTTTGCATGTAATGCGTATATCTCATATATTGGTTTCACCTTTTGAGTTGCCATACTGACATAAATGAACATTTGCACGATATTCTAATTTTTCGAGTTTCACCTGTATAAATAGTGAGGAAAGGACAGTAGGAACCTACATTGGATTATGTTTAAGCACCTCCTCTGGCATAATCCCCAAATCATCCCCATTACTGGCAGAAGCAAGCAAGCAGCAGCACTGATCAGCAGCAGGGTGTAGGCTCTCAGATAGGATAAAACGCACGCACAGTAGTTGAAATAGGCTGAGAAGCAGCTACCTTGTCACCTGATCTTTGAGGATGTCCTCATCCACTGGAACTCCACCTTCCTACAGTTCAAACACCTGCTTGAGAAGTAGCCATGCCTGGCATGACAAGGTATGAGCTTGAGTGTCTTCTTGAGCCTCGAGATAAACATTCATGGCAGAGGCAATTCCTGTGCCTGAGCCATTTTTGTCATGAGAAACCACTTCAGTGCATAGTCAGCTGCACTGAATCAGGTTCTGCCCCTAATTCTTTTCTTAGAGCAAAATTCCAACGTTTGGAGGAATAATTATGATATATGTACACTACCTGCAAGAATGTTACCTATCCCGGTGGTAGAGGTGATGTGAATAAAACTGACATATGTGCTAGCCCTGTGCCACTGCTCTTAATTCTATCAATTGTAACAGGGACAAGTGTATCCTGATCTCTGCAAAAGCCCTGAAGTCTAGTACATATAGGACTTAGATCTTTGTATCACATTATGGCAATCTGCTGCACAACAGTCGCACTGTGCATAAAGACTTGGCTGAAATGGAACAACCACCCTTTCTAGTTTAGACCTGCTCGACAGTGTCAAAAAAGTCTAAAGCCTACTCTTGATTAGCTGCCAGTCTCTACATATGCATTATCTGACTCCTTTCTGAAATTCAGAGTTGTATTACTTACAGTATTAGAGGTCCATGAAGAATGTCACTATCTGTTGCTATTGTAACTGGGATGCCCAATTAACTTCTTTTGTACACTTTGGCTGGAAGAACTCTGTCAGAAGCAGCTTCTTGCTTCCCATCTCCATTTATATATGACAGGAAACAAACTAAAGAGCATAAAACTCATTAATAAGTAATGATTATGTGAGGCAAATGTATTGCTTTTCAAATGGAAAAATGGACTTTCATTTTTATTTTCTCTCTCTCTTTCTCTCTCTCCTCCCCCGCCCCACCCCAGAAGCAGTAAAACTGATCAGTCCCATCACCCCCAAGGAAAAGGTTAGACAACACCTCTTCATTTATTCATTTATAATGGAGTATTCACAGCAATTTTTCACATACAAGATTTCCAGTCATAAATGACTACACTAAGCCTAGAAAACTTGAAACTATTACTACAGTAAGTGGGAAGATTCATTCTATACTTGAAAAGATGAAGTAAATAAGCTAAAAAAATTGAAAAACTTTCATTTAGGATATCTTAATTCAAAAATACCTGTAACTCAGCATGATTGTAACTCAAGGTTGGGGAAGATATAGCCCTTGATATGTTACTGTCAGGTCCAATCATATTAGGAAGGCTGCAGATTCCACATCCCTCCCTTAAGGATTCAGAATCATCCACCAGTTTTAAGATCTACTTTTATAACATTAGATATGGCCCTCATTTAGATGTTGAAAATATTCTGAAGAATTTAAAATTCTAATGAATATTCTATTATGATTTAGGTACTGATTCTGTTCAGGTATCATATTTCACAATGTCAATAACTCAGAGTCAGATTACTGATCTCCATCCATCAATGAATGAATGAGGATTATATATTGGTATATATTACAATACTGTTATCTAACCCAGAGAGGTTTAGAACTTGAAGAGTTGTTTTCTCAATTCACTGACAGCATTAATCTGAGCTTTTCCCAAGCAATGGAGAAGGATTTTCTCTATTTGCCTTTTTGTTAAGATAAAAATGGGAACTATTCCTATTATTCCCAGCCTGAGAAATTCCATATCTAAACTCAGTATCTAAATGTAGTGTTCTGAGCATACAACTTAGGTGTCTGGATCTTTGATATATTTTTACCTCAAATTCAACTCATGTTTTTCAAAGAAATCATAATTCTTTAGATACTGCAAATAACAACTTCTTCCTGTATTTTGGTGAAAAACATTTGCACATGCTTAAAATATATTTGAGACTACTTCAGGATTGATTCTGGGATGTGCATATAGTACTGTGCAAAAGTTTTAGGCAGGTGTGAAAAAATGTTGTAAAGTAAGAATGTTTTCAAAAACATATATTGTAATTGTTTATGTTTACCAATTTATAAAATGCAAAGTGAGCGAACAGAAGAGAAATCTAAATCAAATCAATATTTGGGGTGACTACCCTTTGGCTTCAAACCAGTGCCAATTCTTACACTTGCACGCTTTGTATACTTGCACAAAGTCAGGGATTTTGTAGGATTAGAGTCAGGTGTATGATTAACCAATTATACCAAGCAGGTGCTAATGATCATCAGTTTCATATGTAGACTGAAACACAGGCATTAACTGAAACAGAAACAGCTGTGTAGGAGGCTTAAAACTGGGTGAGGAACAGCCAAACTCTGCTACTAAGGGGAGGTTGTGGACAGTTTCATGTCACAGGTCATACACCATGGCAAGACTGAGCACATCAACAAGACACAAGGTAGTTAGACTGCATCAGCAAGGTCTCTCCCAGGCAAAAATGTCAAAGCAGACTGGGGTTTCAAGATGTGCTGTTCAAGCTCTTTTGAAGAAGCACAAAGAAACAAAATGGGCAACGTTGAGGACCGTAGATGCAGTGGTTGGCCAAGGAAACTAATGCAGCAGATGAAAGACACATCATGCTTACTTCCCTTCCACACTGGAAGATGTCCAGCAGTGCCATCGGCACAGAACTGGCGGAAACCAGCGGGACCCAGCTACACCCATCTACTGTCTGGAGAAGTCTGGCCAGAAGTGGTCTTTATGGAAGAACTGCGGCCAAAAAGCCATACTTCCGATGTGGAAACAAGGCTAAGCGACTCAACTATGCACGAAAACATAGGAACTGGTGTGCAGAAAAATGGCAGCAGGTGCTTTGGACTGATGAGCCCAAACTGGAAATATTTGGCTGTAGCAGGAGGCAGTTTGTTTGCTGAAGGGCTGGAGAGTGGTACAAGAATGAGTGTCTGCAGGCAACAGTGAAGCATGCTGGAGGTTCCTTGCAATCTGGGGCTGCATTTTTGCAAATGGAGTTGGAGATTTGGTCAGGATCAATGGTGTCCTCAATGCTGAGAAATACAGGCAGATACTTATCCATCATGCCATACCATCAGGAAGGTGTGTGACTGGCCCCAAATTTATTCTGCAGCAGGACAACGACCCCAAACATACAGCCAATGTCATGAAGAACTATCTTCAGTGTAAAGAAGAACAAGGAGTCCTGGAATTGATGGTTTGGCCCCCACAGAGCCCCGATCTCAACATCATTGAGTCTGCCTGGGATTACGTGAAGAGACAGGAGGATTTGAGGCAGCCTCTATCCACAGGAGATCTGTGGTTAGTTCTCCAAGATGTTTGGAACAACCTACCTGCCGAGTTCGTTCAAAATGTGTGCAAGTGTACCTAGAAGAATTGATGCTGTTTTGAAGGCAAAGGGTGGTCACACCAAATATTGATTCGATTTGGATTTCTCTTCTGTTCATTCACTTTGCATTTTGTAAATTGATAAACATAAACAATTAAAAAATATATTTTTGAAAGCATTCTTACTTTACAGCAGTTTTTCACACCTGCCTAAAACTTTTGCACAGTACTGTATATTAGTAGTAATAAAACATTGCTGCAATATTAAGATTCTTATAAGAATAGTTTTAGCTCAACTCTGAAGGCTCTCTTTATGCGAGTGAGAGTAAGAGAAGAAAAGGATGGCTCGTTGTATAATACCTCACTTTGTGCAAGTAGTACTGGCAGTAATAGTAGTTATGTGCTTCTAACTAAGTGTGATATATAGAATAAAGCAACTGACACGTAATATATTAAGGGATCTAATGCTAATAGATGCTAATGCTACCACTTGAGGATTTTTTTTTTTGTTATTCCATAACAAAAAGCACTTCAACACTCAACAACACCAAGGTAATGTTGATGGTGTTCTTACCATGTGGATATTAAATCATCTTAACCATAATGGATATGCAAAAATATATTTGAACTTATTTTAAATTATAGTAATAACTGGTAACTTATATCTGAAAAGACATCTCTGAAAGTCTTCCAGGGATTTGAAAAGCATACAGAACTCATGCAAAAATCCTGTCCACTGTGCAGCTTCCTCAGCTCCAGCTGAAAACAATGAGAGCTTTTCCTCCTTGGAATAAATATATGTGTGTGACACTGAGGCATCTGCATGTATATAAGGATACAAGCAAGAGGCCGTACTACAAAAAAGAGCAAAACCAGGAAAAAAATCACATTAACCTTAATCAGATTAATAGCTACTGATTAAAATTAATTGCCTGTAAAATAAGACCCCCCATTTGTAAAATATATTGACACCCATCTGTGTATATACAAGTAAATAATTATCTTTTCTGCCCAATCCCTCTCTGTCAGACACAAATGCAGGCACCTTCTTTCCTCCTTCCAGGAGCAACAGAGAAGGGAGAAGTAGTATGGTGAAGGATAGCTGGGAAGGGAAAGGAAGAGAAGCACAAAGCAAAAGGGGAAGTGGGTAGGGTTACTTTCTCCACCATGAGCTCCACATACCCAGGCTAGGTAAGAAACCTGAAAAAAAAAACACTTAGAAAAAGGCAATGGCAATTTCCATACTGTTGACAACAAGGAAGTGTCCATGAAATCACTGAGAATTCAGCTTGGGGAAGACCATCTTTACTTTTACAATATGCAGTCTGAGAAAAATACTATGTTGGCTTAAGCTGAAGGAGAGATATGCAGCCACAGGAAATGATCCTTTGACATTTCAGAAAGGCAAATTTACTTTAAAATAGTATAGTATTTAGGGTCTGGTGATAGATATAGGATTAGTTCTTGAAATTAAGCATGCTGTCCTGAAACACACTCTTGAGACTTTCATTCCAAAGTCTCAACAATCAAAGACAATATTGTACTCAGTTGTTTTTTTTAATATCTTCTTGGATCTCTGAAAACAGATGCAGGGGTTTGATCTTGGTTTTGTCTTTAAAAATACAGAAAATTATCTTAGTATTTATTCTTACACCTCAAAGTAACATTACGTGTTTCTTGAGTTTGTGTGCATATGTCTGTGTGTGTGGAATTGGAGTTCCTTTTTTAATTTCAGCAAGTTGTCCTGAATAGGTACACACAACTTTCATTCCAATGCCATTCAAACACAAAAGGAAATCCATCCAGAATGAATGGATACCAAATTTCATTCCAGTATCTCAATGTTCAACAGAGTTATCAGATGACAAACTGACAAATGGAAAGCTAAATAGACAGTAGTTAAACCAAGAGTCTTATTTTTCTTTGCCAAATACAACTAAGTCAATAGTAAATTAGAGGAACTTAGGGGCAAGCCAAAAAAGATATTAAAATATTGTTTGCTTGAAAATTTATGAAAACAAAATTTGAAATAGCAGTATAAGAAATGTATTCAAAAATCACAATGCTGCTAGAAGGGAAATCATGAAAGCTTTCCCACTATTTAGAAGGCATATGAGAGAAAGCTACCATTTCTGTTTTGTCCTGCCTCTACATCAAGATGGATAGATGAACTGAATAGGTTTTTTGGGGGAGGGGGTTGGAGGGGAGAGAACAAGGAGTTGTTTTAAAGTTCGTTCATAATAGTAGTAGTTGTAGCTGTTGCTACTAATTTATACCAGATGGTGCCTTACAAAAGTTTTCAGTAATTAAAATTGCACTTGTATATCTAACTCAAAATAAATTCCACAAACAGAGTGGGCATCATCTATATACTATTGAAACTCTCCTGTTTGTCTGTTTGTAACCTTCAATTGGGCAAAATGGTGCATCATAGGGCAACAATTTTTGAAGCAAAGTATCTCAAATGGGCTAACTTAAAGAATGCATCCAAAATCCAGGACGGATGACTCCCATGGAATTGAAATTTCAAGGATCTTCACATCAGTTCTATCTGCGAAGTTGTGGCCACTGCAGGGTTGCCACAGTTAGCTGTGGTCATGTGATTATGATTTCTGATCACACATCCCAGAAACCCAGAGGTTGTGTGGCACAAGGGAAGATGGGAGGAGCATATCCCCACCCTCTTTCCCACCTCCCTCTGGCCCCTGCACCCAATCAGCTGGCAGCAAGGCCTGATGGACTAGTGTCAATTGGCTCCTTTGGAACTGAGGCCAAAAATTGAAATCTCTTAATGGCGGTGAGCTGCAAGGAAGGACAAGGGAGCGACTCGAATGCCTGCTGGTGAGGTAGGGCTTGCTGGGAGGTGTCAGCAGTTGTCGAGTGAGCCCTTTCCCTCCCTGAAGGGAGGGGGCCCTTGGGGACAGGCCAGGATGGGGAGCAGGGATTCAGTTTTCCTCGCAGGTCCACAGCTCTCTTTGTTCCCCCTCCCCCCAACAAAGTGACAGGCAGTTCTACAGGTCAGCCAAGCAGGAGGAGGGGGAGGAGGCGGCGGCTTCACCAGGACTCTGCTGAAGGTCATGAGGGATGGGGAAATGACCTATATTATATGTGGAAAAAAAGATGACCCAATGGGTCATGGGTTGTCTAGTTTTCAACTAAACATGCCTAAGAGTTCGACTCCCCCTGCCCACCCCCCTCCGCGGAGAGGGCCTCTAAGGCTGGCCTGGATGATCCCTGCCTGGCAAAGGTTTTTCAGTTGGTTATGCAAAGCAATTCTCAGACAGGGAAGGTAGCAATATTGTGTCAGCTCAAATATCTGTCAAGATTGGAAAATCATTTAGGAACTTACTAATCTCAACTTTCCTTCTACAAATTTTAATTATTAAAAAGTTCTTCTTGCCAGTTGAGAAGAACTTCACTGGTAATATTTGGAAATGTGTACTGTAGACATATCTTGATTTCAGCAAATCTGACAAATTATCTCATGATATTTTCTTGAGCAAGCTAGTTTAAGGTGAGCTAAATGGCATGGCAATTAAGTAGACTGTAGGTTCATTAAAAATTATTGCTCATGAATAGTTTTTCATCAAAACAGAGGGAGATACTGAGTGGAGTGCCAAAAAGCTTGGTCCCCCTGGTTTCTACATTATTATCGACTTGGATATAGTAGTGTAGAAACTTCTCATCAGATTTGCAGATAATGCAGAATTTGGTGGGTTAGCTTATATCCTAGAAGACATAGAAAGAAAATCAAAACGATCTTGATCGGTTACTGAAATAAGCTGAAAATACAGAAGGAAAAGTAAACAGCGACAAATGCAAAATTGTTGCTCTTATTTATTTTAATTTGTCCTTCTGTCCAAGTAGTCACGGCTAGTTACAAGAGGAATTTCTCTTCATTTATCCCCACAACAACCCTGTGAGTATGCTGGGCTGAGAGACAGTGACTGGCCTAAAGTAACCCAGTGAATTTCCAGAACAAAGGATGGAATTGAACTGAGATGTCCTTGCACAGCCCAACTTATTAGCCATTACACCTTATTTATTTATAAATCATATTTATATGGCTGCCCATCACAAACCGTGACTCTGGGTGGCGTACAATAACACCACAAAATGACAATATTAAAACAGAATGTCGTTAAAAACACTGATGTTATTATTAAAAAAGGCTAAGCAAGAGTGTTAGATATTATGAACAGCGGAGCCACCTCAGGAAATCACCATTCCCTTGAGACCCCCAGGCATGTTAACAGAGCCAAGTTTTGAGGGATTTCTGAAAGGATAGGAGGGAAGAGACCAATCTCACTTTGAGAGGTGGGGATGATATTCCACAGAGTGGGTGCCATGGTAGAAAAGGCCCGTCTCCTGGATCCTGCGAGATGTAACTCCTTAGTAGACGGGACCCACAGCATTCTTCTTCTGCTGGATCTGATGGGATGGGGCAGATATAATTGGGAAGAGGCGGTCCCTCAAATAGCCCAGCCCCATGCCACGAAGGGCTTTAAAGGTCAAAAACAGCATCTTGAATTGGACCCAGAAGCAAACTGGTAACTAATGCAGCTCACAGAGCAGAGGTGTAACGTATGCCACTCTAGGGGCACACGTAACTGCCCATGCCACCGCATTCTGTACCAGCTGAAACTTCCAGATACTCTTCAAGAGCAGCCCCATGTATAGCACATTACAGTAGTCCATGCGGGAGGTGACCATGGCATGAGTGACCATGAGCAGAGCCTCCCGACTGAGAAACAGGCGCAACTGACACGCAACATGAAGCTGTGCTTATTGGTTCTCCATAATTATTTCTCTCTCCTGGGAGATACCTGGCTTGGCAATAGTACTTGATAGAAAATTTTGAAATAATAGTTGATTACAACCGAAACATGAATCAACAGTATGAAGTGGTTGCAAAAAAAGACAATTTTATGCTGCATCAACAGAAATATAATCTTTAAATCATCTAAAATAATCATTTCACTTTATTCTGCATTGTCAGACCCCACTTAAGGTACAGTGTCCAGTTTATAAAGGATACAGACAAACAGGAACAGGTTCAAAGAAAGGCAATAAGAATATGAGGGGACTAGTATTTAGTCCAAAGTAAGATTTGTATTGGGCTATGAATCCCATTACTTTTCTTTTTGGTGCTTTGCTAATCAGGAAATTAAAGAAAAGTATGTTGTATAATTGTTAGTTCAATATTCTACACATCTCTACTTCAGTGTTACTGCTAGAGTAGAATTTATTTATGAGTTTCTGGCTACCAGGGAATGACAGAACCTGTTTGAGAGCAAGAGCAAAAGAATAGGTAGGTTCAGGCTGAAGCTGTGTCTGGTATATCCTCCAATCAAGAAAGGATATAACTCTTTCATGCATGCTGCCAATTTTAAACAATAGTACTCTCTGGTAGTCCTGAAATGCACATTTGTGTCTTGGCTTTCAGTGCCAGCAATCAAGAAAGAATGCAAGAAAACAAAACTGTTTCCCGAGTACTGTTTGCTGGTGCCATAATTAATGTAATCAAACAATTCCACAAATTGCTTCCAATTGCTGGCGTCACTTTCATGTGCAGAGCCAGACTTTCAAAAAAGGGACCTTCTTTTCCTAAACCCTTTCAGTGGGAACAAATCTTTGCTAAACAGTTTAGGATAATTTGTACTGTAACAGGTCCCCAGGCACTCTTGACACAATTTCAATTGCCATCTAATGTTTCTGTGTAATTGAAAGGCAGCAACTAGCACTTAAATAATTACCACACTAAACTGTCCAGAAGGATCAGTTCAGAAGTTCCCACAACCAGAGTAGAAAACTTTGGGGAAAGTACTTTTAAGGGATGTTAACAGCAGATAATGTAATATTCTTTTCAATTAAATCCTTTACTTTCATGTTCTGTACATAACAGAGTTTAAGTTTCAAAGCTAAAGGAGCCAAAAGACCATAAACATGTAAAAGTTTACTAATACATTGTTTCTGCTTGACCCATACTGTTCCCCATGCAAAGCAGCAGTAAGCAAAAAGACTGAGTCTTTCTTCCTGGCAAGTAAATTTTCTGGTAGAGAGAGATTTATTTTGCCATTGGAAACTCTTATTCAAATACAGAATCACTATCCTATAGCCTACTTCTTGATTGGACAAAGCGCATACATTGGGTACTAAGGTAAAAAGATATAAAGCATATACGCTTATGGAGTCAGTGGTGCATTCTCCACCATATCAGACCAATATCACAGCAGCATGGCCAGAGATATACAGCCGAGTAGCCTTGAGGCATTGTAGCTTAATAACTCTGGTATCAATTCATCTTTCACAGCCATCAAATACTATATTCGTTCTTGCAAGTACCATAATGCTTTGACAACTGTTACTAATAGTATATCATTTCCAGCAGAAGTCATTATTCCAACATTCCTACCCCTCACCTGCTTAGCAACTGTTTCTATAGCATGTACTGTAGATACACATTTTGGTAATCCTTAAGATTAAAAAGCTAGGGCTGTGCACACTTTGGAAATAATTCAGAAGTGCTTTGGACCTCACACAAGCAGGAGAACACCTCTCCTCTTTTCATTAAAACCACCCAACTTTTTGCAAGTTTCTATGTAAGTCTGAAAAAAAAAAGATGTAGAGTCAACTCAGTTGATACAACTCATAAAGCAGCTGCATCTTTTTCAGACTCACGTGAAAGTCTGAAATGCAACTTTAAAGTGAAAGTCTATCGGTGGTATTCAATGATTTAAAAAGCTTCTTAGTCAAAATATAAATAAAAAATTCCAAAGAGACTTAATGGTACTTGTCGTTTAACTAGAAGCAGGGGAGAGGATAAAGTTGGACTGATGTTTTTTAAAAATTGTCTCTTATGGGGATGTGAAAAATGGTCCCCCTAAATATGATAAGCAGCTATAGCCATAAATGTGCCTCTAAGTAGAAGCAAATATTGCCACAAATGTGCCTATAACCTTCAGCGTGTGTGTGTCAGTACTCCTTGTTGGTGGATACAGGCAATAAAACGTTGGCTTTCAAGGTGGCTTCTAGATTAGAAATTCCAGTGGCACAGAAAAGCCTGCGCACACCTGGGGTAAGATTGGGCTTTGGTTGCACTTGGCCAAAATGTGGTCAAACTGGCCAGGGTTGTCCTTACCATCAGTAGTCAAGTGTTTACTTGCTGCTTTGAAAGAGCATCTATCTCTTATAGGAAAGCATTTAAAACCTCCCATTTGTCCCATGGGAAGTGAGAAAATGAAGAAGTTGTTTTCTCCTGAAAAAAAAACACTGCTAAGCTTCTAGGCAGATCTGGTAATCTAAATTCTGAAAAGAGAGAATTGCTTTGGTGTAAACTCTCTTTTTCACCACATCCATTTTTTTCCCCTTCACAATCTACTAGGGTAGCATTGCTTTGCTGGAATTTTGTTTGGGCAGCAACAACAACCAGCAAGTACAGAGATGAGTTTTGAACTTTCTGTGGAGGATGAGCACTGCCAAATGTCTTTTGCAATATATAAATTAATTTAGCCCAATGTACCGCTGCCAACTGAATCAACTGATCTAAATAAGTTTATTTATTTAAATGATTTACATGGCCATCCATCTCAACATAGTGACTCTGGACAGCTAATTATATATGAAAGCATTCCAACAACACAATAGAAACAATAATTTATATACTGTATAATAAAATAATAATAATTAAACACACATAAGCAACGTCACCAAGGCTCCTAATAGAAGCCTGGAAAAAAAACCCCTTAATCAACATTACACACCAGACTCAACTAACATTCTGGCTCAATGCTTGAGGGAAAAGCCTAGGCCTATGGAAGGCTAACAGGGTCAGGGCCCACAGAATCTTGGGGAACATGCTGTTCCATAGAACAAGCACCACAACCAAGAAGCCACATCTCCTGAGCCCCACTAGATGACATTGTTTCAAGAAGGGACCTGGAGCATGCTTATCCTACCAGATCTAATGGCATGAGCAGGTCCCATTAGAAACAGGTACTCCCACAAATAATACAGCCTTGTGCCACATAGGGATTTATCGGTGATAATCAGCACCTTGAATTACACTCAGAAGTCTACTGGGAGCCACTGTAGCTCGCAAATCAGTGGTGTTATGTGTGCATACCACAGTGAGTCCCAAATTGCATTCTGGACCAGATGCAGCTTCCAAATGCTGTTTAAGGGCAGCCCCATATAGAGCACATTACAATAGTCCAAGCTGGTGGTAACCAAGGCATGAGTGACCATGAGCAGAGCCTCCTAATCTTAATCCTAATCAGGCACAAATGGCACACAAGATGGATTTGTGCAACGACTTTTTGGCCATGTCTGCCACCTGCCCTTCAACCAGGAGCTGTGAGTCCAAGAAGACCTCCAAATTGTGCACCAACTCTCTCTGCAAGATTTGGGGAGTCCTCAAGCTCACAATTTGGTCATGCTAGAGTTAAGGCAGAGTCAGATTTCCCCTATCCAGACTTCCACAGCCTCTAGACACCAGGAAAGAATCTTGATGGTATCACTTCAGCAGGCTGGGGCAGAGATGTACAAATGAGTATCAACAGCATACAGATGGTACTTAACTCTGTGCTGTCATGAAAACAGGAGTGGAGATAGAGTAGAGCCTCAAACATCCCACAATCTAGAGTTGGATCTCTCCTGCCCTACCAAAAATGACTGGAACCAGCCTTAAAGTCAGAAGGAGAACCACTGTAAAACCGTGCCCACCCCCCCACTCCCAAACCCCTAAGCTGGTCCAGAAGGATACCATGACTGATGGTATTCAAAGACAAACCACTGAGAAATCCAGGAGGGCCAGGATGGACATACCATCACTATCTGAAATCCACCAAAGGTAACTGACAAGAGTGATAATGCTGTCTCTACTTGGTCTGAACCCTGACCAAAAATGGTCCAGATAATCTGCTTCCTCTAGGGTCCTCTGGAGAGTTAAAGGCCAGATGGAAATTGTTCAGTTCCTCTGGATCCAGTGATGGCTTCCTGAGGAGAGGACAGCAGACCACTGCTTCCTTCAAAGCCAGCAGAACTGTCCCTCCCTCACAGAAGCATTCACAGCCGTATCAACGCAACAACAAGCAGTCTCCTGTGAACCCCTGACCAACTAGGAGGACATGGATCTAAAACACAGGTGGAAAAGCTCCAAGTCCCAAACACCCAGTCAGGACTAACAGGCTCAATGACTTCCTAGATAACTGAGCACAATTGGGTCTCAGTCAACTCCATGGGATCTGCAAACTGGAGTCCAAACTCCAAGTGCCTAAAACAATCTTCACAGAGTTCCTCTGCAACAGTTCCTCTGGCCCCTCCTTACCCAGGAAGGGCTCGGTTACCTTAAAAAGAGCTGCTGGCCAGCTATTTCCAGATGTGATAAGAGTAGAAAATAATTATGTTTTGCCACTCTTATTGCCAAAAGGTAATCCTTCATAAAGGGTCTTACTTTTATTAAGTTCTAGTTTTCTCTGAGAGAAAGGATTGTGACTGATTCCCAACTGCCTGATCAGATGAAAAGAGCAAAGGTCTCCTCCTCCTCCTCCTCCTCCTCCTCATCATATGCCCCTCCCCCCCAGTGAGGCACTGCCTTGACATGCTTGTGGGGCTTGCATGCTTCAAGGAGGATGAGAGCTATGACAGAGGTTCAACCATACAACCATGACACAGGTCTCATCAGAGGAGCCAGACAAAGAGTGTCTCTCCCACAAATAATATGGTGAGACGTAATTTACAGAAACCCATACCGGATCAGTCGTTGCCCGGGTCAACAAAGACCATGCTAGGTGTTCTAATTCCTGGACATCTGGTGACAAATGGGCCTCAGAACTCAGGACTGTTGGCTGAGCAACCAGGGCCAGCAGCTGCAGAACTACTGGAAGAAAAGTTCTTTACCTGTCGCAAAAATACAAACACTGAAAACAAAAAAATAATGATTTGCAATTACAAATCAAGTCCAACAAGAAGAGGATATCTGAAAAGAATGCACCAGTTCTGGAAAGAACAACATCCAGAATCAGAAATAACAGAACAGAGGCTACCAGATCAACGATGATTTATAACATGAAATAAAGTATTCACAGAAGTAGAATTGGAAGAACTGCAAAGGTCTACCCAGGGCAAAGAAATCGAAGCCTTGCCAGAAGTAGCTCAGACAGTAGCCTTCTCCTCAGAAAGAAAACAACATAACAAGGTTGCCTTCGTTGACGCTCGTACAAAGAAAAGGCTAGCACAAGTATTAAATAATGCCAAAACCATAATATCAAATATAAGCACAGCACAGCTGCAGTTATAACTGAATACCTTGGATGCAAAATCAACAAGAAAAAAAGCCAAACAGTGCACCACCAAAATGGAAGATCAGGTTGGAAAATAAGATCTGGTGGGACCACAAAAGGCAACTTTACTTGGAACAGCTTATATCCTGTGATGATACCTTTTAACACCATCAAACAACATCTGCCCATCCCAGTTCCTTGGGAAGGACTTGATAGGTGGATAAAAATGTCAAATCCAGTCTAACTCGCTGACTGGGTGATCAACAATAGTAATTGTTGATAAGACAAACAAAGAAGACTGGATAGAGGACACTGCAATACCTGGAGACAGCAGAATAGAAGAGAAAGAACTGGAGAAAATCACAAAATATAAAGACCTGCAAATAGAAATAGAATGACTGTGGCAAAAGAAAGCAAAGATAGTACAAACAGTAATAGAGAGCCTTGGGTGCAATCGCAAAACATCTGGAGCACCACTTGAACACCATCGGCATTGACAAAATCACCATCAGTCAACTGCAAAAGGCACAGGTATCTTGTGACGATACCTTTAACACCATCAAACAAAATCTGCCTATCCCAGGTCCTTAGGAAAGACTCAACAGGTAGATAAAAAGGCCAAATTCAGTCTAAACAACTGACTGACTGAGTGACCAACAATAATAATTTCAATTTGTTTGGCTGCCTGTCTCATCTAAGTGACTCTGAGTGGTTCACAACAAGTGAAGAATAAAGAAGAAGAGTCAGACTAGTAATCATTTACATCTGAATGAGGAGACACAGGCTGTACTTGAGCAGGTGAAGGAATATGTGGAGACCTAGTGTTACAGTGTGACAGGGTTCTTTTTGAACTGGAGTTGTATTGTGCTTTTGCAAGGATGCCAACTGACATAGAAAAACAGGACAATGGAGGCTTTTATGATTTTTACTATATACAGTGATGTTATTTTCAGCAGGTATATTCAACAGGTATATACAACACAATACTGGGTGTTCATCCGGTGTCAGGTTATCCCTGAAGTCTGGCAGGAGAGGAATGTTGTGGGTCTGTTTGCTAAGGAGTTCCACCTGACAGACCTAGGAGACAAGCCTTTTCTGTCATGGCACCCACCCTTTGGAACATCATTCCTGAGATGAGGTTAGCCCCAACCCTTGTGACCTTCCACAAATCCCTTAAAACATGGTTTTTCAACAGGCTTGGGGATCCCCTGGCAATAAGGAGCTCACATGCTAGCTGCATCATGTGTAACATTCTGATGCATTCCCTCTTGCAATCTTGTTTTTATTTATATTTAATTGTTAAGTGGTCTCTCCGGAATGTTTTAACTGTTAGCTTTATTGTACACCACCCAGAATCACTTTGTACGAGATGGGCGGCTTGCTTGCTTGCTTGATTTATGAGAAAGAAAGAAAGAAAGAAAGAAAGAAAGAAAGAAAGAAAGAAAGAAAGAAAGAAAGAAAGAAAGAAAGAAAGAAAGAAAGAAAGAAAGAAAGAAAGAAAGAAAGGAGGGAGGGAGGGAGGGAGGGAGGGAGGGAGGGAGGGAGGGAGGGAGTCTGTCTGTCTGTCTGTCTGTCTGTCTGTCTGTCTGTCTGTCTGTCTGTCTGTCTGTCTGTCTGTCTGTCTCAGAAAGGAATGGGCTAGAATTTACAGTAGTGTGCTCAGTGTGGCTTGACCTCTTCCTGGAACCGTTCAGCCAAACACTTCTGAGGACACAACTCTCAGGAACTTCTGCCCAGTCCTTCTGCAGAGACCAGAGCTTCTCTACCAACAGCCAATCCCCTCCTTCCCCTCTGGGATCTTGGGTGATGTGCCACCTGGACTTGATGCAGCCAGCCAGGTTTCTCCTTCCCATTCTTGGGACCTGAGTGGAGGTCTTGTCCCTCTGGGTCTTCCCTTCTTCCAGGAAAGCCACCCCTAGACCTTCTTCCTTCCCAACCAGGAACTGACAGCACCTCTGCACTGACAACTTCCCTCTCCAACCTTCCTCTCCAGCCACTCTGTTCACTCCATGCACAGACTTTTTCTGTCCTCTCCTTTTCTTTTTCTCCAAATTTTAGGTTAAATCGGCAGCATGTCCCCCAGCAACCAGGGTTCTAATCCCCATCACCTATATACCAGGGTGGACCAATGGGACTGCTGCCTAAAAATCTCACCACAACAGCCCTGGCTAGCAGCCAGGTCATCTCATCAACCCTTGTGAGAGCACAGCTACCCTTCAAGGCCAAAAGGGAGCTTCTTTTTCCCTTTTCCTTACTCCAATGGCTGGCTCACCAGAGCAGCAGCCATGCCATGCTACTAAAACCCATATGCTACACTTAAAAAGACTTTGAACTTGCTGGAATCAAGGCCAGTAGTGACAAGGAAGCCATGGGAGCAGCAATTTCTAAGGTAAAGTTGAAAATGGCACTACCACTAATTGCTCAGGATGTGATTCCTGTGGAGAGACAATCTCAGAGCATCTTAAAACTATACCAGAAACTTCCTGATGCTATTGTTGGGTAATAACTGGTAAGATAATATCAGCAGTCATAGATTCTGCTATGAACATTCTTAAGCTATGATCCCAAGTCAGTGAGCAATAAAACTAATGCAGTAGAGATTTTGATGGTGACTGTCTTACAATATGACTGCATAGTATAGGAGCCTGGAGAGCTTCTGTGTCTCTGTGACACTATCACTTCAATCCCAAGAACAGCTGTATTAAGGCATGCCCTGTTATCCTGTAGGCATTAGGGAGGATTCCAAGATCTGTCAGTCCAATGCTGCATCTTGTGGCAAATGTTCACCTCTGGAAAACAGACTTGGAAGATGATGGCAGAGATTAGAAATCACCTTCTGGAGAAGTATTGTTCATTAGGCAATGAGTCCAAAGAACACAAATAGTCCTCATCTCTGGAATTGCCCAAGACCTCAGAACTGATTAGTAAGCATGAGACTTCCTCTTTTTCTTTTCAGAGGAATGTGGAATGATGGGGGGGCCTTCCCAAGGCTGATAGAAGTGCAGCAGGAACAGAGTTGGGCTGTTAAGTTCAATGCCACAAGTAGTACCAGGCTTTTAAGAGGCTGGATCTTGAAATAACTGGCACAGACTGCTGAGGTTTATTATTAAAATTGATTTAGAAAGAGTTGATCTTGAAGTAAATGGTATTGATGCAGCTCAACTGAGTGCACTGAGTCAGGAAAAACAATTCCTTCGACCTTGCTTCATCAAGTAGGGTAGGTAAATTTCCATCATGTGCCCTTCCCTGAGACAGATGAAACAAACAGAATTTCTGAAGATCCTTTTGATACTATAGATGACATGGCTGAGATGGGGCTTGAGATAAGAATGATTTCATATAATATAGGAATTGATAACCTTCTGGAACTAGAGAGCATAAATGGATTATTTGTTTATTTATTTGCTTGCTTAGGCTTACATGCTGCTGTAATCCATGGAGATTCAGAGTAGCTTACAAAACCCATTCCTGTAAGAGGATTAAAAAGTACATCAAAACAACAAAAGAAAAACCAAAATGAACCAACAAATTGCAATAAACTTTACACCAAAGCAATGAACAAACATCAACACACACTATAGCAGGCCTCTTTTTTCACAATTCCCTGTCCCAAGGCCTTTGGAACAGCCAGGTCATAACAGCTTAGTGGAATGTTAACAAAGAAGAAGCCAATCTACTCTTGGAGGGAGATGCTGTACAAAAGAAAGGAGCTGCAACTGTGAAGGCTTGACTCCAGAATCCCGGTAGGTGACATTCTTTTAATGAGGGATCTAAAGACGACCCACTTTTCCAGATCTTAGTAGACAAGCAGAAATCAGTGAGGGTAGACAGTCCTGAAAACATCCAGGTTCCAAGCCATCTAGGGCTTTGCATCTTGAACTGCACCCAGAAAGTAACTGGTAAGCAGCACAGCTCCTGAAGCAGAAGCACTATAAGATAATGCCTAGTGGTACCATCACTATTAAGGCCTATTGTTGGTGCCTTCATAAAATGGCTGCATTGGGGGACGGGGCTTGTTTCTTCATAAAGTATCTGCTCTATGGACAGAGATGTCTGCATATCACTCTTCTGAAGTAGGCTAGACACCAGAAGAACTACTGGAACTCTATTGTTGGGGGGTATAAGAACAGAATCTTGAAAGCCTGTCTGAGTTTTCCTCTGTCCCCCTCTCATAGCATGCCGAGTCAAGGCAGGGTTATTCTGATGCTCCTTCCTTTCCCAGGACTGAGTTGTCATTTAATTTCTCCTTTATTATCGCTTAACTGTTCTGTAACATTTCTTGCATCCCCACCAAAATCTCTGCAATCCTCTACCTGCAGGTTATGAAGCTTTCATTAAAATGTTGAAAGCAGTGTTATGTCACTGTAATACTGGCTCAGCCTCTTTCCTAAGCATGTGCAATGTCACAACACAAATACAAAAAGAGCAGGAAACTGCTTTTGTCATGTCCCCCCATGACACCCACTACAGATGTCTCTGTGATGGAGGATAGCCAGTCAAAAGGCAAATTGGTAATATTGCTTCCCACCTCTCTCTCTAATCCCAGAATGCTCTCTACCACTTCAGACACCATTTTATCTATTTCAAATATACAGTGCACATGTGGGTGTATGCACACACAAACATAGAAGCTTCCATAATATAAAGTAAAAACAAAATTGTAATTTCCACTAATTGATGGGGAATTGCTAATCTGAATATTTTGATGTAGCTCATTAAATACACAGTAAGTTATATACAGATTTCATGCAAGTTATTCTGTAGCTATCATTTACGTTATTGGATATTCAAAGCAGCCATATCACACTTTCTCCACTGCCCAGTTTCTCTAGCAAATGACGTTTACCTGTAAAAATATTTATTAAAATGCTCAATTTTAGTCAACTAAGATATTTATAAACCTTGTCAGGATATTTTCATACCAACATTTATCCCTATTACACACCAACAGATGCCTGCCTGCAATGATTTTAAGTTCTCCCTCTTTCAGCAGCTTTCAAAAAATGCAAACAGTATGAAAAATATGTTTAGGCAGGGCGATGTGATATAAAATCAGCAGACGATATATTACAGAGCAGCTTCCAATCGAAAAGTTAGAGTTCTGGCCTGGTAATATTGTCATCCTGCTTGAAATTCTTAGTGCAAAATAGGTACCATGGAAGCAAGTTAAGCTGAACCAACCTTGCAGAACTATCTGGAAGCATCAATTGCCTGGAGCTGATTCAGAGTTTAAGTTGAGTGATATTCATCTTCCTCTAAGTTGCCTTTTTAAAGTAATTCTGAACAACAGGACTTTGGCATAAAGAACATTAT
Source organism: Liasis olivaceus (assembly GCA_030867105.1). NCBI lineage: Eukaryota > Metazoa > Chordata > Lepidosauria > Squamata > Pythonidae > Liasis > Liasis olivaceus. The sequence continues at coordinate 44,557,350 of CM061348.1, read as the reverse complement.
TATGGTTGGTCACACAGTTAGCCAGATGTTTAGACTGGATTTGGCATTTTTATCCACCTCTCAAGTCCTTTCCAAGGACCTGGGATAGGCAGATGTTGTTTGATGGTGTAAAAAGTATCATCGCAGGATATAAGCTGCTCCAAGTAAAGCTACCTTTTGCAACTGACTGGTGGTGGTGGTGATGATGATGATTACAACATTTCTAGGTATTTGATTAGAAGGGAAGAGACGCTGGATAGAAGACTTTTATGTTATATATATTGTGTATAAACAAATGTGTAATTTGCTTTGAAAATATAAGGTGATTAAATTTTTATCAGACTTGGACTCTGCTGTCACCACAACAAAGGGAATTAGGGAAAGAAAAGAAAGGGCTTTTCATTTGAATTGTGCTCTTAGCAGAGGTTCTCCACCATACAGCTGTAAAGCCACTCAATGTTCTCCAAACAGGCCCTTTGATTGCATTTTATTCAACTTGTTTGTATTTGCAGCATTGGCAAAAAAAAAAAAGAGTGCTCTACATTTTGATGTCTTAATGTTCCTTAATACCTTCTTTAATTTATATTAAGCTTCTTAACTACAGTAAGGAATTCTTCAAAAACAATAAAGACCTAGTGTAGAAATCTTTCACACACAATGAAAATTAAAATTATAATATATTCATGGCTTTTGTCATTTAAAAAATCCCTCATTTTAAATAAAGACTGAAAGCAAAAACTAAAATAATCCTGAAGTGTCCTGAAAATGACTTGATCCATCTAAATACACAAAAATTTAAATGAAACTTCAGAGAAAGCACTGGGAAAGGGCAAAGTTTATATAATAACACATTGAATACTACAAAATTTTAAGTTTCAAAAGTCTATGAACGCTATAACTTTCTACTCCAACAAGGCTATTTAACACCTTGAAGAAACTTATTCATTTGCTGAAGTAACCTCACAAAATAGTTTTGCCTTCTGTACCTCTATTCCTAAAATGGACTTTTATAAGTTTCCGTAACATAATGGCCTATTTATAACTTATGGAGTGAGCCAACCCAAGAATATGCATACTGATGCTGGAACTCTTAGTTCCATATTCAATTCCATATTCCAAGTTCCATATTCAATTCCTTTATCTTAGTTCCATATTCAATTCCTTCTTTCAGTTTTGGCCATTGTAATATTATTAGATTTTTGAAGAAGTATTTTTTCCAACATAATCATGTTCAGGCAAGAAGAAATCTAAATCACCTGAAAACACAGGTAATAAAGCCCTGATAGCTACTTTTCTGAAGACAAGAAGCTTGATGAAGAAATGATCTTGAGCAGAAAAGCAGCATAAGAGTTCTCATCCGTTTTTCACTCCAAGCCTACCCATTCCACTACAGTGTTTATTCTCGCAAATCTGTTTATCAGAGTGAGGAGGAACAACTGCCAGCAGTGAAACTAATAAGCACACAAACAGCTTCTGCTGATACTTACCCCAGAATCATTTCTGAGGCTGATTTTCTTTACAAATGCAGCTACTGGGGTACCATTACACAAATCTGAATGATGCATATTTTAAACCTTAACACAGCAGTCTTCAGTTCTGACATATGGTCCAAAGCTGTGAACTGCATCAAAGTTAACTAAGAAGTCTAACTTTATAATGGCCTACAACCAGTGAAAAAACATTTCAGTATTGCTGTCCTCTTTGGTCCTTTACATTAACACAAGAGGCAAGGTATGTGTGTCTGTATGTGTGAGAGAGAAAGAGAATACAGGCTATGCCACTAAAAAGAGACGCACTCGTTCTTTAGCATGAGTCTCTTTTCTGTGTCAAAATTTATGCAAAAAGAATTCTGTAAATATTTAAAACTTTTACAGAAAATATTCTGTAAATATAGAGACACCCATTGGGGGAGATGGGCGGCATACAAATTTAATAATAAATAAATAAAAATAAAATAAATAAAACCTATTGATCATTTCCTAGCCACTGTAACTGCATTCTCTAATAGCACATATAAACACAATGGTGACTCCTAAAATACGGTCTTCTCCTTCCTTGTAATTTTGAGCAAGGAAGCAGCTGGTGCAAGATTTTATAAAGTTTTGCAATAATGCAAGAGTCATAAAGTTTTACACCACTTATAAGATTTCATAAAATAATAGTGTATCCAGTCAGCTGATTTCTCCTTAACTGAAAGAACAAAAATCAAATACAGACACACAAAGGCAGATGATATTCTTGACATTTTGTTACTGGCCATGCTTGCAGAGCAGCCTTTTTTTAAAAAATCCCCCAGTCTTGCCTGCAGCTTTAGTATTTCCCAGCTATATCCATTCAAGTACTAAAATGTTCCAAGCCTGACTAGCTTCTCAGGATGGACTTGGTGTTGCCACCCATCTGGGCTGTATAAATCATATTGCCAGCTAGAATCAGTGTAAAAACACAAGAGTCCACAGTCAGATCCAGTTAAATTTCTTTTTGAATCCAGTTAAGTATTCAGAAAGACAGGCTTTGCTATCAAATGTAAGAGGAAGGCCGAAGTGTAATAAACCTGATAGCACACTGCTACTTGATGAAGACCTCAAAGGATTTCCATTGGAAACCATTGTGTAAATCATCCAAGAAGCCAACAAGACATATCCTACCTTGTTCTGGTGGAGCTGTAGCAGGAATAGGCTATGGAAGCTGTATTCCAATAAGGTTACTATCCTAAGGATTGTGTCTCTGATTCAGGTGAGGCAATCTGAACACATCTTCCAAACTGAGTCCTTCTCAAAACAGCTTTGACTACATAGAAGGAACTTGTATAATTTGCTACACCCAACTAGTTGAAAGGTTTATATATATCCCCCAACAGTATGGACATATGTAGAATCTGAACTTGATTTAATATCAGAAAATTCCATTTCATTTTGATTCACTAAACATGGATCACTGAAACTATTACTGCTGGATTTTTTTCTGTCTTAGATCAATGCTGATTGTATCAATGCATAAAAAATAGAGTACAGTAAAGTACAGTACAGAAAGCTATATACAGTAGAGTGGGTTATTTGCAACAGCTCTGAGGCCAGATATGTGCCTGGGACAGGCTACAGAAGTTATATAACAGTAAGTAATATAACAGTAGCAATGGCAGTGGTGCATATAGCTGGGCCTGTTTCTTCATCCTCTTCAGAGTGGTGGTGTTGGCAGCAACCCAGGGATGCTTCCCTTTGGTGTTTCAGGCAGCAGTGCTGAGAGGTTGTGGGAGCAGACTAGTGGATGGGCTGAAAAGCCAGCCTGAGGCTGCCATGAGGCCTGCAGAGGCTGCTTTACCTGTTCTGTGCTCTGGTGGGACTCAAGAAAACTGGGGTATGTGCTGTTTGCTCCATCTGTCATCAGCTTTTTACTTTTTGGCTGAAGGAAGGTTGAAGGATGAAAGGTTTAGAACAAACACTGATAATGGAAGACCTTTGTAGGTTAAGTGTGGGGGGCTGGTAGTGGTGGGGAGGTGAAGATGCATATTTCTGGGTGAGAGGCAAAGGAGGATGGTACTACAATTTAAACTGTGCCATTTTGTGGGTGCTGTTATGTCTCTAGCTACCCCGGGTGAGAGCAGGAGGAGCAAAGAGAGTATGTGTGTATGAGTGGTTGGGGTAATAGGATACCTGGGACCAAGGATACTGAATACTAGGTCAGAAGCATCCCAAAGAACTGGTTCAACAGACCATCTCCAGAACTGAGGTGTGAGAGGAGGCCATTTATTCTGGGGAAGGGAGGGTGGGAGGGCAATATGATTGGCGGGAGGGCAGGCAATAACATCATGGTGGTGATGGGAGATATGACGGAAGACAGGGGCAGGCTGCTTTTGGGGAATGTGGTTTCAATGTGTTATACTGATTCCCCATTCCAGACCCCTGCACTTGGCCCCAATATTTGGTCTTTGGAACCTCAATGGCCCAAGTTTTCAGCTGCTACCAAATGCCAGATAATAAAGCTTCCCTCATCCATGGTTAGATAGCAAATGAGAGGGCCAATCTGGGTGTGCATTACTTAAGACTGGCTGGGCACAATGTTCCCCTCTCAGAAATGTGCCTGGCCACCTGGGTTTCAAGTATGGCACCAGCTGCAACCCCAAAGAAGCAGCAGTGGAGTGACTATAGTCATCTAAGAAACCTAATGGCTCTCAAGAGGCGCTGCCTGCAAAATATCTGGTTGACACCTTGTTGGTTAGGTTGGGTTTTAGGGAGACTGCTACTACTCTAAGAGCCTCTCTGCTGTGTAGGGACCTCCTTACCTGAGCTGTTGGATACTGTGGCCACGTTGGCAATGGAGCTGCCCAGACTTACGATATTGGGGAACTTTAATCTGCCTTCCCTAGGTACAGAGGTGGAGTTGGTTCAGGATTTCACAGCCCCATGGCAACCATGGATCTAATCCAGGTTATTGAAGGCCCAACTCACAAAAGTGGTTACATAGTAGACCTGTTTTGTTTTTGTTTTTGTCAGGGAGAGATCTAGCCCTCTGCTTTATAGTATTTCTCAATGCCTTACCCTCTCTTTGCTCAATTTAAAATGTAGAAAGCTACTGGGTGAGGTCATTTGTCAGCACGGGGTCAACTATCATCATACCACCAAGGTTCTTTCTCAGTGTCTACAGGCTGTGAGGATCTGGATGGGATTTGGATGGATATGAATGGATAAGCTCTGGCTAGACTAAATGGCTATAGGTTTTAGTAACCCCTCCCCACTGATCTGGAGAATTTAGTTCTGGATGGGGTTGCACTCATCCAGGCAGAACTGTAAAACTAGCACACAATATGGGGGTTCTCTTGGATTTAAGGTTCCTATTTAACCATAACCAAGACAGCCTTTGCACCACTCTACTTTGCACATCAATTGCACTCATTCCTGGATTGGTAGTCTCGGTTACAGACACTCATACCTTGATCACCTCCTGAATGGACTTCTGCAAAATGGGACTGCCCTTAAAGACCATCTAGAAGATACAATTGGTCCAGAATGCAGTAACATGGGTAGTTATGAACATACCATGGTGTGTCCATGTAAAATTAGTTCAAATATTGTGGTGACTCCCCATAGATTAATTATCACTTATAAAGCCCTTCATAGCATAGAATTAGGTTACAGGTAGTCCCCAGGTTAAGCATGCCTGGTTTAAGGATGACCCATAGTTAAGAACAGAGCCTACTGTAGCAAAATCCAAGTTAAATATACAATGGTTCGAGTTAATTACACAATACTACTTATATAGTATTATACAATAATACTGTTCCAGCTTACATACAAATTCGACTTAAGGACAGACCTTGCAAACAGAACTTGTTCTTAAACTGGGGACCACCTGTATTTGCAGGACTGCCTATCTCCAATTGCAGCTGCCAATTCACAAGATCCATCAGAGTGGACATGTTTTGAGTTCCTTCTATGAAAAAATTCCATCTAATGGGGCCCAGAAGGGGTGCCTCCTATCATGGCACCTGCCCTTTGGAACACTGTACCCCAGGATCTGGATGGCCCAACTCTGCTGGCCTTTCATAAGGCTTTAAAAACTTGGTTTTCCCCCTGAGCTTTGGGCCAGGACACTGGATGAGTCTTCTGGAAAATGGTTTGGGATTTGGATTGGGGTTAGGTCTTGGTTTGTGCTGTGTTGTTGTGGTTTTTAGGTTATTGCTTACCTTGTTCTATTTTTAATCCTATGTTAGCAGTCACAATTTGCAAGTTGGCCACCGACAGAAATAATTTAAATGAATAAAATAAATATTCTACCATATTAAAATGAATGGATAATTCATACAAACAATATTCAATGGATTGTCTTAAGTAATTTTCCAGACTGGATAGGAATAAAGGAAGCGATGATGATGATGATGATGATGATGATGATGATGATGATGATGATAGATGATCCATACTGGATTGGTCACAGCCCGGGTCAACAAGAACCGCGCTAGGTGTTCTAGTTCCTGGACATCTGGTGACAAGTGGGCCTCAGAACTCAGGACTGTTGGCTGAGTAACCAGGGCCAGCAGCTGCAGAACTACTGGAAGAAAAGTTCTTTACCTGTCGCAAAAATACAAACACTGAAAACAAAGAAATAATGATTTGCAATTACAAATCAAGTCCAACAAGAAGAGGATATCTGAAAAGAATGCACCAGTTCTGGAAAGAACAACATCCAGAATCAGAAATAAGAGAACAGAGGCTACCAGATCAACGATGATTTATAACATGAAATAAAGTATTCACAGAAGTAGAATTGGAAGAACTGCAAAGGCCTACTCAGGGCAAAGAAATCAAAGCTTTGCCAGAAGTAGCTCAGACAGTAGAGCCTTTTCCTCAGAAAGAACAAAGCCCTCTAACTAAAAAACAAGAGGAACTGAAACAAAGAATAACTGAGCATCTAGAACAGCACAAAAACAACAGAATAAGGTTGCCTGCATTGAAGCTTGTTTGCAAAGAAAAAACTAGCACAAGTATTAAATGATGCCAATACTGTAATATCAAATATAAGCACCAGCTCACTGCAAGAAACAAACCAACTGAAGTACAGCACCGCTGCAGTCATAACTGAATACCTTGGATGCAAAATTAACAAACAAGAAAAAAAGCCAAACAGTGCACCACCAAAATGGAAGATCAGGTTGGAAAATAAGATCAGCATGCTACGATCAGATGCAAGCAAGCTAGAACAGATGAAAGAAAGGAAGCTGAAGAACAAGAAAACCAAAGAAGAGCAGATCACCTAGAAATCAAGGAAGCCCTGGAAATGATCAAGCAGCAAATAACAGCCATAGCCAAAAAGATCAGCAGATACAAAGCTCAAATTATACACTTCAGGCAGAATCTCCACTTTCAGTCGAATCAGAAACGTTTCTACCAATCCATCAATGGAGAGACTGCAACGAACCAGTCAACACCTGACAAAGAAGAAACAGTGCAGTTCTGGGTGCAGCTATGGGACAACCTGAAGAAATACAACAAGAATGCAGCTTGGATAAAGGAGGTAGATAAGAATACAAAAGAAGCTGAAATAAAAGAACTTGTAATAACAGCAGAAATGGTGGAGAAAAGGGCAAGAAAGATCAAGAAATGGTCAGGTGAAGATGAACTGCATGGTTTTTGATTGAAACATCTGACTGCTCTGCACCCACTCATTGCCAAGCAGTTTAATAACATACTGCAAGGAGGTGAAATTGAAGATTGGTTAACATCTGGCAAAATCTACCTGATAATGAAAGATCCAACTAAAAAGGCAGCACCAGGCAACTACAAGCCAATTACCTGCTTGCCAACAACTTTCAAATTGCTAACTGGTGTCGAAGCTGATGCAGTCTAACAGCATCTAGTTGAAAACAAGCTCTTTCCATCTAAGCAGAAAGGAAACTGCCCAAACAGCAGAGAGGCAAAAGATCAGCTGCTAATTGACAAGCTGATTTTGGAAAACTTTAAGAGAAGGAAGATCAACTTGTAGCTTGGATTGATTACAAGAAGGTATTTGACTCCCTGCCACATGACTGGATAATCAAGTGCCTAGAAATAACAGGAGTGAGTAGAAACATAAGAAGCTTTGTGCAAAGATCAATGGCACAATGGAAGACAGAGTTGCTGGTCAATGGCAATAAACTGGGAGAGGTTAACATCAAGAGAGGAATCTTTGAAGGAGACTCACTATCACCACTACTGTTTGTCATAGCATTGATTCTATCAGGATTTTCTCATGGGAAGAAGGTCATCCCGTTAGCTATATAAAAACAGGTGTTGAGATTACAAAGTATCTTGTGATTCTGTTATGATTTTTACTGCCACCTACTGTATTGTGTATGTTAGTTATTCAGTGGGGGTGTCATGCTAGCGGTATGACGAGAGGGTGAAATGCCCAGTTCAGTGTGTGTGTGTTTGTCTTGTAAAAAGTTAATCATGTAGATTTTTATGGGTTATGTAGTCTTAACTAGTAACCAAGTAGTGTACCTCTTCTCTAAGAGTGTTTTTTTTAGCTAGAGACTTTGTTGTGGTTAAGTCTTGGAGGCTAAGATGAGAAGAAGTCTTTGTTATATCCTATATTTTGTATGCAACTTGTATTTTATAAAGTTTTGCATTTTTATCAATAAAGACCAGTTAGTTTATATTTTCTGACTGGATTTTCTTTTGGAACGCTAACTATGGATATTGCATTTTGCAAGCTCTCATGCTGATGTGTATTTTTTTTCTGAGAGCAGGATTTATGGGATTTTTTGCTGCACTCTGCGCAACAGATTCCTCTGTCAACAATACTGAACAAGTCAGGCCATGGCTCTCAAACATCAAAAACATCTGCCAGGTTATCCCACATCCTTTACATGGACAATCTGAAGCTGTATGGAAAAAACACCATCTGAAATGGAATCGCTGCTCAACATGGTCCAAATATACAGCCAAGATATTGCAAACGGGTTTGGGCTGGACAAATGTGCCACCCTGACCATCAACGGGTGAAAAATAGTGAAAACTGAAGGAATCAAAATTCCCAATAGAAATAACATCAAGAGTCTGGATAAAGATCACTACAAATACCTGGGCATCCTTCAGGCTGACAACGTCAAGCACACTGAAATCAAGAAGAAGGTTATTAGTGAATACATCAGAAGATTGAAGAAGATCTTAAAATCCAAACTCAGTGGAGGAAATACCATCAAGGCAATTAACACCTGGGCAATTCTAGTCATTAGATAATAATTGGAGAAAATAACAAAATATAAAGATCTGCAAATAGAAGTAGAATGACTATGGCAAAAGAAAGCAAAGATAGTACCAATAGTTATAGGCACTTCAGGTGCAATCCCAAAACATCTGGAGCACCACTTAAACACCACTGGCATTGACAAAATCACCATCAGTCAATTGCAAAGGGCAGCTTTATTTGGAACAGCTTTGTCAGGATTAGCCCATGAAACTCCAGGAGACAGTACAGATTCTATCCAGCAAGGTTTATTGGCTTCATTCCCGTTACAGAAATCTTCTCAGAGTGAAAGCAATTCCCAGAGTCACCCCAGAAACATCCTGCATTCCTCAGGGAGGTGCCAGTCTCATCCTCTTATCTCTTCCTCTTTGTTCTGGGGATAAGAGTACGCGCTTAACCCCTTCCGCTCTAGTTCTCACAAGCTTATATCCTGTGATGATACCTTTAACACCATCAAACACCAACATCTGCCTATCCCAGGTCCTTGGGAAGGACCTTGATAGGTGGATAAAAATGCCAAATCCAGTCTAAACACCTGGCTGACTGTGCGACCAACAATGATGATGATGATGATGATGATGATAATGATGATGATGATGATGACGACAATGACAACAACTGGAATTGCCCAGGTGTTAATTGCCTTGATGGTATTTCCTCCAAATTCAATGGAGGAAACACTATCAAGGCAACTAACACCTGGGCAATTCCAGTCATTAGATATACAGCTGGAATAATGGATTGGACTCAAACAGAACTAGAAGCCCTGGATAGGAAGACCAGAAAAATAATGACAATGAATCATGCCTTTCATTCACATAGCAACACTGATAGACCCTACTTAACAAGGAGCATTGGTGGGTGTGGAATGTTGCAAGCATACCAGGCAGTTGAAGAAGAAAAAAGGGCATTGAAAGAATATCTGAAGGCAGTGAAGAAGATGTACTGAAGGTAGTACACCATGAAGGCTTACTGAATACTGAAGAGACCAAACTGGCCTACAAGAAAGGCCAAATGAAGAATAGAAAAGTGACATGGCAAGGCAAAGTATTACATGGACAGTACACAAAAAAACTAGCAGGCAAAGCAGATAACAACAAGACCTGGCAATGGCTATGAGCCGGAAAGTTGAAGAAATAGACAGAGGGGCTAATTCTGGCTGCACAAGACCAAGCTTTAAGAACAAGTACATACAAATCCAGAATTGAGAAGACAGCAGCAGATAGCAAATGCTGCCTCTGCAAAGAAGCTGAAGAAACAGTGGACCACTTAGCCAGCTGCTGCAAGAAGATCGCACAGACTGACTACAAGCAATGGCATGACAAAGTAGCAACAATGGTGCATTGGAATATCTGCAAGAAATACCATTTGCCTGCATGCAAGAATTGGTGGGACCACCAAACAGACGAAGTAATAGAAAATGAAGAAGCTAAAATGCTCTGGGACTTTAGAATTCAAACAGACAAGAACCTGTCCCCAAACACCCCAGAATTAACAATTATTGATAAGAAAGACAAAAAAGTCTGGATAGTGGACACTGCAATACCTGGAGACAGCAGAAGAGAAGAGAAAGAACTGGAGAAAATTACAAAATACAAAGACCTGGAAATAGAAATAGAATGACTGTGGCAAAAGAAAGCAAAGATAGTACCAGTAGTTACAGGTGCCTTAGGTGCAATCCCAAAACATCTAGAGCACCACTTGAACACCATCAACATCGACAAAATCACCATCAGTCAATTGCATAAGGCAGCTTTACTTGGAACAGCTTATATCCTGTGATGATACCTTTAACACCATTAAACAACATCTGCCTATCCCAGGTCCTTGGGAAGGACTCGATAGGTGGATAAAAATGCCAAATCCAGTCTAAAGATCTGGCTAATATATTACGTTTATAAGACAGCAGACTCCCAGAGTCTGACACATGTTATATAACAAGACTACTGATCCATCATGCTGAGAAGCAGCAGTTCCCTAGGATTTCAGAAGGTTTTTTTACAGGCCTTCCTGAGAATTCTGAAGGTTTAATATGGGACCTTCTACATAAAACCTGTACCCTCCATCACTAAGTTACAATGCTTCTCCAGAATATGTGTTTACTGCAGCACTCAGCAAGACTTGCAGTATGTTATATGGTTAAAATGAAGTCTCCTCCATCCTTCCTCTAATCACATCTTGTCTTCATATTCTGGGTTTATCCAATTTGTTGTCAATTGTTTACTACTGGCATATTATAATAGTAAAAATATTACTGGGGTGAAGTCTTCCTTGACTTGAGTAAAACTCCTGATGATAACATGGACACATCCATACTGCTTCCTAGGCCACAACATGGAAATGGTCTAGTATGGCCTTCTTTATGATCCGGGGTGGGGGGGGGGTGAGATAATTGAGCCTAGCCTATAGCCCTGGGATCTTCAGATGGTCTGCCATCCAATAACCAGATATGATCTTGTTTCATCTTTCTAAGATCAGCCAATTTGGTTAGGCACTGCCACTTGCTGTGAAAGAGTGCATTTTTTCCTCATAAAAGTAGGTTTTGTATTTAACAAATTAAAAAAAAATAACAAGGGCTTGCATTATGATAGAAATAATGTATGTGGCTTTCTTCCATCATTTATTGAATACACTAAACTTATTGGTGGGAGAATATACTTTTAGTTATTATTATCAGTTTAAAAAACGCTCGCAGAACCTTAAGAGCTGCCTACTGACTTCCCATAAAGGTAAGTATGCTTAGCAATTTTGAATTAGAATAGGCAGACTACCCTATTCTTACCTTTTGTTGTGGCCTATTTTAATATTTCAAATATACCCTGCCTAAATTTGTATACTCTTTAACAGTAGTTAATCTTCAATTAAAATACCTAGAGCAGAAACTAAGATAACTGGTTTAAAGGGTAAAGGCTTATTGACAAGGAAAAAAGTATTTTTCATATTGCCTTTTTAATTCTACATATTAAGAATGTCATTTTTGTGACTTAAAAATCTTCAGGAATAATGAAGGTTAACAAAGAAGTGAAGAGCAGTAATTTAAAAAGCTCCATATGTAGCATCCTGATTACTCTATCAGTCTTATTTCCATAACGAGAGGAAAAGTCACTGAACTGCCACTCGTCCTTTCTAGCAGCAAGAAAAGGGCAAAAGGGACAGTGTGTTTGCCAAAAATCATTCTTTACTCTAGGAGTAGTAGTTGTCAGCCTCTACACGACTGTAGTATATACAGGTTGGTATCTGGCACTTCTGCAAAATACAGAAAGTTCCAGGTCTGGTACTCCTCACACATGCACTTATTGCAGTTAGGAAATGACTAAGTTCAAAAGTGTATCCCCACTTTTTGCTGAAAGGGTTTAGGATCTAGGTAGGCATTTGGAGGTATACCACACACAATTTTAGAAACTGTTCCAAATGGAAAATCCTACGTGCAGGAGAAATATATAGGATTCTTATTATAATAGTATATAATGTACATATGTGTTTCAGAATACATCCAACACAGAAGAACATGTGGTTGGCAAGTACACACATTCAACCAGTTAAGAAATGAAAGGCTATGTTACAATTCAAAAGTATGTTAGAATTTGTATTAATATATGCTGTTGCCACTGAAATGATAAAGGGCAATCCAAGAAATAATTTGTATTAATTTAAACAAATATTTCACACATTGATACTCTTGAGCTTAAACAAGCTTACTAACTGATCATAATAAAATTTAATTTTAGGTTTTTGATTTTGTCTACGCAAGGATCATGAACTTCAGATAATCAAGCAGATATTCTTGTTCCTCACAACTAATGGACTTAATTCAACCTTAGCAGACATGATAGCATAGACTGCTATTTGCCCCATTTTTCCAATTTTTATTAAATGTATGGGTTTCTGAACCAGATGTATATTTTTTCATCAAATGGAACATTTGAACATATAAAAGAGATACAATGTAAAAACAAATAAATTTTAAAATGTTTTTTAAAAATTATTGTTAAATAAAAGTTACTCATATGTCCTAAATACATAACACTGGTATTGTTCATTTGTTCAGTTAGCTCTTTTTACCTTAGCTTGTGTAAATAAAAAACGTAACGCCTATAGTGATTGTTTCCAAGCCTCATCACTGCCAAATTTTTGTGGCAAATGAGAAAAGAACTCAAAGAACTCTAGGGCCCCAAACCAAGGCCTCATCCAGCCCATAGTTTCATTTACAGTCTTTCAGCAGCTGGCTAAAATTGTCATACTTAGTCTAGAGCAGTATTTCTCAAACTCAGCAACTTTAAGATATGTGGACTTCAATTCCCAGAATTCCCTAGCCAGCATGGGAGTTGAAGTGCACATATCTTAAAGTTGCTAAGGTTGAGAAATACTCGTCTAGAGGATAGTGCCCTGTAATCTGCAATAAGTACAAAGAGAAGACAGAATTGGTAGTGAGGCATCAGAAGCCAAAGTGCAGCCTATTATGTAAAGCATAAGCATAGCTGGGATAGGAATAGAGAAAGCAGTCCATAATGTAAGGCAAAGTCTGGAGCATGGAGGGGGGAAAAGAGATACTGTACAGTGCATCTACCAAAGAATAACTTCAGCACTTACTCATAACTACTGAGCTTTTAAATAGAATGCTACAATGCAACTACACTTAGAAAGCTTTTGGGTCTTAAACAGCAGTGCTGTGACTAGGTTGGCTAGTTGATGTGAGTAGATAAAGCGTCTTACCCTCTGCTTCTGAGTCTGAGGATAAGAGGAAGAGATGTGCCCAGGGCAGAGTCAGATTAAGATCAACTGGTGCCCTAAGCACAGCCCAACAACAGTGCCCCTCAACCCTTCCAATGCTTAACTGACAAGATATTAAGACTCATTAAGTGCTGAAAGCTAAAGTTGAGTGTTGCAGTAAAAGAGTTAAGGGCATGATACCTAGCAGAAAAAACTCTGTGATGTCCCCCTTCGCTTGGTGCCCTAAGCATGTGCTCATTTTGCTTAATAGTTAATCAGGGTTGGTCCAGGAAGTCCAGTGGCAGAGGGGGGATTTGGGACCAACTGACCTCTAGGCCATCCTCAATGTCGGACCCAGGTGAAAAGATGAGTCAAGGCTGGGAATATGACACAAGAAGCCAGAAACAAACACAGATATAAGCAACAACACAGCAACAGAGAAGCATGCATGATGCAACTAGAAGAGTTTTTAAGTGCTTTCCTGAAGAACTAAAAAAGTGTGCTTCAGCAGCAGGCACTTTTCCTCTCTCTTTCTCTTTAATTTTTTAACAGACAGTGTTGAACACAGTTGCATCCAACATCTTGATTTCCAGAAAGGCCTCTGGGCCCAGAAGCCTGCAGGAGAAATTAAGAATCTAACTGCAACAGCAGTAACCTCTAGAGCAAGTCTATTTTCTTATCGAAAAATTTAAGTAGGATTGTGTGAGTGAGAGAGGTTAAAGTGTGGATGGATGGGGGAAGAGGTCTTTAGAAGTTTTCAGTTTACTTTTGTTTTAAAATATGAATATGACAAACATCTTTTTGGAAGTCCTCTGGATTATGGAACCTCAGATCTATGTCTGGTGATCCAGCACTTAATACTTCTCCATCATGGCACCTATTCCAATTTTGTGAAAGATTCCATTACCTATTTGACTATTTCTGTTAATATGTTTCCTTATTTAATGACATATGGATCTTACAAAAAGGTGACTGTGGAAGAAATAACAAAATAGACATGGAAGAAAATTCCATGTGGATATACCCTTAATTTACTACCTATCATAATTTAAATATCATTGGACATTAGATATATTGGCCATATAGCTATACACCTATAGTGAAAGAAAAGCACAAAAGAAAATTACAACAAAGCTGAAATAAATAAGGGACATCCACAAGAGAATAGAAGGATAACTTCTTCCCACATACACTGAACTGAATTTTAACATCTTTTATATACATTCTTCTCCAATACAGTGGATGCTTAACAATGAAAATGCATTTTTAACTGTGGCCTCTGAACTGTGGAATATCCATCCCAAAAAGAGTCACTTGGCACCCATATTACTTTAGCAGCAGACAGACTTATTTCTTCATTCATTTTCAGTATTTCTATACTCCTACAATTATGTATCTGTAGACAGTTTACAAATGAAAACATAAAAAACTAAAACCCATAAATATCATGGCAACTCTCAAAAGGCCTTAGTAAAAATTAAAATGCATTTTTATTATTACAGAGCTTATAGGACCACCCCCAAGTTGGAGATCTGCTCCTTTGATGAGAGTGCTGCTCCCCCAAGAGCCTCAAAATAGCTTTTTATTCCTGAAAATATTTAGTGTTTAATTCTGTTTTAGTTTAATACTTCTATTCTTTGATTTTTAGGCTGTGTTATGTTTCATTGCACATTTTTAAACTTATGAGCTATCTTGAGAATTTTCTGTTAAAAAGCAGCCTGCCAGTGTGGGTGTGTTGAATAAACAAAAACTATTGCCATTATTCATAATACACCATAAACTCAATAAGAACAATAATTCTTAGGTTGAAACTTTTTAGTCTGTTATATAGCAAAGCAATATTTTAGTATCTCAAATATAAAATTAAAGAGATAATAAGATTAGATATAGAATATAAAGTATAATAAGTTGCCATAAAACCGACAAAATAGTACAGGAAGGAAAGTTGTTTAACAAAATAGCCCATACATCAGCAACTAAAGAAATGGCAATCAAGACACTAGCTGGTATCCTGGGAAAAAGAAGTCTGCACAAAGACACTACAGAAGGCAAAATCTATGAAAACCAGACTATTTGATTGATGTAAAAAAATGCAAGAAAAAAACACAAGTCTTGTCCTACATAAGTCTGGGCCATACAAAATAATGTTATTGATCATAATGGCTATGAATACCTTAGCTCTGTGAAAGAAGTTTCAAAAGGAAATATTTCACTTCTGTCAATACTACAAAGGAATTCTCACTTGGTTTTAAACAGCAGGATGACTTTTTGTATCTGCAAACCGAAAAAAGAATAGTTTTTGAAAATGAAGAAATCAAGTGTTGTTCTAGCTATGATAATGACCAACAGGAACAACTGTATTCATGTAAAATCTTTTGGGGAACCAAAATTTCAGAACAACTATGGGGTGGACATATGCAGATAACTACTATCATCTGCCCAGAGAACAGACATATTTTCAATTTTCATGTGTGTGTGTGTGTGTTTGTATGCTTGGGTGTGTATACCACGAGTTCATCAAATGCTCATGGCCAAGTTCCTATTCCCCAGCATTAGTTATCCATCAGTAAAGCAGGCAGTAGTAATGTCTTACTAAGCAGAATAAATCGGGTAATTATAAATAAAGCAGTATCTCATCCTGATGTGGGGAACAAACCTGTTTTTCTAAGGTTACTAACTCAGATTATGTGGATATAGTGGCTCTATTATGACAGAAATGGCTATCAGATATTATATGGTAGGATATGCATTGATTCTGCCTTTGCATTAATTTTGCATTAATAGCACACTGGCAAAAACATTTAACATTTTCTAACAAACCAGCACAAATATATGTTGCAGATGAGTTACAGCATTACAGGCCACATGACAGCATTAGTGTGTAGATCACATCATTCTTTTGGTAAATTAAGATATTTATTGTTCATCCCCACCTGCTCATTTTCAGGAGCAGCAAAGTTTCCTTTCCAGCATAAGAATAATTTAGGGACCACACTCTAGAGAACTTTTCATTCTGACAGGGCATTCTATTTTCATTGTAAGGAGAAAAGAATAAAAGTGAAATCTTTCTGTGTGATGCTTTTTTGCCACTGCTACTTTTAAAGTTAAGACAGTCATGTCTCCATTGATGTCGCTCAATTTCTAGAGTTAACAATATATTAAAGGAACATTTTGTTCTTGGAGGGGGATTTGAAAGTCTAATGTTACATCAAATGTGCTTTTGTTAAGTGCTGTCAAACAAGAACATAGCTCAAGGTCATAACAAACTTTAAAGTCAAATTATAGGCAGCCTGTGCAGCTCCTGCCCTCTTTCTGAGCCTCCATACATGCTACAGAAGGTCAATTATGCTAGAACAAGATGTAAAGAACATTCTCTTCCCTGGAGCCATATTTCTATTCATTAATTTGCTTCTGTTTGTGCTTCCAGAGTTTGAATTATTTTCAACAGTTTTTATATTCCCACCTTAAACTGGAACTTGAAGAGCATCACCCCACTCCATATTAATATATCATCATATTAGATATACAGGTAGTCCTTGCTTAATGATGGTAATTGGGATCAGAATTTCTGTTGCTAAGCCAATGCTATGTCACGTGATCGCATTGCTTAGTGATGGCAATCCTAGCGCTCCTCGTTTCTGTCGTTAAACAAGGATAATGGCTCATTAAGTGAGGACCTCACATGACTGCAACTTGTGACTTCCTGCCAGTTTCCCACAAACAAACTCTATGGGGAAGCCAGCAGGAAGTTGCAAGCTCACAAACAGGAAGGCAGTGGGTGAGTACTATGGGTAGGAAGGTGCTGCGGCACCATGCAAGTGAATGTGGGCTGGGGAGAGGGTGCTGTGGCACTGCCCAAGTGCGTGTGAGCTGGGGAGGGTGTGCTGCTGTGAGGTGCGAGTGCGTGCATGCTGGGGAGAGGGTGCTGCTGCTAAGCATGAGTGTGTGCAGGTTGGGGAGGGGGTGCTGCGGCACTGCACGAGTGCGTTTGGGCTGGGGAGGGGGTGCCACTGTGAGATGCGAGTGTATGTGGGCTGGGGAAGGCATGATGCTGAGAGGCACAAGTGCATGCAGGCTGGGGAAGGGGTGCTACTATGAGGTGTGAGTGTGTGAGTGTTGGGGAGAGGGTGCTGCTGTGAGGCGTGTGCGCATGCTGGGGAGAGGATGCTGCTGCAAGACACAAGTGTGTGCGGGTTGGGGAGGTGGTGCTGTGGCCCAAGCATGTGCTACAGAGTACGAGACCTTTGGGATCTCATACTCCATAGCAGAGCTGCTCGGGAGAAAAAGTGGTGGGAACAACTTGCAACCTTCCTTGCTGGCTTCCCCATTGACTTTGCTTGTGGGAAGCTGGCAGGGAAGGTTGCAAATGGCGATCATGTGACTGCAGGATGCTGCAACCATCATGTGAGCTGGCTGCCAGCACCCGGATCGTGACCACATGACTGCAGAGGTGCTGAGGCAGCCGGTTGTAAGTACCACTTGTTCAGCATCATTGTAACTTTGAACGGTTGCTGAACAAGTGGCCATTAACCAAGGACTACCTATACATACATAGATACGTACACAAGGCTGTTCTCTTTTGGGGCAAGCAACTTTATGAAGACTGCAGCACGGAGTAAGAAATACTAAAACAAAGAAATTAAAGGCATGAAATAAGAAAACATAGCTAAAACTAATTAATGTTAATATCATTTATTATGCCTTTCCATAACTTTCTTTTCACAAGACATCCTTCAGGTTGTTCATGAATACCAGATTCTGTTACAAACACTGTGACCTATGGAAGAACAACATCTGTGCACATAGTCTGTATCTATAGAAGAGAATATGTGTAGCTCAGGGTTGAACTGAGGAGTCCCTGGAGTTCTCTGAACTTGGTTCTTTTCTTGCAAACATTTCATTACCTGGCTAGGTAACATCTTCAGTGCTAGAATGGGATGGGGTTTGCTCTCTGTTTATATACTGTGGCATGCCCTGTCAGTGTCAGTGTTGGTGGAGGTGGGGGTTTTGTTTTGTTCCTCTGGTAGTTCCTTGATTAGGGTATCGTTCACTACTTGACTGTGTGCCTGGTGGTAACCTCTGCTTATCTGGGTGATGACTGCTGGTGAGGAGATGTTCTGGTCTTTTGTTTTCTTTTCTATTGTCTCTTTTGAATAGTGTGTAGATGCTGTTTATCTCTATGTGTCTGTTGACTGCTGTCTTGTCTGAATACGAAGCTTCTAAGAATTCCCTTGCATTTTTGGATTCAGCCTGGTCTAAAATGCTGACAGTTTCCTAGTTAAAGCTATGGTTAAGTCTGCCCATGTGTTGTGAGATTAAGGAGTTTTCATCATGTCTTCTGACTGCTAGTTGGTGTTCATGGATGTGCTCTGCCAGCCTTCTGCCTACTATATGATAGAATGTGGGTTAAAAGTGGGTTAAAATTTTTGGTTATAACATACATATGGAACAATGGGAAAATATACGGTTGAAAGGATTGAAATTTACACTATGTTATAATCTTAAATGGAACTTTTATAAAATGATGTACTGTTGGTATATGACACCAGAAAAATTATCTAGAATATGTAAAGGTACTTCAAATCTATGTTGGAAATGTGAATAACAAGAAGGGTCATTTTATTGTGCTTGGTGGACGTGCAAAAAAGCTAAATTTTGGGTTCAATGCATACACTGATTCAGGGGATTTTAAAGATTAATATACAACTGAAACCAGAACTTTTCCTCCTGGGACTGATGAATAAACAGTTGGGAAAAAAGTCATGGAACTTTGTTTTTATATATGATAACCAAAGCAAGATTATTATACGCACAAAGATGGAAAGATTTGGCAATACCTACAGTGGAGGAATGGTTGGTGAAGATGATAAAACTTGCTGAGATGGCCAAATTTTGATTAGAGAAAAGACAATATCAATGTTTATTGCTGACTGGAAACCCCTTATGGATTTTTTGCATAAAACAGAAAAAAATGAACTTTCAGTCTATGGTTTTGATGTTTAGATAGGATACATTATAGAAAGAAGAGAGTCACAATGTAACTTTAGAGAAAGAGGTAAATTTGCAATTGTACTTATAACTGCTGTAAAGAAGATCAGAAGCCACTTTGTTATATCTTGTTTCTTTCTTTTCTATTTTTCTTCTACCTTTCTTTTCTTTTTTTTTTGTACTTTAGCTTTCTCTTTTCTTTCTTTTTCTTTTTTCCTCCTTACTCTATTTCACTTTGTATTAATTTTTACTCTTCTTTTTAAAACTTTCAATAAAATTATATTAAAGTAATCATCATCATCATCATCATCATCATCATCATCATCAAAAGAATCAAAGAATCTAATCCCCTACAAAAGAGTAGTTTTTGCCAATAAGAATACATGATCATATACTCATCTCCACACTGAACACTGCAACTTTCTGGCAGAGAACCACATTAAGACCCACCATGACACCTGGAATATATTCTTTAAATATTTTGACTGTATATTCTCCAACAGATCAAAAGAACTATACAGTTCCACCTGAGCTCCAAATAAAGCTATGTACAAACTTTAGCTGAAAACATCTTTAATGCTGCTATTATAAATAATAAATATCTAGAATGATAACAGGTTTGTACAATGTTACCAAGTTTTGAGCATTTTGGATGACATATTGCAGATCTACCCTGCATTTTACCACAAGCATGAAACATAATGCCCAAATATTTAAAGATTTTAACTTGCTCTTGGATGTCCAATCAGCTGCCACCTGTCAGGTATGAGCTCTGGGATGCTTAGCAAAAACTAAGCTCTTAGTTCTACTACGGCTGATTTTCAGAACTTCCTCATTACAATATGCAGCTGAGGCATGCAAGACTCACTTTAGATTTCTTGGTGTCCAAGATACCAAAGCAGTGTCATCTGCATACAAAAGGATCACAATATGTTTATTTGTCAACTTTTGGGAATAAAAATTAAATAACAAAGGGACTTATCAATCTCATATTCAAATTGGAATTAAATTTAAATATAATAAAATAACTATAATTAGAAAGGGAGAAGTGACTAGTACAGAGAAAAATGATGGACTTTTGGTGTTACCTTATTATAGTTAAGTCTAAATAAATTGTATTTTCTTTGCTTTTTTCTATGAAATTCAGACCATCTCTTTAGCATAGTCTTTCTTGTGTATCCTGCATGTTAAAATAAGTACATTCAATAATAGTGCTAACCAAGAAATTATTTTTATAAGGTACTAGCCAGATAAAAATGAAGAATATCATTAACAACTAGAGTATGTTTAGTAGGACTCTGCAAAGCACTCTAAAAAAGGTGCTTTGCAATGTGCAGGAACATGAATGAAACTTTTCTCTTCAAATTGTTTAAATAGCACATCTTTTGCAAGGCTTGTGTGACTGCTCCACAGCCTTCAGGGACAAAACTCTACCTAGCTTCTATCATGTGAGCACCGTTAAACCTTACTATACCCAGGAAGTAGTGGCTCACCTAGAGTCCATTTTATTATCTCTTTAATTCTATGAGGACTTTTTTATTTTATGGTATCTTTTAAAACAGTAATTCATGTAATTTTATTTTGCCTCTCTGTATTTTATCCTGCTGCTATTCTGTTTTATTGTAATGCTTTATTAAATCTCTTCAGTAATTTATTGTTAATTATCTTGTAAGCATTACTGAATAGCAAGTATATATATGCATGTATATGTGTATGTAATATAACATGCATGTAATTTATAATAAACATATATAGAAAGCAAATACGTACTCAAAATAAAAATGACTTTATTATCAAAGCAGAAATAATTTCAAGCCTGCATATGCTGCTTTTTCAGTACTTTACACCTCATACGTATCTCTCCAAAGCTTCTTATTAAAGGAGGTATGAATTGGGTATGTTTTAAACAAGATTTCAGTTCTATTGCAACTTAATTAACATATTCTGTAGTCTCTTTTCAGTAAGTTCACAGTTCTATGAAAAAAGCTTCAATACTTTTAAATCCATCTTATCATAAAAAATATTTCACAGAATATATGCAATTGGTATACATTTCCACCTATCATGTAATACTTCATTTCAATCACTGCTCTCAACACTTGGCTGCATATGAATAGCACAAGCTGCTATAAGGCTGTAGATGTTGTGCGTATCACTATATTAAGTATTGTTAATATAGAACATCAACGGAACAGTTTTGATAATACTTCTAAAACACTATTCAAATCATTAACAACTAAAATGAAACAAGCAGGAAGGCTGAATCATCTTCCCTACCATATCTACCCTTATACATTATCACAGAATCATAGAGTTGGAAGTGACCATAGAATCAAACCCTCTGTACAATACAAGACCCAGCAGAATATCACAGACAGATGACCATCCAGCCTCTGTTTGAAAACATCCAACAAAGGAGAACTTACCACCTCATGTGGCAGTCTGCTGTATTGACTGACAACTCATACAGTCAGGAAATTCCTCCTGACATCCAGCTGGAAACTACTTCCATGTAGTTTTAACTAAATGGTTCTGGAATGGTTCTGATCCTGCCCTCTGAGGCAATAGAGAATATGTCCACTCCTCCTTCTGTGTGACAACTTTTCAGATATTTGAAAATTGAGATCACTCATCTGGTCTGTAGACTTAATATATCCAGGTCTTTTAATCAATCCTTGTAGAGCTTGGTTTCTAGATCCCTGACTATATTGGTACCCTTCCGCTGAACTTATGCCAACCTGTCATTGTCCTTTTTCAGGTGTGGACTGACCAGTGCAGAGTAAAGTGGAACAATTATTTCCTGTGATCTGGACTCTATGCTCCTATTATTGTACCCTAAGATAGCACTTGTCTTTTTAGCAGCTAGATCACACTGCTGGCTCATTTTTAACTTGTGGTTCACAAGGACATCTTGATCCATACACTAATATGCTAACTATGAATTCTGGAAATTGTAGTTTAAATTTGTAAATTGCTTTAAGATGTGATTACATGGAAAGCAGCGAAAAATGACATTAAATTGTTGGTTATCACCTTTAAAGCCCTACATGGCATGGGACCAGGTTACCTAAGGGACCACCTCTCCCCTATGTTTTCAACCCGTCCCACCCGATCGCACAGAGAGGGCATGCTTCGGACCCCCTCAGTAAAAGAATTCCATCTACCGGGTCCAGAAGGCGGGCCTTCTCTGCGGTGGCCCCCACTCTTTGGAACATTCTGCCCCCGGAGGTGCGATTGGCCCCCTCACTCCTGGCCTTCCGAAGGGCCTTGAAGACCTGGTTCTGCCACTTGGCCTGGGGTGGGGAGGGAATACTTCAAGCGGGGGGATGGCTAGCCCCGTAGTGGCCAGCTCTCCGCAGCCTGATTTTCCATCTGCTTGGATCTTCTTTCTTTAGTATTGTTTTAAATTTTGGATGTTTTGTGTGTATTGTTTTAAATTTTGGATATATTTATAGTTTTAGTGTTTTTGTGAGTCGCCCAGAGTCCCCTATTGTGGGGGAGATGGGCGGCAGATAAATCCAATGGAATGAATGAATGAATGAATGAATGAATGAATGATGGGCTTAGAAGCTGCATCACACTACTGGTTCATGTTTAACTTGTGGTCAACAAGGAGATCCTGCTCCTTTTCACATACATTACTGCCAAACCAGGCCTTCCCTATCTTAAACTTATGCCTTTTATTTTTTCTATCCAGATGCAAAACTTCACATTTTTCCCTCTACAATTCCATCCTATTCAATTTAGATCAAGCTTATCTAGATCTTTTCTCTTCTCTTACATTTAAGGTATTATTTACCTCTCCAAGTTTAGTATTATCTGCAAACATGATATGTGTCCCCTCAACTCCCTCATCTAAGTTAAACAGCACAGGAAAGCCCTGTGACACTCCACTCAATAGTTTCCTCCTAGCTAAAATGGACCCTTTGGATATGATTATTCAGTCAATTGTGAATCCAACCATAATATCGTTAGCCATATTTAATGATTTTATTAAGGAGACCATCATGAAAGACCTTGTCAAAGGTTTTACTGATGTCCAAGTACACTATGTCTACGGCATCCCCCTGATCCACTAAGCTAGTATGCAGCTTCAACTACTGTAGTGTTCAACAGAGAAGTATGTCAACTGATAGTTCTTTAGTTTTACATGCCAACTCCCTGCTCCATTCATTTTAAATACAGCTCCCCTTCCCCAGACAGGTGGAGATCATCGCAGAAGCCTCCATCTATTTTCACTGTAACTGGACACTCTTACTGACAAACTACGTTATTACAAAAAAAGCTAGTACTAGGTGGGATTAAGCAAGAATAAGATTACAAATGAGTCTCTCAAATCACTCCCCAGCAGGAATGGAGCAAATTAAGTTTAAGAAAAATGAAGACCCATTCAACTTTAAATGTTAGATCTAATGGATATTTTTAATTTCTTCCTCGGGTTCATCATGGGTACGGAGGGCACAAAAAGTTCCCTTCATCACAACTGTTTATTTACAAATAGTAAAGGATGAAGTTTATCAGATGCCTTCTATTGATGTTTTGTAGAGATGTGTGATTATTTCTGCTCTAGCTTTTCTGGTTTGTCTTCTGCCTGATCTTCCTAATGAAAGGCATACTATTGAATATTTTACAATAATTAGTTATTTTGTCTTTGTTAAAAATGTATAGCATAGAATTCTGAAAATTGCTAATATGCAAAGAATAAGATTTGAAGCCAGTCAACTCCCATTATTGTAAATGCTATTAATACTTTCAGTAAGAAATTTAAGACCTACAAATGTCAGGAAACTCAATTAATTTAGATTTTCTGCATTCATGGTTGGAGGCTGAAGCATTCTGATTAGTGATGCAGGTTTTATAACTATAATCGAAAAGAGATTTATTTACAGGAAATATATTATAGGGGTAAGGAAAGCCTAACACCTAGCTAGCTACTCGTATTAGGAGAGCAGTCCAAGTGCTTTGTGTGTGTTCTTGGAAAGAAAGGCAGAAGGAAGTGATCTCTGATTAGTGAAGTCTTAGACCATGGGTAGGTAGAGTAAAAGACAAGGTGGGGTAAATCTGTAACTCTATCTACACCTTACTGCCCCCTTGTGGCCTGTAGGTCATGAAGTGCTGAAGTGTTACATGCTGTGGATTTGGACATTCACAAAAATAGCTAATGAAATCTATATTTCTATATTTTTAATGAGTTTTGTGCAGTGCAGTTCTTTGTGCAATGATGAATCAATGGATGCATTATTGACCACAAATACCAGATTTTTGCATTTGAGGGGACATAACTAAGAACAACAGAAGCCTCATCGAAACTAGCAGTTATCACCATAGGTGAGTAGAAAGAATATTCCTTGAAAAGCTTTCAGAATCAAACAGACCTAAATAGCAGTCCATTTTAGTATTCCTATAAGTAAGTGGCAGCTGTGTCAGGGAGAAGGGAATTTAAGACTTTTCAAAAGGTCAGACTTAAGACCATCACAATTGTTTCCTGATGTGACTTTTGCTAAAATATTGTAGCTTTAATATTTTGTTAAAAGCAACAAAACAGTTATTAAATCTGTCAAAAGTTTTTCCAGATTTCACAAAGACAGAAAATATTCATCTAAAAGAGTGGAAGCCTAATAAAAGTTCTATACATCTTTTACAATTGCCTTATCAAGGTGCTAACCATTCAGGAACCTCCTTCCTTCAAAAATTTCTTCATATTAACAAACCTAGTCTTGTAAGCTGTGAAGTGGAAATTACATAGCTTTTGGAAAGCTAGAAGTACATATGCGCTCTCTCTCTCTCTCTCTCTCACACACAAGAGAATACACATTCTTTTGCCCCTCACCATGAACATGTTATGAAGAGATACCTTTAAAGTATTGACTAAACCTTTTTTAAACTACTATGAGGATTTGTCTAGGCATCTGGAGGACAAAGTCATTCAGATGTACTTGGAGCTGAACACTCCAGGCAGGCCCAGAGGAGATGGTTGAAGATAACTTCATCTTGTGAAGTTTTGAGTTTAAACTTGTGAATCCTGAGGAAGTGGACAGAGTTCTTTACAGCATCAGCTAAGCTACTTGCAGTCTGGATCCCTCCCTTTTCTGGCTGCTGAAAGCCTCTGGCAAAGTGGTGGGCAGCTGGATTGGGGCAGTGGTCAATACGTCCTTGAGAGATGGAACATTATCTCCTTTAAAAGAGGCAGTAGAGTGCCCTCTCCTCAAAAAGTCATAGCTCAAACCAGACATACTGGATTACTGTCAACCGGTCTCCAACCTCACCTTCTGGGGGAAGGTTGTGGAGAAAGTGGTTGGCCTGCAGCTGCAGAGAGCCCTGGAAGAAATGAATCATCTGAAACCATTTCAGGCCCAGGTTTCAGGCCCAGGTTCAGCTTGAAGGCAACACTGATTGCACTTATTATCTTTGTTATGACCAGGAAATGGGTAGTGTGACCCTCTTTGTTCTGCTTGATTTTGCAGCAGTTTTCAATATTGTAGCTTATGGTACCCTTCTGAGCCAACTTTGACTGTTAGGGGTGGAGAGCACCATTTTGCAGTAGTTCTCCTCTATCCTGAAGGGGCATTTCAGGCAGAAGGGGAGAGATGAAGTCCTAGGCCCATCAATTGTAGGATGTCATGGTGTTTGATATTCTCCCCACTCCTACTCAACATTTACATGAAACCACTGGGAAACATAATCTGTCAGCATGGGGCCAGGTTTCATTAATATGCTGATGATATATATCTTAATCCCTGGCCAAATGAGCAAAATCAAAGGAACTGGTTAAGACTCATTTCCAGCAAGATGTGTGGCTTTGGATTTAAAGGCTGATTCCAATGAGATTCCATCATCAGCTCTGAATGCAGTTGCACTCCCCGAACAGAGCTGGTTTGCATCTTGAGGGTCCTCTTGGACTCACAACTCCTGCTTGAGGAGCAGGTGGCAGTTGTGTGGGCTTTTACACAACTCCATCTTGTGCACCAATTGCAACCTTTCCTGGAACATGAAGCATTACTCACTGTCATTCATGCCTTAGTCAGCCACTTAGTTGGGCTACTGCAATGTGCTCCTCCACAAGAGGCTATCCTTAAAGAACATTCTGAAGCTACTTGTCCAGAATGTATCAGCTTGAGTAGTTATGGGTGCACCTCATAGCACCCATATAACATCTCTACTCCAAGAGTTGCATTGGTTGCCAGGTAGTCTCCAGGTGCTATTCAAGGTGTTGTCACTTTTAATGGCCTACATGGCTCAGGCCCTGGGTATCTATAGGATCACCTTCTCCCAGTAATCACTGCATGCCTGATAAAATCTAGTAGGGCAACTCTTCATGTGTCCCCTTGATCAGAGACTGCCATCTTCAGGGTCCACAGAAACATGTCCTCTCAGTTGCTGCCCCCTTCCGACAGAATAGTATTCCCCCAACATTCAAACAGACCCCTCTCTCCCAGCCTTCAAGAAATTAGTTAAAACCTGGCGGTTTCATCAAAGTATGCAAATTATGTAAAACAGACATAATGTTAATTGCCTGGACTAAAATTTTGTCCATTACATCTGGAATCTTTTGAATGAAGGACTGGAGAATCAAGATTTTATTATACTTCCAATTATTTCATAGAGAATGTGGTTTAGTGTGTGTGTGTGTGTGTGTGTGTGTGTGTTTAAAGAAGGAAGCTAGATGGCTTATTTCAGTGGAAGGCATATTGTTTCCAATTTCACCAAAAAAAATTTAAAAAGGGAGATTTACGTTCATAAAGTGTAACCAAAGAGAGCATAATCATAATAAGCATATTTTTCTTCTTAACAAATACAGTAAAGTAATTGTTAATAGCAATGTGTAATGCTAAATACTTCCTTGAGTTGGGCTCAGATCCTGGTGACTAATAAAGAGCACATCCACGTAGTTTTCTTCAGAAGTCATACTGAACTGGTTTGCCATTGCCATTTTTTGCCAATTTTTTAAAAAGAATCCTATCTAGCCTACAACTCTAGGATTTCCTGATGGTCTCCCATTCAAGGCATAAGTAGGTCTGATCCTGCTTAGCTTTTGGAGATTAGTGGAAGATGGCTAGGCGCTGTCACAAATCTTCATGGTACTTTTCAGTAATAAAACAGCAAAAACTCTAAACTCCAAGAGATGAGCTGAATAGGCTATTCTCCTATCCTACTCATCTCTTTTAACTCTTATTCAAACTGAACATCACCAATTACTGCTTTATGTCCTACATAAAAAAGGGCTCCAGAGAAAAGCCCCACCCACTTTTTTGGCTTGATATTAACTTATAAAACACATTATGAATATAATTCCTTATTCATTGAAAGGAAGGAAAGATTCCTCCAATACAGAACTGCAACAAAGGTCATTCTTGGTGGTTTACTGTCAAGACAGATGCTTCCCATCTACAATGTTTGCATTAAACAACAGATATTTTAACATATTGCATTACACTATCTCAGTGAACTGCCCATCTTGTAAAATCATTTTAATTATGTTATTTTCTCTGTGCAATCTTCAACATCTACAATTATTTATAGTATTATTGTCTTGGTTCTTTTCTAGTCACAGCTATTAACGTTGTTGTAACAGTTCCTAGATGGAGAAGTTTATTTGATTTATTGTTTAATGACTAGATGGAAATGCTTCAATGTTTTTTTTTTCTTTCTTTCATACAGTTCCCTCCCTCCATTTTCTCCCAAATGCTCAGGACGTTACTTTTGTCAGGGAACAAGATTGAGTTTTTCTAGTCAATGGCAAATCCTTGTTCAGACACTGCTGCTTATTTCTGGGTAATCACATTAGTATAACCTCTGAATTCTGCTAGATTCAATTTCTGCACTATGTTCTCAATAGGAATCAGAACAACATCAATAAAGTGCACTAGGAGGGTAAATGCCAACCTATCAAGATGGATGATTTGTTTTTATTTTCATAGAGATTTCCTCAACTTTAACTTTGCCCTTGCTCTCCCCTTCATCTCACTCTTTCCTGCTCTCTTCCACAGCCACCTCCAAATGCCCATCTGTCAGTTTCATTTAATAGAAACCTATAATTCCAAGGTAATGGATGCACTTGGCTAAGGAAAGATAATCTCTTTGGGCTCGCTTCAGTTGTTTCATCCCTGTTATCATATTAATACTGATTAAATGCAAAGCACAACATTTAAGTGAGACTGCACACATTATTTAAGGACGACAAAAGCAGACAATGTTGAGCCTGCACATTGATTTGCACAAAGAAACAGTCTGTTTCAAAAAACGACTGGGTGTTATTTGAAGGATGCAAGGAACCAGCAGCTATACACTAACATCGACTTCAGCAACCATAATACACTGCTTCAAGAGGCATGGCTCTATAAAGAAACATCAATGCACAAAGCATGATTACATGATGTTGCTGCATATCATATTGCCTATTCTTACCTGACTTATGATTGGCTAAAGTTGATATATATTTCAGCTGAAATTTGTGCCAGCCACAAATACTGTTAGTAGTAAGCCAGAACCAAAGGGGCCACCTGGATTTTCTAAATTATAATAGATTTTTTTTAAGTAATGCAAAGATTTATCTTGGGTTTCATCATCCAGAGAAACAAATAAAATGGGCATGACACTAAATTTTGAAGTACAACCCATACTAAAAGGAAAGCACTATTATCAACCAAAGCACATGCACAAAACAAGGCACATTATTAAAGTTTAAAATCATTTAACATTATTATTTATATATGAATATGGTTGTTATTGTATTTTACTGTATTTTAATTAATATCTATTTTTTGTTTTTACTGTAAACTGCCCAGAATCACTCCCTAGTGATGGTGATGATCGAATTTGAAATATAAATAAATAAATATCATAAGTAAAATGCTACATCTTTCTAAGAAATAGGTGAATTTGTTTTACTGAAGCAATGAAGTTATAGCCACTTTTTAAATGTAAAACGTCAACAGTGAAATTCAGAAAATAAATTCAAATTGCTTGTGATACCATTCAGAATATTGTTAAGAAAATTATTAAAGACTTGCAACATTTAACTTTTGACTGTAATGGGAGAATTTGGAAAACTAAGAATTGATACTACAAGCATCAGGGCTGTAACAGACAAGTTTTATTAAGCATGACAAATAGGAAGGAAAGGGCTCAGATGATGGCATATTGCTACATTCCACCAAATGGAATAAGAAATTAGCCGATGGAAAAGGAAAATGGCATTACATGAAACCATCACAGATCAAACTGGTAAAGCACAACTAACACAAGCACCTATCAGTTTTTGAGGCCTCAAAAAGAGATTTCCAAAAGGTTTATTGCACAATTCCCACCACTGGATCACCTCATAAACTCACAACCCTGCTTGAAGACGGAGCACTCCATTACAGATATAACAGAGAAGACAGGCACCTACCCCCTAACAATAGGAGGGCAAAAAAGAAAAATGCTATACCTGGGTGAAAAAAATGGGCTACCACCCCAATTCTTCTGGCACCGATATCTTTTCTAGACTATAGCATAGTGGAGGGAACTAACCCAGGTCAGAAAAATTCTAGTGGTTTAATTGAATAATGGCATTGCCCATTGCCACAAGCCAGTAGCAATCTTTCTCCTTCCTACTAGGGCAACACACAAATGGTCTTTTCACTTGATTATACAAATAATTATGAAAACCTATCAGAATAGTATATACAGTCCACCTTCCATTATGTTATGCCATGTCCCCATGTAGGGGGTTTTACGTGATTTCCACACACCTCCCTTGGAAGTAATGTAAAATCCCAAACCTAGGGGCATGACAAAATGTAATATCTGTATCTCTATTATCTGAGAGCTTAAGAGAAGGTGAACTGCATATTTCATTCTGATAGCACTTCTGGATATCCCTTCATATAATTGTTGAGCACTACAACCTGGAAAGCTCCTGTATATAGTCATCTAAAATGCAAAGTACATGCGTTCAGTTCTCTGTAGAGGGTTTGAACCCCAGAGAATAACATCTGGCTACCCAAGAATGACTATGTTACATTTTCTCCTTTAACTAACCACACTACCTCCTTAAATGCCAACTTTTTTTTTTTAAGACATGTGACAAAATTCCAATTTGCACAATTGCAATTATGTTCCTATGTATTTATTTTAACTCAATAACACTAAACATAGCCTGAACGTGGTGATGGGGTGATAAATAGCCAAGGGCTTTGTTATGAAGTAAAAAGGTTGGGTGGCCAAATTTAAACTTTGGATCTGATCCATCATCCAAAAATCTTGTTCATAATGTAGTAAACACTTTTCCTCTACTCACCTCTCTAAACAGAGCACAAGAAGCTACAAATCATGGATATAATTATTACATCCTCTTCTTCTCAAATATTTGCAGGATATCATTTGGGAAACAGCAAGTCAACATTCATAAGTTTCTCAGTTATGCTGCTCAAAACTTCAGACATCAAATACATAAAGGGTAAAAAATTGAAAAACAACATTCACAATCTACAACCTGATCTCTAGTGTACCTAATAGAATTATTCCTCCATTTATATTTGTAAAATGGGGATGACAGGCCAGTCTAACAATGGAAGGATATGAATCTTAAAACAGACTACAGTAAAATGTGACCCAAAATTATGTGCATGCATATACACACTCACATACTTAGTAATGATGAGCAAAATTATAACACTGCTACTGCAAACAATACATATACATTATGAAAAGTTATCATAAATATATTTTAGCACATTTTGGCATATGTACAAAATCAGTTAAAGGGTTTATGACATGATACCCACACAAAACGATGAAAACTAGCAAATACAGACCAGTGCACTTTAAATCAAGTCAAAGTAACCACTCTACAGCTTCATATTTAATTTAATTAACTAAAAACTCTTTACAATGAATTTCTGAGTTAATCAAGTAAAGCAAATGAGTTTTTTTTAGATTTGCCTATTCTCACTCTTAGGGCTGAAGCATGTGTGTTTAATATCATCTCTCTCTCTCTTTAAAAGGACTTAGACATCTTTTTTTTTTAACTAACATGTTTCTAGGTTCCAGCCAAGCAGAAGGATTCTATTCCCATTTCTTTTATTATGTTTTATACTTCTGTTGTTGTTGTTACTATTATTTTGTCATTTGGAAAAACTCTTAGGATGGCTTTTTTTTTTTTTTATCCGCACTCAATCGTTACCGATTCTGCGGTGACTGCCTGGACGAGTCCCTGCAGTTTTCAAGGCAAGGTGTTTCGGAAGTGGTTTGCCCTTGCCTCCTTCCTAGAGCAGAGCCCAGCTGGCGAGCGCAGGAGGCGGGGTTTCCATTGCTTCGTGCCTTTTTTGGGCGTGCGCGGCTTCCGCGCTACCGGCAACTGCTCCCGTCTCCTTTTGCAAGGTGCCGCCAACATTTTTCCTCCCACTGGGGTGAGAGGACCCATTTATCTACTCATGTAAGTTTTCGAGCTGCTGGGTCGACAGGAGCTGGGGAGGAAGCAGGAGCTCGCTCTGCTGCGCGAAGCTGGGCTCGAACCGCTGATGTGTCGACCATTTCTGGCTGGCAACTTTCAGCGTCATTAAGCTGCTGCGCCACCGCATAACCCCATATAGGATGGCATACAACACAATAATGGAACAAGATCCTTCCTGCAGGAAATAGTAATGATCGTACATACAATTTCAGAATAAATGAGAGGAAATGTGCACTGCAGCAATGCCCAGAAGAAAAAGTTCACCTAGGTATTGATGGGCATGGAAGATAGCCTTGTGTTTAATTTTTCTGTTTTTAAAAGGATATGATATGAAAGTAGCAAAGTAGCTGAGGGTTCAAGCACCATATTGTTTATGGGAATAGTGTCAATCATAAATATAGCTCTCACAAAAAGAGATATTCAGAAAAGTCATGCAATCATTTCTTTACAATATTATTGTAATTACATTAATAATCAGTGCTAGAAGACTGGAATTTTCTTGTTTTACAGTGCCTGGATCCTGTGCAGTGAATTGTATAAGAAACCATCCTAGATCCAATGGTTCTGGATAATTTTCATTCTGTCTTTTTAGGGAAGGTTACTGAAAAGGTGGACAGCTTGCAGCTCCAGTGGGACCCAAAAGAAACAGAATACCATTGGGAAGCTACAAGTGGCCCAAAATGCAGCAGGGTACAGAAAGTTATGGAGCTTCCACAGCATATCCACCTGACACCACTGCTTTGCAAATTGCAGTGACTTCCTATAGGCTTCTAGGTATAATTCAAGGTGCTGATTATCACTTATAAAGCTCTTCATGGTGCAGGGCCAAGTTATTTGCAGGACTGCCTATCTCCAGTTGTGTCTGCCCTGGGATGGAATGGAATTATGAAGGCCAGGCTCAGGGAGATAAACATTTTCTTAGCTCACCAGAACAATGTGGGAAGAACAAGAGGATGAGACTGGCACCTCCCTGAAGAATTCACACTCTTGTGGCTGGCTGACTTTGGGATCTGGGGTTTCAGTCTGGGAAGATTCTTGCTAGAGGTTGCAGCTAATAAACATAGCTGGACTGAATTTGCATTGTCTCTTGGAGTTCCTTGGGCTAGGCCTGACAGCCCATCCCACAAGATCCATCAGTGGGCATATCAGATTCCCTCCATGAATCTAATCAAACTCAGGAGACTTGTCTTTTCAGTCATGGCACCTGCCCTTTGGAACAGTATACCCCAAGATATGGATGGCCCCAACCCTACTGGCCTTCTATAAGGCTTTATAAACTTTGTTTGTGCCCTAAGCACTGGATTAGGACAGCAGTTGAGCCCATATGGAAAACTGAAATTGGTTGAAGATTTTGAATAAGTTGTGGTTTTGGCCTCTGTCTGTGCTGTTTTATACTGTATTGCCATGGTCCTTATACTTTTTTGAGCAGCCATTTATGTGCTATCAAGTCAGTGTTGACTCTTAGTGACCGCATAGATTTCCTCCATGACAATCTGTCCCTATCCTGATCTTTCAGGCCATCTAATGGTGCATCCATCGCCACTGTAACTGAGTCCATCCACCTTGCTACTGGTCATCCTCTTCTTTTTCCTCCCACCTTTCCCAGCATTAGAGCCTCCTCTAGAGAGCTAAATCTTCACATAATGTGTCCAAAGTAGGATAACCACATGGGCAGCCATACAAATTGTATAAACAAACAAGCAAGCAAGCAAGCAAACTGCTTGGAAAAATTATCTGGAAAGATTCTTAGGTTGTAATCATAAGATATATGCCCCGTACATATAATGGGGCTCACATCCAAGAAAACATACAAAAATGGGACAATAAAAAGTTCAGATTCAAATATTAAAAAGAAAAAATCAATGAACACTTGTATATTTGAATCTTTACAGTCTGTTTGATCATTGCCCAGAGAACATTGTAATTACCATTTAAGTCTCACCTAAACAGAAATGCTAGGAGTTGTAAATTGGCTTCATGGGTAAGAAGTTTACCCTGAGCTGTAAGAGAGGTTAACCTAACCTTTTGAGATCCCTATAGACAAGCAACTGAACATGGAAACCAGTGAAGCACAGGGCTGTTGTTTACCTAACCTCTGCACTGCAAGAGACATCAATCCCTGCCTTATTAAAGAAATGCATACACCAACCTGGCATGCTGGCTGAAACAGCTCTCTCAAATTCACAGTTTCTCAGAGGTCGGAGGAAGTTCTGGAGAGGCCTGTTCCATAAATAAAATCCTTCTGCTTGGCGATAACTAAATTGTATTAAGGCTGGCTCAGACAGCTCCAATTAAAACTCTTTGGTGGGGATGGACTGGAAAACTCTATCCTAGATTGCTCACAGATAGGAGCTTTCTCTATATTTTCTTCTTTACCTTGTTTGTAAAAGAAAAGTAGAAGAGAATCTGCACCCTATGCCCCCAACTGCACTAATAACCTGAAGCAAAGCAACTTGCTTTCTGAACTTTTACCCAAAAAGTGTAGGAGACATAGGTGGGTAATAAATCACACAAGATTCCAACCTTCCCCATAAATCAAGTCCACCATTAGATTTGAGGGATCTTAACTCTGCACAAGGTATCTTTAATGAAAGAAAGGGAAAAATACAAATGGGAGAGGTACAGCAACGCTTACAACATATAGTTATTGCAACATATAGTTCTGTACTTCATGGTTATACCAAGTACTGAATCATGAACAATTAAACTCTCTCCCAAATATTGCTTGCAGATTTGCTACTAGTAACCTTCTTAACCAAACATGAAATACTTACCCCCTAAAATCTTGAATTAAAAATAATACCCCCCCAAGAGTTTTTTAAGAATTACAAACAGGCAAATTCATATGTAATAACCAACTTTCTGACTTAATCTAAAGTTACTGTCAGGATTAGCCCATGAAACTCCAGGAGACAGTACAGATTCTATCCAGCAAGGTTTATTGGCTTCATTCCCGTTACAGAAATCTTCTCAGAGTGAAAGCAATTCCCAGAGTCACCCCAGAAACATCCTGCATTCCTCAGGGAGGTGCCAGTCTCATCCTCTTATCTCTTCCTCTTTGTTCTGGGGATAAGAGTACGCGCTTAACCCCTTCCGCTCTAGTTCTCACAGTTACCAACCAATAGCTGAGACCAGTCTTGGAGAGTCCCATGCTTCAATAAATGCAACACAATCATGTGCATGTATGCATACATATAACTGTGTATATATACTTGCCAAAAGCCACATTCCAAAATAGACAAAAATATACAATTATGTTAATTGAGTTAGCAATTACCAGTTAAAATTAACTGCCTAGAGCATAAGATACCCTATTTAAAAATTAATTGATCCCCTGTTGTCATATATCAATCATATACTCTTAAACAGAAACTTGAAAGTACACAGGTTGGGAGGGCAATATGATTGCCACATCTGTCACCATTTGATCACCAGGTGTTAATCAGATGAGCTCGCTAGCTAGGTTGATGTCCCCTTCCTTCCTCACTACTCCATGCACATCCCTCCTGATGCTGTGTGCTAACTAAAAGAGGATGACCATCTCATATATATATATATATTTTATTTGTTTAGCAAATCAATTTATAGGGCCACCTGATCAACATACAACTCAAGTTAGTGTACACAAATAAAAGCAACATATAATACTCAGAAAACATAAAAAATAATAAAAAATATTACACCCAAGGCTACTTTATCCAACCAAAAACTATTGTGATCCAAAACCTCCCAACCCAGGACCCAGAAGAAAAGACAGGTCTTAATAAACATCTGAAAGGCAGGGAGGGTCACAGCCATGTTATGAGAAATGAGCATACCATTCTTCAGTTAAGAGTACACAATAGTTACAAGCATACATATACACTAAACCACAGTCCCTTCCCTTCTTCCTGCAAAAAGAGGAAAAACAAAGAAAAACAACAGGATAGGAATGGATTAAAGGGAAGAATTAACTATATTGGGAAGGGAAGAAAGAAAAAAGGAATAAAACTGAATGAAGATGAAGTTAGCAAAAGAACTCACTCAATATGGTAGGGAAAAGAGAGGGAGAAGCCCAATTTTGATATTATAAAAAAGGTTAAATTTACTAGACAAAAAACCCTTGCCAAACAACTGATTATCTTCACACTAATCTTCAAAAATCTCTGGTTTTCAGGGATGATATCTGTAGCCATTTGCATCACCACCCATTCATTTTTTTCAACAGCATGTTTTCTACTACAGGTAGTCCCCAGTTTAAGAACTAGTTCCATTCCCAAGGTAAGTTGAATTTGTATGTAAGCCAGAACAGTATTATTGTAAAATACTGTATAAGTAGTATTGTGTTATGAATTTGAACCATTGTGTATTTAACTCAAATTTTGCTACAATAGCAAATTAACTATGGGTTGTCTGTAACCCAGGTGTTTTTAACCTGAGGACTACCTGTATTCTCAACATCTTCTAATCTTCAATTTTCTCAGTGAATATTACCTCTTATTCACAGATAATTATTCAGGGAAAAAAATCTGTCTTTCCATCCTTCACTGCTGGCTTCTGACAAACAAAGTCAATGAGGAAGCCGCCAGGAGGTCGCAAACGGTGATCACATGAGCATGGGATGCTACAATCATGTGGGATTCGCCTAACTATGGCAACTGGGACTGCTGTTGTAAGTTGGTGCAGTCATGTGACGTCATGCTTTATGACTGTGTCGTTTAGGGATGGAGTTGCTGGTCCTGATTACCATAATTAAGCAAGGACTACCTGTATACTATGTATTACAAATACTATATTATGTATTTGTATGTTGCTTTCTATAAGCCAGTTAGAGTTTAAAGACCAAAGGCTATACAAAGGCAGATGGGTATGTGTGTAGAAATTAATTATTAGACACCATTTTTATCTATGGACAATGTTCCAACAGAAAAAACAAAACAAAACTATTAGTTACCAGTGAGTTCTCAAAGACTTTCTTCCTAGCTTTATGTAGGAAATTCAACCATGTTGAAGAGTGAAAGAAATTCAGTAACATGTTACCTGCAATCTCTGCTAAAATAAAGCTCCTGAACAAAAAGTTTTTAGTATGAATGAGTAGGTTTCATTACCTTACATTTATCCATGAAGGTATTGTTTTAAAATGAAATAGTCTGTCATAATGTTAGGGAAAATACCACCAGCAGCTGAGGACAGCAATATAGGCTGCCCTAGCAAATGGGGGTTGAACTTGTGAAATCCTACTGCCTATTAATAAAACACAGAAAAGTTCAGAAAAATACTGTATGTTGTAAAATGTCTTATTGGTATGGCACTAGATAAAATTAGCGTACTAAGATGGAGTTGGAAACAAGGCTAAATTTCAACTGCTCAATTTATCCTTGAGCTGGAGTCTTTCCCCTCATTCTCTGTCCACAGGGAGTTAAATTCCTTGAAAACTGTTTTGGAATTATTTTTATCCCGAAAGGATAAATACCATCCAAACATGTGATTTGTTTGTTTCTTTGCCTCAAGCAATGAATATGGAGAAATTCCACTTCAACAGGTTCAGACACTGAAAGAGTTAAAGAATAGCAGTGATCTGTCAAGGTAATAGGAAGAGAAAACTAAAGCTCCAGGAAATTAAATGCAAGGATCCAGTCAAAAGAATGGGTTTTCCCTCTCAAGTAAGTTTTACACGAATGGAAGGCATTTTGCCTTTGTCTTTTGTTTTTATTGATTGATTGATTTGATGTTTTCTCTTCTCCAACTGACATGGAGAAAATCTATCTACGTGGTCACTAAGAGTCAACACCAACCTGATGGCACATAATTGATCGATCAATCAATCAATCTTTTCCAATGCTGGTTGAAAGCTAACTAAGAGCAAAAACACAGCTGGCATAACAGAACTTGGAGCTAGCAATTTCGACAGCAAGCTATAGTCAGTGAAGGTACTTGCAGTACAGATTATGTTTTATTTGATGGACTAGGATCTGGGCTGTATAAATATGTTCTGTAGGTGTGCTTATGTCAGTTCCTTTACTAGAAGGAGCAGCTGATTGAGATCAACCTGTTCAGAACAATTGTTCATTTCTTTTCTCTACTCTTATCCTATTCAACTATCTTCTAGGTGTCTGATTTGGCTACATATAAAAGGTTTAGAATTCTTAATAAACCAGTAATGCTCATTCTGAGAAGGATCTAGCCTTAAATATATACTTTCACCAGCAAAAGCTACAGAGGAAGGGTGTGCCACTTAATTTCTTTCTGGTAAATCAGTGGTAGAGAAGATTTATTTGGAATCATGAGGAGGGTGCCACAAGGTTGTAAAAGAGAAGTCTGGAGCCCCCTCATGGGAATCAGGGAGGCCCAAGCCATCACATCCTGTCTGTTACATCCATGCCCCGTTACACCTCGGCTCCTTAATCTCTGTTCCTGAAAATAACAGTTCATGCAACGGTACCTACACTGAAAGGTATCTGCAGTAAAGATGGATATACTTAAGGAATTAATTTAGCTTCTTTGCAATCTCTTTCTCCTCCTTGTCATACAGTGCTTCAAGTGCTCCACCAGCTATTTTCCTGTTTCTGATATAACAATTTTTAAACTATAACTAGCTGTCTTAATATCATGAACAACATACTCTTCAAAAACTGTTTTTACACCACCTACCACCATATTATTTTTTGTATGCAATTTTGGTTCTTTCTTGTTCATATCATTTAAGCAAGTTTTCCATTTTCTAAAAGAAGTCTTGTCTGTATTTTTTTCCTTGACACTATTTGTTAAATACGTTGCTGGTCAGTTTATGGTATTTTTGTTGATGTGCCGCAGACTTCCTAGCTGTGCTTTTGGTATTTTTGGTCCCTTCCAAATATTCTGGAGAGATCCAATTATCCTTATTCTCGCTTCAATTCCTTGAATCTCTTATACAAACTTTTTCTCTTGTGTAGTACAGTGGAATTAATACATCTGCATTTCTGCTTTTGGTTAACACAGTTTATTGAGCCTTAGGGAGCAAAAAAACCCCAGTGGTTAACTATAGTTAATTTAAAGCAAGCCAAATTGAAGCCATGTTTTCTACAAAAAGCTAGTTTAAACTAATCATAGTTATATTAATCAGTTCTCAATATGGACAATACAATAGTTATCTATGAGCAAGCTGGGATTAAATAAAAGAGGCAGAAAACATTTCTGAATTTGTTCTCCTGGCTATGAAGAAGTAACACTGAGGAGGAACACAGACATGTCAGCATAGAGGGAGACTGAGATTATACATATCCTGTAACTAAGATCCAAACGCAGCTGAGAAAAATAAGTGCAGAATGGTATATCTGTGTCAAGGTTATATTTATTTCATATAAACTTCTAGTTGTAGTTTCTGGGTTTCCTAAAACAGCACAGCAACTTGGTTGTACCAAAACGGAAATGCACATACAGTGCATTCGGAAAGTATTCAGACCACCTTAAAGTAAAGAGTCTGAATACTTATGCCAATGTGATATTTCAGTTTTTCCTTTTTAATAACTTTACAGACATTTCTAAAATTCTGTTTTCACTTTGTCATTATGGGGTACTGAGTGTATATTAATGAGAAAAAAATGAATTTGAACGATTCTAGTATCAGACTGCAACATAACAAAATTGAAAAAAGTGAAGGGGGTCTGAATACCTTCTGAATGCACTGTACATACACCTGTTTTTGAAGAGCACACAAAATAAATATCAGTCGTGATCCAGAAATCAAGTCAGCTGATCACCTTAAGATGTTATAAAGCCAACTCATCATATACATAGGAGACAGACATTTTTTTCTTTGGGTCCGTGCTATCATAATCAATATAATCCGGACTTCCCCATTTTATCCTTCCATAGTTTAATCTGTTCAAAAAAGAATCATAAAAGGAAAGTGGTGCACCCCTGGCCATCAGCCTCTGATGGCTTCTGTCTATAACATGGCAAATGGGAAGATTTCTGCTTCAAATATACTCTTAAGGATTTTCATTTTTTGTTTATTTCAGAGAGTAAAAGGAATGGGGATTATAAAAGAACAAGCAGAGTTTATCTTCACCTTTTTAAATAAAATGCAATTTACTGACTTACAGTTGCTGCAATTTGCCCTTGGAATTTTGCATTCACCTCTAGCTGAATTCCAGCTCAGCTTCAGCTTCACATCAACACAGCAAACCTGTACTGGCCACTGGCTCTGATTTTTCTTCAAATAAATAGAAGGCAAGATGTAAAAAAACCCATGTAAATTCCATTTGCCCTGAAGACTAAGATTATCCTGTTTTAATGCAACACGCAAGCAAAGAATTGCAAACAACAGGAAGTCTCAAAATTTAAGTGATAAACCATTCTCTGCTGGATTTTTTGAACAAGCCAACTCATCTCTGGAGAACCAAACTAATCTAATTCTACTTACATTAACTGAGATTGCACTGTCTCACTGACCTCAGAAACCACCATATGTTATTAATTGTGAATATAAAAACCAAGTTAATTATTATTATTGATTTGGCAGATCAGCAATTGATTAAAAATCTCAATAAAACTTCCTTCATATAGACCTCTCTAATTATAACATGCTTCTTCACCCAGATTAACATAATTATATACTTTTTTGTCTTCAAACCCATTGTTCCTATATAAAATTATATATAAAAACCAGATTATATGGATACATTGGGCAGTAATAAAATAGAAAATTGGACTTGCCACTCTGCTCAACAGAGTAAACCCACACAGAAAAGACTTGTCTTTTTTGAGAAAGCAGTCCAAAACTCAGACAACTAGAAGGATTCAAACTGGGGTTAGAAAGCATTTATTTCTGTTGACACTGAAGCTGGTGTGTATAATACGTAATTTCTCCTTTTATTGTACCCAGTAAATATTCTAAACTAGAGTATCATCCGTGCCCCCACAGCAATCATTAACTTAATGAAAACTCAGGGAGTTAGGGATAGGAAGAAGGTAACAAATTTCAGATTGTACTGTGACAGACTGTAAGAGCATTGCTGGAAGTGTCTGTGAGATGTCCAAATGGACCTAAGACAAACTTCTGAGCAGAACAGCCTCTGCCATGGCCCTCAACATCTCCATTCTAAATATTTTTTCTGATTTACTGATGACTGATGAGGCTTATAAGGAACAATCCTGTATCTTTGTTCAAAACCAAAAGAAATACCAGGTGGTACTTTGACCAACTGAACTGTCTTGGACATTGAAATCATTCAAATTAAGGCCATTTCCATACCAAGTCTTTAAACTGCCATTTTACAGATATCCTCTTGTGTTAGTAGATGAGTAAAAACTTAGCAGTAGATGGTAATCAGCCAGGCAAGCATTTGCATGTATTGGATCTTCTACTCCCTTTAATCTAATCAATGCTATAAATACATGAACAAGTAAATTTTTATCCCTCTGCATTTCTTTGTGGCATTATTCTTATTCTCAGCAGTCATGTAATCAGCCTTGCAGGGGTTTTTTCCCGAACAAAATGCCAAAGGAAACCAAGGCACAAGGTACAACTGTACACAAATAAAGTACATGCATGTACAAAAGGCCAGCAAGGCAATATTACATACAATCAAAGAGTCACTTATAACACTGTCCTTATTTTGCTTTTTGGGGAGCAGTTGGAATGCTAAAAAAAAAAAAAAACAGCAGAAAACACACATGTGCATTTAAATTCTTGAGGTTTCAAGCAACTTCTGGATTTCTTGATGTTAAATTTCTAGTTCCCATGCCTGTAAATGTACACACATGGGCTCAAAATGTCAGTGCTCTGCTTCCATTTCCCCCCCCCCCATTGCCTTTCCAGATAGCAAGTGTTGCTGAATGTGTTTGAACTGCATACTTTCTATAACTAGATCCATCCTGAGATTATACCATCTATTAAGTATTCCTTTATAAAAAGTTCTTAAGAGCTGTGATGCTGAATTCCAAGGATGGGAAAGAGTTTGAGCTCAATTAAGCTCCCTTAGGCCCATGTTTTTGAACATGGGATGATGGTGAAGCATTCAGAACCAACATTTGAAGGGCCAAGGAAGTAGCAGACTACCATCTTTTTCCTCTCTCCCAAGTGGGGGTGAAAAAAGAGTTATCCTGGAGAAGAAGGACAATATAGCTCTCATAGGTGAATTTTGATCAAGACAGGTGGGCTTTTCTTTGCAGAACATTTCAGTTGGGACTATGGAAATGAAATCCAAAGACCATGATGTCTAGTGATAAAAGACACTCAAAGGTGTTCCCTATCAGAAGAGAAATCCTCAGATACACATTTTTCCTGATCAGTTTGTAAGATACCTTATTTCAGAAATCAAGGCTGAACAAACTATTTCTGAATGAATGTTTCTTTACCACTTTAGAGTAAATTTATTTTGCAAAATTATACCTCTATCATTAGTGTAGAAACAAAAGATTTAATTTATGTCAATAATTTTATAAATTAAAAAATATATTTTGTTCTTGCTGAGATGAATGGCAACATTTTCTTTTTGATTAAAAAGAAGAGGGTGCTTTAACTTTTTAATGACTGAGTAAACCAATAACAATAATACCATATTGAAGGAAAGTAAATGTGCAAATAAAATATAGCATTGAAAAATCAAAGATAATCCACCATGAAAAATAACCCTATTTTTGGTTTGTCTACCTCCTCTAAGAAAATGCCCTAGACTACTGAAATTAATACCAAAAAAAAAAAAAAAAACCCACCACAGCTGATATTCAGCGTGGCTCATTTGTTCTTTCATAGTGAAAGAAAGATGTTTTATGTTTAAAGTCAAACTAACTCAGAAGCATTCATGGAATAGTTAAGAATATGTTGGATATGCATGGTTTCTTCTGAATGAAAAACATGGCTGGCTTTAAACAACACATACATACAGCAATATCTCATTATTCAGCTCAGAAAAAGTGGAGCAAACCCCTGAAGGCAAAAGTGCCACAGAGCAACAGGAAGAACAAATCTTTTCCTAACAGCTATCTGATTAGGTCCACATCAGGACAATGAAAACCAGCCTGAAACCTGGGAATTATCTAGTGTAACTAAAATCAAAATCAAAGAAAAGAAAAGAAAGCTAGGGGAAAATATTAAATAAATATAAGACGATCTAAAATATGAATTCAGGAGAAACAATATGCTACCATTCTGTGGCAAATAGTAGCAGGAATTGATATAGTAAGAAAAATGAAGCAAAAATGAACCTGATCATTAATTTCTTAACTACAAAAGGGTGGGACCTGTTTCCCAATTGCTCCATAAGAGAAGCACAAATAATGGGATTCATTCCCATCCAAACATTTATCTTCCTTTCGGTTGGACGAATATTTGCACAGAAGTGAATCTTGTCTCTGATTAGGCATGTTCATGATTACTGCAAACCTGAAAGGGAAGATGCTACTGACAAGTATAAATGAATACAATCATGTCAAATTCTTGATATTATATACACCTTCTATGAAAAACTGTTGCTTTTCATAAGCTATAATGCTCTACAAGCTTTTCTGTGCATCAGAGTGAATTTTGTCACACTTTTTTCAATGACTGAATTTGTGT
Source organism: Liasis olivaceus (assembly GCA_030867105.1). Taxonomy (NCBI): domain Eukaryota; kingdom Metazoa; phylum Chordata; class Lepidosauria; order Squamata; family Pythonidae; genus Liasis; species Liasis olivaceus. Next base: position 44,513,995 of record CM061348.1, on the reverse strand, counting down.
ATGCATTATAATGCCTAATTTTAAAATTCTGATTTTTTCACCATGCTCTTTGACTATACCTATTTTTATCTTTCCAAAACAAATCAATTTTTAGTCCTTTTAATTTTTTTCTAGAAAAGAAAAATCTTTTCATTTTCTTAGGCACAATTACATGGATGTTACATGTTAAGAGGAAAGCAGAAGAAACAGGAAATATCATAAAGAAAAAGCAGGGTGCCAAAGACACTTTGACAGCCAAAGACCCTGTTCAGTTCTCTACAATTTTTTAAACTTGCCAGACATTACCCACACAGTACAAAATTTCTCTTTCCAACATTAAGATTCCAATGTTACTTCTACTTTGCAAATGCAAGTTATAAAAAAATTGTATATATGTCCACTCAGAAATAAACTCTATGAAGTAAAATAAGACTCACCCAGGAAAGTATATTTAGGATTACAATCTGAGTATGTGAATAAGCTTACTGGATGCAAATATAGTCCTAATAGTATTATTGTGACTATCCAAAACAATTTCATAACCAGTTGCATATACATGTTTCCTTTTTATAAACACTGTAGGAGGAGCTGGGTTAGTCTATGGTGGCAAAAAAACAGGAGTTCAGTGACACCTTTTTCAAGTAACAAATTTTATTAAAAAGCATAAGCTTTCGTGAGTATATGGCTTTTAATAAATCTTTTAGTTGGAAAAGGTGCTATCAGATTCCTCCTGACTTTTTTTTTCTTGTCTGTGCAATTTATTCATATATAGTATGTAAGCTGTTCATATTGCACCAATTTCTTTCTTATTTTTTGCAGCTGCCTCTAAGAACTCAAGTACACATACATGTCCTTGTGGTTTTTGTTTCTGATTCTCTTAGGTCACTTTCAACAAATTAAACTTTCCAGTTGTCTCAGAAATAGGAGGTGTTTTACATAGGCATCCTTAAGGAATCTTCAATAGGTTGATTAAACTAGTTTTTAATGGCTACATGAGTAATTTTTATGAAATTTAACTTTTATGAGAAAAAACACAAGCGATACAGAGAGAGGAACAGAAAAGGGGAATAAGACTAGCTAAACTTAACTAAAGAACTTTTTAAAAACCCACAAACAGGATACAAACACATAAAAAAGCAACACTGATCTAACAATGGAATGTGAACTACATTTGACTTAAACAACGTCAAATTCATTACTATTCTCCATATGAAATGTTGGTTGCTTTTAAAGAAACAGAGACATTTAGCAATCTCCTTAACCTGCTTTTTATTTTCCACAGAGCATAATGTTTTGATTCTATAAAACTGTCTTATTTAGGTTGCCATTGCTACATAATGGGGAGAAAAAAGCTGAAGCTTCTTTTCAGCAAGAAGATAGGTGGGCAACAATTTCTTGCACAAAATTATCATTCATTCCACAAGCCATTAAATGAAAGAACAGGCAAATTTATATTTTACTATTTAACCTGTTGTACCATATTGAACAATCCTACCAAAATGAGGTATGGAGAGAAGAAACTCTTAATTTGTTTAGAACAGAAAGAAAGAAAGAAAGAAAGAAAGAAAGAAAGAAAGAAAGAAAGAAAGAAAGAAAGAAAGAAAGAAAGGAGGGAGGGAGGGAGGGAGGGAGGGAGGGGGGAGGGGGAGGGGAGGGAAGCTTAGTCCAAGTGGAAGAGACAATCATAGGATGTTACCAGATGGTGTCAAGGATCATTTAGTATGAGAACATGCCACCTCCAATATAATAAAGTCCAAATACAACATTACTGTTTCTGTTATTTGGAAAATATTTGTTTTGGCTAAGGTTCTACTGAAAAAGACATTAGCTGCCAATATAAAATCTCTCTATTAAAACCAAAGTATGCTTACATGTTAATTCCCATAATCTACACAGAACTGCACAGCTCACTGGCTGGAATGTTAAATCTCCTTATTAATTGGAATTCCTAAAGGTATCTCCCACATAAAATAAACTATCCTCTTTCTTGCTGCCCCTATTAAAAGAAAATCAATACAAATGTTGACAAAAACATATATCAACAACTGTTACAAACTAGATACAGATTTGTCATTACAATGTTGTATAATAATTATCTCTCATGTGCTAAGTATCCACAGTGCTTGGTACATTAATATTTTCTATATTATAGACTTCTTTTGCCATTTTTTGTGAAAACAATTACATTCTATGAATTTCAAACTAAAATGTTGCAATAGTATGAAAATCCCAAGTCCTGAGAATTAATGTACCAATTATTAAAATAAATGTCCATCATCAAGGAGACTGAAAGCATTTATTATCAAACATTACTTGAGAAGTCCAATAAATTATTTTCTGTTACTATATTAACTGCATCTTAAAGTCAAAAGAAGTTTGTTTCACTTTTTAAAACAATCTGCCACTAATTTAAAAGAGTACAAAATTCAAGCTAATTATTCCAAAGGTTTGAGGTACATTAGTTAGGACATGAATAAGCATGTCCATTTATATGCAGATGGTGCCATGTTGCTGGCAGAGAATCCAACAAATTTGCAAATGCGTTAGATAGATTGTAAAATGGAAGAAGTATGGATCTGAAAAGTAAACTATTAAAGACTAATTATTATTATGATAGACAGGAAAAATGCAATGCATGATTGTACATTTATGCATAAATGGCCAAAAACTAGAGCAAGTGGATGAATGTATGTATCTTGGTAGAATGTTTACTAAAGATGGGGAAATTAATGGAGAAGACATACAAATACTGGTAGAAAGATAGTGGATAGTTCAAGGAAGTTGAATGCAAAGAGGGTAGATTATTTAACAAGTTTATGTGGTAAAACAAGAAAAAATAGTATCAAGAATAAATGTGAATTGAACACAAAAGTGAATGACAAATATAAATGAAATACATTGAGGTGGTTTGGTCATGTTCTCAATTTTACTTTAGCATTTCTGGAACTAATGGTATTATATTTATTAAGTAATTTTGATATGATTTTATATTTACATAAGAGATTTCACTTTTTGTTTTCCAACTGATTTGAAAAAAATCAAACCCATATGTTGATGTTATAGAACGTGCACTTTTATTTGAACAAAGCTCATACAGATACTTTTAAGACATTACAGAAAAAATAACAGATTATAGTAGCGTATAAAGTACGGGTAGTCCTTGCTTAATGACCCTAATTGGGACCAGAATTTCCATTGCTAAGTGAAGCAGTCATTAGGTGAAACATCACATGACCGCACCACTTAGCAACAGCAGTTCCAGTTGCAGTTGTTAGGCCAGGACTGCGCTGTCATTAGGCAAGGATCTCATGTTTCTCCTGACCTGCTGCGCTCACCTCAGCTTCAACTCCCCCCACCCACCTATCTCCCCTCCCATCTCTGCTCTTTGGCCACCCTGCACTCTGCTGCCTACCCCTGCTGCCCACCACCGCTCCAAGCTGACCTTCACTGACTTTTCCCTCCTGCTGCTGGCAAGGGATCCAGGCGCTGGGTGAGGGTGCAGCCCTGGAATGCGCACACCAAGCACAGCAGGGCAGTGGAGCCTTGTCTGGCGAAGGGAACTTGCTGGGCCTGACTGAGGAAGAGGCAGCGGGATGGGACGGCAAGGTGTGGCATGCTTCATTGCAGGGCAAGAGAGGAGAGGCAGTGGCGGCTCCCTGGCTGAAGGTGGAGGCTATGCGGGAGGCACTGTTCAGGGTGATGGCAGAACTGGAGGAAGTGGAGGGACGAGGGCTTCCTGGAGGTGCAGCGCACGCTCTGCAGCTCATGTTGGAAGCGCTCCTGGAAACCCAGCCTGCAGGCAAGGAGAAGGTCTGCAGATAGGTTCTGTCGGTGCTGGGCTCACTTCCACCCCTCATTGACGCTCTGCAGGCCAGTTCTCCAGGATGCTTCCAACTGAGTGCAGGACTGCCAAAAGGGCAGAGACGGGGGAGGAGAAAAATGAGTGGGGGAAGTTGAAGCGCCTCTGCAGTTGTAAGTGTGGGCCAGCTGCCAAGTGCCCGAATTTTGATCATGTGACTGCAGGGATGCTACAATGGCCGGAACTTCAAAGATGGGTCATAACTACCATTCGTTCAGCGCTGCCATAACATCAAATGGTTGCTGAACGAATGGTCATTAAGTGAGGACTACTTATATCACTTTCTGCATCAGAATGTACATATATCAGTAGGAAGGAAGTACACCTGCAGCCTAAGCACATTTTAAAGAAAAAAGATTATTCATAAAGTTTGTGATCTGCACATCTGACAGGCTTATATACAGTACTGTGCAAAAGTTGTAGGCAGGTGTGAAAAACTGCTGTAAAGTAAGAATGCTTTCAAAAATATATATTGTAATTGTTTATGTTTATCCATTTACAAAATGCAAAGTGAGCAAACAGAAGAAAAACCCAAATCAAATCAATATTTGGTGTGACCACCCTTTGCCTTTAAAACAGCATCAATTCTTCTAGGTACACTTGCACACAATTTTTGAGGGAACTCAGCAGGTAGGTTGTTCCAAACATCTTGGAGAACCAACCACAGATCTCCTGTGGATAGAGGCTGCCTCAAATCCTTCTGTCTCTTTACGTAATCCCAGACAGACTCAATGATGTTGAGATCAGTGCTCTGGGGGGGCCAAACCATCATCTCCAGGACTCCTTGTTCTTCTTTACGCTGAAGATAGTTCTTCATGGCATTGGCTGTATGTTTGGGGTTGTTATCCCACTGCAGAATAAATTTGGGGCCAATCACACACTTCCCTGATGGTATGGCATGATGGATACATATCTGCCTGTATTTCTCAGCACTGAGGACACCACTGATCCTGACCAAATCTCCAACTCCATTTGCAGAAATGCAGCCCCAAATATGCAAGGAACCTCCACCATGCTTCACTGTTGCCTGCAGACACTCATTCTTGTACCGCTCTCCAGCCCTTCGGCAAACAAACTGCCTCCTGCTACAGCCAAATATTTCCAGTTTGGACTCATCAGTCCAGAGCACCTGCTGCCGTTTTTCTGCACACTAGTTCCTATGTTTTCGTGCATAGTTGAGTCACTTAGCCTTGTTTCCATGCTGGAGGTATGGCTTTTTGGCCACAATTCTTCCATGAAGACCACTTCTGGCCAGACTTCTCCACACAGTAGATAGGTGTACCTGGGTCCCACTGGTTTCCGCCAGTTCTGTGCTGATGGCACCGCTGGACATCTTCCGATGTCGAAAGGAAGTAACCATGATGTGTCTTTCATCTGCTGCATTAAGTTTCCTTTGCCAACAGCTGCATCTACCATCCTCAACATTGCCCGTTTCATTTCTTTGTGCTTCTTCAAAAGAGCTTGAACAGCACATCTTGAAACCCCAGTCTGCTCTGACATTTTTGCCTGGGAGAGACCTTGCTGATGCAGTATAACTACCTTGTGTCTTGTTGATGTGCTCAGTCTTGCCATGGTGTATGACCTGTGACATTAAACTGTCTTTCACAACCTCACCTTAGTAGCAAAGTTTGGCTGCTCCTCACCCAGTTTTAAGCCTCCTACACAGCTGTTTCTGTTTCAGTTAATGCCTGTGTTTCAAGCTACATATGAAATTGATGATCATTAGCACCTGCTTGGTATAATTGGTTAATCATACACCTGACTCTAATCCTACAAAATCCCTGACTTTGTGCAAGTGTACAAAGTGTGCAAGTGTAAGAATTGGCACTGGTTTGAAGCCAAAGGGTAGTCACACCAAATATTGATTTGATTTAGATTTTTCTTCTGTTCGCTCACTTTGCAATTTGTAAATTGATAAACATACACAATTACAATATATGTTTTTGAAAGCATTCTTACTTTACAGCACTTTTTCACATCTGCCTAAAACTTTTGCACAGTACTATATTTTATTCTTGGGTGATTATATTAGACTCCAAAAGTCACTTAAGAAATAGTTCTAACATTGATTCCTTAAAAATGCCCTTTAATTTAGTGTAATGGTAATTGTAATTGAAACACTCAACATGCTGTTATTGCCATTCACTAACTACTTCAAGAGGGAGATTATATAGAAAACAAGACAGAATATTCCTGATTTAATAAACCACAGATTATTAAGCGCTATACCAGTACATCTCCTATCACGAACCACCTTTAGTATTTTAATCCTGATTTATGGGTATCCATAGGAGAAGGGAGGACAAATTACCTATTTACCTATATAATCATGACATTTGTGTAATTACATCATTGAGTTTGTGTTGTCAAATTGGTGTCACTGTGATTTGTTGCAGATGCACCTGTCCTCAACTCTTTAAACCATGGTCTGCACTACAAAACTGGAATAATACTTTCTTCCTGTAATAAACTCTGAGAAATTGCTCCAGGCTGCTTTTCACTGCATTATTAAGTTGCATTGAAGTACCTGACATAAGCTTATCAACCTAGAAGTATATTTTGAAGTTAATCATATGATGATATCTACTATATTACATTCCTACATGCATAGGAATCTAAATTCCTTCTCAGGAATTTAGAAAATGCTGTCCTGAATGTACATAAGTGGCAAAAATAAATACTTACCTGGAATGCGGACTTTAAATTTTCCACTCTGTCCAAAGCCACCTTCTATTACACCTTCCTCTCCTGTAGACAGCTTGACCTTCAACCCCACAAACATCTGGATGTTTGTTTCTTTTTTAAATAATGAACGACCAATCACACTGTAATCTTCACACAGCTGCAAATTAAACAAATAAGTTAATAGATAAAATAGAAACAAAATTATCATTTTGTATACATATATTATACATATACATATATTATTATTTCTATACTGCATTCCTATGCCATCAGTAGTATTTCTATAACAGCTTAAGTGTCCTGGGCTGAAGTCATTTTTGATTTTAGTTACATATCAGCAGCCAATATAATGATTGCAGTGCAGATGTAAAATCATCTCTCCACATTATTCCAGTATTATCAACCAGACTGTTGAACTCATTAAAGTTTTCTCAGCTATATATAAAAACAGTCCAACATTTAGTACATTACAGTAACTATCCTAAAGATTATGTACCATTATTTTAGGATCAGTTTCTTTTAGAAACCAGTGCATCCAATATATCAGATGAAGGTGATAAAAAGCATTCCTAACCACTGTTTTAATCTGAGATATGGAGCAAGTCTTGAATACAGAAACAGTTCAAAACTGCACAATACTGTCTGTGGGACAGTAACTCCATCTAGAGCAAAAGATCTATCATGTCTCTAAAATTATTACCCTCTACACTCAGCAAGCACTTCAATCTTGTTTAGATTCCATTTTGGTTTATTAACCATCATTCAGCCCATTATCACTTTCAGGTAGGCATTGTGGAGAACTATTTTGGGTATCATCACATATATTGATATCACACAGCACCAAACCAAATGGGAATTTTTTTTTAAGATGTTAAATAGCAAAGGAGACAGGATGAAACCATCACATACAACATAAAGAGTTCCTGCTTTGAACAGTAAGTATCTACAAGGATGGTGTCCTTGTAGATACTTACTGTTCAAAGCAGGAAGCTATGGTTCACAGTACTAAAAATCACAATAGTCCAAAAGAATCAATAGTTAACACTAACAGTTCCTAGGTGAACATTATTTACTGGGCTTACCAAAAGATTCTCAAACTGAAAACAAAGAATCCAGATAATGACCTTCTTTCAGGGACTGTGAATTGGAAAAGCCACAATTTTCTAAACCACCTTGTTTAATCACAGAAAATTATATGTCACTGTAACATTGCCCATCTGAGAGATGTAACACATGCTAAAAGGCATAATAATCGCCTCTTTCAATTAGGCTTTTATGATAACATTAAAACTTCAGTCAGGTTCAACTTATGATGACTAAATTCATAGGGCTACATAATTTTCTGGGAAGCCATATGGAACTGGTATGACATTATCTTCTTCCAGGCTTTTTTTGTTTTTTTGTTTTTTTACTTCCCAGTCTTGCCTACAGCTCTGGGATGTCCTGGTGGTTTTCCATCCAAGTACTAGCTAACTAGGCTCAATCCTCCTTAGTTTTTTTGGGATCAGCAATATCATAGCAGCAGTGTCCACAAGGGCGGGGGCATGGACTCAGGACAGAATTATAAAAATGGTGTTCCAATGCAGGCACCTTCTCTTTTGTTAACTGCATTGTGATGTTGCATGCATATATGAAAGGGGTGGGGCTTGTGGTACAATGCTGCTTTTGTCATTCTGATGAAAACAGCGAACCTTTGCAGACATCCACGGGGATTGGTCAAAGTCAGCTAAGCAATGCTAATTTAACTGTGCAAGAGATGTTGCTGTAATGAATCTCTGAAATCTTCTTTTCAACAACAGTACATCTAATTTGGGAGAAGAAAAAGAAGAACAGAAAGCATCATAGATCATCCAAAATTTAAAATCTGAGTTCATGAAGGAGGGAGACATTTTTAGCCCTTTCACAGCTCAGAACAATTTCCTTGAATATGAATCTCTGGACACATTTGCAGGCATTGTTACTTCACTGCATGTATGGACTCTGCCTTATATTTATCTGATTCAAGCTGTGTCTGTTCCACTGCTTCAGTTACTGCAGATTTCCTGTATATTACAGAGGCAATTCTGAATCAAGTCAGAGGAGATGTTTAAAAGCAGTTGTGTGGATGTCCTACTGAGTTTCTTAGTCCCAGCTTCTAATAAAAAAAAAATAACAGGATCACTGACAGAACCAACTTTAAAACTTTTCCAAAGCTTCCTGGAACACTACTGACTCTATCAGCTTTTTCAACTGAAGTATCTAACTACAGTGGTACCTCGGGTTACGAACTTAATCCGTTCCGTGACTCTGATTGCAACTCAAGTTGGTCGCAACGCGAGGTAAATTTTCCCATAAGGTTCAATGTAAATACGGTTAATCCGTTCCGCCCTCCGAATTTGGTCGCACCACGAGGCAAATTTCCCCCAAAACACACCACAAGCCTCACCGAACGTCCCCTTGCTACCGCAATCTTGCCCACAGGAAGCCGCGACCGCGTGGCAGCAGGGCAAATGGCCGCGGATCCGGTTCATAGCTCGAGGCGGAGTTCGCATGTCGAGGTAAATTTTTGGGGCCGGAGCTGGTTGTATCTCGAAAAATTCGTAAGGAGGGGCACTCGTAACCCGAGGTACTACTGTATTTAAATCCAACCATTGCCAGCTGGTGATCTATCCATGAGAGACAGAAAGGCCCACAGGGAGTGAGAAAGGCCCACAGGAGTCCCCAAGCTTGGAATATCTCATAAAGCAGAACAAAAAGCTAAATTATGTGTGTGACCAGAAACATATGTTGCTCCTAACACCAACTGGGATATGCCCATACTTGTCATAGCTACACTGAACTCCTGAGCCACACCTAACAGACCAATCCTGAAACTAAAATCAATCAACACCAAAGGCTTGGAATACCATTTCACAATTACTTCTGTCAATCCTGTTGGGAATTTCATTAGGTGGTGGTTGGTCAATCTATCCCTGATCCCCAAGCCTAAGTAGACATATTTAATAAGAGCCAACTATCTCACAATTATTCTGATAAGGGAGATATTATTCCTCTGGGTCATAGTTGTAACACCTGTCTATCCAGTTTCTTTACTATTTCACAAAAAAGTACTCAAACAATGTACAGGAAATTTTAAAAATTAAGCCTTTTCAACACAATAACAACAAAATCTTGTGCTCAGGCACCATATGCTAGATAACTAAGATAATGTTTTCTTCATCTCTGATAATAACAACAGATTTAACCTCTCATTTTTACACTAGATGCAAGTCATAATCCATCAAATTCAATTCTACCTCTACCTCCACCTTTCCATTTAATAATAATAATAATAATAATAATAATAAACCATCAAACAACATCTGCCTATCCCAGGTCCTTGGGAAGGACTCGATAGGTTGATAAAAATGCCAAATCTAGTCTAAACATCTGGCTGACTGTGCAACCAACAATAATAATTTATTAAATTTATATGCCACCTGACTCCCAGCAACTCAGGGCAGTTAACAATAGTTAAAACATTTAAAAAACAACGAAAATACAGAAAACATAAAAACAGCACAAGACAAAAGGACAACCACGACAGAGGAGAACAGAAAGGAAGAAAGAGGCATCAATCGTCCTCTCCAAAAGCCAGGGCAAAGAGCCAGGTCTTTAAGGCCCTTCGAAATCCCAGTAAGGTGGGAGCCATTCCAATTTCAGGAACTTCATCTCAGAGGGCAGGCGCTGCTACAGAGAAGGCACTCTTACAGGGTCCTGGTAGGTGCCATTGTTTAATTAATGGAACTCAGAGCACTCCAACCCCGCCAGATCAAACCGGTCATGCAGATACCATGGGAGACAAGCGGTCCCTCAAGTAAACAGGCCCTATGCCATGTAGGGCTTTACAGGTAGTGACCAGTACCTTGAATCGCATCTGGAAGCCAACTGGCAACCGGTGCAGCTCGCGAAGCAAAGGTGTTACATGGGCATATTGAGGCATGCCCATCACTGCCCACACAGCTACATTCTGGACCAGCTGAAGCTTCCAGGTGTTCTTCAAGGGCAGCCCCATGTAGAGCACATTGCAGTAGACAAGCCGTGAGGTGACCAGGGCATTAGTGACTAATTGAAGGGCCCTCTGATCTAGCAAAGGGTGCAAGTTGCACACCAGATGAAGCTGGGCAAAAGTCTTCCTGGCCACGGCTGCCACCTGCTCACTGAGCAGGAGCTGTGAGTCCATGAAGATCCCCAAATTGCACACCATCCTTGAATGGAGAAGTGCAATCCCATCAAGGATCAAAGTTGGAATATCCCCAGATCTGGGTGGTCCAAACATCCACAGCCACTTGGTCTTGGTAGGATTGAGTTGGAGGCAGTTCCTCCCCATCCAAACCCGCACAGCCTCCAGGTACTGGGACAGAACCATGACAGCCTCACTTGGCTGGCTTGGAGTTGAAAAATATAATTGGGTATCATCAGCATACTGATGATTCCAAACTCCAGACTGGCAGAGGACCTCACCTGGCAGTTTCATGTAGATGCTGAAAAGGAGGGGGGAAGAGAAGAGAATCCTGTGGCATCCCACAAGTGAGGGGCCTAGGTGACGATCTCTCTCCACCAACCAACCCTGACTGGAACCAGCCCTAGAGTAAGAGATGCACCGTAATATGGTGCCCACAATCCATGGAGCTGGCTCAGAAGGATACCATGGACGATGGTATCAAAAGCCACCAAGCCATCAAGGAGCACAAGGATGGATGCACCACCACCATCCCAGCTCCACCACAGGTCATCAACAAGTGTGACCAAAGTTATCTGAGTACTAAATCTAGCCTGAAACCTGACTGAAACAGGTTTAGATAATCCATTTCCTCCAGGGTTCTCCTCAGCTGCAGACTGACCACCTTCCCAACAATCTTCCCCAAGAAGGTAAGGCTGGAGACTGGTTGATACTTATTGAAAAATGTTGAGTCCAAACATGGCCTCTTGAGGAGGGGGTGCACCACTGCCTCTTTTGAGGCTGGGGGCATCACCCCCTCCATCAAAGAGGTCAACACTCTGCATGGACCCAACCACAGGTCATCTCCTTGGCCACTTTTACAACCCAGGAAGGACCCAAATCCAGTAAACAGGTGGCCAAACTAACAGCAGAAAGAGCCTTGTACACTTCCTCAAGAGTCACTGGCTCAACCTCATCCCAAATCACACCACCAGACCATACTCCAGGCACCTCAGCCTGCTCTGTCCAATCAGAGTCCAAGACAGAGTGAATCTGAATGACTTTATCCACTAGATAGCCTGAATAATCTTCACAATGGCTCCCTCAGCACCTCCCCCAGTTCACTCCCACTCCTCACATCCTCCTCCCAGGCCCAAGGATACATAATCAATCTCACCCAACCACTACACACAAAATTAAACCCAAAGTCCTGGCAGCCCACCCCACCCAACTCACAGGGAACTCAACCACCCCTGGCTGCATCTGACAACACACTCACCAGCCTCACTGGAAATAAGCCCCTGTGGGGGAAGAAAAAAAGAAAGAAGAAAGCACCCTAGTCCTGCTTACCTCTCCCACCCCAGTAGTGGGGCAAATCACCCCCTAAGTTAAAAACAGGGTTAGCGCCCATGGACCTCTACCCTACCCAACAATAACCAGGGATCCCAGGTCAGCCATATCTCCATAGGTTGAATGTCTGGGGGGGGGGGGAGTGAAAACTGCTGCTTTGAGCATCTACATGGTGTGCCTCAGGCTTCCACAGCCTTCACAAGCCCCAAGGCCACCACCATGATTTTCCAAGCTTCTGAGGTCACTACCATGACCTCCGTGGCCTCCATAGCCTCCACCAGCCAGAATCCCTGCACCTCCGCTTTTTCCATTTGGCTGATTTTCTGAACCCTAGGTAGACCATTGATGGATTTTCTCCTGTCACTGGAGGTCTCTGCTTATTCCCCTTGTTCTATCCCTGTGAAACTGCTATCTTTTAGCAGCAGAGAGGTAGGCACATGCTTGGGATCTTCATGGGTCCAGAGTATGGATCTTTTTAGTCTATTAGCCCCAGTTGGAAGCCCCTTCCTAAATGCCATGACTCAGTATAGACAGATCTGGAAAGAAAAGGATTTAGATAAGGGGAGGGTCAATCAGTTATATTATCTTGTTTCCAGCAAGTGAACCAGGAAGCAATCTGGCTCTTTAATGAAAATTTCTACCAGCCTGTTCTACTTTTATTAGCTTGACTGGATGTAATTGTTAGAAGAACCTGAGTAAATAGTTGCTGAAGGTAAGAAGGCCTGAGAAAACAAGCAGGAAAAGATAGGGAATTAAAACACCATAGGGCTAATGCATTGGACCTTTGAAGAAGACATATAGCATTCAAGGTAAGAAGGAACTAAACAATATCCAGAAAATCACCAGTAATAGGGAGACCATTCAAAAGAAAAGTCCTCAGATACCTGTCTTTATTCATAATGACACATTTACCTCCACACTACCTTCATATCTGAAAAATATTTTGCCTGCCTGAATAGAGCAAAATATTTCCAATCCAACTTTTAAAAATTCAAGTTTGAAGGTAAAATGTAATCATTTTTATTACACTTAATGTCTTAAATCAGCTGCATTGAATTTAATTCAAAGATTATTAAACCAGTGGGAGTCAAGTTTGGATTCATAATTAAGCAATCATATATAAGAGGCAGCATGTTTGTTGCACAGGGAAAGATAAACGTGCTTCCCTGGGCGTTGGCAAAGCAAAGATGCAACCAAGTGAGCCTAATTCCCAAGGTATGAATATTTCTGATTGCTACTAACCCCTGAAGATACTATGTCTTTGTGTCATGTCAAAGAGTCCTGATATGAAAAGAAAAAGGAAAAGAAAATTTTGAAAAAAGAAGAGAAAGTGTTGTTTGATTTAAAGAAAATTGGTTTTTGATTTTTCATTAAAATGAGTATAGTAGTTCTGCATTACACTGATCAGTCAGAGTAAGAAGTACGAAACAAAGCAGACCAAATCTTTATGTAGACCAGTGCTTTTCATACTAGGCAACTTTAATATGGGTGGACTTCAACATGCTGGCTGGGGAATTCTGTGAGTTGAAGTCCACACATTTAGACCAAGATTGCCATTTAAAATGCAGGCCATACATTTTAAGACTACACAGAATTATTCTTAGGATTTCTGTAACTACCAGAGCTATCACTTTGCCATTAGCTGAGTAGCCTTTGGAGCTTTGTTTCTCTCTTAGTTTCTCATCCAATTTCTCCTGGTTATAAAATATGAAGCTGAAAAATCCAACGCTATGGACAACAACGGATACACACTCTTCTTCTGAGTCTGTAGACAGGGGCCTCGCCATGAGGGCAGACTAATTTTATTAACTTCAGGGGAACTTCAAAAAGCTTAAGGCCTTTAATGCCAGACAGAGACGACCCCAAAAGTCAGTTTAAGTGCTGCATAAACAAAGGATTAGGTCAAGAAAAAGCTAAAGGCTCCTTGCATTTCTTGTTTATATTGTCATATGACCTAGTGGGAGTGGAAGCGGGTTAACTTTCTGATTTTAATCCACCATGGTGTACAGTGGTGCTTCAGTTCACTGACCTACATTACAACAATATTTTTTTTAAATTTATGGGCAGAGTTGCAGCATCAAACTCACTTAAGGAGTTAAAAAAGGAAAATGAAAGGGGGGGCAAAGAACAAATGTTTCTGACTAGTAAATTCTCCCTCTCTTGCTTAGGTTAGATCAGCAGCTTAGAAAGGGATTTCAAGTTCAAAGAGACTGTTTCTGCTGCTCTTGTTTTATGGCTTAGACTAGAGGACACACTAGCATTGCTTTTTATGAAATATTCCCTCCCTCTTGACTTTTCTGTTTGCAGGGGGAAAAAATATTATTGTATTAACACAAGTGAAGCGTCAGTCACTCTCCCTTTCCCTTGCACACACAAACTTTAATATAGAGTACACAGTTTTAAAATCCTTTTGATTTAAATATTATTTGCATTGCAATATTATGTTTGCAATGAAGAGCTACATTTTGGGTTGTGAAATTCAACACACATATGGTTTGATTCCACAGGAAAAAAGTTACTTAGAACCTTCTTCTCCACCTCCTCCAAGTTTCTACAAGTCAGTTCTAACCTTAGAAAAATGCTAATTATTGGTGGGGGGGTCTGTCTCTAAAACATCTCATTGCTGACATTTGGAAAGTAAGACATCTGTGCAATTTTTCTCCTGTTTTCCAAAAAAAGAGTGAACACAATGGATGGGAAATAAGAACTAGAACAAGGCATCAGGGAAAGAACAGAAACAGAAAGAAGGTTTAAAAAAAAAACCCTCTAGAAATAATGTAAAATTTGTATTTCTGCATAGCACTCGTCAGATTCATATTAAAGAAGGTTCAACTTAGCACTGCTCATGTTATTTATTAACTGAGTGATTGGATTTCTATACTTCCAAATTCTGTATCTCGCAGTATATTACCAAAAAAACTATTAGATTGAAAATTACTGCAAGAAAGCTAAATAAAAGCGGAAAAGGATATTACTCCAATTATCATGTTTTCAGTACTCTCTTCAGTTGATTACTAAATTTGATTTAATGTTACCCAAGCACCTCACCCAATATGGCCATAACATCCTAAGATTGTGCTATTTTTTTCCCCACTCATCATGATTGAGAGTCAGGATTGCATTGACACAAAGGCTGCACTTGGATGTCCATTTTGTGACTTAGCAAGCCACAAAAGCCTTTTGAGCACTCACAAACTTTACTCCTACAGACTAGGTTTAAAGTTGTCTTGTTAGAAACCATTAATTATAATCTTCTGGTCTGAATACAAGGAAAAATATAGTAACAGAAGAATGTATTTTTCACTGCTATTATAAAGGGAGGTTCAGAGCACGTCTCTGCACTAAAAGGATTTTTAATATGATTGTCAAAAGCCAGCTCAAACTTGTTAGCTGTTTCAATAAACTACCATTAACATCAATCACAGTTTAGAGCAAGGGTTCCTAAACTTTTGTCACCACACCTCCCTTTAGTGTAGTATTTCCCCAAAAATCCAAACACCAAAATGAACACTAATGAACAATGAATACAATACAATGAAACTTTCGGAAAAGTGGATTTACTGTAACAATGTAACTAAAAGCTTCTTCACATCTCCCCTGGACTCTGTCTGCACCTCCCCAAGAGGTGTTTGGGAAATCCTGGTTTAGGGTTTAAATGAAGTAATCAATTACTGTTAATATAACCATGTGGGGAAGGTTTAAAAGTAGGCATGTAGGAGAAACATATGAATCTAAGTCTTCTGTCCCTACAGCAAGTTTCAGCTAGCTGCTCTGTTGGAAAATCAGAGAAGTGAAGGAATGAGACTGATAAATGTAGAAGACATACAAACAATTTGCCTCAACTCACTCCTTTCAGAGAAGCCAGGAAGTTCCCTGTAGTGCTGGGTCAGAGGTTGGAGGCGAACTGAAGGGAAATTTAGACACCACACTCTGTAGGCATATTCATCTTGAAGGCTCTCTCTGAGATTTAGAAGATTCCCAAAGAGGGCTCTGCAGAGGTACAGAAAGCATAATACAGTACAATCCTAAGAGCCCTTGAAGAACACAACTTTAGTGCCTGAGAATTCTCTCTGGAAAGATTACAGAGGCAGCTGTATGCTGACTATGTCTGTAATTTGTGGAATTAATAGTACAGTAGTTGTCAACTTTTTTCACTGATGGCAATCTAAACTCATATACTGTATCCTATTGCAACCCTGTTTCATCTCCCGCTAGTGTAGTCACCTCAAGAATGCATATTGCAGCCATGAATGGAATTACTGCATGAAAACAGCTAAGCTAAGAAAGGTTTGTTTTCAGAAAACCACCTTGTTGCAATTACAACTTCAATAAAAGGTGTTGCAAATAAATCAGTAACGTTCAAAATTGCTTAATTATTATGCTCACTTGTACTACTGATATACTTCCTTTTTTAAACAAGGTTTTTAAAAATTTCTTAACAAGTTTTACAGAATTTTTTTTTAAAAAATTACAAAATCCACCAAAAAAAACCAAGACAAAAAACAACAACAACCACAAAAAACCCACAAGAAAGAAATGCATGGAAGACTACAAAAACAAAACAAAACATGTAAGGAAACAAATTACCAGTATATTTTAAATTTTAAATTACTAAGAAAGAAACAAACAGAAATTTACTGGGAGTAAATTGCTATTTTGTCATCTGGAAGGATATTTAGGCTTGATGAGATTTAAATAGACTTTTAATATTAGGCAGAATACTGGGCAACCACACTCTTCCTCAACCTTTGTTAATTATCCCAGTTTGCAACTTTTTTATGTTTGTCAGAGCAGAAAATCTCAGCTCACACAGGTAAAAAGTTGAAAACAGCGTGAGAATTACCAGAAGCTTTTGGAGGAAAAGGCAGTCCATGGGTATTCATTTTTTACTTGTATCTGGAATTCATCAACAGACATCCATCTACTCTAATTTGAAATTAAGTCTGTTGCATATATCCATTAATTCCTTCTATGAGACTAAACTGAAATTGATTTGATAAAAGAGTTTCTCAAGCAATCATAGTTTTCAATGGATGTATGTGGAAAATAAAACAGAATGTTCTTTTCCAATACTTCAGGTTGCTTGGCAATTAATGGTTAGACCACATTATTGTTTGTTGAAGCACATTTGGGGATCATGTCCACATTGCCCACTTTCACTTTTACAATCCAAAATCAAAAGCATTAATTTCATCTGAACAAAAAAGGGAGGATATAGGGAATGACCTTGAAGGACAGGAGAAAGGTGCATCGGTCAGATAAGTGGTGCTTGAGCCCAGGCTAAGAAACTAATTTGAGAAAACATCTCAAGCCCCCACATGAAAATAAAGTGAGGGAGGAGGGACACACATTCAGACTTGTAAGATTCTATTACTGTAGCTGTTAGAATTAAAGTAGTCCTGACCTATTTGGCACTGGTTTCTTAGTCTGGTCTACCTGGTAGGGCTGACACTAGGGAAGGAAAACAAGGCAGCAGAATGACCAATGCTTTCAGTCACTATACCCCAAATTCCACACACCCAGTATCCTCCAGGTAAGTGGATTTCAAATCTGTATCTTGCATGGCTATTGAGGAGAATTCTGGGAATTGAAGCTCACACATCTTGCCAAAATAAGATTAATAAAATCTACTGTATGATTAAGATACAAAATATAGAATATAAACAAGCAGAGTTTCAGCTACCACAGGAAGATAATATATTTTCCAAGGCCTTCTTGGCTATTCTACCAAATGCTAGTCTGAGGCACATTCCTTGACTGCTTGTTCCTTTATTGTTGATAATTGATTCTAAAAGGCAGAAGCTATCTACCTCTTCAATATTTTCACTGGCAATTCCAAGGCTGGTTGTTCTACCTATTGTCATTAATTTGGTCTTCTTTATATTTCATTTTAGTGCCATTTTTTCACTGTGTTCCTTGATGTTCATTACTAGAACTTGCAGATTCTTTGCATTTTCAGCTATCAGAGCAGTGTCATCAGTATAGTGCAGGTTATTGATGTTTCTTCCTCCAATTGTAAAACCATGCTCATCTTCTTCCAATCTAGTTTCCCTTAATATGTAATCAGCATATAGGACGAATAAATAAGGGGAGAGTATACAGTCTTGTCACATTCCTTTGCCAACTTAGAGCTAATCTGTCTCTCCATATTCTCTCCATACTGTGGCTTCCTGACTTCTATATAGGTTTCTCATGAGGACAAAGAGATGTTCTAGGATTCCCATTTTTCTAAGCATATTCCACAGGTTGGCATGATTGACACAATTAAATGCCTTTCTGTAATTAATGGAGCACATACTGACTTTTTTTTTTTTTTTAGTATTCCTTGACTTTCTTAATTCCATAGCAATAATGTTTCATGTTTCTTGGCCTTTTCTAAAGCCAGCTTGAACATCTAGCATCTCCCTTTCCAATAGGGCTCTTATTTTGCTAGTATGTGAAGTTAAGGATATTGTATGATAGTTTGCACACTCTGTTAAGTCCCCTTTTTGGGGTATTAGAACGTAGATTGACCTCTTCCAATCTGTTTGCCACTGTGTTGTTTTCAGATTTGCTAGCATAGCTTGGTTAGAACCTTTGCTGATTCTTCTTCTGTAGCTTGCCATTTTTCTTTGGGTATTCCATCAGTTCCTGCAGTCTTCTGACTTGGAAATGATTGGAGTGCTTCACCTTCTAGTGTTAGAGGTAGGGAATATACAGTGAGATGGGTAGCATATAAATTTGATTAATAAAATAAAAATAAAAAAATATCTGCTATGGTATCTCGGATGATGACAATTCTACTGTACAGTATTTCAGTATGCTCTTTCCATCTTTCTTTGGTCGTCTTTGATTAGTATCTCTCCACTGATAGCTATGAGAAAATCATTAGAGTGGCAGAAATTGTAAGTCATTCTCCTACTTCATTTTAGTTTCCTAAGCCATATAATCCAACTACATTTTCCTCCTTAATATTTCCAACTTTGGCATTCCAGTCTCCAATGACAAGCAGGACATCTTGCTTGCATGTTTTATTGATTTCAGACTGAACTTGATCATAAAACTCGTCAACCTCCTCTTCTTCTGCATCAGGGGTTGGAGCATGAACTTGGATAATCATCATATTAAAGGATTGTCCAGAAAGTCTATTTGATATTATTTGATCATTGACTGCATTGTAGCCAAACACTGTTCTCAGTATATACTTCCTAACTATAAAAGCAATGCCATTCCTTCTTTCTTTTTCATTTTTTCATGTTTTCTTTGTCCTTAGTAAACAGTGTGATCTTTTGACTGAAAGTATCCCTAGTCCATCTCAATTCATTTATGCCTAAGGTCAATTTGTAGTCCTTTCATTTCATCTTTCACTGTGTTGAGCTTTCCCATATTCATGCTTCTTATGTTCTATGTTCCCACTGTAATTCTGTCTTTGCAGTTTTGGATTTTCTTTTCCTGTATAGCAACATCAGCAACTAGACATCCCAAAGGTTTTAATCTAACCATGCATTAACACCATTAGTACTTCAAAGGATCCTCAGCTCTTCCTCAGTAGCATATTGAGGCCCTCTGACCTACTGTCAATCATTTTATATTTTCTATCCACGTAGTTTTCTTGGGAAAAATACAGTATTAGTTTACCATTGCCTCCTCCCACACAATATAAAGTGAGGCTTTGCCTTATCATTGTCACTGAAGTGATCATCTACCTCCAGCATCTTCCTATATCACTGCTGCCCAATATAGGTGCTTGCTTGCTTTAGCTGGGATGACCTTCCTGCTTTGGGTGATCCTGATAGGAAAATACACTCTGGGCATATACTCCCAGCGTTCTTTGCTCATCCCTCTCAGCAACACCCCCTCCCCCTACAACAATGAGGCAGCACAGCAGGACTTGGGGTACTTTTACATATGAACTAAGTGACTATTACATTACTTCAGAAAAATTAATACAACTGTCCAAAAACCTTTGCAAACCAAAATTTGGAAGATTATACAAATAATCTTATAGTAACCCCAATAATGTCTATACAACAATTACAATCTGCCAAATTCAGCCTTACCATCCAAAGCAAGTAATTTTAATACTACTTTTTTAAAAAATGAGGCATTTCATTTTCTTACAGCTACTTCATTAGAAAATTTGGTGACAGATTAGCCAAAGCCATATTAATGCACATTTGTTAATGCCCATATCTTTCATTCTTCTACCAGTAAAGTTGAAATTTCCCCATGTCTGCATTTTTAAATACAATGGTATTTCAAATGAGAATACAATTATCTCCACATTCCTAAGCTCTACAAAATTGCCCAATTGCAAACAAAACAGCAGCCAAAAAATAAATACATCTCTTATGCTCTTATTTTAGTGTGGATTTTAACTACTGAAAGCATTGTGCATTTTTATTCAGTGATTGCCCTCATTGAAGTGTTATCATCGTATTTAGCATGCCATCAGCAGCCAAGCACAACCAGGCAAACCTGTATTCAGATTTTAAAGCAGCTGAAACGTAAATTGTGGCAAAAGCAGGTTTTGCCAAGCAGTTGAGTCTACTGTCAAGTGCTGACCATCACATAGGCACATACATAGTAGGCAGCACAAAATATACACATTTGTTCATATACATACAGAGTAAACTTGATAAATCCAAAATGGTAAAACCAGGAAAGATTAAGTCAATTCTATAACCCATCACACAATGACCAATATAAGGCACAGACAATACAAGTCCCTACAAAGATAATTGTGTTGCCAAGAGACCTTTTTTAAAATGACAACTTCCTCTTTTCACTAAAAAAAGAGAAACTGTATGATTACAGATCCACACGATAGTAATATATTCAGAAAGTAACTACAGAGATCAGAGGTAAGACTGTGGTTTGTGAATTGTGTGTTATGATGAATGTTTGAGCATTTATAACACATAATTGTCTATATACAGACTTCAGTGTTAAACCTAGAATATTTTGTGTTAAAAAAAAAAAACTACTAGAAATTTAAGTTCAGCCAGAGTACAGTTAACTACTGTTGCCAAGAAATGCAGTATCTTTTAGCCAGGCAGGGTCATTACAACTGGAACAGCATGCAAGCCAGAGTAAATAACTAAATAAATACTGTACCCCAAAAACTAGCTTATTAAATAATACCTTGCTGACCAGTGATCTTTTAGCATGCCTTTACATGTCAAAGTCTTTGCCTATAGTTTTAGCAAGAAGCAATTCTCCTTGAGGCATTATGTTTATTTTCATTAAAAAGGCCCCAAACAACAAGCAGTGATGTTTTTACTTCACAAATAAAATGGAGAATTTTCTTTCTCTTCTTATTCCACTACAACAACATTACTTATTAACCAGCATCCCTCTCACCAAAACATTTTGAGGATTTAAAGTTCCTTGTGCAAACATTTGCAAAATAGAAGCATGCAAGAAGTCACAGTTCATCTTGGGGAAGGTGTTTATAATTCATATATCATATTGCACTGTATTATATTTTTACTCTATTGCAACCTAATCTCCTAATCAGGGTTGGCTACAGGAGGTAAATAGGAGGGAAGAAGAGAACTCATTGACAAAGATAGCCTGATGAAAACATAGGGCCTAACTAAAACTTACGTTTTTCATGGTTAATTGGCTATTCTCACTTCTGGACAAAATTGGGAATAAGAGAATTTGTATTTATTTATTATATTTATACACTAGTGTAATTTTGGTGGTTTTTATCCATAAAAAATTAAACATTTAAACCAGCACAATATTATAAAACTGTAATCCCTGTCAAGCCTGTAATGACAGCTTTACCAAGGAAGCAACATTCACAGAATCCCATTAGTTAGGTTTAATGGCAGGAAAAAGAGGTTAGGTTACAGAACCTTGGAAATTAGATAAGTATACTCTAGTTCTCACTTATTATTGAATACATTAAGGCAGTGTATCTGTGAGTTGTTTAAACTTCTCTCTTACAGACATTCTAATGGATGGACTAGCTCTTAAAAGATGTCTGGGGCACAGTGTTGTGAAGTTATCTGGGATGACTTTGAGTCTGTGACTCCTATGTGGCAGTCAGGGTCTTCCAAACTGTGAGTTTGGCCACCTGCCTATTAGATCCAGGTCCCACTTGGGTTGTTAAGATTGCCCAGCAAGTAACCTGTCATTGGATCATTGCAGTGGTGTTGGCTTCTTTGAGCAATGGGATGGTTCCTTCAGCCTTGAAGAAGATGGTGGCGCACCCTCTCCCCAAGAAGCCATCCTTGGGCCCAGTGATTTTGGATAACTGTCAACCAATCTCCAACTCTCCCTTTTTAGGGAAGGTTGATGAGAAAGTAGTTGGACAGCAGTTGCAGGGGATCCTAAAGGAAGCTTATCATCATTTCAGCCAGGTTTCAGGCCAGGACCCAGTCGGAGACAGCATCGGTAGCACTTGATGTCCTCTGCCAGGGTTGGGATGGGGATGGTGTGTCCATCCTTGTGTTCCTTGATCTTGCAATGGCCTCTGATATAATCAATCATGGTATCCTCCTGGACCAGCTACAGGGTTGGGAACTGGGGGCAGTTATGTCATGGCGGATCTCCTATTTCAGTGGCTGGTTTCAGCTGGCATTGGCAGGGGGGATGGGTAGTGGCCTCAGCCCCTCAACTGTGCAGGGTCTCAGGGCTCTACACTCTCTCCTTCCTGATTAATATCTACAGGAAACTGCTAGGGGAAGTCATCTGTCAGTTCAGGGTCCGGTATCACCAATATGTAGATGATACCCACTTGTATATCTTGATCCTGAGCCAGCCAAGTGATGCCGTCAATGTCCAATCCCAGGGTCTGGAGGCTATGTGGGTCTAGATGGGGAGAAACAGATCCTACCAAGACTAAGTGGCTGTGAATTTTTGAGCCCCCCAAATATGAGGACTTTGTATCTTTATTCTTAGATGGGGTTGCACTTCCCATTCAAGACTGTATACAATCTGGGGGGTCATCTTGGACTCATAGCTCCTGCTGAAAGACCAGATGACAGTTATGGCCAAGAGGGCCTTTGCCCAGCTACCTGTTGTGTCAGTTATGCCTGTTCTTCAATTGGGAGAGCTTCCAGATGGCTACTCGTGCTCTAATCAGTTGTACTACTGAAAGGTATTCTATATGGGGCTGCCCTTGAAGACTACTCAAAAGCTGTTGCTGGTTGCCAGTGAGCTTCTGGGTCCCCCCAAAGATAAAATGTGCACCTGCTCCTAGTTGGCTATGTTTTGAAAACCTCCCTTTTCTTTTCCAGACTGAGAATTCCTATACATCACCCTAAAACAAAAATACAGATAGCAGCTACATATCAACCACAAACATTCTCTAAAACAATTCTGTTTTAATTAAATTCTGGAAGACAATTAGGAAGGTTGCTAACTTGGCCTCAAGAGGGAATATATTCCATCATAGGCAGGGTCACAAAAGAAAAATATTACTGTACCTTTAATTTTTCAGTATTAGGGACTAATAGATATTGCTGTGGAACATGTACTGGATAGGTCATTTCTATGTGGAGAAAGCAATCTTGCAGCTATCTAGGTTAAAGTCCAGACTCTGAACTGTACACAGGAACTTACTGTCAATCAATGCAGTGCCTGAAATACAGATTTTATGAATATGGCAACTTTCATTCAACAATAAGCCACTGTATTTTGGACCAATTGCAGTTTCTAAGTGATCTTCAAAGGCAGCCCTACGTAAGGTGTATTGCAGTCATCCAAATGGCTGGTGGTAAGACTCTTGCCAGGGTCACCCATTCCAAGTAAAATCACAACTGTCACACTAGCTGAAGCTGAGCAATGACTCTATGGCCACAGCCTCTACCTGTCTACCAAGCAGTAGCTACAAGTCCAGAAGGACATCTTAATTCCAGACCTGCTCTTTCTGGGGAAAGTCACCCCATTCTAAATTATCACTGGAGCTGACAGAGATCTCTTCTGAACAAAGAGCCAATGCCATTTTTCTAGAGTTCAGTTTCGGCCTATTGCACCCTACCCAGTCCCCACCTTCTTCCAAACACTGGGTCAAGACTTGTACAACATCTCCAGCTTGTCTGGGGTGGGAATGTAAACCTGTAAACCTAAAAATAATCTGCATACTGGTACCTCATACTGAATTGACAGATGATCTCTCCCAGCAGTTTCATGTAGATGTTATACAGCATGAGGGACAAGACTGAATCCTGTGGCACATCACAAAAGAATGCTTACTGGGCTGACTCCTTTTCCTCTATCATCCCAGCTGAACTACCCAATCAGGAATTAGAACGATTGCAACAAACTACACTCAACTTCCAACCTAGTAGGCAATCCAGAAGGATACCGTGGCCAATGGTATGGCCAATGGTATGAAATGCTGCTGAGAAGCCTCGTAAATTCAGGAGAAGTACCACAACCACTTCTAGGTCTTGATGTAGGTCATCCACCAGAGCAACCAAAGCTGTTTCTATCTTATGCCCAGATTTGAATTCAGGCTGAAAAATTCAGATAATCTACTTCCTCCAGTGTACTCTGTAAGGACTCCCTACCACTTTATCAATGGCCTTCATAAAAAGAGAAGGTTGGAGATAGGGCTAGTTATCCAAAACAGCTAGATCCAGGAAGGGTTTTTTTCTGAGAATGTGGCACACCATTCTCTCCTTTAAGGCAGACAGTAAAGGCCTCTCCCTCAAAGAACATTGGTCACCTTCTAAACCAAACTTTTCACCATGCCCCAACAACCTGAAGGTGCCAGGAGGGGCAAGCATAACTTTTTTCATGTCACTGGAGTTGACAGGCTAAAAGGAGTCCTAGATAAGGCTTCAAGACATTGCCTAGATTCTGCCCATGATAAGTCAAAACTACACTGAATGTGAGCAATTTCATCAGTGAAATGTTGTATCTACAAGCCGCAGCAGCCAGGAGGCAGTTCTTCATGCCTGACTTCTTCAAAAAAGCAACCTTAAGCAAGGCTGCTGGGCAACAATCCACTGACAAAATGAGAAGGGAGAAGTATGAATGTTTTATTGCTCTTATAGCCATTATGAAGGCTCAACTGGGTAAGAGAAATCTAGGCATTATTATCCTAGCTCACATAGTCTCTTTCCTTGTCTCCCTCTCTCTCTCTCTCTTCCACATACAAACACACAATCACACATACAAACCTATGGGACAGCATTGGGCAGGAGTATAGGTAAAATACTTCATTACAGTGCTATACTGGTGCTACTGAAAGAAGTGAGATTCTAAGCAGTTCTAAGAATTCTAAGAATTCTTCCATGTAATTTCTAGGACATTTGTATGCTGATGGAGTGTTCACAGTTATACTTCTTAGCTGCTGATAGTGTCCATAGCTTTGTGAGTAGCAGGAGATCTTGTTGAAAGTAGCAGTTATAGCACTAGAATAAAAAGTGTCTGAAGCCAACTCTTTACTATTACTTAATTTATGCTCCCAAAACCATTATTATTTCTGAATGAAAACAAACAGCTGAGCAAAAACCTGTTAATTGTCTGGTGAGTGCCATAAAATCTTTAGCAACTTCTGTTTGTTTGTAGAAAAGCAGAACAAAACCATGGACTTTGTGGGTACAATGGAAGTAGTGTGGTAACCTAATAATTAGAGGAATATCTTATCCATCATTGCCTGATTTGAATTTCATGATGAACTGGCCACTAAATAATGGGAGAAGCTGCATACATTTTATCATCAAGGGTGAACAACAAAGTCAATTAAAATTACATGAAATTCCCCCATATTTGTTTCAGAAACAGAATCCCATGAAACTGGCAAGCTACAGAAAGTAAGCCTGTCCTTCTTTTATTTCAACTCTCCTAGAGATTCTGAAGCTAAATTTCCCCCCTTTAATATGTTAAGGGAAATACCAATTCCTCGGGGGGGGGGAGATGTGTGGGAGAGTGTGTGTGTCTATGTGTATAAAACACCATTATTATTTAGTGCCTTCCTACAGCATTGAGAGAAGGAGGCAACCACCCACTTCCTTCCTTGACAAAGAGAACACAGTTTTTCTCTATCAATGTCAAGAATAGACACTGTAAATTCAGTTATTCTAATCTCCAGACATCTATCAGCAATAGGGTGGGACCGTCTGAATCAGTGTTCTATGAAACCAGAGTCTGGACTTTTCTTAAAGCACTCAATGATTTCATCACCCATTTGTTCATACTTTTCCCCACAGGGAGTAAACATTCAGCTGCTGTTTTCTCCAAACCATCTATCTAATGTACAATATACTCTAAGTAAACACAAATTATGTTTGTTAGAACATTAAACTGTATATTAAAAATGCTGTACCTCTATGTCTCCATAACCATTTTTATATTAAAGAAATACTCCATCAAAGAGGAGAAAATGCTGTAGAAATTATTTTTCTATTATCCTGAGCTCTGCAGAACACCAGGCTTCCTGCAGAATTTCCAGTAAAAGTTTAGCCCTATTTGAAATATCTAAAGGTTCAGCTAAGAAATTGGGACAGCTCTGGATCTAACTCACCAACATTAGCAGCTTAGTTCATTTCAACTGTAGAATTATATTATTATTATTATTATTATTATTATTATTATTATTATTATTATTATTTCAATTTGTATGGCTACCCATCTCATCTATGTGACTCTGGGTGGCTCAAACAGGTAAAAACAACAATCCAATAAAAGTAAATTTAAAAACCAATATACAAACATATGAAACCATCAATAATCATTTTTAAACAAAAATAATCATGATCAGCGACAGAATCTATCTTTACATCAGTTCAACACAGCCACTATAGAAACTCTCCACCACTGACTGGCAGAGCCATGTCTTCAGGACCTTCCTAAAAGCTGGGAGGGTCAGGTCAATCTAAGTTCCAAGTTCTCTAAGTTCTCTTCCTGGGTCCCACCAGATGACACTCTTTTGTAGACCGGACCCACAACATACCTCTCCCACAAGTCCTGATGGGATGGGTACATGCAATTGGAGAGAGGTGGTCCCTCAACCCAGTTCCATGCCATATAGGGCTTTATAGGTCGTATCAGCATCTGGACCTGAATCTGGAAGCATACTGGCAACCAATGCAGCTCACAGAACAGAGGTTATGTAATATGTTGATTGAGGAGCGTACATAGCTGCCTGCACTGCCACATTTTGTACCAACTGCAACTTCCAGATGCTCTTCAAGGGCAGCCCCATGAAGAGTGCATTACAGTAATCCATTTGAGAGGTGACCAGGGCATGAGTGACTGTGAACAGAGCCTCCCAGTCCAGGAACAGGTACAACTGGTGCACAATACAAAGTTGCACAAAGGCCCTCCTGGCCATTGTGCCACCTACTCTTTGAGAGGAGCCGTGAGTCTAGGAGAACCCCCAGATTGTGCACCAGGTCTATTTGGAGCAGTGTCACCCCTTCCAGAACCAAAGATGCTTAATTCCCTGGAAACTGCAGGCCCCCAAACCCAAAGCCACTCAGTCTTGCTAGGGTTGAGCTGAAGCCTATTTTCCCCATCCAGAACCCTACAGCCTCCAGACACTGGGACAGGACCTTGACAATATTGCTTAATTCACCAGAGGCAGAGACATAAAGCTGGGTATCATCAGTGTATTGATGATACCTCATCCCATGGCGATGGATGGCCTCACCCAGCAGTTTTATGTTGTAATGGTATGTGGAAAAGACCTTGGGAGACGGGGGAACAGATGCTGCCTAAGGAGTGGTCAGATAAGAGACAGCATAGCCTGCAGCAGCATAGTGGTGGAGCAAGGGGCTCAGAAAGGACCCTCCCTAAGTTCTCAGGCTGTAAAGGTGAAGGTGGGAGAATTGTACTTTCAGACTTGCAAGATTCTGTTAATGTAGCTTTGCAATAAAATAGAATTAGTTTATCTGGTCGTGTTTTCTATCTGGCCTATCTGGTCAGATGTAGATGTTAAACAGGAGCGGAGAGAGAATACCAAACTCTGAGAAACCCCACAAAGCAGGGGCGAGAGCAGCACTTATCCCAGTCAACACTGACTGGAATCAACCCTGGAGGAAGGAGGAGAACCAGCACAATACAGTGCCACCCACCCCTAGCTCCCAGAGCTGGTCCAGAAGGATACCATGGTCAGTGGTATCGAAAGTCACTGAGAGATCAACAAGAGCAAGATTGATGCACTACCCCATCTCACCTATGCCAGAGGTCATCCAAAACCACAACCAATATTATCTCAGTCCATAGCCAGGCCTGAAATCCAACTGAAAGTGGTCCAGATAATGAGATTCATCCTAAATCCTCTGAAGCTGTCGTGTGACCACCTTCTCAACAACCTTCCCTAAAAAGAGAAGGTTGGAAACTGGATGAAAGGTGTCCAGTAAGGTTGGGCCCAGTGATGGTTTCTTGAGAAGGGGTGAACAACTTATTAAGGGAAGGGAATCTCCTTTCCTTTATATTCCCTTCCTAATTTCCCTTTCCCATATTAAGATTCTTGCGCATCCAAGGGAACCGCACATTATATCATACAAGCTTACCCGTTCCACTTGTCCTTCCTTATGTTTCAGCTTGTAAACCCTGAGTTTTGGCAGACATTCCTCTGTATAATTTTTTTCTTCCATTCCATGGAGAAGTATCCCATGAAATGCCAATCTGCAAGTATTTGCATGAATATCAGTGTCCAATTTTGAGCCAATTACAAGACAAAATTTAGGACAAGTAACTGGTTTTTCAAACTCAAGTAAGGCCCACTGTTGTTTTGGGAGCTGTCTTTCTCCAACCTGGCCATTCTCCTTGTTTTCTTCTGAGGACTTTGAATCATTGGAAAGATATTCCTCTTGATAAAGGTATTCCTTTTCAAAATCAAAATAATTTTCCATAGGTTCTTTATTGAAGTCATTAGGAGTTGGGCTGAAGAACATCACTCTTCCCATAACAGTCTCATGGCCAACTGTAATATGAAACTTTGCTTTGGTCTGAAGAGTACCTCGAAAATATGGGATTTTCTTTAAAGAGATAATGGCAGCATGGATCGTCTGGAGAGATTCAGGTGTACAAATCAGGCCTCGTTCCAACAGCTTTGGATCAAACTGGGTTACACAGATTCCAGCCCTATCCCCTTGCATGGCATAAGTTACTGGTGTATGAAACATCTGCATTGACTTTACTTTCTTTGTCACCTATTGGGGGGAAACATATAATAAAATACTGTTAACATTTTTGTTATATTTTAAAACATTCATTAATTTAAAATATTTGTACTCTACTTGTACACCACTTCTACAACAGTAAGATATTCTTTTGCTACTTCATAACAAAAGCTACATTTTGGATCCTTCCCATCTCTCCAGATCGCCTTCTCCTTGCCTTACTCACACTTTGACTTCACGCACTTCCCTCTTCCCTGGATGTTGAGGAGGAGCAAAAGGCCCAAGGAGACAGTGGCAGGTATGCACATGGCAAAAGGCTGTTTCAAAGCCAAGAGGTTGTAGATGGCACCTATCATGATAACAGTGAGCACAAAATTGCTGATTTCCTGCAGCAGTTGAGGTCCAAAGGCTAAAAGGCAACCTGCCACTAGTTCTATCCAGCCCACTGTTTCCAGGTACCACACTGGTTCTGGCTTATAGCCAAACGCCTTCAAAGGGAAGACTTCTGCAAACTGCACAAACTGGGTTTTCAGCTGCTGGTGGGCATCACCTGCAATCCGGTCGGTGAGCTTGACGACCCCGCAGACCAAGAAGAAGAGGCCCAGCACCATGCGGAGGGCGGAGAAGAGCAGCACCATTGCCTCCCTGGCCGTTTCCTCCCGCCCTTCCCGGCTGCTGGTGGGCAGCCGGGGGGCCGGAGGAGGTGGACTATTTCATAACTTTCTTGTTAATTACCAGAAAACTTATCCTAAATTATCTAAATGAATGCTTAATTTTTTGTACTAGAAAACAATACCAGATCTTATTCTTTTGAATTTAGTAACTTCTACTGAAGCCAAAAACATGCAGCAGATGAGTTTGCAACAGCATAAATAATTAGCCCATTTATTTTTTTGAAAAGGCAAATAAGTAACATAGTTTTAAAATGCTGTCTTTTTCTGTTCATTTTCCCTATACATTTGCTGTTGCTTCTTAAGTGGGCTGCATTATCTCCAACAGTAAGCATTTTCTCTTTTAGATTGTACTGTGATAGGCATATCTCATATTAAGACAATGTATATACATGTTTTTATTTTAACACATACAACACTCTAAGACTTAAAAAAAAATTAAGTTCATGTTTTCTAAAGAATAATCCTCAATCATTGATTTTATATAGCTTCCAATCCTTTTTATCACATTTGCTTTTTTCCATATATCTGTCTAATAATAAAATATATTGTATAACGTTTAAAAATGATTTTTATGAATCTAATTTTCATCAACTTGTAAAGAATAAGCACAAATATGACCTTGTGACTTTAGGACTATTTTATTATTATAAACTATATTATATATGATTATCATCTGGTTATGACTTTAATCTTTCAATGATATATGAGACAGTGTAACACCACAAAAATATAAAGTTTGGTGCTAATAAGCTTGGAATTTTCTCAGTTATTCTATTTCAGAAGCATCTTAGAATAGAAATAGTAACAAGAAAATAAGCTTTTTAAAATTATCAAAGTTGGTTCAGCTTGATTAGGATAAACCAGTTGGTTTAATATGGTTTGATTTTCTTTTCCTTTTTCCTTTTGTTCTTCTATTTATTCTTTAAGCTAGGGGTGGGCAAAAGAGAAATTGCTATCTACTGGTAGGTCCCTAGATGATGTGCAATAAACTGCAAAATTTCTGACACCCAATTATCCAGCAATAGCAAGAACTAAGGAGATTTACTTGACTAAATTATGTTGCAGAAAAGGATTCTGAAAGGGTAATGGGATTAATTGCGACAAAATTGTAAATGGAATGTATGTGAAAGGATTTATAATCTTAGTTCTGGTATCAATCACACTTCCCTCAATTGAGCATACTGCCAGAAACAAAGTTTCCTTAATTCTTAGCACTTGATCACCCTCCTGAATCACTATTTTGTACTCTATTTGTTGGGCAGCAGTTTAAAAGGCTTATAATCCTGAAAACTGGCTAATCTAACCTTAAGGGTTATATCAAACTCTGATCAATTTCTCCTCCCTTCTGTCCTAACTATTCTCTGGAGTATCCCTTAATTCCTTTAGAAAAGATCTAGGGGGTACAGGAATCTGGAGAGAGAGAGAGAGCGAGAACTTAATGCCACCTCCCTCCCTGTTCAGCTGGTGCTTGCTGCTTTTTTGCCAGCACAATGACTGCAACTAAATGCAAACATAACTCAATAATTTTTCAATTCATTCATTACCTATGCATATCACATTCATCTATACAACTCTGAAAAATCTAAAAATGTAGCATTTTACAGGAATTTAGAAGCTTCAGAATACATTTTCACATTACGGAACTTTTCTCCTTTTTTTAAATATAGAACAATACAACTTCTCTTTCTTTCTCAAAAATCTGTGCAGGCTATCAGTTGTGTCAAAAAAATTCAGTGCATTTAAAATGAAGTATCTTGCATAGACAATAATTCTAAGTTTGAAGTTCTGCTGCTCTATCTCTTCATATGATTTATAAGCCACAAACATAGGAGGATGTGAAATATACAAATACTGTGGATAGATATAAAATATCAAATCCTTTTAAAAACTAAATGAAAATGGACTGTATAAGTTCAAAAGCAAACATCCATCAAACCACATTTTACAGTTCTAGAGGAAATTGTTAGTTGAATTTATACTATTGCATTACCATGGAACAGAAGTCAAATAGAAATTTGGAGTAGAATTTACTACCTGCAACTGGGAATAATACTTTTTTAAAAGTCCTGTGAACTAGCATGCCACGTATAAAATCCCTGGTTCTGCCCTCTCTCTGGTGTTCTTAGTTTTCACTGGGTCTTTTTATGGAAGAGAAAATTTAAAAACTAGATTCCCCCATCAACAGTCTAAAGTAAACAATTCTAGAAGTTTTCCATCTAATTTTGTGTATATAGAAAGAGTTCTATATGCATTAAACTTTCAGAAATCTATACTACCACATTTTTTCCCCCACAAAAGAGGAAATAATTCATATATGAGCAACTGGTCACACATTCTTTGGATGCTTACAATGTTTTAAGCAAAGAAGGAATACATCTTATTCTGGGGGTAGGGAGGACAGGACACTTACATTGGTGGTGATGCTGTGTTTGACATCAAAGGCGAAGAGATAGAGCAGCAGAACTTCAAACTTAGAATTATTGTCTATGCAAGATACTTTATTTTAAATGCACTGAATTTTTTTGACACAACTGATAGAACTGTATTGTTCTGTATTTAAAAAAGGAGGAAAGTTCCATAATGTGAAAACATATTCTGAAACTTCTACGTTCCTGAAAGATGCTACATTTTTTAGATTTTTCAGAGTTGTATAGATGAGTGTGATATGCATGGGTAATGAATGAATTTTAAATGCAATAAAGTACTTTCAGGCTGCTTTAAAAAACCAAAACAGAATAGCATCATCATGTTCCAAAATACATGTAAAGTAATTTTAAGACTCAGAACAGTTCTTTGAATGAAATACTACATATATGTTTTCCCTTGAGTGGTACACCATACAAGAAGGATGTATGGAAAGAAAAAAATGCATGTCTCTAAGCTAATTATATTTTAAGGAGATAGATTTGGGCATATTTCATAATTTGCTACCTGTTAAAAGTTGACATTACCCTTACTTTATTTCCTCAGTTTCTTCACCCCATTTTTACTGTGAAACCTTGTCATTCTTAAAAAAAAAAATTCACATATACACAAACCATGTTCTCTCTCACACACACACACTCCCACAGAGATAAATATATGCAGACACAGACACACGCACACCCCCCCACACAAGACTGTAGAAAGTTGGGCTCAACAAGCATGCACCTATACATGTTTGTCCTTTAATAAGTTCCATTGATTTCAGTGGCTTTAATTCCCAGATAAATATGCATAGGCTACTGCTATGCTGGAGATAAATTTCTTTAACTGCATTTAGCTTCTGCAATGGTGGTGGAAACTGGGAGAGATCTGTGGTATACTGGAGCTGTTTTCTCCTGCACATAGAAAGGAAACAAATCAATAGGGGTGTTATGTGCTTTATGTAAGTGTTCAGTAGCTGTTATCTAAAGTCTCAAGTCCTGCAGTGTGGC
This sequence comes from Liasis olivaceus, assembly GCA_030867105.1. Lineage (NCBI taxonomy): Eukaryota > Metazoa > Chordata > Lepidosauria > Squamata > Pythonidae > Liasis > Liasis olivaceus. The sequence goes on along the minus strand of CM061348.1, from coordinate 44,480,780 downwards.
AGTCCCCCTCCCTTCGTTGCCCTCCATATATACTGGGTAAGTGTCTGTAATTGAGAGCTTTTCTATTCATGGAAGTTCTCTATTCAACTAGATTCCTGATTATCAAGAGTTGTCACGTGTGGAGAACATCCATGGATAGAGAGGACTTTCACTGCAAACAAACATTCAGAGAGTGACAACAGTAGTTTAGGTTAGCTTGCTGATCCCTGTCCCCCATCCCCCACCCCTTGAAGCAACAGTGACAGCTTCTCCACTTTTAGCAGTGTCTGCCTCTATTACCAGATTCTCAGTGAATGTAAGATGATTTCCAATTTCAAAGATTATTATTTGGACAGATGGGGGGGTTCAAATTTCTTTCAGATAAATTAATAGTTTAAAAAACCTTCAATATATTTTACAAAAGAAAACCAGATGCATCCAATATTGCTATACTGTACTATTACATGTAGCATTTGCATCTCTCCTTACTCCACAGTTTGGAGTGGTATACACAGCTTTTTCTACTGCATGTTTTAACCTAACAACGCTATGATGTAAATTGGGGTGAGGGATAGGAACTAGTCCTGAAGCTATCCAGAAAGCTTCATGAATTAACTTTTGAAAAACTAAGCTTCCTCATCTTCATACTTTAATCACTATACCATTTAGGGTCTAAAAACCAAGAGGGCCATTGTGAATAAGGAGATAATTTCACTTTCTCAAGAATGTGTTTTTTTCTGCTAAGAAAATTACAGTTCCTTTTAAAATGAATAATAATGGAGCTAAACCTAAAAGCATATTTGTAAATGTCAACAAACCATTGTTCACCACAGTGTGTGACTCTCATCTACTTCCACTCCACTTGCACTCCTATTTTTATGCCACTCAAACAAATGGTCAAAGTGGCACTTTGATATCAGTTTTGGGCAGCAACTTCAGCAGACATTAGTGTGTCTGCCCAAAACTAGTCATACAGCAACTTCAAGTTCATCAAAATCAATGAAGCAGCATCTTTACAGTTCACAACAAATACTACCAGACATTGTAAACTCTGCTCAGAGAGGCTTCATGTTAACAGGGGTGGGGGTAGCATCTTGTAATGCCTGAAAATAAATCAGGAAAGAATGTTTAATATTTTTATCTGCATGATCACATTAATATTTCTAAGAATGATGTAGAGGTTTGTGAAACTGCTTTGGTGGAGGAGGAGGATTGGGAAGTCCATGTGTTCATACACAGATAAAAAATGCAAAAAGGAGAGATAAATTAAAAGCACCCAAACTGTTCAGGCCCTTAAGATAAACAAATGTGTTCAATATAAGAAAAGAACCTGTTATTTGAAGACCAAAGGAAAAGCTCACTAAGATTTTCAAAGCAGTTTAACTAATAGAAAACAGCATACAAAAACCCCACTAATGGATTTTTCTTCTGATACAATGAAGCTTCTTTTTCTTTATTTATCCAACTTTCATTAAGTTATCAGTACTCCATATGCTATAGCTCTTAGGTTTTTCAGATAAGAGTCCAAGCATCCTCCTACCTCCAGTGCTGTCACTGCATCTTATTGATACAAGATATAAATACAACCAACCCTTTCTGATAAGTAGAATCACAGCAAATTCAGCTAACTAGTAAATTGTTATAAATTAAAAAGCAAAACACAAAAACAAAACAAAACACTGTAGTTTAACTGTTAAGCACAGTTTATATAGTAACCAGTTTTATCCATCCATCCATCCATTACTTTAATCAAGGTATTAACATAATATATAATCCATCCCCATTAAAATGTGAAGATTGCCATCTATTTAAGTGAGACATAGATTATCAGACATAAAATGGAGTGGACACAAGGGAGAAATGAAAAATACACCCTAACTTTCTCTGTTTTCTTAGTGGTGAGAACCAATCTTCCCTCTTCAGAAGGAGAGACTGCTAAAAATGAAAAAGAACATCAAGTTTGTCTAAAGATGTTTGCATTTGCCAGCCACAGATTCTGCCCAACTAATATATTAACACCTCTTCATTAGGAAAAGGAAAATAATGCAGATCATTTACTTGATTTCACACTGATAGACAACAACAACACTATAAAGATCTGCTTAATGCCAATTCTTGAAAATATCTATACAGGCTCTAAAAGCCTCTGTAGAAACAGTTTCCAGAGGCAATATTCTGTAAATTTCATTGTCATGAATAAAGGAATTCTTGAGTCAAGCCCAGTTCCTGATGGATATATGGATATAACCAGGAGTTTCTTTGAAAAAGGACAGAAAAAGTTTGCCATTGCCATCTTCCAGGATGCATTTTCAACTTTCCAGCCTAGCCTACAACCTTGCTAGTCCCTGGTAAAATCCCATCCATGTTACTAACCAGACTCTTGTATACCTAGCTTCCAAGCCCAACGAAGTCAGCCAAGTGCTGCCATTTTCAGAGAAATAAAATATTGTAAGTGTGACAAGAAATTATTTGCACAGTATTATTTCTTTAGTGACAGCATAGACCTTAGCCCTGAAAGATGCATCAAGAATATCTTGCACCTAAGTGGGATGTTACTAATGTAAGACTAAATGTACTAATGTAAGTCTAAACATACACAGTATGTTTCCTTGGGGAAAGACTATGATAATAAAAGACTAAAGTACAGAAAGAACAAAAGCTTAATTTACACAACAGGCAGGCGGACACCAAGCAAGCAGGAAAGACTGACAGAGAGATATTACATTATATAACTTCAAGAGATTTATTGGCAAAGGGGACTTGTTCACACAGAGCACTAGGGGTGTGCAAAATACTTTGTCATGTAATGTTCTGATGCCCAAATAGATTGTTCTAGGAGTCCTAAAAAGTGCCCCAACATCAGAATGAACTGTCCTGGAGTCAGACCACTTCTGCAGGACTCAAAATAGCCCATTCCAGGATGATAATATTTTGTGATGGAACAATTTGCACACTCTTATTGAACACTATGATCAAATTATATTAGCTCAAATCTGATTTTAAATTAAATTCATAAAAACAGTATGGGGGGATGCACATGCTCCAGGATAAAACTGTTCTTGACTCCACCCACACAAATATTGCAGAACACATGTAATTATCCCTAAGGGTAATTTATGGTATGAATACTACAAGGTTTGCATTTAAAAAAAACTAGAAAAAATTATTTAAAAATACAATGGGAGGGTTGTTTGTTTTACAATTTATTCTAATGAAGACTACCTTTGCATTTTTTTCCAGCCCTTGAATCTTACAGCTTGTGTAGAAAATAATGTAGCATAATTCTTAAACACATCTTTAAACCTTGACAGTATAGGGTCATAAACAGAAAGAGAACATATACTGGTGATCCAAAATTGTAAGTCTGGAATTTTATTGCCTTTCCAACACTTAAAAGCAAAACTTTTTGCTGACTCCATGAGCAATAAATCCATAATTCTTCATAAATTCAAAATATTTTATATATAATTCAAAAGTACCTTTACATCATATTGATCTTTTTAACACTATGTTTAAAAAATATGGTTGATAAACAAAAATAGGCAATAATTGAAAAAGCCCATATCATATAGATTGTTGTGAGCCACCTAGAATCATTACATGAGATAGGAGCCATATAAGTCCTATAAATAAATTAATTAAACCCATTTTACACTGCCAATATAAACAACATGCTCTGGGGAGGCCAGGAATTGTGAAAAACAATACTTTGTTCAATTAATCTCAATTTAAGATAAGAAACACATTTAATATTCTTTAAGACCATTGGTCATGTATTTGATAATATGGGGTATTGGAAATCTTTAATCCAGAGTTCTTATAAATAACTAATATGCACCTTAAAGATATTATTTAAATGTCTATATCATAGACTTGGAATTACCCAAAACACATTCTGATACTGATAGTAAAAAACAGAGTTTTAAACACTGCTAATGCATCTGAAGCAAATCAAGAGATATTTTAACAGAATATAGAGCCATTTTGCAATGTTAGGTGATCTATATTCCTCTTGCATAACTCAGATGCTTTAAAAACTAGACTGGTAATCTAAAACAGTTGTTTTCAAACTTGTTCAGGCCATGAAACCTGTTAGTTAAAAAAAAATCCTGGAACCCCTGCTCAAAAAGGAAAGTTCTAGTAATAGAAAACTGGCTGTATTCAAGTTAACCTCTTTTTTCCCCCTTAGTCTATAATGGAACCTCATCAAGTTCTTGTGGAACCCTAGGATTCTCTGAAACATAGTTTGAAAAACCCTGATTTAAAGTACAGTGGTACCTCGCATTACGAATTTAATCCGTTCCGTGACTCTGATCGCAACTCGATTTGGTCGCGCCGCGAGGCAAATTTCCCCATAAGGTTCAACGTAAATACGGCTAATCCGCCCTCCGAATTTGGTCGCACTGCGAGGCAAATTTCCCCATAAGGTTCAATGTAAATACAAAAAGTTCTGAAACATATGCATTTTATTTTTAAACCACAAAAACATGAAAAAAAAGTACATACAGCACAGTATGAAGAGGGAGAATGGGGTGGGGAGGCAGTTATTGTTTGGAGGGAGAGTCCTCTCTTTGCCTCTTAGCTGCAGGCTCAGTTCTGGGGAAAAACCTGTCTAAAGTCAGTTGTTTTTTCCTGCGCTGCATAACCCTCCGGAAATGAGAGACCACTTATCGTTCATCATGTTCAACACTCTGTTCGTTACAGTTATGTTGGGGTGGTGCTTCTCAAAGAAGTCCTGGCACACATTCCATTGTTTCATAATGGATTTAATCTCGGCACTGCTAACCTCCTCCCTGTCTTCCTCTTCCTCAGTGGAATGCTCCTCACCAAGCGCTTTCTGTTGCTCACTCTGGAGCTCAGCAAGTTCTTCCGTGGTCAGCTCCTCCTCATGGTCCTCAACAAGCTCCTCTATGTCTGCACCATCGACAACCAGACCCATGCTCTTGCCCATGGACACAATCTCCTCCACTACCTCTGCATCAGACCCTTCACGGTCACGTTCAGCGACACATTCTGGCCACAGTTTCCTCCAGGCTGAGTTTAAGGTCCGGCAGGTGACATCTTCCCAAGCTTTGTCAATGAGGCCGATGCAGTGGAGGATATTGAAATGTTTCTTCCAAAACTCTGCCAGAGTCAAGGATGTTTCCTCAGTGACATTGAAACACCTGGTGAAGAGCGCCTTTGTGTAGAGCTTCTTAAAGTTGCAGATCACTTGCTGGTCCATGGGCTGCAGGAGAGGTGTCCTGTTGGGGGGAAGGAACTTGACCTTTATAAAGTCATACTCAGTGTCCATATCATCCACCAAGGCTGGAGGGTGTGCCGGGGCATTGTCCATCAGAAGAAGGCACCTTTCAGGCAGCTGGTTCTCGGAAAGATATTTTTTAACGCTGGGTGCGAACACCTCGTGCAGCCATTCCATGAACAACCCACACTCTCGCATTGGCCCTCCACATGACAGGCAGTCTGGCCTTGTTCACATTGTGTTCCCTGAACGCACGAGGGGTCTGGGAATGGTACACCAGTAGCGGCTTAATCTTCAGGTTGCCGCTTGCGTTCGCACACAGCAAAAGGGTCAGTCTGTCCTTCATGGGCTTGTGCCCTGGCAGTGCCTTTTCCTCCTGCGTGATGTAGGTTCTGTTTGGCATCTTCTTCCAGAAGAGCCCTGTCTCGTTGCAGTTGAACACTTGCTGAGGGACGTATCCTTCCGCCTTCATGAAGTCCTCAAATTCTTCCTTGTAGGCTTCTGCAGCAGCCTTGTCAGAACTGGAAGCCTCTCCATGTCTTGCCACATTGTGGATGCCACTTCTCCTGCGGAATTTCTCAAACCAGCCTCTGCTGGCTTTAAATTCCTCACTTGCTGCGCTGGTAGAGGGGTTTTTCTGCAGTAAATCACTGTGCAGTTTCCTGGCTTTTTCACAGATGATAGCTTCACTCACGCCATCACCTGCCAGCTGTTTCTCATTCAGCCACACTAACAACAGCTTTTCCACCTCTTCCAGCACTTGTGTCCTCTTCCTCGTTAACATCGTTACTCCTTTTGCCACATCAGCTTCTCTGATAGCATCTTTATTCTTCAAAATAGTCGAGATGGTCGACTTCGCCATCTTGTACTCCGTGGCCAGATCAGTCACACGAACAACACGATCGTGCTTTTCTATAATCTCCTTCTTCAGTTCGATCATCACTTTCTTCTTCAAACCCTTATTCTTGCAAAGCCCGCTCTGCATTTTCTTTGGAGCCATGCTGACAAGCACACCAAAAACCTTCCAAACGCCACAAAACACACCACAAGCCTCACCGAATGTCTCCTTGCTACCGCGATCTTGCCCACAGGAAGCCGCGACCACGTGGCAGCAAGGCAAATGGCTGCGGATCCAGTTCGTAGCGTGAGGCGAAGGTCGCACGGCGAGGCAAATTTTTGCGGCCGGAGCTGGTCGTATCGCAAAATTTTCGTAAGAAGGGGCATTCGTAACTCGAGGTACCACTGTATTAATATCTCTACTTATCCACAACATCAAATGAATAAAAATGCAACTGTCAAACTGGGATTGTCCCAGAATGTCATATTTGTCATGTAGATAAAGACTGAAATTATACTTTTGTTCTAACCTTCCAAATGTGCCTTGTAACCCTTAATATAGGAAATACAATAGACGCATGTCTAAAAAGGGAGTCAAGCCTCTTCCATGATATCAAACTGGCTTACATAATATCCTCTAATTTTGCCCAAAGTTATTTTTTTTACTCATTCACATGTGTTCAACATGGAGAAGTTGAAGCTAAAATATGGGTCATTCCCAGTGATAAAACTGAAAGTCAGGAAAGTTAAAACTCCCATAATCATACACAAATGGTAATTCTGATGAAGAAAATCCATGGGTTTGTTGTTGCTAAATAAATAAATAGTCTTAGCAATATGCTTAAGATAAACATGGTAACAGGAATACCTCTAAATAAGTTTATCATTTCTGAAATAATATTCATTTTTACAGCATTTTTCTTTCCCTTAAATTCAGTGGGATTTTTAAGCATCTACTAATGTTAATTTTTATCTGAGATAAAAATGCTGATATATTTAAACCACAAATTAATAAAGTTTCCTTGGAATAACTTTTCTCAGTTATTTAAAATTGAACCAACAATTGAAACCCCAATTAATATACATTTCCATAGTAGCATTAGAGCCTACAGAAAGTATGTGAGACTGTTAACTGAATAACCCATTACCAAACCAGTGCACAATGTCAAAAGATTTTAGTATAAAAACAAATATTAAAAAGACATAAGATAAGCATATCTTTATGTTCAGCTCCAACATTGTTATACCTGAAATCCTTCATTTGTCTAATGAAACAAGTCAACATTTCCTGTATCAAATTAAAAAAGGACATCCTTAATGATTACAAGGATTTTGACAGATGAGGGGATAATTCCAAAGCAAAGGGAGTAAAGTACCACATATTGATCCATTAATACAAAAAAGAGAAAATCCATATTTAGATGAGACTTATTTCAGGAATATCCGCTGCACCATATCAAAGGCCTTTTCCACAATCCACAAATGTTGGTGTGAATTTGTAAATGTTTATTTAATTATTAATATATTATCAGATGCTTGAAGACATTTTATAAAAGCAGATTGTGCAGATTAGATAATCAGAGACATCAATATCACCTATAATTTATGTGCCAGGGTTGCTGTCAATGTTTCTGCATTTTTGTAGTTTGTTTAACAAAAACACATAGGTTTGCAGAGTTAGCAGGATCTTTCCTAGCCTTCAAAATCTCAGTTATATAAGCCTCACTGAAGGAGGCTGGGAAAATCTTACTTCAAAAGGCATCATTACAGATTTCCTATACAACTGGGGCTAAGAACTTAGTATATGCCTTATACCACTCATTGTGATAGCCATCTGTATTGAAACTTGTGCTGTTTTCATAGATTTATTTATTATTTCTTGAAGAGATAAAGGTGAATTTATACAGGAAAATTGAGCATACATGATCTTAGAGTTATGTTAAATGAACATTTATTTGTGTGTTTGTTACATTTGAGTCAGTATTATACAATACAGAGTAAAAAAAAAAAGTTGACCTATTGAGTCAGAATCATTACACAGAAGACTTCATCCTAGGCATCATTAATAATGCACATATAGTACATTGTTGCAATTTTTTTCAGCTGAGGAACCAGAAATTTCTCAAATTTTTCACTTCATTCTGGGTTACGAACGCCCCTCCTTACAAATTTTTCACGATACGATCAGCTCCGGCCCCAAAAATTTACCTCACTGTGCGACCTCCACCCCGCACTACGAACCAGATCCGCGGCCATTTGCCCTGCTGCCACGTGGTCGCGGCTTCCTGTGGGCGAGATCGCGGTAGCAAGGAGATGTTCGGTGAGGCTTGTGGTGTGTTTTGTGGCATTTGGAAGGTTTTTGGTGTGCTTGTCAGCATGGCTCCAAAGAAAATGCAGAGCCGTATGTATTTACATTGAACCTTATGGGCAAATTTGCCTCGTGGTGCGACCAAATTCGGAGGGCAGATTAGCCGTATTTACATTGAACCTTATGGGGAAATTTGCCTCGCAGCGCAACCAAATTCGGAGGGCAGAATGGATTAACCGTATTTACATTGAACCTTATGGGAAAATTTACCTCGCGTTGCGACCAAATCGAGTTGCAATCAGAGTCACGGAACGGATTAAGTTCGTAACGCGAGGTACCACTGTATCTTCACATTATACAAATCAATGTGCACGTTAAGTTAGATTTTTCTTCCTAGCCTTTAGAAGCTTTCTATTAATTGCATACTCTTGCTTTTCACTACCTGAGTAGTGCCTAGATGAGTGAACACCTAGAAAACCTACACATACTGCCCGATTAAAAAAGAACAGGTTACACATATAATAAATGAATAGCCCCTTAATATTTATTCCAGCTTTTACTTATTAACTTATTACATATATTTACGAATTGCTTCATAAAATTATTTAGGAATATGTTTGCATTGCAATCCAAGATGGTGTAGCCACGTCATTTTTGCACTACTGAAGAGTAAGATGCAATAAATGTTGATATGACAACTTTTTTTAAAAAAAAGCTTAAAATGAAACGTTACTCTCTCCCTTTGATGTGTAGGTTCTTTTAAACTGCTCCCACTGACCTCCCTAATACACTGTATAAAAATTCAGTTTATAAAAATTGATTTGGGGAAGAGATGTGAACTAAAGTCACCAAATAATTCCAATAGGCACATAAACAGAATATTTCCTAATTAAATCCTTAGTTAGAAAAATGATCAATATTTATTATAAGGATTATTTATTCAGAACAGTTACCACAGAATAAGCACCTACATAGAGCAGCAGAGACTCCAGGAAGGCATGGTTTAGCTGCACCCTTTTATAGACCCCATTGAATCACTCTCTCATTATACTATTGTATTTCTATTATTTTATTACACTATTATGCTTCTATCATACACGTCCTCATCATTACTGATTCTATTATCTCTCATTCAGAATGAAGCAAGCCCAGAGCACCTAATCAACTGGAAGTTCTTTATTCGCTTGCAACCTCTTCTAGCCTTGGATGATCTCCTGAAGAGTATAAGAAAATTAAGGGTTGATTTCTCAGGATAAATGAGCCATGAATCTGCATAAAGAAACTATGAATCTTCATAAAAGAATTAGTTTTTCTGGGGAAAAAATCAAGCAAAAAAGCCTTGTGACATTTTAAAGACTAACCCATTTATTATCATACAGTACTAATGTTTATGTATCCAATGGATTCAGCTGTACATTCTTACTGTTAACATTCTTGATACTGTTTTGTTGATCAAAAATGTAACAACATGAGACTTTGTAATTTTTTGGGCAGCTAGACTTTTTAGCAGAAATTTCCAAAATAACTATAGATTGTAGTTCTCTTCATAACAGAATTGAGCCAGGATTAGTTGGACTCATTCAGAGTATGATGACAGGACTATAAAATTAAAAAACAAAAATCAGTCCATTAAAAAAAGCAAAATGGAAAAAAACATTATCTGTTGAGAAATCTTGAGCTATAACCATGATTCAGTTTGAACGAAGACACATTAGCTTTGCAGACAGTAACTTTAAGACAGAAAGGTTGATTCTCTGTAGTAATCATTCTACTTTTTTTCACTATATCCTAATTTTCAAGAGAAGTGTCAAAAGTGGTATAACTGATGGACCCCACAGTAAAACAAAGAGATTGGTGGTAGATGTATATGCATGTCTCTGTATGTACAGTCGTGTGAAAAAGAAAGTACACCCTCTTTGAGTTCTATGATTTTACATATCAGGACATAATAAAAATCATCTGGTGCTTAGCAGTTCTCAAAAGTAGGTAAATACAATCTCAGATGAACAACAACACATGACATATTACACCATGTCATCATTTATTTTACAAAAAGAAAGCCAAAATGGAGAAGCCATGTGTGAAAAACTAAGTACACCTTATGATTCAATAGCTTGTAGAACCACCTTTAGCAGCAATAACTTGAAGTAATCATTTTCTGTATGACTTTATCAGTCTCTCACATCGTTGTGGAGGAATTTTGGCCCACTCTTCTTTACAACATTGCTTCAGTTCATTGAGGTTTGCGGGCATTTGTTTATGCACAGCTCTCTTGAGGTCCCACCACAGCATTTCAATCGGATTGAGGTCTGGACTTTGACTGGGCTATTGCAAACCTTGATTCTTTTCTTTTTCAGCCATTCTGTTGTTGATTTGCTGGTGTGCTTGGGATCATTGTCCTGTTGCATGACCCAATGTCGGCCAAGCTTTAGCTGTCGGACAGATGGCCTCACATTTGACTCTAGAATACTTTGGTATACAGAGGAGTTCATGGTCGACTCAATGACTGCAAGGTGCCCAGGTCCTCTAGTTGCAAAACAAGCCCAAATAATCACCCCTCCACCACCGTGCTTGACGGTTGGTATGAGATGTTTGTGTTGATATGCTGTGTTTGGTTTTCGCCAAACGTGGCGCTCTGCATTATGGCCAAACATCTCCACTTTGGTCTCGTCTGTCCAAAGGACAGTGTTCCAGAAGTCTTGTGATTTGTTCAGATGCAACTTTGCAAACCTAAGCCATGCTGCCATGTTCCTTTTAGAGAGAAGAGGCTTTCTCCTGGCAACCCTTCCAAACAAACTATACTTGTTCAGTCTTTTTCTAATTGTATTGACATGAACTTGAACATTTAACATGCTAACTGAGGCTTGTAGAGTCTGAGATGTAACTCTTGGATTTTTTGCAATTTCTCTCAGCATTGCAAGTTCTGACCTTGGGGGGAATTTGCTGGGACGTCCACTCCTGGGAAGCTTGGCATCTGTCTTGAATGTTTTCCGCTTGTGAATAATCTTCCTCACTGTAGAATGATGGACTTTAAATTGTTTCGAAATGGCCTTATAACCCTTCCCAGATTGATGGGCAGCAACAATTCCTTCTCTAAGATCGCTGCTGGTGTCTTTACTCTTTGGCATTGTGTTAACACACACCTCAATGCTCAAGACCAGCAAACTCCTAAAACTTCGGCTTTTCTAGAGGTAGTCACACTTGCTGATGATCAATTGATAAAGGGCATTTGATTAGCAGCACTTGGCTGCTACTTAGCCTCTTCATACCTATGGAAGCAGTAAGGCTGTACTTAGTTTTTCACGCATAGCTTCTCCATTTTGGCTTTCTTTTTGTAAAATAAATGATGACATGGTGTAATATGTCATGTGTTGTTGTTCATCTGAGGTTGTATTTACCTACTTTTGAGAACTGCTAAGGACCAGATTATTTTTATTATGCCCTGATACATAAAACCATAGAACTCAAAGAGGGTGTACCTTCTTTTTCACATGACTGTATACATGTGTCTATGTGCCATACGCAGAGAAAATGTAAAGATAGCCAATGTGATGTAGTTGTTAAGTTGGAAATGCACCAGACAGATCCAGTTCAAGTCCACCCTCAATTACAGAACTCACAGAGTGACAGGTGACTTTGAGTCAGTCACTCTCAACTCAACCTGCCTCACAGGGTTTTTGCTGTAGAGAAAGTAGGAGGAAAGTACCTATGCTGCTTTCAGGAAAGGTGAGATATAAATAAAATAAATAGTAAAAATGGTGAACTAGTTCTTGTCTATACATACAATGTTATACATAACTATTAGGGCAGCGCAAATCTTTCAGACATATTTTGATCATAGCAACCCCACAAGCGAAGTGCCATTTCTTGAACTATGGAGATGGCTGGATCCTCTGGTGGTTCAAAATGGCCTTCACAGGTCCATCGCACAAGTTCCCAGATCGTCAGCTTGTGCTTTTTCTTCAGCTACTTCCATGAGGATGATGTGACTGTCATGATACTTTGATCAGTGGTGCACTGCTTATGGCTTTGCTGCAAAAGAAGAGGCCCTGCAAAAGATTTGCACAGCCCTAAGAAATATGAAAAATTAGCTTTTGCTAGAATGATCTGATCAAATATCTAAAGTACCATGCAGAATAAAGGAAACTCGGTCTGTTCTTCTGTAATGTACATACAGTATTATAAAATAAGCGTATAATTTAATAGCTATTTAAATAATCACACTGTTGGCAAGTTACTATTTTCTTCCCAGCTGCCTTTCCAATAAACAAAGGAAATGCCAGGTAAGAAAACTAAATGCTAAGAAATTAATTATTCTGAGGAAATAAGCCAAATTACTCTTTTTTACTCAAGTCTTAGATTTGAAACAATAGCAACACTTTCATCCTAAAACTTCAAAGTACACCACAAAATATTACATCAGAGTAAACATAGGGCTGAAAGAGTTATAGAACATCCACAGGAATGGATTTCCCTCTCCCCTCTTTTAACAAGATTGTTTTGTTTATTACTAACCTTTGAAAAGCCTAAAAGAAGGGAAACTATTGGCTACAGAAGTAAAACTTTTTATGTGTAAGCAACACTGGAGCTTTGTCAGGCAGCTGGTTTTGGTAGAATGTGTTACATGTAGCCCAATGTGAGTAATAATATATCTCAAATAAAAATCAGCCCATGAATATACATAATCCAAAAGGTAATTCTCCCAATCTCTGAAATGTAATGGAGCTACTCTAGATCACTGAGGCATGAATATTTACCGTATTCAGGCTTTACTGCTCTCGATCTGGGTTCAATTTTGCAAATTAAAATGAGAGCTGTGTGGATAGAGAGATTAAAGAGCATCCCAACGCTTGCCTGTTTCCTTGGTGTGGCAGTGGTGATCTGGTTACCTCTCTGTTAGGTTATTTCTTTTTACTTAGCAGAATAAGTCAGAAGCAATTGAGAATGGAGGATAGAGGTCACAATTAGTTCACCATCTTGTAGTAAAAAGAGCAATTAAAAATAAAACAACACCCACAACCACACTATCATCATAACACACAGAGGACAGAAATCATGATTTAAAATAAAATCACTACTTCAAAAACAGCATTTTAAAATGTTTTCACAATTACTGGGAGGAGGAATCAATTCTTGTACTATTCTCCTTATGGGAATAAAATGCTATTTTTTCTCAAACTGTAACATTTTATTATAATAAATTTGGTGCTAATTAACACATTCTAATGAAAGGAAACAAAGATTCAGAAACAAACAATTCTAAAGAACTGTTTTCATAAATAATAATCAATCTATATGTTTACCTATGGTAGTTCTTGCTTGAAATCTGACAAAGTTGACAACTTTAATTGTGAACTTTAGAGATAAAAAAGCTAGGCCAAATTATTCAAATATACAAATGTGCTTTTAAAAGATACTGAAAATATAATATCTCAGTGCTGCTTTTTGTGAATGGAAAACACCTTTTTATATATCTTTGGCAAAAAGAAAACAAAATTGTTATATTGTGTAATTTTAAAAGCAAGTTTTTTTTTAAACAATGCAATTTGTGAAAAAAAAAAAGAAATTAATCTTTCAAAAATATATGAAAACCTAGTTTTCAGAATAATAAAATACCTGCAACTTTGCCTTTTTGAAATTCTGGAATACAGGATATAAAGGTTTTATTATTAGTATTTCTATAGTGGTCATTTGTAGTATTTCTACAAATGAGTAATGATGCACTTGCACAGACAAGTCTCTGTAATACAAAAAATAGGCTCATCTTGCTGACTTTTTCTAAATAAATTCAACTAGGGGAAAATATTAGAAGAGGCTCAAATAAAAAATTTACTGTTAGGAAAACATAGCTAATATTTTCAGCACAGAAAAAAAAAATTCATTCAGGAACCAAAAAGCAGCATTTATCATGGTGATACATCACGTAATATATTTTGACATATGCCAAATATTCAATTTCTAGCCTACAAGCAACATTCTGGGACCAAAGGGATACTATCATTTGAAAACCTTCACCAGCAGTCTTAGTAAACATTCAATATTTTTCTTTCTACTTTCTTAAAAGCCCCAGATGTGTTCCTACACATCAAAAGTGCCTAACTTATAAAGCTAAAACTAAATCAAGGGCTTGTTCCAAGTCATCATTGCTGAACTAATTATTCTTGGATGTTGTTTAATTAAAATATTATTTTTACACATTAAAACACTTAACAGGATGAGTTGTATGAGTAATAGGGAAGGTCTGATCTTGGCTTATAAATCTTACCCTTTCTTCAAAAGAGATTAAATGTTACTCAGAACTCTCTAGCACCAGCAATGGGCGATAATAGTAATGGAACTAATTTACATGGTAACTAAAGTATATTGCTCTCTATTTACTTCTTTCATGAACTGAAGATGGGGGAGGTGACAGGTTCTCTAGACTTCATCTCAATCCCAAAACAAGAGCTTTTTCTTAGGTCCCTCATCATATTTAATCATCATCAAAATATTTCACTCTGAATTCAAACCTGGATGTGAGAGAGAACACCATTCTGCATGATGGTTTATGAACTCTCATAAACCCTCCTAAAGGCATTTTTTCAGCTAATGAACATTTTGCTTTTATTACAGCACAACAGAAAGAAAAGGTTATTTTAACTGCATTAATATTGTGTTTTTCTTTGCTTCACACAAATATGAAAATCCAGGGGATATATTAAAATGCAATAACTTTTTCAGAGCCACCACTGAACTCAAGAAGTTCTGAGAATAAGTTAACAATGATTTCAATAAAACAAACATTTCCCTTCCTATCATTTTAAATATGAACTTAATATAACTCGACCAAGGAGATTTAATAGTTAATTGAAACTTAGACACAAGACAACTAGTAAAAATGGCAGCCCAGTATCATGCTGCTTTTTAAATGAAATTCCCATGGTTAGCCAATAATGAGAATAAAGAATGTCAGAACTTGAGTTTTCTTCCTGTTTCCAAAATCTCTAAACATAACCTTAACCCACACTGAATTTGAGAATGATATTATAATCCCATTAAAGTACTCAGGAATACACCCATTGGATTTCAGTTGGATACTTCCAAATGTGTGAGTACAGATTTTGCAATCAAAGTTATTTCCAATGTCTAGTCTCACTTTCACAGGTCTTTTTAAAAGGGGGGGGCAACCACCCTCAGTGAGCAATCCTGCTCTAATTTAAGTCCTAGATCTCTTCTCCAAATCTACTCAAGAGGATTGCTCAATCTTCAGAAGAGATGTAGAAGGCATTCAGGAGATGAAATGGAGGAGGAGAATCTATTTTGCCAAAATTATCTGTTCTACTTATGAATGGACAAAGTTGGATATAACCCCATATCAAAAACTAAGCAGGTCCACCAAGCAATATAAACTGACCCCATTGACTCAGCCTGATCCAACCCTTGTGATCTAATTAACAGATGTAAACACTGGGGCTTCACTTATTGATAACAGTAGTTATTAAAATGTCACATTGCTTAGTTTTTAAATATCCTTTTGTATACATACGTCATTTTTAAAGCACAGAAGTAGACTCGTTATGATAGTTTTTCTTAAAACAGGACCAAAGTTTTTTTTATAAGTAATACTGAATGTACGTAATAAGCGTGGAGATTTATTAAACTTGCAGTAGAAAAGCTGTCCAGAATTAGCCTGAATAGTTAAATAAACCGGTCAGTTTGCTTATTACATTCTGTTCCTGTTACTTCAACAGCATTTAAATGCTAAATGTTTACTCTAAATTATTATCTTTTAATACATCATCTATATGCCTAAGTCCTTAAACTATCACTGGAAAATATAACATTTTTCTATTTACATTTTGGAAACCTTGCTAAAAATTTATACCTCTGTCTAGCTATGATATTTGCCCATGAATCCAAAGGTCCAGGGAGGTCTTAGACTTAGCCTGCAAGTTTACTCCCATGAGAAAAAAAGACTGCATTTGAGGATGCTTATGCAAATGTATTTCATTATTGCTATACATGGGAAGATAATCCAGATTTTATGAGATTTGCTAAGCTAATCAAAAGCAATGTTAATAACAATAACAACATTTAGGTTTAGGCTATTCTCTAGATTAGAGGAAAAAGCACTTATAGACACTATGGACAATAGTGGGATTCATATGTATGATAAATGTTTTGGACTTCAACTCCCACTATTCCAACCAGCCTACCCAGAACCAAGGGATTATGTGTAGCTCAAAACTTCTGGCAAATACTCAGTTGCCTGTTTCTATGTTAAGTCCAATACTGATACAGACCTGGGCAAGGCCCCCTTATTATTTTGTAGCACCTAAAACCCATCCAAAGCAAAAATTAAATTGTAAAATGTAAAAATGTTTTTAGTGGAAAGAAAAAGGAAGTAAGACAGGTATAATAGGCCTTTACTGACCTTACAGCACACATTTTCTTAAAACCTTTCTCAACCTCCTAAAAAAAATTTAAGGCCCAATATCAACAAGCATCCTCACTCTCTAGGAGTCCTTTGAGGGCTATCCATGTTCAGTTTAGCAGAACACTCAGGATTGCATGCTGTTGCATGCTTCTGCCTTCCTCCCACATGGATGGAAGGATTTGAGCAATCTGAGTTCAATAAATGTTTTGTCATTTCATAGAAACCAGAAATACAGATTTATAATCAACTCTGATTAGTTAAACAAGTTAGATTCATAATTCATGGTTTGAAGTTAACTTGTTTTGAAACTGACTACAATAATCCATATATAACGGAAACAAAGAATAGAAGAAAAAGGAAGAAGAGTGACCTAAAACACACCTGGACCATTATTTGATAGCTATGAACTATACTTATTTTGAAAAGCTGAAAGCCATTAACTGGATGGAGTGGGTATTAGGGACTTTTTCAGATTTTCTTTGATTTCTGAACTGATAATGCCTATCTTAAAGTTACATCATAGTTTTCATATTTTTCCACCTCAGAATCATAGTCAGTGAAGATTCCATGGGCTGCAATAAGTTGATACAGGGACCACACATAGCTCTGGGGCCTCAAGTTGTTCATCCCTATACTAATCCATTACTTAGCAGAGAAAATATAAGTCTGAAGTGATTTATTTACTTACTTACTTACTTATTTATTTATCCATCCTATTTATATAGCTGCCCATCTCACACAAAGTGTTCCTTCTAGAACTACTATTGCAGAACCACTCTTTTGTGTTGTTACTTTTTATGTGAAGCAAGAGGAATTAATAGGGTGAGACAGTTGAATGGGAACCAGAGAAATAACAATCCAGAATCCCAGGGATAGTAGGAGACAATTTCCAATAATGTAAGAATAAGGCTTTTAACCTCCAGAAAATCAACTAAATCTAGAGTCCAGGAACAGAACTTTATATAACATATGCACACAGATATTTCATGCTATTATGTCTGCCCATAATTAAAATCAGGCAGCCAGATATATAAGATGATCAAAGTTAACCATAAAAACCTAAATGACACCAATCAATTCTACATTTTTTTTCCAAAACCTGCTAGGAATTAGGGAAAGAGCTGTGTTACAAGTTTATACCAGACTGAGATTAAGTCATGCTTCAACAGTACTTGCCAATTTGTTTCAGAAATGTGTATTTCAAATATTTCCATTTAAAAACACATCTCGTCTCTGCCATGGCAGAAGAGCATTTTAGAATCAATGAAACTAGAAACAAGGAAATGTGGAAAAGAAGGACTGATCTTTTTTCTTTGTTTGCAGACAATTACTTCAAAACAGTTAATAGGCACAAAACTAATCCCAAAGATGGGATACGTTAGCCATCAACTAATTTAACACATGTAGCAAAGAAATATCTCTTCAGAGTTTAAGAGGTCTAGGCCACACATGGGGCATTTTTGTTTAGGCAAATAAAAACGTTTTTACTATCTATCTATCTATCTATCTATCTATCTATCTATCTATCTATCTATCTACACACAGTCGTTTATACTTCATTTCCATTACTAAAGCAGATCTTTGTTAGTAAGAGAAACAAAGACTTGCCATTTGGGGCCATACAAATTTCTTTCTTACCCCCCACTCACCCCAAAAAACACATACAAGAACAGTATGGTCTGCCAGTATACATTTCTCATTAGAGGATAAGGGCTTTCAGACAAAGGACAAAAGTATTGTGGAGAAATATCCTACGAGTGCAAATATCAAGAACTGATTCAAAGGGCAGAGTACTCCAAGTTACAGGCAAATCTGAGCATATTTTCAGGAGGAAAAATCAGGCAAGACAAATTGCCAAAAACTGCCATCCCACTCTTTCTTCTAAGACATTGCTGAACTAAATCTGCCAATATCAAAACCTAAACAATATAATACACTTTTAAAGATAAAACAAAATGGTTATGTTTATTTTTAATTCTGACTTGCTCCTATTTATCAATTGCCAAATTACTTTAGCAGAAATAGGAAAGCCCCATTTAAAATTTGGAAGTGCCATGTGGGCCACATAATAGTGGGACAGATAAACAAATGATCCAAATTGATATAAGACTGCTTGGTTCATATATTAAACGTACTACAAGCCAACAATCTGTAAATTCTGTAAAACTGAATATGCAGTACTTGAAATTCCAAATGAGCAAAAGGCTGCAACACATGCAACTAATACGTCTTCATTATGGGAAGAATTAAAATGGGACATTTGGGAATCTTTTTGTGAAAACTGGAGTCTCAAAAATATACTCCAAACAGTTAATACTGCTTGAAATGGAAAGAGAAATGGAATTCATTATTTGCAGGAGCTAAATAGACACATTACCACAAAATCTGCAGGGAAATATTTGTACTTATATCACACAAAAGCTACAAAGGGAAACATTTTTTTACTTCTAAGATCAGCATTAAAGATAAGTAAACACACAATTCCATGTGATGCAAATCCATACTGTAGGACTGCACCACAGAATAGTGTAATCACATAAAAAACAGCAGTCACGTGAACATTTGGTCACAAAATGTGTACCTTCATAACAGGGAACCAACTGAATGGGAAACAGATAAATCTAGGTGTTCTCATCCAAACACATTTCTTGTATGAACAGGGGAATGGCTCCTATACTACATGCTGTGCCCATATCAGACAGTGTAAATTTCATTGTTTCTTCCTATACCAGAATAGGATTTGGAAGTTTGGCATTCCAGTCTATAAATCAGGAAATAACAGGCTTAAAATATGAAAAATACACATACATACTTTAAAAAGTGGTTATGTGCTTCAATTCCTTGAAGAGAGGCTGAGTTAACAAAGTCCCCTCAGTTTTAAAAGGTTATAATAAGCCTCCATTTTCCTTTCTTAAAATAAAACAGAACTGTGCTTGTTACTATTCTGTTCATAAATTATTCAAATACATTTTTATCCTAGAAAGGGAAAAAACGTAACACAGAGACCTATCAAACCAATGTGTTTGAATTTTTATTCCTGTTTACAAACTAGAAGAATGTTAGTTTATGTTTGGTAGATACAAGCAAAATAACCAATTAACCAGACACATTTCACTCATATTTTTACATGTTATAAAAACACCAAGAACAGAGCACCAGTTGGTAAGCTATACACATTCATTAACTTAGTAGTATATTCCTTCATAATATTTAACCTTGATGAAGAACTAAATGCTTCCCCGATTCCTTGGTGCACCTATCTTTTTCCCTTGATTTACAAGGGGAAAAAGACATCTTCAGGTGTCTTTAAAAAACTGCAGTACTCTATTGTCAGAGCCCAAAATAAGAATGAAAAATTCTACTTCACAGTTTGAATTGATTGCATAATAACAACTGCCAGGATTCTCAAAAATATTAGCTGCTACAAAATGCTATTGGATATTTTAAAGGCTTTTATAATTTATCTTTAGTAATAATTTATATGCCTTTTGAACAAAACAGAAAAAAGTAACTTCAGCAGCAGTTTCATTCCTTTCCAAATTGCTAGTATCTCCATATATTAAATGGCTGAATGGCATTCTATGTATGTTCATTTTTCTTGTCTAAGTATTTGTTGCTTTGGCACTACACAGAAAGGAAATCACTTTGTAATTTAACATTCATTCAGCGCTAGTAATTTTTCTATAAGTCTTTGGCTCCATCTGCTGACTTTTAATGCTCAAAATAATTGATAATGGCTGAAGCATTAGTCTGTAGAATCTTAATTTGAAGGTCATTTCTTTTAGTCATGATGAGCACTTTAGGTCAGGATCATCACTGAAATTGTTTGAAACAGCTCTAAGAGCAATTTCAGAATAACACTACTACACGAAGCTAATACAAGAACACAGCTTAGGTACCAGTTTTCAGAACCTTTGAGATGAATCAACTTAAACTAAAAAAAGAGCAACAAGTGTCAGCAACACAACCTGTTTTGCATATCAATTCAAGCCATGATTTGTTTAGTCTTACTGAATAAACCAGATTTCCTTGACTCATAAAATACACTAAGCCAAAACAAAACAAGTGAAATTATGGATTACTGTGATATATGAATCCAGTCACAATATTATAATTACTGACATATTATTTCATTCTATTGCCTGCAAATTAAAAATAAAAAACTGGAAAATCTTTGTTATTGTATGTAATTTTCTCTAATATACATTTCTGCATGGAACTTGTAGAGAGCCAGAGAGATGAGCTTGGAGAAACTATGCAGAAATGGTTACAAAAACAAAACCAAGCTTTAAGCCTGAGAAGCAGAAGCTAGTTCACTGGGGTATAAGAGGGAGGGAAGGGAAAACAGTTCAGGCTTTCAAGATGCTGCTACTACAGCCTATATTATTATATTCATTTCATGTGTAGGCCTGTACATATGCATTAACAGTGTTCTTAAACTAAAAATAAAGAATGAAACTTACCTCTTTAATGTGAAACCTGTGTTTGTTTTTTGCTGCACAAATACTCAATTCAGGGCTGAACTTGAGATAAGCACACCCGGATTTCATCTTCAACTGAAACAAGATGATTTCTGCCTTTGCTTTTTGATGCTTGTTAAATAAGAAAAAGCTTGCTCACGCATGTAAGAAGTTGAAAACTGCAGCAAAATGTTCAATGCCTTCCTATGAATGGCAGGATAGTCTTCTTTCACAGAAATCCAGAACTTGTCCATGGGCAGATCAATGAATCCCATCTTGAGTGTACAATCAGACTACAGCTCACAAAGTTCTTCCTCTTCATTCAAAGTGAAGTTCTCAGGCTGAGCAGAAGATGCAGAGAAAGGATCCCTCACCCAGTCATGTATTTGTGTTGAAAGGGAAGGAAAGTACTAATCAATTTTGTTCAGCAGTACTTATAGGTGGTTTTCAATTAGATTTGAGACTTTCTGGTATCCTTCCTCACTCTCGAGCCCAAGCAGCAGTGGAAACATTTTTTCTAAACATTTAGTCTTCTTTTAAATCCAAGAATCTTGAAGTCAAAACACTTTCTCCAGTGCCTCGCAGAGACTTGTTCAGCTGGTTCATGTGATGAAAGATGTCCACTAAGTATGCTAGTTTCTGCAACCATTCTCCATCTTCAAAGCACTTAGCAAAATGTGGAATACTATTTTCTCGAAAATACTCTTGTAATTCTGCCTTCAGCTCAAACACCCTGTTGAAAACTCTTCCTCTGCTGAGCCACCATATTTCTGTGTGTATCTTATGTGCTCTTTCTCCAGGTTTTCACACAGCTTTTTAAACATTCTTGAGTGAACTGGTCTTTGTTTAATAAACTTAACCATTTTTCTATCATCATCCAGAACTCATCTCCACGAGTTTTTGATACCAACACCTCTCTCTGAAGAAAGCAGTGTTTTGTGACAACATCAGGATTTTCTTTACTTGCAAGAGAAACAAAACCTCTCATGGATCCAACCACTGATGGGGCACCATCAGTACATATGTCAACACAGTTCCTCCTAACAGACTTTTTATTTTCAGATATGAAGACAAAACATTAAATACATCTTGGCCTTTGCATGTTTCATGTAGTTCTTTGCAGCATAAAAAGTTTTCTTGAATTTCACCATCATTTACAAATCTTACAAATGTCATAACATGACATTTATTGGTAAAGTCCATTGACTCATCAACTTGGATAGAAGACCAGTTGTTCTTCAGTTTATCACACAAAACCTCTTCAGCATCATGTGACGTGTCATCAATACACCAACTTATTGTACTGTTTGACAGTAGAACCTTTTCAATTTCTTGTACTGCATCTGGTCCTAGCATTTTTCCCACTATTATTTTACATGCTGGCATGATTACTTTCTCACCCAAAGCATGAGTTTTCCTTTGCTGTGTAATAAGTTCTGCTACTAAATAACTTGCTTCTTGGGCTTTTTTACTGACTGTCATTTTATTAACAAAAGCTTTACTCTGTTCTATAATTCCAATAGCCATTTAAAATAATCAGAACTTTTACTTGTCATATGGCTGTGATTTGCAGTTAAGTCTCTTTTTAATTTTGCTGGAGCTTTTGCTACATTTGTAAGTTGTTTGCCACAGATGAGGCACAACAGAATAGGACAATTTGGATCACCAGTCCATATAAAACCCATTGATAAATAGCTTTCATTGTAAAGACAGGTTTTTGAGTCCACTGATGCACCAGTGCAGGGAAACGCCTGAGAAGATTTAAATTCTTCATTATCATTAACATCATTAAACTTATCAGTATTGTCCATTCTAGAATCCTCCTCTTCTCTCTCACACCTCTTCAAAATTCACCATATTGGATCCACAGACATGACTGAATAAATGTGTATGAAATTTATTTAAAATAACAGGATAAAATAACTACAGAAAAACCACAGGGAAAAGGCACGGGAGGGACTGATGTCACAGGCTAAGTTGGATGAATCCATTAATTTCTTGAAAAATGCACTTCTCCCTCCCCTTCCTGCAATATATTCCTCCCTTCCTGCAGTATAGTGTTCACCTGTTATCAGTGGTCTCCCCTATCTTGTGTCAAAAATTAAGAGTGGATTCAACCAAATAAACACAGTCCTACAGCGAACTACCAGAGAGCTCAGAATTGTAACTAGATTTTTGTTCAGTCTCTGTTCATTACTGTGACAGCGCATAGCCCAAATCTGAAATAATTTTTTAAATAAATCATGATCTCCCAGGGAACCCCTAGTGACCTCTCGCAGAACCCTAAGGTTCCGTGGAACCCTGGTTGAGAAACCCTGGCCTATATCAATAGAGTTCTAGTCATACTTGTGGAGTCTGTTTCCTGACCTGGGCTACTTTGAACGGCTGACAGAACTTTCCCTAATGTACATTGTAATCTAATCTGTGCACTACCTCCTATCTATGACAGAGTGGACTGTTTCTTGACAGATTATATCATTTTGATCTATAAGAAATTCATGATACCTTTTTACTATTATTTTATTTTTATACATTTCTTCTTGAAGGAGCCCTGATTAGTTCACAAAAATTATAAAAATAATCTTCTATAAAAACAATTTTATACAAGAAAGCAACATTGAAACAAACTCCCAGAATGTAGCAATGCTTACACCCTATTTAAATCAGTTCACTCTATTTAAATTATTTACATTTATTTATTTAAACTTAATTCAATTAATTCTTTAAATTAAGTTATACCCTATTTAAATCAGTTCAGTTTTGTGAAGACTATTACTGATTGTTTTAACACAGTTTTGGAGATAAAAATGCAAAAGCCAATTATCAAGGATGACCAGCCTTTTCAGAACTAGAACTCCACTCCATCCCAAGACAGATTCCAAATATGAATTCTTTTTTTCTATATCTCTTAAACTGCCTTGCTTAAATATATAAAAGTATAACATATATGACTAGACTGTGTGAGGTCTTTTTAGTTCATATGATAATCTGGCTGAGTGATTATATTCAGGACGACATGACTGCTCATCACAACCCAAAAACTAAACATCCCAATTGGATTATTGCAATGCGCTCTACATGGGGTTGCTCTTGGAAGACCTTCCAGAAGCTGCAATTGGTTCAGAATGCAGCGGTGTGCACAGTTCTGGGTGCCCCACAGTTCACACAAATTACACCACTGTTGTGTGAGCTGCACTGACTCCCAGTTGCTTTCCGGACACAATTCAAAATGCTGGTTATCACCTTTAAAACCTTACATGGCACAGGACTGTTTTCTGCAGGACTGCTTCTCCCTAAGGGTATCTGCCCGTTCCACTAGGTCAGATAGGATAGGTGCACTCTGAGACTCTTCCCTTAAATGCTGTCATCTGATGGGACCTCAGAAGCACGCCTTCACTGTAGCCAGCCCAGTTCTTTAGAATAACCCCCCACCTAAGATTCGAGAGGTTCCCTACCCTTTTAGCCTTCCAGGAGGCCACAAAAACGTGGCTCTTCCCCCAGCATTGGGGGGGGGGAGCAGTTGAGTCAGGAGGTTAATAATCTGGTTGGTCTGGTACCTGGAGGGAAGGCTTGTTCTGTTTGTATTGTTTTTACTGGTTTTTGTGAGCCGCCTAGGATCACTACGTGAGACAAACAGCCATGTAAGTTCTTTAAATAAATAAAGTTTAAACAAAACTAAACTGTCATTTAAAATCACTTTATTTGATCACAGCAAAGTTCACAATGCCATCTCTCATGTGAAAAAGGAAGACCTTCCCCCTACCCCATCTAATTATCTGAACTGATAGGGCTATCTTAAATTCACTGATAACTGCAGAAGTAAATCAAAGAAATGAGCAAGAATGCCTGCTTAGAGCTTTTTCCCTATTCAATGTCCCTTCTCCTTATCTTCATCCAGTTTTGTTCCCCTTTGTCTTTCCCTCCTTTTCCAGGGCTTTTGCTCCATTTTTATCCTGTGTTCTTTTTTTTTTTTTTGTTTCTGCTGGAAGGTAGGAAATGTGTGCTTGCGTGTGTGAGTATAGACAGTATATGCAGGTGGGAGATTCATTTTATAAAAGGGGTTTCTAATTCTACAGTCAGCTAATTTTAATCAATAATTATTTAACAGATACTGCTTTTTGGGAGGGGGGCACGGCCCTGCCTTTTTGTGGTTTTTTGTTTGTGCAACACAAGTGAACAAAGGAAACATTTATTGGAGAGAGAGAAATCTTTTATAACAGTTTCAACTGGAGCTGACAACTCTAGGAGTCTTGTCTCTTTATAATTTTTGTTCCAACCATACATCCTTGGGAGTGGAAGAGACCCATTTTAAGTGTTAAGTGTTAACCTTCTTTTGGGTATATTATGGTGTTACTTATAAGTATTTGCAAAACTCAACATGAAAACTAAACTGAAACCCAAATACTACATCTAGAAAAATGGGATCAGTATTGAAAATACACAGTAATTAAGCAAAACATATTTTGGAAATAAGTCCATAAGACAAGCTGTGCGGGATCAGACTAAAGCTTTACCCAGCCCAACATTTTGTTCTCTCAATAGCTCATAAGATATCTATCAGAAGCTCACAACTACAACATTCTCTTGCTTCATTTTAAGCATAGAAGCCCAGCAAGTTCAGGTTGGATGAAGAGCTCACAATCTCCAACAGCAGATCCAGGTTGATCACCTATATACCTGTGCTCATGTCTGTGGTCTCCTCTATAGCACTAGCTTCCACTGGGAAGAGTTAATAAAATACTAGTGATCATGCCCTCTCCTGGTCAACATGACTGCATTAACTACACAAGCAGAAGAGATCTAACGTACAGTTTACATTTATGCTACTCAACAGTATTTCAACTATCCTTTCCTTCTACTAATTGCTTACAATTCTGATTGCTTACAAGCACAATTTAAGGCACTGATGTTGAGTTTTAATGTCATGAATGGGTTAAAGCCTGATTATCTGAAGGATTGCTTCTCCTGCTATGAACCTACCTGGTTACATAGTTCTGCAAGAGAAGCCCTTTTGCTACCAGAAATTAAATTACTGGGTATATTGGAAATGGCTTTCTCTTATATGGCTCCCAAACAATAGAATGCACACCCTAAGGAAGGATGTTTGAGTCCTACTATCCCTATACTTAGGAAGGAGGTAAAAACACATCTCTTTCACCAAGTTTTGATTGTTAATTATTTTAATGATTACTTTTAATTTTAATTTTATATTTAATTGTATTAATTTTGTTACACTGCATATCTATTTTTTATTGCTGGAATAAGTAGAACAACTATTTGAGAGCTGGAATAAATACAAAGGTGGGGCATAAATTCAGCAAATAAATAAACTTCAACATGTTTGGATTTTTATCTGCACTCCAACACAGGTCTATGAACAAGGTATGATTTAACGAAAATAGATCAAAATGAACTTATGATAAACCTGAATACAAAAAAGTATACCTTATAAACTTTTCAGCCAATTGAACAATCACGTGTACTGTCAGAAACAACTTAGGACAATTTTTCCTTTAAAAATGAAAACTTCATACATAGTTCAACATGACACAATTTGAAAGGATATTTTAGTCAAAAGAGAGAGGAAGATAAGTACTGAGTTTGCTTTACTAAACCATCTATTTGGAATTTGCAAACACTTGCAAATGTGTGAGTATTAGATTACATGCATATTTGAAATTCTTTGCTTTGTTTTTAATTGCAGTATAACTACTATTATTCATGGGCTTTAAACATATTGGTGTTTTCTCTTGTAACATAATTGAAGTTTTTAATCACTCTATTACCCCAACCCAAATCTTTCCTAGAGGTTTGTTCTCAATAAAATTATTTCCTGCACTTATACAAATGATTTAAGAATCTTAAAGTTAATAAATGTGTTATATCCTAAAATTACAGTGTTAAGCAAGAAACAAAACTAAATAAATTTAAAGTTTCTGCAGCTTTCCTGTTTCCAACTCAAAATATATCCTCTGATTTACCTATTTATCATGCTTATATATCATAATTGGAAACAATGCCCAGTGAAGAAAAGTACAATATCAAAATTATAATAAATATGCAACCAAAAAACAGCAATGATAAGCAAATATAAAAATACAACTATGATCAAGAAAATAACAAAAAGGTGCCAACCCAACTTAAGCATAGCAACAATAAACCCCATAGACCCTACTGAAAAATTACATCATAATGGCTTTCCAGAGCTATCTCAACTGGACGCCAGGGGCACACTACCATTCATCTCAAGTATATGAGGGATGGGCTGCCATTCATTTCATCTCAAGTATACGGGGGATAGGAAGTATCTGCAATCAGGATGAGCTCACAAGATGTCAGTTCCAAGTGGAGAAGGCAGTCCTGAAGACAGCAGGGAGCTAAATGATGTTGGGCTTTAAAGGTTAAAACCCTTTGAACTATACTCCGAAACCTACTGGAAACCAACACAGTACCCATGAAATAGGTATTATGTGGCTACAGTGGCTTTGACCTACCAGCACATGAGCTGCTGTATTTTATACCAAATACAGTTTCTGGGTAGTCTTCAAAGACTCATTATAATGCACCTGGTAGTAGTTACGGTTGCCCGGGCTCCCATTCCAGGTAAAGCTGCAACAGGGGCACCAGCCCAAACTGGGGAAAGCTCCATAGTCCTGGTCTCTACCTGCATATCTGGCAATAGCCATGAGTCCAGAATACGCTCCTTTGGGGAAGTGACACCCTATTCAGAGACATAACTGGAATGGCAAGAAAGTCAAAGGGTTGCTGAAAAAGCAGTAACTCCAAAAGGTTACCCAACAATCCTAACTCCACATCTTGTTAGGATTTAGATTCAGCCTGTTTTCTTCCATCCAAGCCCATCCAGCCTCCAGACACCAAGTCAAGGCTTATGCAGCATCTCCGGTCTGGCCCAGAATGAAGATATACAATTGGATATCATCTTCAATACCAAATTGACAGATTAGCTCCCTCAGGGGTTTCATGTAGATGTTACCTAGCACAGGGAACAGGACTGAGACATACAAAACCCCAAACATACCACTGCTTAGGAAGGAGCAGAAGCATTACAAAAAATGCCCCCCACCCCTAACTTTCACAGCTGATCCAGAAGGATACCATGGTCACTTTGTCAGTCAGGTTGCATACAAGCTGAGAAACAATAAATAAACATAATATAATGTAATGCTGCTGAAAGATCAAGTAGGACCTGAAGTTATACAATCCTTCCATCCAGATCACGGCAAAGGCCATTCCCCAGAATGACCAATGCCACTTCTTTTCCATGTCCAAGCCTGAAACCAAACTGGAAAGAGTCCAGACAATGTGCTTCCTCTAGAGCATTCTGTAACTGGAGCCTATCAGCTTCTCAACAACCTTTCCAATACCAACAGCCAGGGAAATTCCAATATTAGCACCCCCAACCTGGCAATGAGGTTCAGAAATTCAAGCAAGGATTGTAGTGGACAGAAAATGAGCAGTACACAAATAAGCTCCCCAAGCTGTTCCTACAGCTCAACAAAACTTATTCATATCTCATGACTAACAGCAGGAGCCCAGTTACAGCTAAATTGCAACCTTGGAATCATGGCTGCTGAAGACCTGAAACCTGAGACGACAAATCTTGAGAGGATCACCTCCCTGCTCTTATCTAGCCAGGCTTCAGTAAAACACACTAGATTTGCACGTTCATTCACTATCAAGTCACAGATGAAAGTAGTCTTATTGCAAACGGACATGACATTTATCAACATCAATTTGAGATATGGTTATCAGCAACCTAGCCTTCCAGATCCAGGGATGAGGGTGTGGAATTGGAAGAGGGGCAAAAAACTGCTCATTTCCTTGCCTGATAATAGCCTAGCCAACACTTCCCACCATACCTCCTCCACCATATCAAAATCCATTCATTCTTTTAAAGCCCCTACAAACACCACATCCCAGCATCTGACTGCAATCTACCAGAATTTCTACAGGGACACAATTACCTCAAACCATCGCACCCCATACATTATGATTCCAGTTTTATATGAACCTTAAAAAAACTGTTTATATAAGAATATTTTGTACATACTATTGTACTATCTGACCTGGGAGATCCTTAAGGGAATCACTCATGCTTTGGTCACTTTGCATTCGGCCTACTGAAGTATACTCTACATGAAGACCATTCAGAAGCTGCAGCTGGTCCAGGACACAGTGGCACGGGCAGTTATGGGCATGCTGTGCTATGCCATGAAACACTCTTCTGGGAGCTGCACTAGTAACGAGTAGACTTCCGGGTATAATTCAAAGTACTGGTTATCACCTATAAAACCCTTCATCGCATAGGGCCTGGTTACTTGAGGAACTGCCTATCTTCCATAGTTGCTGCCCATCCTATATGATCTGGCTAAGTCAGCATGCTCTGAGTCCTATCATTTAAACAATGCCATCATATGGGGCCCAGGAAGCTGGTCTTTGCTGTTGTAGTACCTGCCTTCTGGAATGACATCTCCCCACCCTTATTTAGACAAGCACTTAAGACCTGGTACATTTCCCAATCTATAAGCTACAGTAGATGGTAAGCCCCTTGTCTGTTGCCTTACTCATGAGATGCTGGTTATTTTTCTCTGGATGCTTCTTTTGTATTATGTGGATTGTTTTACTTTAAATTTTGTGTACTGAATGTTGCCCAGAGTTGTAGTGGAGCCGAGCAGCTTATAAATGTAATAAGTAAATAATAAATAATACTAAAATTTCTACAGATTAATTTTTATACCGCTTATTTTCTGTAAGTTTTGTGGAAAACATCTACAGTTATTACTACTACAGCCTACATTTTTGGCAATTTAAATAAGGAATATGCACAATCCATCATCACTTAATCCACAGAAGAACAATACAAGGAACAGAAAGTCACGTCTATTTGCCACAGCAAAAGAATGCCTCCTATAAAGTGCTATCACAGGTTGTACCAACTGTAGATTACCTACTTCCAACTGTTTAATAAATTCAGTTTTAGAAAAATCTAGACCTAGAGAAAGTGAAGATTTGAAAAACAGTATTTTCAATTACTTTCTGTAATGTGGCATACAAGTATTTTTACAGTAAGACACTACCCTGCTCCAGCCTATAAAATACAGTGATTATCCAGTCTTCAAGTTAAGAGTTTACTTCAAAGTTTTTGAGACTATTGGAATATTGACTGATTGTGTATCATCAAATCATTGTTGACTCTTAGCGACCACATAGACAGACTTTCTCCGTGACTACTCTATCCCTAACCTGGTCTTTCAGGTCTTCCAATGGTGCACATATTGGAATATTAGGCAAAAGCAAATCCCAGCTGTATTAGATCACTTCACATTTAAGAAAGAGAGAAAATGTGCTGTTGGATATTAGCACTCAGAAATGTCAATCTTAAAACGGTAATGGCAGCAGACAAGTCACATGCATGGCAATTTGAAGAATGTACATAGTCCTAAAGGCTAATAAAAATTGTGTTATCACATTTTCATAGCACAAAGCAGGAATTCATGTGCTTCAGCATGGATGTTAAGTACTATTGAGTAAGTAGTATTAAACTGCCTTGTTAAAGAACTGTTTGCTGCGTCAGATATTGCTCACACACACACAACACACAACCTTCTCTCACTGCAGTTCCAATAATCAACCCCAGATGGCAATTTACATAGTCAACAGTGTAAAGAAATCTGTGCGCTGCTGGCATTCTCAACCTCAATCAGAGAGTATGGGCGTTTAAGAATGTCACTGTTTATTTTTAATTGCTCTGTCCCTCCTTTCGGCAAGTTCAAGCGGTCACAAACGTCGAAGTCTATTAGCAGAATAGGTATGCGATGCCACTTTATTTGCTGGGAGGGTTCCTTGCATTTGGAAAGCAGCTGTTTTGCAATGTCCCCAATGCCCAGTGGGCACCAGCTGTCAATCTCAGCAAAAGGTCAGGGCAAAGAAAGGTCAGAGTGTCATAATCCACAGTCTGTCTCTTCTGTTGCTTTGTAGGATTGAGAACTGGTAAAACTTCCCACAGGTATCCTAGTTAAACACTTCATGAAACAGATTACAGGAAAAAAAAATTAATCTCCAACTGTAACTTCAATTGTCTATATCCCCATATGTGCAATGGGGAGATGCATGCTTACTTAAAACTTAAAATTACAGCTATGCTGAGAATGATTGCCATACAGAATGCTGAGTGGCATTCTATATAGCAATCATTCTCAGCTTATTTCTGAGGTTCAACTGATTTGTCTTTATTGCTTTCTCAGAAGGTGCTGAAGACAGTTTTTTTCCATGGAGCATTTGGGCACTATGATGGTACCTCTGTGGGTGAGGGAGAGAGTTGGTTGTTGTTCCCTCCAGATGATGCTGTCTTTTGGGATTTGGTTTGAGTTTTTTTTTTTAATATATGTTAAGGTGGTCAGAGGCGTTGGAGTTGGGTGGCCTAAAATTTTGAAATATAAATAAATCAGGCTGCCTCAAGTTCATTTTTTCTTGTTTTCGGGGGGGGGGCTGTTTTAATCTGAGTACTGCTTTTATATTGTGGAAAGTGGGAGGATTGATGGGTTTGATGTTTATGGTGGTTTTATTTATTTTTGATTCCTGTAAAAGTCTTGCATTATTTTGATGATGTAATAAATAAAGAAAATGATATGCCTAAGTAACAAGCAAAGTATACAGGTAGACCTCAACTTACAACCACAACTAGGACTGGAACTTCTGTTGCTAGGCAATGCAGTCATTAAGTGAGTTGTGCCGAATTTTACCTTTTTTGCCATGGTCATTAAGCAAATCACATGGTTGTTAAGCAAATCCAGCTTCCCCCATTGACTTTGCTTGTCAGAAGCTCCCTGGGAAGATTGCAAATGGCAATCACATGACTCCAGGACACTGCAACCATCATAAATACAGGCCAGTTGCCAAGTGCCTAAATTTTGATCACATAACTGCAGGGATCCTGCAATGGTTGTAAGCGTGAGGAATGGTTGTCACTTTTTTCAGCACCATCATAACTTAGAGCGGTCGTTAAACAAATGGTCATAAGTCAAGGACTACCTATATACTGAAAGCATCACCATAAAAAGAAATTTAACTACCTGGTCACTTTGGACACCTCCACGCACAGTGTTTATCTGCATCCCCATCAGCTTCATTTCACACGATTCTACAATATCATCTCTCTTCAACAGCTGAGATAATTTATTTCCAATTCAACCCTAACCCAACCAACTCCAACCAACTTCTGGGCAATCAGAAAGTTAATTTAATAAACTGAGCAGAGGAATGGTAACATGGCACTTCACAGCTCCCCTTATCTGTACTCAAACAAAAGCAACCATGAATGGAGGATGGGAATTTTTGCTCCTTCCTATTGGTCAGCTGGAAAGTGTACTGATTGCCTCATGTGGTGGTTTCTACATTTTGAAGTCAATAGCAGAGATGACAAAAAAAGGTTAGTTTGGAAACAAAAATGGTATCAGTACAAGTAGTCCCTGACTTATGATCATTCATTTAGTCACCATTTCAAGTTATACCCACACTGAAGAAAGTGACTTATGACCAGTCCTCACACTTACGACCAATGCAGTGTCCCTGCAGTCACGTGACTAAAATTCAGCACTTGGTAACTGGCATGTATTTACAACTGTTGCAGCGTCCCGGGGTCACATGATTGCCATTTGCGACCTTCCCAGCCAGCTTCCAGCAAGCAAAATCAATGGGGAACTGCGTGATTCACTTAACAGCCATGTGATTTGCTTAACAACCATGGTGATTCACTTAACGATCACAGTGATTCGCTTAACAACCACAGCAAAAAATATCGTAAAATCAGGAGTGGTCACCTGACACCTTGTTTAACGACTGCACCGCTTAATGACAAATTTTCTGGTCCCTATTGTGGTCATAAGTTGAGGACTACCTGTATAGAATATGGAGCTTTCTTAAAGTTAATAATGGATCTCACCTGTTCATAAAGAAATTATATCAATTCTCTATTTCAAGATGAAATCTTATTGGATTTTCTGACTTCTTTTTTTAACATCTAGGATTGGATCCTTCTTCTCTATTATGTTATTGTTAAACTATAATGATGGAACACTTAGATAAAACTGAATTCATTCATCATGTCCAATTGGGCTGTAAATTGAGTTTAGACAGCTGACAGACTAACATTGAAAGTGGCATTTCTGGATCTAGAAATTCCTTATTTATCATTTAATCTGATACTTTTTCATTTACATATCTTTGCTTGCTGGCCTTTTTTTTCATTAAAAGGAAAGAGTATTGTTATTATTTGTCTTTTTTCCATGTCATAATAATATTTTCTTGAATGATTTCTTATATCAATATTTATTTCAGGAAGGACTGAACCACAAACTGGATTCCTGAACACTTTTCACTGCAGCCAGATATAGTATTAATCTGATGTTTTTGATTTCATTAAAATATCCTGAATTTGATCTCTTTTCATCTTTCTGCACCAGTAAAATCAGACAAGGTGTTTTCTCTATTTAGGTGCCTTGGCCATTTGAATTTCTTCTTCTTTTTCCTTTTTTTTAATTTTATGTCCTTTGTTTCTGGGGCTTCCTCTTTTGTAGAGTCAGCTTCAGGCATCCATTTCCCTTGCAAATTATACTCTTTGTGAATCCCGCCAACAATACTATATTAAGAACCACACAATTCTGTATAGTATTTCCCAAATGATTTCTTAGGTTCCTATTGAGCAAGCCAAATGAAGTTAGGTAAATGGAATACTAAAGGAGAAGGAAAAACAAACTTCTGGCCTTTTCTCTGTTTGATGAAGATGTTAGAGCCAAAAATGATATACTCACCTTCAAGGCAGGAATCTCCACATTGTCTCCAATATTAACAGAACCTGAAAGAATAGTTCCTGTCATCACAGTGCCTTGACCCTTAATGGAAAAACAGTGGTCAATGGCCATAAGGAATGATCCTGAAGGATCTCTTGTTGGTATATAAGCTTCTGACTTCAGGACCTAAAAGCAAGAGAAAATGAGACCTATATATTGACAAAATGTCACATAAGACACAAAGAAATGAAGGGAAAAGGTGCATGATTGATTTCACCACAGCATAGCTTTCTGTTGCAACAAGACTGGAACAGTCCAAGGTCAAATAAATTGTTTGCACTGCCCAGGAGGTGCAGACTTAGCAGTAGCAACTGGATTTGATTTTCTGCCTTAAAGGTTTCATGCAGCACAATCAGCTTGGTTAGCAAAATATGTCATAGCAAAGTTTCTGCCAACACCTATGCAAATACTGCAGCAATACCATGAAGTATAACCATTTGTGACTCTGGGGAAAAAAGGATACTTACTTGTTCTCAGAATGTATATAGATAATTAAAAGCTCAAAATGCAGACTTTTTTCCTGATCTTTATTTTTACAACTATGTCTAATACAAAAATTATGTTAAGCTTTTGAAGAATAAAGATGGGTTATCTGTCTGAAGTTTCACTCTCCCTCTATCCAGAAATATATTACTAAGATAGACAGACAGACAGACAGACAGACCGACCGACGACCAACTGACCAACCTCCTCTCACCCTTATGGGTGGTATGTGTCTTCCTCAATCTCGGGTCCTCTACCAGAGGCCTGGGAGTTTGAGGTTCTGCACAGTATCTTAGCTGTGCTTAGCACTTTACTCTTCTTGACAGAGAGCTCTGATGTTTTTCCTGGGATCTATTGAAGCCACTCTCCCAGCTTAGGAGTTTGTACTGGGCTTATTATATTGTAATCATTTATATTTCTTCTTCTTTCTTAAGAATTTCAAGAGTTCATCAGAAATCTATGAATAATGGGACGACCCTTTATCCTTGCTTCTTGGAGATTACAGTACATCACCAAATACCCTTCAGATATATGGACTTCAACTCCCATGATCCCTTATAGCCAGCATGGTCCTTTCTGAGAATTCTGGGAGTTCAAGTAACAGATCCAGAAGACACCCACATTAGGAAGGCTGGTCTAGAATAAAGTACCATAGACTTGTAAATTCATTAAGCCATGCTGCATTTACCAGTCTCAGCTCTCACCCAAGGCATGGGAATACAGATGACTCACTTGCAGAATTGTTAATGAACAGAGAAAAGTACAATTCTAGATACTTAACTGAGAGTAAATCCTATTAAAATCAGTAGGGTTTACTTCCAAGTTGGCACATATGGAAACACAAGGCAAATTAAGTACAAGCAGAAGGAATTTCAGGGTGGGTAAGCAGTTATGATCCTGTGTCCAAAATCCCAGTAACAAAAAGTTCAGAAACTCAGATGAAATTAATACAAGCCATACTTACTCTGTATTAACTGTGTAGCTGGACTGAAATCCATTTGCAAAAGATTAATATTTGTACAGGTAATCCTTGGACTAGGACAGCAATTGGGACAGGAATTTCCGTCACTACATGATGGGGTTGTAAAGTGCAATGTCATATGACTGCATCACTTAGTGACGGCAATCCTGGCTGCTGTTGTAACTCCAACACCATGTGGGTCATTAAGCAGGACATCACATGACCACAACCTGGGAAGAGGCAGGAGTCCTAGGCAAGCAGGCCAGCAGGTGAGAGCTGCACATGAGAGCTGTGGGTGGGCAGGCAGGTGCCATGGGAAGCCTCTCCAGAGCACAAGCCAGTGCACGGGTACCGCAGGCAGATACAGCAGGTAGGCACTATGAGCATGGGTGAGTGGGTGCTGCAGGCAGGCAGGTGCTGCAGGGAGGTTCTATGGAGTGCAGGTTGGTGCATGGGTGCCACAGGTAGGCACATGCCGTGGGTGGGTGCTACAGAGTGCAGGCAGGTGGGCAGGCACCATGGGCAGGCGCTACAGAGCATGGGCTTGTGTGTGGGTGCCACGGATGGGCAGGTACCGGGGGCAGGTGCTACAGAGTACACGCAGGTGCATGTCGCAGGCGGGCATAAAAGCAGCAGGAGGAGTAACTGTGACCTCCTGCCAGCTTCCCCATTAACTTTGCTTGTGGGAAGCCAGCAGGGAAGGTCGTAAAAGGTTATCACGTGATCATGGGACCCTGCAACCATTGTAATTGCGAGCCAGTTGCCAAATGCCTGAATTGTGATCACATGACCATGGGATGCTGCAATGGCTGCAACTTCACAGACCATAAGTCCCCCTCATTCAGTGCTGTCATAATTTTGAACAGTCGCTGAACGAGTTGTCTTAACCCAAGGACTACCTATATAAAGCTTGTTATATTAACTTTGCTTTTAAAAGACATGCTGAAAGATGGTGGAAATTCTACCAAGCACATGAATCCTATTTTCAATTATCAAATTTTTCAGGATCACATTAAGTAGAAATTAAGATACTGACATTTATCTAATCTCACAAACTCTGTTTGAACAACAAATCTGTTAGATCTGATGAAGTAGACAGGATCCTTGGAGCTTTTTACTTAGCCACCTGTGGCATAGATCCATGTCCCTCTTGGTCAGCAAGGCTTCCCAGGAGGTGACATGTCATTGGGCCACGCAGTGGTGAATACTTCTTTGAGGGAGGAGGTGGTTTCACTTGCTCTGAAAGAGGCAATGGTCATCACTGGATCCAACAGAACTAGACAATTTTCATCTGGTCTCCAACTTCCCCTTTTTAGAGAAAGTTATCTAGAAGATAGTCAGCTTACAGCTCCAGAGGCCTGAAGGAAATGGATTATCTGAACCATTTTCAGTTGGGTTTCAGACCCGTTATAGTGCTGAGATGGCACTGGTTGATGACCTCTGGCAGGATTGGAATGGAGTGGTGCATCTATCTGGGCCTTCCTTGATCTCTCAATGGCCACTGATACTATTAATCATGGCATCCTTCTGGGTTAGCTCAGGAGATCAGGATGGGAGGTACAGTATTACGGTAGTTCTCCTTTCTCTAGGACCTGTTCCAGTTGGTGTCAGTGGGGGAGAGGTCTTGCTTGAGACCCCTGCATAAAATTGGAGTGTTATTAGCTATAACAGCCCAAACTTTTCGTTTACATTTAGCTGAAAATGTGAGGGATTAATATGAACAGGGCTGTAGAAGTCCACAATTCTCCCAGGCTTTGGGTTAGGTGGTTGAAGCCCTTTGTTTTCGGTGTACGAAATGTTGCTATTGACCAGATGCACCATTTTGTTTATTGCTCTGTCCTCTATTTGGTTTGTATATTTGTTGTATTGTTTTTATGATGTGAACCGCCCAGAGTCGACTGGAGTTGGTG
Organism: Liasis olivaceus; assembly: GCA_030867105.1. NCBI lineage: Eukaryota > Metazoa > Chordata > Lepidosauria > Squamata > Pythonidae > Liasis > Liasis olivaceus. Next base: position 44,443,315 of record CM061348.1, on the reverse strand, counting down.
GCATCTAAGTGGAATAAGTTGAATAAATAAATTGCATGGGCTTCCACTTCTGTATTATCAAAAAATTGTTTACCAGCCATCACATAATAATAATAGCATTTTTAAGATACATACCTCAATTAGTTTAGAAACTCCTATTGGAGTCACAGTTTCTGGGGCTTCTGGACCACCAGGTTTTGCTGCAACAGAAACTATAGGACATCCATGGAACCTGGTCCAAAAAAATCCACCTATGAGACCAGCTGTTATTATTTACATTTTTTACACTGAAGTTACAACTCAATCATTTCCCATTGTGGTTAAAATTTATATTATTAAATTTCAATCTATCTCTAGCAACAAAAACACTAAAGTTAACTGGTTCCTAAAACAATTGTTTTTAAAATTAGAGGCATAACTGGAAATAATACAGTTTTGAATGGCCCCCAATCATTGAAGATCCCCCCATCTGAGCCCTGAAATAAGTACCTACATGAGGGCTTTCATATTTCTTGTGGACAGACTAGTACCCCCCTGTTATACTGGCTTTGAAATAACAGAAGGATAATCTAATTTCCTGTAGCATCACAGATTGCTTTTTTTGCTCTCACCAGCATAATTAAGCTATCACCTAGACAAGTTTGTTACTTTGCTATTTGCTCCATGGTGCCAATGAAATTCAGCTACAGAAACTCAATCACTTCAACATTGAAAGGATGTACTTAAAGCTAAACTAACATTTATTCTAGGCATATTTTGTTAAACAAACCAGAGTCAAATTACCAACAAGCAAAGTAAATTACAGCTTAATTGATCAATACCTGGTTTGCTTACCATTCACCTTTTACACCAATATCCATAATGTACCTCATATGCCCTAGCAGCAATAAAGGAATGGAAAGTATGCATAGACAAGGCATGGAACTTGCCTCAGAAATCTTCAACAGCTATAACATTTTCGATTTCTATATTCTTTTCTAACAATTGAAGCTTCTTGAGTGAAACATTAAGAAAATAATTTCCCTAAGTGAATCTCCAAAACAGTGCACTATTTTTTTAAAAAAAATACATTTGAGGAATATAGGGAAGAATATCATATATGGTATAAACTTCCCCCAACAAAACATCCTTTTTAAAAATAATTAGTTTTAATCTAACTACTCAATTTAAGTATTGCTATTTCTAACAGTAGTATATTTAAATTCAGTTTATTCGTCTAAGATACATCATTAAGTATTATCAACACTAGATAAGTTATTGCCTCCTGGACATTATCGAAACTGTCCAGAAAAAATTGATGTTGGCATTGTTATGACAGGTACTAGCAAAGTACCTTAAGAACACACTCAACAACAAGTTTAGAAAAATATTTAACTGATAAAACAAATTCTATCCCTATTAGAGTATTATAATTTTGCAGCATGTGATTGTGAGTAAAAAAAAATTGTAAATAAACTGAAGTTGTAATTTCAGTGTACATACCTTGACAGAAGTTCTTAAAAACCAAAAATGTAAAGCATCCTTAAAGTTTTGTAAAGCAAAAGATACAAGTACAGTATAAGAAGAATCCTAAAGGAAGAGCTGAACAGAGTTGCTGGGCAGAGAAAGACTACTGTCAGGGAGAATTAGAAGAGAGGAGAAATTCAGACAAAATAAGTGCCTTTTAACCTGAGAAGGGGTATTCTTATAGGCACAATATCCTTACACGTCTGTGAAATGGATATGGGATTGGAGGGGGCCCAGAAAAAAAAATTCAAGTGAGACAGAAGTACGTAAATGGCTGTACCTTTTCTTCAAAAGAAAACACTTTAATAGAATTTAGTAATGACTATTTTCCAGACCTTGTTAAGAATGTCACTACTATTCCCATGCTAAATTGACTTTATGGAGAAACCCAACATTAAAAATTGGGGAAAAGATGGTGATATGGAAAAATTGGATGGAAGCGGGGATATTGGCTTTGGACCAACTGATAGATGATGAAGATGAATTTTTAACATATGCTGTGTTAAGAGATAAATATCATCTACCAGATATAACCCAATGGCACTGTTTGGCCCAGCAGCATTTTCAGCTTCTGAGACACATGAGATACTAGAACAATTTGTTAAACCCTTTAAAACTAAAAAACCTATTAGCTTTTATAGATATTTGTTATCAATAAATCAATTTGACATGCAGATGTTCAGAGATGAGTGGAATAAAAAATTAGAGATTTCTATATTGCCTAGATAATTGGAGAGTGTCTTAATTTCTATAACAAAAGTGTCAATGGACTGTAAAATTAAAATAACAAAAAAAATTAGAATTTATTGGACTCCTTTACATTCATATAGAAAAGGACTGAGACAGCATTTTGTTGGATATGTAATAAGGGCAATGCTTCTTTAAAACATATTTTTTTACAAGTATGTCCTATACTTACTAAGTTTTGGGAGAAAGTAGTGGTCCATATAAATGTGACTGTGCGACAAAAGCTAAAATTTTGAGAGGATAATATTCTCTTGAATTACATACCTAGTACGTGGAATTTAACAACTGGACAACTTGAATGGATTCTCCGTGCCCTTACTATGGCTAAAAAAACTGATATTGCAACATTGGAAAGATAAATCTATGGCCCCATTCACTCAATGGATTGAAGACCTGATTACACTTACCACCTATGAGCAGATTGCCTATAGATGTAGACTTTGTATGGACAACTATAATGAAATATGGGACTCATTTATACAAAATACAGTAGGTTAGGAAAAAGCACAATGGTTATATGATTGTTTCAGAAATAAATATATAGTTGCATAATATTAGCATCAAATAAATATATATAGAATTATAACTGTTTACTGTTGTAACAACATATTATACTTTATATTTTTTATTATCTTTTCTGTTGTATTTTTCCACTTATTTTTTAAGCACTTGTTATGCAATTTTTAATAATGTATGTACCTTTGTGTTTTGTTTTTTTCTGTTATTATTTTAAAAGCAATAAAAATAAAATAAATGTCACTACTATAGTTGAAAGAATGAACCATACATACAGCTGAATATATTCAAGACTGATCAAAGCCAGTATCACTGATATGAAAAACTGAATGACACCACATGGTATGAAACAGAGTGCTGCAGAGGTCAACTCTAACATTGCAGCTATATTTCAATTTAATTGAAATTATTTTCTAAATCTATCAATACTGGCATAAACATCTGCCAATCAGACACTATATTTTGGGTCATGGAGCAAATTAGGGCACTACAGTCGTAAGGGGGCTCAACTTTATTGTACCAATGCCCTCACTGGGCCTTTAGTTGAGGCATCTACAATCCATCACTTATAAATGTAAATTTCCTCACATCCTGCAAATTTCCTTTTCCAGCATAGCCATAGTACTCCCACATCTCTGTTCCTTGGGGGACTCTTTGGACGGCAACTGTGCTGTGAGGCCCTGGACTTCAATGGAACAGACACCATTAGACTAATGAATTCCTCCTCCTCTTGCATCCCCCATTCCACCCAAAATCTGCTATGGAAAATTGGATGATCCTTGGGTAGATCCAAAAATCCATGATTGATAGAAAGGGTGGAGAATTGTTGCATAAGCCACAATAGATGTCACTTGTCACCAACATTTTCTAAAATCAGGTTTTCCCATTTTAAAATAAGAGGCTTTTTTGGTTTGACAAACGTTCAGCTGGAGCAACTAGTTTAACATCTATACTACGCATGGTACAAGAACAAGTTGTCAAGCAATATGACTGTAAGCATTTAAAAAAGAACATTATGATAACAAGTCATATCAAACATATTGGTTTCACAGACCATGGGAATGTTCTGGTGTACCATGATCTCAGTAAATTGTTCAACACAGTATCTCATCTCTGTGAACAGGATGCATAAATATGAATTAGATGAATAGTGATCAAGTAGATTTTAACTGGTTGAACACTTGCACCTAAAGAATGCCCATCAATGGTTCTGCATGCTCCTAGAGAGAAATATTGAGTAGAATATCCTAGGATTCCATCCTTGGCCCAGAGCTATTTTATAAATGATCTAAAGGATGGAATGCAAGGAGCACTTATTGTACTTGCAAATAACACAAACTTGCAGGAACTGGTGGGAAGAGAGATTAGTTAATATCACAATTTAAAATGACTTCAACACATTTGAACATTAGGCCAAATCCAATAAGATGATGTTCACAAAAGACAATTATAAGGTTTTGCATTTAGACAGAAAGAAAACAAACCCAAGAACCAGGTAGAGAACTCGGAAGACTTGACTCAATAGCAGTGCATATCAGAAAGATCTAGTATTAGTGAACCACCTTCTGAACATAAGTAAGAAGTGTGAGGCAGCTAAAAAGGCCAGTGCAGAATTGAAGTACTGCATCTAGATCAATTCACATAGAAGCCAGAAAATCCTTTTTGTTTTCTAAGACAAACTGAGAAAACCTAAGTATAGGTAGTCCTCGGGTTATGATGGCAATTGGGACCAAGATTGCCATCTCTAAGCAAAATATCACATGACCGCATCACTTAGCAACAGCAATCCCAGCAGTCCTGGTTGTCATTGTAACCCCAGGACATACAGGTCATTAAAGTGGGAAGAGGCAGGAGTCCCAGGCAAAGAGTATGGGGGGATGCGTGGGTGCTGCAGGCGGGCACTACAGAGTGCAGGTAGGCAGGGGTGCTTTGGAGTATGAGATCCCTGGGATCCCGTACTCCATAGCAGGCTCCTTGGGAGAAAAAGCAGTGGCAGCGACTTACTGGGGAGACTTGCTACCTTCCCTGCCAGCTTCCCCACTGACTGGCTTGTGGGAAGCCGGCAGGGAAGGATGCAAACGGTGATCATGTGACACGGTTCACTGTGAAATTGTAATTGTGAGCCAGGCACCTGAGTGCCAGGATTGCAATCACGGGACCACAGGGCACTGAGACGGCCAGAACTTCGAGGACCAGTCATAAATCCATTTTTTCAGCTCCGCTATAACTTTGAACAGTCGCTGAACAAATGGACGTAAGCCGAGGACTATCTGTAATATTCAATTTCATATAAACTTACCTAAGCAATCCTCTCAACTGAACATCTGTTGCCATTATGTGAAATGTTAACAGATACATCAGATGTATAGTAACCCACATTTGCTAGCAAGTAAATAACATCTCAGAAAATCTGTTTGCTTGGTTTGTTGTAAAATAATAATTTGTGCAGTCTTGTAGTTCTTATTAGTAAAAGTACATTCTTACATAATTCCAAAGTTAGACTGACTTCACAAATTCTTTATCCTGACTTCAATGACAAACAGAAATTGCAGTCATAATTCCTCAATGCAGTTATAGATACTAATTTATCAAAAGACAACAATAAGAGGAACCGAGCTGCAACTTTAATGAAAAAAAAAAAGCTTAATTCATTTACATTTCTTGTCCTCCAAAAACTATGTTCAAGGAGACTTTTAAAAGATGGGATTTTGTATCTATTAAATCCACAAGTAGAAATTTCATGTGATGACCTTTATAGTTACCGATAAAAAGGAAACAGAGCAAAGAGAGAGAGAGAGAGAGAGAGAAACTGATAAAACAGGAAGATATTTCAGATTGTTCAGAGAAACAAAACGGCATCATCCTGCAACCAAAATAAGACAAAATTATGCAATCCAGTTTGGTTTGCTTAGTTGGTTTGCTGTTGTTTGTCCTCTTATACTTGTTAAATACCCAAAATAAATATTTACCTTTACTGCAGTATTCTCAATTTGAGAGGGGGAAAAAACTGAACGTAATAGGTAGGGGGTAAAGATTACTATTTTTACTTTCCAATCTTCCTACCTTGTGATCTTTAAAAAATGTATTTAATTTTTTCAGTTTGCTACTTCATCTATGGCCATGTCCTCAACAAAAATGCCTCCATCCATAAACATCTTGAAACCAGGAAGGAACTATATTTACAGAAAATGAACTTTTAACTTTAGATTTTGGCACTAAAGACTTTAACAGAACTGACTAGCAGGAACCCAGCAAATCAATTCTAAGCCTACTGCTATTAACAAAACCTATAAAGTAAATGGACATTTAATGCCAGTGCAGAAACAGTCATAAGAACCAAGGGGCTTTTTAACTCGGCCAAAAGCCTGTCTGTACCAAAATTTTGTGTCTCTCCAGATGCACTCAGGAAATTCACAAGCTGGACATAAGGATGCCTACCACTATTGCTTGCTTTAAAATATGCTGCCAATGAACTTGTCTAATCCCCTTTTATAGTAATTTAAACTGATGACCGTTTACAATTAATGGCAGCAAAATTTCAGTTTACTATGCAATATATTTCCTTCGATCTATTTCTAAAACATTCCACGTTCAGCTTTAATGAATGACCTCATTACAATATTTTGAGAGAGATATCTGCCTATTTTTATATCAAATATATATATATAGAACCAAATATCACATTCTTCCCCCCTTACCACCTCCTTTTTAAGCTAAGTAACCCTAAAAATGATTACTTCCCATTGGATAGTATTTTTATATATTCTAAATATTTGATTGCCCTTTTCTATCTCTTTTCCAATTCTAGAATATCCCTTTTTTGAAGTGCGGTGATCAGGATTGTGCAGCATTCTAAGAGATGTTGCACCATATCGTGGAAATTTTATTTTCCTAATGCTTCCTAGCATGGAATGCACTTTTTAAAACCATCATTGCATATGAGTTGATATTCGCACTGGACTACTACCATGATTGTAAGAGATCCTACATTCTCATCTTAGACCTCATTAGTGTATCTGTGAAGTTTGGATTTTGTGTTCAATTTGCATCATGAGAAGATATGTCATCTTATCCCATGTCTGTTAAATTTGTTTTGGAGCTCTTGCTGAGGCTTTTTGAAAGTCTAAGTATGTAATATTGAATTGTCTCTATATGTTTATTTTAAAAAACAGGTTAAAAATACATCTCCTTGCAAAAGTTATGTTGGATTTTCCTCAGTACAATTTATTTTGCTATACACATGAAGATGTTCTCCTTAGTAATGCTTGTTACCAGTTTACCCAGAACAGAATTAAACTTACTGGCCTGTAATTTTCTGTATCCTTCCTCAGTCCTTTTTTAAAAACCGGTTACTTTTATCTTTTTCCAGTTCTCCATGATATATACAACTTTTAAAGAAGGTAAACACACTTGAGTTCTTAAAGAACTCTGCAGTAAGACCTATATCTTAACAAGTTCACAGTTCAACTCGCCTTCACTCTTGCTTGGTACTAAAAAAAAAACTAATGCTTCGCTTTTAACTAAGCCATTACTTTATCAGTTCCTTTATATATAATTTTTATTGCAAGTTTTACATACATAAAAGATAAATGTAGGGAAATATAAAGAAAATATTTAAAAAATTATCTTTAAATTTCTTTTCTTTTCTCTTTAAAGAAAAAGAGAAAAAGAAAATAGTGTGAAAAAACAAGGCAAAGAAAGAAAAAGAAACAAGAAACAAGAATCAGAATGTGCTATACACATGAAAATGTTTTTATTATAATTTATAATTTTTATTGCAAGTTTACATACATAAAAGATAAATGTAGATATAAAGAAAATTTTAAAACTTATTTTCTTTAAAATTTATTTTCTTTTATCTTTAAAAGAAAGAAAAGAAAAAAAGAAAGTAGTGTGAAAAAACAAGGCAAAGAAAGAAAAGGAACTAATTAAAGAAACAAGAATCAGAAAAAGAAAAAGAAAGCAACTTCTGACTTTCTTTTCAACAGTTTTAAACAAACTCATCCCTCCTCACCATTTAACACTACAAAAATCTCTTCAGCCCCTTAATCCTTTTTCAATCATCAAATCCATAAATCATCACGTCACTTTTTTCCCTTTTCAGCAAAAAGTCCATAAAAGGTTTCCAGACTTTTATAGAGTGCTTGTTATTTTATCTCTGACCAAACAGTCAGTTTCACCATTTCTGCCAGTTCTGTCATCTTCACAATCCATTCATCCATTGTGGGAATTTCAGTATTCCTCCATCACTGTGCATATACTAATCTCGCTGCAGTCACCATATATAAAATCAATCTTCCATGAGTCTTTTCTAATTGGCTGTCCATAAGTCCCAATAAAAAAATTCTGGCTTTTTCTCAATATTAATCTTTAAAACTCTTTGTATCATTTCATGTATTTGTATCCATTTTTTTTTAGCTTTTTCACAAGTCCACCATGCATGGTAAAATGTCCCTTCCTGTTTTTCACATTTCCAGCATTGATTTGAAGTACCTTTATACATATTTGATAATTTCTCTGAAGTCATATACCAATGGTACATCATTTTATTAAAATTTTTCTCTTAAATTGTAACATAATGTGAATTTTATCCCATTTAATCACATTCTCTCCCATTTGTCCATCTATATTTTATAACCAAAATTCATGGTCCATTTTATCATGTGATCCTTAACCTGTTCCTCTTCAGTTTCAAATCTTAGCAAAGGTTTATACATTTTTGCAATCACATGTTCATCATTTGTACATAATTCAGTTTCAAATTCCGTCTTATGTTGTTCAATTCCAGTTACCTTTTTGTCTATACTGAATCTTTCTCTTAATTGTGCATACAAAAACCATTGAAAACTAAATCCCTCTGCAGTTAATTGTTCTCTTGATTTCATCTTCAGTTCTCCATCTTCCTGTACTAACAAATTTTGGTATGTTAATTATTTCTCTTTGCCCTCTGTTTCTTTTATATAAAATGCTTCCTGAGACTAATAAAGGTATTTTCGAGAACAGCTTGGGTTTGTATTTATTCCATATTCTTAATATGGCACTTCTCACATAATGATTTTTGAAATCTACATTAACTTTAAATTTGTCGTACCATAAAAACCCATGCCAACCAAACTTCAGGTTACGTCTTTCTAATTCTAGCATGCTTTTATTTCTCAGCAACACCCACTCTTTCATCCAAACAAAGCAGCAGGCTGCAAAATATAATTTAAAATCAGGCAATCCTAATCCCCTTTCTTTTGTATCTTGAAGAATTTAATATTTAACCCTTGGTTTCCTACCCTGCCATATAAATCTGGATATATCTTTTTGCCATTGTTTAAAAGGAGCATAATTTTTCAAAACAGGTATTGTTTGAAATAAAAACATCATTCTGGATAATACGTTCATTTTCACCACAGAAATTCTTACAAATAATAATAATTGTTTGTAAATAACTTTTTACATAAAAATATATATTTTTAAGAAGTCTCTCTTAACAAGTCTCTTAACAAGACATCTTAACAAGTCTCTCTTAATTTTTGTGTCAAGACACAATCATTTTGAAATAACGTACAATTCATATTAGTCATAGTAATACCCAGATATTTTACTTTTTTCTCTATCTGAAAACCAGTATTTACCATCAGCTCTTTTCTTGTACCTTCATTTTTTCCTTGTTAACTTTAAATTCAGCTAATGCACCAAAGTATTTTAGTTTTTTCCATTAATATATCTATTCCTTCCAAAGGATTTCCACAATTAAAACCAAGTCATTCACAAATGCCCTTAACCTGTATACCTCGTTTTTCATTTTCACCCAAGCTATTTTTTTTTCATCTTGTCTTATGTCTCTGTTAAGAACTTCAAGAATTAAAATGAACAGCAGTGGTGAAAGTGAACCCTTGTCTTATACCTTTTTGTAATTCACATGGTTTAGTCAGTTTGTCATTAACTATAATTTGTGACATTTATATAATATATATCAAACTTACCCATTTAATAACATTTTCTCCAAATTCCACACTTTCCAAAAGTTAAACAGAAAAGTCCAGTTCAAATTATCAAATGCTTTCTCCACATCAAGAAAGATCAATGCGACTTGTTTTTCATTATATTGTTCCAAGATTTCTAATATATTCAGAATATTTCTAATATTATCTCTCAGCTGTCTTTTGGGCAAAAAGCCACATTAGTCTACATATATAAAATCCTGCAGGACACTTTTCATCCTTTCAGCTAAAATCATAGTAAATATAATTGTTGTTCAATAATGATTTTGGTATTATTATTATTATTATTATTATTATTATTATTATTATTGGAATCCTACCCTTTTCTGAAATGGAATTCATCTTTTGGAATGGTTGTATCAACCCATCCTCAAATGTTTATAATAGGAGCTTTCCCTATTTTAGTTTTTGTTTTGGTCTCACAGACTTCCCTTATTGTTATAGATCCACTCATCAACTGCTTTTGTTTGTTATTTTTGGTAAATTTTGTTCCTTTAGATATTCACCTGCTTTTGCTATGGAAATTTCTTCTCCTTTATAAAGTTTTGTGTAATACTTATGAAATATTCTCTGTATATTTACATTATCTGTTGTCAAAAAATTCCCATTCTGCAATTTTAATATCATTTTCTTCTCACTTTCTTTTTACAGTTTGTATGCTAACCATTTCTCTGGCTTATTTGCTAACTCAAAATTCTTCTCTTTAGCAAAGTGAATTTTATTTATTTATATGTCACATTTATATAGCTGCCCATCTCACACGATTCTGGGCGGCTATATAAATATAATTTTTGTTTTCATTTCTTTAATTATTAGCATAGAAAGCTGGTGTTGTAAGTTTGATTTACTGTGAAATATTTTTCCTTCCTGGTGATCTTTTTAATTCATCCTCTTTCATTTTTATCTCTATTAGGATTTTTTGCATCTTTTCTTCTCTCTGTCATTTCAGTTTACTATTCTATTGTATAAATTGTCCTCTCATAAAGGCTTTGCTTGCATCCCATACTATCCTTATGTCTGTACCTTTATTTAGATTAATCTTAAAAAAATTATTTCAGCTCCCTTTTACAGTCCTCAGTCACTGACTCTTTTTTGTAACAAAATCTCATTTAGCCTCCAACTATAAGTTCATTCTTTCTTCTTATATGTCAAAATTACTGGGTTATGATCTGAAAAGGTTTTGGTAATATCTCTATTTTGATAGTACATGTAGCAAGTTTCTTAGAAGTCCAAAAATATCTATTCTCAAGAACTATGTCTTTCAGAAAATATGTATATTCTCTAGAATTACCATTTTTATCTCTCCATTTGTCTATGAGTTTGAAATTCTCCATCACTTCCAAAAATATTTTTGGCAATTTACCTCGTGTTGGCTTAATTCCTTTTACAGAAGTTTCACAGAAATCTTCTTGTGGGCAGATCACTCCATTCCAATCTCCCAGCAGAAACCAATTTTAATAACTCAAGTCTATTAATTTTTCCATAAGTCCTTTAAAAAATATAGCTTTATTTTCACCGGGTACATATATTCCCAATATCATAATTTTAGTTCCATTCCACTTAATTTCAACCCCTACGTCTTCCATGTTCATTATTTATTATTAATTTTGGTTATAGTTGTGAGTTTATATACAAAACAACTCCGTTCTTCTTGACTATCCCAGCTGATATAAATTTTTGTCCCAAATTTTTATTAAATATTTTTATCTTTTTTTCTTATATGTGTTTCCTGTAGACAAATGACATCTTCTTTTAATTTTTTTTGAAATAATGAAATATCTTTTTTCTCTTTTGAGGGGCATTAGCCCCATTTATATTCCATTTAAACATTTAAGGTCCATATCTATGTTGTAAGTTTAGAAAAGTCTATGCCTGTAGCACCTAATGTTGTAGTATCTTCCTCCTCCTCCTGTTTTGTTTGTTGCAGAGTTCCTTCTGTTCCAGTTGTGCCTTCTCCAACTCTTTAAATCTTTCATAAAAATCTCTCGGCTTTTGAACTGAATTCAACTGATATCTATGTTGATTGAAAGTTAAAATTATTCCTTCCAATTTGCCCCAACAAAATGGTGTGTTTTATTTACGTTTGCCTGTCAAAAAAGTATATTCTCTTCTCTCCTGAAGTATTCTAATAGGCATTTCTTTCAATACAATTACTTCTGAATTGTTTATCCTTAATTTAGTATTGAAATGTTGTTGTACAACCTGGTCTCTTGTCTTCTTCCTGGCAAAGTACACAAGTATATCTCTTAGTACTTTTCTCATTTTTGCATATTTTGTATTAATTCTGTATACTTTGTCCACTTCTGATTCCATCTTCTTCATTCTATTCCAGAAATTTTATCAAAGATTCCATAATTCTCTCTCTAATATCTTCATCAAATTCCTCTGGAACTGCTCTGAATCTTAAGCAAAGATTTGTTTTATAAATCCTTTTAGCCTTTTTTTTCTCTCTTGACTGTAATCCTTCCCATGGGTTGAAGGCATACTCACCCACGTAGCTTTAGGTGTTCTGTTGATTTGAAGGTCTCTTTTCACTGTCAAATTCCTTCTGTCAAATGTGCACTAGAAAGTGGATTGGTTGAACCCAGTGTCTTTTAGGCAGTCTTCACCTGAGGCTTTGAGCACATGGTATCTTCCCACAGTTCTGAGTGCTCTACTCAGGAGTCACTGACAGATTCCCTCCAGATCCTGCAGGCTTCCCCCCATGAAGCTGCCCTTCAGAGCTCAAGTGGGCAATCTCAAGGCTTCCCCTTATCTGGGAAAGCTCTGTTAGCTTGGGCGTTACGCTTGGCTATCAGTATTTGCCTCAGCGTCATCTCCAGTTTCGTGGGGACATGTCAGTCTGCCATGTTTTCCACCCAGAAGTCCAGGCAGTTTATCAGTTCCCAAGCACTTTTTAAGTTTAATAAAGTACATTGTCAAACTTCCCTGGGACAACTGTCCACTGATGCCTTGGCAATAGAACTGGCATAACTATGTCAAGCTCATCTTCCTTACTCTCAACAGAAACCCAAGGTGGTACTTACTGGGTCTTCAAAACTGACAGACCTTGATAAATCTGTCCTCCATAAATGCATCCAATCCCCCTTTAAAGCCACCAAATTAAGGATCATCACCACACTGTGTGATTATGCACTGTGTGAAGAAATATTTTCTTTTCTCCATTCTAAATCTTCATCCAAGCAGCTTCATTTATAGACGCCTGGTCCTAGTGTTTTGAGAGGAGGGGAAAAAATCTCCCTATGCACTTTCTCCACACCACACATAATTTTATATATTGCAATCATGTCCCCATCCTCCATCATTTTTTATGCTAAAAAGTCCCAAACATGCTAATCTTTTCTCATAAGAAAGTTGTTTAGAGCTGCTCAGTCATCATGATTGCCCTCTTCTATGCTTTTTCCAGCTTTCTTATATCCTTTTTCAAAAGTGGTGACTAGAACTATATACAATATTTCAGATCACATATTCCATAAATTTGTAGAAAGGCAAAATTATATTCAGAGTTTTTTTTCAGTTCCTTTCCTAATGATCTTTACCTGGAATTCACTTTTTCATAGCTGATCAGTATCTTTGTTGACATACCCATTATAACACCAAGATATTTTTCCTAGTCAGTTAGAAAGAGCTCAGACTCCAGCAATGGAATCCAAGAGACTATGAGCTCTAGTCCTGCCTTCAGTATGAGAGCTGGCTGGCTGACTTTGGGCCAGTCATTCTCTCTCAGACCAACCCACATGACAGAGTTGTTGTTGTGGGGAAAATAGGAGGAGGAAGGAGTATTAGGCATGTTTGCTGCCTTGAGTTATTTATAAAAAAAATTTTTTTGCTCCAATTACATCACTTTACTCTTATTTAAACTGAATCATATTTGTCATTTATTTGACCATTTGTCTAGTTTAAAGAAGCTTTTTTGGTTTTTACCACCCTGAAGAGCTTGGTATCATCTGCAAACTTGGCTAGTTCACTGCTTATTCCTAAGTCAAGATCATTTATAAATACTTTAAAAAGCACTGCTCCCAATTCAAATCCTTGAAGAACTTTGCTTCTTATTTCACTCCACTGGGAAAATCACCCATTTATTCCTATTCTTTATTTTCTAATTTTTAGCCAGTTAGCAATATAGGTAACCCTTGTTTAACGACCACTCGTTCAGCGACTGTTCAAACTTACAATAGCCCTGAACAAGTCCTCGAAGTTCTGGCCGTCACAGTGCCCCCATGATCATGATCCAGGCACTCGGCAACTGGCCTGGATTTCCGACCATAGCAGCATCCTGTGGTCACATGATCGCGATTTGCGACTTTCCCTGTTGGCTTCTCACAAGCAAAATCAATGGGGAAGCTGGCAGGAAGTCAGAAGTTGCAATCACATGAGGTCCTCGCTTAACAACCCATTAGGTCCTCACTTAACAATGGTAACTGGAGACTGTCAGAACTGCTGTTGTTAGCAGTGCAACCACATGATGTCACACTTTATGACCACATCACTTAGTGATGAAAATTCCCATTCCAATTACCATTGTTAAGCAAGGACTACATAAAAGGTTAGGACAGCTTATTCTACAATCACAAAGTTTATTCAAGGGCCTCTTATCAGGAACTTCAATAATAAACTTTAGAAAGTCTAAGTATAGGTCAACCTTCATTCATATTTCAATTGACAGTCTCAAAAAAACTCTAGAAGGTGGGGAGAATTACTCTGCAGAATCCATGCTGATTTTCTTTCAAGACTTGTTCTTCCATTCTACCTGCTAAAAGCTACTCCTTTGTGGCAGAGCAGGGGATGTCAGATACAGCCAAAAAAAAAAAAAAAGTATGTCAGAATGACAACAGGTGTCCCCACTCAATTTTACCTATGGTCCCACCCACAATTGATTTAGCTTCCAGCAGATTATCTCTGAGCAACTACGGCTCTCAACAACAACAAAACATCTACTTTTGTTTCATCTTAACTAACATATTCAATTTAAAGATTTATTCTAAAAAAGTACTCTCAATTCAAGGAATTTCATCAAAACACTCCTAACATGGCATAGAAAGCGTATGTAAGTAGATTGGACAGGTTACTTACTTAGTATTTTCCAGGGTCTTATGCATTTTCTTGGTCATCTTGTCAATAGCAGCCAGTCGCTTAACCTCTGGAAGAAGGTCGATTTTGTTCAAAACCACTATCATCTTTTGGCATGCAATCTGTCCAATCACCAAACACTCAGCTGACTGAGTCTGCATCCCTTTTGTTATATCTATCACAAGCATCATCAAGTCAATAATCTGAGCACCTGAAAGAAAAATCAGTAACAAATTTGTAAAAATCAAAGCACCAGCAACATGCGGTTGAAAATGTGGTTGTGAATGCCTTTTATATGTTTTTTTTTTAAGATGGCTTGGATAAGAATGTATAGACAGACATTTGAAGTATCTGGATATTAATTTCAAAACTAGGACAAAATAATCAAAATGAAAAAGCAAAAATCAAAGAATCCTCTAAATTTGGTCTAAAGGGCTAGTCTGCAATGAAAGTATTAGAAATGCATATTTTTTAGAATATCTTCCTATATATCAGAACTTATTGCTCTGTTTTAGCTTTAATTAATTAGAACATTTTAATTCATATGAACATATTAGAATGACTTAACAGATTTAACAGACCATCTAGTTTGGATGTAAATATTTTCATAACTTATGCAAGAATATTATGCTTCTCTGTTGCAAACTTATGCTTTTCCTTCCCTCCTTAGCATGCTATAATTAATTAGGAAGTCTTCAATTAACAATAGTTTATTATTATATCCACAATGGAAAAGTAAGAACAGATTCAGAATATACCATAATCTTAAATCAATCTGAAACACAGAAATAATTGGACTGAACTGGAATGAGGAAAAAGGAAAGTATATCATGTAAATTTATTAGAAAAATTGTATGATACAAGGAAATCTGGAACATTTCTTATAGTCCCAAGGGAAAGAAAATCCAAACTATTAGACTAAGCTTGAAATACAGTTGCAAGAAAAAGTATGTGAACCTTTTGGAATTTCATGGTGTTCTGCATTAATACGTCATAAAATGTGATCTGACTGTCATCTAAGTCAAGAGTATTGACAAATACTCAGTTACTATCTGTCTATTGGCAACCTTTAGCATGCCAATTTGAGACTGGAACTTCTTCCTGAAATTCTTCAAAGGAATAAAATTCACCAGAGAGGAAGAAAACAACAACATACTACCCTTCCTGGATATCCTCATCAGCAGAGGAAACAACAGGAAATTAGAAACCCAAGTTTATTGGAAGACAACCCACACCAATCAAGTACTCTATTACCAAAGTAACAACTCAACCTCCTACAAGAGGAGCTTTGTAAGAACATTATTCAAGCAAGCACAAACACATTGTAGCAACCCAGAATAGCAGAAAAAGGAAAAAGACCACCTATACAACATCTTCCAACAAAATGGATATCCACGTAATTTTATCAAAAAGTGCCTGACCACTCAACCTACTACAACACAACTTACACAAGCTATGAAAAGGATCACACTGCCTTACATCAGAAACATCTCAGGAACTACCAACAGACTGTTACAACCACATGGCATCTCTGTAGCACACAAACCAACAAAATCACTCCAAAATATCCTAAGTAAACCAAAAGACCCAGTGGCACAAGAAGAAAAAACAGGAGTCATCTACAACATACAGTGTAAGGACTGTAACAAACACTACGTAGGACAGACAGGCAGAAGACTAGCAGAGCGCATCCACGAGCACCAACTATCAGTCAGAAGACATGATGAAACCTCCTTAATCTCACAACACATGGACAGACTCAACCATAGTTTTAACTGGGAAACTGTCAGCATTTTAGACCAAGCTAAATCCAAAAATGCAAGAGAATTCTTGGAAGCCTGGTATTCAGACAAGGCAGCCATCAACAGGCACATAGAGATAAACAGCATTTACATACTATTCAAAAGAGACAAAAGACCAGAAGATCGCCTCACCAGCAATCATCACCCACATAAGCAAAGGTTACCACCAGGCACACAATCAAGCAGTAAACATATGCTAATCAAGGAACTACCAGAGGAGCAAAACAAACCCCCCACCCCAACCAGCACTGGCAAGGCAGGCCACAGTATATAAATAGAGAGCAAACCCCATCCCATTTTGGCACTGAAGATGTTACCTAGCTGGGTTATGAAATGTTTGCAAGAAAAGAACCAAGCTCAGAGAACCCCAAGGACTCCACAGTTCAACCCTGAGCTACACGTATTTGCCTCTACTGGTACTTCCTCCTGAGTTTGGAGATCTTTTGGAAGACTTTGGTTTTTGTGTCAATTTCTATCTTCAGTGTCTTTATAGATATCCTTGCAATACTGCTGCTTCTTGTCTCTTCTAATAACTTCCTGAAATTCTTTGTTTAGCTCCTTCCTAATATCTTTGCTTTTCTTGGCTTTGGCTTCTCTTCTCCTTGGCAATTTTCACCATTTCTACAGATACCCAACTTTTCTTCTATTTCTTAGTCTCTGGCGGGCTCATGTTCACCTTAGCAATTTCTTTGATTTCATTCCACAGTTCCTCTGATTTCTATCAATAGGTTCAGGATTTTAAATATATTCTTGATTTTCTCCTTAAAAGTGGTAGATTTATGCTCAAGATCATATTGCGGAAAGTGGTTGGCTTTGTTCTTCTATTTTAGCTTGATCTGATCTGTTTCAAATGGCATCAATTCCAATTCCAGAAAAAACTACATGAATGGCAAAAAAAAAAAAACTTAGCAAATTTATATGGAGCAGAAAAAACCTAGAGTCAAATTTAAAATTTTACAAGACTCAAAACATAGAGGCTAGCCTTGCTCTTCCAAATTTCAAACCATATTACAGAACAAGCTGTTTGTCATGGTTAACATGAGTGGATTAAATCTCTGAACAGTAGAACTTCAATATTAGAAGGAGCTGGCCTAGTTGATGGGGTTCACAGATATTATGGTACAGGGACACAAAGAGGATAAAAACTTAAAAGGGGACATTGTAAGACAAAGTTTGATAAAAGTATGGAACTCCATGAGGAAAATAACAATTCCAACAATTTCACCATTAGCCTCTCTTCTAAATGTTTTTCATGTTGGAGATAAGTACAGTAAGAAAAGTGCAATTACATATGCAAATATGCTCCATCCAGAACCTATGAATAAATTAAAAACACTTCAAGAATTACTCAGCAAAGGCCATAACATACTATGGCTAACATAACTAAAATTGCCAGAAGAATAAAATCTGATCTCAAAAATGAGGGACATTATGAAAAATGACAGAATTTGAAATGTTTATATAGAATCAAGATCACCTATTAGGCCATCTATATAAACTTCTACTTAAATATAATACAGAGATAGAACAAATAAAAACATGTATGATAAAGTGGATGTAAAGCTTCAAGTCCCAATACAACAATGGAAAGAACTGTTGAACAAATCTAGGAAAATTTACTCCAAGCTATGGTTTGAAAGAAAACATCACAGATGATATACAACACCATCAATAATTACCAAAATAGACAAATCATATAGTAATAAATACTGGAAATGCCACAAGACAGAAGGAACATTCCACCATATGTGGTGGATATGCAAAAAACCTCAGAAGTATTAGAAAGACATACACAACACTGTTCAGAGAATCTTAGGGATTACATTTGAAACTGGGAGACAGGAGTCCTAGTCACACCTTAGGCACAAAACCAGCTGGGTCACCTTGGGCCAGTCACTTTCTCTCAGCTTTAGGGAGGAGGCAATGGCAAGCCACTTCCAAATAATCTTGCCAAGAAAATTGCAGGGACTAGTCCAAGCAGTCGCCACAAGTCAAAAACTGACTTGAAGGCACCAAAAAAAAGAAGTCAATTTAATTTCTGTGTATTCCATTTGATGATGTCCATGTATATAGGCATTGTTTTGGTTGTTGGAACTGTGTTAGCAATGAAGAAATCCTTGGATTGGCAAAAATTGGTAAGTCTTTCTCCTGGTTCATTTTGGTTTCTTAGGCCATACAGTACAGTTCATTATCCTCCTTTGGCATTCGCCAACCACAAGCAGCATATCATGCTTGCATGTTCTGTCGATTCCAGATTGAATTTAGCCATAAAACTCATCAACTTCCTCTTCTTCTCCATCAATGGTTGGAGCTTAAACCTGGATTACCATCATATTAAAGAGCTGTCCACAAAATCTAATTGATCCTAATCGATTAGTGACTTTATTGTACCCAAATACTATCTTTCCTATATCTTTCCTGATCATGAAAGCAACGCTGTTCCTTCTTTGTTTTTCATGTCCTAAGTAGAAAAAGTATGTTCTTTGACTGAAAATGTCCAGTTGTAGTCCATTTCAATTCACTTACGCCTACAATGTCAATGTGTAGTTCATTAATTTTATCTTTCATTGTGTTTTTTTCCCATGTTCACTTTTTCCTACATTCCATGTTCCCACTATAATTCTGTCTTTGTAGCTTCAGATATTTTTTTCCTGCATGGTAATATCAGCACCTAGATGTTCTGAAGGCTTTAATCTTGCCATGTGATAAGCATCATCAGTACTCTGAAAGATCCACAGCTCTTCCTCAGTAGCATGTTGAATGCCACCTGACCTGAAGGACAATCACTTTATATTGTTTATCAGTGTGGTTTTCTTGGATACAGAATAAAGGAGTGGTTTACCATTGCCTTCTCCAGCAGAGTATGAAATGATGCTTTTGCTGTTGTCACCAAAGTGATCTTCTGCCTCCAGCATCTCCTATAAAGCAAGTCCCTGTGCTAAGAACGCCTGGTTTAAGGATGGCCCATAGTTAAGAACGGAGCCTACTGTAGCAAAATTAGAGTTAAATCCACAATGATTCAAGTTAAATACACAATCATTCGAGAGTCAGATTCAGCCGGCACGGCCCAGCACAGCGAAGGCACCGCTCAGCTTCGCATAAATCAATTTCACCGTCCAGGCACAAGCAGAGAAAAAGGGGAAGTGAAACCGCGAGCTGATTACAGCCAGGTGGGGATGCTTAACTCAAAACCGCAAGCGGATACTTTGTATCAGCGTGGTTTCCCCTCGGGCGCTGCAAACAAAGGAAAGCGCAGAGGCTCAGAAGCGAAGCAATCAACAAACGATGGAGAACTGAACTCCCAGCTTTGCGCGCAAACAGGCAAACCCAACAAAGGCAACAACAGCACAACCCATAGACTGCAATCAGAAAGACAAAAGCATCGGACTGAATCTGCCATTTGGGCAAGGGGGGATTACTGTGGGTAATCTGTAACTAAGCAACGGGGAAGCGCGGGAACGGGGAAGCTATAAAATACCATGTAAGCTATGCCAAGCCAACCCTGGCTTTGTCTGTACTTACTTATGTTACACTTGAGTAAACTTCTTTGCTGAACACATGTGTCACGAGAGTTTCTCTGAGACGAACGGGGTAAACCTTACATCGAGTTCATTACACAATATGACTTATACAGTATTATACAATAATACTGTTCCAGCGTACATTCAAATTCAACTTAAGGACAAACCTTGGGAACGGAACTCGTTCTTAAACTGGGAACTACCTGTATTGCAACTGCCTATTATAGGTGACTGCTTGCTTTAGCTGGGCAGCTGGGATGACCTTCACACTCTGGGTGACCTTGCTGGGAGTATATACTCTTGGTATACACTACCGCATTCTTTGCTCATCCCTCTCAGAAATGGCCTCTTACTATGATGAAGCAGCACAGCACAACTTAAGGTAGACCAAAGAATAGATTATCGGGCAAAGACAAATGCATTGAAGAAGGCTATAGAAACTCTATACATCTCTGAGTATTTCATGGTATCTTCCACATATTTATTAAGCGTGGCCCACAAAGCTATAAACTAGGCATTAATATATATTTAATGACTTGATTTTCCTTTCAAACAAGAAGTAGCAATGCTAATACAGTGGCATGTGTATGAGCCTTCTTCTCAGACTAATAGTTGTTTCCAAAGCCATCAACAGGTACACTCTGACCTTCCTTCACATATAGGTAGTCTTTGTTTGGCAACCACAACTGGGACCAGCAACTCAGTCATTAAGCAAAGCAGTCACTATGATTGTGCTTATGATCTTACTTCATACTTTGAAGGTCGTAAATGTGAGGATTGGTCATAAAGTTACTTTTCCATCACTGTTGTAACTGCAAACAGTCACTAAACAAGGCAGTCACTAAATGAGGACTATCTGTACAGACAAACCACCTTCAAAAGACAAGAAGAAGGATCAGTATCTTCCCACCCTAATTTGCCTATATATAGGTTTCTCATTTAAAAGTACAGTATTTTCCAGAATTTTTGTTACTTTAAACTTTTTTAAAATAAACCCTACTCATTAGAGCTCTGAGTTATTTGTTCTTGGGGTTAATTACTTCCAGTCCAGGCTGCCACCAGAAGCCTGAAAATGTGTCTGATACTACCTCTCTTTTCATAGCCATATTCAGTTTATTTTTATCATATTTTCCACAATTTCTGCTCAAAGCCATTTATAAAATTGTTCAAATACAAATACATACACATATGTATATATTAATTAGTTACAGTTCTTTTAAGCACATAAAATTCATAAACAAATGAGTTAACAGTATCAATAACTATCATAAAGCATCTAGTTCAATAGACTAACTGAAATATTCCCTCCACATACCAAACAGAAAAAAAATTATTCATACAGCGATTATTCAAACAACAGAAGTAGCTTTTCTTCTTCATCATGGTCCCATGCTTCTGCATCTGCTTCAATATGAGATTCACTGAGCTAGTATATCTACTAAGCCTGAGAATGGATAGCCACTTTGTGATATATTCACATATTCACAATATTGGATGGCTATATCATTAGGATATTATGCTTGAAGATAATGAGGTGTGGGATAACTTGGCTTTGAACATAAGCAGGGGAACAGAATGCACAAATGACCTGCAGTTCATTCTCTATGCTTCTTTATAATATCTGAAATGTAATCTATGCTTTTCCCTCCACACTTAGATATGCAAGCTCCCACTGAAAAAACAGCCTGCGCATCTCATAACTCAGATATCCAAGTTACACTTCAGGCATTCTAAAGAAGCAAAGAGATTATGAAATATAAATCATATGTGCTTCCTGTACCTCTCCCATGCTATATTAAGAAATTCAAAATTAATTTTGATAAAAAGAAAACTATTAAATCCATATTACACCCCATACATTTATTTGATTGAAAGAACTACATCTTTAGTAATCAGTGGCAAGATGAGCGCGTTGAAGTTTAGGAATGATGAAAGAAGACATATTTTTGTACACCATTTCCCTTAAGACATACTTTTATGTATGATTTTTTTTAATCAGAACATTTTAGAAAAGTGCAAAATCTGATTCCAATTCATATACTAATTCAGGAAGGGTTAATTCAATTGGTGCATATTAAATCACTAATCAAATGACATCTCTAGGCCACTTTTTAATGCCCACAATACAACAAACTTCTAAACCTGATCCATACTGAAGTGATTTAGAAGCCATCAAACACAAAAGATTCTGTCTTCTGACACTGTACTTCATAAGCACTTCTTAATGTCCATGCTACATCTGGTTGCTCTGAGATCAATCTGTGTGTCCTGCAATTCTCCAGGAGCTCCTGCAGAGTTAGCCACTCTTGTCTTTATAAGTTTTCCCCACCCTAAATAAACCCTTTATGCTCCTCCTCCCTCATCTCATGTAGCTTCTTCCTTATATAATAACAATGTTTGCTGTTGATTTTCTTCAATTATTTACTGTTTTATAGTGTCCATTTTAACCCAACTATTAACGTATTTATCATTTTCCTTGTTTCATATCCTTTGCAAATAATTTTATATCCTCTACAAATATAATACACTTATTCTAATTTATAAATGTAAAAAAGTAATGATACTTTAAAATTCTTCCTAAATTTTGCAAACTAGAACTTGAGAGCTTCATCACAGATTCAACCAAAAAGACTTAAAATGTGAACCTAAGCTGAGGGGACCAACAGCATCTGCCAGAGTCAAACTGGTCAATCTGACAAAAGCAGCATTGGGCTATTGCAAAATGAGAGCCTCCCCCCCACTTTTTTTTCTGCAGATACACACATTTAAAAGGAGCAGAGCTTGCAGCCTGATACTGCTTTATATTAATGACAGCAGCCAGAGGTGTACAGGCCATGCAAAGGAAAGGGAAGAGGACAAAAAAAATGAGACGCACAAGGCCTGATGATTTCTTGAGGTAAAATAGGATCTGCACTAGGCCTAACTGAAATCTTCATACATTATAACACTGGTTCTTAAATTGTAAGCATCTATCTCCTGGTGGGTTATGAGCAAATTTGAGAGAGGTCACAATTTTTTCTAGGCTTCCACAAGCAAGGCGAGATCATTGCCAGAACTTGCTCCTCTCTGTTTAGACAAACATCTGTCCAGGAAGAACAAGGCAAAGTCTGTCAGGGCTCCAACTAAATTCAACCTGCTTGCACCAGCCAGCTTCCAACAAATAGCATGTACTCATTTGCTCGCATACACTGCCTATTTGCACTCATTCCATCCCAAAAAGTTAGCAGGATTCCTGCTAACTGGGAAGGGGTGGGCAGGGATCACAAGCACAAAGGTAAACACATGCTGTCCCCTCACCTCTCCTTCTCCCTGGGTACACTTCCCACAGATCAGCTAGTCAAAGTCACCAGAGCAGAGCAGAGGAAGGGATCTCAAGAACAAGCTGAGCTGTTCCATGATGGTAGCCAAGGCCTCTGCCTGTGTGCCTACTTGCTAGGTTGGAGAAAGTTTGGCAGGTGGGAAGCGAGGAGACAGAGGGAAGATGGCCACTACTACCTCTCTGTCACCACATTTTGCTGGTTCTTTTCACAAGCTATAGCTGCTGCCAGAATTCTGACTGAGAGAGGGAGAAATAGCCTCTCCAATGGAGGGAGCAAGATGAAACCAAAATGGAGCACACAGGGCTGGGATGGACCAGTCAATGTTTGGTCTGTATTAGGATCTGGGTCTCCAGTGAGCACAACCTCAGGAGTCAATATGACACATCAGCAACTATTACATACCTCCCCATTTTATGTACCTTTCAATTCCAGCACAAACTGCCTAAAGATTGAGTTTTCTTTCAGGATTGGATCTCCTAAACAGCTATCACATTTTGGGGTCATTAGGATTAATTCAAAAGAGCCCCACTTACTATCTGACAGAGATGTTTTGCCAGAGCAGAAACAATTCAGGCTACCCTTTCTTACTATAATTGGCTTATGTTTTCCAGGTTCCTAATGTTTACAATATTGTTTGTTGACGTTCTTCATATTCCTAATGTTATCTCTTCCCCTCCTCCCACACATTTAAGTTTTCTCATACAAGCAGTAAAAGTTGAGAGAGAATGAACCCTTCCAGCAATGTAATGTTGGAATCTTTGCAAAAACCTAAGTGCAGTACGCAGTATCAGGAAAGCAGAAAGATTCTGGCATTGGGTTCATGACATTGGTACTATTGCTACAACTGAGCATATCCTAAAATCATTTCAACATTAAGGTACATTCCTACATATGCCAGATGCTGGTTGCCTAGGCTATAGCCTCTCTTCAGAACCTCTACCACCTCCTCCTTGGCAAAAGAGGAGCTGAAGAGACAGCAAAGAGCAAAGTTTTTTTATTGCCTCCCCCCTTCTTGGACCTTGGGGGAATAAAGTCATTGTGTCAAATAATCCTCCTTTCTCCCCCACTCCCAAAAAAACAGAGGAGGAACTTCATGGAACAATCCTTCCTTTAACCACCAAACTGGGACACATCTTTGTGAAAGAGATTCCAGTGTAGTCTGGAAGCCTTCCATCAGAGGGACAGACAGGTTAGCAGATTCTTCCTGCAAAGTAAAGGCAGGAAAGAGATACTGTGGAGCCACCATTGGCACAAAACAGGCTGCAACAACCTAGGCTGGGGTTCCTCTCAAAAGAATGGAAAAGAGGGAAAAAATCCTTGGTCATTCACCCTTTGCTTCCAGTAGTAAAAGGCTTAGAAATTTGACCCCAGGCTTTGACCAAAGCGTCCCTTTGATAATCTGCAGAGGATACCCTTTGACCATTCTAATGGTGGTGAGCCACAGCTTCCAGCATTCCTCACCCTTGTCCAGATGGGCTGGGACTGCTGGGAGGTGCAATTCAGCAACATCTGGAGGGCCACAGATCCATTATATAGGCAGGCCAAGTAAATATGTTACCTCATTTGGAATTAGAAACTAGGCTTCTCTTCTAGCAACTGCTTTTCCAAAATCTCCATATCAGCCTTGCTAATGCATTAGATAAATGCATTTAGATGCATTAAATAAATCAACTCTATGCTTTCGCCTCCATTCTTCTAGCACCAGATTCTATACCTTGGTAATGATCCCAATCCCAACCCTGTTATATTCCCCTCCCTCCTTATCTCAGATTTCATCCCTCAACCCATTGCTTCTAAAATATAATGTACACTGAATCATAGTTTCTGTCTAAGTTAGGAGCAATAGTCCTAACTATTTTTAAATATTTTTTAATGGGAATTAGAAATAAAAATGCCACTTAGAAATATTAAAATTGACCCAAACATCTGCACCATACTGCATATAAAAAATATAGTAAGCAGTAGTACTTTCCAAGAAAGGCTCTGAGTAAATATACATAAATGTGCAAACTTTGCAAGTAAGTGGAAGGTTTACTGGTGTAGGCTTCCACAGCCAGTATCTGTTGGGCAATGTTGCGCTTCAGGGTTGTCAGCCACAGTTGCCGGCAAAATGTCAGGAAATCTGTTCTCTAGACCATGGTCACTAAACTCTGAAGCTCAATACTGCCTAAATGGAAGGTTATTTAACTAAATAAACAACTCAAGCATATAAAATTAATTCAGAAGCAAATTACTCACTGAGGTTTATTCCTTGGAAGGAGTGCAAAGGATAGACTTATTCTTAGAAAAGTGTTCATAATCTAACTGCCTTACATTTTACTTAGTCTTTAAGGCAGAGCTTGAGAGCAAAAGTTGGATCAAGCCTGACAGTGTCAGGGGAAGCCTGTTTCCTCTGTCAAGCCCCTGTCCCAGTGTACTCCCTGTCTCCTTATACACTGAGAAGAACAGCCTTTTCTTCAAGAATAAGGCAGGAAGTTATCACTCTGTACATCCTTCTACAAAAGAAATCCACTTTCTCTGCTCATTGCACAGAAATATTCCTTCTCTGACCCACTGAAAATGGGAAATCCTCTAGAGGTAGAAAAACTCAGTGTTTTCTGAGAACTAAATGGGGGAATCTGTGTATTCCATCAATGGGCCATAGGTTCTTGATGCGTGCTTAAGAGTTCAAAAAAGTAAAGCTTCTAAGAAATCCCAAAAGAGGTAACTGATTTCTCAATACCCATGATTCTCAATAAACATGATACATAATTATCAAATAATTTGCTTATTAAGCAAATTACAGTAGATTGTTTTGCTCTAAAGGACTAAAATATGGCAACATTAACCCTGGCAAAATGTTTATTTTTAAACTTCCATATACAAAAGGAATCAATCATAGGAATTTTCTTCTAAATCAGGATTCTCACTTAAAATGCTATCTAATCAACATCAAATAAAACAATACAGTTACATTGTTTCAATACATAATTTTTCTAAAGTACCACAGGAAATTTTTTGCAATCACTGTGGACTATACATTTTAACAGTCTCTTACTATTTTATTATAATATATTATTATATTAATATAATATATAATATATTGTAATATTATAATTATATATTATATATTAATATATATATATTAGTCTCCTTTTGTTTCTCACAATTCAAGAATTCTTTACTAATTTTTATAAGCTTGCTGCACTAAATTTAAACAGTTAAATTATAAATTCTAGGCATGTGTTGTGTATCCAGGAGTTTTTATAAGTGAATATGAACATCAAATATGAATTTTCAGCTACTTATTTCAAAGTATATGAACTTCTGCCCCCTAAAAAATAAAAAATTAAAAGGTGCCTTGACCTTGGCACATGATCAGACTACTCCATCAGTATCTATCAATATCAAAAACTATAGATGCCTTGATCTTGAAATACAATAAAATTGAGCAAGAAGAGGAAAAAGGAAGAAGGTCCAAGTGAGAATGAGTTAAGAGGTTTCACACGTCATAAGAGAATAGTAAACACAGTATTCTATTTGTATTCTATTTGTCTCTTTAAACTACTGCTACTAGTTACTTTAGTTCTTTGGTTCACTTCACAGAAGCAGCATAGCCCATCTTTCATTGAATGAAGAAAGAAATTTAGCATATAGAAACAAAGTAATGTTGGACCATGGGCTATAATGAGATTCCACATTTTAGTAAAACTAAATAAAATTTCCTCAAGTATATTTAAAATACGTGCGTGCATGGATGGGTGTTCACATTTGTATGTGTGCTTGTGTGCTTTTTGCCATGTTAGGATTTCCTCTAGCACAGAAGAGAAAATCTGCTGTTCTCAAGTATCACTGCTATTTGGGGGTAAGCTGTTTTAATATGCACTTCCCATTCTGGGGAAGAGGAAATTCTTCAATTAATAAACCGGGTGGACTGAGGCGAGTTTTAAAAGGTTTAATCAATTTCATCTGCACTTAGGATAAAAAGACTGATTATTCTCCTCTTTTCCCCTTCCACACTAAACTTTTTTTTAAAAAAAATCATAAAATAAATATTTTATTTTAAATTCTTTGAGGTTAATATCTCCTGTTTCAGGAAATATTGTCTGTTTCATGCAGTGAGTATGAAACTTACTCCTGTGATCCCCCCCCCTTAACATTTTTTGTGCTTTTTTAAAAATCCCTGTTCTGAAACACGTAAATTATTCTCCATTTCTTATATAGTAACACCTTGGGAGAAGCTATAAGCAATACAGGATTTTTGTAGGTACCTCTGGGAAACTGACAGAGCAAACACCAAAGATTTTTCCTGAATATGCAAACCTTCAAAATCCCACATTAAAGAGAGAGGGCCAAAAGTGCATGAACTATACAAGAAAAAAAAATCTATAAACCAATGCAAATCATGTATCAGAACCGGATACCAGAGCTTTAGACAGACAATATTTTAAAAAGAAATAGGAATTCCCAGTGTGATTCCAACATCCCATAAGTATTTTGAGGTATGCTGTTCCATATGGAAGGTGTCACTAAATCCCAAAGGACAGAAGTACTGGATAAGCCACAGGGAATCAACCACTTTTTAATATCTCAGTTGCTTCCTTTGAAAATCCAGCACAGATTACCATGGGGGCAAGATACTACATTAGAACAATGGTTGGAACATATTGTATATATTTAGCATCCAGGATTTAACTGAGTGTTTTTAAGCATTGTGTAATTGCAGCCAATCCTAACTTACCTTGTTTTTTTAAAAAAGTGGTAATTTTTAACAAAAAAAGCATGAAGCCAAGATGCCATGACTTCCTGTTGATTTGCAACTATAAATCTGTATTGACTCACTTTAAGTATCAGAGACCACTACATTCTTTAAACATCATTATCATCTTCCTTCATCTGTCCATCTATTTATAGCATGGTGCAGTGGTTAGAGTGGCAGACGAGACTAGAGGCCACCAATTTCTTACAACCAGCTCAGACATGTAATTCAGTAACTTGACCTTTAGAGCAACTACCTTCACATTTTAAATCAGGGTGGCACAATGTTTTTTCAAGCTGAAGTCCTTACTTAGCCTCTAAATGGATTCCAGGTCTCCTTCCTGTACTTAATCTGTTTGAAGGTATCTATTATAATAACTTTGTGTTCAAATTCATAATTTCACTTTACACAACAGAATATTTAGGCCTTTGGGGTTAAATTGTGTGGTTTCATTCATATATGGTAACCTAATCTCATGGATCGAGTATAAGTCCAACAGGATGACTATCAGAGTTGAACCAATGTTATTGAACAAGATAGCTAAAAACAGAGAAACTGCTAGCTGCTACAGACATTAGTCTAATAGGGAGGCATGCAGTAGAGCACCTCAGGGTTCTGTCCTGGGCCTGATGCTGTTCAACATTTTCATAAATGGCATAGACAAGAGGATAGAAGATGACATAAAGCTGGAGGATGGGGGGAGGTGACTGTTAACACCACAGGTGTTGTAGGTTGTTGTAGGTCCAACAACATGCAATATTCAACAATATTCAGTTCAATGGCAAGAAATATAAGGTTACTGAAAGGCATGAACATGTTCCTGACCAAAATGCAGTAGCAATCCATATCTTAGCCATGCAACTATCAAAACAACCTGAGACTTCAAAATGAAATATCTCTTACAAACATGTTGGTCAAATTAAAGAAATACATTGACTATTTTTTCCCATAAGAAATATCCAAGTCCATCAACCAGAGAATTCAAACCCTCCTTGAGAAAAGACATTGTATATTATATTCACATTTTTCATTCTCAGCTACAAACTTCAAATTCCTTAGATTAACACCTGAAAAGATAAAGAGGTCTTTGATTTTTGGACTCAACAGAGCACCAATATTTTCTTTCAAAATGCCAAAATTTAGAATTAATTCAAGAGGTTTCAAATTTTAAAAATTATATTCAAGTTGCAAATTGTCTTCAAATTTGGGACACTGTCATGTGTGAAACTTGCTTTCATGCCTGTCTATCTGTCTGCTTAGGATCAAAGTGTTAATGAGATTTTAAAAAACCATGGCAATATGGGTAACAAGAAGCAAGCAAAGAAGCAGGAATTTTTTTCAGAACATTTAGGCCTGTAGAAGACGCCAAAAAGGCAATTCAGTAATAGCTAACTGGAGATCATTTACATGTGTCAATAACCATATATGAACTGGAGGAAAAATGGAAAATGCAATACAGAGGTATTGCTTTAACTATATCTTAAGATACACTACATCACTCATTACACTTTAAGAATTCCAATTAGTTTGATTAACTATCTCCTCTTCCTACTTCCCAAAAGAACTGTACCTCCCACAAGAGGAGCTGTGTAAGAACATTATTCAGACAAGCATGAACACACTGCAGCAACCCAAAAAAGGAAACATACCACCTATATAACATCTTCTAACAAAATGGATAACCATGCAACTTTGTCAAAAAGTGCCTGACCACTCAACTCACTACAGCACAACCAATACAAGCTATGAAAAGGATAACACTACCAAACGTCAGAAACATCTCAGAAACAACCAGCAAACTATTACAACCACACAGCATCACCGTAGCACACAAACCAACTAAAGCCCTCCAAAACATCTTAAGTAAACCAAAAGACCCAGAAGCCCAAGAAGAAAAAACAGGAGTCATCTACAACATACAGTATAAGGACTGTAACAGCCACTATATGTAGGACAGACAGGCAGAAGACGAGCAGAGCGCATCCATGAACACCAACTAGCAGTCAGAAAACACAGTGAAAATTCCTTAGTTTCACAGCTCATGGACAGACTAACCATAGTTTCAACTGGGAAACTGAGCATCCTAGATTAAGCCAAATCCAAAAATGCTAGGAAATTCTGGAAGCTTGGCATTCAGACAAATCAGCCATCAGTAGACACACAGAAACAAACCATATTTACGCACCACTCAAAAAAGACAATAAAAAGCTAAGAAGGAAACAAAAAAGTCCAGAACACATCCCCTGTAATACCCAGCACCCAGATAAGCAGGGATTAACACCAGACAAACAATCAAGCAGAAAACAGTACTCTAATCAAGGAACTACCAAGGAGAAAGCCACACCCTCACCAACACTGGCAGGGCAAGCTACTGTATATAAACAGAGACCAAACTCCACACTCACACTGATGATGTTATCTAGTTGAGTAATGAAATGTCTGCAAGGAAACAACCAAGCTCAGAGAGCATCAAGGACTCCACAGTTCAACCCTGAGCTACATAGATTCTCTTCTATTGGAACTATCTCCTCTCTCATATACAACTTTGTTGAAACATTGCTCTACTCTAAACCCTTTAACCTGTGAATCATACATAAACATATATTTCCTGATGTAAATAAAATCTTAAAATATACCCCCAAAATATTCCCCAACAAAGAATATACTACATCCACAGTCATGTAGAAATATCTTGTGATTTGCAGGGCTGGGGCTGAATATTCAGTAGAAATATTATTAGTTCAAACTCTGCTCTACTTGTTGGGAGATATTTTGTTTTGAGATCAATACCATATGTATTCATATGATGCTTTGAAAAATTCAATATAATTTAGCATTTAACCTTGGGCTTTATACAAATGACCATAAATAGCATCTTTAACTTGGGGGCGGGGGCATCAAGCATTCTAAAGTGCAAACAGGGTAGAAAAAAAATGAATTCTACAAAAGGGCACTGTCTTAATTTACATCACATTTATACATGCATTTTACAAAGTTTTCTACTAAATGCACAGTGACAAATGGAATTGATTACATCTAATCAATAAATCCTAAAGAAACCAAGAAAAGTATTGTGGTCCAAAGACCTTACATTAAAAGACCACACAACATCACTATTAGTTCAAAAACAACGGAGTTTCAGGATCAGATATTGTTTGAAATCTCTATATACCCTGAAAATGTCCTTGGAAAGGTTTTAAGGGGATCCCAACATTAATAAGTGGGTCTTCAAAATATGTTCAGCATTCCAAACTTTTCAGATTCCAAGGAGAAAGAATACAGAATCTACACCACAATTGAACGGCTAGCCATCCTTTTCCAAGATCTTGTGATTCTGGATTCATTAGCCTTTACCACATGCTACTCAGGGAAGAGGAGTGGCCTAGCAGCAGCAGCCTTACAACTAACCTTAGCCCAACTTAGTGGGCCACCTGCAATAG
Source organism: Liasis olivaceus (assembly GCA_030867105.1). Taxonomy (NCBI): domain Eukaryota; kingdom Metazoa; phylum Chordata; class Lepidosauria; order Squamata; family Pythonidae; genus Liasis; species Liasis olivaceus. The sequence continues at coordinate 44,411,684 of CM061348.1, read as the reverse complement.
TCAGCACCTGGGGCCTCTTACACCAGTGCTCAATGATAGGCACTGCTTCGGAGGTGGTACCAGGCTCTCAGTGCAGCCGAGAGAGCCTTGGCAAGTGAAAATGGACTAGGAGGCTGAGGCTGCCTAAGGAGGGAAAGAGAAGGCAGCCAGCGAGCAAGCCAGAAAAGCATCTGTCTGCTCTGCCCTGAAGATCTCTTAACTGGAAAGGAGCAAGCAAGCAAGATCTCTCTGCTTAGCAAGGAAAGAGAAGAAAAAGAAAAGCAGGATTTGGGCAGCTCTTATTGGGATGGATTTCCCAGATTATATCATCCTAGATAGGATTCTGGAAAACTGTATTACTTATTAACCCTGTGATAAAACCAAATATTGGTATTCTGGTTAATTAAAACACACAGCCAGCTAAGTGGTCAAAAGGAAATGGCTGTTTCACAGCTGTTTTGCAACAGTCTATGTTGAATGGTATACTCTTCATTTCCTTCATTTCTGACTCACTGAAGTCTTTTGTATAATTGTATGAAAAGGCTTCAGTGTTGCAGCCCTCAGGCTAATGAGCTAGTTCTCATGCAGCACTTGTGACAGTTTGAGTTTGAAACCCCTGCATTTGATTGTGTTAGACCTCTAATGGGAAAATAATTGTTACTGGACTCCTGGGTTCTAGTAGAAAGTCTTGTGTATGTAAGAGCCCACTGGATCGCCTTGCTTCTAGCTTCTCAGTTCTACTGCTTATCTGTCACTAACCTGGTTCCAAATGATATTCCCTAACATTTCCAAGTACAGACTTTTGTGGGCCTGTGTATAATAATTGGGATGAGAAGTCCACATTATTTTCTTTACCCATTTTCATAAGAATATCTACAGCCGTAATGCCAATAATCAGTCAGTTTTTCATAGTACAATTTTTTCCAACTTATCAAAATTAAATAAATATTTCTCATAAATAATTGCTAATTATGCACACACAGTTCAAGAACTTCCAACACCATGCAATAACCTGAAACCACCAAGTGATCACAACAGTATTCTGCACCTACAAATTTTTTGGTACTTCCCACATATAGATACATTTAAAACTATGAGATTATCATTATGGGAAACCACAATAAACTATGATAAACCTATCTACTCCTTTACTTGCAAGCACAGAAGACTGAAAGCATCTACTTTTAGTTTCAAATTAAAAAAAAAACTCCTGTACATCCCAATACAGAAAAGTGTTTTATATTCTAAACTGCAATGAGCACATACTGGGTTTTTAGATCCTTATTTCTTAACTTACTACACCTAGAGTACCCACAAAGTTAGATCAATATTATAATTATTAGGAGAATTGGAGCCAGGAGACACTTCATTGAAGGCCACATTGTATGTTTATGGTAAATGAGAGCCAATCTGGTCTAGTGGTTGAAGCACCAGGCTAGAAACCAGGAGACTGTGAGCTCTAGTCCTGTCTTAGGCATGAAAGCCGGCTGGGGAACTTTGGGACAGTCACTCTCTCTCAGCCCAACTCACCTCACAGGGTTGTTGTTGTGGGGAAAATAGGAGGAGGAAGGAGTATTGGTATGTTCACTGCCTTGAGCTGTTTATAAAATAAAGGCAGGATAAAAAAAAAATCTTTAAAAAAAAGTAAGAGATTAAGGCAGGAAATTCCTGGCTCAGGTTTATTACAGTCCTAATTTTATATATGATAATTCTTCAAGTAGTATCACCAGTCATATGATATTTTTATCTGTCTTTGAAACATGAACGATGAGTACTTTAACTTTTATTCCCTTTCCACAGAAAGAGCTCAATTTGTGTTATGCCAACAGTTCTATATACAATCTACATGGGGAGGGGAATACAAGCAAACAGCCACGCATCTTCTATTATTTCAGTTAAAATACATTCAACATATACATTCAGCAATATGAAATAGAAAAATATGTGCACAGCATCCAAAATATATAAATATTTAAAAAACAAAATCATGAGCGACATTAAAAAAAGTTTCCTTAGGTGACACAGATCAGATTAAAAATTGTGCGGCTGTTCATTAATGATGTCAAGCTGGTGATCCTGGCAACATGTTCAAACAAATTCCAGGTAACGCTGACAATAATGCTGAATGGGTTCTTTGAAAGGAATATAGTCTCTCAGCTAAAATTATTTGTACTTCAAAAGTTCAAATCAGTTCTAATATTTTACATTTACACATAGCATTGTAAATCTTCAAACCTGAAAGCACAGCTTTGAATTACATGTGACCTATTGCCAGCATACAAAACTGATTGTGCCCAAAGCCTCCAAGAATAAAAATTATGATTTACACTGAAAAGTGTTACTGTTCACTTTTATACTTTAAACAATTGCTCCTCAAGTGAACAGTCCCAAGTACCTACTGATCCACAAAATTCTCACAGATCTTTTAAATAAGAATGAAAAAACAAAAAATCCCACTTAGAGGCAAGTTTGTTAGTTTCCTCCCACCATCTCCAACCCTGGAATAACATCACTCACAGTTATAAACAGAAGGAATGTACAATACAGTGGAAAAAAAAGCTCAGGGCCCACATATCCTGTAGCTCTGCATTTGACAAACAAAAGGTTGGGGGAAGAAAGAGGGGGTGGGGTACAGGGAATAAAGGCTTAAAGATTAAAGTCACAGGCAGAGACAGACGGCTCTGTTTTTTAATAACTGAAAACATGAGTTGTGCCTGAATGTGTTCATTGTTTTACCAGCGGGGGGAGAGTCTACGCATGCGGGACTTACTGGCGACAGGGCTGCCTTTCCATCAAAAGTAAGATTTACAAAAGGAAAAAAAAAATGATGCCAACCCAATGCCTTAATTTCCCCTCTTGTAATGTTTAATGATGCAAGTCAGGTACCTCTTCTCACTCACCAACCTCTTCTCATTAAAATGGAGAAATTTCAGATATTGACACCCTAACAAACAAATGAATGACATTCAAATCCATTCATGCAAGCAAAAATAAGTATATTATTATGTTATGGAAGCAAATAAACTATTGACCATCTAAAATTATACTTTAACTTTTAAGCAATATTTCATAATCTAAGGTTTTACTACAAATATCAGGTTATGCTCTTATTGATAGTCTTTAAGAAATTAATCATTTTCATGCTCAGTCAACATAGTGAAATTCATATTATTTTGCTTCAGCTGTAGTTTCATACTTCTTAAGTTTGGCTCATCCAATGGGAAAACAAAAAGTTGCTTAACAATTTAAAAATGCAGAATTTTACCTGGAAAGTGATGGAGATGCAGATATATGGTATAGACTACAAATGCTTCTATCATTAAAGAAAACCCTGGATACTGATAAAGCCAAAAGAAAGGAAGCTGGGTTAAGTACAGCTTGAGAACCTATCAGCCACTTTCTTACAAAGTAAAATAGAAAAGAATTCCAATCTGGATTTATAAAAATCTACTTCACAATGACAGGGCATTAATATAAACATATTTTAACTAATCTTGAATTTGAAGAAAGATTTCCAGTTTCATATCACTTCAAATGATGAAGAGGAACATATTACAGAAAATTAAGAGACAGAAACATGCCATCCACAGATTCACTAACAATTTAATAACTACTGAAAACATCACATAAAAATTAACTACAATAATAACATTATTCTTTGTATCTTTATAAGCTGGGGGTATAGTGAAGAAAAAGATGAGCCCTGCAATTAAGCCATTAAAATCAGATGCAGCAATAAACATGCATATAGTAGATGAAACAATCATGATCATTTAGAGTAAAAAAATATAAAAAGAAAAACTTTAGCCACCATTATGTTAATGCATCCTTCAGAGTCTAAACTCCATAGAATCTTTTAAGGAAGGGGAACAAAACACAGTTTATTATTAAACCTGCATAGCTGAATATCGCTATAACAATGTATAACCATCACAAGCAACCTGAGCTACCCTTATCTATTGGATGAGAATCATTGATTACCCTCTTCTCCCCCTACCATTTAATAATACATCCAAAGTTTCAGAGTTAGGAAAACCATTATAGAATTAACACCAACATCATTGTGTAAAAAGTTACTTCCTGAAACCTAAGTTTGTTGTCTGCAATACAGCTTCAGGGCAAACCAGTAAAAGAGTGGTTGGGAGGAAGCTTAGGTCTGTACTCTGTTGTTCCTTACTACTAGGAAAATATAATCAGGGTGGTAAATTACCTTGTACAACCAAATTGTACATTAAAGTTTTGAAACAGTCCATTAAACATAACATTATGAACAAGACTGAAGGTCCGAGTGGAAGACATTAGACATGCATTCCAAATCAAGGTTATGAAACTCAGTCTACCAGGCAGGCAATTGTCAGCAGGCACTGCAAATGGTCAACAGTTTCCACCAACAAGGCAGCATAATTAGCCCACAGGCTATACTGGCAACTTACCAAGATACAAAACGACATTGCTAATTTGTAGCATGAACCACCCACAGCTGAACTGGAGAAGGCTAGTCTATGATAAAAAGATCCAGAAAAATTGTCTTGATGCAGTAAAGGCTGATAAGATGTTAGAATACGAGAAAACTAATCCAATTGTTTCTACCTACCAAAGGCACATTTGACAAACAAAGCACTGAAAAAATACTACTTAAGTGCTCTAGAATCTACCATAGGATCATATATTACCCTCGGCTCTCCCTTCTTAAATACAGATTTTAATATTTCCGTGTTTAGGATTATTTTGATGGATCAGTCTACCTCAGGGGCAAGCTACTTTCTTTACATTTTAAACCTTTTAATCAATCTTTGAGGACCAGAAGGGGAAGGTGATGAGGTAATGATGCTTTTACAGGAGGCAGGACTGAAAGTTGTCATAGAGAAATTTTTTAAATGGAAAACTCCCTTACAAATCCTTCTTTGCTTTCCCAATTCATTTATTCAGTAAGCCTACTTCATAAATCCTAGTTGCCTTATATTCCTCCTACAGTCTCTGCTTATTCGGCAGGAAATAGTCATTTAATCATCAATAATGGGCAATTAGCCGTTCTCAGAATACACCCCTCACAATCAGCAGCCGTTCAGATTACTTTTTCATGGTTAAGAACCCAATCCCTCAGAACACACCACTTCTCTGGTCATTTTCCTCTTCCTCTTGTCTCTGCCTCTTATTTAGCTTAACTCCTATGGCTCTCCATACATATATACAAGTCTGAATTATTTCAAATCATTTACCTACCCACACAACTGGGGTAGCACTTTTTCCTCCTGCTTTTATTACAAAATGTAATTATAAACTTAATCTATTGCAAATTTTCTATCATGAATTCAATTCAATTCAATTCAAACCTTTATTGGCATTACAAACATTAAAATACAAGGAATTAGCATATCATAAGGGTGACAGCAGGAAAACAATACTCAAAGAAGAGTCTGGTTACATTTCCTTTTGAACACTTCCTCCAAGAACTTAGCAACAATTTGGGTAATCTCGGATATAGCATCACAAAGCAAATATCGGCAGGATGACACAGGATCCACGTCGTTCAGAGGGTATTTGCCCTGCAAGGGTCTTAGAAGCAAATCATGCCGAAGAGACACAAATAAATAACAATCGAAAATGATATGATAGATTGTATCTGGGCTGCCACAAAGACAGAGCCTGTCATGGATGGGAATGCATTTATACCTTCCAAGGAGCACCTTAGAAGGAAAAGCATTCACTCTAGCCAAGAAAAAGGCTCTTCGCTGGGAAGGTAACGCGAGATCGTTGAAATTATGCGCCATGTTGCCCAATTGATTTTCTATACCAAGCATGGCAGGGGAGCATACACGAGGTTGGGCTGGTCTGAATTTATGGTATTCTAAATCCAAAAGTCTCTGTTTAATAGTGCTAAATACAAAGCTTTCATCTGAAAGGTATAGGTCCTCAATTGCAATCCCAATCTGCTTAATCTTGGATATAATATGTCGTGACCATTGCGAGATGTAATTGTCTTTTTTGAGATATGATAGCAGACTTCGAGGAGCTGCTCTAAATAAGATTCTGAGCCAATATTTAATTGTTAATATCCAGGCTTTAGTTTCCATTAAACTTTGACCCGTTTCTAGGCAGATTATGGGATAAGAGATGCAATTAGGAGCCCCTAAGAGCTGCCTCAGAAAGGAAGCCTGTATACCTTCCACTTTAGCATTAAAAGCTCTCAACCAAAGAGGGATACCATAAAGTATTTGAGAGAGAGATTTGGCTTTAAATATCCTAATTGCTGCTGGTACAAATTGATTGCCTCTTGTAAAATAGTATTGTTTGATCTGGGTGGCGGAACAATTGGCTAAGTGAATTGACTTATTACGATGAGTTACCCAAGAAAGATTATAGCTAAAAGTAATGCCAAGGTATTTAAAAGTTTTGACTTGTTCGATTTCTGTACTGCCCATAGACCATCTCGCCAGACGCCATCTTTTAGCAAATATTATTACCTTTGATTTGGAAAAAATAATAGTGAGTTATTTTGACAATAATTATAAAATGCCTCCAAATATCTTCGTAAGCCCACCCTCGAGCAGGAAAGAACTGTGGTATCATCGGCGTAAAGTAACAATGGAGTAGGAAGACTGCCAAGACTGGGAGGATGACCATTAACTGAACTAAGGGAGTGGGTCAAGTCATTCAAGAAAAGATTAAAAAGGTGAGGAGCAAGGACACAGCCCTGCTTAACTCCCTTCTGTGTAGGTATTCTCAATGTTAAATGACCCTTAGTCGAATATTTAACTTGACAAGAGGTGTCTGTATGCAGTTTCTTTAGTAGGAACAGCAGCCTCAGATCTATTCCTTGTTTCTTCAATTTAGACCATAGTACATCCCTCAGAATTGAGTCAAAAGCACTTTTAAGATCTATAAATGCTACAAAAAGCTTTTTCGTTTCTAAATTCAGGTATTTTTCAATTAGGAAGTTCAATGTAAGACAGTGGTCAATCGCAGAATTTTCTTTGCAGAAGCCTATCTGTTCAGGCCCAATTACATTATTTGTATACATCCAATCTAGTAGACAGCGTTCAAGATGTTTAGTGTAAAGCTTGCCTAAAATAGATAAAAGGATGATTAGTCGAAAATTACCAGGCTGGTCAAACCCACCTTTCTTGTAAATTGGAATTATTATCGAATTGAGCCAAGTGTTCGGAATTTTGCCGTAATGATCAATGAGTGTAAATAAGGAAGCCAACGGCTGGGCCCACCAATCAACATGTTTTTTAAGTAGTTCAGCTGGGAGCCTGGCCAGGCCAGGCGATTCTATCGTGAAAGAATAGTGGTGATTCCCCGCTTTTGGGACATACCGGGGACCAAGGCACAGAGGAACTGCTTTTCTATAGCAGTGCCAGCCTTTTGGAATGGCCTCCCTTGGAAATTAGACTAACCCTGACTTTTGTTGCCTTCCAGAAGGAGTTGAAGATGAGTTTTTTTATAGAAGTACATTTGGGGCCTTATGTCTGTCTTTTGGTTTGCTTTACTAGATTGTTTTTGGTTGCTTGGTTTGTGTGTTTTACCTTGCTGGATTTTATTAGATTCTGGATGTTTTAATGTTTGTATTAGCGTGAAATTGTGAGAGTCCTGGGTGAGTGGAGTTGAACCCAAATGTGATTGATTGATTGATTGATAAAACAGACCTTGATCCAGCTTTGCTGAAAGTTATATTCTATGAAAATGTAGCCTTAAAAATCTGTGGCCGTATTATTTATACATAGTAAAATGATACTGAATACACACAGTAAAGGTATTTTCAGCAGAATGCTAACTCATTGCTTTAAAAAATCTAGTTTTGTCATAGTTTTATCCAACATCACTTCCTAATCATGCTATAATACAACTCAGCTCCATTACCACTAATCTCATATAATTGTTCTATCATAATTCTTAGCTCTTTATCAATCTAGTAGCATGAATTTAAAGCAAAGACAAGTCAAACAAAGCTTTCCAAAATCAGCCAGTCTTCAGAAATCCAAACTATTCTTCAACATAGCCAATAAGACTGTCAGCCTCACTAGGTAAGCCAGACCAGGAAATCAGCTCCATATTCGCTTCCGAATATTATCTTGTTTCTCAGGGCTTAAAAAATGTTTCAGCCCCTTTGCCTAGGTAATGTTGCATATTTCCATCAATGCCACCTTCCTTACGCTATAGGTATGGTGATATTAGACAGCAGTGAAGAGACCTAGGTTCCAGTCTATCACCTGCTACAGAAGCTCACAGGCTGATTTTGAGTCACTTTCTCTCAGCCCTTGTTGTTGTTGATATAACAACATATATATGGGGGGGTGGGGGGAGAGTGAATGAGTGCATAATACAACTGGTAAGAGTAGAAAATGTCATCTAAAAAAAGAAAAACTGACAATACAAAGAAGAAGAATGCAGAAAGAAATTCACCTTTTTATTGGTCTGAGGAATGGAAAGAAAAGTGTAGAGAAAGGAAGTGTGAGGCACTTAGGGCTTTTTTTGTCTCTGTCCTTCACATCTGAAGATAAAATTTTAAACAAAATCATATTGTACAACAAATAACCATTACAATAATTATGTTTTTGTTACCTTGCAGAACTTAAACATCAACTATATATCTTCTACATAAAACAACTCTCATTTTAAGAGTTTACTTGATTATTCTGTTCTGTTCTATAAATGCTATCCAAATCTAACATGTCAGATATAATAATTCCCCCAGGATTAATAACCCTTTTGCATCATCAAAACCATACAGGTAGTCCTTGAGTTAATGATGGCAATTGGGACTGGAATTTCTGTCTCTAAGCAATGTGGTCATAAAGCATGACATCATATGACCATATCGCTTAGCAACAGCAATCCCTGCAGCCCGTTGCCATTGAGGTGGCAGGATACAAATGGAAAATTATTTGTAACTTCATTCTGATCTTTATCCTACATTTTTGGGTTATGTAGTCCTATCCTACATTTTTGGGTTATGTAGTCCTAACTAGTAACCAAGTAGTGAACCTCTTCTCTGGAAGTGTTTTTTTAGCTAGAGGCTTTGCAGTGATAAGTCTCGGAAGCAAATATGAGAAGAAGTCTTTGTTATATCCTATATTTTGTATGAAACTGGTATTTTGTGAAGTTTTACATTTTAAATGTAACTCTCTGTAACTTTCCTTTCTGCTGATGCTGAGTGCTCTTATCTCCCTCCCTCCTCAGATAGCAATGCTCTAGACAGCAAGGCCGAAATGTACCCAAAACAAGGTACGACTGGTGAAGACAAGGACTTGTGGTTTAGCTACCAGCAATTGACCAAATTTGGAGTACGGAAGGCATGGGGAGGGCACTGAGGGGGGGATTGGGGAGAAACGGCTCTTGTAATGATAAAAAGGCTTGGTGAACTCCTTTTCGGGGTTCAGTTGTTTGCAGGGACCTGCGAGTCCTAACTGAACCTTTGAGCAAATAAAGCTTCTCCCTGAATGACCCAGTGAGAGTCTCGTCATCTATAAATGTTGCGTTGCTCCCACCCGTAACACCATTATTAAGCAAGGATTGTGGGTTGTTAAGCGAGTACCTCCTCCCAAGTTCCTGCCGGCTTCCAACAACCAAAGTCAAATCTTATAGCCCTTTTTCCCCACTCCCCCACCCTTTGGAATGATCCTGGCACTGGAATAATTAGCAAGAAAATAATTGATGTTTGTATTTACATACATTGGAGAGGAAGGGATTACAAGAGAGTAAGCAGGCACACAATTGGGAATACACATAGAAAGGAACACGCTAGTGCCAGCTCTTTGCCTAGTCCACTGGTCACCCCTTAGGAAGCAAAAAAGCCTTGCGTGTGAAATTGATTAGGATCTTATCAATTTTAGACAGCAGCAGCAGCTGTCCAGTCTTCTGATCAACTAATGAAGGTCACAGAGCTGAGCTTGTTAACTTGTGGTTAGCACTTTTTTGGGGACTGTGTGCTATGGAGAAAAGCAGCTTAGCTTTTTTAGCTTGTTTAGGCAATCTCTCCGTTCTGTGAAGTGGGGGGGGGGAGAAAAACCGGGTCAGGCCCAGGACGATATGTACTAACTATAATGGCAAATAGTCACTTTTTCCTCTCTCTCTTTACTTTCATTTCTTTCCCTGAGTTTAGTTTGTATAAGTTTTATTATTGTAATTAAAATCTTCAATAATTATACATTATATACAACTGCACAAAGCATATTTTGTCTTCCCTAGTGTCAACAGGATACACAGGCCTGATCATCTTGGTGAAATATACCAACAAAGATCAAGTAGATAAACAGAGAATATATATTTGCAACGTATTTGAAAAATATCGCATGATGTTCTTATTAGCAAGATAGTTAACTGTGGGTTGGATAGAAAAACAATCATGGATAGTTAGTTGACTTGAAAATAGAAAACAAACCAGAAAAACCAGAAAAAAGAAAACAAAGAAAACTGAAGGGAAGTGGGGGTGGATCACAAGGTTTTGTCCTGGCCCCTGTATTCTTGAACATTTTTATCAGTAACTTGGGTAAAAAGATGGAGTGAATACTTCTTCAATTTGCAGACTGTAAATACTGAACAAAATAGACATAAAGTCTAAAATAATCTTGATAAGTTAGAGAAATAAGCTAAAAATAACAGAATGACATTTAACAGAACAAATAACAAGTTACACATTTAGGAAACTGAAACCAAAGACACAGATATAGAATGAGGATACTTGGCTTGGCAACTGTACTCACAAGAAATATACTGAAACAGTCACTGATTAAAAAAAGAACAAGACCATACAGTATGGCCATAAAAAGGCAAATACAATTTTAGGCTGCTTCTAGAGAAGCATAATTTCTAAATCAAGAGAAGGGATAAATCCATTTTATTCTACATTTGTCAGACCTCACCTTGAGTATTATGTCTGACACCATATTTTAAGAAGGATTCAGACACTGTTTTAGGACAATATGAACGATCAGGGAACTGGAAACCTAAGTCCTGTGACAAGAGATTGAGGGACTGAGAATGTTTAGCTTTAAGAGAAGACCAGTGGAAAATCTGATGGCATTCTTCACTAACTTAAAAGGTAGGCACAGAGAAGGTCAAGACCTACTTATCATCTCAGAATGCAGGACACCGAATATTGCATTTAATTTTCAGGAAGGCAAATTCAGGATGAATGTAGAGCAAGCTTCCTAAATGTAAGCGCAGTTTGACAGTGCAGTCAATTGCCCAGAGAGGAAGTGGGCTCCCCTTCTATATTCATACAGAGACTAGACGGCTTTTTGTTACAGTGCTTTAATTTGGATTTCTACCCTGAGCAGGAAGTTGACTCAATGGTCTAAATGGCACTTCTGTAGATGTTTAATAAGAAAGCAATTGTAATTATCTAAGTAACTTTTATATATCCCAAGAAACCAAGCTAAGATACTAACAGAGCTAGTTAAAGATCTTACTGAAAAAGGCTCTTTGAAATCTCAGAGGCTGTTAAAAAGGACAGGTAAGTGGGGGAAAATACTACTTCAGCATTTTTCTTGTTTTTCCAATTCACATGAACAATGTTGGATATTAATTGTTTTCAGCCAAAAATCTGCTGAAATTGCTGTCAGACGCATTCAGTAAACCAACAACAGCCCCCACCTGCAAAATACATTGCTAAGATACAATTATACTTAATTAAAAGACTACAGAATATGTTTTAATGAAATGCTGAAACTGCCAAATGAGCCTAGGCACAGAACAACAAGAGTAGCCTAGGCTCAAACTTTTGGTACATAAAAGCACAGAGAGCAAAAGAAAAACTTGAGCAGAAAGCACAATCTCAACAGAGCCAAAATATACCCATGAATTCATTTATTTTGGGAAATTAATCTATTAATTCTGCTGAAAAGCAAATCAACATTTGAATCAGTGTGGTATTCCACCACCAACTTTAAAGATTATAAAGCTGATAACTGCGAATCATTCTATGGCAAATTTTTACATTATTTATTAACAGACATTGGTTACATTTTATAACATTGCTATGATCTATGTGGATCCCTAAATTTTACTTGAATTTCTAAATGCTATACTTTTAACCACCTTCTTGGCTACTTTTGTTCTACAGGCATCCAAGTATATGAGGATCATTGAAAAGATCAAACATTTTTCACTCGTTAAAGAATCTGCAACATAGAATGCAGAAATACCCCACCACCACCACCACTAGCATTAAGCTGGGAAAAGTGTCTTAAATGCCATGAGGAGAGTTTCATAGGAAATAAAAACTGCTTTGATTACACAGATGAAATTCTAATATACTGTGTTTAGCATTGATCAAGTAGTGTACATAAAAATGTATGAATCTCACTTGTATCATCAATATCACCTGAAATTAATTATACTGATAAGAGTTGAGAGTGACTGCTCCAAATCACCCAGTGACCTCCACGGTTTTTCTGGTTTACGTCCAGCATTTTAACCATACTATACAGACTATTTTAAATTCACATTAAGACTTCTATAAATGAGAAAGCTAACTGTTTAGCAGAGAACTAGTTTGGTGTAGCGGTTAGGGCACCAGGCTAGAAACCAGGAAATCATGGGTTCTAGTCCTGCCTTAGGCGTATAGTCGCTCTCTCTCAGCCTTAGGAAGAAGAAATTTTCAAACAACTTCTGAAAATCTTGCCAAGACAACTTCAGGGACTAGTCCTGGCAAGCACCAGGAATCAACAATTAGTTGAACAAAATAACAACAAAAACGTTTAGTAAACCAGCCTATTCCAAGGATTGTTGTGATGGCTACATTAGAGGTGAGTCCAGGGAGAGTAACATCAGCTTTTTCATAAAATGTGGGATACAAATGACATAATAAATAACTAGATAGCTCTATGGGTGCAAGCTTAGTCTTTTTTTTTTTTCCCCTGTAGATTAATTCTATTGGACTCATGTGCACTCATGTGCGGATAACATCTTCCTGTTCTACGTAATAGGCTTTTATCTGCATCATCAAAAAAAACAAAAGTTAGAAGCTAGTATATAGATCTTGACTGAAGCAACTCAGTAGTTATCAATGTTATCTACAGTATGCATCTACTACAGATGCTATGGAGGAAGACATGTTGAAATGTCAAGAGCTGCTAAATACAGCATCAAAACAGTTCTATTAATGGGCAACTAGAATGCAATACAAGTAGTCCTTGTTTAGCAATTGCCTCGTTTAATGACTGTTTGCAGTTATGATGGTAATGAGAAAGTAACTTTATGACCAATCTTTGCATTTACGACTGCCGCAGGTCTGTAAAGGAAAGGAAAGTTGAAGTAAGATCACTGCAGTTGCAGTTTCACTTAGCAATCATTTCACAGTTGCAGTTTCACTTCACAGTTGCAGTTTCACTTAGCAATCACTTCACTTAACGACTGAATTGCCAGTCCCAATTGTGGTCACTAAGTAGATGGAGAAATGGAAGAACCTGGAATCACAAGTTCACTGGAAAAGTGAAAAATCTGTGTTAATGGTAAATATCAAGATGAGAAAGATAACGTCAGCCTATATGATTAGTACATTTACATTTGATGGTGAAGATGGGAATGCAGCAAGTAATTTTGTTTTCCTGAGCTCAAGAATAAAGATGAACAGTACACTGGAGAAGAAGAAATTAATCCTTGGGAGGAAGGAAGTGAAAAATTTACCCAAGTTCATGAAGGATAAGCAAATTTCAATGTCATAAAAGATCAGTTAAAGCAATGTTTTTCTTGTGGGAATATACAGCTGTAAAAGATGGACACTGAGAAAAAGCAAGAAAGAGAATGTATCTTTTTTTAATTGATTTTTTTATTTTAAAATAATAACAAAGAAAATGAAAAAAACACAAAAATAATTATAATGCAAAAAATAATTATAATGCAAATACATACATTTTCAAAAAAAAGAAGCAACAATCTGGTTTACTATACAATTCTGAATAGAATTTTAAAAATCAAAAATTTATATCCATTGAAGTTTATATTCTTCATCTCTTTCGCCTCTAATAATTGGAATCATTGCCCTATCTTTCGTTTTTAGCCAAAATCTTGCCGTGTCTTTCACCATTCTCCCAGTATTTCTGTCATAAACACGTCAGCAAAAATTCTGTCTGCTATGAAATTATAGTATTTAATTCGTATTACTTTTTCTGTATTCCTCTGTATAGAGTATTAGATGGGCATTTAACCATCTGAGCCCATAACTGTTTTAGTTCATCTTTCAAATTATTTCCCCTTTTATTTTTAATCTTATTTTCATACAATGCATAAGCAAAAATTCAACCTTGAATATATTCTTTATATGCTTCCCATTCAAAAATTTGGGCATGTGATGTTTGTCCATTCAAATCAAAATATTGTAAAGTCTCTACCTGCATTTGTTTTACAAATTCTTTGTCATTCAATAAGGAAACATTGAAATACCAATTTCTGGATACCTTGACCAATTTCTGAAACACACATTTCAAAATAATTGCACTATGATATGATACATAACAAACATCAATATTACATTCTTGAATTTGATGATATACACTTGATATTAAAAAATAATCAAGCCTAAAAAGTTCTGGTGTACCTCTGAATAAAATGTATGTTCTTTTAGTTGGATACATCACACACCAAGGGTCTGTTAAATTCAGTTCTTCCATATAAATCCCTCACTAATGATTGTTTTTTCCGTACCAGTATATTTCTATTGTTCAGGATCCAATATTTCATTAAAATCTTCTCCTATTACCATTTTATCATAAATACACTCATTCAAATGTCAAAAGCATTCATAAAACATAATAGAAGAATTTAAATTTGGTCCATAAACATTAACTATTACAATCCCTTCTACTTTAGCCCATGAAATTAAATACCACCCATTTACATCCATAATAACTTGTACATCAATCGAAAATCCTTTTTGAATCAAAATGGCCACACCTTTAGCCTTTATCAAAGTATCTGTAAGATAAACCTGTCCCACCCAATCCTTCATTAATAAAGATTTATGTTCCATTAAATGAGTCTCCTGTAAAAAAGCAATGTCTGCCCTTAAATACGCTAAGATTACATTTTGTTTCTTAGGATCTCACAACCCTTTTATATTAAGATTAACTAACTTCATCCATTAATTTTATTTTGGCCCACTTATTCATGGTCTCCCAGTTCCAATTCATGTTATGACCTATTCCTTTTAACAAATATTTAGTAATAAACTTTTCTTGGTTAAGATCAAGTGTAAAGAGATTATATCTTTGAATTATGGATCTGGTGACAGTTATTAAGAATATCAAATAAACAGTGACCTCATTTGAGTCAATAATTAGCAGAGAGAAATTCACGTATTATGCTCATGAGTGAATAATGGACTAGATTATGCTTAGTAAGGTTGAGAGAAGTAGAAGAGGAAGGCAATGGATAAGTAGTTAGATGGGATCAAAGAGGTTAGTAGAACTTTCTGGGAAGTACTACAAGTAGTTACTTGACTAAGGTAAGGTCAAGATAGCAACCATTTCTACATACCATACAAACCTCCAGAACATAAGCCCATAACTAACGTAACAAATACTGCCTCACTAAGACTGGATACATTTCACAAACAATTTATAGAAAACTGGCTTTTATAATACCAACATAACTTTCATTGTTAAACTTACAGTACATTATTAACACATTATTTGAATTAATATATTATCTTATGTCTTGTGCTTGCTGATGTCCTATGACGGAACTGGGATGGAATGATGCATCCATCCTCGCACTTGTTGCCCTCCACTCCTCTGGTCCTCCATGCCTGATGTGGAAGGAGCTGATTCATTTCCCCCTACTTGGTCCCTTGCTATTCCCGAGGCCCCCTAAACACCATAGAAAAACTCTTCCTGCTCCTCTTCGTCAGTGCCTGACTCGTGCAGTGCTGGTAACTGCCCAGGACAGGGTTTGTTGGAGTACTGGTCATGAAAGTGGGGTACCAATTATGGTGCATGTATGTCCATCGCTGCCTCCCATGATCTTTCTGGCTTTGGGTAGCCTTTCCAGTGTATCAAGTACTCAGCCTGCTTCCCTCTGTGTCTAGTCTAACACTACTTCCACCTCGTACTCTTCCTCCTTGTTTACTAGAATGGGGGGGCAGGTGCTATCTGTGAACCCAGAGTGCAGGAGGGAGCTTCCTTTACAAGCAGACTGATGGAACATGGGATGAACCTTCACTGATGCCAGCAAATGCAAACAAAAAGCCACTGGGTTAATTTGCTTAATTACTGGGAAAGGGCCAATAAATTTTGAGTCCAGTTTCTTGGAAGGTCTTGTGGAAGTTAGAAATTTTGTAGAAATTCCACACATCCCTTTCTGCAATTCTAGCTCTCTCTTGTCTATGTTCATCTGCTGCTTTTTTGTACACTGCATTTGCTAGTTCAAGCTGTTCCTTTAAGAGGCTTTGGGCTGCCTGCCTCTCGTGCAGGAAATCTGTGGCACAAAAGAGGTGCTTTCTTGCCTGGTTGTTGGTAAGACCTGTGGGTAGAATCCGTAAGTTGCCTGAAAGGGTGACATACTGATTAATGAGCATGCTGTGTTGTTGTAAGCAAATTCAGCAAGAGGTATGAGATCAGTCCAGTTGTCTCGCTGGTAAGAAATAAAGTATCTTAAATACTGCTGCAATAGTTGGTTAACTTTCTCATCTTCTCCATTTGCCTCTGGATGATGCGAGGAAGACAAATGAATTTTAATATTTAATAACTGCAAGAGGGCCCTCCAAAATTTGGAAATGAATTGACTTCCTCAGTCTGGTCTAAAAAGAGATGAGCTGTTTCCTGGGCTGTTGGGAAACCCTTGCAAGGAATAAAATGGGCCAATTTGGTAAATAAACCCACTACTATCAGTATGGTAGTATATCCCCACACTGGAGGAAAATCAGTGATGAAATCTAGAGAAACAGTGTCCCATAACTGAGGAGGAGTTGCCAGTGGTTGCAACAGGCCCACTGGCTTACCAGGACTGACCTTGCTCTACGACAGACATGGCAAGAGGAAACATAATCCTTAATGTCTGAGTGGATGCGAGGCCACCAAAACTCTCTGAGGGCTGTCTGTTGGGTTTTAAATACCCTCAATGCCCTGCTGTTTTGTTGTCATGGCACAGCTGTAGTAGTTCTTCCCTTGGGGAAGAGGAACATACAAACATCCATTGCAGAACAGCTGCCCTCCCTCCACTGTGAAAGGTGAAATGGT
Organism: Liasis olivaceus; assembly: GCA_030867105.1. Classification (NCBI taxonomy): domain Eukaryota; kingdom Metazoa; phylum Chordata; class Lepidosauria; order Squamata; family Pythonidae; genus Liasis; species Liasis olivaceus. The sequence goes on along the minus strand of CM061348.1, from coordinate 44,394,525 downwards.
ACCTTGCTGGGCTCTCTGGAGGTCATCCATCCGGCCCCTGGCGTATGCATCCTGCTGCTGCTGTGTCCTAATCCAATCAGAGATCAACAGCTTTGTCTTCCTGCTCCCAGCCTCTCGTTTGTCTGATTGACAGTGCAACTCAAAGTTACATGGCTGCAGCACTGTTGCTGGGGGTGGAGGGTGATTGGGGAACCTCATACTCTGGTTTGCATGAGAAGCTTGTTCTGGGAACCTGGGACATATGAGATGTAAAAATCGGAGAAAAATTGTGTCCACCTGATTTGCCAAGGGGTGAGAGATCAGATGTTTTGCAAAATTTTTAAATTTTTATGATCTGTACATACTTGTATTGGGTATGTTTCTCCTTCTAGGTGTCTCCATTGTTGAAAGACATTTCTTACCACCAGTAACTCTTTATTGAAAATGTCGTAGTTCCCTTCTGCTGGTAGGAGCACTCTGGAGTAAAAGGCACATGGTGGTAAATCTGCCCCCTCCTTCCTTCTCTGCCTGGAGCAGGACTTCTCCTATTGCCACATCTGAAGTGTCTGTCTGCACCACAAAAGGACAGGAGGGAACAGGGTGGCAGAGGAGGATTTGAGAAGCAAAGAACTGCTTTAACTCTTGAAATGCCACTTGTTCTTGGGTTGACCAGGAGAACCGCTGACCCTTTCTTAGGAGCTGGGATAATGGTCTTGCAAGCTCAGCAAAATTAAGGGTGAATTTCCTATAGAAGTTACCAAAGCCCAGAAAGCGCTGCACATCTTTTGCATTACGGGGGGCGTGTGTGTGCCATGCTAGAATAGCCTGTCCCTTTGCTGTATCCATCTATATGCCTTCTGTGGAGATTCTGTAACCCAAATAGTCCAGTTGAGCCAGATCAAATGCATTTTTCTAATTTAGCAAACGAGCTTGTTGTCCCATAATTTTTGCAATATATTTCTGACATGGGCTACATGCAAGGATAGATCTTCAGAATAAACTAATATGCCATCCAAGTAAACGACTACATATTTATCTAAAATGTCTGCAAATATTTGGTTCATGAATCTAGAAAAAACAGCTCCACAGTTAACTAGGCCGAATGGCATTACTGCATATTCAAATTTTCTATACCTTGTATCAAATGCTGTTAAATACTCATGCTCTTCTTTCATTCTGATTAAGTTGTAAGCACCTGTCAAGTCTAGTTTTGTAAAGATGTGTACCATTTGTAGCCAGTCTAGTAGTTCAGAGATAAGTGGGAGTGGATAAAGTTCTCTAATAGTCACTCTGTTCAGGTCTTTGTAATCATGAACAATATGTACGTGGGCTCCCTTCTTTCCCTTCAGAGTGGCTGCTGTTTCTCCTTGTTTTTGGGGGACAAAGAATGTGGGTGCTGTTTCTCCTTGTTTTGGGGGGACAAAGAATGTGGGTCCAATTCATGCTAGTGAATTGGAAGGGCAAATAAATCCTTTTTTGATGTTGACATCCAGATATTCCTTAAGGATGGCTAACTCATGGGTACACATGGGATTCTGTCTCTTTGCTGGGATTTGGGCCCCTGGCTTCAAATTGATGGTGCAATCACACACCTGGTGTGGGGATAACATGGATGCCTCTTCCTCCCCAAACACATCTGCAGTCTGCATATTTTTCTGGCAGCACTGATCCTCCCTTGTTCTGCAATGGAGTGAGGGAGTAAGCTTTCACTGCTTGTAAGCAATGTTGTTGGCATTTAGGGGAGGGAAATGAGAGTCTCCCTTGCTCCCAGTTTAACTGGGTTGTACAGCTAAAGCCATTCTATACCCAAGATTATAGGCACTTGCAAGAGGGCAGTTACAGAGTGTTATGAACTCTGTGTGATCTTTGATTGTTAATTGCAAAGGAACTGTGCCCTGCAGAATTGGTCCTGCGTTCTGACCATCAATAGTCTTGATTATCATTGGGTTTTGTAGAACTTGGGTTGACAACTTTAGTTTCTGTACCGTTTCTATATCTATGAAATTAGCAGTTGCCCCAGAGTCTATGAGAGCAGAAAGCTCCACCTTCTGCCTGGAATCTAAAGAAACAAGAACGGGGAGTAATTAGATATGCTTGCCTTTTGTCAGTTGTCTGAGCTCTTCTTAAATGGTGGATGAACTTCAGAACTCTTGGGAGGGAGGCTGGTGAAGTTTCCCTGAGGCACTGTTTGGGAGTGCACTGGGCACTTGCTGGTTTTGTGCTGTTGATTTACAAGTTTTGCATCTTATTGCTGTAATAGCCGCTGGCGCTTTTATCGGGCACAATCTTGCTGATTCCTTCTTCTTTTCTTCTCTCCTGATGACATCTCTTGGCTGCACCAATTTGCATGGGTTTTCCTGTGCTGGATTCCGAGGAGGCTATTGGGAGGGGTGGTATGGGGGAAGACAGATTGTAGGATCTCTTCTCCTTCCCATTCCTTCCCTGCCTCATCTCTTCCAGTCAGACATCTATACTTACACAAAGCTGATATAACTCACCCAGGTTATTTGGAGTGCCTTGTCTCACCAGCTCATCCCTTAGTTTAACGTTCGGCCCTTCCCTGAACTGATCAATTAGGGTTACATCATTCCATCCTACATTGCCAGAAGTAATTTAAAGTCCAAAATATATGCCTTTACTCTTCTCTGTCCCTGCTTGAACTTCTGGATCTCTCGACTAGCTGTGATTCTCTGTATGAGATCCCCAAAGCGTCCTTTGAGTTTATGCATGAAGTCTTGATAGTTGTCCAGCACTAGATTGTTCCCTTCAAATGAATGGTATTGCCCATTTAGCTGCTGCTTCCTTTAGCAAGCTCAGCACAAAAGTTGCTTTAATGCAATCAATGGGAAATTCCACTGGACTGCCTGCCATAAACATTTCACACTGAGCAATGAATGTCCGAAACTGATCCTGGCCCCCTCCGAATTTCTCCGGTAAGCTCTCATGGGAACACAGGAGCATTGGCTGGCTGCCACCAGTTGTGCTGCTATGGGCTGAGGTAAATTTTGCCCCAGTTGCTGCATTGTATAATGGCATTCAGTAAACTGGTCATCTGTGCATCTACTTGCTGCTGGTGTTATAACAACAATTCCTCGAAGATCAGAGGCCATTCTCAAAAATCCTCTCTTTAGAAGAGAGTAGGAGACTTGCAAGATTGATTCATCCCTCCCAGGTAAACCAGATAGGAAACACGACTAGATGAGCTAATTCTACTTTATTATAAGGCTACATCAGCAGAATCTTGCAAGTCTGAAAGTACAAATCTCCCACCCTCCCTATTTACCACCTGAGTAGTTAGGGTGGGTCCTTCCTAAGTTTCTTTCTCTAACAATACTCTGTTGCAAACTCCTTTCTCTTTTATCTGATTACTCCCTAGGCAGCATCTCTTCCCCCCATCTTCCAAGGCCACCCTCACATTCTATCACAAATGGGTAGGAACTATGCCCAACTCAGTACAACCAAGACCAAGTGGATGTGGCTGTTGGAGCCACCAAGATCTGGAGATATTCCATTCGTAACCTTAAATGAGGTTGCACTTCTCCAATCAAGAGTGGTGCACAATCTGGAGGTATTCCTGGACTTACAGCTCCTGTTCAATGAGCCAGGAAGGTCTTTGCACAACTTCATCTGGTGTATCAGTTGCACCCTTTCCTAAATCAGAAGGCCCTTCAGACTGTCACTCACACCCTAGTGTCACAGCTCAACTATTGCAATGTGCCCTACTTGGCACTGCCCTTGAAGACTACTCAGAAGCTTTAACTGGTCCAAAATGCAGCAGCACAGCAGTGATGAGTATTCTGCCCATGTGACACCTCTGCTTCACAAGCTACACTAGTTACTGCTATGCTTCCAGGTGTGGTTCAAGGTGCTGGTTATGATGTATAAAGCCCTACCTGGCATAGGGCCTGGTTATCTGAAGGACTGCCTATCTCATGTGGGATCAGCCTGGCAATTTGATCCAATAAGAGTTGTTATGCTCTGGGTCCTTTAATTAAGCAATGTCATCTATGGGACCCCCAAAGCGTGGTTTCTCTGTGCAGCACCTGCCCTCTGGAATGAGATTTCCCCTGATATCTGTGTGGCTCCTACCCTACTGGCATTCTGGAAAGTCTTAAAGACCTGGCTGTTCTCCCAAGTTTTGGGTTAGGATGGTTGGAGCCTCTGCCGAACTGTGCGTGGGTGTAGTTAGTCAAATCCACTATTGGTTCTTGATTATTCTTTTATTCTTTTTATAATTATTATATTCTGTTTTTATTCTATTGGTTTTATTGTACATCACACAGAGTTGGTTGGAGTCAGTTGGTGTCTAAATCAAATCTAATTAAATTTCAGATTCCCTTAAACTGCAGAATGGCAAAACATTTCCACTTGCATAAAATTTTGGATATCCTTACCCTTCATCTATACTGATTGCCAATTACTGAAAGAATACATGTAATCTTAATCATGATTAAGTTACTTGCTGCTTAAAAAAAACAAACAGGGTATTATAGAGTAGAATTATAGTATACAACTATTAATAGTATAAAATTATGGTACCAAATTATAAATTTCAAGCATAAAACATTAAATGCAATTCACTAAACAGAGCTGGTGCAATTGTTTCTTCACACATTTCAGTGAAATATGTAGCACGTATTAAGCTTTACCATACATCCTACTGAAATGAATAGAAGTAATTTAGCAGCAACATCTGTAAATTGTTCAACTCATATATTTACGAGAATAGGATTGAAATACTATAAATATGAATACTCTAGCAAATCCAGACAGAAACTGGTTCACTGACTAATCACAGAGTAGCTTTCCAATATAAATAGAAAATAACAAAATTGTTAAGGTACATCAAAATAATACAAATTCAAATTCCAAATTATGGTTTATTTCATTATGTTCATACACATTTCTTTAGAATTTTGACTTATCATATTGGAAATGTGAACAACATGAAGAGACATTTTATCATACTTGGTGGACATGTAAAAAAACTTTAAAAATTGGATTCAAATAAATACTTTGATACAGAGGATTTTAAAGATTAATATTCAGTTGAAACCAAAACCTTTCCTTTTAGGACTAATGGATAAATAACTAGAAAAAAGCCATGGAAAATTATTTCAACGTATGATTATTGTGGCAAGATTATTATATGCGCACAGATGGAAAGATTCAACACTATCCACTATGGAGGAATGGTTGGTGAAATTGACAGATCTTGCTGAGATGGATAAACTAATTTCTTTGATTAGAAAAAAGACACTATCTACATTTATTGGTGACTAGAAACTTCTTACAGACTTTTTGCATAAAAATGAAAAAAATGAATTTGTGATTTATGATTTTGATGACTAGACAGGATAGATGATAGAAAGAACTTTAGAGAGAGAGGTTAAAATACAATTGTACTTATAACTGCTGTAAAGAATACCGGAAGCCATTGCTTTGTATCTTTTTTCTTTCTTTTCTATTTTTCTTTAACTTTTTCCCTTTTCTTGCACTTTTTGCTTTCTCTTTGATTTCTTTCTTTTTCTCTTTTCTTCTTTACTTTATATTAGTTTTTATCTACTTTTTTAAAAGTTTTAATAAAAATTATATTGAAAAAAAAGAGTTTTGACTTATTATGAACAAGTAGCATACTGGTATACATTTGTTGATTACCCCTGCTTATCTCCTGCCAAAAAAGGCACTTACACTCCAGAAGATCCTTCTATTGTAAGTCAACATATTGCACAAACCAGAAATTTGGCCTTGTTCTTCTCCAAAGAAGACTTGGAAGTCCTGGTTTATTCTTTTCCTCCTGTTCTAAATTGTTTCGAAGGGAATATGCCAGTTACTAGTTCACACTTCATACTAAACAAACCACAGAAAGGGCTTTAATGACGGAAGGAAACACAAGTGGAAGTATTCCAGCAATATGCACAATAATTTGTGAATCATCACTCTTTTCTTCCTGAAAGGATATTTTAATACAAACTCATTATCTGGAAATCAGTATACAAAAATCTAAAGCTGCTTCATACAGAACATTTTCAGAGCTTTTGTAGAACTTCTGTCAAATAAAGTTTTTTTGTGGATCATGCTTAATATTCTCAAAGATCCAACTAGTAAACACAATATGCATATCAAGATAAAAGTATCATTCACAACTTTCTTGGAAAAATTTGAAAGTTTCTCCTGTGAAAGCCAATAGTGTCTCTCATAGCCTTAACAGGACAGAGCTAATTAATATGACAAAAATAGTACAGCATGTGTGATTTAAGGATACTAGGTTGCTAAGGCAATTAAATCCTTCACAGAATACTGCACACAAACTTTTTAATATCAATTATTGTGTAGGAAGCCACCTATATCTATCTGAAATTAGAGAAACTGAACAAAGAATATATGTGTGATTAATTGCTGTAGGCATTTTATCAGAATTAAATATTATGGGTTATAATCCAACACCAATTTAAACATACATAATTCCATAGTTTTCTGTGACAAATATGCTTGCACTCAACCCAAATTAATTTTTCCCCATCCAAAACTGCTAAATATATACTTCCAAAGATATATATCTTCTCTATATAACAAAAAGTCTCTCTAGAAAATTGATTCAAGAGTCATTGTGCATGGAACTGCTGGCAAGAGAGAAATTACTCAGAATTAACCAAAGCTTTGCTTGCACGTCACCTCAACTCAGTTGTAGGCAATTTTTTCAAAGGTCACCATACCTCTTTTAGTGCTGTTCAGAAGCTACTCATAAATATTTATCCTATGATATACGCAGCTAGAAAATTTGTTATATAATGCTTACATATAAAATGTGCAGTTACTAATGATGGTCAACCAACAATATATACCTGACTATGATGATCACATTGCACCTCTCTTCAAAACTGCACTGATACTTAGTTTATATCCAGCCTCTATTTATACAATGTTTTTTTTAATGCTAAAACCTTAGAACTTGAATATTAGAAGGAGTACTTTTCTCCATATCTAACTGCCAGTACAGTATAGTAAGATTTCCAAGGAAGCTTTATTTGTTCATATGTAACAGGTTATAAGGGGAAATGCCAGCTTGGAATTAGCAACCTGATTGTGGTATACTGTTCTACATTTTCCTTTTTTTCTAGACTTTTTTTTAATTGCTATACTTTGCTTTTATTCTTTCATTTCAGGCTTTTTTTACTTCTACACATTGCTTTTTTTATTTCTGCTGTCTTTATACCACCCTTTAATACTATAATTTAATCTTTTTAATATTTTTGTTCTACTTTAGCTTACTGTGTTTCAGATCTTATTGAACAGCAAGGTAGAGAGTTTTTAAAAAGTAGAAGTAAAAAAAAGTAGAAAAAAATGCAAGAAAAGCTTGGACAAATTCTCTGTAATAGCCATCTTTTTCAATATATCTGAGATTGTTCCATCTACACATTTCCTTCTTTTCTTCTCTATATATTCTATCCGTTTTCTTTTGTAAGTCATTATATAGCTCTACCAAACTATGATTACAGTAAAACCTTATTTAAACAGATTAATTGTAGGGAGGAGTGTTTGTTATTTCAAATGTCTGTTATATCAGAGCCTGCATCACCTAGCAACTATAAAGTCACAGTTTCAATTTACTAGACATCAAGACTATGAACTTCACATGGAATGGACTAATGTTCCACAGAGATTATCATCACATTAATTAGCATAGAAAACTGGTCTGCACCATGCAAAGTCCTTTGCACTGAGTCCAATAAATCAAAATGTCACTGTACTATGATAATTGCAAGTTATCATTCACTCATTTATTTATTTATTTTTCAAATTTAGATGCTACCCATCTCATGAAGAAGTGACTCTGGGTGGTCATTTAAAAGCCACACTTGAAATTTCTTCACATACTAGGATCTCACAGTGGATAACCACTGCCCAAGTACAAGTCAGAATTTTCCAAAGTCAACCACAGGTTCTGGTAATTGAGACCTCCCATTTTACAACAGAAATGAATAATTTTTGTATTTGTCTTTGATGAAGAGACTACAGATTTAAAAAGAGGAAACAAGTATTGTCATTAGAATTTCACCTCAAGTATGAGATAAGAATCAAAGGCCATGGACCTGCCAATGATATGGATGGGTCTCTCAATAGACACAATTTTGATTTGAGATGACAAAGATGGCCTAGCATCAACAAGGATCAGCTAGATACTGTGTTTTTTCTTCAGGGAACAGCAGTAAAATATGAAATACTCTATAATCTCAGATTGTCAGGGAAGTACATTTTATTTTCCTTCATTCTAATGCTGGGTTGCTAGTTAAGAATGAATTGTATTTAACAGAAGAAATACTAAAAGAGCAAAAATGTGACAAGGATAAAATATATTTATTTCTTATCTATATTCCAAAAAAATTCCATTGGATGGTTTAGGGACAACTTTTAAAAATGTTTTAAAGAAAGAGCAACTATGGAAACATAGCTTAATTTTTTATAAGTGCATTTGGTTTACAATCTATCATTTGTAAAGAAATCTACTACAGTAATAACTCCATGTACCTCATATACTTACACTAGTTACACTATATACTTACACTAGTTATACTGCTCACATATAATGTGGCAGAAGAAAAATTATTGCTGATTATTCAAAAGTTTCCTTCCTGGTCATCTATTGGAAGGTTTTTCTTTCCTCAGGCAATCAAATTAAGTGATGATCAAGGACATTTCTGCTCTTATAAAAAGAACAAAAGATATGAGCACAAAATACAGTAGAGAAGTTGGAATCATTATTCATTAATAATGAATATTTATGTTCCCAGTTCCCACAACTATGAAGTGAACTCACAGGGGCGCTGAAGGATCTTTTGCTATTTAATAAACTGTTAGTGCTTTGTTTGTTAAGTAGTAAAATATCCTGTGGTATCCCTGTGAGTTTGCTGCAGTTTGAGAATTGCTTTTGGCCTAGGGGCACTCTGAAAAAAATTACTGAAACACTAACGGCACCATGAATGAAGGAAGTTTGGAAGCCTCTGATTTATCTATATAATTTATGTCCCACCCAATTACTTTCAACGCTGTTATCATTTAGGAAAGCCCTTAAAATACGGCTTTTTCACCAGGGGCAGGGCTACTTGTGACTCTGCACTGATACTGTGTTTTTTATTCCTTAATTCTTGGAATTTCCTTGCCCAATATATTAATATATATTATTTGTTGTTCATTTATTACTGTTTTCTGTTACTGTTTTAATATTTAAATATCAATTGTTTGTGAGATGGGCAGACATATACATTTGATGAACAAATAAATATGTTGTACATCACCTAGAGTTGCTCAGGCAATTGAGGTGGCTCACAAATTGAGCAACAAAAGGGTTCACCTAGTGAACTTCTATGACTGACAGTGGACTTGAACCCAGGTTTTTCTGCTCCTGGTTCAGTATCTTAAACACTACTTCACACAACATTGCACACACAGTGTGATGTAGGAGTAGGAAGAGCCTAAGCAGGTAAGACTAAAACCATATTGAAGAAAGTCAGTGTCACTCAGTAGTCTTTTTCAGACATATCATTTATAAATACACTCACACTCATCATTTTGTTTGTTTGTTTATGAGATTTATGTATCACCTAAAACCAAAAAGACTCTAGGCAGCTTACAGAATTTACATATAAATAAAATGCCAGTTGATATATACTAATTAAATCAGTAATCCAATTAAGTTTGGAATTAATTAATGTTAAAAGTAGTAAGTTGAATTTATTAAATTTATTAAATAAGGCACCACTGGTATAATTAATCCCTGAAGGCCTTCTGGAAGAGCCATGTTTTCACCTGTTTCTGGAAACCCACAAAGCTAGGGGCTAAGACTGCCTCAGGAACAAGCTATTCCAAAGGAGGGGAGCTGCTATAAAGAATAACCATAACTGAGCCCTTCATAGGGTTTGGGTTAGAGAGGCCCTAGTTGATGGACAATATTGAAGTGCATCTGTGTCCAACATTTGTCCCCCCACTGAGGTAGGAGCAGAACCTCTGCAACACCATGCGCTAATCCCAACTCTCATAGGCGGTATCCTCCAGAAGGATACTTTGGTTGATAATATTGAAGGCATCTGAGAAATGTAGGATGACAAGGATGGTTATGCCATCTTCATCCAAACCTCCACAGGTCATACATTAGAGCAATCAAGGAGGTTTCTTTCTCATGCCCAGGTTTGAACCCAGACTGCCAAGGATCAAAATATCCTGAATCCTACAAAAAAAAAAAAAGGGTAAGTTAAAGATAGGACAGTAGTTGTCTATTTTTGTGGGATCCTAATCTGGGCTCTTAAGGAGTGGGTGAACCAATGCCTCTGTAATGGTTTCTGCCATCTTTCCTTCTCTCAAGGAGTTGCTGATTCCAATGCAACTTTTATTCCCCTCCCTGACCATTTTATCAGCCAGCAGGGGCACGGGTCTAATTCATAAGTGGTGTAGCAAAGTAAGATTACATAGGACTCTGTCCACTTCCAGGACCCATGTGCTCAAAAGTCTCCCAAATAATACCATAAGATGTCACCTTTGTCAAGTCAATAGATTCTGTCCATCTGGCTTCCTGAGTGAATGTGAGCAATGTTATCTACAAAATGCTTGACAAGGTGATCACAACTTACACTGACAGGATCTTCTGGGACATCCTTCCTGAAAAAAGTCTGGGACGCTCTGAATAGTCCAACTGGCTGACATGCCACAGACACACCAAAGGTGGAGAAGTAATTTCACTTTTCCTCCTTTATTGCCACAGAATAGGCTCAAATCTGGGTTCTTACTCGTGTCCAGTCACATTCACTTCCTGTGTTTTGCAAGTGTCACTTCATATTCCAGAGTGCTCAATAAATTAAGGAGGTGCACAGGATCAGTGAGTTTAAAGAGGCTGCTTGGGAGTTAACCTCTTGAACACTCTAGTTGCTCCATATTCCAGAAGTCAACAAGGCACCCTTTAGATCTCTAGGAAACTCCATGAATGCTGTCAGAAAGCTTCCTAAATCCATCAGATGTCTGTGGCAGACCATCTTAACGGGCCCTCCTCCTTGCAGATATTGGTAGCTTCAGTTCACCCCACCGTCACAAAGAAGTGATCTGTCCATTATAATGACCTCCTTGAAAGAGATCATGATACATCTGCTCTGAGTTAAACACTAGATCTAAAAGTGGCCAGTCATGTGAACTGAACCAGTGATGACCTGGGACAAGCCCATGGTTGTCATGGTGATCATGAACTCTCAAGCCACCCCCAATCCCAGGGAGAAGATATTGAACTCACCCAGCACTGTGTAAAGAGATCAAGCAGCCCAGTGAGGGATGCTGCCACGCAGCTGGGAGGATGACACAAAATTAACTGGTTTTCTCCAGCATAAATGCAATGTAATATGGTACTGGGGAAAGTCACAATGGGGAAAAATTGTCCCAATTTCTAGTTGTGATTTTTCTACCCTGTGCAACAATTAAAGTTTTATAAAAGCATTCAACTGGAAATATAAACTGCATCACAAAAAGGGAAGTTAAGTCTAAACTCACTAACCCCTCTCAATGGAAACATATTTGAAGCTTACTTGCAGCGCAGATGATCATTAGGAAGTTCTTTCCAATATTTAACAAAAATTCTCTTTCTTCTAATTGAACCAGTGGAATCAGCGATGGGCAATTTGATGTGTGCTAAATATTTTGGATCACAACTGCCATTACGGCTTGTCATTAGTCAAGCTGGTGATACCCAATGAGAAGTGAGATTTAAACTGTCTGGAAGGTACCAAGTTCATAAATTTGCTCTGGCACAACAGAAAACAAACATGCTCCATCACTGACATAAGATTATCATATTGCATTTAATAGAGTTTTCCCCAGCTTAAACATACTCAGTTCTCAGACTTTCTTCCTAAGTCATGATTTGCAGGCCTCTCATTATTTTCGTTACTCTCCTCAATGTGCATTTGTTATAATCTTTGTTATAATCTTTCCAGCAAAACACAGTGCCCAGAATTTGATAGAACACTCCACATGAGGTCTTACCAAAGCAGACTGGAAAAGTATCATTATTACACGTGAATTGATGAATGTTCTTTTTACCCCTTTTTAGCAACTAGCCTCAGGTAGAGTTCTATTACATTTAAAAGCTCAGTTAACTGCCTATTGAATGTCAGTTGCTCCTCATAAAGCTGAAGAAAGGTAAGGTACATTGATGTAACAGATTAGACTAACAGTTTTAGAAATATAAGCTATTGAATGTTTCTATTCATGTTCACGAACAGGTAGCATTTCACTCTTGATTACAGTTTTTAGGGTTCCTCTTAAAGCACTGATTCATCCCAAAGTGGTACAATCTAACATTTTTAGGGGGAACAATATGAAATATTGGTATCATAATGGCCACCAAAACTAAACAGAAAGCATGCACTTAAAAACCATGTCCAAGAAATTTAATTTTATGGCATTAAAACTTCTAAGTATTTTATACATAATAACACCATTCTATTTTTTTCTTTGCATCTAGCTTATTTGAAGGTCTCATAAGTGTTATGCATGAGGGTACAGGATAAGGTATTCGTTTATTTCATTTTCTGTTTTATTTCTGCTCTGATTATATGGTGTAAAGTGATGCTCCCTAAACATTGCAGTGGTATACATATTAATATTGTACTACTTATACTTTTTATATATAAGTAAATCTTTGCATATATTAAATCTGTCATTTTAATTATTTTATTTTTTCTAACATATTTATCATACATATTTTAATTAAACTTTTTAGGAGTTTTTTTTCCAGGAAAAAGAAGCATGTAGATTGCAGACAAGCCTAATCAAACAAAGTGTTGACTTACTTTTTCTTTTAATCAAATAAGATGATGAAAAAAAATCAAAGAAAAGAAAAACAAATTCATGACTGAACTTCAGGTTATTTAGATTCTACATTTTATTTTGTCCTAATTCAAATTCAATGACCTGTTACCCCATGTGTTTATCATAAAGATCTTACTTTGTAAGCAAACACTGCCCTCTTGTGCACTAGAATTTCCAGCAGAGGATCTTGTCAAATTTTTGAAGATAAATGTTAAATAGAGGAGGCAAATAGCTTTACAAATTAAAACAATAAAGTACTTGATACAAGATTCTCATCCAATAGAAGAGTGATTAACTGGGAAACACAATCTAAGTACTGACTGCTTAAGTTTCAGCAGCTCAGTTTTACAGAATGTGTAACCATTTACTCAAAAGTCATTGTGCCTGAGACTGCAACACGGGGCTAGCCTAAAATGTTTACTCTGAAGAAAATCCAACTGTGCTCTAGGTTTATTTTATTTCCTTGGAAGGTCAAAATCCTTCATTACAAAAAAGACTGAACTGGAGGTTACAATTTTTATTGTGCAGAGGAATGGAAGAGATGTTTCACCCTGCTATTGGCTGCTACTTTCTCCCTGCAAGCTATCCAATTTTGTTTTCCACCTTGATATTGCAAACACTGAACTAGAAATAAAGCAGCCCAGCAAAAGGGCACATGCAGGGGAAAAGCAGAAGATGGGTAATGTATTAAGAGCATAAACACAACTTCTCTGTACATTACACAATCTGCATAACAATGAGCAAGAGACAGCATCTCAGATTCTACATATACATGCCTATATAATAAAAACCATATGAGCTCATTTCAAATAAATTCCTCCAAATCACTGCAAAATATTATTGAGATAATAATAGCTTTTTAAAAAAAATAATTTTCCCAAGGAAGTATAATTTTCTAAACATATTTTAGTGCGAATGATTGCACTGGTATGTAAGAAATTCTTAGTAGTGTAAAAATATAGTGTATCCTGAAGGCTAAAAAATTAGACAACTGAGTCTGTTTTCATCATCATGCTTACCGTAGGAAAACATCTTACTCTTGCACTACCAATCATGAATAATGGAAATTAAAATGCTTGACATGTAAGCCAGCAATAAATTTTAAAAAACAATGACAGAGATAACATGTAACGATCATCGGGGGGGGGGATCTTCTATGGTAATCTTAAATCCAATTTTCTAGCCAATTTTAGTTTCTTGTCCTTCCAAGATGTTTATTTCAGTAATATAAACAGCCAAGCTCACTTTTGTTATATTCAGTACCCACTTCCTTCCCCCAACCCCTTGCAAGAGTTCAAAAGTCTTGGCCCCTTCAGTATAGCAGGTATAAATTAATACCCTTCCTTAAAAGAACATAGCAACAAAGTAGAAACAGACACTTGCAGGCAACAGTCTTTGAAAAGAACTGCAGGGACAAACAGTGACAATGAAGCTACGGTCAAAAGTAAAAAGGTCAAAGGTTCAGACAAGTTTAAGGAATTACAAAACTACACGTTTGTCTATGTTCCTCCCATGAGTTCAGACAATCTGTGTCAAGCCAGGTTCCGAACAGAATATTGTAAGAATATGCTTTCTTTTTTACTTCCATAAAAAGTAAATTGGAGACACATAATATAATGCTCTTACAAAAGCTCTCTCAGTTCACACAGTCAGCTAGATAAACAGCATCTTAAAAACAGATAGCTTAAAATAAACAGTTCAGCAGCCAGTGCTCTGTGTGTGGGGGGCAGAAGGGAGGGGAGGCTAAGGTGAAGTAATCATGTTCTTCTATATTAGTGTGCTGACCCTTTGTAGGGCATGAAATTAACTATCAGCAAGTAAAAAATCTGCTACTTGTTAAACTACTTTGCTACACAGAGTGGTCTTAAAGTAAAATATGGGGATTGAATTTCTTCTGAAAGATTAACTTGTATAACCTCTCAGCAAGCTTTCCCTATCAATGAACTCTAGCAGAAACCACTCAGGGTTAATTGGAAATATAGATATTTTGCAGGCATTTATAGAATAATTGTGAAAACTGGACTGGCTAAAAAGCCTTACCTTGACAGCTGTCCTTGTATGGGAACACATTTTAGCACTGGCCATTCTGAAGTGCATCTCAAAAAAAAAAAAAAAAAGAAAGAAAAACTTGGGATAGAAATGCAATGGGAACAGAAGTGGAGGCTAAATCTAACATTTAAATCAACCTTGACTATAAACTTAATCTTGCCACCCAATCTTTTAGAAATGTCAGGGATGGAATCTATTCTCTATTCCAGCATGTAAGTAAAAATTATTTTGATTTAAAACATGATATGCTTTGTTTCAAGGGCAAAGTCTATAAGAAAAATGCAAGCATGGAGAATGAAATATGACTTCCATCTTCCATTTCTCTTCGATTTTGTTCAGTTCAAATATTCCGCATTTATTTAAAGCTGAAGTTTTATCCCTAAGGAAGTATCTTTATGATATCTTGAAAAGGTATCTGCAAGGTCAAGTACTGCCCAGCATAATGGAATAACGGTATCTAGAGACAACATGATTTTTAAAAAATGGAGCTTTTAATCACGTATGTAAACAAAGAAGCTACTATCTTAAATAAGCCTGGGTCTTAAGTGTGAAAATATTATTAGAAACATGTGCAAAAAATCAATTTAGTCCAAACAACTTTAGTTCTATAGGTGTAATAACAATCTTGATATCATGGTGGGAACTAAAACTGTAACTCCACCATGAACTGGAGTAAAGACAGCAATATTTAAACAGACTTTCCAACAGTGAAGTAACAATGATCCATATTTCAAGAAATATTTATCAAAAAGGTTTCCTCAATATAGATTGGTCTGATAAACAGTACATTCTGAACCAGAATATAAGAGGAATATAATTATTTATTAATATTTATTATATTTATACCTTACCTTTCTACTTTAGTAAGTACTCAAAGCAGATTTTTAAAATCCCTCTTCAATATTTGACCCACAATCAAATCTCAAATCACAACTGAAGTGCCAACATATTGCTTATAATGGAATCATTTATATTTTTCTTCCTTTAAAAAAAGTTTTCTAATCAAGGCAAAATCCTGAAACAAATTAACCGAATTCTTTCTCTCTACTTTTAGTGAAACATATTTCAACTAGGAAATGTAAAAAATAAATCTGCTTCCTGAATGCTCTGCACATGATCCTAGCACTTTTCAAACAGCAGAAATTGGAAATATACAGTTACCAAGTTTAGGAATATCTTTAGTAACCTATTATAAAATGGTGCTTTACACCAGGAATTTTAAAATGCAAAAATCAGTGATCCACCTATTTTTATTTAGGTGCCTGGTGAACAGAACATAATTTCAAATGCTACAAGCTACCTGGACTTTGCAATCAGGAAGAGGCTACAATGTAATTATCAGAAATGTGAAAACAAACATTTAGAGTTTATGAGTTGTAATCTCCATGGGTTTTGTTCACAGAGCAGTAACAGAAGTGGATCATTACTGTAGGACTGGCCTCTTAAATGAGAATAGAGCTGAGGCACCAAGTTTAAAAGATGCATATGTATGTATTTAAAGATTTATGTCCATTTTTTCAGTGCATTTGCTTAAATCATAGCTAAAAATAAATGAACCAACATAATCACACAACTAAGGTAGAAACATGAAACATGAAAATAGGTAAACATGAAAATAGATACAACATAACATAAAATTCCTCAGCCTGGCAGAATAAAATAGTCTTAATACAATGACAAACAGTAAGAGAAGGAATCTACCAACACAAGATGTTCTATTATCACAAGGCAAGTGGCACTTTCTTCTCTCAATCGATAAGACAAGGTTAGAGTTTAACGCTTGCTGCAGCAGACTCTCAGTGATTCAGATCCAATTTGTGGTAGTGAGCACATTCTTACTGCCCTGTCATCCCAGAATTTTTTTTTCATTTTATTTGTATTTATTTATCCTATTTATAAGCCATCTAACTCCAAAAATTACTCTGGGTAGCGTCACAAAATTTTAGAATTTCAAAAAGGAATTCAAAACAGAAAAGCATTAAAAACAGGGAGGGGGATTACATTATGGTAAAAAACAACATTTGGGAAAAATAGTGGGGGGGGGAACCTAGTATTTTGGTCACCTGTTCCCTATTTATACCTTTAGGAGGGAGTCAGACATATTCTACAAAGAACACACTCAATTCCTCTTCCTTTTCTAATGCCAGGGTGGGATTACTATACTAATCCACCAATCTTTTCATGTTGCAGCAGGATGGTACATTGTGAACTGATCTCAACACTTTGCAACAACTTGGAAAAAAAAGATAGCTGCTGATGGATTTGGGCCTCCAGAAAATAGGATGTATCTTAAGATAGACTGCCTTAGCACCTTCTCCTTTGAAATTCCCCATGCCATTCATGGGGAGGAAGGTGTGAAGAGCTGTCATGTCCTGCCCATCTTCCTTGCACTAGTGGCTGCAGGAAAAAACTTCAGAGGGGAGATTACATGGGACTCACAGTTTGCTCATATGTGGAATGCAAGTTTGCAGCCCTAGACACATCATAAATATTAACACCTGATATTATTCCAAATATTGTTTACAAACTAAGAACTACATAAGCAAGACATTGAGCTTTCTCTACAGCTTCATGTAATTTTTAATTATATTTTTACCTCAATTAACCACTTCTGAGTTTCAAAGAAAAATGGAATAGAGACAAAATGGTCTTTTTGTAAACTCTTAAGCTTGTTTTTATTTTATTTTATTTTATTTTATTTTATTTTATTTTATTTTATTTTATTTTATTTTATAGCACTCGCATACCAAGAATCCTCTGTAAGGAGCCAGCAGATAAGTTTTTTTAGAAACTATAACTTGTTTGCTTTTGTTTCTTGACCAAAAAAAAACCCTTTCTTCCAGTTCCCAAGACTCTAGGCAAAGACTACAGTCCAAGCAGAATATAAAACGTTTTTACACTATTGTTTCAGGAATAATATAAGTGGGTTCCAGTCTATGAAAGTTTATATTATTTTTTTTAATATGTCATAAGATTTTGGGGGGTGGGGGATTGCTGCAATAGACAGCAGCTGCAATAATGTAACTTTATGAATGTTACTCAAATGTTAATCTAAATTACTTACCTAAGAGGGGTTTTCTCTCAGGTAAGTAAGTGATGTAAGATTGGAATCTTACACAGCTTTTCCTGTGGAAATGGTATTTCCCATTTTTTGAAAAACAATTATGTACACACAAACACATTTATGTCCATTCTGGTTTTGAGTGTTTTTAATTATTATGCTTGTTTAGTATTCTATAAAACTTCCCCATTGCTACATTAAACATTATTTTTGAAGGAAACATAGATACAATAGAAAAATTCATTTTCTAGTTTTTTCATCTACAAATAACTTTAGTATTCAACATAATCTGCCGAGAAATAAAAAATAGTTTGCATTCAACAAGAATGAAAACCTATGTCATGTGCATTGCAATGTGTAACCTATGCATACAGCAGTAGTTATTTCTAAGCTCAAACTGTAATCTTTAACAAGATTTAACATGGACTGGTTCCTATTAAAGTTATCTACTTCTAAATAAATATGCTTAGGATAGCACTGCAGAAGCCTTTTTCATACAAAAGCTTAGTCTCAGACTTACTGTCCGAGTCTAAGCTCTGTTGCTTAGTCAACAGAGGCACTGGGGTCCCTGCTGGAATGGTTCACTAGTATAGGTGTCTAACCTATAACCATCTCTTATGGTACAACAATCATCGCAATCCAAGGAGAATCCTCTGGGGATTTAAGCTCTCTTGCACTTTACAGTGTACCACCCACACTTTATGCCACACAACAACAGCAACTTTTAAACCTTTCCTCATATCATTCTTCCTCTTAACTCTGGCTACCTATTCACTCTCAGGGCATTCTGATTAAGTTTGAGCTCAGTAAGGCAATATAGTAAAAGGCACTGTTTCCTCCACTTAATTAGTTGGGAAAGATTAGGGCATTGGGTCCAAATCCCAAGGCTACACCAGAGCCAGATAAAAAGTACTGGCAAGTGAGTGAAAAAGAGTGGTGTGCTCTTTTCCTGAGCAGCAATGAAAATTGAGCACTCAGCTCCAGCCATAAAGAAAGTTGTTGCCACCACTTCTCTTTCACTTGCCCTCTAGTTGATGCAACTGGGGAGCTGGGCTTGTTGGATCAAATCACTCTTGATATGTCCAGGAGGAACATTTAAAGACAAAGCATTGTTGATTCTTGTAGAAATTATTGTCCCTCCCTTCCTAGCATTTGTTCACGTTTTCTCTTTGGAAAACACAAGAGGAACCATTGGACCCCACTTTGGGGATTAAAGAATTCAGGATGTGAACAAGAATTCACCACAGGGTAACAACGGCTCCTGGAGAATATCTTAATAGTTTTATCTGGTGCGCACTTATATCTAAAGGCAGTACAAGACCTACAGCTCCCCACAACAACCTCCCTGTGAGGTAGGCTGGGCTGAGGGGGAGGACTGGCCCAAACTCACCCCGTGAACTTCCATGGTTGAAGGTGGACTAAAACCTGGGTCTCCCATTCCTAGTCCAGCACCTTGACACTACACCACACTGGCGACTTGTTGTTTATACTCGTTCTTCCGAGGAAAAGGCCTCCATCCCTCCTCACAGGCGAGAGTAAAGTAGATGGCAGAGAGGCCAGTAGGCACCACCGGAAGAAATGGGCTAAAACCTGGCCCGATTGTGAACAATTTCGCCAGCCTCCACTTCTTACCTCCAATAATGGTACGGATAAGGGAGGCGTGTCCCGGGCAGTCCACCAGGGTCAGCTGGAGCAGCCCAGGCTCGGGCCCCAGGTGCGGAGGCAGCTCGGTGCAGAGACAAGAGAAGCCCAGGTCCAAGGTGATGCCCCGAGCTCGGCTCTGTGGGGCCCTGTCGAAAGCGGCGGTGGAGCCGATGGTGCTGAGAGCCCGGGCCAAGGCGGTCTTGCCGCTGTCGATATGGCCCAGGACGCCCACGTTCACATTCAGCCGGCGAGGGCCGCCGGGCTTGGGGCCAGAAGGAGCAGCGCTCGCACCGGCCATGGACATCTCTCACTCCTCGCTTCTCCGCCAAACCGGTCCGTTTCCCAACAGCACCCCCGCGGCAACACAGGCCACGTTAAAGCAGTTCCAGGAAAGCGCCAGACGCAGTCGAAAAGCTTTTTCAAGCGGTCAGCAGTGGAAGCAAGGGAGGGGGTAAGCCTGAAGTTGTGCCTCGCTTTCTCAAAGCATCCTTAGCTTTTACAGAATACCGAATAAAACTCAGCTACTCACATTCTCCTCAAAGCTAAAGTCAAACACACATAACTATTCAGGACGCTATCCATAAAGATCTCATAAAATGCATTTTGAAGAAATACCTATGTTCATATAATTATATATATTCACGTACAATTCACACATTCTTGTGTGCAGTTCAATAAACTTTGGCGCAGCACTTAAGGAAATGCTAGGAAAAGCATACAATAAATATTCAATTCTACTTTAATTGGTTCATTAAAAATGAAGTCAGCCTAAAGAAAAGTGAAAAGAAACAGATAACCCCAGTTTCTCATTTCATCAGCTTGCACAACTGCAAATAGTCTGGACAGGGGGTTATTTTTTTTTAACTGCTGAAAAATTACCCATTTTTACAAATGCACAAATTATCTATTGTATAATGACATGCTATGCTAAACTCTATTCTCCTGGTTTCAGAACGATTTCACAAATGTACAAAACTGAAAAACAAAACATGAACAGGAGCTGATAAATATATTCCTTTCATTTCTTTTTCTTGTTGCTGTTTAATTATCAATATAATAGTTCTAGATTTTATAACCTGAGAAAGTTCTAGTTTACCATCCTAGATCCTCCAAAAAGGACTTCCAGCAAAGATATGGAAGAGACCAAAGAAAAGAAAAACTTGCTATTGCTAAGTACAACCCTTACAAATCACAAATAAAGAAACAGAAGAGGTCACAAAAACTTTTTTTTTTCTTTTTGGTTAATTAGACGTAATATCCACCTCTCCAATTTCCTTTCCTGTATGTTTCGTAAAATGCTGCTATTGCTAACATTTTCAAAACCTCATGGGAGAAAAGGCAGGAAGTCAGACCTTTGGGATGGGTTAAAAATGTGAAGATCACTCACACATTCACATAATCTTCTTTCTCCAAAAATAATATACTGTTTGACAGTTTCAGAGTTCAGTATGTCCCACTGAAATTTGGAAGCTTATGGGACTCTAGGCTATGTCCTGTAACCTCAAACCTTTAGTCTAGTAAAAATTGAAGTTTCCAGTCCCTCCTTGGCTATCACATGACATCTGTGTTCAGTAAGAGGTGGGTTGTTCCGACACACATGTACCATAAGTGAGTTAGCTTGCAGGGAGAATAGCAGAAGATATGTTGGCTAAATAAATTGATTAAAGCCATAAAGCAAGGATCAAATTTTTGGATACCATTATTTTTCTAGTTAGTAGTAAAATGCTAAATTATACTTTAGAGTTATAAAAATAGCATAACCATTATTAATTTTAAGGAAGTTTTGATAAGAGATAAATGCTTATATTTGATTATTCTTTTCAGAAAAATCCTCCTTGGTTCCTTCTGATTTAGATTGTGTTCCCAACCAATATTTAGAAGTAGGCTGCATTTCAGTTTTTTTCCTAATAATGCTGATTTATGTCAGATCCCATAAGATTTGTCTGAAGTTCTTACTTAAGCATTGCTGTAGCTGATTCTCAACCTAGTGAATGAACAGTAATTCTTGTATAATCTGAAGCATACTCTTAAAAACAAAGTAGGAAAAATATGAAATGAAATAATGAAATATTACTGTAAAATGGATTCCTCTGACCCAGTGAGTCAAACCAATAGTGTTTCGGATAAGAAATGAACAAAGTATGCAACGTAGTTTAAGTTTGTGATTTGGAATATATTTTCTGCTGCTATTTGAATTTGTGATGCCATCCTCTCTGTTCATGGTATTCTTACAGAGGGCACTATAAGGAGGAACTGGTTTAGATATTACACTGAATCACTTTGTGAATTCATAAGAGCTATTCAAGATGGCTGCAGTGCATTCAAAAATTAGGCCAATATATGGCCTGAAGCAACTCAAAATTCTTTTAAATCCTTCAGTTTAAAAAGGATATAAAATGTCATTCTTCTATCTATTCCTTGGTATCTTGAAAGGTTATTCATATTTTTGTAGTAGCATTTGATTATGTGATTATGTGCAAGTCACTGTCAACTCTCAGCAACTACATAGACAGACCTTCTTCAGAATAGTCTGTCCCCAAACTGGCCCTTCGGGTCTTCCAATGGTGCACTCATCACCATTGTATTAGGTCCATTCTCACTGCTGCTGGTCATCCTCTTTTTCTCTTTCCATCCACCTTCCCCAGCATTGTAGACTTCTCCAGAGAGCTGGGTCTTCACAAAATGTGTCCAAATTATGATAATTTGAGTTTGATCATTTCTGCCTTGAGTGAGAACCCTGGAA
Organism: Liasis olivaceus; assembly: GCA_030867105.1. NCBI lineage: Eukaryota > Metazoa > Chordata > Lepidosauria > Squamata > Pythonidae > Liasis > Liasis olivaceus. The sequence continues at coordinate 44,372,200 of CM061348.1, read as the reverse complement.
TGATTTGTTCTGTGATCCATTTGTTTGTTTTCTTGTCTATCTATGGTATTCTCAGGAGACTTCTCCAACACCAAAATTCAAAAGTATCAATACTCTTTCTATTCTGCTTCTTCAAAGTGCAACTTCTGCTTCTATAGAATGTCACAGGGAAAATCATTGCCTGCCAATTCTGATCTTTGTAGGTATAGGTATGTCACAGCATCTGAATATCTTTTCCAAGGCCTTCATTACTATCCTATCAATGAAGGTGGTTGCTGTACTTGTCACTGGTATGGTCTTTTTTAGTCTTGGTCCCATTTTTTTCATTGTGCTCCTTGACTTTCATTACTAGAGCTTCCAGATCATTTTGCTTTTTCAGCAATCAGACCAGTGTCACCAGCCCTGTGCAGATTATTGATGTTTCTTCTTCCAGTTTTAAAACCATGCTCATATTCTTCCAATCCAGCCTCCCTCAATATATACTCAGCATGTAAATTGAATAGATAGGGAGAGAGTTTAAAGCCTTGTCTCACCCCTTTGCCAACGTGGAGCCAGTCTGTTTCACCACGTTCCATCTGGACTGTGGCTTCCTGTCCTGTGAATACATTTCTTTTTTTTACTCTTTGGCTTTCTCAATTATCCAGTGTGCATCAGCATTAATGTCTCTTGTTCCTCGGCCTTTTCTAAAGCCAGCTTGAATATATGTCATCTCCCTTTCCATGTAGGGCTCAGCTGCTTAGGATGATCCTAAGCTGTATCTGGGAAAGATGGAAGGCAAAAGGAGAAGAGGACGGCAGAGGATGAGATGGCTAGATAGCATCACTGAAGCTGTATTATGCTAGCATATTAAATTAAGGATATTGTGAGATAGCTGGTATATTCTGTTAAGTCTCCTTTTTTTGATAATGGAATGCAGACTTCCAATCTGTTAGCCACTGTGTTATTCTCCAAATTGGCTGGTTTAGTTTTAGAATCCTTATGGATTCCTCTTCCATATTTCTGCAGATATTCCATAATTTCTGTATCGTTCCAATTTGGTAACAATCAGGGTGCTGCTCTAACTTCTTCTCCCAGTGTAGAGGTTCTTGTAAATAAAGAATACCTGGTAAGGTATCTTGAATGTTGCTGTCCTATACAGAATTTGTCATAGAATTTACATTCCTTCAATTTAACACCTATAGAAATACATATCTAATTGTAAACAGTATGTAGAAAGCTGTCTGATTAGGCAAATCAAGCAGTATAATTGGACTTGTACCTTTATCTAAGATACAAATCCAATAGAGTTCTTAAGGACATACAGGTAGTCCCAAGTTTAAGAATGAGTTCCCTTCCCAAGGTCTGTCCTAAATCGAATATGTATGTAAGCCAGAACAGTATTATTGTATAATACTGTATAAGTAGTATTGTGTAATTAACTCGAACCATTGTGTATTTAGCTCAAATCATTGTGTATTTAACTCAAATTTTGCTAAAGTAGGCTCTGTTCTTAACTATGGGTCTGTAACCCAGGTGTTTTTAACCCAGGGACTAGTACTTCCTAGAAATATGCTTTGCTGTAAATGAATTTAAAAATGAAACATCTGTTGCAAGTGTAAGTAATTGTGCCTTTTGATTTTTAATTGATTAACTTAGAAAAGGTATCAGCTCTGCCTGGGAAATAAAAGAAAAATCTTCTGCTAAAGACAATTCATTCATGGTACAGTCAGAATTTTAAATGTTATTTATGTTGGTGCAACACTGAAAGTGACAACAATGAGGCATTACATTTCTGTGGAGTTCTTGGTGCTCTCTGAGCTTGGCTGTTTGCTTGCAGATGTTTCATTACCCAACTAGGTAATATCATCAATGCTAGTGAGCGTGGGGTTTGCTCCCTGTTTATGTACAGTAGGTTGCCCTATCAATGTTGGTGGGGGTATAGTTTTCGCCTTGGTAGTTCCCCGATTAGGGTATTGTTTTCTGCTTGATTATTTGTCTAGTGTTAATCCCTGCTTATCAGGGTGTTGGCTGCTGGAAAGGATGCGTTCTGGTCTTTTTGTTTTCTTCTTAGCTTTTTCATTGTGTCTTTTGAATGGTGTGTAAATGTGGTTTATCTCTATGTGTCTATTGATGGCTGATATGTCTGAATGCCAAGCTTCCAGGAATTCACTAGCTTTTTTGGATTTAGCTTGGTCTAGGATGCTTACAGTTTCCTAGTTGAAACTATGGTTGAGTCTGTCCATGTGTTGTGAGATTAAGGAGTTTTCATCATGTCTTCTGACTGCTAGCTGGTGTTCATGGATGTGCTCTGCTCGTGTTCTGCCTGTCTGTCCTACATAGTTGCTGTTACAGTCCTTATGCTGTATATTGTAGATGACTCTTGATACATATAATCTCTTCTATTGGAACCATTATATTTCTATATTTTAAAGAGCATTTCAAACTTGAAATGTTATAATTTAAATTAAAATATGTAACATAGACATATTATTTTACCAACTCTTGTTCTTGCAGTTCCAGATTTCCTGAAGAACCACTGTGGGCGAAGATAATGCAGAAACTTTTGTCTTGCACAAAATAATTCAGACTATCTTATGCAATCTTCTTTCCTATAGTATCATGTATTTATGATAGATGAGACAAAAACATGTCTTTAACAGCATATCCTGTTAAAAGATTACATTAATTATAAAAGAAAAAATCTTACTAATTTTAGTTAGGGGCATCTGGGGGAATCAAACATACATAAAAAGGGGGTGGGGCTTTGAAGATTTGTGGTTGCAATCTTGACTTTTTTTACCCCCCCCCCCCCCCCCTTCCTGGGCTTACCCTTTTGAGTTCATTTTTGCAAAGTCCCCACACATATCTAAACCAATTATTGTAAACATATTATTACGGGAGCTCTCCTTTGCATATGAATGATTTTTGTAAATAATAAGAAATCTGATATGAAAGTCAGTGTGCTGTAATGCCTAGAAAACTCCTGCCACCCATTCAGGAACATCACTGAGTAATTTACCCTAATCTAATTTATAGTGCTTTTCCATAAACAACCCCTCAATTTCCATTAGTTCGGCTTTTAAAACAAATAAAGAAGAAACTATACGCTTCATACTTTTAATATACTGAATGTTGATCATCCAAATACCGTACTGATGAAAGAATGTATTTGTCTTTAAAGTCCTTTCTTGTTTTTGCTATGGCCAAAACCTCTGTAAAGTATTATCTAACATTATTTTGCAATCAAAAGAATCCTACCCTATAAATGCTACTAATATATCTAGTAATATTGCTGTTATAATTCCCAATAATTAGGCGCTGCACGAAAGTGCTTTCCAAATACTTTTTCGCATCGCTACTTCTTATACGGTACCGTTCTTCTACAGTTAGTAGGTGAGACCGGAGCGTCTTCTAAAGAGCACAACGTTGAATTGCCCGGACAAGGGCCTAAACCACACCTCCTGAATGACAAAAAATTTACCCAAACAAAAGAGACATCTCTCGAACTCTATCCAATAGGCTGCAAGGGGGTGGGAATAAAACGGGCGCCGGGAACCTTGGCAACACACGAGTACGCACGTTACCTCCGCGAGGGTGAACAAGAGGGACGTGCTGAGTCTCCCGGGCCTGCCTTCGCTTCTAATCGCCACCAGCGGAATGAAGATCGAGGAAGTGAAAAGCACTTCGAAGACACAGCGCATCGCGGCCCATAGCCATGTAAAGGGGCTGGGGCTCGACGAGAGCGGTGCAGCCAAGCCAGCAGCAGCCGGGCTGGTTGGACAGGAGAACGCGCGGGAGGTAAGAAGGTTTCGGGTCCCTGGGAAATCCTCCCGCTAAGCACCCGGTCCCCCCCCCCCCACCAGTTGCACACTTTCATTGGAAACCAGCGCTCACTCTAGGCTAAATGCCTGCTACGGGTGATTGAACCTCCCAAGAACAGGGTTCTCCTGCGGAAAGCCCGGAGCTTGGAGGAGAAACGAGGAGGAGGTAAACCATGAACTAAATTGTGATTGTTGAACCGAACTAATTGCAAATTAAAATCAGAAAATAGAGGGTTTGAGAGGAATCAGCTACATCATTCCAGCCTCGTGCTCTGCGGATGCCTTGAGGACTCTCTTCAGCAGCAAAGATACCCCCCACGTGCATTCACACATACACACACACACACACACCCCAGTGAGACTTCTCTACTGGATCAGAATCCTCCCACTTGATCCTTATGCTGCATAGAACTCCATGAAATTTCCAGTTAACTGCAGTTTTATTTTAAGGCTTGTGGTGTTATCGTGGAATTAATCAAAAGTAAGAAGATGGCTGGCAGAGCTGTGTTACTGGCAGGACCTCCTGGAACAGGCAAGGTACATTTTTCTTAAATTATTTCTTAGCAGATTTGTAAATACATTAGTTGTTACATTAGTGAAACTCCTGCTGTTATAATATTTAAGTACATTTCTTTTCAAGTATTATGCCATTATTGTTATGTTTGACACTGATAGTAGCTTAATTGGAAAAAAGACACAATGAGATACTAGAGATCATAAAGTAACAGCAAAATGAATGTAATGCCAACTTTTAACATAAAACATTATTATAGAGATTACAATTTAAAATACTGAGTGTAGGATATCTGAGTTCAGTACCCATTTATCCAGAAAGGTACAGGCTAACTCCCTGTGGTTTATAGACATAAAAAGCTAAAGCAATTGAAAAAAATTAGCACGAAAGTAATAATTAAAAAAAAATTACAATCAGTGTAGTGCTGTCTATTCACTCCCAAATCGCTCTCTGGAACAGCTCAAGAGTTTGGTAGTTTCTGGGAGGACAATAAAAAATTACTGTTCAACAAGAATAGCTTACACAAACTACATAAAACATTTGGTAACCATCTCTGTCCAGAAATTTACAAAGATGTGAAGCAGAGAAGAAAAAAGAGCCATAAGAGGAAAAACATCACTCTGAATAGAAATTGTTTAGGATGAAGAGCCAAATTACACTGATGTCTTGTAACCCATGAGTGTGATGGAATGGGCTTATGAAGGCTAGGCTCAGGGAGATAAGCATGTTCTTAGCCCCCAACAGGAGAGTGGGAAGTTCAAGATCTTGAACTTCAAGAAGAAGACCTCCCTAAGGAATTCACGGTGTTGTGGCTGGCTGGCTTGGGAACTAATGTTCAGTCTGGTGAGATTTCTGTCTTGAGGTTGAAGCTAATAAACACAACAAAACTGTATTTGCATTGTCTCTTGGAGTTCTTTGGGCTGAACCTGACAGAAATCTCACCAGACTGAACCTTAGTTCCCAAGCCAGCCAGCCACAACACCGTGAATTCCTTAGGGAGGTGCCAGCCTCATCTTCTTGAACTTCCCATGCTCCTGTTGGGGGCTAAGAACACGCTTATCTCCCTGAGCCTGGCCTTCATAAGTCCATTCCATCACAGTGAGTGCTATCTTGCCCTTTGCTGAAACAAGTTCTTACTTATTTTTACCAGCATGAGCTCAGCATTATTTAGATTTCTGATATCACTGAGTGGTCCTATATTCTCCATTTATGGGGAAAAAAATGGAACGGCATAGAAACAAAAAAACAGTTGGGCCTCTTATCAGACTATTATGGATAGACTAAACGTTAGTATGGGGTAAGACTGGTACTCTTCAGGAGTGTTGAGCTGCAACATGCAGAAATGCCAGCTAAAAAGATAAAATGCTAAGACAACAAAGTTTGGCTTAACAGAATGTGTAAACCAAGCCCCATAGTATCCTGTATAAACAGACATACACACAATCCCGCCATAGTATTATGGGCAATTACTTTTTTTTTTTTTTTTTTTTTTTTACTTCTTAACGTATAACACAGGAATCTACTTCTTAAAAAGTAACAAGTTTTTAAGACAGTTTATAAAATTCTTTTCCCTCTCTGCTAATACATATGTCAAACAGTAGTTGTGAAAGTGCAGGATGAAAATGTTTATTCCTAATTCTTTTATTCCTCAAAAGAATTTTAGAGCCACAATAGAATTAGCAGATTACTTACTGATGCCTTTTATAAATACAGTGGTACCTCGGTTCACAAACTTAATTCGTTCCGCGACTCTGGTCGCGAACCGAATTGGTCGTGAACCGAATCAAATTTTCCCATAAGGTTCAGTGTAAATACGGTTAATCCGTTCTGAACCCTACGAATTTGGTCGCCAACCGATTTTTGATCGCGTCCCGAATCAAATTTCCCCATAAGGTTCAATGTAATTACGGTTAATCCGTTCTGAACCATATGTTGTTGTTTTTTTTAACCGCAAAAATATGACACAAAGTACAGTACAAAGAGAGAGAAAGCTAACCTTGCTCGACGCGACTTCTGGCGTGGAGGACAGGAAGGCGGGTGGGGAGGCGGTTACTGCTTGGAGGGAGAGTCCCCCTCCCTACAAGAAGCTGCGACCACGTGTCACGGGAGGGAAAATGGCCGTGGATCCTGTTCGTAACCCGATGCGGAGTTCACGAACGGAGGCAAAAGTTTGCGACCGGAGCTGTTTGTGAACCAAATTGTTTGTGAACAGAAGCATTCGTGAACCAAGGTACCACTGTACAATGCATTACCTAAGAACCTAAAGACTATATGAAGTCCCCTGAAACCAGTAAAATAATTTTATATGGTAAATGTGAAAATAATTAAATGCGTTAAGGAATAGTCCTAATTTTTTATTTATTATGTGCCATCAGTTGGTGTCAACTTTTAAGCAACTACATAGATAAATTTTCTCCAAGACAATCTGTCGCCAAACTGGTCCTTCAGATCTTCCAGTGGTGCACCCATTGTTACTGTAACTGAGTCCATCCACTTTGTTGTTGGTTGTCTGCTTTTTCTGTTTTCCCTGCACTTTTCCCGGCCCAGCATGCTAAACTTATTCAGAGATCTAGGTCCTTGCATGATGTGTCCAAAATATGATAATTTGAGCTGGTTATTGGTGTCTAGAGTAAGAACTCTAGATTAATTTTTATCTGTGATCCATTTGTTAGTTTTCTTGGCTGTCCATGGTATTCTCAGGAGTCTTCTCTAACACTCTATTCAAAAGCAATAACACTTTTTCTATCCTGCTTTTCCAAGGCCAAATTTTTATTCTATAGAGTGTCACAGGAAAAAGCTTTCCTGCACAATTCTGATATTTATGTTATAGATATGACATAATGATACCTGAGTATATTTTTCCAAGGCCTTCATTGTTACTCTACCAAGTCTAGGCTGTGAAGTATTACTTAGTTCCTTTACATTTGATAGTCAATCATAAAGGCAGGAGCTATCCACCACTTCAATATCTCCATTGTCAATTCTAAGGCTGGTTGATGTACTTGTTGTCATTACTTTGTCTTCTTTATATTTAATCTTAGTTCCATTTTTTTCACTGTGCTCCTTGACTTTCATTACTAGAGCTTGCAGATCATTGGCATTTTCAGCAGTCAGAGTAGCATCATCAGCATAGTGCAGGTTATTGCTGTTTCTACCTCCAGTTTTGAGACAACACTCATCTTCCAATCTAGCTTCCTTCACTATATAAATAAATATCACATATAAATTGAATAAATAAGAGGAGAACATATAGCTTTGTCTCATTCCTTTATTGACCTGCAGTCAAGTCTATTTCACCATGTTCTCTCCAGACTGTGGCTTCCTGATGTTTGTGTAGATTTCACATGAAAACAGTGAGGTGTTCTGGGATTCCCATTTTTCTAAGCACATTCCACAGCTTGATGTGATTGATACAACTGAAGGCCTTTCTATAATCAATGAAGCAGACATTGGCTTGTTTTTGAAATTCTTTGGCTTTATCAATTATCCAGAGTACATCAGCAATAATGTTTCCTGCTCCTTGGCCTTTTCTAAAGCCAGCTTGAACATATGACATCTCCCTTTCCGTGTAGGGCTCTCATCTCTGTTGGATGGATGGAAGCATTATTGTGAAATTAAGAATATTATGCAGTAGCTTGCACATTCAGTTAAGTCTCCTTTCTTTGATATTGATGTGTAGACTAGCTTCTTCCAATCTGTTGGCCACTGAATCATTCTTCAGATTTGCTGGCATAGTTTGGTTAGAACCTTTACAGATACTTCTTTTGAATTCTTGTTGCCTTCCAACTTGGTAATGACCAGACTCCTGATCTAACTTTACCTTCTAATCCTAGTAATGTTACTTAGTTTAACTTTATATGTACAGTGGTACCTTGGGTTACGAACGCCCCTCCTTACGAATTTTTCGAGATACGATCAGCTCCGGCCCCAGAAATTTACTTCGACATGCAAGCTCCGCCTCGAGCTATGAACCGGATCCGCGGCCATTTGCCCTGCTGCCACGCGGTCGCGGCTTCCTGTGGGCGAGATCGCGGTAGCAAGGAGACGTTCGGTGAGGCTTGTGGTGTGTTTTGTGGTGTTTGGAAGGTTTTTGGTGTGCTTGTCAGCATGGCTCCAAAGAAAATGCAGAGCCGTATGTATTTACATTGAACCTTATGGGAAAATTTGCCTCGTGGTGCAACCAAATTCGGAGGGCAGAACGGATTAACTGTATTTACATTGAAACTTATGGGAAAATTTGCCTCGTGGTGCGACCAACTCAAGTTGCGATCAGAGTCACGGAACGGATTAAGTTCGTAACCCGAGGTACCACTGTAGTTATCAAATATTGTTTTTTTCCTATTCTCACCCATCTTTTTATCCTAGATTTGTCTATTTTTGGGGAGTGGCATGCCACTCAAAAGCCAAATGCATCCTTCAGCCGCAAATATTGCTCAGACTTACCCATAAAGTACTAGGGATATTAAAAACTACTTAATTACTGTGTACATTGCTTCTCTCCTTGTTATAAACCAGTAAAGCCATATTCTAAGTAATGTAGTTTTCAAATGCTAAGTTGCTGCCAGCTAAGATCAAAACTTTTTCTCCTGATGGCCCCTGTGTGTCTTTTCCCTGAGGTCAGAATAAATGGCTAGAATCCAGAGGCTTTTCTCCATAAATGGAATGGCTCCTTCTGTTTGCAGAAAGCACTGGGATCAGCAGAGTTTACCACTACAAGTTATGTGTATTATTTGTCAGTTCCCTTGTAATACACTGGTCCAAAAGAGTCCTGTCTCTCTAGTCTAGGATTTATGGAGCTGACATAGGAAAGGGTGAAAGGAGCTTCCTACATTTGGAGTGTTCTGTAGAAGGAGATTCCTATCCCAGAAATTCTGGATTCAAGCCAGAATGTTTATTTTGTAGAAATTAAACTAAAAATCAAGTGATCATTTTTTTCTGGAACTAATTTAAATTATTTTTAGTTTGGTAATTTAAATGTGTATATAACATACATATATGTGGTGTTTTTTTGTCTTCAGACTGCTTTGGCTCTAGCTATTGCTCAGGAGTTGGGAAGTAAGGTTCCCTTTTGCCCTATGGTTGGAAGTGAGGTATATTCTACTGAAATAAAGAAAACAGAAGTCTTGATGGAAAATTTCAGAAGAGCAATTGGTAAGAGACTTAAAGCAGAAAACAAATTAGTGTGTGTAAGCATTCATTCATTCATTCATTCATTCATTCATTTATTAAATGTACGTGCCACCCAACATTTTTACATTCAGTGAATAGCATTTATTCTTTTGATTGGAAGGACATCTGTTATTTTTATGTTCAGTATTCTTGTAGTATGACTGAATTGTCTACCGATTTGTTTGTACAAACTCATGTGTTTTCTGTATTATGACATGTTAGCTGAAGTCGGTCAAAAATAGTACAAATGATAACTTTTTGCAGTCTAATTGGGTATGTTGCCAAACAAATTTGATTAAAGTGTTTACAAGTTGAATAGCTTGTTGATGGGGTTAAATTTCTCTTTAACTGAATTTATTAGCTGAATTGTTTAAATTTCAGTTTATAAATTCAGTTGCTGCTTTTGACAAACAAACATTTGCATCTAAAGTCTTCAGTTACTTTGCTGACAGCTGATACCACTATTCCTTTTAGACCTTTGTATTGCTTAAATATAGCTTAATTGTTTTTATTATTGCATCCAACATCTTAATTCCCCTGGGCTCTATATGATTTAACACAGACCATCATCTAAGTATTCAATGGCATTAAAGTGAAGAAACATTTCCATCAGTCCTTGCAACTGAAAAAAGTGACTCATTGATTTCTGTAAGAAAGAGACTTTCAATCATCTATGGTCTTTAAGTTACAATTAAATTGGCAGGGTTCATGGAGAGAGAGTTCAAAGATGGAGAGAGCACCGTCTGCAATATTTCCTTGATGTGATGAAGAGTTACCTGTCAGATTTGGAAATTTGAACCAACAGTTGAAACCTGTGTCAAACACATTTGTCATTCCTAGAGATAGCAATAATTTAACAGCCAGCTACATTGTTGGTGCTTCACATTTCTGGATGTCAGGATGGGGATGCTTCTAAACAAGTATTTGATGTTAGTGGCAGAAATTTTTCTACATCTGTTGAATTGGGCTGATTTCTCTTTCAAAAGTTATTAATGTTTTAAAATTGGCAGTCAAAACATTTTTTTAGTGCCAGCAACAGAAAATTTTCAAAAATGTCTGATTCTTATCCAATCATGAAGTTATTCACTCTTAAATTAATAATTTCTTAAATGATACAGTGGGAGATGCAAGTAATGGCAGTTAATTTTGACAAATAGTACAAAACACAACATAAAATTTTAGCTCTTACTAATTGATACTGAGATGAATTTACAAGCATTGAAAATATACCGGATAACTATCAGAAATGGCAAATGCAAATGGAAAATAATGTGTTTTTGCATCCTGGAATAGTATTATAAAGCAACACAAGAGAAAGAGAAAAGTACACTTTTCTATGACCTGCCCCAACACTTGGGATGACTGCCAACCTAAGCATTTGATTGTTTCATGGACAGAGGGGACGTAAAGTGGGAAATAGAACATTTTTTTCTTTTTCCTTGTCCTAAAATTCCTACATAGTTACTTGAATTCATTTTCCATAATGTTTACTTCTTGCCATTTTTCTCTGACTCCTTTCTACTCAAAGTTCAGTGATTAATGCACTCCACTGAGTACTTTAGACCCTTTCTTTTTTTTTATTTATTTTAGTTAGATTTATACCCCTGGATAGAAGTGAGAGTTGCCCATCAAAAATAAAACAAAGGAGAAATCCAGGGTAAATACATTAGGGTAGCAATTTCTCCCTACTTCCCCCTACCCCCCAAAAAAAGGATAGGATTTCCTGCATTTGGTGTTCAGTGTTTACCTCCTGGTTCCACATTCAGACAGTAAGGTAAGTTGCACTATTATTTTCTATATTTATAGGTTCAATTGCTATTAAAATTACCAGTTTATTAACATTTATGGAGAGGTGTATGTTAGAAGCTGCCTTGAGAAGTTTTTGTCTGGAAAGTGATCTAAAATACATTAAATACATTTTGCTTTTTTATTTTTTTCTGAATTATAAATGTGTACTCTTCTTTGTACCTGAAAGACCACTGAACATAAACTAGGTTTTGCTTTAATTTCAAATGAATACCAAGCATAGGGTGCCAGTTATTTTTGTCTGATAAGATTATCATGTCATATATTCTTATTTAGTAGAGTCTACTTTTGAGTAGGCATGCATAAGATTAAATTGTAAATTAAATTTAATACTAGTTTTATGTGCAAAAATTGATTTAGCAATACTATTCAAATACAAGTTTAGTCTTTCAAATGAATATTTGTTTAATATGTATTCTGATTATAATTGTAGAATATATGACTATTAGTTCTTCTGTAGTAAAATTATGTAATGTATGATACAATGAGTCTTTCTTCTATTTGAAAGCTATTATATTTATTGACTTTTACTCCTGGTCATCTTAGTGCTTGTCCTGAAGCCCGTGCCCTATCTTGCTATTATCTCTGTGAGCTCATATTGGTGAATAAATGAAAGGCCATGTTAATTTACTTTCAGCTTTGTTGGAAGGAATCCAACAAAAGATCCAACAGGATCACTTTTATGTTGATCGTACAGTAGAGATTTCTCCCTCATGTATATAATATCTATGGTATCAAAAGTGCTTGGTGAAACAGGATGGACAAATTTTATATAGACTCTCTTAGTCAGATTACAGTTTAGCTGCTTCTGAGAAAGTAGCATATTTTGTATTGTTGTTACAGTGCATCATCAACTAATTCAGTAGATTCAGCTCTACAGGAAACTTTATATTTGCATCTTTTCTTACTCTGAGTTATAGATGTACCCAGTGCTTGTGGTTAGTCTTTTACTGTAAGATATGTTTTTCGTGTATTTGAATTGAGAAACCTACCTGGAGATGGTGAACATCAGGAACAATCCAGTAAAAATGGCAATTTGTAGCTTGTACAATTAATATTTACAGGACTGAGAATTAAAGAAACCAAGGAAGTTTATGAAGGAGAAGTCACAGAATTAACTCCCTGTGAAACCGAGAATCCTATGGGAGGGTACGGCAAAACTATTAGCCACGTCATTATTGGACTCAAAACAGCAAAAGGAACTAAACAGCTGAAGGTAGCTATAGTCATTTTTCAAACATTCCTCACCTTCTTAATAGTTCTGTCTTTTAAATAAAAAAGAAAGGGAAACAGGAAACTCTAAGCAGTTTTCATTTACTTGTCTCCTTTCATGGATCTATCCTGCAGATGGGTATAAGCTCCAGTTAGAAATTTCAATTATCCTTCAGTTAGCTTGACACGTGCACTTGAGATACTATCCCTCCTCCATTCAGAGAAACAGTTGAAATAAACATTTCCTCTGCTGAGTGAAGTGAATGTGGCCTTTTAAATTACTTATATAACTCCTGAGACCCTTTCTATTTAATTCATTTAAACTGAAATCCTATTCATATTTACTTGGAAGTAAGCCTATTGAAGTCAATGTGGCTTTTTCTAAGTATTTGTGCTTAATATTGCCAGGGATCTAGAAGCTAGTCAGAATGTCAGTTACTGTCTCCCTCACCGTGCACCAAGTTATCCCTTCCCACTTTTTGCTTTTGGAAAAAAAGGACGGAGCAACAGAACACAATACTACTACTTCCTGCCCAGGACATGTTGACTAATATGCCAAGCAGGGCAAGAATGCATTGGATTTTAAGTTTTTCTGTGCACCCTAAAGCAGCATAGCCCAGGGTTTCTTTGTGCAATCTGGTCTTTCCCAAGGATACTAGGAAGTCATGCCTCTCTCTAACTGCTGCTATTTCAGGGCCAGAAAGGCTAGCCATGGTGCTTTCCTTGGCAGGTACAAAATACCCCAGCCTTCTTCCCAGTTTGGACCTGAGATTATGGCAATCACCATGCCTTATTCACACTTTTTTCCCCTATGAAACCTGATATTCTGCCAGCCACCAAGGTCTCACAATAAAACATAAAAAGGAAGTTAATCCAAAGAAGTTAAAACTGTTAAAAACAACTAGAATCAGCCATTAAACGCCAGTTAAAAGTCTCTTTAAAAAGGGTGTATTGGGGTGAGTTAAAAAGTGGAAAAAGTGTTTAGGTCCCTCAAATCAGCAAGGGATACATGAATTGAAGCAGCTATGGAGAAGGCTCAATTCCATGTTTCTATGAATGAGCCTGTGCAAAGTTTAGATAAATCTCTTCGCATGATATCAGTGAGCAGAGATAGTCATATACAGAGTTCTGTTACATAGCTTGTCCCAAGCCATATAGGGATTTAAATGTACTAACCAACAGTTTGTATTTCACCTGGAAACAAACTGACGGCAAGTTTTGAGTTTTTCCAGACATCTGCCTGGCTGCTGTTTTCTGTACCAATTGAAATTTCTGGACTAACCACAAATGCAGACCCCTGTAGAAGTAAGCATCCTCTCCAGTGAGTGGCAACACAGACATCAGCAATCAGAGTCATTGAATGCTGAGAATTGCACTATGAGAACCAGTGCAATTGATTCATGTAGCACTGTGACCAGTAATAATGTAGGCTAAGTTGTAGTTAGGTTAAATTGTAATAAAACGTTCCACTTTAATGCATATAACTTTTATTTATTTAGAATATTTATATAGCTGCCCATCTCACAAACATGTGACTCTGGGCGACGTTCAAAACAGTTAAAAACACTATAATCTAAAAACAATTAAAAATAAAATAAACATGAAGTAAACATATAAATAGTGCCAATTAAAAGGAAAACAATCGATTATATTCAGGGTTGTTAGCCATGATATGAAAGGCAGCTAAACTAAACTGGCTTTTAGTTTAGGTTTTAATTTAGCATCTTGTGTGAATTCAGCCACTATTGATTATAAACCATGGTTTATGGCTTACATGATGTAACTGGCTTTGAAGCAGTTGTAGCCAGTTAAACAGAGGGATTTAAATGATATGTGAACTACAGCTATATCTCAGTATTTTACTCCTATTCACAGTATTTATCTGATGCTTAAAGAGGAATATATAAAAACAGCTGAAATACCTGAACATTACAATGCTGAAGTTAAACTATTTATAGTATTGTTACTAAATGCATTAAATCATTCTAAATAGTAGTTGAATTTGACACATTAGTTCATTCTAAATGCAGGTAGATCTAAATTCTGAGATAATTTTCTTTCAGTACTATAAATATTGCTGCTTGAATGGCTTTTTGTAGACTCCAGCATGATTTTTGTACAACTAGGTTGTCTGATTTTGATATATTAATATAGTTAATTGTTGTTTATTTTTTCTGACTCCAGTTGGATCCCAGCATATTTGAAAGTTTGCAAAAGGAAAGAGTAGAAGCTGGTGATGTAATTTATATTGAAGCAAACAGCGGAGCTGTCAAGGTAAAGCAAGAAAGTAGCCATGAAGCTCTGTGTAGTTTGACGTGCCTTCCTGTCTCCTTTGGTAAAAAGTCTTATGTCCTAACAACCTTAATCCCTTCTAGTATATGTTACATTTTTCTCAAAGGAAGTCTAAAACCACTTTTTCCTACATGAATGCCACCTCTAAAGAAAGTAGTAATGTAATTCATAAATAAGGTCATTTTGTCTGAGATCCCTGGTTATAACTGCATTGAATGTTTTCTCATTGATTTTTAATACCTGACTTGAAGCTTGGGTGTTTCTTATTCATAAAAGCAAGGCAAGAAGATTTAAAATAACTTCAGTCGTGCTTATAAGAAATGCATAGAGCTTTTAATCTTTATTCCTGTAGAATTTTTGTCATAAGATATATGCATCTAGAAGGAAATGCTGCATTAGTCAGCATGCTGCTCATATCTGATTTAAAATGTAGCATAGAGAGATATTTGGTGTTTAATGGACGAGCATAATATTTTGTATCAAACAATAAATCATCCATGTCCAAAGGAATCTGGGACAGTTTCCCTACTTTCTACCAAATCTGTTGGATTTGTCCCTTACTCCATTTTCTTCATTCTCAGAACAATGGAGAAAAACGCCAGGTCCTGACGGTAGAATTTCATAGCTGTTCATTTTCAAGGACAAGTTTGGCATTTTCAAAACTGTCAACCAGAGCTTGTCATGTTCATAAACAAGACTTTTGTTTATCAGCTATATGTCACTCTCTGAATATTTGCAATAACACTAACTATAAATATAGTATGTATGATTTCCAAATTCTTCTCCACAGAGGCAAGGTAGGTGTGACACCTATGCTACGGAATTTGACCTTGAGGCTGAAGAATATGTTCCCTTGCCAAAGGGTGATGTGCACAAGAAGAAAGAAATTATCCAGGATGTCACACTGCATGATTTGGATGTAGCCAATGCTCGGCCTCAGGTACTGAAATCTACTAATGGCATGCTGTATGTTCATACATACAAAAGATAAAATGCTATCTATTAACTGTGGATTCATTTTGGGATTGATAAAATGGCCATGCTGCTACAACAGAACTATTGGGGAAAACACTGGGGTGTATTTTGTCTTGAAAAAATTCACTGCCCATTACTTCTGTATTGTGTGTGTGTGTGTGTGTGTGTGTGTGTGTGTTCATTCTGAATATTAGGGCAAATACTTGGAAATAGATGCTTTGTAATGTTCTCTTCAAATCCTTAAAGTAACCATAACTTTTTTCCCAATCTCACAACAGCTGCTGTGTAAGTTTTTCCTGGCTGTCCCTGCAAGTTGCCTTTGAAGCATATAGACTGTGCATACATAGGCTTATTATCTGGTCACAGGCTGAAATAATATCACCATTGCTTGGATTTTATTATATTTAATGACTGTATTTTATACTGTATTATTTATGTTTTTATTGATTTTAAATTGTTTTGTTGTGAACCGCCCAGAGTCCCTCCTTGTGGGGGAGTTGGGCGGTGATATAAATTTGATATATAAATAAAATAAATAAATAAAAATATTTATTCCTTGTTTTAATACACATGCTGTAAAAAATCTTATAGGTCCTCCAAAAGTAAACATAGAATTAAAATCTTCTTTTTTCACGATATACTGTTTTGTTTATAATCAAACTTGAATACAAGCAGCTTTTCCAACCTTCTTCAACATTTAATGGAAACTGGTAAAACTTTTGAATGCCAGATCCACCGTTTTATAAGCTAAACATGTTTTATGCAGTACAGTCATATGGTACAGCATGCACACACTTTAGCCTTTTAATCATACTCTGATGCAAGATTAACATGTTCACCTCATGATCACCTCAAGGTTTACTGAGATTGTGCAGAAGTACTAGTTACATAAATAAGTGCCTATCAATATAGTCCTGAAAAAGGGCTGTTGTGGTAATGCAGTGAATGTCTGATGTACTATTTCTCTCCAATGTCAGTTCATGCTGTTGTTTCATAGCACTGAGATAATATAAAGGATTCAGATCATTTGGCCTGTATATGCTATTTTGTTGCTTAATGAAAAGCTATAAAAATAAAAGGACCATAAAATGCACATTACAATTTTAAATTAGTAACATTGATACAATTTCCAACATATATTTTTTTCTGGATGCTGTATGTTCCAAAATAACATTAATTAGTCCCATTACATTCTGAAGAAAATAACTGCATAGGTGGATTTTCATACAGATTATCTATTTCATATAGATAACCAACTTAATAGATTTTATGTGTGTGTACATATATGTATGTATGTATGTTTCTGAATTACATTTAGAATCCAAAATAGTAGAGCAGTGGATCTGACTATCAGTTGTAAAATAATTATCAGTTACTAGAAAATCAGTTGCTGTAAAGAACCTGAAAACCTTATTTTTAGCTTGACATTATTATATTCTTCGTAACTCTTTCTGTACAAAGTCTTTTCTTTACTAGCATTAAAAAAGTTTCATTAATTCACAAATTGATTTTCTGTAGGGTGGACAAGATATCCTCTCCATGATGGGACAACTAATGAAGCCAAAGAAAACTGAAATCACAGGTGCTCTAAACATCTCTTTCATCTTTTTCTTATTGAAGTAATTCCACTTAACTTGGTGATGCTTTAGTATATCTCATTAAACTTTAAAAAGGGGAAATGAAAAAGTAATCTTTATGCATAGAGGAAGCATGATGTGTGTTGCTTGGGACCATTAAAATTGAAAGAGATTTAGTAATTAAAGTGTAATAGTTTAGAAATCGAAGTCTAACATAAATGTAGTTACACTTACACGAAAGTGTGGCATAAGGTAGCTTGTTGAAATATTGATACTTTATAGAATTATGCATGCCGCTAATTCTAAGTGGACACCAACAGAAGGTATCTTAATGCAAGTAGCCCTTGGTTAATGAGTCCTGTGGTCACATGATCACAATCTGGGCACTTGGCAACCAACTCGCACTTACAACGGTTGCAGAATCCTGCGGTCACGTGATTACAATTTGCTACCTTCCTTGCTGGCTTCCCACAAGCAAAGTCAACGGGGAAGCCAGCAGAGAAGGTTGCAAGTCACTTGGGTAAGTCTCCCCCACCTGTGCACTCTCCCCCAGCTCCTCTGCACTCACGCTCTCCCTTGCCATCCATGCATCCTCCCCGAGCCTCGCTGCACTCGCATCACACCTACCTGACCACTCACACACCCTCCCCAAGCCTGGCTGCACTCACACCATGCCTCCCCAGCCCTCGAGCATGATCCCCAAGCCCCACCACGTTCATGCCGCACACCCCCTCACTCCCTCTGCCACCCAGCAGCAGCCACTTTCCTGCCTACCAGCCCATTGACTTTGGTTGTTGGAAGCCGGCAGGAAGTTGCGAGGAGGTGCTCACTTAACAACCCATGATCCTCCCTTAACGACAGCATATAGCCGCCCATCTCAGACCTTTGACTCTGGGAGGCAGCTAAAAGGGGAAACTGCTCTGGTCTTAAAAGTATCTCCTCCAATATACAAATGCCTCTTTTATTGCCGTTGCTAAGCAATGTGGTCACATGACATTGCAGTTTACAACCAAATTGCTTAGCGATGGAAATTTCAGTCCCAATTGCCATCATAACTCGAGGACTACCTGTAAGTAAATTAATATTTCTGTGACTTATTATAGTTTTGTTATATAAAAGCCAACATTACAGTAGATTATTCAAAATTTTAGTACTTTAAAAATGTGAGTTTGAGAAAATGCCATTCAGTGATTATTTACTTAGCCTGTTTTAAAGTTTTTCACCAACAACTAGGAGGAGTCATGCCCTGTGTGAAACTATTGGGAATAGTATAGATAAATGGAAGAATCCTGAACTTCTGGCAGGTAACAAATAACAGGCTCAAGGCTTATCTGTGGGTTAGCAAATTCACTAGTATAAATGTTTATTTTGCTGCCAGAAGTCTTGAGCCAAACACAAGTATCTTACAAAATACCTTTCATAATAGTGAAAGTGGAAAAACTAAATTCATCACAACAATTGGTTCTTTTGGTTGAAAAGGTAACAGTTGAATATTAACTGGATCAGATCATACTTCTGAAAAATAGTTGACATAATTTATTTAGATGTATTTTTAAAAAATTGTCTTGAACATTAGATATGCTTGTATAGATATGTATACTTTTGGAAAAGAATACTGATGAAATGATACTAGAAGTCACTGTTTCTTTTTCGGTTAGACAAGCTTCGAGGTGAGATCAACAAGGTGGTGAATAAATATATTGATCAAGGAATTGCCGAGTTAGTCCCTGGCGTGCTTTTTGTGGATGAAGTTCATATGCTGGACATTGAGTGCTTCACATACTTGCATCGAGCATTGGAATCTTCTATTGCTCCAATTGTCATCTTTGCTTCCAACCGGGGAAACTGCGTAATCAGGTATAGTGCTTAAAGCTTAGACCTTCCCAGCGGGGGAAACACACTTCACGTTGCGATGACCAAGAATTAGTGAGTTTCTTGAAAAGTCAGCTTTTTTCCTCTCCTCTCTTGCTACCTCCAGCTACGCAAGTTTACTCTATGCTGTTTGATCATTTTCAGCACTAAAACCGACTGTTCTCCTGCTTCTGTATCCGCCTCCCTCCGCGTTTCAGTTTTTGACTTGCTTGTTTTTCATCGCCTGAAATAGATTCTTTTTTTATGCTGGCAGCTTTTGTCTTTGCTTCTTAAATAATGTTAAGTTGAAATAAGTTTTTGGTTTGCATTATGCTACATACAGGCTATGGAATACTAGTTAAATATAGCATGTCTTGGCACTGCATTTTTAAAATGTATAACAACAACAACAGCAACAGTTAATGCTAATTTTAATGTAATGTTTTTTCTTTCTCAGGATTTAGGTGTATGCTATACAGGTAGTCCCCAGTTTAAGAACGAGTTCCATTCCCAAGGTTGAATTTGTATGTAAGCCAGAACAGTCTTATTGTATAATACTGTATAAGTAGTATTGTGTGATGAACTTGAACTATTGTGTATTTCACTCCAATTTTGCTATAATAGGCTCCATTCTTAACTACAGGTCATCTGTAAACCGGGTGTTCTTAACCTGGGGACCAGCTGTACTGTACTGCTGAAAGCTAAATACTAGACAGATGGTTTTTAGGCATGATTTTTGGCATTACTTAAACATATCTAAACTCTTCGAAGGCTCATCGGTGTATTTAAATTTGGCCTCTTTTTGTGTTTATTCACTGTATGCAATACAAATCAAGAAAAATCATTTAGTGTCTTTGATATGTCAAAATTTAATTTTAAAAAATGCTTATGTTTCCTTGATTACTGATGTGCCCCTGTAAGCACATGCATGGTTCATATGGGCCCATGTTGGTGAAACCCCCCCAGCTTGTAGGTCCTGTAAATGTCTTCCAGAAGGTGAGCATGGTTTGCTTGAATATTTTCTACAGGTTCAGCTACCAGTAATGTGTATGTAACAGAGACCTTAAAGAATGGGTTTCTTTTTCCTGTGTTTCTGTCTTGAATAATTAGTTAATTTTGTTCAATTTATTATCACGATAGAAGAAAAACAGTGTTCACAAAGCAATGTATAAGTAGCACAATAAAACTTTACAGCAGGAAGAAAGGGTTGAGAATGCAAGGAAAAAGAATGAATGAAATTCTTCTGCACCTTTCTTATGAATATGATATCTGCCCTTTCTTTCTCTTTGACATTGATCTGTATGCTGTACATGCTGTACTGTCTCCTATTTTTAAAAATTATAAAATGCTATTATAATAGTGTTAACTCCAAATATTGGGAATAATGCTGTAGCAGTTACCCTAACAATAGCTAAAACAAAAATCTTAACATAATAATAGTTCCATTTTTGGCCTGCCTTTGTTGTTCTTCAAACTATGTGGTCTTTCAAAATTGAATTGCACACTAAAACAAACAAACAAAAAATCCTACATTATCATGACATGGAAAATTAAAATGGTGTGTCAAAAAGTGATAATCTGATTATCTTTTTTCCTCTCTCTATTTTTAATAGGCATATAGCCTTGTTTCTTCTTTATAAATTCTATGAACTGGATATTCCGTCTACTTTTTCAAAATATATCTTGGCCCCATATAGTGAACACTGTTGCAATTTGAATCTTCCTATGTATCAGGAGCTGGTTATGAATGTATTCATATATAACATTTTATAGAAAGAATGTATGCTCTTAATTCCATTTTTAGAAATAAATTCCTCTTCATTTTAAAGAAAAAAGGAAGGAAAGATACATTGCTGCACATGAGCACTGTTGCTTTCTCATTCCTTATCCCATTCCGTCTGTCATATCAACACCAAATAGAATCAAGGTTTTTAAGTAATAATCTGAAATAAAGGATGTTTCGTATGAAACTGGAGTGCCCTCTGATGGAGAAATTAAGTTTTTTTAAGTTGTTTTCTTGGGCTATATAAATAACTGTCTGGTAGGAAGGAAGGCAATAGTTAAATTGTACTAAGATGCAGGTGTTATATAGAAGCCTGAACTTCCCTTTATACTTTTTCAGAGGGACAGAAGATATTATCTCTCCTCATGGGATACCTCTGGATCTTCTGGACAGGGTAATGATAATTAGAACCATGTTATATACACCACAGGAAATGAAACAGGTAATTCTTTTATACATAACGTCTGGGTGATGGGGCAGCAAATGTCTTTGTGGAACTATTAAAGTGTGACTGCTTCTAAAAGTTTTTTTCGAAAGTCTTCATATTTGTTAGTATACTATACTGTCGGTCATATGCTCCAGATCTTACCAGGTGGGTAGTAGTAGACAGAGTCCACGTTGAGCTCTGAGGGTTTATATTCAGTCCCTTAAATTGCACCCAGAAGCTAACTGATAACCAGTGCACTTCATGAAGTAGAGGGGTCACAGGGCACAATTAGGTATGCCAATATGCTGCCACATTGTGGACCAACTGTAACTTCTGAGTAGTCTTCAAGGACAACTCCATGTAGAGTGCATTGCGGTAGTCAAACCAAGATACAGTTAAGGAATGACTGTGAGTAGGGCCTTCTGATCCAGGAAACGGCATAATTGGCACACCAGATAAATCTGTGCAAAGGCCTCCAGTTTGCTTTTTATTTTTAGTTACGTTAACAGAGTGGGTGAGTTACATTAACAAAGCAGTTTCTAATAATTATCTTCAACTATACGTATGTTCTTTAGCACATAAAAAGGGAATACACATGTTTAAGATTTCATCATTCTTAAGATTACAAAAGCACTTATATGCTTAAATGCTTAGTATCTTGAAGAGTGTGAATGTGTAATTTCCTAGAGTTTATCTTCTACCATTAGTTCCTCACGATACCCCTGTATCCATCATTCAATTGATCTAGAGAGGACAGGACAACCTTTGTTAACACTTCCCAAGAGAAATCTGGACTTAACAATTTTCCAGTATGCAGCATATTTCTTAAGTTTCCAGATCCATCTTGGTGCATGAACATTGATTATAATTCTTGAATGTTATTATGAAGTGTCTTGTCAAAGATCCCCCTCATTAGTGTCTCCGTGCTATGGATTGACACCATAAAGAAGCCACTGTAGTTTATCATGTCAATTCTTTGTATTATTTAAGAGATAGTGTCAGTGGTGGAAAGCATTGTCACCAGATAATAGTCTCTCTTGCTGGATAAGTGCCAAGGAGGAGCAGAGGCATTTATTGAACGTAAATATACCAGTAAAGCCTCATTTCCTTTAGTATGAGGAGGCTTTTGTGTATTGCTTTTTTAAAAACCATAGCAGCACTCACATTTGGGAGGGTTTTGTATATATGACAGAATAATGTAGATTATACTAGAAATGATTATGGGGTACAGATGGTGTCAAAGGGGCCTTAATCTGTTTATTAATGTAAAAGATAATGCAGAAGTTCTGTCATTTTCAAGAAGATCAGTTCAGTAAGGGTTCCTATGCTGCATTCCACAGTGTGACTTGCTCTTTCAGAGGCATGAAGGATGGTAAAGATATTGTTGCATTACTTCAAGTAGCTTTGATTTGGGTAGAATTTATCAGTGTTCACTATTAACATTTATAAATGGTATATCACAGTAAGTTGCCACTGAGTCTCCCCTTGTAGGTTGTTAAATAATTAAAAGTCTATTTTATGAATTGTTGACTTTTTAAAGAATTTGTAAGATGAGCTCTGTAGTGACTGATTGAATTAATCAGTCACAAGGAGGTGAGATAGAGAAATCAGCTTCATGAAAGCAATGCATTCTTCCTTTAAATGGAATATAATAGAGTTCTGTGCATTCATACCATAATGTTGTCTTCCTAAGCATTCTTAAATGGAAACTTTTGAATTGACTCACTCTATCTGGTAGAAGGGACAGAAAAGTAGATTTGGTTCGATTGGAAGCAAAATTTCCTTAACCAATTTGTCAGCCTGCATCTCAGGTACTATGTCCAGTTCTGGGCATAATACTTCAGAAGGATTCAGAGGAAAGGGAATAGATTCAGCAATGTGAAAATATGTTTTCAAAAACAAAAAAAATGTTTGCTACACTCTGCAAGACTTCCCAGTGATGTTGGTGAACATCCCCAGATTTGTAACAGCAGAAGTGATACCAAGTTGAATACAACTGTATGTCAGAATCAAAACTTTGAACCTGATTTGATGGCTAATCGGCAGCCAATTGACTGACTTTAGAGAGATGTAAACATGTGGTTAGGTGACCCACTGTTGACCACAGCAGCCAACAAAGTGTTATTTACTGTATAGAATTATTTGCTGGATTTAATAAGAAGAAATTATTTTTTTAAAAAGAAATTACACATGCCAAAATTATAGTGTTGTATTTAAATCTTCAAACAACTTAAGACAGGTGAACAAGCCACAGGCTACATTTTGCTCTTTTATATTCCATTCTGATCCCTCTTCCAAAATTTGGTGGTTTCCTGCCAAAGGTTTTTGGCATCTTTTTCTAATATTTGAAGTTGAAAGCACTAAAATGTTGTACAAATCTTTAAAATTTGTATCAGGCCCAGCCATTTTATGAGACATGACTCCACTCTCTCTACCACGAAACAAAAGTGCAGCTTATAGCCAATGAAGGATTACCCTCTGACTTTAAGAATTAGAATCTGAAGAAGAAAGAGTTGTTCAGTTCAAATAAATTCAAGAGCTTATGAAGCAGTTGATCACATGCCCTTTTTGAAACTTCTGTAAACATGCCATAAGATGTTTTGGACTATGAATGGAAAAATCCAAATTGAAAGCCGGTGTGATCGCAGTTGTTGGAATTGCAAGGTCCATCTGCTTTCTTTAAAGAAGTGAGTTTAGTTTTGAATGACAGGTGTTAACTCTGCATGAAAAAAGCAAAAATCTAGATATATGAAGATGATTTCTTAATCTTTATGTCAGTGATGAACACTCCAAAAGAAACCTCAGTCAGATAACTTATAATCCAGATATCTTTCACATCAATCCCCAATCCCATGCTCAACCCCCTTTTCCTCTTCCACACTCTGATTCTCTTGGTGCATTTTTATGGCTTTAATTTAAACGAGTGCTTCTTGATATCTTGTTTACAAAGCTGCCAAAGTGAAAAATACCTGTATTATATGAGACTCACAGTTCCAGAGTTATCTCAACACTATAACACAACATCATTATCCAGTCTGCCCCTTATCACTCAGCTGGTAATACGGACTGCAGGGAGCCTAGCGCCACTTTTGTTAGAGCTCTGTAGACTCAGACTTATTGGTGATATCTTCTTCTTCTTCTTCAACTTTATAAAGATCTTCAAACCAGTACAAGTTTGAGACTGTTCACAGTAGATTAGATTTATCTGAGTGGTTTTGTGGGAGTAGGTAAAGCTTACAGACAAAATTTCTTACATCTTTAACCATCTTATTTATCAGGATGCTAAAAAGTTTGATATGCATTTGAGCATTGAAAGAGCAGTTGTGACTTTCCAAAGGAATTATGCTGCTCAGTATTCCAAGTGGGGATTTCTTCCATGTTTTAGAAATGAATTCTCAGTGAATTCCCCCTAGTATTTTTCCAATTGTAAGTTTAAAGGATCTAAGGCTGTATCTTTATTCCAAATTGGATGCAAAGTCAGAATTAAAATAAACTGTCCCCTAAAACATATATAAAAGGTTTTTATAAACCCAGGGTACTATTGTATACCATATACTCAGATGTAAGAAAAATATTTTCCAAAGGCCATTGTATGCATTTTTTATCCTTTTTTCTTCCTCGTTAGATCATAAAACTTCGAGCCCAAACAGAGAGCATAAATATTAGTGAGGAAGCACTGAACCATCTTGGGGAAATTGGCACCAAAACCACATTAAGGTAAGCATGAAAAATATAAACATGTGATGGTATTTAGTTTGGAAGTGGGATAAATTTGAACAGGAAGAGACGGCTATGGAATACCCAGCTAATTTTCATAGGACTTCTGTTGAAATATCCACAATAATGACCAAGTTTAAAGCTTCTCCCTCTCTGAAGATTCATTTTTATTCCTCCTCCTCCTTAATCTGGTAATTAACAAGCAAACAATTATTTACAACTGAAAAATAGTAGGATTAAAAATGCTTTGCAAAAATTAATATCCTATAAAGATAGGTCATATAGTTAATAAATGGAATCCTGTTTCTTTTTTTACACTGTTTTCCATTCTTCCATTAAGTAATCAAAACCAAGTGCTAGATCTGTTATAGCTTCAGATTACAGCTGTTAGAGTTATACAGGTGACGTTGAAGACTTAACTTTCAAATGATACAGAGCTATTGAAATGTTTGCAGCCCTTAGTAAGTTTCATACCAAATCAAAATATTTCTTGGTAATTGTTTTATAAAGATTACTGCATGGAGTTTAACTGATTAAGCTAGATTACACTAGTTTTTGATATGCCACCTTTCTAACGCTTTGTTATAGCGACATAGCCACTGAATATACATAAATTTGGCATTAGGGTTAGAATGTTTGCAACATGAATTAGTGGTTACAGTAAAACTTCATAATTTTGAACGTGGATTCTGTACTGCAGTTATTTCTGTGCAGGCAAAGCAAAGAGATTCTTAAGTTATGTTTCTCAGGTTATTCCACCACTGTCTACTGCAGATTGTTTTTGTAACTCGTTAACTATTCCATAATTACCTGGCCTAGGTCTTAAATATTTCCAACTACAAAATATATTGGTCACTTCTAGAAACCAAGCTGCTGTGCTCATAAGGAAAAAAATATTTCTCTATGTCTTTTGGGAAATTTTCTGTTTTTATTTGTAACTGGCATGTTAATTTGATCATTGCTCTTATTATTTAGATATGCTGTGCAGTTGCTCACACCAGCCAATCTGCTAGCCAAAATAAATGGGAAGGATAGCATAGAAAAAGAACATGTTGAAGAAATAAATGAACTCTTCTACGATGCCAAATCTTCAGCAAAAATCCTGGCTGATCAACAGGAAAAATACATGAAGTAAAGAAATTTGTTCAGCTTTCTAGCGTTCAGAACTGATTTTTACTTTCTCCAAGTATTTCTAAGAAAGAGACTAGAAAAATTATCTCTAAAAACTGAAAACTACTTGAATATCAAATTACTCTTTTACAGTAGGATATCAAATCTTTGTTCCTAACTGTTGAGAGGGAATGCAGTGATATCTTGGCTTGTGGTAACATATGTCTTATACTGAGTGCTTATATGAAATGGATGCATCTGGCAAATTCTTCTGTCCATCTTTTAGATTTGATTATTAAAGTACTCAAAACTAAGTAGAATATATTTCTTTTTGAGTGTTGTGTTAAAACAATTGTGGAGATGTTTAATTAAAAAAAAATCACTAATTTTGGTGTGTGACTGAAATTTTGATCTTCTCAAGAAAAGATAACCCAGTAAAAGTTACCTATTTTGTCATTCTCTGTAACTAAAACTGAAGTGGATGGCAACTTTTTTGCCAAACTGGTATAGTTGGGGAAGGAGGCGGCATTCCTAATTAAATACAGTAACTAGTCTTGGATGTCAGTATATCAAGAATCCCTTCACTGTTGATGCTCTTTTTGTAATTTGGATGGAGAACACTACAACAAAGAGATATAAAGCTGGATGATTTATGATGCCTTGCAAATGTATATGCTGCAACCAACTTTGGGAGATTTAATGCCACTCTGAAGTTCAAATAGGGTTTTTTATAACACTCAGTCTCTAGTGAAAGGGCATTTGATTGAAAACAACAATTTTTCACACACCTGTAGACAGCTGCTACTATTTAACACTATTATGCGTGCTTAAACCCAAATCTGTGTTTACAAAAAGCTTGGAATTGATGGGAACTTAAGACTTCCATACATGTTTATTGTTACATTTGGGAATTTACCTAGAAAAATAAATCACAACACATAAAACTCATATAACAACATCACAACCTCTGAATTATTAATTTCTCCATAGGAAACACCAATATGCCTCCCTTCTGGCAGGCAGCAGGGTTTTTTACTTACAGCCAAAATATTTCTCAATTTCAGAAGTATACTAAATTGTGTTCCCTTCCCCTAATGTGTCTCCACTAGCTCCAGCAAATGGCAGTAGGAATGTGTGCCTTTTGGTTTAGTGGTTAATGCTATCTGCAAATGTCCATGGATGGAATATTTTAAATATAATTACACAACACAGAATTAGAACACTGAAAAGTACATGGGGGAAAAAAACACATTTTGTTTTGAACTTGGGACAAAATGCAGGATGTTTTGTTCCAAGCGCAGGACATGAAAAGTGGCTGCTTTGACCTCTTAATGTTTTACACAGGCCTACATATCTCTCTCTCAAAACTGAACTTCAATTGATGAATTAATATTTTACAAGCATTAAAATGCATAGTTTATTGTAGTATTTACTCTAAACCTTTTAAAGTAGATTCAGCTGCTAAAAATATCAACTCAAGATCTGTATATAATCTTAGTTATACAACCAATATTTCCAGTCAGATTTTGCCAGCTAAATAGGTCTTACTGTATTATTTTAAGGTAATAGTTTCTCATATAGCTCTAATGGTTTCTTATGATTAAGATTACTAGCCTTTGTTTCGTTGTATCACAACTAAAGCTAAATGACAGCAGATCAAGTTGGTTGTGAATAACAGTTGGAATAGATCTTTGTTTAAAAAGAAATAGATGCACTCCCTCTCTACTTCCCTCCAGAAACACCCAGTGCATTGTTAAGAATAATTTTCTGGAAATACTGATGTGAATGACTAGTTTCTGGACATTGAGAGGAATTTTCATAAACTTGGGACATAAGCCTTTATTTACTACATTTTTAAAAATGCCCAAACTTGAGAACATAATGCAGATCACATAATTACTTGCTGTTTGGATGCTATAATCTTAATTTTGTTTGCAGAACTGTTTGTTTTCTAAGATTACTGAAAACATGCTTATAATTTCATGTATTGTGTAAGGAGGGAATCAGTATACTCTCCCTCCTCCACACAGATGTGCAAATGTGAATTTCAGACTGAAGGTTCAGGCTGAGTCAGGAGACAAAAACAGTCTTGATCATTTTGATTGGGGAACTAGGTAGGGAAATGGTTGCCTGGGTTGTTTTCTACCTCTCAGTAGCATTCAGTTCCATTTGTCAAGGTATCCGTGGGACTAGAAGACAGTGTTTACAATAGGTCTGGTCTTACCTGGCTGAGCCCTCCTAGATGATGGTGCTAGAGGCTTATTATTTAGTTCACGAGCACTACCCTTAGAACTTTTCTGTTGAGAACATCTGCACAAAGTCATCAGGAGAGGTCATCTGGATTTTTAATTTTCTTGGCTTAGAACCTACACGTTGATATTTTGGAGAATCGGGCTGGCAGCTTTCCTGTCTAAAATAAGAACCACTGGTTAAAGTAATGTATAGTTGGAGTGTTTTAGCGCTACAGGTAGTCCCCAGTTTAAGAACGAGTTCTGTTCCCAAGGTCTGTCCTTAAGTCGAATTTGTATGTAAGCTGGAACAGTATTACTGTATAATACTGTATAAGTATTGGGTAATTAACTCGAACCATTGCATATTTAACTTGAATCAGTGTGTGTTTAACTTGAATTTTGCTACAGTAGGCTCCATTCTTAACTATGGGTTGTCCTTAAATCAGGTGTTCTTAACCCGAGGACTTCCTGTATTTTCCCAGAAGATTCAAATACTAACCATAGTTGTCTTTCCTCTGCTAAATATGACCTAATTCAAGCCATATTTCATTATTAAGAAACAGTGTGAGAGCATAATGGTGCCTTCTTTCACAGATAGTTAATAGCTGTAAAATGTCCAGAAGAGACAAAAACGAATGATGATAATGGGTTAAAAAATTCTGGAATGCTGAATGATACCTAAAACTTTATCTGGTCTATTAAGTGATACTCATCAAAATTACTGGTGCCAGATTGCCCATGAAAGTGACTATCATACAACTGATATTCAACTGATTAAGTTGAAAAAATGATCAGACTGTTGGTAATAGTCAAGCTATAATTTTAATTTAAAATCAAAATAAGAGTTCGTTTTATATATTTAGGGGGAAGTGAACAACCAAAAATCCCATTTCAACCAAAAATAATCCCATTTCGATTGGTTAAAGTTTATTATTAAATGTTAAAATATAGCTGCATTATTTTAATACAGCTCTGCTCATTTTCAAGAAGTGCTGCACTTATTGCATTAATCTTCTGAGCGAAGTTTTTACGACCGATTGCCTGCAGACTATGAGAAGTTTCTCCATCCATTAACCACGGGGAAACGGGCCCTGCTGGGTAGGAAAATATTTGTTACATCTTATCAGGGTGACACATAATCTAACAACAATTACAGCAGGCCCATATTTTGTACTATTTCACTTTTGGTGTGAAAAATTGTAGTAATATTAAACCTGGAGTGGGTGGGAGCTATAGTAACCAGATGAATATTATAAGCTCAGCAATTGGGATTGTTTTGTTTAGGTCGTGAGTGTCGGCATTATGGGGAACTGTCTCTAAGCAAGTAAGTATGTGTAAAGCCAATGTCTGTGTCTCCTATGCAAATTACAGCGTTTGCACCAGAAAAAGACTTGAAGGATCATCACATATAAGCCCATATGCGGAAACTGCATTCTTCACGTGCTTTGTTGATGTAAAAGCTCATCTCAGCCCTTTAAATTAATCTCATTATTACTTGAGCTATTGAGTATTAAAATGTACAAGTATAATAAGGTGAGGAATGTACAAGGATCTCTACTACCCAAAAACACCCCTCAAAACTTTAAAACAGAAGATACCTTAAAGGTATTTGCATTATATTCAAATGCA
Source organism: Liasis olivaceus (assembly GCA_030867105.1). Lineage (NCBI taxonomy): Eukaryota > Metazoa > Chordata > Lepidosauria > Squamata > Pythonidae > Liasis > Liasis olivaceus. The sequence goes on along the minus strand of CM061348.1, from coordinate 44,342,128 downwards.
AAATCCATTGATTCTAATTTCAGTTATATCTCCCTGAATTATTGCAAGCTGTGCAGGGAGACTTTTACATCCCCTCCCCCCCCCCCGCTTTCCTGCTGTAACTATATCTTCTAAAAAGCTGCCCTAAAGATTTGCTAAATCTTTTTTTGTTAAAAACACAGGGTCCTCTCTGCCCATTTGAGACACCTTTTGTATCTCTGCCTAACTTGTAAACTGTTAGTGGGATTTTAGTTTTTTAGGGCTGGATCTTTAGATAAGAAGTTATTGAATGCATTTTATACACTAAAAATTATTTTTATTTTTATACAGTTATATCCAGTGTTTTAGTCTGGATTATACCCCCTTACTGATTATGGCCCATAAATGAGGCCCATAATAATATAACACAGAACAGGCATAAGAAGTACCCAAACCATATATGGCCTCATTTTGAGTTGCTAAATTATGCTAGAAGTTCTCAACGGCGCAAAGAAAAAAAAGTAGGGGAAGCCCAACCTAAAATTAATCCCCCAGATTCCTTATTTTCCTCTGTTGCTATGTATAGATAGAAATAAGGAGTGTGTGAGAAAAGTTACTCAAATTTTTCTGTTAACTCTCACATACAAAGCAAATCAAAATAAGAATATTTTAAAAACTCTACTCCTTTGAAAAAGGTATTCAAAATGCTAAAAAGCAAAAAACTGAAGCCTTTTACATTGATCTACAAGTCCAGTGGGGGGAAAATGGAAAAAAATATTGTATGTGTAAAACTGGAGCTTCCTGAACTATATTTATAGCTGCTTAAACAGAATGATAACTTGTATTTTCAGTGGCAAAAAAGCAAACCTTTGAGATGTAATCGTATTAACTTCCTTAGAGCCTGGTAAGAGAAGCCGTCTCTTCCCAAGCAGCCCAATTATACGCACTAGAAAAGTTGGTCTCATCTCTGTGACATCTCTTCATGGCAGACGGAGATTTATTGGGACAACATTGGGGTTTTGTCATTACATCAGTATGTAAATCAGAAGCCTGGGGCTTTTTTAGGAGCTGTACTTGAGTGTTTTTAGCCACACAACATTTGTGTAACTTGCATCAAGTTAGTGAACTGTCTGGATTCTCTACAAAATCAACCTGATTTAATTTTCAACTTTCTTACAATGCAAACTATGTTACATACTCTGGTTCATGAGATTTGGTTATCTGCACAGCCTTCTCATTATTCATGTGGATGAATGATTTTGGTCATTGCTTAAACTTCTAAATTTGTTTAGAAAACAGGGTGAAGTGAAGCCAGAAACTAATATGATTTAAAATATTGTTTAATCGGATTTACATTCTGAGGTAATACTATTCATTATATTGCTCTCCTACACTTAGAGAAAGAAATATCTTGACCCCATTTTACAGACTGAATGCTAATGCTAGAGTGGGGGTAACCACCTGCACTCTTGGCCTTTATCACTGATAATAGCAAGCTGTTGTTTTTCCAGCAGTCTGCTCCTTATTAGAAAGTGAGATTATTAATAAGAAAATGAACAGGAAAGAAAAAAGAAAGCATTGGAGAGTTCTTCATAGGTGACCTCCAACAATTAATCTTGAGGAAAATTACTCAAAACCTGCAGCTAATGTGTTTCCAATATTCCATTAGTCTACTCAATGTTCAGGAATGTTTTCCATGAGAACAATTAAAATGTATATGGAAATGAATATATAGGTACATACACTATTATTGATAGGTATTTATATACCATCTAGCTCCAACAGCTCCAGACAGTTTTCAATAATAGGATTAAACATGAAACAGATCAAACAAGACTATACTGCATAAAAATAGTAAACCAGTAAGAATCAACCACCAAATACTCAAATGACACTCAACAGTGTTGCAAAAATCAATAAGGAAGGTTTCAGGGATTCCTCTGGGGGGGGCAGTGTTCCAAAATATGAGGACCATTATGAAAACATGAGTCCATGCCCCTTCTTGCATGGATGGGACCTTGAACATCCCTTCCCTTGCATAGGCCAGGTAGATTCCACCTAGATAGATAGTCCCTGAGGTACCTTGGAGCCAAGCTATATGGAGTTTTATAGTTCAGACTGAGTACTTTAATTGGACAGGAACCAATCAGCAATGTATCTGGCACCTGAAGAATAGATGTCATATTGTAGTTGCAGCTGTCACCCACTAATCTGGCTGCTGCATTTTGTACCAGCTGAAGTTTCCAGTTGCTCTTCAAAGGCAGCTCATGTAGAATACATTAAGCAATCTAATTCTGTGGTGATGGAAGCACGAGTCAACGTTAGCAGGGTTTTAGAGCAGGTAGTTTCTGATCTCAGCTGCCAAGGCTGCTTGGGTGACAGCTTCTACCCGATGTCCAGCATGAGCCACGACTCCAGGAGGACCCTCAAGTTGCACACTTGCTCCTTCCGGGGGAGGATAACTTCATCCGAAGCTAACCCTAGGGCAGTCTGAGCCAAGATATTTCTGAATAAAATGGCAATTGCATCTTGCTGGGATTTAGTCTGAACTTGTTTCTACCCTTCCAAATCTTCAGCCCATCCAGCTACCAGGACAGAACTAGCACAGTATCTCTGGCTCAGTCCGAGGTAGCAATATAAAACTGGATACCATCTAATGTGTATTAAACAGTAGCAGGAAGAGAACAAAACTGAGGCACCCCACGTTGGAGTAACCATGGGGTCAATTGTTTTCACCACATGCCTGGGCATGAATCCAGACTGAACAAGATCTAGATAATCTGCTTCATCTGGGTTCCTCTCTACCTCCCCAAACCTTCTCTATGATTTTCCTCAAAACAGGAAGATTGGAGACACGGTGATAGTTGTCCAAATACGGTAGTATCAAGAGATGCCTTCTTCAAAAACTGCACCACTATCTCCTTTAAGAAGGATGCACCTCACCCTGTCTGCTCACTGCTCAAAACTGATTGATCAGTTATGTGCTATCAAGTCATTGTTGACTCTTAGTGATCACATAAATAGATTATTCTCCATGATGATCTGTCCCTGACTTGGTCTTTCAGGTGCTCCAACAGTGCATTCATTGCCACTGTAACTGAGTCCATCCATCTTGCTGCAGGCCGTCCTTTTCTTCTCTTTCCTTCTACCTTTACCAGCATTAGAGCCTTCTCCAGAGAGCTAGTTCTTCCCATAATGTGTCCAAAGTAGAATAATTTGAGCTTGGTCACTTGTGCCTTGAGTGAGAACTTGGGCTGATTTGTTCAATGATCCATTTGTTTGTTTCCTTAGCTGCCCAGGATATTCTGAGGAGTCTTCTCCAACACCAAAGTTCAAAAGCATCAATATTCTTCCTATCCTGCTTCTTCAAAGTCCAGCTTTTACTTCAGTATATACTGTTGGCATATACTCCCAACATTTTTGACTCATACCTACCAGGAACACACACATACCCCATCATGATGAGGCAGCAGGACTTGGGGGGCAGGGATCAACACTAGCTGTTCACATATCTCTAGCCACCTGAAGGAGCCAGGAAGGGCATTGGTCCAACCCATAGGATATTACAGAGAATACTATTACTCCGTCAGTTTCCACCAGACCAGATTAAATGCAAACCACTTCATCAATCACCATACTATTTTCTATCCAAGTGGTTTTAAGATGGGAATAAGAGCAATTTTATCTACAAAGAATCTCACAAACATGTCTCCATGGTCAACTGGAACATTGACCCAACTGTTTCTCTCCAGCAAAAAATGGGTTGGCCTGACTAGTCATTGGATGCAAATACAAGAACAGAGAAGACGGACTGTTTCATTATACTTTTTCCATAGTGTATGCCTGAACACAGACTTATATCTGTGATTAGTCATATTTACCTTTTGTCTTTTGCCACCATCTCTCTAGAGCTCCACAGCAAAACATACTATGCCCTGCAATATGTGACTAATGAGAGGCCACTTATGAGTGATCACATTCAGCGGCCTGATTGCCTCCAAATTCCAGAGAGTGACTAGTTGCTTTGCAAAACAGCTCACCAGATAGCTGGAGAAATCCCCAAGTGCATCAGGCAGGGGTACTATGCAGGTTGACCAGAAAGTGATCTGATGAAAATTTCCTCCATCTTCAGATCTTGAGCCATTTGCTCTAAGATGAACACAGTCTAAAGTGATTGCCAACATGAATTAGGGCCATGATAACCTGGGACAAGCCCATGGTTGCCAAGGAAGGCACTATCAGATCTCACCCCCAGGGCATGGAAGTGAAAGCATTATAAATCTGGGAAACTCCATTGCCAGTCTTTCAGTGATATTCAGGATCTCGGGGAAGGCCACTGCTGGGGAACTGAGTGGACAGTACTGCAGCAGCACCCTTAGTTGTCCCTGCAGTTCAGCCTCTTACAAAAGCACTCACGCTCCAGCACCATCAAAGCAGTACATAAGGTCACTACAAAGGTGTGACAAATAGTCACTGCTGTCCCCATTGGACCATCCCTTGTGTCCTGTTGCTGAAGGACCATAAACATGGGAGGAGAGATATCAGACAAGGCAACTTCCTTGTTGCCATCCAACCAGGTCTCAAAAACACATGCCAGCCCCACCTGCTCATGCACCATCAGATTGTAGATGGACGAGGTCTTACTCCAGACAGGCTAGAAGGTGAGGGTTAGAAATAATATTTGCAAAATATTTCCTTTGTTGGCAAGGACTATTTAATGTTCAATTTTTATCAATGGTTTTGAAAAAGTGTGCCTTCAGCTATCACCTCCCAAGTCCCACGTGTGTCAGAGTATTTAGGGGCTTCTGCAGCACATGCATGTTTGAGAGTGATGCTGATTCTCAATACTTCTGAAAACGAAGCCAACCTTCTCCTGCAGCAGCCTGGGGAAAGTTGGCTGATAGTGAGCAAACTACATATTTTGCATACCCTTATTCTTATTGACAGACTCCTTGGAATACAATTTCAAAATGATGGTTCTTAAGCAATGGATATGAAAAGGAAGACTCAAAGGAGATTTCCTTTTCAGAGTGAGAGCTTATTTCTTTTTCTGTAGTAATTTGTGCAGAAGCATACATCTCTGTAGTTGTTTCTTCTCATTTGGAGCCAAATTTTTCAAAAAATCCAAAATGGTGTTCAACCTAAAACTTCTCCTTAACCCTTTTCAGATTGAATACTGCACCGGAACATACCAGCTAGCATAAGTAGTGAAGATATAATACAGCTTTATACAAAAGCTAACCCACAGAACGTGTCTTTGTTAGCACATTTCCCCATTGCATATTTCTTCTTGGAGGCAATTCTTAGAAGTGATGCAAGTAGCTATTTCCAAATCAAGCTGGTTGATCCTAATGTACTCAGTGCCATTTTCAGATTATAACAAAAGAACTTTTTTTAGAAAGTTGAATGCACAACTTCCAGAGATATAGTTATGTTAACTTGGTAGCATCTCAAAGCCTAAATCATTATAGCATCAGCTTTTGTGGAATAGAGTTCATTTTAATTTTTTTAAGGTACTTCATCAATCTATAGCTTTTTTTTTATGCTTTCATCTTGTAATTCAGCTGGCCAAATGGTAATTATTCTTAGTCTTAGTTATTTGTAATCAGGACCAGAAAGTTGAATATTTCAGTCATCTTGCTATAAAAAGAACCATCTTTTCTGGATAAATTAAAAAAGAATATCTTCCAAACATCCATTTAATCTACATGTTGCATTGCAATTTTAAATCTTTGCAACATTGTTCATGTTTCTTAGGGCACTCCCACACATCTAATAGCTTTGACTCAGAAGTATTTTTGTGCTACTCTACAAATATCCTCACCAGCGCCATCTCTGCAACATTCAGCATCCTCCATGACTTGACCAATGCGCCCTCCAGCTAACCAATGGAATAAAGAACAAATTGGTATCCAGCCAATCCTTGCCTCACTGTATGTAAGGAAAACTGAGGAATTCAGTTTAAGAAGTCTGATCAAATGATAGTAAGGCACTTTGGTATCTCAACATCAGTAGTTTAATAAGCCTGAGGAAACAGCAAGTAGCCACAACACCTTGACTTCAGCAAGGGCAGTGGGGAACAGAGGAGGCAAGATGAGAGGAGAATTCTTACCAGTGAAACTGCCCACCCTTCAGATCAAGCCTCACTGCTACCAAACTACCTTCATAGCATTAATGCTGGAACTTCTGGAACTAATCCAGAGGCTAATCAGCTCAGCTGCATTATTAATGGCCCAGTGAACAATATTAGCTCTAGTGAGACATATAACAAGCCCCCAATTTCTGTGATAGTTATGGGACTGAATTCTAAATGAACATGTACAAAATTTTAAGTTTTAAAGTCCTTTTGAAGTAGATGGTGATTTTTGGATGGTAAGTTCCTTTCCTTTCCTCTTCTCAATACTATACATTCCAAAAGAATGCTCTGAACAGTAGCTAGTCTTCCTCAGAACTTGTTTGAATAATGGAAACATTGATATACATGCCATTCCTCTATTTCTAAGGAATAATTTGAAAACTGTCTGTGTGTGTGTGTGTGTGTGTGTATATATTTATATATATATCTATCCCCACTTAACTTTCTCCATAAACATCAGGTGACCATAGACATCTGAAGGTGCAAGAATAGAATTTTCCTATCACAGCTATTTGGCTCACACATGCTAATCCATGATTTAATTATTGGTTGTTCAGCAAGCCCTTATCTGGATCATATGTAACACTAAGGCATAAACCATGTTAGACTAGACCACAATAGCTAAGCTTACTGATCACACTAGGCCAAAAGCAAACAATCACATTGTGCCTATGGAAATGTATATACAAAATATTAACACTTTACAGCAATAGTGGAGTCTTTAGCTGAGGACTCAAATATGATAATGCATCTGTATTTAAACTGTGATGCTATGTCAGAAAAAAATAATAACCTCCTTAATTAAGAACAGAAATGTGCATAATAGAAGCATATTAGCCTGTTGTAAATAATACAAAGAACTACAAATACAATGCAACACTTTGAAATGTACATGTTTATTATGTCTTGAAAAAAGGATCATAACTACTTTCTCAGATCTATTATAGATCTATTGCAGAGATGACAGTATTGCAGAAAAAAGATGAAGGCACATGGTCAAACTAAACCCTTTTAGGGCTGCAGTCTTATGCACTTTTATTCTGAGTGAGCTCTTAGAACTCAGTGACACTAATGTCTACATATTAAAATCACTGAACTGTGATCTATGTTTCCCCTAAATCAGTGGAATAGAGCTAAAAACAGAGGCGTCTCCGGGGGGCAAATGATGACATAGGTGATGACATCACACAAATGCTGAGATTTTTGTACTTAACAGCAAAAATCACATCTTATTTACTTGCATCAGATATAATCTCACACATGTCATTTTGGTGTCATGGTTTGTTATGACACTGCTTACCACCACCACTAGAATTAATGAGATCTAGACATGCATAATTCTATAGGGCTATGCTTCACCTTAACCAGATGAGAGAGCAATAAAAACATAAGAATAGCCCTTCTGGATTAGATCAAGGCATCATTTTGCTTCCCACAGTGGACAACCAGATGTCTCTAGGGTGTTCACATACACTGTGTCCACCATTGTTCCTGCAACTGGTGTGGATATAAGGATTCATACTTCCACCAAACCAAAGTAATATTGAGACTTTAAGATTCAGTAGATATATTTTCCATACATCTAATCCCCTTTTAAAGCTGTCCAAGTTAGTGCCCATCACTTTGTCTTGTGATAATGAATCCCACAGGTTAATTAAGCACTATATGAAGAAGTAGCTTTTTTTCCTCTGCATTATAAATCTTCCAATCATCTTCACTGGGTGATCTCTGGTCCTAGTGTGTTCAGGGGGAAAGAAAACCCTAGCTCTGCCTATTTGAAGTATAAAAGGTATGCTTTTATACTTCAATCATGTTTCCTCACCCCCAAATCAATCTTTTTTCAGCTGAAGAACTGTTACTTTCTAGTTGTTTCTCATAGGAGAAATATCCAAACCTCCTGATCATTTTTTCTTTTTTCTTTTGGCTTTCTTCAGCAATATTCCAGCTCTGTTTATCCTCTTTCAATGGAGGTATCAAGAACAGTATCATGCATTCTAGATGCAGATGTACCATAGATGCTCCATGGGGCGCTGCAATGTTGGCAGTTGAATTTCAATCTCTCTCCAAATGATACATAATGTAGGATTGGCTTTTTCACAGTTGCTGCACACCGAGTCAGCATATTCACCAAATTGTCCAATTATTTCCCCCAAATATTTTCCCAATTTCAAGCCACATCAAGATATAAATGGAGTTTTGGAGTTTTGCCCCTGTATGCTTTGCTTTACAAGTATTTAAACTGAATTGCAATTGCCATTTGATTGCTTGTTCATCCATTTAAAAACAATCCTTGTGGAGCTCCTCAGAATCATTTTTGGTTTTCACCTCTCTGCACAGTTTGGTATCATCTGTAAACTCAGCCAGCTCATTGCTTATCCCAAAGTCAACATAATTTATAATTAACTTAAAAATTACTGGTCCCAGCATAGATCCTTGTGGGACTTTATTTCTTACTTCCTTCCACTGAGAAATGTGCCCATTTATTTCTGCACATTGCTTTCTGTTTTTTACCAGTTAGCAATCCATAAAAGGACAATGCCTCTTATCCCACAATCATTGTTTACTCAAGAGCCCTTGATAAAGAACATCTGTAAAAAGTTTCTTGAAACTCCAAGTAGACAAAGTCAACAGTGTCACCTCCATACACATGCCTGTTGACACTCTTGATAAACTCTAAGAATCCATGCTGATTTTCTTTCAGAAAAGCTTGTTCTTCTATAGGCTTATTTTTTTCTTTTCTTTCCTTTGTTTACTGTTTCTACCATTTTGCCTTGAACAAACGTTTTTAAAACCTTTTTAAAAATTGGGGTCACAATAACTACCTTCCTGTCCTCCTGCACTGAGGACTAAGTTATATACATTTGCTAGGAGACCAGCAGTTTCACATCTGGGTTTAAGAACTTGCGGGTGGATGCCGTTAGGAACCATAAGGTGTTACTATGTAGGTTCTCCAGTTGCTTGAGAATATCTTCTCTTCTTACCTTAATTTGCATTTTTGTTCTGATTCCCACTCTGAGACAATCAGTGCATTTCAGGTATCTGTCCTATGGCTTCTGTTCCAAAGACAGATGAAAAGAAGTCTTTCAGTTTCTGTATTATCCCTGGATCCTCCTTGAGCATCTCTTTCACTCTTTTATCATCTAGTGGACTCCTTCAGTTTTCTGCTTTGCATATCTTTTTTAAAGTTCTGTTTACCTTTTTTTTTTTTTTGCCATACACTCATCAACTCTTTTCATACCTTATTATTACCTTACATTTTTCCTCCAGGGTGTGCTCCATTTTTTTTCTTCCTCATTTGAAAAGACATTCCATTTCCTGGATGAAGGAAACCCATTTACTTTTCCAGCTTTCCCAGCTGTTGATAGAGCTCTGCTGGTGTTTTCCTGGAGATGGCTGCCCCTTGGTGGAATACGTTCCAGGTGACCCTCAATTATTGTGTTTTTAAATAATCTAAGGCTTTGTGGACATATTTGACCTTCTTTTCCTTTCATTGTCTTCTACATCAGCTCTCACTTTTTCTTCCCTTGTCGTCAGAAGGGACTGCTTTGGATCCTGCTGGCTATTTCCTACTACTGGCTATTTCCTACATAATGAATGAAAGAGCACCAGGTCTGCACCAGTTCCACAATACTACATCCCTCAGCAGGTCATCATTTAGGATTAAATCTAGGATTGTCTCCAGTCTGGTCTGTGCCAAGACCAACTATTCTAAGGTGGAGACATTTAAGGTAGTGGGAAATTTGTTCTGTCCTGAATGTAAATGACTTACACCATCATAAAATCATCTCAGCGTTCTGTTTGGGAGGGTGGTAGTATATTTAGATTTGATGTATGTTTGTGGCCAGATGTTGTCATCCATAGGGATTCCAAAAAGAACTCTGGTCTTCCAATGTTTTCTATGCTTTAGATAATGGCAAAATGAAGCATATACTGTATCCCAAATGTAGGAATAACCATATATAATCTGCATTTGTCAAAATATCAAAGCAAAGTTTATCTTTTAATTTATTCTTACAGTGTATATACTGCCTTTCTGCCAAGGGGACACTCAACTCAGCTAATGATAAAAATGCACCACAAATATGAGCTTTTCAAACTATTAAACAAACCCAAATCCCATTTGACAAACTACTGTTCACCGTGGTAGCATTTTCCATGGGAATGAAGCTGCAAAGATTACCTTAGTGATGGCCCTGAGCATTTGGAATAACATTTGCAGAGAGGAAGCAAGACCCAGATGTTGAGGAGAAGGCACCCTTTCTCACAGGACATTCCCCAACCCCCACCATGAATTAGAGAAAAGCAGCAGAAGAGGAAGGGACGGCGTTATGGTCAGAATCCAGTATCACAACTTGGGGAGCTATAACCTGCCCCTCCTCCAAGTATTTCTTAGATCACTTTTAATAAATGCCTCTCGGGGCAGAAGAAAAATGAAGTTTCCAAAGTTGCTGTGTTTGTGGAGTGGAAAGAGACCGTCACTCTTTTCTCCCTACCTGGGGATCATCAGCGTGGGGTGGCCCAAACATGACAGAAAGTTTAAGCCCTAAGGTCCACGTGCACGGACCCACGCACCCCTCACACCACATATTGATGGTGCCGTCACTCCCAGACGCTACCATCACCTCCGGCTTCACTTTTTGATTAATGTTCTTCCAAACTTTCCTTGGCTCGCTGCGCTCCCACTTTCTGTCACCCTTCTCATTATGAATGTATCTTTGCATCGAGAAAAGCGGGAGGAAAAATTGTTCTTTCAGGGTGACAGCTGAGCGAGGGCTATATTATTAAAGGTACCAATCATAGGTGCCCAGCTATCATCTCACGATGAATGCACTTGTCAGGAGACCGAGGCAGCGGGGGGGGGAGGGGGGAGGAAAAGAGAGAAAGACGGTGGTGGGACTGCCTGCTTGCTTTCTTGCTCCTCACCCCCCCCCCCCGCTTCTCTTTCTCCTTTAATGCTGGCCACCTCTGCTAGTCTGAACTTGGACCTTCAGCGGCGACAATTTCTCTGGCCTCGACAGCACGATTAATTTCTCCTGCCCTCCACGGGGCCCGTGAGTGCTGTGGAAGTCCAGCTGGCCTGCTGCTGATAAGATGTACCTTTTGATTTGTTTTGTCTTTGATTGCCTTTTCTGTCACCTACAATGGCTGGCCGCCTAGAGACCTTCACATTGCCTGACTGACGGATCTATTTATCTGTAGGCCTCTCCCAGCTTCTCCCGTCTGGCTTCCCCCCCCATTGCGCCCCCCTTTCCAAACCTCCACCTCCCTCCTTTTCCTTCTCCCCCCTCCCCCCAGACCACCACCTTGTACCACTGAAGTCCTAGCCTAATAGAAGCCGTGAAGGCTCATCCACCATAAAATACATCTGCCATCCTCCTTCTCTCCAAGATAAAAGCCTGTCAGTGTTACTTTCCAATTCCAGGCAGCTTGATTAATGGTGAAAAGCCACTGCAAGATCGACTTCTGGTTTTTACAAGCGCTGTCAGCTGGCCCAGGGTTACGCGAAACACACACTCATACAAAACAAAACACAATGAGAAAAGGTTGGGTGGGGAGGATAGAAAGCCAGGGAGGGGGAGGGGAGGGGGGAGAAACGTAACCAAATCATATGAGGTTCAAAACTAAATAAAGTAGAAGCCTAGAGAGCCATCAAACGCCTGTCACCCAAGTACAGAAATATGTTGGCCAGCTCATTGTATCAAGGCAAATTATGCCAATAATAAATCATGGTTGAAGGAAGATGCTTGATAAATTTCAGAAGGTGGCATGCAGCGTGGGTACTAGGACACCTGCTACTGGGCTCAGCATGGGCCTGGGGAGATTATTAGTCTGTCATTCACACAATGCAAAGAAGAGATAGAGACGGTGGGCCTGGAATTAACAAGCATAGAAAGGAGGAGGCTGGAAAGAAAAACAACTATTTAAAATAATGAAGCCGATATGAAGGTGTTTTCTACAGCAATGGGTTGGAGGAGATGTTTCGGTATTAGAAGCTAGAGTGATGTTTACTTTCGAAGAAGTGGCTCACAATGTTGCTGATCCAATAATATATTCTTCTTCCCATTGGGATTCCTATTTTCTGGCATGCATTCAGAAGTAGTGTACTGTAACACCTTTCTCAAATCTTTCACTAATAGATTAAGCAACACAATGCATTGCCAAGAATTACTTGCCTACTCTACTTTGCCAGAAGGAGAGAGAGACACATTTCCCCTTTGCGTATATGTGGTGGTAGCAAATATAAAAGCAGGAGATGAAAGCTCCCCCAAATCCAGGCCTCCATATCTCCTGATGCCAAGAGCCATGTGGGAAGTTGTAGTCCAACATATCTAAAGGCTACAGTTATAGAAGCAAAATGCTTCAGATCTACATGAAAAACACAAACGCTGTGGCCATTCCCCATTGCTGCCCACTAGGAAGTAGGGGTCAAAAACATGGTGTCTCTGAACCTAAAAATCCTATTTGGATGCCAGATCAAATTCCTCCATACATTTGAATCCTGCCTTTTAAGCCACCTGCCCCAATAGCTCCTGTCTTGTCTCAATACAGCAACTGTCCAACATTTTCACTGGTTGACCCAGGTTCTAATATTATGTAATATTCAAGTCATGCTGAACTTTTGATGACTTCATGGGCACATCCAAGTTGCTTTCCTGATAGAAATAGTTTGCCATTGTATTCTACTTTTTTCTCTCCACTCTACAGCCATAGTATTTCTTGATAGCCTTCCATGTATATATTAACCAAGTCCAAACCTGCTTGCTGTATCTTGAGAGAGGAAGGGGGGAAAAATCTCTACTGACTTTCTTCCATTTGTAAGTCTTTCCCAAATTATAAAGTTTCCAAATGATTTCATCTTTCCAGATAGGAAAAATATTCCACATTTTTATTTTAATTGGCTTTTTCTGTTCCTTTTGCAGAATTCCAGGATCCTTTTGGGAGAGGAGCAGAAATATATACACATTTTCACATACACATTATAGATGGCCACTTGATCATTATACTGTTTTTTAAGTCTAGAACTGCTTTCTTAAAAAATATTCTTCATCAAATTGGCCTCTTCTTGCCTTAATAGACTTTTGCTTATTTTACTCTTCCCACATCTATTCAGCATTCCATTGCCAAGATCACTCACCTCTCTTACCTTCCTAATCCCGGACTTATGTTTTCTGTGCTATTTCTTAAATATTTCATTATAGTAATTACATACTGCTGTTTTCTGTTTTGATGTCTGTAAAAATGTTTAATGCCTTGTGTTGTCTTGTGCTGTTGTTTTTTTGTATTGTTTTTTGTTCTTAAATGTTTTTAACAACTATAAATCACTCAGAGAGCAGCCCAGAGTCACTGGGAGTTGGGTGGCATATAAATTTAATAAATTATTATTATTGTTGTTGTAAGCAATGTTGTAGTTTGTCCTGATAATTTAATGCAATTTGCAATAAAATAATAAGTTATACCTTCCTACGCTAACAACCATGACTGCTTCCAGGGTCTTTGAAGATCTCCATTGTTCCTTCCTTCTCTGTATCTAGTGTAGCCCTTCTTATTATTTTTGGTCCTCTACCTCTATCAGCTTCTGTAGTCTAAAGTTCTCCTCCTCCTTAAAAATCTCTCATTTTCTTTCTTTCCTTCCTTCCTATCTCACATTTATTAAGCTGCCTCCCAGAATTGAAGCATAAACCATTTTCTCATACTACTTTCAAATCCCTAAACCCCTGCTGTTTTCCATGAACATTTTGCTCATACAGCTAGTTCCTAAGTCCTGCTACAATTAACATATAACAGACTTACCCCTATACTGTACAGGTAGTCCTCAGATTAAGAATCCCCAGTTTAAGGATGACCCACAGTTAAGTACTGAGCCTATTATAGCAAAATTTGAGTTAAATGCACAATGATTCGAATTAAATACACAATGGTTGGAGTTAATTACACAGTACTACTTATACAGTATTATACAATAATACTGTTCCGGCTTAGATACAAATTCGACTTAAGGACCTTGGGAATGGAACTCGTTCTTAAACTGGGGACTACCTGTGTACTTGAAACAAACACAAGTTTATTTACTTGCTGTAGTGATTTTAGAGTATCAGATTTTCTTACTAGAAACTATCTTATAATCAATAAATTGCCATGCCTATTGGTTCCGTATATTCTATCTCCATCCACTTGTCTCTTAAGGTTTCTTTCTTGGGACCTTCTTGTCAGTCCTCCAGTCATAACTGTATTGAGACAGGCACAATGGTGGATCTCTGTCCAGCACTGGGAATACATGGCAGCTGCCGAACTCCACAAAAGCACCTGGAACATTCATGCAAAGGCCTTTGTACATACATATCATCATTTAGTAAGCTTATAGATAAATCTATAAGAGGGAGACACCTCAGGAACAGGTACTGAATACATGGAGAAAGAATATCCATGAACATCATCAAAAGAGAGAAAAGGTAGTGTTCAGTTTCATTATTCAGTGGAGCTACCCATGTACCCCCACAAAACCTTCACATAGTAATTGAGCATGGTGGACTGAAGACCTCTTTATTCATAGCCCACTTAGCTACTTTTGGTATATGTGGAGCTGCTCAGCTAGGTGACAGCCTCTAATTCATCTTGGGTGATCTAAAAATCAAGCAGAGTTTGACTTGGCTAGTATGTGGATTGGTTGATTGATTGATTTAGAAAATGTATATGGCTGTCCATCTTAAATAAATTACTCTGAGCAGCTAGCAACCTGTTCACAGGGGAGAAAAACAATATAATAAAACCCCTGTAAACAAAACAAAGGTACAATTAAAAATAATCATAATTTAATAACCAAGGTACTGCAGGACAACTCACAACACAAAACAGACATACATTGGGCTTCTCTAACATCCTGAGCCTAATGCCTGGGGGAAAAGCCAAGTCTTCAAGGTCTTCCAGAAGACCAAGACCAAGAGGATCAGGGCTCTCTGGATCTCAGGGGGAAAACTGTTGTATATGGCAGGCACCATGTCAGACAAAGCATGTCCACCAGGAGTCCACCAGGAAATATTAGGGCTGTAGGCAAGACTAGGAAGTTGAAAACATTTCCTGGAAAAAAAAGCAATGGTAAATTGATAATGAACTCAAGAAAACAACATGGACATGCTCATGAAGTTATCAGGAGTCAATTTCATTTTGGGGGAGAATTTACTTTTATATGAAACTATGACCTTTTTAAAAAAATGTTCAGTTCAAATGCACATTCTATGTATTTGCCTCAGGTAAAATAATTGAATTCCATTCTTCTGAGTCCATAGGATTGCATGATTAATCTCACTGGCTATTTCATCCCAGTGGACTCTGGAGAGACCCTTTTAAGTTCTGCCTCATTTACTTGCTTAATCCAAAAGTGCTGGTCTCATGATGCCCTTTGAACTGACTCGACTGGGGCTGCTACCGATAAAAATCTTCTTAGTCTTTCAACGTTAGCGAGAATAGCCCTGAATCTGCAGAGAACTGGAGAATGGAAGAAAAGAACAATTGAATTAAAATAAGTGTTTATTGAAGATATAATTGAGGTTCTCAGTTCATATGATACTGAAATTTTGAAATAAAAAATTGGCAGTTAGAGATGTTCCTATTACTGAGGTGAAAGATGGGAAATGGAAGATATGGACAAAAGAAAGCAGAAAGAGGATGGAAAAGGGAAGGGCCACTATGAGGAGCTAAATGATAACAGCTCACCATATTTTTTAATCTTCCTTCCAAATTTTCTGAAATTAACACAACAGTTCTTGGAAGAGGATTAAAGTGGCAGGGGTGGTGGCAGTCAGAAGTGAGGTTATGGTAAAATAATGGGTAAACATGAACTTCAGCTTTCTCCATCTTGGCAATGTTGTGTCTTAATATTTGTGTTGGTGAAGAGCTTATACTGACCAGAATGTGCACGCTAATGTGTATTGTGGCTCCTGTTTCCCTCCTAAGTGTCTATGCACCAACCATCCAATACTGATAATTTTTTAATTACCGTAAAAATTACTTATTTCCTGAAAGCATTAACTTAGAATTGCATTTCTACAAATCAAGAACGACATTAGGGGAGAAGGGAACCATAATTTAAGAAGTGAAAGTGTAGTTGGCTATTCTATATTTCACAGCTTGGTGAGTTCAGGACTAGTTTTGGACTAAGTATCTGACCTACGAGATACATTGGAGACAGTTGCTACTAAGAACAATAGTCCAATGTGAGGTTATTTATTTTATTTCTATAAATAAAACTGTTCTTCCCAGAAAAGCCCAGAATAGTTTACAAAAGCAGTCTTAAATAAACCAGCAATAAGACCAACAAACCTTAAAATCAGTACATATCAAAAAACATTCAAAAAAATAAAACAAGACCATCTTAAAGGCACTCTTAAATCTCACCTACAAGTGGCTGGGTGACCAGATGTTTTCAATTGCCATCTCAAAAAAACTGGCATGGGGGCCAATAGACACATTTTCTTTGGAAGACAGTTCTCCAACGGGTGCACTTCCACTGAGATACCCCACCTCTGGCTACCACACTGTAAATCAGATCAACCTGGAGGACTGCAGGAAGCATCACTGTGGGGATATCTTAATTCATGTCATGGATGGCATTAGAGGAAATTACCTTTTAAGTTCCTAGATCCTAAGCCACTTAGACCTTTACAGGTTAATGCCAACATCTGAAATTGGCTCCAATATTTCAGAGGCAGCCTGGGCAGCCCCTTCAGGATTGGTGTTATATGATTTCAGTTGTTCCACTTAAACATCCATCTGGACAAGTTGCAGCTTTCAGACCATCTTCAAGGGCAGCCTCTTTCAGGATTGCAGACATAAGATGATGATGTTATGGATCACTGGGGCTAGGCTATCCCATTCCAGGTAGGGTCATGGCTGGCTCACCAGCCAAAGCAGCCACTTGTGCCTCTGGAGACAGACTGGAATTGAGGAAATTCCATGCAGCTGTTCCTTCAGAAGAAAAGCTACACCATCCATTAAATGAATGATGATCCAGTTTTAGGCAATCTTAAAGGGGAAAGACTTTGAGACTGAAATTTTCAAATCAAATCTTTAGGGTAGATTTAAAATTTAAGAAATGAAAAAGAAATGCAAAGAAACAGAAATCATAAGATAGGAAGAATTGCATAGCAGAAGAGGAAAGGGGATTTTATACCCCAAACATTAACATAAAAATCAACTTACATGAATGAACCTTGGATAAAATGGGTGCCGTGTAGCTCCCTATCATTAGATAATACCTGAATGTTCCTCACTCCCAGGAGAGCCATGTAGACAAATACTGCCAATGAGCTACAGATAAGACCTGCATTAGCTATAAAGATCTTCCTCCTCGTGCACTTTCAGATTCATTAGAAACTGTGCACCCAAGAGCCTATTCTTCAAACTGAGTGTTACTATTATTCACTTAGTTTCAGTCACATGGTCTGGCAAACTATAAGTTCTTCTTAATGTTTCTTTGTTCATGACCATAGGGTATCTCCAACTGCCAGCTGCAGCTCTGGAGGGAAATGGGGCCCTTCACATCTGGTGACAAGAAAAGTGTAGTTTTGACTTCGCACCTTCTCTACCCACATAGATGAGGAAATACAGCATAATGGCCCTCATTGTCAGAAAACTCTTGATCTTCCTGAGATGAATACAAATGATGAGAGCAGTTTGGCAACAGCTATCACAGTGGGATTGTGCTGTAATCTACACACATTTAAGGAAGGATAAATAGGGGCACAGAGACTAGAAAAAGCTGGAGAAGTACAACCATTTGTTTTCCCTGTAAAATGGAAATCATTAAAGCAGAGGGCTTTTAAACAAAACTGTACGTTGAAGACCACTGAATAAAGAGATAAACAGAACTCAGAAGCTTCAGGCATTTTGGAAAATCACAAACATACCATGAATTAATGCAGACAAGAGTAGAAGATGGAGGAAATAATTAACATTCACAGTGATATTGGCAGGTTCATATATTATGCTAAGCCATAACATGGTTTCTTTCATGTTGGCTTAACATGCACTGTATCTCTTACCAAGTTTGGCCTTTTCAACAAGTCACGTTTAAGCAGGTTATGACTTAGTGCAATTGCAAACCTAGTCTTTGTTCCTGAGATATTAAAAATGCCTTCTTTTATGCAACTCTGTGGTCCCTACTTAGCTATTCTGTAGCTTTGGGTTTACTTTCAGTAACTACAGTCCTTAAAGCCTATTTAGAACACATTAGATTCATAACAAAATACTGAAATTACATCGACCTTGAAGTTTAAAAACGGCTGAATCTGTTCTAACATAGGATGTGAGTTATTTGTAGAACTACACATTCTACCAGCAAACATGCTTTTTTCAAACATGTCTGCCACTTATTCTGCAGGTGGGAGAGATTTAGATAGCCGTTATGTTGATGCTCACCCCTCCCCCAACTACTGAACTACCCTTTTTAACAGGCAATCCTTTGCTCTTGCTGGCCAGTTTATAATGAAGCAAACTTGTCAGTAGGTAGGGCAAAAGTATTTCACTTACCTTGGAAGCATGATGGAGCAAGTTAGTTTTACTGGAATCAGAACTACTCATAGCAAGTCTTCACAAGTGAATTATTACAGCACAGCAAAAGTTGTGGATTAGGATTTGTCACTGATTTTATAAGAAAGTTTTAACTCTACAGCTTATATTAGAATCAATCAGTAGAGAAACAAAACTTCTTTATATCCCCCACCTTCCATCTAACAATTTCATGCCTTTCCAGGTCACCAAAAAAATTGGCACTCTAAGGTGTCTTATTTACACTTATTAATGGTTAAGTCATTGGTTAATTCATGCATACAATTAATTAATGAATCTGATCAAGAATTCTCAGCCCCAGAAAACATTTTGTTCGCTAAACGCCAAATTATTTCCGTCTATATAAGCTGTGTCATAGCTGGTAGTAGCATTTGATTGACCTTGTTCAGGCTCAGAAGTAACGCCTGGTTAGGAATTGGATGGCGATCACCAAGTGATCCAAAGCTGTAGATTAGACTGGGAAGTTCCAAAACAATCCAGAAGAGAGTGGCAAACCACTTTCATTCTGAAGCCAAACAAATTGACAACTGCATCTATGTAGTGAGCTCAAGGTCATCTACATGTTTACCTTTTTATAAGTAGCACAATATTTCTGAAAGATACTTAGTTTTGAGAAATATCTCAACACCCATAGCAAAAAGATAGAGGTGCTGATACTGTTTCAGTTCCCTTAACACACCTATGTAACTTTTTTCCTACTTATGATTTATTTAAAAATGTGAGAAGGGTAGAGAATAGCTAGTAAGTCATTTATAAACAAGCAGTGGACAGAGTTGATTTCAGCTAAGCAGCAGTATTTTAATACAGCAGATTTGGGATTTTATAAGTTCTGTCTTTTAGATTTCTCATGTACTGATTAAAGCATACTATTTCAGCAAAGATTAATAAAATCCTTTCATGATACTATCACTCTTGATCAAAACATAGTTCAGAATAAATTCAACTCAAGATCCTTCTATAAAGTGAAGCACTTTTTGAACTTCTATAGAAATACATTATATATATACACAGTATCAGGACTCAGTTCCATTACAAACTATCAGAAGCAAAGCACGAACACTTTAGTCTAGCTTCTGTCTTCAAATCAGCATTGTCTTTTGCTGTAGCTTTCTATTTTCAACAGTTCCTTTCCACAAGGTAAACTGCTAAGAAATCCATGTCAGTAGATCCATCCATAGCACAGAAGATTGCAGAGCAAGAGATATGTGCTTAATGTCATTTGAATATACTTAGCTCTTCCTAGAAAACAGATGACATTTCCCTGTAATTGTTGAACTCAATGAAAGTCTGGGTGTGGTGGGTGAGGTAGCTTTTAGTTGAGTTTGCACACAGGTAGTCCTCACTTACTGACTGCAATTGGGACTGGCAACTCCACCGCTAAGTGACACAGTCGTAAAGTGAAAGATCACTCTCCTACAAAGTAACTGTAAAACAACTGAGCTAGAAATCATCAGCAGATTTAACACTATATTTGAGCAATTAAACAGAAACCAAGATTTCTGGTTACTCAATGGTTACTAAACAACTTATAAATGCATGCATATTTGCATTAGAACCAACAAATGCTGTCAATGATTGTTCTATTCCTGCCCAATCTCTTTACTCTTTCCCAGTCCCTCCCCATGAGCAGTAGGTGGTTGCTTACATGTTTTGTGTGCCTCTCCCTCAGGAAGGACACTGTACCTCTGATGAAATAGACTTTTACTCACAAGGGCTATGCAGTAATACTTTTGCTTGCTTGAAAGGTCCTAAAGAGTCCTGTAGAAGATTAAAAAGTACTTTTGTGGCAACTATTTCAAATCTATTTTTAAAACAACAGGATGAAAGTTCAAATAGATACCATAAGATCTCTAATATTTTTCCATGTACAACCTATACAAAAATATACTGTATATGGTTTACAAGTTACTTTAATATCAAAGAACTTAGATCTGCAATAAACAGCATCCTCTAGTGGATACTTAAGTGTTGCAATTTGAAAGTTTCTTTCATGAATACCTTCTTAAACCAGATGCTTATTATATTTCCCTTTTGAGGTACGGGGTGGAGAAAAAGGGAGACCACTAAAAGTGCTGCTTATCTGAACACTTGCTGGTCTTCTTCCTCTGTGCCTTTATGAGATGAATGGCAGGATGACTCTTTAAACTCTTTGGGCAAGAAACATATAAACTATTAATATGGAAACAAATCATGAAGAAGGCGGACATTTCAATCAGAATGTACCATAAAAGATTTAAAACATTCTAGAGTATCTTCTGTCATAGAATAAATTAAAACATTTAGTTTTTTTAAAACACCCCATCAGGTTTTCCTAAGTAGGCAAGACCACTTTGTGAGCCAATCAACAGCTCAGCAGGGAAGCCTCTTGTAAGCTATCAGGTGTAATTCAGAATGCTACCCTAAACCCAGGAGTGATCATTTTTATTTTTGTTTTGGTTTTAAGGATTTGTTCTGGTGATAACCATTTTAGTTATCATGGCAACCAATCCTGGAAATGAATGTATAGCTAAAACCATTTCATAGCACACTTTTCAATCCACTGAGGCTTAGACAATTAGCCTCTGATGCAGGATTTAAGATGATAGCTCATGTCCAAGGCCTTAGCTAGAATCATTTCCAATTGACAAGTGGTGAAGAGTGTGTGCGGGCATATGTATGCAAATATGTAAGCATGTCCATCTCAGGTAAATCAGTGACCAGGACAAATGTGCCAGCAAATTCACCCCAAATCCCTGCTGTACTTCAAGTATCAAAGGAAGGAAAGCCTTGCTTACCCCCTTACATCAGTGCCCTGCCTTTCAAATAAGGCCAAGTTGAATGACAACAGCATTTATCTCAGATCATCTTAGCTTATCTCTGTTAAGAACATTTGAACTGAGAAGTAGCAAAAAGAAATAATTCTATTCTGAAGTTAAAATGTTATTCAACTGAAGTAGAAGAGGGTCAGTGGTGGCCATCTCCATTTTTTATTGCCTGTGCAAATAAAAATATCGGGATTTGTCTGTAATATAGAAAGTTAATGGTATGTTAATACCATCAATTCAAACACTGGTTTGGCATTCATCTTTCAGAAGTGAGACAAAAACTATAATATTTGATGTCATGCTTGAAGAATGCTTGATGCACAATAGAGTTAATTTTGTTTCAAGGACAAAACCCAGTTCTACCTCTATAACATTTCATATACAGAGCAAGGATTTGAAAAACTGGTCCACTTCAACTTGAACATTTCAACTGGGGCAGGGGGGAGAGTTTCAATGATGCGCAAAATCTACCCAAAGCATCTGATCTGACATTTGAAATTACTTTGATAACTTCAATTTGGTGCTTTGCTGCTCCAGTTCTGAACTTTAATGGAAGCTTATTTGAATTGAACCCTTTTAGTACGTCCTATAATGGATATGAAGGGATGGATAAAATATACAATTTAATATTTGCCTTGGAGTTACATTAAAAAAGAGTTCTATATTTTGTGAAGTCAAAGATTTGCAAGTATTTTGAAAAGGACTACAAACAAATAAAGCCTTGCAAACTCAGCTTTGCAACTGATCCATAACACAAATTCTTCCTCGAGCTCTGCCTGTTAGATGACCATATTAATGAAGTCACACAACAGCACCATAAAGTATGTTTTTCACTTGTTCAAAGCCCCAAATATATCCATATTATAGCAGCCTATTAACTGAAGAACCTACCCCAGCTAAGCTGGCTTGGGAGACCTTATCAGTATCTACAAATTCCCATCTGTATCTGCTCTTGATGAGGTCCTTTTTTTTTTTTTACAGTCTTACTGCATTACACTTAGTTTCATCCATGCCATCAGTGTTTGCATTTTCTTGGTGCTGGGCTTCTTTGTCACATGCATTGTTTGGGTAAGATGGCAGAACTGCCAGAAGTTTGGCACTTTCATTTCAGTACTAGTTTCTGACCTGATTTCAATATCTGTGGTGTTTTCATCAAAGCAAAAACTTCTACATTTTGAAAGCTAGAAAGAAAACTGGCCAGAAATACGGTCCCAGTGCTTCATCGCTATCTTTTCAAGGGCCAACATCATCAGGAATTCTAACTGCATGCTTCTCATTATACCATGTATTTTTATTTGGTCTATACAGTACACAAAACACCTTACAACCACTGATATATCCCAACAGATGTCAAGCCTTCAAGGAATTTTATAAGGAGTTGATAATCCTTAAAATCTTTATGGCTACTTGTCCTATTTGGCAGGAGTTATCCTGAAAGCAAGCAATAGCTTTTCGGTCTCTAGAGAAGCACTATCATTGCAGGTTAGAAGAGCGTGTGAAACTGTGTTTGGAGATGACGGGGGTTCCATTAGGTGGACAAGAATTTGCATGGCTTGTAGTTACTATTTCAGAACAATAGCTGGGGAGCAATTAGCATTTGGAGCAATATGCAGATTCTACTGGAACTGGCTTCCATATACTCATCAACCAGCAGGTTAATAGTTAAGGTCATACCTCCTAGCTTAAGATTTATTTTGAACTCGTGGCAAATAAAAACTTGATAGGAGTATAACAACTTCTAAGAGAAATACTGCATTCAACACTTGTCAAGATATAAAAATAACACATTCAACTATAAGCATCCATCTAAGAAATTTCAGGCTTCCTCTATGGCATTTGCTGCCTCTGTTCAGCACAGCATTCCAAGACATTTTTCTAATTCTTCCTGTAAAGCAACATGACCTGAGATTTCTACCAACAGAGCCTATTATCATCCCCTGCATAAGCAAGGGAACAGTCAAAAGGTAGTAGTCAGCACTTAAAACACAGAGTGTGCTTGACTAGACATCTGGCTGTTCAAATTGTGGTATCCTGGGGGGAGTGGGAATATATGTGCTTATAAAATAAACACCCCCCCCCCACGAATGGATACATAATTTGGGTGGTGCTTTTGAGTGGGGGGGAGATCTCTCAATTTCCCCACCCCACCGCACCCCAGGTAAAGAGACAAATACCACATTGTAACAAATAACCTTCCACTCTTCATTTCAACCATGAACCTGGAAAAACGTCAAGCAACTTAGGGACAAACTGTGCAGTTTGAAGTAGGGAGAAAAAGCTATCAAATTAAATCAGATTTAGGGAATTGCTTCAAACAATAACAAAGAACAAAAGACTTTTTTTTTCTAAAAATGTTTTTTTACACATTTTCCAGCTATTTATAAAACAGCAACTGAATACCAATAAAGTCTGAACCAAAGGAATGTACTTCAGAAAAAACACACACATTAAAATAAGTGTTTGTATTAATGCAGGATGCCCATGTGTTATTGTGTCACTGTTAATCTTTTTCACCTGATTTTTAAAAACTTAAAAACGCTTTTCACCGGCCCCTAGGTCCATGAGACAATATTGCATTTAGAAGAGAAGTGCTCCCATGCTGCCAACTTCACTCTGCTCTTTTACAAAGATTTCAAAGTATTGGTAAATGATGGTGACAGCCAACAAGATTCCTGTGCCTGATCCAATTGCCCCAAGGAAGTCTGCCAGCACAGAGAGGGCACCAATGCAGAGGCCACCAAAGGCGGCAGCTGTTGGGATGTATCTGAAAAGGGAGGAGCAAAGAAATACAAGTAAGGCCAAAAGATTGAAGGGAAATTGTCTACTGGTGTAACTATTGCAGAAAATACTTAAGAAACTATATTCCAGCCACTTTCTACAAGGCCGGACCTTCTCAGCTTCTCTCTCTCTACACATTTCACAATTGCATCTCAAAGAAAGCCACCTACTAAGTCCCAATTAATGTAATTTTTAAGACTGCATGCATGTATTATGGTGCACAGACACACCCTTATCTAAAGATTCCACAAACTTTAAAGCTACACTATATTATCTTATTGGCACAAAGAAAGAGCATTCCCATATTCAATTAATATACAATCCAGGCTGCGTGTTATTTTTTATTTGTGTATCACATATGTTGTTAGAAACAATGAGAAAACTATGAAGGCAATTCTTTGTTTCTTTTAACCTCAGAATCAGTAGTGAAAACGTCTGCCTTTTTTGAATAAGCAAACCATGAGGGTTATTGCCTTTGCCTTCCCAAATATAAAGCAAGCATTCTCAGGAATGTTATGGATAAAACTTTCAAAGGCTAGAACAAGGCTAGCACAGCAAGGCCATTAAATCTGCAAGATAGTTTATTTCCAGTTCTGCTCCTCTGAAGTAAATGAAATCTCAAACAGCAATACAGATTATAATAACCCTGCAGATTTATAACTCACCTGTTGAGTTCATGAACCATGGAGGTTTCTCTATGACCCCTCATAACCATCTGCTGCTCTTTCAACTGTTTAGCAACCTGTATTCCAAAAGAAGTAATTTTTTAACACTTCCTGAAGAGAACCAGTAAGTTCAGTTGCTACAAAAATGCAAGAATCTTAGTAGTTCTTAAAATCAGGAACACTACAAGGACAAAAAAACTCATGTAAGGCATAGTGCCAACTTCTCAAGTAACCCTAGATAATAACTTCTAGAAAGAAGTGAGCTATAAACATTTATAAACTCATACATGAAAGAGGCTTCTGGTGTCCTATAGACAATGGATGGCTGTAGAATAAGCATAGCCAGGCATTTATTTCACCCAAGATTTTTGGGGGCTGGGGGGTGGAGGAGGTTTTGATATTAAGTAACCTGGGTTAAGCCTATTTTCTGGCATATGCTTAGTTTTTATGTGCTTCCCTCCATATGAAATCTTCAGCAACTGTAACTGGAGGCCTTTGGAGCTTCAGGGGATCTGGGACTTCAGATCGCTCATCCCTGTTACAAATGCTTTTGCCTATGCTGTTTCATGACTTTTATCTCTTTAAGTTAAGCCTGATAACTATATTTTTTTAACCACAGAATTAAAGAGGGGGAACTATCATAAAGTAAAAGTTTAAATTAGTCATGGTTTGCTTGAATCAGAGTACAGGCAAGAGACCCCAGATTCAATCCATGGCATCTCCAGATGCACAGGGAAAAGTGCCTGGAGTGTCACCGTCAGACACTAAACAATACCAAATATAATAGAGCAACAGTGAGACTTGCTATAAGGCAGTATCCTATGGTTCTGGTTGAATTTGATCCTTCCATTAATTCTTTAAGTGCTTAAAGCAGCATATTTTCTGTCAAGTAACATAGCTGGGGAAACACTGTGATTGTCAGAGAGAGAAATGATGTATCTGGAGATGTGAGATTTATGCTATTTACTTACATCTTTTGCAGATGAGCCAGAGACTTCAATCCAGGTTTTGGAGAAGAAAGCACAGGAACCCAACATAAACACAATATAAACAACTGCGTGAACAGGGTCTTCCAACACTGATGAAAAAGACTCAGGAGGTGACAGGTAATAGCAAAGCCCACCAACAGGATATGAACGAGCAGGACCTCCAGATGATGTATCCTGCAGTGAAAATAAGATTCTTTTCAGAAAAACTGGATTAAACCTTCTTGAGTGAATACGTATTACACAATTGCTAGCAACCAATCCAGTCATGTTAGAAAGATTTATGTATGATAGTCATGAATCTTTTGTTGCATTGTAAAGATGTCTGCATGCACTGTAACTATAATAAAATAAAATACATTATAGCTAATAACAGAAGACAATACACAGGAGCTGGTAATAAGACAAAAAATTCAGTAAGGCTCATTATGAAGCCATCTCACTTGTAAGACTAATGTTATGTAAAAATCAGATACAGTGTAGTTCTATATGTGTCCACTTGGAAGAAAGGACAAGGGAGTTTACCAAGATTTAATAAATCTTGGTATAAAAACTGTAAGTCTATCTTCTCTAGTGCACCTTTGCTAGAAGCACTTTTAAGTTCACAGTTATGAAGAAGAACTTAGAAGATACTTACAGACCAAGTACCCAGAAGGCTAACCAGTAAGTTGCCGCTAAAACGAGCAGAGAGCATCTGAGAAATTACATACAAGTTGGAAACCAGTGCAGACTGAAGGATAATGGGAATATTGGAGGTATAGAATAACTTGATTGGATAAGTATTGTATTGACCACGGTAGCGGGCAGATTTTATAGGAAGGTCCACTCTAAACCCCTGTAGATCACAAAAAGAAAAAAATTAAAATGTAATACAAACAAAATATAATTCACAGAACTACTTGCCCCAAGAGTCAATCAAATCAAAGTTACTTCTAACAAGCAATCTCAAACAACAAAATGTAATTTTTCTTTTTCATAGCCTATACAGGTAGTCCTTGTTTAGCAACCACAATTGGGATTGGCAACTTGGTTGTTAAGCAAAGCGGTCTCTAAATGAACCCGAAGTCTGCTTATGATCTTACTTTGGCTTTCCTTTGCTTTACGGAGCTGCAAAAGTTGTGCAGGTGGTCCTTGCTTAATGACTAACTCGTTCAGTGACTGTTTGACCTTACAACGGCGCTGAACAAGAGGTACTTACAACCAGTTCTCAAAGTTCTAGCTGTCACAGCATCCCCGCAGTCATGTGAGCACCATTTGTGACCTTCACTGCTGGCTTTCAACAAGCAAAGTCAATGGGGAAGCCAGCAGGAGGTCACAAATGGTAACCATGTGATGTTGTGCTTAACGACTGTGTTGCTTAGCAATGGAAATTCCGGTCCCAATTGCTGTTGTTAACTGAGAACTACTTGTAAATGCAAGGATTGGTTGTAAAGTTACTTCTTCATCATTGTCGTAACTGTGAATGGTCACTAAATGAGGCAGTTGCTAAACAAGGACTACCTGCATGTAGAAGACATATAACTGAGACTGAAATGATTACAAGGGTAAGTCAAAAGCTACACAGAAAATTGGTTTTGGATAGAAAATTGAAACGAATGATACAGGCAATTTCAATCCACATTCAGGAAGCTATGCTGGTAGAATGGAGGCTTAGAACCCTGCAGTAGCTAGGGTACATTGTGCATTTTAGAAGAAGGGCAGCAAGGTAGTGGCAGAATAATCAAGAAAGCTGAAGACCTGCAATAAATTACAGGTGATAAAGGTGAAAAACAGTGACAAGACTAAGAGAAAGAAAGGTCCAAAGATAAGACAGAGCATGCCCTAATCAAACTTGAAAAGCAGGGAATAAGGATGGGAAGCAAATTTCTACTTCCACTTTAACTTTCTCTACAGTCTCCACTTCTGTTTTCCCACAATATACAGTACTGTGCAAAAGTTTTAGGCAGGTGTGAAAAAATGCTGTAAAGTAAGAATGCTTTCAAAAATATATATTGTAATTGTTTATCAATTTACAAAATGCAAAGTGAGCGAACAGAAGAAAAACCCAAATCAAATCAATATTTGGTGTGACTACCCTTTGGCTTCAAACCAGCATCAATTCTTACACTTGCACACTTTGTACACTTGCACAAAGTCAGGGATCTTGTAGGATTAGAGTCAGGTATATGATTAACCAATTATACCAAGCAGGTGCTAATGATCATCAATTTCATATGCAGGTTGAAACACAGTCATCAACTGAAACAGAAACAGCTGTGTAGGAAGCTTAAAACTGGGTGAGGAACAGCCAAACTCTGTTACTAAGGGGAGGTTGTGGAAGACAGTTTCATGTCACAGGTCATACACCATGGCAAGACTAAGCACAGCAACAAGACACAAGGTAGTTATACTGCATCAGCAAGGTCTCTCCCAGGCAAACATTTCAAAGCAGACTGGGGTTTCAAGATGTGCTGTTCAAGCTCTTTTGAAGAAGCACAAAGAAATGGGCAATGTTGAGGACCACAGACAGTGGTCAGCCAAGGAAACTTAATGCAGCAGATGAAAGACACATCATGCTTACTTCCCTTTGACATCGGAAGATGTTCAGCAGTGCCATCAGCATAGAACTGGTGGAAACCAACAGGACCCAGGTACAACCCTCTACTGTCTGAAGAAGTCTGACCAGAAGTAGTCTTCATGGAAGAACTGCAACCAAAAAGCCATACCTCCGACGTAGAAACAAGGCTAAGCGACTCAACTATGCACAAAAACATAGGAACTGGGATGCAGAAAAACGGCAGCAGGTGCTTTGGACTGATGAGTCCAAACTGGAAATATTTGGCTGTAGCAGGAGGCAGTTTGTTTGCCGAAGGGCTGGAGAGCGGTACAATAATGAGTGTCTGCAGGCAACAGTGAAGCATGGTGGAGGTTCCTTGCAAATTTGGGGCTGCATTTCTGCAAATGGTGTTGGAGATTTGGTCAGGATCAATGGCGTCCTCAATGCTGAGAAATACAGGCAGATACATATCCATCATGCCATACCATCAGGGAAGTGTGTGATTGGCCCCAAATTTATTCTGCAGCAGGACAACAACCCCAGATATACAGCCAATGTCATTAAGAACTATCTTCAGTGTAAAGAACAAGGAGTCCTGGAAGTGATGGTTTACCCCCCCTCCCCCCCAGAACCCTGATCTCAACATCATCGAGTCTGTCTGGGATTACATGAAGAGATGGAAGGATCTGAGGCAGCCTCTATCCACAGGAGATCTGTGGTTAGTTCTCCAAGATGTTTGGAATAACCTACCTGCCGAGCTCCCTCAAAAATTGTTTGCAAGTGTACCTAGAAGAATTGATGCTGTTTGAAGGCAAAGGGTGGTCATACTGATTAATGTCAATATTGATTTGATTTGGGTTTTTCTTCTGTTTGCTCACTTTGCATTTTGTAAATGGATAAACATAAACAATTACAATATATATTTTTGAAAGCATTCTTACTTTACAGCATTTTTTCACACCTGCCTAAAACTTTTGCACAGTACTGTACCTCAGGAAGAATCCAATAATTTAGTATTAGTTTGGGAGGGGTGCAAAGACTGCAGAGGACAGAAAAGCTGTTCTGCAACTGGCACCCTTATTCCTACCATTTGGGCATAAATGATACAACCAAGGAACACTGAAAATATTATGAAATGCTCTAAGAAGGGAGAAACAGAGTGAGATGGATAGAAGTGTAAAATTGGTAGATTGGTAGAGATATCTAGACAGAAATGAAAACTGGGGTATTAAAGAGGGAGATCAATGAGAAGAGAGGTAGAGTAATCAAGGCAGGAAATATCCAGAGTTTCAATTAGCTTTTCGCCTAGATTAAAAGAACATCTTACAAACAAATTTATTCTTTTTTTAAAAGTAAAATTATCTTTACATCAACAAGGTTTAACAGTATTGATAAACTCTGGACAAAGCATAAGATTTTGAATCATCAGTATAAACTCAGATTAACAGAATATCAATTCTAATCTACATCTCACATTTCTCCAATAAACCTTGTGGAAATATTCATACTTCATATTTTGGTGATATATTAATAAACATTTAATCAGAATATTTATGACCTTAATAAACAAACACCTCTCCACGCATAAACAGAATATACAAATAAGTTAAATTGTAAATCACCATTCCAAACTCCTACATACCTGGAAATAAATGACAACAGCAAAGACAAATATGGTGGAAATCAAGTTCATAAGATTCGGGAGATTCTGCCGGTAGAAGGCTTCCCTGAGAGCTCTAACTTTATCTGTGCGAGTAGCCAGAAGATGGAAGAGGGCAATGATGGCTCCTTCAAACTCCATGCCTTTAATGAACAGGTGAATAAAAAAATATTTACTATGAAAGCTGGTAAAATACTAGTTTAGTATATCCCATATACTCCAATTATTCCTAACAAGATTGATTCATACTTTAAAAATGAGATTAAAACCCAACAGTTTCCTTAGTCATGTGAATACTAATATTAATGTAAATCACACTGTAAAACAAGCAGCAATTTCCATTTACTTATTTATTAAATTTACAATATCAGATTAAAAGGACAGTAAGAAATTATCTAAAACTGAAAACACAGACAGGTTAAGAAAATATAAAAAAGAGAAAAAGTAAAATGGCAACAATAATGTTAGTAACAATAACAGTAAAATGCAACAAAAGGCCTGTAAAGCTACATGAGTCATTGTCTTCTAATTGTGACTGCTATGATGCAGAATTTTGCAGTATTTGTAGAGATTTCTCTAAACTAGTCTCTTAGTAGGTAAAGCAGAGTTTCTTATTGGGGCCAATCTGAATATCTACTAATAATTGAGGAAATCAACACTAGCTGCTAGGTATGGTACAAGGGGCATCTCAGAACATGTCTGATTTTTTTCAACCTCTGTGTCTGGGCATACACAAAGTGTTCTTGATAAAGGATGTAAAATCTCCCCTCCATCACCTTCAAAGGTAGAGCGTCAAATCATACAGAAATAAGTGCCCGCTGTGAGAGGCTGAAAAAGAACTGTAAATATATTTGGGGATAAATACATTCCATGATTACTGAAGCTGTTTTTCCAGCATTCCTGATCCACACAAAATTGGTCCGCTGCATACTGCTAACCATTTCCTGTAAAAAACAGCTGTTTTACTTAAAACACTATGCAATAATATAGTGTGCATATTTTGGTTCCCTATCATGTATGAAACCAGCCACTGTGGCTTGCATGGTTTGGGGCTTCTATGTGAACTAGGCAACAATTACTTGTTCAATAAACCATGATTAAAACAAACTATACATGCATCACTGAGGAGTTTCATCTGTACAAGTGCTGGGGAAAATACCTTTGGGGGAAAAAAAACCACTCATGCTGAAGTGTAATTCACAGAGTAGTCAGTAAGGAGCAAACATGATTAGCAGTATGCTATATTCACTCAACAGAATGGAGTTTCCTTACACACAAATATAATACCTAAGCCTGTATTATAATATATTTCCTGTTTCTGGGCTATATTTTCTCATCTTTCTGTAAGCAACTTCAAACATCATCAGTGCAAATCATGAGATGAAACTGCTGAGGACTTTCACAGAGGCAGCCATTCTAAAACATGGATTTAAACTAGAGAAACAAATGCTTTGTCACTTGGTTTTGCATACAGAGGGCAAGCACTCACTTAAAGCTCCCTGGACTTCCTATGACTACAGCACTGCTAATAAACCTTCAGGATGAGAGATACAAACTTTCCCAGCCAGTTGTTGCATGAACTGCAAAACAAGTGGAATCTACTGCAAAACAAACATTTTCACAGCAGTGTTTCAGGCACCAATGGCTTCCTCAAAGATACTATAACAAATAAGAACTCAAGCAAACCAGTACACTGCTCCTCATCCTTACTAATTTGCATTTTTCTTCTTCAGCTGATACTCAATATACTGTGCCACTGGATATTGGACAAGAAGGAAGACCTTAGGTTTTTTCTGTTTCCTCCCAAGCATACCAGTAACTCCCTCTTGCTTCTCAATAGCCCCAATTCACCTAGAATCCTATCCACACAGGGGCAATCAGTTCATCAATAGAGGAACTGATATATGTCTCTTCAGAGAATATGCTTACCTCGGCCAGTGTTCACTGTAGTTGGGCTGAATGCCTTCCATACAATAGTCTCACAGATGTTAGTAGCAATAAAGAGGGAAATACCAGAGCCAAGACCATAACCTTTTTGCAGAAGTTCATCCAAGAGAAGAACTATCAAACCAGCAACAAATAGCTACAAGGACGAATGAATAATAGACCAATCACTTAAATTAAAAATAATTAATTAAAAACAATACAGAAACAGTTAAATAGGGCGGCAATTTCTGTAAATTCTTCCTATGGAGATCACTTAGTAATTCATATGAAGGCAGTCTTTTTGGGTACTATGTTTATATTTCAAAGATGTTCCTCAACCAAGTTGATTAGATCTCTTAAATTTTAACATAACATTATTGAAAGGGTAAATATACACTTGTGAAATCTATAAATCTCAGCTCTTTGCTTGTGAAATTAATATACCCAGAAATGTGAATCTTCTATAGGAAATTTCCTGTCTAAGATGGAAACTTGCAGATGTCTATCAAGAACATTTAACATTCTTGCAGAGAAAGGGCTGGGACAAGCAAGTTTGCAAGAGGGTCTGGTTTCAATCTTTTAAACTTCAAATGTCTACAGATCATATGTCTACATTCAGAAGCAGTTTAATATTTTAGAAGTTACCTGAATGGTGATAAGGAGACAGATTCCTGCTCCCATCTCTGATGGGTCTCCATACATCCCAGTCATTACATAAACAATAGACTGGCCAATAGTAATAATCATGCCAAACACTGGAATAGAATTACAAGACAAAAAAAAATACTGAATGAAATTTAATATTCCAAATTTCCTAAGAGATCAATTCATGTTGTCCGCTGCATAAACTAGAATGCAAATTGCTTAAAGTTTCCTGTTCCTTACATTTCTGCGCCCCATTGAAGAGAGCTCTGTCTTTTGGTGTATCCCCAACTTCAATTATTTTGGCACCAGCCAGTAACTGCATGATGAGACCAGATGTGACAATGGGAGAAATGCCTAGCTCCATCAGTGTGCCTGTTGGAAATCAAAAATGGAATGAAACATAGGATCTGCCAATCCTTTCCTGCTCAGCACTACACAGATAATTGGCCATCTCAAGTCAATGTAAAGATGGGGAAAGCATTCAGATTTTCAACTGAACTTCATTTTTTGCCATTTTACAACAAAACATCATTCTGTTATATTGCCAAATTATGAGAAGCTACTTTAGGAAGGCGAGCTAAAGCTACAGCTCATTTTGAAGAATGAGTAAGCCTCATTCTTTAGAAACAGCGTTTTCCAACCTATTGAAGCATAATAAATTGATCCAGCTTTTTAAACATATAGAAAATGCCGATTGTACAGATTCTGCAAACATGCTAATACTATTTCCAGGCAAATCAAAATTTATAGGAATGACTGCAAAGTACTTTGAATGCTTCTAATACACTTTTCAACTGTGTCACTGTCTAGAAATTTGCACTTCAACTAATAACAGAAAAAAGGAAAAGTGGGAGTAAAAATTTAAAGAGTAAATAAAATGTTTAAGATGATGTATGACACAAAAAGAAATCTGCTTTAAGTGAATTGCAGAAGACAGCTAAATATATATGAGCTAGTATTATATTATCCTTACCTACTTTCCCTCTATGTATATTTCAAGCGTATTGCTCTGCAGAGATGAGAGCTTTGCTGGACTATGCCCTCTACAAGCTGCTGTTTTTCAGGTTGAGGGCAGGGAGAAAAGGAAAGCAAGCCTCTATTAGCTCTGCTGAGATACCAGCAACTTCTGATTCATCCTTTCCTTCAATTCCATACAGTCCACTTGGCTATTAATATGAACTTTTAAAACTAAGAACTGTTTTCAATCCCTCTTATAGTCTTTCAGGTTATAAGCCCAATGGCAAAACTTTTATTTCATTAGAGAGTTTATATACCTCTTTGGTATATCCTTTGTCTAAAATGCTTAAAAAAAACATATAATACTGTGTGTGTGTGCACACATGCACCTTCGAGTCAGCATTGACTCCTGCAGTTTTCTTAGCAAGATTTCAGAAGTGGTTTGCCACTGCCTTCCTCCTAGGAATAAGCAAGAGTGACTGGCCCAAGGTCACCCAGCTGATTTCGTGCCTAAGGCGGGACTAGAACTCATGGTCTTCTGATTTCTAGCCTGGTGCCTTAACCACTACAACAAACTGGCTCTCATGTAACACTGAGCTGACACAAAGTAATGGAAATTCCCAATCTTTTCTTACCCTTAAGTCAATCAATATTTCAACCCCATTCCCAATGGCAACGATGGCAAAATTAGCCTACACTATAGAACTTTTCCAACCTTTAGTGAAATAATATATGTGAACTGCTTTAAAATGATCCCAAATGCTACTATCTTCTATCTTCTATTATATTCTATCTTCTATATTGTATTATAGCATCATTATGGCCAACCTCCAAAATCCCATTTCACAATTACAATATCCAAATCAAAAGAATGCATAGTTAAGTCCCACTGATTTAAACAGGATACTTATTACTACTGAAGTCAGTGGGAACTCAAAGTGCTTTATTTAAGTAAAGGAGAAACCGAAATTGCTACATAATAGAAATAGATGGAATTTAGCAACAAATCAATTGTTAAAGAGGACTTCCATACCTCTGTTGGAAGCCAGAATTACTCTTATCCAATAAAAGGGATCAGCTGAATCCGATGACATAATACCAAACAGGGGAATCTGTTTAAAAAAAAGTAAGTAAAATTATCATAGGCTTGGGTCTCCAGTTTTGGTTTTAAAGAAAGGTTTGAAGTAATAAAGTGAAAATACCTGGCAGCAAACCAAAAAGATGAAGAGAGTGATAGCTGTCCATAGCACCTTTTCTTTAAATTGGATCTAAAATAAGGGGTGAAATTGTGAAAATAATTGTCATTGCCAACATTTGGCTAGAATAAAGCATGAAATTACCATGGGAAACACACTTAACACTGTACACGAGTTTCAAGAAGCCAAATTCCTCATTCCCTCTTTTCCCTGGCAACTCTCCAAAAATGCTAAATAGAAGGCTGAGGGACCTCCTGGATGAAAATTGCTGTGATATGACAATGGATGTCTCCCAATAATTTGGAGTCCAGAAATGGAATATGTTTAATATGTTTAAATTCCCAGCACTTCCATGCTGCTTTTACTAAAACAAAAACAGGTTAACAGAGAACATGAGCAGGACTTTGGTAAAAATGGATTTTTCCACTTAAAATTATTCTTCAGTTGAGCCCAGAGAAATTATTGGTAACAATCATAGAATGAATTCATACATTCGCCCAGTTAGAAATCACAAGTAGAGGCACAGTGATACTAGTATCTATGAGTAAAATGCTATATAGTAAATGTTGTCAAAAGTTGTATCCAGTGTATTTTCCACCTATACTACTGGGCAGGAAGCACTAGAAGAGCAGCTCCCTGGTGCCTTTCAGGCAGGATATTATGGCAAAATGAAAACCAACTGACTCCATTCACTGGCAAAAAAAGAAGAAGTTACAGACAGCTTGCTTCCCCTCCCTTCTTCCAGAAGCAACATTTAATTCTGCCAGTTATCCTTCATAAAAATGAGAAAAGTGTACCTTGAGCTCTGCCGTCAAGCAAATGATGCAGTCAGTTGCAGCAACTTTATCCAAACTAGAGAATAAACATCTCTTTTTCCAGTTAATCACACTACTATCATTTGCCAAATACTCCTTTCTACCTTTCCTTTCAAACCCTACTATTGTGTTCCTGTTTCTTTTTCTAAAAAAAGAAAGTGTTAAAACAGCCTAGAGGTTTAGTTGATATGAATAGCCTTGGGAGACAATATTCATTTGAAAAAACAGGATATTTATAAAATAAATGTTTCTTTTGTTATTAGACTGTTATGAATATTGTGGCAAAACCAGAATTCTATAATGCATACATTACCTTCCTTTCCGGTTTTTGAATTTCTGGCAAGATAACACAGAAAGGCTTGATTACTTCAAGAAATTTAACTGTAAAGAAAGTTTTGAGAAATTAGCAGACATTCATTAATTGACAAAGAAGATTAATCAAAAATAAAAATCTTAGCTTGTTCAAAATTTACCAATCACTAATCTATACAGTTATCTTGAATAAATCACATATTGACAATGATTTGGGCAGATAGACACATAATGCCTAATCCCATGAATCTTCAAGAGGCAGAAAGTATTAGTCCAATTTTGTACTTGAACAGAAATCACTGGAAGGTCACCACATCATATAGAAATTAAGTAACTACCTCTACGAAAACAAACATCTATAGAACTGTGTTCTGAAATCAAAGTCAATCAAAACACTGCCTAAGCAAGAAGTCTGTAATAACAATGGCATATCTAATTTGCATTCTCTTTAATTTCCCAACAAGCAAAATTTGTAAGACCACTGTGATGACTGCTGTTAATTTTAGCATTACTGCACAAACATTAAAACTGCAGGACTTCCTTCAGGTCACCTTGTGCTTATCATACAAGCAAATACAGATGCATTGCTGATAATATGAATCTACATGAGGCATGTTATTAAGCTTTCTCTGGTCTACTTCTAAATGATAAAAGGAAGCTGACAGTAACAAATGCAGATTAAAATCCTAAGAAATTTAAATTGTAAGAGAGAACATATGGGTAGTATTTAGTATATCAATATAGGAGCGATCAGCACATTTCATAATAGCTGTGATGTAATACATTTGGATAACATTTCACATTAACATAAAACCTGCTCAAATACAGCTCACTGGGAAAAAAATCTACTAGCTTGTTTCAAGACATTGTCAGAGGGAACCAAAGAAGCACATTTCGTGTGGGATTCATGTCTTCTGAAGGAAGCACAAGACTGACATCACTACATAGTAGATGGTCAAGCAGAATGGTCACTGTGTCATTTTCTGTGAATAATTGCCACTTAAGCAACATATGCAAAAAGTTATACTCAGAGATGCAGAAAAAAAGTCCTTCTGTTTGCTACTACAACCATGTCAAGACACAGGAGTAACCCTATTTCTATATATTGTGAACTATAAACAAATAAAGGCATCCTTTATTTGTTTATATAGTTACATATTTTATTTGTGACCCACAAAATATTTCAAAACTCGGATTTGACTTACAAGAAACTTATGTATAGGCTCTGATTAAAATCTGAACTTAGTCCATTTTCTCAGCAAATACTTCCCACTTTTGCAAGATAAGGAAACTAGGCTCAGTTGTTCGATTAGTACTGTCTCAGGAGTACTCACCTTCAACCCCGAGGAAATCCCCCCCGCAGCATTTGTCTTGCCAAAAAGACCTCCCAAGACCCGCTGACCCCATAAGCCGAGGGCCTGACAGCCTACCGGGCTCACACGGCGACCACCATTCACGGTGGCGATCCTGCAGCTCCACAGACTGTCCCCAAACCATCGTCTTCCTGCATCTACAGGGGGGACACCCGCTACCTGCGAAGCCGCCATTTCGCGTCTTTCACCCTCAAGCTCCCCACCCCATAACTGATCGTCCCTCCCTCCCCTCCTCCGCTCCCCCTTGAAGCAGCTTCTCATTCCCCCTCGAGGCTATCCCGACGATCGGCCAGCTCGCTCGCTCCCTCCCTCGCCCGCCACTCCGCTCCACCATCGGCCTTCCCAAGCGCCAACATCACCGGCCAGAGATACTCACTCCCCATCTCGGCAGCCCTCAACACGGAAAAGGAAGGGCCAAACAGCAGCACAAATTCCAGCTCTTCCCTCCGAAAGACACGTCAGTTGATCGAAGCCCCACCCTCCCGGCCTCCTTCCGGTTCCTGCCACGCACCGGTAACCGCTACTAAGGCCGTACGTCTGCGCAAACGCACTAAAGCTTCTTAACATCTCGGCGACTACACTTTTCTCTAGGACTACAATTCCCAAAACCCTTTGAGAACAGGAAGGTTGTCTTGAGTTAATGTTATGGCGCGCGTCACTGAAATCCCTGATTACGGAGTCTAGGGAATACTTTCTGACTTGCTCGCGTTTTGTACCGCGAGCGGAGAAGCTAAAGCTGTTTTCCCCCCCCCCGGCCGCCAGCGTGGCTCGAAAACGTTGTTTTCTTGGCAGCTTCAGGGGTTACGAAGAATAGTTTGCCACGTGTTATCAACAGTTGGGAATTTTGATTTGTGCAGCCGCTATAAAACAAAGAACAAAACGAACCAGACGTTTTTCATGTGACGGCCGATAGATAGGCAGACAGGGTGGAAAGCAAGTATTTTACGGACCGTGCAGCCAGTTCAAAATATGGAAAAGTATAAAGTAGAGAATCAGATCTGCAAGGTTCTGTTGGAACTATTCAGCACCTTCTGGAAGGGCTGGTGGGCAGAAGGCCAGCTTCCCTCGTGGTCCTCTAGCAAGCAGGCTTCCCCTTCCGCGAGCTCTTTGCCGGACGATGCTCGACATTTCTTACACAACTGACCTCGTTGGACTGAGGGTTGGAGCACCCTGCCTATTCCTCAGAATTTTATGGGGAACTCAGATGCCACAGGACCCCTTTTGTGTTTTCTACAAAAGCTGTTCCTGTAGCACCCACAGACCTTCTTGGGGAGAGCTGAAGACTGCATGAAATATGTTCAGCCCTTGTAGGCTAGGGGTTCAAGATTTATTCAGAGAAATAAAAGCTTTTCTGCCGAGGGGCAACAAATGGAGGCAAAGATGCATAGTGGCCTAGTTTGTATGTTGCACTAAGCCAATGTTTTCTTTTAACTATAGTCTATAGACTCAGTTCACACATTACACAAAACCAAAGCAAATAACATGAGGCTGGTTAATATAGTTCATTAAACCAAAATGTGATTGGCTTTTCTATGGCTTAGCAGGTATGAAGTTGGCTATTGTGGTTTGTATACTTTGGCTTAATTTATGCAAGCTTCTCCAGCATGGCTGATTCAATAAACTATGGTTAAGCAAACTGCAATGTAGAGTACACTATGGCACAGTATCGTGTGAATCTAGTTGGAAGTTATTCAGTAAATGTAGTTGAATAAATTTGGTGAATGCGTGCATCATTGGTATGACGCATGCATTCAATCACAGATACCAGCAACATCTAGTTATTCATTAAACAGATGCAGGTGAGGAAAGTTTGGGATACACAAGGGAAAAAAAAATGCCTCAAAAGAAGGAGAGCTTTCCGGACTCAAGTCTTTTGTTGTTAAGTCGTGTCCGACTCTTCGTGACCCCATGAACCATATTGCGCCAGGCCTTCCTATCTTTCACTGCCTCCCTCAGTTTGCTCAATTTCATGCTCATTGCTTCAATGATGCTATCTAGCCATCTCATCCTCTGCCGTCCTCTTCTCCTTTTGCCTTCCACCTTTCCCAGCATCAGGGTCTTTTCCAAAGAGTCCTCTCTTCGCATTAGGTGACCAAAGTATCTGAGCTTGAGCTTCATTATCAATCCTTCCAATGAGCAATCAGAGTTGATTTCCTTTAAGATTGACTGGTTTGACCTCCTAGCAGTCCAGGGGACTCTTAAGAGTCTTCTCCAGCACCACAGTTCAAAGGCATCAATTCTTCGGCGTTCAGCCTTCTTTATGGTCCAGCTCTCACAGCCATACATTACTACTGGAAAAACCATAGCTTTGACTATGCGGATCTTTGTCGGCAAGGTGACGTCTCTGCTTTTGAATATGCTATCTAGGTTTGCCATAGCTTTCCTCCCAAGGAGCAAGCGTCTTTTAATTTCATGGCTGCAGTCTCCGTCTGCAGTGATCTTGGAGCCCAAATAAATGAAGTCTGTTACTGCTTCCATTTCTACCCCTTCTATTTGCCAGGGATTGATGGGTCCAGATGCCATGATCTTAGTTTTTTTAATGTTGAGTTTCAAGCCAGCTTTCGCACTCTCCTCTTTCACCCTCATCAAGAGGCTCTTTAGTTCTTCTTCACTTTCTGCCATTAGGGTGGTATCGTCTGCATATCTGAGGTTATTGATGTTTCTCCCTGCAATCTTAATTCCGGCTTGTGATTCTTCCAGCCTGGCATTTCTCATGATGTACTCTGCATATAGGTTAAATAAGCAGGGTGACAGTATACAGCCTTGTCGTACTCCTTTCCCTATTTTGAACCAATCGGTTGTTCCATGACCGGTTCTAAGTGTTGCTTCTTGGCCCGCATACAGATTTCTCAGGAGACAGGTAAGGTGGTCTGGTATCCCCATCTCTTTAAGAATTTGCCACAGTTTGTTGTGATCCACACAATCAAAGGCTTTTGCATAGTCAATGAAGCAGAAGTAGATGCTTTTCTGGAACTCTCGTGCTTTCTCCATGATCCAGCGAATGTTGGCAATTTGATCTCTAGTTCCTCTGCCTCTTCGAAACCCAGCTTGTACATCCGGTAGTTCTCGGTTCACGTACTGCTGAAGCCTAGCTTGTAGGATTTTGAGCATAACCTTGCTAGCATGTGAAATGAGTGCAATTGTGCGATAGTTTGAGCATTCTTTGGCATTGCCCTTCTTTGGAATTGGAACGTAAACTGACCTTTTCCAACCCTGTGGGCACTGTTGCGTTTTCCAAACTTGCTGGCATATTGAGTGCAGCACTTTAACAGCATCGTCTTTTAGTATTTTAAATAACTCAGCTGGAATACTGTCATCTCCACTAGCTTTGTTGTTAGCAATGCTTCCTAAGGCCCACTTGACTTCACTCTCTAGGATGTCTGGCTCAGGGTCAGTGACCACACCAGCATGGACATCAGGGACATTAAGA
This sequence comes from Liasis olivaceus, assembly GCA_030867105.1. Taxonomy (NCBI): domain Eukaryota; kingdom Metazoa; phylum Chordata; class Lepidosauria; order Squamata; family Pythonidae; genus Liasis; species Liasis olivaceus. Next base: position 44,301,387 of record CM061348.1, on the reverse strand, counting down.
TCTTTCTTGTATAGTTCTTCTGTGTATTCTTGCCACCTCTTCTTAATCTCTTCTGCTTCTGTTAGGTCCCTGCCTTTTTTGTCCTTTATCATGCCCATCTTCGCACTAAACGTTCCTTTGATATCTCCAATTTTCTTGAAGAGATCTCTAGTCTTCCCCATTCTATTGTTTTCTTCAATTTCTTTGCATTGTTCATTTAAGAAGGCCTTCTTATCTCTCCTTGCTATTCTCTGGAAATCTGCATTCAGTTGCTTATCTCTTTCCCTTTCACCCTTGCTTTTCGCATTCCTTCTTTCCACAGCTATTTGTAAAGCCTCATCAGACAGCCATTTTGCTTTCTTGCATTTCTTTTTCTTTGGGATGGTTTTAGTTGCTGCCTCTTGTACAATGTTACAGACCTCCGTCCATAGTTTTTCAGGCACTCTGTCTACCAAATCTAATCCTCTAAATCTATTCATCACCTTCACTGTGTACTCACATGGAATATGATCTAAGTCATACCTGAGTGGTCTAGTGGTTTTCCCTACATTCTTCAATTTAAGCCTAAATTTTGCAGTAAGAAGCTCATGATCTGAGCCACAGTCAGCTCCTGGTCTTGTTTTTGCCGTCTGTATAGAGCTTCTCCATCTTTGGCTGCAAAGTATGTAATCAATCTGGTTTCGGTATTGACCATCTGGTGATGTCCATGTGTAGAGTCGTCTCTTGTGTTGTTGGAAAAGAGTGTTTGCTATGACTAGCTTGTTCTCTTGACAGAACTCTATTAGCCTTTGCCCTGCTTCATTTTGTACTCCAAGGCCAAACTTGCCTGTTATTCCGATTACTCCTTGACTTCCTACTTTAGCATTCCAATCCCCTATGATGAAAAGGACATCTTTTTTTGGTGCTAGTTCTAGAAGGTCTTGTAGGTCTTCATAGAACCGGTCAACTTCAGCTTCTTCGGCATCAGTGGTTGGGGCATAGACTTGGATTACCGTGATGTTGAATGGTTTTCCTTGGATACGCACTGAGATCATTCTGTCGTTTTTGAGGTTGTACCCCATTACTGCCTTTCCCACTCTCTTATTGACTATGAGTGCAACTCCATTTCTTCTAAGGGTTGCTTGCCCACAGTAGTAGATATAATGGTCACCTGAATTAAATTCACCCATTCCCGTCCATTTCAATTCGCTGATTCCCAAGATGTCGACGTTCAATCTTGTCATCTCATGTTTGACCACATCCAGCTTGCCTTGGTTCATGGATCTTACATTCCACGTACCTATACAATATTGTTCTTTACAGCATCGGACCTTCTTTTCGCTTCCAGATACATCCACAGCTGAACGTCCTTTCGGCTTTGGCCCAGCCGCTTCACTCTTTCTGGAGCTACTTGGAATTGCCCTCCGCTCTTCCCCAGTAGCATATTGGACACCTTCCGACCTGAGGGGCTCATCTTCCGGTGTCATATCTTTTAGCCTTTTAACATTGTCCATGGGGTTTTCTTGGCAAGGATACTGGAGTGGGTTGCCATTTCCTTCTCCAGTGGACCACATTTTGTCAGAACTCTCTGTCATGACCTGTCCGTCTTGGGTGGCCCTGCACGGTATAGCTCATGGCTTCACTGAGTTACACAAGCCCCTTCGCCACAATAAGGCAGTGATCCATGAAGGGGGGACTCAAGTCTACACTGCAAACATTACAGCAAAAGACAATAAAACAGGGATATAGGAGAAACCCTACCTAGACAGAGCAGCAGCTCCCATTCTGCATTCAAGTTTGAATGTAGAGGAATCCCAACACTAAGGAAGATAGAAGAGTCTCACACACAACCTAACTGCATGTATACAAGAATGTATGGATTAAATAGCTTTCTGGTGTTGTAGAAAATTGATACCTTTACCTAATTAAAGTATTAACTGTATTAATCATTAAAGTATTAAGTCAAATTTCTACAACACTGGGTCTAGATGAACTGAAGTATACTTGGTTTCAACCATAACTTATTGGATAAGCTATCATATGTGGTTCATATTTTGCTAAGCTTTAATGTATTTTGTTGGCTTAGTGTGTGTGAATCCAGTTTGTAGGCATGGTTAAACTAGCTTGGTACATGTGAATTCTGTCTGAGGATCAAAAGCTGAGAGCAGCTAGATTACTGATGCTGGTCATAGGATGGGCTGCTCTCACTCAATAGGACATGGGATGGATTCTGTATTTGTGGGAAACAAGCACTTTTTCTTCCTAAGGTGATTGCAACTGTGTAAGAGTGCAGAAAAGAGCTTGAAGAACTTTCTGGGTAATTCTATTCTTTTGCATTTTAACTTCTACAGCAAAGAGTCAATATTGCTTGTATTTCACCTTTCTCCCCATCCAAGAAGTTGTGTGTAAAGGCTGGGGAGCTCCATATATCCAGGCTGTGTCCCTGTAAAGCTTAAGTGTTTGTGTTGGAGCTGAGTGCCTAGCCCTTGCCAACAGAAACCTTGCCATCTGCAGGGATCACTGTTTTTTCTGTGTGTAGAAAGCAGAGGAGAGGAACAAATTCAAGCAACAGTATTTGGAAGACATGTAGAGAGATGCAGTGCTAGAAGGGGGAAGACAACCACAGCAGCTTCAATTTCAACAGTGCTATCTATTCTGCAATCACACACACACACACACACAAAACAGTTGCCGTGAAAGCCTCATCAGGTCATGGTTTATTGAAGGATAACAGAGGAGAGAAGCAATATTCTTTCTTAAGAGCCTATAGAGCAGTGAACACATGTTTCTGCTTCCTACAAATAGTGTGGGCTGAGACTGGCTCAGAAAAAGGACTTCTAGGTTCTTGTTTAGGTTGTCCTAACACAACAGTGAAAGATGACTGCCTTTGCCTCAAGGAGCACAGCTCCTTTCTTCAAACTGTACAGTCCAACATAATGTTTGCGCTAGTATCCTGTATCTTCTGCACATGGGCTTCTTTACCAAATCATGCCAATCACGCCAATCCTCTGCTGTAATGGGTTCCTAGTAGATGGCACACAAGGCCACAAACTCTCTCTGGTGGGAGTAGAGACCTTCCCTACAAACCCAAGACAGCAGTATATTACCAGTTCTGAAATGACATGGACTGCTAGGAACTGGTAATATACTGGTAATATTTTCTCATTAATGACCTGGGCCTATCAATACTGCTGATGCTCCAAAACCTCTGGTTATAGTATCAGATAATCTATGTAATGTCTGACACAAGTATTGGAATTGTGCTTTATCCAGAAGACTTCAAGAGAACACAGCAATGATCAGAAATGAATGGAGAAGAATCAGTGGAGTAACTTTGACTAGAATGTCAGATTCAGAAAGAATACAAACTAAGCTGTTGAAAGAGCTACAGATGGACAAATCTGGGAGACAGTGCTGGCTATGTGTGAGTGCAACAGTAATTAAAATATTGGAAGTAGGAGCTAATAATGAATAAAACTACAGATAGGAGTCATAACTGCAAAACTGCTAATAAAAAATAAAGGAACTGATTAACTCAACAGTTAATTCAGATTAACTCAACAAAAACGTGCCAGTCTATTTAAAATAAATTGAAGCTTATGTAGCTTCACACCCACCAAGACACACAGACTTTTTCACACGTCATGCTAAGTTGTGATTTATTTAACTAAAAATTGTTGAATAAGTTACAATGTCTGGGTTCACACATTGTGCTAAGTTGTGAGTCGTGGTTTACAAATCAGAAAGGCTGGGTTCACACATTACACTAAGCCAAATTACACTTAGGGCAATGTGTAAACTCAGTGATATACACAGGTAAGCAATTTCCCTGCTTCTGATAATCAGAAAATTAGATGACTGGTTAGTCATCTATGTATCACAGAAAAGATCTTGTTTTAAAAAGCATCATACTGCAACACAGCACTCTTCAGTTTTCCTATAACATATCTAGCTTTCATGTCCTATCTACCAATATTATTTTATTGGATTTAAGTTATTAATAAAACTGTATTTTTTCTAGTTGCTGGTAACATGCATAGAATACTGAAGCTCTGATTATAGATATGGAACTATAATCCATTCCACTATTAATATTATGTAAGTCCACTGATAAAACATTTTAAATATTATATGCCATCAAGTCGATGTTGACTGTTAGCTACTACATAATTTTTTCAAGAAGATTTGTCCCCAACTTCGTCTTTCCAATGGTGCTGTTGGAATTAAATCCATCCACCTGCTGCTGGCTGCCTTCTTTCCTGCTACCTATCTGAGCATTATGGAGGCCTCAAGAGAGCTAGAACTTCACTAATCTGTCCAAAATATGATAATTTGTGCCTGGTCATTTGAGGTCCTCAAGTGAGAAATCTGGATAGATTTATTCAATAATCTATTTGTTTCTTTTCTTGGCTATCCGTGATATTCTCAGGAGTCTTTTCCAACCCAAAGTTCAAAAGTACCAATACTCTTTCTATCCTGCTTCTAAAACACACGCGCACATACACAGAGGAAATAACATCAGTTCAGACTTTTCTTATTATAATTATTTATTATTACTTTGCTCATGTATATCTATTGCTCCAATTAAAAATAAGATTGCTAGTTAAGCATTCTATATAATATAGATTAGAAGTAAACTACTTTGTATAAAAGTCTTAGCAGTAATATTTAATTTAACCACAAGGTGGGAGAACTGTTTAACTTATAAATTCATCTTACTAAAACTTAGCAGTATGCACACAGTTTGACATACAGTGGTACCTCGGTTCACAAACTTAATTCGTTCCGCGACTCTGGTCGCGAACCGAATTGGTCGTGAACCGAATCAAATTTTCCCATAAGGTTCAATGTAAATATGGTTAATCCGTTCTGACCCCTACGAAATTGGTCGCCAACCGATTTTTGATCGCGTCCCGAATCAAATTTCCCTATAAGGTTCAATGTAATTACGGTTAATCCGTTCTGAACCATATATTTTTTTTTTAAAACCACAAAAATATGACACAAAGTACAGTACGAAGAGAGAGAAAGCTAACCTTGCTCGACGCGACTTCTGGTGTGGAGGACAGGAAGGCGGGTGGGGAGGCGGTTACTGCTTGGAGGGAGAGTCCCCCTCCCTACAGGAAGCCGCAACCACGTGTCACGGGAGGGAAAATGGCCGCGGATCCTGTTCGTAACCCGATGCGGAGTTCGCGAACGGAGGCAAAATTTTGCGACCGGAGCTGTTCGTGAACCGAATTGTTCATGAACAGAAGCGTTCGTGAACCGAGGTACCACTGTATTCAGTTATTACCCTAATTAAAAAATGCAAGATGATGGCATCCAGAGATCCATACATATAAGCCTGACTATACAAGAAGCAAGCTGCATATAGGACTTGAGCTTTTTTACTGAGTACTCACAACTGGGCTGAGGGGGAGACCTTGGGCCTACAGAAAATTCAAAGTCAAGAGAGAGAACAAGAGAGCAGGAAGAATGAGTGTTTTGTGCTTTTCAGTTCCCTGTTCCTTGCTTTGTTCAAATTAGAACTTTTGCATCCCCCCTTCACAATATATTCATCTTTATGTCTCTGCATCATTTTTAAACCTCAGATTGAAAATCAATGCTTGAAAACAGTTTGAAAACCATTGTTAAAATACCTAAGATTAGTGTTAACTGGGTGCAAGCATTTAGAGAAAACATATGCCAGCTATCACAAAACCTTGTTTCAGGATAGGAGCATAAATAATTGCTATAAAATTAAGCCATGATTGATGGTTTAACATGATGAGTTAATGATTTATTCAGTAAAGTATGCTTAAACAAAAGGTCTGAGGTTGAGTCTGCGTAACATGCTAAGCTGTTGTTTTAAAACTATAATGACTAAGTTCAGACAGTAAAGTAAATGGCACGGGGCCAGGATATCTGAGGGACCACTTCTCCCTGATTACATCAGCCTGTTCCATTAGATCTGGCAGAGGAGGCATGTTGTGGGTACCATCTGCCAGGGACCTACATTTGGTGGGTCTCTGCCATGGCGCCCGCCCTATGGAACATTCTCTCCACCCCCCCCCCCCCGAAGTCAGGTTAGCTCCATCCCTGCTATCATTTCAGAAGTCCCTCAAGACCTGGTTATGTCACCAGCCCTGGGGGTCCCAGGGAACCAGAGATACTCTTAGATGGCTCCAGTGTGGTTGATCTTTTATTCTCTCTGTGTGGTTTGTATATTTTAAATTTTTTATAGTGTTTTCCATTTTTAATAATGACTGTCTGTCTGTCTGTCTGTCTGTCTATCTTGTTTATTGCTTGGTGTATGCTGCCCAGAGTCGCTTTTTGTGGGATAGGTGGCCATATAAATGTGATTTAAAATTTTTTTAAAAAGTAAGCCAATATTAATCAAACTACCTTAGGGCTTAGAGTAGTGAGCAAATTCTGTCAATCACTGGAACATGTTAAAAGATTGAGAAATAAGTCTGTACTGGGCACATTAATAGGTATGTTTTTAATATAAAATTTAGGTGGGCCTATGAGATCTCCTTTACCAAAACGCATATGACTTTGTTCAATGGCAGTAGAAGAGATACAGAAACCTAATTCCCTCTTGTCATCTAGTGGTCATATAGATCTTTGCAGTCCAGATCTTGTAGACCTAGTCTAGGCGAAAGGAAACGGAACCTGTGATCCTTCAGATATTGCTAAATATGACTCTTGCATCCCTCATCATTCATTGTCTCAAAATCATATTCCAATAATATTTGGAGAAGCACAGGTTCCCCGACTCTGATCTGGACATTGTTCTGAAAGGTTGCAATTGTATTCATACTTCATACCCATATAATGAAGTAAACTTCAACTTCATTGAATTCAGTAGGATGTACTTCTGAGCATACTGTACATTGGAACGGTACTATAATTTAAGAATATATGAAGCGGCAAAAGTTTTACAAATATATTCCCTGAAAGGCTTTAGAGGTGGAATATTCACAGACAGCGATGTACCTCCAGAAACTTCTCTTGGTATGGCCCAGACTCCTTGCCCCATCCTACCTTTGTTTTTTAAGAAATAAATAGGAAGCTGGTCTGCTGCAAAGCAAAGCACTGCACTCGAGCATCATAGTTACTTGCATTAATGACTTTGGGCCTCAGGAGAGTCCCACTGAGAGGATATAGAACATCCTGGTGGGCTAATTAGTCTTCTGGTAAATGGATGCTTTGTGATAGCTTGCCCACAGTACCTGCCATTTTCTGAATAGGCAATATCCCCATGGCAACCACTTTATGACTATGTCCACCAAATGTTTTCAAAATTCACTCCCCACCTCCCCGCTTTCCCAAGGCATATTCCTGGGTTATCAACTAGGAGGGCAAATAATTTAAAACCTCACTCAGAAATCTCTTACTTATGATAGATTGCCATCTATCAGGCTGACCCTTAGGCCTTCTGCCAAGGACTTCTCCCTTCCCCCCAGCTCTAAGGGAAAAAAAAAAAAAGGAAGTGCTTTAGGTCCTCCTACACAAAATCAGCAAGCCCAGCCTAAACAAACTTTGTGCCAATACTGGAATACAGCAAGTAATTGTGTAACTGCACATGGAGAAAGTTTTAATGAGAAATTCCTTTATTAAACCAATAAAGATGTATCTCTAGATATAAAAAGACATTTATTTGGTAACTAGAAATGCAAAGAAAAGTAAAGAATAAACAGTCTCAAAAATAAAATTGCAAATACAGTCAATACAGTCAGCCTAACTGAATTTGTGTACTGCTTTCATGTGTAATTTCAGCCCGTGTTTAGAGCTTACTCCAGGGAGAATGTTTGTAGGGGGCTCATGTGGGGCCCCTAATTGGATGATATTAGGGAGGCCAGGGTTACCAGACGCCCAGCAAAAAGAGGATATTATCCTCCTTTTTGTCCTCATCCTCCATCCTGTAGGCATAGCCTTAAAATCACACCTAGTCTGGCTTTTTGAGTGTCTTGTTTTTTTTTTATTAATTTATTTTATTTTAGATTGTTTTCACAACAGTAGTCATTGAAACTTTGATGTATTGTGACCTTGTAAATTGTCTACTTCTTTCTTTCCCTCATCTGTCGATAGACTCGAGAGTCTAGATTTACGTTATTTATTTCCAGATTCCAGCAATTGGCTTCAATCCAGACTCTTCAAATCTATGATCACTGTACAGTTAGTCCTCACTTACCAACAGCAATTGGGACCGGCAACTCCTTCGCTAAGCGATGCAGTTGTAAAGTGAAATATCACGTGACCACGCCTGACTTACGACGTCAGTTCTGGCTGCAGTTGTGTTAAGCGTGACGTCACATTACGGCAACTTGTGACTTCCTGTCAGCTTCCCTGTTGACTTTGCCTGTCGGAAGCCAGCTGTGAAGGTCACAAATGGTAATCACATGACCATGGGATGCTGCAACCATCATAAATGCATGCCAGTGATCACTGACACGGGGATGCTGTGACGGCTGCAAGTTTGAGAACTGGTCATAAATCTCCTTTTTCAGTGCCATCGTAACTTCAAACAGTCACTGAAAAAGCAGTTGGTAAGTGAGGACTACCCGTAGTCTGTAGAAACGTGACTCATCATACATTTCTGTGGTAAAATTTGAAAAGCATGTCATCAATTCTATATTATTGTTAGCATATGTTCTTGAAAATATTCATTGGAAAAATCTTGCAATTGAAAAAACAGTATTTCTGTAGCTGGAAAAAGCAATTTCATATACATGTAGGCCTAAGTACTTTTTTTTTGTTTTGCAGTTTTTTGCTGTAATTTTTGTCATGGATGCTTAAATTAAAGATTTTGTGTGTCCTCCTTTCCCCCATTTGTCCTTCTTTCCAATTGTCTGTGTCTTCCTTTGCCTGTTCAGATGTCTGGTAACCCCAGGCAGGCCCTCCTTGCATGTTCAACCTCCTCTTCCCTTCTTTTTCTCTCATTTCAATCTTGCCTTTGAGCACTATCACTGAATTCACCCTCTTAGGAAACTGATTCTTGATTTGCCCAGTCGAGCAAAAGGATTCTCTGATAACTTGATGATGATACCCAGCAAATCAGAAATTATCTGGTGGCTGAACCACCTTCCTAAAGATCCTGTGGCTGAATAATAAAGACACCAATTAGTTTTCACCATTATTGCCTCTGAATACTGGGATTACATGGCAAGGATTCTTGTGGGAAATAAAAGCTGAAATCGGTTGATCTATTACATTTCATCCACTAAGAATGGGTTTAGCTTCACTGTTATCATCTTTCACTTTGGCTGTTTCAACTTCCTTGTAAAGTACTTCCCTGGGAGTCTCTTGCAATACAACAAAAATAATATTGCATTTCTTTCAATCTCTGTTGGATTCTTAAAAGGCATTTGATATAGCAGGAAATCTTATTTCCACAATGTGCCAAAATGGGCTAAATGTCTCTTGGAATAGACTTAGGTTTAGGCTTCAATGTAGGCATACATTTAAAGAAAGCCAAGTGGAATATTTAGCTACTCCTTCTGCATTGCCAGGCTAATTACCATTGTTTTTTGAGATAATTATGAATGCTTAGCATAGGTCCAAAGGCTGGTGTTAAAAGTCAAGTTACTTGCTGGTAACAGGGACTTGATTTTGGAAATTGAGAACTATAGTACTGTAGAGTTGTAATCAGAGTCCTTGGTTGTGGATTGTTGGGCCTATGGCACACTGGGACTGCAGTGTGTATAGTCTTACTGGCTGAAGTGAGTACAGGCGGGCTTTGAGGTCAGGGAGAAAGAAGTACCTGTTTCTCCATCAAATGCAGAAACTCCAAAAATTACTGATAAGAATTCATTACATACACCAAGACTGGGTAGGTTTATAAAATGGTTTGTTTGGTTTAGGGTTTGCCTGTTATATAAGAGTCACCCTCCAGGGGAGATGGGCGGCATACAAATTTAATACATAAATAAATAAAATATACACGCAGCCATTGTGATTTTTGTAAACCAAGGATTTTACTTTTGTGCGATGTGTGACTCTAGCCATTGTAGCTTATTCAACAAAGCATAATATGTACAAATGCCCTTCTCTCCCCCGCCACTTGGAAAATGATACCTATACAAAAATGTACAAGGCATTCGGCTGGGGAACTCTGGGAGTTGAAGTCCACACATCTTCAAATTACCAAGGCTGAGAAACACTGCTTTAGATACTGTGGACCTCTGCTAAGAAGGGCTTCTTAGGTTAATACAGACATCTTGAATTGGGATTGGAAATGAACTGAGAGCTGGAGAAGGTCATGGTATCATACGATCATATGCAATGCCTAATTTCAGTCAGTTCTCTGCTGCCATAGAATTAAGCTGTCCTAATTATGTTGTCTTTAAGAGAACATCTATATTTATTTGCTTAAATGTGAATTTTCTGCAGGATTTTTCTTTCATGCAAAAATGGGGTAGACTGGAGTCTTGAATGAAAATGTGTAAAATTGGCACTGACTAAAATAGACCTAGCTACCCCACTTCCCCTACCACTTAAAAAAGCACATACTTGCTAATATTTGCTTCATGTTATTTGAACACATAATCAGTCTTTTAATTTCTGTATAGAGATGTGTTGCAATGTTTAGGTGTTTGGAGTAATATTTCAGAATGTAGAAAGATGGATTATATATTAAAACTGAAATAATTCAGTTAAAACCACTGGTAGTTAGTAAACCAAAGAAGTTACAGAATGGTAGGTAAGCTTTCAGAATGTGATTAACGTTCCTTCTCCTGTCTCATTAGGTTTAAAACAGGTTGCCGTATTGCCGTTGGGCTGATTATAGGTAACGTAAGATCTCCCCTCCCATCTTCCAAATCTGCAACCATTTAAACTAAAGCATCTGGTGATCATATTATAGACCAGCAAATTTAATCTCATAGGATTTATACAGGCAGGCCCTCTTATTTTCAAAAGCTCCTTTGCCCCAACTGGATAACATAGCCTTCCAGTTACGGTCTTTCTTTTTTTTTTTAATCTAGTATCATTCAGAATGAATTAGGCACTCCCAGTTTATGATTAAAATATATTTCAAGTATCAGGAATTGATGCAAAACATTCAGAATAGTGTTTACAGGGCGACCACTTTCCCCCTCTATCTCTCAGAGTTCTGGAGGATCAATATCCCACTGATGCCGCCATTATGAACTTGCATTCCAATGTTTGATGAGTCTCAATGTTTGTGTGATAATGTAACATTGGCTTTGACATTTTGCCTCATGAACACCCTTGATTAAAGACTGCCCTCAACCCCCCTTTATCAATATCACTTGTCTATGAGGTTAGCCTTGTCTTTTCCCTAGCCACCTTACCCTGCTGTTTTCTGTACTGCTAAACCTCAGATTCTTCCTCCTTAAACCATCATGATCCTTTGTCTCACAGCAAGCAAAGTTCATTTCCTGCACCTTTTGGGGAAATTACATTCAGGCCATCAGGCCAGCCTTAATTGTGAAGTGTAAATTCCTGCATCAAGATGATATCGATGTGAGAGATAGGGTTATGGCATTGGCTATTGATCCACCAGCACTCTCAAAAAACTCATCTTCCCATCTATTCTATTAACCAGCTGCCAAACTCATAGGATAACAAGAGTCATATGCTAACGGGAAGTTATCTTGCCATAGTAAAGGAGGGCTATCAGATCGAAGGGCAGAGGTCCGTATGACCATGGAAGGGCGGTAAAGAGCTACTGCTTTCTGTATAATTTTGTTGTAGCCAAAAGGTAGCTGTAATGAGTGCCAGTATGCTGTGCTACCAAGGAAAGGCTGTTTACATCTTCCCCACCTCTAACAATGCATTTGCAATCAAGACTCTTTTCTTATGTTAAAAAAAAGCAGGAAAAGAGCTGCCTTAATCAGGTCATTGGGGTGGGTAGGGGTGGGGAGGAAGCTTTAGCGTGGTCCTTCTACAGCTCTGATGAAGATGGCTATTATCTCACCATTTTGAACAGCAGCAGAGAAACAAGGATCAGTTCCTGACTACTTGAGCTAAATAAGAAGGGAAAGCGGACAGGGCTCTAGGCCAGTATCAAGACAGTCAAGCCCTGCAGATTGCCTTTACAGTTTAAATCATGGATCGTGGCCATCCATCCCCTCCCCACTTTTCTTTGGGGGGGGGGGAGAAATGATTTTGCATGAACAAGCTTAGATACTTTGGTCACCTAATGCAAAGAGAGGACTCTTTGGAAAAGACCCTGATGCTGGGAAAGATTGAAGGCAAAAGGAGAAGACGGCAGAGGATGAGGTGGTTAGATAGCATCACTGAAGCAATGAGCATGAAACTGAGCAAACTCAGGGAGGCAGTGAAGGACAGGAAGGCCTGGCGTGATATGATTCATGGGGTCACAAAGAGTCGGACACGACTTAACGACTGAACATCAACAACAACAACCCTTTGTTTTATAAAAGTAACAACCTCCCGCAGTGGTTGTCATTAAACCAAAATAAAAAGGTGGTGGGACAATGTTACATTTGACTGAAGCATAACATCTAGTTACTCTCTAGTTAAAGAGAGCCAGTTTGCTGTAGAGGTGAAGACACCATGATAGAAATTGGGAGACTGTGAGTTCTAGTCCCACCTTAGGCACGAAGCCAGCTGAGTGAACTTGGGCCAGTCCCTCTCTCTCAGCCCTAGGAAGGAGGCAAGGGCAAACCACTTCCCAAAATCTTTCCAAGAAACCTGCAGGGACCAGTCCAGGCAATCTCCAGGAGTCAAAAAGTGACATGAAGGAACAACAACAAGAAAAAAATCTCGTTAGATCCAAATCATGCAAATAACTACTATCTCAGAGCTTATATTCTATTTCCGATATGAAACCTGTTCTAAAACACATCTGATCAGATAATGTATAATTTATTGTAATGTCAGTGGGGTGCAAAAGTAGCAATCCCTTTTATGAACAGAAGACATATGTTCATTCCTCTATGTTCAATTTATTCAAAAATCCTACAGACACTCCCCTTTATCCCATTTAATGGAGACCCTTCCTGCTCATGCAGTAATTTACCTTAAGCAAATAAACTAGTATTAAGCATAGGGCATTGGTATAAGTCATGATGATGCCACATCCAGCATGATGTCAAAATATCATTGCATAAATTATGTGAGTTTAGTGGAGTCCTTGGTTTCTCTGAGCTTGGTTCTCTTCTTGCAAACGTTTCATTACCCGGCTAGCTAACATCTTCAGTGCTAGAATGTGTATACACATATTTGCCTCTATTGGTATGTGAGTTGAGTGCCATTCCTTGCCCTCCCCAGGATTCTCCATGGTACGCAGGTATGGCTCATGTAACTTTATGTAGTTTTGCTTTGTTTTGGCTTAGTCCATTGGGTGAATCCAGCCACTGTGGTTTGTAAATCATGGATTATGATTTAGTGTGTTGTGCTAAGTTGTGGTTTAGTCACTAAGTCAAAACTGAAAAAAAAGTTCATGTCAATCTTAGCTGTACTTCTGGACTTCAGCCACTGTGGGCTGGGTATTTCCTTGACAATTAGTTGTGGAGTAACACGGTCATATCTATGTCATCACTAAGAGTTGACAACAACTTGATGGCATGTAATCATCATCATAATCATCAACAAAGTCATATGTGGGAGGGACATCATATATCTAAGTGCTACAGCAACTTCTTTTTCTTGGATGTCCTCCTACTTTCAAACAGCTAATGGAAAATGCTATTTAAATTTCAAATGGAATTGGTTCTAGTCTCTAGTCTAGAGATTTCTGTCTAGGTTGTGGAAATTACATCATTCTGTCAACTAAAAAGAAAAAAAAATACTAATAGTTGGTCCTGATAAAGCATGACTAACTATTTATTTGACTGAATGACTGTGAAGATTTAGAATCCCAATTGTGAAATAGATCAGCTGACACATGGGCTAAATGGTCTACAAATTTACTTGAACAAATGCTCTAAATGCCTTTCATTTTTTAAGGAACTTGTAGCCAGGAATTGAGGAGGTTCTGCTCAGCCACAAAAATATACTCGTGCATTTGTAGACATTGCAGAACATTTGAGATAAAGGTTCCTTCCTGGTTAGAATGCTTAGGAATGGCTTTATTATCAACAGAGTTGAAAGCATTTCAGTGAATTGCAAATGAGAAAGATGGAATTCCATTTTGCAGTTTATTTCATAGACTTTAAAGCAGTTGCCATTGGCTATGATTTTGACTGAAGTGGGAACAGCTGGGGGGTTCACCAGCTGAATTCCTTCCCCACAAATTACCTTTGGCCATCCTTACAAGGAGAGGGAAGAAATACCAAAGACCCCAGCATGTATTCCCATTCACCCTTCCCTGACAACTAATTATGGTTCCACAGGCAGCATTCAAAATCACATCATGCATTACATTTTCTTCTACAAGGATTGTTGTTTTTATTGCTTATCTTGGATAGTAGAGTATTCTGATACAGAGGTATATGATAAGAATTAACTTTGTGCTTAATTTTAGATCCATCTTTAGGTTTATATTCACTTTATTAACTTATTTTCACACAAATCAGGAACAGAGAACAGCTTCCTTGATTGACTGTTGAAGCTTTCAAAGTGACTGTGTAAGGATGCTGGGGAAAGGGCACGGGTCTCCAGGCTTAAAAGCCCCTCAAGAATGAAATGAAAACTACTTTTTATTTCCCCAAAGGATTCCCATATAGCTCTCTGACCCAGTTCTTGCTTCTAGTCCAGTTCTGTGGCCAGCAGCAGAAAGTAGAATCTTGTCACTCTTACCATGTAAATTATACACAGCATCTGAATTTTAATTTGCTGCCTCCAAGTTTACAGTGAACCAAACCTGCAATGAATATTTCCCTGCAGGTCAAATGTCCAGAACTGGTTTGGCTGATTCTGCTGACACACGGTCAAAGCCAGAAGTAAGGGGAACCAGGTATCTTTACCTGTTTCATTTCTAGGTCAGCAGCAAGGAGAATAACCCAAAAGTGTCCTACTCGGTAAACTCGAACTTTATAAAAGTCTTCTCCAAATGAATGACCTCCAACATATGGACTTTTCTTTCCAGCTGTGCTTTGATCATGCTTTCTGGGGATGATGGGAGTTAGAGACCTATCAATCTGAAGGATACATGATTGGGGAAGGTTTCATCGAAAACCTGTTCTGCTTGCCTAGTATCAGACTATATTTGACAGATTCACAAAGCAATGGAAGTAAATTGGAAAGGAGTCCCTTAATGAAACAGGTCTCATATCTGAGGCTCCCTTGTTGAAACAAGTCTCACCATCCTTAGATCAAATGGTGGAATATAGCATCAAGCCTGGTAGCACTTGTGTTTACAAGACTGTATTAGCCCTTAAAGCTGATGTAATGTTCCTTTTACAAATGCATCTTATTATATTAGTCAGTACCCTCTGGAATTAGCTTGTTTATCAATTATTTGCCTTCTTTTATTATTGCAAAAATGCCTCTTAATCTTATGGCTGTATTTACAAAAGATATAGAAAGGCAAAGTAGTCAGCCACATTTTAGACATGTGTCTAATTTATGGTTCAGTGTGCCATGCACTCCCTGAAAATCAGGGTTAAGTAGCACAGTCATTGTTTTATGTAGTAACTGCTCCATTTATTTTATTGGCAGTTGAGTTCTCATCCGTTTAGTGAGAAGAGGGCATTACCATTTGAGCCTGATTCTTCAGCAGGGAGAAGACAATGATCTGACACCATAATAAATAATTCTCGTGCTACATATTAATATGCTTAGCCTCTAATTTGTTTTTCTTCACAAAAAATCTTAAGTGATAGATAAGTCACTGTTTCTTTTTATCTTTCCTTTTCCTTTGGGAGGGAGGGGACACTAAGCTATAGAGATTTTGATCCAATATAAGACAATCAGTCTTCCCCTACTTGCATCAAAACACAGCACAAGTGTGCTATGGCAACATCTCTTTTTTTTTCCTGCTGTGCCCATAGGACATCAACTTCATCTTGTTCCCAGCCTCAGAGTGAGACAGCTGTAAGTTGTCCTTAGTTGTAGCTGTGTTCAAGTAGTTCTGACATCATCCAAGGGCAGCCCCAAGGTACTGTATATTAGCCTTTGTCACCCATTTTTCTTGACGGAAAGTCAATGGCTGCAATGATTTCACACAGAGGCAATTGAGGCAGAAGTGAGATCAACAAGGGGGAAAGCAGATTTCCTATTGGTAGTTTGCTGCTGACTCAAGGATGGGTGGAAAGTACTTCAGCTCAGTAGTGGGGAAAGGCCCATGTCTTTCCCTATGGTTGAAGTCCATCTGAGCCCTGTTTAATCCTCTCAAACCAGTGAATTCTGTTAGCATCGATGGTTATCCTAGTGTACCTTTGTGCCGCTATTATGCCAAAGAGCTGAAATGGCCTTGAATATTTTCAGACCTTCAGGCAGCTTTGCATTCACAAATATCCCAGTTATTTAATAATCTGCCATTATTCTGTGGGAGTACACATATAGAAAGGTACTGTGAATTTTAAAATCAGCTACTTGAAAAGTCCCATTTTCATGTTTTAAAAATTAAAATTCTAGTGTTAAAGAATGTGAATTAATGTTGTGTGGGAATAGAGTTATTTTTTTAATGAATTTGATTTCTAACCCACATAGGAGTCTTTACCTTATATTTTTGTACTTGCATGAATACTCTAGGAGGCTAACTAAATTAAAAAGAAACAAGTAAAATATAAAAGGTTAAAATATAAAAATTATTAATAAAATTGATTAGCAATAAAAAGCTGGGTATAAGAGAGGTTAGCATGGAGGAAGGGAAGCTTTCTCTCATATCAGTGTTTCTCAACCTTGGCAACTGGGGAATTCTGGGAGTTGAAGTCCACTCGTCATAAAATTGCCAAGGTTGAGAAATACTGTATCATATGGTGCAGTGTAGTTCAGTAAGCAAACAGAACATCCTCCTTTTCATGAAGATTAAGTCCTAGACACAAGTGCTGCGTAGAAAAACTGAAAAGAAAATTGTTTTAGAAGGCAAATTCATTTGTATTTGGTTGCTTGCTTATTTATTCATTATGTTTGTATCCCACTGCAATCCAATGACTCTTGTCAGGTGGCTGGAGGAAAAGGAGAGAGTCAACATTTGGGAGGCCAGAAAAAGAAGCACAAGGAATGCCTATGCTGAGAAAAAGAGCAGCAAAGCAGATAAGGAGATGCAGAAATAAGAGATTAATGGGAATGGGACCTATGTGGAAGCATGAACCCAAGAGAAACTGAATGTTATTAGTTGGAGGAAAGGCAGGATGGGCAAGGGCCTAGAAGTCGCATCGGGTTAAAAAGCAAGACCTGAAAAAACACTGTCTGGTGGAGACCTGGACCTGAACAGGGTGTGCCCAGGAATTACTGAGTGAAGACAGTTGGCGAAAGAAGTGAAGTATAGAAGTGTTAGAAGTAGATAAAGGGGGGTGGGTTTAAGATGCAGACTTTGTACGTTCTTACACTGTTTAAGAATGAGAACAGAAGGTCTTTGCCAGCTCTGGCTTCTCCATTCCTGCCCCTGCCGCCCCCCCCCCCTGCCAAGGCAGCCAGGAGGGCCCAATCAAAAGGCAGCGCAGTGGGGGTTGCATTCCCCACCTGCTGATCAGGAATGAACCAGCCGGCCTTCTAGCTTCCTTCTTCCTCCCCCTCCTCCTCTTCTTTTTCTTCATACAAGTTAGGCTCACATATGTTCCTAATTCTTTTTCAAGAACGGAAACAAAACAAGAAAGAGGATTTCCTAATTAAGATCAAATAAGCCTTGCTGGGTAATCCCCTCTCTGTATTTATTTCTGTAAGCTGCCGGAAAATAGAGGAGGCTATCAGTCTTTGTTTTCATTAGAAGGGTTTTTTTACCGT
Organism: Liasis olivaceus; assembly: GCA_030867105.1. NCBI lineage: Eukaryota > Metazoa > Chordata > Lepidosauria > Squamata > Pythonidae > Liasis > Liasis olivaceus. The sequence goes on along the minus strand of CM061348.1, from coordinate 44,283,627 downwards.
ACTGTCTTTGTAAGGCTGGAGCTGGTAAGCCCCTGGAATGTCTGCCTTTTGCAGTCCCTGAGCCTACACAGCTCACATTTAGCAACCTAAAGTTCCACTTAAGCAGGGGCAAAGAGAGGACAGAAAAATCCCCCTGTGGCGTTTCAATGAACAAGAGGCGGTATATGTTTTAAAACCTCACATTGCCTTATGAGCGCTCTTTACATAATGCCTGAGTCCCAGCAGTGGCTAGATTAAGAAGTCTACAAGTATCTATTCCTTATGAAAGTCCCGGGAGACTTTCACCATCTGCTTTCTTAATCAAAGCTGATGTAGCATGTAGACCACATTCAGCTCAGGTATCTCTTAACCATCTGTGCCTGCTACATTTCTACAAACCACTTTCTGGTTTCTGCTTATTACAAACAATTGGTTCCTGCACCTGTAAGTTCTAACTAAATCTACAAAGTCAAGGGACCTTGACATCTGTGTAGAGCAAATCCTGCTGATCCAGCAATGCCACAAGCAGGTCAGGTCAGCTGATGATTGTCCAGCTTCTGCTTGAAGAATGCCAGCAAGGGAGCATCCATCACTTAGTAATGTTAGTAATTGGCTACATTACCAAATTATTATTACCGTCAAGTAGTTTTTTTCAAGGATCATCTGAAATCTATGTCCTCTTGCTTAAACCCACTAAGTATCATCCTGTCCTCTGGAGTAATAGAACAAATTTTCAGTGTGACTGCAAGCCAAGTCTCATAAGAACACTATATTGCCCCAATGTGAGGTTCTCTTCTCCAAACAAAGCATACCCAGTTCTGTCAATATTTCTTTATAGGAATCATTTCCCTAACCTTTTGTCCTCATCTGAATCATCTCAATTTACCTACATTTTTCGTAAAGTTCAGGGCGCAGAACTGGACACAATTCTCAAAGGGCATCATTATTTTTCCTGCTGGATATGATGTTTTCAATGGTTTTTAATATTGCATGCTGCCCAGAACTGTTATGGAATTTGGTGGTTTTAGAAATGTGACAAACAAACAAACAAACAAATAAATAAATAACACTGTTTTAAAAATAGAACTAGCAGATATATGCATTATTTTCTTCTAAAAGGTCACAATTATAATTTAATGTCTGATTAAGAGTATTACTGGCATGTTAATATATGCCTTCTTTAGCTTGGATCAAGCTGAGGGATGCTGCAGTAGGGCACTGAGAAGGAATCAATTCAATTGAACTATAAGGATTGCCTTTAGCAATGTCAGGTCTCCGTTCAGTCCTCACTAGACTTCATCAAGGCTTTATGTAATGCAGTGGTAACAGTGGTCATCACCCCAGATCCTGTCTTGCATAGATCTGTGTGCAAGCCAACCAAACGATAAATTATAATAAGGAATTAAATTATATAATTAAATTAAATTATATTTTAAAACCCGCACATACTTTTTCCCAACCTAGTTATGCTATTTGGGGCTGATGGGATTTAGGAGTCAGTACATCTGTTATGAGAGATGCACAGCACAGCTTAGAGAAGCCTACCTTCTTCTAAACATAAAAACAACATAAAAAGAAAAATATCTCTTCTGAATGAAAGGTTTCAGTATTTATTGGGTCAGCATTATGTACCACAGTAGACAAATACTATTTTTTGTAACATAGAAATTATGCTTTCATAGAGCCTCAGACCATGAAGTATAAACCACTTGAAAAACCCAAGCCAATGAAAATAAAGGAGGTGTACCAAAGACACAATAGACATGTTTTCCAGGAAAGGTTATAAGCACTTTTTTCTATTTCCAGATTTAGAATGATGGTAAAATGTTAGCCATTTAGCTCCAGCTGAGTACAGCTGGTAAGTGAATGGCATCCATTTGAAAAGTGTAGGAAAACAATCGCAAGACCTACTTAAAACCTGCTGGGAAGCTTCAGAGATGCGAGAGAAAAGAAATCTCTTCAGAGTTCTGGCCCACTGGGGTTTTAACAGTGTCTTGTCCTAGTGTGAGCCAGGCCTATTATACTGTAGTGTGCAAACTCACTTCTTACGGCTCTGTGTGAAGCAAGCCATTATGTATTTATTTATTTAATTAAATTCCTATGCTGCCCATCTCCCCCAGAGGGTGATTTATTCAACATATCATAATGTAAAAATCCTGGTTTAGATTATGCATGTACCTCACCCTAGTCTGTGGAACTAGTTTCACTTTCTTTTTACATAGATACTTACATTACCTCTGCAGTGGAAGACATGCTACTTATCCTTATCTCATATTTTATTTTATATTTCTTCCTATTCAGAATGTTGTGGAGCGGCCCTGAATCAAGCTTCCATGACAACATATCATTTAGATCAGTGTTGTTCAAACTTGGCCACTTTAAGATGAGTGGACTTCAACTCCCAGAATTCCCCAGCCAGCATGGCTGGCTGGGGAATTCTGGGAGCTGAAGTCCACTCATCTTAAAGTGGCCAAGTTTGAACAACACTGATTTAAATGTTATAGATTCTTAATCATTCTTTGGGAAGTGTGGAAGGGTAAGATCTGGAAGGGTGGCTATCTCTGGACCTTCTCTCTTGGGAATGTCAGCTTCAGAGACCACAGTCATGAACCTTTTCAGTCATGGTCCCACTTCTTTGGAACAGCATTTCCCCTGAAATTAAATTAAACACCTGCTGGTGTTTTGGACAGCTATCAAATCATAGCTATTCCAGAGAGCCTCAAGAGCAGAATCCTTGAGAGGCAAATCCTCTTGATACAAGTTCTTCTGTGCGATGTCTGGTGGCTCCTCAGTGCTAGGGTTGTTGTTAGGTTGTTTTGTGCGTTATTGTTTTTAAATCTTACTGCTGCTATAGAGGGACTATAAGTCATTCAGAGGCTTCTTACCTTGAAGCAGGATATAAACCTTAGTAAGACTTTAGTTAGGAAATGCCGTAAGACAGCCCTTCTCAACTTCATTTCCTCCAGGTCCACCAAACTGATTAGGAATTCTCCCAAATGCAGCCAACAATTTGAAGGACATCTGTTCAGAAGTACGAGCCCTATTCTCAGTCATCTGATCAGAAACCTAAAATCATACACCACTGTGTATACAGGGATCATGTCTCTATATAAATACATATAAAAAGATGGTGCAGCCTCTTTGCAATCAGAGTGATTTTCATATGTAAATGCCATTGTTTGTATGTATGCAAAGCAAATCAGCAAACAAACTACACTGGCTAATAACACAAGCAGTATGTGCATGCTGTTTTCCATTTCCATGTAGTTGGGCTAGCCCAGACTTTCTTAAACTTATGCCCCCAGATGTGCTAGACCAACTCCCATAATACCCAGCCAGTGTGGCTGAGCTAACCCTAGTATATGCAGCCTCCAGGAATTTTGGAGTCTATGGCTTTGTTTTGTTTTGTTTCAGTTTGCTTCATTCTTTTGCAACAACATATTGGTTTCCTTATTCTTAAAACTTCAGTTATTAGGGAGATGTAGGCTACATTAACATGCCTGATTGCATGTAATGGCATGAATTCAGACCAAGTTAATTGGAACTCTTATCGATGAAATGTAAGCTTTTCACACTTATTTCTCTAAGTCCTAGTTTAATTCAAAAATGCTGATTAAACCTAACTGCTAATTCAAACAGAAAAAAAACCTTGAATATAAAGGGTATACATGAAGAAAACAGTGAATGCTGTATCAGAGCCAAATTCCATGATTCTGTCCAAGATTTACAGAAGTCTGTCCCCCAATAATTTAGGATGGTTTCAGGAGTAAGAGTCCCCATCCCTGTTGTATTCCCAAGTGCTCCACTTTAATTTTTCCCATGTTGGAGAATGCTTTATGAACTTATGAAGAAAAAACAGCATTGCATTTGAAGATGAAGTTGTGATAAAGTCTGCCTACATCCTGGGCACAAGATAGCTTTCACTAGCCATTTCTCCACTTGTAACTTAAAGCAACTCCATAACATCACCAACCACTGATCAAGTGATAGACAACCTGTCCTCATTACTAATATTTTGGCACAAAAATAGTTGAATGACTGTAGAAGGTGTTACAAGGTGCTAATGGGGAAATAATCATTGACATCTATTCCACTGGGGTGAGGGTAAAGTGGAAAGTGTTTTTGTGTGCAGTGGATCCTTGGGGATGTTCCCTACGACACTCCACAAATGACGTAAGTCAGGCCAATGTATGTCATCTGAGCCAGGGATATGAAATTCTGCATTTAAGAACTCTGAAAATTCTGTGCCTGAACAACAATCTCAGTTTTCCAAGAAAGAATTTGTATTAAATTTGCCTATATTTATCAGAGCTGAATATTCTGCTGTATATATGGTTCTCCAAGAACTGGGTTACTGTTTTGCTGTTTGTTTTGTAACAAATTGTATGAAAAAGAGAATGGTTGCAGAAAAAGAGGAACTGAGATTATGAAGCGGACAGCTCTGTAGAAGAGCCCCCTGTTTTGCCTAATAGAAACTGTTTCTCCATTGAATTGTTGGGGGGGAGGGTTGTTGTAAACCACTAAATGTTCCTCAGTGGTGGAACTCAAGAGTTAGAGCATACATAAGATGGAAATCTTCAGTTGTGGCAACCTAAAACACTTCTCCCTTTCTCTCTCTGAAGATGGCAAAGTTGCTCCAGAAATGCAGAAGATCATATGCATAATTTCATAATAGAAAACCAGATTCCACAAACACATATGGCAGTAATTAAAGTGATGACAACTTGGAGGTGGAGAGAGGTCTGTTTAGAATATACAAGAAAAATCAAGAAATATATACTGGGTCATATTAATTGTGGACTCATGGAAACCAGGTTGCAAAGGTTCATGAGAAAGTATTTAGGTCATTGCCATATATAGCTCAACAGTTTTATAAGCAAGTGTGCTGTATTGAAGCATCTTCTGTTTGCAGAGAGGTACAGTCTTGTATTCTTTCACATTTATTTTTAAGTGTTTTTAGCAATTCTTAGGGAGCTAGTTTAATCCATTCCATGAATGGAATAGCTTTTGTCAATGGGATACAAACCAGATCTTTTCCAGATCTTCTGAAAAAGTTCAGCAGGATGGGGAGACACCCTAGACCAGATTTAGGCAGGGGGCATACTTGACATTGAATTTCATCCATCAATTGAAAAAGATAAAACTACGTCTTCCAGAACAAATTTCTCGAATTTCAAGGTCTATCCATTATTAAGAATAAAGCACCCCTGTACATCTATCCTTAATTGTGCACCATTAGATCAGGATACTTGGCAGTTATAAATAAGTTTATAGCTGAACACAATAATAGTGAGAACTAAATGCCAGTGCCCAGCTTCCCCTTTTTCTCTTACCTCATAATACTTGGATGCAACTGAATTAATTTCTCTAATACTACTGCTCCGACAAACTGTACCAAAATTATGTACTTGCACTTCTATAATATGACTAATTGCATTACTGTAGAATACAAGGACTGCAGGTTCTTGCTGCCCCAGGCACATTTTTATATATTTCAAGCTTCCCACTTTCCCAAAGCCTGTCTTTCTTTGAGGAGACAATATTGAAAACATATGTTGTTTCTAAATATCTGATTATTTCTAAATATACAGATGACTCGTGAAGGAAACAAATAGGTGGCATTATTCTCCAGAAAAAGCAGCATTCCTGGAGCCCCCATTTCAATTTTGTTGGCTTTTCCCTGTCCAAACCTTTTGGCTAGTAGATCAGTTTTGCACCTCCTTTGTTCCCTACTGGTGGGTGTGAGTTGGCCACATAAATGGCTGAGGTGATCTGCTGCCTTGATCTCTCATTAGAGCCCATAGTTAAATTTGGAAAGAAGATTGCTATTATCAGGGTACCATGGAAACAAACTTCTCCGCTAATGGAAGACACTCCCTCTTTCTCCATGATTTGGGAGGGTAGTGAATGGGGGAACTGTAAAAAAGGCATGGGGGGAGAACAACAACATGGGGGGGGGGAATAGTGTAGCGAGGAACACTGTGCTTCAGGGTGTGTGTGTGGGGGGTGTGTGTGTGTAACATTAGATTTCTTTGCAAGTCTGTACAAAAGACACCAGAGAACTGTTCCATATTTCCTAGTGACTTGAAAATTATGTAAACAAGTTTTTATTTAGAACTGAAAAGCACACTGATAGCGATAGACGGGTTTAATGAATGCTTCTTGGAAAAGTAAAAATAATTATCTTCTGTGTTTTCCTTTTTTATCTCTTTATTTGCTAAAATTAATCTTACAGATGAAACAAATTTGATTTAAAGTACCTTGAAAGGCTGAAAAAGATGCTAAGAATATAGTAGTGTTGATTGGATAAATCAGTAAGAAGTTATTAATATCAAACTTTAAGATGTTTATTGAAGGGGGCATGAGGAGAGAAAGTTCCCAAATGCTGTTGATCACCTGGATATTTCAATAGAACAAATGAAGTATATTCATTTCATACATCCCAGTGGCCAGGTGCCTTCTCATGACACAGAAATAGAGACTCAACACTATTGCTGGAAGTCACATTCCCAGTAACACAGGCTACCTGGTAGAGTGTTTTCTAGTATGGACAGAATAAAAATTACACATACAAATATGGTTGTCTCTTATATGATGTCAGATGCATTCTGTCTAGAAAGCATGCAGGAAGATTAAGGTTTTCTACAACCAGTCTGCTAAAGACCTATATGTAAATATGCAAAATAATTCAATCTTAGAACCACGCTCTGTTACAAGCAAATTCTACTGCTCTTTGTGCACCTTTTATATGTTTAAATGAAACTTTGATATTTCAGTGCAACTTTGATAAATCATCTAAAGAGTATTGAAAAAAACCTTTCAGATTTCCAACAGACTTACAGTACTCATTGTGGACCTTTATATCTATGTGTTTCTTTCTTCACTCCTTCCTCTCCTCTGATCGCAACCACTTTACTTTATTCTTCCATGGCCCCTGTTGATACTACATCTGCCATGACAATTCCTCATTTTCTCTTTTTTCTGCCTTAGCACAAATTTTCCCAAATTATCAGTAGATGAAAGAAGTAGCAGCAAAGGCGTTCCTCCTTAATGCACTGGTATTAAAGGCAGGCAACATCGTGGGCCAAGACAGGGGTAAAAGTTCAGTTGGATCAATTTGGGGGGAAAGTTAGTAAAATGTGCCAGAAAAAAAAGTTTTCAAAGAAAGGTCAAAATGTAACTGTTGGTTTGAACTTATTTAGCAGCTCAGTGAAGCACACATAGCAGAAAATGTACTTTGTGGCATCTCCAGGTGGTTTTGGAAAAGATTCTTTTGTTAAGTGGTGGAGAGTTGCAGCCATTACTTTATCTAATTCAACATAAACAATACTGAGTTAGATTAATCAATGCAGGTGACCCCCTGCAGTCCTTTATAATGTTTCATTTAATCTGTTAAACTATATTCTAAGATGCCAAATAAAATAAGCTTTGGGGATTTGAGGTAAGCAGAACAGAGCATCAAGGGATAACTGGAGAGTAGATGTTGATGATCCTTCTTTATCTGATGTAGATTAAATTCCACATCTGGATTAATTTGAATGTACAAAAGACTACAAAACAGAAGAAGAAGAAAAGATCCTTATCTGCCAGCAACACACAGCCAGATATCTGACTTTTCAAGCCAGTTTAATGAGATTAAGGCTATGTTTTGCTTTCCCTTTTGCCCTCTATTAAAAAACAAATAGTTCCACTGTACTCATGTCAGTACAGAATGAAGTATTCTAAGTGTGAAAACTTTAGTTAACTTTTTAGGTACTTGCTATTGCTCTGACTTACTTTTGATGTCATAAGCAACATTTTTTAGCATTCCACTTTTGCAAGGTAAGTTGAGTTTTTACTCTTGAAACAGTTTGGCACACAGAATAAATTATTATAAGAAGTTGCGGAAAGGGAAAACATTGGATAACCTTTGAATGTCTGACCCCCCAATGAATTATTGTAGCAGTAATTTGCTATGTTGAAGCCAAGTTGTATGTCATCTTTCAAGCATTCACTATATGGAATTCTCTTTTCTAAGCATCCATCTAAACTGCTACATATCAACATACTTTTGTTCCATTCAGTTGGCCTATTTATTTTCCATTAAAATTGGCATACCTATTGTTCCATTAAATCAGAAGGAGGAGGGATGAGATCCCTTGGGTTCAGCTGAGCAACAAGACAGACGTCATAGCTGTCATGCATCAGGGCATTGACAGCAACAACATTCCAATGATTTTCCCAAGTGTCCAGCTCTAGGATCTCTTTGGTGATAACTTCATGCCGAGCTGAAATAAAAAAAGAATAAGGTAGGAGAAAAAAATCAGATGCAAAGCCAGCAAAGGAATCCAGAAACTAAGTTCTGTCTATGATATAAACAACAGTCCAAAAATAATTTTGTGCTGTACTTAGATGAAGAAGAGAGATGGCTGTGGTTGAAGCCTAGTGCCATGCTTCCTCTGGATAATTTCTCTTTGGAAGGAGGAATCACCAAAGCTGGCATGACCCCTGGTTTGACATTCCAAAATATACAGATATGCAGTTTGTCCAGAAATTCCATTTTGTGTTGATCTAGTTTGACTTCCATGGGCCGTTCCCCTCCATTGTCCACCCATCTGGCAGCACAAAATAATGTGCTCATAAAATTTGCTATCCCTATGGCCAATCCCCATCCTTCCTGTACTGCATCTGTTTTGAGTCACTGCCAAATATGGGAGTTGTCTTGATCTGGGAGCACAGAACTTGTATTAGCCTAGATATGTTTCTCTGCTAGATTTACATCCTGCCTTTTCTCCAGGAGCTCAAACAACATAGACAGCACTCCTTGCTCACATTTCCCCCCACAATTACAACCTTGCCAGATAGATTGGGCTGAGAGAGAGCAATTGGCCCAAAATCATGCAGGGAGTTTTCATGGCTGAGGATGGATCCCTTAACTACCCTCAGGCTTCCTTCTCTGGTTTTGCTGCCATTCCCCTTCAGCAGGTCACCAGCCAGCATGAAAAACATCCACCAATCCGGGCACCACAATAGGAATGGGGTAGTTTCTCTAGACTGGTTTATTTGCCCTTCTCACTTCCAGTATGGAAATCACACAAGTTAAAATAATGTAAAATATGCATATCTATGGGGAAATATTCAGAGAGAAATAGCCTCCTTCAGAGAAGAGGGAGATGGACCCTGTCATGATTGTGCAAGTAAGTAAGTCGGTCCTGTAGACCCAGTGACTAAACTCTGACCAGCTGCTGGGCAACCTCGCTTTACTTTAAACTGCAAATAAGCAACAACAGCCCAGCTCAATATTTCTCAATATTTTCTGCCCACTGCAATGAGGAAAAGCAGGAGTACTGCACCGTATGGTAAAAATATGTTTAAAAATGTTGTAAAAGTGGATTAGCACAAAGGCAAACCTTCTTCTTCCCCAGTGGGAAGTCTATTCTTCTCCCTGTACCTTGTTGAAAGCCTAAAGAAAAGTTATAGTAAAAAACATGGAGATGACAGATATGAAAGGATCTCAAGAAACAAAGTGCTCAGAGAGGGCAAAAGCTGGGAAGGAAATGGCTGCAGTGAAGGCTGGTTAGTGATCAGGCGGAGGGCCATGTCCAATTTTCCCTACACTCCCAAAATACACTCTGATCACACTCATTGATGATCACCTAGCATCAACTCTGAGGTAATGGGTGGAGAAGCACTTACACCTAGGGCTACCTTTGGACAGTATCAGACTAATGTCAGGATTTTCTCATAGGAAGAAAGTCATCCCGTCCTCTGTACAACAACTTGTTTCGTCTACTGTGGGAAGTTAATGTAAACAAAGCATCTTGTGACTGTGCTGTTCTAGTTACTGCCACCTATTGGCATATGTATGCTAGTTATTCAGTGGGGGGGTACATGCTGGCAATATAACGGGAGGGCTAGATGCCCAGCCTGTCAGTCGTGTATAGTTTTATCCATCATGTAGTTCTATGGGTTATGTAGTTGTAACTAATAACCAAGTAGTGTACCTCTTCTCTGAGAGTGTTTTTAGCTAGAGACTTTGTTGTGGATAAGTCTTGGATGCTAAGCTGAGAAGAAGTCTTTGTTATTTCCTATATTTGGTATGCAACTTGTATTTAAGAAGTTTTGCATTTTTCTCAATAAAAACCAGTTAGTATATATTTTCTGACTGGATTTTCTTTGGAGAGCAAAATATGGACATTGCATTTTACAAGCTCTCATGCTGATGTGTACTTTCCTGAGAGCAGAGTTTTTGAGAGCTTTGCTGTGCTCTGCACAACATGTTATGGGCCCAGGGCTAAGTTTCAGAGTCCAGAGGGGACTCAGAATCCAGGACCAAGTGCCCAGGACTGAGGACTGAGGTCAGTGGTTCCAGAACGGATTCCAGGAGTGAGGTTCCAGGAATGATGTCCAAGGCGTGAATCCAGGAGTGCTGGAAGCAAGGACTGAAATTCCTGAGTGAAGGGTGATTTATGGATTTATTACCCTGCCTGTGACTGTTTCGTTTGAGGTTTGGATTTTTTCTCTGTGGTTGAGTGCTTGTTTTAAGTGAAATATGGCAGCAGCTCCACCTGCAGCAGTGAGCCTTCCGTTTGAAAGGTTAAATTCAAAGAATTACCAGACATGGAATATAAAGATAAAATCTTTTTTCATGAGAGAGGGGCTTTGGCATTATGTAAACAACCCATCCCCAGTGGCACCCACGAATGCTGAGCAAGTCTTGATGGACCATGCATATGGTAATTTGATTTTGGGACTTGAGTAGTCAGAATTGGTGCATGTTCGTGGTTTGGAAACTGCTAACGCATGCTGGGTGGCTTTGTGTGAGATCTGTGCGAGGCAAACTTCATCTGCTATCGTAAGTTTGACAAAGCAGTTGTATAACCTTAAATTGGAGCCAGGAGCTAATGTAATTGAGCACCTGAATAAGATGAAAACTTTGTTTGCTGAGCTGGCAGATCGTAATCTGATCCTTCCCAAGCAACAAAGAGCATGTATAATTCTTTTGAGTCTGGATGATTCGTTTGATATGCTTGTAGAATCTGTACAGACTTTACCGCCAGCAGATTTGACTGTGGAATATCTAACCAGTAGATTGCAAGAGATACAATGTACACGTGATATGCAGACTAATTCTAAGAAAAGATTTGATAATGTAAAGCAGTGACCTTCTCCAGCTGACACAGAATGTGCATATTTGGTAAGAAAATGTTTTCGTTGTAATTGTACCAAGCACCTTATAAAAGACTGTCCTGTGAAAAATCAGCCTGCTGAGAGTTCCAGAAGTTTCGTCCATCGTGGAAAAGCAACAATTAAGAAACAAGGGAGTACTAGACTGGTGTCTGCTTTGATTTCTAACAGAGACAAACTTTATGCTGATAAGTGGTTACTGGACTCTGGTTGTAGTGAAATCATTGTAAACAATGAGCAGTTATTGTTAACTAAATGTAAACCTAAAATTCAACAGGTTAATTTGGCTGATGGTTCTGTAGCCAAAGTAACCATGCAAGGTGAAGTGTTCATTCCTTGTTTGGGGGAAGTGGTTTCTGATGTACTCTGTGTTCCTACACTTGATTTTTCCCTTCTCAGTGTCCCTGTATTAACTAGCATTGGATATTCTGTTATGTTCCAAGGTTCTGAATGCTATGTTACAAAAGAGGGGGCTGAGTGTGCTAGAGGGAGAATGGTTAATCAATTGTATGAAATGCTTCCTAAACAAGATGTGTTAATTGGAAGTTGTGCTGGTAACATATGTTTACATGATGATTGTATCCATCATTATCATAGAGTACTAGGTCATCCTGGATGGAAGTGTTTGTCACAAATGGCCAAAGTGTATCCAGAACTGAGATTCAAGAAGTGTGCTAAGTTTCTTGATTGTACTGTGTGTAGGCAATCTAAGATAAAATCTGCCCCTGTCACCAGGAAAAGCAGCAGGATTTCTACAAGACCATTTGCTCTTGTGCATGCTGACTTAGCTGGTCCGTTTCCTCCAAGTGAAGGGGGAGCAAGATTCATGTTTGTTTTAGTGGATGATAAAACACGTTTCACATTTTGTTATTTGTTGAAACAGAAGTCTGAAGCATTCTCTCGTTTCAAAGAATTGTGTCTATGGTTGAAAAAAGACATGGATATAAAGTGGGGAGTTTGCAGACAGACAGAGGGGGTGAATTTATGAGTCTTGAGTTTAAAAATTGGCTACGTAAGAAAGGAATTTTCCACAGATTAACAAATGTGGGCATGTCTGCTGAGAATGGGATTGCTGAGTGCAAGATCGGTGTTCTGAAGGTAATTAAGGATAGTTTACTCTTGGATGCCCAGGTGCCATCCCGTTTCTGGGGAGAGGCGATGTTAACAGCAGTGTTTCTTACTAATAGACACTGGAATTCAGCTGTGAATGAAGTTCCTTATTTTTTGCTGTATGGTAAACATCCGTGCTTAAAGCATTTGTGTACATTTGGAACTTTTGCTTATGTACAAATTCCTAAGTCTCAAAGAAGGAAAAACCAACCAAAAACACAGTGCTTGAGATTTGTTGGTTATTCACATGAATCAAAAGCTTATCGGTTTTCTCTGGACCGAGGCCAAATTGTTATCTCTAGAAGTGCTAACTTTGAAGAGCCTTCTGAGTGGCAAAGGCTGCATGCAAATTCAGAGGTTTTTTTGCAGTCACACACAGATTTAGCTAGAGAGCAAACACCACCTGTTGCACCCTCCTCTCCGCAGATAAAGCAAGAAGCAGAGGCTTTAGCTGAAGTAGAAAAGAAAGAGGAGAAAGTAGAGGAAATACAAGAGAGTATTGAGATTCCACATAGATCAACACGAATAAGAAAAGGTGTTCCACCATAAAAATTTGTTATTCAACAAGTCAGGGTGTGTCAAATAACCTGCGAGCCACAGAATTTTCAGGAAATGTTAACCTTGCCAATTGATGAGCAAGATAAATGGAATGAAGCTATGGATACTGAGTTCAATGCATTAGTAAATAAGAACGTTTTTGAGATTGTTGATTTACCTGCATCAAAAAAAGCCATAGGTTCCAGATGGGTGTTTAGAAAAAAGCTTTTACCTGATAATACTGTTCAGTATAAAGCTAGACTGGTTGCACAAGGTTATTCACAAGAACAGTTTGTGAATTATAATCTTACATTTGCACCTACAGTTAGGCCTGAGTCATTGCGTGTAATGTTGGCCTTAGCTGCACAGAGAGATATGGTTGTTCATCATTTTGATGTGGATACAGCGTATTTAAATGCTGAGCTTCATGAAACTGTGTATATGAAGCAACCTCCAGGTTACACATGTGAGGATTCCCAGAAAGTATACAGATTGCGTAAAGCACTGTATGGTTTGAAACAAGCTGGGAGATGTCGGCATCAATGTTTAGATAAAGCTTTGTTGGAAATTGGTTTCAGAAAATCAATAGCTGATCAATGTGTGTATACCAAAGGAACTGGGAAAGACTATACAGTACTTCTCACTTATGTTGATGATTTCTGTCTTGCTACTAGTTCTTTAAACTTGGTAAAAGAGTTTGCCAAGCAAATGGAGCAATATTTTAAATTGAAGGATCTAGGTATGTTAAGATACTACCTTGGGATTGAAGTGCATAGAGCTGAAAATGGAGAAATCTATCTAAGTCAAAAGAAAAAGAAAAAGTTGTTAACACACATGGGAATGTCAGATGCAAAACCTGTAAAAACTCCAATGACTTGTGATTTTTAAAAAAATAAAACATGTGAAAAGTTGTGTGAAACACCTGCAATGTACCATTCTGTGATTGGTTCTGTACTGCACCTAGCACAATGGACATGGCCTGATGTATCTTATGTTGTTGGGATTTTGAGCCGTAAGGTGGCTAATCCTACAGAACATGACTGGCAAGGATTGAAAAGATTAATGAGATATTTAAAAGGTACAATAGACTTTTGTCTTAAAATGTCGATTAGTGGGTCAGAAAAGCCTGTAATTTTTGTTGATCGTTCATTTGCAGAAGAAAGTGACAGAAAGTCCATAACTGGGTTTGTTTGTAAATTTGGTGAATCTACAATTGCATGGAAAGCAAAGAAGCAAACCTCCATTGCCTTGTCTACTGCAGAAGCAGAATTTGCAGCTTTGTCAGAGGCTATCTGTGAATTAAGATGGTTTCATCAATTATTCACTGATTTAAACATTCAAGTGTCATTGCCTTATTCAGTGTATGAAGATTCGCAAGCCTGTATAGGGTTAGCTAAAACAGAAAATATTAGAGCTCGTACAAAGTATGTTGATGTAAAGTATAAAAATGTGAGACAAGCTATGTTAGAAAATTTCATTGATCTTGTGTATTGTGCATCTGAAGCAAATCTTGCAGATGTATTTACCAAACCATTGCCTATTGTACAACATGAAGCAATGTTAGCAAACCTTGGATTAGAGCAAATGTAAATTGTTTTTGTATTGTTGTAATCAGTTGCCTGTATTATTCCGTAACGTGTTGTTGTGTCGAGAACGGGCTGAGAGGGGTGTCAGGATTTTCTCATGGGAAGAAAGTCATCCCGTCCTCTGTACAACAACTTGTTTCGTCTACTGTGGGAAGTTAATGTAAACAAAGCATCTTGTGACTGTGCTGTTCTAGTTACTGCCACCTATTGGCATATGTATGCTAGTTATTCAGTGGGGGGGTACATGCTGGCAATATAACGGGAGGGCTAGATGCCCAGCCTGTCAGTCGTGTATAGTTTTATCCATCATGTAGTTCTATGGGTTATGTAGTTGTAACTAATAACCAAGTAGTGTACCTCTTCTCTGAGAGTGTTTTTAGCTAGAGACTTTGTTGTGGATAAGTCTTGGATGCTAAGCTGAGAAGAAGTCTTTGTTATTTCCTATATTTGGTATGCAACTTGTATTTTATGAAGTTTTGCATTTTTCTCAATAAAAACCAGTTAGTATATATTTTCTGACTGGATTTTCTTTGGAGAGCAAAATATGGACATTGCATTTTACAAGCTCTCATGCTGATGTGTACTTTCCTGAGAGCGGAGTTTTTGAGAGCTTTGCTGCGCTCTGCACAACAACTAAATGAGAAAACACTACCATTATACCTTATAGCTCATGAAGATGTAGTGCTGCTTTACTTATGGGCTGGAGGTGAGACAAGGGCAACGTCATGAGGTCATGGGAGAAATTTGGTGTTATTGAGGCATGTTTCTTTTATTTATTTAGTTATGTCTATTTGTTAGATTTATATCCTCCCATTCCTCCAGGAGCTCATGGTGGCCCACAGAACATTCACACTTCCAGTATGGTCCCCACAACCCAGAGATGCTGATTGTGCTAAGACGCAGCAACTGGCTCAGTGAACTATGCCAGTCCGTGGCTAAAAGTGGACTTGAATATGGATCTCCCTCGTCCTGGTCTAGTACCTTCACTAGTGGATGACATTGCCTACTGGTCATGGTTAAGGGAGGAGTGGGGGCAACAGAGCTTTATGAGTGCTGAGTCAGTCAACTGTCAGTCATATTGAAGCAACCACAAGTGCATACCCTGCAAAGAGGAAATCTAATTAAAAGAATTTTAGCCTTTTAAAGCACATATGTTGCATCTTTGTTTTTATGTATAACACCTCCCAACACCCCCAAAAAGTTATATAAAAGCAGAGGAAGACAACACAGAACACAATTAAATTCAATGACCTAGCACTTAGAGCATTTGGCTTATCCACAAAAACTAAGTGACAAAAGATAGTGAACATGCAGAAAAGGGTTAATATGGAAAGACAATTTGAAATGAAGTTGCAGTTCCGTAACAACAAATCTTTGTATATCCAAAAACAGTGGATGTAGTTACTTTCATACTCATAAATATTCTTTGCAGGTTAAGTAACCTAACCTTAGTCATACATACAGTAATGAAACAAATATAATGCTATATTTACTACATGTAAAATTCCTGAGTTCCTTAACTATACCACAAAAACAATCTAGTTCACATTTCCCAACAGATGTTCCCTGTGAATGTAGTTGTCTTGTCATTCTGGCTGTATTTCTGTATTTTAGACTTTCTCATGGAAGGTTGTTCAGTTTTGTACACTGTAATTGAATTATTGTTTCTTTTACAGGGTGGGGAGGAAAAACTGCAAGAAATATGAACATAAAAACAAGTGGGATTGGGGCTAAGATCAATAACTTCTGCAGAAAGCTGCAAACCACACAGAACTGAACCAATGAGAATTAATACTAATCTTGGTGCAGAATCAAAAAGTTTGACATATGGCTTCATTATGATGGCATTTAAAAATTCTGGTCATCTTACATCTTTTATTGTTAAAGGCTCTTTCATACATGGGGATTATATTGGCTTACTTTGAATTGACTTCAAATGTAATTTTAGAATGTATATATTGTTAACATGTATATTTTTCCAAATTCTCTGCAGAAATAACAGCAATGACAACAATAGGAGGCTCATACATGTTTTTAGGGCAAATAAGAAAACACCCTCCAGGCTTCAGGAAATGCTTTAAAGCAAACAGTGGTTTAGTTCCTCTCTTCTTAGTTTCCCTGTTTGGAACAAGTAATGAATTTAGAAGAAGCAGTTCCATTCAAGCAAACCTGCGAAATCAAAGCCAAGCCTTAACAATAAGCTGCTTTTAACGAAGGCTGTAAAACTATGCAGTAACAGAACCATCAAACAAGACAGAATTTGGGTTCAGAATCCTTTTTTTCTTCTTCTTCTTGTAAAGATGGGGAGGTGGAGGAATCTTTGATTTGCAACACAGCTGAGCTTTCTGAAACCTTTTACAAAACATCAAGTTCTTTGCTGAAAATGAGAAGTTGCTTTCATTTTTCCCTATTTGTTCCTTTTTCGTTTTAATGTTTCTTTTTCAATGAGAACCTTAAGTCTGAACTTTTACTACTGTAAAGAGAAATGGATAGTTTTTCCTTTTTTTCTATCCACACTGTGGGATCTCTAAATATGCTTGCTGCAACTTGAGAGCCAGTAGGAAGAGAAGGAACAAAACTATAACCTGAAGCATTTTCACATCCTACTGAACCACAGTTATAGGGTTGCCTTCGTGTCTTGTTCCAGCTCAAGTACTAGGCTCCTGATTGATGCACATTTCTATTATCAGTCTGGGACAGTTTTGACACATCCTTTTAGTATCATAATCTGTTTTTATGTAAGCAAAATTGATAATTTCTTGTCAGTTTCATTCTCAAGCTTTAAACCAAGTGAGACTGGCAAGGCATAATTAAACGGGAGTTCTGAGTTATGCTGAAAAGGATCTGCAGCTTTTGCAACATTAATCTAAAAATTAATACAAAGAGACAAGTGGTTGTAGAACCACTGCCAAAGGAAAATAGTGCTGTTCATTGTTCACTACTTATTTTGTTACAGTATTGTCAGTTTAGCTTTTTTTCCATTTCAGTCTACTCAGCCTCTAAAGCAAGAGTGGGAAGCCTGGCCAATGTGGACAACTGTTGGAAATGCTGGGTGTTGTGGTCCAAAACCATCTGGAGGATCATAGCTAGTCTACCCCTTTAAGAAGATAGTACAGTCTCCTTAAGGACCATATGGATGTGATACTTAAAAATACAAAAGCAATTAACTCAGCCAACTTAGATCAGGGAGAGCCAGGCTCAAATCTTCATTGAACCAGGAAGCTTGCTTACTGACTTTGTGTCAGTCACTCAACCTAACCCACATTACAGGGTGGTTGGAAAGATAAAATGGGAGAACACACTTCTCTTACCATTCTTGAGTGGCCAAAATGAGAGCAGAATCCTTTCTTTGCCTTCTGGATCATTTGGGCCAAAGAGAGGCAGCAGGAGCAGAGACCAAGTGGGTCATTGGGGGGAGGCCCTGAAATCTTCCTCAGAGACCCCTCAGAAAGCTAGTGGGTCTGTTTTTATATTGGAAGACTAGCTACAATTGGGATAGTGACACAAAGGAAGTTGCTTCCTCTTACTAAAAAAAATTATATCCTTTCTTGCCTTCCACAACTCCAGCGAAAATCATCTCCCCTGAAACTGTGTTAGCTCCAGGAAGAAAACTCCCTCTGGCTTTTTGGTATCTGTCACTATTGTAAGCTCTCCCATTTGTGCAGCCTATTCTATCCAGCACTACTAATGAGATCGCCATAAGACGCTGTTTTAAACACCACAAGATGTTCATAAACCTCCATCTATGAGCAAGAACCCATTTTGCCATTCAGACATAAATGGGCTGGGGTTTGCGTTAATGTTGTGTGACTTTTGCAATTTGCCTGACATAATACTGCCCTTTGCATGCAGAGGCTGACAGATTGCTTTAGGGTATAGAATAAATATTTAATCTGTTTTTCTATTTTTTTAAAATTGCATTTTATATGCAGGTAGAGTTTACAATTTTCCCTGTGGTCCTACATACTGATTGCTTCTTCTTCTGTTTTTTAATGGCAAGATGTAATTTTCAATGAAAGATATTTTGAATTAAAAAAAAAAGACCTTCATGGTTTCCTTAAACTTCTAGTCAAATGTCTGCATATCATGTAATTGTCATACTTTCTTCACTTAAACTGAATAGGAAATAAGTAGCCTAGTGATTAAAACACTTGACTTCTTTTTTAAAGTTTTATGTCTGAGCTATATTTCAAATGCTGGATGGCTGCTTTCAGATTCCAAACTTGTGAAAAGAAGCCAAATTCAAAAATGCTCCAGTTGTTGAAAGCAGCTGGGTATAATGATGTTTAAGTAGGTCGTGGAAATAAATATGCCTTAAACATTGAATAAAGATTGGCTATGAGAAAGGAAATAGAAAATAAATGTCTTGAATGGTCTCATACGGAAAATTATAACTGCGGATGATAAGCTGCAATTTTTAAATCACCAAAGGCTTCTGTCTGCACATGATGAGCCAGATAGCCTCCCTGGGTCCCACAGAGTTATTATTTGGTCTTATCACCCCATCCCAATGCCCCACTTTTTCCTTGGCATAGGGTTTATAAGCAAGGCTGCCCTGGAGTCCCGTTACTAACAAAATCTTGTTAGGGAAGGCTGAGAGGAAAACCATCATTTGGCCCAGATATATGTTTGCATGTATTCCTCTTGTATACTGCTCGGAAAGAGTGGAATGCAGCGCTGCACCTTCTGGCTGCCTGCTTCTACACCAATGCACAGATTACCAGAACAGAGAGCATTTGAAGTCCTAACATGGGAGGACAAATATAATATCATATGCATTGCTGAAACTTGATGGGATGACACACATGATTAGAACATATAGTCCTGGAAAACTATGACTTATTAAAAAAAAAACAGACTTAACAAGGAAGGGGTGTTAAGCTGTACATAAAGAAAAAATATACTTGCAGAAATTCATGAATCAGAGCATGAAAATCTTATTGAGAGTGTTTGGATTAGAATAAAGGGCAGGGAGGGGAAGTGATATTATTATAATAGTTTATTATAAAGTGTCAGGAGAGGCAGAAGGTATGGACAAGACCTTTCTGTGTCAAATGACCACATTTTCCCTTCCACACTAGAATAACAATAGGAGATTTCAGCTACGCCAACATCTGCTGGAAATCTAACTCTATCAAGAATTAGAAGCCCAACTAATTCATTTCTTCTCTAGCTGATAATTTCATTTTGCAAAAAGTGGAAGAAGAAAAAAGGGACTTTGACCTATGAATGTGACCTCCTACTTCTGTCACAGTTATCTTGTGTAGGTAACATGGGGTGTATTGATTTCCTGACAGTGATTGCTAGATGAGCTCCAGAAGTCATCTGCCTTCCTCTGCATTCCAAGAGCATCAGCAGGAGGCACTCTTAAGGCAGATGCTACGGAGTCTGAGGACCATCTGCTGAGACTTCTTTCCCTCCCTCCTGCATCTCTATCTAATACATACTTTCAATAATCCTCCACAATAAGCTTCTTAGCTCTGTAAGAATTTTAGACAAATGTGCTTTCTTGATAGGCTGAAAAGCTAAACAGTTCAGCAGTCGTGGCAGCAAAGGAAATTGGTGAAGTTAAGGACACTGACTGAATTTGCAGTGACCACAAAACTATCCAGAAAGGTATCTAAATGTCAGAGTGCCGCAGAAAAGAACATATGGATTTCACACGCACACAGGAATCTGCAATGTAGCTCTCTCCCTATTACTCTGATTTAGGATCCGCACATCTTTTGCGTGGGGTTTGCCATGGGGATTACATTCAACCAATGCTGTGAAAATAGTATTGTTTGTACTGGTTTTGCCTTAAGTTTGCCAAAATTCGAGATGTCAGCTTTGACTCTGAAACTCAGGGAACTTGGCCCTGAGAGATTTTGGGCAGCATTTCCTTTTTGCCTTCTTTCTTGATGAATAAAAGTTGCCTGGGGGAAGTTTTGCTTCAAGTGCTAATGCTCTTAGGGAGATAAAAGGCAGTGTTTTCAGTGATATATTACTAAACTTCTGTTTGATTCCACCAGGCTTACTCCATCAAAGCCCAGAATTATTTAATAAAAATACATTTTCCAGCAAGTTTTATCTTGGTCAGAACTGATATTTCTTTAGGGTTTCCTTCCTTCCTGAGTTGCTAATGCTTTTAGTTATTTTTATGTACTTTAGCTCTATATATTTCTTTATTTCTATTACATTGATCTTCCACTTGTCCTCCAGCTGTCCAAGTGTTGCATGCCAGGGCTGTGTTTAGAGGTGTCTGCCCGGTACGATCAAAAAGTCAATATAGCAGCCACGATGGTTGCCACAATGATTCTTCTGGGATTCAATCTCACTGGGTGACCTCTGGTTCTAGTATTTTGGGTAGGAGAAAATAGTTTCTCCTTTTTCAGTTTCTCCACACCATGTATAATGTTATCGTTAGCCCAATATTAGCAGAATCGGCACACTTAACAGGCAAACTGCAATCTGATTGCTTTGATGGGGGGAAAGGCTTGCCTGGTGTCAGCAAGTTGGCAAAAAGATGCCAAGCTACTTATAATGAGCTCTCTCAATGCTCATTATGATTATCTTGAAAGAAGCAATATTAAGCAGTAAGTTAAGGACAAAAATTCATGGTTGCAGCCACTCAACTTCTATGAACAGCTCCATGCTCAGTGTCAGCTAGATCCTGTCTGTGGCCAGCTCACCATTTGCAGATGCTGAGTTAACCATGAGACCCAGGGCATGTAATCATCTGCACACAGTATTAATTTCCACTGCTAGTAATTAGTTATTTTAAATGACAATCCAAACTACACAGATTCCTGAGGCTTCTAGATGATGCAGATTTTTAAAATCCATTTCAGGACAGGTGATGGGACAGAGAGTGCTTTAGACAATGATCTAGTGCCAGGAACTTAGCAGCTGTGTCTTCACTTTGTCTAAGAGATTGCTAATCTCAGGTCTTCCTTCTGCCCTTTCAACCCAGGCACACAGACGCAGAGCACATGACTTTGGACTCTCTCCTGGCTGGATGTAGTTAGCTAGGTGCTAGACTTGCCTATCCCCATTGTGTATTTTCTATAAATATGTCACCCTTTTGTTATAGCTATTCAACCTGCTTTACTAACATTGCTCAGGTCAGATTCTCACTCTCAGGAATCCTCCTATCCACACAGAGAAGGCTTCATCTTCCAACATAGAAACCATCTATATTGATATCAGAATTAAGAAAACAGTGCATTAACACTGAAAGATAAATATATACTATTGTTTTACATGTGAAAGATAAGGCTCCTCAAACAATCCTCTTTTTCATGTTTTATAAGTAATGTACACAAAAGTGAGGTTGCATATTGTTCTTATTTGCTGGATTCCTTTCCCACTCAAGGCAACTTATGTAGACCTCCCTCTTCCCATTTTTCTCCCTGTGGGGTGGGGTGGGTTGAATGAATGTGTCTGTTCCCAAGTCCCCCAGGGATCTTCCATGGCTGAGGATGGACTAGAACCTGGGTCTCCTCTGGTGCCACTCCAACACTTTAACTATTATACCACACTGGCTCTCAGATCTCACTAACTGTATTGCCTCAGTTCTGCTTTGGGGAGTTATTTAAAAAGCCATGTCTTCCTTTTCTAATTGACTTCATAACGAATTCTGACATGAGATCATCAAATAACATTTCTCGCTATAGAAGTTTTCATTCTAGTGCAAGAACAAATAATAAGGACTTTCTTGACTGCAGTATTGTAAAATGTGATTTATCATTTTATCAGGATTAGATTGGAGAAAGCTCTTTCTCCTTCAGAATTTGAAATGGCAGAACTGGATTAAGACAGAAAGCAACAATATCATTTGCAACCAGTTCCTTTTGAAATTTTCTTCAAAATATTGTGTGTGGTCTTAGCTAAGAAGCAAATGAAAGATTTTAATTTGGAGGGAAGAAAAATGTGAAGTTCTTTGGGTAAGCTCATGCGAACTCATCAGATCTGTCTCCAGAAACTTCAGACTTTGAGAGACCAGTTCAAGTCTTAAGAGGTTGCCAAATAAATGATCAACTTCTATATAAGCAGAAGAGTTCTTCTCTAATTCAATGTGAAATTTGTCTGAATATAACATTCTGTATTTCCAGCCTGAACTTAGGTATTCCAGCTAGTTTGCAGCCCCCCCACCCGCCAAGCTGTAGCAATTAAGGATGGATGGGAGAAGGGGAGGAGGAAGAAGGTGATCCAACTCAGGAAAAAAAGAAGGGAATGGCCCTAAGAGATTGACCCCTCTTGCTTTCACTCTTTGTATAAAGCGATAGTAAAAATGTTTGCTTCAGACTTTACCAACTTCTTCTCTTCATAATCATTCGTCACTTTAATTTAGTCTTCCAGATTGCTTCTGCGGCATTTTCTCTGCATGGCCATCTTGTTTCCAAAGGTTTTAAAAATTTGCTCTTTGGTATATTTGGGGGCTTGAACCAGTGTCCAATATTATTTTGCAATACTGTGGGTAGATGCTGAATAAAAATTAGGTAAAATATATAAAACTTAAAGTAACTGGCACAATTTTATTGCATAAAAACTTTTGTTCATATTATGACGTCCAAACAGGTTGAAAGAATAGCCTACACAAAACAGTTTCATTGTTCATTCTTTTAATGTGAGTTTGCAACTCCGAACTGCTTACAGAGAATCCTTGCAATTATTTTCTGCCTAAAGGGTGCAATAAAATTGATCTGAATCTAAATCCTTGCAATTCTTGATGTCAAGTTCATAGTTCTGGAGAATTCTGATGACAGTTTTACACCATCTTTTCTCATAGGCCGGCACAACACAAAAAAAACCCCAAAAACCTGCACTGAGGCAGTAGCAAAAAATGTGAAAAAGACCTGGTATAAAGTGAACAATGAAAGAAAAGTGCTTTGCTTCTTTAAGCTCCTAAGTGATTTTCATACCAACTTCATTTCCCATGTGTTTAACTGGTTCATCACAGAACTGTGAAAAATTATATGAAACATGGCCCTTTCCTTTATTTCCATATTCTTCCAAGTGCTACTCAAGAAAAGGATTAAACTGGGCAATTCAGTCCAGTGTTCCAAGTTAAGTTCCACTGGGGATGGTCCAGTAATCACCAGAGAATGAAAGTTCTCTCCACAAGAAATTTTAAAATGGCAACAACATGCTTCAGTACATCTTTCCAGTGTCTGATTTCTGGCTCCCAGCATATTCATTTATTGTATATGCATCATTCTTCTGTAAAAGCCATGCTCTTTTGGTGTTGGATATTTTCTTTTTTCATGCGTTCATATTTCTTCCAGTTAAAAAAACCTCCTTCCATAAAAATACTTTTCATATCCATGGATGAATGAACACTTACAGGCAAAGCAGAAAATATTTCCCATTAATACAGATTTCCAACTATGTATCTCTCTATTTTCTGAGACATAAATGATAGAATGACAAACAGCACACTGCCTTTGGATAACATTGTGCTGAAGCTCCATAGATTTCATTAATGTTCTGAAAATATTCAGTTCTTCTGCTGATATACCTGAAGGATATTTTTCAGTAAGTTCTGAAAGTCCTTCTGTCCATATAAGATGGAGAAATAGGGCAAAGAAGTTCTATTGGTATATTAGATTCTTCACTGATCTTAGACTGAGTGAGTGCTGAGCTAGAAGCAAGTATCTGATGTTAAGAGGAGGATGACTCTGATGAAGATGAGAGGTTTCTCCTGTAACTATTATTCGTTTGTTTTTCTGAGTCTGACAATGAAAACAATTGTATAAGTTTAGGTTTTTATGGCTCCTTTTTGTTACTGTCTGTCTTTGATGGAAATGCTACTCCTGTGGTATAATAGCTATGCTGTTTCTCCATCGCCCTTTCTGGATCTAATGAGCTGCTATAATTGTCTTGTTGTAAAGCTAATGGGTAAAGTTTATTGCTGCATGACATCTATGGAATAAATTGCCACCCAGCAGCCACAGCAACAAGACTATTGCAGAAGCCCAATAACTGGAAAAAATAGAAACAGCACTGATATTATTTGCTGTTATTGAGAGATTAGTATGTCTGTTGCCCAATTCAACACAGGCAGAGACAGCCAATCAGAAGTAAGCAGGATCTTCCAGAGTTGCTGCAAAGACTGTTGGGCACAGTAAGAATTAATAGGTATACTTTAGCAGAACTAAACCTGAACTAAACTAAAGCCTATTTCATCTAGGAGTGACTGTGTCAGAAGGAACTAGAATCACAGCAATGTAATATCTCCAACTCCCTAGCCTATCTTTTTTACACCTCAGAGCAAAATGATGGGGTTTGATGGAAGAACTAATTGCCATTTTTATTGCAAACTTATTGGAGGATTTGATTTCATCTACATTTTTTTCACTATTTGCACCAAACCACAGCACAAATGTATTTTTGTCAACATATTTTTTCTGCCATGTTCCCTTGATGTTGCCTTTATCCCACCTTCGGTCCATGAGTGAGACTTAAGTAGTCCTTATTTTCACCAGAGTTAAAGCTTCCCCACTTAAGCCATAGCATCAGCAACAGCTGCAAGGGGTATAAAATTGGTTATGCTTTTCTATCATTAAAGCAGAGAGAAAGTCAGGTGACCAGCTTTCAGAAGGGGCAGGGGGGCAGGGAGGAATCACAGAAGCATTTCTTGTCCATTTCAGGCTGATTTGGGTATGCCTATCCCTTCTGGTTACCAGTCAGGTTTGTCTGCTGCCATTCTCCTTAAAGAGAATTTTAAAAAATTCTAAAGAGTTTAGACAAATCTTTTAGATTTGCACCTTCTTCTGGCAGCCCTGCTTTTGTTGCATGTAAAGAGTTCACAGCCACAAGCACCTCTCTATCTGTTCAGCACAATATGGCACATGAGGGACACACATAATGAGGCACATAATGGTGGAAGCAATCTGTTGCCAATAAACCTAAAGCAGTGGTCTATCAGAATTGTGCAATAATGCTAGACTGCTCTGCCAGCAATAGTCAGTGCCTTAACTCTCTGGCCCTTACTAGTTTGGCACAAGACAGAAAGAGTGGAACAGTGGAATGACTCAGTGGGCCATAAATAGATTAAATCTGCAGGTCAAACAGCAAGATTGAAGGCTAGTAGTAAATGAAGTTTATGGAGAAACCAAAAATAATGAATTTTTTTCCCCAGGCATTTGGGTCAGGAGGTTAGATGAGCTCTGCTGATGTTGATGTGTATGTGTGAGTGTTTGTGAGTGGGGTTATTGTTTATCCTTGGGCACCACGATTGTATGTTTTGGCAGGTGCCCCAAACCTCCTCCTACAACCTTTTTGGAGCTTCCCTGCACCGCTGACTACAAGAACTGATTCCTCCAGAGAAATCCCTCTTACCACTGATTTACCATGGAGAAGGTAAGTGGCAACCCCCTTCCTTCAGCGGCTTGACCTACTAAGAAGATTGTGTACCCCAGGCTAAAGGATCAATGATGTTCCAGAAGACTAAGGAGAGCAAATGTCACTTCCATGTTCAAAAAGGGGACAGAGGAAGACTGGGAAAACTTCAGACCTGTCAGATTGACATTTATACTGGGCAGTGTCCTTGAACAGATGATCAAGCAGCATGTTTGTGAGCACTTGGATAGGCATGCTAAAATTAACAGGATCCAGTGTGGATTTGTCACAAACAAACCATGCCATACTAAGCTTATCACCTTCTTTGATAATAGTATTTAGCTTAGCAGGTCAGGGGAATGCTGTAATGATGGTGTACCCTAACTTCAGCAAAATGTTTGACAGCACTTCATGGCATTCTCCTTAATAAAATGGTGAAGTATGTCAGATAGACTCACAGTTGGCTGAATAACTGCACTTAAAGAGTGCTCATTAATAGCTCCACTTCACCTTGGAGGCAAATACTGAGTAGAGTTCCAGAAGACTCTTTCCTGCACCTTGAGCTATTCAACATTTTTTATCAATAACTTGGAGGAGGGAGTTAAGGGAACATTTAGAAAATCTTCAGATAACATAAAGCTAGGAGGGATAGATAAAACTTTAGATAATAGAAAAATGCTTCAAAAAGCTATAGGCCGGCTTGAGCAGTTGGCTAAAATGAATAAGATAGACTATAATAGGGAGGAAAAAATATTTAGTTCTGTATTTGGACAGGAAAAATGTAAGGCATTTGTGTAAGATGGGGAAGATTTGGCTTGGCAGTAGGGATCTGAGTATCCCTGTCCACATGAGTTAACAGTGTGATGCAGCTGGCAAAAACCACATGAGCTAACAGTGTGATGCAGCTGCCAAAAAGTCAGATGCTTTCTTGGGGCACATTAACAGGTGCATAGAATCCAGATCATGGGATGTAATTGTTTTACAATACTCTGCCCCAGTCAGAACCCATTGGAAATATTGTATCCAGATATGAGCACCACAGTTCTAAAACAACAGTGGCAAAGCAGAACGGGTTCAGAGGAGGGCTACCAAGATGGTAAAGGGTCTGGAAACCAAGCCCTTTGAGAGACAGTTAAAGGATCAGGGTATGTTTAGCCTACAGAAAAGACTGAGGGGAGATATCTGAAGAGTTGTCCCAGGAGGAGTAGACTTATTCTACATTGCCAGGGGGCAGGACCAGAACCAACTGTTAAAATTACAAGGAAGCAGCTTCAGATTAGAAATCTGGAAGAACTTTCTGACTATGCAAGCCATCAGCTAATGGAATAGACTAGCACATGAAATGATAAACTCTCCTTTACTAGAGGTCTTCAATCACAGGCTGGATAGGCAGCTATCAGAGATGTTGTACTGGATCCTGTACTGCTCAGGGGGTTGGACTAGATTTTATTTACGATACCTTCCAACTCTATGATTCTACTTCAAATACTGAATTATATTTTGGTGCAGGCCTCTCCATATGTGCAGCCCAGGGCAATTGTCCTAACAATCCTCCTCTAAAGCAGGCACTCAGGCAAAGAAATTGAGGCTTAATCCAGGTAAAGCAAAGGTATTTCTGAACAACACAAAGGCAGAGTAGGAAATGGATTCAGTTTGAAGACTCAACTTGCCAGTTGGGGCTCTTCTGAATCCAACTGTGAACATATCTCAGCAGGGGCCAGGAATGCTTTTGCCTTTGCTGGTGTGCTACATATGCCCATTAATGGAAATAACCATTCTGGTCATAATGATACATGCTTTTGTCACTACCCTGCTTAGAATGCTTTAACACATTCTGAATAAGCTGACTTTGGAAAGTGTTTAGACCAGAACACTGGTCTAAACACTTCAGCTGACCCAGAATGTTTGCAGCCAAATCACTCTAGCAATCAGGAGAAATTATAGAAATCACGCAATTCCTTTGTCAAAGTCATTCCACTGGCTACCAGTCTGTTAAAATGCATGATTTAGAATCCTGGTTCTAATATATATCCTCATACTATTTGGAATCCAGTTATTTGAGAAGCCAACTTTTCCAGGCTGTATGATTGTCCGGAGAGGTCCTCCTCTTGATCTCATCACCATTAGAGGAACATTTGAGGGAAACATGTGAGAAGAGGTCTAGTGACTTTTTGAAACATCCTTTCATAGTTGGAACTACCAGTCAAGAGGACTCAAGCTAATTCCCTCTCTGCTATCATTCCTGGCAGTCAAAATGTTTTTATTTAGTCTGGCCTGCAAATATAGTTGACTGTTTAATTGAGTCTGTTATGTTAATATGTTCTATTATGTTTTAATTATGTTCTTGCCTGAATTTTATTTTAATCTCATCAATTGTAAATTACTTTGAATTATAAGTGCTTTCTACACTCTAACTAAATAAACATAGAAGCAGTAGTCAAGGACTTTGGCCCCCTTTTGGTGACTTTGCAGTACAAACATATAATGAGACTTGTATGTTCATGCTAATATTGTGGTCCTCAGATGTATCCAGCACTAATTTAGATATCAGTTAATTTATTACCGTAGTATATACATGAAGCAACAACAGATTACTTTGTTGTTATCACAGATGTAAATAAAAGCAAATGTTGATGGAGAAAACAAGAGAGAAAAGAGTCAATATGTTTCTGTTCTGGCTGACTAACCTTTGGTAACGTGCAGCATATAAACACAGTAAGTAAGCAATTTTTCTATTTTGGAATTGCCTTCGCTACCTTCCTGAGGTTGGAAAGCTTTAGTAAAACTATCTAATAGTGCAATGTTGTTTACTAATAAGACTTCTAGTGATCATTTACAACATAGGTGAATAGGCCAAGGAAAGGAATGGGAGATTGTAAACAGCTCTGAGGTTGTCACCTGCAAACCACTGATTTTAGATTCACTGAAATCCTATGGACATTTATGAGAACTCTGTGTTTAAAGACTACAGTTATTCCAAGAATAACATGTAATTTACAGATTGAAGGAATGATCTCATCAAGGATGTCCTTCAAAAGAGAAATTCCAGAAGTGAAAGGATGGGCAGTAAAGCTGACTGCAGAACGGAGAAAACAATAACAAATAGCAGCACTTCTATTAATTATTATTCTACGTTACGACCCTTTATTTTCCTACCTTAAAGTGTTCTCTTTTCCAGAGGAAAAACACTTTCAGGTAACTGGAAAACAGAGGCCCTTCACGCACATCTCAGTTATGCCAATCTGAGATGGGTTCCACATCCCTGTGACACCATGATGCTCTCAGCCTTGTGGAGGTCTTCAGCAACTAAGTTCTGGTGCACAGTCAACGCTGCAAATAGAGTATTGTGGTTCTTGTTATGGAGTTATGAGGCAGGTGGTTTTCCATGGGGAAACGGTCGCTCTGTCTCTCTCCCAGCTCCTTAGATCACCCCCTGTCCTGAAGGTAAGGCACTATTGCGCCTTGCTCCCGTTCTTCATCTTGCTCACTGGATTTGTGAGGCTGCATTGCTGCTCTAATGCACTGTGATCCTTTTTTCCCCTCACCAAAAAACAACTGCAGCAACAAGAACAATAAGAACAGAGTATTGGCTGGAGCACCAATTTTTGTTACCTTCCCTTGTATAACTAGTGAGACACTGGTTAATTTCTCAGCAGCAGTGGGGAAATTTGGTGGGAAGGCAAAAACACTAGTTGTGGAAGTACCCAGGTTTGGGCACAATGTTAATCAGAATCCAGTACAGTAAGTGTTTAAACGATGTGAAATTCAGATGACATACAGGGCAGCAGGAACCACTGCTGCAGAAAAGATGGATGCGAAGTTTAAAGCGTTTGTGACCAAATCATCTAACCTAACCTGGCACTTGTTAGTGCAAGACAATTTACCTTCCAGGGATGTCCACTGAGGGTGTGTCAAAAAAGTAAAGATGACAGCCACATGATCAAAGCCCCGCCCCTTTTTCTACATGCATTTTAGGGACCAAGCTTTGATTTCACAGCTCTGGCTGCCATTGGGACTTTTTGATCACCTCTTCCTCACTGCCTTTTCCATATGTCAGCTGGCATTATAAATTAATGTGTATCAATAACATAGTTATAGACTATGGTCTATAACTCAAACACCTACAACTATAATAGTAATACTGAATACCTGAAACTGCTTATTTTTTTAAAAAGGCAACAAAAACAAATGTGCTGCTGAATTAGGAAAGGAAGGACAATAATGGTTCTGTTGTTGCTGCTGTGACAATGAAAATGCAAAACTGTGGGCTGAGCATTCCATCTTCTTGCTGTTTGATGGGAAAAGCTTTCCTTGGAGGATTGTAGACTAACATTTACAAAAATAGGACTACATTGCCCTTAAGTGACAGTAAGTGTTGTCCTATTTCTGAAAGCATGAATGCTGTCCTATTTCATGAGAAAACTAGCATCCGATTCTGCACTTGCTCATACACATATGCAAAGAAAGCTGTTATTTGTAGTATGACAATAAAGAACAGTGGTGTAGTGATTACAGTATAGAACTAATATTGGGGATATCCAGCTCCAACCCCCACTTAGCTATACAGATTATTGGGTGACTGTGGCCATACTTTCAGTCTTACCTATTTCATAGGTTTGTTCTGATGATAAATGGGGGGGAGGAGCGGGGGGGGGGAGAGAAAACCATATATAATGCTATGAACTCCCTGGAGGAAAAGTGGAATATAAATGTAGATAATAAATAAATATGAACTCAGACAATATGCATGTGGAAGAACTTATATTAAGGTCAAAATTGTTTGACCATAATTGCTATATGATTATAAGGATCTATTTATAGAAATGTATGAGACTTTGAACTTCCTCTGCAAACTGACATAAACTTGAGATATTCCAAGTTACTATTATATAGGACCAGCAGAGGTCCACATAAAACTAAGATTTTTGTCAAAAGGATGAAAAGAACATTGTGATATCACGACACAAGACTTTGCCCCTTATGCACCTGCATGCAGCATCCTCATACAAACACAAAAGATGCAGAGTTTGCATTGCAACACTGTGATGCATGTTTTGCCATTTGCTCCCCTCATGAACACCCATGGACCAGGGCTTGCTCAGACTTTATATGGTGCTGGAATCAGAAATATGAAAAAATAATTCAAATTGATTGGGATGCAATGTTTGTTAGGACAGTGATATTTAGGGTGACTCTTGAAGCACATTGCAAACATAGCATTCTCTTTGGATTTCTCCAGACCTGCTCCACGAAATCCCCCACAGACATAGAGTTTCCCTTCCACAGCACCAGCACAGGTAGAGTTGGTTCTTAGGGAAAGAAGAGGGTAAGGCATAGGAGGCCCGTCTCGCCAGTAATTCCTATCAGGGTTATAGATCTCCACAACGTCAAGACATTGTCGTGCCTGTCCTCTGTCACGTTCAAGGCAGCCAATTCCACCTGCAGAGGGAGAGAGAAAGAGAGATTCCAAAGAGAATAAAAATGGCTCATTAGAGTGGATCTTCTCACTTTCTGGCAGCTAAGTTATCCTTTTCTATCCAACCCCACAACTTCAGTGTCTTTCCGCTTTGCAAAAAGGAACAATCCAATATTCTGTGAGGAAGAAATTATCTTGTATATTGGAAAAATATCCCCTTCCCCTTAGAAAAACATGCTAAATTTGTATTCCAAAGCAGAAGACTCTCTAAAGAATTCAGGATGAATGAATAAATGATCTAGAATCACCATATGATGGAAAATAAAATGGGAGAAATTTAGAAATCTTTCTCTCTCTGAATGTTTATTTCTGGGGAATACAGACTCTGAAGAATACATTTATCTATTACATTCAAAGAGTCATATTCCTCCTCATTGTCATCATGAAAGCAAGGAATGCACTCATTTTCCCAGATACAAAATACTGTGGTTTAATCTTGTAAAATATGATATCTGCAGAAAAGAAGTGAATTGGAGGATGTGAGTCTTGTGCCACAGAGAAAAAGCAAAAGCTATCATGTATGCATATGTGCACACACATACACGCAGAGAGAGAGAGAACTCATATTTCAATATTGTTAATTAAACAAAAGAACAACAAAAGAAATCACTGACTCTCTGCCAGAAAGAAACCTCCTACAACCCTTTGTCAATTGCAGCTAGAGCAAGAAGTATCTTTAGAAAATGGCAGAAATAGTTTATTAGGATGTACTTGTAGCACTTATATCCAAATTGCTCACATGGTAACTCAGAACTGCATCCAAGAGAACAAAGAGCCTTAATGGTTATGCATTTGTCAACTCTCCTGAAATCAACAGATGGACCTAGATGGGTATGCTATGTACTTGGGCCATATAAGATTTCCCACAATTCTATGGAAGAATTTCATATGACTGTGTACTTTGAAATAACATCCATGTACAACAAATGTCTAGGATTAATATGAAGGCTTTTTCTCAGGAAAAGGTGCACATAGCCCTTCCCAGAATATTCTAGTTTTAGAGAGAGAGGGTTAATTGGCAAAAATATATCCCTCTGCACAAGTGAGATACACCCTACTCCTTTTTTTTTATAGGGCCAGCATTCCAATGCCTAGATGGAAGAATAGGTATTCACATTCATTTCAATAGATGAGCTAACTAATGTCTCCTTCTATTGGAAAAAGCAGGGAAAAGTTGCTTGTTCAGAAGCTTAATATGTACCCTTGAAAAACAGAGGTGTATGTACAGGAATATCCTCTGCTGTAATAGTTTAAACTAGCCTACCAAAGACTACATATTTGCTGTGGGGGCACAGAACTCATCCCCCATATCAAAAGACACACAGTGTTGAGTTAGGATGGAAGGAAATGATAACATGCATTTAATGGAATGTTTGCACAAAAGTGCATTCATGTGAAATGGGAATTATCTGTCTGAGTGTCTGGTCTGGTAATAAAATGCTTGATGAAACATTATTTGGATTTGGACTATAAAACTTCTCCATCTGTAGAATTCTCATTTTGATGGAAGTCATGTGTAAAACTTGCTACTTGGCTACCCAGAAATGCACAAGCAATGAAATTTCTGATAAACACTTTGCAAATGTTTACACAATCAAATAAGGAGAAATGTTCATGTACTGTAACCAGAATCATCAGCAAAACGTTTAACTGATTCTGTTACTTTGGGTCAGTCTCAGGCTCTGATCCTTCAGACAATTCCCCAGAACTGACATCTACAGATTACAATGGTGTTTAATTTTGGGTAAGTGTGTATATGGAACCTAAGCGTTATAAATAGTGTTCAGTTTGGGTGATGTCTTCATTCCTGTGGTTAGATTATCATGGCCACTGTCACAAAGTGGCTGCTGTGTTAGATATGGGAAGTTATGGAAGAACCATTTTCCAAATAGTAAAATGTTGAAGTTGCTCCTTGCCACCTATCTTAAGCGCCCCCCCCCCCCCCCCCCGGCCACAATAACCCAACCATCCCAGTTACTTTCATCTTGTTTTTCTGGGCAGTTGGACAGACATCTAAAGAAAATCCTGAACTGTAGTCCCCCATCATTTTTGGGCCTCACAACTATTTCTGAAAAAATTGTGGGTTTTTTTGTTTTTGTTTTATAGTATGCTAGCTTTTTTATTAATTAAAAATATCTACTATTTTTCTTAAAAAGAAAAGTAGTGGTAGAACAGGTAAAATAGGGAGTCTGGCAGACTGTAGAAGTTCCCCAGGCACTTTGACGTTTAAAGGAGCCATGCTGGAGACTCCAGCTTTAAGCCATGCAATTTGAAGGAACAGATACATTTATACCATGATGTGCTACACAGCCTTCCCTAACTTTGCTCCTTCCAGACATTCTCAAATTGCAGCTCACTTGTTGGCTGGGAATTCTGGGAGCTATACTTTTAATGCATGTGCAAGTCCATTTATATCCTACTGATTTCATTGGGAAAGTTTAAATAAGCTTAAAATCCAAGATTGAAGGATGTTGGCTGGCCCTTTCGATTCTGTACAAATGAGAACTATTACAATAAAGGACTCAAATAAAGTACTGTGTTATTAAATGTTTTATCTATTTTACTATATGACCTTCATATTTTGTTTTCACTAGCTTGCCCCTGTGGCTCTCAGACAGCTGAAGTATGATAAACTTAAGCACTGATTCAAGTCTGCCCATCTAGTTATTTAAATCAGATTTGCAGACTAGGTGCAGATGGCTATCTATGTGTTGGTAAAAACTCTTCTTGGTGCCCACCAGGCTTTTGGCTTGCCTTGGTTTTTGTTTTTTTTTAAATGTTTCCATTATTTATAAATACATCCATACAGCCATATATTCATACATGCATACAAATATGTGTAGTATATGGAAGAATCCAAAGTAGTGAGCAGGGGTTTCTATATTCCTATGTCAGACTTGATTTGGGTTAAGGGCCTTGCAGGTAGAGGTTCTTCCTAACTCAAGATCTTTTTTTTGTGGGAGATACCAGGAAGTGCGTTTGTAAATGAGGGGTGCAGAGTTCTACACTAAACAATTATATGCATAGCTGTATCACTGACCTACGGCCTTTCCCCTGCTAATGCAAGCAATTTAACTGTGGTTCAGAATGCTTGTTTCTGTATTCTCTGTATAGCCTAAGATAGTAAAAGTTGTGTCATTTAACAACCCCACACTAAATCTGACATAACAATATTTCTGAATTGCTTCACCAATTCAGTAAATGCTAATTGGCATCCTCATTATAATTCTCTTGACAAAAGGAAACTCTACCAATTATAAGTGAACTGAGAGGCCTGAGCTGTGTGTCTTGACATTGATTGGTTTATCATCCCAGAGGTATCTTAGATAAACTCATGTTGTGCTACTAACATTGCATCGTTTGGAGCAGAATGTCTCATAGGGCATCCAAATTCTCATGGGTACCTACATATCTTCCCAGCACAGAA
This sequence comes from Liasis olivaceus, assembly GCA_030867105.1. Lineage (NCBI taxonomy): Eukaryota > Metazoa > Chordata > Lepidosauria > Squamata > Pythonidae > Liasis > Liasis olivaceus. The sequence continues at coordinate 44,249,024 of CM061348.1, read as the reverse complement.
GCAGATCTAAAGCTTTTCCCTTCCAAAGCTTTACTGATCCATCCTTTCTGCATACTCATGACAGATTCCAAAGACGTATTCCTGGATTTTGATCCTGCAACAGGCAAGGCATCATAGTTCATATCTTTACCTATTTTTGCACAATTATTCATTCTTTGTTTCAACTTTGTTTCAAGATTTGTCTTTTTAAGGATGGGGGGGGAAATGTCCATATAAATATCAGTACAGCCCTTTTCTTTGCAGTGCAAGCCACATCGAGACTGAGATCTAGAGCTCCACAGATTCCACTTGCCTTCCTTGTCATGGTGTCCCTTCCCAATTTTTATTTGCATTTATTTGTTTAGCTGGGAAACATTTTGCAATCCAAAGCAATTCCAGTTATTTATTTAAAATGTCTCTGTATTATACATGGGCCACTTACCGATTTTTTTTCCCAAAAGGAATTAATAAGCTTGCAGGGGATTGGGGAAGACAGTGGAAGATGGAGAATGACAGTGGGTTGGGGACAATGGGAAAGTGATGATGGGAGAAGGAGAAGGGAGAGAGATAGGGGTCAGGGTGTGTGAGAGAGAGATGAATGAGGCACACACACTTGTGGATGAAAGAATGCTCTATACTGTATGTGGGAGAAAGAAAAACAGGGAGAATGATCTTGACAGAGACAGAATAAGAAAGAGGAAAGATTGGGAAGTGTGCTTCTGAGAGAATGGCTAAAGAAATTATTTGGCAAATTAATAGATGTTTAACTTGACTGGGCTGTTTTTTGCAACTTGGGTGTTTTGTTGAAGCAAACATCAGGATTCCCATGACTAGCTTTATGTTCTCGGGTTCAGATTCTACTCTTGTTGTGTTTTTGTGTTTTTGTGTACTTAGGCTCAGGTCCTGCCTCTTACTGGTACTCAGTTACTTGTGCAAGTTACTTGTTGGGTGAAATTACTGTTCTGCCACAGAAGTACATTTTTATGATTAGCCACACAGCAGCCATCCACACAGCAGCCATTTTCTCACAGGCCATGCTGCCTATTAGGGCTATGCACACTAAGTTAATGGAACTCTTAAATCATCTGCATCTTTTTTCAGGCTTAGGAGGAAATGTGAAAAAAGATGTGTGTACTTTAATGAGGTGCCATGTTTATGTGAGGTTCTATGGGATGATATTCATAACACTTTTTTTAAAAAAAAATTCAAATGTGTCCATGTGCCTAGAGAATTTGAAATTATACCACTGAACAGTCTGATTTCATAACTTGCTCTGGATCAGATTGTAGAATTGTGTTTAACATTTTTGCCTGTATGAACTAAGTAGGTAATTCATAACCTTTAAATCATGCTGAACATCACCCAGAAACTCCTGCATCTATATCACTAGATAAAACATGACAAAAACAACCAGTCAAGGGCTGATAATGATCAATGGTCAGTTTTAAATGTTAGTTGACAGACAAGTTCTCAGTTGGCTTCAGCAAGGCCAGATAATCAACAGGTCCTCAAATGTGTTTCTACTTAGCAGATCACACATTTTGGGTGAGAACGAAGCAGAAGCTTATTCATCACTGGCTGTAAATATTACAAGCTGAAAGAGATTTAGCAAGTAAATAGTGTACACACTGTAGATTCAGAGAAGACTCATTTCTCAGAAGCAATAAAACAAGGAACTGCATATGATACAATCTTATTTTCTCTCAGTAGGAACCTTTGTACATTTACAATTAAAAACAGATTTATTCTTTAATTAAATTTAACAGCATATGGTGGTCTTCAGATTTAATTTAAAGCCCTCATACAAATATACCCATTTATATATCTATGCTGTACCCATCCTCCTGAGATGCTTACATAATAGGCAAAGTAACTATTTTTTTTAATGTATCTTTGTTTTTTAACTGTACTGATTTGCGCTAGAGCTGCCTCTTCAATGCAATGTTTTCTGATTTTTAATAGCCTTCTCAGAACTCTACTACTGCAGTGAATTCTAAGAATTTGCAATATTGTTAAAATGAGATGGGCAGTAAGTACATATTTATGAATCCAAATTATGGGTAATAGGATGTTTATTTTGATGATAGTATTCCTTAACATCGAGAGTGGGATATCTATATTCCAAAAAGCTATAGAAAAGACTTGCTTATTCGCTTTGTGGAGAACATCTAACAATGGGCACTAGCTTGGTGAGCTGATATCATCAGAGTTATATTCAAACATAGAAATATATAAGAAATATGTAAGGATATGCCCAACTAACAGTCTGCATGCTATATTCCAGTTTCTCTAGCTTATACCACGGATTGTTTTGTGTTACAGACTGATTTGGGGTACAGTCATAAATTTCCATTTTTTTCAGATCCAGACTTTGGTCATGGCCTTGTCAGTGAATACACCTGCATCTAGTTGTGACCTAGAGGTCAGGGGCAGAAGCTGGAGAATTGCTTTCAATGTGCAACATCTCAAGCAAAGGCAGAAGCCTTTTATATCTGTGAAAGCTCGTGGAATTATGAACTTGGTTTGCCTTTAAGAAGAATCCATCTTCTTCTATGCCAATTTGTTAATCATCATGAACAAGCCATTTTCATGTATTTATTCCTTTTCACAAGCTATTTTTGTAACTTACTCAAAATGCAATTTGGTTTTATTAATAAAGGTCAGCAATCACACAGGCACACACTTGGACTGTAATTCTGGTCTATCAGCAATGGCACTTGACTCCCTTTAAGAACTGACAGATGCAATACATCATCCAAAGATCAGATTTGTGCTTTTGGGTCCATGTAAACAAGCACATATGCACATACATATACATACAGAGATCCAAATATGACCTCAGTACTCTTTTAGCCATTTTGTTTTTTACTTCCATGTGTGAGAGGAGCCTGATACAATATAGTGCTGCCATGCTAGGAATTAGGAGAACTAGACTCAAATCCATGCAGTGCCATGACACTCACGTGAGTTACCCATTGCTTTTCTTATTACATAACAGGGCTATTTTGACAATAACATGGGATAGGCTAAAAACACCATTAAGTGGTATACTGCAGGTCTCCATTCTAGGTCATGTAGTGTTCAACAAATTTATAAATGACTTGGATGTCAACTTTGCAGATAACACAAAAATAAGGGGAGTAACAAACAAACTTGGCAGATAATATCAAATTGAGGAGCATCTTGACAAGTTGGAATGATGGCAGAAACCAACAAAATGAATTTCAACAAAGACTAATGCATTTGAGTAAGAAAAAAAATCAAAGATATTGATATAGGATGGACAAACATACTAAGCAGCAGTACATGGAAAAGGGGTCTGGGTGTTTTGGTGGATCATAACCTGAACATGAACCAAGCAAATGTAATCTTAGGCTGCATCAGTAGAAATATAATGTCAAGATCAAGAGAAGTCAGCATTCCTCTATATTCTGTGGCTACACCTAGGAAACTATATCCAGTTATGGACACCACAATTTAGGAACTGGACACTGACAAACTGGAGGATGTCCAGAAAACAGCAACCAAACTAATAAGGGGCTGGAAAAAAATGTAGGAGGAATGTTTGAAGGAGCTAGTATGATTAGCCCAGAGAAAAGAAGATTGTGAGGAGACATGATAGCTGTCTTCAAGTATCTGAATGGCTGTTGTGTAGAAGATGGAACAGAATTGTTAAGATTTGTTACAAAAGAGAATAGGTATTCAATATAAAGAAAGTAGATTTTTGTAGAACATTGTGTAGACATTTTCTAATAGTAAGAGCTGTTCAACAATAGAATGGATTGCCTCAAGAAGTGATGGACTCTCCTTCGCTGGAGGTTTTTAAAGAGAGGCTAGATGGTCATCTGTTAGGAATATAGTTGTAATGGATTCTTTTACTAGATGATCTGTGTGGTATCTTTCAAACTTTACATTCTATGATACTATGAAAGTACTCAATTCAGTCTTAGGTATTATTTGCTGCATTGAGAAAAAACTGGAAGATGAAAAGGCTAGTTGTCTGAAAGACCCAAATAATATCCACACTCCTCCATACACATGCATTTCCCTATTAATAATGGACTGGACATGTGAAGTAACAATGTTATGCAGAGGTTCCCATCTTTCTCTGTCCAAACATGTGTTTTGTAGGTGACTGGCATAATGAGTCAGCCTGCCACATACAGTGGAACCTCTAGTTACGAATTTAATCCGTTCTGTGACTCTGATCACAACTCGAATTGGTTGCAACATGAAGCACGTTTTCCCATGGGGTTCAATGTAAATACGGTTAATCCGTTCTGCCCTCCAAATTTGGTCGCGCTGCGAGGCACATTTCCCCATAAGGTTCAATGTAAATACAGCTAATCCGCTCTCCGACTTTGGTCGCTCCGCGAGGCATATTTCCCCATAAGGTTCAATGTGTCAGCCAGCATTGCACGGCTAGGAAATTCCCCAGGCGCGCTTTAGTCAGCCCTAGCGCAGAAAGAGGAAGTGCTAATGAAATCTGAGCTTTTGTGCACGCACGCACAGCCGGGAGTGGGAGCTTCCCCCCCCCACACTGATTCTTCCGCGTTCTTTCCTTTCTCCATAGCGACAAAAGCACAGTGAAAGCAATATCAGCGCGTTGGGGGGAAAGGCTTATGTCGCGCGCACAGCCGGGAGCAGGAGCTTTCCCCCGCGCTGATTCCTCTTCCTCAACTCCGTGCTCTTTCCTTTGTCCATAGCCCTTGGCATGGTGCACCGACAAAAGCCCAGTGAAAGCAATCAGCGCGCGGGGAAAGGCTTTTGTGGCGCGCACAGGGAGCTTCCCCCCCCGCACTGATTCCTCTTCCTCAACTCCGCGCTCTTTCCTTTGTCCATAGCCCTTGGCGTGGTGCACGCGAGGAAAGCCTTTCCCCCACGCGCTCAGATTAGTGAAGAGGCACCAGGTGGCCCTTTCATTAGCACTTCCTCTTTCTGCGCTAGCGCTCGAGCGGTGAAACTGACTAAAGCGCGCCTGGGGAATTTCCTAGCCGTGCAACGCCGACTGACACATTAAACCTTATGGGGAAATTTGCCTCGTGGAGCAAGCCTCCTTGCTACCGCGATCTCGCCCACAGGAAGCCGCGACCACGTGGCAGCAGGGCAAATGGCCGCAGATCCGGTTCATAGCTTGAGGCGGAGTTCGCATGTCGAGGTAAATTTTTGCGGCCGGAGCTGGTCGTATCTCGAAATTTTCGTAAGGTGGGGCGTTCGTATCTTGAGGTACCACTGTAGTTGCTGTAATGCTACATCATCTGAGAAAATCTGTTGTCTGAAAGCAACCTTGGTTGGAGAGAAGTGGATTTCATACCTGGAGTCTTGAAATTCAATTCCAATGTTCAATAATACAAGTGTCATACTATTCTATTTCCTCAGAATGTATGTTAGGAAATGGCTTGTTGGAGAATGTGCCTGCATTAAAATCTCCACACAGTTGGAAAGCTTGTAGGTCAGAAGAAAATACTTTCTTGATTGAACACAATTGGCTCTCGGTGTTTTTCCCCTTTTCCCTTTATCATGCAAAATGTGAGAAAGAAAAAAGAATTTACTCTTGTAAATATTCCTCCTTTGGGGGACAGTGTGAAGTACAAACTTTTCCATCATTTGTTTTTTCCACAAGAAATAGTTTAGATGTCACAGAGCAACTACAGCAAGCCATCAGAGAAATATTTTCATGACTTCATTCCTCAAAGCTTTCCATAACACGCTTGAGCGGCTTTGCAATTAAAAGTCCTTTTGCATATAAGTGATGAGTTTAATGGTTTTTAAAATTAACACAGCTGTGTTTGTAAAACACACACACACATATATATATATAAATAAATGGGAAGGTTACTGCCATTAAAATGCTGGGATTATAAAGCAATCTTTTGAATCTTCACATCTGCCACATGTCAGTGAAGTAAATATGGAAGGCCACTTCCAGCAAAGATGCCAGTTTTGTGGAAACAGATGTATTTGGCCTTCAGTTAGCATGTTAATACACTTTTAAAAAGGGGCTAAAACAGTGTTATTTAATGACCTACAAAAGTGGATTATTGCTATTTTATATTAATTGGATAATATAACTGGGTCATGTTTTATACTACTATGATATGGAAGCTGGCAGAGATCGGAATTGTGTGAAATTGGTTATACAGTATATATTTTGTTGGTTGCTGACTTCTTCTTGCATCTGTATTAGAATCTAGCTGAGTTTATCCTGCCAGATATATTTTAACTTATGGAACTAGATGTTATACTGAAGAATAATTTGATTTTAATTGCAGACTCCATTTTGTATATTATATATTGTATACCTTAAATACCTTGAAACACACTTATAGGTACAAATAAAATTAGCACTACTATCTAAGAGAGCAGTAGCAAGAAATGTAAGTCTATAGCAAACCAGGATAATTAGTTTTTGTTTGTGGCTTGGTAAGGATGATGATGGATGCCAACTCTCCAGAAATAATGTAGATGAGAAAGTACAGGTCTCAAACTCCCCATATGCTTTTTTCCATTTGATTTTGAGAGATGCATCTTGTTTCTTTTCTTTGGTTTTTGAATATAAGAAGCACAGGGATGGTGGACATTTTAAAAATGTGGTGTATCAGGGATGCCATAAGGTTATCTGGTATAGTTAAAGGTCTGTGTGTGTGTGTGTGTATGTGAAGAATGAGAGTGAGGGGGAAGAAGGGGGAAAGGTAGGAGCTAGGTACCGTCATCCACTGTGATAGTGAAACATCAAGATGGGTCTAGAACTCTGTTGTTTGAGAAACAGGTTTGTAACAGTAGATGCTTCAAATTCAACAGGGGGAAGTTGGGTTCTGCACTATAGAGTTTTGGCTGGGCTTTTTTGCCTTATGCTAAAATAAACATTTGGCTCTTATTCTAAAGGTTTACACTGTTGCTTACTTGTGTGGTTTGGGGGGTACTGTTATCATGAAAGCTGCATGGAAATTCTGAGTAGCCTTTCAATTATTTTCTTCCTATGAAATCTCTTTGCTTCATTCTAATTGTTTTCCAGCAGCATTGTACCTAAGTCTAAGGACTCATTCTCATGTCCTGCTTGTTGTGGCTTGAAGATGCCTTACTAACTGCTGTTGAGAGAAATGCCTTCATGACATTGGCTCCATCTCATCCCCACCCCACTGCTGAGGCAGCCAGGAACCACCTGTAGTTTTTCCAATTTGGAAGGAGTTATTGTCCTCCTCCTTTTCCCTCTCCTCCTGACCTACAGTAAAACTTCTCTTGTAGATAATCTAGAGTACTTTTGGGAGGAGCCCAGGGATGAAATAGTCATGGGCAGCAGTCTGCTTAATTCCAGTAGGCCTGTGAGGAAGTCTCCTGCAGGAAAGCCCACTCCCTCTCCTGTTGCTGGGCCCTGCTCCTCAACAGCCATTTTGTTTTGGCTGTGAAGGAAACTGCAGATCAGGCTTGCTCAGCCTCTTCTTCAGTTCTGGCTTCATGGTAATATCCACCTATGAGGTGGGTGGCACCTCAGAAAGAAAATTGCTGCACCTGTGCAAACACCCTCTTAGCAGTTGTATGCCTCATTTCATTGAGAAAAGCCCCTTTCCCAAATTCAGCTTCCCAGTTCATCAAAGTAGTCATTATCAATGGTTTGTACTCTGGGGAAGAGATGCCATGATTTCTCATTGACTATATTGGGGTGTGTATGTCTCCTTTTAAGTTGGATTATTAATCACAGGATAGATCCATAGCCCAGTATTAAATATTCATTGCTATCTAAGTAATTTAAGAGAACCAGTTTGGTGTCGTGGTTAAGGCTCTGGGCTAGAAACTGGGAGACTATGAGTTCTAGTCCTGCCTTAGGCACCAGGAGTTAACACTGACTTGAGGGCACACACACACACACACAAAAGGGAATTTAAACTAAAATCAATAATTAATTCGCTGTGGTTAGGAGTACATAGTCTTTTTAGTTCCATTACTTTGGGGTTCTGTGGCATTCATATATTCCACAAGGTACTTCAGTATTAATTTCCCCCTGGTTTCCATTTTTTTCTTTAACATTGATCTATTTGAAATTTAAATACACCACACAGTCTCTGAAAAGAGGCAGATTGATGTGTGGGGCGGTATGATGTGATATCTTCTATGAGGCTATTTCCCAGATCTATGTGTCACAAAGTTGTTTGAGGTCACTGTTTCTATTCTTTCATGGGTAAGTTGCTATGGTGGAAATATCCATGAGATTAGAAGTGCTGCCAGAACTGGCATTTGATTGCAGCAGTAGCTGGAGACAAATCTGAAAATCAATCTCTTTTTCTATCTTCCACTTTCTTTCTTTTTCAATAATTCATCCATTCAACCTGTGCTACTATGGCCCTTGACCAGAGAAAGATTTTAGTCTCTCTCTGTTGTTCTTGCTCTGCTCTGCTGTTTACTCCTTTTCACTCCCTTTTTCTCACTGCGGTATAATATACAATAAATATAACCCAGCTGGTATGCCAGCCTCTGAAGAGCCAACATGATTTTACCTGGAAGGAGGAGGAAACTGTAGCATTCCTCAACATGTGGGTTGAAGCAAAGATACAGGAAGGGCAGCCAAAGAAATCAGGTGTTTAAAAGACTGTAACTGCAATCTGAAGCCATGGGTACAACTGTTTAGCAACTAAGAGTTGCATAAAAATGAAGAGGTTGCAGCTCAACTGCAAGCAAGACATAGAGCGCAATGCCAGGCCCAGTAATGTTCCTCCATGGCAAGATACTGAAACACATTTTGGGAACTATCCTCTGTTTATGGGTGCTCTGGGCAAGGATGGTGTGCAACTAAACCAGTCAGAGGTGGAGTCTCAGCTGAAAAGCACATTGGCCAGTCTGCAGGTGCCAGCTTCACTTGTGAAGAAACCAATCAATCCCACAGGCCATCAGTGTCTGTAGCTTTCTATGAAGGATACTTTGGGCATAATCAGATGCATCAATCTAACCAGGTTAACATCATCATCACCATCATCCCATCACACAATATGTCTGAAGGAAATATCCTCTAATATGGCAATGTAGGATCAGCAGAACACAGCCAGTAATCCAGTTTATTCCAATGCCATGTCCTGCAAAGAATATTTAGTAAGAGGTGATTGCAATCACCTCACTGTTTGCAATGAAATTCAGGAGTTGGAACATTAAATTACATGGTATGTGCTTATCCTAGTATTGCCATCAGAAAGATGGTTAACATGACTTTAGAACAATAGCTGCTTTTCAAAGATGCATATGTTCTTTTAGAGTATAACCTCAGTATTTGGAACAAAGATACCAAGAATTATGTACATTTTGTACATGGAAAACAGCCAATGGAAGGTGAGGAAGGGTCAAAGAAGAAAAGTTTCAAATGATTTGATCAAATTTTGAGGAGTAGTATGCTTATTCTGGGCTTTTCTTCCCTCTTTCTTTTTTAAAATGTTAGTGTTGTATCACGTTATAATCACAATTACATGCCTAGTTTGCCTTATATAATACAAGTAGTTTTAAAAGATGTGCTGGACTTCAGTTCCCAGAACTCTAGGTTGTGGTAGTTAGGAATTCTGGGAGTTTAGTTCCAAAACATCTGGAGGACACCAGAAGAGGGAAGGCTAAACTATTGCATGATGTAATATGCCTCCCATTTGAGTTATATCCAGCAGAGATGCATCCAAACTACACCTATGGGTGAATCTCCACCATGCTGTCTTAGACAACTGAGTGACCAAGAGCACAGTTAGCATCCTTTGATCCCCCCAATTCAAAACATCATCTCTGGAAGCTAATACTGTTCTCTCCAACATTGTGCCTCCCCATGGACTGGCCTTGCTGTCTGGGAATTTTGGAGTTATGTGCCCAGCACCCTCAGAGGGATCAGACTAGGACAGCTGGAGTAGCATCATGTGATTTAAAGTACTTGACTACTTATTTACGCCTGTCTTAGTGCAGAATAAAGCCTTCAGTTTTATAACTCTAATTTCATTAATCTCATTACTTCCAATCAATAAATTATGTTTTTATTAGTATTTTACATTAGTACTTTTTGTTCTGGAAAGATGAGAAAAAGGGGAAAATCTCCCACAATCAAATACAGTTTGTAGTACGATAGACTTCTAATCTTTCCCTCCACACATAGGTGTCACTGGGGGAGGTTCAAAAAAGATGGCAGCCATGACCGTGCACTGCACATAAAAAAGGAGTGGGGCTTAGGCTGTTTGGCCATGGCCACCATCTTGACTTTTTTGACACTCCCCTTCCCCCATAGGTGCCCTGCTTCCACCCCCAATTTCTGGCAAAATAATTCACTATTGCATTGATCTTTGGAATATACAAAAATTTAAGAGCTGTAATCTTTCATGTAACTTTCCCTTTACTTGTTCTTAAGAATAATCAAGCGAAGAGATTCAGTGCATTGCTCCCTCACTCTCTGTAATCCAGGTGTGCATAACAGGCTTCAAAAAGAAATAAAGAAGCTCTAAAAACAAAGCTGACAAGCTTGTAGAGAACTGAAGTGAGAACCAGTCTATGGTTCTGCAATTATAGGAGCTACTCCCAAGTAAATATGTCTAAGAGTGGAGGCTCCTCTAGGATGCTGAATCTTATTTATGGTGAATTTGTTAGATTTAGCATGGCATGTGAACATAGCTAATTACTATGCATTCAATAAATCATAATGAACTATGGCTTAATGCAATGAGTGAATCTATAGTTATAAAACTAGTATAGCAAACTTGATAACGACATATGAGAGAGAAAAGATCCCTATTACATTTCTTTCTTTTTTCAGAAGCTAGAACGAGTTCTTCAGATCTAGAAGAGTTTGTCACACTGGCTTTTTTCATGTACTGCACTGAATCACAATCAAGCAAGACACATTTTAGTCTAGTTTGTGCCCACATTGAGTTCACTGAGTACACCATGATTAAGCAAACCATGGGTAAGTGTACTGAGAGAACACAGCCAGTTTTTATTGTTTCACATTTAACTCTTGTAATATTAGTGACTTCATTATCAGAACTGAGCTGACTGCTTTTCATTCTTTAAGAAAACCCTAAAAGAATCTAGAAATCAGTTTATTTTAGAAGTTGTATAATTAACTCTTCACACTAAAGTAATGTAGCTTTAAAAAGTCTCTTCCTGTGTCCTCCCTATTCTAATATTTCCTTTCAGACAGCTCCCTTGGTACCATTTCAATAAGTATTTTATGAAGGCGATTTTCAGAATTTAATTGAACCTCATTTAACTGCTTAAAACTTTCTAAAAAGCTCCCAGCTAGAGCTGTGGGGAAAACAAGATTTTAATGAGATGGAATTCCAGACTGAGGAAGATAAACAGAGATTCTTTGATATTCCAAATCTTATATAATAGGATTTCTTCTTTAATGCTGCCTGTATGTTCTTATTTATAAAAATCAGGGATTACATAACAGACAAACAATGTTGCAGGAACACCCTTTTTAGTCAGGCTATTTCCCTTGTTGATGACTTATATTTCACAAAGTACCATTCTTCTGGAAGTGTTTGAGCTGGTGCCCTTGGCAAGGCCTCTTCTAATTTGCCAATTGTTGGTAATGAATTTCCAGAGACTCAGCTGTGAAGGATTTTTGCCTTTTTTTTTTTAATGCAAGAGATTAAAATGCATGACCTCAAACAGTGCCTTCCCCATCTGGTTTTCTTCCAAAAGTAGCTGAATTCAATTGGCTCTGTCATTAGGAACACAATACCACTCTTTCTTGGGCTTCTGAACAAATATAGTTATGTTCCTGGGAAATGGGGAGAAACAGCTAAGATCAGTCAAATACTGTGAATAGAATAAAGGATTTAGATCCTCAGGAAATGTTCCTTTTATTCAAAAGATTATTTATCATTTAAGTAGCAAGGGAGTCTCAAGAAATTTTAACTAGGGCATCAAGATCAGTGACACGATGCCTGTTGGGAAGAAGAAAGAGCAGCCAATGATTGGGAGAACCAACTAATTCCGGTTTTCTTCCCATCCTTTCTTTGCAGTGGCACAAAGTTTAAACTACATGATACAGTAGATATGCAGCTTGCAGGTGACCCACATTTTTTTCTACCTTAATACGTATGTCCTAAGGCCTGGTCCAGACTGAGACCAACACATGCAGTGGGAGGACTTAATTCTCCTCCCAAGATATTTGGTTCTGCAACCCACCTCCATGTGTTTACACTTTATGAATGTAGCTCTGTTCCTTAAAACATAACTGAATTTAAGAAAAATAGTATATTACACAATGAAGTGTAGTGTAGTGGTTAAGCTGTTGAACTAGGAGAGGGGAGGCCCCAATCCAGGTTACCCTCAGTCATGGAAACTCACTAGGTAACCTTGGATAGGTCAATTTTCTCTGCCCAACCTACCTCATAGGTTTGTTGAGGGGAATAGTCCAAGTATAGTGCTATGAATGCTACCTTAGCTTGTCAATGAGAGGTAGAATATAAATAAAATAAATAAATCTGTCCTGGTACTATTATACAAGAGGTATAGAGCTATCAACATGAAAAATAAGGTTAAGGGCAGATCACTCACAGATGTATGCCCCATCTCCTTCCACATACAATCTCACAGAGAGATGTCTTGGAGCAGAGATAGATGTTTTAACCTTTACTTCTAACAGTCTCAATCAGCATAAGCAATAAGGAGTGGTGGAAGATGATATCAAAAGCATCTAGATCAGTGTTTTTATGCTGTGCAGGGAATTCTGGGAGTTGAAGTCCACACATCTTAAAGTTGCCAAGTTTGAAAAACACTGATCTAGAGAAGCTTGGTTGTCTACATCTCTTCTCTAGACATGTTTTCTGGACATTGGTCTTGATGGTCTGTTCTCGTCTCAGTTGTATGGGATACTAATTGAGGGCTTCCCCTATGCTTCGGTCTTAAATAAAGACAAAAATAGGTGGGAGGTACTGGCAGATAGGGATACTGAGCTCATTATCATCTCTTCAGGCAGGGAGATGGGTCCAAAGGTAGAGCAACTGGAAAGTAAGGAAGAAGGGTGTATACAGAACTTGAACTGAAGCAAAGATAGTATAGATCAGGACTATGCACACTTTGAAAATGGTTAGGAAGAACTGCATCAGAGATCCTATGAATGCAATACCTCTATGGTACTCTTTAAAGCAACCTGACTTCTTTCAGGCTTCTGTGTGAGCCTGAAAAAAACAGGTGCTGCTGCTTTAAGATTCCATAAAGGACCCATTTTTTTAATAAGGCACTTTGGCCAAAAGCCTGAAAAAAGCAAGCTATTTTAATTAGTACCAGAGAGGTGCTGCAGGACCTCTGATGTAGTTCTTCCAAATCACTTTCAACTGTGCACAGCCTATTGAAGTTATTCATTAAATATATTTTCCTTTTTCTTCAGGTGTCTAGATCTTGTATGTTAGGTCATGCTAAGTAGACATTATTCTGTAGTTACTGTTGTTATCCCAGGCCTTTCTTTAGGATAGAAATTCTAGGCTTTTTGACCTGGAAACCTACTATTTTTCTCTTGTCATAAATAGACTAAAATATCTCTTCCTAGGTCCAGCTTAACACATTTAGTAAATCTTACCTCACTTACTTACTTCACTTGTTATATACACATAAACATATATCAACATGAAAAACAAGGGCTTTGAAAATAGCTTGCAGGGTTTTTTCTCCTTCAATTCCCTGCATTTCTCTTTTTGGGTCATAAACTGCCTCATAGTTCCCTCAGTAATTTAGTTTAGAATTAAAAACCCACCAATACCCAATGTTTACCCTCCATAGTTAAATCCCATTAGTCTATATCCCTCAATTCCAAATCAAAATGAAAGAAAACCCATTCTTTTTCTCTTTTGCTAGAACACCTCAGGGGTGCCCACAGTGTGTGAGTGTAAAAAAAAAGTCAGGATGGTGGCTGTGACCACGCAATCAAAGTCCTCCACTTTTTTTACCTCTCTCCACCAACACCCCCGGAATGACTGCAACAGCAGGACCTTCCAAGCAGAAAAAAGCCTTTTCTTACTGGAATCCAAACAAATAGAAATAATACCTCAAGCAGTCAGCTTGTGCCAAATCCCATACATCTGTCCAATTCAAAGGTCTGGCATAGGCCTTTACTGCCCTTCTGAGTTCATGACTGGTTAATGGATTAAATAATAATTTATTGAGAAGGGCTGTCAATTATTCTTTCCCTCCCCTGTTTATCCTCCTCCACTGCTTTTTCATATGCAGAGATTATTTCTATGTCCTTCTCCTGTATCTTTAAGGAGGAGAAACTCTGTGGGAATCTTTGTATGGAGGAAGTTGTTTCCTAGCATCACAAAGATTCAGGTGGGATAGTGATCAAAGTAGAAGATCTGAGCAAATATACAGTAAAGGTCCTAGATAATGTTTTCATGTACTCAAGTAGCCTAAGCTTCATTCTCGTGGAGCAATCATACTGAATTGAAAAGTCTGAAGCATTGAGACTAAGATGCTAAAAATGTCATAGTGAGCAGGTTTGAGATAATTTAATGAATCCACACACATTAATAAAGATAATTAATTTCCTTGTGGCAATCCCACCAACATATAAAGGTGAGACTAAATTTCTTCAGGATTTTCCTGCCATAGGGACTGAGGAAAAAATGACAAAACATGTTGTGATGTCATAATGTAAGCCATCTCATTCATACACTTGTGTTCAACCTTGGGACACAAATATGAAAGGCCTGGATTCATGCTGGGATGTTGCAATGCACATTTCTTCCATGTTTCTGTGTTTACACTTTGTACTAGAAGCCTGTGGTGACTGAGCTTTATATCACTATTTTACCTAGTATTTTTACATACGTAAATTGACCCAGAATGACATCCCTATGCTGACATCCCATTTGGTCATAACAATAATTTAATCTGCAGAGAGATTTTTAATGTACTATTGCAGGCTATTCCCAACATGGCACCTTCACTCTCCAGATATTCCGCAATTCCCAGAAATTTCCAGCTAGCATACTAATCAAAAACAGGGGTTGCAGTGGTTACATTGTTGTTGTCTTAAAATAAAAAGTAGCAGGACCAAATTATGCTCCCTGTTTGGTGAGGAAGTATACAGTTTTCAGAGGGAGGCAGGAAATACATCAAATTAAGGAAAAGCTTAATACAGGAAGTGCATAAAATGGAGATAACTGTTGTTACTCAGCCAGTTCTTTTATACGGTTTTCTTTACTAGCAAAAATAAAGTTTGCTCATCCTTAGTTCATTGGCAAAGCAACACTTCTTATATATATTCTCTCTGCCCCTTTTCTTTAACTTACAAGAAAGAGAGTGGTAGGGGAATGAAATCTTTCATTTCATAGAAGCAAATTGCTAGGAAAAAATAAAAAGTGGCCCCTCTATCTGTTAAAAATCTGTTTGCTCTTACCCAGGACATAAATCTCATGGTTTACTACAGCTGTGCTGAAGCGGTATTTCGAATACTTCATCGGTGCACACTCTGTCCATTTGTCTTGGCTTGGGTTATACTGCAACGTTCTGTTGCTTAATCGATCAGGCTCATCATCAGGAAGATCCATCTGTGTGAAATATGACAGCCATATAATAATACAACATTTGGAGCCCTCTGCACACACTTGCATGCTATTAATCACAGAGGACAGCTGAGCAGATAAATAACATAAACACATCAATTATAGCTGTGAAGTGATTCATACTGACTAGGCTTTCATAGAACCCATGACTTGTGGCTTAGAAGTACATTACAGAAGACACAGGAATAACGACACATTTATATTCTGCAGCAAGGAAGCTGAGAATTTGGGTAATAACAAACCATCTACAGACACAGCTCTGACAGCACATAGCTCTTTTTACAAGGATGCCATGAAGTCGCAAGAAGAAAGTCAAAAACCTCTTACTTCCCCCTTGAGATCAAATTTTGATTTAGCTTCTTATTTGATTAGGCCACAACTTCCCAGAGGGAGTTTAAAGATTTATATAAGAATGCTTTAGGTGAAATAAGGTAACATAAATGTAAAAACTAAAATCTGCACTTCTTTTAATTTTGAAAGGATTTTGAACTTATCTTTAGCATGCCCTGCCCCATTTCTTTTTCTCACGTATTGTCATCAGGGAGGGGAGGGGAGGGGAGGGGAACAATTATTAGACCTGGTTTTATGAATGTTATCTCCATTCATATGTGTATTCAAACTGCAATATGCATGTGTGTCAAGATGGATGTTAGGAAATAGGGGATCTTTTCCAGAGTTTATTCGCTATATTTTAACAAACTGGGAAATAGTGGTTCTGGAACAGGAAGGAAAATAGCTAAAACAATACACAAGTTTAAAAGTACATATTTTCTTTTTAGTACATATACCTGTTAGAAAAGAGATCAGCAGCTAGCTCGCTATTCTAGCACATGGACCAGTAAGTTACAGATGGAAGCAAACAAATTAAGATTGGCCAAGTAAAGACTGGCAAGAGATCTAATGGAAATAGCAGGGCAAGTATATGAAATGGAAATTATATGGACAAAGCTCAGGGGCTGGTGACTGCAGTTGTCCATGGAGATCTCTCAGATTTTCTAGTGTTTGGGTACAGTAGTTGTAAGCAGAGAATTTTAAATGGAGCTCCTCCTTCAATATCAAATGACTGGAGAAGAAGGCAAGGAACTTGATGAGGATAAAGAAGAAATAACTAAAAAAATACTCCAAACTTTCAAATGTGATTAAATATTTGTGCGTGACTCTCTAGGCTCCCTGCCTCACCATTAGCACTAACTCATTATTAACAACATATGGAGAATGTGAAGCTATGTGAGAAGCAAAATGCAAAGAAAGAGCTGCAGTCAATATTTAGAAATAAACTTGGGATCAATGGGTAGTACAGCTTTCTTTTTCTTATTACACAAAGCAATAAAGTAATTCAAGAAAAAGGGTTAGGAGGAACCTAGTGGGATAAGAGCCAGAGTAAAATGGGCATAGTGCTAGGAGATCAAGCAACCTCTGGTCTAATCTTCAGTTCTCTGACAGCAAGCCTATTCTCACCAATTATTGAAAAGGAAAGACAAGATCAAAGATAGTCTCAAAGAAACCAAAGGGCTTAAATTCTTGGGAGATAGACTTAGGGTTGTGTAGAACACAAACTGTAGGATACAGAGTGATTCTAGGGAATGAAAGAAAACCTTAGGGAACTTCCTGGCTCCTTGACTGAATGAAAGCTAATTAAACTGAACCATGGAAAAGCCATACCACAGGACAATGCTGAATTCTATCACACATAGGGAAACATGAATTTCTACTCTAGGAGACTTTCCTAAGACTTTCAACACTTCCACCTGCAATCCAGCAGCAGATCTTTTCAAGCAGCCCCAAGTTCTGATTGCTCTGCAAACACCAGAAATGAGATTCCACATCTCTGCTACAGAAAGTTCACACAGTCATGCATCTCCCAAACTTTTTCACTTTGAACATGCTGACTCCTAGCCATACTCACTGCCTCCTAGCTGCAGATTACAATGTGTCAGTGGAAATAACACAAATGATCAGCTGGCCAAGTTTGTTCCCCATTAGGGACACCTTGCATACCAAACAGGTCATAGCATGATAAGACTGACAAAAGCTATCTTAAGTAGTGCCTTAAAGAAAGGAATACTATGTGTCCTTCCAAGAGCAGATGAATTTAAAGGTACTCTCACAGATTAGTTAATCAGGCTATAAGACCAGCAATTATATATGCATATATCTGCAGCTTCATGAGAACAATTACCTTTAATCAATGGAGGAAGTACACAGACAATGAAAATTTGATCCTTTGCAACCATCTGTTTTTTTTTTTTTCCTTTTCCCTTTTTATTCTTGGCAGCCTTCAAACCTCTGGCTCTGCCACCTTCTTTGAAACAAATAGATTCTTTGGTCAAATGCTAGGATGATGCCAGTGGAAATATAATTCATAAACTACATACATATAGAAAACTAACATGTCTGGATTCTTCAATAAAAATGTTAACAAGATTGGATGGAGTTGGGTTCATGCAGCCACATGTTGCTGCTAAACCATGAATCTCCAGAAAACTAAACAGATGAACAAAGCCTAATAGATTTTTTAATTTCTTTTTTTTAAATCAGAATCGTTCAGTAGTCCCAACAATCAGTTTGATAACTAAATTAATGACATGTAGTTATTACTTAATGGTAATAATACTTAATGGTGTTAATAGCTTGTTGTTTAATGGCGCTAATGCTTAATAGTATTCTGACACCTAGGATAGCCAAGTCCTGATTTGTTTCAGTAGTTAACAGAAGAAATGGTTTTGTGGACTCTGAGGTCTCCATTTTAAGTTTCTAGCATATCCTGAAATGTTACTGCAATGATTACTATACAATATACTACACTATACAATAAACTGCTTTGAGTGTGGTCATTCTTTGCAGCCAGCTATGGCCAACTAAGCAAAAGAGGGTACTGGTGACTCTAAAACAGGATGCATAGTCTGTAGCCCTCCAACTCCACTCAGCATAGCTAGTGATAGGAGTTGATGGGGGCTATAGTTCAACAGTAGCTGGCGGGCCATCAGTTCCTCATCCCTCATTTTTCATTCTGGAAAAATTACCATAAGGGATTTTTTTTTTTTTTTGCTTCTTTAAATCATTCTGTGACACTGAATTTAACTGGATTCTTACACATTGAGAGCTGCTTTTGCTGCATTAGAGTAATGAGGGTATGATCATGACAGCCAGTGTGGTAAAGGTGTTTGACTACACTGGGGAGGCCCAGATTCAAATCCACTCCCAGCCATGGAAGTCCACAAGGTAAGCTGGGGCCAATCAGTCTCTTTCAGCCAACCTACCTCACAGGGCTGTTACTGCGGGGGAAATGGGAGGAAGGGGTGCTATAAATGCCACCTTGAGCTCTTAAATGGAAGACAGCAGATAAACCAATAATCAACTCTCACCATCTGAGATGCATATCCAGATGAAATATTTATGGCATTTAAACTTTAAGGTAAAAAAAAGAATAGGCAATTTGGTCCTCATTTTAAGGACATTTTCAGAACCATGTCCCATTCAGAACAGAGAGAGTTTTCAACCTAAGCTTGTCAACAAATCAGGAGTCTAATAGCACCTTTTCCAACTAACAAATTTTATTACAAGGCATATGCTCATGAAAACTACAGCCTTTTAATAAAGCGTAGACTAACACAGCTCTCCTATAAAACCTACACTTGAAAAACTTTACACTTAACACAGATGGTCAGTGCTTGTAAGTGTTACTGCACTTTGTCTCTGAGAATATATAGAGGGTCTCCCTTGCAGGCAGAATGGTGGAAGGCAGAAACTAAAATTCTGTGCAAGATGCCTGAAGAAGGGATCTGGAGTGCTATTGCTGGGAAAGCGATACTGCTTATGCATTTGTTTCTGCTTGCTCAACCTGTACCATATATAAATAGGCCTGATACTATCATTCATCTGACAAATTCTCAGCTCCAAAGGAACTTTCCCATTTTGCGAATGAGGTAAAATGGACTAATATGAATGTACAAGCTCACCCACAAAATGCCTGCTCTAAAATAATAAAAATGACGGATGCTTACTTTGAAATAATAGATCGTCTTTAAAGCACCAACAATGCCACTGTTTTCTTCTTTTATGTTTCAACTCATATATTACACTTGAGTCCATAGCAAGTGTTTGCTTTAAAATTGGTTTAATTTTATAAAAGGGCCCTTGAGATGTAGTTTCATGGAATTATGAGATTAAGGAGCTGGTACTTTTATGCAAGCTATCATATCATGTAAGGATTAAACTGATATACTGATTTGTTCAATTTCTTCTTCACCCCTCATTCTCTTTTCATTTTCCATTGTATCATTTAGATTATTTCTAATCTTTATGCAGCATTTTGTAAATTTTAGGCACTTTGTATATGTAGACATTCCAATGTCAAGACTAATATAATACCTAAACACCTTTCCCATGTTTTCCAAAACTATTTCTCTTTAATACATAAAACAATAAAATTCACACAGAACAGGAAGTGGATCAATATTTGTGTGTATTAAATACATCTCCAAATATCTGCAGTCCTGCTACAGCAAACTATATAGGAATTTGCCTGCCTTCATGCTTTCCATTGCCTTTATTACTTGTCAACAGGCTCTGGGGGCACGACTTATATCACTAGACTGAAAGGTTCATTTTAAATGAATTGTCTCCAATTTTTGTGTGAGAAGTTGCAGTTAGCCTCCTGATTCACACAAGATCAGTATTAAGAAGACCCGCCCTGCTTTCATACATAAGAACATGAGAAGATCTCTATGAGATCTTTCAACCAGATTGTGTCCTGTTTCATGCAGAGGCCCATCAAATCCTTCTGCAAAGCTTATCAGCTTGGCTCAACCTTTCCCATTCCCAAATTCCTCATGTGATGGTTCTAACTTTTCCCCCCTCCAAATCTAATCTTGCAATTTAGCCTGGAACAACTGCCCATATAGCAGCCTTGCTCTATTTCAGTTTCTTGTTTCTGCCCTTCCTTCAGGACTTTGTCAGATATGTGGCTCCAAATGCTCCTGCCATTTCCAGCTACAATTTCCTCAGCATGGAAAAAGAAATATGAACTTGATCTAGCAACAGATTAATATATTTTGCCTCTTGAAGCAGATAACAAAATGACTAAATCTAAACTGGGAAGTGCAGCACAGGTTGTGTGTGACACACTCTCTCCTCTAATATCTTGTCCCTTCTTCAGCACCTATTATCTGAGACAACTGTCTCATTTTGCCCAAAGGAAGGGCTGGCTCTGGCCCATTCTGTCTCAGGTTTCCACAATATACTATGGATTTAATATGGTAGCTAACATAAACTCCGTAATCCATGAGCTGTTCTGATTTTTAAGCCCTAAAATTTTCTAAAAAGTCTACCCAGAACTAGGCTTCTTGCATTAACCTTTGCCAAAGAAGACATATTTGCAGACCTCACAAAATTTTCTCAATACAGCAGTTTTTGTATTGATATGTCAGCAAACCTAAAGCAATTTTTTTGCTCTTTGAAAGTTGTTTAGCTATCACTATTGTAATTTATTGCCTCATCTGCAGTCCACTCCTGTTAAATCAGAAATAAATCTTATTAAATGGAATTAGTCCAAGTTAGGTGCATAAATAGCCTAAATGCAACCTAAATAGCCCAACAGTCTCTAGGCTTTATTTTCCTGAATTGAATGAGTTTTATGTTGACCTAACTTTTCTATATGATTTTTCTTTTCTTGCATCAGAGGCTAATGCCACAATAAGATAGGAAGTGTTCTTTTTCCCAAAATATAATTTGTTATTTGAATTTACTTTTTTGTATTTTGAATTCTTGAGATAGAAGCATCAGTATGCATCATAGCAGAACACCCAATCTCAAACTGCAATCCTATCCACATGTTAGTTTTTCACAAGTTTAAATAAAATGCTTCCTGCTGATCTTCCGTATGTACAGTAGTGCCATATCCAAAAATTGCACAACACATTTTCATATCTAAGGACAGAAAATACAAACACAGCTCACTTCCAGCTGTAAAAATACAATATAGAAATGATACTTCTGTACAATATATTTGGTGAGGGAGTGCCAAGCTATACTCACTTACTTTTTAGAGGGCATCTAATACCACTTCATCATCCACTAATTATATTTTAGATTTTCCCTGTGAAAAATATAAACTGCAGAAAAGAATGGGTATTTTTCAGAAGAAAATGCTATACAGTAGGTGCTGCTATTGCTAAACTTTCACCCTTTCTGAAAGACAGAGTTTTAATGTGAGCAGCGAGTGTTCCAGCTAATTGCTCTTCCTTAACTCCCTCATCGCTACCACTCAGAAAGGCTTCTGTACTGAAGTGTAACATAATACCAAGCTTGTGGACACTCATAATGGCTTTCATATAAAGGTTGTACAATTTTTTGGCTGCGTTGCCACAACCATGATTGCAGCCACTCAGGACCTTTCTATATAGTTCTGCTATATCACCATGGTTATAGAGTTGCTACATCCAAGGACATTGATTTTATTTTTTAAAAACCAATCTTCCCTCACCCTTGCTTTCCACAGAGCAGTCTCTCAGAAGGCTTTTCTTTTTCTTTGCAATTACTGGATAAATGTAAAAAATGCATATTGAATAATAAAATACATGTATTAACAGGGGGGAGGGGGCGGTTAGTAAGTTATTCTATTTTTGTGGCTAAAGGATGAATAGATTTTTGTTACTTCACACTGCATAATTGCAATGAAACACTGTTTGATGTTTTCTGACAGCTTTAGACACACAAAAATACAGACATGCCCATGATTATGGTGTTAGGAATAGCAGCATATATCGGAAAAGGTACAGACAACTCAGAAGTATTCAAAATTTATTTCAATATAAGTGACAAATGCTTGGGAAACAGATAGCTTAGCAGTCTGGCAAGCCTCACATAAAAACAGCAGTATGCTCAATAAAGTGCAAATTCTATTGTAAATCCACTTCTAATGTACTACAGAATAGCAATCAGTGAGCAGCACTAGAAGCCACCTTTCTAGAAGAAGCCAGAATAATTTATAATTTGCTTTCTCTGAAATGAGACTTAAAGTCTGCCATGAAGGGCAGATTATCTTTCCCCATCCATCAATAAGGTCACATCAAGTACTGACAGATAGCATTGATGTGGTAGAATATATAGTTCATCGACATATCTCCCCCCTCCCTCAGTGACTTTCAAACCAAAGTAACTGAACACTGATACACTAGTGAAAATTGGTGTATTGCGTTAGTCAAGAGAATGAGCTGGAAAGTCCAGTTAAAATCTCATTTTCCTTCTGAATACATAATTGTTCAATCTTGAGCAAGTCAGAATTCTTCAGCCTAAAAAGTCTCAGGCAGCCAGTGGCAAAGACTGTCTGAGGAGACGCTGGAGAGTCTCTACCAATTACAGCAGACAGTAACTGGATTAACTGAATACACAGACTGATCCAGCATATGCACTAAGGCCACAAAGCCAAAAGAATTTTTTTAAAAGGCAAGAGAAAAGAAGTATCGCCCCACTGCCCGAAAGAAAGCATGTCCATCAGCAGTGGCTTTTGTAATTTTTCTGAATGGCAATGATTGCAGTTACATTCCAACTGTGAAAGCTGCTTTAACAAGCAGACAATGGTGTCAGAGAGCGATGCATGTCCTGAAACACTTAGCAACGTTCCTTACCTGTGGGGTCCATCCTCCGATGACATACAGCCTGTTTTTCACGGCAACCACTGCATGGCAAGCCAGTGGCACTGGGATGGGAGCCAAAGTTCTCCAGTTCTCCTGCTCCATGGAGTACTTCTCCACAATATTGGTAATGTGGTATTGGTTTTTCAATTTCATTTGCCCTCCTATGATGTATAGGTCATGATGGATGGTGCCCAAAGCATATAGCTCACGAAACTGAGCTGTGCACAGGCTTTGCCAAAATCGATTTCCATGACCCTCATACCTGTAATGAATCCTCATATTAGAATTTCCTTGGTCACAGTTTATACATGTACAGGTGAAACTCGAAAAATTAGAATATCGTGCAAATGTTCATTTATGTCAGTATGGCAACTCAAAAGGTGAAACCAATATATGAGATAGACGCATTACATGCAAAGCGAGATATGTCAAGCCTTACTTTGGTGAATAATTGTGATGATTATGGCGTACAGCTTATGAAAACCCCAAATTCACAATCTCAGAAAATTAGAATATTACATGACATCAATAACACAAAGGAAATAGAACAATATCGGACCTCTGCAAAGTATCAGCATACATATGTACTCAGTACTTGGTTTGGGCCCCTTTTGCAGCAATGACTGCCGCAATGCGGCGTGGCATGGATGCTATCAGCCTGTGGCACTGCTGAGGTGTTATGGAAGACCAGGATGCTTCAATAGTGGCCTTCAGCTCCGCTGCATTGTTCAGTCTCATGTCCCTCATCTTTCTCTTGGCAATGCCCCATAGATTCCGTATGGGGTTCAGATCAGGCGAGTTTGATGGCCAATCAAGCACAGTAATCCCATGGTCATTGAACCAGGTTTTGGTACTTTTAGCAGTGTGGGCAGGTGCCAGGTCCTGCTGGAAAATGAAGTCAGCATCCCCATAAAGCTCGTCTGCGGAAGGAAGCATGAAGTGCTCCAAAATCTCCTGGTAGACGGCTGCGTTGACCCTGGACTTAATGAAGCACAGTGGACCAACACCAGCAGATGACATGGCTCCCCAAATCAACACAGACTGTGGAAACTTCACACTGGACTTCAAGCATCGTGCATTGTGTGCCTCTCCATTCTTCCTCCAGACTCTGGGTCCTTGGTTCCCAAATGAGATGCAAAAGTTGTTCTCATCAGAAAAGAGGACTTTGGACCACTGGGCAACAGACCAGTTCTTTTTTTCTGTAGCCCAGGTAAGACGCTTCTGACGTTGTTTGTTGTTCAGGAGCGGCTTGACAAGAGGAATACGACATTTGAAGCCCATGTCCAGGATCCGTCTGTGTGTGGTGGCTCTTGATGCACTAACTCCAGCCTCAGTCCACTCCTTGTGAAAGTCCCCAACACTTTTGAATGGCCTTTTCCTGACAATCCTCTCCAGGCTGCGGTCATCCCTGCTGCTTGTGCACCTTTTTCTACCACACTTTTCCCTTCCACATAACCTTCTATTGATGTGCTTTGATACAGCACTTTGGGAACATCCAACTTCTTTTGCAGTTACCTTTTGGGGCTTTCCCTCCTTATGGAGGGTGTCAATGATGGTTTTCTGCACAACTGTCAGGTCAGCAGTCTTTCCCATGCTTGTGATTCCTACTGAACCAGCCTGAGAGGCCATTGAAAGGCTCAGGAACCCTTTGCAGGTGTTATGGATTCATTA
Source organism: Liasis olivaceus (assembly GCA_030867105.1). Taxonomy (NCBI): domain Eukaryota; kingdom Metazoa; phylum Chordata; class Lepidosauria; order Squamata; family Pythonidae; genus Liasis; species Liasis olivaceus. The sequence goes on along the minus strand of CM061348.1, from coordinate 44,224,213 downwards.
GCTGATTAGAGTGGGACACTTTGAGCCTAGAATATTGAACCTTTTCCCACTATTCTAATTTTCTGAGATTGTGAATTTGGGGTTTTCATAAGCTGTACGCCATAATCATCACAATCGTACCAAAGTAAGGCTTGACATATCTCGCTTTGCATGTAATGCGTCTATCTCATATATTGGTTTCACCTTTTGAGTTGCCATACTGACATAAATGAACATTTGCACGATATTCTAATTTTTCGAGTTTCACCTGTATTTATACCTAACCTTTTCTCCTCAAGTACAGCGTTTATTTTTAAATAAGATCAACATGGGTCAAAAGAGAAATTTAATTTTGACAAAAGTTCAATGGCATAAATTGGCAAGCCTTTTAAAATGCTATGATTTCACAGAGGCAAATTTTGTAAATATTATCCTGTCTCTCCCTCCACCCACCCACTCAGTTTGGGGAAATGACTGCCCCCCCTCAAATCATTATAGCCTTGATCAGTCATTATTGTCAGGAGAGGTGCCTGAATATTAGAAGTACAGGGAAAAATGTCTTTCACTGGCTATTCATCACCCAATCAGCATACAAAATATTCTGTTTGCCCTCTCCCCTCTCTCCATGTGGATAATAAATATGTTAGTTAAGCAGGACAGCAACAGTCAAGGTAGCACATGGTTAACCCAGCAAGATCTTATGTCACTACAGTAAGGGCTGAATTATGCTAAAGATCCCCTGCGAAAAAAGCATTGAACCTTGAGGCACAGGTTCAGACATACCCATCGTTAAGAGATTGGGATGAAATCAGTAGGAAAGGAAATTTCCTGCTAGAAAATCCCTCTGTTATCCTCTTCCCTTGCAATTTTTTATTAAAAAGGCAAAACCTGAGTTAGCAGTGCATATGTGTATCCTTAGAAGATCAATCCTAACCAAAAGTATTTAAAGCAATTTTCCTGAATTTCAATGGAATCTATGGCAAGGACTACACTTTTCATTTTCCTTCAGTAGTAACAAAGGCAGCCCAGAATAAAAGCACTAAAAATATACATTTTTATTGTCCCCATGATTGAATAAGGACAAAATAACTCCAGAAGGAAAGAAGTTGCTTATGGAATTACATTTGGCACCTAGAGGGCACTATAGACCTAGTCATTGTGTCATTAATGAATGGGCGAACACCTAATCGCTTAGTTCACAACCTGAAGTAACTCTACTTGAGAGACTTCTATTTTAGAGATATAGTGTATATGTTATATTCAGTCAACTACAGAAGCCAATGGAATGTTTATAAAGCAACAGTACAGTCTGCAGGGTTCCATCCAATCTTTTAAAATATTCTACAAGAACTTCACCCCTTGACAATTGCCTATTAACTTTGCAAACACCATTTATAAAGTTGGACAAAGAATTAGAATTGTCCAAAACCTTTTTTGCATTTAGTTAAGATTGCCTTCCAGCACTATGAAAACAACTGATCTAGAAAAGAAGCCAAAGAAAGATATTATTAGGTGGTTAACTTTGGAGGTTAAAAGTTATATCATAGGCTTAGAGGAAAAGTTTTAGATCACGCAGCACTGAATAATTCTTGGGGAGTACCACTTAAATCTTTCCTTCCATGTGCCCCTTTGTAATTTGAAGTGTTGGGGGTGGGAATGATACAGTTACATTTTGTGTCTTCATGCCCCAGGATACAAACCTATAAAGTTCAATCATCCTGGTCTTTTGTCTGGACATCTTGGCAGCACTTGCCTCCCCTGCAACAACAATACTGTTGTTCTCAGTAACCACACCAGTGAATATACAGCCAAGGCCTTCTGCGTATTTTGGAGAGGAAATGAAGTAGGTCTTTTGTGTTAGAGGTGCATAACAGAAGCTGGCCTCAGCATAATTACCCCGCCTTGATCGGATCCCCCCTGAGTTATTGCCAATGCAAAGCAGAAGGGTAGTGGTCTCCATGCCATATCGAAGGCTGAGAGAAGGTTGACTGGATTTTTTAATTGTTTCTAAGGCTCCTTCAATCATGTCAATACACTGGAAATTACTCAGAAGCACCGTGTTCCTTTTCCGAGCTTCCACTAAGAATGAAGGACTTATTAGTACCAGCCTTACTTGCTTCAGGAGCTCAATGAGATGATCTGCACGCAACTTCTGACTGTGGTTAACCCATCTGAGGACTAAGTCCAAAATACTCTCTTCTCTGGATACGTTCAGATCATCGGACCTGATCAGGCTTAGCAGTTGCTGAGCTTCTATCTCTAATATTTCTTCATGCTGGCTCACCTCAGTAAAGTGCTGATACAAATATTTCTTGGCTCGTTCAGATAGTTCTTCTGCCCCAATGTGATTTGCAAAGTAATAAATTCCTATAGCATTGGAAGCTTCAATATGATCCATCATGTAGGTCTGACATTGGCTAAACACATCTTCCATCTGCATGAAAAAGGCAGCAATGGCCACATTTTGCACATTACAATTAGTGAGATGCAACTCAGAGGTGTACATGTAGTGTAGGAGGACAGATACACTTTCGGCTGCTATGTCATGTAGCACAACTTCTCTCTGTGTGCTTTCCATCAACCCACAAGTAAACATTGCTTTGAAATAGGGGCTAAAAGCAGCCAGGATCAATTTGTGGCAAGGGAATTTTTTTTCTTCCGCCACTAACACCACATCAATCATTTCAGTTAAATCTTTCATACATTTTATTTGATCCAGTAAATTCAAGCTATGCTGCTGCTTCCTTTTACCTCCAACCTTGTAATCCATGGTAGAATGTATTTTTAAATCTTTTCTGGTGCTTATTGGAGTTTTGAAACAGCTATTTGTACATCTGAGAGCTCTCAGAATGAAATTCCTTCATCATTTTATTCCTAGAGAGGAGAAAGAGAAACATATAATTTGCTATATGAACAAATGTTTAAAATTCTGACAGTCAAATCATATAGTTATGGTCTAAAGGCAGTAAATATTTTGAGCAAATGGATCAGAAATATGTACTAATGTGGCTTTGCTAGAACAAAAGATCTACACAGCAGTTGGAACACTGCCCCAGAGGTATGGAATTAGGCTGTTGTGGCCTCTGTATACTGAATTCCTTGCACCCAGAGATTTGTGAAGCACGTTCCCTTTTGGCAACTTGTGAAGCCATCAAAAGAGCAGTGTCCTACCATGTTTTTAATCAGAATGAATATTTATTTATTTATTTATTTTATTTATTTATTCAATTTCTCCCCCGCCCATCTCCCCCCAATGGGGGAACTCTGGGTGACTCACACAGAACATTAAAACCATAAATATATATAAATACATAAAACATCAATTTAAAAACATTTCTAAAAAAGGGAAAGGAGAGTCCAAGAAAATGAAAAATCTGGGGCTGAAGACAGGAGGCCTCTATGGGGCTAGCCATCCCCATGCCTGAGGTATTCCCTCCCCACCCCAGGCCAAGTGGCAGAACCAGGTCTTCAAAGCCCTATGGAAGGCCAGGAGTGAGGGGGCCAATCGCACCTCCAGGGGCAGAATGTTCCAAAGAGTGGGGGCTACCGCAGAGAAGGCCCAGCTTCTGGACCCTGCTAATCGAAGTTCTTTTACTGAGGGGGTACGAAGCATGCCTTCTCTGTGTGATCAGGTGGGATGGGTTGAAGTCATAGGGTCCCTTAGGTAACCTGGTCCCATGCCATGTAGGGCTTTAAAGGTGATAACCAACACCTTGAATTGGACCCGGAAGCAAACTGGTTCCCAATCCAGCTCGCGGAGCAGTGGCGTTACATGGGCCCTCCTTGGGGCTCCAAAAATAGCTCACGCGGCTGCATTCTGGACCAGCTGTAGCTTCCGGATATTCTTCAAGGGTAGCCCCATGTAGAGCACATTGCAGTAGTCTATCTGGGAGATAACAAGGGCATAAGTGACTGTTCGAAGGGCATCCTGATCCAGGAAAGGGCGTAACTGATGCACAACCCGAAGTTGTGCAAAGGCCCTCCTTGCCACGTCTGCCACCTGCTCTTCAAGCAGAAGCCGTGAGTCTAGGAGGACCCCTAGATTACGCACTGGGTCTGTCTGGGGCAGTGCCACCCCATCCAGCACCAAAGATGACAAAGTCCCGGATACAGAGGACCCATTAACCCACAGCCACTCCGTCTTATCAGGGTTCAGCTGAAGCCTGTTGTTCCCCATCCAGACCCTTACAGCCTCCAGGCACCACGAAAGGGAGGTCATGGCATCACTTACTTCAACTGGGATGGAGATGTATAACTGCGTATCATCAGCATACTGATGATACCTCATCCCATGATGACGGATGATCTCACCCAGCGGTTTCATGTAGATGTTGAAAAGGAGCGGAGAGAGAACTAAACCCTGCGGCACCCCACAGAGAAGGGGCCAAGGATGGGACCTCTTGCTCCCTATCACCACCGATTGGGATCAGCCCTGGAGAAAGGAGGCAAACCAGCACAAGACCGTGCCACCCACCCCCAATTCCCTGAGCCGTCCCAACAGGATAACATGGTCAACGGTATCAAAAGCCGCTGAGAGACCAAAGAAAGCAAGGATGGTCGCACTTTCACCATCCTGCTCCCGCCAGAGGTCATCCATAAGTGCGACCAATGCCGTTTCCATTCCATAACCGGGCCTGAAACCTGACTGGAAGGGATCCAGATAATCCATTTCCTCCAGAACCCTTTGGAGCTGTGATGCCACCACTTTCTCAACCACCTTCCCCAAAAAGGGGAGGTGGGAGACTGGACAAAAATTGTCCAGTACAGTAGGATCCAGGGAGGGTTTCTTGAGGAGGGAGTGCACCAACGCCTCCTTAAAAGCAGCTGGAAACACTCCCTCCTGCAAGGATGTAGTAACCATCTCCTGGATCCAACCACATGTCACCTCCCAAGCTGCTTTCACCAGCCAGGAGGGGCATGGGTCAAGATGGCAAGCGGTGGCCTTCACAGTCCCCAGGATCCTGTCCACTTCCTCAGGAGCAACAGGATCAAACTGTTCCCAGATAACTGGGTATGGTGGCCAACTGGTTTTTTTTAACTATAGTTTTTCTTTGTTTTTTAATTCACTATTTTTATTCTATTATATGCCATCCAGTGTTTGTGGATTGAGGTGGGTTACAAAAACTGTGGAATGAATGAATGAATAGCTTGATTTTCCAACTGAACAACAATTATGAAGAAGTTTCATGCCCAAACAATATTTTGATTCTGCAGCTGGTTTATTTTTAGTATTTCTGCCTAATCAGATACTGTAATGTTTACGTTGACATACACAATATTCATTATATAAATGCTAAGAATTCATGCAATTATTGAGTAAGTTTTAATCTTTATATAATATTAATAGGTTCATAAAAGAAACCTTGTGGTCTTTATCCATTCTAAATTCTTACATATCATCTAATGTATTTCACTAATCACTACATCTATGCCTATTTAAAAAAAATTCTTATTTAGTTTTCATCTTCAGTGTGGATTTCAGCAAAACATTTGGCACAGATACTTTGATTCTGAATTAAATTATGCTGCAACTTTCTTTAAATGTTCTGGGTCCAGTATGAATATTTTGGTTAATTCTACAATGGAAGAGAATACAATCACCAGTTCTATGCTGTACACATAGGTAAATGCTAATGCTGTTATTTGTGAAATCCATCTGTTAGAATCTCGCATTAAGCTTTCCACAAGAACACCTTTTCCTCTTTTAATGTCTTTTCAGCATTAAAAGAGGAACATTGCTAGATTCCATACCCCCATCAAATCCTGGATATGATTCACAAACCAGCTCTTAATGCATAGAAGACTCCCACTGAGATAACATTTTGAATTAGATATCCTGGTTTGAAGAGAGCCAGCATGGTGTATTTGGTTTAGATGCTGAACTAGGAGCAGGGAGACCCAGGTTCTAGTCCTCCCTTTGGCATGGAAGCCCACTGTGCGATCTTGGGCCAGGCCTCCATCTGCAACAAGCCAGCTGGAAAACAAAAACCCTCACTGAATCACACATGATTTGATAGCTCTGCTGTGAGAACTAGGTAAGTACAATGCAAAAACAAGCAGATGCTGCAACCAAGTGGGATAACGCTAAGAACAAAATCAGCAGACAAGCTGGTCTGATGGAGCTGCCTAGGTAGAACTGTGAATCCAGCAGCTCACGGGGAACACAAAGGAGAGGCGGGAAAGAACATCATCTCTCCTTGTTAGACTCCTAACAGCTTATCAGAAAGGCTGGATTGGGGATAAGTAAAACATACTATTTTATTCCTGGACATGCAGGTTGCCATGGGAAACCAAACACTTGCAAAGATGTGAGCTCAACGTCCTGCAGAAAGCCTGTCTTATACAGTGTAAAAACAGTGAGATTCCAGCATTCCTTCAGGGCCCCATCCCAAAATACTCCTGGCAACTTGCACCCCACCCTGTGCACAATCACTTGCAGGGGCTCAGCAATCTACTGAGTTCAGTGGCGCAGGTCCAAACATTGGAAGACCGTTCTTTCTCCTGCCTCAAAGCTGGACATTTTACAAGGCTGCATGACAAGGCTGGCCTTCAGTCAATCTGCTCTGAAATTCCAGTCATGTTAGGCATGCTGACCACAAATTTTAGGAAGTGGATTATTTGTCAAAGCTGAGTGCCGCCCGTGTTAAAGGCCTTTAGTTACAACTTGGGCATAGGTTGGGTGACAACCACAGCTGCTGTCTTAAAAGGATGAATATGCGACTGCACTGCATACCCACAATCCTCGGGGAGAAAGTCCTCCGTGAGGCTATCTTCCTGCCAGTAGAGACCCCTCAAATTCCCTTTCGGCGGTTGCATTTCAGGAGCCTTCCCTCTGCGATCACCGAAAGCAGCAAGCAAAAAGAACAGGCCCAAGAAAATGATTCGATGGCTGGGTGAGATGGTGTGGGGATGATGGTTATGACAATTATATTTTATCCCACTTTTTATATAACTCAAGGTGACAAACATAGCTAATCCTCCTGCCTCCTCTTTTCTCCCCAACAACCCTGTGAGGTGGACTGGGCTGAGAGAGGGGGACCAGCCCAAAGTCACCCAGCCAGCTTTCATGATTAAGGGAGGCCTAAAATTCACCGTCTCCTGGTTTCTAGGCCAGCCCCTTCACCACTACACCAAACTGACCCTCAAATGGATTGTTTATTGTTGTTGTTGTTTTAACAATCATATAATCAAAAGGCCTGGCAGAACAGGAAGGCCTTAATTCCTTCCCTGACAGTGGGAAAAGGGAGAGCTAAGGGCAGTTCTCAAGGGAGCCTGTTCCACGGCTTGGAGTGATACGAGAGAAGCCCCTCACTTGTGCTGGCAACAAGCAGGCCTTTGAAAAGGGGGTTTCTTTAAGTGGGCCTCTCTTGTTGATCTTGAAGGCTGGGGAGGTTAAAGTTGAGGTAAGCAGTCTTGGGTAATCAGCTTTGAAGCTATCTTGAGATTTAAAAGTTTAAAACAGTGTAAGTCTTTCAGCACAAAGAGAATATGATCCCAGGACTATGCAGCATTTAGCAGCCTTCTTGCTTCGTTTTTACACCAGATGAAGCTTCTGGATTCTCTTCAGGGTAACTGTATGAGGAATGCAATTCAGGTTATCTAATAATGATGTCACTTAGGCATAGGTAAATATTTTGAAATAATGCTACTCTAAGGTTTGATGTGACATTCTATTTAGAGGACGCATGGGTGAGATGGTGTGGGGATGATGATAATATTATATTTTATCCCACCTTTTTATATAACTCAAGGTGACAAACATAGCTAATCCTCCTGCCTCCTCTTTTCTCCATAACAAAGACGGTAGTTCTAATGAACACCATAATACAGTAAAAAAAAAAATAGCGGACTGTGCTTTTGTGATTTGAAACAGGTGAAATCCATGACTGTAATGTCATGTCAGAATTAAAATCTCACGTGTGATACTGGTAAAGGATAGCACAAGGTTATGACTATGAAAATGTTTACATTGTTATGCAGTCTAACCAGCAATACCTAACCAGCAATAAATGGAAATACGTAGGCTGACTACATGCAGATTTTTTTTAAAGTTGCAAAATGTTCAAAATGTAAGTGTATTGCTTTTATGAATTATTGCTTTTATTTAAACAAATTAAACTGAATGATCAGGGTATTTCATTGTTTCTTCCATGCCACCTGATCATTCCTTGATTTTCAAAAGAAATGTATCATGTTCTTGTACTTCTTTGAAACATGTTTATGTTCCTTTTTTTAATGACCTATTTAGCATAGGGTTTTTTTTTCAGTTTTCAGATCTGTCTGTGAACATTCCTTCTAATAATACCCATCAGTGAATACTATTGCAAATATTAGTTAACATTTGACTTTTTTAAAATGCTAGGTTTATTGGAAATAGTTGTCTTTAAATTTGGAAAGTGAATTAAATATCTAAGGAAGACAATCTAATTTTAGAAAGAGTATTTGAATTCCAGAGAGTTCCAGAGAGTTATCTTTCAATTTTCTTGAGTTACAGATTGGTTTTGATACAACATTTGCAGCCATTAATTTGTTCATGGTCATACAGCAGTGGGGACTGCTTAGAGTCCCCACTTATCATGAGGTGCAGTAGGAGTGGACATAACTGCAGGTATCCTCTGTGGGTCCTTCCCCCATGGAATAGCCTTCTCTGAAAGTCAACATGGCTCCCATTTTCATGGCTGTCTGGAAGGTGGTAAAAACCCTGCTTTTCTGGAAGGCATTTGGGGATTCACTATTATAATGGTATGTGGGAATGACCTTGGGAGATTGGTCAAATGCGATGCTGCCTAGGGAACAGTCAGATAAGAGGGAACATAGCCCACAGCTGCATAGAGGGTGGAGCAAGAGGCTCAGGAGAGACCCTCCTTTAGTTATCAGGCTGTAAAGGTGATGGTGGGAGAACTGTTCTTTCAGACTTGCAAGATTCTGTTAATGTAGCTTTACAATAAAGTAGAATTCGCTTATCTGGCCATGTTTCCTGTCTGGTCTACCTGATAAGGCTGACAACTATGGAGTCATTGGCACCAGTAGTATATTGTCATTGTCATTGTTATTTTTATTTACTGCACTATTATTATTGTATTTTACCACTAGTATCAATATATCTCCTCAGGTCCATTACGACTGAGGCAGTAGATGACTTGCATAAATAAATAAAATAAAAGTAATTTATATTTCCAAAAAAATTTCAAAAACAGTAACATCCTATTTAATTTAAATTAATATTATTTATTTTATTTTATTATTTATTTATCAAATTTGTTACTGCCCATCTCGTGAAATGACTCTGGGCAGTTTACAACAAGATAAAAATTCATTAAAATACAACATAAAAACAATCCCAAAAATAAATAAGTTCCAAGAAGATTGAAAATTGGCAAGCAATTCCAGGGAGCATCATCGGGGGGGGGGGGCTAACCACCCCCAGGGACAGGTATGGAAGCAGGCCACTGATTTCTAACAAACTTCCAGTTTCATTTCATTGTTAACTTATTCTGTGATTCTTCTATTAACAGCACAATAGGTTTGGGCTAATCCATCCATTTTTGTAAGAATGGTGCGGCTGATGAATCACAAATCAATTTCCAACCCACTTTAAGTCCAACCCATGTGTTCCCCACCATTTGCAGACCACTGACATGTGGAACACAAGAGTATGAGCTTTTAAATCTGAATCTTGCAGGCAAAAGCTTATAATTTGCAGGCAGCACTTTTAGCCAACCATTGCTCAGTCCAAGCTACCCAACAGCAGAATATAAGCCAATCCCCATTCATTCTCTCCACTTTAAATTTCCCAATTACTTGAATTCATTGAACTTCCAGAGCTTCTGAAATAACTAACAGCCTTTCACCTTCCATTCCTAAAAGAGAAGTTTAAAAGTTGCAAGTATTACTCCCCCACCCAAACAGATTATCCAGGTGTTCATCCACATGTCTTTGGTGGTTTGCAAAAGCCTTCCTCCTGAGAGGCTGCAACAGGGCTGTTGCAAGGAAAGATAGACACTATTACCAAATGCAGAGGAGCATCAATCCTTTCTTTCATATAGTGCCAAACAACAAGCTCTGAAAAGCATGTTAACTCTCACCACATGCTTATAGGCCACAAAAACATCCCTTTGCAACATGTTACTGCTTGTTGGCACCTTGCTATGGGCATGGTAACAGATGTGTGATAGAATCATCAAGTGGCAGGGCTTGAAGTATTTATTATTTGAAGCAGACTTTGGTTGTGAAAGGATTGTTTCTTGATGTGCGAGATTGTGGGAAGACTGGGAAAGGAATTGGCAAACATTAGCAAAGTCACTGACAGCTAATCTCATAAATGGCAATTCAGCCCAGGCAGGGAGAAATCTGGGAAAAAGCATCTCAAAGTAAAGAAGCTCTGCTTTCATTAACTTACTATAAAGAAGGTTGGGAAGTTCTTATTACCATTTCCAAAATTCTGTATTTAGCCCAGAATTAGCATTAAGGAAGTTATACTGAAATCTGTAGAATTCTTACTTCCTTGGTCTTGCCCAGATTTTTGAGAAGTCAGTCCCTGATTGCTTCTTCCCACATTCTTTTTTACTATGGTTTCATACCCTTCCCACTAAAGTTTCCATTTTATTGGCTATTATTCCTTGTGGATTGATTGTACAGGTAGTCCTCGACTTATGACCACAGTTGGGGCAGGAATTTCCATTGCTAAGCGTTAAGTGAGTCATGCCTGATTTTACAACATTTTTGCCACTGTAGTTAAGCAAATCACTGTGGTTGTTAAGTGAATCATGCGGTTGTTAAGTGAATCTGGCTTTCCCCATTGACTTTGCTTGTTGGAAGCCCCCTGGGAAGGTCGCAAATGGTGATCATGTGACCCCAGGACACTGCAACCATCATAAATACATGCCAGTTGCCAAGCACCTGAATTTTGATCATGTGACTATGGGGACACTGCAACAGTTGTTAGTGTGAGGACTGGTCATAAGTCACTTTTTCAGTGCCATTGTAACATTGTAATATAGTACAGTGCCAGAGGGCAGAATAAAAATCCTTCTCCTTGCCTAATGAATTATATAATAAAATTAACAATATATTATGAAACTGTGTCAGCTGCATTTAACTTGCAGCTCTGTTCCAATTCTATAGTTTCTCTAATTGCTAAGTCTTGAATAGCTTACTAAATCTGTAGTATGTTACTGTAAATAATGGGAATAGCATTAAACCCTTAATACACAAGAAAAAAGTACAGACTTCAAGCTTCCTTTTCATTGCATCTATTGGTTGCCTTTTTTTGTCTTGACAATGTTAATTTTATTTCCCTTCAGTAACTCTGCCTTAAATTTAGTAATTATTAGGGTAGTTAACACAGCATGCTTTCACATTCTTTAACAAAACTCTAGCAATTGTGCTTGAAGAGCATCCTGTATATCTGTTGTGTCTAAATGTTTTAAGAAGTACTCAAAACACTGTGGAGAAATACAAAAATAACTATTTATAAAAGTGCAATCCTATATGAACCTATTTAACAGACTTAATCCCTTTGTACTCAATATGCTAATTCCTGAGCAGGCATATACAAGTCTAAGCAAAACCTAAGTCAGGCCAGGTAACTGCAGGAGACATAACAGAGTGAAAAATAGACACGGGATAAATAATGCATATGGACAGTGAGTTGAGAAAACAATTCATATCTAGCTGTGTAAAGAGAGTCATTCACCTTGCTCTGAAGTCAGCAAAAGAAATGTTTTTTTATTAATATTCAACTTTAAATGTTTGCTTAATAGAAGAGTTGTCTGAACATTCTTATGTGCTAAATGAACAAATGAGGGCATTGCAGAGCTCTACTTCATAGTCCTCCTGCTACTTCATATGCTAGCCATGACTCCACTGGAGTGATTAGCACATTCAGTGAAGATGCCATATGCCTGTGTTAATGTTGGTGCAGAATTCTTCTTCACATGGAGGAGCACTACTCATATGGGTCTTTGAGTGCAAATAGGATGGGGTGGATAGATTTTTAGTTCAAATCTGCACTCAAGTATGATGCTTACTGAATTATCTTGGACCAATCATTATAATTTCTCAGCCCAATTGTGGAAATAAATTTGGACAGGAAGAACCATGTGTGTTTGCATTACTCTGAGCACTGTGGAAAAAGGGACAATAAAAAATAATACATATCTATTGCTTTCTGTTATTAGAGAAGGATTGTCCCATCTTGTTAGCACCTTTTATGAATACTTGTTGCTGTTTGTGAATTAATTGATTTCTCTACAAAAAATATATTGTACCTTTATGCTGCAAAATTACCATTACAGCCAAAATGATAGGAGTAGGTATCTGTTCCTGGATAGAGACTCACAACCAAGATTGAGAGCAGTATGCTTTAGTGACTAAGATGCTGGACCATGAGTGGAGAAACTCAAATTCAAATCCACCATTAAAGCTCAGTTGGTGACCTTGAGTCACGTGTTATTTCCCAAACCACCTCACAATGTTGTTTTTGTGACGATAAAATTGGAGAAGGGGGTACAGTATACAATGCCTTGAGCTTTGAGGAAAGCAGAATATATAACTAACAATTACATAAAATGTAGCTTCTGACCAGCAGTCATCCATAAGTGATAAATCAAAGGGGGTGGAGCTGAAATGGTTGGCCCATTTTTCTAATTCTTTGAGCTTGAGAGGAGAATTAAGCGTTGGAAGAGATTTTCACCACCCAGGGGGTTTACACTCCCATTACCATCCTTAATCTTGGATTTTAGAGATGATTTCTGGATGCTTCATAGGCTGAATTCAAGTTGCAATGAGCTACATATGGCCAATCAGCCATGTTCTTCCAATCCATGTATTAGAAGAATAGGATTCAGTGCACCATTCAGTCAGGATCTTCCCTATCTGAGGAACCATAATTTTATTAGGGTAAACAAATACATTTTTTCTGTGTTACGTATATTCTTGACTATATCGACAAAGTGCCTTTCATGCAGTATCCACTCATGTGGAAGGTTCAAATGAACCGTATGTTGATGTGTGTATGTATATGTACTTTAAGAAAGCACCTGAAGAATCTGTGAGACTGTGTGAATTAGCCTTGTCCTTACCACCAACAAGGTTGGCAATTAGTTACTCAGTAATTCAGTACATGTGAAAAAGTCCATGAAACAAGTAACAATGAATGTTGATAGAATTCCTCCATATAAGAACTCCCCTAATGAGATTGTTTTAATTTTTCTTAAGACTGCATTAGAAACCAGTCTGGACTTCTCTAGAAAGAAGGGTGGTGTATAAGCACACAACACACATCTCTGTCCACAGACAAGTACGTTTCTGGCAGTAGGGTCTGAGTGTAGGTGATACACCACTCCTTCTCAATATAAAGGATACTCTTTATGCTGTGCATGGGGGGCTTCTCTCCAATCAGAGGGACTCTAAAGCTCAGTTTCCAGGATCAGTCACAGATAAACAGCCCTCTCTGTGGACAGTTTATATATAGGTATCTCTTGTACCCACAGAAACAGAACAATTGGAGAAAGCTTGAATGGACTGTTGTATGTATGTATGTATGTATGTATGTATGATATTCAAGCAGCTCATTTCCATGTGAGAAATTCACAGATTCTAGTACTTCCCCATGTGTGGAGATCTTTACAGATTTGTGACATAAGGTTTATTTACACACGTATACAGGCTGTTCACACTCCCACACATTCCTGTTCAACATCAGATTTCTAGAGGAACCCACAGCACCACAAAGTTTTTTTTGCAAGGTAACAGTCTCTGCCTTTGGTTCCTACCCATTCCCAGCACTAATTCCTGCCATATGCACAGCTTCCTTGTTTCTTCCTCTTGTCATTGGGAGGAAAAAGATGGGTTATCTTCAATCATCATCTGTATTTTCTGGGGGCATCATACCTCTTTTTTAAGTGCATCAGCAGAATTTTATTTTGAACTTTTGTCAGGTCACAAGAGGCTTTGCCTCAGGGCACATTGATAGCTGTAGTTTGTTAATTTATGGAATTACCAGGGATCCTATGATGTCATTATGAACCACCCACATATTCCATAACAGCTGGATGCATATGGGTCTGTGGGGAATCCTGTGCAATCGCATATATGTCAGCTTTAGATCATCCCACTCTACATTTATTGACACTGTGCTGAAACGGAAACAACAGAGCAAAGAAGTGTCTATGTTTAAATGAAAACATGAAGAGGAAATTGGAGTAAAAGCAATACTTTCCCCCTTAAGCATAAAAAGTTCATCCACAAAACCACCTCTTTTTTTTTTTTTTAGATCATATCACTCTTGTTGTGGCTCTGGAAAAGTACTTTCGTTATGGAATGGACTATTACATAATTATAAAAGAGACTGTTCTCTATTTTTTGCCTAACCCTAGAAAGAGGAAACATCACTCTGCATTTCTAATCCTACATAATACTAGTTACGGCGGCAATTGGGACCTGAATTTCTGTCTCTAGGTAATGCGGTTGTAAAGCATGACATCACATGACTGCATCGCTTAGCTACAGCAATCCCTGCAGTCCCTGTTGCCATCATTAAGTGAGGATTGTGGGTTGTTAAGTGAGTACCTCCTCGCAACTTCCTGCCGGCTTCCATTAACCAAGGTTAGTGGGGAAGCTGGCAGGAAGTTGCAAATCCCAGGCAGTTTGCAAGCAGGCTGGCAGGCAGGTAAGTGGCTGCTGCCGGGTGCAAGAGGATGTGATGGGGTGCATGGGTGCTGGGGGAGGCATGAACACAGTGGGACTTGGGATGGCTACTGCAGAGTGAGGGAGGGTGTATAGGTGGATGGGGAGGCACAGTGCAAATGCAGCAGGGCTCAGGGTGGGTGCATGAGGGTGCATGAGTGGCCAGGGAGGTGCAGCGCAAGTGCAGTGAGGCTGAGGAGGGTGTGCGAGGGTGCGCAAATGGTGGGGGAGGCACGGCACAAGTGCAGCAAGGCTTGGGGAGGGTGCACAAGGGTGTGTGGGTGGCCCGCGAGGCAAAGGGGCTGGGGGAGGGTGCACGGGTGGGGGAGACTTACCCAAGCAACTTGGGACCTTCCCTGCCAGCTTCCTCCTTGACTTTGCTTGTGGGAAGCTGTCAGGGAAGGTCGTAAATTGCGACCATGTGACCGCAGAACTTTGAGGACCAGTCATAACCACCACTCATTCAGCACTAACTTTGAACAGTCGCTGAACAAGTGGTCGTTAACCAGGTTCTACCTATATGTAATCGAAATATGGAGATGAGAAACTGGAACACTACTGAAAAATATTTATTATGGTATATTTTATTTAAAATTAGCAGGCAGGTAGTTAAGTGTTATTGCAAAACTGTCATAAAGTTTTGCAGCGGCCAAATTACATCATATTTACCATATTCCCATCTTGAATTTGTATTTATTCTGGGTTTAAGGGAAGCAGCATTATGGACATAATGGTAAATTGCATGCTTTGCATATTATACCAGGCACCTTCAGTTAAAGGTTTCCAGACGTCAGGGCAGAGATACACTGCTGAGATCTATAGTCATTTTTTAGAAATCTCTAGAATGAGTGCAGATATTTTTGAGCCAGGATGAAACCATCAATTGGACGAGGAACCAAGCATAATGGAATGCGGCTTTCATATATTTGCCACAGAGACTCCCTCCCACATAAATATCATTACCCCCAAATACAAGCTCACCTTTGGTTCTTTGTAGTTAGTTATGGCAGTATGATAAGTATGGTAAGAGAGGGGCTGGGGAGAGAAATAGTTGACTTTTTCTCATATACTGAATATCTGGAAGCTATAAATCCTAGGGATCATTGTTCTTAATTATGATGACACTTTGGTTGTCTTATCATAGTAAAAGTAATAGTATTTTATCTTATCAGCTATCCCTCTCAATCTACATTAAAACTCGTAGTTCTTCAATGAGCAAATTACAATGGAAAGCATAAATCTTTCTGTCTTGCCAACTACATGTTCTAATTTAAACCATATCTCAATATTGTCCTTCAAAACAAAGGCTTGGGCCAGGAGCATACCGTTTGAAATGCATCTTGTTCTGCTTTAACACTGCCTCCGTTGTAGCTAAAGTCTGGACTATAGGTAGATCAGTGACCCAAACCTAGGCAATTTTATGTAAATACCCATAACCATTTTATCTCATGCATAGCCACGCCCAAACATTTCCCTTGCTGACCACCTGACTCCCTACCCCACCTCAATACATTTTTGATTAAAAAATACATTTTTGACTAAAAAATAATAGCAAGCTTTGTACGTTGCATAGGAAAGTACTAACCACTACCATCGTAAGTATTTGCAGCAATATTTTTAAGTTCCACAAACAGAAACATTTCTGAGGATAACTTGCTTTCTGGTAAATGATGTTTTTGACTGGCCAGTTTTGTCAATGCAACCATTTTCTGAGTAGAAAAGTCTCCCAGTGCAGCCATTTTGTGAATGAGACTTTTGTATAATTTTACAATTCCAAATGTTTGCTTGACTCCAAAATTTGCTTATCTTTGATTTAGCCAATTTTTATTTTATGATAATCAGATGCAGCACAGTTTGTGATCTGTAGATCTTGCGTTTCCACTAAAGTGCACCCTTATATGCTTGGGTTCTGCATCTGATTTAGTACAATGAACAGTTATGGGGTTGCCTTTGTCACCAGCTGTTGCCAATATCTTTACAGAAAACTTTGAGCAGGAGACTGTAGAATCTAGCTTTCTACAGCCAAAATGTTGGCTTAGATATGTTGATAATACTTTCAGTTTATTGCAGTTTCTCATTCAGTTTATGAGAAAATTCATTCTGAAAGTTGAGAACAACAATAGTTTGCTATTCTGTAATGTTCAACTGAAGTGAGATCATGATTTCAGGAAATGTCAATAATTGCAACATGCACGTCCACATGTGCTCTGAATCACCTTTTCCCTTTGAAATTTGGGTTGCTGCACAGGCCAGTTACAAAGCTTTGTGTTGTGAGATGCTAGGAATTTAAAATATGTAGAAAAAATGCTGAACAGAAATATTATCCTAAGAGCATGGGCTTTACTGCTCAGGATTTTTATTGATTTGCAATTTTTATTTTGTGTATACCAGTAAAGTGAATGTACATGGGTAGTAGCAAATGAACAATTATCCCATCTTGTACTATTACCGCCAAATCATGTATTTGGAATCTCAAAATTACAATAGGAATATGTACTTCTACTTAAGGTTTTAGCTCAACATTCCCCCAACTAGTCCATTCCATAATAAATTCCCATCTAACATAGTTGACTAACCAGCTTGATTGATAACTGTCCTTGTTTACTCTTTTTTGGAAATCAGCTTCATTGAACTCAGTGGACTAACTTCTATGTCCACATACAAAAGGCAGGAATTTTAAATTTTCATTCTTTGTGTCAAATAAAACAAAAACTGGCTTCAGATTCCATAAAAATGTGCTCAATAAAGAATTGATAAATTTCTATTCCTTTTTTTTTTTTTAATCCAGAGATGGTATGCATGGAACAATTGTCCCGATTGTCCTGCAGCCTCACTCATTCAAAATACTCTTTGCTGATTGAATATATTACCTTGAAACTTTTGGTATATTTTTAACATATTACTTTCTGCATTTACTTGAGAGTAAGCCCCAATCACATTTCCAACATCAAAGCATTAAGCATGATTCAAATGTGAAGGAATTCCTAAGTTTTTAGATAGCACAGCTGATTAATTGTTGTAGCCACTGAAGACTTGAAGATCTGGTTTGCATTCAAATCAAAGATCTGACACAGTGAAGTATATTTATTGACAGGTATCAAATTCCAGGGATAGATATAGATTTTTATTGCTTTCATCTTAGGTGCAAAAATTTCTGTTATGACTGTGATAAAAAATAATGGTTAACCGTTCAGTTGAATTAATGAAAATTCAGTCTTTCTTTTTCATGACTTATAAAGACCTTGGTCACAATTCTGGCAGTCTAATGATATGTCAAAATATTTGGAAGGGAAAAAGACCAAGCCAAGTGAAAATCTCAGTGAAACCAAGTGCCAACAGAGAGGGCGTCCAAAAGGAGGGCATTTCACTGCCTAGATGCTGCGGCTCAAATCTGTAAAGGCAACAAGTCCAGAGTGGGGCCTCAGGATGCAGCAAATGAGGAGCTGGAAAAGGCAATGGCAAACCATGCTGAGAAAGTGCATGGATATAGTCACCAGGAGTCGAGCTGGACATGGAGGTCCTTTACTTAAACAAATTGGGCTTACAATGTGCATAGGTCTGCCTGAATGGTTTGTCAATCATAAAAGCTTGTATACTGCCCTTCTTTAGCTTGATTCTGATTATATTAGCAAGTATTGGCATATTAAAGATAATCAATACTTTGAAATAGATTTTTTTCAGAATGTTGCTGGTTCTCAGGATTTTTCTTTTCGTTAAATAGTACACAATTTTAATGTTTTCATTCCAATACTCATGATGAGGAAAAGCTTCATAACAAATATAACTGCTCTTGAGTCACATACCCAATTTCAGATAATGCAATGATTCCCACTCCTAAGGGAACTGATATAGGTTACCGTAAATGGAAAAGAAACTGGTAAATGTTGACATTTTCTGATAAGCCTGATAAGGGAAATATCAGAAAATGCAAATGGAGTATCTTCAGTAAATAACCAAGTGTGATTTTCATTTCCACTCTTTACAGAACAAAGTTGTAGCATGACTTTGGTATAAATGTCAATTTATCATGACATAAAAGATGTATGGCATTTCCAGAGTTTCCTTTAGCAAAGGAACTTACCAGCCCTATGTGTTAAAGAATCTTTAAACTCAAGAATCTTGAGTTAACAATGATGCTACATATGTTTTGGCAATGGCACCTGTGAAGCTGCGTTTCAGAAGTTGCTGGCTAATTTTTCCAGTACTACTATGAAAAACCTCATTATTATGTTAAATGTTGTTCTTTTATCATTGATCACTGACAGTATTTGACATTTTTACTATTATCAAAATCTGTATACCACCCAACTTCCATGACTGGGTGGTTCACAAATAAAGCACATCAAAAGGAATAAAGCAATATAATAACAGATAGGAACAAGGAATAAAAGACAGAAAACCAGATAGGAGCAAAAAAACCCCCACATCACCTAAAATGAACTTCACTCTCACCAAAGGCCTGGGCAAAGATCCAGGTCTTCAAGGCCCTTTGAACATCAGCAGGGTGAGGGCCAGCCAGATCTTGGGGAGAAACCTCATTTCAGAGGGCAGGCACTGTGACAGAGAAAGTGTGCTTCCAGAGACCTAACAAATGGTGTTTTTTAATTGAAGCAACCCGAAGTGCATCAACTAGATCAAATGATCCAGGCAGATACTATGGGAGACAGGCAGTCCCTCAAGTAATCAGACTCTATGCAAAGTAGGGCTTTATAGATAGTAACCAACATCTTGTATTGCACTCGGAAGCAAACTGGCAACCAGTGCAGCTTGCGAAGCAGAGGTATTACATGAGCATATCAAGGCATGCCCATCACAGCCCACACTGCTGCATTCTGGACTAGTTGAAGCTTCTGGGTGGTCCTACAGGGCAGTGCCATTGCAGTTGTCAAGCTGTGAGATGACTAGGGCATGAGTGACTGTCTGAAGGCCCTCCCAACCTAGGAAGGGGCACAACTGGCATACCAGATGAAGCTGTGCAAAGGCTTTACTGATCACAGCCACCACCTATTCATCAAGCAGGAGCTGTGAGTCCAGGAGGACTCCCAGATTGCACACCACACTTAAATGGGGAAGTACTACCCATCCACAGTTAGAGACAAAACATCCCCAGTTCTGGGTGGCCCAAACACCCACAACCACTTGTTCTTGGTAGGATTGAGTTGGAGACAGTTCCTCCCCATCCAAACCCACACAGCCTCCAGGCACTGGGACAAAACTTTAAAAACCTCACTTGACTGGTCCAGGGTTGAAAGATACAATTGAGTATCATCAGGGTACTGATGATACAAAACCCCAAACTGGCAGATGTCCTTACCCAGTGGTTTCATATAGATGTTGAATAGGAGGGGAGAGAGAGTAAAATCCTGTATCACCCCACAAAGGAGGGGCCTAAGGGAACAATCTCTCCCCCCACAACCAACGCCAACTGAAACCAGCCTCAGAGAAAAAGAACCCCTGTAAAATGGTGCCCATTTTGTATGTTACCTTAATCATTTTATCAGCATGAAACAATCTTCATACAATTTATAATCCTCCTATCAACAATTTAGCAATTAATGCTATATCACACTCAGATAGGTTGCCTTGTAATCTTACATTGCACAGTAATGGATCAAATTAAAATCGTAACTTCATGGTCATCACTGATATTTTTTTTCTCAGAGCATGACTTGTGAAAGTAATTCTGGAAAATGGGTACTAATGTCCATTCCCAATCCTTTCAATTGCTTCTTTGTTTGAAACCTTTTTTGGATGGGAGGCAAGTTTGCCTTATTTTAATATTTCCCCCGCCTCATAGAGGCACAAATTATGCTCTGTTATAGGCAACTGGCAACATTTAAGGGGCAATGTTAATGTGCATTTATGTACAATGAAATAGTTTTGTGCTAAGAATCCCATAGGCAGCTAGATGTAAAGGGACACTGCAAGCCAACAACACTCTTACTCCTGAAAATGGTGCATACTCTTACCTCTGTATATTCCTAAGGCCTATCTATAGCCTCCACTGCAGACTTATATAACAATATCACACAGTCATCCAAACTCAACATTCAGCCACACAGCCATCCATGAATCCTGAGCTGCCCCCTCATCATTTGTTAATTTTTTAAAAAGGCATATTTACCTGTTTCTTTGTCTCTGTTGTTTTTGTGGCTTTTGAATCTTAGGGAAACTTAGGAGGAGGAAAGCAGTGCAAATGCAGATAATATCAGACACAAAGCAGTACTTTCTATGTTAGAGTCTCATGTAGATCTAGTGAAAGCCAGGAGTTATAAATAGGTCTGGCTCAATATTATTGGACTTGGCTCTCTGTGAGACTTGTAATAGTGTCATGTGACAGTGGCACATTGGTGCTCAGTAAGACCTTCACTGATGGCTGGCATTTCTGTTTTTTCTGCCTGAGTTGACATGTATTTATAAAAATAGCTTTGGGAAAATAATCTAAAGATATTCAATCAGAACTGCAACAAGGAATTTGACTGGGATAACTGATGCAAATTAGGGATGGTGCTATGCAGTTGCCAAAGTTAGGATGGCACAGTACAAAAGATGGCAGCCTCGTTTTTCTTAACAGAAGAGGAATAGCCAGCTGGTAATGCTTGCTGGACAAACTCACTCCACTGGCTAAAATGCCATCTGCTGCATTAACATGAAAGTATCAAGAGCCCTGTCTTCTTGTGAATCTGATTCCCCCTGTCCCTGCTCCACATCCACATCCAATATTTTTGCTCTGATTTTATTTAGAGTTAATGCTTTGACTCAGATAACTGTGTATTTATTTTTATTTGATTACAATCTGCTAAATCTAGAAAGGGTGAGAAGAGTGGCAACTGAGTCACAGTCTAAAATAAATATTGTCCCATTGGTATTATGTTCAGGCACATTAATTCTGCACTGTTCACTTAAATCAACTCGGCTCCCTTCCCTCTTCACATAGATAGGAAAAATCCCACTACAGGCATGCATTAAGTCTTGCTGGGAAACTGGAAACAGCTTATTTAATAAATTTGTTAGTTACTAACAAGAGAGGACATGCACAGTATTTTACAAAAGACAGCCTTCCATTTGAAGGACCACCTGTGGACAGTCCTCTGTTTGAAACTGTCTAATTAAAGAAGAACAAGCCTAAGGACAGAAATTGGAGGCACTGAGTTTGCCCATGAACAGTTAACATCCAGAGAACAGAGAGAACAGTTGTGCAGGTCAACTTATGGTAGTCTTCCCCACGATTAGGAGATTATTGTATTTCTAATTGCAGTAATTATAGTAATTATTTCTAAATTTGTACAACTCTGTATAAATTAGCATATGCAAATATTACATGTAAATTTGCAGTCTTTTGTGCCCTCCGGTTTAGTGATATGTGAGCGTCTGCATTGCTATCAAGATGCCTGAGTCAGGTAATGATAATTCTTCATGTTTATAAATTGATTTACTTATTGCTGATGTAACATTATAGTGACTGCATGGCTACTTTATGTAAACAAAATATAAAACCACTGATCTGCAATATATTCATATCTAATAGTAAAGATGGTTAGAATGACTGAAGCTTTAAAATCAGTCCTAAGTAGAAACAAAAATTATGACAGTGGGGAAAACATTCTCCAGAGCAATGGAATTCATTGTGGATTACTCCCTTGGGTCTCTGAAATACAAGTCAAGAGTACATATTAGAGGTGTGCAATGCTTCAGAAGTTTGAAAAGGTGTTTTAGAGCGTGAGGTAGCAACTCTTTAAAACAATCACACTTTTTCCTGGAATTGCATGGGTGCATTAAAGGATTGCAGATAAGTGTCATGATCACATCTCTGTGTGCTCTGAAGCTTTTTGGAATCAAATCCAAAGAACCCAAGTATTTACAATGAGATAAGGAGCCAAATCAACAGACTGATATTAGTTTATATTAACCTTCTCCAATCTGGTACCCATCATTCATAATAATAGTTTAGAACACAGAAACTGAATTCTGTTTTTTTTCTCCTCAGGGTATATCCTTTTGCCTTGATTTGCTATTTTACAGATTCTTGTGAGCTCTTCAGCTGGTTTTTTTTCATCGCACCTACAAATTTAGAGCTTTGCTGAAAGCTGTAAAATGAGATAACAAAAAAGACTTATTGGGTTTTGCATATTGTAAGCCTAGATACCCATAATATCTAGGTTACATTGTATTTATTAATAGAAATATATCCATTATTTATTCATTTAATAGAAAATCAAAAGAACTGTGGATGGAACTGGTATTCCAAGATACTCAT
The DNA here is from genome assembly GCA_030867105.1 of Liasis olivaceus. Taxonomy (NCBI): domain Eukaryota; kingdom Metazoa; phylum Chordata; class Lepidosauria; order Squamata; family Pythonidae; genus Liasis; species Liasis olivaceus. The sequence continues at coordinate 44,201,289 of CM061348.1, read as the reverse complement.
AGTTTTGAGTAGGAGCCGTGAGTCCGGGTCAACCTAGCCCCAGTCATTTCCACAGGACCAGCACAACCAGAGTCTAACTCTGAGCAGATCCAAGCAATTTTATACAACAGAAACTTTGTATAAACCTCCCAGCAGCCCCACAAAGTTCCCCAAGAAGGAGAGACCAAGTCACCCAAAACAGGGTCTCTGGAAAGCTATCTGCAGACGCAATAAAGGCAGAGAAATAAATATATTTTGCTATTCTTATTGCCACAAGGTAGTCCTTAATATAGGCTTGTACCTATGCTCAGTTGAACTCGCTCTTTGTCTTCCTCCAGCAAATGTTCTAGGCATCTCTTTCATTGCTTCATCTCCCTGAGCTGTTCCAAAAACAAGGGGCCCTCCAGGATCCAAGGGCACAGAGAGGCTGTATAGGCATGATCTGAACTAAGTCTGCCATCACCTGCTCATTCCAAGCAGCAACTAAAGCCTCAGTTGAACCATGCATCAGAACTTCAGGATCTCGGGGCAAACCAGTCAAAGGTCCCTCCTCCCTGCAGAGGGAGATAGCCACAGAGAATTCCAAAGCTAATGGAATGATCCATCCCTGAAAACTGATATCAATCAATTCCAGATTAAGTCACTACTGCTCCAGACAAAAAACAGATCTCCCTCCCCATGAGTTGGTTCTTCACTAATCTGGACCAGGTCCATGGTTACCATGGTAGCCATGAACTTTTGAGCTGCCTCCAACTCCAGGCCTAGCAAAGGCAGTTTGAAGTCTCCCAGAACCATAAGCCTGGGGAACTCCACACCCCAGCTAGTCACAGGGTCAAGCAGCTCAGGCAGGGAAGCCACTGTACAGCAAGGAGGCTGGTACGCAGGCAGCAGCCTCATCTGATCCTTACGGCCCAGCTTCACAAACAAATCTCCCCTCCTCACACAAACAGGTCTTCGTGATACATGCCAGGATGGTGCTCTCATCCACAATTACATCATGGATGAGGGAAGCCTTATTACAGGCCGATCTGGCATTCAAGAGCAACAGGTGAAATCCAGGGCCAAGCTCCAATGACCAGGCCTTGGGAGTGAGTGCAAGGGGCTGGAATATGGCACCAGGGCCACCTTCCCTGAGAGTGGTCCACCCTGTCTCCCCCCATATCTCCCTAAGCCTTCACCACCATGATGTTACTGCCTGCCTTTTCTCCCCCAACACTCATCATTCCCAAGCCTTACCTTCCACTCCCAGGTCTGTAGTCCCATCACATCCCACCTCACAGCTAGGCAAAAACAAACTGGCTCTAGCACCTGCATGCTTCTGCCCAGCACTCAGCACGTAGCATTTAGTCTACCAAGCTAATTGTCGCCTCCCATCAGTTCACTCAAGCCCCACTCCCAACCTTCACCCATGCTCATATCTTACTGTGGAAACTGGTTGGCTTTGTTCTTCCCATTTAGCTTGACTTGGAACTTGCACACAAGCAGTTTGTGATCTGTTCCATAGTCAGCACCTGACTATGTCTTTGCTGTTATAATTGAGCTTTTCCATCTCCATGTTATATGGATTATATAGTCAATTTGGTTTCTGTACCCTGTACTCCATCTGATGATGTCCATGTATATAGACATCATTTTGGTTGTTCAAAATCTGTGTTAGTAAAGAAGAATCATTGGATTGGCAGAAACTGTTAAGTTGTTGTCCTGCTTTATTTCTGTTTCCTAGGCCATACAGTCCAACTACATTTTCTTCCTTATTATTTCCAGTGTTGGCATTCCAACCTCCAACCACAAGAAGTATATCTTACTTGCATGTTCTGTCAATTTGATCATTTCTGATCTTTGAGCCAGTGTTCCAAGTGGGATCAAGGAATTTTATATGTGTGTTCCTTAAGCTGACCAATATCCAGAAAGGATAGAGATAGATACTTATTTTTGTGCTAGACCCATAATGATGGTGTCAGTATAACATAGACTGATTACTTTACAGTAAAGTTAATATAACAATTCTATTACCAAAAATTGTATTTTATTTTTGTATCTGTTCTGTTCTTTATCTATGATTAGTTATTACAATACATAGTAACTATCAATATCATTCACAGGTTCTAAAATCTGCATTCCTACGCACTCCTTGGAGTGAGCTATATTAAACTTAGTGAGACCTGCTTCTATATTAACATGCACAAGATCAGATTGCAAATGATACACATAGTGGTGCATACAAAATAAGAGTAGCATATACTTCAGAATACTTAATATTTCTCCTACTAGCACTCATAAGGAAAGTAGTATTATCAGATTTTCTACTAGTGCATATTATTCAAAAAACTAACCTGCCTGATTACACTATGCATTTTAGTCATCTGCACAGAACTTTGTTAGGAAATAAATGTCAAATGTGTTGATGAATGTCTGCCCCTTTTAGAATGATGAAAGATTTAATGCAATAGTTGCTTTTGGCACCATATGCGATGATGATGATGATGATGATGATGATGATGATGATGATGATGATGATGATGATGGCGGCAACATGTGTTCCATCCTTCCTCAGTCTAATTCAAAGTGGAACTCATAATTCTCCTCTCCTGTTTTATCTTCACAACAGCCCCTTCAAGCAGATTAAGTTGAAAGAGAGAGCCAGAGTGAGTGAGCAGGGACCAGGATCATCCCATAAGTTTTATGGCCAAATATGGGTTCTAACCTGGGTCTGATGAAAATTGTGAAAAGCTAGCACTGGTTTTTGTAATTGTAACCAAGTGTTTTCATTACAACCTATAGAAATATTATACCAGTTCATTATAGAAATGGCAACCTTGCTGAGGACCCTTCCAGAAGATACTTCTAAAGTAGAATTAAAATTTACAGTGTCCCAAATATATCATGTGACATTTACAGCACCCAAAATATGTCATGTGACATTTCTCCCCCCTATCTTTTCCTATTGTTTCCTCTTCCTTTTTTCTTACGCCAAAATGTGTTAAAAAGAAAGAGAAAAACAGTATAGTTCCATAGTGGTTTTCAGTCTGTAGTGCTCAGAGTCCTTTAGCACATTAGTTCCTATAGCTGAGGGACTTTTCACACAAATTGTTTTTTCTTCATTGGGACTAAGGCACGGCATGATCCATGCTGCTGTCATTCTCAAGATGTAAAATAATTCAAAACTTTTGTTCCACAGTACTGTTTTCCCTTTACCTCAGAAACATACGCTTTTCCCTTCAATAATTTATTTATTTATTTATTTTATTTAAAACATTTGTATAGCTGCCCATCTTAAAACCACACTCTGGGCGGCTTACAACCCAACCATAAAAACAACATGTACAGCTAAAAACAAAAATGAGAAAATGAGAAAAATCTGGTGGTGCAGCCACACATTCTTGATGCAACTCCTCGCGTTCTCATCCTGCTCTGACCTCAACCTATCCAAGCACCTGGGGGGAAAGCAAGGTCCTGAGTGCTCTCTGGAAGGTTAAAATGGTGGGGCCTGTCGGACATCTGGGGAGAGTATTCCATATGGCAGGGGCTGCAACTGAAAAGGCATGTTTTCGAGGACCCACAAGGTGGCTATGTTTAAGGGAAGGAACCTGGAGCATGCCTACCCTATCCACTATGGTGGGACAGGCAGATACCCTCAGGGAGAGGCGGTCCCTCAGATAACCTGGTCCCATGCCATGCAATGACTTTTTTCCAGTCATTGATAGATACTTTTTTAATTATATGGCACTAAGCACACAGTATAAGACTGGAGGCTGTGAGGGTCTGGATGTGGAGGCTGTGAGGGTCTGGATGTGGAGGAACTGACTTCAACTCAACTCTGGCAAGATGGAGTGAGGTTTGGGGTTTTGGCCCCCCAGGTTCCAGTGATATGCCAGCTAACTCTGGATGGGGTGGCACTCTCCCAGGCATAGCTGATGCACAATTTGGGGGTCCTCTTTGTTATATTAGTTATATTGGAGTTGTAAAGTAGGTTATGTGGTCATCATTGGTAATGAAATGAGACAATGCATAAGTAGGCGCTGTGGGGAAACAAGGCTATAAATATTTGAGTGAGTATATAATAGCTAGGACAATACATTTGCTAGTGGCCAATGAATAATGTGCTATACTTGGAGTAGAGGTTGGAAGTTGTAATTCAGCAGAATCTAAAAAGAACAAGACTAGCTGACTAGACCAGGGCCTCTCTGATCCACTGTTCTGTTCCCACACTGACAACCAGATTGCTATGGGAAGCCCTCTAGCAACATATTGATGCAATCACACCCTTGCACTTATGTTGTCTATCAAGTAGTTTTCAGAGGCATACTTCTAGGCCTACATTTCAAAATGTATCATCCTTGCTGGTGATGTGATGACAAAGCTGCTGCCATTTTAGAGTTCCCAACCTCAATTTTGAGAGATCACAAAGCCTGCCCTATTAAAAAGCCTTATTTGATATGTATATTATTGGTTGTTTTCTAAGTAGCAACATCTAGTTACCCATCTTTTCTGTAATGTATAACACAGTTAATGGTTACCTTTTCAGCTTTAATCATTTTGAAGACTGTTGTAATTCCAGGGCAGACTTACCTTAGGCAGATGAAAATTAGATACTTTCCCTACAACTATGATATATAGCTGGCTGTTGGGAGGTGGGGTGGGAGGAGAAGTGACATTGCCCAAATCATGACACCATGATGCAATAGATACAAATGAGATAATCAGCATCATTTACATGAAGTTGTTATGACACATGGCATCATTGTAGCTTCTAATGGGCACCTATGAATATATACAGGTAGTTCTCACTTAACAGCCATTCATTCAGCAACTGTTTGAAGTTACAACGGCACTGAATGGAGGGACTTGTGACCTATACCTGAAGTTACGGCAGTCTGGGTCCTTGGCAATCGGTTTGCCTTTACGACCGGTTGCCAAGTGCCCCGTGATCATGTGATCACCATTTGCAATCTTTCTTGCCGCCTGCTGGAAAAGTCAATGGGGAAGCTGGCAGGGAAGGTTGCAAGCTGCTGCCACCTGCTGAGAGAGCTCCCTCTTGTCTCTGAGGGCAGGCTGAAAAAGCTCCGTGCGAAAATCCAAGCAGGATTTTGGCACGGGGCATTTTCAGGCAGCCCCCAGAGCTCTGTGCACTAAATGCCCCATGCCGAAATCCTGCTTAGATTTTTGACACGAAGCTTTTTCAGGCAGTCCCCAAACCTCTGTGTGCCAAATGCACTCACACGGGGTGTTTACTGCATGGAGCTTTGGGGGCTGCCTGAAAAAACTTCATGCTGAAATTGAAGCAGGATTTTCAGCCACAGAGGATTTTCAGCCTCAGAGTGGAGAGGCTGAAATCCAGGCAGGATTTTCAGCCATGGAGGATTTTCAGTGCCAGAGTGGAGAGGTTTCTGAAGCCTCTCCACTCTGGCACTGAAAATCCAAGCGTTTCTGAGGCCCTCATACACTCACCTGCACCGCGCCCCCGGGCACCCCATCCAACCCTCCCATGGACCCCCATGCACCCCCTCACTCCCTCCCCCAGCCAGTAGCACCTGGGGCTTGCAACTTCCTTCTGGCTTCCCCATTGACTTGATTGTGGGAAGCCAGCAGGAAGTTGCCTAGCCTAACGACCAAGGCATTCACTTAACGATAGCAACCGAGTCTGCCAGGATTGTGGTCACTAAGCGATGTGATCACGTGATGTTTCACCTAATAACCGCATCACTTAGTAATGGAAGTTCCAGTCCCAATTGTAATCATTAGGCAAGAACTACCTGTACCTTATCACTGAATTACATTCTTTTATAGATCTTTATCTGTGTGTGCCTGTTTTAACAATTCCAGCTTCTTCATAGTTGTCATGAATAGTGAAGGCATATTTAACCTTTATCATTCTTTCTTCAGCCTTGAAGGATTTACGTTTAAAAAGAGGTGGAATCAGAGTGTCTGCCTGTCTCTCTTTCTAGGCTTGAACAACAGATTAGGGTGTTGCTAATCCAACATGAAGAAAACATAGGAACCATGCAGTCAGTGTGTCATGTTGGACTATTTTGATATGCCTTGAACAAAAGACTGCAACATCTGTAACTTCTGGGACATAATTACACCCAAGCCAAGCAATTACAGAATATATCAGCTTGCAACTGTTTGTTACATTTTTTTCATTTCTTCTGTACAACAAAAAAGATTTTAGTTAGAACACTGTCTAAAGAGAATAAGTGGCCATAATAGACTTCATGGCTGAATTGCAATATATACCTGGATTTCACATGAGTTCATCTGTCATTTAACTATGCTGCTTGATCAACACTAACACTATTATGCTGAGTTCAGTGATGAGAGAAATTAACTTTTTCATTTTACCGATTTTCTGCCAATTATTTATCAGTTTATCTTTAGATACATTTTTCATCAAGGGTAGACCTTCCTTCCACAGATTCTTTGCCCATGGAGGGTAAGATCCACAGTATCCTATGACGCCCTGTGACGGATCACAGTGTTGCACTCTAATTCTCTTAGCTATCACAAACCTCAATCTCTAATATAAATCATAAAAGTCCTTTTTCATACTGTTTTCCCATCCTACTCTTGTGCAGTGCCTCCAAGAGGACCTTCTGACATTCTTGCAGCTTATCTCCAGATTGCTCACGGGCTTCAGAATGAGGGATTGGGCTGCCCTTTGTGCCCTTGTCTGGGGGAAAAGGCCAATCTTCGCCCCTTAGAATTCCCAAAGTCTCCTTCCCACATGTATCCCAGTTGCAGGGACTGAAGGCCCCACCTTGTTCTGCTGTTCCAGGAAACAGATATGAGGAAGAAAAGGTCCTTGTTTCAGAAAAGGAGACATGACATTGTTTTGCTGCTGACTATGCTACTTCCCCCCCTTCCCCTGCTGCAGCTTTCCGGTGTTTATTGAAGGAGGAGTAGCTGCCAGAAGATGAAAGAAAAAGCCCAGCTAGAAACAAGACTCTTTCTTTCCAGCTAAAGGCTTTCCTTGCTCTCAATTTGTTTCCTCTCCTCAGAGGGAGAAAAAGGCAAGGAGTAATCTTCAAGCAATTCTAGGTTGATGGTCTGTCAGAATAACTGCAGCTTAAGTCAGAAGTGTCTGCTTTCTCCCTGTGCAACTATTTTATGTAGCCATTTTCTTAAACATTTTCTTACCATGCCAAAGCTACCAGCAATGGGTAAATTAGGCCAAGGTAGACTGTGGCAATGCAGACTGTATCCACAGAGCAGCAGTTGGTAATGTGGTACATATCTGACCCATAAGACATCTCCATAAAGGTGGAACCTCACAATTAAACCAAATTTAATTATGTTTTTAAAATAATAATGCTTAGTGAGATTGCCACATCTTGAGGGTCCCGTGTTCTCGCTTGAAATCTCAAAAGAGACAGATGAATGTGAGCCAAAACTCTGCAGTTTTTATACTTTAAAAAAAAAACAAAACAATTGCCTAAAAGGATTGCTGACCTCTGCCTTAGTGTACAAGAAGCTATGGCCCCCAATAGGCATCTCAATGGAACAGCTGATTTACCCACTGTGATATCCTAAGTCTGCAGGCCCCAGTGCTGTAGCTGAGCATTTGTAGGAGCAGCTGAACAAGATTGCTGTGCAGTATGAGCAATAGAGCCCTTGGCCTGACAAGCTGGTGATGTTCAGATAAGAATTATGACTTAGAGTTGAAGTACAACGTTGGGTGATGGATTAACAAAATTAATGCTGATGAAAGTGGTCGTCAGCTGTTCTTGTAATGAAATTGTAAATGGGTTGCAGAACATTTTGCTGCTAATGAAGTGACTGATGTTGCCTCAGCATTCACGAGATCAGTTCATGGCAGCAAGGGAATTGCCATCAAAGAACAGAACTGTTGAAAGTGTTGTCTATATTCATAATGAAGAGATTAAGATCTCACTGCAGGCACTTCTGGTTAGTCCTGCCCTCCTCTCCCAGCCTCTCCCTCTCCCTGCAACTGGGACAGGGTGGAGATGCTTACTGTCTGAACCAGGAAGCTTCTGCAGATCAGTTTAAAAGCCTTTGATGGGAAAGGAAATGCAAAGAGAAGCACAAGGGAGAAGAGGTATGTAAAAACAGACTCTCCAAGATGTTGATGACTGATACCCTTGACAAGAGGAAGTTGTTACTCTGCCCTCTAGTGCTCAAACCATGCTTAGTAGTGGCATGGTTTCCCTGCCCTGCATCAACTGTAGCACATTTGGGATATAGAAGAATGCCATGAACATACAGCAGAAAAAGAATTCAAGACAGCATTGCCTTGCATCAGGCTGGGGAAGATTGTATTGAAAAATCCTTGAAATAGCTATTTAAGTTTAGCTTTTTTGCAGAAGCCTAATTAAAATCAGTTGGAACTGCACAAGATCACATTCCCACTCATTGGAACTAAACTGAGACAAGTATATTTCCTGGGGTAGTTGATTTCTCATGTTGCTTCTATTAATTTCAGCGGAAGTTATATAAATAATCCTAGATCTAAAAGTAAAGAAAATATTAAGCACTGTTTTATTAACAGGTAGAAAAATGAAACATATTTACAGTGTGAGGATATCATTTGTATGTGTACGTGCTTCTACTTCAGTCACAACATTTGTTACAGTATATTAACATGGAGTTTTGAAAGGATTCTAAACTATATTTCAGGTAGGATGAATGAGTGCTGATGTTGATACTGTGTCCCTCACTCCGTTTCTCCCAGTCCCTGCCACAGATTTGTTACCAATACCGGCCAACCCGCCTGCAGAATCAGCCTTCTGAAAGTGGAAATGAAAGCTTTAGCACAGATCTCTCTAAAGAATGTTCAGTGTCTGCTTACCATTTCCAGTTCAGTGCAGTTTTGTTGTACATGTACTTATTAATGTGTGTCGATTGATGGGAAAGCTAAGGTCAAAAGGGAACCTATTTTTCTTCAAGTTGTTTTTACTAGAAGATCTCATGGGCCTTAATTCCACAAATCTGTATAGAGAGCTGGCATATGAATATTTGCTGCTAAGAGCAATATGACATCTGACAACAGGGCATCTCACTGCTTTTGGACATTACCTATCAGGAATGCTATCTTAAGTAGGCAATTTTTAGTTCCCAAGAAGTAAGGGCGGGGGGTGAGCTCAGTGGGAGTTGCGGCTAGTAGGACTGACGGCCCAAGGCAGCTTCCCACAGTCTGTGTGTCTCTCTGTGTGGGGGTGCCTGTCTTCCTATTCAGTTTTCTGGGGGGTGAGGGTTACCCTGCTTTATGCTTAGTCCCTAATACGTTTGACCGGCAGTTGTCATTCTGACTTGATATTTTCCATATTTGATAATATTGCTGCTGCTGCTGCTTTTCTCATTGCTGCTGTTATGATCAGCAAAACAGATCTTCAAGAGCCTATTCCACAAAATTGCAAATGGATTGCCACATCTGATTAAACCCACTTCACAAATCAAATTATCTCCTTGCAATTAAACAGGCTGCTTCAGTGAACTACAGCAGAAGGATCTTGTATAGTCTATTTATCCATGAATGTCAAAATGAAATAATCCTCCTGCTATTAAAAGAGTAAGGAGCTCTGTCTCCTTGCCCTTGCAAGATCCTCAGTCCACCCTTTTTTCCTACTTCCCCATTGCTTTTCCAATTCTTGCTGAATACCAGTTGTTCCAAATTAAAAAAGTGCATTATTTTCAGTTTAATAAAAGAGTTTTCTTCCCCTTGATGTCATTATTTCATCACATACAACTGTAATTCACTGGCAGTTGTGCAAATATAGTGAGATTAAGATGTGCTGTTTATATGCATGAAGAGTTTGATTCTGCAAGATGAAGTGTGGTACAACCCTCTCAATTCAACAGAGCATTCAAGACTTTGCTAACACACCCATTATGTGTGGTTCTACTTGCATTCTATGTACCTTTTAAATTCAGTCTAAGATACTTAGCTGGAGTTCTCTTACACTCATTGAGCTCCTAACAAGGCAGGGCCTTTGATGTCTTAATAGGCAGTGGATGAATCTGATACATAAAGAATTACATACTTCCCCCCCCTTCTGTTCTGAGTATTCCACTTGGGATAAATAGCTTTTCAAATTCATAGTCACAATCATTGTAATGAGAAAACAATGAGCATTTTATTTGATTTTTATATTATCCCATCAGTCTTTCAGTGAGCACAGGGTGGTATATGTGATTTTCTTCATTCATTTGCTTTCACAGTAAGTCTATGAGATGATGACTGACAGATTTATAATCTTTATTTGGTTTTTAAGAAATCTCAAGGCCAAACTATTTTTTCCTCAGTGAGAATAAGAGTAACTTGCAGCACAGCAACTTAGATCAGGAAAATGGCATCTTACCCCATGCTGCTTAAGACTGTTTTAAGTAAAAGAAATAAGACATTAAAATATCTGATAAGGAATATCTCATTCAACCAGTAGATTGGCCATCAGACTGGAGAAGATGCATGTGCATATATTAGAAGTTTATGTGTAATCTGATTTTTGACTGAAATAAATTACTACTAGTACTACTACAAGCTGTTGGTATATCAGAGTTTACAAAGGTTGATAGAAAACTGTTACTACTATCCCAGTAGTATTAGCTCTGTTATCTCTAGTTTTGGTTGCCAATTCATATTTTCAAAATAAATGTTAAAAGATTAGACATTGAAGTAACTTTGAGTACCCTGAGATGTATCACTAAACAGCGTTTGCAGTACTGAAAGTAAGGAATCTTCTTTACATTATAGTAGAAAGTAATAGATTTTCAGAGAGGATTAAATAATAGGCAACAACTCATGACTTTCTGGGAAATCCTTATGAAAATATCATGAGATATCTTTCATGTAACATAGGACCAAGAAACAGAAGTGCATCTCTCTGATGCATCCTCAGACACCACTGTGGCTATATTTTCATTCAACAACATAGTGTACAACATAGTGAGATAAACAAAATAAAATTGATATATTTTGTTTTTAATATATACATTTTCTCATGTAGTATAACCTTAACAAGAAGAATGGCAAGTCCATTGTAAATTAGGAGGCACTGTATTGCAGTTAATTCTTAACTAGGAAACCAATCTTTTGTGCATGGTAAAGTAAGACAAACATATCACTCAGTTAAAAATATTATATGCAAACACGCCATTTCAACTGCAAATTTATTTTTTTTTTTACCATATGTGATTCCAGAAAGTCCATAATTGAAAGAACATGTAATCTCTCTGTTGTTCTTGGCACAGAGCTCTTTGGAATTCTAGGTATGCAACTGCGGCTGACCTGAATATCTATGTTTTGACATGACCTTGCACAGTTGGGATCACTCACTTCTTCCTCAGGTGGTCTTTTGGTTTCAGGATCTAAATCAGGATGGATAGCAGACTGTCAGTCATTTGCTTCTCATTAATCTTATCTACACTTAAGCCAAAAAATAAAAGCTGTATCTGCAAGAGAACTAATCAAAATATACAGCATCTGATTTTTACATTCCTTGCATGCCCAGGATTCTTAAGGAAGGTGAGAGAGTTACACAGGGTGAGAAAAGGTGCAAAACATTAGAATATTGTTACTATATATAGTCTTGCTCTTGAAATACAGCAGTTGCTAGAGTTCTTTCATTATGGTTTAACTTTTCTTACTTAGAATACCTCTTGAATTTTTGTGACCTTGCCTACTTGGTTATATCCTACCTCTTGGGTGAAACCCAACAAATTGAGTGGAAAATAGGTACATGCAGGAGAATATTAGTGCAACCTATATTGGTCAGAGTACATTCATATCATGAATTTTTATAATAAATTTGATCTAATGCTTGTATTCTTGCATTGCAAATACGACATTCTTCCTAAAATATGCAATATTATATACAACACTTTGTGTCTCCATTGTTCAGATCCAAGATCCGAACAATGATCTTACTCAGTGTGTTCTTCCTTTAACATTTTGTAGCAGCATGATACTTACATGATATCTTCAGTGGGAATCCATATATATCATTCCAGATGCTTACAATATATGATTTTTTAAAAGTGTCTGCCCAACATTTATTTACATGTTAGTCATGGTATAATTCTGTGGAAAAACAATATATCTGCTTTGTAAAGTGACTTTCTTATATCGGTGACTTGGAGCATAACTGTTGAATCTAGGAAGCTGTCACTTATATTCATGTACCATTAGGAAAATGATAAAGCTTGTGCAATGGCTGACTTCCCTACTTCGTTAACACTAGGTTACCAACTCCATCTGAGACCAATCCTTGATATTCCCGCTCCCCATACAAGTCCATAAATGTATGCATCGGACACACCTGTATTTCTACATGCATATATGTATGTGTGTACATATACCTCCCAGAAGCAACGCTTCAAAAAAGGCCAAGGCCAGGACAAAGCCCCCTTATATTAATTAAAACAGTAAATACTTTAATTTACAGGAAATTTCTTTTAATTAGTATCTCATTAATAAAATTAATCCCCTGTCTGCACATGCCAACCATTCTTTCTCTTAGAAAAGGCTGTGCCTTTTCTAGTTGCTTTCTCTTACATACAAATCACTCTCTGTCACAACCGCCCTCAAGTATACACATACACATATACTCCTCTTCCTCCACTCAACAGAAATAGAAAAAAAGAGAAAAAATCAGGATGGAGACAGGATGAAGGGAAGGCATTGGTGCACTACAGAGAAAAGACTGGATGGAGATGATGACAGAAGATAACTGGACAACGAAAGGAAAAGAAAGAAGTGCATCCTTGTTTAGATGCTACAAAAAGTGTTAGGTTCACTTGGCACAAGGCCCCTCCCAAGCAAGGACTAATTTTCAGTCAAACGCTATCATCATCTCATCATCAGTATCTGCAGCCATTTATATTTCTATTCATTCCCTTGTGTCTTCTGCTCTTCTCAGCAAATTTAAGATAACACCTCCCCCTTCACAGACAATTATTTTGGGGGAAAAGGCTTATCCTCAAATTAAGTAACTACACATAAGTATTGCAGATGCTTATGGAAACCCCAAAGAAAGACATGTAGGCAATAATCCTTCAGTTGTTGTTATCCAATGAAACACTACAAGATTGTAGGGAGATTGGCAACCATCACAACATTTTATGATAATGAATTCCACAGTTTAACTATATATTGTATGAAGTCACTTCCTTGGAAACCATGAGTTCTAGTATTATAAAATAGGGTAAAGCTTTCTATTTACTTTATCCACACTATGTATAATTTTATATACTTCTGCCTTATCCCATTACATCGTAAGAGCATTTCCCTACTTCCCTGATAATTTCACTTGTTCTTTTTGGCACCTTTTTAAGTTTTATAATGACCATTTGGGGGTGCAGTGGCCAGAATTGTATGCAGCATTTCAAGTTTCATTGCACAATCATAATCCCTAGCAAATCCCTAGCTAATTTTAATAGAAAAATTAGCATATGTATGAATATGTATGTGTGTTCATGTGCATACACATATCCATATACAGAATTGCTTCAGTGTTCTTCACTTTATGCTTTTTCATATTGAAGTAAATTTTCTGTTTCCTGTCTATTTATGCATTTGGAGTTCGTGGTACTTCCATTTTGTTACTTAACACTCTGAATAATTTGGTGGTACAGGAACTAGTAACAAATACACACTGTGTATGTGATGAAAATTTCATCACATATTTTATGTAAGTGCAAAAAGTCTTCTGGCACTCCCTGAAGCCATAATTGCTTAGTTTAATAGCATATTACATAATTGTTACTAGTCTATAAAGTATCAATGTATTTTTTAAAACCATTCTCCATCTGGAAGGTTCCATGTTGCTTATTACAGAAATTCTAATGATTCCTAAGGTATTACAGTATATGAAATCACATACAAGTAGTCCTTGACTTACAACCACAATTGGGACCGGAACCTCCGTCGCTAAACTATGTAGTCGTTAAGTGAGTTGCGCCTGATTTGCACCTGATTTCACAACATTTTTTGCCACGGCTGTTAAGTGAATCACCATGGTTAAGCAAATCATGCAGTCATTAAGCAAATCTGGCTTCCCCCATTGACTTTGCTTGTCAGAAGCCCCCTAGGAAGGTTGCAAATGGCAATCACGTGACCCTGGAACAATGCAACCATCATAAATACAAGCCGGTTGCCAAGCGCCTGAATTTTGATCACATGACCATGGGGATGCTGCGACGGTCATAAGTGCGAGGACTGGTCATAAGTCACTTTTTAGCACTGTCATAACTTTGAACGGTTGTTAAACAAATGGTTGTAAGTCAAGGACTACCTGTAATTCTACTTTTAACAATTTATTCACAAATTTAAAAATTCTTATAAGTGACATACTGTAAACTATAACAGGTGAAAATCAGGTTCATAAGGTTGAGAGTACTTTCTGCATTTGTTGTATAGTTATTAATGCTATTTTCACTTCCTCTCCTTGGCTATTGTTCTTTATTTGCAATCTATCAGAGTACAATGCCTTGTTTTTCTATCTATTTATTTATTTTGCTGTAGTTCTTAAGGTACCAGAGGCTGTTGGATGTTGATGGGCATCCAAAAGGAAAATTAAAGGCTACATTATCATGATGAAATTAAAAAGGTTTGATTTTACATTTCATCAGTATGTTCTAAAGAAAGTACTCAATTTTTTTTAAAAAAAAGCATAATACCTGATTTAACTTTTTAGGATGCAACAGGGGACCTGTTTGAAACACAGATGTGCCCCTATATTTAATCCAGGCATGTTCCTGTAAGATTGCTCTCTCGTGGATACTATAATTGATCATTTCAGCCTTCAAATCCTCTAAATAGCTTTCACCAAGCAGTTATGTGCTCCAGAAATTTCTAAATCAAAATATACTTACATAATTCTGGCTGGAAAGACCAGTGCTGTAACTTTGGAAGGTTTTCTGAGGAAGTGAGTTCACAGTAGGAACAACAGCATGTTATTTCTGCTTTCCGCATTCTCATTAACAAAATTGCCGTAAAATTCTGTTTTGTAGAATGTTCTGACAGAATCAGATGAAAAAGCAACAATTGATTGGAGAAGACTGAATATATTGTACTTGAGCCTTGGTAAAATGGAGTAGCTCTGCTGAGTAGACAGGTAGATGGTTCTTGTTCCTATGGAAATAGTATCATGGCAATTTTGCATATTCTCTGAGAGGGCAGGTTCAGAGCTTGGTGCTATTTCCAGATCTACCGTGATCACAAGAGGCTCAAGTGGTGCCACTGGCATGATCTGCTTTGATCAGTGACATGAGCAACCTATTTGTGACACGGGCCAAGCTAACCTGTTTGGAAAGGTGGACGGCTACAGTATTAGTAGGACTGTATCATACATATAGGCAAAGGAGTTTGGGAATTTTGTGTTTTTATCTCTAACATGCCTATTTAAGAGCTTACTGTAGGGTTTTCCTATATTTCTACCACAAAATAGCAGGAAATTATGCTATCGGTTTTCAGTAATCATAGGCCAATTAAACAGATCTGACTTTTACTTTTAAAGCCATTGAGACCTGGCTTCAAACACCTAAAGGGGTTTTCAGTTTCAACAGCTTATTCCATGGAAATATTGTCAAGGCTCTTTTCCACTTGTTTCACAAATCATCTAAACGGCTTTCTTGCCTCCCAAAAGAAATAGGCCATGCTCCTGTCAAGCTATCATTTCTATGCCAGCAAAAACATTTTCACCCAGCATTTTAATATCTATTATATTATTTCTGATCTAATTTATTCACTCATCATAATTTTGACATGGTGTCCTTTATGGTTGTTTCCTTATTTGCTGATTACCTGCTTTGAAACTAGCATGGTTAAGAGTGGTATAAAAATGTTTAAAACATATTTCTTAATTTTCTTTTAAACCATTGTGAAGTGTTTATAATTCAGAGATAATAGCTCATGTACTCCTAGTGCAGTTATTATGAAGCTATGTGTTAGATTTATATCCCACCTTTATTTCTTACAGCTCAAGGTGGCATGCATAATGCTCCCTCCTCCTATTTTCCCAACAACAATCCTGTGAGGTGGGTTAAGCTGAGAGAGTGTGATTGGCCCAAAGTCACCCAGCCAGCTTTCATGCCTAAGGGAGAACTCACATTTTCCCAGTTTCTAGCCCAGCACGTTAACCATTAGGCCAATGGCTCTCTTTAACAATGGCCTATATGAGTTCTCAATCTACTCTTCAGGTATTATGACAAATATGATAATAACAGTTTTATTAAGGCAGCATATTTCTACTTCTGATGAATATAAGCAATGCAATACAGTTTGATGGAAAGTCAGAGTACAAGTTGCTTTCTATTACTTCTCCCCTTTAAAAAGACATATAAAACCCAAAGATAGCTTTTCACTGCTTTATTTCCTAATTGGTAACAGAAAATTTGCTTGTCTAAATTACTAGCGAATGGTACCTTATGGACCGTAATCTAAGAGAACAGAGAAAACAGTGGTTTTCCCACTTGCTGATATCTTTTTGTTTAAAGCCATAGCTGTCAATAGAATACACAATCCAAAGGAAGAGACAGAACAGAATGAAGACAATTTAAAAGAAAAAAAAATCTAGCTCTATCACATTAAAAGCTCTTTCCTGTAATTTAGAACTTCTAGAATGTTTGGATTTATGCAGATAAAACCATTAGTGGAAAATCTGAATTAAAATTTTAAGGATTTGAATAAAATATTTGATACATTAGACCAAAGGACGGTAACCAAAAATCACATGAAACAAGAGTTATTCAGCTTGAAAATTCTAATATAAACTTGTAACAGATGTGGCAAATGTTCTGAAAGTCAACCAAGTTCTTCAGGGTGAAATGACCAGCTGAATTCTTGTGCTCCTGAGAAGCTTATGTTGCAGGTTCATCTGAATTAAAGTAATAGCAGTTATGTCTTAATTTTTAATTTTTACTTTTAGATTGACCGGGCTTGAGAGTAGTGTTCCTATACTATAATTTCAGTACACATCATCCAAGAGTCCCAGTAGATTTTTCAGTTGCTTGGTTGTTTTCTTTTTCTAATGTTTGTACTCTATATAAATATCTTTTGGCTTTCTCTCTCTCTGTGGTATTGAAGGCCACTAAGAGATTGAGGACAGACCAGATAGATATATCACCCCCTTTCTGATTCTGCCAGAGGTTTTCCACTAGTGCAATCAATGCTGTTTCAGTACTATGCCCAGGCCTGCAACACAACAGGAATGCATCCAAATAATCAGTTTCCTACAGGGCCTCTAAAGCTGCAAACAGGCCACCTTCACAACAATCTTCCCCAGAAATGAAAGACTGGAGACAGGTTAAAAATTGTCCAACATATTGGGTCCATCAATGGCTTCTTTATGAAATGGCAGACCACTGCCTCCTTAAGTGCAGGTAGAACTACACTTCATTCAACTATGAATTCACCACTGTATGGACAAACCTTGTCACCTCCTGGGAGGCCTTAACAAACCAGGAAGGGCATAGATCTAATGAACAGATGATCATGCTTACAGTTCCAAGGATTCTGTCTACTTCCTTGGGATCAACAGACTCAAACTGTCCCCAAATAACCACACCAGACTGTATCTCAGCCAATTCAACAGGACCTGTGTAACAGGAGTCTGGTCAAAGCAAATCCAAGCAAATTTATCTGACAGATGCCTCAAACAGTCCCCACAGCAACCCTGGAGATGATCTTCTGACTCTAAGAAGGATCAGAAGATCAGATTATCTTCTTGGAGTCAGAAGTCAGAAGTCCAGAAGGCTGCTGGATGACAATCTGGAAGTGCAATAAGAACAGCAAAATAATTACATTTTGCTGCTTTGATTGCCATGGATTTGCTATTTGTCTTTCTGCAACAGTACTCTAGGTATCTCTTCTGCTCTTTCATCTCTCAGAGTTCCTCTGAAAATGAGGGGGCCCTTTAGGATCCAGGTGCAGAGAGACACCACATATGCACACTCCAGTCCAAGGTTATTGCCATGCTCTCATTTCAAGAGGTAACTAAGGCTTTAATCAAACTTGTATCAGGTCCTCAGGAAATTCCTCAAGTGTTCCTGAAACCCAATGAAGTCCATCAGGTGCTTGGAATAGATCAATTAAATGGGTCGTATGGCCTTTGATTGTGTCAATCACATCAAGCTGTGGAATGTGCTTAAAAAAATGGGAATCCCAGAAAAATCTCACTGTCCTCATGTGAAAACTATATACAAGTCAGGAAGCTGTATATAGAGCAGACAGAACTTGGCAAAACAGACTGGCTCCAGATTAGTAAAGGAGTGAGACAAAGCTGTATACTCTCCCCTTATTTATTCAACCTGTATGCTGAATATATATTAAGGGAAGCTGGCTTGGAAGAAGAACATGGTTTTAAAACTAGAGGAAGAAACATGAATAACCTGTGCTATGCTGATGACATTACTCTGATAGCCAAAAATGCAAAGGATCTACAAGCTCTAGTAATAAAAATCAAGGAATACTTGAAAAAATGAAACTAAAATTGGCTTCTGGAGAAGAAATGGCTGATTGAACAAGGCTCCATTCTTTGTGGAGCTGACGCCCATGGCAATTAGAGGAGCTGGCCTTGGTCCAGCTCTTCAGAGTCATCTCCAGATTAAGGAGATCAACAGGATCACCCACAGGTACTCCTTACAGAGATTCCCTGTGAAGAGATTGCAATCTAGCAATCTCTAGTGGGTGGAACACTTTGGGAGTTGAGTGAAACACTGAGCCTAAGCCGTGGTGCAGAGCCTTCAAAAGGACACCAGATTTACTTTACTTCGTCTTTTAACTAACATCATATATTGCCTATCTGTGATTTATTTGGTAATTAAAACCGTGAAAGACAAGTTTCTACACACTGGGAAAATTTCCTACCATCCTGGGAGAAAGAAGACCAAAGTAAGTTTAAAGATCAAAAAGAAATATTTTAACGTTTGGAAACAGACAAAGGGAATTAAGAATGTTGATTGGGGACAGTTAAGAAGCTAGATGGATTTGAAACAGCTTTTTTAAGGATTGTTTTAAATGTTTAAGAAAATACAGTAAGTGAGTTTAGATTTAATTGCAAGAAAATCTGCCCTGGGAAAGTTTTGCTTCTGAAAATAAACACAAGATAAGACTGAGCTTTCAAGGTCAGAGAGAACGGAGAGCAATTAGAGGAATATATTCCTTTTAACACAATGGAGGAGCATCTTTCTTTCAAAGAAGAATTTTTAGCTGTTTGGAATCAGTGTGTCCAGGAACTATTTTTAAAATGGGGACTAACAGAAGTTGTAGAAGAAGAAAAGACTTTACTGGATAAAATAGCAGTGGAGGACGACTTGAATAAGGATTCTAAAGTGGACTTTAAAGAAATGTCAGATTATAAGAGAGACACGGAAGATATGGAAAAAGATGCTGTGGATCTGAAGATTGACTCAAAGTTGCTTGATTATGAGAATGATATAGAGAAAGAAGCTGTAATGGACCAGAAGAGTGACTTTGAGAATTACTCTATTTTGGATATACAGAAGGGAAATACCAAATATCTTTTCTGAGAATAGATAGGAAGAGAATGATAAAAGATTGTTATTTGATGTTTTATTTGGAGAAGAGACTGAAGACTGAGTTATTAAAAAAGAAGAGAAAGGAATTTAAAGTGGACTTAAAAGATCAAGGTTAAATTGTCCATGTTTTGATCCTGGATTGTTAATACTGAATTTTCTTTCTCTGACCAGGACTGTAAGACGATGATTTATACCTGTAAAAGTGATCTAATTGGTTTAGTTTAAAACGCATATGTGATTATTATTGGTCTTTTGTATGCTTAAGGGGAGAGATCTTTTAGGTTTCATTTCTAAGAAAAAACTTAGAAGCTAAAATGCAAAATAGACCTATTTGTTTAAGCTTAAAATATATAGTTTATTATTACTGGCACTCTTAATGCTTTTGTTGATTAGATTGATTGTTAAATATTTTTTTATAATTCAGTTATTGTTTAGGGATGAGAAAGGGGATGAAGAGGGCTATTTTTAGTAATATTAGAGAAAGTGTTAAATTACTGTTAATACATATACTTGTTTGGAGGGAGGGGGAAGTCATCTTTTATATTTCTTTCTCTTCTTTCTTTTTGTTTGTAGGTTTTTTAGTTTTGTATTAGTTTTTATATATATAAACTTTAATATAAATATTTTTTAAAAAGAAAAAATGGAACTAAAATTAAATACTGTATAATGACAAATTAATGACAACAAGTACAACAACCAGCCTTAGAATTAACAATGAGGATACTGAAGTGGTAGATAGCTTCTGCCTTTTAGGATCAACCATCGACAGTAAAGGAACAAGCAGTCAAGAAATACGCCGCAGACTAGCACTTGGTAGAGCAGCCATGAAGACCTTGGAAAAGATATTCAGATGCTATGATGTGACTATACCTACAAAGATTTTAATAGTGCCAGCAATGGTATCCCCTATGATACTCTATGAAGCAAAAGTTGGACTTTGAAGAAGCAGGATAGAAAGAGTATTGACGCTTTTGAACTTTGGTGCTGGAGAAGACTCCTGAGAATACTGTGGACAGCCAATAAAATGAACAAATGGATAATTGAACAAATCAACCCAGAGTTGTCACTTGAGGCACAAATGACCAGGCTCAAATTATTCTACTTCTGACACATTATGTAAAGACCTAGCTCTCTGGAGAAGACTCTAGTGTTGGGAAAGGTGGAAGGAAAGAGAAGAAGAGGATGAGCAGCAGTAACGTGGATAGACTCAATGACAATGGCAATGGATGCGCTATTAGAAGACATGAAGGACCAGATTAGTGACAGATTGTCATGGAGAAAATCTATCTACAGTATGTGGTTGCTAGGAGTCAACATGAACTTGATGGCACATAATCAATCAATTAATCAATCTCCCTGCACTGGAAAGCAGGTATGGAGAACTCCAAAGCAATCAAAAAGTGATCTGTCAATCAAAAGGGACAAACAGTACCTCTCCCCAACTCTAGATCACATTGCCACTACTCTGAAACAAAAACCAGATCCAGCAGGTAATCCACTGTGCATGAGGCCCTCAATAATTTGGATCAGGTCCATGTTGCCATGGTGGCCATAACTTCCAAATCACTTCAGACTCTGTTCCAAGGGAAGGCAAGCTGAAGTCTTCTAGTACCATCTCTGGGAAACTCCACCACCAACCCAGTCACACAGTCTAGCAACTCAAACAGGGAAGCAGTTGAGAGGCCAGTACAGTAGCAGCAATTCCAGAGTCTAACTTTACAAACAAGGACTCTGAAAGCCACAAGAGTCTCCCAGATGACAATAGCCTTTTCCTCATCCCTGCCCTGGTGTTGTGACTGATGTGATATCTACTGTGTATGGGCTCCCAATTGCTAGGGTCAGATCCATTATTGCTGTGGTGGTGTGATGGAATGGAATTATGAAGGCCAGGCTCAGGGAGAAAAACATTTTCTTACATCTCCTGAGGAGCGTGGGAGATACAAGAGGATGAGACTGGCACCTTCCTGCGGAATTCACAGTGTTGTGGCTGGCATTACTTGGGAGCTAGGGTTTCAGTCTGGGAAGATTCTTGTTAGAGGTTGTAACTAATAAACATAGCTGAACTGAATTTGCACTGTCTCTTGGAGTTCCTTGGGCTAGGCCTGACAGGTGGACATCAACTCTGGAGCTGCCCCCTAGCTCAAAGCCACTCAGGCGAAGATTAAAATCCCCCAGGACAATAAGCCTTGGGGAGGCCATCATCAGATTCTAGCAAATGTTGCTTGATATAACCTGGTGCTGTGCCATGTAGGACTTTAAAGGTTAAAAACAGCACTTTGAACTGACCCCAGAAGCCTAATGGTAATCAATGTGGTAACTTTAAGATGAGCTTTATTTTTGATTGACAGGGTTGTCCCACCAGAGAATCTCCCTGACAGCACTTTGGACCAGTGCAGTTTCCAGGTCACCTCCAAAGGCAGCCCCATATAAAGTATGTTACAGTAGTCCCTACCACCTTCTTAACTGCACAGTGATCAAGTTTAGATGTAAAACTGTTATTGAACTATACCATATTTATTTTTTTGCTGGGCATAATCAGCACATTCTGATATACAATCCCATTGGATATACAGTGTATTTAATAGTAAGTTGTGCTGAATATTAAGTATATCAGAAACACTATGCTGCATTCTATTTCCTACAAGGGTCAACTAGATGCCTGTGGGAAGCCTGCAAACTGGGTGAGGTTAGAAGAACCTACCTTATGTTCTTCAAAATATTGAGAGGCCTGCTGCCCTGAGACTGAAGATCCAAGATCCTGCATGGCAGGCATCAATAGACTTATTCTCTATGAACTTGTTTAATCCCCACTGAAAGTTAGACAGGTTCATGGCCATTAAAGCATCTTGTAATAGAGAATGCTACAGTTTCTCCACTGAGTGAATTTCTATTTATCTGTCCCACCTCAGTTTAACTGCTGAGCCTGGGTATACAATTATGGGAGAAAGAAGTTTCCCTATCTGCTTTTTTAAACTATGCATAATTTTATACCTTTTTATTATATTCCAATTTGCCCTTTTTTTTAAGTGAAAGGTCCTCAATCTGTGCTACCTTTCTTTAAAGGGGTCTTG
Source organism: Liasis olivaceus (assembly GCA_030867105.1). Classification (NCBI taxonomy): domain Eukaryota; kingdom Metazoa; phylum Chordata; class Lepidosauria; order Squamata; family Pythonidae; genus Liasis; species Liasis olivaceus. The sequence goes on along the minus strand of CM061348.1, from coordinate 44,178,748 downwards.
CTCTAATCCTTTTATCATTCTGGTTGCCACGTTCTACTCCTATTCAAGGCAGAGTGACCAGAACTGTCACCATTCTGTGATAAAACCTCAGTTGTATAATCGATTGTATAAAGGCATATGCAAAATTACCCAAAATTCTTATTTACACAAGATTCATTGAGAAGATGAAACAAAGAGGACTTTCACATTCTCAAACTTTCAATCTTAATCAGATACAAAAGTCCACTCACTCTTAAATGTTATCATCCCTCTTCTGCCCTAGCAATTTATAGCGTCACACAGCGTGTGCTGTGGCCCTATATGCCTGTCTTGTTGGGTGAAAATATTTCCAAAGCGATGGCACGGGGTGTCCGGTATTCTTTAAATTGCCAGCATGGTAACGTTCACTAGTGGACGAGTAAAGGCCCCCTCGGTGGTTCAGCACTGGTCCTCTCCTCCTGGGGCAGAGAAGGTACAGCGTCTGGCTTTATGCACCTGGGGCACAGAGGGCAGCTGTTCGCTTTCCGGAATCAATTCCCCACCGAAGCGCCTCTGAGCAAACGAGCAGCAGCGGCGCGCACCCAGCTCCTTCAACTCCTACAGAGGCGCGTGTTGATGCTGTTGCAGGAACGCCCGTCCCGCTCCATACTGGGGCCTCCCTGCTAGGGAAATAAAGGCACGCCCCTGCACCTAAGGAAACCATCTGGTCGCGAGCGCGGCGTGCAAGAAAGGTCAGCACGGCCACAAGTGAGCGCTGCGGGGGAGCGGGAGGAGAGCCTCCCGCTGCCGCTCCTCCTCCTCCTCTCAGTGCGCCTGCCCTGCCTGGCAGGGAAAACATTTATTTTTATTTGCTGCGCTCTAGAATAAAGCTCCAGGGCCTCAGCGGGTCTTATTCACATGTGTGTGCATGAAGGAGCGCCTCGGCGCCTGGCAGCACCAGCAGTAAGCGCCACCAGACAAGCGCAACGCCTCCCGGCACCTGGTAACTAAGCCCTTCCCTCCTCCCGGCTGCCTCCATTCCCCCAGCCCAGAGCAGGCAACGTGCGCTTCCGTTGGGCACGGGCCGCGTTCCCTTGGTGCGCGGGTCGCGGGCGGCCAGAGCTTCGGCTGGCTGCTCCTTTTCAAAGCCTGCAAGCACCGTTTGTGCGCGGTGCGCGCAGCCCTGACCCCAAGCAGAGGCTTGCTGTGAAAATAAAGCCTTGGTTCTTTTGGGATTTCAACCCGGGATATTTTCGTGGGGACCCTTCTAAAAGGTAGAGGAAGGACCTCCAGCTATTTTCCCAGAGACGGCAGGGGAGATCCCTCCTCCCGTTCCTTACCGTTCGGCTCATCCCTTTGCTACTTCCATTTAGTTTGAAAGCAACCTGCAGCCAACCCCGCCTGGGAAGTTTCCGTTCTGCTGCCTCCCAGCTCAGTGCATTCAAGGTGCCTTTGATAAGTCTGTGTGTAGCCGCTGGGAGTCGGACTGTTGCTTTCCCAGCTCTTCATCACAGGCAACCCCCACCTTCCTCTTCCAGCCCACATACCCGATTTGCTAGAGATGAAGGGGAGGGAATGATGAAATGAACAAGAAGTGGCAAATTGATTAAGACTAGTTTCCTCTTCAAACGGCGGCTCGGAAGAGAAAGAAGCAGAGCGAGAATAGGCGGCAGCCCGAAGAGCTTGCAAAGAAGGGGTGGGGAGGCGAGCCCTGCTGTGGGCAGCGGCTAAGCTTTCCTGCCTTTTGCAACGGCGGAGAATTGATTCTAGGCGCTAGGGGTGCTGGCTGTTCGGGCGCTTCTGCGGTTCGCCGTCGACATGCACGCGCGCTCCGTCTGACTGCATTTGACTTATAATGCCGGCTTCTCTTTGCAATGCAAAACCGTGCACAGGATGAAATCAGGTTTGTTACGACTGTTCTTTGTGTGTGCGTGTGTGTATATTTTAAAAAAAACACTCCCCTCGTTCCCCCCAGATGTCAGAAAGGATCATAGCAACAAGACAGTGGCAGTCACCTCATTACGGTGTCTCTCGTGCTCATCTTTTGAGATTTTTTAAAAAGAGAGATGATGAATCTTTTATGCAGCTGGCTTCTCAGAACCATCCAGGAGCATCACAATTTGCACTAGATTGCTGCTTAAAAGAAATACAGTTTTTGAAAATGTAAGATCTGCTTCTTAAACGGTGGAAAATAAACATAGGTGGGAGGGCAGGAAGGGGGGGGGTAAAAGGCAGTAAGGAGCTGGTGTGGTGAGTTTCTTTCTTGCTTTCAGTCCTCTGATAATTTTTTCCTAGTACTTTCCCCCACCCCGAGTCTTCAAGCTGAAAAGCAGTTGCATGGGTTTCTGTATCTTTGAAAAGTAAAATGGGGTTTTCTTGGTTGAGTTATGGATTAACTCCTCTCATTCTACTAAGCAGATTCTTTGCCAGCATTCTTTCCAGATGTTTTGTTAAAAAGCATGTATTGATTTCTTTCCATATTTTTCAGGTCACTCTGCCAGAATGCCAGAAGAAAATTCCCCACGGAGAACTCCTCAGAAAATCCCGTACCAGGACCTTCCTCACTTGGTCAATGCTGATGGGCAGTATCTTTTCTGCAGGTACTGGAAGCCAGCTGCCACTCCAAGGTGAGCATTGTTAAACCGTGTATCTGTTGTGTGTGATAAATACACCATTCATTCAGTTCCACTGCTGTTTGTACAACAGTCCATGAAGTAGTACAACTGTCCTCACCCCAGACAATCTCTTAGGAAAAGATACCTTGAGCCTTTAGCCTTTGCACTAAACTAATGCAGTAGGTTGAAATGTTGCTTTTGAGTAGCAGTTGCTAAACCCATGAAGTGCTTGTATATTTCTGCAGTAAGAGAAGATCTGGTTATTAATCATTCAGCCTCCTACTCATGAGAATAAGACTTGTTACTTGCATAAGTAAAAGCAACTCGGATGAGTAAGGTTTGACAATTTGGACAATTCTCTTTCTGTCTTTCTTCCTCTCTTAGTTCAGTGAAATAAAATGCCATGTGAAAAGCAGTAAACCCTGTGTTTTGGCATTGAAATAGGTATTTTGATTGGGTAGTATTACATTCAAAAGGTACGTGAAGCCTAGGTTACTCCATCCTTCCCACTATTTTAGCATCGGCAGCAGGTCAAAACTTCAGAGCCCTGTTAAATTGCTATAAATCTATCATTGGTAGCTAGGTTTTATAAGTTACGTATCAGTTACATTTTGTCATTTAGTTACATTCTTCTTCTGTATCTTGGCTATAGTGTTATGTGGACCTCTAGAACACAAAATATACTTAAAATAATCTAAGTAAATGGCTAGCCATTAGGTAATCCCATTTTCATAATCCCATACAAAATAATGTCTTTGTACTTGTAATTTATAATTCAGGAAGCCTGGGTTATTATATTGTGGATGAACATATTGTTTGGATTTTCTCAGTAATTATTATTTCTTTTCTTTCTGTGTTGTGGCTTAATATAATTGTTGGTTCTATTTGTGGAGAAGAGTAATGCACATAAAAAGGTGGCATTATTGTTCAGAATAATCTTTTTTACTTTTATAGTACAAGACAATTTCCAATTTTGGAAAATAGTTACCCAAAAGCAGCTCTTCTACTTCAGTGGATTTTATAGTATTCCAGCTTGAGTAGTTAATAAACTTTGTATGATGTGCTAAGTGATTCATAAGAGGATAAAGACAAACACATTAAGTCAAATCAATGATCTGTCTAACTTATTTTTCCAAAAAGAAGAGTATAAGTGGGACAAACATAGGGTAACATCTTCTGCATGGTCATCCCCAGTTTTCACACTAGGTTTTTGGAGGGTTTCAGTTCATTTCTGTGAATTTAGAGACAGGTTGCAAGTTGCAAGGCACAGTGGACTATTGATTTTAACCATGTGGATGTTTTATGAAACCTTGTGGTATCAGTTACTTACCACATATGTGACATTTATGAACCACAGGAGTTAAAGACCAGTCAAAGCACTCCTTTCAACAAAATATACTTTTTTCCAATTATTTGGGAATTGCTTTCTTTACCATAATGTACTGTTTTCCATATCATTCATGTATGGTTCATTTAAAAATCCATTCATCTCATTCAGGGCCCACCTTAAGCCTCCAACCTTTCACCTAGAAACCAAACCTGAAGAGTCTTCGCACTTTGTTCTCTTCAGCACCCAAAGTTACGCTCCAAAATAGAACTTCAGAGTCATTTCAAAAGCATTGCTTCAGTAGCTTGTCTCTTTTTTCCTGGCTTTTTGAGCTCTAGATGTACGCATTGAGGGTTTTTTTTTTTCCCTGAGTCCTGCTAAGGTCGGGAACAAAGGTAACATGATTTGGAGCTGCCTTTGAAGCATCTCTTTGGGTCTGGCTTTGATTACGTGTTTCATACAGTAGCTTCATCAAACCCAAGGGAAAACTTTTGGGCAATACTTGTAATGAGAGTCCTGGCATCATCCTAAAGATTTCCACAATTGAACAAATTTAATCTTAAAACAAGCTTCGTCTGTGAAAACTATCCTGCCCCTATTATAATGCTAATTAATCATTAACTGCCTACAGTGTTTTTCAGTGAGTTGCTGAGCTGCATTCTCCATTTCCTGTTTAATTTCTTAGCAAATTAGTGTTGTTCACATGAGTCTTTGATCAAGAAATGAAAGGATGGTAAAGAAGCGAAAGTTAGAACTTGGCATTTCAGGCCTCCTGGTAGCTTGTCTTGTTACCGCTCTGCATGCCCCAAGTGGTTAATTGATAGCAAGAGTGTCCTAGTTTTCTGACAACAAAGTAAACACAATCAGTTCTGTTCACTTACAAGTGGCTCTTAAATGTGTGGAACCATTTATTTTTAGCCCCTTTTGTATTGTGCTGGCAGAGTTTGAGAGGGAGATTATAGGTTGCTGGAGAATAATTTGTCAACTGCAGCCAACTTTCATGGGACAGTCATGAAATACGTGGAGAAAGAGATTCCTCATTGTCTTCCATGTATGGTTTATTTCCATGACTCATCTGTAGACGCTCCGCAGATTTGCTTTGTTTTAAATGACAAACGGCCATAGTTGGGGGACAGCCTTGAATCGCTTTTAAAGTACTATTAATCTGACAGAATTTCAGATACAGAAGAAGAATCAGTTGTAGTTTTGTTAGCTATAACACAAGAGATTCACACTTATGTTTCTCCTTTTGAGTATAGGTTTTGACTCAAAAGGCCACTGGAATTTATAAGAAAAACACTAAGAGCTGCAAGTCTTCCTGCATTGTGAGAACTTTTGAACATTCTGTATGCAGAAGTTGTTTCATACAAATACCTCCCTGCGTGAAGTGGAACTAAAACCAAAAAAGCCAGCACATATAAACTTTATCAGCACACTTGCTCTATCATTCATAGTGTTACATTTGAGGACATACAGGTTTAACATGTCAGATGCATTGTATGAGCAGTTTGCCAGAAGCAGTTCTGATTGTGCATGTGTTTTGTCTCTGCATTTCAGGTGTTTTTTCATAAGGAGGAAAAGCAGAACATCTGAACTAACCATTTTTGCTTAAATACTTTGGAACTTTTTTCTCACTGGCACATTCAAGTTAGAATTAGATATTTGTTTTTTTTAAGATTTTATATAATTAGATCAAAGTCATCTACCAAGATTATTCCACTAGGGATGCCAACCTAGAGCATCTTGTGGAATAATCTTGATAGGTAAGTTTTATCTCAGATCTCCTAGAAAAGTAGTTATTGTCATCCAGTGTGATTAAAGTTATAGGTAAGTACTGAAAAGCAAGTGATCCAGGAGTGAAAATCAATTAGATATGCAGACAATAAGAATGATCATTCCCCGAGTTCAGTTTACACTTACCTAAGTGTCCCTATCACTTGTATGTTTTTTGTTCAGGCACCTTTTGCAGACAGTCACCCTTTTTTCTATGGCTACAATGAGTGGAAGAAAAGATCCTGGTAATTGTCATGTCATGCCCACAATCATTCTAAATGTATAGAACTGCATGGTGATTAATAGACTCAGGTCTCCCTGTCAGATTTCCTTTGGCTGAGCAGATGGAATTAATTTAATAAAATTGATCCTGCATTTGGTGAGTAAATAAGGGGTAGATGAGAGAAGAGGCAAAAGTATTTGGATTTCAGGTTAAGGAAGGGAATGGAGAAAGACTGAGACCTTGAGAAGAGGTAACAGACATTGCTGAACCACTGGCACAGTAGAACCAGCATAAAATTCTAAGCTGAGTTGGGGAAAAGAAAGAAAGATAATGGAGGTGGTTTTTTGCAGAATTGTGGTATGGCCCCTTTTTAAGGCCAATCTTGAGTGTACTGTTGGCTTACCATGTCCTTTCCTATTTCCTAGTGTGCAGGTAAGCAACCTGATGCCTCCAGTTATTTTGGATGTCACTTCCCATCAGCCACAGTCAACATGGCCAGCTTAAAAAGATTACAGGAGTTGTAATCCAAAACTTCTGGAGTCCTAGGTTGCTTATCATTGTCCTGGTAAGTGCAACATAGAAACATGGAGGCCAGTGACTCAGTGAGAGAACCAGTTGTGCTTTGGGTAAAGTGACAACCAGATCACACACAACCTGTTATACTGTGGGGTAGACTAAAAAATTTTCATGATTTATTTTAGGATGGGCATTTTACTTAGTACATGGCAGAATGTGTGGGATTTTTTGTTCTCTAAAGTAATTGGATGTTGAGGTAAAGCAGTGCAGCTGTGCCTCTCCACCTGCAGAAGCATTTCAACTTATTGAACTTGATTTGTGTGAACTGTGATTAAGTCCTTTTAAAATGCAAATCAATTTGATATGTAACATGGGTTGGGATAGCTGAGTCATTTCTCATAACAAGAAACAATGTTTGTTTGTTTTAAAGCTGTGATCAGATCTCTCATACTAAATAAGATAGCAATGTATAATTTAAGTTTTAGCTGCACAGTACATGAGCAAGTTCAGAACAGTTCAACATTGTTTGGAAAATTGGATAATCATTAATGCAAGGAAATAGGAAACCTACATTTTAAATACAGTCATTGTGCAACTATACATTTTCACCATGGTTAAACCTAGTCTTTCATATAAGATCTTTAAGACTACAATCCTAGGCCCACTTACTTGGAAGTAAGCCCCACTGAACTCAGAGGGATTTATTTCTAAGTACTTCTGTGTAAATACGGGGAAAGAAATATATATCATGTTTCAGTAAAACTTTCCTCTATTTCAGTTCTGTTTTCTGCTCTCCCAGTGACTCTCTGTCAAAGTGAATCTATTAAGAGCTTCTTAAATATTACATTTTTATTCCCATGTATGTCTGCATAAAGCATCTGATCGTGGTGAGGTAAAAACATGCTTATTTCTTCTGTGGGTCTGAGCCTGCCTTTTGTTGTGTTTAATAAACTAATAAATGGTTTCCCCTATGTTTGATTATAACAAGCTCACACACACCATTTAAGGAAGATGCTTGTTTTGAGTTCCATAGGCAGAAGAGAATTACATCATCTTTTATTTGGAAGCCAACATGATTGCTATTTTCTGCAAAAAAAAAAAATGAAGCTTGCTCTTTCTACTCCCTTTTTCTGGAACTCCATCTATGTGTGAGTATTCCACACATAGAGAACATCATCCCAAACTGTACCCAGACAACTAGAAAAACATTTCTTTTTCTTTCTTTCTCTCTTGAGACTCAGATCTCTGAAGCTGAACTTCTAATTATTTCAGCTAAAACCATTCATTTAACTAGCTGATATGTGGTATTGTTACATTAAAATATATGTTTTTCATTCAATGAAGTTTATATCTGATCTTTGAAACACATATTGGACAATAAAACAATGGTGACTATTCATGGGCCAGCCTGTTTGTCTTCATGCAGCTTTCCTGCTCAAAACCAAGATAAAAAGGGCCAGTTTGGCCTAGTGGTGAAGGCACCAGGCGAAAAAGCAGGAGACGGTGAGCTCTAGTCCCGCCTTGGGCATGAAAGCCGGCTGGGGGACTTTGGGCCAGTCGCTCTCTCTCAGCCCAACCCTCCTCACAAGGTTGTTCTGGGGAATATAGGAGGAGGAAGGAATATTAGGTCTGTTCACTGGCTTGAGTTATTTATAAAAATAATGAGGCAGGAGAAAAAAAAACCCTAAAAATAAATTAAAATGATCAGACTAATGAGGCCTGTGTTTCTATAGCAAGACAAGAAGCAGGACCTCTATAAAATCAACCTTATTTAAAGTTAGTTTATTATCTCTTGTGTTGCCCATTCTTTGAGGTGAGAAAAGAATGGTAAAAGGTGAGATGTTAACATTTAGTAAGAGGTTACTATGTTGCAGCAGAATGCAGTAACCCTGGTAAATGAATAGTCTATGAAGTTGGAAACGAAACTTGAAATCTGTCTATAAGCAGTACAGCAGAATTACCTGAAATCGCAGGCCCTCTAAGCCTTAAGTGCCATCTATGGAGATCTCCCAAAGTTACCCCCAAATTGTAATTTAAAAATTAAAGAGGAAGAATTTATTAAATATCTATGACTGAACTATATGTAATTGTAACTAAATGTACATAAAATCAAATTCAGCTTTTGTCCTGGTGATACCTACTACTGTTTGGAATGCAGTCCCTGGGTACAATGCAGAGGCCAAGGGCTACCATTGGCACTGAAAAAGTTGTGCATCCTTGGCACCAAAGTACTGGAGGGTGGATTTGTTAACATTAAGAGTTTTCTTTACCAGCACTGATGGCCTGCTCCCAGAACATGCTGTGCTACTAGAAATGACCCAATAGAAGAGAATGTATGTAGCTCAGGGTTGAACTGTGGAGTCCTTGGGGTTCTCTGAGCTTGGTTGTTTTCTTGCAAACGTTTCATTACCCGGCTAGGTAACACCTTCAGTGCTAGGATGGAGTGGAGTTTGCTCTCTGCTTATAAACGGTAGCTTGCTCTGCCAGTGTTTGGTGGGGGTGGGTTTTTTTTCTTGGTAGTTCCTTGATTAGGGTATTGTTTACTGCTTGATTGTTTGTCTGATGTTAATCTTGGTGTTAATCTCTGCTTATCTGGGTGATTATTGCTGACAAGGAGATGTTCTGGTCTTTTTGTTTCCTTTTATTGTCACAGTGTGTAGATGTTGTTTATCTCTACAGGTGAAACTCGAAAAATTAGAATATCATGCAAATGTTCATTTATGTCAGTATGGCAACTCAAAAGGTGAAACCAATATATGAGATAGACGCATTACATGCAAAGCGAGATATGTCAAGCCTTACTTTGGTATAATTGTGATGATTATGGCGTACAGCTTATGAAAACCCCAAATTCACAATCTCAGAAAATTAGCATAGTGGGAAAAGGTTCAATATTCTAGGCTCAAAGTGTCCCCCTCTAATCAGCTAATGAATCCATAACACCTGCAAAGGGTTCCTGAGCCTTTCAATGGTCTCTCAGGCTGGTTCAGTAGGAATCACAAGCATGGGAAAGACTGCTGACCTGACAGTTGTGCAGAAAACCATCATTGACACCCTCCATAAGGAGAGAAAGCCCCAAAAGGTAATTGCAAAAGAAGTTGGATGTTCCCAAAGTGCTGTATCAAAGCACATCAATAGAAGGTTACGTGGAAGGGAAAACTGTGGTAGAAAAAGGTGCACAAGCAGCAGGGATGACCGCAGCCTGGAGAGGATTGTCAGGAAAAGGCCATTCAAAAGTGTTGGGGACTTTCACAAGGAGTGGACTGAGGCTGGAGTTAGTGCATCAAGAGCCACCACACACAGATGGATCCTGGACATGGGCTTCAAATGTCGTATTCCTCTTATCAAGCCGCTCCTGAACAACAAACAACGTCAGAAGCGTCTTACGTGGGCTACAGAAAAAAAGAACTGGTCTGTTGCCCAGTGGTCCAAAGTCCTCTTTTCTGATGAGAACAACTTTTGCATCTCATTTGGGAACCAAGGACCCAGAGTCTGGAGGACGAATGGAGAGGCACACAATGCACAATGCTTGAAGTCCAGTGTGAAGTTTCCACAGTCTGTGTTGATTTGGGGAGCCATGTCATCTGCTGGTGTTGGTCCACTGTGCTTCATTAAGTCCAGGGTCAACGCAGCTGTCTACCAGGAGATTTTGGAGCACTTCATGCTTCCTTCCGCAGACGAGCTTTATGGGGATGCTGACTTCATTTTCCAGCAGGACTTGGCACCTGCCCACACTGCCAAAATACCAAGCTTCCAGGAATTCCTGGTTCAGTGACCATGGGATTACTGTGCTTGATTGGCCAGCAAACTCGCCTGACCTGAACCCCATACAGAATCTATGGGGCATTGCCAAGAGAAAGATGAGGGACATGAGACCGAACAATGCAGCGGAGCTGAAGGCTGCTATTGAAGCATCTTGGTCTTCCATAACACCTCAGCAGTGCCACAGGCTGATAGCATCCATGCCACGCCGCATTGCGGCAGTCATTGCTGCAAAAGGGCCCCAAACCAAGTACTGAGTACATGTGCATGCTTATACTTTGCAGCGGTCCGATATTGTTCTATTTCCAATCCTTGTGTTATTGATGTCATGTAATATTCTAATTTTCTGAGATTGTGAATTTGGGGTTTTCATAAGCTGTACGCCATAATCATCACAATTATACCAAAGTAAGGCTTGACATATCTCGCTTTGCATGTAATGCGTCTATCTCATATATTGGTTTCACCTTTTGAGTTGCCATACTGACATAAATGAACATTTGCACGATATTCTAATTTTTCGAGTTTCACCTGTATGTGCCTGTTGATGGCTGCCTTGTCTGAATACCAAGCTTCCAGGAATTCCCTTGCATTTTTGGATTAAAATGGTTTTCTCTGTCATTTTCCTGTTCCCACTCTCGCTAGTGATGAGCACCACTAATTCAGGTTCTTCTAGTAGATTTGCTGTGGGTGAGCGAGAAATTCTGACTCTTAGTTGTTAAATACTTGCAATCAGATTCTGTAGCAGGTATGTATGACCACAGCTGTATAACATGCAGGTCATAGACAGGTGATGATGCCTCTGCATGATGAAAAGGTTTCAACCTTTCATCCCTGCAGCTTTGTTTCCAACATTCTCTATATACCGCCCATACTGGTGTTAAAGAAAAAGTTTCTATTGGTGTTGGTGGGTTATTTTTAAAGACAACTCCAGTGTAGGAGATCATAGGTTACAGGTGTAGTGCCTAGAGAGAGTTTTAAGCCTATCAGTGCAAATTAGAATCTAATACGTTTACTTTAGAGTAAAACAGTCAAAACTAGTGGGTCAGCTCCATGCTGTATAATGGATTACTGTGTATAGTATGATTGAAAATCTGTTGCACCAAAATATACTTAAAGGATCTTCATGTTATAATTTTTGAAAAATGCTTCTAACATAGGTTACTTTGTGGCATGATATTAATGAGTTCCTAGAGGATGAGGAATTAGAGTATACGATTATCAAATGTACAAACTGTACAAAGTTGGGAGCTTAACAGACACCTTACAGTCTAGGTTTTCTAACTTTTTCAGGCCCCAGAATCTGCTAAAAAAACCAACAAAAAAACCCCTGGAACCCCTGGTCAAGAAGCCAAGCACTGATAGAAAATGGGTAAAACAATAAAAAGTAAACTACTTATTACAGATGCAAAATAATATTTCCAATGTACAAAAAATACAACTTGAATTTTCTATTTACTTGGATGGTTCATATTTTGACCAATAAATTAGTGTTCAGTGACTGGGATGTGATTGCTTTTCCTTGGTTAAAGTTCAGTATTTGGAGCAATTGATGCTACTTATAAGCAGAGATGATCTTCTATATTTAGCCTATTTCTATACTTGTTTTTTGTTGCTGCATATAAAGGGAAGATTCTCTTGCAAAAAGCCTGTTGTTGCAAATGGCATAAGATATTTCAATGCTCATCTGGCAATTTCAGGATATTCTTTTAAAAGCTCTATCCCAAAATATATAAGTTCTACACAAGGAAATGTTGTTTGTGAGATGAAATTGGACAAAGTTAATTGAATTTCTCAAAACTTGTGCCATAAGAAGAAGCAGTAACATCAACAGTACTTGAACTTGGTTTGCTTTTTCTGTTTTTATCTTTTTCTATACTGTGTTGATGGCATGGATTTTTTCCATTGTGAATGCCTGGCTGAAGCCACTTAAGCCCCCATCTTTCTCCTGCCTGCTTGCCTTTGCAAACACAATTTTCATATATGTTTACTCCAAAGAAAGTCCCACTCCAAAGGTATCTGAGGCACACGTGCACTGTAGCCAAGCAGTGCAATCCTAAATTGCTTTATTAATTTGCACATAGATCAAAAGGGTTTACTCCAAAGAAGATTTGCTCAGGATGCCACCTTGACTATTAAGCAGGACTCTTGAGGACATGCAGGCACATACACAAAAATATGTTTGCAGTGTGGAAAGTGATGCGGGAGGAAAGGGCTCACCATGATTGCTCTTGCAGTATTAAAAATGGGGGTAGGCAGAGCACCAGGTTTTGTGTAGATGCACACAGCAAGGGAAAGGCAGCCAGTTGCTTTCTTCACGGAGCACCTTGAAACAATGGCAAGGTACAGCCTGCAAGAGGGGAAGAATAGGAGCAGATAGCTGAGTGTGGTTGAAGTTTAATGATCCCCCCTTAGTCCTTTGTGGAGAGGTTTTTCTCCCCTTAGTCCTTCATGGAACCAACAGAATCCAGTTTGAAAAACCCTACCTTAGAACAAAGTAATAAGATTTAGGAATCTCTGGAACAATGGGCAGAAATCAGCAAGGAAAAATGTCAGGTCCTACATTAGGATTGGAAAAATTAAAGGCAGGAGTATAGGATAATGGGGAAGGTGGAACCATGTTCAGAAGCAGTACATGTGGAAAAAAAAATAGGTATTTTGATGGATCATTGCAAAAACAGGTGCAATCCTAGGCTGCATAAACGGAAGTATAGTGTCAAAATCAAAGAAAATCATCATTTCTCTCTATTCTGTGTTGGTCTCACCACACCTAGAATCTTGTGTTCAGTTCTGGACCCTGCGTTTCAGAAAGGACATTAACAAACTGGAATATGTGTAGAGGAGAACAAGCAAGATGATAAGGGATAAGACCTGGGAGGAGAAATTTAAGAGAAACAGGTGAAGGCATTGGGCATGAAGAAAAGAAGACAATGGGAAGACGTGATAGCAGGATAAGAAGTGTACAACATTTTAAGAACAGACTGTCAGCCTAAGAACTCATGCTTATTTTGAATTTCTTATACTTGTAGCAAATTCATTTGTATGAAAATACTACCCTCTCTTAATATATTTAGATAGTGATGCCCAGATAAGGTGAAAGCAAATTACATTATATGGTACAATATAATACAATAACTGGTAATTCCCTTAAGGGAAAACTTCAGACCTAGCAAAAAGAGAGGTGACTATTGTTCATTTTTCCAGGGTTCTGAGGCTCACAGAAAACAAAATGCAATCCTATCTAAATATGGAGAGCAGAGGTAATTTGTTCTTCAATACTTCTAGCCAATTTTAGGACTGTATTGGAAGGTGTTAATTACACATTCCCATTCCCTGTCACTTCAGTAGCATTTGAGACTTCTCAAACTATGTAGAGCTATGGTACGTTCCTTTTGCCAGGCTGAAGGAAATAGGAGTGTTGAAGAAGCAAACTTTGTATTTTGGGATAAATGTGGAATAGTTGAACTAAGAGTTGAGCCACTTTGGTGTAGTGGTTAAAAGCTTTGAGTTAGAAGCTTGGAGACCAGGAGTTCTTGTCCTGCTTTAGGCCCCAAAGCCAGTTGGGTGACTTTGGGCCAGTCTTTTTCTCTCAGACCTAGGAAGAAAGAACTGGCAAGCCACTTCTGAAAATGTTGCCAAGAAAATTCCATGACTTGTTACTGAGTCACCAGAAGTCAGATTGACTCAATGGACCATAACAGCAATAGCAGACTTCAGAGTTAAGAACTGGCAGCAGCTCAAGTAGAAAAAGCACCATATACTTTAAAAAAAGTTTGCATTTTTAAAAGTATCCTGCCATTTCCATGGAGAACCTTCTAGTAATATATCCATGCTGTACATATTGGTATGTCATATTTGGTAGGTCAGTTTTTAGACTGTAATTGGTAATCCTTTGTTCTGTTTTGTGAGCTTATCATGAAAACTCCATCCTCAGATGTGCAAATTTAAATAATGCACAGTGGGTACATATTAGAATGCTTCAGTACCAATAAAATCAGTGGAATATGCAGTCCAGTTGTTTCTCTCAACTCAGAAATAAGGCCCACTGAATTTGCAGGAACTGATTCATAACAGAAATGGGAAGGGAAATTTGTTTGATTCTTATTTTAATACAGACTAAACTAATTTGCATTTTCCAGATCAAGTCAAGTCAAAATGCAGTTGAAATTAAAATTAATTATTTTGAGAGGGGAGTTCTCTTATTGAAATGATGGACACAAAGGTCTGTATATTAAAGCCAAGAGAGAGAAAAAAGCTTCTACTTTAGGAAAAATAGCATGTCAAAATTCATTATGGAAGAGAAATGTCAGGAAAAAAAATGTATATTAAGAGAAATGTGCTAAAATGTTTGTGATTTGTGGTGAAACTTCTACCAAAAATGGCAGATTCATGCTGTTATGGATCTTATGCTTAAAAAACAGGCCGATACTTTTAAATTTATCCATCTCTAAAGCCAAGTAAGTGTAGATTTTAAGTGTATATTTTCATATTTACACTGTGTGGTTATCATTTCAGTCCCAAGCATGGTGGTGGCTTTGTAACAAGCCACAGTGATGTCAACACATGAATCCAAGGTTTTTAGCTGGTGAATTGTGCAGCTTCACTTGATTAATCAATCAGTTACCAAGTGTAAATAGTCATTATGATAGAAGCTCAGTACATCTGGGGTCACAGAACACTAACGAAGAAGCTTGTTTTTGATTTTGTGATATACTGGGTTGTGTTTATAAAGTGCTAGAACTGGAAGGGATTAAAGCTTTTTTAGTTTGTATAGTCCAACCTCTTGGTATTTAGCAGGTCCGTCTGCTCAGATCAGCCCAGACAGTCCAGTCCACGGTGTACTCCGTTCATTGGAAGAAGCTGGGCTTGGGCAACTAGCGGGAAAACTATCAGCTGGAGACCTATTTTGAAACATCTTAAGTCCATGGCTAGGAAGGTCCCCTCCATTACTCAATTTCAGTCATACTCTCCCTTCTCTCTTGTTTTTATTTAAACAGAAATTTTAGAAGATCCATCTAATTAAGCATCCTGTTTTGGAAACCACATCCACAGGCTCCCTAGATGTTATGCTGTCTCTGCTGGTGGCCAAGTTATATTGCAGTATCCTAGTATGGGGTATATATTATACCTAGTAATATAGAATCACCCCGTAAGCAGAAGGCCTTGTAGAAGATAGCCTTGAGAAAGCTCAGTGTAGAGTGCTGATTTAGATCCTGGTAGATAGAACTGGAACAGAATAATTATCAAAAATCTAGGAGAGCTGCTTCTAGTCAGGCACAATATAAAATAATGGTCTAAATCAGCATTTTACATCTACATTATACGGTGATAATGGCTACAAATCATGAACTTGTACTTCTTGTTGAATAGAGTAGGAGTGGGCAATCCACAGGCCAGAAGTAACCCTCAGATATCCTTTTTTTGTGGTCCTTGGAGTCCTCTGAAATTACATAGCCAACATTTGGCAGTAACTTTCCAAACAATGGATGAGTGATATCCCACTGGTTTCTGATAGAAAAGGGAACAAAAAGAAATTTTAATGTCAAGTAGGTTTAAGTATACCTAAAACTGTATAAAAACTCACTCCAGTTCCTCAAAACATAATCCAAAAAATTTCATTAACATCCACCAATGTGTATCATTTTTCCAGCACCCTGCTCGCTCATCCATAATACACACATACACAACACTTGAAAAGTTTCCCATCCGTGAATTAGAATGTGGCATACATATGCACTAAGTTCAATGCTGGTAATACTTTTTTCCCAAAAATGTCTGTAAAAATGTGAGCATATTTCCTACACAAATTACTGGGTCATCTACATGTTATGTTTGCTGATGGAAAGGCATCTCCCCTCCTTTGCGGTCTTGCTTCCGATGATTGAAGGAACCTCCAGAGGAGGTTTGGGAGATGCTAGAGATGCAGGAGGAAGGACAGAAGTGAAATGACCATTGTATAAACAAAAGTTCATTTCTGCGTATACTTGTGTATCCCTTCTTGCACACAAGTAGTTTTAATTTCTGTATGTGTGTATATGTATGTGGGTGTGTGTATATATGCAAAAATATAATTATGATTTACAATGTCATAGAATTGATATAAAATAGGTATAAGCTGCAGCATAGGCATGGTTATAATTAGCTCTTAGGCATTTGAGTCTTTGGTAAAGTGCCTTTCAAATGTGTTATAATTTATCTATCTTTAATAAAGAAGAACACACATAAAGCATATTCTCCTGTAAATGAATAACAGCTTGAGGCGTAAACTAGAGTTGTTATTTTGGCATTGCTGTAGATGTACATGTATGTTTTGGTTCGGCAGTTGCCAGTTATGCTACAAATGAGGGTTGATTTCCTTTTCTGTTTTCAGTTCTGGTACAAAAATAAATTTCAGCATTTCCTGATTTTGAGGGTATTTTTTCTTTCTTTCTTACTGTTGTTCTTTCTACAGTACCATGGACCCATCTCGTGATATCATCTGAGGGGCATGTTGGTTTAATTTTTCCAGAAAAATTAATGAACACAGAGCAAGGATTCAGATGGCTGGCACCATCATGCTGTGTTGCATAAAGGCACTGATGCCAAAAGCGTTTAAGGACATCCAAAACATCCAGCTTCCTTTTTTCTTTGGTCCCCTAACTTATTTTCTTTAGCTGATAATGCTACACTCATTGACTTCTCAACATAAACACTTAAGAAGAAATACAACATGAAATTATTTGAAAAGTCCAGGAAGATAGCATACATATATAATATTACTAACTTACTTGGAAATAAATCACATGGAATTCCATATGATTACATAAAGAATACATATAAATGTTTTAGATACATAAACATGTACAGTTATAGTTTAATTTATCTTCAGCTTTTGGGACTGTGGATCAGACCAAATACACTGAAAAGCTGTGGACAGACATAGTATCTAGTTAGAAAAATGCTGAATTAGTTACACCCTTTAAATCAACACAAAATCATGACTCACGTTAGAGCACATGTTATATTAACTATTGACTCAGCAACACAGTTTGCAGCTTCTGGCAGTTCAAGGAACACACCCAGTTTTACATGGCACATGGAAGACCACATCCCCAAAGTACAATTTCTAATAGCTCAATTTTTGGAGTGGTTGGAGAGATTTTAAGACTTAAGGCATCTACTTTGCTCATTAAAACATTTTGCAGCCTCCCCCAAAATTAATGTTTGGTTGGTTGGTTGTTTTTTTCCCACTCCGGGAGAATTCAACAGATTGCAAAAGGGGAATTGGTGGATTGCTTATGGCCCTCTATATGTGGCTGTATGTCCTGTTACAGTGTTTTCTCTTCACTTGTAAGAATGTTTGTATACTCTCCTATAAATTATAGAACACTAGAAAAATGAATCATGATTAAGACTCCAAGTTCACACTTTTCCTTTAACTCACAAAAAATCCACAAAAGTATACTTCATTTAGTTTTCACAGCAGTCACAGAGTGTAGCAATCAAGAGGGCTATAGTAAGACTCTTCTGTACGCTGAATAAGACTGCTGTTCATATACATGATTAATGTGTTTTAATCTCCACTGACAATTAAAAGCATAATAGCCTTTCTCTGCAGAAATAAATTAAAACTTGGCATTCCATACATGTCAGAGAAGATTTCAAGATGATGCCTTGGCTCCCTGTGACATTACAGTAAGAATTCAGCACTCTAACCCCAGACTGTGCTAGTTTACCTAGCCCTGAGAGTTGGATCTCCAGATATCACTAATTCATACTCACTAAGCTCAGCAACCTGTCTGAAAATAGCTCTCCAAGATTCTTTATTTGAACATGAACTACAAATATAAGATGAAGAAAATGGTGGAGAACCATGAGATATTCTGGTAATATCCTACATTCTAGTGCATTGTCAAGTTTTCAAATTAAAGCCATTTAGTAAGCCAGAGAGAGTTATCTTTTCACAGCCATGTCTGTACATCCCTTAAAAAATTGCTCTCCAGGCCCCCAGAGTATTGCAAAGACTGTGGCAGTGACACACTGAAGTAACTTGAATAGGCAAAGCTGAAATTTTTATCTTTTTTAAAAATACATTTTATAATGTTTTGGGATATTTAAGGCAAAAGTGTCTAGAGAAGAATTAACATGAATTTTATTCTTAAAAACACTGTGGAAAAAAAATCACCCCACCAGATTTTGGCAGCACAATTTTGTAATGGGTTTGGGGCTGTTTGCTCAAAACATGGAGGTGGAGGAGATGCATGCGGTCTGTAGGATGCAGGTTGCCTGCTTATGACTCTCTCTGGGCTAGGGTAGCTGGGACTATGTTGTTCCAGTGTGGTTTCTGTGTTGCTGGCCAGATACACCATCTTGTTTAATGTTTTCTCTTCAGACTGTATTTTTTAAATTTAATTTCGTACGCTGTGGGCCGCCCAGAGTCAATCTGGAGTTAAGTGGCACCAAAATTGAATAAATAAATAAACGAATAATTGGGTTAAGGCTTTCTTCCAAACTGTGCCCCTTCTTTGTTGGGATGCATCCCACTCTTGAACACACAAAATAATTGGAAGCCCTTCCACTTTGCCTTTCCCATTTTTCAGAGCTTTGCTTGATAATCCCTTTGCCCTTTGACACTTTCTTAGTGGGTGGGCAGACAATATGTAATGGAATGTGATGCCTTTATAATGAACAGTGTTCACTGGTTGGTCCAGCTGTGCAGTGCTGGCAGTTATGTGATGTCTTGCCTTTCTCTGTAGCAAGCAAAACTGTACCAGATGACAGTCTAAGTGCTGAGCCACATGTTACCTTAATTACTTGACAACTGCCATTCCATAGCTCTTCCCTGTGTTTTGCATTAAAAAAGACTCATAAAATGATACCAGCACTTTTTACATTTGCCTGCCCCTGCTCAATTTAATTGGCTGTAATGTGCAGGGAGGATAGCCAGGAAAATGTAGAGTATGATATCACATTGCTTGTCTTCTCTAACTTTACTGGGAGATGTGGGTGGCAGCCATGTGTTTTAGATCTCATGGAATTTAGTCACAAGCTTCTAGTAGAATGTTGATGTTGCAGCTTGGTGGCTGTTGTAGCTCCCACCCCATTCTCATGATTCTGGGATGGATGGCTCCCAACTCCCAAAAAGAACAGTCCATGAAGATAAGTCTGCTGTTAAAGCTGGTGTAGAATTACACCTGTGATGAAAACATTTGGTAATTACAAAGACTGTTTAGAAGCCATTTCCACTATTTGTGCTGACAATCGTTTAATAAAATATATGAATTTGGTTCTGATCAGCTTTGCAGTGGATCCTCACATGAATGAGTCAGGTTACATGTGAGTTGGCTCCCAGTCACTCTCCACTTTTTTTTTTTTTTTTTTGTGATCCCTACATACACAGAGTATTTCTGAAGGCATTTAATTTTCAAGTGTTCAAACTAAGAAAGTCAGCAATTGTGTTTTAGGAGCCTTGTACTTTTTAGACTGAAACTTCAAATACTCACACACTGTAGCATATTAATAATCTTAGATAATAAATGCTCCGACCTAAAAAAATGCAGATTAGTTTTACAACTTCTTTGTTCAGGACATAAATTTTGCATAAGTTTGTGGTTTTATTCAGAAAAAAAATTAAAGTTGCTAGTTTCATAACATTTTTATATAAATTTGTGGTATGACTTCAGAACAACCTACTTTTATGAGCTAGGTGACAGTGTAGAATATACCTTCTTGATCATGGCACATTGTCTCTGAACTCAAGGGTTTCCAACTAGCTCTCTTTCTCTAGCGTTCTATAGAGAATGCTAAAAAGGACCTTAAAATGTTGCTTATCCTTGACGTTATTTGATTCTGCTGCTATCTTTGCTTTAGATTGCTGATTGCTTCATTTGTTGATGATTATATATATATCCTTTTGGTAGCTGCCTCATGAATCCCTGTAATTAAGAGGCAGGTTATAAATAGTGAATTAGATCCAAACTTATCATTCTTAGAGGAGACTCAATGGAAGCAGTGAGATTTGAATTAGTCATGACTAATTTAAGTCCTCCTGATTTCAGTTGGTCCAAGTTGAGCATGACTAGCGATAGCTTGGGGGGGGGGGCTGCAGGGGCAGCAGGTAGAACAATAGCCGTGTCACAGTGCTAGCCCTGCCCCTTTTGTGCATGCAGTTAGAAGGGGCAGAATCTGCAACATGACATAATTTTTGTCATTCTGACAGAAGCAAAATGCTCCTGCAAACGTCACTGACCTCATCTGCACATCCTCCTTGCCATATGTGAAGACATCCCACTGCTTATTAAGGACATGAATGCACCATGTTGTTCCCAGACTTTCCCTGGCCCACTGCAAAGACAACCTCTGCTTGTCTTTTCTTGCTTCTTGTCAAAAGAGATGTTTTCTCATTTCTGCTGGCATATGTAGCGAGGTGCAGTCTATCTGTAGCATTTCATTAATTGTAGTCAATGCCTCTACCCTAGTTGGCTAGGGTATGCTTTTGCAGGCATACTCCTTCCCCTCTGGTCACTCATAGTTATCTCTTATTTCATCTGGAACTGCTGGGCAAACTGCTCTAATCTGAAGGAACATTCCCACATGAAACCTGACAGCATGTCACTTTGCAAGACACATTTAAAGTGTTTCATGGGCTCCTCATACACCTGAAAACTGGAATGCTAGTACACTGATTCCTGTATAGGTGATGCACCAGTGTACCGCTGAATAGTGATAAAAATTCAGCTGCTGAGCAGGTTGTACAGTAGCTACTTTCACTTGTCCTTACCAATCATCCTACAGAGGAACATCCCATGTAAATGCAATGTGGCAATGCCATTATGCCTTCTCTAATGCCATCATGCCTACCCCATGTGAAGCTTCCAGATGCTTTGTTACTTGCTGCCAGCATTTCTTTGCAACATTTACCAGTTCGAGATATTGTATTTGGGAGGTGGGATCAAACTGAAAAGAGCTCTGCCAGTTCCTTTGCTAACCGAAATGACGGGAAAAAGCAGATGATCAGTCTATCAAGCTGTAAAAAAAAAAGCACATATATCAGTCTTCTGTAAGACTGTTAAATCTCTGTCCAGAAATAGCCCAGGTGACCCAGGTGATGGGTCAATGGGCTGGAATATGGCTGAGAATTTCACCTCACCACAGTTCTCTACCACACTACTCTGTCAGCTAGAATTGACAAGAGAAGACCTTCAGGTCGTCTGCTAATAGTACATGGTACCATTGAAGGCATTCTCTCCCCCACCTCTCTTCTAATCTCATCTCCCCCCTCCCCAAATGTGGATAGAACTTTTATATGATTTGTAACCAAGAGAGAAAAAGGGCTGGAAGAACTATCAGCACTTTTTAAAGCCAGTGTACTTTAAGGCTGCTCCTGCACTAGATAACAGCACTTTAGTACTACCTTGCATAAAAATCTTCAGTTTGGACCCATTAGACTGGATGTACTAGAGAGGCTAGAGGAAGGACTTGAAATACCTCAACAAAACAAATTACAGTCCCCTACTTACGAATGGGTTATGTTCCGAGAGGCTGTTTGTAAGTCCATTTTGTTCCTAAGTCCAACAAGCAAAAAGCACACGCAGTTCACATCTTCCATAAGATCAGCAGAATCTTGAACTCGATGTTTTTTGTGTGGCAGTGTTGATGTAGGAACTTGTGGAGATGGCATAGGCGCTTGCAGAGATGGCGGAAGCACTTGTGGAGATGAAGCCTCGTCCTCTGTAGTTGAAACAGCACTTTTTTCCACCTTCCTGAAGAAGCAGTCCAGTGAACTTTGGGTGGTGGTCTTCCTCTTCTCATAAATGATGCTGTAGCACTGGATTGTATCATGGACAGCTGCAGACACCTTGGTGAAGCGCTTCACGTTAGGATCCTGCATCTCAAAGAGTGATAGTGCTTTCTCAATTAAGCTGAACCCCTCTGCCATCAGCTTGGTCTGGAACCGCTTCGGTGGTTTGATCTCTTCCCCATCCTCTTGTTTTTGCTGCTCCTCCAACTCCATAAGGTCTTCATTAGAGAGGCCCTCTGTCTCTGCAGCTAGCAGCTCATGAAAGTCCCCCTCCTCCAGGTCAAGCTGAAGCTCCTTGCTGAGGGCAACCAAGTTGCTGATAACAGCCTGTGACTCCCTTTCTGCCACCTCAAGCCCGCAGGAGTTTTGAACGAACTGAGGGCACAGACATTTCCACACCCTGTTCATGTTTGCAGGGGTAACCTCGTGCCAGGCTGTATCAATGTTCTTTATGGCCTTGTAGATGTCGTAGGACTTCCAAAACTGGCGCAAGGTCATCTAGGAGTCCACTTCGGTTGCCTGGACTGCCTGCCTAAACAATAGTATTTTTTGAAGGTTGCTATCACTCCCTGGTTCATCGACTGCAGGAGGGAGGTGGTGTTGGGTGGCAGATACACAACCTTCATGTTTGGGTGAAAATTGTCCAGGTATGGTGGATGACCCGGGGCATTATCCAATATCAGCAGAATCTTGAACTCGATGTTTTTAGTGTGGCAGTACTTCTCGGCTTCTGGAATGAAATGGTGGAAAAACCAGTCCTCAAAGATCAGAAAGGTGACCCAAGCTTTCTTGTTAGCCTTGCACACAACAGGAAGTTAGCTTTTTGAGATGTTCTTGAGAGCTCGTGGGTTCTCAGAGTGGTAGACTAGGAGCGATTTTAGGCTCAGGTCACCAGAAGCATTGCCACCAAACAGCACATTTAGCCTATCCTTTGCAGCTTTGAAGCCTGGCATGGTCTTCTCCTCCTTGCTGATGTACCTTCTATCCAGCATTTTCTTCCAGTAAAGCCCCATTTCTTCCACATTGAATATTTGCTGGGGCAAATAACCGTCTTCCTCGATGATCTCATTGAGGGTTTCCCAGAACTCCTTGGCTACAGCTTTGTCTGCACTTGCTGCCTCGACACTGACTTTCATGTTATGAAGGTTCATATGAGCCTTAAAGTGGTTACCCATGGCTTGCAGCAAATGCTTCTTCAGCAGCACCTTCACCAGCCTTCTATTGTAAGTCATGGAATAAGCTCTTAGCCTTCTCCTGGATCAGCATTAGGCTAAGGGGCGCATGTTGCTGATACTGGTCTTTGACCCACATGCCAAGCAGCACCTCCATCTCTTCCATTACTTTTCCTCTCTTGCTTATTATCATGGATTGCTACTCCCCTCCCCGTCAGGACTCTTGGGCTTAATTGCAGACATTTGCAGTCTGCAATTTACAGTCTCCACACACCAAACACAACCAACCATGTGAGAAGTCAAGACTGGATGTCAGAACCGGAAGTCAGGAGAAAGGGTTAGTTTCTGGCGCGCTTTCTCCCAACTTCTGGTTCCAACTTCCAGGCCCATCTTGTTTATATTGGCGGAAGTTCTCAACTTGAAAGTTCATATCTAGGGGACTTTCTGTACTTCATTTCTATGAGGCCGATAGTGTCAACTCCACACATTGAAGCAGATTATAGCCACCTGTCTGCCCCACTAGTAGATCAGACCAGGAAATCTACTCCACAGGAAGGTTAAAACTACTTTTATTGAAATAGGTTATAATAGCAGAATCTTGCAAGTCTGTGCTGTACACCTCCCCTTCTTATACCCATGTGAATTAGGGAGGTGTCTGTCTGAACTGCTGCTGCATACTTTCTGCCTGCTTTGGACTTAAGATATCTGTTTCCCCTCGTCACTTTGGTAATGTATCTCACCTGTCTCTGTCAAGATCATCTTCCTTATTCTCTATGACAACGTACCCCTCCCCCGCCACAAGTATAGCGCCTCTATCCTGCTAGTGGCCTTTCTTTTGGCATATGGTAATCTTGGGAGGGGGAGGTAGAACACTGAAACATTTTTCTAGAGTTCCCATAACACTGGAACTTGAGAAACTGATTGGCAGTAGTTTTGTGAATAACAAAAAAGTACAATATGTGCATGTGTCATTTTTATATGATATGTGCAATATGTCATTTACTAACTGATTATTTCAATAATTTAGTTTTTGGGGTTTTTTTTTTACAGGGGAATAAAGAAAGAGTAATTTATGGCTATAAGAGTCACCAAAAATTTACAGATTCATCAACATCTTGTTTTTATATGCCAGATGCTGGGAGTGGGGTAAAAAAAAGGGGAAGAAAAATACTGTTGCCTGCATACCCTGTTTGAGCAGCTGTCCCAAACTAGGGACTCTGGTAGCTGCAGAAGGCAAGTGTTGGAGGAAGATTAGAGACTTCTAGCCGTGCATTGTTGAATAGAGATGATGGCTATTACAGTGTGTTGAAAACCTTGTAATTACAGATGGGTTCCAGTAGTACCGCCTTGGCATGGAAATTCTCTGTGCTGGTAAGCACCTCCTAAGTGCTAAAGAGAGAATTTTAATCAAAGAGAATTTGCTTTAATAATTCTTCCAAAAAAGAGAGAGAGAGAGAATTTCAGAGATATTCTCATGGGTAGAGCATGATGTTGTTGCACTTTTTTTTAGTGATGAAGTGCCAAGAAGTGTGTATCCTGGTTTTCAAAGTAGAATAATTTCTCCAGCTGTCTTCAGGTTCCAGGCTTCCTGTGCCACTCTTAGGTTCCAAGGAAATATGTCACAAGGAACTTGTCTCATGGATTTTTTTCAGCAGTGGTGGTGCTGTCACTGCTGAGGAGTTTCTTCCTTGAGATACTGTTTGTGGAATTTCTTCTTTCCCTTGGAGAAGTTCAGAGAAATCATCCACCCAATTTCTGTGCCCCAAAATATGGGGAGAATTTTGAAAGACCATTTTTGTCCATCTCTAATTGCTTCCTATTATATCATGGAGGCATTTTTACATGGCTCTTTGAATATTGGCTCTCAGCCAAAAGGAGACAGTAACCCACATATTTCAATATTAATAATTTTGACAGTCCAGTAGATTGAAAGTATCTTCTGTCTCTCCACTTAGAAATACTTCTGTGATCTATTTCCTGGACAGATTCTTACCAATACTAGGCAAGGGCAAAAACATCTTGCTATAAATCTGATCTAAGGGCAACAAAAAAGATACTGTTGTTTGGAAGAGCTGTGAAGTTCTAGCTCTTCACCTAAGCTTTCGCTGAGGGAGAGGGAGACCCCTCAGTTCATCATGCTTGCCATCTTTTATCTTTATTTTTCATGTTTTATTGATTTTATGGTAATGTCTTTGATTGTTGTAAGCCACCAAGATTTGTTGAGAATCGGGCGGCATACAAGTTTAATAAATTATAATTATTTAGGTTTCTCACATTTTTTTAATTGACTCTTGTGTTGATTTTTCAGACCAGACTAATACAAAAACTAAAACTAAAAAAAAGACAGTGGTACCATTTCAAGGCTTCTTTTGTGAGCTAAGGGAGGTCACTTGTTTTCTTTCCTATTTAAATTCATTATAACTGCTTAATCAACCTGCTAATTATGTGTTACCTGTAGGATGTTATGTTGCTAGGCTCAGTTACTTGCTTAAACATAATCAGGTTATTGGGTTGTGATGAACCTATTTTCCAAATTGGATTCAGTGGAACTCACTCTCAAGCTAATGTGCATCAAGTTGCAGTCTTAAGGATTTGTCAACTGCCTGCCAGTCATCCTGTAGTAGCAGCTGCAGGTTATACATGCAGAACCTGTTTCCAGGCATGCAGAGATCATCTCAGCTCAGATATTCACAAGAGGCTTTTGTGCACTTAGCTTGATCACAGCGTATACAGTAAAAGCATTACATATTTCCTGCTCAGGTTTCTTCTTGGAACATAGCAGAAGAGTCTTCTAGCAGTATCATAATATCTGGGGATGAAAATAAACAACAAAGCAAGTTCCTGAAGAACAAAGCTGTGGTCCTAGCACAGACTTCCTATTTTTAATAATAATTTTTTATTAAAGTTTAAAAATACAAAGATAAGAAACTAATACAAACTGAGAAAAATGTAAAAAGAAAAAAGATATATAAAGAAATGACTTACCCCTTCATCAAGATAAGCACAGACAATTTCAGTAATGACCTACCTTCGTTGACATTTTAACAAAAGATCTTCTCATATCTCATCTCTTATCTATGAACAGATTATAAAGCCTGGTCATTCAGTCCTAATCAACACAAGTCCATTACGAGTTACCAGAAATAACAACATACAGTATATATTTTAACCTTAATCCAATAAATCAGTTTCATATTCCTTTACTTTACTTTTAGCACAGTAACTTATAACTTTCTCTAAAAATACAATAAAAAATCTCCTCCAATATCTTATTTCTTATCTATAAACAATATTTAAAGTCTCGTCATTTGGACCTAGTCAAGAAAAATCCATTAAGAGCTACCCAAAACAACAACATAATATATTTTAACCTTGATCAAATAAACCTGCTTTGTATTTCCTTATGTTTACTTTTAAGAATCTTGATCTTTAATCCCTTCAAATAGTGTCCCACAAGTTGATTTATTATCATTTTCTCTTTGTCTCCTCTCAGAAAATCCTTCACAAGTGAACACATCTCTTTTGTAAATCCAAGATAAGAAAGCTATTCAAGTCACTCTTCTGATTTATTATTTATATGTCCCCTTTAATTATTAAGACATCAGCTGGTTTCATTTGTAAATCTGGTGTAACATTTTCCATACCATTTTTGTAGCCTAAAATTTTTAAATCCATTTTCAGATCCACATTCAAATCAGCCTCTGTCTCGGTTTTATTCAGTAAAATCTGCTTTTCCATTACCTCTTTTGAATCCATTCTTATAATAGCAGACAATCTTAAGAGTAATTTCTGAGTGCATTGTTTCCAAATATCCTTGAATTCTTCCACAATCAAATAATATATTACTCCATTCTGTATTAATGGGTCTCTTCTCCTTTTATTATAATCTTAGTTCTTTCTGGTTCCCTGTAGTCAACCTTCAAAGTCCTCTCTTATGTTTTTTTTCTCTAATCAACAACACTTTCCCATGGGAAGGTTTCTTATAGTTAGTTTCAAAATCTTCATATATATTTTTTGAAAAATTTTAAACAACCCACAGGAAATATTCTTGTAATTAATTTCAGAATCTTATTTCAAGTCCATCTGACCCCTTAATCCATTTATAACTTTCCAGAATCAACATTCTAGTCACCCTTTTGCTGTTTATTCAAAAATAAGTTTTAAAAAATTTAAAGTCCTTAAGCTTGCATGAAATTTCTTTCATCAAGGATAGAAGGAAACTCACCCAGTATAATGAAACTTGCCCTTCTGAAGATTCTTGACATCCAAAAAACTATTAACAAGCAATTTCCTAAAGTGGTTAAGAAAGGAAGTATGCGAACCAATCCTGGGGCTCTCCTTACTCCGAAGAGGAATTCCAAGGAGCCGATCTAGTCACTGTCTCCTCTTTCCACCATGGGTGTCGACTCTGCTCTTGTGGAGCCATCTTCAGTCTGCCATTGCTTCCCCAGAAGTCCCCTAGCACAGACTTCCCTATCTGGTACATTTCAGATATGTTGGATTTCTTACCTGGAAGTTGGGTGGTCTGACAAATACAACTGCTTGGTGGGTTTTCTTCCCACCAGTGTTTGGAACAACTTTTAAAATAATAGTATACAACTGCATCAGGTTCTGTAGGCCTGGCTGTCAGCGCTAAAGCTGTGGTGGGCTAGCAATGACCTGGCGGATGAGTCACACTTCTACATTATTCACATTTTCACACTTGTTCTGAATGGAGGATGTGCTACTGAACCATAATTCTCTGCTGGAGCTACTTCTTCATTGTTAATCTTTAGAAGATATTATGATTGTGATTCTATAGTTAAATTGTTTATTAATGAGAGGTGCTGTATAATTTATTGTGCATCTTTTTTAATGAAGCACATAAAAGCTATTTCAATAATACATAATATTTATAAATATGTTGTAATAAATAATTCCCAAGCAGAATTTAATGAAAAGACTGGATTTCACTTGGTATCTTCACTGGTAAGAAAGGAACCTTAATTAATCATTGCCCTATATATCCTGCTGCAGATTAAACTGGATTCAATCTCCTAGCTGCTTAGCTTGATCTGTCTCCCTAAGACAGTACACTTGCTTTGTTTGTTTATTTACTTTATTTACATCCCACACCCTTTAATCTCTAAGAGTTACCAGGGCAGTTAACAATATGAAGCATTAAAAATGATACCAGTATAAAAATAAAAGGAAAAACCTTAATTGCTTTTAAGTTGGGGGAGAAATAAAAATAATTTTTTACCTGATTCCTTAAGTATATCAATATAGACTCCAGATTAGCTTCTGCAAGGTGGGCATTCAGAGGAAAAGAGGTATTACTAAAAATGCTATTTCTGCCAGTTCTGTATGAGCACATCTAGAACAGATTTTTAGATTATTAACTGATAGTTAGAATAGAGGGTGTGCTCTTGTCTTGTGGATGGTTGGACTGTGAGAGACAAATGTGTTCCAAGAAATAGCTAGGTTTTTCATTCTGAAGATTAAACCAAAACTTGTAAATAAGTACAGTTTGCTTGTTTGTATGTTTCCTGGACACTAACTTTATGCTTTCCATGTTAATGCTCCATTTAGGGGCCTGGTGTTCGTTGTTCATGGCGCTGGAGAACACTGCTGTCGCTATGATGACTTGGCCAAGATGCTGACAGGAATCAACTTTTTTGTGTTTGCCCATGACCATGGTGAGTGTCACTGGAAAAAAACTGTGTGTTGATGAGAAAAGGAGAGTAAATATGATGTGGTAGATCAAGTATTAGACAAGGACTGGGAAGATTCAGAATCAAATTCACTCTCATCTGTGCAAATTCACTGGGTAACTTTCAGCCAGTCACTCATTCCCACTCCAGCCTACTTCCCACAGTGACTGCAGATGCAATGAAGAATCATCCATGTAAGCCATCTTGAGCTTCTGGAGGAAAGGTGGGATATACAATGAATACATAAAAAGTAAAAAGCTCTTCAACATTTAGTTTTGAGATGTAAAAGACTTGAACTCTTTAAGTTAAATATTATGGACAGAAGCTATTTTTCACTAACTTTTTATCTTGCATTTGGCTGCCAGTGCTTTCGGATTGTTCTGGAATACAGTTGAGGTTGCTTTGGGGAGGAAGATGGTTATGTCTTTGTTTTAAAAACATATAAGGAACCTGTTGGATAAGATTGAGGGTGTCCCTAGTCTGGTATCCTGTTTCCAATATTGGCCACCAAATAATTCTGAGGTATATACTAGCAAGCTGGTTTTCTTCCATTGTAGTTTTTCAGCATCTGAAGTTTCTGTAGAAGCATTATAGCTGGCCATAAAATTAACCAGCTTGTTCAGCAGGCACATTTGGAGGCCACTATTTGAAAAAGGCTGAAATAGTCCAATAGTTTAACCTGAAAACATTGTTTTCTGTTAGTAATCTAAAAACAGTTGTGAGAAATAACATACAAAAACAAACCCTTTGAAGTGTCAGGAAAACATGTCCAGCAAGTCTTTCATATCTTAGATAATTAAACAGGAAACATTTTGAGATGTTTTTTATTTTTTCCTCCCAAGTGGTAGAAGTATTATGGAAGAAAATGTTGCTTTCTTTCAAGGAAAGAATAAATGTATTCCTATTTAAAAAGTAATTGAATTAATTAAGCTCATAATTGAGACGTCTTGGGTTAGAACATGATTAGTGCTCTTCCTAGGATCTGATTTATTTTCTTATATTTTTTCATTCTCCTTTTTCCCATGTGGTCACATAAACACACACGTATAACTTTAACATTTCTCTGGGAAAACTCTCAGCTGCTCTGTGAGTTTAAGAAAAGCATATGGATTATTATGTTCCCACGTTTATTTACCCAAGAAACCCCAATTATTTCATAGATGGTTTACGCTGGAGTCATGCAGTTGGAGCAATTAAGTGCATAATTCCTTTTAAAGACCATCTGGGAGTGTGCACTTGAGTTGCATCTCTTCCAGCTCACCATACCATGATAATGGCACTTAATGGTAGCTATTATGCTTCAAATTCTATTTCTTGGTCCATCAGAAACCTACAGGCACAGATGCCTTTAAAAGCTGTTATTTTGTTTCTGTTACTTTTTCTATCATTAAAGTAAATGGTAAAGTATGATAATTACTTTAAAGATTTTGGTATTATATAAATAATGTAATTTTTTTAAAAAATGAAGGTTTGAAACTCAGTTGGGTTTGTTTTCAGAAAAAGCTGGAATTTTAAAAACTAACAATATTCAGTCTATCACACAAAACATCTCTGGGATTTCTGAAGCCCGCAACTCTGTATGAAAACCAGGAGAAGTTATATGAACACTGATGATTTCACCTAAAATCTTCAGATCATTGTATCTTATAAGCAAAGACATAACTGAATGCTTCTTCTACATCTACACTTCTTGTCTTTCTTTGTCTGAACCAATAAACAAATCTAGAAGTCTCCAGTGAACAATCATTTCCTGTTTCATCTAAACTGGTAAATTGTGGTTATTAATTGGAAACAAGCCAGTCTGAAGTAACAGATGTTAACCATTGTTTTCTGATTTGTTAGTTTTCACCAACCATAATTTTCTAGTTTGAACGAGACAAGAAGCTGTAGTTCATGAAGGACTTCGGGTTTGATTGCCAACCTGTGTCACGGAGTGCAAAAGGCTGGTTTCTGTCTATCTATCTATTTAATATGTCTGTATTTTAATCTAGACTGCTAGGTTGCCTTTAAGATAACCCTTTTCATAGCCATTACAAGAGTATAAATTTCATAAATGCAGCAATTTAAAACCATCAGCCAGTAGTGAAATCAAACACACAAATGCAGCTAAATCCCCAAACAATGAAACCTATTTTATGAAAGGCTAAGAGAACAAATTAGATTTTAGAATGTTCCTCAAAACTTGTAATGTTGAAAATCTGATGAATACCAGACAACTCATTCCAGAGACATAGGGCCATGCAGAAAAAGTATTGAGATCCCTTAAAAACAAAACATTTTCTAGTCACTTGTCACCACTTAAGGGTTCTGTTTGTGGCACTTTGGGGGCCAAATAGCAACTTCAGAGTGTGATATATAGCAGAAAAATAGCAAAGAAGGATCAAATATGCTTCTGCCATGTTACTCAGCAGCAAGATGGCAGATTGACTTTATGGAAAGAAAGAGATATGGCCAATGTTGTGTATGTTAAACTACTACAGTTATTTAGTTTCTTCTATTAATGATTTTATGATTTTATGTTTATTCTTTCATGGTTTTATTGGTATTTTAAAGATTTTTTTTTCTTTTTAAGCCATATTAAAATCAGACATTGGCGGTATACCGTGTATTTTGACTTTGAGCTTCCTTCCTTGTTCTTCCTATTATTGAAGACAAACTCCTATAAAAAATCTTGGGAATAGAAATCCAGTGAATCTGTGAAATATCTGGCTATTTTTGGGGAGCTGGAAATAGCCACCTGCTTGCTGCACTCTTTATTTCAATGGAAGCTATCTCATTGTGTGCTCATGCTGACATCATGAATTGCAGTTTTAGATCTTGCCTAGGTAATTGTCAGAGATGAAGAAAGAACATATTAAAGAGATATCCAAATGGAATCCCAGTTGCACAGACTTTGGCAGGCCCTCAGATGCACCAATGAAAGATATGTGTATGGATACTTACAGCCAGAAAACTTATTTTCTAGCCTGGTAGCAGCAGCATGTCATCTTTTGAGGAAGCTCTTTTTTTCTTTAATTCTGGATGAGAACTAATAGAAGCTCTTAATCCACAAATGGAGAAAGACATACTTCAACATCTAGTGGCTGATTCCACACATTACGCTAAGATCATGTGTTTCAGTTTTTTAGCATATAGTGCATACTCAGCCACTTGGTTCATTAAGTAAACTGTACATAAGCAATCACTGTTAAACTGATGCATGAACCTCAAGATTCAAAACTTTGCTCCCGTATTATAAATTATACTCAAACTTGGAGCTGTTTAATTACCTGAAGATTCAACTTTCAGAAGCTTGGGTGAAATTACAGAGCCCCCATACTGCCTCATTTTTATTGTAACCCATGGTGATTAGTTCAACTAGGGAGGTGGAAGAAATTTGTTTAATTTTGAAAGCAAATGTACCTAATTTCTTATTTGTAAGTACTACTCAAAGCAAAAGTTAGTAAAAATTCACAGATCTCTAAATTTTGCAAGGCAGAAATTTAAAATTTTGCAGTACAGCAATTAAAAACTTTATATGAGCAAAAGATATATATATATTTATAAGAGGCAATATATATGAAAGAATGCATTGTATTTAAGATATTAGCAAAAACTGAATAGAATAGAAAGAATTGCATGTATGGAAATGTATACACAAAATACAAATAGGCTTTAATACAAACTTTCCAAAGTTCTCAAGTTTAAAAAAACCGGACATATTTATAAAATAGGAAATTAAGAACTGAACTTTACATATTCACAGAAATGAAGAATGCCAAAAACCAACATTGACAGATTTGTGTATCCCTAGTTGAAGCATTGTTCACATGGTGATCCTGTGTGATTTCCTAAGAGACTGCACTTCCAAAAAGCTAAAAGAAAGATAATTTCTCCATACATGCTGAAAGAGTAGAGATTTGCTATGTTTCCTATTTTTGATATACAGTAGTCATCTCAGTACATGTACAAGGAGTCATTCTAAAAGATTGCATGGACCTGAGCTATACTCACCTTTATACACTTCAGATGTGATGGATTTCAGTTTCAATAAACCCCAGCTAGTAAGTCTTTAATGTAAGAAATTAGAGTGGCTAGAAAACAAACCAGAGGATAAGGGGGATCTTGATCTTTTATGTGTGGGAGTCTTATCAAGACGAAGAATGACTGAAATACTATAGCCAACTGAAGTCCTATGAAGCTGTTGAAAAATGATTTCGCACATATCAGCACTCCATAGTGGAACAGTAACATTTGTAAGCCTCTTATCATCTTATTGGACTAGCTGTATGGGTAGTCTTTGACACCAGCCACTTAGATTTATATGAAATGCGTGTTTTGGTTTCTGTGCATTTGATACTTTCTACTTAGAGAACAGGATTTTGAAATCAACCCCAAAAGAACCTTTGGATACATTTTCCCTTTGGTCTTTGTCTGAATGCAAGGTCTCCTCCTATACTTTGGGTTCAAGATTGTGGTTGCTCCTTTGGAGACTCCTGACTTTATTTGGTTCATCATCATCTTCAATTTGAAACATATTTCCAGAATCACAGAGGCAAAATAGAGTCATGTTGTAGAGGAATTAATCAGCTTAGAGAAAATAGCATAGGCATATCTGGAAATTGTGGAGTGTAATGAATAGAAGCAAGATACTTACAGTGCACTGCACAATTAGACGTGTGTTCTTTTTGTATATTTTATACTAAAGAATAATGCATGGGTTTTTGTTTTCGTTTTTTGCCAAGGACAATTATTCCACATTTGTGGGGTTTTTAAAGCTTCCTTTGAGTTAACAGTTTCCAAAACAGTCTGTTAATAGACTGCACCTGGCAAAGCTATTCCATTCAGTAGTTTGTGTGAGAAGGATGTACGGTATTATCAAGGCATTATGCTCTTGGAGTATATATGTAGAATGCACTATGCAGAAAGATTTTCCCAGATTGAAAAGTCATGTAAAAGAAAATAGATGAAGATTGCCTCATTTTGCTATGCATGTGCTTTAAAATCACAGTTCTTTTATATTTTAAATAAAACTTTTGAGAGAGGGAATGCTCTTCAGTGTCTCATTCTTTGGTTCATTTAAGCAGTGAAGATCCTTTTCCCTATTTCTGATTTTCTTTTGAGGGTCACTGGAGTTAACTTAGTGTTCTTTGGACAACTTGGATCCTGTTTCCTTATGTTCAGATGATTGTTTTAAAGCTGAAATTTAAATCTGGATAATTTCCCATATTTATTTTTTTATGCATACTTCACATTAATTATCTGCTTTCTTAATACTCTTCCACAGTTCGGAGCAAGTTCTAATTGAATGTTTGCTGCTGGGGTAAGAATCAGGGATGTCTTCAAGATGGCACAGTAATGAAGTTAATTTAGAATGATTGACATAATGACATATTATAGTTGTGGAGGACAACTTGTGGCCCTTCAGTCAACTACAACTCTGTGAAGTCCTTGTGAGGACAACCTGTGGCCCCTCTTATAGTCCCCTCTGGCCATTACTGCTGAAAATTGGCTACATAGTTTCTCAGCATTTTGTGGCCAAAAACACTGGGAAAGTGTGGTATAAACTCTGAATACATTTAAAATAATTCAGAGATAAAGACCCCCTTTCCAAATAATCATTGGCAAAACCCAGCTGAAAAATGCCAACATTTCAGACTCACATATGTAATACAGCCTCACAATTTATTGATTATGGTCTCTGCCACCAAAAGTGTGTTTACCCCACTCTGAAATTGCAGATGTGGACACTGCTTGATATTCTATTGCCTTCACCACTTTATACAGTGATGAAGTTTAAAAATCTGTGGATGTCATAAGAAACTCAAAAGAATGCAAGTTGTCAAGCAGCTGAATGATGGGTCCATAAGCTCTAAACACCTGTCAGCTAGCATGAGATCACTGGAAATATGAACAAGATACATTTTTATTCTGTTTTTCTTTTGTAAAAATCAGAATAGTCTTAATGAAACTGTATTAAGGATTTTCATGCAATATCATAAAGTTATAACTTACTCTCTTCCATAGAGCTTCATTACTAAGGCCTAGACTATTGTTGTACATAGCTGTAACTATACCTTAGCAAGTCTTTAAATAAGAAAATATAAAGTCTGTGAGAAGCAGCAAAAGAAGGTACTTCAAACATACTCTGAGGACCTTTTGCCACTTGCATCTAACCATGGTACAAATATGGCATGGCAACTTCTTTTTTCTCCTGAGTCCAAATGATGTTGGCTTCATCTCATCCCCAGACAATACGCTGTCCTTAGCTGCTCTGATTTTAAAGTAGTGTTTTCCTGAGTAAGCAGGCAACAAGTCAAGGTAGTTTTCTTGTAGGTACAATCTGACCTTCTTTTGGGTCCTTGGTGCTCTCTGAGCTTGGTTATTTCCTTGTAGACATTTCATTACCAGGCTAGATAACACCATCAGTGTGAAGGAGAGTGGGGTTTGCTGGGGTGTAGCTTCCTCCTTGATGGTTCCTTGATTAGGCTATTGTTTCTTCCTTGATTGGCTGGAGGTGTTGTGTTCTAGACTGTTTGTCTCCTTCCTAAGCTTTGGGTTGTATCTTTTAAATAGAAGGTAAATGGGAGTTGTCTGTATGTGATTATTGATGGCCAATTTGTCTGAATGCCAAGCTTCCAGAAATTCCTTAGCATTTTTGGATTTGGCTTGATCTAAACTGGTCAGTTTCCCAGTTGAAACTGTGGTTGAGTTTGACATGAGTTGCGAGATTATGGAGTTTTTGTCATATCTTCTGACTGTCATGTAGTGTTCTTGGATGCGGTCTGCCAGTCTTCTATTTGGGTGTCCTACATAGTAGCTGTTACAGTCCTTACACTGTATGTTGTAGATAATTCCTGGGTTTTTTTCCCCCTTTGGTTAGTAGGCCTTTTGGTTCTTTCAGAGGAATTTTGTAGGTTTTTGTGCTACAGAAATTCCAAATGGTTGTAGTAGTCTATTGGTTGTCTCAGGTGCTTTTTATATACAGGAATGTTATCTTTTTTATAGGTTGCACTGGTTGTGTTGTGGTGGGTGGTATAATCAGGCATTTTTAATGAAATTGTATGGGTATCTGTTGATGTTATACAGGTGGCCTCTTTTTGGCATTTTGGGTTACTGCATTGTTTTTGTGCTCATCTGAATAATGTTTTTATGCAGCTTCTCTGTGGACAGTTGGGTTGTTGCTTTGGTAGTAAAGCACTTGGTTAGTGTGACTTGTTCTTCAATAAACTTGGGTCTCTAATTTGTCATTGTTTCCTCTGCTAATGAGGATATCCAGAAAGTCACCCACCTTCTAGAACGTCATCCACCCTGAGGTGAAATTGGTCCCAACCCTTTTGGCCTTCCAGAAGGCCCTTAAAACTTGGTTCTGCCATCAGGCCTGTCTGTCAAATGGTTGCATTGCATGTAAGTTTAGAATGCACTCTCCCCTGTCTTTTTGTTATTATAGCTTTTTAAACTGTTTTAACTGTATTTTAATGGTTTTAATTATGTTGATTGTTTGGCTTTGTGTTTTTAATTGTGTGCACTGCCCAGTTACAAGTATGAGATGGGTGGCTAAATAAATGGGAGGGTGCTGTTGTTTTCTTCTTGTCTTGTAAATGTTATTCCTTTAAAGATGTTGATTGTCTCATGTGTCTTCTCCAATTGTTCCTTTTTTATTATGACAAAGGTGTCATCTACATAAAAGATCCATATTTTGGGTTGTATGTATGGGAGCACTAATGTAAAGATTAAGGAAGATGACCTTGATGGAGATATGCAGGAACCATTACCTCCAGGGCTGTTCTGCTTGGGGCAGCAGGAGGGTTACTTCTTTGAAACCAGGCTCTTTCCCGCCAGATCTCTGAACCAATCCTAGCACAAAGATTAGGATTGAAATGAATAGCTACTAAGTACAGGTGACAGGCTTCATTATGAAACAGGGGAGAGAGAGGGAGTTGGCTTTCTTCCTGTTTGTTTAATGACAGATTCCCCTCCCTCCACCATACCAGTCAATGATTGAGCTGCTTTTGAAGATGGGTTTAGGACTTTTCTGGAAGTAGACTGAAAAAAGCTGATGGGTGTTAAGAAATTGAACAAGTGGGCTTTCCCACTTCACCATGCAACACCCCTTATGTGCCTGCAGGTTGTTATTGAGAGACAGACAACTTCAGATATTGATAGTAGTATATAGCTATCATGCCTTTATTCTTCATGAATTTATCTAAATTCCTTCTAAAGCATCTAAACTGGTTACAATAATCACTGGAGGAATTGTATTCCAGGTGAAATATGTGTTGTACAAAGAATTGCCTGAAGTTTCTATTCTACTTGGGGGGGGGGGGGGTTGTCCTGGTTCCATCAGTTCTTTGTTATGATTTGATTATGTACCAACAACCAGTTTGTGATCTGTTCCACAGTCAACACCTGGCCATGTCTTTGATGCTATAATTGAGCTCCTCCACCTCCTTTTAGCAACAATATAGTCAGTTTGATTTCTGCATACTCCATCTGGTGATGTCCATGTATAGAGGGTTTTTTATGTATTTATTTTTGTTGCTTTTTAATTAATAACAAGAAAAAGAAAAAGAGCAAAACACAATGATAATAATGATGGAGATACATACATTGCAAAGCGAAAAAAGCAAAAAGTGCATTACAAAAAAGTGAAAGAAGTACAACAAAGGAAAAAAAATGTATATCATTATAACAGTAAACAGTTACAGTTCTATATATACTTATCTAATGCAAATATTATTCAAGTACATATATATTTCTAATACATTTATATAACTATTTTTTTAACCTATCATATTTTGTATAAATGAGTCCCATATTTCATTATACTTGTCCATACAAAGTCTACATCTATAGGTAATCTGCTGTAAAAGTGGCAAGTGCAATCAGGTCTTCAATCCATTGAGTAAATGGGGCCATACATTTATCTTTCCAATGCTGCAATATCAGTCTTTTAGCCATAATAATGGCACAGAAAATCCATTTATGTTGTCCAGTTGTCCAGTTCCATGTTCTAAGTATGTAATTCAAGAGAATATTATCCTCTAAAAATTTTAGCTTTTGTCACACAGCCACATTTATATGGTCCACTACTTTCTCCCAAGACTTCGTAAATATAGGACATTGTAAAAACGTGTTTTAAAGAAGCATTGTCCTTAATATATCTCCAACAGAATGCTGTCTTAGGCAATCCTTTACTATACAAATGTAATGGAGTCCAGTACATTCTAAATATTATTTTTTGTTGTATAAGTCATAGTTTAAGGTCCATTGACACTCTTGGTATAGAAGTTAATATATTCTCCCAACGTCTAGGCAACATAAGAACCTCTAATTCTTTATTCCGCTCATCTGTTAGTATCTGCATATCCAATTGATTTATTGAGAACAAATATCTATTAAAAACTAATATTAAGTTTTTTAGTTTTAAAGGATTTAACAAGTTCTAGTATGTGTTTCAGTAGGTTTCTAGTAGGTGTTTCAGAAGTTGAAAATGCTGCTGGTACAAACATTGCAGTTAACAAATGTTGTAACTGTAAATATTGCCATTGAGTTACATCTGATAGATGATATTTATCTCTTAACACAGCATATGTTAAAAATTCATCTTCGTCATCTATCAATTGGTCCAAAGTCAGTATCCCCACTTCCATCCAATTTTGCCATATCACCATCTTTTTCCCAATTTTTAATGTTGGGTTTTCCGATAAAGTCAGTTTAGCATAAGAAAAAGGATCAACTCTTTTATTAGACATTCCATTCCATAGCTTTCTAACCGACATCATTGTTTCCAGAATACTAGAGTTCTTTGTATTTAGATCCTAATATTGTCCATCCAACCAAAGGTGCTATATATGTATATTCCAAAGTTGCCCAAACTGGAAAATTAACACTAATTTTTGGCTTCCATTATTTAATACTTGACAATAGGTAATCTTGATGATATAGCTCCAGATTTGGAAAACCGGGTCCTCCCTCATTAATTGGTTATTGCGTTTTCTGTAAAGATATTCTTGGAATTGAAGAACCCCATAAAAATTTTCTAAACAAAAAAATTTATTTTCTGAAAATATTTTCCAGATATTTGATGTCTGTGTATAGAGGTGTCATTTTGCTTGCTTGAAGACAGTGTTAGCTATGAAGAAATCATTGGAGTGGCAGAAATTGATAAGTCTGTCTTCTGCTTCATTTTGGTTTCCTAAGCCATTCAATCCAACTACATTTTCCTCTTTAGTGTTTCCAACTTTGGCATTCTCCAGTCACAAGCAGCACATCTTGCTTGCATGATATGTCAATTTCAAATTGAACTTGGTCATACAACTCATCAATCTCTTCTTCTGCTTTGCTGGTTGGAGCATATACTTGAATGACTATCATATTAAAGGGTTGTCTGCGAAGTCCAGTCAATACTGTTTGGTCATTGATTGCATTGTAGCCAAGTACTGTTCTTGCTGTACCCTTCCTAATTATAAAAGCAATGCCATTTCTTCTTTGTTTTTCAGAAACAGTGTGATCTTCTGACTGAAAGTGTCCAATCCCAATCCATCTCAATTTGCTGATGCCTAAAATGTCAATCGTTTCATTTAATCTTTTACTGTGTTGAACTTTCCTTCATGCTTCTTACATTCCACATTCCTACTGTAATTCTGTCTTTGCAGCTTTGGATCTTTTTTTCCCTTTATAGCAACATCAGCAAGTAGACATCCCAAAGGCTTTAATCTAGCCAATACCATTAGTACTCAAAAAGATCCTCAGCTCTTCCTAAGTAGTGTGTTGAGTGCCATCCAACTGAGGGCCCCATCATCTGGCACTACATTGTCAATCATTTTATATTTTCTATCAATGTGCTTTTTTTGGTAAAAATACAGGAGTGATTTACCATTGCCTTCTCCCATGCAGAATTAATTTATGCCTTTGCCATTGTGACTAAAGTGATCATCTGCCTCCAGCATCTTCCTCTATCACTGCTGCCCAGTATAGGTGCCTGCTTGCTTTAGCTGGGCAGCTGGGATGGCCTTAATGCTGGGATTATATACTCTTGGCATACACTCCTGATCTTTTCACTCAGATCTCCCAGGAAAACACACACACACACAGCACAATGGGGCAGCACAGTAGGACTTGGGGGCCTTAGTTATGAGTCTGGCTATTATGAGAAATACAGTCCTTGAACTTCAGTGCAGCTCCTGGTCCCAGAAATGTTGTGCTTAATGTACAACATTACACTTCTGTATCTTTCCTTTTTCCTAAACTAAATCACCTTCAATATTCTTTCATTTGCCTTCGTGGAGCTGCTCCATTCTCTGTTTGGATTGTGTTTACTTTTAAAAGTAGACACCCTTTTATTTTAGAAGATTATATCTAAAATCTGTTATTTTGTTCCTCTTTACTCTGCAACATCCTCAAGCTACATTGCATTCCCTAGGAATCTTTGCCATTATCATAGCAGGTGAAGAATTAACACAGGGAGCACCTGTGATGGATTGAACCCAGCTTGCAATCAGATAGACTACAGTTATGCTACATCAGAGAAATCCCTCATCATCAATAGCTTTATATGCCCAGAGCTGTGGTTCTAACATGGGCCGCCATGCAAGTAAAATACATGCATGCATGCATGCATGCATACATACATACATAGCTCCTTGAATCTTTCCGGGCAGATCATTTTAGGTGTTTCCCCACTTTGACAGGAAAGGTAGAAATCATTTTTAGAAAATGTACTTAGTTATGATTACTGTTCTTTAGATTGAAATACAGTGGTACCTCGGTTCACAAACGCTTCTGTTCACGAACAATTCAGTTCACGAACAGCTCCGGTCGCAAAATTTTGCCTCCGTTCGCGAACACCGGATCGGGTTACGAACAGGATCCGTGGCCATTTTCCCTCCCGTGACACGTGGTCGCGGCTTCCTGTAGGGAGGGGGACTCTCCCTCCAAGCAGTAACCGCCTCCCCACCCGCCTTCCTGTCCTCCACGCCAGAAGTCGTGTCAAGCAAGGTTAGCTTTCTCTCTCTTCGTACTGTACTTTGTGTCATATTTTTGCAGTTTTTTAAAAAAAAAGCATATAGTTCAGAACGGATTAACCGTAATTACATTGAACCTTATGGGAAACTTTGATTCGGTTCACGACCAATTCAGTTCGCGACCAGAGTCGCGGAACGAATTAAGTTCGTGAACCGAGGTACCACTGTACATAATATATATAAAAAATAACCTTTTCTCTTTCTATTCCTGGCAGTAGGAATCTCTGCACCCAAACAGTCTTCAGGATTATAATCCTCTGCTGCATTTCTCCCCCACACCTTCAAACCTCTGATAGCCTGTAACCATCATTTCATTTTAATGGGGTTTGTTAGGAGTCCTTCACAACCAGTGAAGTGTTGGAATGAGTGCTGAGGGCTAGATGGTTTCAAAACAGGACTTGACAAATTTCTAAGGATTAAATCTATCAGTGGGTATTAGTCCTGGGAGCTAAATTTAATTCCCATGGCCAAGCCACAATATAACCTGATTACTAGATACTTAGAAGGAACTAGGAGTGGCTATCTACTTGTGAACACCTGGAGATATCTGCTCGGTTGTTGAAAATTGAATATTGAACTTGATGACTATGATAGCAACAAGGCTGTTTTGAGGAACAGTCAGTGTATAGTAGCAGGATTTATGTAAATAAATTCACATAATCTGTGATCACAGAAGACTATTGTGATTGGGAGAACTAACTGGAGTTAAAATAAAAACGTGAGTGGGGATATTTAGCTGTCTTTTTTATCTGAGGAGGTGATAATATGTTCAGCTTCTTGGTCAAAATATTAGTTACAACATTGTGATAAAGCTCCTGTTGGGATATCTCTGCTTTCCTGTTCTTGACATATTTTGCAGCTGTACTGTTTCTTTTTCTTTTTGCACTGCTTCCTATTTCTTGATTTTGTTCACAAGACTGTGCCACTCAAGCTTCCTTGACCTTGTTCAGTTTAGTCTGTAATAACAGCTACTGTTTTTGTATTGTACAAACTCTGGTTGAACTGCATTCTACTGAACCTGTTAAGAAAAGCCAGCCTTTTGTACTTTGGATTACATTTTGCAAACGTCATTTTTAAAGGAAGATGACATCTAGTTCAGATTAGCCAGGTCATGACCTTTTTCTCTATATATTTTAAATTAACTTTAGAACAATATGAGGTTATTGCAGCAGCATTTGGGCCTTTCTTCATGCTGTGTATCACAGCAAGATGGATGAATGAAATAATAATGTTATCCTTAGTTTTTACGTTGCTATCAGGAATTCACAACAGGGAGCTTCTAAACCAAGCAGGGGTAATTAGAATATTTTATCAGCAAAGGAAGCTTCTCAGATAGGCAATTCACAAGCATCCCAGTAGTTTTTTGAGAACTGTGGAAGCTATTCTAAGCTCTTAGGAATTCTCAGCAGTATCTTATCTACCTTTATAAAAGAGGGAGAAAAGCAGTTACAAGCATTTACTTTCTTCTGAAACAAATGAAAGACCAAAGGATACAAAATAATTTCAACCATCACTTTACTTAAATTACCAAAGGGAAATGTTTTTCATCCATTAATCTTTTCTTAAATTGTAGAATGGGGTAAGGCCCTTCCTTCCTTCCTTCCTTCCTTCCTTCCTTCCTTCCTTCCTTCCTTCCTTCCTTCCTTCCTTCCTTCCTTCCTTCCTTCCTTCCTTCCTTCCAGTGCTGTATTTTCACCCTCTAACAAAAAGATTCCAAAGCATACATCTTTATGTTGCAATGCCCTGCCAAGAGCTAGAGAGAAACAGAAGGTCCCTTCCACAAAAACTAGGAACAAAATCCCATGAAAGGCTACCAGATGACTGTACAGATTGTGCATAACTGGTTCTCACTTTTCAGATAGTTTCACAAGTGCAAGCACTCAAATACTGATTGCTCAATAAAGCTCTAATATCTATAGGAGCCTGGATGGAAATTCTAACCATATCTCTTTAAGATTCCAAAGCATAGCTATTGCATTTTTCATCCATTTGAAAGCAGATATAATGCACTACTTTCATACAGACGTATTGCATATCTCCAAAATTAGGAATAGAAGCTCCATTCTTCTATTTTATGCTGATTCCAATCTTGCCTTGAGGATGAGTTCCTGAAGTGGCTCCATGAGACCAATAAATTGAGCTCTTTGTCACTGGCTTATTGTGAAATTTCACATCCTGTTTTCAGTGCTGTTTAACATCCACATAAAATAATTAGGAGAGGTTGTCCAGTGATTTGGAATACAAGTGTCATTACTTACATTGTCTGGTTCCATCTGTCAGAGTATGGGATGACAGTGGGGGTCCTGAACTGATGTCTCTGGGTAGTCATGGACTGGATGTCAGTAACAAGTTGAAATTAATTCAGGCAAGACAAGTCTAAATGCACAGATTAATCAAACTGGGTAGAA
Source organism: Liasis olivaceus (assembly GCA_030867105.1). Classification (NCBI taxonomy): domain Eukaryota; kingdom Metazoa; phylum Chordata; class Lepidosauria; order Squamata; family Pythonidae; genus Liasis; species Liasis olivaceus. The sequence continues at coordinate 44,135,517 of CM061348.1, read as the reverse complement.
GGCAGTATTTATGATGGACTGAACTTTCTTCCCCAAACTTCCTTAGGGAAGAAAGTCAATATTCCCAGGTCAGAAAACAAAAAGGCAGCACAAGCTAGAGATGTGTGGTCTCTCTAGCCAAGCCAAAATGGCCACAGAGAACAGTGATTGGGCAGGGAGGGGGCCTACCTGCAGCAGATTTAAAAGGCCAATAGGAGCTGGACAGATCCTGCCCTTGGCCATATCATTACCAAGGTTGTTTGTATGGTGACGGAAAATACCTCTTTAATGACAGAACAATTAAAGATGACTTCAAACTGCTTCCAGAGCAGTCTGGAAATAAAACTGAGGCATGTTCCTTAAAAATGATTAGGGAGGTGTCTTCATGCTGAGGTTAGAGAAGCATAAATATAAGCCTTGAGTAACTTTGTTAATAGGTTTCATCACTAAGTATAAGGCTCTTCTTCATTATATAGGAGTACTTCTCCCCCTTTTTAATGTATTAACTGTATTAAGGAAAAAGTAACTGAATTGATGTTACCTCTGTCAAGCTCAATAATCAGCTGTAACCCTAAAACTGCTACTAATAATAAATAACAAAAGTTATTCCTTTGCACTTTTGCATTTTGTTGTAAAGAACCTTTGGCACTGCAGCATATTCTACTGCAAGTTCTCTGCTCTTTGTTTTAGAACAGGAAATCTCTTTATTCTCATAGCACAGCTAAAGGTAAAAGTGGATTTCTAATATACTGTCAAACATTTTATAGATGTAAATACAGGACAGGACAGTGAATATGGGGGTGACCCAAGACTATGGGATAAGGATATTTGATAAATAAGACACTTCAAAAATAGGCAGTATCTGAAGATATTACTTGTGAAATATGGATATTAGTTGTGAAATATTGATGAGAGAAAAATAAAAAAGCACAGTTCAGTCATGGCTATTAATAAGTTAATTTTAAACAAGCCTTGATTTTAAATTCAGTAACACTCTCAAAAGACAGCCAGAAGGAAATGATAGGGTGAGAATCATGTGGTTGAATTTACCACAGTAGCTGAATGAAAAAGATAGGCCAGTATTGGAAAACAGTTGGAATTACTTCCAAGTTCATATGTATAGGTCTGATCCAAAAATGTAAGATTTGGGAAGAGCCAGAAGGCAGCATATTTTTATCAAAACAAAACATTTACATGAGAAGGGGTTTCTTTTTTTGGCAGGCTGTCAAGAACCCCAGGCTAGATCTTGTGAACTTCAAAAAGAGGCCCTTTGGGGTTTTCCTCTGAATAATGTTGAACAGATGTTAGCCACCCTGATCTTCATAGTCCCACTCTGCAATGCAGGGATGGCTTGCACCATCCTGACTTTTAGAAATGTTCTATTACCTTTTCTCAGTGTAAGGAAACTAACATTGGGGGATGGAGTCCTCTCTTCCTGTTGAAAAAGCCTGACATCAGGAAAGCATTGAAGTCAGATTTGAAGACAAAATCACTGAATTTATCTCATTCTGAAAGATGCTTCCCAACTATGCCCTTTTCTCACCATATGCAATGTTCCCATGAGGTTTGATGGATCTGTATTGTCAAGTTAGGAAGCAGCTGGACCACACAGAACTAAAAATAAGACAATGAAGTGGCATAGAGCCTGTGCAGTTAACAGCAGATTGAATTCTCCAAAAACATTCAGGCTTGAAGAACTGAATTTCTTAGAGGTATTAGTTCACTATTTTAGGTACCAATGAAGAGGATTCAGTTATAAATTCCCTGTTGGAATTACAATATCAGGAGAGCATTTTTATTCTCTGATCCAGCTTGGGAACTTCTGGCATATACTCATCTACCTGTTGATAGTTTCTAGGTAAAAATAAGTTTATTTCTGAATCAGCATGTAGAAGGGCTGGGGACCTTACTGGTCTCCACACTAGCCCAAGGTAGCAAGGCCAGTGGTCAGGAATGATGGGAGCAGTAATCTCAGTGTCATTTGGCAGCATACAGTTTCTTCATTCATAATGGGATCAGTGGATACTGAAGACAGATGGCCCAGAAGGACACAGCCAACATTAGTATGATTTTGAATTTGGGATGACTTTTGCCAATTAGGGTTGTAAAGTTCTGATTTGGAAGACGTATACGAGCACTATTCCAAAGATGGAAGGAAGAGGAAGAAGAAATTTGAGCTCTTGAGAAATTTGTAAAAAAAAAAAAAAAAAAGTGGTAACATCTATTTGTCTTTTGCTAATTCAAGTCAAATACACGTTTTGATGTACACAGCATGCACACTTTATAATAGCTCTTTTGTATGTAGGAAATCCTAGATTCAAATCTCAGTGTTTCCAGGTCAGGTTGGAAAAGACTTGAGAGCCCTGCATGCCACAACTCTTCAGTAGCAACGCTATTGAGCTAGATGAACCAATGATACAATCCTGTATAAACAAGCTCCTCGTGTTTCTGTAATATTAGCGTGATAGTTATTTCAAGAAAAGCCAAAAGAAGAAATAAAAAGTAATATATTTTTAAAAGGAACTGAAACAATATGAGTGGATGTATCTAAGATATTCGTAAACTAGTCACAGGCTAAGTGGGATAATTGGAGGATATGTTCTCAGATTAAAGTTAACACAAAGCTTTTTTTTTTTTCTCTCTGCAAACCCTTTATGCAGGGAATCTTCAGGTTCAGGCGCAACAATTTTTTAAATTAGAATTCGATGGCCACAGTCTATTTCATTTATTTCTTTCACTATGCTAAAAAGAATGCAGCGCCATCCTTTTTTTCTTGCTTGTTGGAATATACAAATTAAAAATGTTGGTAAGGTAGGTAATAGGTTACTGAATATCCAAGATTATTATCTGTTGCTGTTAAATATTAAATGTGTGATATTGGGATGGCTAAAATTTTAGGTGTGTTAGACCTGCATCCTTGTGCATTATCTCAGATCTCCAAGTTCTTGTGGCAAATAGATTTATTGCTACATTGTTTGCAGTTCCGACAAATGAAAAAAAAAGAGTTGTAAGTCCCTAATTAACCAGAATTTCCTATCTTTCAATCTCACATCAGCCTTTGATTAAAGTCCTAAAATGTATAAAGAAAGGCATATCATACTTTATGGGTTCATTTCATTGGCTAAAACAATAGTTCATTTAGGCCAACATGCTTTGTCTTCTTTGGCTAATACCATGAAATTAAGCTTTTCTAGCATTTATGATCTTAGATTGTCAAGTTAAAGCAATCACACTCTGTAGGACGTAAGCAAATACTGACAGCTAGCTAAAGAAGTAAGCTTTTCTATGCAGGTTATTCTTAGACTGAACTTTACAGACCCATAGGATTATGGATATTAAACACTGATTCATAATAAATAAAACCCTCCAGAGGCTTGTTAAACTCTTCACTCCAAAGAACTCCATAGGTGTTTCCTGATTAGGTTTTTGTCATACAATCATGCTGCTGTGCTCCCAGAAGATCTGAAAGGTAAAGAGTAGAATAGTTTGGCAAGCAATGTCTTCTGATTACACTAGGAATTTTCTGTTTGGTAGCATCTTATGTCTCTCATTCAAGGCCTAGGCAAAAAACAAAAAACAGACAATTTATTTGTTCTCTAGGTAGATAGCATTTTCTTTTGCTAACTCTCATTTAGTCCTGAGAGATCAGCATTTACCGCTCATCTTTCTAAAAAAAAAAGTGGATTCCAAAAAGGCAAGAGAAAGTAGGAAGGGTACTTTTGGACCTAGAGTCATAGGGCCAAGTTGAACATGCCATGTGAGGTCTGAGTTCACGCAAGTCATCACCTGGTCATCGCAAGTGAGCTAGCCTATAGAGAAGTGGAAATATAGTACTGTAATTTGGCCATGAGAGTAATAGAAGAGTCATGATGATAATGATGCATTTTAGAAAGATGAGCGGTAAATGCTGATCTCTCAGGACTAAATGAGAGTTAGCAAAAGAAAGTGCTATCTACCTAGAGATGATGATAATTGCACATACATGCCAAGGAGAAATAAGATTTACTTGGCTCATTCACTCTTTTTCCTGCCTTTCTTTCATCCTTTTTTTTTTTTAAGGAAACATCAGGATTGCTCATCCCTCAGAGAAAGCATTAAGATGCCAAATAAAGAAGCTGGCGGGGGGGGGGGGGTAGTTCCTTTTTTGAATCCCAATCCTGTCAAAGATAATTCTTAGCCCAATGATGGCATATTCTGGAAGAAAGTGTCACCTGAAGGAGATTCACCTCTATTAAGAACTGTTGCTTGAAGCAGTACCCTTGTCTCTTGGGACAGTCTTTGTTGTTCGTTTAGTTCAGCTTTCCAATAGCTTCTGTTTCAAAGCTGGCCTGTTTTAACAACAGCAGTGGGGGAAAGAAATGACAGACTGTTAGGTCTGGCTGGCCTCCTAGTGTTTTTTGTAATTATCCTGCTCTCATGCATGCATCTAGAGGAAAGAGTCCAAGGATTGTTTTGTGAGGTAAACTATCCCACCACCAGCTGTTACTTGGCCAGCATTCCTCCCGTTTGGTTGGCTTTTGCATGGCAGTATCCTGAAGGTATAGCACCAGACGTCAACAGATGAGAAAGGCAACCAAAGCAGATGGGCAGGCGTGCGGCTTTTTGACCACATTGCTCTGTGAGCACAGTTCCTAGGTTGCCAAAACCAACAATCAGTTGAAACAGCCCCTTTAATAAGGCAAGAGGGTTTAAAGGAGAAGAGCCTGTATTCCATGATGTATCTGAAAAAAATGCCTCACATGCTTCAAAGTAAGGTTGGTGGTCCAAAGATTGCTGCTTCAGACTGACTGCAGAAGGCAGTAAGAAGAGAAATACAAGGAAGGCCATTTGTTGGCAGAGATGTATTTTTAAATCAGGAGATTAATAGAAAAAATGCTGTTGACAATTTTGGAAATACCAGCTCCAGGTTTTGTGAAGCACTTCAACAAGATGCTCTCATGGCAACTTGTTTCCTGAGAGTGTCTTCCCTCATGCTATCCAATGCAAACCGCCATTCACTTCTTTTTCTAGGTGCCATTTACATCACTGCCTAGGAAAGGACTGTGTTAGTAGAGACTATTGCTTCCTACTAACTGTTGTAGAGACTATTGCTTCCTTTTCACATGCTTCAAACTAGCTGCCTATTCTGAGGTTCATATTAAATGAGACACTATTCCTGCCCAATTGATAATTGCATTAATGGCTTTTTTAAAGTGAGTAGCAGATGGCTAGTTGCCAGCCTACTTGGGACCAAGGTGTGGGATGTAAAGATGTAGCATAGGGCTCTGAGCTGATTGGGCCTCAAGGATCAAAATGACTTTCTTCCAAATTGAATGGCTCAAGTAGATATGAAAGGACTGTTGATAATTGAAAGACTCACATTCCTTTGGCAGCAGAAAATGTGATGGGCCATAAAACTGTAGTATGCAGTCAAGCAGCATTGCCTTTGCATCATTTTCAGTGATAATGTAAAGCCGGATGTTTTTATAGCATGGAGATAAATTAGTAAAAATTTTTATTAAAAAATTAATTATGATCACATTGGAGACTTGGTGTAACATAGCGGTTGCATCAGTGTTGCATTATGATTGGGGAGAGCCAGGTACAAATCTGTCCTTTGTCATGGAAGTTCAGTGTGTAACTGAGCTAGTCACTCAGCCTAGTCTGTCCCACAGGGTTGTAGTGGAAAAAGGAAGGAATGCAATGTATGATGCGTCGAGCTCCTGGAGAAAAGGCAGAATATAAACAAATAACTGAATATAGAAATTAAGCTATATTTCAGAATATACTTCAGCTTCAATTTTAGAAAAGTGCTTCACCATACACGAGGTATGAATGTGGTGCCTATTTGCCACTTCTTAAAGCAACTGCTCCTTATCCTATGATCATGCAATAGCTCTGGAGGGCCACTTGTTGTATCCTAGGACTATGGCTTTGTTCTGTTTGAAAACTACAGGTAGTCCTCATTTAGCAACTGCAGTTGGGACTGGCAACTCAATTGTAAAGCAAAGTGGTCACTAAGTGAAACCACAATTGTCCTTATGATCTTACTTCAGCTTTCCTTTGCTTTACAGATCTGCATATGTGAGGATTGGTTGTAAAATTACTTTTTCATCACCGTTGTAACTGCGAATGGTCACTAAATAAGGCAGTTGCTACACTACCTGTAGTGTGTGGCATTTTAAGGATAAAAAGATAGGCTTTATATGGTTGGTGTGTCGCCATTCTGAAAATGTGGGAAAATAAAATGTGAAAATGCCTACACCCTTTCTTCAATAGAGATTTGTCAGCCAAATTCCTGCTTTTAACATACAGTCAGTTTCCTGACATTGCCTTTATTTCCATCTGTTTCATCTTCATTGAAGTTGAAACAAATAAACTTCTACTAACTAAAGTTATTAGGTAGGCTGCCTCAAAATTGTGCTTGTTGAGACTGGCATATAATTTTTGACTGAACAGAATTTTTTTGTCAGATAACCAGATTTTTGCAAAATGCTTACAAAGGGGGCCATTTACCTTTATGTATTATGTGGGGGGCCAATAGCATTATGTATTATTTTGGACAGCAAAGTGATTTTTTTCATTCAATTTCATTAGATACCATTTAAATGCATAGGACTTTCCATGACCAGTTTGCTGCTGTTATTATTATTGTCATTATCTCCATTGAAGGATAGAATATAAATCTCTCAAGCACATAAATATGTATTGTCATTCTTACACACAGGCATATTTCATTCATTCTTTTCAAGGTAGTTCACAAAATAGAAAAATATTACAAATGTTTTGATTAGCTCTATTGAGATCTCTTAGACCTTAATAAAAGCTGTGCAGAAGAGGACTGGCTAGTACGAAGAATCTGATTTATACTCACATGTATATATTCTTCAGTCCCAGATTGTTGTAAGATAAATATTTAAAATCAGTGCAATCAAGCAAAAAAAAAAAAAAAGATAAAACAACCACTAAAGTCACCTTAGAATAAGCTACATGGCAAATTCACAAATATTTAAAACATAACAGAGCAGGTGACAAGCACACTTCTCTGAGGAATGAGTGTCATCATTATGCAGCTGTATCAGTCCCTCTCTCTGATCACCACCACCACCACAAATTCTTCCAAAGTGAGAAGGTATGCAAGTAAGATCTTGGCTTCTAGGAGGATGGAAGGCATGGCACCTTTCCATTTCTTTCAAGTGCAGTAGGGGGGATATTAATGGATTCCACTGTTGGTATCTCTGACTTCTGCTTTTTAAGTCAGAAATTATGGTTACATGCATATAATGGTCTGTTGCCTTATCTATTTGCATGTGGTGAAGATAGGTTGATATCACTTCTTAACAACAGAAATAGGTCAAGGGATAAGTATGACGTACATTCTCAGATACTGAACCGACAGTACTTTCTGCACATTGTATAAGACAGGGGCATACTTTTTAATTCCATTTTAAAACTTGTAGCTTAAAAGCATACACCTATGCTGGAAACATATCAAATAGTGTCGATATAAAACACACCCTGGGTTTAAATGAGGTAGCCTTCGTTCTAGTATTTGTAGAAAACTCCATTCTTATCCCATTTAGTGTTGTGACTCATAACTTTCTCTGTTGAATAATGGCACAGCTATTAATGTAATATTGATGTTTGAAGTAGATAGGGTGAATAAAGTAGGAAACCTTTAATAGTTGCTAGAAGAAAGAATTTTACCCTTCTTTCTCCCTACATTTAATCTTGCCTGACTTGAAGGCAGGATTTTATATATCACATGTTTTGGTTTTGGTTATTTCATTTGTAATGCTTCAAACATTCTTATGGTAGTATGATTCTTAAAATAACATAGTCATTCATAGAATAAAGCAATTTCTAAAGCAAAACAAAGCGTGATCAACTTGCACATAGAGGCCATCCAAATTCTGGATCCCTCACATTAAGAAATGCTGGTCAATTTAATGTATTTCACTCTTATCAATATTTGTGAAGTGAAGTTTTCAACAACTCTTTGCTTTCTAACAAAAGAGGCCTTGATTGTTTCAGGAATTATTTTGCCTGCTTCTTTGTTGTACAGTAGCAGAGGAGAGCTACTGGGCACCATTCTGATGGTTACTTTCACATGGCCATACTACTAAGTTAGCGGTGAGAAAGCATCATTGCCAGAACCCAGTGTCATATATTTACTCCAATATTACATCAATGGATCACACTGAAATACTGTGATCTATCAAAGCAGTCTTGTGCAACGTTAATGTCAGTAATGAATGGAATCTACCGTCATTCATCATTTTCAGCTAGAAAAGTCCATGAAAAATAATGCATGTTTAGAGAAATTGCATAAAAATTAGTATGCATATTTTTTAATTGCATGAAAATTAGTTATATTTAAAAATTCCAAAAAGTGAATTTCAGTCTAGTAAGCATAATGAGATAGTATCCCATAGGGAAAAAAAAGTCTTGTTACCATCCCATCATGAAAAAGCAAGACATAATCCTATAAATCAGGGGTCCTCAAACTTTTTAAACAGGGGGCCAGTTCACAGTCCCTCAGAATGTTGGGGGGCCGGACTATTTTTTTTTTATTATTATTATTATTATTATTATTATTATTATTATTATTATTATTATTAAACTTGTATGCCGCCCATCTCCCCCAACAGGTGACTCTGGGCGACTCACAATAATAGTTTGAAAAAAACATGAATGAATTCTTATGCACACTGCACATATTTTATTTGTAGTACAAAAAAAAAACCAGGAAAAAAAATACAATAATTAAAATGAAGAACAATTTTAACCAACATAAACCCCACCCTGCATCGCTGGTCAGTGCCAGTAAATGTTATCCTCCCCCCATCCCATCTCCCCCGCCCCCTGCCCCCCACATTATTGGTCAGTGCCAGTGGCCATTCTCCTACTTGACGGCCAACCACACAGCCCAAATGGAGAAAGTAATAGGGCGCCCTGGACCCCCCCCCCCGATCACCCTGCACAGAGGATCTCTCCCGCGGAGTATGAGGAAGTATGAGTTGAAGTGCCCCTGTGGTTGTAAGTGTGGACGGGCTGCCAAGTGCCCGAATTTTGATCATGTGACTGCAGGGGTGCTGCAACAGCTGTAACTTTGGGGACTGAGCATAATTACTGAATGAATGGTTGTTAAGCGATGACTACCTGTACAAAGAATTTGAGATGATGGAACAGGTCTGGGCAAGGAAGAGGAGTTTGGATATAAATGCAAGGAACAGAAGAGAAGAAAAAGTGAAACAGAAACTGAGTACAATGCTTTCTGCGGTCCTGATAATTTGCAAAGAAGTAGGCGGACCTGATTTCCAAAAATAAAAACTTGGATATACGAATATTAAAAAATGCATACATGTATACAAATCTACAAGTCAATTTCCCCAAAGTCACAGGCAAAAATTAGCAGAAAAAAAAAGGACACAAAGATATTTAGAAGAGCTTCTCTGGAATGAAGCAACTTTAAGTAGTTCCAAACATTCCTGTTCCCTGTTGTGCTTTTACACTCTGAAAAATTATTTCCAGGCCAAATTAATTTAATAAATGACTAACAATCAATTGACCACTCTCTCCATCATAAAGCTATCAGACCTGATCTGCAAAAATCCATTAGTTGTTAGCAAAGAGATACAGGAAACACTAACTTTGCTTCTTATTCTGGATTTCTGCAGGTTAGTACTAATCAATCAGCCAGTGAAATGGATAATGGAATAGCTTCATTCCCATGTTCCCTTCCACCATAAGGTACCCCGAGACTTGATGAGTAATGGAAAGACATCATTTCTTTGGCTACTTGTTCCCATACTGCTCTGCCTGCTCTACCTTGAGCCCTCCCATTAGTTCGAGGATGCCTTTCCCAAAATCAGGACTGTCCCTGTAAAACTGGAATTTAATCTTGGAAATAAGTTTTAGGCACCAATAGTGCCTTCTGTTGACTAAGACCTAGTCATGGCAGCAGGTTATTGGGAATATTTTAATGACATTCCCAATGAAATCCATAGTGTGGGTAAAACAGGAAGGAACATAAAATGCAAACGCGAAGCACCATGAGAACGGGGCTCCTGCCGTTCTCCAAATAGGGCGCCTGTACTCATGAGACCTGGGGAAGACCAGGTGGTTTCCGAGGGATTGCAAGAATGGGGTGGGCAATTGGGAGAAAGAATGACACAAGCAGCTTGGAGAATGACACACCGATCACCCTGCACAGAGGATCCCTCCTGCGGAGTACGAGGAGAGGAGGAGAGCTGCCGGACCCGGTATACCTGTAATGTAGAAGAGTCCAGCTCTGCGATCTCCCTCCTCGTGCATCGCCTGCAGCTCCCGACACGGCCCCGACGCTTCCACTTCTGAGAGACAGTAGCAGCGGCCAATCAGGTGGGCGGGCTGGATAAATGACCCTGGAGGGCCGTATCCGGCCCGCGAGCCGTAGTTTGAGAACCCCTGCTATAAATAAATGTTTATTAGAGTTAGCATTATTCTGTTCTCATGAGGTATGAATCTGAAATGTTACTAATCAGACAACATTAAAGTTGTGTTTTCTTACAGGCCAAATAAACTTGTTTTATAGCAAGGATAAGCTAACATGCACTAGAAATGGAAACAAAATTCCTTTAAAGTAGATGCTGGTTGCAGAGAAAAGTTGAGATTGTGAAATGATAATAGATTGTAAGGCAAGATAAACTAAGAAGAAGTTATAGCATGGCTTAGTTGTTGCTAAACTTAACTCTGTAGCTTAGAGTTGCTGGTATCAGGTCATTACGTTTTAATAATGAACAATGTTGGGGCAGATGGTATAAACAGAGCACCCTGGGATCCAGTTGTTCCAAGACCTGGCTGCTTGAGAGAAGACTTTAGGATTTAAGTGACTGAAATGATTAGATACAACCATTAGCATGAAGACGGTAATCTGTGCTAGGGGTGACAGATTAGTGGGTCTGATGTAAATGCAGACTATGTATTTGTGGTAGAACATGTGTTTTATTTCTTACAAGGAACATAAGTTAACCAAATGTCCTGCTTCCCACATAACACCTAACATAAACAGAGATATGTAGGCCTGTTCAACCATGAGCACTGGTGGAAGCAGCCAAGCAAAAAGAGTGCACTGTTCATTCATGATGATAATTCTTTTTTGTAATTTTACATCTTCAGGAAGGGACTTTGAAAGCTAAGTATATACAGTATGTATTTGTGCTTAGAAATTAGCTCCATAGTTAAACTTGAAAATGGTGGGAACTAAATGAAATTTTTATTGTATCAAGACTATGAACTATTTTTTTTCAAAAATATAATGTTTCAATTTCAGGAAAGTTGGGGTTTTTTCTTTACTGTTTATGAAGATGTTCTTTTCCATATCAACAGCTTTCATTAAGATAATCAACTGATTATCTCTTTTATTTACATGTCAAGAATGCCTGATTTGAAAGGTTTCTTGTTGGTGATTGCTCATGTGACATGCATCTTGGAATGCATCCTTTTAGCATAGGAAAAAATGAAAATTAGGGCTGCTATATGCACTCACTGGAGGTGAGCCCATTTTGCTCAGTGGAACTTACTGCTGAATAAATGTGCTTTGCTGAAAGGATACAGAAATCAGATTCTCTATTTACAAAAGCAGAAGCACAGTTGTATGTCTAATAGAGCTATGGGGTGCTTCAGATTTAGTTCCAAAAAGATGCTTCAAAGCAGCAGGTACATGAACATAGCACCTGCCTACAGCTCCGTATAGCAGCCATGCCCTTTCCCAGCAGCTGCAACTCTGTGATCCCAGGAAAAGACACAGTTGCAATCAGATATTAAGTTTATGCCCCCCAGCACATTTCTGGAATCAAATTCTAAGTGGTGGATAGCTCTACAACTCAATAGAAGAAAAAACCCTGCCTAACCCCCAGGAAGATACACACATATTCTGACACCAAAACAAGCAGCTACTTGTTAACCCAACTCCCCCACCCCCCCTTCAGGCACCCTCGCTGATCTCTATAAATACCCACAAAAGGGTCACATCATCCTGGGCACAGAGAGAACTGCTCCTGTCTGTGCTCCCGCCCTCTGAAGATGCCGGTCACAGATGCTGGCGAAACGTTAGGAAACAAAACTTCCAGAACACGGCCACACAGCCCGGAAGACCCACACCAGCCATCGATAGCCCTACTATCTGATTTGGTCAATTCTTCTGTCTGTTGCAGTGTGCAAAGCAACTCTAACATAGTGGTTTAGCCTGATACTTTTAGACCCTGGATGTAATGATTTAATGTGGCATTAAAACTCATCAGCTTCTTAAGACAGGTGGCACCAAATCAAATTGATTAAATAAGTAACACCCAGTCCATTCTGCAGTATCACAGTGTTGGATTTTCATTGTACTTACAGTATTGCCAAATAAAACATGAAATTGAAAACTGGTAGGTCTGGTTATAACATTCTTATCAATATGTTTAAGAAGCTCTCATGGTGAATTAAATTTGCAGAAGGAAAAAAGATGTGCTTATTCTATCAACAGTTTTACGGAAGACAGACTCTTGGCTGCCCTCCAGCGGTTATCTGAATTTTTCCAATCCACATAGACTCCCCTACTTGTAATATTATGGGATGAAGAATCTATTGTGCGCACACAGATTTGGCCGTGATTGAGTGTATTAAGTGTATTGAGTGTATTTACTGATTGAGTATATTTACTTATAGTACATTTTGTTCCTATAAGCAAAGAGAAAGTGGCTAAGATTATATTTCATACTTGAATAATTATTTTTAAAATGTCAGAATTACAAAATTGACAATAGTTCCCAAAGCCCATAGAGATATTAGGATCTTGGGGGTTCTGGGTTCTAGCCCCTAATGTGGCAAAGGGGCTTCCCTTACCCCTAGAGAAGGGGCCGGGGGGGACTGGAGTTGTTGTGGGGTGTGTTGGTGTGGGGTGTGTGGATGTTGGATGAATGGCAGGCCCCTTAGGTCAGAGCCCAGGAGGGTGGGTGGAAGATCACCTTGGGTGATTCAGGTGGGTATTCAGGTGGTGACAGGCATGGGACGTTATGGGAGCCAGAGGGCAGGCCATTCCAGGGGAAGACGCCCCCGATGTATTATACCTGTGGCGTGTTTGGCCCTCTGGGCTCAAACCCAGACCCTGGTCAGGAGGCCTACAGAGGCCCGGGCTTATGGCTGCTGCTGATGAATGCCAGGTAGGTCAATAATAAGACCCCCCTTATTCACAACCTTATTGGGGAGGAGCAGGCCAACCTGGCATGTATTACCAAGACCTGGCTGACACCAGAAGGGGGTGTTTCCCTTTCAGAATTGTGTCCAGCCGGGTTTAGGGTTTGGCACCAGCTGAGACCCCAGGATAGGGAAGAGGGGGTGGCACTGGTCATCCAGGAATCTTTGCTGGCCTCCAGGGGCTCTGCTCCACAAGTGCTGGATGTGAGACTCTGTTTCTGAGATTGGGCACACAGGATCAGTTGGAAGTATTGCTTCTGTACCAGCCTCTCTGCTGCATAGCTACCTCCCTGCCTCAGCTGCTGGAGGCCATCTCGGGGTTGGCTGTGGAGTTCCCCAGGCATATGGTCTTGGGGGACTTTAATCTGCCATCCCTGGGATTGGTCTTGGAGGCAGCTCAGGGGTTCATGACTACCATGGTGGCCATGGGCCTATCCCAAGTCATCTGTGGCCCGACTCAGGACAGTCGTCATACTCCAGACATGGTTTTCTTGTTGGAGCAGTGGCAGCATGATCTGGTGGGGGATTTGATATTATCCCTTCGGTCAAACCACTCCCTGGTGGCCTTGAGATTCTCCTATGCTGTCCCCCTCCGCAGGGAGGTGGGACCTATTCAAATAGTCCATCCCGGCGACTGATGGACCCACAAGGGTTCCAAAGGGAGCTGGGGGTTGTTCCTGAGGCCTTGCTGCATGGTCCAGCGGAGGCCCTAGCTGCAGCCTGGAATAAGGAAGCGGCTGGGGCCTTGGACAGGATCGCGCCTGTGTGGCCTCTCTTGGCCCATTGCCGCCGGCACTCCCTGTGGTTTACGGAGGAGTTAAGGAAGCTGAAAAGGGCCAAGAGACGTCTTGAGTGCCGCTGGCAGAAAACTAAAGACAAGTCCGACCGTACACGGGTTAGAGCCGCTATTAAGGCCCACCTAGTGGCAGTAAGGGTGGCGAAAGGTCATTATTTCTCCACTCTTATTGCATCCTTAGTGTCGCCCGGCAGCCCTGTTCAGGGTTATTCGGTCCCTTCTGGGTAGGGAGGGCTCAGAGGACTATCTACAGGGCCTTGCAGAGGAATTTGCTGAACACCTGACAGAGAAAATCGCTCCGATCTGTTCTCAGTTGGAGGCCAGGCGTGAGGCGGGTCCAGTGGAGATGCCCGGGGAGCGGTCTTACCCAGTCATCTGAGAATGGTTTGATCCTATTGGCCCTGAGGAAGTGGACAGGGACCTCGGGGCTGTTAGCGCATCTACCTGTATTTTGGATCCTTGTCCCTCCTGCTTGGTTAAAGCCACCAAGGAGGTGACTTTAGTGTGGGTACTGGCGGTGGTCAATTCATCCTTGCAGGATTCCCGAAGCTTTTTAAGGAGGCTTTGGTCCACCCCCTCCTCAAGAAACCATTGCTAGATCCCATCCTTCTGGACAATTTTCATCCAGTTTCCCACCTTCCCGTTCTAGGAAAGGTGGTGGAAAAGTTAGTCACACAGCAGCTTCAGAGGATCCCGGAGGAAACGGATTATCTGGACCCCTATCAGTCAGGTTTCAGGCCCGGTTATGGGACAGAAACAGGATTGGTTGCACTTTTGGATGATCTCTGGCGAGAGCGGGATGGGGGTAGTGCATCCATCCTTGCTCTTCTTGACCTCTCAGCAGCTTTCAATACCATCGACCATGGTATCCTTTTGGGTCGGCTGCAGGAGTTGGGGCTGGGTGGCATAGTTCTGTGCTGGTTCAGCTCCTTTCTCTAAGGCCTTTCGTGGTGCCTGGAGGCTGTAGGGGCCTGGATGGGGGACAACAGGCTTCAACTGAACCCTGGTAAGACGGAGTGGCTGTGGGTACAGGGAGCCTCAAGATCTAAGAGTTTATCATCTTTGGTTCTTGACGGGGTCACACTACCCTAGACAGACCCGGTGTGTAATCTGGGGGTCCTCCTGGACTCACGACTCCTGTTCAAAGAGCAGGTGGCAGTTGTGGCTAGGAGGGCCTTTGCGCAACTTCATGTTGTGTGGCAGTTATACCCCTTCCTCAATCAGGAGGCCCTCCTCATGGTCACTCACACCCTGGCCACCTCCTGGTTGGATTACTGCAATGTGCTCTACATGGGGCTACCCTTAAAGAGTATCCAGAAGCTACAGCTGGCACAGAATGCGGCAGTGCAGACAGTTCTGAATGCCCCCAGGGGGCCCATATAACACTGCTGTTACATGAGCTGCATTGGTTGCCAGTTTGCTTCAGGGTCCAATTCAAGGTGTTGGTTATCACCTTTAAAGCCCATCATGGCACAGGACCGGGTTATCTGAGGAGCCATCTTGCCCCTCTTATCAGCCCACCCCACTTGGTCTGGCAGAAGGGGCATGTTGCAGACCTCACCAGTCAAGGTGGGATCTAGGAAGAGGGCCTTTTCTGCCATGGCCCCCACTCTGTGGAAAAACCTACCACCTGAGGTGCGGTGTGCTGCCACTCTCACGGCTTTCAGGAAAAGTGTGAAATCCTGGCTATGCCAAATGGCCTGGGGGCTGTATGGGGGCTCGCATCAGTGGAAGTGGCTCGTGGGGTAATTGATTTTGCCCCCCCCCCCCATCATCTTGAACGTTTTTAGTTTTTATGTATACAGGTGAAACTCGATAAATTAGAATATCGTGCAAATGTTCATTTATGTCAGTATGGCAACTCAAAAGGTGAAACCAATATATGAGATAGACGCATTACATGCAAAGCGAGATATGTCAAGCCTTACTTTGGTATAATTGTGATGATTATGGCGTACAGCTTATGAAAACCCCAAATTCACAATCTCAGAAAATTAGAATATTACATGACATCAATAACACAAGGATTGAAAATAGAATAATATCGGACCTCTGCAAAGTATAAGCATGCATATGTACTCAGTACTTGGTTTGGGCCCCTTTTGCAGCAATGACTGTCACAATGCGGCGTGGCATGGATGCTATCAGCCTGTGGCACTGCTGAGGTGTTATGGAAGACCAGGATGCTTCAATAGCGGCCTTCAGCTCCGCCGCATTGTTCGGTCTCATGTCCCTCATCTTTCTCTTGGCAATGCCCCATAGATTCTGTATGGGGTTCAGGTCAGGCGAGTTTGCTGGCCAATCAAGCAGAGTAATCCCATGGTCATTGAACCAGGTTTTGGTACTTTTGGCAGTGTGGGCAGGTGCCAGGTCCTGCTAGAAAATGAAGTCAGCATCCCCATAAAGCTCGTCTGCGGAAGGAAGCATGAAGTGCTCCAAAATCTCCTGGTAGACGGCTGCGTTGACCCTGGACTTAATGAAGCACAGTGGACCAACACCAGCAGATGACATGGCTCCCCAAATCAACACAGACTGTGGAAACTTCACACTGGACTTCAAGCATCGTGCATTGTGTGTCTCTCCATTCGTCCTCCAGACTCTGGGTCCTTGGTTCCCAAATGAGATGCAAAAGTTGCTCTCATCAGAAAAGAGGACTTTGGACTACTGGGCAACAGACCAGTTCTTTTTTTCTGTAGCCCAGGTAAGACGCTTCTGACATTGTTAGTTGTTCAGGAGCGGCTTGACAAGAGGAATACGACGTTTGAAACCCATGTCCAGGATCCATCTGTGTGTGGTGGGTCTTGATGCACTAACTCCAGCCTCAGTCCACCCCTTGTGAAAGTCCCCAACACTTTTGAATGGCCTTTTCCTGACAATCCTCTCCAGGCTGCGGTCATCCCTGCTGCTTGTGCACCTTTTTCTGCCACACTTTTCCCTTCCACGTAACCTTCTATTGATGTGCTTTGATACAGCACTTTGGGAACATCCAACTTCTTTTGCAATTACCTTTTGGGGCTTTCCCTCCTTATGGAGGGTGTCAATGATGGTTTTCTGCACAACTGTCAGGTCAGCAGTCTTTCCCATGCTTGTGATTCCTACTGAACCAGCCTGAGAGGCCATTGAAAGGCTCAGGAACCCTTTGCAGGTGTTATGGATTCATTAGCTGATTAGAGTGGGACACTTTGAGCCTGGAATATTGAACCTTTTCCCACTATGCTAATTTTCTGAGATTGTGAATTTGGGGTTTTCATAAGCTGTACGCCATAATCATCACAATTATACCAAAGTAAGGCTTGACATATCTCGCTTTGCATGTAATGCAAAGTCTATCTCATATATTGGTTTCACCTTTTGAGTTGCCATACTGATATAAATGAACATTTGCACAATATTCTAATTTTTCGAGTTTCACCTGTAAGGTTTGCTTTATAGCTGACTAACAAATCAATTACCAAATTGATTAATTACTTTTAATTAATGTGGTATTTCTTTTTAATTGTTTGTGGGTTTTGTTTTAATTGTGAGCCGTCCAGAGTCACCCATTGGGAGAGATGGGCAGCATACAAATTTAATTAATTAATTAATTAATAAAGTAAGTCTTACTACCAGCAGATCTGACTTTAAGAAGAAAAAAACAATCTAAGCAAATATAAAACATTGCAAAATGAAGCTCCAGCTGGAGCTTTTATTGAGGAGACAGGTAACTGGATAATGCACAGGTGCATGACTTAATTTACAAAGGAAAATGGCTGCACTATCGTGGTGAAAGGAATCAACAGACAGGTTTCCCAGTATCTGGATCAACAGGCAGGTTCCGCCCACACAGGTATCTCAGCAATCTGAAATAATTATAAGGTGTTGCAGCACCATGCTTTTATCTTGCATAACAGAACTGTATTCCCTCACATTGCCTCTTTATATCAATTTACGCTAGGGTTGCACAATTTTTTTCTGCCCAAAGGAACGACAGTTGCTCTTCAATATTCTGGGGATTGCACTCCAAAAAAAATAAGGGGTGGGGCAAGGTAAAAAACTGAATTTCATTTCATTTCATTTGCATTTAAAATTAATTAAAACAGAGATTGGATAACACGATTAGTTTCTAGTCTTGTATGTCATAATTTTCCTTTTCAGTCCATCTGCTATCAACCTTTAGAAGTTCTTGGGGGCCTTGCGACCTCTAGCTGTATACCTCTGCCTTTTTCCTTTCTTCACCCTTTGGTTGTTTGGATCAGTCTGAGTCTTCAGATTCAAAAACTGAAGAGCATCACCAGACTGAGCCTCAGCCTGTCCCACAGGACTCAGCCGAAGACAGAGATGTAGTCAGCTGACCTAGAGCCTGGACTAGGCAAAATCCCAAGACTGCAACACATTGCAAATTACAAAGAGAAGAGCAAAGAACGTCAAGCACTCTACTGGAAAGAAAGAAGTAAGACTCAGCAAAGCTAAGGACTGCATAAAAGAGGTGGTGTTGTTACTGGCTCTTTGTGGCAAAAACTGTTCTAATTTCCTATCTGTGACACACTTTATATGCTGTTGTTGGACTACTTGAAACCTTCTCGGATCTCATTCCTGTTTTCTGTGCAGAGAACTTTGAGTCTGCAATATGCTTAGGATTACTTGGGTAAAAGATTTACAATTGCAGTAAATATTTTTGAGTTCATTATTGAAAACTCTCTGTGTATACACACACACATGTGTAAGAACATTGCTTCCATCCATCTTCAGACTTCTGGTTAAGGATCAAGTCTCTTCAAGTTCTGTAGCGCTAAACACAAACTTGATACCAAGTTAATATTAAATAGTCCCAGGAATAACCAAAGTCCTGTTTCCTCTCTTTATTTCTATTTCCTTGCCTTCTTTTGCCACACGTTCCCCTGTACTGAATTTTAAGTTGTAAGCTTTTCTTACACTTGGTAAAGCACAGTGCACATTTAATAATAATAATTATCAACTTGGCATTGATTCTCTTGTCTAAAGAAGAAACTCTGTTTCTCATTAAGCTCCTAATAATGCAACCGTACTTAATGTATTAGTGGTGATGAGAAATGTGATGGAAAATATTCCTACCCCAACACAATTTGATTTGGGAGGGGGGTTACACCTGGCTTTTAAGTACTGTGCTATGGAGCCTCACTCCGAAAGTGGATAGGCCAGGCTATAAACAAAGTTCTATATAATTTTGCTTTAATTTAAATTAAAGAAATGCATTACACAGTTACTTCCCATGCACTTAGATGTCTTTCCTCTAATTAAGGGCAGTGCACACATAATCAAAATCAAGTCTGTTACAATTCTTTCTTAAGGATGACTCTCTAGAATTACTTTCAAGGTACTAGCAGAAATGAGTATTTCAGAACAATAAAAGGGAGAATTCTGTGGGTCTGGGGCCCAGATTTTTTTTTAATATTCATGCTTTGTTTCACCATATAAACTAAATGTGAAAAGTTCTTCAGTGAGCCTTTGCAATAACCTCCTCCTCCTTCCAGCATAACTAATCATAACAGCTCTTTCCAAAGAAAGTGCAGTCAAATCAATTTGAAGAAAAAGGACTCTTATGCAGAAGGAACAAAACCCAGATAAAGAACAGGAAATAGGTGCAGATTTTGAAAAGAACTGGAAATGTTTTCTAATCAAATAAGCAGCTGTTTGAGTTTGAATAGTGTCTGTGTGTGTTGAAAAGCACAGCCATATGATCTAAAATGTGTGGTGTGCTAATCAACAGGTAACTTATAGCAAAGCAATGTGGTTTTGTGCTTCAGCTTGAAAAAAAGGAAGAAAACCACTGACTGTAGGGGTTCCTCTCTCAAGATGTTATTCCCTGCAGTCTGAAGCTACCATAGTCCTCAAAAGCTTATGCCATAATATGTAGCTTATAACATGCCATGGTCCTTTGGTGTTCTTAAAAGCACTGAGTTATTAAAGATAAATGTAATAGTTCTCCTTTTTCTTAAAAAAAAAAGTGCCTTTGCCTCATGTTGGTAGAAGTTTTGATGCTGCAAGAAAACATTTCCTTTTCTAAAGGTATTCCTTTTCTCTTTCTCTTCCCCCACTGACAGTGTGCTAGGTTAAAAATAATGGGTGTCATCTTTTTAAACACGAGACATATAATGACATACTTGTGTGAAGTTAAATTTCTAACAATGCCCAAGAGAATAATACCATGTTGCCACCTTAAAGCTATAAAAATTACTTCAATTGGTTACATTGTCACATTAACCAGCATGAAAAATTAGTGGTATAAATCCTAAAGATGCTTTCTCATTTCCTAATTAAATTTAAAATCAGTGGCTAATCCAGCCAAAGATGATAAGAATGTTTGTTCTTTAAAGGACTTTGCAAACACTTTCATGAATCTTATTAGCTTATAAAAAAGGATTAGATGGAATGTGGCCCATAACCCCTTGTGGCATATCTGTAGCTTGAAAGGAATAAAGTCACCCCCACTATCTTCCTCCAAGTATTGTGATATTCACTTTACAGATTCCTGATATAGCTGAGAACCTTCAGTTGTGTTAAGTGACAACATATCATCTGGAAATAAAGGACAGTACTCTAAGGATAAACTGGAATTCAGGGCAGGAGTTTCCTCATTCATTGGTGCTTCACTATATTCTTGGAGTAAGATCCCAAGTCTATAAAGAAGAGGATATCCAGGGCACTGGTTCTTTCTAGTCATAGAATAGTTCCATTCCCCTAAGCAGCCTGTTTGTTCTTCCTGCTTACATATGCTTCTGGCTATAAATGCTGCAAGTCCTGCCTAGTTTTTTGCCTCGACTACAAACGTGAGTCTTGGTAGTTTTCCTGGCAGCTCATTCATCCACCTGCTTGCTTCAGCCCTGATCCAATTCCTCATCTCAGATCCTGCTCGTAATCTTTTCATATTTCTGAACCGTCAAAAGATGTTGTGCAGCTGTATTTTTCTTCCCAGTGAATATTTGAAGAAAGAAAACTTTAGTTTGGGAGCTGTAGCCCATAGTAAAGTAAGCTTGGAGAAGGCTTTTGCCGAAATAGTGGAGATCTTTGTATGGTTCAAAATTCAAGGGCCCTTATCCCTCCAGATGTTGCCGAACTGCATGTCCCAACATCTTTTGCTCTTGACCATGCTAACTAGGACTACTACTGGGAGTTATAACTCATCAGCATCTAGAGAACAAAAGGCTCCCTAGTGTCACCAGGAGCCTGACTTCTGGACTCATCATGTATTTAATTCAGAAAAATGTCTTTTGAAACAATGCTCAACATTAATACAAGCCTAACGTACCACTTTGTTCAGCCATATCACTACCAGGGACCCTAGCATACAACATAGCCACAGACCTTGCCAGAAAACATGGACATCTCAAAGATGGAACTAAATACTCTGTCAAGTCACCATTACAGTACCTCCAGAAAATCAAGGACCTAAGAACAGAAGAGGATGAAATTATGGTTTCACTTGACATCACAACACTCTTCATGTCCATAGATCCAGAATTAGCAATAAATTCCATTGCAGCATTGCTAAACAACACACCTAACCTAACAAAATACACTAAGAGTGAAATACTCAGATTTGTGGAATTCATTGACTTTTGCCTCACCACCTACTTTCAGTTCAATGGATAAATATACCAGTGGATCAGAGAAACACACATGGGATTACTACTCTGAGGATTCATAGCCTAATGCAACTTCTAGAAGCAGCAATACCTATCAAATGCTTCATTACCAAAACCACAACCCAACTGCTACAAGAGAAGCTGCATAAAAACATTCATACGAGCACAGAAACACTGCAATAACCCAAAATGCCAAAAAAGAGGGAACAGACCATCTATACAACATCTTCCAACACAACAGATACCCATGCAATTTCATCACAAAATGCCTGATTACACAACCCATCACAACACAGCCAGTACAACCTATGAAAAGGATAACACTCCCATATATCAAAAAACATCTCTGAGACAACCATAGACTCCTACAACAACTTGGCATAACTGTAGCACATAAACTAACAAAACCCCTCTAAAAGAACTAAAAGACCTAGTAATCAAAGAAGAAAATACAGGAGTCATCTACAACATATAATGTAAGGCTGCAACAGCTACTATGTAGGACACCCAGGTAAAAGATTAGCAGATCACATCCAAGAACATCAACTGACAGTCAGAAGATATGACAAAAACTCTGTAATTTTGCAACTCATGGATGGACTCAACCACAGTTTCAGCTGGGAAACTGAACGTTTTAGATCAAGCCAAAGCCAAAATGCTAAGGGATTCCTGGAGGCTTGGCATTTAGACAAATCACCCATCAATAGAGACAGAGATAAACTCCATTTACATACAAAGTAAAAGATACAATCCAAAGCCTAGGAAGGAGACCAGCAGCCCATACCCAGATAAGCAATCAGGGAAGAAACAATACCCTCATCAAGGAACCATCAAGGGAGCCACACCCCCACCAAGACTGGTGGGGCAAAGTACTATATATAAAGAGCCAGCGCTCAGCTTTCTCTCATGCTGGCATTACTTAGCCTGGTAATGAAAGTCTGCAAGAAAACAACCAAGCTCAGAGAGCACCAAGAACCCATCTCTTCCCTTTCATTGTCACTGATACTGCTTACTGAAAGAATTTGGTTTGGTTTTGTATTTTTTAGTTCAGATTTAATGTTTTATTGCCAAGAAAATTACTGGCATGAAGAGTGAAACTCAACTGGAGGAAAACTTAGTGTTGTTTGGATTTTTGGCTGGAAAGTCTGTTGGTACAAACAGGTAGCTTAAAAAACATTACGTGGAGTAGTGTGACTGATACCCAGAATCTAAATTTGGATCTCCAAAAAGATAGAAACATGGACAGAAAAGCTTTTTTCCCAATTAGTGTTGACTGGGGGGAATAAATGCATCCTCTGGCATCAGAGATCATTTTGTCTGGCATTGGCGAAAATCATGCAACAGACTTAACAGACCCAAGGTTTTCTGCTTTACTGAAATAAGGCAGAAATAATTTAGCTTAGAAATTCCTTCCTCCCTCCCTCCCTCTCTCTCCTGATAACAAAACAATAATCTGTTGTGCAAGCTAGTCTAAAAATATCTTTGCTCTTCAAAAATGTGCACTGGGTGGGAGGAGATCCTTCTTTGAGTGTTGTACTCTCAAGTACTCTTGTGGGGTGAGCAAAGAAATATCATGTGAACAATGATAAGAAGTCGATATTGATCATACAGGAAATAAAAATATTGTGTATTCTAACAAAAAGACATTTGCAGTTTAAAAAGTAACTCTGATCCATATTTTCATTGAAAATAAAAGATAAACTCAGTCCGTCAAGCTATAAGTAAAAGCCACCTTGTGCTGGCTTCCAGCAATGTAGCTGTAGTGTGGTGGCTGTCATTGATGTGTGGATGTGATCCAATATTGAGACATTAGTCTTGAATGGGGGTTAGACATAGTAGGCTGAGAATAGAATCTAATGAATATTGGTGAATTTTTACAAGTATCTTAGCCTTGGCTGGCAACTAGAAATCAATGTGGGATTACTTTCTTAGAGTTGCCATAAGCAAAAGTGGCCTTAAAAACAAGCTTGGCTCTTTCACGGGTAGAGATGGTTAGGACACATTCAGTTCATAACTTCCTCCACTGACAATTTGTCGCTGCTGTGGACTTTAGCAGCTTTGGAAAGTATGCCATTTTGATCCAGTCTCTGCAGTATTCCCATTGCTCAAATACGGAAGTCAGCCATACAGATTGCACAATTATGAATTGACAGAAATTCCAACAAAGCAAATAGACTGGCAGAGCACGAAGTGGAATAAAACATATTTAGAGAGGTAGCAGTGTAGGGAAACTCTAACAGAGTTTGCCATGCAACTAATTACTGAGAGAGAAGATTAGCTCCTTTTGCTAGATGTTTCAAACAAAGACTAAGCACAGGGTGCTATAATTTGGATTCCTGTAGTAATTCCTTTAGTGCAGTGTTGTCCAAACTTGGCCACTTTAAGATTGAGTGGACTCCAACTCCCAGAATTCCCCAGCCAGCATGGGAGTTGAAGTCCACTTATCTTAAAGTGGCCAAGTTTGGACAACACTGCTTTAGTGAATCCTGTAGTCCAAAAGGTTGGACTCAGTTGGCTGAATGGTCCTTTCCAATTCTGTGATTTTGTGAGGCACGAGAACTGAAATGCTAGATGCACTAATTAACATGTCTTATCCATTAAATAATAGTTATGTATATATTGCCTTACACATGAGAAGCCAGAAATCATCTGCTGCCTATGCTGCTCCAGCATAAGTGTGTCAGTGGAAGCCTCAGGAACTAAAACAGTAGGCTTACCTCTGCAGTGGCCAGGTCAGTCTCCCTTGTGTGTAAAAACTAATTATCCTCACTTTATGTTTGCTCTCCCCAATAAAAGATTAAATTTAGGTAATGGAATCCTTTAAGGATACAAGTTAAGTTACTAGTACAAGGGTGAACTGATTCCTGGCATCTATCTGGTGTCTCCTTTCATAGAGTTTAGTATAAAATGGATGTATTTTTTTTAAATGATAGGCATGTTTCCTTTTCTTTACACCCTGCTTTGGGCACTTGTTAAAGTGGATAAAACTGTTTTAAAAAAGAAAAAGAAAAACTAAACATCTGTGCCTTGTCTAAGATTTTTAAGGTCTCCAGCTTCAGTATTAAATAGATTGATGAACCAGGTATCCTTGTGTCTGTTTCTGTTTAGCATGTGTCCTGTACTCTATAAGAGCGATACTGGCTTTTGATGTTCAAAGGAATCGAAATCCATTACTTTCCCAGGTGTAGAGGATATGCCCCATCTTTGACATTTAATCCTGCTTGGATCTGACAATTGAATTGGTCATGTTGCTAGTAAGTAGTTACATAACATGTGTTTTGTTTGTGCAGTCCCATGTACAAACTACACTCCGCATAAAAATTCATTCTTGATTTTGTGTCTCTCTGCTTGGAATTTTGCGATTGGTTAAACAAAGCATTTTCTGAACCAAAACATTTAAAAACCGTGAGGAGGTTTCCCTATTCTCCCCTCCCTGTGAACTTCAGCTACCCGACTTAATCCACCACCACTGTATATGTCTTCCTAATAGTCAGTTTTAACATGATCCTAAGGAATCACACTCTTGTTTATCCAAACTGTTCATTATCCAAATACTTTGAATGGTTCCCAGGCCATCTGAGAGAAAGGTTACACTTTCCATAGGCATTTTACTCCTCTATTTAAATTTGATATAAACATCTACAGTATGCAGACAAAGGATATAAGGCAGGAGAGCTTGTTTCTGCCTAAGAGATTAGACCAAAGTTGAAGTTATGACTTTTCCCCTAGTTGTAATCTACAGTAGATGTAGCCCTCTTCTTCATAAATTTTTGACTTGGCAGAATCCCGTTTTAGCTTATACATGTGGATTGTCTTGTTATCAGGAAAGTACTGTGAACATCTATTACCACTAGCAACCTTCAACAATTTATTTGCGATGGAAAATAATGAAAATAGTATGTTCTCTGTATCTGTGGTCTGGATAATGATTAAAAGTATACAGAAACGAATATAAGCATGAGAAAAATACTTGATGGCATCAAAATTGCACCTAGTCCAACACTGTTGTTTCTAACATTGCCAGCCTGATGCTTTCAGACACCCACATGACTGCATCTGCGTGCAAAGGTATACTACCCCTGAACATGGAAGTTTTATGGAGGTATCAGACCTCATTCCTATTCTCTGTAAATTTGTCTGATTCCTTTTTATCAACGTTTTTAGAATAGATGTTCTTTGGTACAATGGTTTATTAAGCTTTTGCAGTGTCCCCTCGTTACAGGTAGTTCCTTGTATGATAATTCCATTATATTAAATCTAAGGTTGTATTTTACTTTTTACTGCTTAGAATAAAGCTTTCCCTCTGTGAAGTACCAAGAGTGACTGTTGTCGAAGATAAACCTCTGAAAGCCCTCAAGTTCATACACTACTCTAATTTAGGGGTAGGTATCCTTGGTGTCCAAGAATGAGGAAGAGGGAATCACACTAACTGATGTTTAGCCCAGAGTGTTTACACTATAATTTTAATCTCAAATTTTTGCAATTATGATTGGAAGGGTTTCCAGAGGCTTCGGGAAAGGGATTTGGGGGTCATATTCAGTTCTAATAATGACTAATGAAAGTGTATCTTGTTATTGGGTCTACTGATGCCATGCATTACCTTATCTGTGAATTTTATCTACTGAGAAATGTACTTTGGTGATATTGATTAATTGACTGGCTAGCTGTGATTCAACCGTTCTTGTCTTTATTTCATTTTATTTTTTTGGTTGAACTTTCAGGCCTTCATTACTGAATAGGTAACATAGCTTCAGCTAGCAAGTTCAGCTCTTACTGTACAAGGGAATCCCCTCACTTGTTCAGCACTGCCCAGACTGAGCTGTCTATTCCACCTCCATTTATTGCATTGTAACTATACCGTCCGCATAGTTCTAAACAAGGATTTTAGTTTTTGTTGAACATAGCCCAGTTCACACATGATGGATTCACACATCGTTTTAAGCCAGAAACTAACCAACCACATTATAGCTTAACTAGGGCCATATGTGAAGTGATATGAAACAGCAACTCATCTATAAGTTAGTGTTAGAGATATAAAAACAAACATAATAGCAGCCAAAAGCAAGTAATTTCTAAAGTGTATGAGAAAACCTCTTTTCACAACACTCAATAAAGTAGGGTTAAGTGGAAATTCTAAATGTTTTACCATTTGTTTATTTTAGTCTTTCTCAAGCTGATGCCCTCTTGATGTATTGGAGCTACAAATTCCAGAATGGCTGGGAGCTATTCTCTGAACACATCTGGTAGGCATCATGTTAGAGAAGGCTGGTTTATATTATCACTACTAGTCCAATCTCTGCATGTTTAGACTTAAGGAAATTAGCTCTTACTTTATGGAGCTCAGTTGTTCTTAATTCTACATAAACATATTTGGAAAGAAGAAATACAAATTAAATTGCTCTGATTTTGCTGGATTCTTGATTGTCTTCTGATCCAGCTAAGCTTCTGACTGCTGTTTAAAATTGAGAACAAGACATCAACAACTTTAGAGTTTAGATCTCTTTTTATGCTACATACCTAGACCAGTTTTACATACTTTTTTCCTATCCACATACTTTTATTGAATCTTGGGAACTGTAGTTGTTTGGGAGGTGCTGAGATTTCTCTATAAGAAAAATCTAATTTCTCTTAAGAAATGAAAGGACAAATAGTTGAAACTATGTTAGAGTTAATCTAATAGGTAAGACTTAAGCATGTTAAATTAAGTTTATTTTAATTTATGTTACAAGTGGGCCTTATAGAAGTATGCCAAAGGCATCCATTTTTGTAAAACTAGTTGTCATTCAAGTACACATATATACTATATACTCACCAAAAGCATTTACTGTTTATGGGTAGTGAAACTCTAAATTTTAGTCCTAGTACATATGGACAGTACCAAATTGGAGAAGGTGCATCTAATTAATCTTTACTTCTAAAACAGCATCCAAGATAGAATTCTACAGACTACTAATGCTATTTTGTGCCTTTCAGATTTGGGGGAAGAAGAAATTATTTCTGTATGTGTATATGGAATGCTCATTTGTGAAAAGAGGCAATCAGCAGACTAACTGTAGAGTCCCCCTCTCCCAATATACCACTCAAAATTTTACTGTTCTGGACACTTATCTGTTTTAATTAGGGGCAGTTAGGGGGCAACTTATGGATCATGTGTTACCTTTATTTGTTTACTTGTGGGTAAGGAAATAAATGAAGCAGAGCAATTGTATTGAGGGAATTAAATGAATGAAACATTAAAATAATAATAAAAATAGTGTGTACCTACCACGGGACTGAAAATCTAGGATAAGCAATCTTGCAAGCAGGGCCATGAGAATAATTAGCCTTCATGCCCAAATGCACTAGTAGTCCATGGGAAAATAGCCTGT
The DNA here is from genome assembly GCA_030867105.1 of Liasis olivaceus. Lineage (NCBI taxonomy): Eukaryota > Metazoa > Chordata > Lepidosauria > Squamata > Pythonidae > Liasis > Liasis olivaceus. The sequence goes on along the minus strand of CM061348.1, from coordinate 44,107,573 downwards.
TTTTAGTATTATTTGACAATATTCAATGTAGTACCATCACAGATACTTACCAATCCTGAAATATTAAGGGCCAGTTTCTTGCTTTGGCTGTGATTAATATCTTGGAAGAATGATTTGGGAGCCTCCAGTTTTCATCTATGATTCCTATCAGTCTTAAGGCTGCTCTGGGAGAATGCTACTGATAAAGTCTCTTTATCTTTATCTGGGAGAATGCTACTGATAAAGTCTTTAAAATGACAAAATCCTTATGGACTTTTGGAAACAAGATCACATTTCAGGTATCTTCAGTTAAGTATAGAGCTGTTGATTGCAGTGGGATGAAGTAAGAAATAAACGCAGTATTTATCATCTCTTGGAGATGAATGATCTCTTGGAGATGAAGCTGCAGTTAACAGTTTTTTATTATGATACACTTTATAGAGGTAGTCCTTGACTTACGATCACAATTGGGACCAGAACATCCATTGCTAAGTGATGTGGTTGTTGAGTTGCACCCGATTTTATGACCTTTTTGCCACAGTCATTAAGCGAATCACACGGTCATTAAGTGAATCCAGCTTTCTCCATTGACTTTGCTTGTTGGAAGCTCCCTGGAAAAGTCACAAATGGCAATCACATGATCCGGGATGCTGCAACCATCATAAATATATGCCAGTTGCCAAGCGCCTGAATTTTGATCACATGACCGTGGGGATGTTGCAACAGTCATAAGTGTGAGGACTGGTCATAAGTCACTTTTAGCACTGTCATAACTTTGAACAGTCTTTAAATGAATGGTCATAAATCAAGGACTACCTGTAAGTTCTTTATAAATAGTAATTTCAATCCACTTTCACCATCCTTAAATTGAGAGGGGCTGCTGTAATAGCTTGGGATATAGAGACTGGATTTTCATTCTTTTTTTAGGATTCCTGGAGTGATCAATAGCCAAACGCTCTTCCTCCTGTGACTATTTTTAAGGAAAGAGGTAATTTCCAGGGTTTTGCTTTTCTTTAGTTTAATTACTTATACAGAATGATAATCGTTTTCTGCTACAGTTCACAGATTATTATATTGTCTAGCATATTCAGCATTTTATTTCTACTCCTTTTTAAAAAATAAACAGCTTTCTCACTTTTTCACCCTTATTCTTGCTTTTCCCATCTTTTTGTATACTTGATGCCTGATGGCTTTGATCATTTTCGAACCATCAAATACTGCAGGGCATCAGGATAGGAATGTTGCATTCAACTAAAAGCCTAGTTTACTAAGAACTAGTTCACACAGCGTTCTTAACTCAGTAAGCTATTAACTCAGTCATAGTTACAGCTACTGGATCTGGTACCAGATCAAGGAACATTTTGGGGAATCCTGAATCCTGAACATTCCTCTCAGTCCTGCCCTACATCCCATAAGCCTGTAGGCTAGGAGAGTATCAGCAAGTTTTTCACATTTGCTGGGTAGGCAGATAGCTTTTGATGTGGTTTGGGCTCTGCAACAATTTAGTGTTTGGGTGGCACAGGAGATATATCCTGAAACTTCCAATTTTTGGCACTGAATTTCATAATGATGCACGTACTATTTCAGCCACTCTAGAACTTCATCTTGGAGGATGGACTGGGTTTGGGTTAAAATTGCCCCCATCCTCCCCCAGGACTAACTAGATTAATGAGTTAACACAACATGCTGCTGTCAATATTGATCTAATTGCAAATCATGTTGTGTATACCAGATCAGAATATCAGAATTGAAGAAGCATTTACAGTGTAGAAATCTGGATTAAAAGGCAAGAAAATGTGCATCTGAGTAATGTCAGAAACCTCTGCATTTCTTTACCCCAAACCTCTAATCTTAGCTTGGCTATTCAGCATTTTTTCTTTTAAGAATCAAAGCTGCAATGATTACAGAGCTGTAATTTTAGTTCAATAATATGGCAGTGGGCCATCTCGTCAGATCAGCTTATCATCAGCGCCTATTGCCGTTCTGTAGTTCTATTTCATAAGGGATAATTATGATGAATTTCAATAGCATATGAAGTAAACAGTCCTTTCCTGGAAATAGATAAGGAGGGGAGATGATAATTATTTTTCTGTTTTTAACTGCAGTGAGCCTTACTCCCATAGCCTGCAATCATTTCTTATTCAGGTGGTGAATATAAGACAGTCCCTTGCTGGATCAGACCAAAGTTCACCTTGTACATCACCCTCTTTCTCAGAAGGTTTAGGATTCTACCCTTGTTTCCTCATAAGAATGCTATACAGCTAGGCCAGACTTCAAGCCTCCCAAGGGCACCCAGCTATGTGGGAATTGTGATCACTTACAGCCTCAGGCAATCTCAGTCACGGAATGTGGAAGTTCTGCGATATGCACCTCTTCCATGAATTGATGTAATCTCTTATAAATGGTGTCTAAAGATAAAATTGCATGGCATATTACTCATATGGAGAGGAGGGGTTTCAAATTAGCATCCAGAGCATTATTTTAACAAGTTATTTGATCCTGTGGAAGTGAATTCTTAGGAATCAGTTTTGTATTGTTTAAAAAGTATTCCTGTTTTTCTGTTTTGTTTCGTTTTGTTTTATTGTCATGAATCTGCTGGCACTCATCTAACTGGTAGACCCACATCTTATGGGAGAAAAATGATCTCTTCCCATTTTATTAACAACATCTATAATTTCGTTTATTTCCGTGATAATCTAAGATGACCTTCCATAAACTGGCATGCTTCAGATATATTGGGATTATGATTCCTAAAATTTTCAGCCAACATCAGAAGGGAAATTTGGGGATACTGTGGTCTCAGAATTTCTGGATATTTGGAAGGTTGATCCCATCTAAAAAACTCTTTCTCTCAAAGAAGCTGTTGAAATTCTCCTGATCGTTTTGTTTCCTTTTTACTTTTTTCTCCATTTGTTACAATGCTTTTTTTGAGGTGGCATGAAGAGAATTATCCCCAGGTTACAAGCAAAACTATATCAAGGATTAATGCAGAAACATTATGACACTGTCTGTCTTATGGAGGTACCTGAGGCACATCTTAGCTTGGTTAACTGGGAGGAGTTTGAACCAGTCAATCCTGAGGAAGTTGACAGGGTCCTTGTTGCTGAGTTCTGCCATCTATATTCTGGACTCATACCCCTCCTGGTTGGTTAATCTGTAGCACATGCATGCCCGCAGCACCCCTACAGCCCTCACTGGCCCACCCACGCTCCCTGGCACCTGCCCAAAGTACATGCCAGCCCACCCACACTCCCTAGCGTCTGCCCATGGCTCCCACCCACCCACACTCCCTAGTGCCTGCCCATGATATCTCCCGTGGCACCTGTGCACTCCCTAGCACCTGCCCATGGCATATCTGAAGCACCTGCGTGCCCTCTCACACTCCCTAGCACTTGCCCGCAGCACCTGCACACACTGCCTGCACTCCTTGCCTGGAACTCCCACCTCTTCCCACTTAAGAGCCTGTGCAATCCTGGGATTATGAAGGCAACTGCCGGGATTGCTGTCACTAAGCGATGCGGTCATGTGACATCATGCTTTACAACCGCATCACGTAGCAATTAAAATTCCGGTCCCAGTTGCTGTTGTAACCTGAAGAGTACTGATATTTCTGATGCAATGCCCATTATTTTAGGGATGTCCAAATGGAAATTTGGTACATTGCATACAAAGTTGCTCAATCAAAGTTTCAGTATATTCCCTTTTCTTTTTATCAAACTGTAACTGTTAAATTTACACTAGGTTTCCTATACTAGGTTGCTCTCCATATTGTGGACCCAGATGTTTTGATTATTTTCTTAATGGCCAGTCATTTTATTTACTCCAGTTAGCTGGTTTAGCATAAATCAGTTGCTGCTTCTGGATCAGATGTACTCTTTTTTGTATTTCCCAGTACAATCAACATTTCTTTTCAAGTTAGTTGTCATAGATCCTTGGCAACATACTGTTGGAAGATAATAATTTTTATCTGATTCCTGTAACAAAAGGAGATGTCTTTTTGTGTTCTTATACTGTACAGTCATGATAACTTACAGGGATCCTCTCTAACTGCCAGTCAGTGCATTCTCCGTTCTTTGTCAGAGGAAAGATGCTTTCACAATATGAGGGAGACTGTTCATGAAGCAGTTTACCAGACATGATTCTCCTTCTAGGATTGTGGGTTGCAGAACTGAATCCAGGTCTCTACTGATCCCTGGCACTATCAACCTTGCTGGCTGGGCAAACAGTTGGTAGATCTACGTACATATAATACTGTGGTAGGCAATTTCTGAAGTGTCAGGGGCTGTAGCTCAGCCTCCTGAATTTCTGCAGGCCATTTAATGTTGTACTTCACTGGAAAGGTTGCAACTGGATTTTCTTTTTAGTATTTTTGGAGGAGCTTTAAGTGTAGGAATGAAAGTGGGAGGTCTGTATGAGCAAATCACTACTGTTCCCTCAAAACCTAAAAAATGCCTCTAAAGCACACTATTGAACTTCAGTCATTTTGCTGCTGAATTTCAGCAGCACAGTTTTGGGATGCTGGAGTGGAGGGCACAATGGGATATAGGAGTCACAGGTTGCCCACCCCAGTTTAAGGGATGGATCAGGGTGGGTGTCAGCCTTGAGTAAACCAGGAAGACATTATGCTATTGTTCTTACTCTTGTAGGTGAGTGACACCAGAAGCATAGTTTAATATAATGTATAGCACATGGTAATGGAGTATAGCCTTTCTTAACTTGGTGACTGCCAAATATGATGGATTTCAATTCCCATAGGCCATGCACACATCTGGAGGGTGCCATGTTGGGGGAAACTGTAACAGAATATAATTTTGTGTCTCTGTTGGATTTCATATGTAAGCCTGAGTAGAGCAAAATATGAACTACTTTTGATGTGGCAACTTGCTTTTCCTTTTCCCCTTTACAGTTGGCCATGGGCAAAGTGAAGGAGACCGTATGGTTGCGTCAGACTTTCATGTGTTTGTCAGAGACAGCTTGCAGCACATTGATCTCATGAAGAAAGATCATCCAGGTGTTCCTGTGTTTCTTCTAGGGCACTCCATGGTAAGCACACTGCACTATCCTTCCTCATAGAGCCTTGGCCTCCTACAGAGCAGCAGATGCTGTTTATTTTGGGTTAGGTTTCTGAATCCTAACAATCAATACTGATGCCAGGACTTTTTTTTTCAATGTAGCCTTTTCTGTTTTCTTCCTCTTCCTCTTTTTCTTTTCTTTCTTTTCACAAAAAGCAGTGGCTGTGCTATTGGAGTTCTTTGTGAATAGCTGCCCAACGAAATGTAAACTGTACAATTGCTGGTTCTAATGTGAAATAACAAATGTACACACCATTCCCAAGTCTTACTTTCACTGAGTATTGAAGAGCTCTCAAGCTGGAATTTCTAGAAACACAAGTGAAAAAAATACCTCTCTTATTTATCCCCAAAAGGAATAATGTGATCTGTATGTATGTATTTATGTACATATGAGAGAGGTAAAACACAAAATGTTTTGGAGATTCTCTAATGCTCTAATAGACTTTGCATGGATTGTTCTTCTCATATTCCCAAATCGTAAACAAGCCAAGAGTTTGTTCTTTTTCACACGAAAACATGCAGACACATACATAATAGATTGTGTTGTCTTTCCCCTTATTCATGTTGGTTAAAACATTTCTGTACTAGTTAAGGACCATATTCAGTTTAAGAATTAATTCCCCAATTTTCTGAGATTCTCAAGCATTGTGAAAGAGAAGAATGAATATGTCATTGGAATGCATTTTTGCAGTGAGAAGAAAGGGAAAGGAAAAGAAATGTGCAAGATAAAAGGCAAAAATGAACTTTTGGGTTGGGGGCCACAACTCAGCTTCCCAATTTTCCACAGGCTGCAGAAGATCTTCTGATGATGAGATAAAGTCACCAGAAGGGGCAGGGCCAAAACCCCCAGTTCATTGGGGAGGGGGGTTAGGTGGGAATAGGATATTTTGCATCATGGCGCCTTATACTCCCATTCACCCTTACAATCACTGGACATTTAAAAACTTGGAGAAAAATCACTTTACTAGAAATCAGCCATTTTTCTACCAAATTTCAGGAGGGCAATTTCAGGATGTTCCAATAGCCACAGATGGTTTGCCTGCCCAAACCAAGGCTATAACTAAAAGAAAAGTAAAAATTTGACAGACCAAAGAGAGATGTTTTCAGAGGGAGGAGCACTAATGCTATCAACCAAAAAGCACAGTGCAGCTAATCCACCCTTTTTTCTTGAACAGATTTTGTGTGCAGTGGAAATAGATGAAAGAATAGGTGGACAATTCAACAAGGATAATGCCTAGAGGTATATCAAGAACTGGTGTGGACGTTGAGCAGGCTTGTGATATGGGAATGGATACACCATTACTCATCAACTCTGAAACTTTTAATAGAAGAATAAATCATGTAAAATAAGTAAATGTATCCCAAAAGTGATGGTTTACTCATAACAACAGGTTTAATATTCCTTGATGTAGACTTTGTGCTACCTTAGAGTAGAATTGTTATTGATTTTTACCATACAGAATGCACAGCCCAATCATAGCTTGCTCTCAACGTTTTAAGATATTTAAGATAAGGTTAAGAAGGATCAGGGATGAAAATACAAAAGGCTGCTTGTGTGAGTCGATTGCCAAGCACGTCAAAGGCATTGTTTATTAGCTCTGAACTTTAATACAACTGTAGAGTGTGTCAATGATAGCTTGCACTATGGAGATACAGTATATGCGTATTCATTTCTAAGCCCAGTCCTAAGGACTGTTTTAGTTATCTGCAGAATTCGGATTTTTGAAGGCAAAAAGGCCATTGAAAGCTAGGCAAGAGATTGCTATTTCTGTTACCTTGCAGTGTAATTGCTCTTGCACAGGCACTTAAGAAAGAACAGGAAACCCTATGACTTACTACAGAAATTTCAGTGGCAGACACACCCGCATCAGTAATATGGCTGGGATAGTGTAGCTGATAATAAGTTCATGTTACTGTATTCATTAATAATGTTTGTTCGGTTATCTACTTCCCATGTATGTATTCTCCTATTTTCTAGTATACAGCCAAGGCATTAGCTATCACTACATCCCATGGCAACATGCATCAGAGGCAAATGGTACACTGTAGGAAATTATATTACTTCTTTTGAAGTTACATATTAGTGCATTTTCATTATATTAGAAGAAAGCTGTGCAACCAGTGGAGTTTGAAACATGAATTCTGTAATTCTAAAACTTAGCCCATTTTTGCTCTGAATTCAAGTCCAGATCAAAATGGAAGTTTCTGAATATGCTCAGGATCACTTTGCATATGCTCAGGTTAATCATTTACAGTTCAGATATGCTTTTTAAAGAAGCTCTCTTCTTTTCAAAAATAGCTCTTGGTTTGTGAAAGAGCATTGGATAATAGTGATGGGGAAATGCATGGAAATAATTTAACTTCTTTGCTGAGTATCTTCAAAGAAATCTCAAAACAAAAGAAATGGGCTTTGAAACAAAGTTAAGGGGAGTATAGCCGTCTCTAATCAGAAGTTAACGAGATGATGTCCAATTTGAAGTTCACGGTAAATCTTTAAAACTAATAGATGGTAGCAATAAGCTGAAATTGAAGTTATCCAAACAGTCCTCATATTCATACACACATAAACACAATTTATTCCTGCAAGTAAACAGAATGATGTATCTTTAATACTGTTCTCCAAGGATTTCCCATGGCAACTAATTGTGAATCATACTGAACTTTCCTGCTTACTGAGGCTTGAGATGCACCAACTTTTGGCTTGAAGAGGGAGATTTTAGCTTGCAGTCCAAAACAGGCTTGGCATTCAGTTAATTTTTTAAAAATGACTAGTCAGATAATACCAACTGCAAGGATTCGTCCAGGCAGTCACTGCAGGGTCAGTAATGACTGAGCGCAGACAAAAAAAAAATAGTCAAGTATTTAAAGTATTAATTGATTAGAATAAAGAATAGGGAAACTTGCATTAATTAAAAAGAAAATTGGCTCTAGAAAGTTTCAGAGTTCAGTCTCATCCAGACTCTGTAAAGAACACCATGCAGCTTACACAAAGGTGCATCATTGTGAGTTGTGCCATCCAGGAGACAACTCACCTACATTTGTTTCCTGCTTTCATCTCAGCTCTATGTTCCTATTCAGAGATGCTAGAAATAACTAGGCCTGATGCTCACCATGACATGTTCAGTGAAACAATCCTAAATGCTAGTCATGTCCCAACACCAGGACTGTGCTAGTCCATATAGTTTTAGGAACAGAAATCCCAGTTGGGCAATCAGAATTCCCACTCACATAGGAAAGCCCTATATATACCCATACCATAAGCATCTGCCTAGGCTCCTTTTCAGACAAAGTCTGGGAGTACTGCATATAGCCAGCATTCTTGTTGGCCCTGTTCTCACATACATTCATTGAACATAAAAGAGGCTGCTATGACTGGCCCCCAAATTGTCTCTTGATTGCTCCACTTTAGATGGTAGGAGTCACACTGGTCACAAAATTGAGTGCCATTCCATACAAAACTTAGGAAAAAAATAGGAGGATGTTTGGTTTAACTCTATCTGACAGAGTAAGGTTTTCTGTAGGAGGGGACTATTTCTTTATGGAAATAAAATACAGTCTTGACATTTTGAATATAGTATAATTCAGAAGCAGTGTAGTAATCTCTTTTGCTGCTTTAAGCAATAGTAGAGGGATTAGGAATCTGGTGCCCTCCAAACTGTTTGAACAATGACTGCCATAATCCTTGACCATTAGCCATGCTGTCTGAGGCTTATGGGAGTTGTAATCCAACATCTCTAGCATTAGGATCTTACCTAGGGCATAGAAGGCAGAAGATGCCTGGATATTCTCTTAAATGATAAATGCCCTTGAGTTGCTGATATTCTGCTATTAATGTCAGATGACTGCTGTATCTCAGTAAAAGCATTGAGGCACTGTTGATTTCCAGCAAACAGCTCCATGGTTCTAGGGAAGGGAAGGAAAACTTTACTCTTGGAGACACACTTTTTAATACTATTTTTTCATTCCATTGCAGGGGCATTGGCAGTGACATGCGATCATTAGAGTAGGCAGAACCAAAGATTTTCATCCCATTTGGGGGAGGTTTAAGGGGACTGAGGTATTTGTTTTTCTTATTTAAATCCCCCCCAAAACAGGAAAAATCAGTCCAGTTTGGGGAGTCATTAGTCAGGGTTTATAAGAGGTGAAAGGTATGCCTTAAAACTCCTTTGCTTCTTACATCCAGCCAGATTATCCAAAACTGCAAAAAATGGCCCTCCAATTATTCTCTTTTGTAAGAAAAAATAAAACATTCTTTGTCATTCTTTGTTTTAAATCATACATTTTTGAATGTAAGCACATATTGATGTCTTATTAATCTAACTTCAGGACACAGTTCTGTAACTTTGACTTTCCTTTTGGCTTCTGTTTCATCCTGACAGCCTTGGCCAGACTGTTTGTTTGCCATTCCCTTTTTCTAGTTGCATCATTCCTTAACTCTTGCTGTCTCCTGCTCCTTCTCTTCCATTTTTGGGCCTTTATGGACATGCTGAGAGCCTCTGAACAAACACGGACTTTCCTCTTACATTTTTTTTAAAAATCTGATTATAGTTTAGGGAGCAAGGAAAGTGACTTACAATTCCATTTTTGCATTTTTGTTTTTCCTTGTAAAGTTCCTGTAATAAATGTGAGTTTAAATGAAAAAGAACATGCTTTAACTAGCACCTAATAGCTACATTGTGGTTCCTAGGATGATTTCTTTTGCGCAATTGTATTTCTGAGTATTCCAGTGTTGTGTGATTCCTAGAAGCAGTATTAAAACACCTTTTGAAGCACTGCCACGAAGGCTCTGATGCACCTGGTAGGTGAATTGCACAAGTGATGCACACTTGCATTCATTATATAAATTCTGAAATTATCTCCTCCATAGTTGCTATGAAGTGTTTTGTTTGATTGATTTTTGAAGTTGCTGGTTGAAATCAGTGGTGCATGATAATGGAACTTGACCTAAATTTGTCTTTTTCTGGGTGCAGAAGGAAATTGAAGCCCATAGCTGCCACTTAGTTTGTAGCTCATTCCTGGGGTAAACGGGCAAGGTTCCCAAGGCAGTGACCTTGTTACTGTACCTGCCCATAAAGTGCTTGTCATATCTTTTTGTTTTATGATTGGGGTGGGCAACCTGTGGCATTTTAGGTATTTCTGAATTCTAACTTGGTTGCCACTCCAGCTAGCATGTCAATGGTAAGACATACTGGGAGGTGTAGTATTACTCAAACTTCCCACCCCTGCTGTACTGAGATCAATAGTCTTAGCGATCATCAACCCATTGCTTGCTTTTTCATTTCAGGGAGGAGCCATTGCCATCCTCACCGCGTGTGAAAGACCAAATGACTTTTCAGGCATGGTATTAATTTCTCCTTTAGTAGTTGCAAGCCCTGATGTAGCGACACCGATCAAGGTAAAAAAAAAAAGGTGTTCATTTAATTTCAGGCACACTATCTAAATGTCAGCTAAACATCTTATTATCTTAAGGTAATGGCCCTTTCTTTCACCAGCCTTTCCTCTCCATGTGTGGATCTGCATTAAAAATAAATGAAGTTAAGGCTCTTCACAAAACTGAATGTAAGAAGGCTTGTGGTCAGTGCAAAAGCTGAAGGATTAAATACATGTTACATATAAATGAGGACGTCCATCTTCTTTTTCTCACAAAAAGCAGCACTGAAAGGCTGCACTTTAGAGGAAGAACCTTGCCCTAACCTTTTCCACTTCCTGTACATTTATTTTGACAAATCTCTCCCCAAGCTGCTTTTGTTCCCTCAGTTTCCAGGTGCATGATCTCCCATACTATGCTACGCCTTAATGCGATTCGCTTAGCCTGATGTGTGAACTCACCCTTTGTGGTTTGTAAACCATGGTGTTTGAGTGACGAAGCCTTGTGACGTGTTCAGACGGCAGGATTACAATAATTCATAACTTAGCAGAGAGTGTGCAGCTTTCTCTGGGCAGAAAGCCACACGTTAGCTTTGAGTGGTATCCCTAGGGATGCTCTCCAAAGTGCAGTTGGTGGGGCCAAGACAAAAATTAAATTTCTTTCCAGTTGAATGCAGTTAATAGGATAGCTCTCCTCTCACGTATTTAATCAGCTTCCCCTTTGCAGTCACATTAAAAATACAATCTGGTAACAATTTTTGGAGGTCTCTTAGAACCATAGAGGCCTCAGCTTCTATACCTCCAGTGGGTATTATTAGGTTGGCTGGAGTGATGGGTGTGTTTGTTCTGGCGGGAATTTCAAATTATTTTAATTTCACTTTGAACAGACAGTTTTAAAATTAATTATTTTAAGCAAATGGTGCCGATTCATTAGGCTTGGGGTGGGAAAAGTAACAGCCAGCCCCACAGCTAGTCCCTGTATCACTTAATAGTATGGACTCATTCATGGAGCTTATTCTCAGCCTACAATCATGTTTTTATTGTGGAAAAATTTCCTACAGTTGATAGTTTATAAACAGTCATATATGCCCTATACCATGTACTCTTGCCTTACTCTGATATTGCACAATATGATGCATCAGATCAGCCAAGCAGACCTGACAAGAGTACTGTATGTTCCACTCCCTTCTCCCTAGATCTCTATCTATTAAACCATGTGCTGCAAAAACTTTTAAAACTCTCTTGGGTCAGTGATTCCCATTACATCTCTCTCTTGTTAGCAACTCCTTAAAGACACTGTGCTTTTTCCTGGTCTCATGAAGAACCTTCTTTAAGGGGTTCCTGAAAGGAGCTACATGTGCACCCCTGCCTGCTCCTGATCTGGATTGCTGTCCTATACATTACGTAGGTAACAGCTGTGACAGCAGCAACAGCAACAACCACCTGTGCATATAGCCACCCGATCTGTTTAGCACCTACCAAGCTTTAATGGAAACTGCTTGCTTAGGGGAAGTTTAGATGGCTGCAGTTCAGAGCAAATGTAAGACAATCATTGTGTAATAACTACTACAATTAATTACAATTAGAGCATCACGTTAGTTCCTGTGATCTTACTTATTCAAGTGATACCTAAGAAAGGAAGGCTGACGGGACTGAGAGGAACAACAGGATTAACAATACCCTTATCTCATGGATATGATTGGCTACGTTTTTAAAGGTTGGATATGGGCAGAGTCTGTTTTTCAAACCTGCCATGAATAGCTATTTTTGTGAGGAGGGCAACTCTCCAATATTGATAATTGTCATTAATTTGTGAAGCATTAACTGAATGAAGCATCCTTTCTATCACCCCAATTCCTAACTTATTTGGATATGCTATATTAGCATTCATAGGCTAAGATTTAAACAATTTATATTCTGAAAAATTCAAAAATTAATAGACAATATTTGTACACAGAAACATCAGTTTAATAGACCATTAGGAGGGCATGTCTGTCATGCCTGAATATCCATTAAATCCAAACTTATGTCACTTATGTAATTATGCAAATGATATAATTTGTCATTTGTGTCAGTTCATGTCATTAGGTTTATCACAAAATGATGTAAATTCATACAAATCATGCTAATTTACCTAAATCATCTGCACTACTTTGGGTAAAGTTCTGTCTGTTGCCTCCAAAGTCCACTAAACTGGGGCACGATAAATTGAGGTTTCACTGTATTAGGACCAGAACTCTTCATTAGCATAGATGTTCAGCAAAGTGGAAGAAAAGGGATTGGAGGTATTGAACCAATAAAATCTAATTTGGTAAGAAGTTGGAGAGTCCTAGGGGAGCGGTTAGATGCAGCAGCTGCACTTCACAACATAGCCCTCTGTAGAGTGGGGCGATGTCACTTGCGTTTCCTGTAAATGCCTCTGAAACTGTGGCGGCTTTGAAATTTTGTACTCTGGGAGAACTTTTATTTTATTCTTTTATCATTAATGCAATGTATTTTTTTCCCACAATCCGTAGCAACTTTGATGCAGAAGAATCAGAGAATGTTATGGCTATGATTATATTTAATGGATTCATAGACTATCAAGGTCACACACTCCATTTTACATTTTCCAGGAAACATTACTGCATGCAGGATGTGCCATTAAAATAGACCTGGCAAAGTACATGTTTTCTTGGCTATCATCATTTTTAAGTGATGACCACTTAATTAGAATGTAATTTTCAGAAGATCAGAGACAATTTAGTATTGGACTCAATTACAGAATCCTATTAATGGGATTTTTTAAGTATTGTCTTTTCTTCTTCTGGCATCTTCATGCTGTAGGAAGCTTAGTATTTTTGTATTTAACTCCCAGAAGCTAGGTGTGTCTCTTTAGTCAATGTGTACATTTTTCTACTTATTTGTATCCTTGCTACAGAATGTGTTTATCATGTTTAAAGGACTATACTGTAAATCACACGGGCTACAATTTTCATTGTAGGAAACTAAAATACAAAGTGAATAGCAACAAGAAGGAACCCTGGCAAACAAAACTGGCTTCCCTTGAAGAGTGGAAAAGCTGGCTTTGTCTCAACTTCTTCAGCCAGGATTCCTTCCCTTTTTTGTTTGTCAGGAAGAAATGTGAGAGTCCTGAATTTGGACAAAGTGGTTTTGGGGAATAATGCCAGTTGCATCAAGCTTTCCCTTATAAATGGTCCTGGGAATCTTTCCTGCCTTTTTGGTACATTTGGAATAAATCCATTTGTTGGCATTCAGGATCAGATCCTCAGCTGGAGTACAGTAATAACATAGTGGTTAAGCTAAAAAAAACAGTTTCTGCCACCTGCAAAGCTGACTTCTATAATTCTCTTCTTGGCTGTCCAAGATACTAATTATATTTTTCTCCCTCAGGTATTTGCAGCTAAAGTACTTAACTTTGTCCTGCCAAACTTGTCTCTGGGATCCATTGATCCAAATGTCATTTCCCGGAATAAGAAAGAGGTGAGAATTGCATTGCCCTGAAAATCAGTGTCATGCCTGTGATGGTAGATCAGAAGTGAGCAATTCTGTCGTGATGCAAATCGAGGAAATATGACTAGAGGGAATAGGACATGACTGCGATGCATAGAAAGAGAGAATCAAGTACTGAAATGGCCTCCTCTCCAGATATTTGCATCAGCATTCTGATGTAAGGAAGAGAGATTACAGAAAGGGTTGTCTGTACTGATTGGTGGATTTGTGTCAAATCTGCTCTGAGGTACATCTGATTCTATCAGTCTGCGTGACCTCCCAGCTCCCATCTGTACAAGAGATAAGTATTATGATGAGAATGGGGAAAAGCGTAAGATGAATCACTGCAACAATAATGTTTTTGCCATGGCCCTTTTGAAGGAAGAAAAGATTTGGTGTTTAGCTTCCCGTAGAAGCATTACAATACATTTAAATGATTTAGGTCTCTATGACACAGGTGAGTATGATTGGCAGATGTTAATTTATACATACATTTTTACTTATTCATCAATTTTGTATGCTGCTGCAAGTACCAGATTCTCAGCAGCTAACCAAATATAAAAATATATACAAATTTTAAAAATGTCAATTTGGGATTTTCAGTAGTCAAGAAGTATAGTGAATACACCTTCTTATTGGCCAATTTTTTTCTGACTGTTTTAAAAAATTTTATTCTACTGACTAGGTAAATCCTGTTATAAAGATTAATATATGCTGACGAAATTCTGATGTTGGCAATGTTAAGAGGTGGTATGACATCCATGTAGAAACAGAATGTCAGCAATGCAGCAAGCATAAAATGCTAAAACATGTTCATCTAATATGTTTAATACACACATTTAATGTGAAGGTCAACATAACAGTTTCAGGGGGAATAAGTTAAAGCACTTTTTCTGGGGATATTATCCCAGACTTAGTCGTATAAATAAATTTGTCTTGAAGCCTATACCAGACAGCATTCTGTTGATGTGGAATAAAAAAAGGCAAAGAGCATTCAGTCTCCCTACAAATTAGCTGGAGAGCAAAGGTGGAAGAGAGAGGAACAGTTAGAGAAGATGCCACAAGCAAGATAAAAATACTCCAAAGGAAGAATTTGGCTTGCAGGCTGGAGGTTTCCCATCTTGAGCAGCTTATTGCCAGTCCACTCGTGGCAACTAAATTTTCCTGTAGTTTACATGAACCATAGTCCATGTAACCGAAGTAAATAATCTCTGCTATACGGCACAACTGTCATAACTATCTAGGAACTCAGAAACAATATCACATCAGCTGTTTCTTCTTGGGTTCAGTGAGAAGTAGAGATCATTAAATAGAAATTAGTCCTCTTTTTTTTTTTTAACAAGCATCTCATAGGCTCTGACAGTAGCCACTGTGTGGTTGGGCAAGGAGCACAGATATCCCGCTCTGCTCCATCCTCAACTACAGAAGTTCACTGGATGACTTTGGTCCAGCCGCTTTCTCAGCCCAGCCTACCTCACAAGGTGGTTATTGGGAAGAGGGAGCTTTGTGTATACTACCTGGAGCTTCTGAATGAAAAGCAGAAGATTGATTGATTGATGGATTGATTGAATACGATGACTCACATAGTGACAAATTCTGCCCTTACATACATGACATCTGATAGAAGAACATCAGTTGTAGGGTTTGCATTGTGATGTCAAGATGCACATTTTCTCACTTGTCCCCTTCCTCTATTTTTCTCCTGAGAACACCTTTATATTACCAGATTCAACTCCTTCAGAATATTAGTTTGGAACAGCATGGGTAGTTGTCAGATGAGCCTCATGGCATTGCCTTTATAAACGGTCAAGCTGTGCATTTTTCTACACCATTATCAGCAGCTGAGAGTTTAGGTGAACTATTACGCAAAAATGCCCAAGAAATTATATATGCAGTCGGAGCCGAACTATGTAGTGAAATGCTTTTGGACGTGTCTTTTAAGCAGATTAGTAAATGAACTATTGTGTTTCTACTGGCCATTCACCTTGCAGATATCCTCCTGGAACTATGCAGCTTTTGAGACATTTAAGAACTAAAGTTTGACCTTGGTTGCAATGCTGTGTTCTTTTATCTGCTACTTTTAGTTTTCTTCTAAAAAGCAATATGTAAAAAGGTCTGCAGTTTGACAGAAATAAGTCTCCAGCTTCATAATATCACCCACATTCAACTCTGCAGAATACAAGTTCAGATTGTGCTGGGAACAGCCACTATTTACATGTTGAATATATTCATCTGGCAGACCAATTTCTAGTCTCTATAAATATCATTGGGATATTCTCCAAGAATTTCCTGATTTGTTTGTGTTCATAGCAGTTTGGTTTTTCAAAGCAGGAACGGAAATGTAGATGTATTTGAGACATTTTGGGTTTTTTTCTTCTTGCTAGTTAAATCAGATGCGTAATTCCAAACCTCATTTTTTTTTGTTATGTGCTGGACAAGTCTTCCCATCCTGATGCCTCCAGAATGTCTTAGGCTACCACTCGTGAGATTCAAATGAGGTGGAACTCCTTGGAGTTGTAGTGCGACACATTAGGAGGACACTAGGCCAAAAAAGGCTTTATAAAAGAATAAGGTGCTTGATAAGGCAGCACTGCTGTAGGATAGGATTATTTTTGGTCTTGCCTATCTTAGGGAGCCACCTCTTTTATTGTAGTTTTAGTTGTAAAATACTCATAGCTCCAGATTGTGATTATATTTCCATTTGAATCAAGATACATACAGAAATGGGCATTCTGAATCAAACCTTCTTCCCCACACTGATAGTCTCTTCTTGGTTGGAGAAATATCTGAAAAATGTCATTATTACACCAAACCTGAAGATGGAAGCTAAGTTGGGAAACAATCAAGACATAGTGTCTGCACTGTAAATGTAAGGTGGAATAATTTAAGACATTAGCTTTTTATATCACAGCAACCCATCTTACTACTGCATCAGTCATGGCATGATATAGAATAGGCACGGTATACATAGCAATCACACAGGAGCAGCTAAGATGATACCCTAAAAAGAGTTTCATTTGTTTTCATTTGTTAGAGTATAATACAGCACATCTATCAGACAGTTAAATGATATTAATAATTAATTTATACTTTCTACAAAAAAGTATTACAAAATCCTGTAATACTGAATAATGTCCCCCGCGATTGGAAATAGGAAGCTTTATAAAAATTTAGACAAATTATTATGTCACCAAAGATTATCAAAATCATGGTAAAGATCTCTTGATCCTCTTTTGGTTACATACAATAAAACAAAGATAGTACATCATCTTCTGTTTATTTATTTATTCAATTTATATAAAGCAGCCCATCTCACGTGTGTCTGGGCAGCTCACAAAATTTTAAAAAAAAAAGGCCCACATAAATGACAAAAAACAACAGTAACAAAAACGAGTAAAAAATAATTAACACAATTAAAAACAATTAACCATAAAATGCGGGAGAGTATCAACCAACAGCTTACAAACAATATAGCTATCTCACTGGCTCCATACCTCCATGGGTTTGCCACAGAGGTTCTGAGTCATTGTAGAAAGCTAATGCTACATTTGCAGTCTTAAATTCAAGACAGCTCTCATAATCTACAGTCAGTGCAGCCCAAAGGATGTAACTGGTTTGGATTTGCAGGGCAAATATGGCCTGATGTAACTGAAGGGCATCAGACAGAAAAAGGGTTTTATGCCTCAAAAGTGATGATAGGACTTAAAAAAGGATCTTAGAAACTTCCAAAACAAGATCTGAGAATATTCTATGACATGAAAATAATAAAATGTATATAAGTTATATTAAAGGCTAGATGGAACACAATATTCCTACATACATACATGTATGCACACATACATATATATAAATTACACTCTACACTGGTCATACTACACTTGGGGTAGTAATTTGTCAATATATGCTGAAGGCAGAACCTATACAACTTATAATATCTTCAAACAACTATGATAGGGACGCGGTGGTGCAAGGGCTTAATGACGCTGGAGTTGCCGGTCAGAAATGATCAGCGCTCCAGCAGGTTCGAGCCCGGCTCCGCGGGACAGGGTGAGCTCTTGTCTCTTGTCCTAGCTCGTTGCCAACCCAGCATTTCGAAAGCTATCTGCGAGTAGATAAATGGGTACTCCTGTCTTAGATGGGAGGAACTGGCGGGGCTGCGCGGGGGAGGAAATACCGGTGCTGCCCAAATCTCCGAACACAAGCCGGCATGAGCGACAGCGGCAAGGAAGATCTACGGAGGAGGAAAAGCCCGGGTGACCCCCCTAGCGACCCCTGCTGGTCGTAGGATAAATTGTATAAATATGTGTTAGATATGTGTACTTTGTGAGCCGCCCAGAGTTCCCCATTGGGGGGAGATGGGCAGACTATAAAATCGAATGTATAAATAAATAAAATAAATAAATAAATTGTAACAAATACTGGGATACAGTTTAGCAGTGTCAGCCTTACCAGGTAGACCAGACAGGAAACACTACCAGATAATTCTACTTTATTGTAAAACTACATTAACAGAAACTTGCAAGTCTGAAAGTACAATTCTCCCGCAGTCACCTTTATAGCCTAAGAACTTAGGGTCCCTTTTGAGCCTCTCCCTCCACCCACTACACATCTGCGGGCTATGCGCTCTCTTATCTGACCATTCCCTAGGCAGCATCTCTTTGTCACATCTCTCAAGGTCATTCCCACATACCATTACCAGCAGCTACCTTATTTAGCAACCGTCCGCAAATACGACAGTATTTTTTAAAAAAAATCATTTTCTGACCAATGCATGCTTTTACACCCAAATTTCATGCACCTAAAAACAAAAGCCTTCTGTGTGAAAATGATTAAGATCCAATTAGTTTCAGGCAGCAGCACAGCCTGCTGGAGGGTTCTAATCAACTAATAAGTCACAGAGCTGAGCTTGTTAACTTGCAGTTAGCACTTTCTAGGGAAGCCCTGCAGAGAGAAGCAGCTCAGGAAGAGATAGCTTGTTTAAGCAATCTATTTGCCCTGCGAGGGGGCAAAAAAAGGGGGGGGGAATGGGTCAGGCACAGGACACTGTCTGAGGGCAGCAACTGTGATCTTTGCAGTGTGTGTGTCTCTCTCTCTCACGTTTTTGCTTTGCAACCATTTAGTTTCTGATTGAAGGAACTGATTGTGGTTGCTAAATGAGGAGAGGATATAATGCATATGAGGTTAAAGAGAGCACAAAAGTGTTATATAAATTCTAAGACTCATTAGCATTTCCAGGTCAAGAAGCAGGATTATATTAGTGCTAGGGTTACTGTATCCAGACTGAAAAAATTAGTGTGGCTGCCAGATAGTAACAAAGAGTCAGCATTATTTGCTATCATCTAGTGATAGCCAGATTTTTATAGCTCAGATATGGCAATCCTCTCTGAGCAAAAATTAAAAGGTAATCTAAAAAGAAATACAGGAGTCATCCAAAAAAAAAAAAATGTAATAGCAATGAAACCACACCAACTAAGTATGTTCTTTTGTGATTAAACTTGTAATTACCCAAAAAAGAATGCAAATAGGTCATAACAGAAATTTTACTGCAAATTTCAACTTACTGGGCTGCAGCAGCAACAAAAGCCTATTGGATATTAAAAGAAACTCTTGTAAATAAATTCATGGATAGTACAGTTATATTTAAAATATAGTACAATTCTGATTGTCTCATTCTTAAATATAAATGTCAGGGTTAAATAATAGTAAATAACTACAGGTAGTCCTCATTTAGCTACCACAATTGGGACCAGCAACTCAGCCATTAAGCAAAACAGTCACTAAGTGAAACCATGACTGTGCTTATGATCTTACTTCAGCTTTCTTTTGCTTTACAGACCTGTGAAGGTCATAAATGTGAGGATTCATTGCAAAGTTACTTTTTCATCACCGTTACAACTGTGGTTACTGTATAAGGCAGTCACTAAATGACGACTGCCTGTACTGTGACTAGGTCTCAGGCAGAGGTTACACATAGGTAGTACTCAACCCTTTTGGTCAGAAACACTGAGGACCTCCTGTATACAAAGCAGGGTTTTACTATTAAGTTATGGTCCCTTCCATTCTTCTCAATATTCTGCCTTTAAAGGAGGTTGAGGGTGAAGGGAGAATCTGTTTTTCTAAATTTTTTTAAGTCATGTAAAAAACTTCAATGAAAAATCTGGACTGTGTTCATTAATAGTTTGCAAAGGTGAGCAAAAAGATATTTAGTGAAATTAATGAATGCAGGCTAAATACTGGAAAAGAAGCAATGTAGGTAGAAAGAAAGCCCTTTAAGATTGACTTGTTTTTTCTTGCCTGCCTCCCTCCCTAGTTAAAATCATCATCCACAGCCTTCCTCCAAAAGCTCTCAATTTGCAACACCTTGCTGACAATTTCAAACACATTCATATTTATAGTAAATCAGAAATGGAAAACCAAAGTATAATCTCTGCCCATTTTTCTTCTGTTCTTTCACTGTGTCCCTTGCTTGGACAGTCATGTCAGGTACCTGGATCAGTAACTTTCAAAAGTAGCACATCTGTTTGTTGGGTCTCTTGTATTTCTAGGAATTTTTAAAATATCATGATAATATAGGGTTAAGGGTTAAAAACAAACAAACAAAAAATCCATTAGGCCATCTCTGGCATTTGTGGCTTTGCATGGGGGTGGTAAAGGGAGTACGTCATACCAATTTATCTATATTATTTCACTCTGTGGGAAGGGAACGTCTGTCAATTCAACCACCCACTCCTTTGTGATTTTTCTTCTTTCAAGAGTGCTTCAACTGTTGCTTTTTAGTAAGAGAAACAGCTTGGAGCTGTGTTGCCTGTGTGTGTGAGATGCTGTGGCACAGCACCAAACAACTGGGCAGTTTTTAGGCTGGAGCTAGTTGCTAAGTAGCCAGAAGAACTCAGTACTTTTGTTTAAATTGGAGAAGAAAAGGCAAATGGATTTGGGTGAAAATATCAGGGTACCGGGCTGCTACAAAAAGAGAATGTACAGTTAGACACACTTTTTCTGTTAGCATCATTTTCTTTCTCCCCTGCCCCTTTCCTGACAGCATGTATGCAAAATCAAGTCTTTCTAAACCAAAATTTCCTCCCTTCCTCATCAGATGAGAAGGGAAGGAAGGGAACAAGTGTGTATCATATAATTTAAACACACAAAAACAAACTGTGGATGTAACATGCTATGTGAGTACAGCAATTCTCTTACATTAACCTTAGTTTAGGGGTGGTTGCTGATGATATCAGTGCTAATTTGATAAAATATAAGTTGATATTATGTGGGTTAGATTTGGAATATGTGGAAACAAAGTGACATGGGGGCAAATGAAAATACATGCATTGCAACATCACAAAACATTTTGTCACTTGATGTCATCCTAATAGGTGCAGAGACCTATGGAATTTTGCAAATTTAAGTGTTTATAGATGTTGATTGTTTAATTACATTGTTATTGCCTCTGTAGTGAATGAGCAAGGCCCCACGCACCCCTGCAGTGCATGGCAGGTCCTTCCCTGCCTCGCCCTCTACCCAATTTATTCAGACTTCAAAACCTGGGCTACATAAAGGCCAGATAAGCAAGCTTGCAGCCAGATAGCCAGTACACATATGCCTGATCAGAGAAGCAGGAGAGTTTGAGCCTCAGTGGGCAGAAGGAGAAGGAAGAAATTTGCCCAGGTTTGCCCAGCAGGTTCTCCTTAGCCTGCCATTGCTGCCGGGAGATGTAAAAAAGAAGCAGATCACCTGTGAGAGGACTAGGGAGAATGAACACATGGAAGAGAAAAACGTAAGCAAGATGGAGACTGGAAACAGCTACAGTGTTTGGGTAAGCTAGTTTCCAGAAAAAGCAGAGAGCTAAGCAAGGCTCCTCTAGGAGGGAATTAAGTAAGAGTGAAGCTAACCTCGGGGCCTGGAGGTGAGGAAGGGTGCTGAATCAGAGTCAAGAAAATATTCAGTGAGCAGAGAATAAAGGCTACTTAAGTGGGGGGACTGTAGGTGAAGAGAATGGACTGCCTGGGGCCTGTAGTAAGAGCAGAGCTAAAGGTCTCTGGAAGCTGATCCATGACGTAGACATCTCTAGGAAGTCAACAGGATCTAAGAGGAAGTGCTCCTAGAACTTTGATTGAAGGTTGCAGTTTGTGAGAGACAGGAATTAGTCAGGACAAGCTAGCTGGGGAAATCCCTCCTCTGAGATATGGTATAAGTTGTAGGCAAGGATTTACAATCAAATTCCTTTTTTCAAGGTCTGCTTATGGATATTGGTATTCTGAATGTATCTCCTAATTATTTCAAGGAATTTAACTTTGATTTTTGTAACATACCTTTATTGTCTTTTTGCAGGTTCCATGCTTATTTTTTTTCCATCTAAGTTATCTAAACTTGAGATCCTGCCTGTTTGAGACCAGTCTCCTCATAGCATTCTATGGGAGATTTATGTTTCAAGCACTGTTTGAGATCTTATCAGCATTAAATGCTTTATTCCACCCTGTTGTAATTGTTTGGATATTTGACTATCTCAGTTTTTATTTTTCTTACTGTTAATCAAACTAAATTTTAAGCCATCATATTGGAGCTTCTGTTTCATCTCTTCTAAAGAAAATTGTTCTATGGCCACATGCCTAAAAGCTTATAGGTGATGCTGCAGGGTTTAATTTTTCATTGTTATTAATATTAATATGCCAGATTTAGTGGGGACTAAGTTGGTCTGGCTGTAAGAGCCTGATCTCTCTCACAAGCTGGTGTTAAAGGAGAGGCATCCCTCTAGGAAGATGGGTGGTGCAGCAGGAAGTACTGCATAACACATAACTGCAGTGCACCAAGCATGGTGGAGAGGCAGAGGCCAAACAGCATGGTCTGGAGAGTCAGGTCCCCTTCTGCCACTGGCCAGTGTGCACTCATCTTCTGGTTATTCACAATAGTCTGTGTACTGTGAATTGCCTTGACATAGTTTTCCAGCAGATATGAACAACATATAAAATAAGAGTAAAAATTAAGTTTCAAATCTGAGTTCAAAAGGGGAGCCCATTTGTAACCCAACCAAATACGAAAGGTGTGTGACTTTTAAAATGTATCATCTTTAAAAGTATGGACTTCTTCCAAAATGGCATAGAAAATGCTTATCAGAAGCTGATTATTTGCATCCTAAAATATCTGAAATGTTGTTTTACTCCAACAGGTTGAATCTTACCGTTTAGACCCTCTGGTCTATCATGGAGGCATGAAAGTCTCCTTTGTCATTCAGCTGCTGAATACCATTGCCAAAATAGAGCGTTCTCTCCCTAAACTGATTCTCCCCATCTTGGTGCTCCATGGTTCACTGGACAAACTCTGCGACATCAGAGGCTCTTACTTCTTGATGGATACTGCCCCAAGTCAGGATAAAACACTCAAGGTCACCTTACCTCATTTTTGCAGGATCAAACAATTATTGTTTGTGAAGTTGTGCTATGTTCAGTGATTTGAGTGTATTAGTCTAAGCAAATGTAAAAAAAAAATTACCTAGATTAAGACATACTTTAGCATTTCAGGTACTGAGCAGGCCCAGATGAGTTAAATTTTGGGATGAGATTCAAGTAGAACTTTCAATTTCTTCCATTCACCATAGTTCAAAGCCCATTTACTAGGATGAGCAATCCCACTGATTTTAGTAGGACTTAAACATGAAATACATTCATTCAAAAAATAGCAAGTTGCAATGGCTACTTGTAAAGTTCTCACTTTTTTAAAGATGCCCAGAGGAATATCTAAAATGTAAAGAAGCAAGATGCATTTCAGGAAGGTAGTGTTAATTAATCAATTTTTTTTAGCAGATGAATTTTCAATCAGAAGTAGATATAAAGACACCCCCCCCCCCAAAAAAAACCCCACATGGAAATAGCATAGGACCATAGCATCAAAAAGGATTATTTAAAATGCTGGATCCATCCCCTTGGCTATTTCAATTACCAACAGATAATTTCCAGTCTCTGCTGGAGCAGCTGGATACACTGAAAACATCATAGAGAATATATTTAGAAATTTTCCCTTGGATTTCTCTTGTGTTTAAAACTCAGAAACATGATTAGAAGTTCCTTATGCCCTTTGAATTTTAATGTAAGCCATCCTTTACTATTTACAGGAAGTATTTATTTATAGATTTGAGTTGGTAGAACAATACACAGTTCTGTTTTTTAATTGAAACAGTAGTACTTGAAATTTAAATTATAAAAATGGTTCATTTTTTACTTACTATCAGGAGATTAGCAAAGATAGGGTCTACTTGAAATTTGGGAATAAGAGATTTATATAAGAAGACAGGGTGATACTGTAACTAAGTGAGTGGATGAACAAATATTAAATGTATTCTGTAGATGAGGAACAGAATCAGGTTATTTTTCATAGTCACTGGGGACAGAGGGTTATTGTGATTCTACTGACTAATGGTAAATGGGCATTCTAGGCAGGAAATGCCAAATCAAAAGAGAAAATGATGGAGATATTAGAAAAAACAGTGTTTGTGGGTGGAGATAAATAAAGGGCACAGGAGTAAAACACATAGAAGAAAGGAATGGAAAATGTTGTAGATGCAACATATTAAAAGTTGATTGATCTGTCATTATCTCTGTCTCAGTGTCCTACATGATGGAAAAAAATATACAGAACAGTCAAAATAGGGAATATAATACTTAGTGGGATTTCAATAAATAAAAATATTTCAATAACTCTTAATTTTATTAATCAGATATTTGAGGGTTTTACATATTTCTTCCAGCAAAAGAGCAGGATTTTCTGAGCTATTCCAAAGGATTTATAAATAGCAACATAAACATGTATAACAGGGGAAATGCCCATTGAAATTCTGCATCAGTGTATTCAATTCATGGTCACTAAAAGTAGTTGCAATGGAGAAAGATTAAAAAGGGTTTTTATTTGTGTTGGTGCTGCTTAGCAATGTCATACAACACATCTGAGCACTAGGGGAAAGGTATGTGGTTAAACTTTTTTAAGGTGTTAATCCAGCCTTCCTAATAAACAAAAATTATTATTCAGTTTTGACTCCTAACAACTACATGAACAATTTTCATGCAGTTTCTTTGGCAACATTTTTGAAGGTGGCTTGCCATTGCTTCTTCCTAGGGCTGAGAGACAGGGACTGGCACAAAAGTTACTCAGCTAGCTTGGGGGTCTAAGGCAGGACTAGAATTCACAGTCTCCTGGCTTCTAGGCCAGTGCCTTTAACCACTACACCAAACCATTAGTATTAATACGTACATTTTATACTGTTTCCTAACACAAGCATCTGATCTGAAAACTGTTTATGAATATAAACTGTAAAGTCTTCAAGTCAAGCTTGCTCTTGCTCCCTAATTAAAAATAATACTTTAAAAATGGGATGAATAGGTAAAATATAGGACAAGATGTGGCCAGAATTGCTAGCGGCATGATGGCATGAAAGGTATATATTGGAAGATGGATCTATCTATAGTAACTTGCAGTGTGTCCCATGGATATATTGTGCCTTCAACTTCCTTTCTTGCATTCTACAGGTATATGATGAAGCCTTCCATGCCCTCCACAAAGAGCTTCCTGACGTGACTACTTCTGTTTTTAAAGAAATAGAAACATGGATTGGCCAGAAAGCAGCTGAGGAAGCCCACCAATCTAAGCAAAAGCCACTCTGAAACCTTGTGTCTAGTGGTTGGGGTACACTGGGAAGGGAAGTTCTTTTTCTTTTCTTTTTTAACAGCCTCTCTTTGAGGGGAAAAGTCTTATAGGGGCTCCTGAATTAAGTTATTTTTTTACCAGAAATTGCTGTTATCTGGTGTGGGATGGGAGGAGAATGCCATGCTCCATTTAAAGCAGTTACTCTACAAAGGAAAGAGCTAGCAAGGACATCAGTATGGACTTCCCAGCTGGGAGTGCCATTGTATTAAAGGACTTTTTCAAGTCTTTCACCAAACCTGGGTTTTGGTTTTCCCAAGGAGTTCCTGAGGTGCTGAGGTAACTTTTTATACTGCAATAATTTTGGGAATGTTTCAAAGTTTGGCATCTTCCATGACGTTCCATTTTTACTCTTGCCAGATTTTAATTCTTCCCTCCTGTATTTTGAAGACTTTGAAGCCTAGTAATAGGCCCAAGTCTTTGATAGATATAGATAGGATTAGGAGTTGAGAGTGGAGTCTTTTCACAAGTGAATTCAAAACATCTCGCAACATTCAAAACATGTATTCCAGTTAGTCTGCCCAAAGGCTTTCTTCCCATACAAACCCCAAAGGGTCTTGAAAGAAGAGACCGATAAATGATAGAAACAGCACCATTTTGCACTTTGAAAGGGTGTAGTTTGGACTCAGACCATTAACATTTAGCCCCAGAGCTGACACCATGGAGGAATGGGAGTATGTAAAATAGTGTATCTAGAAGTCTTAAAGCATTGAAGATACGCTGCTGCTTCCAGAGCCAAATTTTTTTCAATGCAAGAACTGTAAATACTTATTGGGGCTGCTTTTTTTGTTACCTGTGTTACAGATAACTTAAAGTATAAAACTGAAAGTTATATTTAAGAGAGAAATAATAAATATAATATATAAAGTTTCTGTAGGTTGCTCAAAGATATCTGGAGGAGGAATAAAGGAGTACCATATGGAATAGATGCCGAGGCTGCCATTCCTTTGCCTAATAGCTTTTATGCCAGAGAACTGCCTTGTTATATACAGAATGCCATTGCCACTTGAAAACTGGGAAATAAGTAAACGTTGTTTTTCCTCTGTTCTCAAATTCCTGCTCCCATTCTGACTTAGAAGGAAGCCAGCCACTGGTGGCTCTTGGAAGGCAAGGAAACCAAAGAGGAGGAAGAAAGAGTGGGCCTAACATAACTGGGCTGCAAGAATCCAAAGAGATACAGTAATTTCTAACTCTATACTGCCATCTAGAGGCCGTCTGGATTTTTGCAGCAGAGTTACGGCTAAGAAAAAGGGCTATTTCAGCAGCCGCAGGCAAAGTTCCAAATAGCACTTAATCAGCAGAGAAGGTTACTGCTGAAAATCGTTGAGGAAAGCCAATTATTGTATAAGATGTACAGCGAAAGACTAAGATGTGCATGGAGGAATTTAATTAGGGCTATCAGTTCCTGACAACCTTCAGAAGGCAACAAAGAGGTGGTTTTCTGCATCTCTTTGCTTCCATCTAGTGGTCATTTAGAGTTCTGCAGTCTAGACACAGATTTGGTGCACTTATGAATGGGATAGGGCAGCTGTGTGCAATCTCAATTTCAACTGATGTTGGGGTTTCAGCCTTAATTGTGACTAGCTACTTAATTAGCTAAGGGCAGGGACACTAGAAAAACAATGAGGAAGTTGCCCACTGTAATCAAATACTTGCTATGCAGCAAGTAGCATTTTCATGCAGTTCTTTTAGTGGGAAAAATTCTATATTATTATCTCTTGTAAAATAATCTGGTGAGTTTTTTCTGATTATCTGTTTTTTCATTGTCAGTCCTTACGCATTTCTTGCATGAGACTATTTAGTACAATTTACAGGCTGCTTCAAAATGTATGAATTTTCTCCACGGAAAGCCTGATGCTCTACAGAACTAGGCATCTGTTTTTCCCAGTAAGCAGTAATCCTGCGTGCAACCATCAGGCGTGGTGTCGTCATGATTTTGTTGCCTGTATATGCTTTCTGTGTAGGAAAGGTGTAATATTTGAAGTATCCTTCAAATATTCCAACTGAAGTGGCTGGTGTGAATTGTAAAGGGAAACATGGCCTGATGGATGCTAGAATACAAAATTAGTAATTGCGTGAGATCTGCGAAGTTCTTAATTGACAAAATTACCTGCCCAGACGTATTTATATATCTGGGTGGGATGAGAAGTTGGAGGGGAGAGAATAGTTTCCTTTCCAATTTATCAAAGCTTCTATACCTGGTTATTTGGATGCGATTCTTATGTACCCCAGAAATCAAGTAAGTGGCTGATTTATAAGGCCCGAAACATTCATTAATTCACTTGAACATCAGAGCTCGGCAGGTAGTGGAGAGACTAGTATGGCTAGTAAGTAACCCAAAGACAATGGGGGGAAAATCACCTTTCTAACCTGTGCTCCCATTTTTAATAAGATCTTCCTGAGGCATTGCAAAAAATACTATACACTGTCCTGAAAATATGGCGTGTCTTTCTGGAAACCTGTTCTCACCCTTAGAGGACTACACTAATGGGTGCAGCTATGCAGGTCTTGGAATCTCTCTGGCTAATCTTCCAGTTTTGGAGTAAGAGAATAACACAGCATTAATACTAGAGGGTTTTAACTGAGCCCATGGACTGTAATGCAGAGTTGCTCAGATTAAACCAGTTTAACATTCCATCTTAAAAAACAACTTTGTATTTTCATGGGCAGCCTCATATCTATTTTTAAGTAGGCTTATCATAGTTGGGATGCAAAAATGCAAAAGATTATTAGATAGCAGCAAAATAGAAATAGCTCTTTGCTGTTATCTAGTGATTATTCTGCATTTCTGCAGGCCAGATATATAAGCTCTACTCCTTCCTCTAATAAACATGTAAGTAGCAGATGCTTAATAGGGCTTGCAGAGATCTGGAGTTGATAGGCAAGATGTGGGGCATGTGGAGTCCCACATGTAGCACCTATTAGGAAAACCGTGAAGTAGCCAAGTCTTCCTGGGCTTCTGTCATGGCCCTTGGCTCTGTAGCTAAGACCTGCCCAGGAAAAGACTCACTTAAGGTATTCCCAAGAAGTGTTACATGCATGCCTACTCATGCACTGAGTCACATTGTGCCCTTCATATCTGGATCTCTACACAGCTGTAATGCTTACATATCATAAGGGTCTGCAAGAGAAGCTCAGCACAAATAACAGTTGCCTGTTTTGTACGTTCTTGTGCAAATCATCACAGGTACCTAAAGTGGCAAGCCTGAATTAATTCTTGGTTGTGGATTTTATAGCTCATTTGATAGCACAAAAGAAAGGTTTGCACACCACATTTGAAGAAGCTGCTGTAACTTGAGAGGAAGGTCCTTTTCCCATTCCATGAGCAGGACTGAGGATGACCTAAAGTGTCTCTTCGGGGGGTTTTCTTTAGGCCTTAAAAAAAAGGGGGGGTCCAGCTATACTGGGTGTATAGCAAGAGACTGTATACAAATGGAAACAAAAGGGTTCAAGGCAATCATGATAGAGATTATTCCAAAGATGTACAGGTTAGTTTAATTCTTCACCTGTTTAAATTTATTGGGATTTCAGCTATAGTGAAATAAATCTAGACTAGTACTGCTTGTTCTGGACAGCAAACACTTAAAAAAGGAAACACCTACACGTAAGGCAGGATACAACTTTGCTGGTTCCTTCTTACAGTGAGAAGTTCAAAGATCAGTGCCTTTGAATAACTTTGTTGAGGGAGTATCTGCTGCAACTCCTGAGCTCTGAAGCAATATAGAAAGAAGTATTAGAAAGTATATTCGGCTTTCAGCAGAGTCGTGTGGACTAGAAGATAAGTCTGAAATAAGAGACTGAATCACAAGGAAAGTGGGAGTTACCATTCAGTTATTTTGGCAGAGATATATCTTTTGGGGCAGTCCTGCTCCCCTAAGACCCACTGCCCCAGAGTCCCTAATCCAGTATGCCTCTTTGGCTTTTACCTGCCAGGAAGCTTGTGAAAGAGCAATTGACTTTTGCCAAATGAGATCCAACCCCTACTGTATGTGAAATCTTACAGTTTTACTTTTTTAAAAAATTGCCTAAATAATTATAATTTCTTAGAGTTGAATGTAAATATCAAATGAGGCTTTTAATTTATTTGAAAATTAAGTTGGAGTTCTTATGTAAACTACATCTTTTGCAGTTGCAGTTAAACTTACCAAATCTAAGTTAGTTTAAATAAGGAACTGGAGAATTTACTAAGAAAAGGGGAGAGCAGGCCTGTAACTTGGGGAGTGGCTGGTAGTTTGCTCTCCCTAAACGTTCTTTGGCATCCCTTAATGTCAAGTTGGCATATACTAGATAAGATCTCTCTCTCTCTTTTTGCCCCCCCCTCCCCCACTTGCTGCAAAATGATTCTGAACAGGACCAGAGGTGGCTAGGTTTCCATGGGATAAAAAGAGAAATATGCTAATCTGCTTTAAAGCAGCTGAAGTACTCTGGTACTGTTCTGGTTTAGAGCTGCACAATTTCTGATCTACCAAACTGTAGCATAGCCCACACAGTGCTTGACAGCTCCTGTATTTCTACAGTCCTGCAAATCTAGAAGACTCCCTGATGGACCTTCATACATAGAGACAGGTGAATTGAATTTGGATAGGTAGGATATAAGGTGTATAGGCTGAATCTACTGTAAATTCTACTTACACTGGAAGCAAAAGAGTTAGCAAAAGTTAGGACTGTATCAGCTCCAAGCCACTGTGCTGATACACCAACAGTTTCCCTTTGAGTGCATAATTCCTCTGACAGCAATAGTTGTGTGTGACTAACTATATCACTACCATATGCAACAAATGTGGCATGACAAGTTACCTATTCATAAGATGTCTGGAACCATGTTTTATAATGAGCCTGCTCTTTTTATATTAGTCACTCTACCACTTTGATGACATAACCTTACCAAAATACTTATTTTTCCAAGTAATTTCTGATTACTGTTTCTTCTTGTTTTGTTTCTGTGCTCCAGTTTACTCAGTACTATACACTCATATATATACACACACACACACACACACACACACACACACACACACACTTGAAACACTTGTACTTAAAGCAAGGAGAAATGTATAACTTAGATACTTTTGAGGAAAAAATATATGAACATTAATAATAAAAGATATGTTTTCCGAATATGGCTTAATTGAGATTCTTTATATTCATCCAAGTATACCAGGAAGTTCAGAAATAAAGCTTTTTATACACATGGTACAGTAGCCATGCAGTCTATTTTTGATACATAACCCGAAGCCTGTACCAGGCATGCTTAGAATAGAATCGATAGGGATATCTTTTTCTGTAACACCACGTTCTGTCCTATGTGGATGTTTTGGCTTCCTAGCAAAACTCAGCTGTTTTGAAAAGCAGGATGGAATGGTAAGGAATCAATATGGTCTGTAGAACTGTAACTGCATGTTTGAAAAGACTATAAATGACAAACTTCATTTTCCATTTATTCAATTTATATAGCCGCCCATCTCACATACATGACTCTAAGCGGCTTACAATAAAATAGATAAAATACATAATATAAAAAATAAAACAGCAGCTGAG
The DNA here is from genome assembly GCA_030867105.1 of Liasis olivaceus. Taxonomy (NCBI): domain Eukaryota; kingdom Metazoa; phylum Chordata; class Lepidosauria; order Squamata; family Pythonidae; genus Liasis; species Liasis olivaceus. Next base: position 44,076,440 of record CM061348.1, on the reverse strand, counting down.
CATCATAAAAGGACCATCAATAAAGCCAAGAGATGGGCTCTATCACACATCCAGGGCCCCAGGTCCAGTCACAAGACCAAATTTTCCTCAAGGATCTTGCAAAAGGCCAGCAGGGTTGGGGCTAACCTAATTTCAGAGGGAAGGATGTTCCAAAGGGTAGGTGCCAGAGCAGAAAAGGCACTCCTCCTGGGCCCCGCCAGCTAACACTCAGCGGACAGACCTGCCGGACCAGTTATTCCTGCCCATGAAACTCCTTTAGTCTTACACACCTCTATACCTAGACTACATCTCCAGCCTGGTGGGAATGCCTGGGGATTTACTATTTCCCACCTCCATTCCATGCAATTCAGAAAGATACATGTAATAAGTTCATTTATTGAATAATAAAAAGACACCAGCTACTGCAAATCTAAAAGATGTATAATAAGCAAGAAGTTTATCTTCACCATGGACAAACCTCATTAAAAAAAATTCCAAAAAGCTTAATAAAACAACTCAAGTCCCAATGAACTAAACTGAAATAGTCCACTTTTGTGCATGCTCTCTCACACACATATATCTATATGAATATGTATAAGAAAGGGAAATGCAAAAAATCAAAAACCTGCTTCAGCCTTTCTTCCACAAACTCGAGCTACATGGCCAGGTACAAGCATTCTTAGCAATGGCCATGTGAGCTGAAAATAATGGCAGTCCTTCAGAATAACCCATTTCATCATTTATATGATGAAGGCGAAAAAGGCAAAGACAACAGGAGGGAAATAGTTGGCGTGCATGCACACTGTCCAAAGCAGCCTTTATAGCCCAGAATAGTCACCATTCTGTAAAAAAACATTTTACTCAAAATTCAGTGTTTTTTAAAGTTGATTATGAGATCCAAAAGAAAACTGAACTTCCTTCAAAGTGATTTTGCATGTTGGTCCAAAGGCAGATTAAACAGCAGATACATCCCAGGATTCAGCTTTTAATAACTGAAATGTACAGATGTGTAGTCTTACAATCACTATGTGTGAAATCTACACATAAATATTTCAAAATGCTAAATTCAACTCCAATCCTCTTTCCACTGGAAACAAAGCTCCAATTACATAATAAACTAATGCTAGCAGAAAGCATCTTTTGCCCTCTGTGTTCTTCCAACTTGCTCAGTGTTTTTCTTCTCCTAGCTGGAACAGTTTTTCTATTCAAGAAATATAAGATGTGGTCTTGAGCCTGAAGCATGGAAGCCAATATTGTACTTTCAGCAGCTTTAATCAAATGCAGTTTACACTGCATTAAAATAGTTTGTTTTATCCTTTGAAGTGAGGCACATGTCCCAGATCTCATCAGGCATTTCTTGCATAGCAAAAGTTATTTTGATGAAGCCCTGCCTATCAACACCATACTCTTGCTAAGCAGAATACATCCAACTCCTTCAGCCATTCTTGATTTCCCCTTATTTTCTGGCTGAACTTATCAAAACCTAAAAAGTGCACTCTTCCATATACTACATCAGAGATCATCATGCAGGCATTTTCCTCTGTGCTACATATCAGTTACCTCCAAAGAAAAAGAGCCATACAAAATGACACTTGAAGTATGTCACCTACTAATGTCTGATAGTTCGGCAGTTCTGGGACAAATTTTGAACATTTCTATCAAGTGTGGGCTGCATACAGTCCATGCTTACTTGCAGCTTTATAAAGCTCTGTTTTCATCTACCTCCCATCTTTTTTCTGAGCATTCAGGGTGGCTTACAGAGAGTCCTCCCTATGTCTTCACATCAACCCTGAGAGGTGAGCTGAGCTGAGAGTCACCAGCCCAAAGACAGTTACCGAGCTTGGGTCAGATGGGTGCTACCAGCCTCACCTTCCTGGTCCAACACCGTCACCACTGTACTGTACTTTCTCAGCATAGTTGGCTGGGACCCCCCAACTCTCCATAGTTCCACGCTGCCCTATCAATTTGCCAGTTACTGGGTTGCAGAGGATCCTCTCACAGGTTCCCTCTTCACTCCCAATGAAGAAACTCAGTTGTATGTATTCCCTACTGCCATTCACAATAAAACTACAGCACTATGGAATTCTTTTAATGAGAGAAAATAGTTTCCATTTTCTTCATAGCAATCTTCCAGGAATTTAGGTTGTATGTAAAGGGAGGATTATTGGTACATATATGCAGGCATGCACACAGCATGTGTAGTGGTATGCAAGCAGCTCTGCAGCACAGACACACCCGACCTGCCCTGGTTCCTAATACAGGCTTCAGGGTCCAAAATCCTGTAGATTTCTATCAACAGGCAACTCAACTCTCCCCTCCTCTCCCAAACCAGCAATTTCAGACTTTGAGGGCCAGCAGCACCTGACCCAGGATGGCTCGCTCTGTCCTTTAGCGGCCAAGATGCCTCAAAGGGAGCTGAGAAGCTGTACCTTTCATCCCCACTTCTTCTGTTTTATATATAAAAGAGCAGACAGGGCAGCATGACTAGTGTTGGTGGCACCTTTAATTGTGAGGGGGCAATGAAAGCTACACAGGAGAAACACAAGAGTTCTTAGGCTCTGTTTTTGCAGCTTCTCAGATCTCTGTTACATCAGTTCACTCTCTGGTGAGTGGTTTGCATGACAGGGAGAGTTAAATGATTCAGGGGAACTAGCTTAACCCCAACCAAACTCAGGGCTTCTGTGGGCTAAATCCAGCCTCCTCTTGACTAGTGAAGAAAATCAGGAGATTCTCCAGCCCTCTGGGCCCAACCAAGTATGTGGTACCAACAGGACCTGTATCTATGTTCAGCTGGATCAGACCTACACTTGATTTAGTCCAACACTACATCATCCTCAGTCAGCACCAGATGGTCCTGGCAAGTTCCTAACATGCAGAGCATACTGGTAATGGCCCTCTCTCCTCTGTATTCATTTCCCCCCCTCCCCACAGCATCTGGTACTCAGGAGTCTGCTTCATCTAAAGAGAAAAATCCAGGTTTTAGCCATCAAGACTAATGGACATTGATTGGCCATCCCTTATGTTTTTAAAACTACTTCAAGTAGCTAGCATCATCAAATTTTGTACTGATGAATTCCATAAATTAATTATGCATTATGGGAATAGGTAATCTCCTTTCATTTTTCACAGACTTCCTACTGATCAGTTTAATTAGGTGGCCTGAACAAGGAGTATGGCAAAGCTCACATTTTGTCCAAGACTGCTTTCAAGACAAAAATGGATAGTTACATTGGTTCCCACTTTTCTCCAGACCAACCTCTACTCTGTTATATTCATATTACCCTAAACCTTTTATCTGTCTGGAATTTGGCAATTAAACATGTTTGTAGATTTCTGCATTACAGGCAGTGGGAAGAGATTGTTGGCTTTAAAAAATATTCTGAGGTAAGCCCTCTCTGAAGCTTAGAGTTTAGCCAAAGGGTCCCTAACCTAAGTAACACATGTCCTCTAACATTTCAGAGCCTTTTTTCTATGCCCAACCCTACTGACAAAGTGGTCATTGAGAAGGAAGAGCATGTAAGCATGTTTGCAAAAATGCAGAGGCGTTCCCTCCCCAAGCCTTAAAGGAAATAAGAAGATCACTACAATCCCATTTGCTGATTACAAAAGGATATAAGCATATTTTTAAGTGTCATAGTGAAGAAAAATAATTGGCTACAAAACTGAGTGCAATGAAGCCTTGCCAAGTGTGGAAGGAATTAATGGCCATAACTAAACATTTCATACTTGCTAAGAGATGGTTCCTAGCCAGCAGAAGAAAAAAATCTTTCAGCATTTCCATTGCTTTCAGAGCGTTTTTGTCCCTGAGCAATCCTGAGTCTTGTTCAAGTGCTAGTCCAAGACAGCTAATAGCAGAAAAGTTCTGACCTTATATTGACCCTGGTGATCCCCAAAGCACCAGCTGCTAAATTAAGATCTACTTCCATAACAAGTGAAGCTGCCCACACACACAAAGTGGGGGGAGGTGTTGCTATGGTTCGGCTGCTGCTAATTGCTTCTCTTCAGGATCAGTTTTCCTCATCAAGTAAAGGGGTGTGTTAATTAGCTGCCCTTGACCAACCTTGGCCAGCATTCTTGGTCAGTTTTAGAGGTTTACAATGGAATACTTAATCTGTAATAATCCTGACACAGAGCACTTCTCACAGGCCTCGGGACAAAATCAGCCGCAATCATTTTGGTACCTGTCTCTGGTGGATGGACTCTCAGAGACTCTGCAGAACAGCAGCAACAGCCTTTTTTAGGGCAGGGCAGAACCCTGCCTGAATCTGACACAGCTGAAGAGAGAGATTGACCAGTTTTGTGGCCTGTTTGTGAATACACACACTCCCTCCACCAGACACTCTACTTCTAGAGATCCTGACCTATGCATGTGCAATGAACAAGGTATGCACCATTCTGTTCCCCATCTTATAGAATCATAGAATTTTGGAGTTGGAAGGGACCACACGGATCATCTAGTCCAACCCCCTGCAATATGCAGGAAACCAATTAAACCATCCCCGAGAGTTGACTGTCCAGCCTCTTCTTAAAAACCTCCAGAGATGGAGAACTCACAACCTCCGTAGGTAGACTGTTCCACTGTTGTACAGATCTAACCGTCAGGAAGTTTTTCCTTATATTTAAGTGAAATCTAGGTAGCTGCAGTTTGTACCCATTATTTCTGGTCCTAGTTTCTGTGGCCATGGAAAAGAGTTCCTGACCATCTTCCCTATGGCACCCCTTTATGTACCTGAACACTGCTATCATGTCTCCCCTCAGTCTTCTTTTCTCCAGACTGAACAGCCCCAGTTCCTTCAGCCTGTCCTCATAGGACATGTCCTGAAGTCCCTATATCATCTTTGTTGCCCTCCTCTGAACCTGTTCTAACCTGTCAATATCCTTCTGGAAATGTGGTGCCCAGAATTGTACACAATACTCCAGGTGTGGTCTCACTAGTGCAGAGTAGAGGGGAATAATGACTTCCCGTGTCATTGATATAATGCTTTTCCTAATGCAGCCCAAAACTGCATTAGCCCTCCTAGCAGCTGTCTCACACTGCTGGCTCATGTTCAGCTTGTTGTCTATGACCACACCCAAGTCTTTCTCCGATGTAGAGCTTCCAAGCCATAAGTCCCCCATCCTGTATGTGTGCCCTACATTTTTCCTCCCCAAATGTACTACCTTACATTTCTCCCTGTTGAAGGACATCTTGTTCCTTTCAGCCCAGTCTTCCAACCTGTCCAGGTTAGATTGCAATGTCATTCTTTCATCCTGGGTGTTTGCCAGACCTCCCAATTTTGTGTCATCTGCAAATTTGATGAGTAGCCCATCAACCCCATTATCCAGATCATTAATAAAAATGTTGAATAATACCGGCCCCAAGACCGATCCCTGTGGGACGCCACTGGTTACTGCTCTCCAACTCGATGTTGACCCGTCAATGCTGACTCTCTGTGTGCGGTTAGATAGCCAATTGTGGACCCACCTTACTGTAGGGCCATCCAAACCAATCTTTAACAGCTTGTCAATGAGAATGCCATGTGGAACCTTGTCGAAAGCTTTGCTGAAATCAAGGTAGATTATATCCACTGCATTCCCCTTGTCCACTAAAGTCGTTACCTTGTCAAAGAAGGAGACAAGATTTGTTTGGCATGACCTGTTTTTGACAAAGCCATGCTGGCTCTTAGCCATCACAGCATTGTCTTCCAGATGCTTACAAATGGTCCGCTTTATTATCTGCTCTAACATCTTTCCAGGTATTGATGTTAGGCTCACTGGTCGATAATTACTGGGGTCCTCTTTTTTCCCCTTCTTGAAGAGGGGGACCACATTTGCTCTTCTCCAGTCCTCTGGTACCTCCCCCGTTCTCCAAGACTCCTCAAAGATAACTGACAGAGGTCCCGCCAGCTCATCCGCCAGTTCCTTCAGTATTCTAGGGTGTATTTCATCAGGACCTGGGGACTTGAAGGCATTCAAATTAGTTAGAAGTTCCTTTACCTCATGCTTACTGACCTGCACCCTCCCCTGTTGTGTTTGTTCCCAGCCTATGCTACTCTGATCACTATTTCCTTTGGATGGAAAGACAGAGGCGAAATAGGAGTTGAGTTCCTCTGCCTTCTCCTGGTCATCCGTTAAGATTTCCCCATTTGGAGTGCGCAGTGAGCCCACCGCCTCCTTTGTCTTTCTCTTTCTGTTAACATACTTGAAGAAGCCCTTCTTGCTGGATTTTGCCTCTCTTGCTAGCTTTAGCTCATTTTCAGCCTTTGCCTTCCTGACCTCGTTCCTACATTTCTGAGCTATAGCTTTGTAGTCTGCCTTGGTGATTAGCCCTTCCTTCCATTTCCAGTAAGCATCCTTCTTTAGTCTCAACTCCTGTGTGATCTGCCTATTCAACCACATTGGCTTCTTCAGCTGTCTTCTAGTTTTCCTCCTCATTGGTATTGTTTGAGACTGCGCTATCCTTAATTTCATTTTCAAGAAGTCCCAGCCAGCAACAACACCTTTGCCTTTAAGGTTCTCTTTCCATGGTATCATCCTTACTATTTCCCTTTGTTTATTAAAATCAGCCTTCCTAAAATCCATGGTTTCTGTTTGACTGACTTTTACCAAACTTTTAGTTAAAATTGAGAACTCAAAGAGCGCATAGTCACTAGCACCCAAGGTTCCTACTACTTTAATGTCTTCAATCAACTCCTCCCTGTTAGTGAGGATCAAGTCCAAGATAGCAGATCCCCTAGTGCCTACCTCAACCTTTTGAAAGAGAAAATTATCTCCCACACAAGTTAAGAATTTATCTGACTTCTTATGTATGGCCGAATTAGTCTTCCAACAAATGTCCGGGTAGTTAAAATCCCCCAACACCACCACTTCATGTTTTTCTGAGGCTTCAGTTATCTGCTTTAATCAATCTTCATCTACTTCTTCTGACTGGTTTGGTGGCCTGTAGCAGACTCCTATCGATATATCCCTTCTGCTAGCTTGCCCTTTGATCTTAACCCAGATACTTTCAACACTCCTATTACCATTTGTGAGAGCTAGAGCGGAAAGAGTTAAGCGCGTACTCTTATCCCCAGAACAAAGAAGTAGAGATAAGAGAATGAGACTGGCACCTCCCTGAGGAATGCAGGATATTTGTGGGGTGACTCTGGGAATTGCTTTCACTCTGAGAAGATTGATGTCAGGATTAGCCCAGGAAACTCCAGGAGACAGTACAGATTCAATTCAGCATGGTTTATTGGCTTTAGTCCCGTTACAGTATCACCTGCTGCATTTCTGCCCATTAAGGCAATTTTCCTTGGCCCAGAATTGCTCCATTAATTATCAGGATAGCCATCCGACTTGGCAAAGACTTATTCTCACCCTTGTGTAGACTTGCACAGGGCTACCATAATCTGGGCTGCAAAGTCATCTTTCTGCCATCAGCAGTCGTCTAGATTTTTGCACCTAGTTATGGTGGTAGCCTTGCCCAGGGGCCTCTTTTGGTAACCCTTCCTTACCAAACAGTACAGAACCACACAATCACAATTATCCTACTCCTATTATCCTATTCAGAGTGCAGTGTGGGGCCATCGTTTTTGGTACACGTGCAAAAGGGCATTAAATGCATTGGCTCCATCCCACCCCCCTGTGCATTCCCAGTTGCTTTAATTCAATAGGTGAAGGTGCAAATGCACACATTTCCCTATCTTTATGCTACAGCATAGAACAAGGAGAGTCAGGAGCTCTCTTATTAGGGGAAAGAAAGAAAGGCCCAAACTGCTTAATAACATTTCACATCCAGAGTGCATTTGCTGGACTCACTGTGAGCAAGCAAGTATGGGTGTGTAAGTGTGTTTAAAACCTTTTTCGCCAGGGTGAAGAAATCTAACCTGCTTTTCCAGGATGCAAACTTAACATGAATTGGTAACAGAAAGAGCATCCATGCATTCAAGGGTTGCACTGGTAGCCATGTTACACGTACCAGTTGAGTCTGTCAGTGCAGCTTGGGACTGCTCCGTGATCCCCCAAGCAAGAGGCAAGGGCCTGACTTCCAGCAGCCAGGCAGCACCATCTCTCTGGCTCCTACAAGAAGGTGGCAATGAAGAGGGGTGGCTGATGTTTTATGCTTTAGGTTCTTGGCTTTTCAAAGGAGCTAGGTGGGAGAGAGATGCATGTTACAGAGCCGCCAAGAGACTGCTGACAGATATATGCAGCTAGCTAACATTTCCCAAGGTCTGTGATATAACAGTCACTCCCGCTTGGCTACGTTTCCTCATGAATTCCTTCCACATGGCCTCATCAGAACATCCGTCTGCCTTAAAAATCCTATAGTAGGTGTGTTGTAAAGTAGCTGGAATCAGTGGCCAAGGAAATACTTCCCGCAGATACAGCTCCCAACCCTGAATACCAGTTTAAGCCAAAACAGTTGAACAAGTAGCATTAAGCATGTAGCCTCAGAAGAAAAACCTAAGTGAGGCAGGGCCTTTATAGCAAACAAATGAGCTTTTGAATTCTCTGGTTATATTTTAAACAAAGTGCAAGAATGGGGAAAGTTATGTTACCTAATGTTGACACCACAGAAACTACCTTCAGCCCTGGCTTGAAGATAAAATGCAGGAGAAATAGGTAGTAAGTCACAAGTGTTCAGACTTGAGCCCTAACAGATGGCAAACAGGTTGAGATCTTAGGACTGTTAGGATAAACATAAATGATTGTTCCCCTGCCTCCCTTTTTGAAAATATAATGAAAGAATTGCCATTGTATGGATTTTAGAATCCTTTTATTTAGTTTCTGCTACATGTTTTAGCACAAAGCAGCATCTGCTGAGTCCCCTTTTGATTATAGGTCTAGGTGTTTCACCCAGTTCAAGTAGCTGAGTTACATAATAACTACAAGACTTGCATTCAGATCAGAACAAATGAGATGAAAATACACAGTCTACATGGCTGTGTAGAATCTCCCCTTACTTGATACTTGGACATATATCCAGCTGAAGTCCACACATCTTCAAACTGCCAAGATTGAGAAACATTGCTGTAGGGTACACAAGAGTACTGTACTTCTTTTTGTAATTATTACCAAAGGAAATTAAATAAGTTGGACTGAAAGATAATTATTGATCTGAAGTCAAAATACTAATGGCAAAAGAGGGATTCAAAATCCATTTTTCCAGACCATTCTACTATATTTTAAAATCTTCAGAATATTTATGTATAGGTTTGTAAAAAATAATTCAATTGTTCTATCCCGTTATAGCTTAATTTTCTCCATACCTCTTTTACTAACATAAAATCCCATGCCTGCACATGTTTCACTGCATTAATAAATAACTAGCACTTGTTGAGGCTCAAAAAACACTTATTTAGGTGTCAGTTCTTGCCACTTTTCTGCATTAACAATTTTATATTTAGATCAGCAGTACAAGAAGATCCTCTTGCAGCTACTATCCATCCAGATTAATTGTTAACCAATCACATTTAAAATGCCTATTTTAAATGTGTTTAAATATTCAAGCTGAGAGAAAAGGTATGAAAAAGTCTTGTAAGAAGGGAAGGGAAGGAGAAAGAATATCCCCCACAGCTGTAACCAATTACGTTTTAGGAACAACAGAATAGTTGTGGTCTTGTCAGTAACCCCACAAGCAGTACTTTCATGGTCTGGAAGACTTACAAACTTTGCTGTTGCTTATTCAAAGTCAGCCTGTTCTTCCTAGCTGTCAATCACAGAGTAGAAAATTAGTAATCACTAATTAGTCAATAATATATGTCAGGATCAGTATATTGGAGCCTATGTCAGTGGTGTTAAGGTTGCCTTTAAAAGACGTGTGCTACTTCAGAGAGCATACGCATCTTATTCAGAGCCTTCAAGACAAAATGCATACAATGAATTTTGGTAATGAAGGCAAAGCTTAATTACTTTGGACACCCATGCCATTACTATTATGATGATCGGAGTGTTTCGCATGAATGCCAAGCTGTACCGGAGACAATGAGAATGCAGAGTCGGCATTTCATAATTAAGATGCAAGAAGCAAACTATTTTCATCCTCCATCCATGGACCTGTCAGCAACAAACCCTTGCAACTGATTATTTCCATAACCATACACGTGCTCTATAACAAGGGCTGACAATGCCATTAAACCAAGGGCTTACCTCAAGTAGAGCAATCTGAACATCATTAAGGGATAAAAAAAGCATCATTTGTTATAGTCCTTGTATTAAAGGTCATGGAGGAAAGGTGGGGAAGATGCAGTTGGGATAGGTCTCAGGCAAGAAGACAGTTAGGAAGGGCAAACATATAATTGGTGGTGAAGGGACTGCAAACAATGGATTCAAAGGCAAACACAACCAACTGAGAAGGATGGGTTGTTTTGTGTTGGTTTTTAGTTTTGGAAGTTGTGTTTTTTGGTTTGGCATGCTGTGTCAATCCAGGCAATTGTGGTTTATTCAATAACCTAATTAAACAAAACATGGCTAAGTATGATCTGTGACTCAGAACAGAGTCTAATTTCCCAGCTCATCTGAACCATTTCCATTTGCAGCTATGGAAACTCACAGCTTTTCAAACCAGCTTCTCATGAGATGATAGATTAGAAAATTAGATTCTGTCATTACATTTGCAATATATCTTGAAATGATTAATAGAATTCCCAAACTCTAGGTGAGATTAGCTTTGCCCACTCTACTGCTCTTCAGCTGTGTGGATTTCAACTCTAATCATTCCCAGCCAGCATAGCAAAATGATGCATATTGTAAGATTTGAAGTGCTGAATATCTGGAGGGCATAAGGATGTGACAGGTTGACCAAAGTCATTTAAGGAAAAAGCTTTAAATATCATTGATCTCTAAAGAAGAAATTGTATGCTCAGTAAATTTTGTAGCCAAGGAGATTGAGTGAATATGGTCATAAGTGTGCAACGTTCTGGTTCACACACTGTCCTAAGTCATAATGTGATTTGTGCTTAGTAAGACCATGCAAAATGTTTGAAGGGGTGCTTTGCCAAGTGCAACAGCTTTCTCCAGAAGCACTGACACAGCTTTCACATGTGGCCTGTCCATGCACAGACAATACTTCAACTGGGACTGCTGGCCAAATGCACCCATGTTCATGCAGACACACCTAGTTAACTGCCTCTGCATCTCTTTTCCTGCTTGGTAATCATTCCTTGACCTTTGTAGTCCTGTTAAAGGCTGTGGCCTTTTTTTCCTTTGTGGCCATTTTCCCTTATTTTGGGGTGCCTAGATTCAGATTTCTAGATCTAACTATATAGAAACTTTGCCCCTTATAGTTGGTAGTCCACAGACCTGCAATTAAGGTATATGAGCCTTGTGGTTAAGTGCCCAAGTTGTTTTATGATGAAGGCTCATATCCTGAGCATATCCTTTGGCTGTCACTTTGGATCATCCATTCCTTCCCATCTCCACTTCTCTAGCAGGCTTGAACTTTCTCAAATACCCATTAGGTAGTGAGGATGGGGTAAGGACATTATTAGAATTGGAAACCAATTTCTTCCTATATTTCCTCTAACTGCAAAGAGCCATTCTGAATCAGAGAAAGGTGAGTTTGAGAGAAGAAAAATGGTCTTTGTTCTTTGCTTTGTGAAATAATTTTTTTCCTTCAAGTTCTTCACTCTTCAACATTAATAACACAATTGTGAAAATGCAGAGAATATTGTATTTAACTGACTGTTTTGAGGAAGGAGTGGATTTAGACTTCTGCGAATTGTATAAATGTCAGTGCTAATAGGAACTGTCTCATGTTGGAAGCACCTGGCCAATGTTTATGTCTACATATGCTATGCCTCCATTTAGATTCTGGCTTGCTTTCTCCTATGCTCCAGAAGAGCTACAAGATTGCATTCTTTGGGGAGACAGAACTTTCTCTTCAGAGCAGGTAAAACTCTATATTAGCAACATATTTTATACAAATGGGACAATATCTGTCCATGCAAATGGGCAACTGTTTTATATAAGAATGTGTTAGAAAATGTTTTTCACTGCTCTGAAGCACCTTGTCACACTCTGTCAGCGCCTACTTCACTCAAAGCTCTATTTTCCTGGGAGCCTTGCAAGCCCAGGAAAAGCAGCAGCTTATCTAAGGAGCTGCTGACAGGTGCAGCATGGATCCCGTACTACCTCTGAAGCACCTTTTGGCTTCATCCTGGCACACTGGACCACCTTATTGGGGGGAGATTTTGCTGCTCCAGAACCATTTCTTCTCTCGCAATTTTCAGTGCCCTTTTCCTGGGTCCAGCTGAAGGTGTCTTTCCTTTTCAGCCACACCACAGCAACAGCTACTGACAAAAGGAGCTGCAAAATTGGTAGCATGTTTTTTTTTCTTTAAATCATCACAGCTACCAATAGGCTTTTAAGTATAGAGTAATGATGGCTTTGTGGCTTTGCAACAACCTCCTTATAGCATCTGCTGGGACTTTTCCCCATGCAACCACACAATAGAAATAGCAGAGAAACCTTTCTCTGCACTGTGTGAGGTGTAAGAGGATTTTTGATGCTTCAGGTACTACAGTAGCTTGGGGGTAGGGCAGACTACTAATCATCTCAGGGTGCTCCCTGTTGATTCTCTAGATTCTAACGTCTGCAAGCTTCAGAATGTTTTAAAGGGATTGGGAGTAGAAATAGCGCAATGTAGAAGTGCCTTCAAATACCATTCAAAATTCAAACTTTTTAAAACGTTTTAAAAGTTTGTATGTGGATGATGTATACATTTATAAAATAATGTACCAAATAGCATATATCTGGCAAAACTGCAAACAAATGCATTTGTTTGGGATAAGTGCATCAAAGCTATACATACTTTGTTTTAATAAAAATACTAAACAAGCAAGGAGACCTCAGCCCCATTTTTCTCACCTCTTTTTGAGGATCTCCTCATCCTCCCATTTTCTCCATTTCCCCCTTTTCCACCCATGCACTCTTCTGTGTGACCTCCTATTTATTTATTTCACATTATTTTAATGCCCACATTGGATATGAAAGCAGGAGCAGATAATTGATTAAAAAGCACTGGGTTTTGATCAGCCCTAAGTCCCTCTCCATTCCTACTGCAATGCCTGATTGGTGGAGGTGTTTCCCACTGGCTGGTGACATGCTGGAAGGGATGGCAGCAAAGCCGGAGGAAAAAAACCCAAGCACTTTGGCTATCATGATTGGCACATGTACAAATCAAGACAAACTCATCTAGCAATAACCTACAATGGATGCCATATGTGCAGGATAGAGACTGGCAATGGGGTCAGCAAATTTTTACGCCAGTGTTATTTTAACTCAGAAGTGGGGGGGAAATTAGACAAAGATCTCTTCTCTGTTCTCCACTTCCAGGAATAATCAAGTCCCTAGCTTGACTACAGACAAATTGTTCTCACAGATTAATCCCAGGTCAACCACCACTTCAGATGGTAGGCACTACAATCTGAATTCGTTCAAGATTGTGGACACTACACACACACATGCAAAATACAGAATCTTGGATCACATCTGAAAACCCAAATATCTTGCAAAACTTGGTTATCTTACAAGATTTTGACAGTGTTGAAGAGCTGAAGTCACTACCTAGGAGTGTTGTGAATGGTAAGGCAGCCAGAATGTTATACTGACAAACCTTGGAGCAGTCAAACTTGTATAGCTTTGGTGAAGTTAGAATTAATTATACCCATCAATTCTGGGTTGGAGACAAAATATTCAGCTAAGAAAAATACTAGTCTTATTTCAATTTCCCTCAGTGTTACTTTTCCCTGACAAAGCCAGGAAAATATGATAAAGCTTTGTGATTTCACTTTTCACATAATTTTTTTTTTTAAACCACACAGGAGCAAGTATTATGGAATATGGGCATTCATGAGGCAGAAGACTGAAATGATACAAGTACTATATAGATACATTTACTGCATGATCATTGTTGTAAGTGTGGAATTGATATCAAAGTTATGTATATAAAGCATTTGCCCAAGCCATCATCATCTTTAAATAGTAACCAAGAAGGGTATTTTATGCAACTTCTGGCAATTAAACGCATGCCATCAGTATCCATTACTGTCTAATGGAAGATGGCATCAAGTTTGAGTCTTGTAGTATAACTAACATGCGGCTCTTGCCACATTCATTTTTAGTATTAATGAGGCACAGGAAAAGCAGATCTAATGAAATAGACTCTTTATTGCTGCACGCATGCTTATATATTAAGCTTTTAAATATATAATTATATTGCCATTCTGTAAAGCTTTACATTCTCTTTATTTTAAATAACAGAGGGTTGAGTTAAAGTAAGACCATTATAGGAAGTAGTCTTACATCTAAACTCTTTTACAATATAAGTAATAGCCAGGAAGACTATACCAATAAATAGAAATCCATTATTTTCATATCTTCTTTGGATTTACAGGAGGTGACCTTTCACTACATGTTAAGTAGATACTAGTCTGTTTTTATCCACAGCCCTGATTTACACAAGGGCAACAAACAAAATACAAGACAGAGCAAAGGGACAGCTCATCAAGGAGCTGAATTCTGAGAAGCAGCTTCTAAATTCAATCATACTGGAAATCCATTCTGCATTTACTTACCATTCTCAGTAGTATGACAAAGCTTTGTTCGGCCACTTTCACCTCCCATCTAGAAGTTAACCAGATGAACTTCACTTGACAATATTTTTAAAAAGTCTTTTTACTTAAAGAACCCCAATGGCAATTACCAGTACTGATTTCCTGTGCTTATATCATGTTAACTTTACTAGATATTGCAAGGAAGAGGAAAATACTAGGATGCTATTTTTAAAAAAGCTCACTGTGCTTTCTTTTTCTTCCAATAATTCACTGTTCACGTAAAGAATGACAACAGAAAAAGTAGTTATGTTTTTCCAGTATGATGCCCATTTATTCACTAGGGGGGGCCTTATAAGTTGGTACAAGAAAGATCCTATAATGTTTGCCAAAGATGTTTGCCAAAAAAAATTTTTTTTCAAGCAATCCAGCATTTAACTTCCCTTCATTTCCCTAGTAAAATGCAGGAAAAGAAACATCCTGGCCAGGCTTTTATTTATGGTTCCTGAATAACAGACTAGTTCCATATGCTTTCAAATAAGCACCATTCCTTTAAGAGGTACGCTTCCCTTGGCATACTATTAGGAAATACACATCCAACTTCTTCACCTTAGGTGTAAAGAGGAATCAGTGCATGGAAAACTGTAGTAATTAGAGTCCCACATCACATTTGCCAGATCAATGTCTCACTAAAGTTAATCTACCAACTCAACTGCTGAACACTTACTAACAATATTAGTGTAGGAATAATAATGTCTCACAAAGTCAAGATAATCCAGATGGGATTTAGCATGTTGTCAAATTTCTTTCTCTAATAATGAGGACATAATTCAAGAGAGGCAGGGGGGCACAGAACCCTGGCTGATCTACCTAGTGCTCATTTCCACATTAAGTGCTGCATTTTTCCTGTGTTCCCCCTTCCCCATCCCATCTCTCTCTCTCACACAGTTACAATGGCCACAATGCATTTTCCATCTATCATCCATATTAATGGGGGGAGTAACAAAGGACACAATGCACACTGGATAGTGGTGAGACACCATTTACTTACAGACGAAATCTTATTGACCAGAGACTAAGTTGCCTCTTCTCTGCCCAATGTGTCAGGATATCATGATGATGCAGATTATGAAAGGTCAGGTAGAAAACCTCACAACTAACAGTAGTTCAGGGGACTTCTATGTCTCTGCTGTGCTGTTCTGAACCTAGTCATTAAACTACATCTCATGAGTATCTGTATACATGTTAGATTTAATATATACAGAATGGGGAAAGAGCACCTGTCCCATTTAGGAAACCTGACGATCAACTACATATAGCCAGCCACAACATCTGCATACACAGGGATGTGTGGCCCCATACCTCAATGCAGCCTACAATAGGATATTGTTAAATTTTCATAGAGACTGTCACATATGTGACCTAGTGTTACCACTAGCTAACCAGAATCAAATTATGTATATCCTAAACTATCGCACTGTATAGACTATGCCATGTGAGTATATTCCCAGATGCCACTGAATATGTCAAAGGGTAGAACTGGTCAGCATGAAGGTACCTCCTACCCCTCAAAATACTGGGATCTGCACAAGACTAATTTATGCTTCCACTGCCAAAGGGAAACAATGCTCCATCTGCCCATTATGGATTCATGCAAGTACACCACACTCACTTATACATACACACTCCATGCTGAAATCTGTAAATCACTTGAGTGAAACCCCAAGTATAGTAAAATCAAAGGAACCTTACTATTGAACAGATATGCAGACATGCTAAACTTCCATGTCTCAATGTCCCCTACAAAAGAGCAGGAAAAAGTGGGTGGCCAAGTGCTTTTGCACCTAGTGGTGGCAGAATCTTTTATTTCAAGAAGCACAAATGAGAATTTTTTAAAAAAGTAAATGAACTTGACCACCTGATGAATAAGGCATCTGGATGAGAAATTAAGGATCTGCTCAGTTCCAGCTGTGTACATTTGGAAGAGAAGTTTGTAAGACTAACAGTAGGCAACCTTAGCTTCTACTGCACCAACCCAATATTCTTATAGTTCAGTAAAAGCATTTATTTCCTTCTTTACCCAGCAGGAATGCCCATGTTCCGAAGGCTGGACCCATTTTCATTGGGCTTTTTTGTACTGCAATATCTGGTTCATTACATAAGAGATACAAATCATTTATCAGCAATGTAACATACACATAACCATATTTTCAAATCAGAGATTCTTCTGGGGACCTGCTTCTTGGAAGAAGAAAAAAAATCCAGAAACAGTAGTCAGCAAGATAAAAAAGGGGGAAAACATATTTAAAACATGAAGAAATGAGAAAATTCAAAGAGAGAGAGAAGTATGTGAATTGCAGAAATTAACTCTGAACTGATACTTCATATAGTTACACAAGAAAATATCCCAGATTAACATTCAAGTCCTATGCTAGCCAAAAGGTTATCCAGAGCTTCCAATTTTTGGTTAGCTTCTTCAATTGCACTGTACGTTTGAACATTGCTGGTTATGTGAAAACGGATGTCGTCCACAAGAGGAATAGAGTCTGTCTCCTGCCGTTCCTCCACTGCGTCGGCATTCTCTTTCACTGCTGCTGCAAATTCCTCAAACTCCACTAACTGAAGAAACAAGAGACAGATGAGAAGATGGATATTCGAAAGAATCTTTAACAGACTGCCTTCACTTATACTTTAATTGGCAGCAAAAGTATGTTCTCATCCAGAGTGCAGAATCCTGCAGCATACGAGTGCAAGTCAGCTATCCCTAAAAGCCATTGTTTTCACTAGCCTAATTCTGCTCTGAGGAGGAGGATCAGAGAAGCATGAAAAATGTATCTTAAAAATACAGCCTTCTAATGCTGTAATAGGAACAACAATATACTGATGGCACCTTTTAAAAAAATTACTCAGGATCTTGGGATCAAACCATGACCCTTGGCCTTTTAGCCAGACTGCTTTTAAACACACAGCTTCTCACAGGGGAATGTTTGCAGCCTCACTCACATCATAGTAAGTATGTCTCCACCTCATGCTTCTATTCTTGATAGCTTCTTCCAATAAGCTATAGCAATAAGGGACTTCTTTCAATTCTGAACTCTGGGGAGATTAGCCCAACACCTCATACTGGTTTGGAGATTAGAGGGACAAAGAATCGATAATTGGGCCTAGGACAAGCAAAACTGGGCCATGCTTGTTCCTATTAAAAAAACATAGGTGAGGAACTTTTGTATTAATGAAACTGTTAAAAAAAATTGGGTGTATTTTCACAGACAGGAAAGAATTTCACACCTCTCTCAAAGCCTGTTAAGCAAAGAATGTTGCAACTTATGTGGGAGTGCTAATTAGAACCATTTATAAAATCAGTGAATTGACTAGGGTCCAAAACACTTAGGAAAAACTGGTGCTTGCTATATAGATATTCCATATTCCGTAATCAAGTGTGAAATCAGATAGGAAGAAACAAGACAATTTTCTTCTTCTGGGGACAAACACTGGTATGGATATCAATGTATATAACTATACAATGTACTACAGGGTACTTAAAGCACAATTCAAAAATGATTTCTCCATCAATTTAGTTAGAATGATTCAAGTAGCTTTCTCTATATGTTCTCTCAAAAGGTTCAACATAAACTCAAGGTTAAAGCAACAGGATATACATGCTCTGCACATGACCTAAGAATATATATGGTAATTCATACTCTTTTACAAACACCCTCTTGTAGCCTAAGCTGGTCCGTGCGACCAAGATTTAATATATGAAAAATACAGAGCAAATACTAATAATGAAGCCAGTGTTGTTTATATGTAAATTTGAACAGTTATTTGCCATATGGCAAAAAAGTACACATCTGAATTTATATAGATAAGCTGGGTATAAATAATTCAAGATTGGTGTGTGTGTGTGTGTGCATATATATATATATATGGTGCTCTTCTCCCACAATGCAAACTGTGTCAGCCCATCTCATAAATACTTAGGATGAATATCTATTCACGTGTTACATCTCCATCTAAATATATCAACAACTTGCTAAGCAAATCAGGCAGACAACTGGTTCAGACAAATCACTTCAATTTGCCTACCACTTCACAAGTAATACAAAGTACTTCATATTTATATTGCATATTTTCAAAATATTATTTTAATACAGCAACCATATAAATCAGGATGATATTCATTCCAATACTGAAGATTTTGGAGTAGAGGTTTTAAGCTAAAAAAAAAGAGTTAAAAAGGGATTTCCAAAGAAAGAAAAAGCCCGGATGTGCTGTGACTCCCTAGCGACCGCTGCTGGCTGGATAGTATAGCTGTTAAATTGTTAGATAGAATTAAAATTGCTTAATTGTACATGTTGTACTTTGTAGGCTGCCCAGAGTTCCCCATTGGGGGGAGATGGGCAGAGAATAAATCCAGTGTATAAATAAATAAATAAATAAATAAATAGAGACTTTATAGCCAAATAAGGACATTCTCATACACATTCTTAATTATACGTACTCTCACGTATACGGATGTAACACAATTGCCACGAAGGTTCCAAGAAACCTAGGGATTAAATTAGCTATTCTTATGAACTCATTTTGTTCATGACAAATTTAAATCACTTCAAAAAAATTCCTTCATTTTATGAAGGTTTGGCCTGGGGAAATTAAAACTTATCAAGTATTGGTTAAGAACATGGAATACCATCTTATAGCAAGTGACATAATTGGTTCTTTTAGACCAGTTCTGTCTAGTTATTATTAGATATTAATTCAGTTATTATCTTTTTTTCTTGACCATGACTTTTTTGGATATATAGAAACACGCATATACAACTATATCACCACACATATTTTGAGGTGGGAAAAATAAGGAATCTGATAGCATCTTAATACATGTTATTAAAAGGTATAAGCTTTCGTGAGCTACAGCTCAATTCATCAGATTATTTGTTGAGGGGGGAATATCTGTGATAGGTTTCAGCTGAAGCTGGCAATGTTAGGATTTTTGTTAGTGTTCATCTTTTTCTTCTATTTACTCCACCTTTGATGGGACTGCTTTAAATTTAGGATTGTCTTGCTTCTGGCTAAACATGATACTTGTAACTGTATATAGTATCTGTATCAATAAAGAGGTTTTTTTAGATGAAGAAACAGCTTCATCTTCATGGCAGAGTTTTCACCTTTCTAACTATAATATGGGAAGTAGTGTTTATTTCACTCTGTGACATCCCTTGCTATAGGCATCCATTTCTATAGAAACCAACTGTGGTTATGGTTATAACAAAGATAAAATAACAAATTTTACAAATAAAATAACTGCTTATTGTAACTATGGGTAGCTACTTAGCAGTTTTAAAGATCTTCAACATCAGATAGTAATTTGCAGCCTGCCACGGACAAACAATATCAATAGGAGCTGTCCTTCACCTCCCCTCTCTTACCTTTTCAATTATCTTGGCCATATACTCTGTGCACTGATCTTCCAACCGGGTCAGCTGGAATAGCTTTGCAATCTTCCAGATGCTAACAACATTGTCCTCATCAAGAACCTGTGCCAAAGTTCTCCCACACAGGCGCTTGAGCCCAGGTAACAGGTACATATCAGCGACACAAAGCACTTCATAGGCATTTTCAGGAGACAACTGCTGGGACAAAAAGATATCAACACAACTAGACTCAGTAGGAATCCAAACCAACATACTGTCCAGCTGCAAGACAGACTGAAAGCCCAATCTGGATTAGGACTAAGGAGACCCAGACTCTAGTTCACCTTCAACCGTGGAAGTTCACTCTGAGCCACTCACACGCTCTCTCCTTAACCCACCTCATAGGGCTGTTGTAGGGGGGAAAAACTGATGGAGGTAGTGCTATGTAGGGTGCCCAGAGTTCCTTGAGGAAAGGAGAAGTATAAATCCAACAAATAACAATAATAATAATATGACTGAAAGATGTAAGATTGATCGTTTTAATGTCCACATGTGTACACAAAAAGCTAAACCCACAATAGAAGTAGTTTTATTTTAAGTCAGTAGATGCTCTAACTTCCCCTTCAGATCACCAAATAGGTGTCTCTGTCTGTCTATGATGCGAATTACTGAGAGAACCCAGAAAGCATCGCTAAGAGAGCTTTTTTACAAGAAAAGAGAGCATGCACTGCCTAGGCTGGAGGCAGGCCACAGGCATGAACCAGTTTTAAAAGGGAGGCAAATTCTCTTCTCAAGTTGGCTCATGATGTCATCAAAGAAATAAATTCGAAAAGTGAAATGAAATCCATTTGGTAAGTTCAAACTGTTCAGTTTAAGAAGACATTTGTCTATATTATAGACATTTATTCTATGAAATAATCTTGGGAAAAGATAGCTTTTCCAGAGAAAAGCAAGGAATACAAATTAATTAAAATGTGAAGTTGGAAGAATCTCACAAAAGTTTCCCCATAGTCACTAAGTTCCATAACTGAACAATAATTCACAAGCAAATATTATGTGTTCACTTCAATAAGTGACATCTGGGATCATATTCCTCACCTCCCTGATCTGGACAGGTATAATTTAAGATTAATCAACCTACAATATTGTTAATGATTACACACAGCATTCATATTTTCAGTAACAGATGACTCTATTGCATTCTATTAGATTTAACTAAATTAAGCTAATGATAAATGGTACTAATAAAAGATATTCAGCTTTTATCAGTTTTCCAGAGAGAAAAAATATGGTATCCAAAAAAAAAAAAGATTTCAGCAACATGAACCTGGGATACTCTAGGAGCTGAAAAATATAGAGCTGAATGCTATTGCACGTGGCCCATAAGTTGCCGGTTGTCTATTCCTGGCCTACCTTAATTGTTGTTGTCAGCTCAGTTTAGATTGCTTAGCAAGGCAGCTCAAAAAATACATTCCCAATAGCCATCTGCTGCTGTATAATCCCAGAACATAAGACATGATCTTTAAAACTATAAAAGAGGGAAGTATACACAGTTTCAGACCTTTCGTTTATCTCACAATACAGGTAGTCTTCATTTAATGATCATTCATTCAGCAACCATTTGAAGTTACACGGCACTGAACAAATGGTGTTTATGACCGGTCTTCAAAGTTATGGCCATTGCAGCACCCCTATGGTCATGTGGTCAAAATTCAGTTGCTTGGCAGCCTTTACAACTGCAGGGTATGCTGTAACTCCCACCACCTGCCTATCTCTCCCCCATCTCTGCCCTTTTGGCCACCCTGCCCTCCACTGCCCCTGCCACCCCACACTCCACCCTGCACCTCCAGCTGACCTTTGCTGTCTTCTTCCTCCTACTGCTGCTGAGGTGTGGCCAGCAGCTGCCTTGTGAAGGGCCAGGCTAGGTGTGCCTCGTCAGCAGTGGGAGGAAGGTACAGATCAGCTGGGGGTAGCAGAGGGGGCAGAGGGCAGAGCGGCAGGGGTGGCGGAGTGCAGGTCAGCCAAAAGGGCAGAGATGGGAGGGAAACGGGTGGGGGGAGTTGAAGCACACCCTGCGATCATAAATGCAGGCAGGCTGCCAAGTACCCAAATTTTGATTATGTGACCGCAGAAGCGCTGCAACGGTCATAACTTCGAGGATTGGTCATAAATACCATTTGTTCAGCACCGTCATAACTTCGAACAGTTGCTTTATGAATGGTCATTCAGCGAGGACTAGCTGTATTGTATTTGCAAAAGACATCAAGCTAGGGGGAGTAGATAACATCTAAGAAAACAAAACCATGATTCAAAATGACCTTGACAGTGCAACTAGGAAACTGTTTTTTAGCTAGTTAAAGGAAAACAAAGACAGATGGTTTAGCTGGCAGCTTTATTGTTGCCCTGCAGGGCAGCAAAGGAAAAAGGGAAGTGCACAGTCTCAAACATTCCACAGAGCAACATGAGCTCTCATAACAATCTATTCTCTATAGAACAGTACCCCAAAACTGTGAAGAGACATCTCTTCCTCATGCAATAAATTTGGGGATAAGACTGAGACAATAACTTAACAATAAATGGCTTTCATATTAGAAAGAAGTCACTATTACTATCTTTCACTTACACGTGTAGAAGAGCAAATATTGTTATTCTAAGACACAAAACAGGCAAAAAGCAGTTCTTGCAGAGAGCAACCCAATGCCTAAAATCCATTTCAGAGGAAAGGCTGCAGTGATCCTCTGCCTGTATTCCTGCCTTTCAGTACATGATGTCTGAATTCAATGCAGTGAAATTAGGCTAACTCATCGTGAGATATACATTCAATTTTCCTTGGGGATGAGGTTTCCACCTCCCACTTTACCTGTCACACCACTAGCTGATGGGACACCATGGCTGAGATTGTTAACGTACAATTTTTTCTATATACTCAGAGAAATATGGCAGACCATTCTTTTTCTCATGACTTCATCTTAAAGTCCATTTTGCCCTAAGACCACTGCTGATCTGACCGCATTACAATGGATTACTGAATATGACAATTATCACACTTCCATTTTACACTGAAAATTCACCATCTTGGAAAAAGGTATTTAGTGGGCAACTGCCTAGAGTCATTTTGACATTACGAACACTACACTACTGTTTCATGTCCACTACCTTTTTGAAGAATTCTCATCAAACAAGCCCATCATTACTCATGAAAAATACATGTTCAATAAGTTCTTCAGAATTGAATTGTCAGAATACGGTGCAGAAAATATAGTATCCATGCTATAGAGTTCATTTCCATTAACATTTCTTTCTAAATTCTAAAACTGCAACCATGGCTTTGCACTAGATGCGACAAAATGCAGCATAAAAACAGCATAAACTATTTTTAGCTCTGGCCAGTTTGCTAATTGTGTACTGCCCTCTACTGGCAAAATGACCACTCTATGTGTCATTAGGCTTTCTGTAAAGTCACCTTTCAGTTGAGCTCAACTCCTGGTCGCTTCATGGATACATCCATGTAGTATTCTTGCAACAACTACCATTGCTGCTTCTGAAACATTATTTTCATCTTCCCAATTAAGCCATCAGTATACCCTACAAAAATATTCCCCATTACTATCAGGAATAAAAAAAAGACTATCTATCTATCTATCTATCTATCTATCTATCTATCTATCTATCTATCTATGGCAAGAATCCAGTAAACAGTACAAATTTAATAAACAGTATTCTTCTAACCACAAAAATTCATCAGTCATATTCAAATAAGCCTTCACTACTTATTAATAAAGTCTCAAGTAAAATACAGGCAAAAGACTGGTAGATAAGTTACCCAAGAA
The DNA here is from genome assembly GCA_030867105.1 of Liasis olivaceus. NCBI lineage: Eukaryota > Metazoa > Chordata > Lepidosauria > Squamata > Pythonidae > Liasis > Liasis olivaceus. The sequence continues at coordinate 44,052,704 of CM061348.1, read as the reverse complement.
TCACAAAAATTACAGGAAGATAGAGAAATATCTTAAAAGAATCAACAAAAGCTACAAGGGATTATACTACCCTAATTTAATGGTCTCTTTTATTTATCTTCATACAAGTGTAACAAGCATCATACAATGCCAGTCCTGCCCTTTTCATTTTGCTCCACATCCTTGCTAGAATGGTCTAAAATAGATCATGCTCCAAAAGAATATGTTTATGAAGATTCTCAGTCATCCAGGTGGAATTGTCTGGAGCCCATCATGTTAGTAAGAAACACAGCCACCCTGGAAGACTTTTATGGAGTCCCCCTAACCAACTTTTTTAGATTGAAGAAGCTGCTTGGACAAGCAGCGAAACATCTCTACCAAAAAAGAAAAGAAGTCCAGTTGCCATGACTCAACCTCCATCCAAAAGAACAACCTCAGCCTCACCTCTGTGTCATCACTATAGATGTAATAAAGAACTCTGATGAATATCTCCTCCGAAATGTCATGAAGGGTCACCACAGGGATACTGGGTTGGGTCTGTAGCTCCTCACTCTCCGAGAAGTGGTCCTTCAAAAGGGCTTTGAAATAGTCACTTCGGCCACAGAAAAATGCCTTCAAAAAGAGAAGAATATGTGTATGTATGCTTATGTGTGTGTGTGTGTGTCTATATACATACAAACACACAAAACAGTGGAATCTTCTTGGTTAAAATAGGCAAGCAGCAGGATCAGGAAAAGGGTCCATGACACAAAGTCAAGCAAGGTGACCAAAAAGCATTAAAACTTTTTGGCATTTGGCATTTTTCTCCACCTATCAAGTCCTTCCCAAGGACCTGGGATAGGCAGATGTTGTTGTTTGATCATGCTCAATTATTATTATATTATTAGTATTAATATTATTATCATTTACTGTAATCTGATAGCACATTCCCATTCTGGAAATGGATTTTCCTGCAAGATGTCTCATCAATAAATAACTGAAGTATTCCTGGTTCTATACATGACTTTTTAGTATTGAGGGACGAGAAAAGAAACTGCACAAGTCAAGTCAACGCAATCTATACCTTGTGACACAGGAAACTGTAATTTGACACTCGGAAACACAGATCAGGATAACTACTGAAGCTGTCGGTGCTATCAAAAGGCAACTCTCCAAAACCTACCTATACGCAAACAGAAATAAATTCTTATTACCATCTAAACTACTTTAATTTTTGACCATATGTTTAATAACAATATAACATTACATAAATATAAATTAATTATGTATATATATTATACAATAATGTGTACAAATATATAATAATATAAAACATGATAATCTGAGAAGCCATAAGAGTGGAGAAATATTGCCTTTCTGCCACTTTTATCCCCACAGTGAAGGCTTGAACGTGAGCCCTCATCTGGGTCTGATCAGACTTGCCTTTTGTCTTAACACCAATGACATTCTAGGCATCTCCTCAGCCACTCCATCTCTCAGGATCACTTCTGTAAATCAAGGAATGCCCTTGGTTCTGTGGGTCGTGAGAGGCTGCTTGGGTGTAATCCTAAAACTGCTGCCCTTAGGTTTTCAAATCCATACTGCTTGTTGCATCATAGAATCTATCTAATATTCTCTGCAAATCATATGAGCTGCAAGCCAGCATTATTTATACATGTATCTACAAATACATTAAACAGTCGAACCCAAGCTCTGCGTTGAGCTGTTTGCTAAGCATTCCTTTTACTTTCATGCATGCTTTATTTACATCATATACTGCTCTTAATGTATTCAGCAACAAATCTTCAACTTCATATTCATGTGAAATATGTCATAATTCAAAGCTATTTGCTTTATCACATGCTTTATCTAATAATTCATTCTATTCCTACTAAACAAATGGCAAGAGGAGGAATAAATGAAAGTGTTTCTATTAGTAGAAAAGTTACCATACATAACAAGGGCCAGCAGAGAGATCACCTAACATATACCAAATAAAATACAATACAACAAATGTTGTCTGTCTTACAGAAAGTTTGGTGGAAAAATTACTTATGGTAAGCTTTCTGCTTATAGAAAATCAGAAAATTTTGTTCTGGTGTTTAGATTTATAGACCAAAGCTCTTTATGAGGACCATGTTTTATTAGTTTACTTTTGTCAATAGAGCCAAAAATGCAGCAGCACTAGAGAAAAATATGAAAAGGATTTAACACAGAATTAAAAACACATACAGGTGAAACTCGAAAAATTAGAATATCGTGCAAATGTTCATTTATGTCAGTATGGCAACTCAAAAGGTGAAACCAATATATGAGATAGACGCATTACATGCAAAGCGAGATATGTCAAGCCTTACTTTGCTATAATTGTGATGATTACGGCATACAGCTTATGAAAACCCCAAATTCACAATCTCAGAAAATTAGAATAGTGTGAAAAGGTTCAATATTCTAGGCTCAAAGTGTCCCCCTCTAATCAGCTAATGAATCCATAACACCTGCAAAGGGTTCCTGAGCCTTTCAGTGGTCTCTCAGGCTGGTTCAGTAGGAATCACAAGCATGGGAAAGACTGCTGACCTGACAGTTGTGCAGAAAACCATCATTGACACCCTCCATAAGGAGGGAAAGCCCCAAAAGGTAATTGCAAAAGAAGTTGGATGTTCCCAAAGTGCTGTATCAAAGCACATCAATAGAAGGTTATGTGGAAGGGAAAAGTGTGGTAGAAAAAGGTGCACAAGCAGCAGGGATGACCGCAGCCTGGAGAGGATTGTCAGGAAAAGGCCATTCAAAAGTGTTGGGGACTTTCACAAGGAGTGGACTGAGGCTGGACTTAGTGCATCAAGAGCCACCACACCCAGACGGATCCTGGACATGGGCTTCAAATGTTGTATTCCTCTTGTCAAGCCGCTCCTGAACAACAAACAACGTCAGAAGCGTCTTACTTGGGCTACAGAAAAAAAGAACTGGTCTGTTGCCCAGTGGTCCAAAGTCCTCTTTTCTGATGAGAGCAACTTTTGCACCTCATTTGGGAACCAAGGACCCAGAGTCTGGAGGAAGAATGGAGAGGCACACAATGCACGATGCTTGAAGTCCAGTGTGAAGTTTCCACAGTCTGTGTTGATTTGGGGAGCCATGTCATCTGCTGGTGTTGGTCCACTGTGCTTCATTAAGTCCAGGGTCAACGCAGCCGTCTACCAGGAGATTTTGGAGCACTTCATGCTTCCTTCCGCAGACGAGCTTTATGGGGATGCTGACTTCATTTTCCAGCAGGACCTGGCACCTGCCCACACTGCCAAAAGTACCAAAACCTGGTTCAATGACCATGGGATTACTCTGCTTGATTGGCCAGCAAACTCGCCTGACCTGAACCCCATACAGAATCTATGGGGCATTGCCAAGAGAAAGATGAGGGACATGAGACCGAACAATGCAGCGGAGCTGAAGGCCGCTATTGAAGCATCCTGGTCTTCCATAACACCTCAGCAGTGCCACAGGCTGATAGCATCCATGCCACGCCGCATTGTGGCAGTCATTGCTGCAGAAGGGGCCCAAACCAAGTACTGAGTACATATGCATGCTTATACTTTGCAGAGGTCTGATATTGTTCTATTTCCAATCCTTGTGTTATTGATGTCATGTAATATTCTAATTTTCTGAGATTGTGAATTTGGGGTTTTCATAAGCTGTACGCCATAATCATCACAATTATAGCAAAGTAAGGCTTGACATATCTCGCTTTGCATGTAATGCGTCTATCTCATATATTGGTTTCACCTTTTGAGTTGCCATACTGACATAAATGAACATTTGCACGATATTCTAATTTTTCGAGTTTCACCTGTAATGCCTGAGTTCTGGATGCTCGTCAGTACAGTCCACGTGCAGTCAAAGGATGTGTGCAACTTCATCTATTCCTTTTATTTGGCATGTGCTCATGCTTCAATTTTCTGCTACATGTTCTCCCATATGCACTGGGAACTTTGGCAACTCCTCCTTGGAATAGGAGTGAAACTCATATACATCTGGGACAGTATGAAGCACGAGAGCTCTCACACAACTATACCTTGCAACCTATTATAATGTGAAAAGTACAATTTTTATTTATCTAAAAATACCAGTATATTGCAAAGGGAAACAGAATAATGAAGCCTGGCATTCAGAATTGACAAACCCCAAGTATCAAAGCTCATATTCCTAAGGCTAGAGTAAATGGGGTCTGAAGATCTAAATACACAGAAACATGCTCTTATAGTTTGGTTTGGTTTGGTTTTGTTACTGCTGGATTGAGTCCACAAGTTTTTTTGGTGACATGGAAAAGGGTAGCATTTGTACTAACACACAATAGCTCCTGAAATAAAACTATTTGAGCTGGCAATATTGACAAGGTCAAGCTTCTATGCCTTTTGCAAGATATTACAAAAAGCGAGACAAGAGAAGTTTCAACAGGCTGTCAATTCAGGAGGTCAAAACGTAGTTATGAGTAGGTGAACTGCTCATCAAGATTATGTAATGCAGGTTACCCTAAGAAATATGACAGTCATGTTTTTGTCCCCCTTAAATGAGATGAACTTAGTTATGTTCCTGTTCCTTTAAAGCTTTTGGAATCTAAAGTGCCATCAACTTTTAGGTGTGATACATCTTAGCTTTTATTAGAATTTTACCATGATGGAAGTAATTTAGACTCTGTTCTTGAAGAAACTGTTTCAGGTAGCACACTGCATGCCTACAGTATTCCTCTACCTAGAGGGCAGATTTATCTAGTTATGTGAAAAAGTAAGTACACCCCGTTGAATTTTTTCAACTTTTTTAACATATTTCAACATACAGATATTTGATCTTCATTTCAACAATACTGATGAAGGAAATATAACAAATACCATGCACCATTTACATTTTGTAGTCCATTGCATAATTTAAATAAACATCAATGCAAATTTTGTGTGTGGAAAAATTAGTACACCCCTACATTTATCACTACCTCAAACCTAAAATTAGAATCAGGTGCACCAGATCAGGTGCAAATGATTATAACATTGTTAGAGAGGATCTGGGAGCAACCCATCTTATTGAAACCTCAAACATTTAGTTTGATTTGCTCTTTGTTGTTGAATTTTAGTATCACCATGGCTAGATTGAAAGAACTCTCTGAGGCCTTCAGAAAGCAGGTTATTTATGTCTATAAGTCTGGGAAGAAATTTAAAAAGAGCACCAAACAACTGGACATCAATCATTCCACTGTCTAGAAGATCATCTACAAGTGGAGAAGATTTTAAACAACTGCCTGGTTGCCCAGGCCAGGCCGTCCCAGCAAGTTCAGCCCAAGAGCAGAACTCAAGATGCTGAAAGGAGTCTCTGAGAACCCTAGAATGTTATCACATGGCCTACAGGCAGCTCTCATCACTACTGAGATCAAAGTGCATGAGTCTACCGTTAGAAAGAAGCTGCACATATTAGATCTACATGGAAGGTGTGCCAGGAGGAAACCTTTGCTGTCCAGAAAACACATCAGGGCAAGTTTGCTCCCAATCTAGGCAAAGACCAGGACTTCTGGAACAAAGTGCTCTGGACAGATAAATCAAAGATAGAGTTATGTGGCCACAGTACCAGAAGACATGTTTGGTGAAAAGCAAAGACAGTATTTCACCAGAAGAGCCTGATACTAACTGTAAAGCATGGTGGCAGACATGTTATGGTTTGGGGCTTCTTTGCTGCATCAGGGCCTGGGGAGCTCACCATCACAGAATCCTCTGTGTATATTGTACACAGAGGGTGCTTGAGGATAATGTGAGACCATCTGTCAAAAGACTAAAGCTCAACCAAAAGTGGACACTGCTACATGACAGTGACCCTAAACATTCCAGTAAATCCCCCAGGGAATGGTTGGGAAAAAAAAGAAAGAAATGGAGGGTTCTGGAATGGCCTGGATCTAAAGCCTGGATCTAAATCCCATCGAGATACTGTGCGGTGATTCGAAATGGGCTGTGCATGCAAGAAACCACTCAAACATTGCATAGCTGAAAAAAATTCTGCATGGAGGAGTGGGATTCCTCCCACTCAACATAGGAGACTGGCAGACAGTTGTAAGAAACATCTATTTGAGGTTGTTTCTGCCAAAGGGGGCGATTAGAGCCAAGGGTGTACTTACTTCTTCCACAGAAGGAAATGAAATGTCTGTTAATTTTTTGTTGAATAAATGATTGCAAAGTCAAGTCTTCATAGGTTTTTTTTTGTTCAATTACATTGCTTTTATCTTTATATACTGTATGAATGAAGATAAAATATTGTTATGTCCACATTTGTTAAAAAAGAAAAAACACTTTATATGGGGTGTACTTACTTTCTCACATGACTGTACGCTTACATTTTGGTTAAGGCAACTTTTCTTCCCAAAGCGATTGGCTCCCCTTAAACATTGTAATAATCTCTGATACAGTTGGTATATGACTGTAAATAAAAAGTTACATTTATATGGATTTTCTCTGCAGTCTTTACTGCCTTTGGGTTATGGGACAGAAAAACAGAAGAAACAAAATGAAATCCTTAACACAATTATGTGTGATAATCAACCTTTTAGCCAAATATCTGATCAACAAAATGTACATGTTAGTGCATTTTAGTATTTTATTTCCTAGAAACTTATTTGGCAGACTTAGGAAAATATGAAAGATGTATATGGCTTAGGAGCACCAAAATACTGGCTCAAATGCTATTGCACTACTACAGAAATACATTTAATGGAATTTTAGACCTGCTTATGAATAATTTATTAGGACACTCTGGCAAAGATTTTTTTTTTCTTTTTCTCTGATTGGGATTATATTACATCGTGAAGGGCAGTAAGGTTTTTGTGCGACTGGCAGCAGAAAGTGAAAACAGATAATGTCTAATTTAGCAATTCTAGCTGCTTTTATCTAATAAGCTACAAAGCCTGCCTGCCTGCCTGCCTGCCTGCCTTCCATCCTTGTGCCGCCAGACTCCATGACAACTCTGGGCAGCTCACAGTATAAAACAAGTAACAATAAAAAATACAATACAAGTAAATAAGATTGGTATCCAGCCAAACAATACACAATATAGACAGAAACACATGTAGCAAAGGGACCACATCTGCTCTATCCCAAGGCCTGGTAGAACAGCCAGATTTACAAGGCCTTCTGTAAGCAATCAGGATGGAAGCCACACAAATCTCTGAAGGTAACCTCATTCCAGAGGGCAGACACTGTGACAGAGAAGACATTCTTCCTGGGTCCCAACAGATGGCATTGTTTAACTGAAGGGACCTGAAGCTTTTAGCAAATGGGCAGAAACCATGGGAGACAGGCGGTCCCTCAAATAACCTAGCCCTATGCCATGTGGGGTTTGTAACCAGCACATTGAATTGCACCTGGAAGCACAATGGCAACCAGTGCAGCTCATGAAGCAATGGTGTTATGTGGGCATATCAAGGCATGCCCATCACTGCCAGCACCAGTGTTTTCTGGACCAGCTGAAGTTTCAAAGTGGTTTTAAAGGGCAGCCCCATGTAGAGTGTACTGCAGTAGTTGACTGATGAGGTAACTAGGGCATGAGTGAATGCCTGAATCATCTCCCAATCCAGGAAGGGGTGCAACTGTTGCACAAGAAGCTCTGCAAAGACCTTCTTGGCCACAGCTGCCGCCTGACCTTTAAGCAGGAGCTGGGAGCCAAGATGGCCCCAGATTGCACATCAGTCTTGAATGGGGAAGTGCAACCTCATACAAGATTAGAGATGGAAAATCCCTGGATTCGGGAGGCCTTAATATCCACAGTCATTCAGTCTGACAGGATTAAGTTGGAGCCAGTTTCCCCTCATCCAGACCCACACAGCCTCCAGGCACTGGGACACAGACACTTGACATCATCACTTGGCCCACTCAGGGTCCATATATATATATATCTGGGTATCATCAGTGTATTGATGATACCGGACCCCAAACTGGCAAATGATCTTGGTTTCATGTAGATGCTGAACAGAAGGGGAGAGAGTATCTTACAACACTGACTAGAACCAGCCATGAAGGAAGGAAGGGAACCACTGTAAAATACTGTTACCAATTCCCAACCCCCACAGCCAGTCCAAATGGATACTGTTATTGATGGTGTCAAAAGTCATTAAAAGATCAAGGAGCACAAGGAGGGCTGCACAAGCCCTATCCTGGCTCAACCAAGGATAATCAACAAGCATAACCAAGACTGTCTCTGTACTAAATCCCAGCCCGAAACCTCACTGAAACTGAGATAATTGCCTTCTCCAGGGTTCTCTGCAACTGCAGTCCGATCATCTTTTCAACAAATTTCCTTAAAAAGGGAAGATTGGAGACAGGATGATAAACGTCCAAGGACACTTCTCCTGAGGAGAAGCACACCACTGTATCTTTCAAGACTGAAGGCACCACCCCCTCACAGGCCAGCACCACAGCATCGTCCTAACTGAAGGTAATCTCCCAGGCCACCTTAACAACTCAGGAGGAACCTGGGTCTAATAAACAGGTGACCAAACTAATTATATAGCAAGATAATAAGCTACATGTAATTCTGTTAAATTATTCAAATGGAAGAATTCATCAAAGAGATGGAAACAAGAAATGAAATACTTCCTACCCTGAATTCAGCCGGCAAGGCACACTCTGCTAGCAGAGCCAGGTCTTCCTGCAACCGTGAATTACCTGATGGTTCAATTGTCAGCACCTTCACACAGGTCCCTGGCTTGGAAGAAACTGAAAGATACAAAGCAAAAGTATCAAAATTTTAAAAACTTGAATATTTTATCAACATGTCCTTCTAATATGAGCTAGTGTGGTGTGTTAGTCTGTGATTTACATACATATTTTGGAGTAAGTAATATCATGCAAAATACAGAAAAGGGGGGAGATATAGTAAAAAAAAAAAAAAATTAAAGACATGAGAAAAAAAATACCATTAAGTATAGTTTACACAAACCATTCATTATATCTTTCTATCCTTTATTCCACTGCATCCATTCACATGTATAATCATTAAATTATGGACTATTTGCACTCCAAGCATTGGTTCATGCACTTTAAGAGAGTCCATTATTTCTGAGCATTATTTACATTTCTAAGTAGAGTTTAATTAGAATTTAATTAAATTAAAAATTTAAAAGCTCATTTAAAATACTTGTTAAAATAAATATTAACAAAATAAAAATGTAAGAAGATAGACCCCCACTGTCTCTTTGCAACTGGTCCTTGCGCTTACAATTGCCACATGATTGCCAGAGAAGATGGCAGTAAAATTGCAAGTTGTGGTCACGTGATGTCTCACTTAAAGACCATGGGTGATTTACTTAACAACTGCAGCAGGAGTGATGTTAAGTCCAGCATGGTCACATGATGTTTCGCTTAATGCACCACTTAGCGACAGAGTTGCTGGTCCCAATTGTGGTCATTAAGCGAGGACTACTTGTATTGTTAATTCAAATAGAAAGTGGAACAAGTTTCTGTCAACCTGTTTAATTTATGACCTTGTTCAACTTGTTGGACAAAGCTTAAAATCTTTTCACTCTTCTGTATCTGAGCACTGAAATTCAGTGCTGCTGCTTGCTTGACTGTTTTAATCTGATCTGTGCTAGTTCTTGCCAGAAATTTCTTACCAGCTATTTGATTTTCTGAGTTTTGTTTAAGTCAGTAGGGGGTACTCATTTTAATTTCTTGAAGACTTTTAAGACTTGTCAGTGCTTATATTGAGATCTTTGGGGGCTTTTTGATAATTTTTTTCTTCTTCTCACAAGGCTACTTGAAAATATTCCCAAAATGAAATGAATTATGACAAAGATCTTTGAGTTTTCTGATCTCCTGATCTTTGACCAAGCTGATGAAGGGCTCTTAATAGTATTTCTTTAAGTGTAAATTTGGCAAAATCTAGCATTTATACCCTTAAGAGGCCCACCTTCTTTTCAAACTTTCTTTCAAACTGAGTTTGGTCTGGTGACTCCCAAGGAAGTGGGGGATTTATATCCCATCTTTCCTCCAAAAACTCGAGGCAACATACATAGGGCTCTCCCTTCACTTTATCTCCACAAGAGCAACTGTGTGAGTGGGCTAAGGAGGAATGCTGGGCTCCAAATTGCCTAGCGAGTTTCCATAGTAAAGATGGACTTGAACCTAGCTCTCTCCTGTCCTAAAGGCCTAAACCAGATTTTGTTCTTGTGTGGTTGTTTGGTCACTTCCAACTCTTTCTGACCTGCCAGGCATCAATTGGCCAGGACTGTTTCTCAGCAACTACTTGTTTGAGTACCTTGAGTTCTTTGAATCATGCTTATGTTATCAGATATAGCATCTAGCCAATTACCTTCCATCAGCTTCTTTTTCAACTGCCTTTAATTTTTCCAAGTTTCAGGGTCTTCTCTGATGACTCTTGCCTTTGAATTATGTGTCTAAACTATTTAAGCTTTAGCTTCATTATTAGTGCTTCCAGCGGGCAGCATGATACTATGAAGACCCAACTGACTTAAAACTAAACTACTTCAAACCCTGCCCACTTCCATTAGAAGAGTTAACTTTAGCTTGATAGTCTCCGCACTCAATGCAATTTCAAGATTCAAGGGGTATATACAGGAGACAGTGTTTTATTGCCATGACCCATTTGTTTCTTTTTACCACACACTGAAGACATTTTATTTTGATGGGCTTTAATCAACTGTGCAATTTTAGACACTGTGGTTACCAGTTCTAGTATTTCAATCCATTTCATATTGTGAAACAGACAAATTTACTGTTGGTAATTAATATAAGAGAAATGGCCCCTCTTCCATTTTCCTATAAAGAATGGCAGTAAGATAGGGAGACTTACCAAATTCATATACCTTTTTACATTTGGTTTCCAAGTCTTCAATGAGATCCTGGAGCTGACATTGTTTGGCCAATCTCTTACAGTCATTCACATATTCTACATCTAGGTCTAAACGGCCTGGTAAACAAAAGAACCGTGCTAATTGTCCTTTCACTGAAACCTTTCAATTCATCCAAGTTACCGTTTACCAACATCTAACTCACTCTCTCCCTCCATTCAAACCATAGCTATAAACTTAGGCTCCAGCACCACCCCGTGGCTTAAAAATATCACCATTTATACTTTTGGGAACAGTACAGATTATATAAGTATCTTAGAGCTGTCTTCTAAACTACTTTATTAACATGAAGCTTTAGAGAATTCTACTCTTTTACTGTTTTTAACTCTTTATGTCTTTTGTTGGCTTTTTTCCACTGGAAAGCATACTAAGTGCTTTACAGCTACCAATAATTGTGTTACTAAATTTCAATGTCTGAGGCAGGTTCTCACTGTGAATACTTGAAAAAGTTATCCAAACCTCCATTTAGGCATATAAGAGACATATATAAAAACAAAAACCTCTCATTCCCTCTCTTTCAAAACATTCCAGAAATCCCAACCACATTCACTTTGGTGATTATTACCATTTATTTATGGTGATAGATCGGGAAAGCACTTTAGTGATATCACAGCATTACAATCCACCCAATCCGGCTCTGAGCATCCAAAACACTTTTTAAGTATAATCCAGAGCAAAAAAATGTTGCCCACCCATGATCTATTCACTCCTGATATCTTTCAAGAAATTCCAAAGAATCTAAAACTTTGAAAGAAAATATAAGCAGGAAATTTATGTAGAACTTATTGTAAAGAAGAAATAAAATCTAAATGCAGCAACCATAATTTTAATATGAGATTTAGATTTACCTGTATAGAGGTATTGTAGAAGGGAACTAAAGGCTGCTGGGTTGATCTGTACATGGAACAAATGAGTTACATACAAATTTATACAACAAACTTTGGAAAGAAATACTAATATAAATGAGACCTAAACTAGAAAGTAAACAGGGCCTAGAAAATTCAGGTTGCTGAATTTGGACAGCTACAGTTGGTGCAAAATGCAGAATCATTAGTAACAATAGGCAACTCTCATTATGGCCATATACAACCCCTGCCATGTGGGTTACACAGTTTACTGGCTGGCTTCTGGCTATAATTCAACATATTGGTGGTTATCACCTACAAAGCTCTGTGTGGCTTAGGGCCTATTTGAAGGACCATCTGCCTCCCACAGTGTCTGCCCACCTTGGGCGCTCTGACAGAGTTGGCTTGCTTCAGATTCCATTAATTAGGCAATGTCATCTAGCGGGACCCAAGAAGCAGGACTTCTCTGTTGCTGCTCCTGCCCTTTAAAACAGCCCCCTCCCCCAGAAATCCACATGGCTCCCACTTTGCCCACACTTAAGCATTTTTTAAAAAATGTGGCTTTTCCCCCAGGCCTTGGGTTAAGATGGATGGATAGGCCCCTTTGAGGAGGACTTTAAGAATGGTTTTGTTCTGTTGGGTGGCCACTGTTTTATGAATATTTTTTATGTTTACAGACTTGGTGCTCTTTTAACTTTATGAAGCTGACCGGAGTCACTGGGAGTTGGGTGGCCAAAAAAATGAACAAACAAACAAGCAAACAAATAAAGAAATACCCTTGGGCAGTTAAATTTTAATGGCAAGAGGTAATCTTTTCACAAACTGTGTAACCAGTTGGATCAGATTTAGGAATGTCCAACAGGGTGGCAGAAGCAGACTCTTCTTCCTAACACTTTCGCCATCTTCAGGAGGACACGTCAAGCTCCCATGCAGCATTTGCTGAAGGCTGGATGGTCTGCATGAGAAGTGAGTTGGGAAACTGGCTTCCCATAATTTTAATAAAATTTGTTTTTTGGGATGTAGACTGCCCATGAAAGACCATCTTTCTGACTTTACTTTAATTTAAAATACTGTAGAGAAATATAAAACAGAAGCTCAGTTTCCAGTACCTATTAGTTCTAATTCACATGCATTGCACACTGATGTGTCTGAAAGTGGAATTGTGAGATATGGACAGCAAACGCAACTTGATTATTACCAAAACTTGTTAGCATGATCTCGCTGGTAATCCATAATTCCACCACTTTGCAACACAATTTGTTGTCATAAGTTTCTGGCAAAGGGTAGGTAAGAAACTGTCAAATATAAAAATATTCAAGAACAAACAAAGCTTGGGTTTCTTACCAGTGGATGTTTCAGTGCTATGACATTCTTCCCCTTCCACTTGGTTTCAAACATTTCTGCAAAATAAGCACTCCGGGCACCAAGTACACAGCGATGGGCGCAGAAAGACTTCCCGTGAACAATAAAAACAATATCACTGTGGTAACCCTGTTCTAGAAGCCTGCAAGGAGATTGAGAGAGAAAAGTAATTTCATGATTAGACAAGAATTGTGCTGAATAATTCAACTAAACAGTTTTGTGCACTGAGAGTATACATCACCACCTTTTTTTCCCCAAAGAAAAAGATTAAAGCTGTAAAACAGCATTATTAATATTGCATTTGATGAATCCTATTTATTTTTCTTATTGTATTTTTTATTACAGTTTTTATTCTGGATGATAAATTCTTTAAGATATAATTCACTAATCACAACTGTATGAGGAAAGAAAAGTATTAAGCACCACAATAGCAGTCTTACACCATTTCATCTGCTGAACCACTTAAAGTCCTGGCAATCAAATTCTGCACTAATCCTCTCCAAAGGCTCTTTAAAGAAGCCATGTCTTTTCCTGGGCTTGCACAGTAACTGCACAAACCACTTCTTCAACTCAAACATGTATTTTTCTGAGCCTATGCAGATATTGGGCAAGGAACAACAGACAAGTAGAGAGAAGAACTGAATACTGCATACTTCTACATAACATAGTGCCATAACCTATAATTACCATTTGTGCTATGTGTAGGCATGATAAGAAATAGAAGACAATTATACAGCCCTGTCTGAAGATGACTCTTTTGCCAACATCAGAATACATCCCCTTACCGCTGAAGAAAGGCATCATAGTAGTCCCTCTTCATGCACTTTGCTGTGATCTGCTTATACTCCTTCAACACCCGCCGGATAGTATCACTCAGAGCTCCATATAAGCAACGCTCACCATCAAAGGTGTTTGCTTCACATTTTGCACCTGTCAGGAAGACCAGTTTGCATAATTATATGTACCGGATTACATAACACATTTTTATCACTACTATTTTTGGAAGGGTGAGGAACAGAAATGAGATAACTTCTTTAAAGCCTTTAGATACCACTGCAATTTTTTTAGGTCCAAAGAAGAGCTTATGAAACAGAACTAAATTCCATCCAGTCTCATTCACTTAAGAGCTCACTTAAGACTATGGTGTGAGGTATCTTCAATATTTTAGAGAAAATACATTTTTATGGAGTATGAATTAGACCAAACTTATAAAAATGCCAGTAAGACAGAAACAAATATCTGAAATCCTGTAGCAGGCAACTTTTATACAGTTTAAAAGTATTAAGTGAAGCTGGGTTATCTGGCTGAAATAATAGAGAAAAGTCAATTTATATACAGAATACAAGAGATGTAGAAAAACAATAAAATAATTTGACTATATCATCACATAGTGTTAATACAGTGTACTCAACCCTATCAGCTACATTGGCTAGGGAATCTTCATTTCTAGGTAACTGGCCTACATGTAGCTTGTGTTAAATTGTTTAATTGTAAAACATTTAAACATATATCCCTAATTTTAGAAAGCAGCAAGTCATCCCAGCAATACATACATGTATTAGGACATGAACCTGTTTTATGATTTAAACCATAATCTCCTAGTTTAACGTCTGACCTTTACTTTCTTGGGTAAACTTTCCTGTAATAAGAATTATATGAAGCTAACTGCACTCCTTTTTAATATATTTTTCCTTGCAACCAAATTATTATGAAACAGTGTATTAATTCTCAAGAAGATATGGGTAAAGACCAGACACGGTGAGCTACAGCTTGATTTAGATGGATCTCTATATGCCAAAACAGCTATTCTTGGTTTTGAGGCTTCTTTTACTATCCACTTGATAGATTACAACAGCTAGCAATTTCCAGCTTGCTTTTAAAGTTGGATTTATTTCTACTGTAAGAGTTAGACCAATTAGATCTCCCTCTAATCTAGTTTAGCCCTAGGCCTCCTGGATGCAGCAATATGAAAAAGAACAGAAACTTCATAACATAAAATGTCACCAAGCACTATCCTGGCCTTAAAAAAAACAAATACAAAAAACTCAGATCCATATTAAGGGGAAAAAGACTTCAAAAAAATAAAATTTCAGTCTCTTCGTGTTGGCAACAAGCTGAAAGTAACTACAGTTTTTCACCATAGTAAGATTATTAACTGACTTTACTTTTACAGTTTCAATTCTAGAGGGCAAAAAGTAACCACATATATTTATTTCCAGAAGAGTATATCAGACTCCCTTACCATTGGCTAGAAGATATTGCACAAGCTCTTCATGTCCACAGAGACAAGCATAATATCTATAAAAGGGAACACTAAGATCAGAAATATACTAATACAAATAAAATCTTTACAGAATAATGCATCATGAGCCCCAGAAGCTTATCCACAGCACCAGTTCTGCAACTGAATGAAAACTCTAGAATAACATGAAATATTAGTCCCTTCCAAGTTATTGCTCTAGTGCCTTTCAATATGAAAAAGCCAGAGCAGAATAAAGTACTGTCAGCCACACACACATGTGAAAGTCGTGAACATAAATAATAGAATCCTAGAGGTCAGATATTTTAGAGATAATCTAATCCAATCCCCTGCTCAGTGCAGGATCTGCTTGAGCAACTCAAAGATGAGCATCCAGCCTGTTTTAAGATCTCCAGGGAAGGAGAACTTATCATGCCATGTGGCAGCCTGTTCCACTGGCTGACAGTTCACATAACCAGGAATTTCCTCCAGACATCTATCCTGAAACAGCTTCCTTGTGGCTTTAGCCCCAATCCCCTGCACCAAGCAATGGAAGATAAGTCTACTCCCTACTTCTGTGTGACCATCTTTCAGATACTTGAAGCTTGTTCTAATACCTCCCCTCAATCTCTACTGGAGCTAAACATACTCAGGTTCTTTAACTGTTCCTTGTAGGCTTGCTTTCCTGACCCTTCACCATCCTGGTAGCCTTCCTCTGAACTTGTTCCACTTGTCCTTTTTAAGAAGGACTGGACACAGTACTCCAAGTGGGGTCTGACCAGGGCAAAGTAGAGTGGAACAATTACTTCCTGTGATTTGGACTTTATGCTCCTGTTAAGGCACCCCAAGACAGCAAATTCCTTTTTAGCAGCTGCATCACACTGCTGGCTCACGTGTAACTTGTTGTCATTAAGGATATCCAAATTCTTTTCAAATGCACCACTGTCAAGCCAGGTCTCCCCCACCATGTTAAGATATTACAATCATGATGATAAAGCATTCAAACAGCCAAAAGATTGTTGCTGCATTTGCCACAGATTATCCCTACATTACCAAACTTTCAATACCAAAGTTTATTTTTATAAAGCTGTCTAATTTTGTTGTATGCATATGTAAAATACAATTATTCAGTTCAACTACAATATAGGATGATACCCCTCAATAAAACTCAGGTTAGAACTATGCAGATGTAGCAAACCCATGAAAGATATCTTGGTTCCCAAGTACTCTCACTAATTGTACCACTGAGTTTACACATCACATTAAATCATAATCTGGCTTGTTTGGTACAGTACTGACTTTGCATATTCTAGAACCAAACTCATATGGTTTATTCAGTAAGCCATGATCAAAACACCACAGCATAGCATGACTGTCTCACAACGCAAGAAATATATTATATGATAGTTGGGAAGAAAGAACTGATATTCCCCCCACTCATCTCCAATGAACAGTACCAAGAAAATGGCAGATTTGATACTTTTTAAAAAGTATAAATGTTCTGCTCCTTTTATGCAAGACTTCCAGAACATATCACATACATAATAAACATTTTAACAGCAATCTCTTATAAGAAATAACACTCAGCCCTACATTTAAAAACACAGCTAAA
Organism: Liasis olivaceus; assembly: GCA_030867105.1. Taxonomy (NCBI): domain Eukaryota; kingdom Metazoa; phylum Chordata; class Lepidosauria; order Squamata; family Pythonidae; genus Liasis; species Liasis olivaceus. The sequence goes on along the minus strand of CM061348.1, from coordinate 44,035,800 downwards.
AAGCTGACAGTTGACCTGTGTATATTGAAAGATCTTGTCCTGGCTCTGGAAAGACAGCCAGGTTACTGCCAGCAAAATTTTACCTGGAGAATTCATCTACAGTAAGAGACCCTTCCCCAGTCTCATGTTGAGAACTCAAGCTAAAGAAAGGTGCAAGTAATATTAGGCTGTCCAGAACTTGCTTAAGGTTTTAAGGCAAAAAATACCACCTTGGATTTTTCCTAGATTCAGACTGATGGTGAAAACAACTGTTTCAGGACTGATGCGAATGCACAATATTCCAAGCATATACTTGGAGAAAGTTATTTTTGCCTACCTCATGGATGGCACATATCCTCACCAATCCCACAATGTTGTCCTTCAACCACTACTAATGCAAAGTAAATTTACAAAAGCTGTTTCCTCACCACCCTCTGAAAAACTGTTTTCATTTTTTCCCCTCATTTTCAAGACTGATGAAACCCACATTCCAATGAGTTAATCCTGTGCTAGTGGGTGTTTGTTTTCTCACTGGAGAGACTGCCGGCCACACTTTATGCCTTGTACATCTAGTTGGCATTTCATTTAGCTCAGCTTACTAACATGCTGTCATGAACTATGCTATAGGGCAAAAGCTCTCAAATGCAATTTTGCTGATACACTGCTCTCCAAAAGTTTGCTGAGATACACTTCTCAGGGTGATGATGCACAGCTTTTCTGTTTGGGAACAAGAGACACATGCTAACCGTTTCTTTGCTTTGCTTTCTGTGAAGAGAGGGTTAAGGGATATTTGTTAATTCACAAAGCACAGGAAGCAGTTGGCCAACTTGATAGAGAAAGGAGCACTAGTCTGCTAGCACTCTCTTAGATAGCAAATGGCTAACTAAGACCGAGCAACAATTGAAGATGTTCTCTGCAAACTCCAGACTCACAAATTTGAAGACAACCTGAAAAAAAATGAGATCTGCAGGCAATTAAGACAATGCAAAATCACAAGTTTGTATTAAATTGCATTACAAATGAATGGTAAATGGAAATGCTTATGGTGCGACAGATCTCATTGTGCAATTCTAGAGATCCTTATGCTATCCTGCCCCTTATGTCGGTCATTTTGCTTCTAGAAAAGTACTGTTCTGAACGTAAGTTGAAAGCAAATATGAGAATTATTGCTTCCATGCTACCAGCCAATTCACATTAGCAGGGATTTCTAGCAACCTATTCAAATGGTGGCCATACTGAAGCAATGATAGAAACTCTACCGTCACCCAGAAGGTTCTTTACAGATGAGGAAAATTATCCAGGTTTACAGAGGGACTAGACATTGGAGTGTTATTCATACGTATAACCTCGGAGAGATTACTTACAATATTTACAACGAAAAACATTTTCTTTTTAAAAAATAACAGAAGGCAGGTAGGAAAATGCTGCGAATGCTGAAAGACCTTAGTTTTTCTTAAATTCCTGTGTAAGTTACCAAACAGTATGCGTGTCTCAAGACCAAAGCACTCACAAAGGGGTACTGTCCCATTTGTCTCGGACATTGATTTCAACATCTCTCTGTTCAAGAAGGTATCTGAAAGACAGACAGACAACATTGATAACTAAGAATCTATTCCAGCCTGCTTCAGTCACAGCTCCAGTGTTGCTTTTTGTATTAAAAAAGTGTCCCATAAACAGTGCCCCCTCAAAGCCTGATCCCAAATAAGTGAGTCCACCAAAAATATTTTTTGCACATTACACTAATTCTACTGCCTTCCATTTCTCATCCAACTTTTTAATGTACGGGGAAATCATATAACTTCAGAAGTTCTTTAAGGTTATCTATCAAAGATATTATTGATATGGGCACAAATATTGTCCATTTATATTAGGAGCATGAGAAAATTTCCTGGTGATATTAACATCTTTGGTTATGATCTTTCTTGGCTGCTATATATATTTATTTTTTGTATTGTTTGTACTTGGTTTTAATTGATTTTATGATTGTTTGCTACCCAGAGTGACTTGTTTGAGATGGGTGGCCACAGAAATTGAATAAAATAAAAGCTTGCAGCAAAAGTTGCATTGGTTTCCATTTTGTTTTCAGGTGCAATTCAAGGTGCTAGTTATCACCTTTGTAATCCTCATGGCTTGGAGCCTTATCATCTCTAAGAGTGCTTACTCCAAATAGAATCTGCCTGCTCAAGGCACGCCTGCAGAAACACATGCTCAGAGTTCCCATTCCCCAGGAATTAAGGTGGGAGGAACTTGAGACAAACATTTTCTACAGAGGCTCCCCTATTAAGGCATTTCCTAATACCAGATATAAGATTCGCTCCTTCACACCTAGCATTTAGGAAATTGGCTCTTTCAGACAGCATTTGGACTGGGAAATGAGGAATGCGTGAACCAGAGGTGACTGGTGCCACAGCAAGGATATAATACTATTCATGATTTTTAAGATACCATTCTACTGATATAAAAATATAATATTATTGTACAGATTTATATTATTGTTATATTGTTTTGTTTAGGGTTTAGATTTGTACTGACTGAAGCAGCATAAAAGCCTGTGAAATAAATAAATAAAAAATTGAAAAAATAATGCATCTTTATTTTTGGTTTTTGGAAAAATCCTTTAAAAAGAGAGAAAAAAATGTATTATACCAATAGAAGAGAATATGTGTAGCTCAGGGTTGAACTGTGGAGTCCTTGGGGTTCTCTGAGCTTGGTTGTTTTCTTGCAGACATTTCATTACCCGATTAGGTAACATCTTCAGTGCTAGAAGGGAGTGGGGTTTGCTATCTGTCTATATACAGTAGCTTGCCCTGTCAGTGTCGGGGGGGGGGGGTGTTATTTTTTTCTTGGTAGTTCCTAGATTAGGCTATTGTTTACTGCTTGTTTGTCTGAGTTGGTAGTTCTTTGATTAGGGTATTGTTTACTGCTTGTTTGTCTGGTGTTAATCCTGGTGTTAATCCCTGTTCATCTGGGTGTTGATGCTGGCAAGGTGGTGTTCTGGTCTTTCTGTTTCCTTTTTATTGTCTCTTTTGAATGGTGTGTAAATGTTGCTTATCTATATGTGCCTGTTGATGTTTGACTTGTCTGAATACCAAGGAATACCAGGAATTCCCTCACATTTTTTGGATTTAGCTTGGTCTAAGATGCTGACAGATTCTCAGTTGAAACTATGGTTGAGTCTGTCCAAGTGTTGTGAGATTAAGGAGTTTTCATTGTGTCTTCTGACTGCTAGTTGATGTTCATGGATATGCTCTGCTAGTCTTCTGCCTGTCTGTCCTACATAGTGGCTGTTACAATCCTTACACTGCATGTTGTAGATGACTTCTGTCTTTTTCTTCTTGGGCTATGGGGTCATCTGGTTTACTTCAGATGTTTCGGAGGGCTTTAGTTGGTTTGTATGCTACAGTGATGCCATGTGGTTGTAAAAGTCTGTTGGTTGTTTCTGAGATGTTTCTGATGTACAGCAGTGTTATCCTTTTCATAACTTGTGTTGGTTATCCTATAGTGGGTTGAGTGGTCAAGCACTTTTTGATAAAGTTGTGTGGATATCCATTTTGTTGGAAGATGTTATACAGGTGATCTGTTTCCTTTTTTCTGCTGTTCTGGGTTGCTGCAGTGTGTTCGTCTTGTCTGAATAATGTTCTTACACAGCTCCTCTTGTGGGATGTTGGGTTGTTACTTTGGTAATGGAGCATTTGGTTAGTGTGGGTTGTTTTTTTGATAGACTTGTGCTTCTAATTTGCCCTTTATATAAACAGGGAGCAAACCCCACACTCACTAGCACTGATGATGTTACCTAGTCAAGTAATGAAACGTCTGCAAGAAAACAACCAAGCTCAGAGAACCCCAAGGACTCTACAAATGTATTATAATCAGACTGTTGAATTAGGATTCTGATTGTTTTAATTTACCCTTCAGAAAGGGAAAAATTAAGAAAACCCTAAACTTTTTGAAAAAAAATGGCAACATTTAATGTACTAAATTGGATTATTCTCTGTGCAATATTGTCTATTACTATTGCCTTTGGGTGTTTTGGCTTTTATACCTCAGATTTTTAAAAAATGTTTTTACTTATTCTAGCAATATTGGAATTAACTGACTGTGCCTGTTTGTGATACTATGTATTTCATAGCATTTAAATCTGATTAAATCTGTTATAATCAGTATTAAATTAATGGACATTGCTTATTATGAAATAAATTTTTAGACTTCGATAACTATAAACCAGCTGATAAATTATTCTTATAGTGCTGACTTATACATACCCATAATTTTATAAATTGCTAACAATTATTATTAGCTTACATTTGTGATTATGTTCTGTTATGAAGTAACAGCACTGCTTTCTTGTTACAGGCTGTACTGAACACATCTACTGGAAAAGCAGCAGACAGATTGAAGTTATCATCAAACAATAAATAATATGTAATTTTAGGATAAGACTATATGTTTATAAATTGCTTCAAAGCTCACCTCACATATACCTCTCTTTTCTTAATGATCTAGCTGTCTTAGGATATCTAAAGTTGTCAGCTGTTTTAGGGATGAAGCTGAGCTGATAACCAGAAAGAGGAAAACACTTTCTTTTTAGAAAGATTGTAAGAACCAGGGGCTCAGGTAGGTGGCAGCATCTAGCATATCTTGACTGATGTAAAAACAGAGCAAAACAAAACCCTAAATTAGGTTCCTCCTGGTTAGTAATTGGATGGTAAACCACTAGGGATAGACAAAGAAATCAAAGAAACATCCCAGAAGGCAATGGCAAACCACTTCCATGTCTTTGCCAAAAAAAAAAAAAAAAAATGGCATTGACATATCCATCAAGTCACTAGGAAGTGAACTTAATTAAGGGGGACTTTACATTAAGAACATTGGACTTCCCACTACTGACATGAAACAACTTGAACAAGAGACATACTAATACCAAACAGCAGTTGCTTTGGGAGATAAGTACATGTGGGCAGGCCAAATGGTAGGCTCATCGTAACAAAGTTAAAACAGCATTGCTTCTCCCATCATCTTTGGGCCCCAGATATTTAATATATGCACATTTGTCTTATTATCTAACACAAGAATCTTACAAATACTTGAAATGATCAGATGTGCGGAGTATGTGTTTACACTTTGCTACTGTTGGAAGAGAGAGAAAATGGAAAAAGGAGTGATGACTGTTAATGAAAATTACCTAGTGACTTCTAACAAACCAAGTTAAATATGACCCAGGCATTTTTCCACTGAATATTTTAATATATGTAGTGTGATAAGAAACTTTAGTCACCATTAAAAATGGTGTTAATGCCTCTATTAAACACCTAACTACTGTTCTACTGAACGTTACAAAGAGGCACATGTTCCACATATATAGCCCATTTCCAGCTCCCTCCCGAATGCCTGTTCTCAACCTATTATACTAAAATACAGTTTTCATTCTACATTTCCATCAACGTAGGCAACCTTTCCCTTGCATGCCACAGAACAAACGGTTGCATTTCCTATTACCCCTAGAATGATGGTAAAATAAGTAATTAATAATTAGAAGCACTTTCTGTTACGTGCCTGGAACACCCTCGTCCACATTCTCTCTTCATACGTTGGAAGAAAAGTCTGAAAATGGGTCTAGTTTTCTTGCAAGAACCACTTCGAAAAGTTCTCCCCATTAAACAGGCACGCAACGACTCTCAACAAAGGCAAGGGCGGCAAGCTTTTCATTCCACCCCGTACCGCAACAGCCAACCTGCCGCGGGCGCTCAGCCAGCCCCAAACTCCCGCCTCGGCCCGCCCGCAGCACCCCTTAAGCCCCGGGCCAGGCCTCACCGCACGCGACAAACGTCGCCCTTCTTGCAGCTGGTGAAGAGGTCGCTGGTGTCCATGGCCCGGCGAAAAGCGCCGCATTGGCCCGGCCTGGAGGGAGCGAAGGCTGCTTCGGGGAGGGGGCCGAAGAGGCCGCCCGAGCAGGACGGATGTAAACACGACGGCAGGGGCTGAGCCTGCCAAGGCCGGCCCCGCGCTCTCCTCCCCGGGACGCGGCTGCACGCAGGCCCGCCCCTCTCGCCGGGTTTGCAGGACGCTGGACCTCGCGGCGGGAAGTGCTCCGCCTCGCCCGCCCCGTTGAAAGGCGAGCCGGACGGCAGTTCTCAAGGCCCCGCCGGCGCTCAGGACGGTCCCACCCAGGCGGCGGCGGCGGCGGCTCGCCCTCTTTGGACGCTACTCGCGCCGGAGGAGCGCGCACCGGCCTGGTACCCCGCAGTCTGCGCGCCTCGGGATGCGCAAGTCACGCCCTGGGATTCACGCGTCGCCGCTCCGCGACCTTCGCCCGAAAGAGGCGGTGCTGTTCTTTTTAAGGCTGTAAGAGACGACGGGCCGGGAAGCCTTTCCCTCTAATCCGGAAGCTGGCCCTATTTAAAGCGAGCGGGCGCTGCAGAAGCGACCGAAGCGGGAGCCCGTGCTGGGGGCTTGATTTTAAAAAGGACATAAACTTAAAACGCTTATGAAGGCAGCCAGCCCTTGAAAGGAAGAGCCGCTAAGGAAAAAGCTGCAGAATGGAGAGAGAATTTGCGTATGAATTCAACGCTGGGAACCAGCATTTTGTACTCACCGTGCCCCTGAAATTCCCAGTCCAAGAAAACGTTAGTCACTTGCCTCGGCGCCTAATGCTTCTTCATAATTTGCCGTGCTTCGTGGAAAATGGCTTAAAAGAAGCTCTGACTAGATTCATAGAGGAGCGGTCTGTACAAGATTTTGATAGAGAAGCAGAAGCGGCCCTGGAAGCTGTAAAATCTGGTAAAATGGATTTACACCAGCTGGCGAGTGCTTGGGCCCGAGCCTACGCTGAGGCAACTTCAGAACATGCCAGACCAGAAGACCCCAGCTGGGATGAAGACTTTGCAGATGTTTATCACGATCTCATCCATTCTCCTGCCTCTGAAACTCTGCTAAACCTGGAGCATAACTATTTTGTTAGCATCTCTGAATTAATAAGCGAGAGAGACGTGGAGCTGAAAAAACTGCGAGAAAGGCAAAGGGCGGAAATGGATAAGGTGATGCAAGAACTGGGGAAATCATTAACGGATCGAGATGTAAACATGTTGGCAGCTCAGCACTTTGAATCCCAGCAGCTACTGGAGAACAAGTGGAACAATGAATTGAAACAAACCACAGCGATCCAAAAACAGGAGTACCAGGAATGGGTGGTGAAACTTCACCAGGACCTGAGGAATCCCAACAGCACTATTGGGGATGAGATCAAAGTTACTCCCAATCAGTGGAGAGAATCTGAAGAAGGAACTGGAAGACTCTTTGAGGACCAGAGGCAATTGGAAGAAAGTTTCACTATCCATTTGGGAGCACAGCTGAAAACGATGCATAATCTGCGACTGCTGAGGGCAGATATGCTAGATTTCTGCAGGCACAAGCGGAGTCACCGCAGTGGAGTCAAACTCCATCGGCTTCAAACTGCACTGTCGCTTTATTCAACGTCGCTTTGTGGTCTAGTCTTGCTTGTGGATAATCGCATCAGTTCATACAGTGGGATCAAAAGAGATTTTGCAACTGTTTGTCAGGAGTGCACAGATTTCCATTTTCCTGGAGTTCAGGAGCAGCTTGAAGTTGTTCAGCAAGTTGTACTTTATGCTCGAGCACAGCGAAGTAGCAAGTCCAAAAGACTAAACGAAGCAGGAAACAGAAACAGCGGCAATGAAGATAAATCTAAGAATGGTGAGCAGAATCAATCAAATATTTTTCCAGGGGAGTTTTACATCACCCGACATTCAAATCTCTCTGAAATTCATGTGACTTTTCATCTTTGTGTGGACGACAATGTGAGGTCAGGTAATATTACAGCCCGGGATCCTGCAATCATGGGCCTCCGAAATATCCTTAAAGTGTGTTGCACCCATGACATCACTACAGTTAGCATTCCTCTTCTGCTGATACATGATATGTCTGAAGAAATGACAATATCTTGGTGTCTGAAAAGAGCAGAGCTTGTATTTAAGTGTGTCAAAGGGTTTATGATGGAAATGGCTTCCTGGGATGGTGGGATTTCTCGAACTGTTCAATTCTTGGTACCACAGAGTATTTCTGAAGAAATGTTTTACCAACTGAGTAACATGTTGCCACAGATTTTCCGTGTGTCATCTACACTCACTCTGACGTCCAAACACTGAACTCCCTCCAATGCTCTTCAAAGGATTAATAAGATGATGACACTGGATTCATTTTAATACCTGAAACACTTCGATATCTTGGATTGTGGAAATTCCTAACTGAAGCACCTGCAGTATTAAAAAAACAAAACAAAACTGTACTTCCATGCCTTCACAAAGGGAAATGGGTAATGGGTTATTTTTCTTTTTTTGCCAGTTTGGCTTCAAGCCCTCCCACTGTATTTAATCCTGTTCTTAGGTTCTTCCAACCCTTAGATAACAAGAACTGTAGTAGTAAAGTGGGAAGCTAAAATGTCTGTGTAGCACTGGATATTAGCCAAGTTGTAATTTGGAAATATAATTATCAAAGGAAAAAGCTCTTGCTCCCCCCCCCCCCCAAGTTATAGATGTATCAACATAGAAGTTTCCTTACACTTTTGTTTTGAGTGTGACACTGTTATATATTTTATTCTTGAGGACTCTAACTCCTGCTGCCATCAAATACTTGGCTGGATTTTTGCAGCCCAGATATAGTAGTTCTATTTTAAATGACATTCTGTTTTGGTTTTGAGCTCATAAAAGAGATAAACATGGAGAATTCGTGACCATTGCAGTAAATTAAGAACTTCAACTTTTGAAACAAATAAGAGCAGGAGAGCAATTCATGTCCTCCCGACTTCATTGTGGGATTCATGCATTGTACCTAGCCATATAGCAGTTTGGTTTTGGCGTAATGTGTTGTGTGATCCCAGCCATTATAGTTTGTAAATCATGGCTTATGATTTAGAATGTGTAGAAAAATAGGATTTGCGCTGCAAATACACAGGGTATTGTTTCTATATTGTAGGTAGTGGAGATAATATCAGAACAATGCCATCTTACTTATCTTTCTGCCAATAAGCAAGAACGTTTTCCTTTAAGTACACAGATAGGCTTCTGCTGATTTGGTAGAACAAGGTGCTATTTGGTAATGGTACTTTTGGAGAAAGATGGGATGGAAGCTGAAGAAATAAATACATTACTAAAAGAAGTGTAACCATAATTTGATCTCAAATTAATTAAATTGACCAGGCATGCCTCTGTTTCCTCTAGATTAAGAAATGAGTTTGTAACCCACAATTAATATTAATTTCAATTTGGTTTTAGGTTGGTATTTTTTAAAAAAATAATTAATTAAAAATATAGTGGAGTATATACAAAAGCAAAATACATATAACCTTATTTAATTAGATTATCTAGGAACATGGATTGTATAATAGACAATTATTATGACTTGTGCATAATTAATAAGTATAAACTAAGTGAAGTAAAATCATCATGATACAGCCATTTTTGGTGGTCAGTTTTCCATTATGGAAATTTTCTAGCATATTTGTCACCATATGAAAATATTCCAATTCTTTCCTATTTTCCAGGGTTTTGCTACTATTTGTGTTTTAAAGTATTGCTTGGATTATCAAAACAAACAAAAACAAAACCTTAATGAGGCCAACTTAGGACCTAATGTGATGGCCAGAATTGTGGCTTGTCTATTTGTCAGCCTTACCAGGTAGACCAGACAGGAAGCAGGACCAGACAAACTAATTACTTTATTGTAAAGCTACATTAACAGAATCTTGCAAATCTGAATGTGCAGTTCTCCTGACTTCACCGTTACAGCCTGAGAATTTAGGGAGGGTCCCTTCTGAGCCTCTTGCTCTACCACTATGCAGCTGTAGGCTGTGCTGCCTCTTATCTGACTGTTCCCTAGACAGCATCTCTTCCCCCCATCTCCCAAGGTTTTTCCACACTATTTTTACACTATTCAATAAAAACTTAAATCCAAAAAGACTTTATTGAACCAGCACATATGATAAAATGAACCCATTTCTTTATATTTCCTCCAATAACTGGGGCTTATATTAGAATTCATCATGTTGAGTTTCTTTAGTTCTAAATATCTATAAATTGCTTTTGTTGAGTGTTCCCTAATTTTGGCCAAAATTGATTTTAATGGTTTTCTCTATCAGAAGATAACCATGAAGTCAGGGTAAAGGGTTTTTTAATATCTGATTCTAATATTGCCTTTAACCAATTCAAAAAGTTTATCTTCTAACAGAATGTTGTAAATTTTTGAAATCCTTCCTTTCTCCCTATTGGGTGATGAATTTAACTTAATTTTAAATTTAGTCATGGCTGTGGCTGTATAGGTTCTAATTGCTAGAACTGCAGTGAAATGCAGAATATGTATTTGAAAACCATGAATGAGCTAAAATTCTTAACATTATTTGCAATTGTATGCCCATTTTAAAAATGTTCCTATCATTTCAAAAATTCCTGTCAAAATTCTTTTAAATAATAAAGTCCCTTAATTTCCCAAACCTGATACTGTTCAATTTAATTTTCATCATAAAAGTATTATAAAATATAAAAGTATAAAAGGGTGATGGATGTGGAGTTAAATTAGGGACCCATATTTTCCAGCTTTTTGAACCTATTCAGAAGAAATGGATTTTGAATGTTTCAGTTTTTTATGCATAACTTTGGCAAGAGGAAGTGCCCTAATTTTTGCTAGTGTTACTTATATGCTCCATCTTTAATTAAAGTACCAGTTCTTCTGACTTTATCAAGCTAAAAATATTAGTGATATGATTAGTATCATAAGATATAATATTTGGAATTCCAAGGCCTTCTTCATTGATGTTTTTATAAAGAATTTTTTAAAAAATATTCTTGCCTTTTTGCTACTATGTTTAGTTTACTAATCACTTTTTACCATTTGTAGAGATTTTTTTCAGATATACATGTAGGAATTATTTGAAAGAGGTATAAGAAGTAAGGAAACAGCGATATTGTTACTGCTGCTTTGTGTGTGTGCTTTTGAATCAGTCTTGACTCCTGGCATCAAGTTCCTGCAGTTATCTTGGCAAGATTTTCAGAAGTGGGTTGCCCTTGCCTCTTTCCTGGGGCTGAGAGAAAGTCGTCCAGCTGGCTATAATACCTAACGCAAGACTAGAACTCAGTTTTCCTGTTTCTAGCCTGGTGTCTTTAACTACCACACCAACTTGGTTGTCACTACTATTTTAGCAAGCCATTGTAATTTTAATTTTGACCACTGTTTCATTTTCCTGAGTAACTAACCAATTGTTTGATGGTCATTGGAAATAATTTGTTCAAATGTTTAGGAAAATAAACCTCTAGATACTTGAAAGAGTGTTTACAGATTTTAATTCCTGATGATTTGCTCAATATATTCTGTATTGTTGTAGGATTATTAATATGTAGAAATTCTGAGTTAGAAACGTTAATGCATAAACTTGGTAATTTACCAAAATTTGTGTTTATAATTCTAGAAAATGCCTTAAGGGAGTTTGAGACAATTAGGGCAATATCATTAACAAAAATATTTATAGCGTGTGCCAGTAGTTTCTAATCCCTGTATTTCCAAACATGCTCTATTTCCTTTGCTAAGGGCTCTGATGGAATAGCAAATAATAGTGGAACAAACATGCTTGTTTAGTACCTTTTTTTTATCAAAAATGTTGATAATTTTTTGATAAAGGTTGGTCTTTACCATCAAACCATTTAAGGCACTTGCTTTGCTTGAAGACAGTATCAGAATTGAAAAGAACATAAGAAAAGCTGAATTTAGATAATTTGCTTTGTTTTCCAACAACTTCTCAAACTGTGCCACCAATTATGATTTAGCAAACTATAGCTTAAATAAAAAAAAAGTAAATGGTGGCTTAGTGTCATATGTGAATCCAATCTGCAGTACTTGAATCCCAAAAGTAACCCCTATGTTATCCTCAGGTTACTTTTTTCTGTGATTCCATAAGGGGAAAAAGAGAGTATACTAACTAAAGTTTCTCTCTTCTTCCTACTGATATACTGATGTCACCAGCACATCCATTTTACTAAATCAGCAGATTAATTTTGTGTCAAACTAAGACATGATCTGATTGGTTGGTTTTGGCTAAGTAAGTTGTATGAGTTTAGATACTATAGTATGTAAAACATGTTTATGAGATATATGAGCCATATTGTGGTTTCTCCAGCAATGATTATAACTAATGTATGTTAATCTAGCCCTGTGTCTTAAGTAACAAAAATGATAGAACAAATTATGGTTTAGAATGCTGTACAATCCCAATTTATGAATGTTGAAATGTATATCATAGAATTAACTGCTATTTGGAGCTGAGCTCACAGTTAACTGAATGAATTTGTTCCTTCAAACTATATTTCACTTAAAATTTATATTGTAGGACATATGTATATCTTCTGAGCCATTTGTCATGTATATTGGGAAAAATCCTTGCTTGAGTTTTGTTACTATTGAAAATTTGCTAATACTCTTGTAACAGTATCAGATGTTTTTATGAAAAGTCATGAAGTATAATTTAAAATGTTTTATCGGAAATAACCATTTGGAGAAGCAAAAATAGTGGTTGTATTAAAGAAAAGACTCAAAAGACAATTTTGCAAAAAGTCTTGGGAAGTCATGGTAATAGGAAGGGAGAGAACCTTAAATTAGAACATTGAAGAAAAGAATGGGGGTAGAAAATTGAACAGAGCAGAATGTCCAGAACACATTTGGCATTACTTCTTTGGAGAAAACTTAAATAAAAATCCATCACTTTGACTTGGACAAGTTATTCTTTGTAGAGCGAATCCTCTGGAAAATAGTAAAATTGTACAGCTGTACGTTTATATTTTAGAAATGTTTTTGTAGCATACAATCGTATTTAATTTCTTCAGGAAATTGTCTAAAGAAAAATATAAATTACATGGAAAAAAAGGAATTTAAAATATATAAAACTTGTGCTTAAAACTGGTAAGACTTCCATTCTGTCTGATAACTTGCAGCCTTCTCTTCTTGGCTTTTATAAAGGGGTAGTCATAATGATGGCTTCTTCCTAAAGAAAAATTGGTGTTTGAGATTTAATGTTAAATGTATACTTAGTGACAGCAATCCGTTGATAGTAAAATGACTTGCTTAATTCTGTAATGATCCGTGCATTAGTAAAAAAATAAAGACAGTGATCTAAATTTGTTATTACTTAGATATAATTACTATGCACTGAAGAGTGCCATAGGCAGAATTCACATATAATGCTACTTCATAATGTTGCTGGGTATAGTGGTTGGGTATAGGATTGTGTGAACTGTTGAGATTTGCAGATCTGTATAAACTAAGCACATAATGGCTTAGTATAATGTATGAATCAGACAAGAATGGTTTATAAACAAACATTACTTTGGGCTAATTTTTGACCTAGCCCCTTAGTCTGTGGAAAGGTCATTTGTTTCCCATGGTTCTTACATTGGCTGAGATCATGCAACATGTTAAGTCTCAATGTGGTTTATTCAGTAAATCAGATTAAACAAAAATGGCTTAATCCAGCTATATTTCTTGTTGAACAAAACACAGTTGTTTAGTTTACATGCCATGGGACACTAATGGTTTATAAACCACCATGGCTGGATTCAAATCCAGCCCCAAAAGCAACATTATGGCTTTGCCTATGGTGTAGATGAAATCTGTACACTCAAGATATCTGTTAAGCTAGCAGGGATTGTATTCATAGACCATGCAAAACTACAGTAACAAGCAAAGCATGTCATCAAGATCTGGACCACGGGTCAAACTTTGGTTGACAGTAGATTTTTTCATACCGATTATGTGAATTTTCTCATCCAAACCCAGATGGTTATTCTGAAGTTAATCTTCCCTTCCAATCTATGAACAGAGGGACAATCAGCTAGCTGCCTCTTTTCCCTTTTTCTTTCAGTCTCTCATGGGCACTTGAAATGATGCCCCATACTGGTGCCTACAGCCTCCATCTCACTAGAGTAGAAAAATAATGCTTACATTGGGATTATTTTTTATTGAGTCAGGCCACTGCAGTTTTTACAGTGAAATGTCAATTTTCTGGTCCTCAGTAAAATGGATTTGGTGTATAATGGATCAAATTCTGTGGTAATTTATGTCATTTGAATGATGAGGTACTGATGACCACCCTGGTTATATCATAAGGAACTTTCATGGACAATTGCAATTTTTTCCTCTCTCATTGCCAATAGACTTGCACTAAGAGACATACAAGCATTGTAATTATTAGAGATGCTGCAAGATTAAGCTTAAAACTGAATATCTGTCTGAAAATGGGAGCTGTTAACTATTCCCCTATCTGGTTAAATGCTGGCACTTCAGCTCAAAACCTGGATTTGATACTTATAAACAAAGATACAGTAAAATCGGAAATGACAGAAGTTGAGTGGTTGATTCCCCAGTCAAAAGGTTTCCATAGAGGTGAAGAAAAAGCCCTCAACTCTAGCATTTTTTCCTACTGGCCATTCTGACCAGGACTATTCAACTTCCCTAGCATCTTAACCAGCTAGGGAAGTAGCTCATAGTTCCTGTTTTTAGATAGATGAGAAAGAGAAGATAGATAGATAGATAGATAGATTGTTGTTGTTGTTGTTGTTGTTGTTCAGTCGTTAAGTCGTGTCCGACTCTTCGTGACCCCATGAACCATATTGCGCCAGGCCTTCCTATCTTTCACTGCCTCCCTGAGTTTGCTCAATTTCATGCTCATTGCTTCAGTGATGCTATCTAACCATCTCATCCTCTGCCGTCCTCTTCTCCTTTTGCCTTCCATCTTTCCCAGCATCAGGGTCTTTTCCAAAGAGTCCTCTCTTCGCATTAGGTGACCAAAGTATCTGAGCTTGAGCTTCATTATCAATCCTTCCAATGAGCAATCAGAGTTGATTTCCTTTAAGATTGACTGGTTTGACCTCCTAGCAGTCCAGGGGACTCTTAAGAGTCTTCTCCAGCACCACAGTTCAAAGGCATCAATTCTTCGGCGTTCAGCCTTCTTTATGGTCCAGCTCTCACAGCCATACATTACTACTGGAAAAACCATAGCTTTGACTATGCGGATCTTTGTCGGCAAGGTGACGTCTCTGCTTTTTAATATGCTATCTAGGTTTGCCATAGCTTTCCTCCCAAGGAGCAAGCGTCTTTTAATTTCATGGCTGCAGTCTCCGTCTGCAGTGATCTTGGAGCCCAAATAAATGAAGTCTGTTACTGCTTCCATTTCTACCCCTTCTATTTGCCAGGGATTGATGGGTCCAGATGCCATGATCTTAGTTTTTTTAATGTTGAGTTTCAAGCCAGCTTTCGCACTCTCCTCTTTCACCCTCATCAAGAGGCTCTTTAGTTCTTCTTCACTTTCTGCCATTAGGGTGGTATCGTCTGCATATCTGAGGTTATTGATGTTTCTCCCTGCAATCTTAATTCTGGCTTGTGATTCTTCCAGCCTGGCATTTCTCATGATGTACTCTGCATATAGGTTAAATAAGCAGGGTGACAGTATACAGCCTTGTCATACTCCTTTCCTTATTTTGAACCAATCGGTTGTTCCATGACCGGTTCTAACTGTTGCTTCTTGGCCCACATACAGATTTCTTAGGAGACAGGTAAGGTGGTCTGGTATCCCCATCTCTTTAAGAATTTGCCACAGTTTGTTGTGATCCACACAATCGAAGGCTTTTGCATAGTCAATGAAGCAGAGGTAGATGCTTTTCTGGAACTCTCGTGCTTTCTCCATGATCCAGCGAATGTTGGCAATTTGATCTCTAGTTCCTCTGCCTCTTCGAAACCCAGCTTGTACATCCGGTAGTTCTCGGTTCACGTACTGCTGAAGCCTAGCTTGTAGGATTTTGAGCATAACCTTGCTAGCATGTGAAATGAGTGCAATTGTGCGATAGTTTGAGCATTCTTTGGCATTGCCCTTCTTTGGAATTGGAACGTAAACTGACCTTTTCCAATCCCGTGGCCACTGTTGCGTTTTCCAAACTTGCTGGCATATTGAGTGCAGCACTTTAACAGCATCGTCTTTTAGTATTTTAAATAACTCAGCTGGAATACTGTCATCTCCACTAGCTTTGTTGTTAGCAATGCTTCCTAAGGCCCACTTGACTTCACTCTCTAGGATGTCTGGCTCAGGCTCAGTGACCACACCAGCATGGACATCAGGGACATTAAGATCTTTCTTGTAGAGTTCTTCTGTGTATTCTTGCCACCTCTTCTTAATCTCTTCTGCTTCTGTTAGGTCCCTGCCTTTTTTGTCCTTTATCATGCCCATCTTCGCACTAAACGTTCCTTTGATATCTCCAATTTTCTTGAAGAGATCTCTAGTCTTCCCCATTCTATTGTTTTCTTCAATTTCTTTGCATTGTTCATTTAAGAAGGCCTTCTTATCTCTCCTTGCTATTCTCTGGAAATCTGCATTCAGTTGCTTATATCTTTCCCTTTCACCCTTGTTTTTCGCATTCCTTCTTTCCACAGCTATTTGTAAAGCCTCATCAGACAGCCATTTTGCTTTCTTGCATTTCTTTTTCTTTGGGATGGTTTTAGTTGCTGCCTCTTGTACAATGTTACAGACCTCCATCCATAGTTCTTCAGGCACTCTGTCTACCAAATCTAATCCTCTAAATCTATTCATCACCTTCACTGTGTACTCACATGGAATATGATCTAAGTCATACCTGAGTGGTCTAGTGGTTTTCCCTACATTCTTCAATTTAAGCCTAAATTTTGCAGTAAGAAGCTCATGATCTGAGCCACAGTCAGCTCCTGGTCTTGTTTTTGCCGTCTGTATAGAGCTTCTCCATCTTTGACTGCAAAGTATGTAATCAATCTGGTTTCGGTATTGACCATCTGGTGATGTCCATGTGTAGAGTCGTCTCTTGTGTTGTTGGAAAAGAGTGTTTGCTATGACTAGCTTGTTCTCTTGACAGAACTCTATTAGCCTTTGCCCTGCTTCATTTTGTACTCCAAGGCCAAACTTGCCTGTTATTCCGATTACTCCTTGACTTCCTACTTTAGCATTCCAATCCCCTATGATGAAAAGGACATCTTTTTTTGGTGCTAGTTCTAGAAGGTGTTGTAGGTCTTCATAGAACCGGTCAACTTCAGCTTCTCCGGCATCAGTGGTTGGGGCATAGAGTTGGATTACCGTGATGTTGAATGGTTTTCCTTGGATACGCACTGAGATCATTCTGTCGTTTTTGAGGTTGTACCCCATTACTGCCTTTCCCACTCTCTTACTATGAGTGCAACGCCATTTCTTCTAAGGGTTTCTTGCCCACAGTAGTAGATATAATGGTCACCTGAATTAAATTCACCCATTCCCGTCCATTTCAATTCGCTGATTCCCAAGATGTCGACGTTCAATCTTGTCATCTCATGTTTGACCACATCCAGCTTGCCTTGGTTCATGGATCTTACATTCCACGTACCTATACAATATTGTTCTTTACAGCATCGGACCTTCTTTTCGCTTCCAGATACATCCACAGCTGAACGTCCTTTCGGCTTTGGCCCAGCCGCTTCACTCTTTCTGGAGCTACTTGGAATTGCCCTCCGCTCTTCCCCAGTAGCATATTGGACACCTTCCGACCTGAGGGGCTCATCTTCCGGCGTCATATCTTTTAGCCTTTTAACATTGTCCATGGGGTTTTCTTGGCAAGGATACTGGAGTGGGTTGCCATTTCCTTCTCCAGTGGACCACATTTTGTCAGAACTCTCTGTCATGACCTGTCTGTCTTGGGTGGCCCTGCACGGTATAGCTCATGGCTTCACTGAGTTACACAAGCCCCTTCGCCACGACAAGGCAGTGATCCATGAAGGGGAGATAGATAGATAGATGTATTCAATTTTCAGTTTAATCTTGCAGCATCCTAATAATTACAAAGCTTGTATAATGTCTCTTAGTACAATCTATCAGCAATGAGAGAGGAAAAAAACTTGCAAATATCCCATTACAAATTCTGTGACACTTTCTATTGCAGTATCTTTATTCCCATCCTTTTTTCTTTCTGCAAGACATTGCAGTGGAGCTAGTTTAGATTCCTACTGTGGCTTTGGAAGTTCTGTACTTTCTCTTCTAGAACAGCAAGTTCAATATTATTCTCTAGCAGCAAGAGACTGAGCCCAAAGGTTAAAAAATTAGATACCGACTTTATAGCTGAACAAGGATCTAAAAATTCCAGTTTTAGATCCTTGTTCAGCTATAAAGTTGACAAGAAAGGTTTCTGCGAATTTCTTTCAGTTTAGCCTATTTTATACAATTGCTATATATCAAGAATGCCCAGGTTACGGATGATCCATAGTTAAGAACGGAGCCTATTGTAGCAAAATTTGAGTTAAATACACAATGATTCAAGTTAAATACAAGATAGTTTGAGTTAATTACACAATACTACTTATACAGTATAATACAATGATACTGTTCCGGCTTACGTACAAATTCAACTTAAGACAGATCTTGGAAATGGAACTCGTTCTTAAACTGGGGATTACTTGTACATTTTCAGAGGACAGAATATAAATTAATAAATATATCCAGGTTTTTAAAAATTGGAATCTATTTTCACGGTGTCCTGCCACGTTCCAGCACCAAATCTCACTGTAACACACATGTAGATGTATACATTATATAGTTAATGTATTGTTTGTTCATACAGCCCCATTTCTGAATTAATAGCACAGATGACGGGGGAAGAATGGACACAGGAACTGTGTGTTGATCAGAAACTTTATTTCAAAAAGTGCCATTGATAACTAGGAAATATATACTGGCAAATGAAATGACAAATAAAACCATGATATTTTGCAGAAGGTAAAATAATTCTGCCCTTAGGTAGGCTACAGAAACTTTTCAAATGAAGACCAATAATGAGAAGCTGCTTAGGAAAATAAGACTTGGGGATAAGAAGTGATTGTGCATATATCCCAAATGTTTTGATGTATCAGTACATTCCTCATTAAATTCAATTCACCTGTCAAGTGGATTTAGGATTGCAGCCTCAGTGTTTAAAAGTTAGAATAATCCAAATCAAATTATTCCAATCCATAAATTCCTTGTCCATGAAAGGAATTTTTTTCTTCCAGTTCTTGGCAATTGAGCTATTATACTAGTGAAGATTCAGCCCACTATTTTAAAATCACGGCAGTGATCTAGGGAACTGCCCCCAATCAAATATAGGATATATTTAATATATATCCAAATATAGGATATAACGACGGGTTAGAGTATATTCTTTCCCATCAATAGTACTTAAGAGAGAACAAACTATTAGATGAGATTGATTTATTTTAATCAGAAAATCATTATCCATTACTGACCCAGCTAAGCAACTTCTATATAGCAATCTCTGTGCTTTATTCCCCTAAATTAAAGAAATTCAGCCCTTTTCAGGCTAAAGGCAATTCTTAATCTTTGAAGTATGATTACAGCAAAAACTAAAGCTGAACCAGTGATGGTATAATTGGTCTTATTTGATAATTTCCCCCTTTCATCTTAAAAATTAGAAAGGATTGTGTTCTGTGTGAAGAAATTCTGTGCAAGCCATTACATCTAGATCATTACTAACAACAGCTAACATATGTTCATGGCTGAGTTCACATCTTATGCTTAGACGCAGCAAGATTGGTTCTGGTTTTGCTGTAGCACTATTGTGAACACAGCCACCAGGTTTTGTAAACTGCACAAAACTGTACAAATTAGTGTTATATGTGGCCCAGGCCAGAGAGGCTTGTTCAACAGGCTCAGAATTGTTCAAGCTCAGCATGATTGTGAATTTTGGGATTCACAGGGATCCTTGATCCTCTGAAAAGAAGTAACTAAAGGAAGAAATAAAGGAAAAATAATTTCTGTACATAATGAGTAACGTTGGGAGCTTATCCTAATGAGCTGTTTTCCACCAGGGAAGGTCATGATTTGTGTAAGAGCATTTTTGTAGTGGAATTACCAATTTGGAAAAACTGGTCCTTGGTTTGTATGGAATTCCCTATGCATAATATTATGTATTCATGAGCACTATCTTATGGACCAACTCAAGTTTCTATAAAGCAGCTCAGTTACCAGATTTTAAATTATTAAAGTTAAATATGTAGTTTATACTTTTAATCACGCACTATGCTGATGAATCTACTCTGATAGTGAAAATGCAAATGATCTGGATGGTTTAATAATGAAAATGAAGGAGTACAGTGAAAAAAACGGGGCTATGATTAAAATCAACCAAACTCATGACAACAGGTACAGCAGCCATTCTTAGAACGGACAGTGGAGATATTGAAGTGGTAGATAGTTTCTGCCTTTTAGAATCGACTATCCACAGTAAAGGAACCAGCAGGCAAGAAATACACTGCAGACTAGGACTTGGCAGAGTTGCGATGAAACCTTGGAAAAGATACTCAGATGCCAAGAGGTTTCTACACTTACAAAGATCAGAATCATGCTGGCAATGGTTTTCCCTGTGACACTCTATGGAGCTGAAAGTTGGACTTTGAAGAAGCAGGATCAACAGAGCATTGAAACTTTGCTTTTGGAGAAGACTCCTGAGAATGCTATGGATAGCCAAAAACAAACAAATGGATCATAGAACAAATCAATATAGAAGTGTCACTCGAGACACACATAACCAGGCTGAAATTATTATATTTTGGACACATTATATGAAGACCCAGCTCCTTTGAGAAGTCTATCTATATACTACTAAAACTCTCAGTGTGTTTGCAACCTTCAATTGGGTGAAACGGTGCATTATAGGCAACAATTTTTGAATCAATGTACCTCAGATAGGCTAATTTAAAGAATGCATCCAAAATCTGGGATCCATTATTAACCGTGGGATTGAAATTTGGCAAAGTGGTGGCCAATTCAGCGCCACCGTGCCTTCCGGCTACACTTCCCAGAAACCGTAGGCTGCATGGTGCAAGGGAAGATGGGAGGGGTGTATTCCCATCCTCTTTCCCGCCTCCCTCTGGCCCCTGCACCCAATTGGCTGGTGGCAAGGCCCAATGGGCAAGCGGCGATTGGCTGCTTTGGAACCGGGGCCGAAATTTGAAATCTCTTTACAGCAGTTGGTAGTGAGGGAGGGAGTGACTCGGATGCTTGCTGGTGAGGTAGGGCTGGCTGGGGAATGCCAGTGGTTGATGGATGAGCCCTTTTCCTCCCTGGAGGGGCCCTTGGGGACATGCTGGGTTGGGGAGCGGGGATGCAGTTTTCCTTGCAGTCTGCGGCTCCCTTTGTTCCCCCTCCCCCCAGCAAAGTGGCAGGCAGTTCCATGGGTCAGCCGAGGAGGAGGAGTGATTTCTGACACTCCCTGCCAGCTTCCCACAAGCAAAATCAATGGGGAAGCTGGCAGGAAGTTGGAATTCGCTCCCTCTCCCACTGTTTTTTTGCCCACCCGTGGTCATTCTGGTTCTCTGTTTAGGTAAGGAAATGTCTCTGAAAGGATGACCCAGTGGGTCACAGGTTGTCTACTAGAAAAGAAAGATGGAAAGAAAGTGAGAAAGAGGATGACCAGCAACAAGGATTCACTTACACCACCAATGAAAGACTTAAAGGGCCAGGTTGGGAACTGATCATGTCCTGGAGAAGGTGGTCACTAAGAGTCAATACTGACTTGATGGCATGTAATCGGTTTTGATCAAGCAAGGATTCATAACCTTAAGAAAGTGACTAGACAAGTAAAAGGTATGTTTTGATGTAAATAAACAGACCCATACTTTTGCTTCTTATTAATTGAATTTGGCCTTATTTATTTTCAGCAATTTTCCTAACTGCTAAATATAGTTTAACATGCAATCTCAGCTACCTTGCAACCTCACTCAATTTGCAGTGAAAAAGGGGGAAACAGCTTTTGGCTGTAACTTTCCAGTTTAAAGTCTAGGACTGTAGTTTCATGTAATCCCTAGCATTAGTTGGCATTATGCCCGAATCTATGATAGCTTATAAAGTCCCTCATCATTTGCGAGGGACTTAAAATGAATTTATTACATCCTGTTAGAAATAAGTTTGCAAACTAGTTTATACTAACTTCCTTGTTTTTCTTATTTTGGTCTTCATTAACAAATCATTTCAACTCACTCCACTTCAAGGCAAGCACTGTTAGTGAACATCAGACTGGTATTTTAAAAGCTGATTTTAGAGTAGACAGAACTGGTTGGGATTATACTGCATTCTCAGCTCTAAATCATGATGTATAAACCAGAAAGCTTTACATAATATGGTTAGCCAGGATCCCCCAAATTTCGGAAGATAGTGGAAACATGAAATTCTGGGAACAGAGTCATAGAATTGGAAGGGACTACAAGTAGTCCTCATTTAGCAACTGCCTTGGACACTGACTGTTTGCAGTTATGACAGTGATGAAAAGGTAACTTTGCAACCAACCTTCACCAGTCTGTAAAGCAAAGGAAAGCTGAAGTAAGATCGTAAGCAGTCAGTTTCATTTAGCGGCCACTTTGCTTAACAACCGAGTTGCCCATCCCAACTGTGGTTACTAAATGAGGACTACCTGTATTTAAGCCATCAAATCCACCCCCCTGTGAATAAGCTTGTAAAATGGCTACAGAAGTGGCTTTTCCATTTGCACAGTGGCAGCCATATGAGGGCATAACTAATTGCAAAGCACCAATTTATCATAATGTTAGTTGTCATTTTCTCTATCTTTTACCGAAAACTCCCTAGTATCCGTTCTTACCTTCCCCCCCCCCCTTGAGGTAGGCATATTTTCAAAGAAAGCAATGGGTTGTAACTACCCCTAATTTTAATTTTCTAAGAAAGCTTTTGGGGCTCTGGTGGGTCCCAAAGGTATTCTTGGAAATGAGAATGATGCTGGAGAGGAATACTTTCCTTTGCAGTTGGCCAGTTTTCCATTCCTGTAATTAAAAGAATGAGATAACAACTTGGTTGGGAGCTCACAGGCAGCATGGGAGATGTTTGCAGGCATTGCATTTGTGACCCCAGCACTAAATCAAACCACAGTGTGGCTTAGTGTGATACATGAACCCATGCATGTATAAGGCCACAATGTTCAAGAATTCAAGGATCTAAGTTGCCATACAGGTCCAAGGAAAAAGACATTTTCCATAATCTCTGAAATCTTGCTCTTCTATATCTGTGACAAAAAATCATGTGCCATCTTGGAATATCTTCTGCAAAGGATTTATTAGTTATCAACAAATTACCAACACAATAGGTCTACATAAATTATCTTATGATAATGTATAGTATTCCATTCAATCAAGAAATGATAGCAATAGGTCCTCTAGACTCTTAAGAATTCTTATCATCATGTTTGCATACCCTCATATCAATAAAAGAAAGTCTAATTAAAAAGTATTTCTGTAATTACTCAGAATTATTCTTTCTTTTTAAAAATAAAACTAGTGATGCAGCCCAAAATTGCAGTTGTATACAGGAGTCAAGGCAATTTTTAAAATCTATTTGTTCAAGGATCAAAGATGTACTTGATATTGCCAACAAACCTAGTTCTAGACACTTGTGCAAAAACTTCTGCTTTTGGATGGGGAGGGGGGATAAACTTACCCTTTAATTCCTTTCTAACAGTACCAGATTGCTTTTCTATGTTATTTTCATCAGTAAAAATACTTCTGTCCATCAGAAGCATTTGCATTTACACTATTGTTGGACACTAATTTCCAGGAACCTCTTGGTGATGTGTTCTAGGATGCTTGTAGACAAGGCTTTCTTCATGGTATTTCTTGAGTGTTCAAGTTATGTTTTCTTTATTTAATCTTTTCCTAATTATCCTGCAAGTGAGTACTCTTTCATTTGTAGCCCTCTCATGGCTCATAGCTATTACAATCTTCTTTTTTTTTTAATCAGAAAAGATCTGTTAATATGAAAAAGATGGAATAACCCCATAGTTATTTTCATTGATGGAACTAGCAATTATCCATCAAGATGCATTACTAGTGCTTAGATTGTAACAGTTGACTGGCAATGAACTCTAAAAGATTACACCTTTTTTTTAAGAGAAGTCTTCTTGCAGCATTAATATACAAATCTTCCTTTGTCTTTTGCTCTATTATTTTCCTCTGTAAATGATTGTTAACTTGTTAAACACAGCATATTTTAAATAGTTGTCAGTTAATCCCAAATACGGAAGTAATTATATTTCTGGATGGGTATGGAATTGGGAGAGGACAAGGCTCCTTGAATTTTTCTGGGTCTGTTCTTCTTAGCCACCAGAGGGCAGTGTGGTTCAACATAAGTTGCCAAGATGGCCACAAATGTAAGTTGCTGAAGAGGACCATATCCCGCTTATTGTTGCCCATTATTTTTGCCATTTTAGTTAGTTTCAATAAAGGCATTATCCAACTGAAGTGCTTTTTCTCCATGGACCAACATAGTTATGATTGCATTTCTATGACTGCCTCCTATGCTTATAACAGTTTAGAGACCTTGAGTGCTCTTGGACAGGAATATATTGTGCAATTCGGCAATTTACTCCTTAATAGGTTTTTTCCGTGGTAAACAAAAAGATGGGAGAAGCAATGGAAAACAAGGAAACATAATAGTTAAAAGGTGACAGTGCCTGGATTCTCTATAAAATTCTGTAAATGAGGGAAGGCGATGGCTTAATAAAAGCCATGTCTAGATTTGAAGAATTCTCTGTCTTAAATCTTATGGTTAATGGTCACTTTTAAAAAATTATGCAATATAATAGATATCCAATCATTTTTAAAATTTTAATTGAAACTATTAAAAGCCAAAATAGGAACACAAGAAACAGTCTAGCATTTGATTATATCCATGTTGTTTTCAAGGCATCATGTTATATTGATAAATTGCATAATGTGTAGTTTTTGCTTTTAAAAATGTTGATTGTAGACATTTGCAAATTCATTGACCTACCTTCTTACAGAAAGAAATTATAAGCATGAAATTTATCAGCTAGTATAATTATTGAGAAATCAAGACAGGATATTTGGTTATGAAGCAGTTTCTTGCAAATAAGTCTTCAGTTCACTTCCCTCCCTCCCTTCCTTCCCCATGAACAAATCTCACCAGGCCCAATTTTGTATTGTTGGCTGAAAGTTCTCAATAAAGGAACAGTACATTAAATTGCTACAGCAAATTATTTAGCTGTTGTAATAAAATGTCTTAACTCACCAAGCTCTCTGTATAGAATGGCCTGATAGGGAAAAGACTGAGACTGGGCAAAGACTGAGACTAGAGACTGGGAAAAATTATGGGGGCTCAGAATCAGACAATGGCTAAGGTCACACAACATGATAAAGCCTAAACCCTATTAATGAGCTCATATAACATGCTATGGCCAAACAAATACATTCTATTATGGCTGAACATGAACACCTTGTTCATATAGCATCCTAAGCTGCTAGCTAGGTTTCCACAACACAGTGACCACAGACTCCCCAATCTTATTTAGTCCATTGTGTATGAACCCAGCCACTGAATATGTTGGCTGGGGAAAATTCCCTGGACAACATAAAAACCCACCACAGGGAACAATTCAAAGCAAATTGCATATGACAGACATCTTATGAAAGCATGTAGACAATATAAGAAACTGCAAGAATGTATGATGATGCTAGCCTTACTAGTAAATATGTTACAGCTGCTGGCCGTGAAAATAATTCAACTTGTAGAGTAAAAGCAGAACTTCATACATTAGATGTTCACCAGTGGGTTCCAGATTGGCATATACAGAATGGGTTAGTTAATTAATTAATCCTAAAGCAAGACAGAGTAAGATAATAATAAAAAAATAACTAAACACCAAAAGTTGCAGACCAGAGAAGAAAAAGAACTTGAAAGCTGGGTCTGTGTCCCGGCAACCAACTGCTCAACAAAGAGCAGTCAGTTAGGTATCAGCACTTGGCAATCCACCATTGCCTTTGTCTTATTCAAAAATCTTACTTGAACACAACTTCAGTACACCCAGTATGGCATTTGCATGTAAGGCTATGCTTTATATCCTCCTATCTCTGACACACAGAAAGAGAAAAGCAATCAGTGGAACAAAGTGAGAGAAGTATATAGGAGTAATGTCGGATTATAAGACATTTTCTGAGGCATATTGGATGACAGGTTGTACTTACCCTACCTTGCCTTCTTTACTACCTACTAGTAGCCTAGAGCCTAAGATCCTTGTGCCTCATGTATGGTTTCCAAACTGGACAATGTCTTTTGTAATGGATTGCAAATTGTATTTGTATGTAGAAGGAAAGTTCATAGGCAATATTTCTAACCTTACATTTAAATGAACATTCTATTATTGTCATGGTCAATATAGAACGGTGCCATTTTCTGCCACTCATATTCTGTCCCAAAGATGGCTGCATAGTAACATTTGGTTGGCATAATCTACAGCAATTTGTTTGAGAGCAAAGAATAACCAAATTGAAGAGCAAAGCAAATTTAGGAAGATAAGAGTGAAAGAAATTAAATGTGGTTGCGCTTCTTTTAATCAAGATAAGAAAAACATCAACTACAAAGAGAGTTATAACTAACTATTCTTCATAATTCCTGATACAGATAGGACAAAAAGGAGACAATAAAGCAAGTGAATAAAGGATACAAAAGATCTCAAAAACAGCATCAATTAGAAATTAAGATGCATGTATCTCTCCCACAAGAAAGAACATGCAATCTTGAAATATACAATTTACACAAGTTTACTACCCCAGTTGGAATCTAGCTAGGGATTTATTAATAATTTTACCTCTATCTCAACAACATTGTCTAAGAGAAGGCATTTATATAGTATTTATATATATTTTATTTATAAATGAAATTAAACTGTGCTGAAAAGATCATTTTATGTCTTATGGGGACAGTACTCAAAGTGAGCTACAGATGAGATACATACAGATTTCAATTACAAAT
Source organism: Liasis olivaceus (assembly GCA_030867105.1). NCBI lineage: Eukaryota > Metazoa > Chordata > Lepidosauria > Squamata > Pythonidae > Liasis > Liasis olivaceus. The sequence continues at coordinate 44,008,958 of CM061348.1, read as the reverse complement.
TATTGTCAATTTTCATTCAGTATGTATGAATTTTTATGTGTGATTCTTCTCTTAAAGGGCAAGTATAATTAACAGCAACTTGCAGTTCAGCTAGATATGCAGTCAGAAAGCTAATGTTTTTCAGAATGAGACAAACTATGGGATGTGTGCAACAGGATAACATCTGAGGAAAAGAGAGCAAACAGATATTAGACTACTCATCAATAGTGAATATAGTAGACTGAATCAAATTCTGTCTGTGTGTTTTTTAAAAGAGCTTCTGGAAAAAGATTTGAGGCATTCTTGTTTAACCAAGTTTTCCATTCTTATGAGAAATCTTGGGTCTAGTTTTGATCTCAAGGGCTCTTGTGAGCTAACTATACTTGTTTAAATGAATCTATTGCTCACACAGATCAAGTGAGACTAAACCATAATTTATTGCATAGCTACAGAACAGCATTTCCTATATGTTTCCTCCAAGATCAAACAAGACTAGAGACAGTAATTACCTTAGTTTCCATAGGAATTAAATTAACTGCAATGAAACACCGTTGAGGCTGAAATTATTTATTTATTGCTATTCTGATCTAACTGCCAGTCCTAAGAACTTAACCAGATGATATATTTAAGAGATCACACAACTCCATTTTTTTCTCATTCTCCATTTCTTATTTCATTTTTTGTTCTTATTCTTTCTTTCTCTGCAGGAAAGGAATCTTACTCCTTCTCCCTGTCTTTTCATCAAAATTCATCATTCATCCTCTCATCATAATTTAGTGTTACTGTTCTTCTAATAAAACTTCAATTTTTTAATATCTAAAATTATGTCTCATAGGATGTGTGCTGATTTTCAGAACCAGGGAGCCTGGGGAAAAGATTAAGCTCATTTCTCCTCATGTAGAAGGATCTCAGTTTGGACTGGACCACACTACAGTTCCTTCACACTAACAAAAAAAAAAAAAAAAGGAGAGAGGGCATTGCATAACCAAAGTTATTGGTTAGTTTACCCTAACACTGCATTTAAACAACATGGCACCCAGAGCATATGGTTAATCATAACAGTGTGATTTTTCTTGACAGTTCCTAGCTGCCTAACATACCTTTTCAATTGTTGATATTGGTTTGTTTGATATTTCTCATGTTGTTTATCCACATTTCCTCACATTGCCAGCTAGAGGAACAAACCTAAATGAGCAGATAACATGATATGTACTCAACAAGCCAGCAATGGTCATGGAAGAGGTGTAAGGGAAGAGCCAACTGGTATGCATGGTGTGTTCCTGACTAACCATCTGCTATGCTTATCGTGTTGTCTGAACATACTGAGTCTTGTTGAAATGTTAGTAGGAATTCATTCTGTATTAGGAAAATAGTTTTCTGTAGTCTTACCAACAAAGCTAGAGTAATCCAGGGCCATGCCAAATCCTGCAGTTTCCACAAAGAGTTTTGGATCCACATTAAGGAGTTTCTATTGCAAAGATAATTACCAAGGTAAGGAAGTCATGCAATCTATCATATGAGAACCTAAAGTTAGGGCAATACAGAACACCAGGACCTGTGCAGAATATATTTACTTGCCTAAACACAACCATTCAGAGAAGTTTAAAAAATTACTGCCCACAAAAAGATGCCTTAGCCCAGCCACTTGCACTTTTGTGACACATGGTGGCTTTAACAGAAAGCCCCACAAACCTTCCACTAGGATAACTGATCAACAGGATTGGTGGTGAACTGACAGTGTCTTAAAACCAAAGCATTTCAAGGAATATGCATTTTTCATCATAGCATCTCCTATTGCACTTTTTGAGACAGATTATGAACCCAGTTCTTCCAGCTGCTCTGCTACCTCCACAGCAAATCTCTCAGGAAGCACCATGTTGGGGCATGATACCATTTATTTTTCAAACTTGGTCATTCTCTTCTTCTACCAGAAAACTAGAGCAAGTGCATTTTAATGTGATTAAAGCATTGGCGCTACTGACAGCAAGAGACAAACACGCCCAACCCCCACCCCAACCCCTTTGCTCAGGGTGGCCCTTCTGGCTCCAGGACTGTGCTGGAATCATTTTGAGCAGATCTATTCCAAACCTGAAAAATGAGTTCCTGAGGAGCCACCCTCAGCTTTAGGCCCTTAAATCAAGCACAAGTGCAATCCAATCCATGGGCTCCTCATTTAGAGGTGTGTGTCCTCCTCAAACACCTCTCCCTCTTCATTTGTTTGCTTGCTAATAAGAACATCCCAGCTCTCAGGTCCATTAACAGCTCCCCCACCATTTACACTTGGCTTCTTTTCTTGCATCTCAGAGTGACTATCACTGGCTACATCCAAGGTTGGATTGTCATGGCAACCATTTTCAACAAATCGTAGTTCTTCACCGTGTGACTAGAAGAGAAGAAACAAGGGTGGGAGAGGAGAATGAAAACCATTTTTTAAAAATTGTGTATTTGGAAATAAGTAAGCAACCAGGAAGATTTTGTTTGGAAAAATAAGAGTTTAACCATAAACTGAAAAGGAACTCACCATGTTCTTCATTTTGGGCAGGCGTCTCTGCCAACAGTTGTAAATCAGTCCCATGATAATGATGATGACACAAATTGAGCCAATGATGACCAGCACTACAAAGAGCTTCCCGTAATCACTGTGGGTCTGGCTGGGCCGTGACTGGCAACTTGACGTAGTTGTATAGTTCTGGATTCCAATCTAAAAATGAATTGTCAAATACATTCAGTGCAATAATGTGAGGTTTTCATAATAAACACACAGAGAACAATCCTGCTCTTGCAATGTCTTCAGTGGACCTACTTCAACTAAAACGAGGCAGATAACTGGTGAGGTGCATGACCTATTGGCAATGGTGTCCCATTTATGGAGCAGTCTTTCTAGATAAGGTTGCCTAGCAACAAATTTATGGTCTGCTCAGAACCACATGGAGCCTTTTTAAATTCTCCCTGTCCTTGTAAACAGATTTTTAAATTGGGCTTCTCTATTTGAAATTCATGATTTAAGTGTGTTTTAGTTTTAATAGCTTTTATTGTTTTATACTTCCCCCAGGCACTGGGCTAGATGAGACTGGAGCCCAGCAGATGTATGGGGGAGTTTTGTTTCTGGGGTGCCATGAGGTGTGGCTTTGCTGTTAGGATTATTGTTTCTTTTTATATTTTATTGTTATGGTGTGAGCTGTCCAGGGTTACTGTATATAAGATGGGCAGCCATATAAAGTCTCTTAAATACATGCAAACAGCATTTTAATATTGTGAGCCTAAATATTTGTGTTATAAGAAAACTACAGTATATACATGCTGAAAGTAAACAAATGAATTTTATTTATTTACATTTAATACATTTTCACTAACTACATTTAATGAATATAAATGCATTTCTTTAAGATACAACTGTTTGATTGGGAGATTGCCTCCAAGGCCATAAAACCATCAAGTCATCTCCTCCAAAGCTGAAGAAAGGGCTCTGACTGTGGAAGGGGAAAATTCAGTATCAGAGCTCCCTCCTAGGCACCTGGGCAATACTCTCTTTGGGTTATTGTTGAATATTTGTTCTGGAAGAGCTGTTATGAACTTTCATCCTGGGAACTGTGAGGATGCTCTCTTCTATGTGCTCATTTACCTCCCCTTTGTGTGTGTTACACCAAAACTATAGCTGGGTAGAGATAAAGAGGTTTAAATCCAGATTGTAGAGATGCTTGAGGAGTGGGTGCTTAGAAAGCATCACTGGGCCAGGAGAATTGGCAGTGTGATTCTATTGCATGTGTGGTGATAGAGGTGTGTTCTGGCACGTGTCTTCATGACAAGGTCATTGGTTCCCTCTGGACTTTGTTACAACAATGGCCAAGTAGCATTTAGAAAATCAGCCGCTTCGAGCAGTGAGATCACACTCAAACCACCATTTCTTGAACTGTTGCAAGGTTCAAGGTAGTTGCTCAGTGGAACTCTCTTCCTCTTTTTTTTTCTTCAACTCAACAGAACTTTGGAAAGAAATTATGTAAAGAGGCTTGGATTACATCTGCCTGCCATCTATCTGTGTGATTAATTCCCCAAAAAGAGAATGGAATGGGACCAAGTTTGTTATGATGGGAGAAACTGGCAGAAGAAAGACTGAGTTGGAAAAGGGGCCATATCCAGCTAAGAGCTACAGACTGACTGTTCCATTCTGAAGCCCTCCTTCTTTCTGATCATGTGACCCAGGACAGGGCTGCAATTAAAAGCTTGGGAGGAATTTCAGAAACCAGCTCTGCTTTTCCTACCTTGTTTCAGTGGTATGTCCTTATGAACTCAATTATAAGACCTTAAGGTTCATTTCTAGCACTTATTCAGAGTGACAGTCAGCAGAAGTGATAGGTCATATTTAAATTCACAACAGAGCAAATTGGACCTGGGAAAAATGAATTTCTCCAAATAATAGGCACTTCCAGGCAGCTTCTAGTACTAATAATTGGAGGGAATTGTGCAGCTAATTTAATTTCTCTCTCTTTAGTAGATGTTTTGGTGAACATACAGGAAGCTTAGAGATTGAAGAAATGGACATCTTAACCATTAGTAAAATTCCATGCCTGAGGCAAAATAATCATGTAATGAAAACCTCATTTGGAAGTTTCCAATGAATTTATGACTATTGTATATTTACGTACAGAAAGTTATAGGACATAATGCTGTATATAACTCTATGTTTTGTGATGAAATTTTTAACCAGTGAGACAAGTTTGCTCTGTTATATTTAAAACATATTGAAAGGTATGTTTCAGGGAAGGAGGATTGGCTATTTTTTGTTTCTGTACGCCTTCATTCAGGTATTTTCATTCAGTTTATTATTTATTTATTAGAGGAATTTCTATATTTCTTCTTATTACAAAGAATCCTAAAGATCGCTAGACAGAATATAGCTATTGTTCTGCAAAAAATTATCACCCTTGCATATCAATGGGTTATCGCTTTAATGTTGCTGAAAAGTCCAATGAGAACATTGTGCAAATCCCTCTGATCTTCATGTTGTTCCTTTAGAACATTCTAGATTAGGTACAAAAACAAATTTCCATAAGGAATTTCACCACACACCTCTTCTCATTTGGGTAGAGAATGAGAAGCCAGAAGTTTAGCCAACAAGGGTTCTTAGAGATAGAATGGAAACGCTTAATTACTAGAAACAAAGAGAGCCCCGATTCTCAATGTACAATGAGCAAGAATGAGATGTAGGCTTAATGTAACTTTAAAAAAACTTTCCAGTGTGTGCTGGAAATCTAACCAATTTTAATAGGTCAGTTATACAGAACCAGTTTGGCATTTCTTCAACAAGCTGAATCTCAAGAAATGATGATACAGTGCAAGAAGACAATCCCACAGAATCACTCTCAGCTAATGAAAACTGACATCTGATGACAATGTCATCAGCAATTAACAGACAAAAAAGAAGAGATTTCTCTAGTAAACTACTGTGCCATCAATTCATTTACCTTAGACAACTCAGTCTCTCCTAGGTAAGTAAATAAGGTCTTACCTCAGCTAAGCTTTTCCACACATCACCTAATGCCAAGAGGACATCATTTGTTGGAACAACCCCTAGGAGATGAAATGTATTGGATTAAAAAAAATGCACTAATTCAGTGTACTCTTCTTCAGCTTGCTTGCTTGAGTAGAGAAGTATGTCCATATGAAAGAATTATTTCCTGTTTAAAAGTAGTAATAACATAATTCAGAACACTACTTTCAGTGTAAAGCGGTAAACATGTTTTAGAATTCAAAAACAATTTTTATATCAGGTAAAACAGGTGCAAACAAAGCTACTCAAAGAAAAAGATAAGAAAAGATGAAGGAATCAAGAAAAATGGCTGGTATAAGTTTAGATTGCATTCGTTTCTGTCTTTTTGTTATTACAGTTTTTAAACTGTTTTTAATTGGTTTTAATGGGTAAACTAAGTGTTTAGTTTTTTTTTTAATTGTCTGTGCTGCCCAGAGTCACATGCACGAGATGGGTGGCTATATAAATTCAATAAATAAATAAATAGAACAGTACAATGTACAACTCCTAAACCAGTGCTCTTTCATTTTATCTCTCATCTTTAGGGTTTTTTTTCCTGTTGACTAGTTCATTGCCAAATCACCTCAGCAATCATCCATTACATTATAAGTGCTTCACTGTGATCCTAAAAAATCTGAGTATGTCAGTGAAATTTATGTACAGCATCACAAGTCTCTACAACTCAGTATTCTTCATAGTTGCTTGCTCACAATGAAGTAGGTAGAAAATCATTTGCCAGCTCTCAAACTTGGTGTATCCCAGTCAATTAAGGTAAGTCTGGGATGAGGGGAACAACCAGAAAATTCATATTCTATCCCACTGTGAGGCACAGACTTATTCAGGCCAAAATATTGCTAAGGCATGTAATTGGATCCAGAGCCCCAGGCTGGAGTTGCAAGCTTTGTTTCTCATAACTATTACAGGGGATTGCTTTTACTAGAGGTCCCATCTATACTCAATTCGATATCCATCTATATGACTGGAAAAGCATAGTTATTCATACCAATCATGCAGAAAATCACTTTATTTAACAGGGACAGGAATACAAATGGATAGGTCTCCTTACCATGTGTAAAGAAGCTTAAAATCAAAGATTAAAGCAAAACTTGAAAAAAAATGAAGATCATCCTAGGGTTATTCCTGAGATAATTAATTTTCAAGAGGGGTATACTGGAACACTGACTGATGCATCATCTTTTGTGATCATCTTCCCCAGCAAATAGAACTTTGTGCATATTGCTTAGGAAATGGGATGCTTTATTACACCTGAAGTATGACAAAAATAATGGGATCTTGCCCCAATAAAGCTATTACTTTCCCCCTCTCCAATGGACAGTGCATGTCAGGAGGTTCAGACTGCAAGAACTACTGTGACAATCCAATACAGTGTGTTAGAAGCCCACCGGTGTAGAGAAAAAGAGGGTCAATTCCATTGAACTGGAAGAGGAAGTTCATTCCAATCAGTGCTTTCACCAGGCCAAGAAGCAATATCCTTCTGTTCTTCAACTCCTATAAAGAGATGAGTTAAGGGGCCTTGAACCATCATCAAATCAGATAAGACTCAGACTGAGCAGCAACACTCACCTCACTGGAATCAGGGGTTCTCAGACCAAGTAGCAGCAACAGTAACTACTTGATCCTTGCATAGAGACAGGGATATCCAAGGCCAACATGAAATGACAAAGGAGGAGGGGCTCAAGGGAGTCCTGTTTATGTGGCACGCATGAGACTTTGCAGAGAGAGCTACCGACTTTACAAAGACTATTGGAGGAAGGCATTCCCAGCCTCTGCTGCTTGGAATGATTATAAGGGAGCCAACAGTTCCCCCCCCTCTTAACTCAAAAGTGACTCATTGGAAATCTGAAAAAATAAAATCTGCACAAATAGGGGGAGGGGAATTTTTAGGAGACTTTTCTCACATCTCCCACATTGGATTTAAATTATCCCTCAGTTTCCACAATTCTTGCTTCTACTCAGCCAGAATTATTCCTTATGGCTCAATTACTCTATGGGTTTCACATTCTTCTCTTCTTTAGCATAACTCTTTAAGATGAATAAACGAGATACAATGGAATTATATTGCAAGTGTCCCTGGTGCAACTTTCTTTCGTTGGCTGTCAATTACTTCATTTTAAAATATTTGTAAACCACTTATTATTTTAAAACTCCTGTATTAGTTTAAAAGGAGAAAATGTAAAACATAATCATCATATAAAAACAATTATAAGCATTCATACAATGAATATAAAAACAAAAGGGGCCAGAGAAGATCCAAGAGTAAGGTATTGTGTTCTTCTTACTGATTTACTGTATGTCAACTAACCACATGTGGTTCAAACATCCCACTGTCGCTATTATGAGAACTAGTGGGATCTGCACTCCAAAATGTTGATGTGCATGTAGTGACTTCATCATGTCAACACTACAGTTGTATATTTGTGTCCTGTCATCTGGCACAAGTACATAAACTGTTGCATTTGGGGATGACATCATCTCACATGTTTTGTCATTTGCCCCCCACTTATCCTCCATGGACACGCAATGATAAGAATGAACTCCTCTTTCTAAACATTCTGTTTGCCCACTTATCATGAGCCTATCCCTGCAGTTAAGATCTGCTTGAAATAAGCAACGATTTGCGAGTTTAACATTCAATGATTGAGAAAAAATGTTACATCATTCTAGAATTTGTTTTTACCCATTGACTTTTTTCTGAATAAGTCATAGATCTTTTAATTTCGGGTGGCAGACTGAGCAAGAACAGGCAACATATTGTGCAAGAGCATCAGTACTGTGTACCAACAATAAGCGGGCCACAGTGCAAACTGGATAAAAGCAATCACTGCAGGCATGTGAGCTCTGATGTGCTTGCTTGGACCAGACAGACACATGTGCATATATACACTTATATAAACACACACATAATTCTTATTGCCTTCACATGCTACAACTGTAATATATCTCACTGTAACACTGGGTGGCATTTTTGAAGTAGTATTACTATTGGGGAGGGGAGAGACATATGTTTTCCGGTCTAGAGAGAAATATAAGAATAGGATCTGGAGAAGACGTTGCAGATTAGATGGGGATGTTATGGGTTCTCCATGGCTGGAACAGAGTTTGTAACCCCAATTCAAAATTTTACATGCATAGAAAATCACATTCCATCCCAGGTAAGGGGATAAGTTGTAGACATCAAGGAATGTCTGGAAATGCTGCACCAACACAAATGTGTAGAAGAATATGATGGGGGAAGAGTAGGATGGCAATGATTTATATAATAACTGAAGAAGTCTGAAAAAAGTATCACAAGATTCTAATACAAAATAGCAGGAGGAATCCTGTAAAAGATTAAGAGGGGAGAAATAATGACTGTTAGAATAAGAGTTAATATACTGATCCATGATGCACACTTCTAGGGCCACATGTAGTCTGTGAAAGTCCCACAGAGCCTTTCTAAAAACTACTGCACTGCAATTTTTTATGTGGCAGAAGAAGAAATACATATGGAATAATCATAGTAAATGTGTTAATGTTCAATACACTGAAACATAAAGTAAATAAGATTTCGTTTTTGTCCTTCTCAACTTTTTGTCCCTATCCCTTATATTTCATATAGTGTGACCCCTGATATAGCATCCAAAATCCAATCATAGTCCACACCTCTATTATAAAAAGCAGGTATGAGCCCCAAACAGACCATGGATGATCCAACAAAGCTAGACAGAGTTGGGTCTCGTTACTACTTGGATGACAGAGAACAAGGAAATTTTAGTGTACAGACTAGTCTAGGAAGTTGAAAAAAATATTCTGGAAGAAGACCACTACCTCCACAAATGTCTTCTGTGTTGTTGCCATGAAAACTACATGGACATGTCTATCAAGTTAGCAGAGGCTGAGCTCAGCTTGAGGGAGTACTCTACCTGTACCTTATGGCATTTCCAGGAGAAATACAGGTAGTCCTTGCTTAATGACCACAACTGGGGCTGGAATTTAGGTCACTAAGCGATGCAATCGTTAAGCGAATTATTACATGACTGCTTTGCTTAGCGACTGCAATCCCAGCACTCCTGGCTGCTGTTGTTAAGCAAGAATCGCAGGTCATTAAGCAGACAGAGTCCCAGGTAAGAAGCACGGGGGTGCCTCAAAGGGGTGGGGGAGGCCCTGGGAGGCCCTTTGTAGGTCACGCATGAGTTGGAGGGGCTGCACTGTGGTGCAAAGCTGCAGCCTCCCTTGGAAGCCTCAATAGCCCAAGCCCGGCCCAGCAGTGCTTACGACTGCAGGGGCACTGCAACTCTTCCCACCCACCTATCTCCCACCCCCCATCTATGCCCTTTTGGCTGCCCTGCACAGTGGCACTTGGAGGCAGCAATGCCAGGGCTGGGGCTGAAGTAGAGGCCCAAGGCCTTTAGCAGTCTCAGCCAGCTGCCTCCTCCCCCAGGTCTCGACTTCAGCCCCGGTGCTGCTGCTGCCACTGAGAATGCCACCTCAAACCCCACACTGCTGGCCTTCGCTGCTGTGTGCCATTCTCCAAGCTGTGCATCCCATACCTTCTGCAAGCTGGTGTCCCATTCTCGCAATCCTCCAGAAACCTTCTGGTCTTCCCCAGGTCTTATGTGAATGGGATGCTGGTTTTAGGGAAGGAATGAGAGGCGCAGCTTGGGGAAGGAATGGGACACCGGCTTGTGGAAGGTACGGAATGCGCAGCTTGGGGAAGGAACAGGAGGGGATGCTGGCTTTAGGGAAGGAACGAGAGGTGAGGCTTGTGGAATGGCACGAGGTGGTGAAGGCCAGTGGTGTGGGGCTTGAGGCGGCATTTCTCAGTGGCAGTGGCAGTGGCAGTGCTGGGACTGAAGTCGAGGCCTGGGGGTGGTGACAGCTGGCTGAGCCTGCTGAAAGCCTTGGGCCTCTACTTCAGCTCTAGCCCTGGCATTGCCTCTGAGTGCTGCTGTGCAGGGCGGTCAAAAGGGCATAAATGGGGGAGGGGGAGATAGGCAGGTGGGAGGAGTTGCAGCACCCCTGTGGTCATAAGTGTGGGTGGGCTGCCAAGCACACAAATTTTGATCATGTGACTGCAGGGGTGCTGCAGTGGTGGTATCTTTGGGCACGGATCGTAAGTCCATTTTTTCAGCACCATTGTAATTTTGAATGGTCACTGAATGAACAGTCATTAAACAAGGACTACCTGTAGTATAATCCTGTTGATATGATGTCCAATTGGATGTTGATATGATGTCCAATTAGATGCAAAACTTAACCAAAACAGCATGAGAGGAACATGTACAGGGAAAAGACGGGAGTAATCACAATACGGGTCAGACACCCTTTATTTTTCACCAAAATCTTACCATGTTCTCCTGCCAGGGTCATCAACAGATGTTTCTCATTCTCATTAGGTTTGCTTAAGGAGATCAACCATTGCCCCTGCAATCCATTGTTGTATCTGGAGAAGGCATCCTCCATCAGTGCCAGCAACTGGAGACCTCTCTCCACTCGGAACTCTTCCTATAGCAACAAATATTTGTCATTCTCCTAATTAAAAACATATAGACCTCATGAATACACACTTTCTCACCCATATATAGCTCTTGGCTGTATATCAAAGAAAAAGAGATCTCTAAAAAAGATTCTGAAGTATCCCCATTTCTATTTTACTCCATCAACTTCACTGTTCAAAATGTTTGATCATGTATTCCCTAGCAGGTCCATCCTAGCTGCTACCATTCTCAAATGTTATCATTTACTGGCTGCAACAAACAGTACCAACCAGTTGTAGTTTATGCATGCGCACAAACACCGTTAAATTCATTTCTTATCATCTGATTATATAACCTAGGAATCAAGATGAATAGGAGAGTATCATTTAAAATTCAGGGAGGAACAAAAAATCTTCCCTTTTGAAGTATCCTGAAGCTTCACTTCCTTATAGGTTTCATATATGGATAAAAATACAAGATGAATAGACTGGAGGTGCTGAAGGTAAACAAATATGGGTTTGACTAGATGCTGCCTTGATCGAAGATAGAGGGATAGCTACCTACATCACTATTGCATTCTTTGGAGGAAGGGGAAGAACACAGAATTATAGTATTTTTTTTTTAAGGGGCAAGACCTTAATCATTTCTACCAGACTGCAGGTCAAACAGAGATGGTCCCATTTCTTCTAAGATCTTGCACATAATTTGGCAATGTCTTCCCCACATCTATTCTGGCTCAGTTGCCGTGCCAACTCAAAGGCCACTCTAGTTATTAATATATGCTAACACTACTGGTTGCTATGGGAACCTCAAATGCTCAGGGCTGGCACAGGCTGAATTGGGAAAGACAAGGAGGAGCCAGACCTGAGTCACAAAGGCCCACCAGAACCTCAGCTCACAAGGCAAAGCTTATGAACAGGAGCAGATAAAATCTGGGTTAGCAGAGCAAGGCAGGCACCCTGGAGGAAAGGAAATTAGGAAAGCAGCTTTGGCAGTATGCAATTCCTGGATTACATCAACAGAACTATCGCAGAAATGATAGCTCTCTCTCCATTGCCGGAGACTAAGCACTCAGGGAAGCAGTGGAAGAGAAGGGGGAAATGTGCTTCCTGACAGGAAAATAAAGTTTTCATTGATATGACTGAACATAAAAATACCTCCCCCCCGCCGCTTTTCATAGAGCCAGTTTGGTCTAGTGGTGAAGGCACCAGGCTAGAAAGCAGGAGACGGTGAGCTCTAGTCCCGCCTTAGGCATGAAAGCCGGCTGGGGGACTTTGGGCCAGTCGCTCTCTCTCAGCCCAGCCCACCTCACAAGGTGGTTGTTGTGGGAAAAACAGAAAGAGGAAGGAGTATTTGGTATGTTCGCTGCCTTGAGTTACTTATAAAAATAATAAAGGCAGGATTTAAAAAAAAAAAAAAAAAGTCAACGAATAAATAGCTAATGAGTCCTTCTTGCAATCCCTTTTCCATTTCTGTAATTCAAAAATGTCAATATAAATCATGTAACACAAGGAGAGCTCAAAGAACTATCTTTAAACATGATAAAAAGCAAATGACTATATGCTTGGTCAACCAGAGTTGATAAATTTAAAAATTAATGGAAATTAAACGGAAAAGCCTGCAATTTCTTTTACCATTGCTGGCATATATGACAGAAGAAAAGTTATATTCCATTCACTTACAGGTGAAACTCGAAAAATTAGAATATCGTGCAAATATTCATTTATGTCAGTATGGCAACTCAAAAGGTGAAACCAATATATGAGATAGACGCATTACATGCAAAGCGAGATATGTCAAGCCTTACTTTGGTATAATTGTGATGATTATGGCGTACAGCTTATGAAAACCCCAAATTCACAATCTCAGAAAATTAGAATAGTGTGAAAAGGTTCAATATTCTAGGCTCAAAGTGTCCCCCTCTAATCAGCTAATGAATCCATAACACCTGCAAAGGGTTCCTGAGCCTTTCAGTGGTCTCTCAGGCTGGTTCAGTAGGAATCACAAGCATGGGAAAGACTGCTGACCTGACAGTTGTGCAGAAAACCATCATTGACACCCTCCATAAGGAGGGAAAGCCCCAAAAGGTAATTGCAAAAGAAGTTGGATGTTCCCAAAGTGCTGTATCAAAGCACATCAATAGAAGGTTATGTGGAAGGGAAAAGTGTGGTAGAAAAAGGTGCACAAGCAGCAGGGATGACCGCAGCCTGGAGAGGATTGTCAGGAAAAGGCCATTCAAAAGTGTTGGGGACTTTCACAAGGAGTGGACTGAGGCTGGAGTTAGTGCATCAAGAGCCACCACACACAGACGGATCCTGGACACGGGCTTCAAATGTCGTATTCCTCTTGTCAAGCCGCTCCTGAACAACAAACAACGTCAGAGGGGTCTTACCTGGGCTACAGAAAAAAAGAAGAACCAAGGACCTGAAAACCCCAAATTCACAATCTCAGAAAATTAGAATATTACATGACATCAATAACACAAGGATTGGAAATAGAACAATATCGGACCTCTGCAAAGTATAAGCATGCATATGTACTCAGTACTTGGTTTGGGCCCCTTTTGCAGCAATGACTGCCACAATGCGGCGTGGCATGGATGCTATCAGCCTGTGGCACTGCTGAGGTGTTATGGAAGACCAGGATGCTTCAATAGCGGCCTTCAGCTCCGCTGCATTGTTCGGTCTCATGTCCCTCATCTTTCTCTTGGCAATGCCCCATAGATTCTCTATGGGGTTCAGGTCAGGCGAGTTTGCTGGCCAATCAAGCACAGTAATCCCATGGTCACTGAACCAGGTTTTGGTACTTTTGGTAGTGTGGGCAGGTGCCAAGTCCTGCTGGAAAATGAAGTCAGCATCCCCATAAAGCTCGTCTGCGGAAGGAAGCATGAAGTGCTCCAAAATCTCCTGGTAGACGGCTGCGTTGATCCTGGACTTAATGAAGCACAGTGGACCAACACCAGCAGATGACATGGCTCCCCAAATCAACACAGACTGTGGAAACTTCACACTGGACTTCAAGCATCGTGCATTGTGTGCCTCTCCATTCATCCTCCAGACTCTGGGTCCTTGGTTCCCAAATGAGATGCAAAAGTTGCTCTCATCAGAAAAGAGGACTTTGGACCACTGGGCAACAGACCAGTTCTTTTTTTCTGTAGCCCAGGTAAGACCCCTCTGACGTTGTTTGTTGTTCAGGAGCGGCTTGACAAGAGGAATACGACATTTGAAGCCCGTGTCCAGGATCCGTCTGTGTGTGGTGGCTCTTGATGCACTAACTCCAGCCTCAGTCCACTCCTTGTGAAAGTCCCCAACACTTTTGAATGGCCTTTTCCTGACAATCCTCTCCAGGCTGCGGTCATCCCTGCTGCTTGTGCACCTTTTTCTGCCACACTTTTCCCTTCCACGTAACCTTCTATTGATGTGCTTTGATACAGCACTTTGGGAACATCCAACTTCTTTTGCAATTACCTTTTGGGGCTTTCTCTCCTTATGGAGGGTGTCAATGATGGTTTTCTGCACAACTGTCAGGTCAGCAGTCTTTCCCATGCTTGTGATTCCTACTGAACCAGCCTGAGAGACCACTGAAAGGCTCAGGAACCCTTTGCAGGTGTTATGGATTCATTAGCTGATTAGAGGGGGACACTTTGAGCCTAGAATATTGAACCTTTTCACACTATTCTAATTTTCTGAGATTGTGAATTTGGGGTTTTCATAAGCTGTACGCCATAATCATCACAATTATACCAAAGTAAGGCTTGACATATCTCGCTTTGCATGTAATGCGTCTATCTCATATATTGGTTTCACCTTTTGAGTTGCCATACTGACATAAATGAACATTTGCACGATATTCTAATTTTTTGAGTTTCACCTGTACAATTGTAATGCTGCTGCTTCTCTCTTCTAACAGTTCTTTGCAATTCTTTAAGTTCCTTCCTGTGGTTGTTGTCTTTCTTGGCTTTGGCTTCCCTTGTCTTCTTGGCAATTTTTACCATCTGTTCTAACTTCCGTTTGGTTTGGTTTGGTTACTTCTGTTTCCATCAGGTTTGGTTTAAGTTTGGTTTCTTCTCTTTCTTGGTCTTTGGCAGTCTCTTTTCACATTCATCCTTACAACTTCTTTGATTTCATTCCACAGCTTCTCTGGTTCTCTATCAATGAAACTGAGGACTTCAAATACATTCCTGATTTTCTCATTGAAAATGGTGGGTCTAAAGGCACCGTGCAGGAGGGACCATCATCTGGCACTATATCATCAATCATTTTATATTGTCTATCCAAGTGTTTTTCTTGGTAAAATCTAGGAGTGGTTTACTACTGCCTTCTCCCACACGGTATGAAATGATGCCTCTGACATTGCCACTGAAGTGATTATCTGCCTTCGGATCATCCTATATGGTTGCTGCCCAATACAAATACTTGCTTGTCTTAGCTGGAGAGTTATAACTTTCATACCTTGGGTGACCTTGCTGGGAGTATATACTCTTGGTGTACACTCCTAGCATTCTTTGCTCATTCCTCCCAGGAATACCTCACCAACCCCACTATGATGAGGCAGTATAATAGGACTTTAAGGAGAGACAGATCTAGTGAATGGATATTCTATGTTTTTTTTTTTTTAATCCGCACTCAATCGTTACCGATTCTGCAGCGACTGCCTGGACGACTGCCTGGTGTTTCGGAAGTGGTTTGCCCTTGACTCCGTCCTAGAGCAGAGCCCAGCCGGTGAGCGCAGGAGGCGGGGTTTCCGTTGCTTCGCGCCTTTTTCGGGCGTGCGCGGCTTCCGCATTACCGGCAACTGCTCTCGTCTCCTTTGCAAGGTGCCGCCAGCATTTTTCCTCCCACCGGGGTGAGAGTCCCCATTTATCTATTCACGTAAGTTTTCGAGCTGCTGAGTTGGCAGGAGCTGGGGAGGAAGCAGGAGCTCGCTCTGCTGCGCGAAGCTGGGCTCGAACCGCTGAAGTGTCAACCATTTCTGGCCGGCAACTTTCAGCGTCATTAAGCCGCTGTGCCACCGCGTCCCCTCATTCTATGGTTTAGTAATTCTAAAAATACTATTTTTTGCCTTTACAATCAATTTTTAAAGGATTTCTCTATCACCATTCAAAGTAGTTTATCTTAAATAACCCCTTAACATTTCTTTTCAATACAGATTTTTAACAGGAAAAGGACCTTGGATCATCAATTAACTGCAGAATTAGGGAACCAGTGGAGGAGTAATGGATTAGAAGAGTGTTTCTGATTAACAGACACCAGATAGTAACTAAGCTTAAAAGAAGCAAAAAGGCACTTATGGAAGATGTAGTGTTGGACCCTGAACTATTCCTTCTGGAAATCATGCTGAATACAAGTATGAATATACTGAAAATTAATTTTATTTCTTATAATTATTAGGGGAAAAAAGGTAAAGCTTGTTCTGCTGTTTCCCAATATATTTACAATATATGTAGTACTGGTGATTCCACTAGAAGATTAGTGAGGAGGAATTGGATAGTGGTCTGTGCTATAGAGGGCAGAGAGGATGATTTTGAAGGACAGTGGGAAGATCCATTACCAAGGCAATGATCAGACAATTCCAAGAAACTTAGACCCATTCCAAGAAACTAACCTGAGAAAACATCTCAGACAGGCCCCTATCTAATTCACACAAATATAAAGTGAGGGAGGAGGGAAGCACATTCAGACTTGCAAGATTCTGTTACTATAGCTGTTTTAATAAAAGGAGTTTTAGACCTATATGGCATTGGTTTCTTAGTCTGGTCTACAGTATAGGGCCGACATGTACCTCTTTCCTTTAGGTACATGGTACGTAGAACTCTGTATAATTTTATATTTTCACATAATGGTTCCGTATGTAATACAGAATTAAGCAAGCATTTATTTTATTCACTAAAGAGTCATACTTGGGTCATTACTTTGTTTGCCCTGTCCTTTGTAGAGTAGAATGTTCTTTCTCATTTTCAGCCCAATTAACCTTGAGAAACAGATATTCCTTAACTTGTACCTGTAGAACCTGTGACCCAATCCTGCTGGGTTGGAGACACAGCAATACAATAAATGTTCAGCATGAGCAGATTTCTCCTTCATTACAGATGTAACTATCCCTCCATGACTTATGTATATTGCAGAACTTCTAAATTTGTTCTTGCTCAATCACCATCCCTTGATTATTAAACCTTTTGCACTAAACCTCTTTAATTCCAGCTCTCTAAAACCATGAAAAGTATCTCCCTCATTTGCCAACAATTCAAACTTCAAGAAATACCAAATACTGAAAGAGCCAACTCGTCAATCTAAATGATGTCTGGAAATGTCCTCTGTGGCTCAGTTATCAACTAATGAGAGAAAATAACCTGCTGCATTTCCTGGGTCCTGCTGTGCTGTGCTGCTGCAGAGAAGAAAGGAAAACTCTATTTCCCTCTTTCCTGTCCTTTATATTAAGAAAATGAAAAATATTTTGTCCATTTATATATCTTACTTAGGAAACTAGGGCAGGAAAACGGCTTCTGCCAATGCAGGAGTGCACTCATTTAAACTGCTTATTTCCAAACTGCAGGAAAGATATAACGCTGAAACCTACAGTGCCAATTACTAAAACTGCAGGTAGTTACCAGTCTACCAGCACACCTCCCATCATGTTCTAATCTATGCAGCTATCTGAATTCCTTTTCTGGGTGTCTCCTTCTGATGTATAGCAGAAGGCAACTTACAAAATAGTGTATAATTTAATGGGAGGGAATATGTTTAATCTACCCCAGCAGATAGTCTAAATCTCTCTCCTGAGTCAGATCCAGAGATCCTCCCATCCTATTCTCAGTCCTGCTGCTGTCATTGACCCCTTTTTGCTTTGTATCCTTGGAAAAATCTATCGTCAGGAAAGCAAGAGGATGGTATCAGATCTCTATTCTTCCTCTCTTTTGCCAATCAACTCATATACAGCACACAAACACAAAGACACACACACATACACAGCTTCTCTCACACACTTTCACGTGTGATCATATGCTTCCTACCACTAACATAAAATGTATCCTCCAAAAGTAAATATTGTGGCTCTATTCAAAATAAAGTATATATTGGAAAATTGATACTGTATATACAAGAAAAGAAATATTTAATATTTACAGGTATTCCTCAACTTATGACCATTCATTTACAACCATCTGAAGTTATGATGTTACTGAAAAAAGTGACTTATGACTGGTCCTTGCACTTATGACCATTGCAGCATCCCCACAGTCATGTGATCAAAATTCGGGTGCTTGGCAACTAGCATGTATTTACCATGTTTGCAGTGTCCCGAGGTCACATGATCGCCATTTGCGACTTCCCAGCTGGCTTCTGACAAGCAAAATCAATGGGGAACCATGTGATTTACTTAACGACTGCTGCAAAAAGTGTTGTAAAATCGGGTGCGGTCATATGATGATGACCACACCATTTAGCAACTAATTTTCTGGTCCCCATTGTGGTGATAAGTTGAGGACTATCTGTAGCAGCATCTTAGTTTTGTCAAGAGTATTATAGCACTAATCTGTCCAGAAATATTGTATAAAACCTTTATCCAAACTTCTTTATCTGCACATTTTTTGATTGTTTAGGAAATATTAAAGCCATATTTTGTTACAATGCTTCATGAGCTATAGTAATGGGAAGCACTATATCTAAACATATGAAATGAATAAATAAATGGCAAATATAGGATGAGACACATTGAAAATATTACTCTGTATGACGAAATAGTATTTTACCACTTGCTAGAGGTAATAAACCACTTTTATTAGCATTATTGAAAGGGTGGCAAAAGTTGTAGATGATAGAGATAGAGTTTAAGATATAGAAGCAAGTGACTCACACAATCGATGTTGTCTGACATGTTCAGGATGATGTAGTTTTTGCCTGCCAGGTTGCTCCAGTCCTTACAGATAATCTACAAAACAAAACCAATGAAAACCTCTCTGAGTTAACATGCAATTATTTTGGGAAGTGGTATAAGCCTTTTTTAAAAAAATGAATATGAAGTTTTACCCCAAATCAGAAAACCAATCATTTTAGCCCTTATTCTATATCTAGCAGCATATTTCTCAGGTCTGATGCTGATACTCAGAGAAGAAAATAGATGAATCTGTGAACAGATGCTGCTGTGGCTCCAAAGTGCTCAAGAAACTAAGACATAGATCAATAACACAGGTGTGTAAAATTCAAACTAAATTTTGGGCCATTGTAATTACTTCCATGGGCCACATTATATCTAAAGTTTGGGCCATCCAAAACTTCCAAGAGAATGACTTATACAAGCTGGCATACACAATGTACGTATGTATTCAGAGTTCTGTTTGAGCACACTATACTGTCAAATGCTCATGTTTGTGCTAGTAATAGTCAATCAATGTACAAATGGAAAATGAACTGCATTATGCATCTGAAACAAAGCTTTCAAATCTGCAAGAGAGTGGTCTGTATAATGCCACCACTTCATAACTAGCACAATGCTTTCTTGAGTGTGAGACACTTCTATTCTAGCACCATATAAACAATACAGTGCATACAGAAATATTTGAAGAATGAGAAGCAAGTTCCCAAGATTAAGCCTTGAGTAACCCTAAATCTCTACCAATGTCTCCTCTACAAACGGCATTCTGTAAATGATGCAGTTTTGAAGAGTATTTCACCAATGCAGATGGCTGTCAAATAGAACACAATGGATACAATCTATTAGACAACATGTGTACAAAATGTCTTTCAAAGCAGGCATTCCCAAACTCTTCAGCTCATTGATCCTTTCATGAAATTTCAGATTGTTCATCAACCCCCCCCAACATTTATTATATGAAAATAATTTAATAAATAATTTAACTAATAGTACTACAAATAATAATAATAACAAGAACATCAACCCTTGGATAGTTCCATCGACCCTTGGGGGTCAATACTGACCACTTTGGAGAACCCTGTTTTAAAGAGATTCAAAGTCATCAAGTTCTGCCAGGACTTGAAATGGAAAGTTGGATTTCAGTTTTTAGCTCAAGTGGGTAACTCTTGGCCATTCTTTTGGAAAACAAATGGATCAATAGCTTATGGAAGTACTATAATTTGCTGTTTGCCATTATGACAAAAATAACTTCTACAAATGTTTTAACAGCAACAGCATTCTCTTTTCCTCAAAGCAAATTTAGGCTACAGAGATTACCTTTTTGATAATGTCACACTGAGGGCCACTGAGTCTTTGGTTTAAAAAACAAAACAAAAACTGGCACTCAAGATGTTTATACTTTTTTTTTTTAACCAAAGACTCAGATGTCTAATAACAAGCGCAGGTTTACCACTTTAATTGTTCACTTTATGAATATTCATATGAAGTTACTGATGGATATAACATTATTTTTACAGCAAACATCTTGCATTGTTATCATTTTCTGTAAAGCTGTTTGCATGTATATTTAAAATGAAAGGATTTAATATTGCATGCATAATTTCACATTCACTGTGCATATATTCATTTTAAATTTCTCATCTTACTTTTGGGACCTTGCAGTCATTCCTGGGATATTCTCTCAGGGTACAAAATACAGATTTATCAACAAAAGCACAAATATGTATTAATTTCAAATCAGGTGAATTCTTATCAGGCAACTTTTAAACATGAATGCTGCACATTCATGGCATACTTCATGCTGTTGTTTCAAAAGGTATATTTTTGTAAAAGAAAAAAAACTCAGCTTAATAGTTCCACTGGTGGAAATGGTTCCACTGGTGGAAATAGTTCCACTGGTGGAAATGGAGACTGAAAAGAATCCATCCTTGCACAGTTTATATCTGCAAACCTGGTTTCAATGTAATGCAATCCAATTTTACCATCCATAAAGACAATAGTGGATAGGATAACAACAGGAGACACTGGTGAACAACAGTGCCAATCAAGAAGGGGGTGCAAGGAGAGCATTTGGCCTGGCGTCAAGGTCAAAGGGAGCTTTAAATTTAACACTTGTTCATTATTTTTCAAAAAATCAAATTACACCTCACTCTCCAAGTACTATTTCTAAAATTGGACTGAGATTCCTAAAATGATAGCATTTAGTAACAGTCAGGGGCCAGTGATAAATAATGTTGGAGTATATCTGTAAAGCAGGGGTCACCAAACCTTTCAGCCCATGACCCCTTCATGAAGTTTCAGGTTGTTCATCAACCCCCAAACATTTATTATATGAAAATAATTTAATAAATACTACTTTAACTCATAGGACTACGAATAATAATATCAACAACACTGACCCCTTGGATAGTCCCATTGACCCTTGGGGCTTGATAATGACCACTCTAGGGAACCCTGCAAAAAATAGTGCTATTTATTTATTTATTCATTATATGTCTATATAATACAAATTTGCCTATCATGTAATTGTATCCCAAAGGTTAATAAGGCTGTGGAATACTGGGCAACCCTGCAAAGAATAGTGCTATTTATTTCTTTGTCTATATAATATAAATTTGCCTATCATATAATTGTATCTCAAAGGTTATAGTGCTGGTTAATAAGGCTGTACAATACTGCAAGAGCATGAACATGGCATCTGTTCATAGTGCCCGAAAGCACTAGCACCTTTTTCCAAGATCATGTAACTATCCATGCAATCCTAAGGGAAAAACATGTCTGCCAACTCCTCAAGGTAAAGAATTACTGTCTGCATTCCTGCATGTTCCGAAGCACTTTTCTGAAACTGAGTCCGATGTGTTGCCTAGCTCAGTTGGTCTGTGGGTGTGCATGTATCTCATTCTCTCTCTAAAGTCATATTATTTGAATCTTTAAAAATACAAATCTAACTAATGGGACATCAGAAGAATGAGCACTTAATTCAGAGATGGTCTTCATAGTATCACAATGACACTTAAAAAAAAAGAATGAGAAAAAAGAGAAACACTTGAAACATCTTGAGAATCAGTTCAGTTGATTTAAAAATTAATAAATTAAAACAATATATCCATTAACATATCTCAGAATCTGGCAATTTTTGTTCCTGCTTAAAGAAACAAAACAAAAGACGTTCAACTGCATCAAAGCAGTTGATGTGCCTACCAAGGCATTTCCACTTATTCAAGAAGTTCTTATTCAAACTTCTAGGTATTCTAGAATTACTGGTTCATGACTTTCAGCAGAAATGCTCAGCTTTCATTACCAGGCTATTCTAAATATGACAGTTTTATCAACTTTTACACTGGTTTCAAAGAATGTATCTCAGTCTACTCCAACTAGAATCTGATAGCTTTTTATTAACCTATTAATTAATTACTCAATCAAGTTTTCTGTTATATTGCCTGGGACCTCATTTAAAAAATTGTTTACTGTTATGGAGGGCTGTTATAACTTTTGTAGTATATTGATTTTCATGTTTGTTTTATACTTATTATGTATATATATCACTTTGAGAGGGTTTGGGCCTTAAAGATAACCTGGAAATTAATTATCTATTAATCAGTTTTAAGCTCCTTTATAGGAAAAGTGTTACAGCTTTTTAAAATAGGATTTTGAACCTACAAATCTATGGCATTTTAGTACTATGGTTCTGGTTCATGCTTGTGTAAGTTAAGAAAACAACCACCTATAAAGAAATTAAAAGGCAAATCACACTTGACGAAGAACGTAAGTAATATAAAATAATGTTAAATAATTTATTTTCTTGCTCCCAACCTTTAAAAACAGAGGGGATTCTAAGTTTAAATACTCATCGTCCACTGACCTACCCACAATTTTCTTACCTGTGTCAAACTCCAGGGAACTCCTGAGGCAAGCACATCCATGTGAACATCTCTGTTTTGCGGTGTAAAGCTCTGTTCTGCTGCAGAAGTTGTGATGACAGGCAGTTTTGTATCCTGGTTATTCTGAACAGGAGTTGGGGTTGGGGCTTGTTCACTGGTCCAGTCCCAAAAATGCCCCAAAGAGCTGGGATTTGATGGGCTGCTAGGAGTCCTGGAAACAGTCTCCGTTACCTGGGGGCTATCCTCATAAGAACCTATTGGATCTTCCCTTGTCAGTTCCACTTCAGCCACAACTGTTCCTGCTGTGGGTTTTGGAACCTCCCCATCTGTTGTGGCCTTTCCTTCTTGCATATCACCTTCTACTGCAGCTACTGTTGCTAAGACTAATTCCCCTCCTATTTCTATTGTAGCTACTGAGCTCTCTGGAGTAATCTTGGGAGAAAGTTCTGAGACAAGCTGGGGGCCTGTAGAGGTCTCGGCTGAGAAGATGGGAGACAGAGGCAAGAGACTGGGTCCCATGCTGCTCCCTAGGTCAAAGCCTGAAGAAGAATACTCAAGTGCAGATTCTTTCCCATGCTTTTTCGTAGCCACTTCAGTCCCTGGACCCATTCTGCTGATTGCAGTGGAGAAAAGGATAGAGTATAAAGAATCCTCTTCAGGTGTTTCAGAAAAAGTGACTTTTGGCATTTGCCTGCTTTGAGTCATTCCTTTTGACTGGTTTATAGGAAGCAATCCTTCCTCCTCCTCCTCAAGGACACTGGTGGAAGGGGCTTCAGAGTCTGGATCCATGGAATCAGTTATTGGATGAGAAGTGGGCCCTTCTTGGGGTTTTTTCACTTGTGTTCTGTTTTCTTTGGGCAAGGCTTTCTGGGAAGCAAGTGGAAAATTGTAATCTGAAAATAAACAGAAGAGGCTTCCTTAAAACCACATGGCAGAAATCCCACAAGCAGCTCCTCTTAAACTTTATCAGGAAAAATTAAGTAACTGATGTTTTTTCACAGCACTCCAAATCTGCTGCTTCAGGTAGCCATTTCATTCATTCTAACTCAGGAGCAGACCCAGAAATAGGAACATTAGTCTCTGACCCTTCTTCTCTATTTGTTTCTAAGGAAGAGTCTAGATATCTAATGTTTTAATTTATCCTGTGTTCTTTTTAACTTCAGTTTCTCCTTCTACCTCTCAAAATACTTCAGCAATATTTCCCCAGCTCCTTCTGGCAAGTCTTCCCTATGTAATTTCATCTTTGTCAGTTTTCTTAAATGACTCTTTTTATCTACAGTGCTAGACGCTACTCAAAAATCAAACATTTCCAAGTGATGTGTACATGCACATTTTTTGTAATCCACACTAGACACACACCCTTACAATATTTTACCTTATCTCATATACTCTGTAGGATAGGGGAAAGCATTCTCTGCTTATAATACAAGGCACACTGATCATATTATTTAAAGGCTGGATTTGCTCATTCTGCTAACTTATGCTTTGCTTAATAATGGTTTATGGAATAAATGAAAACTGCCTGAATTTGCACAATTTACTGAAGCATAAACTGTATTTTACAAACCACAGTGGTTGGATTCACACACTGAGCCAAAAATAAGCAAACCATATTTTGGTTCAGAGTCAGATGTGAACCCAATCTATGAATTACAACAGTTGTATGCAACCTGCAGGAAAAGAGACAAGCTATTAGAGAACAATTTTTAGCACATTGTCCTAATGTCACCCACCCTATTCATTATTTGAATTCTAAAGTATATTCTCTAAGAAGACATGCAACAGTAATTCCAGTGATGGGTTTTAAAGTCTGCATCCTCACAGTCCACAGGGAATACCTGAGGGCCAGTTTGTTGTGGCAGGGAGTTTATTTTACATTCACTCAGCATGCTTGATTCCTGATATGCAATTGATAATGAGGCAGTGTTCATATAGCGGGTATGTGTAATATCAGGTCACCCCATGCACTTAGCAAAAGGACAGAACAATGAACAGCATGCAGAACCTATTTTCCACCTTACCAATTAATGTGTTCATGCTCTTAAGAGTGAAGGTATCTCATAAGGAGAGATGACTCAAACTTAAAAGTACACCCTCTTGATTTTCACATCTGTGTATTGTTCTCACAGCTGGTAAGTGTGTCTCTTCCAAGAGACTCAAAGGAAAAAGAGCAAATCTTTGAATGAACTGGGGGAGGGGGGCAGCATTAAGATTATAGGGATGGACAATGTGGAGTCTGGTGGAATCTCTCCCCTAGCCCAGTTAAGAAAATAAAAGTAAAAAATAAAAATAAATCAACCATATTGCATAACAGCAGGAGCCTTGATTTCATTTCTGCTCTCAACAGCACTCTCGCTAAAAAAGCATCAAGCAATGTTACTAATAACAAGATAGTAGAGAGAATTGGTGTTAAAAACAGTGCATCCATCTCATTAGATCACCATTTCCTTGAGATCCCCAAGCCTGCTGACACAACCATGTTTTTAGGGACTTCCAGAAGGGTATCAAGAATGGGGCCAATCTCAACTTGGCGGGAGATGATATTTCACAGAGCCAGCACCACAGCCCATCTCCTGGCCCATCTCCTGGGTCCCGCCAGATGAAACTCTTTCACAGACGGGACCTGCAGTGTTCCTTTTCTGCCAGACCTGATGGGATGGGCAGGGTGGAGGCAGTCCCTCAAATTACCTGGCCCCATGCCATGAAGGGCTTTAAAAGTCAAAGCCAGCACCTTGAATTGGACCCAGAAGCAAACTGGCAACCAATGCAGCTTGTGGAGCAGAGGTGTAACATGTGCCATTCTAGGAGTACACATAACTGGCCACATCACCTCATTCTGCACCAGCTGAAGCTTCCAGATACTCTTCCAGGGCAGCCCCATGTACAGCACATTACAGTAGTTCACCCAGGATGTGACCAGGGCATTTAGCACATGGAGCTTTGGGGGCTGCCTGAAAGAGCTTCATGCTGAAATCCAAGTGGTATTTTCAGCCATGGAGGATTTTCAGCCCCAGAGTGGAGAGGCTTGGATTTTGGCACAGAGCTTTTTCAGCCAGCCCCCAGAGACAAGAGAGAGTCCTCTTGGCAGGTGGCAGCACTCTGGAGCTGAAAATCCAAGTGGTTCTGAGGCCGTCATGCCCCCAACCCCCACTGCACTCCCACACTCCCTCACTGACCCTCCCATGCACCCCTATGCACCCCCTCGCTCCCTCCCCCACCTGGCAGTGCCTGGGGCTTGCAACTTCCTGCTGGCTTCCCCACTGACTTGATTGTGGGAAGTCGGCAGGAAGTTGTGTCGCCTAGCAACCGAGGCATTCACTTAACGATGGCAACTGGGACTGCCGGGATTTGCATCACTAAGCGAAGTGGTCACGTGATAATTCGCTTAATGACCGCATACCTTAGCAACCTAAATTCTGGTCCCAACTGTGGTCATTAGGTGAGGACTACCTGTACTAGAATTAGGTAAAACTGTACTGTATACAGTATTACCAATTGGTAAGCAGTAAGTTTAATGTAAAATTGTGGAAATTCATCATAACAGTAACAACTGCATTTTCAAATACTTAATAATCAACTTACACAATTCATTGTCACAAAATGCAATCAAGGTCTCTTGTTACGAAGATTAAAAAAAGGAATTAGATAAGGTCATTAAGAATAAGCAGCTTTATTACCTGTTATATCTATATCTATATAGATATATGTTACGTGGACCCATATGAGCTATCAGTATTTAAGTAGTATTAAATAAGTGAATGAATAACTTCATGGAATAAACCACCATTGTGCTTGGCCTACACATTAAACTGTAAACTGTATTTTACAAATCACAAAGGCTGGTTTCCCATGACGTCCTATGCTAAAAGCAAGCAAATCTCAAGTGTGCATCCAGTATAATGGTTACACGGAATCTTAAAAAGAGGCCTCATGTTGGCAAGCAATAATGCAATGATGGGGCAGGGATTGCCCAAATGCCCAGCATTTCTTATGTATGTGATAGACAGTTTTTCCATGAGGAAATTTTGGTCTGACCTACTAAAGCCCTCCTCTTTGGTTTTGAATATTCTGTCAACAATTGATAGAGTTTTATCACGATTACAATCCAACCATTTTTATTTTTTAATCACCCTTACGTATTTGTGATAAGTTTAAATACAATCTAGTCCATAACTGTATTGTAAAAAGGGAGTTTCACTATGTAACTTTTAAGAAACAATAATAGCTATAATGGATTTCTCTAATTAAACTGAAGGAAATCAAATTATCTAGCAATTGCATGACTGTTAAGTAAGCTTTAAAAAAAAAAAATCTGAGACTTCTTTTTGAAAAGAACACTCATTCCCATTCCCCAAAGTAGCTAACCAGTTAATAAACTAGTAAAACAACCATTCACTTTTCTTTATGCTAATACCGGTTAGAGTTACATGGACTATTTGGTATATCATTTATTTTATTTTATTTTATTTTATTTTATTTTATTTTATTTTATTTATTTTATTTTATTTTATTTTATTTTATTTAAGCTACTTACATAGCTACCTGTGATGCTACAGTATGCATCACTAGGCAAGGAACTGAAAATGCAGTAAAATATATAAAGCAATAAAAAACCAAAACATGTAAAATAGTGGTGATGAGTAGTAGGTAGTAGCCATGGGACATGAGATGACTAATGACACAACAACAGGATGGATAAACATATTTTCAGCATGCCTCTGTCTCCCGTAGGAGAGTCTGGTTCTTTCTGGTATCCTTTAGCTGAGAACAGAAGAAGCTCCACTGTGGATTGCCTAGTGCGCCTAGTGAAAAGCTTGTGGTGCAGTAAGGGCCCTTTAGGCACTCTGACAAAACCCTTCCAGATAAGGTACAGTGACACTACTCTTCTTTCATCAGTATGTCTCTAGTACCCCCGATCCACAATACTTTGACTGAGTCCTGCACAAATCACCATGGTACCTCATACTGCATTTCTGTTTTCTGACTCTGCATCTAAGAAGCTGCTTGCTCAGATGCCTTCTGCAGCATGCCCCAAATCCCAGCAATCTTTAGCACTCCCAATTTCTTCTGCCCAGCTGGCCTTGCGCTGCCTAATCAATGCCTGGGCATGGTCTCACCCTCTCTCCAGTTCCCATGTCCTCACCGCCCATCAAAGCAGCAGTGAAGACCTCACTAAATGTTGCTCCCCTCATACAGTACAATGTGGTGTCATATTGGTGGATCCCCTGCTGATCTTTCCCCTCCCCGATAGCATCATCTACCGGGGGGAAATCAAATGCCATTTGCTTTCCTGAATATGTGGTGAGGCAGGTTTTGGGGTTCAAGGCTTATTATTTTTTAATATTTATTTAGCTTTAATGTATGTTATTTACTGCATTATTCTTCTGACAGGACCATTGATTTACTAGGAATAGATGATTCTTCCAAGAAATAGAAGATCAATGTATCTACGTCAAACAACTACCCACCAAGAAAGTATGCTGCTGTGAGCAAAAGAGCTGGTATGTGCTGCACCTCTAGCTTTTTCTTTCCTTTCTGCCGCTAGAGCCAGCTCCCCATGCATCATTTTTGGCCAGGCAAAGGGACTCTTCTGTCTCTCTACCCCACTCCTTACCTCTCTCTGTGTATGGGGCGTGTGCTTTCCCTACTTCCCTACTTACAATCTTCCCAGCATTCACCCATCTATCTACACAGAATATACAGATGCACCAAGCAGTGTCTACATGACCTGGCTGGCAGGTCTGTCAGTCTCTTGGGAGTTTGCTATTCTAGGTCAGAGAGAGAAAGATCAGGTGTCTGGTCTTTCTTGCAGCCAAAGCCAAAATGGCCATGGGGGCCCAGTGCCCAGCAACTGGATGGGTAGGGAGCATTTCCACACCAGACTCACCAAGCCGATAACTGAGCAGATCATTGTGCCCAAATCCTTCATCCCCAGACTCATCCCTAGACTGTCATCCCTAGGCAAGACTTCTCTTGGGAGAAGAAGGAAAACTGATCTTCCAAACCAAAACCATTAAAGACAACTGTAGGCTGGGAATGAGAGGACAGTAATGTCATGAGGATGCATCTCTCCAAAATGGTTAATAAAGCATATTTGTGCTGCAACAAGCAGGGTGTCAGGATGAGCCCTATGTAGAGCTAGCTTCTTTGCATACATACATGTCTAGATCTAGATCTTATCGATAAAACATTCTATTTTGGCATAAGCAACATTATGCAGAATACAAAAAATGAGTAAGAAATAAAACTTAAAGCGAAATACAGCTAAAACTAGTTTATACCAGCACCATTCACTATACTTCTTCATATCTTTTTATCCTTGTAAACCATCCTTACTTCCATCTTGTATATACATTGCCTTTTGTTATTTAGTTCATTCTGTCTTATGCAAATATTGTACTGTGCTAAATTACCCTCAGAATTCAGGCTTCATCTGAGTTTGCTGCATAACCTTCCTTAGCATAATGTGTGAACCAGACCCATGACTGATACTCTAATGGAAAAAATACTTGTGCTGTGGTTTATGAAGTGGTAATGCATAAAATAGTTACCACACTCTTCCTTTAGAGAATTCTCCTATAGCATGGCCCTGAAAAGAGATGAGAGAATGGAATTAAGGAAAACAGAGTGCAAGTATTGGAGGAGGAATCTAGCCAGGAGGTTAGTGCTCACATTCTAGCCATTCTAGTTACAATATCTCTTATAGCAGTAAGTAATTATCAGCTCTTGGTAAGGGTTTTGCTACATGAACCATCTATGTCATGATATAAGTATTCCCTTAGGAATGGTAATATTTGGTATTTAGAAGCTTTCACCTAGGAAGAGCATTTGGGCCATGATTGTATGAAATAAAATGAGAAGGAATTCTTTAAAAATGTTACTGTGTGTTTATATCTAGGTAACAAAACAAACCCAGAACACAGCAGTAGCAGCTGGCCAGAAGACTGCTTGGTGTTAAGCTTCTTAGAAGTTGTATTTCCATGGTGCTTAATTTCACAGAGATGTAGCTGAAGATGAGATTAAAAGATGTAAATTTGATGTCAATCTGTGCTTAAGACATAGTTGCTAAATTGGAAGTAATGGCATAGCATTGATTAGATAATCCTTGTATAAATTAACCTACTGCTTCTTCCCAGAAACTGATTTTAAGGTCTATGGGTATGCATTTAATATGCAGAAGGACGGGAGCTGAGCCACATATGGATTCCTGCAGCCCTTTAGTTTTCTCTTGGTATTTTCCTGAATGTGTAAAGACTCAAGAGGACTCAGAGGAGGAGAAATACACACTGGTGCACACTCTGACTTGTGTGAACCCATGCAACTGCTTCAACTCTCTGATTTTTTACAGTCCAAGATGGAGCACAGAGCAAAGATAAGCATAACTCCTGACAGCTGAACCTGTCAGAGTCAGGCTATGAGGGAGGGGCAATTTTCTGCTGTCTCCCCATTTGTCATTCAGATATAAGGATATAACTGAATGCTTCCTTTGAAATGAAACTGACTGGACTAGAAATTGCCTAATGCAATCTACTCAATTTCAACACCCCATTGATAGGTTGGGACCAGGCCCAGGAACCACTTGGCCTTACACTAAGAAAAGAAAGAGGCCTGCCTCATTAAGATTTCCATTATACTTACAGAATTATCAAGCTGTTGTTTAGACCAGGGCATGGTGAAATTGTTACAATGTTCCAGAGAAATAAAATTTTACTTGCAGCCTCTGCTTCTCCTGGCTTTCATATTTTTAGACCAGCACAATCTTGATTCATTGCTAAAGCCAAGACTGTTCTAATATGAAGGAAAAATGTCCCATTTTCATATACCTGTAACATTTAGGTCTAGCACAATGGAACTACCCACAAACAGAAGTATCCAATATTTGAAAGCATTCTACAACATCTGTGGAAATATTTTAATTTTCCCGTCAATGAACTCAATACGCACCTCAGTTACCCAGATAGTCTGCTTTCACATGTGTTTTTTGGAATTCAAGCCATGATATCACATCTCTCCTTCCAAATGATGGCTCAGCAAAAGGCAAAGTAACCCATTTGGTTGCAAAAGCTTAGACGTTACAGATGAGAAAACCTTCAGATGGGGAGGAGTGGGAGGGAACAGGGTTTTGACAGACAGCAAGGATGTGCTTTCCCATATCTGATTTGTTTATAACAATCTCTCACATTGTGCAAGCCAGAATACTTAGTTCATCTCTTCCTCAATGTCCCATTTTTATCTTGCATGAGAATTTCAGTTGGAGATGTTATGAGAAAGGAGGTGAACCTGAGTCTTTTCCATCATTGCCTCATAGTACTTCTAAGACATCACTTTGAAGACTTCTAAGATTTCCAGGACATCACTTTGAAGACCCCCATATTAACAGACAGCACCACAAAACTGGCACATTTGATGACCATATGCATTTTTATGCTTTCAATTTGTATTTTTTGTAATTATTCTCTTATTTCTAATTTGTATAACCCCTTTAGCCCCACTTCTAGATTATTGCAAACCACTTCTTAAACATTATTGACCAAGACAGAATATTAGTTTAAGTCTTGTGTTAACACACACAAAAACATTTATGTTAAATAACCTAATTATTTTTCATCCAACCCCTCCCAGAACAAGGGAAAGCTACTCATATGTCTGGTGTGCTGGAAGTCATGAATTGATTACTGTAATAATAGCACATAGGTTAGGTGCTTACAAAAGCCCAGTTGAAGTTTCCCATTTAGAACCACTTCTCATTCACTGTAAGATGATAAGCGGCAGGTTTCTAATAAATTTTTAAACAGAAATCAGCATTCAATCTATTTAATAATTCAGTAAGTTGCATTAATTAAAAAACTGAAATGCCACTGAGAAACAGAGTTAACTCAGATAAAATGTTTCTCCTATTCCAAATCATGGTTTGAAAGATTATGAACAAGGTGGGCGGATACTTCCTTTTTCCCTCATCTGATTGATTTCATGAGTAATTTCCTATTTAATCTATGCTGTCACCGTTGAACAAATTACAGAACGTTGGGTTCTCAAAATACCAATATATCCTTTATCCTGCCCATGGATTTCTAAATGAAAACTAAGCCCATTAAGAAAATATTTGCTCCAGTTTAATGATGGATCCCTTGGCTAGCTCAGACCATAGCACACTCTTTTTCTTCCATTAGAGAGTCTCTGTTCAAGTTGGTTGTTTAATGTTTATTTCTGCATGTACAGCTGTCCAGCAATTTTTGCCTAAAGTACTTTCAACTGAGACAGATAGGTCCACACAGGGACAGTATGCTTTAACTATGGTGTGTTCAGTATGCTTTAGTCTCCTGGTTTTAAAACAGTGCCTAGGTTCATTAAAGAAGTCAGCCCAAACAAATCACTTTTATGTTTTGTTCACTTTATGCATCTGGTCACTTATCTTGGACTTCAACTTCCCTTGACTCCTTAGCCTGCCCAATGGCAAGAGACTGTGGGAATGTTAGACAACTGGAGGATACCAGGTTCCTTGTCCCTACTTTAGTGGGATGTGTAAACCTAGACAGTAGTTAGGAGGGTGTGATGCAACTTCTAAAGCGGCAGCTGTGCTACAGTGTTATAATTTTGTATTAACTATATCTAAAGTCAACAGAGGAATGTAGTAAATGCAACTACTTATATTTATAACAAGGAAGCAAGTAGCTGAGTTCATCAAAGGAAAAACAGGCACAGAAGATGTAAAGGTGTCAAACATGCATAATTACAATATATTAAAAGCTTTTTAGAGAAGATGATGGTTGTAGGGTTCTGCACAATCTTAGTCCCCCCTGCCCTTTCCCAGTGTGGTTCCCAAATATGAACACATGAACAAAGAGGTTTAAGGACATATAAGGCAGTTTGTATTGCTAACGAAGTGTTTATACCAGCAGGGATTCAATTCTCCCAGGCTGAAATCTGTACAGATGTCATGCTTTCACTTGAACAGCTATCACTTTCTAGTACTAGACTAGAACCAGGCTGGACAGGTAGTAGCCAAGATGAAATGAAATGAAAGCAAACAAGGCAGCAGGGAGGACAGCAAGAAAGAAGGTCACCTTCTCATGCTGCCTGGCCTGGCCTGGCCTGAAAATCAGGTCAAGATTGTACAGGATACTCTCATAAATTTTAAAGAAACCTTGAATATGCTCACCCCCTGTCCAGCTCACCCAATGGGCATCTCAAAAGTACCTTCTTAACATCATGGATCACATTTACCACGTGACAGTAAACTAGCATTTTGGCTTTTAAGCAACAATATGAATGAATTGTATGTTTACAAATGCAGCCCTTTTACTCCAGCTTTGTTCTTCGCTTTGTGCAAACTGGTAAAATAACCCAGCAGAGATAGTTTAACCTGAAAGCATAACAAAGTTCATGCATATAAACAAGCTAGGATCATATTGCAGCTTTAGCTCTTGTCTAAGGGCTGAAGCTGGTGAAACAGGAACCAGTGGTTTCTAGTCTATGGAGGACCAGTACATAAGCAATCCAAGGCAAGTATCCTTTAATGTGAAAAAGTGGGAGAAAGAAATTCAAGAGTTTAAACGTTGGAGCGTAGATATACAGTATAAAGGTTCTGACTGCTTTGCACTGCAGCAGGCAATCAACTGTTGTGTTGGAGCTTCATTCTTATTGCAATAAAAGTCCTAAACTTGCCAAGTCATGTCTGGAAATCATCTGCCAAGTATAGCCAAGAGCTGAATTAATGTTAAGTATCTGGAGATTTGTAACTTATTGCTTAGCCCAGGTGGGAAGCCTGGCAGCTAATGCTTAATGGTGGCTAAGAAACCATGGCTTATCATCTCATGTTTGAACATCAGTCTAAACTCTTCCACCTAGCCTTTTTTACCTGCTTACGTAAAGGGAAGGATAAGTGGGGAGAACTGGGGAGGGTACACCAGCACAGTATTGCTCACATTTTCCTTTATTAAGCTAAAATTCATAGCTTAATGTTTCCTATATTCTTGCAATAGAGATTACAAATTATATTGAGAAACAGCAGGGGTGTCTGGGGGAGGATCAGAAAAGTTAAGATGGTGGCTGTGACTGTAAGATTGAAACTCTGCCCCTTTTTTATGTGCGTTGCATATAAAAAGGGGGTGGGGTTTCAATCATGTGGTCATTGTGGCCACCATCTTGACTTTCTTTTTTACCACCACCCCCAACAATCCCTGGAGAACCAGAAAAGAGAAGTGATTTCTGTGAAAAAAAGGAACATTGGAAAAGGTGAAATAAGTTTTTTTAAATGTTTCTACTAAATTCTGGAGCAGCAATAAATTCCAAGGAAAGAAAAGATGTATGGTAGTTTTTTTGTTTTTTTTTAATTACCAGTACATTAGAATGCCTGAAATTGAAAAGCTACCTCAGAGATATCCTATGTTACTTACCAGCCTTCCAAGATGTAAGGCTGGCTGGAGGATTTCAGTCAACAATCTTTTTGAAAAAAAAGGATCCCATTCTTAGAAACCCAAGAATAGTACCACACATACTACTACTACTGGTTATTTTTACATAAATACATTAAAACCAAGAGGGAAAATGAGGCAGAAACAAAGCAAATATTATCTCCTTTAAACTGCAGCCATCTTTGGAGCCTAACACTATAAATAAAGCAATATAATCAGACTCCAGTTGCCCTGGTGTCTGATTATAAGGAAATATGTATTTAATAATAGTCAGAAGAATATTAGTTGATACAAATGTGTAAGATTCTGTGAATGAGAAAAGGAAGAATACTCCTCAAGATCATTATTTTCTACCTAATGTAGCTGAATTTATGCTGATTACTTTTATTTTTGTATAATCAATGAACAGATTAAATTAAATTAACTGAATATGTAATCTTATAGTCCTTAAAGAAGCATTTAAGGATCCATAGGATGCATAAGAATTTGTCCTCCAAAACACAGGCAGTATATAGGACTGTCATGTAAATATTACTGGGCAAAATTTGAATATACAACTTTTTTTTCTTTTTTTTTTTTTTTTGCAAAAGTACATTTTAGGAGATCTTGAAGTCTGCTCATCATTCAAGAATTAACTTCATTGAACAAGAGAACTTTTGCCCAAGTAGTTACATTCAGGATGCTGTCAATTCAAGGAAGGTGATGTTAGAGTGAATTTGCTTAATCCCTTGATTATCAGAATACTTAGACTTGAAAAAAGTTATAAATGTCTATTTAATTTAATTAATATAGCATATACAGGCAATGTTGCCTTTTCCTTCAAATGTTAGTAATAACAAAACAGTTTCCACAGCTTTAGTTCCTTTAATGCAACTCTATTGTCTTCAGTGACAGCTTTCATAGTTAACATGTGGAATTCACTGTCAAAAACGACAATGGCTTTAAAAGGGGACTAAATAAATTAATAAAGGAGAGATCTGTCAAGGGCTATTAGTTCGGAAGATGTGTTGTTACCTCTGAGTTGGGAGTAGCATCCAGGGGAACAGTGGCAGAAGAGGGTTACATCTCCAGTTCCTGCTTGTGAACAGAATAATCTGGTTGGCCATTGTGAGAAACAAAGGCTGGAGGAGGATGGTCCTTGGCCTGGTGCAACAAGGTTATTCTTTCAAAACCTCCATCTAGCACCCACGTTCTTTCCAAATCAGCCATGCTAAGATTATTTACACTGCTTGGCATCTGGCATAGAATTGCTATCTTTCATTCATTCATGCTGTGGTTATATCATTTATTTTTACAAAAGATTTTAAAAATTTGTTTCCTGGTTGCAACTCCCTTTTTTTAAGAAGTATTTTTTAATCCAAAGAATGGGCTGCATAAATTAATTTACCTTTCTCCACACACATAACTTTGTCATATCTATTAGTACGGGCTGCGGATAATGGGATAAGCTCAACTTGGCATTGAGACACACCAAGGGGTTGTGGAGGGAGAATTGCTGAAGTCTACAAGAATTCATTTTCTCTCTGTTTGTAGCCTATAATAAGCACTGAGGACCACTTGTCTGGGATTCTAAAGATGTCTTGCTCAGCTTGTTACTCAGGCGTCTTCCTATCTGGATTGATGGCAACACTCTTACAGTTGAAGACTCCCTAAATGCTGGTTCTGGGAGACTTCAACATACAGGCCAAAACTGCCCTGGTTAAAATAGCTTAGGATTTCACAGGATAACCACAGAACCTTCCCAACTTCTTACCAGCCTGGCATGAATACCTGCCTGTGCTTTTTGGTTTTTGCTCTTTCGTTTTGACTTAAACCTGCATAAGTGATTTTCTTCTATAGAGATGAGACAGGAACTATTGGGAGGGTCTGCCTTTGGAGGCTAATGCATTCCAGATAGTCCTGGAGAGGGACACTCCTGCTGAAACACTGGTCACTCTAAATACAGAGGTGGTCAACATGATGGCTCCCGAGCATCACTGCCCACTTTGCAGAGCCCACTCAACCTTCTGATACATATTCAAATTGAGACCGATGAAGGAAGATGGATTATAACTGAAACACAGGTGGAGGTGATTTAATACTAGCAAGAGCTCATTATCAAGCCAATTCTGGGGTGATACTGGAGACAAAAAAAGCCACTTTTCATCTTTCTCATTGGGTCATCTTAAGTTACTGTGTTATCTGGCAGTTTTTCCAAGTGGTTCAGATTTCTTGGGATCTAGTCTAACAGGAATTTTAGCAGAATCCTCAGTAGATCACTAAGTATTTATAATTACTTAGATTCTACAGTTTTAATAGGTCAGTTGATCAGTGCAGGGAACAATCTGGTTGGATTCTTTTGAATGAATTTCAGTTTATAAGGTTTGATGATGTAGATAAGCATCTGTTCAACACTTGCTCCTAAGGGTTTATTACAACAAGTAAGACGGGATTAGATCAGCTGGATTTAGCTATAAATTCCTCCTTACAAGAAGGAATGCTCCCAAACTCAACAAAGGAATTCATAATGAGACTGGTCCTGAGAAAACCTAATTACACCCAGAAGATTTACATAATAACTGCAGGACAGTACCTAAAATAACTTTCCTAAACTATGTTCCACTTGAAAGCTGATCAGCTCTAGGTATCCTTAAATGAAATGGAGTTTTAGATTCATTTCTGTCAGATTTTAGACCGGGTTTTGGCACTGAAACAGACTTGGTTACTATGTGGGATGATCTTTTCTAACAGAAAGATTGGGAAAGCGCAACTCAGTTGATTCTACTGACTTTTCAGAGGCTTTCAATACCATTATTATTACCACCATTATTTTAACACCATTATCTTTTGCATATGGTATTGGTTTGCATGTTGTCCACCCTAGTGATAAAGCTAAAAACTTCCCATCTGAAATTTCCTAATTTCCCTCTAATCCAACAATCCATGAATTGGAAAAGCTGTTTACAAACCCCAAGCCCTACTTTTTTTTTTTTTATTTACAAAAAAATCTAATAAAAACAGGAAGAAAATAGTCAAAAGGTGATTACCTGATGCTGGCCCCATATACAAACTGGAATCATTGCTGTCCCCACCTTCCTCCCATAAATACTGAGACTGAAGGACCTTGGAGTCTTCCTTTTCCTCACTGAAAAAGCCTGAACCAGGTGAGACTTGCAGGGCACCAGGACCAAAATCAGGCTCAGATAACTCTAAGTTGGTCTGATCACTGGAATCCAGAGACTTAAAGTGGGACATTGTTATGAAGTCCACCAAAGAAGTTGAGCTCAGACCTTCAGTACCAGAGTCTTCTGACATAGCAAGGCAAATGCACAGACAGCCTGTAAAACAAGAACCACATCAGTTTTAGCTCGTGTGATGTATGCAGAACATAGAAGAAAAAACACTGTCTGTAGGGTCTCAAAAACAGCCACATATTCATAGCACTATAGAAAGTTTTTTTAAAAATCCTTTTTATATCACTATGTTCCCAAGGTAATTGCACAGTAATGATGATGGATATGCTACCTGGGGGAAGGTCATTCTCAAGTGCAAAAAATACATTGCATTTATTGCTGGGAAAAATAATATATTGCTACCATGGAATCAATTTGAAGGAAGAGCTTTAAACTATACACAGACTCAGTAGACAACCCTGTATATGTCTATGCTGAAATGCCTGTTTGCCCTCAAAAGGTTTTAAAGAAATACTGAAATGCTACCCATAGTTGCATGAATTTGTGGCTGTATGCATGGATGTAACTGCATACATTCAGAAGTATCTGTGACAATATTTGTATCTTTCTAATTCCCGTCTAATATGGAAAATTAAGCAGTATCAAATTCATAGTCATACTATTCCTTAAAAGGGCCATATTACTATGGGCTTAAGTTCCAAGATTCACTCTTGCAAACCTAGATACTGGTTTCCTAGACTAAAGTGTTCCTAGTTTGGTCAATACTTTTGGTCAACCTTAAGTCACTATATTAGTGCAACTTCTAAAATCCAGTTTCTCTTTTCAAGATCATCTTCAATTATTACACTCTCAGTTAACAGTCCACTGTTCATTCCAAATATTCTACAGACAGATCTTTCATTAATTTGGGACTGTAATTCACTGTAAATGAGCCACCCTTGAAAGCACTTTTCCTCTACTTGAAAGGCCAAGCTTGCTCAGATAAAGAATGCACGTAACTCTCTTTTCTGGCTGAGTCAGATAATGGATGGTGTATACTATGCAAAACTAAGAATTACAGCCTGACTTATTTAGACACAGCATTGTTGTCCAATATTCTAAAACCCTATTTTTTAAATATATATATATATATATATATATATATATGTATGTATGTATGTATGTATGTATGTTATATTCTGTTTTCTTGAATAGATTCTTTTTTAAAAAAAGAAAAATTAAACCAACAGGAATGTTGGCACCCAGAGCAGTCTTTGGATTAGATTTAGCTGTATATGTAGACAGTGCGAAAACAGAAAAAGAATCGATAAACACTTAATTCTGGAAACTTGAATAGTAAGAAGATGCCCATTTATCTAATGCTTATCTGAAAGAGAGTTTCCACAACTGACTCAACATTATTTTTGGAAACCTTTATTGCTCCACGCTCAGGTTCTTCTCCTCCCACTGCAATCATGTATCTCATCTTAGATCAATAAAACAAAATTAGCCAGAAGGAGAGTAACTTAGACAAAGGCAAATGCTTCAGAAAGCAGAAGTATGACAGAGTCAAGCAACCCTGAAAGAAAAATCTCTGCAGAACAAAGCAGCCAAGCAAGACATCTCTGGGCATCCCAGGGGACAGCAAACTTTACCGAGTGTTCTTTGCACATGGCTGAGTCAGTCAGGCACTCAGATCAAAACATTTCCAAATATGCTCGATTGTAGAACATATCTTTGCAGGTCAGATTATATTTTGCTTCAATGCTCTTCTAGTTTGGTCCACAAGGAAGCTACAAAAAGAAAAGGGGGTGGCAGAATTGTGTCTAGGATTGTTTTTATCCTCACATAGCAGCTGTCACTCTGCTATTATTAGCACTATAGCAGCATCCAGAAAACCCTGGAAGCAAGGAATAAAAACATCGGGCTAGGATTATAAACACACATGCAAGCGCATAAGCATACTGGCTATTTCCAAAGCAAACTAATCCTGTTCATCTCCCTGAGTAATGGAAGGGTAAACTGCTACAATGGCTGGGATCCTTTAATTTTCAAATTCAACACCACTAGCCGTTCCCCATTTACCCACGACCTTCAAGTAAGAATGGAGCACAAGCAGCCATAAGTAGCCATATAACCCCCATATATTTGGGCTTGAACAATGGCAGGGCCAATCGCCAGAGCTACTTGTTTATATTGCACTAGTACTGATGCTAGAATCTAATGCTGGTCTGGAAGACGCGGGTCAAGCTCAACTCCTAAGGACACCACAGAGACATCCATGTAGTCTTCTTGGCAGCAGTATGAAAGTGGCTTGCCATTACCTTCTACCAGAACGTTTTTTCAACTTCCAGGTCCAGCCTACAGCCCTGGGATTCTCTGGAGGTAGCTATGCAAATACTAACCAAGATTGACCCTGCTTAACTTCTAGATCCTCTAGCAGCTGCCACCTGCTCAAATGAAGGACATATATTGGTTCTCTGTTGCTCAGTTCTATTGCATAGGTTCATCAGATGCAAACATACATCATAATTTTTGTTATAGGGAACAAAAGTACAAAAAAATTAAATTCTATTACTGGTCATTTCATATGCAAGAAAAAAGGGAGTTGCCACGTGCAAACATGGGACAGAGCTAAGGCAACTCCCAGATCCCTGATGCATGTATTTATAGTGTAAGTACAGTGGTACCTCAAGATACGAATTTAATCCGTTCCGTGACTCTGATCGCAAGTCGAATTGGTTGCATCCTGAAGCACGTTTTCCCATAGGGTTCAATGTAAATACGGTTAATCCGTTCCACCCTCTGAATCTGGTCGCATCCTGAAGCAAATTTCCCCATAAGGTTCAATGTAAATACGGCTAATCCGCCCTCCGAATTTGGTCGCATCCTGAAGCACATGTCCCCATAAGGTTCAATGTGTCAGCCGGCGTTGCACGGCTAGGAAACTCCCCAGGCGTGCTTTAGTCAGCCCTACCGCAGAAAAAGGAAGTGCTAATGAAATCTGAGAAAGGCTCCCGCGTGCACAGCCGGGAGCGGGAGCTTCCCCCCCACTCCCCGTGCTGATTCCTCTTAAATCCGAGCTCTTTCCTTTGTGCATAGCCCTTGGCATGCGCGACAAAAGCACAGTGAAAGCAATGGGGGGGGAAGGCTTATGTAGCGCGCACAGCGGAGCAGGAGCTTCCCCACCCCCACGCTGATTCCTCTTAATTCCGTGCTCTTTCCTTTGTGCATAGCCCTTGGCGCGCGTGACAAAAGCACAGTGAAAGGAATGGGGGGGGGAAGGCTTATGTAGCGCGCACAGCGGAGCGGGAGCTTCCCCACCCCCGCACTGAATCCTCTTAATTCCACGCTCTTTCCTTTGTGCATAGCCCTTGGCGCGCGCGACAAAAGCACAGTGAAAGCAATGGGGGGAAGGCTTATGTCGTGCGCATGCACAGCCAGGAGTGGGAGCTTCCCCCCCCCCCACTGATTCCTCCGTGCTCTTTCCTTTCTCCATAGCGACAAAAGCACAGTGAAAGCAATCACCAGGCCAAGGGCTATGGCCAAAGGAAAGAGCAAATTTCCCCATAAGGTTCAATGTAAATACAAACAGTTCTGAAACATATGCATTTTATTTTTAAACCACAAAAACATGAAAAAAAGCACAGTATGAAGAGGGAGAATGGGGTGGGGAGGCAGTTATTGTTTGGAGGGAGAGTCTCCAAAGGGACTTTGGGGAGATCTCCTTCAGGGGTTTCCTCTCTTCTTTGCCTCTTAGCTGCAAAGCCTTATTCTTGCCATGCCCGCTCTGCATTTTCTTTGGAGCCATGCTGACAAGCACACCAAAAACCTTCCAAACGCCACAAAACACACCACAAGCCTCACCGAACGCCTCCTTGCTACCGCGATCTCGCCCACAGGAAGCCGCGACCACGTGGCAGCAAGGCAAATGGCTTTTCCTTTTCCTTTTTCCTTTCTCCATAGCGACAAAAGCACAGTGAAAGCAATATCAGCGTGCACGCACAGCCGGGAGCGGGAGCTCCCCCCCCTCCGCGCGCTCAGATTTCATTAGCAGTTCCTCTTTCTGCATTGCTTTCCTTGGGCTTTTGTCCTCCTGCTCAGATTTCATTAGCACTTCCTCTTGGAAGCCGCGACCACGTGGCAGCAGGGCAAATGGCCGCGGATCCGGTTCGTAGCTTGAGGCGGAGTTCGCATGTTGAGGTAAATTTTTGCGGCCGGAGCCGGTCGTATCTTGAAATTTTCGTAAGATGGGGCGTTCGTATCTTGAGGTACCACTGTATAGGAAAGTCTTCCTTGAGATGAGTTTGACTCCCTTGACTTTATCAATATGATCATTTAAGTTGTTTTGACAACAGTACAGAAGTAATTTGCCATTGCCATCTTCTGAGATTAAGCATATATCTACTTTGTGCCTATGAATATCCAACATGTTTTCATGTACTGGTAAAAATGCAGTCTTGAAGGAATGATTAGTCTCCTCATTCTTCTTAAAGAACCATTTTAAATACAAACCACCAAGTGTTGTTTGATTGTGGTGTGATATAAATGCAATAAACCAGCAAATAAATATCAGTTCCAATATAAATTCCTAGGAAGCTAGCAGCAGAATTAAACTTACAACCTGTACTTTTATAGAATGAACCAGAATGAATAGTTGTCTTGCATTAAAAAGGAAAAACAGTGGTTCTCTATTTTCTATTCCAACCAGATTTGATTTATGTCAGATTAGATATAGCTCCCTTTCCAGTGCAGCACTGAATATGTTTTACTCCTAAATTAATTCTGCTGAGTCTGATAAAGTTGACTCCTTGACAAGCACATTTAGGATTGCAACTGTAGGCCAACAAGTAGTATGAGGGACTTATCAGTCTTTTGACTAAAAGCTTAGAAAAGTCCTGTATGGTTTTGTTCCATTAATTATTATGTTGAATATGATCATCAGCATCTCTTGCTCAAAATATACTTTAGAAGCATGATTACATGAAGGAACAAACTGCAGACTTGACCTCATGAGTCTCTGTTTACATTTAAACAGATCCACTGGGACCACTTCAGACCTCTCTATTTATCACTCCTTCTCTATTCTCCATGCATGCCCTATAAAAGGTCTAAAGTTGAATTAAACCCCAGGCACTTGTGATGA
Source organism: Liasis olivaceus (assembly GCA_030867105.1). NCBI lineage: Eukaryota > Metazoa > Chordata > Lepidosauria > Squamata > Pythonidae > Liasis > Liasis olivaceus. Next base: position 43,966,513 of record CM061348.1, on the reverse strand, counting down.
ACCTGGCCTGCAGAAAAACTAATCCCATTAGTGCAGGAGATCAGTTCTCAGCAGTTTATTTACCCTCATTTAATACTGAACTGTCTACCTAGTTTAAACTCCTTAAGATGCATGATCCTATTTACCAAGAAAGATTACTATCTTGGTGAGATAAAATTACACTAATGAAAATACAAAAGAGAATAATTGGGGAAGAACTGTATACTTTCAGCACTGGTTTCAATCTGGAGTTTAATTCAAATATAGATTTACCTCTTCGTTTTACAAGAGGGGGGGAGGTATCAGAGAAAATGATGTATAATTGTGAAACTCTGCTTTTGTAAAACTGACTTTTAGTCTTAATTGGAGCATGAGCCAGGTAAGATTAAACAAAACAAAATATAAATACATGTATCCAGTTGGACTATCACAAAATGGAGCTTTGTACCTTAGAAGTAGAATCCGATAATATCAACCTAGCCACACAGCTCAAGCACATCACAAAGGGATGCTATGGGAAAGGAGTGCGTCTGTGACTTAACTGCCTTCCATCTATTTAGAAGTCATAGCAAGGGTCTGAGAAGCAGAGAAACTTTATTAGTGCTTTAGTGATTGTGGAAACGGCTCACAGAATTCAGCTGGGAAAGTGGGTGCAGGCAAGGTCAATTCCCCTTGCAAAATAAGGACTGGGGAATAGAGAGGAAATCAACATTCCACGAATGGGGGCAAGGAGATTACAGCAGTAGGACTGTAGTATGTCGCTTACCCAGGATGGATATCAAAGAAAGAGAGGCTTGTTCCTCAGGCTAACAGCTGTGAGGGGGGAGAGCTCATTCTAAGAGGATGGCAGATGCAAGGGCATCTCCCAAGCGGTGAAACAGTAAGAGCAAAGAACAGAACTCCCAAGGAAATACTAATCCGGCTGTGGAGCCAAAAGGAGGCCTGTCTGAAGGAACCACCTGTCAGATGGATCAAGTCAGGAGGCTTAAGGCCGGAGTCATGTCGGGAGGTGGACTAACTAAGGGCAAGGAGAGAGCTAGACCAAGGAATCTAGCAAATGCCCGAGGAAGAAAGAATCAACAGAAGTTAATTAAAATCTGCAGAAGGAATGCCATAAGATTTATAGTCAAAGAGTCTAGAAATGATATGTGAGGAGCACAACTCCTTTGACAAAGCCCACTTCATCATGAAGCATAAATGCTTTATGCTGAGCAAAAGAGCAGCCTGAAAGGCAGGGTTTAACTTAGTAGCACAGTACTTTATAATGAGTATTGTCCCTAGCCTTACCATCAATGAAAGCAAAAAGAAACAACCCAGGGAGTTAGAAAGGGTTTATAAGCTTCCTATCTGATAAACTCACTATGGGAGACACTTTAGTCTGATGGAATATGAAATCCTCTACCTTGATCAGGAGTAGAAACTGCAGGCCTTCTGCATGCTTTGCACTACAAGTCTGTAGAGGGCAGAGGCAATGGCCTTGAGGGGCAGGCTACCAAGACAACATGCAGATAAAAGAGGGCAAAAACCCAGGGCAGAAATGTAACCTGAGAAAACATCTCACACATGGTCCTTCCTAGTTCTCATGAAGATAAAAGGAGAGGAGGAGGAACCATGTTCAGACTTGCAAGATTCTGTTAATATATCTTTACAATAAAAGCTGTATTGGCCTACATGACTTTGGTTTCCTAGTCTGGTCTACCTTGAAGGTCTCAGAATCCCTGACATATTGCTGATTAAGGGAGTTGAGTAGTTTGTAAAATATAAGGGAATGTTAGAAAACAGAATGGAAAAGAAGGTAACCATAATATATCCATCTCTCAGGTACCACCTGGCATTGCATTCCACTCTACAGCTCAGCACTCCTAGATTTACCCTCATATAGCCTGTTAGGCTACTCTTGTATGTGTTGTAGCACATTGCAATGCCACCATGATTTCCCCCTCCCCAATTCTCCATTTTACAGAACATTAACAAAGGCGGTAGATTTCTCAGATGCTGGAAAAATCACCATTTTCCAGATGACCAGATGCCTAATACTAGAAGGTTTCTTACCCCTTGAGTAGTTCTATAGAAGAGGGAATCAAAGGAGGTGAAGCTTCCCACTTCAGGACCAGCATACAGAGCAGAGTAGATCTGAATGAAGGATATATCCCAACTACAGATTATTTCAGCTATAATAGATCCAATATGAAACTGTAAAATGGGTTTCTTTTCTAATTTGTTTGATTGATTGATTGATTTATATGGCCACCCATCTCAACTACCTGACTTTGGGTGGCTCAAAACATTAAAAACAAATAAAATATATACAATAGAAAAAATGAAATAAGAAATAAAACATGCAACTGCTGGAGAATCATAAAAAGCCTTCAGCATAGCCAAGAATCAGACTATATCCCACACCTGGGGCCCCAAGCTCGGGCACAGAACCAGGTCGTCAAAGCCTTATGGAAGGCCAGCAGGGTGGGGGCCAAGAGAGATGATGTTCCAGAGAGTGGGGGCCCTGGCAGAAAAGACTCTTTTTCAGAGCCTCGCTAACCGACATTCCTTGCGTCCTCCTTTAAAAACTTAATATGATCTATGTTTTTTCTCCCTTATCCTTTCCTTTTATTCCTATTTTTTTCCCTTCCTCAAATACAGAACCCATTTCTTTAGTATAAGGGATTTCAAAGTAGTTGCTAATCCCTCAGACAGAATCATAGAATAAGCATATTCTCAATCTAACTACATACATAGCCCACCTAAATGGAATAAAAGTTCATATACCTATTTTACTCTGTTTATCACAGAAAATGTTAGCTATCACTAACATTTAGCAATTTACCACTGAATTTGGGGGTGTCATTTTAGAAGCCTTGGGAATGGCAAAACAGGTCTAGGAAGCCACATGAAGCCCCTGAGCTGATGGTTGTCTGCATTTGGGTTGGAGGCATATAATACTACTGCATAGTTACAGCATTACCAGCACAGATATCCTGCACAAGCCAATATGGCATCAAGACACGTGAGATGTCATTACCCCCCAGCACCTCCATGGATGGCTAGGACTACAAGGGATATCTTAGAGGAAGATTAAACAAACAAACAACAACAACAACAAAAACCCAAGATGGAGACAGGATGAGGGGATTGCATGGATATAATGGCTTGGAAGGAATGATATTTGGATTGTCAAATAATATTAATGCAGTATAAAGTGGCCAGGTAGAGGAACTAAGTATCCCTAACCTTACTCAAACAGCCAAGAAACATTTTTTTATTGTAAACCTCCCAGAGTCACTTCCTCATGAGATGGGCAGTGACCAAATTTGAAATATAAACAAACAAACAAACCAGCTCAGCCTGCAAAAGAGAAAAATGCCGTAACAACTAGTGCAATCAGTTATCCCTAATACATTTAATACATAAGGAATTTACTTCAGGAATCAAACTTTGTCTGCAGGCCAATTCCTCCCCCACAGAGACGTACCGCACAAGCCATTCCCCTAAGCTTACCAGACAAAGAACCTGGGTAACAAGAAGGCCAGCCCAGGGGCCCCTCTTGCACTAAAATGAGAAACCCCTATCCCTGCTCCCAGGCTTTCAGGGAGGGGGGAGCCGGTAAAAAGGCAGAAGAGCAGAGAAAATATCATCCCACAATTCTAGTGTTAAATAAACATATTTATACATAATGGTGCAAAAAACACCTGCTCATAACATTTGTGTTTGGGGAAGTTAAGAGGGGGTCACTGGTCAATTCTACCTTGCCTGTGAGTTTTATAGGAATAAAGGACCATAAAAAGTCCCTACCGCCACCTTCTGAAGAACTGCCTTTCTCTCCTGCATCTTTCTGTTTAAGTGGAATTATCTCTGCTAGGAAAAAAAAATCACAAAAAGGAAATAAAACATGATGAAAGATGATTAAAGGATAACAACACTGTTTGGTTGCCCCATGGAAAGGGAAATGGACTGAAAACACACTTTAAAAGGTATGAATGGAAACAAGCCTTCATGTTTTTATCAGTTTGTCTTGACTTTTTCCTGTTCAGTTGAAAGTATAAAAAAATAAAATTCAGTAAAGTAAAATAAAATGAAATGAATTGTATTGAGAGCTCAGGGTTCTGTATAAATGAATACAATCAGTTCAATGCTTTGTACTTTTCTAGCCTTTATGGCATTTCATGATGTTGAAACATCCAATCCAGAAGACAGGAGTAACTGGGGTACGCAGGGTTCTTTCCATGCTAGCCCATTTCTCCTTCCTCCAAGTTAAAACTGAGAGACTTCCCTTTGCATGTCCAAGCACCCACCTAGCAGAAACTATTTAAAATAGGGAGCTAGATCAAAAGTGGCCATTTACTAATAATCCTTTGTTTGCCATAGGAAAACTAAGATGAACTAATGGAAGCACCTGCCAGTGTCTCCCTTTCCATGCATACACTGCTTTTGGCAAAGACAGACAAAAACTGAGTTTACAAATCACACTAAGACACAAGGTTTTTAAACAACGGTTTACCAGCTCTAATGCTGGGGAAGGTAGAATGAAAGAGAAGAGGACAATCAGCAGCAAGGTGGATGGACTCAGTTACAAAGGTGACAAGGGCACCATTGGAAGACCTGAAAGATCAGGTTAAGGATAGAGTGTTACGGAGAAAATCTATCTACGTGGTCACTAGGAGTTGAAAATGACTTGATGGCACATAATCAATCAAATCAATTTGCCAGTTAAAAAGCAACTGGATGGAGTCATATAGCATGGTATGTTAAAATCAAACAAAACTATTTTGTCATGGCTACTCAGAATAAATCTTTTTTGAGGGACATATCAGAAGATGAAACACTGGATCCAGGGATTCTCTGTTGCCTACAGAGCCACATTACTGGCTACTGTAGTTACTAACACTAAAACAACTCTCTAACTTTTGAATCCATAAGACCATTGCCTCCACTAAGCTGGGGATCAGAGAACAAAAGAATGCAGAAATCCTGGAGCATAATCAGGACTCCTGGCAAAAATGGCCTCTCAAAAACTAGGAATTTTAGAAAAGTGCTATTGAGTATTGTTAGAGGCATAACACACATTAGGCTAATCAGACTGCTGAAAACGCAATTGTAACCATTTGACCTGTACCTACCACCTGGAGGTTAACCTGGCTCTGTCATCCTGAACTTCTGATAATCACCAAATGAAAGGATTGGAAGGGCATCAGAGAACTTATGTTGAATTTTGCCTATGCTCCAGCTACATCTTTTTGTGTCTTTCTTGAACTGTCTGTATTTTTTCCTCTTAAATTTCCAGACGAAACTAGGCTAGTCTCTTACACAATAATATAAGACTGATTGGGTTCTGTGTTCCTATCCATAACCAGACCTCTTTCTCTTCTTCAGGATCTGGGGACAGAACATTTATTATGGTTGAGCACTATAAGCAGCAAGCAATGATGACACAAAACTGACCCAAATCCCACCCTTACATACTAATGTTCCAATGCCACTTGCCCACTTGCTCCTCCTGTGGATGGCTGGGGTTGTGTGTGAACTCGGCCACAGTTACTAGACAACTTTGGCTATGTAAAAGTTTAGAAAAGAGAAAATGGTAGGGTTCACACATTGCATCAAATCTTAATGTGGTTTGTTTCATTTTGGCTTAGCATATAACATAGTTTGCAAATTGTAATTTATGGTTGGTGAATTCATGGGTGAACCCAATCATTCTGGCTTATTTGAGAAACCACAGACTAAGGCGTAGTGCAATGTGTCAACCTAACCGGAGTAAGTGCAGCAAGGAAATGTGAGGAAACTTCAGTTGATTTGATGAAGCTGCCTGGCACAAACTCCATCACAAATGAAGGAAATGTCCCTTCACAAAAAGCACAATTAACTTATGGGATCCATTGCCCTAAAACACTGAGATTACTTTTGAAAGGATTAGGCAAGGTTGTGGAGGATGCTTGTCAAGTTTGATTAGACATAATACCAAACAATATCTCAGTGGCGCTGTGCCTCCAGTTACCATTCATGTTACCTATCAGAAAATATTTGCAAATGTTCCAGTAATATTCACAAAACTAGGCTAACATCAAAATAGTGACATATGCACTATGATGTAATTACACTTACATACTCATATGAGACAGCCTGACATATGGACATAAAAGTAGTCTTTCCGTGATGAGGTCATAATGCATTCCTGTGATCACTCCCTCCCCCGGACCCCCATGGCCTAGCCGCAGTACCCCAAGCTACTCTCTACAGACAGAATTTTACCCTGATCAAATAAAACTGTTCTTGTGCTTTTAGTGCCAGATGGATGAAAAACTGACCCAGAATTAGTGCTAAAAACAAATGATTTGCCAACCCACTGTTGCTGTTCCTCTGCTATTATCTCTTTTCTTTTGTACAGAAAGAGAGCAGAGGCGGGAAGAAATTCATTTCGATCTCTGCTTTTGAGCCGACAAGAAGAGCACATAGAACATCGGAGCAATAAAAGAGAAGGTCTGGCTGGGTGAAAACTGCTTGCAACCCCCTCTTCCCAAGAGGCTAAGATGACATTCCACAGGATAATTATTTTTATTACAAGGATATTAAAGACATGGAATACCTTGGGCACTCTCTTCCCATTAATACCCTTCATAGCACATTTCAACTTCATTGTCTTAAAACTGTGACTCAGCACAAACTTTGCACTCCATAATTTGCTACATTCCTTTCTGCAGTCAAAGCAGAACCATTGTAAGTTATTTGTCTTGACATAGAAATGGTATGGTGTGGACAAATATATGCTTATATCATTCTTGTAAAAGTGCCAATGCTCCTTTGGGGGGGGGTGACATGCACACTCACACAGTGACAGAGTAAAATAGTGAAGATTGTAGGTACCTATGGGAAACTCCTCCAGACTTCAGGTTTATAGCAAGATGGACCCATCTCAGTGACTTTCCTTGTGAACACAGAGAAGTCTCGGGAGCCACACAGAACTCTTCCGTCTGTCACCCCAGGATTATTGCAAAGCATCTGCCTTGTACTTCTCTGATAGGAATTGAGCCTTGCACCCCTTTCTCTACCTCCTTCCTTTTGCTGACTGTCTCTTATTTAGTAGTAGAACATTCTGAATGAAGAATTAGGAAGCCCAACAGAGCAATCAGTTCTGATTAGGACCGCAGAAAACATAGATGAAAGGCCAGCATTCTTCTGATATACAGGTAGTCCCTAGATTAAGAACACCCGGTTTAAGGACAACCCATAGTTAAGAACGGAGCCTATTGTAGCAAAATTTGAGTTAAATACACAATGATTCAAGTTAAATACACAATGGTATGAGTTAATTACACAATACTACTTATAATAATAATACTGTTCTGGCTTACATACACATTTGACTTAAGGGCAGACCTTGGGAACGGAACTCGTTCTTAAACTGGGGACTAGCTGTAGTCCAAGCAGAGAGAGAGACAGACTCCCCACAGAGATTTTAGCACACCCATATTCCCAAGAGCCCTGAATATTTTCTGAGCTTGTAGCCAAGAGGGGAAGCAAATGTTAGTCTAATGATCCAGGATGTAGCATAGTGGCTAATCATGCCGAGATTTGTGAGAAACTCACAAGCCTATAAACATATAGTTAGAATTATCTGTGGAAAGGAAGGAAGAAAGGACTTTTGGAGGAATGTCACCCAATTCTGTCCATCTGTGTAAACTATAGATGAAAGTTGCTATGATGTGTCCAGTTTCTTCAACTACGAGGTGCATACGCACACAACTCACCTTTTTTTAATGTAGGATTTATTTATTTATTTATTTATGAACATCTTAAGAACCTAATGAGGATGAGAACAAGAGAGAAGGGTCAATGCTAAAATCAGCCCCTGACCTTTAGGAAAGTAGCAAGAACTTCAGAAGAATTCTCACCAAAATCATCTTGAGATGACTGTGAAAGCCATTGCTCTAATGTTACCAGGAAAGACCTCGGACAGCAAAAGGGTTGACTGAATTGGCAGCATAGACCAGTATTTCTCAACCTTGGCTGCTTTAAGCTGTGGGGACTTCAACTCCCAGAATTTTCCAGCCAGCATTAAAGCAGCCAAGGTTGAGAAACACTGGCACAGACAATCCAACCAGACACCTAACAAAAGAATTCTGTGGAGATCAATGTTAGCCCCAATGCATCTCAAGTTGCAAACAGAGCCTTTCTGGGTCACCTCACTGCTGGTTTGCTGCCAGTCAATATTGGAAAGAGCTGTAAAGTAGCATTTTCTAGCCTGACAGCTCAGCTGGACAGCAGCACCTGGCTGAGCTAAGCAAGTTCTGCTTAATCCCACAAAATCCCAGGACTGTAGACTAAACCAAGAAGACCAGACAACATTCTGAAGGGCTGGCAAAATACAGGACCTTAGTTACATGACACCATGAAGTCACTATTCTTCCATTCAGGTTCCCTATTATCCATAACATCCTATATTCAATTCAGTTCAATTCATATAACATCCTATAGTAGCATTCCTTATTCAGACATGTGCATTTTGATCTACGCTCTGTCACCTGAAGCTCTTCCTCTGTGTATGGACAATGTCTCAAATATTCACTCAAAGGGCCGAGTTTACTCCACAGGACAAGCCATAAACCATGTTATAATCAAAGTGCCTTGGTTTACCACTATGCCACAAAACAAACCACATTGGGGCATGGCACAATGTGAGAACCCAGTTTCTATCATGACCTCTATAAGAGAAAGTTCACATCCAGTAGTGATTGCAGCAAACTATGGTGACACCCAAAGAATGATGCATATGCAGTGATATCATCAAAGAAATGCCACCAATATGTACCTGCATCCTAACATCTCATGCAAATACTGTACATAATTCATGGTATTTGCACGATGACATCATCATATATGTTTTGTATTTTGTCCCTCTTGCCCCCCTCATGGATACCCACAACCCCAGAGGTAGCAGGAAAACTAGTTCAAGCTTTTAAACTGTCCCAACCTTCATTGGTTATTAATTAGATCAAGAATTTAGCAAGCTTCAGATTGCATCTGCATCTCCTTGCCATAGAATTGTAGTATCTAGAAGCCATTCTACGAATGAGAACTCATGGGAATTATAACAGCCAAGATAAATTTTAGGTCTAGCAGATGGAGAATCTTATTGTAGGAAGTTAACAGTGCTAAAGGAAGCAATTTCTATCTTTGCCAAAATGAAATTTAGGCAAACAACTGTACTGGTTCAGTTTTGACAGTGTTACAACGAAGCATTTATGTTTGACAATTACTTTTGAGAGGAGTGACTATGACCACAATTTAACTGAGGATCAGCTAGAGCTAGCAGATCTGTGCTGCAAAACTCCAGATGTCCACTGGGTGGCAATGGAAAGTTAGTGTTTTCTGTATCTCTATATTGTCATCTAGGACAGGGTTTTTTGAGCGGTGTTCTATAGAATGTTACTGTTCTGCAAGAACTTGATGGAGAGATTACGGAAGTTCACTTGAACACCGCCAATTTTTATCACTAGAGCTTTGCCTCTTGATCAGGGATTCCAGATATTCTTTTTTAACTAGCAGGTTCTATACCTGAAAAAGTCTGAAACCCTCTAACTAGCTAGTTGTCTGGAATTTTGCACCCACATCTGGTAGCTCCATTGAATAAATAAGAATTAGGGTCCATGGTAAAAGAGCTACTGCATTTTTAACTTTCTGCTCAAAGACTGGGTCTGGGTTTATACATTATGCTAAAATATAACTTGGCTTGTCTCATTCTGGCTTTGCAGGAACCCAGACAATTGTGGTTTATTCCATGGCTAATCAAACCAGAGCTCACTGCAGTATGTGAACCTGTCTTAGCCTGTTTTGTTAACCCAGTCAAGACATACGCAGAAGGGGATGCATTTAATGGAGGCTTTATAAATAGAAAGCCATCTGTGGAAGATTGCAGTTTCTACTTGTGCCTTCCTATTTAAAAAAAAAAAAATTATGAAGACTTCCTTTAAATGTAAGAGTCAGCACTTGTATAAGAATTTTGTAAGAATCTGATCATAATCTGGACTGCTTGGTGAATTCCTCATCTTTCTCTGTTCTCTTAGCATTTCCTGCCATCTACATAAAGTATCCATTTCATGTTTTATTGGTCTATCCATCAGCTGCTGTTACTTGCAGGCAGTTTGAAAAGGACCACATGTCATTGCCTTTATACAATACAGCACCAACTGCTTTTAGCAGTTCTGTTTTCTCTTCCTGTATACAAAAATACTTCATTTTTATAAGATGGAGTATTGGGTATGTTCGCCGCCTTGAGTTATTTATAAAAATAATAAAAGTGGGATAAAAAAATTCTAAAAAATATATATTTTTATTAAAGGCCTCACTGCAGTAGCTTAAGACCCAACAATCAGAAGTAAAGAATGATAGAAATTCTTTTCTATAAAGCCAGCTTAGAAACTTCCCAGAGGCCATTTTCAGAATCTGCCTTTAAACTCCAGTATGAAGAAACTATGCAGCAAAATAGTTTAACCAGAAATAGTTTATCACTTCATAGTCCCCGTAGTTTGAGTGTGGAAAGTGCATTTCATTTCATGCCCTCATTTATCTTCATGAGAGCTCACTGAGGAAAATCAACGGTAATTCCACTTTACAAACCTGGAACTGCAGAGAGAGCACTGTATGCCAGAGGTAATGATCCAGTAGAAGAAGGCTGAACCTAACCTGAGTTAAGCTGAGCTCTGGAACTTGGGTTTAATTCCTGGACTGACCTACATATACATCCAAAAACCCTTTCTTAGGGTTCCACCACACTAACTTCACAGTCTAGAAGAGCCTTCCTCCAAATAGAGTGGAACAGATATTAGATTTATCTGAAATTGTCCATGCTGGCTAGGAATGAGAGGAACTATAGTCCAACTCATTTAAAGGGGATGAGATCTGGGAGGGGTCTGCTCTGATATCCCAGGAACGTATATACTCTTCCTTGTTCGTGACAAGGATCAGCCTCAAACAAAATGAATCTCATAGAAATGTTGCCTGCAGGCCAAAATCTGAGTCCTTGCAATATATGGCCCTAACTCATACTTTCTGACTCATCATTTTAAAAACACATATTGATAATGTAGCAATAATAAATAAGAGTCTATGTTTTAGTACAGAGTGCCTTCTCTAAGAATTTCCAAATATTTGGAATTTGGAGAAGTTTCCAAGTTAGAGTATAACATCTACAGAGGGCTGAGTCCCTAAATTTTCCACACTAAAGCTGAGTATTTTAGAGCTACAGGCAGTCCCCAGTTTAAGAACAAGTTCCATTCCCAAGGTCTGTCCATAAGTCAAATTTGTATGTAAGCCAGAACAGTATCATTGTATAATACTGTATAAGTTGTATTGTGCAATTAGCTGGAACCATTGTGTATTTAATTCAAATCATTGTGTACTTAATTCAAATTTTGCTACAATAGGCTCTGTTCTTAACTATGGGTTGTCCTTAAACTGGGTGTTCTTAACCCGGGGACTACCTGTAATTCCCAACATATATAATTACTTCTCTACAGATGGTCTCCTTCAGAAATATAGGAAGTTAAGATGGAGTTTACAAGTAGAAGTAGTTTCACTCATACGGCCACCAGAATGGTAAATTTGGATTCTTCTAAGTTTATCACCCATAAATTTATTAAAGAAATGGTTTTAAAAATGTTTAAAATTAAAATTTTACATAGCTCACTGATATTACAAATTGAGTTGTTTGCTCAGACTTTTTTTTTTAAAAGAAAGGTCTCTTCCACTATATTTTTCTTGGAAAGGAGATGGAAACAATCAAGACATCTTGAAATGGAAGAGAAACCAGAGGTTACTGATCAGTTTAAAATTTTCTCAGTGTGATACAAAAATCACACAACCCCCTAGATAGAAGTAGAGCAGCAATTCCAGTTCAACCATGGTATGAGAAACTGGGCTACATCAAAGATCCTTTCAATGTTTCCTAAGGTAAAATAGTACATTCCACCAAACAAAATGAATATAAATTCAAATATATAAATATTAAACAGTCTCAACAGACAAACAACACTGGAGACCAATTTGACTATATTAACTCTCAAATTGAGGCATATGTGTACACTTGTTTTATATGTACTAATATTGGGTGTTCCAACATTTATATGATATGGCTACACACTGTTGTGATTTTCCAATTTGCTGTTTACTGCCCCTTATAGCCAGGTAATACAGGTAGACCTTGCTTAACAACTGTCCTGTTTAGTGACTGAAGTTATGACAGTGCTGAAAAAGTAACTTTACAAACAGTCCTCACTATTACAACCATTGCAGCATCCCCTCGGTCACGTGATCGACATTTAAGTGCTTCACAGCAGGCTTCTGACAAGCAGGATCAATGGAGAAGCCAGCAGTAAAATTGCAAGTCATGGTCGTGTGATGTCTTGCTTAACAACTGTGGGTGATTTGCTTAATGACTGAGTGGAATTCAGGTCATAAATTTGTTGTGGTCATGTGATTTTTTGCTTAATGACTGTGTTGCTTAGTGATAGAGTTGCCAGGCCCAATTGTAGTCGTTAAGCAAAGACTACCTGTAGGATGCTGTTTTCCCAGATAGCATGTAGTATGTAGAGTGACCCTTAAATTTGAAACTGCTGAAAGTTGGCAAGTGTTTCAACAAGTATTTTCAGTAGGCAGAAATTCCATTCCATGCAAGAAGAGTAACACACAAGACAGATGGGCACAAGTTCAGGTTTTCCATCACAAGGAAACAATTATTTAAAACAAATGCAGGTGATTGTAACTTCCTATTCCCACTGTACAACAAATCTTAAACTGGAATGTTGAGATGTTTGAAACAATTGTTTCAAGGCCTTCTACTATACAGACACAAGTAATCATGTGATCACACAACACTGTAAACACTAGTTTAAGTATGAATAAACCACAACTAGGGTTATTATGTGGTCTCATATGAGACAAGATTCATAGAATCATAGAGCTGAAAGAGGCCATTTAGGTCACAGGGCCAACCCACTGCTCAGAGCAACAATCAGATTAACAGGCCTGCATGTCATAGGAAACATATTTTGTTTTGAATCCCAAACAGCCAATGGTAGCAGTGGCTAGAGGAGGTAAGCAAGGGAAGACATTGGGAAGAGTGGGGAGGAGCAGGCTGGTAAATTGGATATGCCATACTTGAATTCAATGGTGAAAGCAGTGGCACACAAACTAGCTTGCTCATCCCTCCCCTGGTCATTCTCAGTGCCTTCCTTTCTCTGTGTCTGCTTAGCCACCACCTATGCCAGTGACCTTGACTTTTTCCTGCTTTCACTACCCTGAAAATATCTGCCTGAAACACATGTGTTTTGGGTCCATGCCCAGACCAAAGACACTTGTTTCAGGTCCGTGCCCAAAGTACAAGTGTTTCAGACCAGATAAAGACCACCCCAAACCAGCTCTTCCATGCACAGAACATTTTGCATACCCCTACAAATTAAGGTTTCTCAGGCAGATGACTGTGTAATCCCCACCTGAACAGAGTCTACCATTTATCTGGAAAATTGGTTCCACTAGCCAACTGTTAAAACACTAGCAAACTGTTAAAAAGCACCCCCCCACACACACACAAACATTCAACTGGAATTTGGCTTCCAGTACTTGAAATCCATTATTCTGTGTCCTTCATTCTAGAAGGAAAGTGAACATATTTTGATGTTTTTTTCAATGTGACATCCTTTCACATATTTGAAGAGTACTATCATATCCCCTCAGTCGTCTTTTTACAAGCCTAAATGCACCCAGCTCCTTCAATGTCTCTGCATAAGATTTAGTTTCTAATCACCTAATCTAATCTCCCAATCGGCCACATTGCCTTTCTGTGAACCTGTTCCGATTTCTTGGAATCCTTCTTGAAGTGTGGTGCCCAGAAATGGACACAATACTAGAGATGGGGTGTGATCAAACTAGAACCAAGCAGAATACTTACTTCCCATTAAATAATACTTTTGTTGATGCAGCCTAAAATTGTATTTTCCTTTTTTGCAGCCAAATCATATTGCTAGCTCCTATTCTCTTTGCAATTAACTTTTGCACAAATATCACTACCAAGCCATATATTCCCCATCCCATACTTGTGCATTTGATCTTTGTTTCCCAAGTGAAGAACTTTGCACTTGTCTCTGTTAAATTCCATTGTGTTTTATTTCAGTCTTCTGGGATAATACCTAACCCAGCTACTTTTGTGCCATCTGCAAATCAGACAAACATTCTAGTTACCTCTTCATCCAAATGATTAATAAACATGAAGGGCAGAGGACCCAGGACAGTTCCTTGTGGCACCTCACTTAATATCTCATGTCAGTTTGATGAGGAACCACTGATAACCGCAATGGCAAACCACTTCTGAAACCCGTAGGGACTAGTCCAGGTAATCAGCAGGAGTCAGCAATGACTCGAACGTTATGCCATCCAGACCTCATTTAGCTAGCTTGTCAATCAACGCATCATGGGATGCTTCACAAATGCTTTGTTGCAGTTGAAAATATATTTTGTCTTCAGCATACCTACAATCTATTAAGTTACTTGACCAAAAAAATGTGACGAGGCTATCCTATCAGGATTTGTTCTTGATAAATCTATATTGACTTTTGGTAATGACTGCAAAATATTCAAAGTGCTAAAGACAGACCTTTTTATGATCTGCTGTAGGATCTTCCCAGATATTGATGCTTTACCAATCTGTAGTTTTCTCCACCTTCCTTTCCCCCCTTTCCCCTCCTCCACCTGTTATCTAGGATACCTGAATGAACCTGAAGAAGCATTTTTATCGTTCTCAGCCTCCCTTGCTCATGCCAGCTCATTCTGATGCCAGCTCTATAGTTTCAGTCTACTGTCTGTACTCCTCCTTTCTGACCTGGTCCTCTTTTCATTTTTAGATCTTCACAAAGCTTTTTGGATAGTCCCATTGGCTTGTGCGGTTCTATTTTCCCTCATTCGAATTACAGTTCTTGTAAGTGTGCTTTTAGTATGTCCTTTAAGAACTCCCACCCATCTTGAGCTCCCTTCACCCTTAGCTTCTCCTGTCAACAGATCTTACTCTTAACTGCTTAGAGTTTATTAAAATCTGGTTGTTTTTAAGCCCAAGATACACATTTGATTATCTAAATTTTTCTGTTACTTCTACTTACTCAATTAAATCCTCCCTACTTATTAGTATCAATACCATAAAGACCTATGTGGATACCACACTGAAATATTTATTCTGCCTAGTGCTATGTGTGAACCTCTATGTAATTTAGAAGCCCTGCTTTATGACTTAGCATGTTGTGCAAACCTAGTCAGTTGTGATTTATTCCACAAACTATGGCTACACAGGTCACAACTTAGCATAATGTATTAAGAAGTTTTTAAAAAGTCTACCTCATCACAGGTTGGGTTCCCATGACATGCTTTTCCAATGATTTACTCAGGGAGACTAGTTTTCTGAGTTTGCCTGAGAAACTGAACCATAGCCCAATCATGTTGGCCCGGTGCATAAAGCACACTAGACTAAAACAGGGTTGGCTCATTTCTGGTTTGTGTCTCTGGAACACAGTCTATAGTAAAGAAGTGTTTTCAGAAAAACAACAGCATCTAACTGACCCAGGTCAGAGGAAAGTAACTTCTTGTGTTTTTACAAATGCAATTCTGACTTGACATCCTACAGAAGCCTTCGGGGAAAGAAATGCCGTTTTCAAACAGAGCTGCAGGACCAAAATGAAGATGTCCTTCCTCCTAGTTGGCTCCTCTTCCTCCCACCTCCCTACTGGCTAGAAAGCCTCAGGATCCGATCGGGCTCCCACCTCAGCTGAACGAGCGGCCCCTCCCCGTTCGCGCCTTGAACAGCCAAACTGCGGCGGGCGAGCAAGCAAGGAGCAAGGAGCAAGGAGCAGCGCTAGAAAGGCCACCTCGCTGCTCCTGCCCAGACCGGCCCAACTCCGCAGGGGACCGCTGAAACCCTCCCATCGCGGCGCTCCCGGAATCCATAGGCGGCGGCGGCAGCAGGCAGGCAGCCCCAGAGCCCGTTCCCAGCCCCGCGCCGCCTGTCTCTTTGTCCAGGACGCGCCGGGGTGGCTTTGCTCCGACCCGCCGTCCTCCTCCGGTTCGAGCCTGCACGCGGGCTGAAAACACCCCAAGCCCCGTTTTTATGAAACAACCCTCGGAAACGAGGAAAGGCTCACCCCAGGCCAGCAGCAGCCGCAGCGCCCGGCGCCTCACAGGATTCATGATGCTTCCACTCCGGCGCCGCGCTCCCCTTCCTCCTCCTTCAGTCGGACGTAGCTTCTGCTGCGGCAGCTGCCCACGGGGCTCGGCCCCTTCTGGTTACTGAACAGCCCTTTCTCCCCTGCCGCTGCAGCAGCTCGAGCTCAGACGGCATCGCCCCCGCGGCCCCCCGGTGACTCGCAACTTTCCCTGCAACCCTTTCTAGGTCCTCCCTCCCTCCCTCCTTCCCTCTAGGGGAGCCTCAAGCTGGAGGGTGTGGGCGTGGGTGGGAAAAGAAGCAAAAATCGGAGGGTTTCTACGCTGCCCGATCGATGCACGAACGGCTCTGGTCTCCTGCCAGCAGGCCAATGCAGCAGCAGCAGCACCCACGTAGCCACTGCATGCAGGCTGCTCGCTCTGCGTGCTGGCCGGTCAGACCCCGTGCAAAGCCATCGCGGGCACCTCTCTTTTTCAGACCGAAAAGGGATGCGAAAAGCGGAGAAAGAAATAAAGCTGAACGAAGGGCCGGCTCTGCGCGGCCGGCTGCAGCGGCTTGGCTCTGCTCCTCGAAGCGACCCAGCGCGTTGCCTCTCCACGCCCCCTCTTGGGTCGGTGGGGCTGCTGCTGTGGATCTCCCAGGCTTCCGAGATGCTGAAGTATGAAATCGTATGCATGGCGCAGTGGGCTGCGTTCGGCCCTTTCCCGGCTTCAGCTTCACCCGGGTCCTAGAGGGAGGTGGTGCCGCGGATTCCGTCCACTCATTGAGCAACTTGCGGAGACAGCGGAGCGAGGCGTGAAACCTGGGCTTCGGCCGAGCAGAACCCGGGAAGGCCGGAGAGCAGGTGGCGGCGGGGGAAGCGGCGCTTGCTCTGGCCTGGGCAGGACTAATGTTCCATTTGCTTAATCTGCAGCTGGGATAACTCTTCTGGATATTTCTCTAAATACAAACCTGTAGCCGGTTCATGGCAGACGCAGCCAAGGTTTGCTTTGAGCCCATTTCAAGGAGTTTACCATTATCTAATTTTAGTGCTAAGCTTTAAAAGATGTTATCTAGGAAATAATAATACTAATAGGACCATGCATGCATTAATCAGCTGGATTTGAACCAATTAAATGACTAAACCTATGTGTATCTGCATATTACTAAAGTAAACTAAGTTGGCTTTTAAAATAAATAGATTTCAGGTCATGTTGATGATCCAGATGTTAAAAGATACATTGATGTAATTATCAAACACTCTGAAGAGTAACTTTTGAAGATATGATTGCTAGAAGAAAACCTGCTGGATTAAATGCTCTTGCCTGAGCAGAGGAGAGAGAAAACAACCAGACTCGGTCTGGTTCCACTCTGTTGGATTATAATCTTCAGACAACATGGAGAATCAGACTGAAAGAATGGGAGACATTTAAGGATATGGTAACAGCATGTCAGCCCTTCAAGGTAGACTAGACTAGGAAACCAAAGTTGGAATAAACTGCTGTTATTGTAGGGTTACAGTAACAGAATCTTGCAAGTCAGAAACTGCCTCCCCGCCTTTATTTACTAGCGAACTAGGGAGGGTCAAGTCTGAGACTTTTCTCAAATTACATTTCTGCTTTGAACTCAGATTTCTTTTATCCAACCGTCATCTTGGTGGTGGCCCTTCCTCCTGGTCCTCAAGGTTGTTCTCAGAGCCCATTACACAGCAGCACTGAGCATGGAGAGTAAAAGGCTGAAGATTTCAAACCTCCTAGAAGCCTCCTGGGTTTATGTACCTGCTTCTGCCTATCTGCCTACCTGCCTTGGTGGGGCTGTTTAACAGTTGCTGTGGTGGCCACCACTTAACTTCTAGGAGGCACCCTCCCCTAACCCCAGTTTATGAGAGATCAGGGCTCTCATACCCTGTACTGCCCTTCAGCAAATAAAAGAGTAAAAAAGGAAAAGAAAGAAAAAGGGAAATAATTTCTGTACTGCAACCTCTTGGCTGTGTAGCATAGAGGTGTGTCATTTGGGGATTTCAGCACTTTCTTGGGAGATAGACCAATCTCATCAGAGATAAACGAATTAAACTTTATTTTAAAAAAGACAAAGTGAAATGGCTTCTGTGGGAGGTATGGCAAACTGAATATGGCTCCGCGAAAGCAGAGCTGATGACCGCGACAAAGACCAAGGAACCAGTGAGTAGACTGGTTCCTTGGAATCTCTCAGGATAAGGAGAAGATGGGAGATTGACTACATGTGCTCCAGATACCTGCTCCCCACGAGAAAGCAGCTGGACAGTGGTTTTCTATGGCTTTGAGCACCAGGAGACAACAGGATTAGCCATGTTGCTCACAACCACAGCGGAGACTTTTAAAGGACACTAAGTTTGCAAACTTCATTTTCTAATCACTTTCAGAAATTGCTCATTAACCATTTCTAAGCTATTAGAGACATTTGGAATGACAAGTTTGAAAACACCGGGTGAGTCTGCCTTCAATCCTGAATGAAAGAAAATTTTAATCATAAGCTTAAGATTTTAAAGAATCTGAAATAAACAGCAAAAAGCTAAATAAGATTTTGATTTTAGAAGGTTATAAACAGACTAAGGGTCCAGATAAAATTGACATTTTTACAATAAGATTTTGGAATTAATTATAATATATTCTTGTGGGAAATACATCCTGTTTTAGTTTTTACAAGAATAACATAGATCAATAATTTCATGATTTCAAAAACTGGACACTAGAGGGGACTAAAGATTTTAGGTAGAAAAAAGATATACAGGCCTATAAAATGTTGCAGAATGTTATGACAATAAAAATATTGAAGGAGACTTTTGAAGAATGGAATTAGAAAATAGTAGCCACAATATCAACAATGTCAGTAATGATGTCTGCCTCTATGGGTAGACTATGTCCAAAAGATGTTATTGAAGAAATGACAGATGTAGAACAAATTTTATCTGACAAGATAGAGGTGGTATTGAAAGTGGATTTATAACTGACAGGCCAAGAGAATGATTTAGAAAAGAATGTTTCCCTGGATTTACCAAAAAAACTGGCTGAGGTTTTAAAATTTAAAAGGGGAATACAAATGACAAACCAAGAGAGAGACCTGGATAATTTTTTTTCCACTGGATTTACAAGAGAGGCTTGTTAAAGCCTTGAAAAACTCTGTGCAAAGGGACAAAGAAGAATTAAGAGAAATCAAATCCTATGACAATATTTGAATGAACTAAATATTATGACTGTTAGAAGTAAAAGGAAGGAATATAAAGTTGGTTTATTTGATCAAGGTTAAAATAAGATATGTTGTTACTTCTGGCTACCCTTTATGGACTTTTTGCTGACACCAGGACTGAAAAGATGATGTTTTATGGATTTGTTTACAGATAAGAGATGGGATATGAGATGAAGAGATAAATGTTTATAACTTTAGAGAGGGTGAAGAGTTACTAAATTTGTTAATACTTGTGATGAAGGTTGGAAGTAACTTCTTTTTATATTTCTTTTCTTTTTATTATATTCTTACTTTTTTCTTCTCTTTTTTTCTTTCTTTTCCTTGCACTTTTTACTCTTTCTATTCTCTTTTCTTTATTTAAGTTTCATTTGCATTAGATTTTACTATTATAATATGTATACTGTATGTATATGTGTATATATATATATACACACACACATACAGAAGCTTCACCTGGTGCAGAATGCAGTGGTGCAGGCAGTTATGTGTGCTTCTAGAACAGCATACATTACACCTCTGCTCCGCAAGCTGCACTTGCAAATTTGCTTCCAGGTCCAATTCAAGGTGCTGGTTTTAACCTTTAAAGCCCTTCATGGCATGGGGCTGAGTTACTTGAGGGGCTGCCTCTTCCTGATTACTTCTGCCCGTCCTATCAGGTCCAGCAAAAGAGACGTGCTGTGGGTCCTGTCAGTCAGGGCACTACACTTGGCGGTCCCAAGGAGGCGGTCCCTCTCTGCCATGGCATCCACCTTATGGAACATTTCCCCTCTGAAGTGAGGTTAGCTCCATCCCTGTTACTATTCCAGAAGTCCCTCAAGACCTGGCTGTGTCATCAGGCCTGGGGGCCTGGGGGTCCCAGGGGACCGGTGAGATCTTGAGGTAGCTCCATTACTGTGGTTAACATTCAGTCTCTCTTCTGCCTTGTGGTTTTTATATTTTTTAATAATGATAGTTTTTACCTATTTATTGTTTTATTAATTGTTGTATGCTGTCCAGAGTCACTTTTTGTGAGATGGGTAGCCTTATAAATTTGACATATATAGACAGATAGATATCGAGATAGAGGTAGAGACAGATGATATAGATATAGATATAGATATAGATATAGATATAGATATAGATATAGATGACAATGTGAAATATAAAGTACCTTTCTTAAGTATGCAATACTTCTGTATTGGAAAGTATTGCAAACTACAATGATGCATTCAGATCACAATTACAATTGGCTTGTTCTTTGCCACCAACCCCTGAAAAAAGGTGATTGAGCAAAGAGTTCCAAAATTAAGGTTATTGATCATAAGAAATTTGAAGGACAATATCCATGTGCACAACTTAAAAATCTCATAAAAGGCTGAGATTACAAAGAAAACCTGCAGAATATTGGTCTTAAATATGCACAATAAAACAAATTTTGAATACAGAGTCCTGGCTAAAACATCTACTCTGCAGTACTAAAACAGGCTCTTGGGTGTTCACACTTTTTCCCTTGAAAATGCAATAAAATAACTCTGAAGCTGTTAAAAGTTGCTTGATCCCAATCATTTCTGCCTTGCTCCAGCAACTCCTCCCCAAGGCATTTGCTTCCATTGTGCTTCTAGTCTCCAAAATAATTCAGTCTCCTAAATCCAGTGAAAGGGGAGCAGCTGGAGTAACCCTTTTGTATGTAACTCTGAGAATTCATGTTGATTGACCACCACAGTTTTGCTGCTTGTATTCTGCAAATGTCTGGCATGGAGGTGGGAGGTTGTAAGTGTCAGAGCTTGAGGCCTGCTATTCACAAAGATATTTTGAAGAAAGAGGAATTAAAATGATCTGAAGCACAAAATAAAACAGGGAAATATCAACAGAGAAAAGTAGCTGAAGTGTTCGGAGACATATCAGCTGATTAAATTGGACTTTGACCACTAATGGATAATCCTAGGAGTATTTCACATTAAAACAACTCTTTGTAGGTCCTGGGTATGTTTAAATCACATCATCACTAGACATTTGTGTGGATTGCTCTATGAATTAATCCATACTTTCAAAATAATCATTTGATAGAGACCTGTCAAGAACATGCCTTTTCAGATTACTGAATATTTCACACTAAAAAAAAAATCCTGTCTGGACTAGGCCTAGCAGTGGCTTTAAATTAGTGGAAAGCACCTTCATTTGTACAAGATCATAGAATTCCAGATGAGGCAAAGGATTAATCCCCTTTACCCATCGCAACCCTCCATGCCATCCCCCATATTGTTCCTCACCTGCTGCACTCCAGATACGTTAATATTGCAACTCTCCCAAATCTCTGTCAGCATGGCATATAACCTAACTCTCCCTTTTTTCACAAAACTGTCCATAGATACTTGGGCTGTGCCAGGGGCATCTAGGGAGATAAAACGTAATAATAAAGATGGTGGTCATCCCTGTGCAATGGAAGCCGCCATCTTGTTTTTTTCAGCACCATCCCACCCTAGACACTGTTGAGCTGCACAGTGTTTTAGGTTTGAAAGGGGAAAGATGATTTGGAGTGTGCAGGGGCCTCGGATAGCACCGCTGGCATTTTTTCCTAAGCTCACATGCAGCCCGACAAAAAGTCTTGTTTGATATCAGGATGTATTAACAGAAATTGTGTCTGCCCACACACACTCTGAATCACCTTTTCCCTTTTGAATCTGGATTACTACACAATCCTCATACATACACTACCAGTCACTTTTTTAAAAAATAGAAATATGAATATGTTTTAAAATATCACATACTAATACAATAGTCTCACTAAATTATCCACAAACATCCACCCCAGGTAAAAACCTTCATGTCCTACATGTCTTACAGATTCTTTTCTTCAGTCCCCTTAGTCCAACTTCTGTAGTTGTTCCTCTTGACTTCTAAATCATCACTTCTCCTTCCCTGTCTGTTATAACCTAAAATAAACTGGCATGCTATAATGTTGGTCTTGCAGTTCAATTCTATCCTTTCATGGGTTCTGTGCCCTCCAGATGTTTTGTGTTAAGCTTCTATCAGCTCCAGCAAACATGGGCAATAATAGTCAGGGAGCACAGTATCTTCTAATCCAGAACATCTAGAGGACATTAAATTGCCCACTCTAAACTGTTTATGAGCCCATTGCCCTACAGAGAGTATAAAATTGATTGTTCTCTACTGATAGCCCATCCAGAATTGGTCATGCTGGCTGGGGCTCCTGGTATTTGTAGTTCAGCAATACTTGCAGAGCCCACAGGTTCCCCATCTTTGCCCCACAGCCTATTCCTTTCTATTTGTACATGAGTACTACTCACTGCTGGAGCAGATATCAGCTGCGTGCAGGGCAATGCTGACCTTGTGTGGTATAGCAGCTCCTTTGAGCCTCAGCCGGAATGCCTTCTATCAGCTTCTTTTCATTCAAGGCTCTCCAAGTGGCTGAACAAAAGAAGCATGAATCTAACAAATGTATTAATGATAGCTGGGGCCAGCTGCATTGGCAGGGAACAGAATTCTCAGTGGGCATCCTCAAACGATTCAAATGACAAAAAGCTATAAAGGAGGGGATGTGTATGTTTGGAGATACATGCTTTCCAAGGAAGTCTATAGTAAACAGGAACAGGAATATAGGAAGCTATCCTAAATTAAGTAGGAACTAGTTTAGTATCATTTGTACTGGCTGATAATTTCTACAGGATTCCTGATGATGGAATGGTGATTCTCAGAGCTACCAGAAGAAGCCAGGGATTGAATTTTGGACCTGCAACTTGCTCCCCTTCCCTGCCACAACAAATGCATTATACAGCAGTTTTGATTCTGAACCCCAGCACAGGCTTTTTAAACTAGTGTAATTAGTCTTTGATTTGAGCAAATTCTGACTCAAGAAGTACCTCATTATGCAAGGGAAATCACAAATGACAAGCAAAATCTTCTTCCACAAGGCACAGTATTTATACTGTTACAGAAACATAAAAATATGTTGCATTATTGCTCCAATATTTGCATCCTGAGTAGATGCCAGTGCATATGCTGCCTAGCTGTGGACAATGGGAAGTTGGCTTGGAAGGTGACATCTAGAGTGGAGAACCTAACTTGCATTGAATAGTGTGAGCATGCTTAGCATAAAACTGGGTTTTGATTGCAATTATGCCCAAAATGTGCCAGAACTGATCATTAGTGTCTCTACTGTTATCAGAGAATGCTGCATTTGGCACAGGTACCCAGCTAAGGGTGATAACCTAATCTACATCTTCTCTGTCTTACTAAAAATGTGTTATATGAATGCTTCCAATAACCAAAGCAATGATGGATAGCAGAGATCAATATCAATATCATGGACCCCTCTTGTAATCACCATGGCTTATGGAAGATTGCAACTGGAAATGTAAGTGAAATAAATGGTAAAGAACTCTAATGTATTTAATGAAATGAAAGATAAATAGATACTGTATGCTGTGCATCTGTGAAACTCATAAAAAGGTGAAAGATGTAATAGTTCTGAATGAAGGTGGCCTGATCTTGTGGAAAGGAGTTGATGAATGCATACAGGGAAGTGAAGGTGTAGGTTTACAAGTAGTCCTCCTTTAGCGACTGCCTCATTTAGCGATTGTTCACATTTATGATAGTGATGAAAAAGTAACTTTGTGACCAATCCTCACATTTACAACCTTCGCAGGTCTGTACAGCAAAGAAAAGCTAAAGTAAGATCATAAACACAGTTGTGGTTTCACTTAATGACTGCTTTGCTTAATGATCAAGTTGCTGTCCCTACTGTGGTCACTAAACAAGGACTACCTGTAGTTATAAGTGAAAGAAGTAGAGTGTATGTCAGATAATATATATTGATGTCATCTGTTTCAGGTATATAGTCATAGTAAAGTAAAGTAGGAGTCCATAGGGTGGTGATAGTTGCATATTATGTTCTAGTGAATAATGATAATAGAAGAAACAGGATGACTTCTGAGAAAAATTGTGCAACATTCTGAATAAATAGAGTCTAGGTGAAAACTTATTTTGCTAGGTGGCATAAATGGGTAGGTGGGAATGAAGCAAGAGAGTAAAAGTAACTGGGCCATTATGAATTCCAAGAATGAACGAGAATGATGAGCATCAGATAACAAGCCTAACATTACAGATAAAGTAGCTAAATGTTGTGTCACAGCTATTAAAGCATGCAAACAGATGACCACAGGACTAGGTTTGGGGTAACAAAGAACAGATATTAAATCCCAGGTGAGTTATGAGCCATGTCATTAGAATTTTACATATGATTTAAAATGCTGTATTATTATGACGCAATGTTGTTGTCCAATTCTCTCTATAGTTCTGATCATTGCATAAATAATTTTACTTCCTTCCTTCAAATATGTGATTTAAGCATAAGTCTATTCATACATAAACATGACAAAAGAAAGAATGTAGACCTAAAAGCAAGGCTGATTTGATTGTTTATTATGAAAGCCTGAAAGAATTAGTGAAAGATACAAAGGTAATGAGAGATTTCACAAGTGATACAGACGATTTCCTGGTAGTGTCGTGCACAACTTGGAATAAAATGGACAGGGAAGAAAAGGAAAGATGGAAGCAAAAGTGAAACTATGAATGCTAGAATCGAACATGCCAGCAGATTACTCTGTCTGCTGGGCATCACTGTTGCCCACAAGCCTACAAAAATAGTACCAAGAATTTTGGGTAAACCAAAAGATTGCACGCTGTGATGGAATGGAATGATGAAGAGCCTGGCCTTCATAATTCCATTTCATCACACACACCCTGCCAAGCAAGACCAGGCAACATATACAGAATCAACAGCCAAGACTGCAACCTACACTACATAGGCCAAACAGGTCATCAGTTACAGCAAAGAAACAAGAAAACATAACTGCAACAAAGAACCAAGATCAGAAATACCTAACAGTCACCCATGCCCTCAAAATAAGCCACACATTTGCTTGGGGTAGTACAGAAACAATCAACCAAGCAAACAGCAGAAGAGTCAGAGAATTCCTAGACACTTGGCACTCAAATGAAGGAGCCATCAATAGAATAATAGAACCAGATATGATTTACCACACAATCAGGTGCAAGATCCAAATTGTTCACAACTATTCACAGTTTTGAATACATTTTGGTGCAGATCTTCATGAGCCTGGAGAGCCCCAGAGAAAGTATGTAGAGAGAGTCTGGGCTACCATTATTCCAAGAATCTATGTTTTGAATGAAGGGTATTAGAAGATAGATTAACCTCTAAAAGAATGAATAGAAACTAGACATAAAGGGAGGGGATATGGAAGTTGCTTGGAAGAGAGTGAAAAGAAGTGCAGAGTGCAACAGATGTATGTGGAGCTATGTTAATGCGGAGCATGAAAAGGATGATGAAATGAAAGAAATATGAAGAAAAAAATGCACCTAGGGGAATACTGCTACATTGTTTCTAACTATGATTCAAGGTGCTGGTTTTGACTTATAAGCCATGTATGGAATGGAATGACCTCTCACTGGAGATTCGTTTGTCCCCAACATTGTTGGCCTTTCAGACAAAGTTGAAAACTGAGCTTCTCCAGAGGGCTTTTGGGGCCAGACGTCATATATTGTGCTGGGTTTTATTGCCTCATGTCTATGTTGCTTTATTTTATTGTATTTCTTTGTCTTGTGAGCTGCAAGGGTTTTGTGATGGCAGCAACATACAAATTTATAGGATTGTCTTTGGCAGATGGAATCTGTCCATCCTGTGAGATTGTGCCCACCCTTTTGGAGTTGAGGAAGACAGGACACTACCGTTATGAGGAGCTTAGGGTTTAAAAAACAAAATCATGATTGTTATTTTAAATTGATTATTTTTACAAATTTTCAATTTTTATGTGACCAGAGTTTGTGAAATTGGGTGGCATATTAATTAATCTTGGGATTATGCTGCGTGGCTTAACAAAAAAAGAAGATTAATGTACAGTAACTTTGAAAAAGGCAAAACCCATTTTAGGAATCATTAGGCAAAAGATCAAAAATAACCCTGCCTTTTACAGATTTATAATCCCATCATTATTAGAACCCTGGGTACAGTGGGCAAATGATAAAAAACCCTGGAGACTTAGAGAGTGTGCAGAAAAGAAAAAACAAATGGACAAGGGACAGTATGCTTTTGAGAAAAGGTTAGAATGCTTAGGACTATTTTGTTTGGAAAAAGGGCGACAAGGAAGGGGAGATGATAGAGATGTGTGTAAAGAAGTGGTTTTTGTCCTAGTACTGGAAGTTCAGGTTGTCTAGTGAAGTAGAATGGAGTGAAAAAAGGGAAGAGGTATTGGTATAGGTATAAGTATGAGGAGGAGGAGAGGGAGAGGGAGAAGGAGAAGGAGAAGGAGAAGGAGAAGGAGAAGGAGAAGGAGGAGAAAAAAGCATTGTTGAACTACAAAACTGATTACCCCAACTGTAGAGAGATCATTAATTTAGGGAGCTTTCAAAGGGGATCAATTATTTATTAACAGTGTTTATTTTTTTCTTTTCTGCTAGGCACAGCCTTAAAATAGATTTAGAGATCCTCATCAGCTGTGGCTTTTCCTGAACAGGATCTGGTCTCTGGTATGTTTAGGCTGAACTGTTCTCATACGTAGGGGACCTGGGAGATTTCTGTCCTTTACAGAATTAAGATAAAACCACATTACGTGAATTCTGAAGGAATTACATTAGCTCCCTATTTATTACTAAGTCCAGTTCAAGATGCTGGAATAGTCTTTAAAACCCTAATGATGTAAGCTTTAAATAACTGAAGGAATACTTCCCCAGCTCATTCTGGTTGATCTTTTATGCCATTCCCCAAATGCCATTATTGGGAGGAGTGTATTATACATTTCAAAAAAGTCAGATATTTTTTGTGATGGTGCCCTTATTTTGCAGTGCTCTTTGACGAAGAAGATATGATTGATATTAACTCTGCATTCTTTTTACACAATAATGGATAGCAGTTACTGTTTTCAACACTGCATAATGGATCTCTGCGCATGCACTCTTTGCACTCTATTGGACATATATTAATTTTAGCCATCGTTCACATCTTATCATGTCCCCAGTATCAGGAGCCCAGCAAGACCCTGGAAATTCTGGCTGTGATGAACTCAATGTCAACCCAATCCAGAGAAAGACCTCAGCAACCATCTCAGCATGAGGACATAGTCCTCCCATTATATGATAGCTGTGACTCAGGTGATGTGTACAGTATTTTCTCAGGAAGCAGAAGTCGGAGATTCCAAAAAGAAGTAGAGGCACTAAGTTTTGAGTTAGCAATGTGCAGGGTTATAACTTGGAATCATAGAGCTTGGCCAGTTTTTTTTATGGCCTTAGGTGATAATAGGCAGGAGCTGTTTCAGAAGTGATCAACATAGAATGTAAATGTCATTAACATTAAAATATATAACCTCATACTGTAACATTCTGAAGTGAACTGTCCAGGGTGCTGAAAGTGACTGGCTCGTTCTTCCAGTCTCAGTGAGTACCCAATCTAGATTTTCCCATTCTGGGTGTCCTCTAGATGTGTGGACTTGAACTCCCAGACTCTCCAGCCATTATGGCTATCGATGAGAATTCAGGGAGTTAAAATCTGCGTATCTGGAGGATGTGTTGTAATAATCCAGGTTGGTAAAGGCTGACACAGTCTATAGCTGATTTTCTTGGATCCTTATCCAAGGCAGGAATCTAGTCAGTCCCTGGTAATGGAATGCTTCTTGGTTTATGGCTGGTTTACTCAGGAGTAGGAAAATGGTCATTTAGGTTTTCACTTTTTATACATTTAGACATGAAGGAGGAAGTAGAAGCTGGCCCAATATTTTAACATAAGTATAGTTAAGAAATTTAGGTAAAATAAAGACAAGGGGGAAAAAAGGAAGATTGTGTCAGGGAAGGAAGGCAGCTGTACAATCATTAAAAACAAATGATACAATATGTCAGAGACTTTGATCTATCTAGAACTAAACTAAGATGTATTTCAAGATTAATCTACAGAAATAAAGAGCATAAGAAAAAAATGCTGCTAGGAGAAGCCAGGGAACACAATATGCCTGGATACCTTTTGAAAGATTGGTAGATGTTCAGCCAAAGAATATTGCCATCCAAGCCTTTGTTTTCCTTTCCCATTTGTTCTTGAATGAAAAACATTTTCATGCATTTGGAAGAATATCTCCATTTTCTCCCCACTAGGGTATTCTGAATCCCAATAGTCATAGTAGTCATAGTAATACCCTTCATGGTTATACTATAAATGCATTCATACAGTAGGGCTAAACTAAATTTGAATAATTTTTAATATGGGAGTAAAATTAGGATTATTTTAAATTATAGATTGTTCTTTATTTCACAGAAATATCTTAAAATAGTTTCCTACATTACTTGCCAGCAGCAGCTGCACAAATTAGTTGAATTTTTCAGCTAGATATCTTGTGAACTACACAGGTAAGAGGATGACCAGTATGGTAGTGCAGTGCTTCAGATTCAACTCCAAACAGGCATTATGGATTGTGTAGGGATTCAAATGTAGCATCCCTCTGCAACTCTTTAAAGCAGGGGGTCAGCCATATGAACCTGGGAAATATGTAGCTACTTTAAAGAGTTGTGAATGGTGTTATGTTCCTGCACACTCCAAAGCATCTTTTTCAAATGATTTCTGAAGTGCTGCACAGCTCTATTGACTCGGCATGAACTCAGTTTTTTTTAATGAGCAAACTTACAACTTCCTTCCTATAATAATGCAGTTATCCTCCCCATGAAGCTTCAGGCCAAAATTGTGGTTGGGCCAAGACAGCAGCTACCAAAGCCAGCTTTTTGCTTAGTGTACAGCAGAGAGTTTAAATCATAACAGCAGCAGTAACAACTGCATAATTGATGAAAAATATCCTGTAAATCATGTCAAGGAACTGGTATGGATTGGTTAAGTGGCAAAACTCATATTGCAGTTCATGGGAAAAGTACTGGGACATTTTGCCACAAGACTAACCCTGCTGTGAGATGCAGTTAGATATATTGAGCTTCATGGCCAAATAAAGTAAACACACACAGAAGTAAACATACTTAGCAAGGTCTGTCACTGACCTTGCTTCATTAACATTTTATCCTGTCATAATCACAGCCACCCAAGGACTTTAGGTCTGACACCTAATTCAATCTCTACATATTTTAGGAATGTTTCTTTGAATTCATCAGATAGAGAAGTATTATTAAACCATTGGAAAATTGGAAATCACCAGGCCACCAAATGTGAATTGGTGTAACCTATTGCTTAGTGTCAGAGTTAAACTAGAGAATCCTAGGTCCAAGTCCTTCTTTCAGTCTTGCTTACCTTGGAACAGTTATGGAAGAGCCATGTCTATCAATTCTGCTCCTCAGAGAAAGTGGGATAAAAAGATAATAAAATTTAAGCTTGTTGGATCTGCAGGGCCCAAGCAAATATAAAAAAGTAGGAACAATTTGTTTGAGGCTTCAGTCTGAACTGCAAGACTGTTGGCCTATGGGGAAAAATAAGCCTAAATTATAATCATATTTGAGGATATTTAGGACAAATATATTTTCCTTTGATATTTATCTGTGTAAATATATTATAAAAATTCATTTAAAGAGGAATAGAGTTTAAGATCAAGGTAACTATTTACATAGAACCTGATCGTACCCAAGGCCATCCACACCTGGGAGAACCTGTTTTAGTATGTTTGCTTTGTAAATTTTCGAAGTGGGATGGAGGAGAGATGTCCACCATTTGTCCCTCACCAAGGCAGTGGAGATAGTGGTTATGCCTGGTGAAAGCTGGGAGCTGGCCACCATAAAAGACTACTTCAGTAGAGTAGTGCTCACCAAGGCCAGATCAAAGGCAGCGGAAGAATTCAAGAGACTGCATTGAAAAGGGAGAATGTGAGCTCTAGAAGGTTCCAAGCGAGGCACTGCATGAGTGCAGAGGTCCTCTCTATGAATCAGAAAGACACAGTCGAGAACTGAGGAAAGGAAAATGGAATCTCCATCTCCTTTCTTGCAAACCCTGAAGATTGCTCAGCTAAAATTGGGTAGCCAGCTGCTGAATTACAATGTGAGGATTTTCTGCTCTTTGAAAAATGAAAACAAAAGTGAAATAAATATATGAGGCTTCTGATAAGTTTAACTCGCTTTTTAAAAAAATGAGCAAACCCATCCATTGTCCAACAGGAAGGAGAACTCTGTACCCATCCCCTCCAATAGCATCACCTTATTGCTACCTCTTTCCCTGTGGCATTCAGCGGCAGATTTTGTGGTTGCTACTGTGTACAAAGGCAACCCCCATCTACAAAATAATTGCACAACCCTGTTCTAGAAGGTTAAAGACTTTAATGTGGGGGGGGGGGGTCTGGAATTTCCATTTGGAACTGCACAAAGACCACAAGAGGAGAAAAGGGAGAGTAGATTGATGTCTTTTCAGCCCTGTAATTACATTCATTTTTACCCATGATTAAGTTATTTTCTGTTCTTGAAAAACCTTGTTATCTATGATTTTAGTTGTTGCTGGGTAGATTCCTAGTGAGAAAGCAGCGTGGATGAAGCTATCTACCTCTTCCCCCACCCCTCGGAGTTTGTTATACAATTCTGCTGCCCAAATGTCATGTTTGATTTTCTATTTGGGCTAAGGAAACAGAATCTTCTCTTCCAACCTGGAGAAGGCTCTGATGCTGGGAAAGATGGAAAAAAGCAGGAGGAAGACCAGCAGCAAGATGGAGAGATTAGATTACAGTGGTGATGGGTGCACCATTGAAAGACCTGAAGGGACGAATTGGGGATAGATTGTCTTGGAGAAAATGTGGGCTTTAAGAGTCAACAATGACTTGAGGGCACATAATTAAAAAAATGCAGTGTGAACATGCCAAAGCAGAACTGGCAGTGATTTTGCAGTAAAGTAACTATTTTTGTGGCAACTTTTCCCTACGTACTTGCATGCACAGAGTTTGTCGTATAAATATTGCCACCAGTCTCTGCAGGTTGCAAAATACAGTAAAATACCAACAGTCTCTACTGTGTTGCACTTTATGAGGTACTGGAACGACTATACACATATGGATGAAATATCAATATGCACGATTTTCTGTACCCAAAATACAGGTGAAACTCGAAAAATTAGAATATCGTGCAAATGTTCATTTATGTCAGTATGGCAACTCAAAAGGTGAAACCAATATATGAGATAGACGCATTACATGCAAAGCGAGATATGTCAAGCCTTACTTTGGTATAATTGTGATGATTATGGCGTACAGCTTATGAAAACCCCAAATTCACAATCTCAGAAAATTAGAATATTACATGACATCAATAACACAAGGATTGGAAATAGAACAATATCGGACCTCTGCAAAGTATGAGCATGCATGTGTACTCAGTACTTGGTTTGGGCCCCTTTTGCAGCAATGACTGCCGCAATGCAGCATTAGTTAATGTAATGTTAAATTATATAGTAATGTAATGTTAATGTAATGTTGAATTATATAGCAAAGCTTTGGAATTTTTATTTTTAATTATATAGCAAAGCTTTGGAATTTGACTCTTTATCAGGTATGGTTGTACTGAGCATGGGTGTGGTTAAAAGAATTATATTGAGAAATCTGGTCCATGGGCCAATCACTCGGTCTCAGCCCTAGGAAGGAGGCAATGGCAAATCACTTCTGAAAAACCTTGCCAAGAAAACTGCAGGGACTTGTCCAGGCAGTCTCCGGGAATTGGACATGATTGAATGGATAAATAAATAAATTTAAACATTAAAATTAAAAAATGATCACAGTAATAGCCATCTTTTTTTATTCTGCAATACTTTGGAAATACTCATTTTCATTCCCAGGGTCAGAAAATTCCATCACTCTCTAGGTTGGGACTGCAACTTCTAGGATTCTCAGCCTGGCAGCTCTATTGCATTCAAAATGCATGAAGAGGATATAGAGGCTAAGAAACCTTTCTAATGCTCACTTTATCTGTAGAAATCATAATATACCTCTGGTGTTTATACAGAGTGGCTACAAAAATCATATCTACTAAAAAATAGAGGATTCTTATACAGTAATTCCTCACACAACATTTTTATAAACTTGTGAATTTTGGTGTGTATGAAGCATGTGCAAATGATACAAAAATAATGCATATCCCTTTCAGTAAGTGCTGTATACGTTGGTCCCTAGAACTGTACAATTAAGTCTACATTCTGTATAGGGGAATAAATCCTTGAGCCCCTAACCTTAGGGACTTCATCTGAAGATAACAGATCAGGAGTTCTAGGTTCAAACAGCATCACATGGAATTTGAGGACTAGGGTGGGAAAAAAACTCAGCTCTTCTAACAATCCAAATAACTCTTTCAGTTTTAGTCAGCAGCAATTGAACCAACAGCCAATTTCAGTGCAGATGCAATTGCTAAATATCTAGGCCTGTACTTCCACTTTTCTAATGAAAACATTTGTCTACTACAGTATAGCAAAAATAGATATTCCATTTTAACTTTTTATTAGTCTATACAAGGCATCTGGCAATGTTGAGCATTCTGGAAACTAAGGGTAAACAAATCATTACATTAACATTGAATCTATTTAAAATCAACCAAGCACGAGAGCCTATAAAGAAAAAGGTTAGAACTTGTACAGTGCACTGATATGTAGACCGTGTTGCATAACAGGATTACCTCTCGAGTAGCCCTCTCTGAGATCCCCTTAAAATAGACACAACATGAAAAGTTGCTAATGGAACTACAAACATGGGAGAAGAGAAGGACCATCTAATTGCATGGGATAGATTGGGTTGCGGAGATTAAGAAGAGTTCTACACAGGAAATAATTTAAGGCACAAAGGTGAGAAAAGAATCAGAGGCACTTGGCTTGGTGATTTAGACCATGGGTAGGCAAGCATAAAGCTTGATTTTTTTGTTTACCTCTCCCTACCCTCCCAGCGCTAACCAATGTCTAAGTGCAAAAGGCACATATTTTGCATTAGAAGGGACATACAGGTGTTCTGTCTTGGTGCCTGTTAGTCTATCTTCTATCAAAAATTTGGGACAGGTAATAATTATTGGTGAGTAATTCATTCCTGCTATTTTTCCAGAAGAGAACTTGCTTCTGGACGAGTGTTAAGTTTTAGACATTTATACTCTTCTTATATTTCTGATTCTGCTCACTAAAATGCTGGAGAGGACACAGTGAGTTGATGAGCTGCTATCTCCAGCCAAAATGGATATAAAAATGGATTTGGAAGGCTTAAGAGTTATGACTGGCTTTAAGTTACCTTTCTTTAATACAAAAGGAGTTCAAACAACAGAAGAAAAATGATGAACATTACCCAGAAAAGCATATTGTTGAAAATGTGGCATTCACAGTAAAGCAGCTGATTTTGGAATACAGCTTTTTAAACAGCGAGCCAATTTGTGCCTTCATTTTTAAAAAGCCATTTTAAACCCTTTGGGGTTTTTTTAAGCAAACATTTCCCAATTACACCTTTATTGGACAAATATGCAAGAAAAAACAATATTTTCAGGGATGTGCAAAAATTATTAGTTTGGGAACAGAATTTCTGGAGACTGTGCTAAGCTTCCTTAGGCCCATGCTGCTGAACTGCTTCTGGCAAGATTTTGGGGTGCTCCTGGCATGTCCCCCCACTGACTAGTTTTGCACATCTCTAATTGCTGTGACATCAAAACATAATGTAGTTCTAAAGGAAGACAAATGTGAGTCTCAACTAATCTTCAATATAGGTTGTTTTCGGCTTTTCATATACAAGCGCAGGAAGCTGTAAGCAGGGTACAACAAAGGAGAAATGGGAAGCACCAGTTGCTTTAAAGTGAACACGGGCACTGTCTCACTACTTGTTCTGGATGTCTGGAGCTGACCCATTCACCAATACCAATGTCAAGTCCAATTTCTAAAATGAGGCCAACAGGAAACAATTCCTCTGGGGCTTCATTCAGCAAACACAGGCTCACAGACTTTTTGCTTTTTTAACCACAGGGCCATTCCATTCCATTCTATTCTATTTACAGGTCCTTCAGCACAGCAGTTTCCAGTTCTTTTCTGAAATATATAAGGAAGAGCCTTGGGAATTGCCACGTGCTGCTACATCAGAAGAGAAAGCACAGCTTTGAATTGCTCTTGTCTCCAACCGCTTGTGCAGTCATTGCCTCAGAAGGTTTGCACAATTAATTTCCGCTTTACATCACGGCTGAACTTGTTCATCTTGAACAGCTCGCTATCGAAGAAGGCAGAAAGGTTGTGGATGTTGATCTGGCGAGCCTGGCAAGGAGAAAGGGGGAGGGACATGAATAGTTAAGAGACAATCAAATTTGCAGAAAAATGCTGGCTTTAGCCTAGCCTTTCCCTGCACTTAGAGATTAACTCAAGCATACAATTTGGCCAGGGATGACTTAAACTTTTGCATAAATTATAGATTTGCAATATCTACTATTCACGCTATTTATCTGTATGTCTAACCTGAATGAATGCCCATCTCGCCATAGCAACTCTAGGCAGCTAACAACATATACAAACAGAATCCAAAATAACATCAAAACAGTATAAAAAGCCCATAAAAACAGCTGAGGTAAAACCCAATCTACAATAAACTCAGAATCACAACCACATGGGTTCCAACTAACTACCCAATCCCCAAGCCTGGGAACACACCTATGTCTTCAATGCTTTTTGACAGGCTAGCAGAATCGGAGCCAATTGAATCTTGGGGGGTACGGTATTCCAAAGGACAGATGCTGCAACAGAAAAGGCACACTTCCTAGGCCCCACAAGGTAGGATTCTTTAATTGTCAGGACCCCCAACATGCCTCTTCTACCAGACCTAACAGGATAGGTAGGAACAACTGAGGAGAGGCAGTCCTGCAAATAACCTAGCCCCATGCCGTGAAGGTGACAACCACACCTTCAGTTGTACCTGGAAGCATAATGAGAGCCAGTACAGCTTGCAGAGCAGAGGCTAACCAAGGTGCACCCGTAACTCTGCGTGCTACCACATTCTGTACCACCTGCGGTTTCTGGATGTTCTTCAAGGGTAGCCCCATGTAAAGTTCAGTGCAGTAGTCCACTTGGAGGCGACCAAGCAGGATTATTGTTATACTGGATGTACCGCATGGGATCCCCAATGTTCTCTTCCCAGATAACACTGACATTTGGCAACATACTGCCAGCATAGGCTGCAACCTTTCCCTCATTTTCACAGAAAATAAAATGGGTCTGTTCAACAGCTGAAAGTCCTGATGAATCTATAAAAGTGCAATCCAGTCCAGCAACAACAAAGACATCAATAGAAAAAAATCATCCCCCCCAATCTCTCCCTCCAGTGAGATCATACCCTCGTCATGATGTCCTTATGATCCTGAGCCACAAAAAGCCTTTGTGCTAATTTCTCGCATTTCGGGTGTCAGAGGAATACAGAGGAGGGACCCAGCAACTTTGCTGTTGCTGTAATATCTCACTTTATTTATTTATTTATTTATATTTTGAATTGGTCACCGCCCATCTCACTGTGGAGCAACTCATGCTTTTCTCTACTACACAAGACCCAGTGCTCACAGCAAACTTATTCAAAGCTTGGAAAGGGAAACTCAGAAGATGCAGAATGACTAGATTTAGCTCCTGGCACAATGCCCACAAAAGGGAAAAATGCTCCATACCTTATCAATTAAGTCTTTCTCCGGCACTTCAGTGGTGTCCTGCTGTGCTCCGTAGCGATTCCTCTGATACATCACCTGTTCTGATACGAGTTGTTTCAAAATGAACAGCAAGAGCTCATTGTTATCCCGCCTGAAGGCAAGGTACCGGGCAAAAGTCTGTGTGCAGCAAAGAACAGGAAGGGAGGCAGGAATGAGCCAGCAACAATTTGAAATTATTTATTTATTGTACCTATAGGCTGCCTTAACAAATAACTCTAGGAAGCTGACACCAAAATGAATACACGCACACAAAGCAGAACATAAACCAGTTAGTACGAATACAGCAACATCCCTGAGCATTCACTCTACTGAGCCCCTAATCACTACCAATCCTATCTGAAAGTTCATTGGAAAAACCCTGTTTTTACAGTGTTTTTGACATGCTAGTAAGGAAGAAGCCATTTCCACCTGGGGGATGAGCTGTTTCAGGGTGAGGGGGCTACGGCCAAGAAAGCCTGTTTCCCTTTAACATCTGGCAGGGGAAAAGTCTGCACCGCCCCCTCTCAGCTTGCATGTATCAGGTGAGCAAATTCTACAGGTGAAACTCAAAAAATTAGAATATTGTGCAAATGTTCATTTATGTCAGTATGGCAACTCAAAAGGTGAAACCAATATACGAGATAGACGCATTACATGCCAAGCGAGATATGTCAAGCCTTACTTTGGTATAATTGTGATGATTATGGCGTACAGCTTATGAAAACCCCAAATTCACAATCTCAGAAAATTAGAATAGTGTGAAAAGGTTCAATATTCTAGGCTCAAAGTGTCCCACTCTAATCAGCTGATGAATCCATAACACCTGCAAAGGGTTCCTGAGCCTTTCAGTGGTCTCTCAGGCTGGTTCAGTAGGAATCACAAGCATGGGAAAGACTGCTGACCTGACAGTCGTGCAGAAAACCATCATTGACACCCTCCATAAGGAGGGAAAGCCCCAAAAGGTAATTGCAAAAGAAGTTGGATGTTCCCAAAGTGCTGTATCAAAGCACATCAATAGAAGGTTATGTGGAAGGGAAAACTGTGGTAGAAAAAGGTGCACAAGCAGCAGGGATGACCACAGCCTGGAGAGGATTGTCAGGAAAAGGCCATTCAAAAGTGTTGGGGACTTTCACAAGGAGTGGACTGAGGCTGGAGTTAGTGCATCAAAAGCCACCACACAGACGGATCCTGGACATGGGCTTCAAATGTCGTATTCCTCTTGTCAAGCCGCTCCTGAACAACAAACGTCAGAAGCGTCTTACTTGGGCTACAGAAAAAAAGAACTGGTCTGTTGCCCAGTGGTCCAAAGTCCTCTTTTCTGATGAGAGCAACTTTTGCATCTCATTTGGGAACCAAGGACCCAGAGTCTGGAGGAAGAATGGAGAGGCACACAATGCATGATGCTTGAAGTCCAGTGTGAAGTTTCCACAGTCTGTGTTGATTTGGGGAGCCACGTCATCTGCCGGTGTTGGTCCACTGTGCTTCATTAAGTCCAGGGTCAACGCAGCCGTCTACCAGGAGATTTTGGAGCACTTCATGCTTCCTTCCGCAGACGAGCTTTATGGGGATGCTGACTTCATTTTCCAGCAGGACGTGGCACCTGCCCACACTGCCAAAAGTACCAAAACCTGGTTCAATGACCATGGGATTACTGTGCTTGATTGGCCAGCAAACTCGCCTGACCTGAACCCCATAGAGAATCTATGGGGCATTGCCAAGAGAAAGATGAGGGACATGAGACCGAACAATGCGGCGGAGCTGAAGGCCGCTATTGAAGCATCCTGGTCTTCCATAACACCTCAGCAGTGCCACAGGCTGATAGCATCCATGCCACGCCGCATTGCGGCAGTCATTGCTGCAAAAGGGGCCCAAACCAAGTACTGAGTACATTTGCATGCTTATACTTTGCAGAGGTCCGATATTGTTCTATTTCCAATCCTTGTGTTATTGATGTCATGTAATATTCTAATTTTCTGAGATTGTGAATTTGGGGTTTTCATAAGCTGTACGCCATAATCATCACAATTATACCAAAGTAAGGCTTGACATATCTCACTTTGCATGTAATGCATCTATCTCATATATTGGTTTCACCTTTTGAGTTGCCATACTGACATAAATGAACATTTGCACGATATTCTAATTTTTCGAGTTTCACCTGTATGTCCTTAGAGAGAGCAAGGACCCAACCCATATAAGGGATCTCTAAGAGCTAACCTGCACCTTAAAGTAGACCCAGAATCCTTCCAGGAGGCAACGCAGCTTGTACAGAATTGGCATTCCCCTGCTGGACTGGCTTCTACCAGTCAACAGGCAGGTGAGTACATTGTGCACCATCTCCCAGGGCAGCTCCGCTAGAAAGTGAATTGCGGTAATTCAAAGGAGAGGCGATAAAGGCACAGATTACTGTTGCTAAAGATTCCCTTTTGAAAGAGAAAAAAGGAACGCTCTAAAGGTCTATTTCAACAAAATATTGTTGCCTCCGATGTAAATAAAGGGATTAATCATTGGCTAGTGTAAATTCAGTACTGGCCTACTGAAGACACTTTGAGGATTCACTCTCACCTTCTCAAGGGAGCAAACAGGACTTTTCAAGGAAGCCTGGATACTGAATTGTTAAAGAGAGAAAAGGTCCCATGACAGCTTTCCCAGGATATAACCCCAGTATTAGGTTGCTGACGCTCACATATTAATTACAAACCTCAGGCAAGAACAACATGAGAGACATAGCAAATAGTTAATACGTAATTAACTGAAAAAAGTTTTCGAAGCTGAAATTTTGGTAGTTAATGAACAAGCATTTAAAACATGAATTAGGAATAAATTTTGCTGAATTTTGGCCCTATTTTAATTTGCTTAATTTATTTGATTTAGGCACGGCCCAACTCCAAATGACTCTAGGTGGCTCACAACAAAAATAAAATAAAGTAGAATAGAACACAATTCAAAAACAGGTAAGGTAGAAAACAAAATAATGTTTTGTTTGACTTGGACCGTCAATGACTGGGGATAGATCCATGCAGCCATCAACTCCTGCACTGCCCAGGCTCAACATTGCCATGCAGATTAGAATCCCCAACAGCCTCTGTGATTCTATCCCCAGCCCAGCAATGGAATTCAGGAATGCAGGCAGGGATGATGCTGGGCAGCAAGAAGGGCGGCAAACCAGCAATCCCAGCTGTTTACTAGAGCCCAATGTCAGCAAGAGCGTCTCACATCTGGTTATCTGTGGAGCAGAGCCTTTCAGGGCCTGCAAGGACTCATGGGTAACAAAAGCCACACCTCCCCCTCTTTCCTGGGGTCTCGGTTGATGGAAACCCTGAAACCCAGGTGGACACAATTCCAAGAGGGCAACACTCCCGTCTGGGCCCACCAGGTTTGGTGAGACATGTCGGGTTGGTGCCCTCATCTAAGACAAAGGCAAGAATGAGGGAAACTTTATCACACATCGACCTGGTGTTCAGAAGCAGGACACTGAGGGTAGAAGTTGAGGCTGGACACCGGGATCACTTTCAAACAGTGGGCTGAGTGTCCCTAGGGCACTCCATCCCCAGGTTCCCACCATACATCCTCCTACCCATCACTGTCCCAGTGCTCCTGCCTCCCCTCTGTTTGCCCCCCACC
This sequence comes from Liasis olivaceus, assembly GCA_030867105.1. Taxonomy (NCBI): domain Eukaryota; kingdom Metazoa; phylum Chordata; class Lepidosauria; order Squamata; family Pythonidae; genus Liasis; species Liasis olivaceus. The sequence goes on along the minus strand of CM061348.1, from coordinate 43,926,876 downwards.
ACTTTACTCCTTCCTCCCAAGCTAAAGTACACATACCCAATCATATGCACACCCAACACAATTCCCCAAAAACCCACCTTGCCCTACAGGGAACACAACCATCCTGAGGCCACACCTGCCAAGCACTTGGTGGCCTCCAGGGGGACAGGCCCTTGTAGAGAAAGAACAACAGGCCCACTTACCACCCACCCCTCAAAATGGGAGAGACCATTACTAAACAGTCTGGGGCAAGGATCTCCAAAATGACTTTGCCAAATACTAAGATGGGCAGTTGAGGTTTTGTTCTACATTTGATTTGTACGGGGGGGGGGGGGGGGGGGGGCTGAAATATAAGAGAAAGAAATAGTTTACAAAACCTCTGGACCGAACACACTTTAAAGTGTTTAAGGAAGCAAGCAAAAACATTGTTATAGTGCTCATGCTTTATCAGCACTGAATTGATTCAAGATTGTCTATAAGCTGCCTAGGCATAAATATACAACATAATTTTTCATTTATTGAATTAATTTCACCATTCCACCAAGGAGCTCAGGATAATGAATATGGTTATTCACATTTTAACCTTCCAATCTAAGGCTGGTCTGAGATCATCCAGCGAACTCCCTAAAGAGGCGATTGGAAATTGATCTTTCTGACCAAGCCACCATATCAAAGGCCTTTCATGTTGTCCCAATTCTAATATTAACTTTATATCTCCAGCTCCCAGCCCTTATCTCAAGAGCTACTTCATTCATCAGAAGGGGCATGGATGACGTTGCCGTTAGCCTACTCCTTTGCCATTTAGCAGCATTTTCCAGGATTCACTGAGGTCTGAGCAGGGCATTTACCCATGTCTTCAGCAATCCAAAAGAAATGCCTTAAAGTAAGTAATAAGACTCCTCCTTCAGCCTGAGATTTCATCATCTTCTAAGATCAAATCGCCAATACAACTGACAGCCTCACTTGTCCTAAGAGACTTTTTGTGGATATCTAGAGATTCTGGACACACTGGGAGAATTACTGCAGTTTCTCTATCTATCCTCTCCTGTAATTTCCAGTTGTTTAGTTTAAGTTTCAACATACCACACACACAATAATGACGGAGAGGTTAGACAGGCTCTGTAGTTAACTGTCCATAATAGTGTACAGTGCATAAAAGTGTATGTATACAACATCCGAGTCCTTATTTAAGGCCAACTCTCTGGATCTTCACTAGAGTTCTATCAAAACTTAATTTCTCATGGTATTTTTCCATCATCCCAAATGAAATCACCACCACCACAGAAGGATCCACATCTCTGCATACCTTCCGCATGCTTCTCATAACACTAAACTTCTGTGTGTCAATGAAACTCTCCAACATGACCCTGATGGCCATGTTGACATCATCTTCCACCACATAATCCCGCAGGTGCATGCGGGCATGGGCCTCCGCCATTCGGATCATGGACTCTATGTGACGCACTGTAATGGGGATACTTCCAGTTGCCTGCAGAAAGAAAAGTGAAGGGCTTTGATGACTGATACCAGCAATGCAAAAAGGGCACCCCAGGAACAGCATGTGACTTGCCAGTATCCCTTTTGTGTTCCCATCAGCCCCACCTAAATGTGCCCCAAAATGCAGTTGGGGAGTTTTGAAGAGGATCAAAGGATGCCTTAAAGACTGACAGGATTAAGGCACCCACTTCATCTCCTAAAACAACCGACCCTTTTCCATAGTGGGCCCTATCCTCGCCCAATTTTAGAGTGTGGCCCTTGATCTGCCACACAAAGTGATTCTGAAACTGACAGAAATGGTACACTTCTAGGTTACAACCTGCTTTTCTCCTCTGGGGAGCTGTTAATGCTGCATAAAGCCAATTAAAAACTTATAAAGGCGCACAGAAGATAGTAAAATAGGAAGTCAAGCAGACAAAGAAGTGTGCTTAAAAGGCATCTATGTCTAAGGGAGGAGTCTGCCATCCGCTGGCAGACTAGTGCATTGCACAGAAGATAGAAAATATGCCTCTTTAGGGGCTGCCCCCACTTCTTTTTCTGGGAATCAGGACCTTCCACTTCATCCAAGCCCTTTTTATTTTATCCTTCAGCTGAGGTCCAGCCAAAATGCCACCAGCTTTATCTATTAGGCAGCATATCAAAACAAACAAACAGACAAACCCCAAGGATGGGAGAATAAAGTTCAAATGTCAGGTTAGATGTTTCTGTAACTCAAAGCCAATTTTAACACAGAGGTTATACTGATGAAGTAGTTAGCAGCAGATATTTTGGTGAACAATTGTATCTACCATTCAGGGACAAATGAAGTAGTAAAGCATTCTGAAGAACTCAAAGGCTTGCGTATTCTTTGGGTGGGTTCTAATAAAGCTAGTGCTCAATTATAGATTCGGGATCTTTTTCATGAACTGATGTAATTATGGTTGCTTCTAAGAAGTTCCACAAACTTCAGACTCATTGGGACCCAACAGTTCTTCCAGCCCCATTTAACTGGTGAGAGAGGCAGTGATTCTGCAGGTAACAGCCTCACTCTGAAACGTAGGATTTTTAACCTCCCTGGTTGCTTACCATGGATTCTTTCCTGAGTTCACTGTACATCCTGGCCACTTTGTCCTGGTCCATCTGGTTGAGTTTGGGATGGACTTTTTCCTTTGCATAAATAATATATTTCTTCAGGACCTCCTGTGGAATGGGTTCTACGCCATAAGTATTAGGGAGGGTAATCTCTTGAGACTCTCCATTTACTGGATCCTTGCTGTTTGGGTGATGCTTGATGTGGCTACTAACAACAAACCGAGCCAGCATCTCATCCTTCCAGAAGGAATTGGAAAAAGAAAAAAACAAACCCAAATTATATTATTTGCTATATGACAATCTAAAATTCCCCAGATTGCCTAACCCTGATCCAAAAATGAATGGATGCCTTGACAAGAACAAGACCTCATTTCTAAATAAACACAGGCAGTCCTTGACTTAATCCCACAGTCGTTAGATGAGGCAACTTCCTCCTGCCTTCCCACAACCAAAGTCAATGGGGAAGCTGGCAGGAAATGACAAGTACTAGGCCAGTAGGTAGGTAAGTGGCTGCTGCTGGATGGGGGAGGGAGGGAGGGAGGGAGTGCAGGGGTACAGTGGAGGCACTGCAAGGGTGGGGGAGGGTGCGTGTGGCTGCAGTGTGTGTCAGGGAGGGTGCATGAGTGTGTGTCAGAGATGCCACGTGGGGAGGGTGCATGAGAGGTGCAGTGCAGGTCAGGAAGGGTGCTTGGGGGTGCAAGAGTGGCTGGCATTGTGCGAATGCAGAGGGGCTGGGGGAGGGTGTGTGGGCAGGGGAGACTTACCCCAGCGACTTGTGACCTTCCCTTCTGGCTTCCCCACTGACTTTCTGAGGAAGCTGGCAGGGAAAGTTGCAAATGGTGATCACATGATCGTGGGGCACTGCAACCAGTCATAAGTGTGAACCAGTTGCCAAGTGCCCAGATCGCGATTATGTGACCATGGGGATGCTGGGATGGCTGGAACTCCGAGGACTGGTCATAACCACCATTCCTTCAGCGCTGTTGGAATTTGAACAGTCGCTGACCAAACGGTCGTAGATCAAGGACTACCTGTATTTACCAAAGTGTTCCTGTAAGCCCTAGTTTCCCAAGTCAGACAAGAGATCGATGGTATTAGCTAATTCTATCTCATGTACCTCCTTCTTCATTCGGCAAATATTAAAACGATAGTCTCTTAATTAACCTTCCTCAAGTCTAATGTTCTGCAGAAGCTTATACCTGAACAGGATCCACAGTATCCCTGACCACACAGAGGATATCAAACCGAGATATGATGGGCTCAGTCAGATCAACATTTTCTGAGAAAGTCAAAGAAGGGTCATAGCGCCCACCTAGAATAGGAAAAGAAGCATTTTTAAAGACAGTGCTGGATGCTGGCTCTCGTTCTTTTCTGTATCCAAAGAACAGGAAGTATAAAATAACATGTGGAACTTTTTGCCATTTTGAGTTTTTCTTTCGTGGGCCAGCAACACATACCTATTGGGTTGGCAGCAGCAATAACAGTGCAGCGAGCTTGTAGAGATGTGACAATGCCAGCCTTTGAGATGGAGATGCTCTGTTGCTCCATGGCTTCATGAATGCTGGTCCTATCCTGATCATTCATCTGAGGAATAGCAAAAGACATTAAAGCTCCAACTCGCCCAAATAATAAATAAAGCAGAATCCAGATGTGCATATTCAAAGCAACTCAACCTCTTAACAGTTCAATAAAAGAATAGCATCAAATCCCTCTAGATATAGCAATATTACCAAGGACAGAAAGCATCTTCCAGCCTAGAATTGTTAATATTGAGTTTCAAGGCAGTTCTTCGCCTATTCCCCTGATCTTTCTTTGAAGTGCAGATGCTCAGGATTGAGGTTGGGATCTTTAGTGTGTAAAGGATGTGTCTCTCCACTGTTTCTTCGTTTACAGATTTCACTACATTAAAGAATCTGACAGCCAGCACCCCCCCACCAACTTTAATATTCTGAGCAGTTCTCCTCAGTCCCAGGTCTCAGGACTGAATCTTTCTAGATAGGGCCTGAAATCCAACTCCTCTTTCCTCTCCATCTCACTTTCTAGGTTCAAGGTCTTACACAGAGCAGCTTATGCTGTTTGGATCGGGATCTGCCTCGACCAAACTATGTCATACCTCCAAGCCAATACTTGCCTTGTCAAATTCGTCTATCAAGCATACCCCTCTGTCTGCCAGCACCAGGGCTCCAGCCTCCAGTGTCCATTCCTTGCTCACAGGATGTCTCTGCACATAGGCAGTCAGACCAACTGCAGAAGCACCCTGGCCAGTGGTGAATATCGCTCTGCTGGCTACTTTCTCCACATATTTGAGGAACTGAGACTTGGCTGTTCCAGGATCGCCACAAAGCAACATATTGATGTCCCCACGGACTTTATGTTTTCCTCCTATAGTGTTTCAGATGAAAGGAGCAGTGAGCCAAACTACAGCTGGCGCAATGAGACAAAATGTTAGATCAGAGCTTGGGAGACCTGAGATCAGATTGCCTACTGAAGCTCACCCAGTGACCCTGAGCCAGGATAACCTAATCCATAGTGTTGCTCTGAACCTGGACTGCTGGGTAAGGAAGAAAGAGAAACAAGTATGTGGCTTCTTCTGTTCTTCCTGGGAGGAAGGGCAGGATTATAGCAAAATATATAAAAACTAAAGCTCCTTCATATACTTCAAAATGTCTGCTGGCCTTCTAGAAGTAATAGTCAGGGAAAGTGACATACATATACAGTATATATCCCATCTTTATTATTTTTATAAATAAGGTGGTGAACATATGTAACACTCCTTTCTCCTCCTATTTAGTAATATGAAGAAATAAGTTGATTGAGGAATGGTCTGCTTTATTAATACCTCCCCACCCCAGTGTCTTTAAATTTTGATTAATAAGGGAAGACATCAGTACAAAGAACTGCAAAGAAAAAATTCATTTAATAACTGATTCTGTACATTTCAGGACAAGGTGAATTTCTGATAAAACTGGGCAGATGGAAAAGGAAATGTGGTGTATGCGTACTTGTATGCATACATATGCATATGTAATAACATATACTTATTTACAAACTAGATAAAACTGGGGGAGCTTAAGGTTAGAACTTTTTGGTGGGTGGGTTTTTTGTAAGTTTGTGTAAAGAATTGCTTTTGTCTTCTGGAATAAATTATCAAAATGGAGAATAGCTTATTAATAGGGAAATGTGCAACTGTAAAAATAAAAGATGAACATTTTTGCAAGCCATTTCTGTGAACCAGTACCTCTCCAATATAATGCAGCTGTAGCACACTGGAGGTATCCTGTCTAGCAGGTTAAGGCTCTTCGTGTAAAAGCAGTGTTGACTGCAAAGCTTCTTTGGTCAACTTACCTGGATTTTTTGGTTCTCCTCCAAACAGAGCTAGAGCGAGCCCCCTTTTGATATCTTCATGCCCATAGATTGAAGGAGCAATGCTGGCAAAGATCTGGGAAAAGCAAAGACGCAGCAAACACATTTATTCCCTTCTGACTCCAACAGGGACTTTAAATATGAAAACAGTAGTATTACAATGGAAATCTGCTATTAAACCTAGAATGATTATATAGCAAAGTCACCAGGAGTCAATCTGGGGGGTCAAGAATAGCAGGGCCTACACTGACTGCCTCCTTCTAGGACATTTTCAACTTCCCAGTCTAGACTACAGCCCTGGGATTTTCTGGTGGCCTCCCTAGAGGAGATGATTTTTAAAAGACAATTATGTCAGCTCTTATTAAATGCTAGCATTCTAGGAAAGGGGTAATAATGCAATTAGCTGGAAGAAATGTATAGTTTTGTGTTACATATCAATAAAAGCTGTGGAACTTTGATAAATAAAAGCTAGTGTTGAGCTGTAACTTACACACAAGGCTTTTTGAAAGAGTTTTCCCTGTTAACAGGTTGTGAAAGAAGCCTGTGAACAAGTCTTCTGAAGACCTTTTGGGCAAACCTTCTGAAGGGTCCTTCTGATTAACCTACGGGCAGACCTTATAAAGGGTTTTGTGGTCCACATCTAATGAAAAGGTATATATGTAGAAATAAGAAATAATATGGGAGAGAGGCTTAACATAAAAATGTTAACACCCTCTCTCCCTTTCTCTGCAGCTGGGCAGTTGAGACTATGCATATTTTGGGGTGGATTTAATTTAATTGGATCTAACTGTTAGCACATACTGCTTTTCTGAGTATTATTCTACTTTCTGGGAGAAGCTTGTTAAGTTTTTATTATTGCTATTTAGCAATAATAAAATTATTTAATTATTTAGCTATTATTGCTCACCAAATGATCTGTTTTATGACTTATTCCAAGTATGGATAGTAAGTATTCCATGCATCAAAGAAGATAAAATGCAAACCAAACAGGTCCCATAGTAACACTTTTGCAGAAGTGTCCATAACCCCTTGGAATCATCTTTGAACAGGAGGAAAACTGCTACTGCTATGGCAGGTTCTGCCCAGTAATCTCTGGAGCTTTCATTGTGCTGAACTGGGACCCAGAAAACCAGAAGTTGAATCTTGATTTCCAAACTCACTTTCTCTCCGATCTGCTCATCTTTGGACAGGCCTACAATAACTTTCATGTCCTCATCCGTAAGCTCCCCGACAGCCACCTTATTATCTTTCTTGGTGATGTGATTGGCCAGGATCACAGTTGCAAACACTGGAAACCCATTAGCAGTGTTCAAAGAACCATCATAATTATTATGGTATATTCCAGTTAGCTCCTAAAAGACAAGACCAAGATATTCTTTAGTCATTGGAACTAAATTAATTTAGGGAGAAGAGAGACAGACAGACAGACAACAAGAGGGAGAAAGGGAAAGGAGGAAGGAAGTTTTTAGGGAGCATGAACATGAGCAGACATCACAATGTTATATGTTATTAGTAAACTACCAAGAGAACAAATAGCTAATTATATTCAACACCATTTACTGTTAAGTGTTGGAAGAATTTGTATGTTATGGCCTTAGGATTTACTTTTTTATAATGCTGATGAAAAAACATTTTTGGGATGCATGCAGTACATTAACTCATTTAGAACTAACATTTGCAAGATACTAAAAAATTGCACAGATTAATTGAAACAATTCTGCTGAAGATACTAGTTCTTTGGAACTTCCTTTCACATTTCTAAGGGATCAAATCCAGGGCTGAACTGACAACTGAGGGCCCCATGATGGGGTGGAATGATCATGCAGAGAAATAAAAAGGGAAATGAAAGAAACTGGAATGTGTAACACACAGACTAAAATATATGGCCATGCTGGGGAACTTCAGAAAGCCAAGTTATGCCTAGAGGCAGCCTTATTTTCATTAAAGCTCTTTCCTGAATTCTATGAATAGGACTTGTGTTTAAGTTGTTGTCCATAGGCCTCAATCACCGGACTTCCCTGCTTTTCTGGGCCCCATACTTACAATCTCATCTCCTGGCTTGCAACTGTCAACTAGGTCAGCCAGTAAAATGGCGTCCTTTGAGCGAGGTAGCCTGCCAGCTGCCACCTTCCCTGGGGTCTCCTGGATTTTGATGCGCTGATAGTTCTGGTAGACTGTCTGTAGGGACATCAGGCACCTGAAGTTAGGATTTTCATGGGAGTACAAAAAAGGCTCTGCAACCAAAATTCTTAGAATATGCCTTAAACAATAAGCCACTAGACTCAAGGAGTTTTTTACAAGGCTGCTTTCCCTCACAAACGTCAGAAGATCAGGTAAGCTTGCATTTAGCTACGAATAGACAAAGCTTCAGCACCTTGGAGACTCATCAGGGTATAACATGAATCTACATACAGTAGACTAACCTATCTTTCAACTCACCCCATAAAAGCTACACATTTGCTTTTATTTTGTTGAACAATTATTTTGGCCTTGAGAGCCTCATTTGGAGTTTAGCTAGGGACTGAATGAACACACACCTTCCTTATTCATTCCTTCCAATCAAAGCTCCTTATAAAGTGATTTCGCTCAGGATCATTGTAATCCTGAGGACCTCTCCATGGATTCTGCTTTGTTTCCTCCAATTTTCAGCCGATAAATCATCTGCAGAACTGTTAATAAGGATGCAGAGGTGGGGAGAGATCTGCCAGCTTCAGCAGGGTTACCAGGTTGGAAGAAGCAATGAATTCCCCTCCCCCATTTTCTTCAGCACCCCTGCTTAAGATGGCTGCCTCCCTCCTAATGGCAGTGAGATAGTAATCTTGACCCTAGGGCTGAGGAAACCTTGTCCTCTTTCCTGGAAATTGCTTCTCCATCATCATGGCTAGTAGAGAAGGAATGACCTATTCCCTTCACTTTCAGCTGATGACCGATGAGTTGAGTGCTAGGCAGAGAATGAGGAGGGATCCGGGGACTCCTCAAGCCATAGAAACAGCTGGGCAGCAGGTGGACCACAGGTTGCCACCCCTTGCTTTACGACAAAGAAATACCACTTCTTCAGGTGCTGGACGTATGGTAAACATCAGATTCCATCCCGCAAGGCCATAGGTATCTAACTGGCTGAAGGGAGAAGAGAAGCAGCAGCCATGCCACAGCATGAGGGAATGCAATCTGTGTCAGTAGGGCTAGGTTAAATGAAATTACAGGGCCAAATTGCTTGACTGAGTTCAGCAAGGCTTGGATATGAAAGCAGCACGATCATCTTCAGCAAAAATAGGCAAACAGCACCCTCCAAACCCAGTCTGGTTATCCCAGAACTGCTCAAGATCCTCCCACGCTGAAATTCAGCAACAAATCTTATGCAGCTTTATTTTCCACTGATTTCCAGAAAAAAAGTGGCTTAAAAGAACTGTAAGAGTTGCAAAAAAAGACCAAAAAAAAAAAAAAAAGGCTGGAACTCCTTTCCCACGCTGTCCTGCTTCCCAGGCCCTTGTCTGTCAACTATTCTACAGTGTATACTTATATGTATGCTTGTGTGTTTATGCATGTGTTCCTTGCCTCACTTCCAGCCCCAGAAATGTTGCCCGCCCATGAGGCACAGCAAGGTAAACAGAGCCAGAAAAGTAAACCAACATGTTCATATTATCCGTTGCTGGGCAGGCAGGAGAAAAGTAGACTTTCACATGTGGGGAGTCTGGTCTCCCCAGATGTGGGGAGTCTACAGTTATACCATATCACTCTAAGTATTATTCCAGGAAGCAGCAAACACAGGATCTTCAGCAGATTGGGTCTCCAAGCAGAATGAATCCAGAATCAGCCTTTGTGTTTACTTACCCAAGAAAGATAGCTATTAGGGCTGTGCAACATTTATGATTTGAAGGCAAAGAGGTCCTTCAGAGGATGCAGCACCTGTCTGCCACTCCTTAAAGCAACCAAACCTCATCATGCAGTTGTCCTCCAGACACTTCTAAGAATTACGCAGTTTTAAACCGTCTGAACAAGATCATGTCCAAAGATGCGACAGGTCTCCTAATACCACCCCAAGCACAGCTTACCTCTTCCATGTTGATTTCAAAGGGACCAACAGATTGACACTCTGGGCAAGATCCTGGTTTTATTTCTTGGTTCTGAGACTGTGAGAAAGGCCCCAAGACAAAGCTACATTTGGTACAATTGTACTTGACCATGCTGAGCTGGGGAAGAACCCCCGTGCAGCTTGTCACAACCCCACTCGTCCGGATCAGCTGGTTCAGATGTAGCTGCCTATTAAAAGCAGAAACAAGGCTAAAATGGGCAGAACTTCTCTATGCAACTATTAAAGATCCTTTACATCTCTGCAAAACTTTGAGAAGCAATGCAGCTCATGAATGGGGGGGGAGGGAACTTAAATCAATAGTAGAGGGCCCTTTTTCAAGCAGTAGATCCCCGTTTTCATCTTCACATTTCCAGTAAAAAAAAAAAATGACCTCAGATAAGTATCTGCCTGAGATCTTGGGGACCAGCTGCCAGAGTAAACACCACAAACTAGCTTGGCATAAAGATTAAATGTTGGATTAACCTCAGCTATGGAAGCTGCTGGAAAACTTTGAGCTAGTTATACTCTTACAGCCCAACTTCCATTACAGGTCACTGTTGTGGGTTAAATTGGTAGAAGGAATGCTATATAGACTGCCTTGAATTCCAGGAGAAAGACAGGATATAAATGTAATAAACCAAGAATTAACAATATGATTTGATTCAATATACAGTGGTTTCATACCCAATCAATTCAAGATGGCTTCCCCCTATGGTTCTATGCTCAGAAAGGGGATCTTGAATTTTTTAGCAGCAACTTCAGATAATACAGGTAGTCCTTGACTTACGACCACAATTGGGACCGAACTTCCATTGCTAAGTGATGCGGTCGTTAAGTGAGTCACACCCAATTTTACGACTTTTGCTGCAGTCATTAAGCAAATCACGCAGTCATTAAACGAATCCAGCTTCCCCCATTGACTTGGCTTGCTGGAAGCCCCTGGGAAGGTTGCAGATGGCAATCACACAATCCTGGGATGCTGCAACTGTCATAAATACATGCCGGTTACCAAGCACCTGAATTTTGATCACTTGACTGTGGGAATGCTGCAATGGTCATAGGCGCGAGGACCGGTCATAAGTCACTTTTTTCAGTGCTACTGTAACTTCAAACGGTTGTTAAATAAATGGTCACAAGTCTAGGGCTACCTGTACTTCCAGAGCAACAAAATAATTTTAACCATGTTATTTTCATGATTTAACTCAGTTTTTGGACTTGGGAGGTACTTCTGTTTGGGAACATTTAATATGCAGCACTGAACTGTCTCTTCATTTTTGTCCTTAATGCAGTCACTGCTACAAGAGACCTACTCAATAGTTTTTTATCAGCTGGATCACTTACATCCTAACCAATTATGGGTCATAAATCAAAGAGCCTCTCCTTGATAGGTTTTGTCAGTGCTGCCAACCTCCAATACTAAACTGCATTCTTACCTAAGTGACCGTAACTCTTCCACTAGAGGCAGATGTGAGATGCGGACATGGATTTCCTGAGCAATCCGGTCATATTTGGGATACATAGCCAATACTACTTCCTTGGCTGCTTCATCAAAGATCCTCAACATCTCAGCTGGGGCTTCGGGGAGGAAATAGGCAAGGACATGTTCCCGGGCAGCCAAATCTTCATAGTTCACCACCAGGCTCTCTCTGTTCTCTGCCAAGATAAGAATTTTTTATCCAGACATGGCCTACCACTGCAGAAATGGAAAATGCTGAGTTTATTGGGGTTCCTCCAAAATATATTTGCAGTCTTTATAGGGTAGTCCTTCTCATGTCTCATTTGACCTCTTGTATTTTTTTAAAAAACAATTATGGTTTGGTGTGAAAACAGTTGTCAGCTTTTACTGAAGGAACTTTGTTTATTACGGCCAAGAAAAATGAACATTAAGAATACTACAGGTATCACTATAATACATGTGTTCCTTAAAACCTGCTAGCTGATATTTTAGTAACTAAAACACTGGCACTATAATTCAAAAGAATCAGTTAAATAGTTATTCTATAACTCCTGCAACACAATTCACCCACAAAAAAAGTACAGAGGCAGGGAGGGAAGAGAAAGTGCAGCCACAACAGATATAGCTCTAACCGTGGGAAAGGCAGTTAAATTGATATATTTCCCACAAGAAAGATTGTGCTTATTCTGTAAAGGAATCTTAAGTGGTTTGCTAGGATCCATCTGAATAGTACAATCAGGAACCTTGGTGATAAGTCACCTACTAGCTCTGATCATGTGGTTTGAGTTATAATGTAGGTTAAAAGAAATATATCTCAAGGCAGTGGCTGAGCTCATACAATGCACTAAGCCATTATGTGGTTTGTGGTTTAGCATGTTGTGTGAATCCAGTCACTAGGGTTTGTAAACTATGATATTTGGCTTGCAAAGTTGTATTAATTGTGATCTAATTTGAAAACTCTGGCTTAGTGCAGTTATGAAACTGGTCAATTTGAGCCATCACCAGAAACATTTGGAACTAGCACTCTGCTAAAGAAACTACTTTTCTTGCATTCCCACAGAAGTACCTTTACACATGTCACTGATCCTCTCTTTGAAGACATTATGACCATGATCATCCACATGGGTCTTTAGGAAGTTCTTGAAGCGATGGTAGATCTCAAGATGGGGAGCTGCCATGGACACCCATTCCCTCACTGAGTGCCCCTTCATGTCTTCCAGGTTCTCTATGCTTTCAATCATGTCTTCCTCCTCTTCTTCCATACCTTCAGCAGCCCGTTCTGCCAGGCGCCTCTTTCGCAAAGGACGATCCTCATCTTCATCATCACTCTCTAGAATTTTAAAGATGGGTAGGAGCAGAGGAAATAAAAAGGGATTATCAGACAACTGCATAAACAGTTAATGACACCAAGCCAATTCTCTGAGACACAGCTGCTTAGATACATGCTCTTTTTTATAGCTTTCCCCAAACTATCACCCCAAAAATATGTTGGACTTCAACTCCTATCATTCCCTGTTCAACATGATGCTCATGTCTTATACAGACCTTGCTGCTATGGATAACTGCTCATTGGGGATCATGGAAGTTGTATTCTAATACATCTGGAGGGTACCATTTTGGGATCTGCTGATCTACTGATTTAATGCTATTTCAAGTATCAAGCAAAGAGCTTTTAATTTTCCCCAATTCTAAAAATTCGCTATTGTTTTTAATTCTTGATTTACAGTCGTGTGAAAAAGAAAGCACACCCTCTTTGAGTTCTATGGTTTTACATATCAGGACATAATAAAAATCATCTGGTCCTTAGCAGTTCTCAAAAGTAGGGAAATACAACCTCAGATGAACAACAACACATGACATATTACACCATGTCATCGTTTATTTTACAAAAAGAAAGCCAAAATGGAGAAGTCATGCGTGAAAAACTAAGTACAACTTATGATTCAATAGCTTGTAGAACCACCTTTAGCAACAATAACTTGAAGTAATCGTTTTCTGTATGACTTTATCAGTCTCTCACATCATTGTGGAGGAATTTTGGCCCACTCTCCTTTACAACATTGCTTCAGTTCATTGAGGTTTGCGGGCATTTGTTTATGCATAGCTCTCTTGAGGTTCCACCACAGCATTTCAGTCGGGTTGAGGTCTGGACTTTGATTGGGCCATTGCAACACCTTGATTTTCGTTTTCAGCCATTCTGTTGTAGATTTGCTGGTGTGCTTTGGATCATTGTCCTGTTGCAATGATTAGCTGTCGGACAGATGGCCTCACATTTGACTCTAGAATACTTTGGTATACAGAGGAATTCATGGCCGACTCAATGACTGCAAGGTGCCCAGGTCCTCTGGCTGCAAAACAAGCCCAAATCATCACCCCTCCGCCACCATGCTTGACAGTTGGTATGAGATGTTTGTGCTGATATGCTGTGTTTGGTTTTCGCCAAATGTGGCGCTCTGCATTATGGCGAAACATCTCCACTTTGGTCTCATCTGTCCAAAGGACAGTGTTCCAGAAGTCTTGTGATTTGTTCAGATGCAGCTTTGCAAACCTAAGCCATGTTGCCATGCTCCTTTTAGAGAGAAGAGGCTTTCTCCTGGCAACCCTTCCAAACAAACCATACTTGTTCAGTCTTTTTCTAATTGTACTGTCATGAACTTGAACATTTAACATGCTAACTGAGGCCTGTAGTCTGAGATGTAACTCTTGGATTTTTTGCAATTTCTCTGAGCATTGCAGTCTGACCTTGGGGTGAATTTGCTTGGATGTCCACTCCTGGGAAGATTCACAACTGTCTTGAATGTTTTCCGCTTGTGAATAATCTTCCTCACTGTAGAATGATGGACTTCAGATTGTTTGGAAATGGCCTTATAACCCTTCCCAGATTGATGGGCAGCAACAACTGCTTCTCTAAGATCATTGCTGGTGTCTTTACTCTTTGGCATTGTGTTAACACACACCTCAATGCTCAAAACCAGCAAACTCCTAAAACTTCAGCTTTTCTAGAGGTAGTCACACTTGCTGATGATCAATTGATCAAGGGCATTTGATTAGCAGCACCTGGCTGCTACTTAGCCTCTTCATACCTATAGAAGCAGTAAGGCTATACTTAGATCTTCACACATGGCTTTTCCATTTTGGCTTTCTTTTTGTAAAATAAATGATGACATGGTGTAATATGTCATGTGTTGTTCATCTGAGGTTGAATTTACCTACTTTTGAGAATTGCTAAGGACCAGATAATTTTTATTATGTCCTGATACCTAAAACCATAGAACTCGAAGAGGGTGTACTTTCTTTTTCACACGACTGTACATTGTGGTGCTTGTCTACTGTAACTTTAACATGCTGAACACTCTCAGTTTAAGAAGAGCTGTCCCATTCATATTTATAAGGAAGTAATTACTAAAATGCTCAGTTATATATGCAGCATATCTCATAAGACTGAGCAATATGAGATTCACAATTATTAGCAAGAAATAACTCAGAGTCAGCCTTGTAGGTGAGTGAACTGCTCATGACTTGTTTGGCCAAATCGTTTTTTTAGCTGTTCTTGCCTTGGACCTCTGTGGATTGTGTGAGATAAAAAAAACAACAAAGCATTGCCAAGAAACTAACTGAACCATATACTTTGATATGTCTATAGCCCCAAACCACAACTGCAATCAATAAGCTAACCGTGGCTTCAGTCTGACTTACTGCCACAAAATAAACACAATTTATTCACTGTCTCTGTTCTCATACAGGTAGTCCTTGGGACCAGAATTTCCATCGCTAAGCGATGTGGTTGTAAAGCACGTGAAGTGACCACAGCACTTAGTGATGGCAATCCCTGCAGTCCCCACTGCCGTCGTTAAGCGAGGACCACAGATCGTTAAGTAAGCAGCCCCTTGCAACTTCCTGGTGGCTTCCAACAACCAAAGTCAGTGCAGAAGCTGACTTTGCAAGTCCTAGACAGTTTGCAAGCAGGCCAGCAGGCAGGTAAATGGCTGCTGCCGGATGGGAGAGGGTGTGCAAGTGGCGGGGGAGGCATGGCACAAGCACAGTGAGGCTCAGAGCGCGAGTGGCAGGGGAGGCGCTGCATAAGTACAGCATGCGGTAGCTGCTGCCGGGTGAGAGAAGGTGTGCGAGTGATCAAGGAGGTGCCACACAAGTATAGAGGGGCTGGGGGAGGGTGCATGGGTAGGGGAGACTTACCTGAGCAACTTGTGACCTTCCCTCCTGGCTTCCCTGTTGCCGTTGCTTGTAGGAAGCCAGCAGGGAAGGTCGCAAATTGCGATCATGTGACTGTGGGATGCTGCAACAGTTGTTAAGTGTAAGCTAGTTGCCAAACATTCAGATTATAATCATGTGACTGCAGGGGTGCTGGGATGGCTGGAACTTTGAGGACCGGTCATAACCACCACTCATTCAGTTCCATTGTAACTCTGAATGGTCGCTGAACGAGTGGTTGTTAACCAAGGACTACCTGTACGGCATTAAGCAAAGAAACCATATTATGGCTTAAGGATATGTATAAATCAAGCCATAGCCAAAGTGTACCATAAAGCAGTCCACTCCGCATGCGGCCCAGGCCTCGGCCCATCTCACGGTCCCTCTGTCTCATCGCCCGTTCTGCTGCTTCCCTTTGGCTGGCAGTTAGCTCTTCCAGATCTTCATCATCCAAGGCTAAACCTTCAGCTTCATAGACGTCAAGCTCAGGAATAGGCCGATAGTCCCTGGACAAAAACATCTCTGTTCATCAACCACATGGCGTAAGCATCCTGAATATCTTATTATTTTGCAGAGCGCTAGATCTGACATTTATATTTGGATATCACAACTTGCACAATGCCACATTTAGGAAATCCAGTGCATATACACCCAAAGTACAACTGCAGTGGTTCAGCCTACGCATATCAATTGCAAATTTCTTAACCTGGCACCGTAAAAGGAGCAGGCACTGTATCCTATGGTTCCCATAGGTCTAAATGCACCTAGCTCTATCCACACGTGCAAAAATGTGGATGCATACGATGAATGTAACACACAATCAGAACTGAGGACTCAGGACTTGATATGATGCTATGAAAGAGAACGTTTTGGGTATCTTGTGAAGATTTAAATTTTTGAGACATATAGTGCTGTCTATATTAAAGAGCCAAAATATTTTGGAGTGTGATTTTCATGTGGAACCCACAAATCATAGAATAAAGTAGTGTCATATATGAGATGAGCAACTGCCCCCCCGATATGGATAAATGGTAAGAAGTCCCATTGCATCTCACCCTTAATTAACCAATGTTTTTGTATGCTTGCTAGTTTTCATGGATGCGATTTTGACCATGATGCCCAGCCTGTCAGTGAGTGATTCAGCTTCAGAATTCCCCAGCCTTATTCCTAACCCACATTGGGAATGAACCCGAGTTAGTTCCACAAATTTCTGCTTCACTGAGATTTATCAAGCACTGACATACCTTGCAAGACAGGGAAATGAGATGTGAATTAAAGAGTAAGATGGTAGTTTGGGCATTTCCCCATGAAATAGCAACTATAGGTCAACCCCCCCAGGAAGGCTCTTTTTGAGTTCTAGTCGTATAGCTGAGGCTATACCATGACCAATGGTTCATTCAGCTGTAAGAATAATGGGAATACAAATAGTTGTATTTGGAGTTACTGTTTGGATTGCGTGTGGGGGGGAAGGTAAAAGCAGATAAAACAATTCAGAATCCATTAAGAATGTACTGCTGTAATAACCATGAACACACAGTAGAGAGAAAAATATTGGTCTGATGGGGAATCTTCATTGGCATGGGGACTGTTCATGGCCATAATATTGCCTGCAACATATAAAGCAAATAGGGCACTGACCAGTAAAGTTTTAATTGGATGTAAATTGTTATGTGCAATATTGGAATTGTGTTTGACAAGTGAGTATCGAGTGCATGACTGCTAGATTGTGGTTGCAGGTGTAGAAGCCAAGGGTAAGCTGAAGCAGAGAGAATCCATATTTGAAGAGAACATTTTTGCAGGCTTGCTCAGCAAATAACCTTTTCCAGTTACTTTGATGGATAATCAGTTTAATGAAATACAGTCCATCTGGAAGCATGGGTGCATGGATAAAAGGCAGGAAGTGCAATATCATGGTTTGTTTTTTTTTGCCTGCGCTCAGTCATTACTGACCCTGCAGTGACTGCCTGGACGAATCCTTGCAGTTTTCAAGGCAATTGTTTTTCAGAAGTGGTTTGCCAGAGCCTCCTTCCTAGAGCAGAGCCCAGCTGGCGAGTGCAGGAGGCGGGATTTCCATTGCTTCGCGCCCTTTTCGGGCGAGCGCGGTTTCGCACTTACCGGCACCTGGTCCCGTCTCTCTGTGCAAGGTGCTGCCAGCATTTTTCCTCCCACCGGGGTGAGAGTCCTCATTTATCTACTCACGTAAGTTTTCAACCTGTTGGGTTGACAGGAGCTGGGGAGGAAACAGGAGCTCACCCTGTTAACGCGAAGGCTGGACTCGAACCGCCGAAGCGTCAGCCATTTCTGGCCGGCAACTTTCAGCGTCATTAAGCCGCTGCGCCACCACGTCCCCCGCAATATCATGTTAGGATGAACAAAAATGATACTGTTCAACAGGTTCTAGTATAACAAGGGAATCAAATTGTGATTGATGGATGGAAGTACCAAGAGTCAGAGCATGAACGTCCGTGATCAAGAACTGCCCAAGAACAGCTGGCTTCCTCCCCAAACCTCCTCCTGAATGGTTATAATATTCCATTACAAGATTGATGGAATGCTGTTAGTCAGAGGCAAACATTTTTAATTACGAAGCAGAAAAAGAGGATCTCTCTCTCTCTCAGTGCACTTAGCACGGGTGAGATTTATTTTTAGTTGTTCCATTCTATAGCTTGTTATCTTTTTGTTATTACTTCTCATTCCATTTTTCATATTGGAAAATCTTTCTGGAATCAAAGAGCTACAAGCTAACTTTTAGTAACTATTAGATTATTAATTTAGGTAGCTTCTCTGCTTACATTATTTATTTATTAAATCAATTTATATGGCTGCCCATCTTGTGAATGAAACTCTGGGTGGCTAACAACACATTAAAACAATAAAAAACAATATTAGCAGAATAAAGTTGGAAAAATGTTAATCAGTGAGCTGTGCTTCTAATTAGTTGCGCTGGAACTAAAAATATATCAAAAGGGACAACTGCACTGAAACTGAATCAATAAACCTTGCAATCATTGTACAGTACACTGTTGCCTTCTGTGGATATTGAACTCACCAGGGACAAAAATTTTTGGGAGGAAAAATATTAAGTTCCATACAACATATCTGCAGCATTGCCATTTTTCAACATTCTCAGAAAGTTTATGACCTCCTTTTCATAATTTTTTCTCAATCACTAGCATTTGCAGCACTGATTTAATCGGCACCATAGTATAACATTATTGTTCCCATACAAATCTCTGAAATACCTCTTCCAGCACTCTCCCACTCCAGTTTCATCCCAAATAATTTCAGCATTTTTATTTTCCATTCCATTCACTCTGTGAGAGACTCCTTATCTCTCTTCATCCCTTTCCAAAATATTTTGTTATTTCCATCAAATTTGCTGTACATTTTTTCTTCCTCTTTAATCTTAGCTACTTCTTCCTCTCTTTGACTAAATAGTTTGCGTTTATCCTTTTCTCTCCCTATATGGTATACAATAGGTTAGTTTCATCATTTGTGCAGCAATCATTCCCCTATATACATTTTTTCTCATCTACAGCCTTTCACTTTATCATCCCATTAAGCACTTTTTAAATATATCCCATTACCACAACTCCACACACTTCTGTGGAAACTATGCATTTAGAGCAATGTGCAAATCCATCCCTTATGAGCCTGTATCTCCTCTCTGTTTGTAAGGTTTGCAATAAACAGCATATGTGACACCAAATTATCATGCTTGGCTTCCAGTTCTGTTACTAGATGTTTGAACTGATGGCTGTGTAATGCTTGGCTTTTAATCTATTTAACAATTTTCATCGAGGTAGATATTGTCCCTAGGGTAGGGATGGTGCATTCAGATACTCATGGTGCAAGGTTTAGAGGCCTATAAGGATATGGCACAGTGCCAGATGCTTTCATTTCTTTCTTAATTGGAACAATTCCTTTATAAATTGTAAAACAGGTGCAAACAATTTATAACACATCAGAAGTTGGGGTAACTTTGATCATAACAGGTATCTTCTCCCAAAATAATGAGGAGCCCTGCCAACTTTCTGACTGATTAGCAGGATGGTAAGAAACAAATCATGGTTACCTGCTGCTACTAATGGCAGGAAGCCAAGCAATGTAATTCTCATCAACCAGTTGACTACACAATTAGCTGTCAAGAGCACCCAAACTGCTGGTTTCCTACTGCTAACAGGAGCAAGGAATGAGAGAGAAAGGATTAAGGTGTATGACAATGTATGTGGGAATATGCTGTATATGGAATAGTGCATGCAAACATGCACGCAAATGGGTTATGTACATATGTGCAATCTCTAATTCCCAACCTGGTCTTCAAGGCCAAAAAATCTGCCTACCTGTGAAGGCATGAACACATAGTAAGTGGTATGTTATAATACTAAGGAGGTAAATCAAGGGTACTGAACAGGCTAGGTCTGACTGGTGCTGAACTCGGAAACATCTGGAGGGCACCTGGCTGTTTAACACTGATATAAAGGATTACAGAGAGGAAAGCATAGATGAAATACAAATAAAATACAATTTTGTAAAGGAATGGAAGACTCAGAAGATAAATCCAGCAAGGAAGGCAATGGGCATTTCAAGAGGGAGATGGGAGGATGCACGCTTGCAAAGAAAGAGACAACCCTTTCCTTGTATGGTGACATTCATCTGACTATGAACAAAGATGTTTCATTTTGAGGCTTCATAGCAGAAGAAGACGCCTACCTTTCCATCCCTTCTCCAATCAACTCCTCTCCATCTTCTTCCTCTTCATCAGGGAGTCCCTGGGTCCCCAGGAGTCCTTCAGACTCGTCCTCGAAGGGTGGCAGATCTCTCCCTGGACTGGAAGTGAAGGCCT
Organism: Liasis olivaceus; assembly: GCA_030867105.1. NCBI lineage: Eukaryota > Metazoa > Chordata > Lepidosauria > Squamata > Pythonidae > Liasis > Liasis olivaceus. The sequence goes on along the minus strand of CM061348.1, from coordinate 43,906,383 downwards.
CTCCTCGCCGAGAGCTGTGCACGGGGCTGGTAGCCATGTTTGACTCAGAGGAATCCTAAGACAATACACCGAGTGGAAATGATATTGTGAATTTGGCTAATATCCTTTACTAGGACTTAGTTTTGTTGGAATTTTCAAAGCTTCTGGACACGCAAAAGGAACGCAAAAAGAGACAGACTAACGCAGGTGCCTGTTGATTACTCCCAACGAGCACTGTGTTAGTCTGTCTCCTTTTGTCTCTCTCTTTTAAGCCCCAGAGAGGTCACTGGGGTTTAATTCCAGAACAGGGGTGTCTGAGAATATTTCTTTGTACTCCACCTTCTAAACTCTTCCTGCACTTTGAAATGGACGGCACAGACCCGACTCGGGCCTGTGTCTGGGCAGGAATTTGTACTAGTTACAGAATTAGTTACAGCAAACAGCTCATAACTTCACTCCTCCTGCAAACTCCGCCAGGCAACAGGTCTGGAAAAGGTTCTAGATACAGATTCTAGAATCAATCAAACCACGAAATGAATTATTTATATTAAGAGTTAACAAGATGACGCCGAACAATTCAAAGAAGCGGCCCAACAAGGGGACGCAAATATAAACGACAGAACTACTGACAAGAAAACCACCTCTATCAACTGCGAGAAGCTCTCTTACCGCCATTTCTCCTGCTTTCAGATTCAACGGAGTTTCTTCCACGAACAGCCCCCAACCTACAACGCAGTCGGAGCCTGAGTTCCGCGCGGATTACGAATCACGTGGCCAAAAGCCCGCGAAAGCTGATGAATAATGACTCGACGTCTCATGAATATGCAAATATTGGCCCGAGAGACTAGTGGAGAGCGCTCCTATGAATATTTATGAACGGATGGGGCGGTCCTTCGCTGGGGAGGGAGGGCGGCGTGGAGCTAATCCGCCCAGTAGGTGAAAAAGCTGAATAAATGCCGCTCGACGGTGCTCAAAACTTTGCTACATCATTCCTAGTTGATGAGGACTTGAAGTCCAGCACTCTGGAGAGCACCACGTGGCGTTCGTGGTCTCCCATCGGCTGAGGACGTTTAGTATTTTGCTGCCTTCCATTCTGGAACTGATGCTTGCAATGTGGTTCCGTTGTCACTGCATTTTGCTGAAATAATAGGTGCACGCCCTCGAATGTCTTAAGCGGTTAAATAAATAATGATAGACCGGCCTGACAGTGCTTTTTTGTCTTCGTTAATAAAGGATTTGTCCTCCATAAAGTAAGGAGACGCTTCGTAAATGCAAAGCGATACAACCCGAGGCAGGTACGCTTTTAGAAAAATCTCGAATTCAGTAGTAATCCGGAATAAAAATACACATTTCGAATCAAACTTTTTTGCTTTGATTCCGCCACTGAATGAGGGGTGCGGGTGGGTTGCCAAAGGAATGGGCGCGAGGAGTGCGTAACTTTCCTGGGCGTGCAGCGAAAGAGTTTCTCCCCCGAAATGGTTGCGCGCAACTTCCCCTTTAACGCCCTGCCGCTTTCGGCCCTTGACTCCGCCCCTCCCCTGTCTTCATTGGCTCCTCTCGCCCTTTTGTTTCGCTTTTGAGCCGGGCTTCTTATTTAGGCGCCTCGTGATTGGCTGAACACCCTGGGATCCGGGGATCGACGGTCAGGTCTGCCTCAGCGGGCGGCGGGCGAGGTTGTTCTTCCTCCGCGCGCCGCTCGTCGTCCTCGTCGAGCCGATGGCGCTGCGCCTTCTTTTCACTGCGGGCGCCTCCGCTCTGAGCCACAGCAGGAAGTGATGGGCCGCCTGGCCGCGGGCTTGCTGGTTTAGCTCCGGCCGGCTTGTCAGCGACGCTCCCCCGCCGGGCAGCCTCCGCCCCCTTCGGGACCTGGGACGGAGCCTTGGTGGCTGCGGGATGGTCGGTCTGGAGCCCCGGGCATGAGCCAGCGCGAGCGAACGCGGGACAGGCCGCCTCCTCCTCCTCCTCCCCCCTCGGGCTGTGAGCGAAGATAACAAGGGAGCTGCGGAGGGCGAGCGCAGCTTACGGGCGGAGCAGACGAGAAGAAGGCAAGGCAAGGAGCCCCCTGACGCCTTAGGTGGCATTAGTCTGGATGCCCCCTCGCCCGGGCATGGTAGCGGGCCAGATTCGCTGGGGAAAACTTTGGCATGGGAAAGGGGAGAGCCCTCGTCCAACCCCGCCTCTTTAGCAAGCAGCCCCCCGGCTTTGGAGAGGGAATTTGTAAATCCGCCCCATTCCCCCCCCCCGGCACCTCTTGGCTGATCTTGGGTCTGGTGATCCTGGTCTGCTTACTGAGAGTGGCCCCCTGCGTTTGTGCAAGAAGGGACGGAATCGCTCGGCACGTTGAAGGTTCCTTCTGGGTGAATGCTGCGTTTCCCCTCTTTTCCCTGTCCCTTTTGATCTATTCTGGGGCTTTTAGTAATGTCCCACTTGGACCGTTTCCTTTCCTGGAGGTCTTCGGCAAGTGCGCGCGCGCGCGCCTCTCTTGTCATGAAACTCTCCTTCCTGAAATAGCCTCGTGGCACGAAATGTTTGGTGTCAACACCCAGCCCGAGGCCCTTTTACTATCAGAATGATTCTCAGCCTGCTTCCCTCTACAAGATCCGAATGCTCTTTTGCTCCCTGGCGATTTTTAGACAGACTCCCAAAATCATTCTGAGCTCTGTGGGCATAGTTGTCCAGCATATGTGGAATTCTCCAGTTTGACCAGTTGTTGGTGATTAAAAATATCGGCCTCCTCTGTCCACTAGACTATGCTGTGGCATTTTGTGTGTATCCCCTTCTATAGTTTGGTAACTTCTAACAACCTCCCATTTATATTTACCATTGATTTGCTACTGAATGGGTGTTTTAGATGTTAGACAAACTGTTTTTCAACAGATTTAATGTTTCAGAAAGCCTTTAGTAGTCTGCATGAGCAAGGGATGTTTCTGATCATGTACAGTTACAAATTGTGATAAGATAGTTAAAATATAGTTGAAATCCACACTTTAAACTTTATTATAATTAGCTTGGTATGCCAGATTCAAAATCCCATCCTCTGAAATTGTAGGTGAGGTGGTTGGGAAAAATAGTACATATTACTATAGTATAAAAATGTGCTTGAAAGAAAAAGTTCTCATCTATTATGTAATAAACTATATGGTGAAAAAAAGAAAAAGCACTATACTAAACTGGGGGGTGGGTGGGAAAAATTCTACAGAAAACAAAGGTAAAAAAAAAGAAACAAATAATAACAACCAAACAAAACTATCCCCCAAATTATATCTAAATATAAATATGAAAGAAAATCAAAACATTAGAATGAAAAAAGTTACCTGACTGTTGAAATGATACAACTTTTTCAATTTCATCATTGTGATTCAATTTTTAAACAGTGATTTATGTCTAGACCATACAGAATCACATTTTCCAGTCTTTCCTCACCTCTGATGCAAAGTTGATTCAAAGGGTGCACGGTGATGAATTTCTTTATATTATGTTCTTCAGATATGTATTGTGCACTTTAAATTTGTATAAAGGCTTTATATATTTTGTTTCATTTTTAAATTCCTTCCCTAGAAAACCCCCAACTGGAATTTGTCTCTTTCATGGTAGCTGTGTGCCTGACTTCTTTCATCAAGCTATCCACTGTTACCTCACTGCCCATTTTCCTGGTCAGTCTTCTTCCAGCTCAGAACAGTATTCTTTCATTATTAATGAATCATCTGATGGCATGAGATTAACTTAAAGAGTTCAGATCCAGGTTGAGTGGCAACTTAGCTTTTCCTCCTGTTTGCAGTGTCCACTGTCCACTCTGTCTCTCTAGCTAATGGTTAGACTGCTTCTAAATTGATGGGTAAAAACTCAAATATTAATCCTTTAGTATGACAGGAAGTGTGATCATTGTGACACTTACCTTAAATATTAGGAGACTTGCTGGCACAATTTACAGTATGATTAAGTTGTTTACAATGCAGGTATTGCACTGAAATCAAGCTGTGTTATTAAGACAGATCCTCTCAGAAGGCTATCACCCAAGAGCTTGGCACATGCATGCAGAGGAAAAACAAACGCTGAGGGGGATGAACTGAGATACTGGAATCATAGAGTCGGAAAGGCCAGACAGGCCATTGAATCTAATTTCCTGCTCAGTGCAGAAATCCAAAGTAAAGCATCCAGACAGATGCTGTCCACCCTCTGCATGCACACATCCAATGAAGAGAAGATCACTATTCTGAGTAATTGGTTCCACTGTCAAACTGCTGTTACTGCATGGAAGTAAAATTAACGAGATTCCTAATGCATTGCAAACCTATCAAAAATACAAATTGTGGATGCCACATTTTAATTTATTTTGCATTGCAATATGGTTGCAGTGTGAATCACCTGCAGCTGGGAAATGCCCTATTATATTTAGGATATTTTTTTAAAAAATGGTAGCATTTGTGCTGGTTTGATTTTATGTGGTGTTTCTCAGTCTTGGCAACTTTAAGATGTATGAACTTCAGTTCTCAGAGTTCTCCAGCCAGCGTGCTAGGAGTTGAAGTCTACACATCTTAAAGTTGCCAAGGTTGAGAAACACTGAATTTATGGACAGCCAGTAAAATATGCCCACTGATATAGATTGAAATGCATCTACAGTACTTCAGAATTCCTACTGTTGCTTAAACTAGAGGATTAAATGATAATCTTGGGCACCTTAGTACATTTCTCCCTAAAACAGCAAGTCAAAGCTTTCAGAAATCTTTATGGTTGCACTTCTAAATATTCTTGCTGTGGGCCACAGTGAGACTTGTTTTCAGTAATTGTGCAATTGCAGTTAAGGGTTGTCCTTGCAATTAGGCAAGGGTAAAAAAAATCAGATTAGTTAAGCTTCAGTCCTATTATTATTACTATTACTACTACTACTTACCACCACCACCTTTCAGCTGCTAAAGGTGTCCTGCAGTTTGCTGTATCTCCTATATGTGTGCTTAGACAAATGTTATCTGGGCTACTGGATGATAAGAATCAGCTTAATTAATTAATATCTTCAAATATAAAGCTGCAGAGAAAAATACTGCTTATCCATTGGTGCTACTTCTCACATTGCACTGACCATAACATTTTGTTGGAAATTTAAAGTTTGCTGACGTGAATTGAATTGAACAGATGCTTGTTTTGAGATTGAAAAAGCTAAGTCACATGGAGATGCCCTTGGATAAAATGAGGAAGTTCATTTGAGTGAGTGAGATATGAATGTCTTAGTCAGATACAAGGCCTCTCATTCTTTTTCAGTATATTAGCATGACTGTTTATTTCAAGAATTTGCATCAGTATTGCCTCTTAAATGAAGGTTGGGTTTTGCAGAGGAAAGTGTTTTTCTTTACTTACCAAGAAAATGTGACTCTTTTAATTGTAATTCCAGACACAGAAATACAGAGAATGAAATGTTTCCCCAAGTCTTAAGAGGAATAATGTATTTGAGACATATTTCGCTTGTTATGTACCAGTTTCATTGCTGGCTTATCATTTGTGTGCCAAATTTAAAGTGTTGCCCTTAAATATTTCTGGACCATCACACAGTTTTTATTTATTTATATTTATTTCTTTATCAGAGATCCAGTTTGGTGTAGTGGTTAAAGCAACAAGCTAGAAACTGGGAGATTAGTCCTGCCTTAGGCAGAAAGCCAGCTGGGTGACCTTGGGCTGGTCACTTTTTCTCAGTCCTAGGAAGCAGGAAAGGGCAAACCACTTCCGGAAAACTTTGCCAAGAAAACTGCAGGGACTTGTCCAGATAGTCACCAGGAGTCAAGGCTGACTCAAAGGCACCTCCCCCCCCATTCTTTATCAACTTGTATGCTGCTTCAATCACAAAGACTTCCCCTAGTCTTAAAATGGGTGCCTCAACCCACTACTGAGAATATTGGATTCTGAAATACCAGCAAATTGGGTCCTTTCTGTTACTGTTCATCTTTTGTATTTCCCTGGGAAAAGTCTTCCAGCCCTTCCCCTGTGAGTCAATTGCCTCTGTTTTCTGGGTTACATATAAACCTCAAATGAGAACTAGGTTGTGGTTCAGTGGGCCATGCAAACACATGTAAGACTTTTAAGGGAGCCCTAATAATTTTGCTGTTCCAAAAGGCAATTTTATGGTCCAGTGTTTTAATGACGGTGTTCATCTGATTCTTTTTATATTGTTTTTTGCTTTAATAATGTGTAATATTATTACAAGTTTATAATTGCCACGAGAGAGTAGGTATCCTAAAATGTGGGCTTAATCAAATATGATCCAGATGCTAACATCAAATCTGAGACTGGAACTTGATTGTTGTACTAGTGCTTTGATACACAGCAAGCTGAATATTGTTGACAAACAGCAACAAAATGGGAAGAGTTCTTCTTCTTAACAAGCAAATTACTGAATATTGTTTTAAGTCTATCTGAGAGCTGGAACAATGGTTTATACATTTTCCAGCTGAAGAATGTGCCTTCTTGGAAACTAAGGATTGCTATATTTGTCAACATGATAGAAGTGGGTGGATCACTGGTGATTTGAGCTAGTGCTTCACTTAATCAGGACAAAGTACAAAGGAGACATTGAAAATACTACTGAAGGATAAACTGAAGAAAATGCAGGCAACTGTGCTGATCTCTTAGGAAAATATTCAAACAGGATCAGTAATAAAATAGCCTTTATTAGGCTTAACTAAATATCCCTTATGTAAATTAGTTTTTGAGATTCTTAAAAACATTTAGGCTTGATTAATTAATTTTTATTTATGTTGCAGCACTTCAAGGGAAAGATAGAGAAGAAAGTTGTTTGTAGATGCCCAGTCCACAAAAGACAGTAATTCAAGAAGTACTTTGTGATCATAACGGCATTTTTCTAGAAGAAGCACTGACCTAATTTTTAAAGGTAGAAACTAAGTGTAATTCTGATGTGTCTGTGTTTATTTTAGGGATTGATACTCTACTTTCAGCAAGTGTATAGGTGTCTTACAAATAACTGAAATGTAAAAATACTAAATTTCTGATGCTGATCACAACTTATAGATCCTTTGAATATAATTACATTGTTCATTTAGATGTGAACACTGTATGCTTATTGAAAGTGATTCTGCTGCTCCTGTATGTAGACTTTAGCAGTTGCTCTTCATTTAAAAAAAATGGGGGGAACAGGGAGGGACCTTAGACCTGTAGTGTGGTCAAAAGTCACTAATCATTGTAAAGTTGTTTGTAAAGTTGTTTGACAAGTGTAATTATGGCCTTGTCTCAGTTGTGAATGCAGGGCAAAGTTTCTTTGTTTAAAACAGCCAAGGGTAAGAGGAATGCCACTGCTAGGCATAGCTTTTATGTCTTTGTACAGCCAGAGTCTGGCATGCAACTATGGCTACTTCTGTTAATAAAGCACAGTTCCAGGAATACAGGAAGCCAGCTTAAAGCAGCTGAGTTCACAAGACATAATAAAACAAAATACATGGCTTTATGTCTCCAGGGTCTCTCTTTGCCTTATCCATTCCAGAATTATTATAAGGTATATCTTACATTAATCATAGTCTCTCAGTTCAGATGAAAAAAGCTGCTAACCACAGCTACTAGCTTGGAGTTCTTGGCTTGTTTCGGTGCTGAGTGATAAGTATGGTTTTCTGATTCAGCTATAATTTAAAACTTCCATGATTCTCATGGGATACTGAGGAAAGAAGGCTAATTCTGTTTAATAATCCAGGAAGATATGTAATATGTATGCCCAAACTGGCTATTGGCTAAATATTGTCTGCATCAGCCTTCCAGGTCATAGTCTAACACAGTTAACCTGATACTAATATTCTGTATGATGAATATTTTGTCTTTGTAACAGAAACATTAGCATGTTTTTGTGATAGAAACATTATTTATTATATTGCTATGAATTTCTGTATCTGTTGAAAACTGCAGTTTATTACCTACAAACATTGGTCCTTACTTTTCTGGACTATTCTATTCCCTCTTATTTTATTTTAGTAGGAATAAAGCTTTATCTTCATCTCCTCAAAGTGGCTTGCTAATCAAGCACAAATACTGCTTCTGTCATGCACTTTTCTCACATCTAGATTGCAACATGAAAAGCCAGAAAGCACTCTGGATATGGTCTATAGGCTGCTGGTTGCTAAAGACTTAGATTTTTCTTTATCGTTGACTGCCTTTCACCTGTTTTGCCACAACGTTAAGCCATGACAAACCTTGATTATAGAAGCTTGCAGATGGAGGCTGGATTCACATATTGTGCTAAGTCATATAATGTGATTTCTTTGGTTTTCACTTCATGTATTGTGTGAACTCAGTCACTGTGGTTTGTAAACTATGGAATATAACTTAGCATGTCAGTGATTCCCACTGCTTGAAGTTTATTCAGTAATTCAAAAGATATGAACCAGCCCTGAGTCTCTTCTTTTATTTGAGGAGTTTCTTTTATTTGACAGAGGCGATGAGTGCACCATTGGGAAGCAGAACAACAGGTTAGGAATAGATCGTCTTGGAGAAAATCTATCTATGTGATCACTAGGAGTCGAAAACAACTTGATGGCACATAATCTTTTATTTGAAGACTCCTTTGCTTTATGCACTTTGGGATTTTCTCAGAAGAAAATTAAGGCATTTTGAATGGGCTTGCTTTCTTAAATTTCCTAAAGTAGGATACTTCATAAATCCTAACCCAGTATTTTACAGAAGTCATTTATAATCTAAGCTTCTGGAAAAAGCATGTATACACAATTGCTGCTTATTAGGATCATTCCAGGGATCATGGTTCCAAAAAAATGGCAAAAATTGAGGTACCTGTATGTCAAGCTGCTACATGCATGTGCAACTCCCAGAGCAAATGTAGAACATATTTTGTTTGGAGTTGAGTGATGATTATTTCATTTAGGAAAAGGTGGGGAATTATTTATTTCAGGCAAGACTGGCTCACCTGATGGTGCTGAAGAACATCTGCCAGTATTAGTGAGCTTGCCTTCACTGGGACAGCTATCTGTCATAGATGCTTTAATTCATATTTTTGCATAGAGCAAAGGGAGTCGATTGCCTAAGTGACATCTTCCAACTCTATGATTCTGTGACTTAAGGGCATTTCTGGCATTGTAATAACAATAAATTATAGCAATCAATTCCAAAGGCTTCAAAAATATCCATGAAGGCTGCAAGTCTGCTCTCTTCCACTAGGAACTATTACATTCTACTTCCCTATAGCTGGAGGAGGTGAGAAAGCAGTTAAAGCTGCTAAAGCAATTCATTAAAAATAAATTGAAATTGAAATGAGCAATAGAGAGGAATGGAGTGTAGTTAGTAACTGATGGATTCCTATTTCCTGAATTCTAGGAATCCAAGGTGAGTTACTTTGGTAATATAGAAACTAAATAGCTCTGATTTATTTATTTCATTGATGTAACATCTTGTGACTCATGCAGTGTATGACAGCAAAAAATTAAAAAGAAATAACACAATTATGACATAACGAGAAATTCAAACAAATTACAGTAACCATTACAACCAGCCAGTGACACCATCTGGGTATTCAGAAACATCATCTTTCAAAGGTCCAACATCTCTATTTTGACAGCTTTTCGAAAAGATGCCAGAATTGGTACCAATCTGAGTTCTGGAAGGAGGCTGTCCATCAAATGATGGTCATTACAGAGAAGAACCATCTGGAGGCCCCCACTGATCCTAACTCTTGCATATGGGGATGCCCAGCTGTGGTGAGCATACTATCTGGGTCAGTTCTACCTGGAGGACTTGGTCCTACCTGGAAGAACAGTCCTGGGAGTACTTAGGAGCCAAGCCATGCAGAGCTTTCAGGATTAAAACCACTATTTTGAATTATACCCAGAAGCTTGTTGGAAGCCAATACAACATAAGGTTCACATGGCTGTAACAGATCCCATGTGCCACCACACTAACAGGTTCATTCTGTACCACTTGCAGCTTCTATAGTCTGATGTGTACCAAATTACAGTAGTCTATCCTGGTGGTGATGAGGGCATGAGCTTCCCATTGCAGTAATCACCTGGTCTTGCGCTCACAGCTTTCCCTAGTCTTTTGCCTGCCAAATGTGTGAGACTAACACTCACAATCTACCAACACAGTTAAAACATATAAAGAGTAAATAATCGAGAAAGGTTGATAAATGTTTGGATTCATGCAGCATAAATTTCTGTGTATTTTTAAAAACAAATTCCTCATGTCGGACTGAGATTTATCTGGTAAAAATGTCTTTTTGCTCCCTCTCTTTTTCTTTCCAGAACGGTGACAGAATGTCAGCACTGGTGACATTGGTACAATTATCTGCAGATGATAATGCCACTTACCCATCTGCTACCGCAGTAGTGACAACAGCTGACACCCTGACAACCCCTCCGTTTTTAAATGCTACCAACAGTACTGTGCCACACAAATGCTTGGTGCTGCTGTATGAGGACATTGGCACATCCAGGTGAGATGCTATTATAGACGGGTTCTGTTTCTCCTTCTAAAAATGGTTTTCTGTATTGTCAGAGATGGCACAGCACTATTTAAAAAAAGCATCTTTATGTCTTGTTTTTAGAGTTCGTTACTGGGACCTTCTGTTATTGGTTCCCAATGTACTTTTCTTTGCATTTCTCCTCTGGAAGCTGCCTTCTGCCAAGGCCAAAATCCATGCAACTTCCAGTCCCATTTTCACCACTTTCTACATACTGGTAAGTACAGCTTTTATTTTTAAAGAGCCTGGGGGATATGGTTATATATTATCTTGGCTCCTTTCAGATTAGTGAAAGGGCTCAGAGTTGGTAGTTCTGCTTGACAACTCTCAGCGCTATCTCTCTACCCAAGGTAGGTTTTTTATTTTGGATCGAGACATCCTTCTGACCTAATCTGACCATTGAGCTGCTTGATCTTTCTTGTGCTGCTTCTGTGTCTTTTGTGTCTCTGGAAAATCTGACCTGTTAGAGAATAGCAGCTAATCTCCAAAAGGATAGACAGCATTATTGCTGCTCCTTAATTTGTTAACTTGATTTGACATGGGCAGTCACATTTCTGCAGCTGAACTTATTAACACATTATTTGACTTATGTTTTGTCCAGTACCTGGCAACTGTTAGCCCATTGTTCAAGAAGACAGAGGAGAACAGCCCCTTTCTCTCTTTGGCTTACTTTCTTCTTGCAAAATTGTTTTCCCTTGAAATAACTCCAGATATTAATTAAGATATTTTAAGAAATATAAGATATTTTTAAAAATATAAATGTGACTTCTCTATTTTTCTCTTCTGTCTCCAAATTTCCCTCCCTCTGTCCTTCAGCTGATCAGCCTATTAGATGCAGACAATCTGTGGCGATCCCAGCCAGTGTGGCTGGTAGGGAAGGATGTGGGGATTTGTGGATCAGGACCATCTGGAATGCCTCAGGTTGCCTGTCTCTGACCTAGACTGAGCTGCATGTCACAAATCCTGACTATCAGTGTAATGGTGGCCAACCACTAACTGAATCAGTTGAAGGTTCTGAGAGGGAAACTATAAGTGCATCTTTTCCAATGTTCCTTTATTTGCACAATTCCAGTATTGCCACATTTTTAAAGCTGTTTCTTATTAACAGTTGCAAGGAGATTAGAGAGGAATTTAAATGAGAAGAAAAACATTTCCTTATACTTGCCTTAAAGCTTCTAATTATCCTTCTTGGTGGAAACTCATATAACTTCCACTGATTCTACTTTTTGTGTGATGTACAGTATATATTTGTGAATCTCTGTATGCATGTGGTGGGAGGGAACAGCAGCTACAGCATCTTTAAATCTTCAGTTATTTTAGCATTCCTGCACACCCTCTCTTCCCATTTCCCAAGCCTTTGTTTTGCAGTTTCTTTTTAACTTTTGCACGAGCATAAGAATTTCTTCTTCGGAGAACAAGAAAGAAAGGGATTTACTTGTCTCTTGTAGGAAGAATATTAACTTTAAGGTAAATTAATTGTATTAACCTTAGGCACAATAGGAATCAGGCATGATTCTGCCAGGGGATGGTAGAACCATCTATAGGGGCAACAGCCATAGAGGCCTGGTATTAACAAGAGGGAGGCTGTGCTGCTCAGGTGAGTCATGCTTTTCCTACCTGCATGGCTTTTGTCATGCCTGCTGGTATGGATGACGCGTGGCAGATGTTCCAACATAGAACATGTAAAACTTTGGCGGTATAAAATGCCACTTGAAATAGAAGATCAAGGAATAAATGCCATTAGGAGCTGTCTGCCTGGAAGCACTTCAGTATTTCATTAGTGTTTTCTTCTCCATCAATTTGAACACTCTGTGAAACTCTGGTCACCCAGGAAAGTTGGATAAAATTGCATACATGTATTAGAGGCAGTCAGTTAAGAGGCTTATCCTAGATCCCAAGGAAATGACTTCTGGTCCTGTAGAGTTAGCTTAGGAGAAGGGGTGGGACTTGTTAAGGGAAATCTCAGAGAATACCTGGCCATGCAACAGCCATTCCCTTTCCCTCTGCAGTTCTTTCACCTACAGTTCTGGCACATTTTCAGTTTTCTTATGCTTACTGACTTTGTACTTCTCTGCCAGATCTTTGGAAATTTCTGCTGTCTGGGAGTGGCTTTCTGAGTATCTTCTCCCTTTATGAAATGGAATTTATGAAAGAGGTTCAGTCTGTCTCTTTGTTGTGTCCCAATCACCCTCTTTGTTGTCTTGTTTTAGAGCATTTTTGCCACTTGCTTGCTTGCTTACTTAGCAAAATGTATGTGCTGTCTGTTTTTCTAGGTGGCTTTCAGTATTTGTTAGCTGAGTATAATGGAATATTTGGAGTGCGGAGCTAAAAGCCACAGGTCAGATTAGGGAAAGGTATCCATTTGACTGGAATTGTATCGTATTTAGACCTCAGCTGAAGCTTAGCTGCAGGATGGAAATGACTTTATGGGGCAGAATAAAGACTAAAGGGGCTTGGAAGGAAGGAAGACTGTGAAGCAAGGTAGCTAACCTATAGCAGAATGAATAATAGATTGAGAAACAGGAAACTGAGGCAAACAGAAAGAGACTTCAGAAGCTGTGCAGCAGACTTGTGTTGCTTTGGAATTACATGGACACGGTCACTAATCTCAGTTTATAAACAATTTCTTTCCCTGTTTTGGGGAAACATTATATGACTTTATATTATATTACATTTAAATTATATTATTTACATTGTATGTATGTATGTATGTATGTATGTAACAGAGAAGGATTAATGGATAGCACTGCAGGCTGCAAGAATTATAGTGAGACATTAATGCAGATTTCTACATTTGAAATTAGTCAAAAGGAATTATTAGCCTTAACAGCATTTCTGGGCATATAACATTGGAGGCATTTATCACGTAGGGACGGCTGTGGGACTGCCTAACGATGTAACATTTCAGTAGTGATTGGAAAGGCAAAAAGCTTAGTTCAGGAGCTTTATCTTAGAGAGGAAGTAGATATATTTTACTGATGCAGCATTAAAAAGGACAACAGGATATACTAAGGAAGCTTCATGTCTGTGAGTATTGTACAGATATAACAAACAAATGTCTACATTCTCTATAACTCAATATATATTTTTAGAATTTGCTCTTATTTTACTCAGAAAGCATATAGAGAGGTATTGTGTTTTGGTGAGTGGGGTTGAGCAAGGAATTTCCATTCCCTTGACAGTGCTTTCTGAGACTGGGCATTCCTTATGTATATTCAGGTGTATTTTCATAGCCTGGAGGGCCAGAAAGAGATTAATGCTCCTGCCGCCCTCATAGCCATTCAGCAGCGAGGTACTAGGCATCTGTTGGCTGATTCACAAGACTTCTGAGACTCTGTAGGCTTTAAGCAAAGGTCAGGTTACGTCTGGAAGCAGCCCACTTGCTTGGGAATTATTTCCTATTTATTTTTCCTGTTTCTAGATCCTTTTGCATTTTTTTCTTTCAGTAGATCACTTGTGAAGTATGTCCAAGATCAGAAGTTTCTTGATATCTTGTGGCAGTGGCTGTTGATACTTCCAGCGTTTATAGTCTCATGATCTACTTAGAATATAAACAAGCATCACTGTGGTATGAAATGTTATTAAGTTTAAAAACAGGGAGAGAATAAGATAATAAAATGCCTTTTTAAGTGTTTTAAAAAATTCAGCCACGAAGCATTTCTGTAGTCTCTAATGAAAACATCTGTGTGGTGTAGGTAACCTGAAACTTGCCTTCTCCTGCTGCTGAATCCACTCGTTATTTTCTCTGCTGTCTTAAGTTCTTAATTTTAAAAAGGTACCCTTGAAGTGCTTAGCTCTTTACAGCACACTTCCTTAATTCCTAGCTATTTTCTTCTAGGTGTTCGTGGTAGCTGTGGTTGGGATTGCTCGGGCTGTAGTCTCCATGACAGTCAGTGCTTCTACTGCTGCTACAGTCACTGACAAGGTGAGATCAGCATTAATTTTAGAGGTAGATGTAGATTTGATCCCTTCTCCCTTCCCACTTGCAGTATTGGCTTTGATACTAATTTATAATTAGATATGATGATACTTTTGTTCTGCTCAAGTATCTGGCATATAGTTTTCAAAGAAAAAGTTGAAAACATCAGTTAGGTGACCACCTTGATATTGATTCAGGAGTGGTCAAAATTTAAAAGGTAGACTGGAAGTAGAGGAATCCACCAAATAATAACTAGTTATTATTTGGAGGCAAATAATAACTAATTTAGAATGAACTGTTAATGCAACTTATGGATATTGGTTCATAAGACAAAAACTTGAAGGGAAGTGTCAAAACATGAAGTGCAGAGCTGAAGTTCATGCTGTTGAGTAATTGAGGCTGGAGGAAAAAGACAACATGGTAATAATTACCTTTATTTTCTCAAATTGTAATGGCCAAATGAACAAAACTTCCTGAGCAATAATTATTAGAAGTTCATTGCTACCTGAATAATTTGGTAAGACGCCCTTATGTGTTGATAACATATGTGCAAAAAAAAAGGTTAATACAGGTAGTCCTTGACTTACAACCATTCGTTTAACGACCATTCAAAGTTACAACGGTTCTGAAAAAAGTGACTTACAATCAATCCTTGCACTTAACAACTGTCACAGTGTCCCCGTGGTCATGTGATAAAAATTTGGGCGCATGGCAACTGGCATGTATTTATGATGGTTGCAGTGTCCTGGGGCCACGTGATCGCCATTTGCCATTTCCCAGGGGGCTTCCGACAAGCAAAGTCAATGTGGGAAACCGGACTCACTTAACGACTGCATAATTTGCTTAATGACTGGGGCAAAAAGGTCATAAAATCAGGTGCAACTCACTTAACGACCACATTGCTTAGCAATGGAAGTTCCAGTCCCAAGTGTGGTTGCGGGTCGAGGACTACCTGTATTGCTATATCATAGCCAGGTCCTACCAATAGTTCTTGTATATCATAATGATTATTCAAATAAGCAGAAGTGTGTATAATGTGTTTGTTTACAACTCACTTTTTCTCCATTTTTAAATAATGTAGTCCTAATTACTAAATCTACACATCTGTCCCCTCTTTGTTTGGCTTGTTGAACTTGGCTCTCTGTCCTTATTTGTCACTTCTAGATCCTATGGGAAATCACAAGATTTTTCCTTCTGGCCATTGAACTGAGCATGGTGATTCTGGGCCTTGCATTTGGTAAGAAGTTTTTCTTAGTACTTCCAAGCACTCTTATTTTTTTCCTTTTTCTATAAATTAAAATATCAGGTGGTCAATAGTAATAAAATGCAAAATTAGGCAGTAACCAATTTACACAAGAAGCAATATTTCAATATAAATATTCTCTGCATTCAAAGAAGAGATGTAAATATTTGTTCAGTAGTAGATAACATGCACACCCTTCTTTTATTAAATAAAATAGCTTATTAAATTATTGATTCTGCTCCAATGTATTTCTACTTAGTACATATTTTAATATAAAACCACAATTTTTATTCTTCATTTCTATACCATTATCCCACCTAGTCACAGCAACACTCTGATGTACGGTAGACTAAGAGAGAGCAAAAAGGCCAACATCATCCAGTGAATTCATGGTTTTCAAACTTCAGGCCAAGTTCCTGGTCTGAAATTTGAAACACTGCCCTACTCTGACTGAGACTAAGGCAAGTGTGGGAGTGGATATGTTGTCTTGAATTCCCTTTAAAAAAATAACACCATCTTGTCCTCGCCCCCCCATCCCCCCAATTGCAGCAGTGTCTCCAAGCATATTGCAAACCTTTTTAAAATTAGTTTTAAGATTCTTCTTTTCACCTATATTTGAGTATGCATCCAGTCTTAAAACATAATAATAGCAAACATAGGAATCCACTCTGGGATGGCAATATCCAATCAGTAATGGAGGTTACTGTGCAGTTCATGTGCTGGGTCACAGCTGGAATAAATATAACATTGAATGAAACCATTTTTTAAATAAAGCCGAGGAAGCTCCAAATCCTGGCACTGGGTTTTTAAATTATATAAGATTTGTTCCCTGTGATTAAAATGCTGGCTCCACAATGTATTATTTCTAAGGATGTGCAAAATGTTTCAAATTCAAACCATTTCAGGTTCAAAATGCCTCGCTTGAAACAGAATGAGAGCCTGTTTTGAGCTTGAAACACTTGCCAAAAGGGGAAACAGCCCGTTTTGTTCTTAAAGCAGTGGATTCCCCCCCGAAATAGGGCATTTTGAACCTGAAACAGAATATTTTAAGTCCTAAACAGTTCACGCTTGAAATGTTTTACGCACCCCTATGTGTTTCAGATGCTAATTTCATGGTCCCCAAATGAGCTGAGCTATAACGTTTATCATTCCCAGCTTGGGGCTGCATATGTTGGGGATGATGGGCACTGTAGTTCAGCACATCCTGAAGGTTACCAGAGTGGGGAGGACTATTTCAGAGTGAGGAGTGATGGTTAGATTTATGATGCATATGGCTTGATAAGATCTGTATGCGAGACTAATTTGTACTAGATGTTACCAATCCGGGCGTCCATCTCATCTCATCATGTAATTTTCCCTATAGACAGCAGGATCTAATCCTGTCCCTCCCTTGTGGCTCTCTGTGATTCTGTAGGCAGGTGGAATACAAATAGACTGCTTGTCCCATGGGCTGTTCTCCCAAAGCATTTGAATTACTCTACTTTGACCCTTACCTTTTCATCCTCAGAATGGCTTGAGGAAATACTTACTTGGTTTTGGACAGATAGGGTATATTGTACTTTCTTTGAGTGCACAAATCAACCTTTTCTAGCTTAGTGCAGCTGGATGAAGGATGAGTTAAAGAAGAAAAACCTGATGCTGTTTCAAAGTGTGCTGATGTAACAGAGTAATATGCTCAGATGCTAACTTGTACACATTTGCTGCTCAGGTTTGCATCAGGCAATACAGGTGGTCCTTGACTTATGACCATTTGTTCTGCGACCGCTTAAGTTACAACAGTGCTGAACGAATGGTGGTTATGATTGAGCCTTGGAGTTCTGGTTGTCCCAGCACCCTTATGGTCATGTGATTGCCATCTGGATGCTTGGCTTGACTTGTGACTGGTTGCAGCACCCCGAGATTACATGATCGTCATTTGCGACCTTCCCTGCTGGCTTCCACAGAAAATCAATGGGGAACCCAGCAGGGAAGGTCGCAAGCTGCTGGGTATGACTGCCCCCACTGATGCACCCTCCCCCTCCCTCTATGCTTATGATGCACCGGCCATTCGCACACCCTCTGAGCCTCGCTATGCCTCCCTCGCACCCTCATGCACCCCCTTGTGCCCTCCCCCACCTGGCAGCAGCCACTTACCTGCCTGCTGGCCTGTTTGTGTGCGACCTGGGACTTGTAACTTCCTGCCGGCTTCCCCACTGACTTGGTTGTGGGAAGCTGGTAGGAAGTTACCTCACCAAACGACTGTGGGATTTGGTTAACAATGGCAACCAGGACTGTAGGGATTGCTGTTGCTAAGTGAGGCGGTTGTGCTTTACGACCACATCACTTAGCAATGGAAATTCTGGTCCCAATTGCTGTTGTAAGTCGAGGACTACCTGTATAAGGGAGAGGCCTGATATTTGCAACACCAATATTGCTGGATTGCCTGAGGTGCCACCTGATCTTCAGTAGTGGGCAATCATGCACTTTTAAAAGGTTAAAAAAAAAAGTATCCTGTTGCCTCCTTATGTGATCCTTTCTTTCACAGCTGCAGTAAGTATAACATAATTCCTATGAACTTTTTATTATATGAACTATTGGGATGGATTCATTAGGGGTTTTTCAACCATAGTTTGTTTACTAAGCTTTAATGTCCTGGTTTCCATACGGTGCCAAGCCAGAATGGGTAGTTATTCTCATTGTGTGAGCCCAGTTGGACGATTGAATGGATTAAAAAAAAAAATCTGTAAATGGTCAGGCATGGATACTGGATTCTTGGATCAGAAGCCAAAGGCGCTCTGAGTAGATTGGCGGGACAGACAAGCACTCTAAACCGTTGACTGCCAATATGATTTTTGTTCAATTAGGCCACCTGGAGAGCAAATCCAGTGTCAAGCGTGTCCTAGGTATCACCACCGTGCTGTCATTGGCCTACTCGGTGACACAGGTAAGCATCATCAAGGCAGAAGCACCTGCCTGTCTGGGTTATGTACTCAAAAGAAGGCAATTCTTTTGGTGCAGAATTCTAGGCAATGGTTTAATCTCAATAAAACTGGAAGCCTCATAACAAGATATATTTTGTGGTAAGTTGGGAGGGGAAGTCTTCCTGAATGTTATTTTGAGTTCAGGGATAGCAAGTTCATATGTTCCACTAAGCCATGGTTGGTTTAATCATAGTTTATTGACTAAGCCACTATGACACACATCATGGTGCACAAATCACACTGGCTGGCTTTGCATGAAACACTATGAGCTGTCGTTAGTACAAGGTTTAGCTTGTCTAATGCTGGTAAGAATGAAGGCAACTAACATGCAAACCATAAGATATTGAGAGAGTTGAAGTAGAAGCCAGCAGTTCTCAGGCCAGAGAGGGCAGTTATGTAAACATACAACTGCTTGCCTCCTAGGCCATCATGCACTGTGCCAAGACTCCATTAATTTGTGGGAAGGACAGGAGAAAGAAGCAGCGAGTTAAAACCATCATGGCTATAAGGGACATCAGATCCTTCTCACTGGCAGTGGACAACCACCTCTTTCTGCTGGTTTTAACCTATAAAGCTTTTGATGCTAGGTTACCTTCAGGACTGCATTGGTCCTCTGAGTTGGTCCAACGCTTTGATCATGCCAGGAGAAGCAGCTAGTTGCTTCCCGTTTTCAGGTGTTGGGGGGGTGGGGGGTGGGCAAAGCCCGGAAGTGTTTTTACATGACATGGCTGACTTTCTGGAGTGGCCTCCTGTTGGAGGTCTGCCTATCTGCTTCTGGAAAAAGTTTAAAATGGAGCTTTTCTGGAGGAGTTTGGGGTTTGGATGCCAGGTATTACTTTGGGATGTTTTAATGTATTTGTGAGATATTTTTGTATGATTATTGTGCTTTGTTTGTTGTGAGCCGCCAAGGGTCTTCTACAGTTGTGGTGGGATATACATCTGATAACAAACAAGCAAATAAATAGATTGTTTTGTATGACCTCATTTTACCTGTCATAAAGATTCTTTTCCAGCCTTCTGCCTGGTATAGACTAGGAGCAGATGTAAAGTGTGTAAAATCAGGAAATCTATGACTTACTGTCAAATCCTGTTCAGGGTTAGGGTTATGTTAAATATATAATGTTGCTTATATTGGTGCCATTTTCTTCTACCATAATTATTGTGGCTTTTATATTTTACCATAACAACATGGGAGCGACCTCAGGTACATTAATGGAACCTCATTTGTCTTTGTCTCTATGCTTGGGATTAAATCCAAAGGCTAACATTCTTCCAGGTTCAGCAAATATTCAGAAGGTTCCATATTGCAAAACTGGCTGAGAGATGGTGTGATACAAAGAGCTGGCTTTACAGTAAGGCCTCTCCTTCAGCACTTCAGGCTGAAAATAGGGGCATTTTTGTAAATATTTACAGTATGTCCTGATTATCCTTTCTCACTGCTCCCCATCAATTTTCAGGGAACTCTGGAAATCCGTTATCCTGATGCCCAGCTCTCAGCAGAAGATTTTAATATTTACAGCCATGGAGGAAGGCACTTCTGGCTTGCCAGCTCTTGTTTCTTCTTTCTGGTAAGAAGGAAAGCAGCCCTTTTGATCACCAGAACACTGGCACTTGTCCCGGATAATTAGTATTGCCTTTATTTAATCTTCTGATTAATATTTTGTAAATACAGCAATATAGTCCCAAAGAAAATAAGGCAAGATCTTGAATGTTCTCTTGTCTGCCATTAGTAGCCTCTACATCCAGCCATCTGCTGTTTCTCTTCATGACAGGTATATTCATGTGTGGTGATGCTTCCAAAAACTCCCTTGAAGGATCGTATTTCTCTGCCCTGTAAGTAACTTTTCTGTCTTCGAGCTAGTATAGTTCTTCTAGCTTTGCAGGTGTTTCAAACCAATGTTAGGGAGTGTGTGGTTTCCAGAGGCTGGCTGCTGCTATCTTGCAGATCAAACCCACGCATCTTCTCCTTTAAAGGTCCAGGGAAAGTTGCATGTATAGCTGTGACAGCACTGAATCTGCTCTTCCTTGAGATAACTGATAAGAGAAGCATTCTCCAGCCTGGGGGAAGATTGTTGTAGAAGTTGGCAGTAAGTGCAGTCACCCAGCTACTTGGCCTCAGGGCCTTCCAATAAGTTTTTTTTGCACCTGTAATTTCATGTTTGACTAAGAGAGAGAGAGAGAGGGAGAAATAAGAAGTATTACAAAGTACAAGGAGCTGCTGCCAAGCTCCCTTGCATCACCCTTCCTGGAAAAAGCAAATATTGTAGTACAATGTGAAATCTGCATTAGAGCACTTAATTTGGAGTTTCTTGATTTCATACGAGGTAACATCTTGGTGAGAAAAACAGCTGTGCAATATGTGCTTTCAAATGACACCACTTTTCCTGCCTTCAATTCTACAGTTTTAAACTGTGGTTCCACATAGCATGAAATATGTAGTTGTTGGTCTTGGTTAACTTTGTTATAAAGTTAACATTCAAGTGCTGTGGAAGAAATGAAATGGATGAGTGCCATTCAGGATGGCCTTTGAGATCATAATAGGAAGAAACAGTAGGAGAATGAGAAAATTCAAGTATGTTAAAATTGCACATAATTAGATGGCCTGGTCATAAATGGAAAGTGCTGTAAAATTGGCATTTTGTACTCAAGTGCTGTCAGTGCTGGGTTTTCAGAGCTCAGGTTTTTTTAATTCATCCAGTAAGTTGTTGCCCCAGATGTACATGTTATTGAATGCAAGCCCAGTGTCCTTGTCTCTTGTCTTTTTCCAGCAAGAAAGAGTTTCTATGTCTATGCAGGAATTCTTGCTGTGCTCAATTTAGTGCAAGGGATCGGCAGTGCTCTACTCTGTGCAGGTATCATCGAAGGCTTGTGGTATGTATTCTGAAGTCTGATACCGCCCTAATTTCAACCTGGTCCATCAAATGACGTTTTGGCGGAGACGAACAGTTCCAGCCAATTTTCATCCAAGATTAGCTTCCTTTCACTACTGACTCCAAAGTTGCTGAAGAACAACTCTTTTGCCATACCTATCGTGCCCTCTGGGTTGTCCCCATGGATCCTTTTTCCTGCTATCGTATCTGGGAGCCATCATCTCTCCTGTGGGCTCTTTCCTCCCTTTGATGGGGAGTGAATTCTGTTCCATAAAAGAAGAGTAATCACTGTAGGCTGATTCTTAGGCCTCAAGTCTTTCTCTCTGTTCTCTTATCTTTGTAAAGGGTGGGTGGGGGGAGTCATGACATTTAGGCCCTGTCACTTTGAGCACTGCTTTGTTTAAGTAGGCTGAAGCAAACAGTGAGCCAAAGTTTCCCCCCCTTATTTCACATGCAGGGAGAATGTTCTTTGGGGCCTGCAGTAATTCATCTGATGGCATGCTACTTTTTTGTAGTTGTAGTTGCCATGGCAAATACATTAATTTTCCCCCCTCATCTTGGGAGTGTGTGGGAATCTCCCTGTGGGTTTCCTAGGCCAGCAGCTCCTCCTTCCTTGGTTAATGGAGAGGCTGAGTGACATTGGAGCTGGGAGGGGATGGGCAGTCAATCTGATCCCAACGTTTTGTGTGTTTGGCCTTAGGCCAACCTCCCAACCATTTGGCTAGAGCAAGCAAGCAAGGAGAAGGCCAATTTAGGCCATGGAGGCAGGTCTGGTCCATAGGAGGGAGAAAGAAGAGCAGGAGAGTCCAAGGGAACTGGCCAGGGAAGACACCTTTTTTCCCCTGTGAAAGAGCTATTTACTGTTCTTCCTTGTGGATTCAGGGGCTGCACTCCCAACCACCTTGGGAGCATTGGCTCACTTCTTCTAAGGAGCCCGCTTAGCAGACTCCTCTGTAGGCTAGCCCAGTTAATAAAGCTTACTGCCAAGCAGTAGTAAAGTTAATGCAGCAACTGCTGCTAAACAAGCTGACAGAAGATGTGCAAAGCCCTGAGAGGCCCCATTAAGAGCCATTGTCTGGTTGCCTCAGTCGAAGATCCGGACTACCACGTGCAGCTTGTACTTGCCGTAAATCCCCCCTGCTCTGAATATCCTGTACTGGAGCATGGATTTAACGAAAGAGACAAACTTAAACCAGAAGTGAAGCAGGACTAGGTGCTAAATGGAGTGGAAAGGACTTGGACATAGCATTGGTCTTCTACAGAAGTAAGATTGTTAGCATGAATTCACAAACTAAGCTTCTCATGGAAAATAAACCAGAAAAGGAAAAAGCAAAAGGAATCCCAGACTTCCTTGCCATGCCTGTGGTCAAAGCACTGAAAAGCATGAACTGTTGAAAAATACTAGTTTTTAAGGAATGTCATCTAGTGGGACCCAGGAAGCAAGCCGCCTCAGTTGCAATTCCTATCCCAGTGTTTCTCATCCTTGACAACTTTAAGATGTGTGGACTTCAACTCCCAGAATTCCATGCTGGCTGGACAATTCTGGGAGTTGAAGTCCACACATCTTAAAGTGGCCAAGGTTGAGAAATACTGGCCCATCCTCTGGAACAGCATCTCCCCAGAGATTTGCTCGGCTCCAACCCATCTGTCTTCGAGAAAGCCCTAAAATGGTGGCTCTTTCCTCAGGACCTGGGTTGGGTTAGCTGGCAGGTTGGGGGCCGTGGGGAAGGGTGGTTTTTTTTTTTCCCATTTCTTGGTTTCAGGGCAACTGCGGGTTTTTAAAAATATATAATGTTGTTTTTTCTATTTGTAATTTTGTGAAGCTCCCCCCCCTCCCCAGTCATTTATGGAATGGGCAGCTTAGCAATTGGGAAAATAAAATAAAATAAAATAAAATAAAATAAAATAAAATAAAATAAAATAAAGTAGCTTAGACAACAAACATGACTTTCGGTAGCCGAAGGCCCAGTCCCTTTAAGCCTAGGGAAGCTGGATGTGCTTTTACTCACTTTGTGGCACAATAGTAGCATTCATTTGTTCCCTAGTAGTTGGGTGCAGATATTCTTACAGATATTCTCACAATATTGTGATATGTGTCAAGGATATTTTTTCCACAAGTTTGAAGAACGGATAGAGATTTAGCAATTGCTGTGCTATGGTATAGCAAAAAAGGAGACCTGATGGCCCTAGGCATTGTTTGAGGAAGCATCCGGTGCAGTCACTGGACTGTGTTTGGGGCCCCTTTTCCCATGGGCTATGTAAACAGTGGGTGACAAAAGGCGCAACCCTTTGTGGTGAAGCCCTGAAGGTAGGCGCTCTGACCTTGACTGCCTTTGAAGGAAGGAGGTAGGCCTGGGAACGGTCCCCTATGAAAGCATACATTTACTAAGCTCTTTTTTCCTTGGCTTCCCAGCTGTCAAGCAATACAGCCCCTTCCTGAATCCCAGGCCCACAGCATAAATGTTAGCAGGGTAGAAGCAGATGCTAAATGGTTTTCTGTTTCATCTGTTCACAGCTGCGTGGATGCCACCACCTTCCTCTATTTCAGCTTCTTTGCTCCACTCATCTACGTGGCATTTCTGAAAAGTTTCTTTGGGTAAGTATCTAAACTTTTTCATTTGTTTTATTATAGCCCCTTAATCTTGTTTTTGGTTATGTGTCCCGGGAAGTTTAGAGAACAACAGGCAGATAACTCCCTCAATGTAATTAAAATGAAACTTCCAATAAGAGCAATGAGAACAGGGATTTAAAACAGCATATAACTCAGTAAGATCATCCCAAAGTTTAAAATCATGTAAGCAGCACTTTAGCAAAGTCTTTTTTTTTAAGCAGAGTAACCTGAATTGAATCATTAGTTGGATAATTTATTGAACTATTTTGATCTATCCTTTCTTTAAAAAGTTAGAATATTTTAGTTGGGCTATGTAACTTAATATATAATTAATATATTAATTATCATTGAAAAATAAAATATAAGATGAAATGGTGAAAAAATACAGTCAGGTTGCAAGTAAGTTTATTTGTCAGGAAGAGATGTATATAGGTAGTTTTTGGTTTCCCCTCCCCTTTACACCAGTGTTCCTTAACCTTGGCCTTTTTATGCTGGCTGGGGATTTCTGGGAGTTGAAGTCCACGCATCTTAAAATGGCCAAGGTTGAGGAACACTGCTTTATGCCTTATTTTGCTCTGTGAAATGGAGATAATAAAGCCATTTAAAAAAAATTTAAGGTGAGGCTTAGCTAAATTGTTGAGCAGAATACTACAATTCTAATTCCCAGGGTTAGTAGCTTCTGTGGAGTCGTTGGGGTTCTCTGAGCTTGGTTGTTTCCTTGCAAACATTTCGTTACCTGGCTAGGTAACACCTTCAGTGCTAGCCGGGTAATGAAATGTTTGCAAGAAAACAACCAAGCTCAGAGAACCCCAACGACTCCACAGTTCAACCCTGAGCTACACATACTCGCTTCTATTGGTTAGTAGCTTCTGTTCTTAAAAGTACCAGGATTTCTTTTTGCCAAAGTGTTCTAAAAGGGTAACTATTGAATATAGTCTGCCATCTGGTGGCCACATGGGGGAATTGAGAAATACTTGCAATAATTTGATTTGCTCTTAAACTCTGGTGATTAATTATTCTATCAGTTTTATGTCCAGGCTGATCTGCCAGGTACATGCACAGGTTGCACATTTTGTATAGCCAGCTTTTGATTTGCTGGAAATGTATCTGTAGTGTTGCTTAGCAAAAAGGAAGAGTGTTCCTGAATTTAATAAACACATTTCATCAGCTGGAAATCCCTCTTTTGCTTAGCTATTAAAAGTGCAGGAGCTCAGCCTTTTTTCTTCTTCGCATAGCTCTTCCTTGTAGCAAATACCATAGGGGAAAAGGGCCACAGGTATACAGGTAGTCCCTGGGTTAAAAACTCCCAGTTTACAGATGACCCATAGTTAAGGACAGAGCCTATTGAAGCAAATTTTGAGTTAAATACACAATGATTCAAGTTAAATACACAATGGTTTGAGTTAATTACACAACTCTACTTATACAGTATCTTACAATAATTCTGTTCCAGCTTACATACAAATTCGACTTAAGGACAGACTTTGGAAACGGAACTTGTTCTTAAACTGGGGACTACCTGTATATCATTTTTTCAGCTGAATGTTGTGGTAATTAACTAAGAATATAAAAAGGTGCCTTCTGGAAGTGTGGCTTTTTTACCACATTATTGCTTGAGGGAACATTTTATTTTATTATTATTTATATAGCTGCCCATCTCATATATATATGACTCTGGGTGGCTTATTCTGGGTGGCTTCAGTTTTAATTAAAATATATATACCACAATCTCTAAAGCAAGCAAAGCATTAGTCCATTTTGTTACTTGATGAGTGAGATACAAGTATTTTTATGCCTGTTAAAG
Organism: Liasis olivaceus; assembly: GCA_030867105.1. Classification (NCBI taxonomy): domain Eukaryota; kingdom Metazoa; phylum Chordata; class Lepidosauria; order Squamata; family Pythonidae; genus Liasis; species Liasis olivaceus. The sequence continues at coordinate 43,880,541 of CM061348.1, read as the reverse complement.
CTAGATAATATCCAGAGCTTCTTTACTCAGTGCTAGGGATGTAGTTGAGAAAGCACATCAAAATTTACCTTAATTCAAATAAAGACATTTTGATTTAGGCATTTGATTCTGTTATGATTATCAATCAATGTTACTACTAAAGTAGTTAATATATAAGAAGATGCCTTTTTACAATGCATTTTATATATGCCTGTCCAAAAGCAAATGCCACTGAATTCATTGGGGACTACACTTAGGTTAGTGAATATAGTATTACAACTTTTGGGGAACATCCAGGTTTGTTTGTTTGTTTGTTTTTAAAATATGTTTTAAGTAATATTTATTATATTTTATATGTCTATTGCATTTTACCCAAGAAGTAAAAAAAAAACCCCTAGTAATAATTTTTATATATTAGTGAAATTTTATCTTTATATATTTTATTACATTGATATATTGGTGAAATTATTTTTGGGTAACGTCATGTGAGACAATGAATATCTGCTGGTGCTTCAATAGCCATGCTGCTTGCTTTGTGTTACCAAACAACATTTACTTACTTACCAGGGCTTGGACAGGACAGGACAGGACAGGACAGGACAGGACAGGACAGGACAGAATAGCATAGCATAGCATAGCATAGCATAGCATAGCATAGCATAGCATAGCATAGCATAGCATAGAATAGAATAGAAAGATTTCTCAGACTTGACTGATGTTTAATTTTGAATTGAGTAGCCCTTTCCATGGTTTTGGTTTTAAGAATGAATTTCCTTTCCATTCCATTCCATTCCATTCCCTTGATATTGAATCATTCTGAACAACCAAGGATTCCCCACTACATCCCTAATACAATTTTTTATGTCTGCACATATATATTCTACTCTTATGCCTCTGTGCAGAGTATTAAAGCAATTCTGAGTCTGTATAAAATAGGAATATCTACAAGATGTATAAGCCCTAATGAGGTTTTGTAGCTTGGAGCATAGGCTATAGAATGTCTGGTAGTGATGGGAAGACTTAAAGTATTCTTAATATGTTTATTTTAATTCTTATTCTGGGTTTCTTCTATAGAAAAGATATTTGGCTACTGTGAATATATACACTTCAGGAAGGGAGGCAATATTAGATTATAATAATGTGTTCAGTTTGGCATCCTCCAGATATTTTTGATCACAATTGCCAAAATCCTTAGTAGGCATGAGTTGGAAATTCCAAAAGTTGTCATAGTTAATAGTAATTACTTTTTACTTTCTTACTGAGTAATGCTGGGATGAAACTCAGTTTCTGAAGCATTTTATTTGTCCTGCCTCCTGTCTTTCCTTTAATGTAGGAGTAGGAAACCTATGGCTGTCCAGCTGTTCCTACTCTACAGAATTCATCATCCCTGATTACTGATCTTGTTGGTATAATTTGATGGAAGTTAGAGACAGACAGCAAATCCCATGCCCTGTGCTTTATTGAATCCCATATTGCAGGTGGCACTTTGCAGGAAAAACTATGATGCTAGTTCTTAAATCAACAGATCTTTCATTTGAAATACAGGTAAAAGAGAGGAGGGAAGAGACCACAACACAAGGAGGCAAAAATAAATAGCAAAGTATTATGCTGAATTCTGGATTTTCCTCATAATTGTAATTATGAATAAAGGAACAATATGGCCGATTACTGTTTATTTCAGGAATTGTGTGCCATAGGTTCTCTTCCTACACAGAATTAGTTTTGTTTCTCCTTTTATGTCTAATTACTGCAGGTCTGAGCCAAAGATCCTCTTCTCCTATAAATGCCAGGTGGATGAACCTGAGGATGTCGATGTGCACCTTCCCCATGCCTATGGAGTAACCAAGAAAGAAGGCCTGGATTCTGGCTTCTATTCCAGCACTCAGATTGACACCACAGCATACTTAGATGATGTTGCTTCCATGCCATACCATGTGGGCAGCATCAATAGCATTGACAGTGATCGTTGGAAAGCCATTAACTCCTAAAGGCAAATGTGGTTGAAAGAATATCTCTCTCTTGCTCCCACTGCTTCATTCAGATAACCATTTGGAACTCTAATGTGTTTGTCTTCTCTTTCCTTTGAGGTGTTCTTTTTTTAAAAGATATTTAAATTCTGTATGGAACATAAAATTGGCAACTATGGTCTTCCTGGAAGGACAGTACTCATCCTCCTGAGACAACATATAGGTCAGCTTCATTTCAGACATGCATAAATGCTGACTCTTCATATTCTTAGCATTCCAAATACAAATGGTTAGGCCTTTGTCACCTTTTGTTGGTGATAAAATGCTCATTCAACCAGAATATTGACTGTTCTTTTGAAGAGACATATACATACATACATACATACACACACACACAATCTGAAATTAAGATTGGATGCCTTGTTCACATTTTATTTTTTTAGGTTTGATTTAGTTACAATTTATGTTCCCAACAAATCCAAATTCCCAGCAATAACCTTCACTCTGGAATTGGAGAATAGCATTGTTCCCACATTTTGGGCAACTGAAGTTTGGTAGAAGTGGAGGTGAGAGAATTCTAGAAGCTTTTGAGCATCTCATAATTCTTCACAGGGAAGCTGGGAGCATATTGTATTTTTTTTTTAAATCTTATATATATAGAAGGAGAGGGAAGAAAAGTAGCCAGCAAGGAAAGGTCTCTGGAACATGTTGCTGTGCAACTAAACTACTGTGATTCATTGACATGCAGGCATGAGTTTCATACACTGTATAATTTTAGAATGAGAATGTAGCCAGGTCAATTTTAGAGTGAGAATGTAGCCACATCAACATTAAGGCCAACAGCACTCCTGAGCAAATGGGATTGGGTAGGGAGGATGGTTGGAGAACATGGTTTGGATGGTAGTTCCAAAATGGAGAGGACAGAAGAAACAGAAATGTTTCAGGAGCCTTCTTTAGACAGCTTGTTATTGATGTTTGGGGTGGCATCTAAGTAGAATACAAACCTGAAGTGACTATGAGGTCTAGTTTTAAGACAGGCTATTTATAATACCTATTGTGTTCTGTGCCTTAAGGTTAAGGTTAGGACTGTATTATGAGGATAGTGTTCTGACCTGGTTTTTCTGAAATCTCTGGTGCCACTTGGCTGATGATTGTGTTGATGTTGGTAACACCTGAATTTTGTAGCCTTCTGAGGCTTTTCTGTGCGATTAGTAAAGCAAAAGAATGTTAATTTCTTCAATTATAATCAAGATGTTTCTGGAAGGGGAATAATCTAATATGGGGTTGGCTTCACTTTGGAGGCAAGAAGAAAAATTAGAATATCTAAAACCTGAAAAGCTTGCATTTTGTGTCCTTGCATCATGCCTAGCTTTTGTTGCTGTGAATGTTCTTGCTGTAAGGTTAAGTGGAAAATGCAAAATTATGGGAACCCTTAATAGTGTGTGAACTGTGGATAAAATTGTTTGAATAGAGACTGGCTAGAAGGCAAGTGTAGGCACAGCTAATTGGATTTAAAATTCCACATATTAAGGGTGACAAAGCAGAGTGACTTCTGTTGTTGTTATGATGGCATTAATTCAGGATCATCTATGCTACAAATGGATGAATAAGGTTAGGATTCCAGAAATTCACAGCAATTTTCTTTGGAATCAAGAGGACTTGCTTTAGGAGAACCTCTTTAGAACTGAGGTACAAACAGAAAAACTAATATTTTGTCTCCTAAATGCAGACATGTCTTTCCATTTGTCCTGAAAATTCTGCCATTTGCAATTTCTGCCTGCCAAGCCACACCAAAATTTACATGATAACAAGACCTTGATTTTAAGACTTTCAAAATTACTTAAAAAAGAAAAAATCCAGAAAAAGAAGACTCATGCTCAAAACTATTTGGATATGTGGTTAATGCAGATTAGCATGGCTGATGTGATAGAGAACAACACTTTGTCTTTAGTTTTGCTATTGCCCAGAGTAGCTGTTTCTAAACATCATAATTTGGTACTGTAATCAGACTTGCTGCTATTAGCAACATCATCATTTTTGTGACAAGAAATCTTACATAAAGTGTAATTGACATCTCATTAATCTTTATGGTGTTGGTTGGGATTAGGTTGGTAGAACCCTCTGTTCAGAAAAGGGAATTTATCGGAGCATTATGTGAGCTTGATCATATAAAACCTGTTTTCCCAGCCCCTTTGCTTCTGTTTCCTGTTAACGGCAGAGGAAGGGCACAAGGCTGGAGAGGGTCAGTGACGTCATGCAAAACAGTTCAACCATACCCCCCCCCCCAATATCTTCACTCAGTTCAGAACATAGAAACTCCTGCTGTAAATCAGTAGGAACCCTTGACAACCAGACAACCGACCAGTGTTTGTAAATGTATTGATTCCCTACTTCTATAGGGTACCCCAATCTCTCCTTCCCAGCCAGCCTAGCCCAGCCCAATATCCTTACATAGGCTATTCTCACTAGAGTTGATTAGTGTTATAGGCCAACAGACCTGGGAGGAATAAGGTTGGAGAAGGTTTTCTGCACCTTAATATGGGTGCATGTGCAAAATGAAAGAATTCTTAATATGAAGGTGGATATCCTGGGTAATGTGGATCAGGGTGAGATGACATTTCAGATACTTTTGTTAACTGTGTTCTGCATCAAATACTGGCCAGTCACTCAGCTATGATTACTTTTCCACTGTAGAATCTTCTTCATCACCCCAGTTACTTTATTGTTAAACACCTCTTCTATATATCTACCTTTGTCTTCTGCTGCTGAGGAAAAACTGCACTAAGTGAAGGAATTGTCTCCTTCCAAGCATACTGATTTTAAATGTGTATATAGATATGCCTTCCATGTCCAGAGCAAAATATCATCCATAAGCAGACAATGTTTGTGAGGGTGATTGTATTGCATGTGTCATGAAATGTTGGAACAAAGTTTAAAAATAAAGCTATGTATATTTTTGTCTGTAAAATAAATGAACTTTGACATAAATGAAGACATCCCTCCCACCATAGAAGCTCTGCCTGTGTGTCCCCATATTTTTCTGCTAATCTTTTTCAGAACTAAGGTAGCCTGCTAGTAATGAAATGCTTTTACTTTGAGGAAAATAGTCATTGTTAAGTTTCTTTTTGGCTAGGTTTTAGAGCGGTGTTTTTCAAACTGGGATCACAACACACTTTCAGATAGGTTTCAGTGCCACATCAACCCCAAACTAACATTGGTGGTTTGATACTGTTTTAAATTTTATTAAACAAATGTCCTTGAAGAAGAACAACCTTAAACCTTGTTATTTATTTAAACATAAATTGGTGAAAGAAACAATGGCTATAATATTAGTTTTAGGATTCACATGAGGTGAAACTGAGATCCAGTTTAGGTTGCTTAGCCAGATATAAAGAGATTATGGTAAAACTATTTTTTCTTCCCCAATGCTTGCTTTGAGTAACTCCCGTTAGTTCAATAAAGTGAACTATTTTTGAAATGCCTCTCTATTTATTAAACTTGTCCTTCATCTTTGTGGATACTAAGACTGTAGAAATATAAAACGTTATGATCAATGAAAAAAGACAGGAGGTTCACTGGAACATAATTAAACATGTGGGTAAATGAAAAAGTGTGAAATCAGTAGTTGCCTCATCAATGCTGACTGGGAAACTACAACTGAGAAAGCAAACTCTTCTTTAACCATAATAAACCACACCACCTCTGATTACCTTTGGCCACTGGATACAAATATTTAGGCTTTAAATTAAACAGTAACATCTTGAATGGGGTTTGAAAATGAACAGACAGCTAGTGTTTTATAACTTGTTTGCTCCATTATGACTCTGAATGGCACAGAATATAAGTTCAAGACAATATAACATAAACAATATAAAAATAGTATCAAAGCAAAATAAAATAATTTAAAAATGTGTTTCAGTCTGGCTGTTCTGATTAGATTTCTGCTTCCCAGTTATTTTGGCTGGAAGGAAGATGGAATATGTATCAAATAACAGTAGCCATTAAATTCCTAACTTTTCACTGATCATATTCTGTATGTTCTGCACTAGCTGAAGTTTCCAGGTTGTTTTTAAGGCCAGCCCCATTTAATAATATAGGAAAATATTCTGGTTGGGAATTTTATTTATTGAATTTACAGTATATGGCTGCCCAACTCAAACTCTGATTCTGGGCAGTGTACAATACACAAAGATACCAAAAACAAAATAATACCAACTAAAACAGATTGGGTACTCAAATTTATTGCATGCTTCCAGATAGAATCTCTAATCATCCTGACCCAAACACCTGAGAAAAGAGCCCAGATTATATTGCTCTTTAAAGGCCTGCAACATCAGGGCCAACTGTACTCAAGGAACACCACTCTTGGGTGAGCTGCATTGGCTCCCAGTCTCCTGGGTGCAATTCAAGGTACCGGCTATCATCTTTAAAACCCTACGTGGCACAGGGCCAGGTTACTTGCGGGACCACCTCTCCCTGGGGGTATCTGCCCATCCTAGGTTAGATGGGGTGGGCATGCTCCAGGTCCCCTCCCTTAAATATTGCCACCTGTTGGGACCTTGGAAGTGTGCTTTCTCAGTGGCCGCCCCAGCCCTTTGGAACAGCCTCCCACCTGAGATCAGAGGGATCCCTACCCTTTTGGGTCTCTGGAGGGTGGTGAAAACCTAGCTCTTCCCCAAGCATTGGACTAGGATGAGGGTTGAGCTGGGAGGCTGTTTGGTCTGGCACCTGGGCAGGTGCGGGGAAGGGTACCTTTGTTTTTAGCTATGTTTTTAATGGATTGTTGTGAGCTGCCTAGAATCATTATTTGGCCAAGTAAGTCCTGTAAATAAATGAAAAATAAATGTGGTGGTATAATTCCAGAGAGCAGGCACCATCATGGAAAAGGCACGCCTCCTAGGTCCCACAAGATGACATTGTTCCAAGGAGAGGAGCTGTGCCCACCCTATTGGAGTGTGTGGGACAGGGAGATACCTTTGGAAGAAGGTGGCCCACAAATAACCCAGTCCCGTGCCATGTGGGGCTTTTTGGGTGAGAACCAGCACCTTGAATTACACCTGGAAGCTGATAGAAAGCTAGTGTAGCTTGCAGAATTGTGGTGTTGAGGAACTAGCCATGCTGCTGCATTTTGGACCAGAATTGTCTGGAATTGGGTGTTTTTAAATCTATGTAAATAAACTGCCCTTGGAGGAAAAAAACCCACTGTAATTATGTAATTGATGATTTTATTTTACACACACACACACCACTGTAATTATGTAATTGTTGATTTTATTTGATGTGTGTGCGCGCACGCGCACACACACACACACACACAATGCTATAGGCAATAGCTAGCCCTTTCAATATTGAATTCAAATGAATTTTATCATACTTTTCATGTTTAATAAACATTGGAAGTTTTCTTTATAGTGGTTGCTATGGTGATGCAAGGCAAAGTCCCTTTACAGATTAAGAAATAAACCCTTCCTAAACCTACAATTAGCTACTTCATGTATTCAAACAGATAACAAATATTCTATTATTTTGCATTGGAGACAATCAGCTTTCATTATAATACAACAGCTAAATATTTCTGCTTTGAATGTGCCTTGCATTTGAAACTTCAATTTTTTATTCATTCCTTTTTGAGGTGCTATCAGGAACAACAGAATCTAATAAAAGGCATTTATATTTACTATGACTTCCTAAGCATTCTGGTAGCCATACACTGTACCAGTACCCAAAATATAACAATTATTTTGTCTGGGAATAGGCACAAATGTTCCTCCTTCAAGCTTTTTTAGCCAAGATGTTTTCATCTATTATTAATTGATAGACCGATTTTAATTTAGAAAAAAATAAAGCTCTGTTGCACAGGACAGCAAAAGTTTGGAAGCTCAGAAACAAGAAAGGATTATTTTCATCAGAGAAGGAAGCTAAAGCATTTAAATGGAAACATCTCAGTAACAACTGTATTTTATGAATTACAGAACAAGATCAACCATTGTGTTTGTCTCAGTAGTTGAAATGCATTCTGAGACCCGGTTTTAATCATGCATTTTTAAAAATATTTTTATCCCACTTTTTTTTTTCATATACAACTCAAGGCAGCAAGCATACCAATACTCCTTCCTCCTCCTATTTTCCCTACACAACAACCCTGTGAGGTGAGTTGGGCTGAGAAAGAGTGACTGGACCAAAGTCACCCAGCTGGTTTTTCATGCCTAAGGTGGGACTAGAGCTCACAGTCTCCTGGTTTCTAGGCCAACACCTTAACCACTACACCAAACTGGTTCTCCCCTAACAAGACCTGATTTAAATGATCATCTATCAACTAAGACAGTAATTAAAGTAGATTTCATGGCTATGGGCTTTTCAGTCTTCTCTACTCCCGATTTAATATATTTAATATATTGCCTGTTTTTTGGTGACATTTTGATTAAGTTCGAATAAAAGTGTTATTTGGATTTTGGATCATTTCCAAAATGCTTTTCCCCTGACTTAACTAAATGAGTTGTTTTTGTTATTGTTCTGGGTGGTGGCAGTCTGATGCATTTAGAAGCAGTATTTGCCCAACTAATTTTCCTTTGGCAATGAAGACTGTCTTAAATTCAGGGCTGTTTCCCTTTCAGGTAAATATAGTATCTAATAAGAGTAGGTGCACATCATGTGGAGAACACATCGATTGGTTCATTTATTTGTAAACTTTATGTCCTGCTTTTTTTCATACAGTAGCTCATGGTAGTATGTCCTCCTCCTCTTTTTCCCTGCAACAACAACCTGAAAAAGTAGATTGGGCTGAGAGAGAGTGACTGGCCCAAAGTCACCCAGTGAGCTTTCATGGCTAAAAGTGGACTAGAACCTGTCTCTCTCCAATACCTGACCAATATCTTCACCACTAACCACTAAATTAGCTCTACTACTTGTACTTTTAGTGTTGGAAAAGCCAATGTAATCGTACAAAAACTATTGCTCTTCTTCTGGAACTGTAATTATGGACAGCAGTGGCTGTGCAAATTATCCAAAGAAATAGAAGCTGTGGCCCTTCAGATGACAAATTTCGATTCAATTCAGTAGCCTTTATGGACAGAATTTATGCATGATGGTGTAATGCCTGAGGTGTCAGATTGAGACCTGGGAGATCCAGGCTGTGATGGAATGGAATTATGAAGGCCAGACTCAGGGAGGGAAGCATCCTCTTTCATCTCCTGAAGGGCGGGGAAGAGATAAGAGGATGAGGCTGGCACCTCCCTGAGGAATTCACTCTGTTGACTGGCTGACCCTGGGAACTAGTTTCAGTCTGGGAATATTCTTGCTAGAGGTTGTAGCTAATAAACATTGCTGAACTGAATCTGCATGGTCTCCTGGAGTTCCTTGGGCTAGGCCTGACACAGGCTCAAGTATAGACTCCATGTTAGAATTAGGTGGATAATTCAACTTTAGATAGACACTGTCTTATCAAATGATCCTACCTCACAGAGTTATGAGAAAAAAAATGGAAGAATTATGCCACCTTTTGCTCTTGAGGAAAGGTAGGCTATAAATGAACAAATGAATAATATGACTCCGTACACAACTTAACATAACAATCTACCAACATTTGGAAGGCCACAAATGTTTCATGCCCACAGATTTTATCTAGAATTGCATACAAAAATCACTTCAAATATTTAAAAAAATTATGAGGACCAACCTTGAGAGGTAACAATTTGGAATGTGGAGTAAGAGTTGTAATTGTTTATTATCATTTCCTCATTTTTTGTAAGTGAATTGCAACCTTCCGACAGACATTCTGTATAATTGCAGTTAATTTCAGTGTATAAAGTGTTCACTGAAATGCATGCTTATCTGAACATGCATTATTTAACTACTAGGTATTTGGACTCATCATATGGTTTTTATGTTTATTTTTTAAAATCCAATTGTTTGAACTTTCCAACTGTGTGAGATCACTGTGATGGAGGGATTTAATCCGGGCATTAAAGCTGAGATTTCATTCAACTAATAGTTAGAATATATATTAAAATGAAAAATAGAAACTCACTGTTCACATTATTCATATTTGAAAAATAAAAAGTAGGCTGGCCTGTTTTCTGTCCTCTCCCCTGCTGTACCTGTAAATTTACACAGGGTTTGCAAACCTTATACAATAGCGTGGTTCTGATAGGTTTCAGTGAAAAAAGGACAACGCAGAAATAGCTTCGCAAGGAATCCCCTTAACTCCCCAAAAGTCTAGTCTCGCTGAAAAGCAATTAAGATCTGCAACCTGCAGTACTTCCACCCTGAGAGAGAAGTGTCCTCCGCCACCTGAAAAAAGCCCAAATTCCTGGATGCGCCTCATCTCCAGACCAATCGCTGAGGCAAACCTAACCGTAAGCAAGTGTCGCTTCTGAGTCATTTTGTCCCATTTCGTTCAGCGGCGGCAGCAGCAGCAGCATCCTTGGAGGGGCATATGGAGAAGGAAGACTACAGCTTCCAGCCTGCTTCGCGGCCCGCCTCCAAGACCGCGTAGCGCTATTGGAGACTTTCTCCGCGGCCGCCAACCAGGAGCGAGTTTATAGGCCGGTGCAGCGGAGCGTGTTTGGGTATCTGTCTTGATTTTGAACTCGCCTCCGAGTTTTGTTTTTTCGGTTGGTGCTATGGGGGGTAGCGAGAGCACCCACGGCAGCAGGAAGGTCTCCTTCGAGCTGGATGACAACGAGCAAGTTCGGGTGTTGCAGGGCATCCGGGTGAGTGGAGGCTCTCCCTCAGGATGCAGGGAGGCTCCCCGCGGGCAAAGGACTCGGAGGATGAGAGGGGATGGACGGGGTTAGAGGGAGGGGCGGCGGGCTTTGAACCGCAAGGGCGATTCTGATTTGTCCTCCCCCTCTCTGTCCAGTAAGGTCTACTTAAAAATAATTCATTGCAGAGTTCTTGTAGGTTTTAACAGGAGTGCGTCTTGTGGACTTTAGCTTTATGAATTAACATTTTGACCAGTCAGTAATTATTTATTTTATGTGTTTGTAACTCCTTTAGTATCAAGAATAAGGCACTGAATCTCTTGTAATTTCCAGATGATAGATACACAGGTAACACATACGTAGTAATTAAGTTACTCTCTTTCCTTGTTCATGGCTCATGCTAAAACAGAATTTATTGTTTCAGGTTTTGGATTAATAATGTGTGAATGTATCCATAGTGCTTTATCACCTAGCAAAACATAACTTTAAGGAAATGTGTGAACTTAAGCTTTCTTACCTTCCAACTCTTCTTTTTATTTGGGCTAGCTTTCTGAAGATGTAGTAAACAGGATGAAGGAAAAATGTGAACCTAAACAGGACCAGCAATTGCCAGGGAAATCTAAGGTGTCCACAGGTATTGCATGCCTTTTATTTAAGGAATGATTTATGAATTAATGAATCTGTTCCATACTACTAGAAACATATTCTATGTTGAAATATTTACATGAGTATATGTCATCCCTCCCCACGCCCTAATAATGTGTATTGTTAGATTTTCCAAACTTTGTAATAGCTTTTCTGTTGTGAGAATGAACTCTGCACAATTCCTGTTGGCACTCTGGAATGTTTCAGTATGTTCATAGTTCATAAGTAATTTATTCAGCCGATATTCTAGATTTCATAGATTTCCTTTGTTGTTGCATTTTTCTCCTGAAATAGATTGCTCTGTAATTTAGCTGAGTGGCTTTGCTTCTCCTCCCTTTATACCACATATAGAAAAGAAATGGGACATTTATTTTTCTGTAATAAGTATTTATTTTCATTTGTCCAGGGATCTGTCCACCTACCACAGAGAGTTTGGGTCAAAAGCCTTCTGAAGCAGAAGAGGATCTGTATAAGAGGTATGTTTTTTATCAAATGATCACCATCTAGATGGTTTTGTTCTGTTCTCTTAAAATGTATTTTAAATTTTATTCTATCAGACTAATGGAAAAAAAAAAAACACATTCAGCAGTATTAACAGTGTAGATAACAGCAAAATTAATATAAAAAATAAAAAAATCCTGGAAAAAATTCATAAACAGAATACCCCCCCCCCCCAATTTGACCAATTGCCAAGTCCTCTTTTCTTGCCCCTTTGTTGAAAAAAATGCTGATTGACAAGTAACGTGTTAGTAATCCATTGTGGCAGATAAGGTATAGATTTTGCATTGACCTCACCTAGCGGCTTCATGTAAATGTTAAAAAGGAGAGGAGAGAGACCGAGCTCTGAGGAACCCCACACTGCAGGTGCCTAGGGCTTGACCTCTTCCCCACACAAACACCGACTGAAACTGGCCATGGAGAAATGAGGAGAACCACCCCAAAACAGTGCCTTCCATTCCTAATCCCTGAACTCAGAAGGATACCATGGTCAATGGTATCAAAAGCTGCTAAGAGATCCAGGAGGGCCAGGACAGTTGCACCACACCCATCCCGAGCCCTCCAGAGGTCATTCACAAACACTACCAATTCCATCTTGGTGCTGTACCCTGGGCGTTATCTAGACTAAAAAGGGCCCAGATGATCCGCTTCATCTGAGGTCCTCTAAAGCTGAGCGCCCACCACTGTCTCAACAACCTTCCCCTAAAAGGGAAGGTTGGAGACTAGATGAAAGTTGTAGAACATGGTTGGGTCCAAGGATGGCCTCTTGAGAAGGGGGTGCACCACTGCCTCCTTCAAGGCAGGAGGTACCTCCCCCTCCTACAAAGAGGCATTAACTTAGACCCAACCATATGCTAGCTCCCAGGAGGCCTTAATCAACCAGGAGGAGCATGGGGCCAGCACATAGATGGCCAAGCCCACAGCCACGAGGACCCTGTCCACTTCCTCAGGATCGACTGTCTGAAACTCCTCCCAGATAACAGGGTTCAGATGTGTCTCAGTCACTTCCAAAGGATCTGCCCAGCCAGAGTCCAACTCAGAGCAAAGCTGAGTAATTTTGTCTGACAGTTGCTGAGAATATTCTCCACAGCGGTCCTGCAAGGCCTCCTCCACTCCTCCTTACCCAGGAGGGACCTGGTCACCTGAAACAGGACTGCTGGGAGGATATCTGCAGATGCAACAAGGGCGGAGAAGTAAGAGTGCTTTGCTGCCCTTATTGCCACAAGGTAAGTTCTAATGAAAGCTCTTATCTCTGCTCGGTCGACAAGTCATGGATGAGCGGAACTTTATTACAGGCCAACCTGGTATTTAAGCAGTGGCAGCTGGTGTCCAGAGCCACCAAACCCCAGAACGTGGTACCGGGTTTAAACACTGGGGTTGCCTTCCCCAAGAGTGGCCTGCCCCTGTCTCCCACCATACCTCCCCATGCCTGTCACCACTGTAATGCCTTCCCTTACCCTTTCCCCAACTCCCTATCCAGCACCCCCTCCTCACCCCTTCCTCTCCCCAAAGCAATGGGATCCATCCAAACCCACAAAATTCCAGCCCATTAGTTTATTAAAACAGAATATTCCAGCTTTTTTCTTCCATGTTTTACACAGATTTCCAGGATCTATCTTAGTAAATCTTTTCAAATATATATAAAAATTAAGGATATTAATTCCTTAAGGAATTATAATTTTGAAGTTTGAGATTTGTCAGACCCAAATTGTGAACTCAAAAGATGTTTTAATTAAATATGTATTTCTTTATTTGACTTATGCCTACTGCAGTCAAAAGAGACTTTCAGTGATTTATAGTATGTCCATAAAAATACAATAAAATGTCCATGGTGTAATTGCAAAAATAGAAACCAACCAATCCCCAGTTATACATAACTCACACAATAACTAATAACATCAATTCATGTCCTAAAGGCTCTCCAAAGTAACTTGGTTTTTAGTAACATAAAGACAACAGCATTGGGCTAATCACATTTCTTAGGGGAGGCTGTTCCATAAGCAGACTCACCAACAAGAAAACAGTGCCTATTGAAATCCCTGCCCCTCACCTCATAAAAGCGGGGAAGCACAACTGGTTCTTTTAGGATATACAAGATGAGTGAGTTGAAACTGGTTGGAGAAGGTTGGGTCCAAACACACACAGTGATACAGAGAATTTTAAAGATTAATATTCAATTGAAACCAGAATTTTTCTTGCTGGGACTAATGGATAGAAAATTAGAAAAGAATTATTTTTGTATGTGATAACTGCTGCGAGACTATTGTATGCACAAAAATGGAAAGACTCTGAAATGCCCACAATGGAGATGATGACAGAATTAGCAGAGATGGCAAAATTGACTTGTCAATTAGAGAAAGGACAATAATCACATTTATTAGCGACTGGAAACCCCTTATGGACTTTTTGTTGAAAGAAGAAAAAAATGAACTTGTGATTTACAGGTTTGATGATTAAAAAGGGTAGATTATGAAAAGAAGGAAATTATATTGTAACCTTAGAGAGGGAGGGTAAAATGCGAATGTACTTGTAACTGCTGTTAAGATTAAAAGCAGTTTCTTTATAACTTTTTCATTTCTTTTTCTTTTCTTTTTTTTTCTATTTCTTTCTTTGCACCCTTTTTTCACCTACTTTACTTTCTTTACTCTTTTTCAAAATTCGTATTTTTATTTTTTAAAAAAATTCACACACAGACACACATATACTGTATGTGTGTGTGTGTATATACATATGTATGTGTGTGTGTGTGTGTATGTATGTATGTGTGTGTGTGTATGTATGTATGTATGTATGTGTATGTGTGTGTGTATATATATATATATATATATATATATATATATATATATATAAAGCAGCAAACTGGTTGGAGAGGGTGGTCCTGCAAGTAATCCAGTGCCAAGCTATATAGGGCTTTAAAGGTCAAAAACAGCCCTTTAAATTGCATTTAAGTCAGGGAAGCCAGTGCAGGACTTGGAGCATAGGTTTAATGTACTTGTGTCAGTGAGTACCAGCCAACAATAAAGCAGCTGCATTCTAGACCAATTGAAACTTCTGAGTGGTCTTCAAGGACAACCCCCTAATAGAGAACATAACAGTACTCAAATGAGTGTTGATGAGGCTGTGAGTTACTGTCACAAAAGTCTCATGCTCTAGATTTGTTTGCAGTTGGCACATCAGGCAAAGCTAGGCAAAGACTCTCTTTGTCATGGCCTTAACCTTCAATCAATCTTGAAGTAGTAGTCATTTTAACAACATTTATTATTTCTCATACATTCATAGGCATTTTAGCAAACAATTTCTGTCAATATTAAACTGAGATAAACAATTTGAAATATTTATACCAATGTAAAAATCTTATGGCATAATTATTCCTAGATATTTAAGAGAATTCAAACAATATGTAAGGCTTTTTTTTTTTGTTTAAAAAATCAAATATGAAGTTTATTACTCCAGCTACTTAAGCAGCCTTCTGTATCACTAGAGTTGTACATGCCCATATATTTTGATAAGAGCCCTGATAATCAGTAAAACATTACAATTTATTTTATTTATTTATTAATCAGATTTATATAGCCACCCATCTCATGAGAAGTGACTCTGGGTGGCATACAGTAATCAAAACAATACATATAT
Organism: Liasis olivaceus; assembly: GCA_030867105.1. Lineage (NCBI taxonomy): Eukaryota > Metazoa > Chordata > Lepidosauria > Squamata > Pythonidae > Liasis > Liasis olivaceus. Next base: position 43,865,117 of record CM061348.1, on the reverse strand, counting down.
AAAAAAGCAATTAAAAATATAAAAAGTCAGTATTAAAAAATAGAGATTAATTAAAACTAAAATATATATAGAAACCCTAGGCAGAGAGAGAATGAGTATATCTACCTCAATAGTGGAGCCATCTAGACAAATCTCTGGTTCCCTGGGACCCCCAGGCCTGGTGACATAACCAGGTCTTGAGGGACTTCCGGAACATGAAAAAGGGTGGAGCTAACTTAATGTCGCGGGGGGATATTCCATAAGGTGGGCGCCATGGCACAGAAGGCCTGCCCCCTGGGATCCACCAAATGTAGGTCCCTGGCAGATGGTATCTGCAGCATACCCTCTCTGCCAGATGTAATGGGCGGGCTGATATAATGGAGGAGAGGCAGTCCCTCAGATAACCTGGTCCCATGCCATGAAGAGCTTTAAAGGTTAAAACTAGCACCTTGAATTGGACCCAGAAGCAAACTGGTGCCCAATGCAGCTCACCGAGCAGAGGTGTAATATGTGCTGTCATAGGAGAACACATAACTGCCTGTGCTGCTGCATTCTGTGCCAGCTGAAGCTTCCAAATACTCTTCAAGGCAGCCCCATGTAGAGTGCATTACAGTAGTCCAATCTGGAGGTGACTAAGGCATGAGTGATTGAGCAGAGCCTCCTGATCCAGGAATGGGTGCAACTGGCACACAACCCAAAGCTGTGCAAAGGCCCTCCTAGCCATGACTGCCACCTACTCTTTGAGCAGGAGTCATGAGTTTAGGAGGACCCCCAGATTGCGCACTGGATCTGTCTGGGGCAGTGCCACCCCATCCAGCACCAAAGATGGCATAGTCCTAGAACCAGTATTCCCCAAACCCCAGAGTCACTCAGTCTTGCCAGGGTTCAGCTGAAGCCTGTTGTTCTCCATCCAGACACTCATAGCCTTCAGGCACTGAGAGAAGATGTTCCCGGCATTGCTTAATTTGCCAGAGGCAGAGATGTATAATTGGTATCAGCATACTGATGATACCTCACTCCATGGCGACAGATGAGCTCACCTGGCGGCCTCATGTAGATGTTAAAAAGGAGAGGGGAGAGCACCGAACCCTGTGGCACCCCACATAATAGGGGCTGAGGGCAGTACCTCTTCTCTCCAATCACCGACTGAAATCAACCCCAAAGAAAGGAGGCGAACCAGCACAACACTGTACCACCTACCCCCAATCCTCTGAGCTGATCCAGAAGGATACTATGGTTGATGGTATCAAAAGCTGCCAAGAGGTCAAGGATCTCTTAGGGCAAGGATGGATGCACAACTCCCATCCTGCCCATGCCAGAGATCATCCCGAATGATGCTGCCATTTCCTTCCCATATCTTGATCTGAATCCTGACTGAAAAGGATCCAGATAATCTGCTTCATCCAAGGTCCTCTGAAGCCGTTGTGCAACCACTTTCTCAACCGCCTTTCTCAGGACACACCTCTTGCAGTTAGCAGCTTTTCCTCCTTCAGAACACAGCACTTTTCTACTTACTTCCCCCTTTATCCTGTTGAACTCCCCCAGCAAACAACTGCTAGTTCTCCTTCTTCCCTCAATCAACAGTAATATGGCTGAAATAATAGTAAATCTATGTCACATAAAATCTCTGGAAATTGACAGAAGGAGTGTTTTAAAAGAGACTGCAGAGATATTTCAGAAGTTGATTTCAGAAGGTGTCTGATTTCACCTACAGTATATAAATCTCCAGTAAATGTCCATTGATAAAGAAGTTTGACAAAAGAATATTCTTTTATCTGGGAGAAGTGATTGTGCTATCTCAAATTATATGTTCATATATATATTTGTCAGACATGAGATATAAACAGCTAAATAAAAGATTAGGAAGAGTATAGAACAGAAACTGCTAAAGCCACTAAAGATATCCAAAACAGATAGTTTGCTCAGTTTTTACTTGTGTATAGTTCAAATAGACTTCATAAAGCAAATACTCAATAAGCCTTGGTATAGAAATGTGTGGCTTATTTGATTGTGTGAATACTGTGCTATGAAAAACTAACTGAAATCTTTTCCTATGATTTTTACCTGTTTTGACCTAGTGTTTCAGTGAAAAAAGGAAGATACTTCTTATTTCAGAAAATAATTTAAAGATGAATACCATGCATTTAAGTCTCTAAAAGATTAATCTCAAGGGAAGTTGGATGACATACCTCTGAAATTTGCAAGTGTGTCCATAAATCATTAAGTTAATAGTTTAAGTAAAACAAAGATATGCTAGGAGATTGTTGGAATGTAGAGCAGTTGCTCACAATTATATTGATACCTGTCGCTTGTCTGTTGTGATACCTATATTATGGAACAGCTTCCTCTAGAAATTAGGTTCAGCCTTCTGGAGGCTTTTAAAGAGCAAGCTTTCCCAGAGGGCCTCTATTGAATGATTGTGATTGTCATAACTTGGATTTTTTTTTATTATTAAGTACTATAATTGTTTTTGTTTTTATTAAACACTGTTTTAATGTTTTATTCTCTGGATATTTCTGTTGTATTTTAATCATTTGTAGGCTGCTATGAATTGTGAAGATTTAGTAGAATACAAATTTGATAAATAAATCCATGTTTGAAGATAGAAAAGTGTATTTATTTCTTCATTAACATAATTTTTATACCACTCCAATCTCACAGCTCTGAGCAGCATACAAGTATCTTAGTAGCAGTTTTACTATATAAGCAATTGCATCAGTGAAAACATTAGGGAATCAATGAAAGATGGCCATTTTCTTTCCATACTAGTTATCAAAGGCTCACTTTAACAGGAAGGTTTTCAGAAGCTTCCTAAGAGCCAGAAGAGAATGGGCCAAATGTCACTGCAGGGGCAGTATGCTCACAGAATTGTGGCCACAACTATGAAGACCTGTCTTCTGGCCCACGCCTCCTCATTTCATGTGGAGATGGTTCTCGGAGTAGGCCATCTCTTAATAACCTAAGAGGACAGGGTGACTCGTTTAGAATAAGGTTATCTGTAAAATAATCCAGAACCATGCTGTATAGTATTTTGATTTAATGACCAGATCTTCTAGAGTCTTCCAGTGTGATAGTCTATGCTCAACTGCATCCAGCTTGATCAGAAATTAATGGTTTTATTTTCAGGCAGCTTATAAAGACCGAGTTCAATAATTATGCTAAGCTGCAACATTGTTTGTTTAGGTTTGGCTTAGTGTATGTGTACAAGCAGTAATTGTGGCTTACTCGACAAATTATGGTTAAAACAAATCAGGTCTTACCACAATGAGCAAATCTAGTTTGACTGTAATGTTATTCTTTTAGGATTATGGTGCTGTAAAATAGTTGGCTCTGTATGTGTGTGTGTGTGTGTGTGTGTGTGTGTGTGTGTGTGTGTGGCTTCTTTGTTACTGAATCACAAAGCCTCATTTCTAAGCCAAAGAAGCAGTGAAATATTTCATAGTCCATGCATCTATAATATGTCTTATATCTTTTATTTTTCTCCTTGGAAAATGATTGAACATTAGAACAACTGGTCTTGACCATCTGGTGAACTGACTGGGTTTTTCATTGCAATATTACTTTTAAAGTCTGTTGCCTTCCATGAAGTGCAGTGATGACCTAGCGACACAAGCTCATGGCTGTGGCCAAGAGTGCTGCATTATAACTTGAGGACCTTTAGCCAAATGGCTGCTGATCACTTTCCTCTTTACAGATATGAACAAGAGCAGGCAATGGTCCAAGAGGAACTACTTCGGTTGGCAAAAAGGGAGAGGGAGGCAGTCAGTGATAGTCTGAATGCTACCCTCCTCCAGGAGAGAAATAGTGCCCAAGAGGAGAAGCAGAAAGCAGCCCATTTGGTGAGTACAATGAAATACCTCAACTTCCCAGAATAAAATTCATTGAAGTGTTTTTTGTTTTCATAATTTGAGCATTGCAAAAGTACAAGAGGGTAAGGTCTCCTGTTTGTTCCTGAATCTAGCTCTAAATTTTAATTCTTCCTTCTCCCCCCTGGGTCTTCCTACTGCTGGTCCAACACTTAGCCACTGTACCATACTAACTCACAATTTCAGAGAGGTACTATGTTCATATTCCTACATCCTCTGAAACACCGTTTTGTCATTGAATATCAGGTGCTGCACAGGCCTAGTATATTTGTGTGTGTGTGTGTGTGTGTGTGTGTGTGTGTGTGTATTTACCTGTTTAATTGCAACCATATTTTAAAATACAGTATTTAAAGTAAACAGAGCATTCTGTAGCTTAACTTGATGGCTGTTCTGCAATAAAACAATTTAGAGTATAAAGAAAGTGATATTTTTGCTAGTTCTGTCTAATTTGATGAGAAATACTGGTTGTAACTAGTGGTCACAATGCAGAAGATGTCAGACCAGTGTGATTTGACATGAAGAATTAAATACATGAAAAAGAGGGGTAATATCTCAGGCGGGTAAAAGGTGGGTGAGACATCATACCTGGCAGCTGTGCTGTTAACTCTATTACCACTCTGGAAGTGCTAATTCTTTTTTTTTTTCCCTGTGTGAAAAGTAATTATCAGGCTCTTGTAGAAAAAAAATATGAATTGTTGCCAAATTCATAATTTATGATTAAGCTACCAAGGAATGCCTTGCTTGCCTCCTGCTTGTGAAACATTCTCTTAAAGTAATGAGAAGAAAGTTCAAGAAACACAGATACCACTGAAAAAGTTGTGAGTGCTGCTAATCCATTTCAGGAACTTCAGTAACACCTGTATTTCCTTGCAGATAGATTTCTAAACCTGGAGTTGCTTGGGCATAATATAGGTATTACCTTTCATCAGTGAAAGAAACATCTTGGTAAAAATCAGATAGTATAATATAAAGCATGTAGACTAATGAGGCTTTATTAAAATACACTGATAGAATGACCTAAGTATATGTGAGTAAACTGTGGTTTTGCAGCATGAAATCATTAGGAAAACTATGTGGACTAGTGGCATTTTATCTTTTCCCCCCAATTAATTCTGCTACAAAATAGTCAAATTCTAACACAGAGGAAAATGTTTCACATTTAGTTATATGCTTTTATAATTCATCTCTTGCAAACATGTAGCAAAGATGGTAGAGGAAAATCAATAGAGTTGATTAGTTTCTCTTGCAGGAATTGAAAATTCAGGACATACAGGGACCGTGGTGAATAGATTGCTGCTTTCTTGCTACTTAATAAAAAGAGGTGTAGCTGAAAAAAATATGGCAGAACTCCAACATGGTACACTAGTGTATTATATTGTAAGCCTGTAGGAACATATATGTGAATGGTTTTATATTAATAAAAACGAATAGAAAAATGCACTTATTCAGGTAATCCTTGTTTAGCCACTTCAGTTAGTTCCAGTGAAATGGTCACTAAGTGACATGGTCACTAAATGAACCACTTGACAGAGAGAGAGAGGGAGAGGCCTGACTGAGAGAGAGAGAGAGAGGCCACAAAGATCGCTGGTTGCTGCCATCTCATTTAGATAAGGTTATCTCGTGTAGCAATGCCAGCATTACTCTCATTTTGGCGTGCATTGATGTCAGGCACAGAAATGAGGGGGTAAGTGCATGCATTGGTTGGGAGATGATTTTTTTTACTACTGTTTACTACCATTTATTACTGTTGTATTTGCAAACAGTCGCTATCCAAGGCAATTGCCAAACAAGGACTACCTGTATTCCTCATCCAAATGTTGTAATATCAGGGTACAAATTCTGAATTTCACAGCTCTTTAATTAGTTTATTGTTTTGGGTAACCAATGAAATTTGAACTGTACGTGTTTAAGTGTAAAGACTACAAAATGAAAAGCTATTTGCTTCCTATTGTTGGAAAGTATGTTAAAATAATCTGTATTAACCAGAGCATTGACTGTAATCCAGGCTGACTAATATGGATTTAATAATTATCTTATGTGAGAATCCCTAATACAAATCAACCAAGTTTTAATGAAAAAAGCATTTTTAAGCTGTATTAAACACTGTCCACAAATGCATCTTTGTATTGGGGCATGGTTAGTAAATTGACACTAAAATTAATGAAACTTGGATGCATAGATTATTCAGAAAAGCCAATGCTAATGTTGTTCAAGCCTCATTCAAACACTCTGCAGTTATTCATTAGAGTAATGGCTTGGCTAGGCAGGGCAATAGCTTTTCATAGATTTGGAAAGTGCTTTTATAGTTTTCAGTGTCTGTGCTGTCTCTTTTATTACTGTATATAAACAAACAAGTTAAACAGAGGTTACAGCAGCTCAGGTTGTACATTATGAAACAGTCTTTATTATTTTTTTGCCATCAAGATGTGTTGGATACAACTCCCATCCTTTCCAAGCAGCATGGATAGCTACTGTGCTGACTGAAAGTTATGGACCATTGTACCTCGGGCACTAAGCTGGAGCAGGCGATTGTAGAAGCTGAAGAATACCCATACTGGCATGAGTATCACAGTGCCTGTTACTGAACCTTGAACTGAACAAAGCACAGCACTAGGTTTCAGATGAAGAAGTAGTTCACATGGTTTCTCTCTCTCTCCCCCCCCCCCCCCCGTGTACGTATGATAGGTAGGTAGGTAGATAGATAATTAGAGTACATGAGAAGCGTACTTGTAGAACTCCTTAATAAGGAATAAGGGAAAAAAAGCAACACGGACTGAAAAGCTGCTTGTAGCCAACTTTATGTCTCCTTTCAAATCATGTGGAATTGGATTGTGGTTCTAGTTCATTTGTTTTGCCTTTTTAATTGCAAGTAGGCTTCTTGCCTATCAAAACCATATAATTATCAAAAACTGATGCTGGGCCAGGATTGTCATCATTGAAGTGGTAGTACCATATTAATGATAGTATTTTTTCTCTATGTATTATTCTATCAACAGTCATTATCTATAAACAGCTGATCAATATGCCATTTATATCTTTTTAATGTTTTGCTTGTTCATTTCAATGAGGCTTACAAAGAATCACCATTGACTTGTAACCTCTTACATACATTGAATTACATCATGTTTTAGATGGTTAGGCTCCTTGCGTGCTATATGGGTAGAAAATAATATGAATAACAAAATAAACATTTTCCTGTTGCTTTTGGCCATAGAAAAATTCATTTTTCTTTCACAAGCCTGTCATTAGCATAAAGATATAAAATAGTTCTCTCATAACCCCTTGCTCAATTCGGATTCTTTCTCATCATTCCTTAAGCATGTCATGGTGCTTCTAGCTTCCCCTTGCTCCTTGCATGGCTCATTTGACTCCACTAGGGAAGCTCTTAGACTTACTCTTACTCTAAATCTTAGCACCTGCATACCTGTCAATTTCATTTCCCTGGCTCCTTAATAACATTTCCTTACTGGAAGAAGGAATCCATTGAACAGGTATTGCTTGTCATTGTTTCTTGAGCTCCTCAGTGACAATTAGTCACTGAGAAAGGATTACTTAGTGATTGAGCTGCTAAAGGATTTCTATTCTGATAAATGATGATATAATAAAATACAGGTAGTCCCCAATTTAAGAACGAGTTTCATTCCCAAGGTCTGTCCTTAAGTCGAATTTGTATGTAAGCTGGAACAGTATTATTGTATAATTAACTCAAACCATTGTGTATTTAACTCAAACTACTGTGTATTTAACTTGAATTTTGCTACAGTAGGTTCCATTCTTAACTATGGGTCACCAGTAAACTGGGCCTTCTTAACCCCGGGACTACCTGTAAACAGAATGTGAAGGTCAAAATTAGCAGGCTTTCAGATGTCTTGCTTATAGTGGTATGCTGGGAAAGAATATGTCAGTGGCAGCCTGTGGCTTTTTTCTGAGCTTTGGGAGGTGAAGGTCATGTCATGTATCATTGGAAAGATCACCTGGAGACAGTCTTTGTCCTTGCTGTAACAGTAATTTAGTCATTAATACTCTTTCCCCAAAGAGTCATCTCAGCTGGAATAGCAATATTCTTTTAAAAATGATTTTGCATTGATTGCATTGAAAGCTATTTGGCATTTAATCTGTGTTCTTTATGGTTTTCTTCCACTGACTTTTATTATTATTAGTATCTGTGTGAAGTGATGGTTCACTCTTATTACCCTGTAAGCTTCTCTGAGACCAGAGAGTAGACCACAGACTGAAAATTATCTGGCTTCTGGGCATAATTAATTACTTATTTTTTAAGAGACCCTTTGTTTGACAAATAGGCTGAGAAATAAGCTAGTCAGAGAAGCACTTAGATTATATTAAGACTCCTCAACATTTCAAATTCTGCTGCTGCTTTAGATGAGCCAGAAATATATGTGTTTCAGGGATCTTTTCTTTTGCAGCATTTTCATACAAAGTTCTTCATTTGTGCCATATATACTGGCATAAACAATGGTTTGATTGTATAAGCAATAGCCTTAATTAGACTTCTAAATAAGAAGAAATATGACTTCATTGATTCTCCTTGAGCTTACTACTCTTTGATACTATTTATTGCAGTATTCTTTCGACTGGCCCTGTGGGTTGTGAGTTGATGACGTAGTGCTGCATTGGTTCCTACTTGCAGGGCTAGATTCATAGAATCCATTCATATGGGTCAGCATATCAACCCCAGTATTGTTTGATGTCTGTATGAGGTTGCTTGTTATTAGGAGATTTAGAATAAAGTTTCATCAGTATACTGGTGATACAAACTCTGTTTCACAATGTCATCTGACCCATGAGGAGTTACTCATTAATGGTCTGGATCCTAACAGGATGTAGGCATTATGCATTAGTAGTTTCCTTAGAACTACATCTTGTAAGAGGGATTCTGTTTTCTTTGAAGGAGCAATGACTAATTTGATAGCTCCTAAAATTGCTAGCTAAAGAGAACCATATATTGGTAAATGTAAGACTAGATTATTGTAATACATTGGACATAGGACCCTTGAGACTGGCCTGGAAGCTGCAGCTGATGACAAATGCTGTCTCCCACTGCTAAAGAAGACAACTACTGGGAACATATTGTACTTCTGAAGCAGCTGCATTGTTTGCCAGTTTGCCACCAAGTCAGTTGTACGGTGCACATGCTGCTATATAGAACTGTGCATGGCTGAGAACCAGGATACCTTATAAGGCACCCTCCCTCAGTTGCTGTCCCTGCTGAGGGGAAGTTATTAACACTTGCAGGTAAGTTATGTGAAATTATGAATCCAGGCTCTTAAATGATTGATAGAATATGAAAGAAGAAATGCAAGGTGCCTCATCTGTAAGCATGTACGGATTGCAATATGTTTAATATTTGTATTGCTTAGCCTTTCTAAGTATACTTCATTTATCTATCTTCTTTTGTAATTATTGCATTAATCCTTTAGTATGGGTTCAATATCCTAAATTGCTGATAGTAGAGCTCAGGAGAAGGGCTGGTCTAAGTTGAGGAGAGGAGCTGGTTGCTCTTGACTGAGTTTGTGGCTGAAGTAGATTGTGCTCTAGCGTATTGAGGAAAATGTTCCCAAAATTTGGTTTTCCTTATAACACTATTTTCTATGAAGAACTGAGATGTAAGTAGTTCCTGCCCCTTCCCCTGCAAATGCTCCCCAGGTAACTTAAAATCAGAGAGATTTCTGTTCAGTTCTGTTCTTTGTCTGGGATCTTATGTGTAGCTCAGGCTTTATTCTACACTATGGGACTTACTTTTGAGTAAATGTGTGTATGATTGCAATGTCAAGTTCTTTAGAGAAATCCAGTTTGTTTGATTTTAAAAACAGCTGGCTAAATAATATTGATTCTATATATTTGTTACATGGTCGTTCTTTCGGTATACTTTGATTTTTCTGTGATTTTCTTCCTAAATTTTCAACACTTTTTCAGGATTTTATTTGGAAAACAAGATAGAACTAATAGGGAAAAGTGGGCTTCTCACTTAATTGTACATAATTCAAAGTAATTTGGACCTTGGACAATATTTAATGTTGTACATAGTATGAAATAACTGTTGCTTTATCGTATGGTCAGTAGTTCCACTTCCAGTCCAAGCATTGCCTTCCTGTTTATACTAAATTTAACATATCCGTTTTCCTTCACTGCAGTTTCTCTGGGCATCCCTCCCACCAGAATTATGCTGAGGATGTTGTGCATGTGAGTTCATGTATGAGCAGCAGCAGCTTTGCGGCCTTGAAACAAATCAGTGAGAGAAGTGGGAAGGAGGAGAAATAAATGTGATTAAGCAAAGACATCTTATTACAGCTTCAGAAAGGAAGGATTATATCATATAAAGTAGGAGGATCTCCTTTAGGGAGGAGTGTGTGCACACAGTATTATCTGGATAGAGGGGAGAGCAAATAGAATAACTGAAATTAATACCCTGAAAAGTAGTATTACTTGGATTTAGGGTAATGTGATTTTGTGCAAATCTCTTAAATTCTTATCTCATTTAATCCCCGAGGATAATGGTTTTGTCAAATATACTGACCAAGGAAGAGGCTTCAATTTTCTTCCTTACCTACCCCTCTGCCCCGCTTTTTTAAAATTTTCACAAAAATTATTTGGGTGCAAATTTCATAAGTGTCATGATGGGGAAAAAAGCGTAAGATTATGTGTGAAAAGTAATTACACTAAAGCACGTCTATGATATCATAGAGAGAAACAATTCTTTTAGCTCTTATGGTAGCAGCTTCTGTGTCTTCTGTTATAGTCTGCTGATTGGTTTCTTGGGCAGAAATCTCTCTTGTAGTTGAAGTGTCATTCCTTAGTTATATCAGGAATTGAGCTTTCATTATGTTTGGGTAATTAAGTTCATTTGATTACAACTGAAATGCTGCCAAATTAATGTTTTTAATCTAGATCTTCTTATGTTATATGGGCTAGTATATGAAAATGGGATACCTCTTGTTTGTTAAATAAGATTACAAGTTTTAGAACTCTGTAGTATTCCTCAGCTGAAGGGAATCAGGACAACTAAAACAAATTAAGGTAACAAGAAATTTTAAGACATTTTCAGAAGCTACAGTATGACAGATGTCCAGGTTATGATGGTATCCTCTCATGATTTTTTTAAAAATCTCAAATGTGAAATTGCTTACCTCATGGCAAAATGATGTGGCATGTCACTCAAATTTGACTTACTGGAAAGTAGCCAATGTGATATCAATTTTTAACAAGGGAACCAAAGGAAATCCAGGAAATTATGAGCCAGTGAATTTAGCATCTATCCTAGACAAATTGGTAGAAATGGTAATCATAAAAATAATTCTATACAAATATGTAGCTTTAGATCATTTCCTCAATAAATAAATGAACAAGAATAATATTTTTGATTCATTTGTTTAGGTTCTCTTTATTTAGTTTTAGGACTTGTATGGAGAACAGATCACCTTTTAGGTCATATTTATACAGAAATATTGAAAATTCAAATGGGTTCACAAACTTAAGCACTACTGTACATTACATGACCCTTCTTTCCTTTGCCTACTTACAAAATTAATACAGCAACTTGAAGTTAAAATATATTGGAATAGAAACCTTTTTCTGTATTAAATATTGCAGCCTAAGTTTTCTCTAACTGTATGTTTGTAAGTGATAACGTTTGTCTAATATAAGTACCTGTGGTTATTTCTAACTATCCTTTTTACTTAGAGGTAAATAAAGGGTTAAAGAAACTGGCCAGCATTCTCTCCCACTCAGGCTGGTACTGACTTTGAGTCTCTATGGCTGGTGGAACCTATTATTTTTTACCATTTTATTGTGTGAGAAGTTATCTGGGGTAAAAAAGGTCCCATAGTACCTTCTCATCTTTATAATCTTGGGCCACACTTGAATCTGCAACTCTTTTCAGCAATCTTCTTTGGACTTGTCCTGGAACACTTCAGAGGTCTTGAGCTTTGATATAGATCAGAGCTTCTCAGTCTGTCTCAGTATTGTCAGCCAACATTGCTCTTTACTAAAACAAGGCATCTTCAACAGCCAGTACTGTTTTGATCTACTTAGATTTCCAGTTATTATACCCCCTTCTTCCCAGAGTTCCCCCCCTGGATTTTTAGTCTCTACCTTTATTCATCAGCTCAGCATACCCTCTGCCCTTTGTCTTGCCTATGGGAATATCTTCCTGTGGGAAACTAAGCTAACTCCTACTCCTACTTATCAGCCTTGTGACAGACTCACAGACATATGGTCTCCTGGTGGGTATCACATCCATGGTGTTTTCGTGGCAACAATATGGAAGTTGTTTGCCATTTCCTTCTTCTCAGATGTTTTTCTGATTTCTAAGTCTAGCCTACAGCACTATAATTCCTTCATGGTTTTCCATCCAGCTACTAATAAGGTCCAAACCTGTTTAGCTTTCAAGCCTAGATAAGGTTGGCCAGTTGCCACCTGTCAGTTTCATGCATCTACTATTTAAATAAAAAAACCAGCAACTTGACGTTAGAATATGTTCTCTGCTTCTTGCAATTGCATTTCTCCCTATGGCTTGCAGCATGTGCTTACAGTATAAATCCAAATGATACAGTGCAAAGTTCTGAATTGCGAGCAGGTTGTTGCTATTTATAATATTCAGTTAGAAAGAAAAGAAGAAAAAGGATAGGATGCATCTAGTCAATTATACCATATATTGTCGTCTTTCAGGCACATTGTTTATTGTACAACTACCATGGCTTATTCATTCAGATTTTATAGGATGATAATGCCATAGCCCAAATCTAAATTTCCTGTGTCCTCTTACCATAGAAAAAAATAAATCTTTTTCAAAAAGGTCCAATAATTCAATCTATATAGACATTAATGGCCTTTGTGAGCTAATTTTCCATCTTTTTAAAAAATGAAGAATTAATATGGGTAGGAATTGTGCAGCAGAAAATCTTCCCACAATCAGTATACATTCAGAATCATGATCTGGTCTTGGTCTATGATAATAAATGTTCATTCAGAATAATATTTGAGGTAGGGGCTGCCCTTAAAGGCCATCCAGAAACTGCAGCTGGCACAGAAAGCGACAGTGCGGGCAGATATGTCCGCTCCTTGTTCAGCGCATGTTATACCTCTGCTCCATGAGCTGCATTGTTTACCAGTATGCTTCTGGGTTTGATTCAAGATGCTGGCTATGACCTATAAAGGCCTAGATGGCATGGGACTGGGTTATTTGAGGGACTGCCTCTCCCCAGTTACATCTACCTGTCTCATAAGGACCAGCAGGCATGTTACGGGTCTCATCTATGAAAGATTGTCATCTGGTGGGACCCAGGAAGAGAACCTTTTCTGCCGTGGTACCCACCCTGTAGAACATCATCCCCTTGGCACTTAGATTGACCCCGACCTCTCAGTCTTTAGGAAGGCCCTGAAGACATGGCTCTGCTGCTGTGCCTTGGGGTTCAGCACCGGTGGGAAGCTTTTACAATGGCTGCATGGAGCTGATATAAGGATCGATTATGATTTTTTTGTTTTAAATTGATTATTGATGGTTTTTATATGTTTGTATATTTTTTTTAATTTGTTTTTATTGGATTGTTGTTTTTATCTGTTGTGAGCCACCCAGAGTTGCTTAGATGAGATGGGTGGCCATACAAATTAAATAAGTAAGTAAGTAAGTAAGTAAAATATAACATTTTAACTATTTATATTTGATAGGCCACTATCCACATCCCTTAAAAGGGACAAAAGACTTGCATTGAGCATCCTGATAAGTATTAATCATAGTGGGATAAAATTTATACATAGAGCCATCCCCATAAGTATCCTGAATAATGTGGCAAATAAATGGCAATACAGTGGTACCTCGGTTCACGAACTTAATTCGTTCCACGATTCTGGTCGCCAACCGAATTGGTCACCAATGAAATCAGTTTTTCCCATAAGGTTCAGTGTAAATAAGGTTAATCCGTTCTGAACCATATGTACTATTTTTAACCACAAAAATATGAAACAATGTACAGTACAGTACAGTATGAAGAGAGAGAACACTAACCCTGCTTGAGGCGACACCAAAAAGCCTCACAGCAAGTGTCTGTCTATGACCACGATCTCGCCTAGAGGAAGCCATGACCATGTGCCAGAGCAGGGAAGATGGCTGCGGGTCGTGTTCGTCACCCGATGCGGAGTTCGCGAACGGAAGCAAAAGTTTGCGAATGCGGCTATTCGCGAACCGAATTGTTCGTGAACAGAAGCATTTGTGAACCGAGGTATTACTGTATTAATTTTTTGGTAGTAATTATTATGATGTGTTATAGTATTACATACTGTTAAAATAGCCATGTTAGAGATATACAAACTATTTTGAATTGTTATGGTGGTAGCTTTCAGCAAAACTGTAAGACTGTTTCAGCTTGGAAGCAAAGCCCATTCCTAATATGGAATAGGGCAGTTCCAGCTATCTGGAAGTTAGATCGACATATCTAATCCATATTCTGCTTCAGAATATTTGCTAAGTTCCATTTTCAATATGTAGTTAAGGAACTGTGCTGTGCTACAAAAGCCAATTCTCTGGCAACCATGACAACGTCAGAAACTTAGAATGTTTCTGATGTATATTTGCGTAAATTGCTTTGGTGGGGATGGAAAGGAGAGGAAATACTGGAGTCGCTGATCAATAGTATGCAATACAATGCTGATAATTACAGATCAGAAAAACTCTTGCTATCTTCTGTGGTTGATTGCTGCCCTCATAGCCTTTTGGATGGATCACAGGGGAAGAGGGAGAAAACGATTCACTTCTGTTTATAATCACATCTCATTATCATCCAGACTCCTTTCCCAAAGAGTTCTGTGTGATAGCATTAATAAATTGTAATTGTAACCAGTTGATAGCATTAATACATTCTAATTATAACCAGTTGATGGCATTAATAAACTGTAATTGTAACCAGTTGAGACCTTGGATCATATTGCTCCTATGTGCGCTGGTTCCAGGGTGCACCTTGGTTTATCAAGGAACTCCAGGAGGTGAACTGCCAGAAAAGACGCCTGGAGCGCCATTGGAGGAAGACTCAAAGTGAGTCTAACTGGACATGGGTAAGATCCCATACAGGTAGTCCTCACTTAATGATCACAATTGGGACTGGAATTTAGGTCGCTAAATGATGTGGTTGTTAAGCAAATCATCACTGACTGGTTTGCTTAGTGACCACAATCCTGGCATTCCTGGCTGCTGTCATTAAGCAAGAATCGCAAGTTGTTGGATGAGGCAACTTCCTCCAGCTTCCCACAATGAAGTCAATGGAGAGCCGGCAGGAAGTTGCAAGCCCCAGGCGCTGCTGGGTGGGAGAAAGAGTAGGTGTGTGGGAAGGTCAGGGAGGGTGCGTGGGGGTACAGTACAGCCTCAGAACTGTTTGAATTTTCAGCCCCAGAGTCCAGAGGTTTCTAAAACCTCTCCACTCTGGATCTGAAAATCCTCCGTGGCTGAAAATCCTGCTTGGATTTCAGCATGAGGTGTTTTCAGCTAGCCCCCAGAGACGAGGGGCTGGCTGAAAAAGCTCTCTGCCAAAATCTCTGGGGAGCTGGCTGAAAAAGCTCCATACTGAAATTCAAGGAGGATTTTGGCAAAGAGCCTTTTCAGCCAGCCCCCAGAGACAAGAGGGAATCTTGGCAGATGGCAGTGGCTTGCAAACTTCCCTGCCAGCTTCCCCACTGATTTTCTGGGGAAGCCAGCAGAGAATATTAGAAATGGCAGTCACATGATTGTGGGGCACTTGGCAACCAGTCGTAAGTGCAAACCAATTGCCAACGGCCAAAATTGTGATCCTGTGAATGCAGGGGTGCTGCAACAGCTGTAATTTTGGGCACGGGTTGTAAATCCATTCAGCACTATTGTAAATTTGAACGGTCGCTGAATGAATGGTCATTAAGCAAGGACTATCTGTATTAGGGATTACCTTGTGGCAATAAGGGTGGCAAAACATTTCTTTGCTTTTATTGGACCTGCAGATAGCCATCCAGTGGCCCTGTTTAGAATGACCCGGTCCCTGTTGGGTAGGGAGGGCTCTCTGGAACATCTGCTGGGCTGCTGGGAGGATTATTTAGGCTATGTGGCAAATAAAGTCATTCAGATTCGCTTTACCTTGGACTCCCACTGGGAGGGCAGGCCAAGGTGCCTGGGGCATGGTCTGGTGGTATGATCTGGGTTGAGTTTGAGCCAGTGACTCCTGAGGAAGTGGACAGGGCTTTCTGTGCTGTCAGTTTGCCCACCTGTTTACTGGATCAGGGTCCCTTCTTGGTCATGAAAGTGGCCAGGGAGGTGACCTGCAGTTGGGTCCATGCTGTAGCATCAGCCTCTTTGAAGGAGAAAGTGGTGCTCCCAGCCTTGAAAGAGGCGGTGGTGTACCCCCTCCTCAAGAGGCTGTCCTGGGACCCAACGGTCTTCGATAACTATCAACCAGTCTCCAACCTTCCCTTTCTGGGGAAGGTTGTTGAGAATGTGGTCAGCCTGCAGCTGATGACAATCCTTGAGGAAAAAGATTATCTAGACCCATTTCAGTCAGGATTCAAGCTGGGATTTAGTACTGACACAACTTTGGTCATATTTATAGATGACCTGTGGCAGAGCTGGGATAGTGGTAGTGCATCTGTCTTTGTACTCCTTGATCTCTTGGTGGTGTTCAATACTATCAACTATGGTATCCTTCTAAGCCAGCTCTGTGGGCTGAAAATTGGGGTCACCATTTTACAGAGGTCCTCTTCCTTTCTCTGGACTGGTTTCAGTCAGTGTTGGTTGGCAGGGAGAGATTGTTCCCCAGGTCCCTCGTTTGTGGGGTGCCGCAGGGTTCTATTCTCTCTCCCCTCCTTTTCAATATCTATATGAAACTGCTGGGTGAGGTCATCTGCAGATTGGGTTTGGTATCATCAGTATGCTGATGACACCTAATTACATCTTTGAACTCTGAGTGGTCAAGTAAGGATGTTAAGGTTCTGTTCCAAGTCCTGGAGGCTGTGCAGGTTTGGATGGGAAGAGCCATCTCTGACTCAATCCTACCAAGACCCTGTGGCTATAGGTGCTTGGACCACCTAGATTTGGGGATATTCTATCTTTGACCTTGGATTTCCCTATTCAAGGGTGATGTGCAATTGGGGGTCTTCCTGGACTCACAGCTTCTGTTTGATGTTGTAGGTTGTAGCTGTGGCCAGGAAGGCCTTTGCACAGCTTCATCTGGTGTACCAGTTGTGCCCTTTCCTAGATTGGGGTGCCCATCTGGTCATTCATGCCCTGGTCACCTCGTGGCTTGATTATGCAATGCCCTCTACATGGGGCTGTCTTTGAAGACCACCCAGAAGCTTCAACTGGTCCAGAATGCAGTGGCATGGGGAGTGATGGGCATGCCTTGGTATGCCAATGTAACACCTCTGCTTTGCAAGCTGCTTTGGTTGCCAGTTTGCTTCCAGGTGCAATTCAGGGTGCTGGTTGCTACCTATAAAACCCTACATGGCATAGGGCCTGATTACTATGGCCTGTCTCCCATAGTATCTGCCTGGCTGATCAATCTGGCAGGGTTGGCATGCTCCAGGCTCCTTCAATTAAGCCAGGGGTTCTCAAACTACGGCCCGCGGGCCAGATACGGCCCACCAGGGTCATTTATCCGGCCCGCCCACCTGATTGGCCGCCGCCGCTGTCTCTCAGAAGCGGAAGCGTCAGGGCTGTGTCGGGAGCTGTAGGCGATGCACGAGGAGGGAGACTGCAGAGCCGGACTCTTCTACATTACAGGTATACCGGGTCCGGCGGCTCTCCTCCTCGTACTCGCAGGAGGGATCCTCCGTGCAGGGTGATCGGTGTGTCATTCTCCAAGCTGCTTGTGTCATTCTTTCTCCCAGTTGCCCACCCAGTTCTTGCAATCCCTCGGAAACCATCTGGTCTTCCCCAGGTCTCATGACTACAGGCGCCCTATTTGGAGAACGGCAGGAGCCCCGTTCTCATGATGCTTCGCGTTTGCATTTTATGTTCCTTCCTGTTTTACCCACACAATGGATTTCTTTGGGAATGTCTTTAAAATATTCCCAATAACCTGCTGCCATGACTAGGTTTTAGTCAACAGAAGGCACTATCAGTGCCTGAAACTTATTTCCAAGATTAAATTCCAGTTTTACAGGGACAGTCCTGATTTTGGGGAAGGCATCCTCGAACTAATGGGAGGGCTCAAGGTAGAGCAGGCAGAACAGTATGGGAACAAGTAGCCAAAGAAATGATGTCTTTCCATTACTCATCAAGTCTCGGGGTACCTTATGGTGGAAGGAAACATGGGAATGAAGCTATTCCATTATCCATTTCACTGGCTGATTGATTAGTACTAATCTGCAGAAATCCAGAATCAGAAACAAAGTTAGTGTTTCCTGTATCTCTTTGCTGACAACTAATGGATTTTTGCAGATCAGGTCTGATAGCCTTATGATGGAGAGAGTGGTCAATTGATTGTTAGTCATTTATTAAATTAATTTGGCCTGGAAATAATCTTTCACAGAGTGTAAAAGCACAACAGGGGACAGGAATGTTTGGAACTACTTAAAGTTGCTTCATTCCAGAGAAGCTCTTCTAAACATCTTTGTGTCCTTTTTTTCCTGCTAATTTTTGCC
The DNA here is from genome assembly GCA_030867105.1 of Liasis olivaceus. Taxonomy (NCBI): domain Eukaryota; kingdom Metazoa; phylum Chordata; class Lepidosauria; order Squamata; family Pythonidae; genus Liasis; species Liasis olivaceus. Next base: position 43,846,662 of record CM061348.1, on the reverse strand, counting down.
TGTGACTTTGGGGAAATTGACTTGTAGATTTGTATACATGTATGCATTTTTTAATATTCGTATATCCAAGTTTTTATTTTTGGAAATCAGGTCAGCCTACTTCTTTGCAAATTATCAGGACTGCAGAAAGCATTGTACTCAGTTTCTGTTTCACTTTTTCTTCTCTTCTGTTCCTTGCATTTATATCCAAACTCCTCTTCCTTGCCCAGACCTGTTCCATCATCTCAAATTCTTTGTTAAGCCATCGCTTAACAACCATTCATTTAGTAGTTATGCTCAGTCCCCAAAGTGACAGCTGTTGCAGCACCCCTGCAGTCACATGATCAAAATTCGGGCACTTGGCAGCCCGTCCACACTTACAACCACAGGGGCACTTCAACTCATACTTCCTCATACTCTGCGGGAAGGATCCTCTGTGCAGGGTGATCAGTGGGGTCCAGGGCGCCCTATTACTTTCTCCATTTGGGCTGTGTGGTTGCCCCTCAAGTAGAATGGCCACTGGCACTGACCAATAATGTGGGGGGCGGGGGGCAGGGGGAGGATAACATTTACTGACACTGACCACCAATGCAGGGTGGGGTTTATGTTGGTTAAAATTGTTCTTTATTTTAATTATTGTATTTTTTTTCCTGGTTTTTTTTTTGTACTACAAATAAAATATGTGCAGTGTGCATAAGAATTCATTCATGTTTTTTTCAAACTATTATTGTGAGCCCGCCCAGAGTCACCCGTTGGGGGAGATGGGTGGCATACAAGTTTAATAATTAATAAATAAATAAATAGGTAGATAGATAGATAGTCCGGCCCCCCAACATTCTGAGGGACTGTGAACTGGCCCCCTGTTTAAAAAGTTTGAGGACCCCTGAATTAAGCAATGCCATCTGTTGGGACCCTGGAAGCGTAGTACACATTCTTTAACCATGGTTGAAGAGGACAACACCTTATTTTTTTATATCTATTTGAAAAATAAGGATAAAATGGGGAAGTATCCTTTAATGAAGTTAGCAACAGCATTGTGCAATGGACTCCTTTATCTGTTCATGCATTCACAACATTTAGTTTAATATTATTTGCTACTATGCAACTGAGCTGTTGCGGATTAATCTTGTTTTTAATCACCACTGTTAATTTTTAACTTTTTATCAGATATGCTTTGTTTTTTTTATTATGGCTGTACAGGTAGTCCTCATTTAGTGACCACAGTTGGGACTGGCAACTCGGTCATTATGTGAATGGTTGCTAAACAAGGCAGTTGCTAAATGAGGACTACCTGCACCTAAACTTGAAGCAAACCATCACTTGACGTGAACTCTAAATCAGATATAGAATGGATTAATTTGGGGGATTTTTAATTCTATTGAGGCAGGAGAGTGGTGTTGAATTAATGCTGCTTCCAATTCAGAACCCTCAATTGAACTTCAGCTGTGATATGTAGTTCAGCCGTTCTGTATTAGAGAGGGCAAAGTGTTCTGTCCCATGTCAAAAAAGTGTCAGTCACGTAATACCTATTGGTAGAGAGGGAGCGTTGAATTTAGGGATCCACAGGGATTATCCTCAGATCAGGTTGATGCAGTCACCTAATCACAGTTTTCTAGATGGAGAGAGGACTTAATGTATATCCACTATTATTACAGTCATATTTAATTGCTTAGAATCTCCTTTAGTGTTCTGTTTGTCTCTGTGTGTGCAGCCTTCTATTTGCAAACAGTCACTGATTAACTTTTCATCATCCTCATTCCTAGTTCTACTTGTTTGTCCAGTTTTCCATTCTTCTCCTTTCCTATGCTATCTCTAATTTTATCCTTTACATTCACAACATATTCCGATCTTCTAGCTATTTCAAAACAATAGTTTTTCAAATATACTTGTTTGTTTATTTATTTTATTTGTCCAATTTATACAGCCACCTGTCTTACCTGTCTTACAAGTGACTTTTGTTTAATCTTCCTTCTTCATTCGTTTATTCTTCCTGTAAACTATCCATTAATTATCCTCTTATTTAGTGTATATATTTGTTAATAATATAGGTATGTGTATCTGTCTTTCTGTTTTTTTGTCCTTACTAAAGAATAGAGACAAGAAAGATTTAAACATTTTAAAATACAGGACTGCCCCTCCCCCTCCTTTTGGTTCGCGCTCCTGACTGGAAGCAAATTGGAATGAACTGCTGCCTGGGCCACGTCCCCCATTCTGTCACAAAGCACATGAGGAAGTCTTTGCATAGGCCTAGAAACTAGTGGCTTGTTATGGACCTGGAAGTACTCTGTGATTCACCACCCCAACGTTATGTCCCCTAATGTCCTCAGATTCTTTGTGAATTTTTGTGTTTCTTGTAGCTCTTGATCAGTTAGTTCTGAGAATGATGTTGCACCAACTACTACTGAAAATGATTCTATTCTGTAGCTGCAGAAATATGTCCAATTGGCAGGTGGTCATCTTTCTCAGGAAGTGAAGTGAAGTGAAGTGAAGTGAAGTGAAGTGAGATACCATGGCCTTTTCCAATTCTTCATTGGGATTATTTTTAATAACGAAGTGTGATAGAGATTTTTATATATAAATAAAAGAAATCTCTTTCGCTGTGTTGGAGTGGAATTGTTCAACTGATCATTAGTGGGCTTTTCTTTACTCTATCCTTTCAACTATTTCCCTCTGGCAGTAGCAAGGACAATCCTCTTTTGTTTCTTTGGAGTTATTATTTTATTTTTTTCTCCCTATGGATATTCTAAGCAGTTTACAAAATGCAACACCCCCCGCCCCATTAATAAGAAGTAATGATAAGAACCAATGGCTTAAGATAGGAGCTAGTAAAGTTAAATGCCAAATAGCAATTAAAAAGGTACAATTAAAAGGAAATAACCCCTAAATCAAAAGTTTATAAAATAAAATGGTTTTCGGATAAATTTATAAAAAGGAAATATCCTTTTTATAAATTCCAGTTTTGATGCTACAGTTGAAAAGACCCATTCATGGGCACCTACCACCTTATCTTATGTATCTGAAGCAATGATTAGGATGTCATATATTAACCAATTAAAAGGCTTATATGGAAATGATCTGTGAGATAATCTGGCCTTAAATCTTTTTTTTTTTTTTTTTTTTGGTGCCTTCAAGTCAGTGTTGACTCCTGGTGACTACCTGGACTAGTCCCTGCAGTTTTCTTGGCAAGTTTTTTTCAGAAGTGGTTTGCCATTGCCTGCTTCCCAGGGCTGAGAGAGAGTGACTGGCCCAAAGTCACCCAGCTGGCTTTGTGACTAAGGTGGGACTAGAACTCACATTCTCCCAGTTTCTAGCCTGGTGCCTTTACTACTACACCAAACTGGCTTGCTCCTAAACCATTATAGCACTTTAAAAATTAATACCAGTACTTTCCCCTTCATGGATCACTGCCTTGTCGTGGCGAAGGGGCTTGTGTAACTCAGTGAAGCCATGAGCTATACCGTGCAGGGCCACCCAAGACGGACAGGTCATGACAGAGAGTTCTGACAAAATGTGGTCCACTGGAGAAGGAAATGGCAACCCACTCCAGTATCCTTGCCAAGAAAACCCCATGGACAATGTTAAAAGGCTAAAAGATATGACGCCGGAAGATGAGCCCCTCAGGTCGGAAGGTGTCCAATATGCTACTGGGGAAGAGCGGAGGGCAATTCCAAGTAGCTCCAGAAAGAGTGAAGCGGCTGGGCCAAAGCCGAAAGGACGTTCAGCTGTGGATGTATCTGGAAGCGAAAAGAAGGTCCGATGCTGTAAAGAACAATATTGTATAGGTACGTGGAATGTAAGATCCATGATCCAAGGCAAGCTGGATGTGGTCAAACATGAGATGACAAGATTGAACATCGACATCTTGGGAATCAGCGAATTGAAATGGACGGGAATGGGTGAATTTAATTCAGGTGACCATTATATCTACTACTGTGGGCAAGAAACCCTTAGAAGAAATGGCGTTGCACTCATAGTCAATAAGAGAGTGGGAAAGGCAGTAATGGGGTACAACCTCAAAAACGACAGAATGATCTCAGTGCGTATCCAAGGAAAACCATTCAACATCACGGTAATCCAAGTCTATGCCCCAACCACTGATGCCGAAGAAGCTGAAGTTGACCAGTTCTATGAAGACCTACAACACCTTCTAGAACTAGCACCAAAAAAAGATGTCCTTTTCATCATAGGGGATTGGAATGCTAAAGTAGGAAGTCAAGGAGTAATCGGAATAACAGGCAAGTTTGGCCTTGGAGTACAAAATTAAGCAGGGCAAAGGCTAATAGAGTTCTGTCAAGAGAACAAGCTAGTCATAGCAAACACTCTTTTCCAACAACACAAGAGACGACTCTACACATGGACATCACCAAATGGTCAATACCGAAACCAGATTGATTACATACTTTGCAGCCAAAGATGGAGAAGCTCTATACAGACGGCAAAAACAAGACCAGGAGCTGACTGTGGCTCAGATCATGAGCTTCTTACTGCAAAATTTAGGCTTCAATTGAAGAATGTAGGGAAAACCACTAGACCACTCAGGTATGACTTAGATCATATTCCATGTGAGTACACAGTGAAGGTGATGAATAGATTTAGAGGATTAGATTTGGTAGACAGGGTGCCTGAAGAACTATGGACGGAGGTCTGTAACATTGTACAAGAGGCAGCAACTAAAACCATCCCAAAGAAAAAGAAATGCAAGAAAGCAAAATGGCTGTCTGATGAGGCTTTACAAATAGCTGTGGAAAGAAGGAATGCGAAAAGCAAGGGTGAAAGGGAAAGATATAAGCAACTGAATGCAGATTTCCAGAGAATAGCAAGGAGAGATAAGAAGGCCTTCTTAAATGAACAATGCAAAGAAATTGAAGAAAACAATAGAATGGGGAAGATTAGAGATCTCTTCAAGAAAATTGGAGATATCAAAGGAACGTTTAGTGCGAAGATGGGCATGATAAAGGACAAAAAAGGCAGGGACCTAACAGAAGCAGAAGAGATTAAGAAGAGGTGGCAAGAATACACAGAAGAACTCTACAAGAAAGATCTTAATGTCCCTGATGTCCATGCTGGTGTGGTCACTGAGCCTGAGCCAGACATTCTAGAGAGTGAAGTCAAGTGGGCCTTAGGAAGCATTGCTAACAACAAAGCTAGTGGAGATGACAGTATTCCAGCTGAGTTATTTAAAATACTAAAAGACGATGCTGTTAAAGTGCTGCACTCAATATGCCAGCAAGTTTGGAAAACGCAACAGTGGCCACGGGATTGGAAAAGGTCAGTTTACGTTCCAATTCCAAAGAAGGGCAATGCCAAAGAATGCTCAAACTATCGCACAATTGCACTCATTTCACATGCTAGCAAGGTTATGCTCAAAATCCTACAAGCTAGGCTTCAGCAGTACGTGAACCGAGAACTACCGGATGTACAAGCTGGGTTTCGAAGAGGCAGAGGAACTAGAGATCAAATTGCCAACATTCGCTGGATCATGGAGAAAGCACGAGAGTTCCAGAAGAGCATCTACTTCTGCTTCATTGACTATGCAAAAGCCTTTGATTGTGTGGATCACAACAAACTGTGGCAAATTCTTAAAGAGATGGGGATACCAGACCACCTTACCTGTCTCCTGAGAAATCTGTATGCGGGCCAAGAAGCAACAGTTAGACCGGTCATGGAACAACCGATTGGTTCAAAATAGGGAAAGGAGTACGACAAGGCTGTATACTGTCACCCTGCTTATTTAACCTATATGCAGAGTACATCATGAGAAATGCCAGGCTGGAAGAATCACAAGCCGGAATTAAGATTGCAGGGAGAAACATCAATAACCTCAGATATGCAGACAATACCACCCTAATGGCAGAAAGTGAAGAAGAACTAAAGAGCCTCTTGATGAGGGTGAAAGAGGAGAGTGCGAAAGCTGGCTTGAAACTCAACATTAAAAAAACTAAGATCATGGCATCTGGACCCATCAATTCCTGGCAAATAGAAGGGGTAGAAATGGAAGCAGTAACAGACTTCATTTATTTGGGCTCCAAGATCACTGCAGACGGAGACTGCAGCCATGAAATTAAAAGACGCTTGCTCCTTGGGAGGAAAGCTATGGCAAACCTAGATAGCATATTAAAAAGCAGAGACGTCACCTTGCCGACAAAGATCCGCATAGTCAGAGCTATGGTTTTTCCAGTAGTAATGTATGGCTGTGAGAGCTGGACCATAAAGAAGGCTGAACGCCGAAGAATTGATGCCTTTGAACTGTGGTGCTGGAGAAGACTCTTAAGAGTCCCCTGGACTGCTAGGAGGTCAAACCAGTCAATCTTAAAGGAAATCAACTCTGATTGCTCATTGGAAGGATTGATAATGAAGCTCAAGCTCAGATACTTTGGTCACCTAATGCGAAGAGAGGACTCTTTGGAAAAGACCCTGATGCTGGGAAAGATGGAAGGCAAAAGGAGAAGAGGACGGCAGAGGATGAGATGGCTAGATAGCATCACTGAAGCAATGAGCATGAAATTGAGCAAACTCAGGGAGGCAGTGAAAGATAGGAAGGCCTGGCGCAATATGGTTCATGGGGTCACGAAGAGTCGGACACGACTTAACGCCTGAACAACAACCAGTACTTTAGCTGCAAACAGGTAGATAATAGTGTAAATTATTTGAAGGAATATGTGTTAATTTCAGAGGCTGAAATAGAAAGTTGGCCATTTTATTTAAAGGTAGTCCTTACAGGTGAAACTCGAAAAATTAGAATATCGTGCAAATGTTCATTTATGTCAGTATGGCAACTCAAAAGGTGAAACCAATATATGAGATAGACGTATTACGTGCAAAGTGAGATACGTCAAGCCTTACTTTGGTATAATTGTGATGATTATGGCGTACAGCTTATGAAAACCCCAAATTCACAATCTCAGAAAATTAGATTATTACATGACATCAATAACACAAGGATTGGAAATAGAAAAATATCGGACCTCTGCAAAGTATAAGCATGCATATGTACTCATTACTTGGTTTGGGCCCCTTTTGCAGCAATGACTGCCGCAATGCGGCGTGGCATGGATGCTATCAGCCTGCGGCACTGCTGAGGTGTTATGGAAGACCAGGATGCTTCAATAGCGGCCTTCAGCTCCGCCGCATTGTTCGGTCTCACGTCCCTCATCTTTCTCTTGGCAATGCCCCATAGATTCTGTATGGGGTTCAGGTCAGGCGAGTTTGCTGGCCAATCAAGCAGAGTAATCCCATGGTCATTGAACCAGGTTTTGGTACTTTTGGCAGTGTGGGCAGGTGCCAAGTCCTGCTGGAAAATGAAGTCAGCATCCCCATAAAGCTCGTCTGCGGAAGGAAGCATGAAGTGCTCCAAAATCTCCTGGTAGACGGCTGCGTTGACCCTGGACTTAATGAAGCACAGTGGACCAACACCAGCAGATGACATGGCTCCCCAAATCAACACAGACTGTGGAAACTTCACACTGGACTTCATGCATCGTGCAATGTGTGCCTCTCCATTCTTCCTCCAGACTCTGGGTCCTTGGTTCCCAAATGAGATGCAAAAGTTGCTCTCATCAGAAAAGAGGACTTTGGACCACTGGGCAACAGACCAGTTCTTTTTTTCTGTAGCCAGAAAAAAGTCAGAAGGTAAGACGCTTCTGACGTTGTTTGTTGTTCAGGAGCGGCTTGACAAGAGGAACATGACATTTGAAGCCCATGTCCAGGATCCGTCTGTGTGTGGTGGCTCTTGATGCACTAACTCCAGCCTCAGTCCACTCCTTGTGAAAGTCCCCAACACTTTTGAATGGCCTTTTCCTGACAATCCTCTCCAGGCTGCGGTCATCCCTGCTGCTTGTGCACCTTTTTCTACCACACTTTTCCCTTCCACATAACCTTCTGTTGATGTGCTTTGATACAGCACTTTGGGAACATCCAACTTCTTTTGCAATTACCTTTTGGGGCTTTCCCTCCTTATGGAGGGTGTCAATGATGGTTTTCTGCACGACTGTCAGGTCAGCAGTCTTTCCCATGCTTGTGATTCCTACTGAACCAGCCTGAGAGACCATTGAAAGGCTCAGGAACCCTTTGCAGGTGTTATGGATTCATTAGCTGATTAGAGTGGGACACTTTGAGCCTAGAATATTGAACCTTTTCACAGTATTCTAATTTTCTGAGATTGTGAATTTGGGGTTTTCATAAGCTGTATGCCATAATCATCACAATTATACCAAACTAAGGCTTGACATATATTGCTTTGCATGTAATGCGTCTATCTCATATATTGGTTTCACCTTTTGAGTTGCCATACTGACATAAATGAACATTTGCATGATATTCTAATTTTTCGAGTTTCACCTGTATGTGTTAAAATAATTTAATGAAAAAATAACTGGAGTAAGGCTAAATGAGACCAATAACTGGCATACCAGCTGGAACTGATAGAAGGAAGGAAGGAAGGGAGGGAGGGAGGGAGGGAGGGACACCATGTGGGCGTCCAGGGAAAGCCATTCAGTGAACTTTCTGAATCTGATTATCTGGTTCTTCCTGTCTCCATACCATTTGATTGAGCTGGTGGTACAGTTTCACTAAGGGAAGAACTTTTCCTCTTGGCTTGAATAGATAATCCTCTGTATGGATGTTAATGTTAATATCGGTATTAAGAATTTTCATCCATCTACATTAAGAAAAATTGTTGTTGATGTAGGCTTAGCAACAAACTGTTGATACTTTGCATACAATTAATAGATGTTAATTTTACCTCTTTTTAGTTAAAAAAATAGCATCCACATCCATTTAGCAAGTAATGTGATGGAGTATGTACAATAAGTTCTGATGCTGTTCTCCTCTCCCCCATTATAAACACCTGGCAAAGAGAGGCAAATGGGTGAGCTTTTTCCTGATAAATGCTTCCAAAGTCATTTGAAGTGCAACCTGGAGGACCAAAAGAAGCTATCAGGCAATGTGGGGTAAAAGCAGGTAAAATAAATTCATGCCTTTAATGGTAATCATTGTATGACGGATAGAGTTGTTCTGTGCTGACCTCCGGTATTTTGTCTGGTAGAAAATTGCTCCCTTCTGTTATGCTAACTAATATGAAGAAAGTTCCTTTGGGCAATTCCTTGTGATTTAGCAGCTAATTGATTAACAACATTTTTTTTCAGAAGCCACTCTAAAAGACAAATGTTACTTTTCTCTCTTTACTCATTTTGAACAGGTCTTAATGCCTGTTAATTTAAGCAATCAATAACTCACAACCAGAATAGAGTGCATTTTTATGAATTTGTGAGAAAGTAATATATGATACATAAAGCGCTAGGTACATCATACTTTCTACTGTTTTATACCTGCAGATGCGAACAGTTATACAGATAAAGAATTTTATTACTGTTGTCCTATTACTATTATCACCTATTGATACTATAATGTAGTAATATGATACATTATATTATATAAATAAATCAGATGTGCACTCAAGGTTTCAAATATGTCCTTTGGTAACATCTTTCATCTCTTTCATATATAATGGGAATTGTCATTACATGATTATGAATCAAGCCATACAAAGGAAAGGGCTATATTGAGTAGACGTGATGGAATGTATCTATGAAGAGGAGGGTGATGTGAGAGAGCAAGGCTATCAGGAAGGAGGGGGTGCATTCCAGGAGGGGAAAGGAGACAAAAGACAGCACAGTCTGCAGGGGGAGTGTGGGAAGCGAAAGAGGTTCAGGATAGCCACTCCCTAGAATCTCCCAGGGTATATCCACTAGTTGTGGTAGTACAGATTTAGTCTGGCAAGATTCTGTCTATATGGTGCAAGTAAAGGAACTTTACTGGGCTGTTTTATTGTTGTTCTTGGGCTGGACCTGACAGTAGGTATCTAGGTCATGAGTAAATTCTCACCATGAGTTCAGAACATTAGGTCTGTTCATATTAATTGCAGAGCATAAAAGAAATTGGGTCTTGAATGCAATAAAGAATCCTTGCAAGTAAATCTTCACATACTTTATAACCGGACATACAGTAGTTAGCACCAATATAAGTAGTAAGACTAAATATCTTCTAGTTGATAAAAAGAATATTCCAACTAGCCTGTGGAATTCTTCCTTGCCTAAAGCTACTAGGCAGTGGCCTCACCCTAATCCTGAATAATGCGTAGTGTGCATATAAAAGAATAGGAAGAAGATAAATTTTGCTGAGTGGGGAAGGACTAGGAGTAGGATTAATTACATGGCAGCTGTGGAGAAGCCATTTCCTTTATTTGCTAATGAACTATTCCAGCAGTTTCTCCTTTCCAAAGGAATTGGACACATTTCACTGCTCTTCCTATGGAGCTTCTTAAACATTTAAGGGGATCTGTTAGGATGAAGAACAGAGTTTGCTCTAGAGCAAGTACGGTTCTGCCAGCTTTCATTATTGGAAGGCTTCCACAAAGGATTTTAGTGAGCAACTCTGGATATTTGTTTTTTTTTAAAAAAAGCTTCATTGTCAAAGGAAGAATTGCTGGGGTAGGGAAATGTATGTGGGGGTGGGTAAGTGAATAGAATGGTGGTTAAATTTAAATATAGCCATAAAGTGCCACAATGAACCTGAAAAATTAAAAACTCAGCATTTTTTTCTTTTGCCTAGAGGGAAAGCAAAGACATTATCTGGCTGAGGATAAGAGGCTGCCACTCCAACTGCCTCTGTGCTTTTAATTTTCCCAGTTAAGAAGAGTGTGATTTGTCAGACATGTGTACAATCTTTCTTCTTCGCCTTGGAAAAAATCCTTTGGAGTTCTGCTGCTCTCATCTCCTTTTATCTCCTGACTCTGAAGGTTAATTTGCGTTTGGAGGGTTTGTGCAGATTTCAGCAGCTGATGGTCTCATGAGCTTCCAATTTTTATAGCTGCCTGGGCTGGAGGATGTTATCCCTGGGCTTTCCTTCCCTTTGAATAATCATAGAGCTAGAACAAAATATCTGTGGTTGTTTAATTCCCCTGCCTTTGCTTTAAGCCCGCCTTTTGTATGTACACATTTGTCTTCAGTGTTCTTCATATAGAGAATCAGTGCCCATCCTAGAGTTTTTCAAGGAATTAGTGGATTGTGCATTTAAGTTTTCAGAGCTGCGATTTACTGTCACAGTGTCTAGTACTGTAGAAACTAGCATAACAGCCTGAATTAAAATTCTGCGTTTCTCTCTGTGATCAGAGAAGAATAAGTGAAGATTCATCAGACTTCCTAGTTTATGGTGAACAAACTGTATGCTAGTGTACAATACAAGTCATTTACTTAAAGTGTCATTTAAGCTAGGATCTTGGATAGTGCTCCTTTACAGTCTTGGTTTGTATAGGGAGATGGAAGATGATTTGGTTTTGTCTAATTTGTGGTGAAGGGAAGAGCCAGACCAGATCATATAAACTAAGTGCATGAGCATACAGTTCATTCGCAATACGATGGCAGCCTACAGTTTGCAGTTGGCTTGGAGGCTTCTTTTAGAGTTGTAACCAGCCGAACTATCATTGGTTGGCATAATGCAGTGCTGAATTCAGCATAGCCCTTCTCTGGATAATTCATGCATGTGTGTGATTCATTTCATATTATGCAAAAAGAGTTTTCACAAGCAGGTCCAAAGAAAGGATCCCTATATTTGGGCTACTGTGGAGAATCACCCTTATGTGTTAGAACTGTAATATGATGGATAACTATAATTATGTGCACCTTCTCACAGTAATGTAAAACAAGATTTTTTGAGCCAAAACGGATGTGACATTAAATGCATGGATACATATAATGTGACTTATTTTAACTATTAAAGTTTAATGTAACTTTTTAAATATTTAAATAACAGCTATGACCAAAAGGATTGAAAATGGTATCAGGGAGGGGTGGAGATGTAACTGTATTTTCCTCACATGCTAGAGATCTGATTAATATCCTCCCCAGCTTCTTCTCCAATGCTGCCTGTAACCCTGGAGAGAAACTTCCATTGGCACCAAAGAAGCTTTCCTTCTGGATCTAATGCAAACTTTATGGAAGGGAGAATTCATTATACTATAGCAAAGAAGAAAAAATCCCCTTCCTCTGTGGCACAGATCCAATCCTGATTGTTTATTCTCCCTCCCCCACCCGGTTATTACTTTGATAGTCATACAATAATAATTAAAAAGCACATTTGAATATGCTTGATATTACAACTGTTTTTGCCCCCAATGTCTTTCATTGTGGGATAAACCTGACATTCTCTCCTCAAGAAAAGAACAGATGTGCATGCCAGCAGACTCAGGGCTAGCTCAGTTGCCAGTGTGACCCTTCCCTCCAGGCTTCAAGCAAGCTGCCTGCCTGCCTACAAAGTGCAGCTTGAACATGTGTGCATTTTTCACTGTTTATCCATTTCCTTATCTAGAAAAAAATGAAGATCTTGAAAGTGTAGATCTTATGGAAGGAAAGTTTGCTGGTGTCACAGCGGGTTGGCCAGTCAACATTATGTGCATAGCTTGTTGTGTCTTTTTAACTAAACATGTTTTGGGTTAATCACAATGAGGTGCTTACAGATCAGTTTACAGTTAAAATGCCATGCCTTTCTTCACTCACTGATTCTTGATGTTTCTGAAGAGTCTTCCTCATTTAAATCTGTAGATGAATCTGGTGTCTGAAGAGGCTGCTTTTGTAAGACTAATTCAAGAGGGATATTGTGTTTAAATGAAGTGTTAATCTTTCCACTGTTGTCGGTGTTGTTTTGACTATAGGTAGTCCCCAGTTTAAGAACGAGTTCCATTTCCAAGGTCTGTCCTTAAGTCAAATTTATGTGTAAGCCAGAACAGTATTATTGTACAATACTGTATAAGTAGTATTGTGTAATCAGCTTGAATCATTGTGTATTTAACTTGATTCATTGTGTATTTAACTCGAATTTTGCTACAGTAGGCTCTGTTCTTAACTATGGGTAATTTGTAACAGGCGTTCTTAACCTGGGGACTCTCTGTATAGGATTTATGGTTTTGATTAATATTATGTGAAAGTCACAAAGCTGTTTATGCCTGATTTCATATGTGTTCTCAAACTCTTTATTTGGTGTGATGGTTCATTTTTTGATTATTAAATTTAAATGAGCATGTTTCATACATCAGTTTCTAGCTCAGGTAGTCATTAATCTCTGATGAACTTATCTGCTGCATGTTGATGTCCATGAATATACATATGCTTTATATCAGGCAACTTACTTACATGCTTAAGTCTAAAAATGAAAAACAATGTTATTGTTAGTGCTTAGTTGCTTTTGCTTTTCTGCTGAATACCTTTGAAATCTTCACTGTATACAAGGGAGTATTGAAAATATGGCCGGTATTTTCAAGAAAGGAGAAGTTTGGGGGAGGGTGTTTTTTTTTTTTTTTACTTAACTGTATCTTTGCACGTGCTTGTGATGAGCTCTTCTGAAGTCTTGTGCGTCATGTGCCTAATGCATACACAACTTTTTGTAGAAGTCAATTTGCTGCTATAATTTATAGTGTTTGTTCCTTTACAGGATTTAAATTTAATTGCATTTACACCAAAGTTCACTCTCCTCAGAAGAGAATAAAGCCCAATCCTTCTAGCAAGCTCAGTCTATAACTTGCAGAAGATGTGTAACAGATTATAGCAATTACTCCATGCCGGAGATGGGAAAAACTACCCTCTGTCAAACCAAGTATATGAAGAATATGTAGCATATGAGGTCAAACTATATGTGGAAAAAAAAAACAGTTTTTATGTTTGTGGTAGGAGTAGGGGCAAGGATTAAAGTAGGTTGGTTTGGGAAGAAAATTGTACTCCAAGCTTTTTTCATAGTTAATGTTAAACACAGACTATCATTCTGGCACAGCTGTCAAAGCTAGCATTAGATACTTATTCTTATTGGCCGATCAAGTTTTTTCTTATTAGCTTCTTGCCCCCTCCTTCTCAATTGCTATTTTCCCCTGCTGTTTGATGGTTTCCTTGTGTGGTTCCATCTTCCCTCTATGGTGGTGTTATCAAGCAGGCAGGTGTGTGTGTGCATGTACACATGGAGGGTGAGATTATAGGCAGCCTCGTTTGGTGAGATTCGTAGTATCAGACAATGTTTTACACAGCATTCCATTCTCTAGCAGGCTGCTTGGACATGCTGTTGGTGCCTTATCTTCCTGCTGACACACACTGGACATTAATAGAAATACATTGCTGAGGCACACGTGTGGAATTTCAAGCAGCCTCTCTAGCTGTTGCTTTAGATAGTCTTTTGTGTGCACAACCTTCTTGGTAGAAGCTTTGATGAGAAAAATAAATGTTTTAACTCTTGAATGGCAGAGTTGGTTTTTTTAAAATGTTATTTTCTGACTAATTCACACACATACGTAAGTATGATTATATATTCAGGAGTTTAAATATTCACTTAGGAATTACTGTACGCCTTGTATGAACTCCTGGAAAGAGCTAGATGAGCAAAAAGTAAGTCCTGGGCAATATATGATCGTGAGTTTCATTTAACATATAAGACCCAGCTCAGTAGTTTAGTATGTGTGTATACCACTGCACTCTTAACACTCTCCTTCAATCCCAAAAAGGATTCAGAAGAAAGAAAGAAAATGACAACTTGTGCGCACCATTTAAAATTTTCAAGAGTTTACTTCCCAGGCTATTTGCTATCAAGACAGCACCTTCTGGTTTAGCTTGCTGCTAGCCTAGAAAAGTAAACTCTGATGCAGCTGTTCTTGCAGAACTTCTGTATTGTATCAGGAAACTGAGCATCCACTTTCCATTACTGATGTATTGCTTTATTTATTTCATTTATTTATTTTTCTTAGGAGCTCAAGATAGTGTATGTTGTCCTTCCATATCTTTCTTTATGCCAACCATGTCAATTAGGAATATATAGGGCTTCTTGTGATAGAAGGCTCATGTATGGCAATGCACTGAAACACATTCCACATGGTTTTAAAAACCTACTGACCATAGATTTCAATTTTATCAATGTGGCTTATTCAGATAAGTATTTTTTACACCTAGTTTTATTGGGGAGGCAGGGGGACTTGTATTGTACAAGTCGGTTTGTATCTGATCACTCCTGCAATCATCTTGTATCATGCAAACAAGTTAAATTGTCAGTGCTGTAGACTATAATTCTTTTTAAGTTTCTGGCATTTTATTTATTAAACGTATACCCAGGCTTTCTACTCTGGTGAGTATTCAAAGTGAATAACAAACAGAAACAATGCAAAAGTTTTAAAAATTAAAATTAACAGTAAAATAGGTACCAAAATTATTGAACAGTAAAAATTAATGGTTAAATGATTGGATCTTCTGTCTGTATGTCAGTGTACTGTGTATACCTTCTATTTGGTAGGATATGGGCAACAGTAAGTTTGCTTGCAAGGTGGTCTCCTGATTAGAGATCCAAGCTTGCATAGAACAGCATGAGCATGCCTGGATAAAAACAGGGTGTTGGTTGTTCTTGTGGCAGGCTGGCTAAAATATGCCCAAGCCAATCTTATTGTTAGTCCTTTTCTTGTCTATGTCTTTTCTTTATAACTAAAGAGCAAGGAAAGTATTGATTGACCAAAGGGGTCAATATATATGGACCCATCTGGTAATGACAGCATATGAAAGTTTGCTATTTAGAATATATGAGGGCTAAATGAATTAAAGAATGAAATGAAAATAGATATGTAGTATGTCTATGAAACTAAAAGAAAGGGGAGGTATATAATAGAACTGAATGAAGGTAGCCAGGTCTGGTGTACTGGAGTTGATGAATATATGCAGGGAAATGAAGGTGCCAGTTTAATCATGAGTGAAAGGTCTGAAATATATGTTACAAAATATGAATTGGCATCATCTGTATTGTTGTAGGTGCATATGAAAGTAGAAATTCACAGGTTGGTGACAGTTGCATGTTACGCTGCAGTTGATGATGATAATGAAAGAATCAGAAATGAGTTTTGGGGGAAATTGTGCAATATTCTAAATGAATGAAATTAATTTTCCTAGGTATAATTAATGGATAGGTGAGAAGGAGAATATAAAAAAAATAATTGGCCCATTGAGGCTCAAGAATGACTGAAAATGGTGACTGTTTGGTGAATATTTGCTTAGAAAAATCTGTTACATGTTTTAAGCACAAGTCTAATCATACACATTATAATGGAATGAAGACAGTTCAAAAAACATGATTGGATTTTTTATGATTAGTGAAGAATACAGAGCTGATGAGAGCTTCTGAATGTAGAATATAGAACAGACCATTTTTTGGTGGTGTGAAGAATGGATCTTTGGATAAACTGGACATAGATGAAAAGTAAAGTAGTAAAAGAAGTAGAATGCCCTATATTAAAAATATTAGAGGATAGATTAATCTCTCAACAGAATAAATGGGAAGTAGATGTAAGGAAAGAAGATGTGAAAAGTATTAAGTTGCAGAGTGCCATTGAAGTGTGTGGAGTTATGCTAATGGGAAGAATGAAAAAGGATGCTTGATAGATTAATGAAATGAAAGGTGCTGTGCATGAGAAGAAATGCACCTAAAATATTGCTGTAAAAATGAAATTGAGAAAAAGTGTATAATGTTGCAAAGAAGGTAGGCAAAGACAGCAGGGAACAGTTAAGATTAAAGTAGAGAAATGCAGTGTCATTTTGATAGAAATAAAACATTGATTTGGATGGGTGAAGAGGGCTAAAGAAGGAGCCTCCAGGAGAGTGAATGGAATTAACATTGATGTAATAATTAGGGTTGAATCAGAAGTAAAGAAATGCTGGAAGGACTATTTTAGAGATTTGTATGGTAATGATATGATTGAAATGAATGCTGTAAGCGACAAAGAAAAAATGATGAAAAGAAAGTCATAAATGTTATGAGAATGTTGAAGCTTTGTAAAGTTGCAGATGTTGATAGCATAACTGGAGTAATGTTAAAATACAATTGTGTTTTGCCTTTTGAAGTAGTTGTGTAATTTATAGCACATGTTAGATTGTTATGATACAGTGAGGAGTATGGATCTGGAAATTAATGTATCAAAGACCAAAGTAGTTATGTTTTGACAAGGAAAATGGAGTAAAATATGCAAATTATACATATATAGTTAAAAACAAGAGCAGGCTCATAAATTTGTGTATCTTATATGAAAGAAAATATAGTAATGGAATATAATATAAACTGTAATGCTTTCCTGGATAATCTTTTGTAACATATTTCCCAAAATCACTAGTGACTCAGTGTTCACGACAGAGCACGTCTTTGTTGGTCTCTAATTGAAAGCTGATAATTCAGAATACAATTCTATCTGTACTGACTACTTTTGTATATTTAATCCGTAAATGTTAGATTGTGAAATGGGTTTCAGACAAACCTCCTGTTTGTATGCATGCTACACAGATTTTTACTTACTAGTAGAAATACTTTTTATATAAATAGTTGTTAAGGCAGGGCAGCCTTTTAAAAATATTTGTAACTGTTTCTCTTCTTTTTAGAGTGATTTGTAAAGGTGAAAATGGGTGGAGATGCTAGTGAAATATTTAGAATTAAGTCAAGGAGCATATATCTTTGAATAACACAGTTATTCATTTATTAAAAACAAGTAGACATAGTTACCTTATTCCTGTTTATAAAGCTGTATGGCATGTTAAAAGCAACTTTCGTTACCATATCACTTCAAATTATGAAAGTCTTAATAGTCTTGTAGATGGAATGAACTGATTTCTTTTATTAATGACTAGAGGTGGCCAGCTGCCAGTAGAAAGAAGGCTTTGACAGTGGTTGCTCCCAGATTTTCATAATCTTCTTGTCTTTGTGGCTCACCCCTATAGAGTACTCCATATTTTTTTGTGGTGCTGCAAAATCAAAATAGTTCTTCATACTGGAATTATCAATGACACATAACTGCAGTTTCACTGTAAGGTTTCTAAAAAAAGACAAATCTTTAATAAGAAATCATAGTTAAATTGATCTTTGTCCCCGATCAGCAGAACTGGTAATCTAAAGGGGCAGAATTTTTTATCCACTTACAACCACCTGAGCTATCTTGCCCCATTATTTTCTTCAAAGGGATTTGTAAGTAATTTGCGTGGGCAGTCATGCTTTACATATTTAAAGCAAAGTCCAGAAAATTTGAAGTTGAATGTTTAATTTTCATGGTAATGATTCCAGCAAAAAGAGGAACTTATTCCATGCACCAATTAAAGCAACACCATTAGCCATATCCCTGCTGCAATAATATAACTTTGTCATTACAGGTTCTTTTTCTAGTGTTAATGAGAAATCTATTAAATGCCTCAAGGGAAGGATACGTGAATAGTGTTAATTTCCTTTGTTTGGAATCTGAACAAGGTTAGTTGGTTGTTCTTTAATGCTAAATGGAGGTTTCAAGATAGTCTTCAAAGCAAATGTAAGGGGGACCATCTGTGAAGAATTCAGGAAAGGCTTTATTGATTGGAGAACACAAAGAACACATGAAACAGTTCACATAGAATCCATCTTGTCATTGGCAGTGCCTGCAGACTGCCTGTAGACAGGTTTTCCCCAACTGTAGTATCTGAAATTATTTCACTGAAGAAGAAATCTTTATTGCAGTCAAAGACCAGTACATCTTTCACTGAAGATGTTATGAGTTGAATCTTGGGCCATCTGCTTACAAAATATATGCTGTACCACCGATATATGGCACTTCCTTCCCCAAACTTCACTTTGAAGTAATTCATATATTGCTTGATCCAGAATTACTGTAGTAAATATTTTCAGTGTTCTGATCAAATTCCAATCATAGATGAAAACACCCATATTGAAATACATGTGAAGACGGGAACTAAAATGTTCTCAAGGACTCGATTCAGATATTGTTCTATGCCACAATGTGTTTTGTTTGGTTTACATTAAAGGTATTGTGTGAATCCACCCATTTTGGCTTATAAAACTATGGTTGATAGCTTAGTACTGTGCCAATTTGATTTATTTAATAAACCATGCTTAAACAAACTGTGGCTTAATGTGATATGTGAACTAAATTGCTATGCATTATTACTTCTACCCATGTGACAAATACAAGTAAAATATAGCTGCATTTTAGCCAATATGGCTTTTCTTATCACTGTGTGAGAAATGTGCTTCTAAATTTCTTCTGTGTGTTTTTGAAGATAAAGAACCCTGCCTTTCTTCATCTGTGCATCCTAAATGTCACAATGTAAGCTTTCTGATTATGGATTTTTCTATCATATAGTAATAAAATAAAGCTAAAGCAGAATTTGCTTTCCATGAAACTTGAAATCCCAATAATGTAACTTTTTCTGAATTGTCCTGCAGGTGTTGCCCTTGAGCTGTGATGTTCTCATTGAAAGAGTTTAGCTATCGGCTGCAAAGTTAGGCTTGAATGTGAGGCTGGCTGTCATCCCTTACCAGTAGGCTGTAGCTTTTCAAATGGTACATCTTATTCAGGTATTTAAAAAAAATAGAAAATAAAAGCAAACATAACTCTGGTAGAAGTGCTTTTATTGTCTTGCCAGGAGATGAGTTAGCTGCTGCTTATCCTGTATGCACATGCAAATACTTGTGCTTTATGTACTTGTGTGTACACACCAATCTCCATATAGCAAAAAGAATTTTGAAGCTGAAATGATCTTTAGATTTGTGTTAAAAGTTAATGTGGTTGGTAGCCCTGGTTGCACTGTCTTCCTTTAAGGTAGCCTGAAGCTTGTTTTGAACCCCTAGTTAAAAGCTTTTCAAGTTTGATAACATGAGATTTGGAATTTTTGTTTCCCTTCTTTCCTAATAAAAAGAAAAATAAGAACCATAAACTAACTAACTAACTAACTAACTAAATAAAAAAAAAATGAGTCTAAGGTTTACTTGCCTGACTTGCAGAATTTGAAAACAGAGTAGCTGTCTGTGATCTCAGCAGAGCACAACTTTAATTTTCTCTGCAGTTCCCATGTAAACTTCAGATTTAATTGAAATGCAGTGTTTCTGGCTCTTTTACTTTTTGATTATTGATAATTTTTGTGGATGTGTGCCTTCCTTGGCTGATCTTTTTCTGATGTCTTCAGAATGCTTTCCTCCACTGAGGGTGGCAGTAGCGACAGTGTAGAATTTTGTTTTCCAGCTGAAACATCTGAACTGCATTTCTTCTTGCATATCAGTGAATCATTTCAAAATTTATCTGGTGCTGGGTTTTCCAGAAATTGAGGTACTATAGAATATTTTGCATTTTTAATCCAATTGCAAACATCTTCTACAGTGCTGACAATCTATCTTTTGCCTAGTTTTCATATAAGTGCATAAGGTTTCCATTTTATTTATTTTCACAAATTCTTACTATATACCCCTCTTGGATGGGCTTACCTTTTTGCACTAGGGAAAATACATAGTCAGATGATGATTATGTACCATCAAGTTGGTGTTAACTCTTAGTGACCACGGATAAATGGATTTTCTCCAGAATGATCTGTCCCAACCTGGTCCTTCGTGTCTTCCAATGGTCCACCTGTTACTAGTATAATTGAGACTATCTACCTTGCTGCTGTCATCTTCTTTTTCTCTTTCCTTCCATCCTTCCCAGCATTATAGTCCTCTCCTGAGAGCTGATGTTCACATAATGTGTTCAAAATATGATAATTTGAGCCTGACCATTTGTGCCTCAAGTGAGAACTCTGAATTAATTTGTTTGATGATACATTTGTTTGTTTTCTTGGCTATCAGTGGCATTCTCAGGAGTCGTCTCTAGCACCAGAGTTGAAAAGCATCAATATACTTTCTACCTTGCTTCTTTAAAGTCCAACTTTCATTTCCATAGAGAGTATACAGGGAAAACCATTGCCTGCACAATTCTGATATTTATTGGTGTAGACACATCATGGCATCTGAACATCTTTTCCAAGGCCTTAATTGCTACTCTACCAAGTGCTAGTCTGCAGGGTATTTCTTGACTGCTTGTTCTGTTACTGTTGATGGTTGAGCCTAATAGGCAGAAAGCTATCTACCTCTTTAATATCGTCATTGTTAATTCTAAGGCTGGTTGCTGTACAGGTTGACATTAGTTTGATCTTCTTTATTTTTGTCCCATTTTTTCACTGTGCTCTTTGACTTTCATTATTAGGGCTTGCAGATCATTTGAATTTTCAGTTATCAGAGTAGTGTCACCAGCACGGTTTCTTCCTCCAGTGTTAAAATCATGCTCATCTTCTTCCAATCCAGCTTCCCTCAGTATATATTCAGCATACAGGTTGAATAAATAAGGGGAGGGTATACAGGTAGTCCTTGAGTTACGATGGCAATTGGGACCAGAATTTCCATCGCTAAGCGATCGTAAAGTGCAATGTCATGTGACCACATTGCTTAGTGCCGCCAATCCCAGCAGTCCCAGTTGCTGGTGTAACCCCAGTGGGTCATTAAGTAGGAAGAGGCAGGAGTCCCAGGCAAGCAGACTGGCAGGTGAGAGCTAAAGTGCGGGCAGGTGCGTGGGTGGGGGATGCCGTGGGCAGGTGCTATGGAACATGGGCAGGCGAAAAAGAAGTGGGAGTGGGGACAACTTGCAGCCTCCTGCTGGCTTCCCCACTGACTTTGCTTGTAGGAAGCTGGCAGGGAATGTTGGAAATTGCAATCATGTGACCACAGCTTGCTGTGATGTCTTAATCATGAGCCAGGCACTGAGTGCCCAGATCATGATCACATGACTGTGGGCATGCTGTGATGGCTGGAACTTTGAGGACTGGTCATAAGTCCCCCTCATTTAGTGCTGTCACAGCTCTGAATGGTCGCCGAACAAGTGGTTGTAACCCAAGGACTACCTGTACATCCTTGTCTCATTCCTTTGCCAACCTGGAGCCAGCTTGTCTTCCCAAGTTCCATGTGAGAGGTTTTTTTTTTTTGCAATGACTGGACAGACCACAACTTAGATGAAAACTTTACACAGTTCTTTATTTTAGTACACAGATTCCCCAATAATAGGCTACTGCCCTGGCTGGGCAGGGTTAACTCTACCCTTTTTTGCTGGCTGGATTTGCTGGCATAGTTTGGCTAAAACTTTTAATGATTCTGGTGATGTCTGTGTATATTGGTGTTGTTTTGATTGGTGGAAGACTGTGCTAGCAATGAAGAAACCATTGGATTGGTAGAAATGGAAAAATTCTCCTGCTTCATTTTGGTTTCCTAGGCTGTATAGTCCAAATATACTTTCTTCCTTAATATTCCCAATATCTACTCTGTCTAAAAAGCTGGGAAGAAAATCTTTTTTTATAACAATTGTGTAATGTTGTTCCTGATGCATAGGTATATTTACTTGATTTTCTAGTATTAATAGTATAGTGTTTTTGAAGATTATAAGGTACTAAATTTAGAGGATTCATTTAAGAGTATTACAGTAGTCCTTGAGGGAAATTAGTATGGGCAGAGTGTTGCTGGCTACTAAAATACCCAGGGACCTGACCCAGATGACACAAACTTGTTTATAGCTCTGCTATTGATAATTTTGTATTCTTCAGTCCCCACTTTCCATGCTTTAATTTCTGCAGTGCCACAGAATATTAAATGTATATCATAACCTTAATCATTTTGAATTCTGATAAACAATTTTTTTTCTGTTTGTATCTCTTCAGACTGCTACTAAATGCAACAAGAATATCTGCGTATGGGTGGGGCAGTAACAGATTCCAAAGAAACGGACAACAAATGTGCTTTTAAAAGCAATTATTATATATAAATATGAAGTTCTCCAATCATTGTTAGTTGGTGTAACCACAGTAATTTCCTCTGGGTGTCTAAAACTGATATTATTTCTTGTGAAGGGATTCTTTTGGGAAATAGTACAGACTAGCGACAAACAGGCTGTTTTTATCTACTCTGTGTTTCCAGGGAAGCTTTTATTATAAACAACTTAACAACAACATTTAACTTATTTCCTATCTTACCACTTATTACTAAGCCCATGCTATATTATTCTATACTTACACTAACATCTATGTCTATATCTTATTCCTAAACAGTGTATAACAGTTCTGTTCTCCTTTGTTGCTTGAGCTTACACCAAAGTCTTTAGCCATCATTTAGCCACCTACAAGTTGGCTTCTGTTGCTGTCAGCTGCTGAAGCATTGTCTTGGCAGTTTCTCAGTCATTGCCAGGATGAGAAAGAGAAGATGCTTTACCAGCTGCTGGCTGGCTATAACTTCTCAGGTTTGCTGCTGGAGTGGTGAAGTTGTTGGGCTCTGCTTCTCCTTTCAGCTTGTCTGCTGCTGGTTTGGTGAAGTCCAAGCCTGTTCCTCCTTTACCATTAGTTGCCTGTTCCACACCCTCAGCTGCAAATTATTCCTTTCTGCTCTCCCACACAACACAAATCTTCCCCCACATTCTGATGCTCTCAGCATTTTCCTTTTATAATTGGGACCCAGATGTGGTGCAGTGCTCTTCAGGCTGTGTTAAAGTTCCAGGGGAGAAAACAAAGGGAAGAAAGAGCTCATGCTGGCCACTGCAAGGCTTTCCTTCCACGTTTCTCAAAGTATGGGAAGAAGTAGGAGGGAGGATTTTTCCTTAGCCTTGAGAGAGACCCAACAACAGTGCTGGGTACCTTCCTCTTCTCTTCCCGTGTGATGAAGGAAGGACAGAGTGCCAAACAGTTTTCTTGCACTAAAACACAATAGCCACTGTAGTGCTGCACATCAAACCCACAAAAAAAGAGAATAATCCACTATGATGTCACAGCCCTAGAGTTATTTTTTAACATTTTTTTGCTGAGGTAGATTGAGGGGAGGGGTGCAGTTTTTCTGCCTGTCATTTCACTTTCTCTCCTCCCCTGATGCATCTGTAGTGAGCAGACAGGCTGGTGATAAGAAAGCAGTAGTTGATGGAAGCTGACTGGAATTATTAGAAGCTATTTATTTCTCTCTTTCTGGATCAACACACTGGCTGTAGGTCAACTAAGAGAACTATTCAGTTGCAGAAGAGGACAATCCAGGCACTGCCACTTCCCACTTTCAGACTGTTTTTTTCCTGAGCTGGGCATGAAATGGACTGAAGGTGGTAGCAGTGGCTGGTGGTTGGAAAGATAGATAAGAGGAACATGGCTTTGGTCAGCCACCATTGGCAGGTAGTACAAGATACAGGTTCAAGCTCCAACCTTGTCTATAGCAAAAGACAAGTCAAGACCGCTCCTCCCCCCCAAAAAATCTACAGATGTGGCACTGAGAAGAATAGACAAAGTAAGATAGTACTGTTACTTAGTCCATTTTTCTCAGTGCCACATCTGTATAGGAATAGTAGATCAAGAAGACCTATCAACACTTACATGTACAGGTAGTCCTCACTTACTGACCACAGTAGGGATTGGCAACTTTGTTGCTTAGCAGCGCAGTTGTTAAATGTGACGTCACAGTGCTGTGCTGACTTATGACGTCAGTTCCTGCTGCAGTTGTTAAGTGAATCACTGCGGGTCGTTAAACATGATGTCATGTGATCGCGACTTGTGACTTCCTGCCAACTTTGCTTGTCAGAAGCTGGCTGTGAAGGTTGCAAATGGTGATCACGTGACCATGGGATGCTGTGACTGTTGTAAATGGGTGCTGGTTGCCAAGCACCTGAATTGCAAACACATGACTGCGGGGATGCTGCAACAGCCACAACTTCGAGGACCAGTTGTAAGTCTCATTTTTTTAGTGCATCATAACTTTGAACGGTTGCTGAACAAGTGGTCAGTAAACGAGGACTACCTGTATAGTACTTTATGATTGTGCTTAGAATTTCATTTGTCTTTTACTAAGGGCTGCCACATTAAAAATATAATGTTAATGGCTATGTAAATATAAGTAAGCCAAAACAGACTGGAGTGTTTTATTTTTGCTGTAAGCCCTGGACAAATAAATTTTAAAATTAGGTTTTTTAAAAAATTTAAAAATAAGAAATCACCCTAAAAATCAGGTTGAAAAGAGTGGTTCTTGGGAAGCTAAAAGGAAAAGAAATGGTTGATTTTGAGACCTCCATCATTTATATAAGAAGGGTTACACAGAACCTCCTACACTATGAAGGAATTAATGGAGGATGTTGGATTTGCAACTTGCCTCATAATTTTATCAAAGCATTCAGTGGAGGATGATGGAAAGCTCAGGGAGAAGCTTGGGCCCTTTCTGGCCATAATCTCTGCTTCTTGTCGAGACACCTACTTTGCAGATCTGCTATCAAGCATTTGGCTCTTAAATACCTGATTTTCTTATCTGTCATGTTGTGGCACTCAAAGAAGCACACCACTTTATTATGTTTTGTTTCTGATACTCAGTCTATAAGTGTAACGAACTGCCACTTGTTGATCTTAAAACCAGTAACTTTCCTTGCAACCAATATTGATTCAAAAGAAAGTTCATTTATTAAGAATAAGTGTACAGATCCAAAGCATTGCTGAGACTGAATAAAAGCGCGCCAAAAACTGCTTTTCTTTCTTTTCCCCCCCTTACTTCGCCCTTAGTTCTTGTCTTCTGATTCCCTTGCTGGCATGGCCTTGAACATTCCAGGGCTTGTGATAAGAAACCATCTGCATCAAACGGTCTCTCCTTCCTACTCCCCCTCCCCTTTTCCAATGGCAGAACCGCAGCATGTAGAAAAAATCATTTTTGTAAACTAGCCATATAATAATCTATTATAAAATCTTGCGAGGATTCTGACATACTGCCCCTCCACAGAAAAGGATGTCAGTCAGATGATTCCTCTTTTTCACTCTAAAAGGAAAAGCAAAGATACACATAATACAATAACCAATCTAATTGTTAAGGCTTTGTAGGATAAGCATCATAAAATTTTTTAACTAAACGTGGGGCCTTTACATGTTTCTTGTCAACCCATTCAGCCATTGACTTGGGAAAATGTTTCCACTGAATTAAAAATTGAACCCCCCCCCTGTGCTTTCTGCTGTCCAGTATTTCTTTAACTTCAAAATGTTGTTCTCCTTCAACCATCAATGGTTTAGGAGGTACTGGAGAGGGATGCCACTGAGAAGACTCCTTATATGGTTTAAGCAGGTCGCAGTGGAATACTGGATGGATTTTTTTAAAGGTGGCAGGCATCTGTAATCGTAGTGAAACTGGATTAATTACTTTATCGATGACAAAAGGCCCTATGAATCTTGGAGCGAGCTTTCTGGAAGGTTGTAATGATTTAAGATGTTTAGTAGATAAAAGAACCTTATCTCCTACTTTCCAGTCTTTTCCTGGTGTTCTCTTAGCATCTGCAAATTTCTTGTATGTAGCTCTGGCCTCCTGCAACGAGGCAGCAATCTGAGGCCACACTTGTGTCATCTGCTGGATCCACTCATCAACCGAAGCGACTTGAGTGGTCTGCTTAGGCAGTTCTGGGATGGGTACAAAGTCTTGTCCTGTAGCTATTTTAAAAGGGGTGAGACCAGTGCTTTGGTGCACTGCATTATTATAAGCTACTTCAGCGAATGGTAACAGTTCATCCCAATTGTCTTGTTGGTAGTTAATGAAACATCTCAAATATTGTTCCAATACTGAGTTCAGACGTTCACATGATCCCGCTGTCTGGGGGTGGTAACCCGAACTCAAGCCTTGCGATGCCCCCAGTAGTTTTAGGAACGCTCTCCAGAATTTGGCAGTAAACTGGACCCCGCGATCCGAAATTATCCGTTCTGGGACCCCATGAGCTCGGTAGACATGTTGTATGAATAATTTAGCCAATTTGGGTGCTGATGGAATGGCTTGGCATGCCACAAAATGTGCTTGTTTGGAAAAAAGGTCTGTAACTACCCAAATGACAGTCTTTTTGTTGCTTTCAGGCAGGTCTACAATAAAGTCCATGCTTATTTGCTTCCAAGGAGCTACAGGGTTTCAGTGTAAATCAGGATATCGTCCAGATAAACCAACACCCCCTGGTATAAATACTCTTGTAACACCTCATTTATAAGTTGCATGAATACCCCCGCCGCTCCTTTTAATCCGAACGGCATTATTTCATAACGGAAGCACCCCAGAGGCGTATTAAAGGCGGACTTCCATTGGTCTCCTTCACGTATTCGCACCCTGAAGTACGCCTCCCTCAAATCCAGCTTCGTGAAAATTTTCCCTTTGGATAAATGTGCCAACAGGTCTTTCATTAAGGGGAGTGGGTACCTGTTGTCAGCAGAAATGGCATTTAGCCCTCTATAATCCGTGCACAAACGTAGGGAGCCATCCTTCTTTTCCCTAAATAGCACCGGTGCAGCAATTTGAGAATGCGTAGGTACAATAAAGCCCCTCTTTAGATTCTTGTCAATGAACTCCCGCAATGCTTCCAACTCTTTGGGTGTCATTGGATACATTTTCTTCCTTGGGAATTTAGCCCCCGGCTCAATCTCTATGGCACAGTCACTGGCACGATGGGGGGGTAGCTGATCTGACTCCCTTTCGCTAAACACCTCCTGCAGGTCGCGGTATTCCTTGGGAATCTGGATTGCAGCTTCCACTGCCTTTTCCCCACTCACAGCACCCATCTCTTCATCTGACAACGTTTCGGTAATTCCTTCAACTTCCACTCCCCCCTCCTTCGGGAAACGCAAGATCTTCTCCTCCCAGTTCACTTCTGGGTTTTTCCTTTTTAACCAGTTCATGCCCAGAAGCACTGGGTTGCATGCCATGGGAGTCACTAGGAATTTAATAGTCTCTCTATGGTCCCCCATAGTTAGTTCAAGCTCTTCTGTACGATACTCCACCGGCCCTCCCCCCGCTGGCGATCCGTCCAGCTGGGTAAAAACCACAGGGGTTTTGAGTCTCTTTAAGCGCAGTCCCAAACCCCGGGCAAGGGCGGGGTTAATCAGATTTCGGGAGCAGCCAGAGTCTATCAGCGCCCGTATCTCTGCCCTCCGATTAGTCCTCACCACCCTTAGTTCCACCCAAATCTTAATGGGACTCACCCCCATCTCTTCGCTGTCCGATTCCTCCCGTGAGCTGCTTTCTTTCTCTGGAAGAGCAGCCGCCTGTCGGAGAGAGAGCGGAGCTGACAACTTCCGGGTTTTGCCACCGCCGCGTGTTGCCGCTCTAGCTCCCGTCTCGCTGCCTGCTGCCGCTGATTCCTTCCTGCCGGGCTTTGAAGAC
Organism: Liasis olivaceus; assembly: GCA_030867105.1. Taxonomy (NCBI): domain Eukaryota; kingdom Metazoa; phylum Chordata; class Lepidosauria; order Squamata; family Pythonidae; genus Liasis; species Liasis olivaceus. Next base: position 43,818,666 of record CM061348.1, on the reverse strand, counting down.
TTCGGCCCCTTCCGTTCCGTCTTCTTGCCTCCCTGCTCCGTCTTCGCTTTAGGGCACGCAGCGGCAAAATGCCCCGGCTCCCCGCAGTTGAAACAGACGCGCCTGCCCCCGCTACTTTTCGGAGCGCTGGTCATTATGTCAGAATCCTCGCAAGATTTTATAATAGATTATTATATGGCTAGTTTACAAAAATGATTTTTTCTACATGCTGCGGTTCTGCCATTGGAAAAGGGGAGGGGGAGTAGGAAGGAGAGACCGTTTGATGCAGATGGTTTCTTATCACAAGCCCTGGAATGTTCAAGGCCATGCCAGCAAGGGAATCAGAAGACAAGAACTAAGGGCGAAGTAAGGGGGGGAAAAGAAAGAAAAGCAGTTTTTGGCGCGCTTTTATTCAGTCTCAGCAAAATGTAACGAACTGCCACTTGTTGATCTTAAAACCAGTAACTTTCCTTGCAACCAATATTGATTCAAAAGAAAGTTCATTTATTAAGAATAAGTGTACAGATCCAAAGCATTGCTGAGTCTCAAGTTGTTTCATAAATTAACAACCTGATCTGTCTCCTCATATAAGGGTTCTGATTTTGCCAAAACTTTGGTTGCTGTGTATGCTGAGGAATTCCAGCATTATATCAGTCATGCAATCTTGATAATAAAAATAGGCTTATAGCCCAGGTAAGAAAGGGCAAAGATAAAAGGAGTAGTGGATTTGAAGAAACGGTAATGCGGAATAGCTCATAAAGCAAACTTAAGTCAACTGTTACTGAAAAGGCTTTTTGGAAAAGATGAGATTTAAAGGAGGAGGAATTGGCTGGGAGCACCTGGAAAAATATGTGAATGAAATGAACAGAGGGAATAAATGACATTCAAATGGAGACAGTGAGCAGAGAAAACGAATATACCGAGGCAGCCTGTATGTTACCATATTAAGATGGAAGGTACTTGCAAGTAATGTTTCACTTTTATGATTCTGGAGATCTGTTACTGATGCAGAGACATTCTATACAACTGGGAAGATCCATGTGAAGCTGCAGCCGGATTAGGGGAAGAGTCACTATTTGTGAAATGCTCATAAAGCAATAAATTTACAGTAACCACCTGCAGTTACTGAACTAGATGACCGCTCAGTCTATTCTAGTTTTGCTTCTTTTAAGTAGCAACAGCTCTTTAAGACTTATGGCAGATGTTTCACAATATTCTTAACTAGTAGTGGAAGTTGTTATTTAATGGAACTGGAACTTAGAAGAATGCTATATCATTTCCCTTCCCTTGAAAGATAGTGAAACAATGGAATAATAGGGCCAAAAAATCTGAAGAAGAAGCATTATGAAAAGTTGTAAAGAAGAAACTGGGATAATTAGTATTTTCGGAGAAGGCACAGCGTATCAGCAATAAATATCTGCTCCTTCTTGATCCTGTATCTGCTGTCAAATACTTATAATGATTTGAATTGGAATCTTTTTTTCTGCTGCAGAAAGAAGATATTGGATCAGAAAACAAATGTTAAATTCTTGAGTGGCCAAAGATTAATGGAAGGTGACTACTGGGATGTCCTAGGCAGTTATGGAATGACTAATATATTTTTAAAAGTACAAGTGGGGCATCAAATGATAATTGTGCATGCACACTGAAGAGTCTTTTGTGATTTGGCTGCTGTAAACTTTATGACTCGTAGGGGAGATTTTGCTGCTTCATTTGACTGGCTGTAAATTCCTTGGGGAAAAAGTTATTTCATGATATGTCTCTTCAGCTAGAAAAAGAAACTAGAGTTACAAAAAACCACTTTAAAGATTTAGCCAATATTAATTCTGGCTGCATAACTGTCGCCTATAATAACCCTAATGTGCAGCATCCTAAAAACTCTTAATTGGCCTTAGTGTTGGCAGGCCTTTCGAGCCCAGCAGAATCTCTAGCGTTCAGCAGTTTTTATGGAGAATCAAGAAAGATGAAACGGCTGCCTTATAAATTCTGACTGACCTTGAGAATCCTCATTTTAACAAGCAAACTGTGGAAAGTTGATCTTGATAAGAACTTGAAGGAAAAGGAACAAGTTCAGATTTTATTATTTTGAGAAAGAAAAGAATAAAACTTTCAGAACTTCAGCGGAATTGATGGCTGAAGGTATCTATACATTATTTGCCACTTATGTATTTAGCTTGCCTTTCATCTCATAAAGGGTATTGTGATGGACAAATAGCAAAATATACCACATTTTAGACACATCATGATGTATTCATAATATAATAACTTGTATTGTAGAATGGACATCCTGAAGACTATACAGTACATACAAAAACATGTCTTGTTCTACTTCAGTGAATTAGATATATGGAATACAAGGTGAGAAGACATCCCAGTTTCAAGGTTGCTGTAAGAACCTATTGCTATCATGGAATGTGAATGGAAGAGAATCTGTTCAGTCAGTTTATCAAATAAACTAAAGTTATAATTTGATTGGCTTATAGATAGAGGTATCCCTTATAGTGCAGTTTAGCATGGCTTGCTATGGTCATTTGACTGAATTGCTCTTTCCTATTGATTTGTTGATATGAAGTATAAATCACTAACCAGTTTCTCAAAGTAAGATATAGTTTGTTGGATAATTCACAATTGACTGGGCTCACATATTGTGCTAAGTCAAAACCAAATGAACTGCATTATGTATTGCAGCATGTAAACCCAGTCATTGTTTTGTGGCATGTGGGGTGAGAGGTCTATGCAAACTAACACAGGAGGCATGCGTGCAAGAATGGTTATGTTATTGGGAAATAGTTCGAACAGGCATAAAGCTATACTGACATCAGTTGTGCTTCTGTTTGGGATGTCTGTAGTCTGTATCAAATAGAAGATAGATATTACCTCTCCTAAGCCAAATGAATAAACAGATATTACTTTGGATTAACATAATTTGAGAGAATCATGCCAATAATATGTCCAATGATATATAATAATATATAACAACACTCCATTTGCAATGTTGGGTGCTGATGATGGGAGCCATAATGAATCTAGAAGATGCTAAATTAGGTGAAGCTAAATTATTCCATTTCAAATGTGTTCATTTTTGTTTTGTATATGAATAAAGAGAATGCAACCCTATTGATAAAAAAGAACCTACCAATGATACTTCAGCATGTCTGATTCCTGTTTTAATCCAACATTTTAAGTTCTACTGAATCCTTTTTTGAAAAATGAAATGTTCAGTACAGATTAAACCCCCCTATAATATGAAGCCCAGAGCTTGAAATAGGTTTTGGGAGATACAGTAGAATGCTCGAAACTGCTAATGCTATGAGTCAAACTGGATTTGTCAAGTTCACCAGTCTGGCTCCTTTTAATAAGCACTAAATCTTTTTCAAGTAAAATGTTTGATTTAAGTGATGCTGTTCCATTATTCTTGCATTATCCATAGCCACAATACTCCTCTTACCTTAATTATCACACAGTAACATAATAATGAGGAAGGTTTGTCACACATGCAGGGTAGTTCAGCAGAAATAAGCATGCAGCAACATTGCCACATGATGGTTTTTATACCCATTCTTTGTTCATCGCTGGTTGATGCAAATGCAATTGGGAGCATTTCTTGCAAATGCAAGTGCAATAAAGCATGAAGGAAGATTAGGTAAGGGCAAGGGTAAATACATTTAAGAGTACTATTAGGAAATTATTGTACAATTATTTTCTGGGTTTTTTTTCTAATATCAAGGAATGTTTACAAGTTGTTAATGAAAATACTGCATTTTTTGCAAAACATTTGGCAGATAATAAGCTGCTATGATATTGTTCTGGATGAAGCTTTTCTTCTGTGATGTTTGTTATTATTTCTTTAAATTGCTTTGTTTTTAACATTACTTCCTTAGTTGCAGGTTAAAGGATTTTTGGATTCAAAGGAAGATTTGCATTTAAATAAAAGCTTCTTAGATATTGGGAACTGTCTAGTGCCAAATCCAAAACTAGTTGGAGACTTACTACTCTTGACCTGACTTCAAACATTTATATTTATGCACCCTAAAAGTTAACTTAGAGCCAGTTTGGTATAGTGGTTAAAGGTACTGGGCTAGATACCAGGAGATTGTGAGTTCTAGTCCTGCCTTAGGCGTGAAGGCAGCTGGGTGACTTTGGGCCAGTCATTCTTTCTCAGCCACAGAAAGAAGGTAGTGGCAAACCACTTCTGAAAATATTGCCAAGAAAACAGCAGGGACTTGTCCAGATGGATGCCAGGAGTCAAGACTGACTCTAAGGTGCACACACACATGCACACACAGACACACACAAGTTAACTAGAAATCCCACTGCAGAAGCCCGAATGGATTTGTGCAGATGACTAAATGTAGAGAGTGTTATGCTAGTGCTCTGTTAAGTACATTGACTTCCAGGTTATTTCCAAAATGAAACATTTAGCTAACTTTTCAAAGCCCTAAATGTTTTGATATCAAATTCCCTGAATATATGCCTCCTTCAATATATTCATACCTGACCTTAGAGATCTTTGGTATTTGGACAAGGCCCTCTAATGAATTGGCTTTGGCAAATGTTTGTAAGGAAGATGTTTTCTTCATGTTTGTTGTGCACACAGTGTCTACCCATGAAGGGGTTGCCTAGTACCTACTTTATCTTTTTTTCCTGCAAGGTGTATACTTTTTATTTTCAGGGTCTTAGAATGTATTGTTTTTTTAATCTTTGTTATATATGCTTTATGGGCACTGTTTTTTAGCAACGTATATGTATGCTGTTCATAGAATTTTGGCTGTAGAGCAGCATAAAATTACTGTAAATAAATAAAATGGGTTTTTCTGGTTAACCTGAAACTACACAATTAAATGAATTGTCATGAATTATTTCTTCTGGGGAAGAATAAAAAAATGCAATATTTCCCATATTGTGTCAGTCCCAGTATTTTGCTCTTGGCATTTGATCGTTATAGTTTGAGCATGAGAAAAGGATTCATCAGAAGCTCTGACTTTATCTTTCTTCTAAAAACAAATTTGGTTTGTCAGATTGAAGATAGTTTAAACATTTCTTCAAGTCTAACCACTCCATGCATCAGATTCCTCCTGATTTTTTTGCCACCATAGATAGACTATCATGGCTCTCCTACAATGTCAACAAGAGTATCTATTTTTAAAATTTATTTTTAATTGCTTTTAAAATAATAACAGAAAAAGAGAAAAACAAAAAGGAACAAAACATTGTCAAAAACAATACAAATGCATAACAAGTGTTTTAAAAAAATAGGTGAAAAGAATACATGAGAAAAAATAGAATATATAATATGTCATTACAACAATAAACAGTTACATTTCTATGTATATTTATCAAATGCAAATATTATGCAGGTGCGTGTCTGTGTGTGTGTGCATGTGTGTGTGTGTATACAGTATGCGTATATATATATATATATATATATATATATATATATATATATATATTTCTAATACATTTATATAATTATCATGCTTTTTTTAACCTACTGTATTTTGTATAAATGAGTCTCATATTTTATTATACTTGTCCAAACAAAACCTGTGTTTATAGGCAATCTGTTCATAGGTGGCAAGTGTAATTGAAGTGTAATCTTCAATCCATTGAGTGAATGGGACCATACATTTATCTTTCCAATGCTGCAATATCAGTCTTTTAGCCATAATAAGGGCATGGAGAATCCATTTACATTGTCCAGTTGTCAAATTCCATGTACTAGGTATGTAATTCAAGAGCATATTGTCCTCTAAACATTTTAGCTTTTGTCACATATTTACATTTATATAGTCCACTACTTTCTCCCAAAACCTAGCAAATATAGGACACTGTAAAACATGTGTTTTAAAGAAGCATTGTCATTATGACATCTCCAACAAAATGCTTTCTTAGATAATCCTTTTCTATACAAACGTAATGGAGTCCAATAAATTCTAAACATTATTTTTTGTTGTATTAGTTGTAGTTTAAGGTCCATTGACACTATTGTTATAGAAGTTACGACACTCTCCCATTGTCTAGGCAATATAGGAACCTCTAATTCTTTATTCCACTCATCTCTTAGCATTTGCATATCAAATTGATTTATTGATAACAAATATCTATAAAAATGAACAGTAGGTTTTTTAGTTTTAAAGGATTTAACAAGTTGATCTGGTATCTCAGGTGTCTCAGAAGCTGAAATGCTGCTGGCCCAAACAATGTTAACAGATGTTGTAGGTGTAAATATTGCCATTGTGTTCCATCCAATAGATGATATTTATCTCTTAACACAGCATATGTTAAAAAATAATCTTCATCATCTATCAGTTGATCCAAAGTTAATATCTTTTCTTCCATCCAATTTTTCCATATCACCATCTTTTTCCCAATTTTTAATGTTGGGTTTCCCCATAGAGTCAGTTTAGCATGGGAAAAAGGATTGAATCTTTTTTTATTAGACATTCCATTCCATAGCTTTCTAACTGACATAATTGTTTCTAGAGATACTAGAGTTCTACTGTATTTAGATCCTAATACTGTCTATCCTAATACTATCTATCCAGTATTAGGATCTAGTAATACTAAGATTAACCTGCTTCTTCTGATAGCCCCAATTTAATATACATTTTTATATTATATTTATATATTTTGTTCATCATGCTTGGGTGTCTGGATAGTTTATAAAGGTGTTATATATTTATATTCCAAAGTTGCCCAAATTGGAAAATTAACACCAATTGTTGGCTTCCAGTATTTAATACTTGACAGTAGGTAGGCTTGATGACATAGCTCCAGATTCAGAAAACTGAATCCTCCCTCATTAATTGGTAATTGCATTTTCTGTAAAAATATTCTTGGAATCGAAGAACCCCATAAAATTTTTCTAAACAAAGAATTTATTTCATGAAAATACTTTCCAGATATTTGAACAGGAATTCCTCTCAGAATATAGATTAATCTGGGAATGATACTCATTTTGAGAGCATTCACCTTTCCCCAAAGGGTGAGGTTTAATGACTCCCATCTATCCATATCTGAAGAAACCTCTTTATATATTTTATTTATATTACATGTTGGTGAGTCATATCACCTAAATATTTAATAGATTAGGTACAAATACGGAATTGATATTTCTTAAATGGACGGGTAACTACATTTTCACCTACTGGCATCAATTCTGATTTGGACCAGTTAATAGAATATCTTGCTAAACAAGGGTCTCTATAATAATCACAGTTGAAAGGACAGAATGGATATGAATATTGCCTTTCAGGTATGAATTTGTTGCTAGGATTTTTTTGGGTTTTGGAAGGAAAAGCTGCATAATTTTCTTCTTAAAAACTTCCAAGCTGATTCTCTAGCAGCTAACCTTGACATTTAGCACAGCTGCCAGGTTGAGTCACTCCATCTGGGTGCAGCATCTCTGTGACTGCTTAGAAAACCCAGGAGACCAACAAATCCAGCTAGTATCCAAACTTTTGTGGGGCAGAATTTAATTAATACTAAGATTAACCTGCTTCTTCTGATAACCGCAATTTTATATACATTTTTATATTATATTTGTATTTTTTGTTCATCATGCTTGGTGTCTGGATAGTTTATAAATATTTAGTATTAAACTACATATGGTATTGTCAGGTACATTTACATCCCTGAATTTGAAGGTCATTATACAATTTATAAATATTTGATATTTAAATAAATTACTTATCGTCAAATTCATTCATATCCTAGAATTTGATGGGACACACCATACCCTTAAACTCGTCAGAGAGTACAGTCTCATTTTTCTCTCCTCCTCCAAGGCAGTACTAGGGAAGTGAATACTCATTGATATAACTCCATTTTTTTTCTCTACTGTGCAAGTCCTAGAACTGGATGAATTTGAAATGTTAATGCTAAATACACTGTAATAATACATCCAGCTAATCCATGAAAAGATTTGTTTGGTTTTGGCTTAGTATATTATATGAACTCAGGGGTGGCCTACAACATTTGGCACATGAGGGGAATATCTCAAATGATGCCCCTTTTCTTGTGCCAAAATTTTGAAAGATCTCAATTCTGCTTTCCTGTTTTACTCCTCTCATCATACTGCTTTACTGCCTATCTCAGTAAACAGCTAACAATTGTAAAATGCATTGTTCAAAAAATTTAACTAACTTTCAGTTGCCTGAACAAGCAATTTTATTTGTTTGAATAATCGAAGTGGTGTTTTTTGGGCTTTCTTGATTGCAAAGATTTGAACTTTTTCATGAAGGTCCACAATCTGGGCCAGCTCATGCTCAATTGAGATGGTTGAGGCTAACCAGCCTCTTTATTGTCACTGTGAAGTATCTTTATTAACTTCAGCCTGGAGAATCTGCATTCTCCACTGGCAATCATTATAGGAAACGTTAGTACTATGTGCACAGTAGCAAAAGCTTTTGGAAAAATGGTGGTGATCTTATTGGTGTACATGTATGCTAGAACATATATTTAGCTTTGGTCCTGCTAAAATGTATCTTACAAGAGCTTTTGGTTCATCACTCAAATGCCTTTATTAATATTGTGCATGTCATAATACTGTCAGTACTTCCTCTAACGCTGTGCATTGTTGGTGCAGGTCTTCAGGTATACTGAGAAGTTTGGGGATGTCATACATATTCCAAATATTGTTGGGTTCCTTGAGCTGTGTAAAGTATTCTTCACCTGACTATATTGCACAATTTTTTGTTACCAGTAACTATATAATCTCATGTTGACTTTTTTCCCAAGGTAGTGGTGTGTGTAGATTTCATGGGTGGTGATTTTTAGCTCCTTCTGAAGTATAACATCAAACTCAGTCATTAGCTTCACAGTTTTAGAGATGTTTCTATTGTTCAGCTGATCTCAAGTGCCACAAAGTTCTAGGTTTTTGATAGCAAGTATACTCATAATAGTGATAAGTCGTTTCAGAGCATTTGCCAGTGGAAAGAATAAACCACAATTGGCTGGGCTCACAACTCACATTAAACAAACTATGGTTTACAACATGTTAATCCAAAGCCAAACAAGCCACATTATGGCTTAGTACAATAGAGACCCAGCCTCTGTGTGTGTATGCAGGCATTAGAAGGACTTCTTGAATTGTGCTTATACATGGAATTGAGAGGGAAGACTTTTTTGGATCCCCAGGCATCATCATCCAAAATTATAGAAGTGTAAAGGTTGCTTTCAAGTCATGCCCCTGTCTTTCTTCTCAAGACATAGATGCATATTTTAATCTAAGTTATCACTAGCTAAACACATTTTTGAAACAAACATTTAATGATGAATAGGTTTATTATCTTTGATTTATGTCTGTTCTTACTCATGGAAGAATATCCTTCATGAAATATGAATGAAAAGCTTGAGGTCAGAGGGCAACAGGGTAGAGAAAGAATAGGGCTTCTGGAATTCTTTCCAGGCCCATTATCATCAGTGACCATCTGTTTGTGTGCAGATGTGCACTGGGAAGCACAGGGCAGGCTTGAGGACAAGGGTGGGGGGTGGATTTAGAATGAAGCTGCTGCCAGTATTCTGAGCCACTGTCCACCTGCCTTTCCCATAAGGATGCATTACAGGAATTTTTCAGGGAATTTTTTCTCTGCAGCTCCTAGCCTGATCTGGCCTGTTCTTGAACTCTCTTTCACTGGCTTCTCCCCCCTAACCAAATGTGGTTCTTTTCTGTTTAGTTTTTGAAGAGTTATGCTAACAGATGGATCCCCTTTACATGATTTCTTTCTGACATTCCATTGTGTTAGAAAAAATAAAATATATGCTGCTCTTTCAAGGAAGATCCACAAACAGTAGCCTAAATTCTGTTCTAAGTCTTGTTTTAACCATGTTGGCTGTATATTGTCTACAACATTCACACTGAGTTGACATGTTTTTGTGAGAGTACATCCATGGAGCAGCATCTGCAGTGGGGACAGAATAACAAAAGCAGCTCTGTAGCATAAGTCCTGCTCCTTTTATACATGAATCGTGACATTGCATATGAAAGGAGTGGAGCTTGCAGTGATGCACCATGGTAGTGCTTTCGTCATTCTGACAAAAGCAGCAAGCTTCCCACTTCATCCATGGAAGAAAATACATTAACTTTGCTTGTCTGCATTATAACCATGTGGGCCATGCAGAGAAAAATGAGATCTGAAGGAGACATAGCGTGATTTTTGGGTGTGGAATAGGAGATTAATAAACAGTCATAGGAGCTGCCGGTAGAAGGGGTTTGGCTGAACTGAATAACATAGCTTCCACAATCAAGAACCTCCACAAGGTGCTATTGAATGATAGCCCTGGCTTGAAATAGCTGCAAGGTCGGTCCCCTCTTGGGAAGAAGAATCATCAGTGCATTTAAGGTGTATTGGTTTACTGATAAAATATTCTAACTTGGTAACATTTGCCCATGATTATCCACAAGGCTGTGTTATTGGCTTTGCACTGTAGTGAACTGAAGAGCAGGACATGGAGGAAATGTGCATTTTGCATTTTTATAAGCGGTTCCAAGTTGTACAACAGGGGTCTCCATCATGGAAAAGGAAGACAGACCTTTTGTTTGTTCTGAGTTTGATAGTGTGTTCGAACACGTCTTGTTGACATTCACAGAATAGGAGAATACCCCAGCCTGACAAGGCAGCCAACAGCATGGCTGATGATTAATTGCCCTTTTTAAATTGCAATTATGTCACTCATCAAAACTCATGAACATTAATTCCCGATTTGCTGCATCAAGAACTAAACAGAATGAAGGGCTGTTAGACTGCTGGGCCTGTCTGACTTTAGGGACACCAGCAAAATTTAAGCACCAAAAAAGAAAACTTAGCTTGATGAATTCTTACTGTATCCTTTTTAAGATCCTCTCTTTCCTCCCCCAATTTAAACTTCCTTCATTAACCTTGCTGCCAAAAGTTGACAGGCTACTTAGAGAGTGGATAGCTTTCCTTAATTCATTGCTTCAACAGTGTAAAAAAATAATAATCACATGTTCTTGTTACAATTTCTGTGTTGTCACTCAGCCTTTGGGTTAGAGATGTGCAGGAACACATCTTCTGATATCCATGGGCAACCTGACATGATGTAGAGTCATCCCCCTTTCGGCAGCCTGTATAGTGCTTAGGATGATGCAGCCCATCATTTTAGTTGATAATTTGTTGTTATGTTTAGTATAGCATACTGAATACTGTAGAACAGTGGTGCCTGGCTGGGGGATTCTGGGAGTTGAAGTCAACATATCTCAAAGTTGCCAAGTTTGAAAAACACTGCTGTAAAACATACATAACGTCAGACATTTGTGATATTTTGGTTGTGCTATCAAACAATTAAAATATGGATCTAAAACACAGAGCTTTTACTAATGTAGCCTGTGCTATGGGTTATATTTTATAGTGAATGAGGATATGATCTCTTTGAGTTTTGCTCTTGAATATAATCTCTAAATCTATCATAAAAGTAGTGACAGTGTTGTTTCATATTGTGTAAGCAACGGGAATAAATACTCTGTAAAAAAAAGAAAACTTCTTTTAAAAAGTTTTCTATTTTCCCTCCTCTAAGCTTGTCAGATTGTTTTTTTTTTTTAATGCTTTTAAGTAATTAAAGTATAGAGCTTTTAGGAATCAATGATGTGTGTTTCTAAAGCTTTGTTGTGCCATGTTCTCTTTGGTGGCTACATAATCCCCTGTTCCCTCAGGCAGATGTGTATGAGAACAAACTCAAGACGTGTTATGGGAAGACTACTTTTTGTAAGAAACTGACAGATGGTATGTAAGATGCAGGGCTGGGTGTTATTTGAAAAGAACTACTGTTCCCAGGTTTTTGTGGGGTTTTTTTTTTTTTTTTTTTGCTGTGATGACTTTTTCTAAAGTCCTGCCAGGCCATAGATTGCTATGCCGTGCATGATAATTTGGAAACCAATCAAATGTCTTAAACTGTTTTATAGATATGGGCATTCTTTAGTTCACTCAAATGAACTCATTTATAGATGGTCCTCATATAATGACCACTCGTTCAGTGACTGTTTGAACTTACAATGGCACTGAATAAGTGGTAACTACAACTGGTACTTACGGCTGTTACAGTGTCCCCGCAGTCACGTGGTCACCATTTGTGACCTTTGCTGGCTTCCTACAAACAAAGTCAATAGGGAAGCCAGCAGGAGGTTGCAAACATTGACCATGTGATGTCCTTGCTTAACAACCCACGGTGATTCACTTATCAACGGCAACCGGAAGTGCCAGAATTTCTGTTGCTAAGCAGCGTGGTCATGTGACATAGCACTTTATGACCACATTGGTTAGTGGCAGAAATTCCGGTCCCAATTGCTGTCATTAAGTGAGGATTACCTGTAATGTGAACTACAAATATCATCAAAATATAGCAGAGAATGCTGTGAGCCTTTTTTCTTTTCTAAGAATGAAATTGTTTAATTATATGCGGTTACTCTAACATGGATATTGGTTACCCTTTGGCATATTATTGTATTTTGAAAGTTTGTAGGCTTGTTTAACATATATAGCTGCCATTCTGAAGACATCACTGTTCTTTTCCCACAGCTATGGAGAGCCATTTTTCATTTTACAGTGCATTTGGAAAGTATTCAGACCCCCTTCACTTTTTTCAATTTTGTTATATTGCAGCCTGATATTACAATTGTTCAAATTCATTTTTTTTCTCATTAATCTACACTGAGTACCCCATAATGACAAAGTGAAAACAGAATTTTAGAAATGTCTGTAAATGTATTAAAAAGAAAAAACTGAAATATCACATTGGCATAAGTATTCAGACCCTTTGCAACAACACTTGAAATTTAGCTGAGGTGCCCTCCCATTTCTCTTGATCCTTGCTGAGCTGTTTCTACACCTTGATTGGAGTCTACCTGTGGTAAATTAAATTGGTTGGACATGATTTGGAAAGGCACACACCTCTCTATAGAAGGCCTCACAGCTGACAATGCATACTGTACCAGAGCAAAAGCCATGAGGTCAAAGGAACTGCCTGCAGAACTCAAAGACAGGATTATTGTAAGGCGCAGATCTGGGGAAGGCTACAAAAAACATTCTGCTGCGCTGAAGGTTCCCAAGAGCACAGTGGCCTCCATAATTCTCAAATGCAAGAAGTTTGGCACAACCAGGACTCTTCCAAGAGCTGGTCGCCTGGCCAAACCGAACAATCGGGAGAGAAGAGCCTTAGTAAGAGAGGTGACCAAGAACCCGATGGTCACTCTGACTGAGCTCCAGAGATCCTGGGTGGAGATGGGACAAAGTTCCAGAAGGACAATCATCACTGTAGCTCTCCACCGATCTCGGCTTTATGGCAGAGTGGCTAGACAGAAGCCTCTCCTTAGTGCAAAACACATGAAAGCCCTCTTGGAGTTTGCAAAAAAGCACCTGAAGGACCCTCAGACTATGAGGAACAAGATTCTCTGGTCTGATGAAACCACAATTGAACCTCAATTCTAAACGTTATGTCTGGAGGAAACCAGGCACCGCTCATCACCTGCCCAATACCATCCCAACAGTGAAGCATGGTGGTGGCAGCATCATGCTGTGGGGGTGTTTTTCAGCAGCAGGGACTGGGAGACTGGTCAGGGTTGAGGGAAAGCTGAATGGAGCAAAGTACAGAGATATCCTCAATGAAAACCTGTTCCACAGCGCTCAGGACCTCAGACTGGGCCGAAGGTTCACCTTCCAACATGACAACAATCCTAAGCACACAGCCAAGACAACACAGGAATGGCTTAGGGACAACTCTGTGAATGTCCTAGAGTGGCCCAGCCAGAGCCCTGACTTGAACTCTATGGAACATCTCTGGAGAGACCTGAAAATGGCTGTCTACCGGCAGTCCCCATCCAACCTGATTGAGCTTGAGAGGATTTGCAAAGAAGAATGGCAGAAAATCCCCCAATCCAGGTGTGCAAAGCTTGTCGCGTCATACTGAAAAAGACTCGAGGCTGTAATTGCTGCCAAAGCTGCTTCAACAAAGTACTGAGTAAAGGATCTGAATACTTAAGTACATATGATATTTCAGTTTTTTCTTTTTAATAAATTTACAGACATTTCTAAAATTCTGTTTTCACTTTGTCATTATGGGGTACTGAGTGTAGAGGAATGAGAAAAAAAAATGAATTTGAACAATTGTAGTTTCAGGCTGCAACATAACAAAATTGAAAAAAGTGAAGGGGGTCTGAATACTTTCCAAATGCACTGTATGTGGTTCCATATGTGTTATTTATGAATTAAATTCTATTGTATTCATTGCATGTTTTTTGTTTTCTTTCATAGCATTCTAGAAGTTTAATACTTTAAGTAATGTTGCAATCTTACCATCATCATCCTGCAGTAATAATATAATCTACATATGTTTATTTTTTTGCATACAATTAATAAGTTCAGGCCAGGTGGTTATGGGTATATGGATAGCTTATGTTGCGTTTGTGTAGTTATGTAACTATTATGCAGCTGGTCAAAGTTTCACACATTTTTAAAAAATGGAATAGTAAGTTGGCTAATTCATACAATTATTTATGTGTTTGTGTGGAAGCAAAAATTGTATTTTTTCTCTTTTATCCTAGTTGAATTAGCACATGACAGGCCATGTAAATAGATGCCTAATTCATTCAGCTTGCATTCGGGTATATAAAGGCATTACCATTGATTGGTGGCTTGGCTACTTAGTATTCAAAGTACTATGCCTCAATTTTAAATTGAATCAACCCAAAAATTAACCCCAGAGTCTACCAAAATGCTAAAACATAAGGTTTCTTAGTTAGCAAGGAGATTTATTATCATTCTGGAACATATTGTAGTACATTCAGTGTCCCTATTTGTTCTTAAGGAATACACACACATACACATACATACATACATACTTACTACTTACTTATCTAATGAGCATGAAATTGAGCAAACTCAGGGAGGCAGTGAAAGATAGGAAGGCCTGGCGCAATATGGTTCATGGGGTCACGAAGAGTCGGACACGACTTAACGACTGAACAACAATAAGTTATCTAAACAGATTCTGAGTGGCTTAGATTCCACTGTTTCAGTAAGAAGAGCTCTACATGGGGATGCCCTTGAAGGCCACCAAGAAGCTTCAGCTGGTGCAGAATGCAGTGGCGCGGGAGTGATGGGCATACCTTGGTATGGCCATGTAACACCCCTGCTTCATGAGCTGCATTGGTTGTCAGTTTGCTTTAAGGTGCTGGTCATTACCTCTAAAGCCTTACATGGCATAGGGCTTGTTTACTTAAGGGACTGCCTGTCTCCCATAGTATCTACCCAGCTGACCTGATCTGGCAGAGTTGGCACACTCTGAGTTCCTTTGATTAAACAATGACATCTATTGGGACCCTGGATGAGCACCTTCTGTGTAGCAGCACCTGAGCTCTGGAATGAGGTACTTCCCAATATCCGGATGGCCCCCACCCTGCTGTTGTTTAGAAGGGCCTTAAACACCTGACTCTGCCTGGGTCTTTGGTGAGAGAGAGTGAAGACCCTTTGCTTCATTCCTGTCTGGTCTGTTGTTCTCACCATGTTTTAGTTTTTACTGGTTATTATTGTATTTTTCTTGTTTCAGTTCTTGTGAGCCACCCTAAGTTGTTGGGAGTTGGATGGCATACAAATTTGATAGACAAATAATTACATAAATAAGAAAGAAGATTAAAAAGTTTTTAAAAAAGAATACAGCAACATAACTACTAACAATTATCTAAAGTTTTGGTCTCTAAGGAATACTCATATATCAGAACACAACTCAGGGGGCTCAGTACTCATACCAGTTCTACTCCCAGGGTGTTCTTTAAAAGTTAGGTTTTAACAGCTTCCTGAAGCTCAGCAGGTTGAGAGCTAGTCTGATCTCAGGAGGATAAAGGAGGACTGACACAAATAGGCTGTCATTCCATGGCCACTGAAGATAATAATCTCTAAGAGAAGGGATCCAGAGCGAGCCTATACTTCTTGATATTATTGACTGACAGCAGCCACTGGGAGAAGGTAGTTCAATAGATAACTGGGCCATGTAGGGTTTTAAAGGTGGCAGCCAGCATCTTGAATTGCAACTGGAAGCAAACTGGTAACCAGGAATACCAGTTAATTTTATTTCCTATGAGCCACTCCCCCCCCCCCCCCAAATACTAGAATGAGATATGCGATTTGCAGATACAGAGGAAAGACTAAATAAAACTCAAGGATCTCAAAGCAATCTTTGCTGATTGAGAGTTGAAAGCATTGCTCATTTTTGGTTTAGATTGATCTTCTCAAGGCATACAGATGATAAGTTTATTTTACGACTTATAAATTAATTACAGTTTCAGACCTTTGTCTATAGTTCACAAAGGTCTAAGGACTGCATTAAGGCTGAAAATGTAGTGTTTTATTAGGTTCTTTTATCTGTCTGATATTTCATTTTTACTGGCTGAATGATAGTTTTTTTTACCAAATCCTTTTGTTTGGAGGCATGCTGATCATTTCAAGGTAAGATGTGGCCTATTTATCATGAGTATTGAAGTTGTGTGAATGAAAGCATTTGACAAATAAATTCAGTGCAAATTGGAATCTGTGAAATTGTACATTTTTTTTTAATTCACACACAGAATATATACTTCATTCAATCTGTTTTGCTACAATATGGTCCTTCACTATTCAGGCGATAATACATTTTTGCATATGCACACAGCAGCAGAAACTGTATTTAGAGTTGAGCCAGTTTGAGACAAGTGGTGTCATGGTACTGTTAACAATTTGGTGATCAGTAAAAATGCTTTGGGTATCTGTGCAGTAGGTAAAATGAGCTAATAGCAAGCATTTTAATCTGATCTAGGATGGAGCCTTCAGGATATAGATGTGTTTTTTAATCTGGCAGAAGAAAATGTGGTTTTCGGTTTGATAGATTTTGACCAAAGGTATATACCTCTTTAATGCAGTCAAGATCTTACCAGGCTTGTGCGTTTGGAATTGAGCAGATGGAGGCTGTAGCAGTAAAAAGCAGCTGCATTTGTTTTTGAAGTTATTGCTTCTAAGGACTGATCCTACCCCTATGCAAATGTGTTATGCCTTCCATATGCTGCCAAGAAGGTATCTACTTGGTTGGCATAATAGTTCTTTGTACAAAATCTGTGCTCTGCTCTCCCTGAACAACTAGGTTCAAACAAACCTATTCGTGCTGCTCATTACTGCTTGTCCCTTTCTAAAATTAGTTGTGGGTCTAAGGGGCTCTTTCTTAGAACATAGAATAGGAAGGGCAATTGGGTACTATAGTAATTAATCTAAATTCCTGCTTGTGGCATTCATCGCAGTTTTGGCATTATTGTACTTACGCTATTACTTCAAGAATGACATTGCAGGGATGATTGCGTGATTCTTTTTAGTCAATGCAATATGTAGTAGACTGCCAAATGCAATAGATATTAGTTGGTGGTTCTCCCCTCTCAGAAGTCCTCTAGATTTTCTTGATAGTTTCTGTTGCCACCACCTCCTGTCTTCCAGAGGGCGCTTCACCTGGCCTCAACCTCGTACTTTAACCTCAATTTGTCTGAGCTTTTACAACCTGTGCTGCCTTTCTGTCAATTCTTTGCCACAAAGGCTCCATAAAAGGAGGCTGGCTGGCTGGCTGGTTCAACTTAATATTACAGATTATAATAAAATTCTAGAGAAAATGTGATACATGTACAGCCTGAAATAAAAGCCTAAGGTTTCACACTAATTTCATAATTTGTACAGAGAAAGAAAGGCACAGCATAAAAAAAGCAAAACCCTAATGCAAATTCCTCATTAGATTTTTAAACCTATTTTTACAGAACTAGAATCCTCTTGAAACAGATGTCCCTTCTGCTTTCTTTTACCTGGCCTTCCTTTTATTATGGAAATTCCAAGCTTTAATCTGAAAGAGATAGGGAATAATGTCAGCCCTGTACTTTTCACAGCTTCTCCTGAGTTGTGCACTAGTTTTAAAATGACCTGCCTGCATATTCATAATGTCACAAACAGGATCTGAGAATGTTTAATTCTTAACACACAAGAGTACTTTCAAAGTTACATTTCTCATAGTGTTCAGTTAAACTATGGAATTCTCTACTGACAGATGTGTGGGAACTACTAGCTTAATTCTATAAACCCAAGGGTCAGAGGTCCACCAATAACTATTAGCAATAAGGAACTGCCATATTAAAAGACAGAATAGTTCTGAATATTAGTGGCTGGGGACAAATTTGAATTTCCTAGTGGCATCTGACTGGTCATAATTGGAAAAGAAAATTTGCTTAAATTGGCTTACTCCAAGTACACATTTTATAAGGCCCAGCCAACACCTAGTAGCTGTGAAGGCACAGAATAATGATGAAATCCTGAACAGTTACAAATTCCTCTGGCTTTTTGGTAATACAAAGGCCATCTTAGAAAGATGCATTTTATTTGAAGAGGGTTATAGCTTCTCATGATGATAACCCCTGTCAAAATAAACATCTATTTCATAAACAAGACCATTTCCCAATAATCCAGAGCAACAACTTTGTGCAAAATTTTGCTTTGTGTTGTATTCAAGGTGTAGTTAATTCCTCAGTTTGTAAATAAAAAGCGATATAAGGTGCCAACGGAGAACGTTTCTAAAGGAAAGTATCTTGCTTTCATTGTTTGATCATAGTGACTGAATAAAATAAGAAGGCTTAAGTTCCAGTTTTCGTCATCCCTTTATGCCAGCATAAAAAGGGTATTAGACAAGTAATATTTCACATCAAACTTTTGAATATTTTGAAGGTATTCAGTTAGTGCTAATGTTGATTTAATAAGGTTTCCTCATTTTCTTTCTTCCCTTCTATGCTACTGCCATCCCTCAGCTCCTAATTTGAAATTTCTAATTTTGTGCTTCACAGTTCTGAACACATAAAATTAGTGAGAGAAGGGAGGGGAGAAAGTGTTTCCAGATATTGTCAGGGACTGAGTCAACTGGGGCAGAAGGCTTATGTGGCAACCTGAAGAGGTTCCTGATTAGATACAGCTTAATATATCAACGCTCAGAGTAGTTTGTGGATGACACTAGACAGAAAATGGTTTTCCTTTTATCACTTAATGTAGAGAGTGAAAGACATGAATAAGCTTTCTAAGGCTTTAATTTAAAAGTAGATTTGATATGTTACATGTTCTCTTCTTAACATAAGGGAGCCACACAAAAAAATAAGGATCCTTATTAATTAGGAAACTGTGATTATTGGTTTTCGAAAGTGATCATTTTAATGTCCCACATTTATTGTCTGTATTTATTATTTTTTTCTGTATTTATGAATCTTGTGTTTTGGACTCTGCATCCCCATTAATGGAGAAATAAGCCTTAATTGGTCTGTTTTAAAGTCTGAGGCCATGTTTATCTGGAGTAAGCTCCTCTGAGTTCAATGAGAATAATTTCTTAGTTAAATATATTGGGTCCTCCATTGTACAGGTAGTTCTGGAGTTACGACCATTTGTTCAGTGACCATTTGAAGTTATGACAGTACTGAAAAAATGGACTTATGATTGGTCCCCGAAGTTATGGCTGTTGCAGTGCCCCTGTGGTCACATGATCATGATCTGGTTGCTTGGCAATCCATTTGCACTTACAACTGGTTGCCAAATACCCTGCAATCACATGATCACCATTTGCAACCTTCCCACAAGCAAAGTCAATGGGGAAGCTGGCAGGGGAGGTTGGAAGTTGCCTGGGTAAGTCTCCCCCACCTACCCAGCCTTTCTTTGCTCACATGCACTGCACCCTCCTTCCCCCCCTTCACTCACATGCACGCATTGCACCCTCCTTCCCCCTTTGCTCACTCGCACACACCGAGCTCTCCTTCCCCCTTTGCCCACTCACATGCATACATCACACCCTCCCCTCCTTCGCTTGCTTGCACCACGCCCTCCTTCCCTCTGCTCGCCCTCATGCATCAGCACTCTCCTTCCCTTGCTCGCGTGCACCAGCACCCTCCTTCCCCCTTTGGTCATTTGCATGCACTTCGCCCCCTTTGCACTGTAGCTCTGGGTCTTTGCAGGAGGAAGGCTTTGTAGGAGAAAGGAGAAAGCCTCATGAATGGCCAGCAGCTTCCAACGTGAGCTGCAGAGCATTTGCCAGAAGCATCCCTAGAGAGTTCCTTCAGTGCTGGAAGTGCCTTGGAGAGTCCTTGAGCAAGCGAAGGAGGGAAGGAGGGCACAGTGCATGTGATCAAGCAAAGGTGGAAGGAGGGCGGTGGTGCATGCATGCAAGCAAAGGAGGGAAGGAGGGCGCAGTGCGTGCATGTGAGCAAGCGAAGGGGGAAGGAGGGCCAAGGAGCCTCTGGGCTGTAGTGTGGCAAGCAGCCCCAGAGCCACGTGGTTCTAAGGCTGCTTGCCACCCCTCAAAGGCAGGATGCAATGTGGCCAGAAGGGCAGAGATGGGGGGAGATAGGCAGGTTGGGGGAGTTGGAGGCAGTCCCTTACCTTATTGAGACTCAAGGCTGGGAGGGACCAAGCCTAGAATGGCTTGGATTGGGGTGGGTCCTTGGCTAATGACCAGTAGAATTCGCTTAATGACTGCAGTGGGGAGTGCTGGGATTGCCATTGCTAAGTGATGCGGTCATGTAACATCTCGCTTTATGACTGCATTGCTTAGTGATGGAAATTCTAGTCCCAACTGTGGTCGTAAGTCGAAGACTGTGATGGAATGGAATTATGAAGGCCAAACTCAGGGAGGAAAACATGCTCCCTCGCTCCTCAGGAGACGAAAGAGCATGTTTTCCCCTCTGAGTTTGGCCTTCATAATTCCATTCCATCACAAAGACTACCTGTAACTGACCATAGAGTTATTTCCATTAAACAAAAATTCTGTTAATTTTTTTTCCACTTTTAAATGCAATTATCTTGTTATTTGATGCATTTAATTTTTGGATTCATATTCCTCATTGCATTGTTCAGTCTAATATTCACTGCAAATGATTGACTACTCAGCTGTCAACATAGGGTCATCTGGATACAAATGTACACACACATTCACATCCCCAACCAATATACCTCTAACATTACCACAAACATTCTTTATACATATATTTATCTGTAAATATATTAAATAGCCAAGAGCATTCTTTCTGGTGTCAGGTGGCATAAAAATTCAGAGAATGAAGGAATGAATTCTCATATGTGTTTTTCTTTTTCACATTCATACATTTCTTAGGCTGAAGAGCAAATATCTGGTCAGCATACTCCAAGCCAAGCCTAAAGATGCACTGCACTTCTCAAATTTTGCTCGTTGTCACCTCTCAGGCTCTTTTAGTCAAAATTGTGCCATTTTTAAAGATATTTAACAAAAGAACACCCTGTAATTTTGGCATTCATTTTTTGTGATTGTTCCATTTGTAAGGGTATAATAATGCCATTCTACAAGTTTTCAGACACAGATGCAGAATTCACACACAGTAAATAAGTAAACAAGTTGCATAGCTACTCCATGAGGAAGTCATACCTGTATTTTAAAATTTCTCTATGTACACTATTATACTATGTACATTCTTACACTATGTACACCTGCAGCACTGTGATTTTTTAATATTGTCACAGCATTTATTATTTTCCTTTCATCAGTTTTTTCTTGGACATTAACAGAAATGTTTATTCATTTTGATTTCATTCTTTCGCATATCACTATCATTCCCATACAAATCTCTGCAATAGTCCTTCCAGCAGAAACTCACTTCAGTTTCATTCCAAACCATTTAATCACTTTTATTTTTGACTTCAGTTAGTCTGCTGGAGGCTCCTTGTTTAGCCTCCTTCACCCACTTTCAAAACATGAACTGCTCTGTGTTTTCTCTGCAGCATTTAATCTTAACAAATATTTGCTCTCTTTGACTACATTTTTCGCAGCTGTCCTTTTCTCTGTATACACATTATACAGTATCTATATCATAGTGCAGTTATTCCATTACAAGTATTTTTTCTTCTCTACAGCCTGTTTCATTTTATCATTATTCCACCAACCATCTTTTTTTCATACAGTACATCCCATTTGTGAACATTATGCTTCTCTGCTGCTTTGTAACATACTTCTTTCACTCTGCAGCATCCATGTAATGTTTCCTTAAGCCCACTTTACATTCATCCTGTGCAGTATTTACTCTGTCCTCTAATGCTTTTCATATAGGACTGTATTTTCTGTTTCTGCAGTAGTTCTGTTTTTGCTCTCATTTCTTTTACTACTTCCATCGTCTTCCATGTCCATTTTCCCCCAAGATCCATTCTTGACACTACTAAATAATGGTCTTTCCATGTCATTCTTGTATCCTTCACTGACTTTCTCACTCTTTCATCATAAACAATCAAATTTTTTAGCTCATTCCTTTTCCATGCATAAATGGATTTAGGTTTAGAGCATGTATTTAAAATAATTCTATGTGTGTGATGGATGTCTTGTCTTGTCCTTCTGCCTTCTCCCCCTCCAGCCCCTTTCCATCTGGATATTTGGCTTTGTTGTTTTAAAAGGAAATTTCTAACTAAAGCCTTTGCATATGCAGGATGACATGGTTGCCAAGCTAACTTTATGTATTCTTAGAATATTCCACATGGGATATTTTTTCAGAGTTCTGTATTTCTGGGGTGTTCCCCCCCCTTCTTTTATAGAACAGCTAAAGAGAGTTTTATTTGGCAGAAAACCATAGAACTCATCAGCTGAACAGGACTAAAAGCTTCAGAAGATTAGCCTCTGGTGGCAGCCAATCACTAATTCATGGTGGGGTGTGGGGAGGAGGAGGCCAGCAGTACTGTAGTGAAAGTTATTCCTTCACCCAAGTCATAATATTGCATCAAAGGAAATATTTTAAAAGATATATAAATAAAGTTGCGTACCTGAAACAACTGCAGAAATATATTCAAAAATATATCCTACATGCTGGAGAGGAATTTGGGAGTGGGACCTTGGATTCATAAATATTAAATACCTATGGTTTGGGGCATTAGAAATAATAAGATATAAAATATAATGCACACAATGTTGTTCACATATGTTAACTAATAACTATAGCAGGTATATGATTCAGAGAAATGTGGAAAGTAGCTGTTCTACCAATCCTTAGCTTATACAGAAAAAAATAGAGTAGCATGTTAGTTAATATTTACAGGAAGTACAAAATAACTTTGAAATACTTTTCAGAGAAAATGGATTTGCTTAATTTAGTTATGGACTCATTAACATTTAAGTGACTTAGGACCAATGGTTACTTTGACAATTTAAGGTGGTACGTTAGTTATATGATACAGTTATTCTTCCCTTCTTTTCACTTTAAATTAATGGCATAAAACATTTCTGATTAAATATCTACAAAACACAGAGAAAAATTGGAATGGAATTGTAACTCCATGTTACAATACTATTATGCAGTTCACACTTGAGATCTTTGACTTACTCCTCTGTAATCAGAAAAGACAGAATTCTAATGACATTCAAATTGGTTAAGCATTCAGTATAAGGATGGAACTCTTCTCTTCAGAGGGCCTTTACATTCACTTTTTTTAGTGCAGAATTGTCATGCTTCTTTCATATTGCTTACAGTTCATCTATATAACAATGTTTGGTAGTTCTGTCTTCTCAAAGCATTGGAAGTTTGCTTTTTTACAGAGTTACAGGATAGCAGGTCCATCTCCACAGTCCTAATATCTGCTGCTGCATTTTTTAAAAGGACTGAAGCTTTGATACGAACTTCCATACTTCTATGGATGCTGTTTTAGCTTCCCACTTATTGTTTTGTTAGATATAATTAGTATTGAAAAGTTTTTTCAGGTTATTTAAATAAAATGCAAGATAACTTTTAAATCAAAAGTGCTATAATCTTGAAATACTTGTATGCCAATGATGAAAATATAATACTTTTCCCAGTCTCTACCATTCTAGTAATGTGTTTAGTAACAGGGATTAGAAAATATTATTCCTTCATTAAAAAAAAAAATCATAGCATTATGACATGGACAACAAAATCTACAGCAAAATGTTGCAATGTGTATTGTAAAATGAAGCCTTTTTCAGGTCAATCCTTTGTTTTCTTCCCATCCAGTGCTCTGTTTTGTTTTTTTCTTGCTTGGGAGACAGAACTGCCAGAACTGATTGAACTGCTTTAATGTTTTCCACCCTTTAATCTTTTTTCCACTAAAAGATTTTTAATATTTTTACAAAATGTTGGAATTTTTCTGGACTTTGACATGATGGTGATATTTGGTTATGTAAGAATCTATACTTGCAGAATTTAGAAATAATTTATTATTATTTTATTACAGTGTGTATTGGGTTTGCTACTATTTTAATTATTATTTTTAAATTATAGCCAAATAAATGTTTTATTACTGTGTAAGTTTGATTAAAAAGCTTCCACTGGAAAGATTGTGATGACTGTGTGTTTTAAGGAGCCACTGTGAACTTTCCTGCTCCCTACACACAGGGAGCTAAGGTCACACCTCCTAGTTTTGGAGGAACATTGCAATGAGAACATTTTGACTCTTTCTCATGATTAAGGCATTATTCAGCAAACATGCCTCAGCTGACACAGCAAATCATGGCTGGGGGTAGTTTGCAAGTGCCCCTCCTTTTTAATTTTGCATCAGCAAGTTTTGCATTAGTTGCCACATCCTGATTGTTTCTGTGTTTATTTCTTGCAAACTAGAGTAACAGAAGTCTGTGATGGTCTGACCAGGATTAGAGTTGCTGTGTGCAATTTGGCAGAAAGCTAATTCTTCTTTTCTGGCTTTCTGGTTTGTTTTAAAATTCTGTGTGCCCTCAAAAAGTGAAAAGCAAAGCAGGAGCAACAAGGGAATATCTCTCATTGTGGCCAGTCCTTCATTTTGTGTTGTTTTCCTAGAGAAAATTATAAGTTTAATTATAAGCTAGGCATTACTCTGAGTTTATAAGCTAGGCATTACTCTGAGTTTAGATGACACATCTGAATGTAGTTAAGCTAACTGTAGTTAAGCTAAGACTTAACTGACATGGTTGCAAAACTGTAGTTAAAGCACCTTGTCTTAACTATAGTATGATCATGGCTTAGCTTCAGATGGCATAGTTCGCCAAAGCACAATATAATTTAGCACATTGTTCAAATGTATTCATAGAAAAAAATAAAATATCTGGAAGGGTTGAAAGTCTGTTACTTACAATAAGAGAGCAATGATTATGAATGCTAGACTTCCTGTCTAGGAGCAGCTTTAGCAGACTATCTCATTTTTTCTTTGAAAATTTGATGAACTTTTAGAATGTTAAACACACACAACACAGATTTCATTCAAATTGAGGCTGGCTAGGCTACATTTAAAAAATCTTGCTTTAAAAAAACTTAAGTAGTTTGCTTAAATGCTATGCCATTTGTGCTTCAGTTACTATGGCCAGATTGTCTTCAGTTGTTGGGAACTTAACTGTGGTGCTTTTGCTGAAAGTTACATTAAAACCAATTTTATAATGAGTTCTGCTTATACCTGAGGAGAGCTTCTCTCTTCACCCTCAGTAATAAATATTGTGGATTAAAAATAGGACAGAATAGGATATATGCTAAGAGCCAAGAGATTTATCTTGGTGCTGAGATATATAAAGTTTTTGGAAGGCTTACTTTAAAGTATGCATGTTTAATACATGGAGGCTTAATACATGGAGGCTGCTTGCAACTTTTCAGATTATGTTTATTTTGTAAATTTCTCTCTATTGAATCTCATATCTAGTCCCAACTTTCTGAAGTTTCTGTTGCTGGCTTTGATTTTTATAGAAAAACATGGGCACATTTTTTTAATGGTGATTCCTGGACACACAGATACATAGACATCCAGACTTTTAAACTGCTTTTGTCATAAAGAATGCAATTCATGAAATTTTTGGAGTTGAGGTTAAAAGTTAAATATTTCTTTGTTAGAATGTACATTATATATTGTGTGCAATTTAGTCCCAAATGCCTTTGAATGTTTTAGCTTTGTTATCTATAAATTATAGGCCTGGATATGACACAAGTTTAAATGTAGATTTTGGTATTACTTAAAAGTGGAGATTTCAGATGTGAAAGTGCAGGCATTTCCCTGTTGGTAAAATTGCCCACAAACTGTTCTATAGTGGGTGTCATTTATGTTTCTGTACTGAATTCATTTATGGTCTCATGTGGTGCTTATGTGTGAGCAAGAAAAACCAGAGTACTACCACTTTTTTTCTTGAAAACTTCCCGAGGTCTCTTTGTCAGATACAGGGAGAAGACCTCCTTCACTGCTCCCAAGTTGTATCATGTGCTCAGTTCCCACTCTTTCTCCATTCAGGAAGATAATCAAGAACTTCCCATTCACCCAGGCCTTTTCAGCTTCAACTAGTTTATACCTTTTTAAACTGCTTATATGATATTCTAAGATAGATAGATTTATAACCTCAAGGTAGTTATCTGTCTGTCTGTCTTTCAATCAGCTAACTACCTTGAGGTTATAAATCATTTTTGAATTAATAGGCTGTTTTGAGGCTCCAACTTTATCTCCAGTAAAGTCAAAGTCAAATGCTTAATCAAGACAGGCTACAAATTTATATAAGAAAGCAAATACATTTTTAAATATATATCATAGTAGAAGTCATCTTTTCTTGTCCAGATACAAAAAGACTAATAACTCATCCACTAATAACTTATCAGATACACACATAAACTCCTGTTTATCACTTCTTTTTCAGTATGCAGCATAAAGATGCAAAAAATATGAACAAAATATAAACAAGCAGAGAAATTATCTTTTTTAGGTATATGCTGTCCAGACAAACTTGCTGCTTCTTTCAAATATGACAATCAAATTTCTGGGTGTGTGTGTATACAATATACAAGCACACACATTTTGCAGAAATTGACATGTTTTGGTTTTCTATCTGTTGATCTTCCTCAGGCAGCAAAATATTTTGAGCAGCCCTGCCTTCAATGCTTCATATACAGGCCTGCTCCAAATATTTTGCTCCCAAGGAAAGCCAACAGATGGTCACTATTATGACTTCAGATGACATTGGGCTGTCGTTCATCTGTGGATAACATTGCATCTCTAGGTTGCTGTTTTGATAAAAGGTGAGAGTTCCCTGAGCCCCTAACAAAAAGGTAGAATGTTTTTTCTCCCTGTCTCAACATCACTTGTCATCTAGATGAATTCATGCCTGTGTTCAGAAAGTCATTCAGTGGGACTATGGCAGTAATAGAAGCTTGCAAAGTACATTTTTTTTTTATGGGTTAAAAATCTAATAGAGACAAATGAGGATAAAGAAAGATGGGAAAACTATACTGAAACTCTTTACAAATGGATTTATAGAGTGACAAAAAGCACTAGCAGAGAGATAATATATTCAGGAACCAGTTCATCTAGAACAGGGGTCCTCAAACTTTTTAAACAGGGGGCCAGTTCACAGTCCCTCAGAATGTTGGGGGGCCGGACTATTTATTTAGATCCCTCCCGCAGAGTATAAGGAAGTATGAGTTGAAGTGCCCCTGTGGTTGTAAGTGTGGACGGGCTGCCAAGTGCCCGAATTTTGATCATGTGACTGCAGGGGTGCTGCAACAGCTGTCACTTTGGGGACTGAGCATAACTACTAAATGAATGATTGTTAAGCGATGGCTTAACAAAGAATTTGAGATGATGGAACAGGTCTGGGCAAGGAAGAGGAGTTTGGATATAAATGCAAGGAACAGAAGAGAAGAAAAAGTGAAACAGAAACTGAGTACAATGCTTTCTGCAGTCCTGATAATTTGCAAAGAAGTAGGCTGACCTGATTTCCAAAAATAAAAACTTGGATATACGAATATTAAAAAATGCATACATGTATACAAATCTACAAGTCAATTTCCCCAAAGTCACAGGCAAAAATTAGCAGGAAAAAAAGGACACAAAGATGTTTAGAAGAGCTTCTCTGGAATGAAGCAACTTTAAGTAGTTCCAAACATTCCTGTCCCCTGTTGTGCTTTTACACTCTGTGAAAGATTATTTCCAGGCCAAATTAATTTAATAAATGACTAACAATCAATTGACCACTCTCTCCATCATAAGGCTATCAGACCTGATCTGCAAAAATCCATTAGTTGTCAGCAAAGAGATACAGGAAACACTAACTTTGCTTCTGATTCTGGATTTCTGCAGATTAGTACTAATCAATCAGCCAGTGAAATGGATAATGGAATAGCTTCATTCCCATGTTTCCTTCCACCATAAGGTACCCCGAGACTTGATGAGTAATGGAAAGACATCATTTCTTTGGCTACTTGTTCCCATACTGTTCTGCCTGCTCTACCTTGAGCCCTCCCATTAGTTCGAGGATGCCTTCCCCAAAATCAGGACTGTCCCTGTAAAACTGGAATTTAATCTTGGAAATAAGTTTCAGGCACTGATAGTGCCTTCTGTTGACTAAAACCTAGTCATGGCAGCAGGTTATTGGGAATATTTTAAAGACATTCCCAAAGAAATCCATTGTGTGGGTAAAACAGGAAGGAACATAAAATGCAAACGCGAAGCATCATGAGAACGGGGCTCCTGCCGTTCTCCAAATAGGGCGCCTGTAGTCATGAGACCTGGGGAAGACCAGATGGTTTCCGAGGGATTGCAAGAACTGGGTGGGCAACTGGGAGAAAGAATGACACAAGCAGCTTGGAGAATGACACACCGATCACCCTGCACAGAGGATCCCTCCTGCGAGTACGAGGAGGAGAGCCGCCGGACCCGGTATACCTGTAATGTAGAAGAGTCCGGCTCTGCAGTCTCCCTCCTCGTGCATCGCCTGCAGCTCCCGACACAGCCCTGACGTTTTCGCTTCTGAGAGACAGCAGCGGCGGCCAATCAGGTGGGCGGGCCGGATAAATGACCCTGGCGGGCCGTATCTGGCCCGCGGGCCGTAGTTTGAGAACCCCTGATCTAGAAAGAGGCAACAGACCAGCTGTCAAATAGAAAATACCAGGTGCAGGTAAGATACCCACTGAACTGTTTAAAGTTGCAAGAAAAAAGGCAGTTACAGTGCTTACAGCTCTATGTCAGAAGTCTCTATATAAACACATATATAGATGACTCTAGACTACATAGTCTTGTGGTCTATATATGTGTTTATATCAAAGAAGAGAGATGAAAGAGAAAGAACAAATTACCAGCACTGATTCATTACATTAGCAAAGTTTTGCTTAAGTTCTTACAATTAAGAATAGAGACTTACAGACATTCCAAATGAACACCATGGAAGAAAAAACTTGAAGTTGCCGATGTGAATTTTCCTTTCTTATGGTTTTGTGTCCCCTGAAACTTTAAGAAAGTAGAGGACCACACCTGTATTGAAGAAAGATAAAAGACAAATGCTGAAGGCACAGCGTGTGGATGTCTGTAGAAGGGAGAAAGGGATTTGAGTCAGAGAGAAGCCAGTTGGGTATGGGAGGAGTTAAAACTGAACCCAGACAGCTCAGTGGAGTGAACTGCCACAGCTGGAATGAAAAGTAGCACAGCCTAGTGATCTCCCATGCCTTCCAGAGATGCAGACAAGCGAAGTCAGCCAGCAGCAAGTAATTGTTTCCCCCCTCCCTCCCACAAACTGATAAGGACTGAGAAGCAACTCAGTAAAAAGGAGCAATTACCAGACAATTCCACCCTGCAGCAGGACCTACTGAAGTATGAGGGCTGGAGGGTGGAGAAAAATAGTTTAAGGTAAAAGAATATTACGCCCTGGGTAAAAAGAATAGGATTCTCAATCCCTAAAGGAAGAAAGAACTGTGTTTCAACTACCTTTATTACTAATTTTTTTTTATGATTGTTCACCACCCAGAATCACTTGTTTGAGATGGGTGGCTGTACAGATTGAATGAATAAATAAATAAAAAATAAATGAATGAATGAATGAATAAGAAAGAAAGATGGGCAGTTAAGAGCACAGGGGAAAAGGAAAATTTGTAATCTTGTTCAATATTGTAAATAATATCCTCGTCACCTGTAGGTATAGTATTATGCACAGATAAGTTTGTATATAATAGGCTTAATATACTAGGAGTGTATGGTTTGTATAATAAACCTATCTCTTGTAATGCCAGAGGAGAAGTGTTCAATCTCCTGGTCTGTTGTTTGTACCATACCTTATGTGTAACCCTGCCACAAACACACAGGTTTCAGAAAAAGCAGAGTGCCACAAGATCTGATGCTAATGATAGATGGATAATGGAGAAAGTAGGGTAATTTAAGGAGGAGGTTTACCTTTGCTTTATTGATTACACTAAGGCCATTGTACTGTATATATCATGTTAGAATGTGGAACTTATTAAGGTTTTTGGTTGTGCCAGAACATTTGATTATTCTTCTGAGGAACTTTTACAGTGAAAGGAAGTTGGTATAAAAACCAAGTTTGACAAAACAAAGTAGTTTAGTTTAAGGACAGTGACAAATTGGAGCAAGTTGAGAGGAGGGCTACCAGGATGGTGAGGTGTCTGGAAACCAAGTGCTATGTGGAACAGTTGAAGGATCTGAGTAGTTTAGCCTATAAAAAAAGACAAGAGGAAATATATCTATTTTGGCTTTTCAGAAACTTTTGAAAACTTCTGGAGGGCTTTTTTGATTGATTTTATAAATGTTTATGGTTTTATAATTTTATGTTTCAGTCCTACTGTAAACTGTTGAGAGTCTAGCAATTGTGGGTATAAATCTGATCAATAAATAACTCAATGTCTGAAGAGTTGTCAAAGAAAAGAGAGTGTGTGTAAAGGACACAGAGATAACCTTGATGAAGGAATGTAGAGGCTGTTAAGGAGCTGAAACAACAACTTATTCCTGGGAAAGATGAAAGTGTGAGAAGGTATCTTAAAATGACCCTGTTTTGATTCTATTTGATATAAGAGTGGGCAAAGGGAAACTCTGGCAGGCCTTAAAGATTCTGTTCTTATACCCTACAGCAATGAAGTAACATTCCTACAGCTCTTGCAGTGTCTGTTTCCTCAGTGGGTTACCTTCAAGGGCTGACATAGTGGGCTTATTATGGCAGGACCAGGACTATTAGGTTAAAACTAGAGAAAGTTTCTTCAGATTATATTTCAGATTAAACTTCCTGATTTATGAGTTGTCAGCCAGTGGAAAAGGTTGCTGCATGAGGTGATGAGTGCTCCTTTGCCAGAGATCTTCAGACAGAAGCTAGATGGTCATCTGTCAGAGAAACTGAGATCCTGAACTAACCAGAAATTTGGACAAGATGATTATAACATCTCTTCCAGTTCTGTAATCCTATGATACTATTAGAATGTAAGATTGGAAAATATGATAGCTAAATCAAAATAGAAGGCTTGCAAATTGAGATATTCAGCTAACACAACTTTGCTAGCTGAATTTAAGAAGACTTAGAAGAGCTAATTATAAAAGTAAAAATGCAATGTTAAAGATCATATTAATGTAAAGTATTAAAATAATCAGCATACATAGTTGACAACAAAATTAAAGTGGCCAAGTTGTTTTCTTGGTTTGAAGAATAGTTAAAGATGATCAGTGTGTTGCAGGTTATTAATCCTGTGGAGCAAGGAAATGACAGGCTTAGACAAGATTGTGTCAGCAAAGATCAGAAGTTTAAGCAGTGGTCTTTCCAGTGCTAATGCAGGTCTGCAAAAGCTGGACATTGAAAAAGAGAAGATGAACAAATTATGGATCTGGAAACAATTGCTAACAGTTCCATGGAATGCAAGAGAACCAATCAACCCTGGACTAAATATTGTAAAGACTTACTGACTCTTTGAGATAATGATCAGCAAGCAGAAACACACATATTATGTGTTGATAGAAATAGGAGAAAACAACATATAATGTGGATAGAGGGAATGAATGAGATTACAGGACCAGCCTTGGAAGAGCTATTAGATGTTGCTGGAGACAGCTTGAAATGGTGAGTATTTGTCCATGCAGTCACCAGAGGTTTAATCTGATTTTATGGCATTTAACTAGGTAATTATAATAAGTGTACAGACTTAATCTGAGTTTTCATGTCATGTTTTGATTTGGATTAATTGTAAAAATTGTAATCAAGAGTCCTTTCATTTCCAGATGTTTTAGTGCTACTTTGCATTTATATTTTCAGAGTCTCTTTTATATAGAGACTTTTTAGAGAAGTCTCTTCTCTAAACTATGCTCTCCAGTGTGTTGAGATTATAGCACCAGGATTTCATTATCCATCCTGGCTGGAAATACTATGAACGATAAGTCCAATATAACAGGAAGGCATCAGATTCAGGATACCTGCCATAATATATGCATATGTATTTAGACTTCATCAATATTGCTTAGATTTGGGCATAAACCCATTCTATAATTTAGAACTAATTAGACAATAGCTTACTATTCACCAAACTAATCACTGACTGTTTCAATTTTTTTGTTGCTGCTGGATAGTTTTTGCTGCTACTGCTGCTGCTGGTTTTTGTGTGGAGCAGTTCCACTTTGCAGTCATCCTAAGACACGTTCCTCAGACCATAATCAGTGCTGTGCACAGAAGAAATTGTACGTCTCCCTGCAAACATAAATTGGCATCGAATTCTTGTAGCTGTTAAAAATGTTAAGCAATCACATAATATGGAAACCTGCTGTTTGCAAATTGTCCTATCAAATGGAAATCAAAATTCTGCTGCCAGTAACATAGATCTGCACGTTTTCTCTTAATTCAAACATGCTCAGAAGAATACATTGCAAAAATAAGACTACTTCCACAATTGCTGGAAATCTTCTTGCTAAATCCACACTCATGACTTTGTTAAGTTACATTTAGCTTTATTAAAAGATGTTTCCTTGTAGCACTTCCTGATGATTGGAGAGTTGCAGGGAGTTAATAATGCAGTCAGCTCCAAACCAAGGCACTCACTGTCTAGGAAATGTACAGATCTGAGATGCAAGAATCCAAGTCCCTCATGAGTAGTTATTTGGCTACAAGAGAAAACTACAAAATTGTATTAGTGGGAAACATTAATGGCTATTTGGCGTGCAAAAGGTCAAGACTGAGGAACAATTATAGAAATAAACAATAGAAAATTGAATGTTTGGGGATTGAGTGGACTTTATAGGACATAAGTAGTATTAGCAGTGAAATCACAGCCTTTGCTTAAAGTATTTATAGTATGACTGGGTATATTAGAAGCTCTGCTTCAAAGAGAACAGTCTTAAGGCTATTTATATTGAAAAAACAGTGATTTTTTTTTCTTGTATTATAGAACAGAATGTATATGGATAGAGTTTATTGTATAATTGTGTACTTCATTGACCAATTTTCTGCCTCCCTCTTCTCCTCGCTTTGATTTTTAGTTTTTTTCTGATTTAGTTGTGCCCTTTGGAAAAGACTTGAGGTACATCCGGATGCAAACATCTAGTATTCTCAATCAAGCAACAGTATATGTACAGCTATTCCATCTTTCTAGGGGTGTGCAGAATTCATCTATTCAGGAAAGAAACATTCAGAGTTCTCTGTAACAATTTGTTACCAAATCAGTGAGTGTTTCACATCTCTACATCTGTCCCCCTTTAACAGATTTGTCATGGTGAGAAAAGTGATAGAAGGTGGAACGGATAAATGGGATTGTTAAAAATGTAAGGTGTCTGGGCTTCCAATAAAATTTCATGGAAACGGGATGGTTGTTGCACAATACAGCCTCTTCTGCAGGTATCCTTGGTCTGAAGTAGACAACAAACATGTAATCCCTGAGGCATTTAAGTGAAATATTAAAGGACAAAGTTGCATGAACATTAGGATCAGAAATGTACATTAAGTATAGGAAATCAGGACTGTAGTTTTGATTGTGTGAAGCAGAATAAATGTTGGCATAGCTGTCACTACTGTGCTTGTAATAATAACTGCAGCATTATGACTAAGAATGACAGCAGTGACTTAAGTGACTGCAGCTATCATGACGAATGATAACAAACAGACAAACAAAAGGTGTGAAGGTAATAGAAGTGGAAGACAGCAGAGACTGTGGGGGCCAACTGGAAAGGAATGACATGCCTCATGTAACTACTAGAATGATAGTAGATAGAACTATCACTAACATTCTAGATTTTAGACTGTATAACTGTGTGGATGAGTGCAATTGAAGGCAAGTAAAAAAACCTGTTTTCTTTGCTATTGTATGTTTCAGTCGATTAAGTACTATTTGTCTTAGGGGAGTGGGGTTATAATCTAGTAATATGCCTCAGCAGGCTAAGGCCTCTCCAGATTGATCATCAGAAGCTGAATGGTATTATACCCTGGTATTACTGAAGTGGCAGAAATGTGAAGGTATTGTGCTTCTTTTAGCCTTGTTCTTATACACTGGAGGGAGGAAAAGAAGGGGCAGCAAACACAGGTTGAAAGCAATAATTGCTGCATTATCCTAGGATGTCCTTGTTGGTAGAGGCAGGCCTGGTAGTGAGTGACAGTCTTACAGTGTGTCACTTGTACTTGTTGCTTGTTTTTTATTCTTCTTACAAAGTTTCTTTTCTCTTACTGTTAATGACTCTAGTCTATATGTATTTTGTCTCAGCAACAATAAGATGCATTTAGAGGCATGCCATGTTCACCTGATTTCACGGTTTTCATAATGGAACTCTCTGTCCTTCCATGGATATGTACTGTAGGTAACAGTTATCAAAACTCCATGGGTGGCATGTATATTGCTTGGTACACTTTTGGTCAAAAACAGTTAATGGTTTACATATATCAATCAGTTGCTATTTATGTCTTATAGGCCTGGATATTTAGTCTGATCTAAAGGAGTTTCAGCTGAAATGTGAACAATTTTTGGTAATTGTCTTCCAGTGTCTGTTTTTACTATGCTACCTGATGAAAATGATTTCAGTCTGATGTGGACACCTTATCCCATATACAGTATTATGCACATATGTTCAGAAATAAGTTCTAAGAAGTTAATGGAACTTTCTACCTAAATATGTCTAGATTTACAGCCTTTATATGATTTGCGTCTACCATAATCTCCACTGAAAAACAAGAATGGCAAATCACCTTGCTTTGAAACACATGAAAGTACTCTGTTTTAAAGTCCAAGTCAAAGAATGAGTAGCAAGAGCAGTAGGAGAGTCAACAAGAAGCTTCTTGAATTGAAACCAATTCAGTACGTCAGCTGTTGTCAAATGAATTATCTAAAAACAAGAAGGAAAAATGTTGATCTGGTTCATTGAAGGGTTGGGCACAGAATCTTCCCCATCAGCATTTAGTTTGGGGTATCAAGTCTTTCTGGAATGTCCATAGCTTTAAGTATGTTTCAGGCCTTGCCTATGTACTGTGCCCAAGTCCTGGTTTCAAATTTAACTTCAATTTTGGGCAAGAGGGTTGATTCAGAAGGTTTATTCATAGCTGGAAGCTCTATTGTATAGGTCTCCTCTTTTAAAGAATGTTTGGATTATTGAGAACAAATACGAAGGGCCAAAATCATTGTTGCCTAAGGTGAAATGTAAAATGATGTACTTCCCATTCCATACATAAAAGCCAAATCAGACAGCATTTTCCAGTGCCCTTACAGACTGAAAGGTGGCACATTGTTTTTTTCCTCCTCCAAATCAGTTGCTGCTGTTTCCTAGCATCTGTTTCCTGAGCCAAATATCTCATTGTATCTTAGAGTGGGGCTGGGCTTGGGAACAGTCACTGACAGAAGAATTTTTCTGAACTTGCAAACAAGTTACTGTTTGGCACAAGATGCTATGTTATGTGAATATATTACAGCCTACTTTTGGTAAAAGAGCATTCCATAAAGCTGGGTAGAAAAGGCAGCCTGGCTGCTAGATAAAAAGCAGAGCATGTTCTACATATTTTCTAGTCTTTATCAAATTAAGATTGGAAATAATTGTTTATTTCTTCAACATTAGAAATAGGAGAAAAGATGAAGTATGGGCAATCTGCTTGTTCATTAGTAGATAGTTCATTAAATTGTTTACAAATGACTAAAAGGCTAATTTGGACACTGAAAGCTGCTGACAGGTGTACCCCACTAACATCTAATGTGGGTCATATTAATTTTTTTTTTAACCAGGAAGAAATATTAAGGAATGGACTTCAGTGCTCATCTATTCAATCCCCCTGCTACTTACGGAAGACAGAAGTAAATAAAATTATTTGATCATCATCAGATTGTTTGCAATTTCCCTTTGATCTCCTAAGGATCAGGGAATTGAATAATATAGGAAAGGTGATCTGGGTTACTCTTTCAGTTTGGAAGGGTAGGAGAAGAACATGTAAATAGACTAAGGTTTGCGTGCTCTTTGTCATTCTCTTGTTGCTGTCTGAGTTGAGTTAAATGGGTCAGATAAGCATATTTAAATAAAGCATGTGCCACCATTTTCCCAAAGCGGCTTCGTTGTCTGCCCTGGGTTTTTAAGAATAAAGGTAGGGAGGAAATAAAACCCATTTGGAAGAAGTGTTAAGTCTTTAAAAGAGAAGCATGAAGATTTTGTTTGTTATGGGATTTTAAGGCATCTCAATGGTACAGTTCATTCAGTACGAAAGTATTACCTTTGGGCAAAGCAAGTCTATTTGCAGCCACTTGAGAAGCATTTGAGAGTGCTCTTGTCCTTGAATCACAATAGGGAGCAAGCCTGTACTGAAGCTTTCCATCTTTACAAAAGCTGTACATTACGTTACATTTGGAATATATTAGAACTGGCTATTTCACCAGGGTTTTTCTCCAAAATTGATTATAAGGTAGCTAATTCCTCTCCTTATTTCTTTGTGTGAGGAACACATCTTTATTTATTACATTTAATAACAACACTAGTCTCACTCTTTCAATACGATGAAAATATTTGAGACAGAAAGGAAAGAGATGGATACGTAGAAAATAAAGGCCAAGTCAAGCCTTGATATTTTTTTAATACATATCACCATAGAAACTCCTTGGCTCATGTAGATTTTTCACTTAAGAAAAAAAAATCTAGTATTTCATTTAAGAAATGATTCCTGATCCATGGATAACCTGGTCCGATAGAGATCCTTTTTATACCTTGCCAAACAACTATGCTGAGCTATTTATGAAAATTGTAAATTTCTCTCTGTTCTCCTTTTGGGGCCTGATGCAGGCTAGGCTCTTCAGTGTATTTTTCCTCATCTTAACTATACTCTACTAGAGTAATCCCTACATATTGGTTCACTATCTCACAGCCTTAAATAGTTTATGACTAAGTTCACATACAGTGCCAAAACATAATTTTTTGGCTGTGGTTTAATGAACAAGCCATAGTGGCCAGGTTCACACATAATTGTAAGCTATGATTACACAACATGGTGCCAACAAGTATGGCTGCCAACACCCCCCTTGGTATCTACCAGGTTCCCTGAGTGACTTGAATTTTTTTTTAAAAAAAATATTGTTTTAATTTAACCAAAATGAAGTGAAAAGCTTGCATGTTGCAAAGCAAGTTGCTAACTAGCTACTTTCTAATATCTTTAGTTACATAGACTCCATATGAATGCTTAGAAAATGACATTGGGGAATAGTTGTAGCCTGCTTTTTTGGTTGGAAGAGTGCCCAGGTGCTCAAAACAACCCAAAGATAAGCGGGTTTTGGTA
Source organism: Liasis olivaceus (assembly GCA_030867105.1). Taxonomy (NCBI): domain Eukaryota; kingdom Metazoa; phylum Chordata; class Lepidosauria; order Squamata; family Pythonidae; genus Liasis; species Liasis olivaceus. The sequence continues at coordinate 43,781,202 of CM061348.1, read as the reverse complement.
GGGAAAATCTTAGGGACTAAAGTGGGTCAAAGTCATTTTTTGAACAAGTGTGGCTACCAGTTCAAACATTTTCCAGGCCTTGTGGTAAGCCGTAAGTTAGCACTCCAAAAAGAAACAAACGTATGCATAAGTTAACATTATATGCAAACTGTACCCATATGTTCCTTTCACTATGGTGCTCCATTAAGTTGATTGATGGGCAAGGAAACCCACTAAATCATGCCTCTGACTTATATTTTGTTTCTCAATAATGGACAAAGAACCTTGTCATGAGACCTCTATTTCTACCAGAGAGATTAATTATTAGACAATCAATCTCTGGGGAAAAATAGGTATTTATTAATTACAGTGTATTTCTACCACCTCAGTCAGTGGACTCTAGGCAGTTTGGAATCAGCAAAACCTCAGAACAGCATAAAACCCAATAAACTTCAGAACTCATTCCAGATTTCATACACAAAAACCAGATTTAAAACTCAGAATTATTACAAGTGCCACATGAGGACTAGTTCATTAACCCAAGGGCCATAAGAAGAAAACCTTTTCATATTTTGATACAAAATTCTCTAGTGAGTCAGAAATGAAGAGTATGATGGTGTTCCATTAAACATACATGTATTAAATTAAAGAAAAAATAGTGCCCAGCAGAGCAGCCCTCATGGTAGGATAACCGGACTTCACTTAAGCAGTCCCAGGTTCATAGGCCACCTTTAACTAAGCCTCACCTCTGCTGACTCCTTCCAGGCAGCTTGGTACTGCCATAGAAGCAGCACCCACAACAGAGCACAAGAATGGAGAGGCCTTCCTAGAGGGCAGCAGTGAGCCTGGACAACTCTGCTCTTCTGGGTTGGGCTGGCATAAGTTGCCATCAGGCCTCTTTTCCTGAGTGTTTTCCATAGCCCGTTTTTGCAAACCTCAGCAACCTGGTCTTTCTAAGCAGCGCATTCAATCCCTGTAAAGTATTGTTGTGGGTCCCAGAAAATGGAAGGCTGGCCTGCATGTCCAGGCTACAATTTTGCACTGAAATCAGATCCTTCAAATGACCAAAATTTATTTTAGTCTTGTTTAGAAGTTTATATGTAGGAATTAAATTCTTTCAAGTCCTTTGATAAGCCTTTTGGATTCAGCAAAAGGAAGTACAGAACAAAGGTTTTGAATTAGGATGGATTAGGTTGGAATACTTATACTTCAGTAGTTATTTCTCATTCCTTCATTGTTTTCCTGACACAGAAAATTGGAAAGGCATAACAGCAGGGGAATTGTCCAGTGGGGACTTGCAGTAGCCAGCCATCTGGACCAAGCATTGGTAAGCCACTTCCAGTGTCCTAATCTGTACAGAAGTTTCTTAAACTGGATTAGATTCCAGCTGGCATTAGCACAGGTCAGGAGGAGTTTAAGGCTGCCATGTGGGAAGTACCCTTAGAATGGCTCAACACTCCTAAAAGAAAAAATTATGCCCCCCCCCCAAACCTGAAAAAAAGAATTCAAATCTCACCTTGCCTGCTGGTGATGTGATCACCCTGCCCTCTCCAACTCGTGGCTGTTGAAAAGTGAAGCCTTTTCCTGCTGAAATGTTGTTTATCTCTGCTCTGTATTCATTAAGCCAACATATGATCACGCCAAAGAGCTTCACTAATCTTTCTGTGATTTCTGTTTGTAGTTTTCTTTATTGCACCCCTCTCCCACCAAACAAAACAAACAGCGTTCTGGAAGGGGAAAAAAGGTACAAGACCGCAGGTACTTTGATGTAGACAGGAAAATGTGTATTTGAATTTGATTTGGTTTATGTTGGGCTGTCTGACTTCAGAATGAAAAGGATGAGCAGAGAAATCATTGGAAACTGGGCACCTGCAGTTAGAAAAACGAGAGAAAAGTGGTAAATAATAATAATAATAATAATAATAATAATAATAATAATAATAATAATAATAAAAAATTTGACTTGTCCCCGCCCATCTCCCCACAACGGGGGACTCTGGGCGGCTTACAACAAACTAAAATCGGAAATACATAATTAAAAGATTATAAAAACCAGAGTCACAAAGATAAAGATAAAAAGGCTAAAAAATCCAACAGGCTAATAGAGGCCACACCAGGCCGCTAAGGGGCCAGCCAACCCCATTTCTGATATCCTCCCTCCCCGCCCCAGGCCAGATGGCAGAGCCAGGTCTTCAAATCCCTCTGAAAGGCCTGGAGTGAGGGGGCCTGTCTCACCCCCGGGGGCAAGATGTTCCAAAGGGCGGGGGCTACAGCAGAGAAGGCCCGCTTCTGGACCCCACTAGTCGGAGTTCTTTTACCGCGGGGATCCGGAGCATGCCCTCTCTGTGAGATCGGGTGGGACGGGTTGAAATCGTGGGGGCGAGGCGGTCCTTCAGGTAACCTGGCCCCATGCCATGTAGGGCTTTAAAGGTGATAACCAACACCTTGAATTGGACCCGTTCTTCATTGCATGTTCTTCTGTATTTAAGTTACTCAAATAGTTATACAAAGGGACAGAAGAGTCAATTCAAAAAGGAGTAATCAGGTTCTCCTTCCTCCGCCCATCCCATTTTTGTTTGGTTGTGAAGGAGAGTGAAATGTTGCATATGATCTCATTAAATGATGTTTTGAGAAGAACAATGGGGAACGTATATTATGGCTTAAAATTCTCTTCTGCCAACTTGCAACTTTTTCTTGTTTACAAACAATATGTGTGTGAGAGAGGGGCAATACAGTATAATACTACAGTGTGAAAACTTGTCCCAGTTTTGGATCTTGCTCTCCCCAAATTTTAAAAGTATGTATATATGTGTGTGCAGTATTTACATAAAAGCGATTGTTTCCTCTCCCATTCTGATCTTTTGTGTTTCATAAGTAGCTCTGATAGGTGTTGTTGGAAGTTATGTTCTCCCTGCTTTTTTGCATCAGTAATACTGTTTTCTTCCCACCATTCATTCCCTCCAAAGTATATAGCATAAACACATACTGTACATTGGTGAGCAAAATGTTGCTAAAATAAGCCATATAGCTGCAGATTAAGTTATTTCAATTAACAAACTAACTCACTGAAAGTTGTAAAAAGAGACTTTATGACACCTCCATGGCCACTTTTTAACCTTTTTTTATCCAGAGATACCTAGTAACAAATGCAGGTTTACAACTGTTATCGTTCACTTTTGGAACTAAAGGCTCCAGCTGTGCATACCTATCTAGCTCAAGTCTAGCTGGCCAGGCCAGATTTGGGTTCCAGAAGAATTGAGGCAAGATGCCCACAATCTACTATGTGATGGCTCCAAAGGCTTATTATATGGCTGAAATGCTGGCAGAATGGAAAGCTATCCTGTTTGGCTGAGAATGAAAGACAAAATGGTGTTTGATTCTTAGTTCAGCATCTTAACCTTGTACACTAACTCCTGATACTCTGAATGTGCTATCTGTCAAGATTAGCTAATACAGTTTGGAATTTATCTCTCTACTAAGATATAAATAGTAATCAAACTTTTTAGAAATATCCACCTCTATAAACAGTCTCTTAATCTGGGTCTTTTAGCTGCTTCCAGTTCTATAGTGGGTTTGTTTCACTAATCTCCTTAACAAGATTCTTCCATTTTTATTAACTTCTAATTTTATTTTCTCTAGAAGGTGTGAACCGGTAACTTCATAAAAATGAAGTTTTAGTGCAGTGATGGCGAACCTATGACATGCATGTCAAAGGTGATACGCCACAACCAGTTACCAAAGAAACTGAGTTTGTCTTACTCGTAGTTCACCTGAGTAAATGATTGGACTGTATTTTTTTAAATAAATGAATATGTAAAGAATTGATTCTCTTATGTTTGGGGGGGAGGTGGTGACAAGCCAGCAGAGTCAAGTTAGGCATTTTCCAAATTTTTGACACACCAAGCCCAAAAGGTTCACCATCACTGTTTTAGTGTCTTTGTAATAAGTGTAACAAGAGAAAAATGATGCATTATTTCATGCCATAAATACTCAAAAAAGATTTGTTTCTTAGGTTTTTCTTTGTTTTCTTAAGAGGACAATATAGGGTCCCTCCAGGTCCCATCCCTATGGGATTCTCACTTGATGGGGCCTTGGAAGTGGGCATTTCAGCAGCTACCTCCACTCTTTGGAACTTCCTCCCAGCAGAGACTCAGTCAGCCTCTTGGCCTTTAGGAAAACTCTAGAAATCTGCCTGTTCCTTTTTTATGTAGGAGAAGGGGATGTCATAATTTGAAAGTGGTTGTTTAGTTTTTATGTGTCGTGATGTTTTTGTTTTTATATGTATTTGGGGTTCTGGGGCCATTATTTTATATGTTGATATTGTTAGCTGCCTAGAGCCTTCAAGAATGGGCAGCATTGTCTGTCTGTTTTCAATGTGTATAATGAATAGACTTATGTTTAAATCTTATTCAGAATGTTGCACAGTTTTTCCCAGAAAGTCTTCCATGATCACCATAGCATGCTACTGTTAACATAGCATGCAACCATTATCTACCTATAAAATACTACTTTTATATGTGTTTCCAACAATTTAGATGACACCCATTCATACTTTTTGATGTATATTTTAGACCTTTCACTTGTAATTAAACTATATATTCATTGTCATGCATGTGTTTACGAAATCAGATCAGGCTACCTTCACTCAGATCTATTATATTCTTCCTCTTCTAGTTTTGCAAACATACAACACATCTGTTTTCTTTGATTTCATGCTAGTCCTCCTACTGTACTTCCAGGTCATAATTTGGAATTATGTCATAAGCCTATAAATATTGACCTATGCCACCCAGCATGGTTTTGGTCATGTGGCACAGGAGGAGTTTTCATAATAGGTTTTAGTAGGATAGAGAAGAAGTGGATTAGCTTCGTAGCCTTAGTTTTATCTGTGCTCCCTGCAATACTCAATACTAAAAGTCAGGAGATATTAACATCAGTTTTAGCACATTTTGGCCAGTATGCCATGAGTGCAATCAAAGGCTGGTTTTACCCCTAAACATGCTCATGCTATCCAATGCAAGCTAGGGTCACTAATCTAGAGGTTACCTTGCAAACTGGCATACTGTTGCATATGCATCCCACCAATTAGAAAATATATATAGTGTGTTGACACCCTCAGAGTATGCACTTTTTTCTAGCTGGCAACCAGAATGGTACACAATATTCCAAATGCTGACATACCACAGATTTCTAAAAGGCATAACAATACCTTTATTTTCAGTTACTTTGTTAATGAATCCTAGTGTGAAAGTTTCCTTTTTTAATAACTACATTGAGTTATCTACTATAATCCCAAGATCTTTTCCCTAGTTAGTTACAGACAGTTTCAACCTTAGCAGTATATACAGTATGTGGAAAGTTTGTGCCAATGTGCATCGTTGTGTACTTAATTGCAATAGATTATTAATTGGTGTATGATTTGCCAGTATTCAGACTGTATTGAGATTAATGTTCTGCACTAAGGCGAACTCCAGTCTTCCTCTTTTTACCTTTTCCGTTTAGAATATGTCCTATCTTATTGATTTCCCCAGTGAAACACACACCTACAGCTACATATATACATGTAGAGTCTGTCTTTGAAGTGCAAGTAAATTTATTCTCATAGGTTATGTCTGTGTAATATATAAGGTAGAAATACCCTCATTGACTCTTGCCAGGGCACAGTTAGTGGCTGGAGGATTCCGGACTTATTTGGTGGACTTATCTGAATGGAAGAACTGGAATACATAGAGCGCAAAGGAGCATCCATCATCACTGACCATTATGAGGACTAGAAGTAAGAGGAAATTGAAGTCCCTCCTTCTGGGATGGTTGCATTGCAGTAGTGTGAATGGTGTGAGATCTGACCTGGCATAGATTATGAACTTTCATTCCCATTTGCTCAGAATGTCAGCTGTCAGATATGGTTACCATTTCCTGGGATTTAGTAGTTTCTAGCCATGTTCTAGCCTCTGGGGAACCCAACAACTCTTGTCCTTACATCGACACATCCATGTAGTCTTTTTGGCTACAGTACCAAACTGATTTGCCATTGCCCCTTCTTTGGGGGATTTTTTTTTCTTAAACTAACCACTCTAACCCATAGCCACAGAATTTCCTGATGGTCTAACCAGGTCCAACACTGTTTAAATCCAAATCCAGACAGGTTTGGCTTCTCAGCCCTACCCTGAGACATGTGGGAGGGAAAAACATTGAAGTGGACTGGTGTCATGATAAAGTTATTGATTGCCAGACAACTGCTGAAAGTGTGGTATAATGATCAGAACTAATTTTTTTCTTCTCTTGGACAGAAGGAAAATAGTTTCATCTGTCTGACCTGTAAATATTTAATTCTGTTGAGTATGTTGCAGCAAAGGGGCCAAAGATTTGCTGGGCAATATGCAGCCAAATTGTCATAATCTTTCCACTACTTGGAGCAAGATCTCTGTGCTGTTTAAAATGATAGCAGCTTCTAGAAACAGTTGTTTTGTACCTTTCTGTCTGCTCCAGCTCTGAGCTGCAGGACTGCTTGTCTCCTATTATTGGTCCCCCTCAGATAAATAATTGGGATAATAAAGGTCAGCTCACAGAAGAAGTTATCACTTAAAGAATAGGCTGCCAAGTGAGTGTTGCCCCAAGAAATAAGGGAGATTCAGCAGCCCTTGACGACAAATGAGTGCTCTGGCTTTCTCATAAACACCTCGGTCTGAAGCCAGGATGTTTATGGGCAGGAGAGATGTTTATAGTCTTGTACTTATTCTGCTGCAGCTGTGTTATTGCTTAAGTCAAAAATAATAATACAAGCTTGTGTGTATGTGTATGTGGCTTGCCATTTATTTTTGTGAGTACGCTGAGCTGCCTGCAGTTCCATGTGGCTTTACTATGAAGTCTTTAAATAATCTGTTTGCTTAAAAAAAAAAGTGGGAAAGAGAAAGCTTGTGATTGGTTTGGCTGTATATCAGATGTCTTGCTGAAACAAGGATCATCTTGTTAACTCAAAAGCTTCCAATGTATTTCAAAATGGTGAAGTAACTAGGTGCTTTGGGATGACTTCACACTCCCAAATCCCTTCTCGTATTAAGTACACATGAAATTTGGCACTTGAGAGAAATGTTGCTATTAACTATGGGAAACATACCATCGTATGCATGATCCTAGTTGTTGGGAAAAAAGTACAGCTGGCTTCCTGCCTGCATAACCCAGTTCACATTAGTTTTATGTGCCAAACTCTCATGAGAGAATCTGGCACTATGAATTGGCTTGTTTTCTTACATCACCATTGTGTCCCCTCAGTGTTGCCCAGAGGAGCTTTTCCAAGATGTTCTGAGCTTTGGGGGTTACAGATTGTGTAGAACCCTTAGTAGATCACTGTGACCTTTTGGCTAGACAGTTGTAAGCAAAATTGATCAAATTTGTCATAATTTAGACTCTACAATTCCAGCATTTCAATCTGTAGAATTATCCAAGGCTCTTGTCTGGTCAGATTGCTTTGAATGAGTTTTAGGTTTTAAGGCCCGATCATGCAGATAAGATACTTGGGTGAGTTCAGCCAATTCTGTGTGTGCTTGTCCTTCATTATATATTTCATTAATAGGAAGGGGTTGCTGATGAGATTAGGTCTAGGAGGTTATAAATTGTTTGTTACAAGGAGTGGCTATAGTGGGTCTACTCCTGTGTGTGTGTGTATGTGTGTGTGTGTAGGGGGACTATTGGATGTAGAAGAACTAAATAATTATAGGCCAGGGACCAACATCTCCTTCTTGGATAGATGGCTGATCATATCCAGATTTTCTTCAATGAATGAGATTTTCTAAATCTATTTCAGTTGCAGTTTAGACCTGGTTTTGGCACTGAAATTGCCTTAGTTGCCTTGTTGGATTATCTTTGCTGGGAGAGAGACAAAGAGAGTGCAAACTTGTTGATTCTCCTGGATCTCTTAGCCATTTCTGAAACAATTGTCTATAGTATTTCAGATATGTTCTCCTAGCTAGGTATGGGTGGAACAGCTTTAAATACATTCTTCCTATATCTAGATGGTTGATGCTTGGGGATTTCTGCTTGACTATGATATTTATACTGTGAGGTCCCACAAGATTCTGTTTTATCCTCCACACTATCTACATGAAACTGCTGAATGAGATCATTTGGAGATTTAGAGTGAAATGTCATCTATCTGCTGATAACATGCAGCACCAATCAGATGCAGGTGAGGCAGTGAAATTGCTAGTTCAGTGCTCGGCTACAGTAATGGACTAGATCAGGACTGACAACTCAGTCCAGAGACAAAAATGCTGTTAGGGTTTTCTGCTAGCAGAGTAAGATTGTACTTCCCCAAAGGATCAGGTTCATAACTTGTGGCTGCTTCTGGATCCATCTTTGACATTATAAGCAGAAGAAGCAGAACTGGCTTCTGAGGCATGAAGCAACTTTCACCAGCTTAGGCTGGTTCCCCAGCTGTGATACTACTTGGATACAGATAAACATGTCCTAGTAACTTCTTGCTTAGATTCCTGCAATGTGTTAAATCATGGTGCTAGCCTTGCAGATGGTTTAGAAACTTCAGTTAGTATAAAATGCTGCATCAAGTGTACTGACTGTAAGTGGGCAATATTATTTTAATTTAAACAATCAATTTAATTTAATCAGTCAAAGACATTTTATCCTCCAGACCATTAGTAACAATGCTCTCATGAGTTTTAATCTTTTATTGCTGCTTTTTCTTTTGCAATTTTATTCCTTATTTTATTCTGTGTATTTCTATAATATTTTGATGTCACTTTTAATTATTGTAAATTATTGTTGCTTATTTTCATAGTAAACTGCTTTGGGATTTTTTAAATAGGAAGGAGTATAAAACCAGACAGATGGACGGATGGATGGATGTTTTTAGCAGGGGCAAGATGCAGGTTATTCTTGTTTCTGCAAAAAGATTCAGTAAAGCAGTAATTGGTGCCCTCGAAAAGAGCTCTGTTTTACTCTGCTTCCAGGAGGCTGTCAGGGTCAAGGAAAGTCTAACTTCCTGTGGAAAACTGTTTCACAAAACAGGGGCCACTACAGAAAAGTACATTCTTCTAGTCCCCCTAATTTTCCAGTAGGGAGACTATTGACAATTTTTCTTGGGTTGTTCATATTGGACAGATCAGTTATGGAAATGTATAAAGCCAGCATGTATTACAATAATAGTAGTTGGGGTGGATCCTTTCCAACTTCAATTCTGTCCATTATTATTGTTTAGAAAATCACTTTGGGACAAAAAAGAGAACTGGCTGTTAAAGCTTCATGTTTTCTGTCTTTTTTTACCTTTATCATATGTAGTGTGAGTCCATGTTTTTTGGACTGCTGCTGTTACTGTCCTCTGCAGCACTGTGTAGTACTGTAGTTGCATAACTGTTGGCCATTGGCAGCTTTACTTTCTGCTTTGGGGACACTTTGTGCTACATTTGTAATAATTTTTAAAAATATGGTTTCAATTATGTTTTTGGCCTTATAGGATGGTAGCCAACAAGGAACTTAATTCCATTATTTTAAAATGCTTGTTTTTTAAAAGGCATTTCTTTTTGTGTCATACTAAGAATTATACTGCAACAGCCATCTTTTACAAAGGAGGGGGATTGGAGATGTGAGTCACTCTGATGAGAAAGAGAGATAAAACCTTGGAATGATTTGGCAGGGATGTGAAGTCGGGACAATAAGTAAGAATCCTATCAATATTTCTAAAGGACAGAAAGCTAACTAACGGAATGTAATGTCTTTTGGTAGTCTGTGTACAAAGAACTATGTATGTTATATATCCTGCAAACACAGAATCTCTTTGCAGAACAACTTACCATCTTAATATCCTTTCTATTTATAGCAAATTTCTTGCTATCATGCTAGTGAAACAATATCAATATCCCGACTAGTATCTTAAAATTGTGGTATGGCTTTGGACCAGCAGCCAATTGTTATTTCTTTTTAGTTAATGGTAAGCTTTAAACCTGGCACAACATACTCTGCAAAAAGTTTACCTACAGTTGTTGGGAGTCAGGCATTTTAAAATCTATCTAAATAAATAAATGAAAGCAGTTTTGCAACATTGCTGCCTAAGCTCTGTCTCTTTGGGACATGTATGCGACATTGCAGAGCATGTAGAAAAGGAGTAAGGCTTGTATATCAACATGGCTTGCATCACTCTGACACACTCACACATCCATGCTCACCCATGTGAACATCACTGCTCCATATTGGCCACTGACAAATATTCCTGCCAGTTGGAAGATTTAGGGAAGAGAACAATAGACTGGGGCTGCGAGTGGGACCATGTTGATTCATGAGTGATGAAAAAGACTCTTTGCACGCTCAGTATAAAAACACACTTTTAGAAGTCTACATTTTAATCAGAATTTGAACAATTCATTTGTTTTTCTGAGTAACTCTCATTCGGTTATGTTATTTTGTCAATCTGATAATTGAAAAAACTGTTGCACCTCTCATCACATGGTCTTTTCCTGCTGTGCTATACAGGTAGTCGCCGGGTTAAGAACACCTGGGTTATAGACAACCCATAGTTAAGAACAGAGCCTATTGTAGCAAAATTTGAGTTACATACACAGCGATTCAAATTAAACACACAGTGGATCGAGTTCATTACACAATACTACTTATACAGTATTATACAATAATACTGTTCCGGCTTACATACAAATTCAGCTTAAGGACAGATCTTGGGAATGGAACTCATTCTTAAACTAGGGATTACCCATAGTTAAGGAAGATAGCTGTTCTTAACAATATAATTATATGTATGTTTACTCAGAATCCCACTGAATTCCCAAGTAACTGTAAATAGGACAGAACCCCCATTTGACAGGTCTGGACTTTACCAGTAACTACATGTGTTGTCCATCCCATGAGAGAGATTGCATGGGAAAGCACAAATATATACTGTATTCACAGAGAATTTCCCAGGCTAGTTAAATTGAAATGGAATACTTCCAGTTCCTTATGCACCAACCCAGCATATCTCAAGTGATCTTTCCTTCCAACATCATCACTAAAATGAAGGAAGAAGAGAAAACATGCCTTGTCCTTGCTCACAGAATATCAGCAGTGTTCATTGCCTGCTATATCAGAAGCGAATGAATAACCCCAAAGCCATTTCTTTGTCAAATGATGTTTCATCATCCATTTCTCATCCATCCATTTCTCAACCATTCATCATCCATTTCTCATCTCCTTCTTTTGTGATTTCTGTGATATTTATATTTGTGGCAGAGGAAAAATATTTCCTGTCACTTTTAAAAGGCAAGGGGGTGGGAGGCATCTTAAAAGGCAAGTCCATCCCAGGCAAGTCTTCCCAAACCATGCGGTTATGTAACTAACAACTTGCTGCCCTTTCATGACCTCCCCAAACCTTCTGCCTGAGGCAGGCAACACAGTTTGCCTCCAACATGAAGTGAAATCACAACTCATAAACTTTTTAGTTAGAATTTGGATACATTTCTTTATAACATTATCTTTTTTTTTTCCCTTGTGAGTATAGGTGTTTTACATGGAAAATCTCTCTGAAACTTTACTGGCTACCTGTGGTGTCCATACTCTCTGAAACTATAGTTTTCACAAGAGTCAGTTTGTTCTGGCATAGTAAAGATTTGTGACTTCAGGTAGGAAATAACTGGCACGGAGTGCTCTTAATATGTATCCTCTGTTCGTTCAAAATATCCATGATTGCCTAACTCAATTTCATAATGTTGGATATGTTGAATATTTCAGGTTATACACTCTCTGGGTGTACTATACGTATTTCTAGCATCACAAGAATGTGTATTTTAGTTTCAGTTTCAGCTGAATGTTAAAACCATACATATCCTTTAAGTTGTGCAGAATGTTTTACAATTCATTTTCCTTTCTGCCTCATCCCTTCCTTAAGGATCATTCTGAAACAAACAGATAATTGAAAACAAGTCTTAAGTTGCAAATAAAACTCCCCCCCTCCCATACAAACTTCTGATTATAATGTAAGTCATACTGTAGGGTTGTGGGGAAGCTGATCAAGAGTTGTTTCAGTCTCACTCTGTTAATATCCCATTTCAGAACTATTTCAGGTCTCAGTTTTAGTTCTTCATTACTATGGAGTGGATATTTTATATATGACAGTCTCTTGTTGCTTCATTAAAACTTGAGGAAAAGCTGTGATTGTTCTGTTTTAAAGCCCATAGCAGCTCTTTCTCATACCAAGACATGTGATGCACTTCCCTTCTTGCCACAGTCCTTGGAAGAATTAGAAAGCTGCTGCTTTCTGTAGCCATTACACCATACTTCCTGAAGACTTTTCACTTAATTATACTAAGCCTGAAGTAGTCCACTTGATTTAAATTAGATACTGGTGGGATTGAAAAATTCATTTGCATAAGAAGAATTTGCCAACATAATTCTAAATGGTTTTAGAAAGCCCCATTGCATGTTATATTCAACAAAAAAAGTAATCAGATTGCTTGCTGTAAAGCAGGAATGGGATGCCAGATGTGAATTAGAACTTCCAGCATCTCTTGTTATTGGCCATGCTGGCTGGAGATTCTGATGCTTTATTGGAATTAATTGCTAGTGGTAGTCTTGATGAAATGTGGCATGCATGGCAAAAAGAAAAAAAAACTTGCATGGGTTCATAATATGAATTTTTATTTTCGTCTTTTACTTGTTCAGGGTTCTTTGTCTCCCAACAGAAAAGAAAACAATTGACTACTTGAATTTTTCAGATGTTTTTCTTCTGTACTGTGACAAAATGACATGTCTGAACCAACAAGGAATACTTCTGCCCAGATTGCCTAATCAAAGACTGTTCTGGGAAGAATGCTGGTTTACTCTGTCATAGTGTCATACTCCTGTTGCAGTGCTTCATGCTGTGGGTTCATGTGCCTAACTACAACAGGACACTTCTCTTGGTGCCCACCAGGCTCCCTGCACCACCTTTCTTTTTACACTGATTTTTTAAAAGATCTTTTAATTGTAGGAAGCTGGTATGTTGCAAATCTAGTGCCAATTTCCAGCATCATGTTTATTACCAAGAATGCCTATGTACTCCTAATGAGTTCCTTAAGTTTTTTTTTTTTAAATAAAAATGATGGGAGGTATCCCCATCTATACATGTCTCCCAGGATAACCCCTACCCCTCCTGCTTACATGTGAGTCATGATGGTGAGAACTGCATTTTGTGAATGCATATATTTGTACAAGTATAGCTATAACATGTTTTCAAAATTCTCAGTATGATCATCATCCCATAATGATTGGGAATACCTAGTTATAGTCTAGGAGTCTATATTTGATGTCTTGGATGTTATGTAGCCAAAAGGAGGGGGAGCAGAAGGACAGCCCAACAGTAGCATAGGGGCATAGGACCTGAGGGATTGCCTATCTCCAATTGTTTTTGCCTGCCCGGTATGTTCAAGCAGAGTGGGTGCACTCCAGATCCCTTCAACTAAATACCTGTGGGACCAAGGAAGCATACCTTCCCTGTCATGGCCTCCACCCTCTGAAATAGCATTCCCCCCCAGAGATATGGTTGGCACCCACTCTCCTGGGGGTTCCTGAAAGCCCTTAAGACCTGGTTCTGTTCCCAAGTCTGGAATTAATATGGTTGTTATGCATTAGTGGGGTCCCTATCATATTTTTGTACTGTTTATTGTTCTAGTCGTTTTAGTCCAGGCTGTCTCTTATGTGAGTTTTAACTCTTTTAATTATTTTAGTGTTTTTTTGGATTTTGTAAGCTGTCCAGAATCTTCTGGAGTGGGTGGCCATAACAAATCTAATAAATAAATTAATTAAAATTAATTGGAAAAAACACTACTATATCATCGATCCCTGTGAATAATTTGGGAAACATTCAATGATTTCACATGCCGAATGAGTAATATAGGGTTGTTTAAACAAGAAAGTAGAAAACATTCAGATTTGAAGTCACCAGTCTGCAGACTGAGGTAGTGTGCAACCCATACCATTAGAGGATTCTCATTCTGCTGCATGCTTTGGTCCAGCAATTCTACTTGATAAGTGTCACAGAGATGCATTGAAGCATTTCAGACTATTTATCTTCCTTATTCTTTTTTGTGATAAAGATTGCATTGACTAGAAATAATTCCTTGTGGACACAGCCTCTATTTTCTTGCCAGCGGCCTGGTACAATGCAGTATGTTGGGAATGACATACCTTTCTTGTGCTTTCTTCCTCTCCTTCCTCTCCATTCCTTCTTGCTTGCCTGCTCACATTTGTCTCCTGCTAACTTTCTGTTTTGTATTTTCACCTTAGGCAAAGGAGCTGCAGTGGAAAGATGAAGAGCTGAAACGGAGAGGCACCTTCTATAAGGAACAATTGGCCCACATTGAGAAGAAGGTGAGGCAATGTGATCTTTCATCTGCAGTGGCTTTATGTTAGTGGGATCTGAGTAGATCAGGAGAAAAGAGAAATGAGAACCATTGTGCTGAAACTTGGCATTCTTAGCCCCTCGCACATACCTTTTGTGGCTTTCCTCCCTATCACACACTATTAATCTGCTTCAAAAGCAGAATCTTTAAAACAGCGTACATTTGAAAGGTAACTGGCTTTTAAGTGGATGATGTTTTTTAAAAAACTTTTTTATCCTTCATAGTGTTTCCCCTCATCCCGACCTATGGAGTTTGGTTTAAAGCACAGTTATCTTTTTAAAATATCCTTTGTTAAAATCTGTGACTCAGATAAACAAACAAAAACCCAGTATAAGTAACTTCAGTTTATTCTATATATATGCACTAAAGTTACTAATTTATCTATGGGGAAGCCAACAGATCAAAATGTGTTGCAGCAAACTGCTGTCTGTTCTATTGCTACATAAGCTTTTGAAATGAACACAATTTAAAAAGATCCTATCAAGCATCTTTGGAAATCTATTTTGCAAGTTTCTTCCTTGCATGTGGCATTTACTTCTCTGTTGAATTGTTTATCATGATTAGTTTTTAAGATGGGAATAACCAAGAATTCACCAGGCTATAATGGCATCTACTTGAGAGTTCTTAAAGAACTCAAATGTGAAATTGCTAACTTCCTAGTAAAGATATATAACCTGTCACTCAAAATAGGTCTGGGGCCAGAGGACTAGGAAGTAGACAATGTAACAACATTAAAAAACAACCAACCAGCCGGGGAGATCTGGGAGATTATAGGCCAGTTGGTTTAACATCTATTCCAGTTAACATGCAGAAGTAACAATCAGAATAAAAAGAAGTAGGCACACTGAGTAACAAGACTTGCTGGAGGAAAATGAATATGGATTCCATAAAGATAAATTGTATTTCACCAATCTTTTAGAGTTTTTTGTAAGTATCAAGAGGCACATAGATGGAAATTACCTTGTTAACACTGAATATTTGTATTTTCAAAAAAGTTTCCCCATCAAAGTCTTCTGAGTAAACTTAGTGGCAATGGGATAAGAAGACATGTCCCCTTATAAATTGCTAACTGGTTCAAAAACAGAGAACAGTAATAGGAGTGAAAGAGCAGTTTTCTCAATGAATGGAAGTAAGAAGTGGTGTTCCTTGAGAATCCATTTTGGGACCGGTGGTTTTTCATAAATGAACTTGACTCAAGTAAATAGTGAGCTGGCCAAGTTTCTGGATGATGCTGAACTGTTCAGAGTGGGAAAAAACAAAAGTAATAGTGAAAAGTTGCTGAAGGATCTCTTTAAACTGGATGAATGATCAAAGAAATGGCAAATGAATTTAAGCAATTATAAAAAGATGTGCATTGGGGTAAAAAAACCCAAACAACTAACTGCACACTGATGGGATCTAATCTGTCTGTAACTAACCAGGAAAAAGAATTTGAATCATAGTTCATATTTTAATAAAGATGTCAACTCTATGTGTGGCAGCTGTGAAAAAGGCAAATTTCATGCTAGGGATTAAAGCTAAAAATGCCATCATAGTAATGTCTATATACAGTCTATGGTACATTGGTATTGGAACTATTGTGTACAGTTCTGGTTGACATACTTGACAAAGGATATAATGAAGCTGGAAAGGATTCAGAAGTGGGAATCCAAATGATAAAATGATTAAATTCCTTCCCTATGAGAAAAAACTAAAATGAGACTTGGGGTAAAAAGGCAACCGAAGGGTGACATGATTAAGATGTACAAAATCATGTATGATGCGGAGAAAGTGGTCAGGGAGAGGGCTTCCTTACTCAGAATGTTAGAACCAGAGCTATCTAATATAGCTGATTGGAAAGAGATTTAAAACAGACAATAGAAGCACTTCTTCACATAGTACATAATTAACCTCTGGAATTCATTACTGCAAGATTTGATGGCAACTAACTTGGAAGGTTTTAAAAGAAGATTGATTAAATTCAAGGATATATCTATCATGGTCTGTTGGTCATGAAGACTCCATGTTACCTCTGGGTTGGGAGTAGCATATATTCAAATACAGGTTGCAGGAGAACAGTGACAGGAGAGTGGTATGTCTCTTTGTCTTGCTTGCAAATACTTCAGAAGGTTCGGGTTGGTGTTTATGAGAAACAAAATGCTGGACTAAGGTTGTCCTTGACATGATCCATTAGGGCTGTTCTTATGTTCCTTAGGAAATCATTCCTTTGATTTCATGCCTAAATGACCCAATATTTGCAGTAGTATATTTATGTTTTGCTTTTATTTTTTAATAAATGTATGAAGAATAATGTTCTGGAACTTGAAGCAAGAGACTGCAAGAGACCTGTTGACAGGGTTTGTGCATCAGACTCCTATTAATGTAGTTGCATTTATATTTGCAGTGTTTTTTTGGGGGAGAAGGAATAAATAAACCACTGATAGCCATTTTTTTAAAAAATATAAATCTCAAGTATATGAGAGCACTGCTGTGCTATGTGTCATGGGACAATTTTGATACCGCTCCCATTTTGCAGTTATGCATCCAATTTAGAAAGAGTAAAGAGCACAGTGTAGGAGAGGCCCACAGGGGCATTGCAGACTTCCATTATCCATGATGCTTGTTCTGAAGATTGGGCGCTCATGCTTTAAACTAGCAGTGCGTGACTTGTGGCTCAAAGCAACCTACAGCATTCTGTCTGACAACTTTAGAATGCCACCAGAGATCCTGCAAATTGCTGCAAAACTATAATTTCTAACGTGGCAGAAGGGAACAATTAATTAAATACTTAGAAAGTGATAATGTTAACAGTATTTAGGTGATTTTTTTTTCATTCCAGCCCAGACTACATTTTGGAGTGTAGGATCTGGCCCCTCAAAATTGAACAAGACTTACATGAAAATTATCCCCAAGAATAATGTAATCTGTATGTTAGTTTTGACTGCTATCATATTAGGAGAGAGACCACAACTCAGTGCTAGAGTACATGTTTTGCATTACAAGATGTTCCATGTTCAGTCTCTGGCAATTATATTTAGAAGAATTTCAGACAATTGGGAAAGAGAAGTATGTAATTTTTGAAAAATAAACAAAGTTACTATCTGATACTGCTGGGCTTTAAATTCCATTTATGCATTAAACAGAGATTGTGGAATGAAATTTCGATCAACCCACCATACATTGTAATGATTATAGTTGTCCTAATGTTCATAAGTGAATTCAGGGTTTTATTTTCATTTTTGTGAATGAAATTTGGCATCATACTATGCTTTTTTACATGCTTCTCTCCAGATTTGTATTTCATAGGGTAAAAATGGCATGGAATATGTATTTATGCATCAGTTACTTACTGGCTATTGAAGAAATGTGTCAAAGTTGCCATGTTCTCATCAGAATCCTTTTTGTTTGTTTTAAAGAAGCTTGATTTCCTGTTCTCACTTCGGTTTTCTGCCTTCTGAGCAGACTGAAAGCTGCAATCCTATACATTCTGTTTTAGGAGAAAATCCCATTGAACATAGCCTAATTCTGAAGAATCTTGCATGGAATTAAGGCTGTAAGATTTTAAAACAGGACAAATTAACATTTTAGCTACAAAAGCTTGACCATGGTGTTAAAATTAAAAGCTATCAGCCTTATTGCATGTTGTTGATAATTATTTTCTTTATTTCCTTCTTCCAAAGTTCTGTGCACAATAGCAAGTTAATATTTGGGGGTGGGGGTGTTTTCACACTATATGATAGTAGATAGTTTCCTGACCCTTAAACACCAGCATTTCACTTGCAATAAAATAGAAGAATGCCTCCAACTGCTGTAGAATGAGCCTGAATTAGAGTTGGAGATGGAGGGGGCTGGCAGAGGAGAGAAATGTACTTGAAACAGTGTAATAAAGCTTAATTGTATTAGTTTTGAAAAGGATTTTTGATCTTCAAGGATAATTTTATTCCTGTAATAGTTGGAAAGATAGAAAATGCAGCACCGAACAATCTTTTATATTAGCTACTGCTTTTATATTATTTTGCTTTCATTTGTTGAATGCACACAGACCTTGACAATTTTTTCTTCTTCTTTTGTAGATACTGCTTTAGAATTTTTAATCCTTTAAAAAAAAAGAGGTTCATAAGGAGATAAGCTGAGGAGGAAACTTCTGAGCAGTTGCTTGGTTAGATTGTCATAGTTGGGTATTCCAGAATTACAAAGCTAGACTCTTCTGGTCTTGGAACGTGATTGGTGGGGTGAAATACACAGGGGTGATTCAATATATAATATAAATAAGAGGCCCAAATCAGCCTTCGTGTATGTTTTTTGAAGGCATATTTTTCACTTGGATTTTGACCATATGGATTATCAAGACTGTCTACTTCAAATCTTATTAACTTTACAGGATATTATTTTCACATAATCAACAACTAATGAGAGTATTAAGATGACACCTTTTTCAGGTACTATATTTAATAAATTTCTTATAAAACAAGTTGCAGTTCATTTTTTATACTGCATTAATAAAACTGGCTACACAGTTATTCTGTAAAATTCAACATACGTCTTTATTCTTTTGGTGTGCACATGAAATGTGTTCTGTTTTCCAATGGCAACTGCTGCTTGAACAAGAGATCACTGGGCTCTTAAGCAAAGGAGAACTGTTATATTGAATTACTAGAAAATGCTATGTAGAGAATAGTCCAGTGAAATTATTGGCAATTTTGAGATGAAGACAAGAGACTAGAGAGTCATTGTTTAAAATAAAAGATTAGGGTTTTCTCAGTAGTCTTTCTAGTACTCAGGGTTGTCCTCAGTTTCATTTGATACATGGTAAGCATCTGCTGTTACCTATTTGGTAGTTTCACCCTTCTTTTCCTTATTGATTTATATTGATTACCTGGAATCCTTCCAGTTTGATTCCAGTTTAGTTTCTGTCCTGAAATGTCTTTAGTTGTCATAGTGCAAAACAGGCAACAGCAGCCCAGAGGTTGCCTGCAACCGCCCAGAGGTTGCTGTGCTATCTTTAGAATCCTCCGGGACAATTTAGTCCCTTCGTAAATTAGTGCCCCATCTGCTTTGTCTGAAATTCTGTTATACATTAGCTGCCAAATTTCAGTGGCAAACTGCAGGAATTGAGAGAAACATTAAATGAGCCCCCTCAATGTTGTTTCTCACTCAAACTGCCCCATTTGTCAGTTATTTCTGCATGTTCCATCAGTTTAAAAAAGGTGTATATCTGCCTTAATGGATTATTTGCATCAGGAAGTGGCAGCAGGCATATACTCATATTCTTCTGAATGTTTCAGTGGCTTTTCAGACCTTTCAATTGTACTAACATTATCTTATGATATGGTAAATTAAATTTATTAAATAAGAAATTAGAATTTTACATATGGATTTAATCTTTTTATTATGTTATATTATTGTAATGTAGTTAGTTGTCCAATTTTTTATTATTCTGATCATTGATTGACTAAATCTTGGTCTAAAGTAAGAAAATAAAATACAAAATGCCCAGGGCCAGGATCTCAATCTTGATTATTAGAGGTCTTCAAGCAGAGGATAGAGCCATTTTCCTTGTGATTGATCACTACATTTCCTGCACTAAATAAGGGCTTGGATTAGATGGCTCAAAAGGCCTCTTCACTGCTGTGATTCCATGAATATACATAAGAGTTGTGCAAATTTGGAAATGAATCATATTGTCATCTGGAGATACTGTTAAGTAGCTGTGAGAATGGAGTAGTACTGCATCTTTAGTAGTGAAAGAGCATAAAGGATGAGGACCACAGCAAGGAACCTGAATGTAATGGAGTCACAGTCCTCATCTATCAACCTCAGTAGAGTATTCTTCCCAATCCAAATGACAATATATTAAGAAAGCAGAACATGAGTAGGCAGACATGTACCCTCTTTTTTCATATTCACTGTTTTATTTATTTTTTAAATCCGTGGACTATCTTTCAAAGCTACCATGTTTTCCCAAGGCCGCTTACCACGGAAGTATAAAATTGGAGGTTTTTTTCTCAGAGGAGCTATTGCAAGGCTCAGCTTCTCACATCACCATCTTTAGCAGAAGTCCTTGAGCTTAAAACATATAAAAGTCATATAAAATTCTACAATTAAAATATAGTATACACTTATGATAAATATTTGAATAGCAAAATGTTAAAAAATTGCAATGATTAAAATATCCAGGCAAATTAAAGCACCTTTGCCTGGCATCAAATTTGGCACCAGATAGGCTTCAGTGTGAAAGGTATTCTGGAGATGGGGAGGTACCACTGAAAAGACTGCCTCCCTAATACCAGGGTAGATCCTCTGAAGATGATCTCAGCTTATGGGTACATATCAAAAGAAGCTCTGTTTCAGGTACTGTGATCTCAAGTCATGAAGTGTTTTCTTGATTAGTGCCAGCACCTTGAAATGAGACTGGGAGCCAATAAAAGTAATCTATGATTGGCAAACAGGTAGTCCTCACTTACTGACCACAATGGGGACCGGCAACTCTGTCTCTAAGCGACAAGGTCGTAAAGTGAAATATGTGACCATGCCTGACTTACATCATCAGTTCTGGCTGCAGTCATGAAGCGCAACATCACGTGACCATGATTTGCAACTTCCTGCCAGCTTCCCCATTGACTTTGCTTGTCAGAAGCTGGCTTGAAGGTCGCAAATGGTGATCACATGACCACAGGACTTTTTGTAAATTGTAAATGCACACTGGTTGCCAAGTGCCCGAATTGTGATCACGTGACCGGGGGGACACTGTGACAGCCACAAGTTCGAAGACTGGTTGTAAATCTCGTTTTTCAGCGCCATCATAATTTCAAACAGTTGCTGAACGAGCAGTCAGTAAGCAATGACTACCTGTAATAAGTTCAAAACACACAGGTCCAGTCAGTACTCATTATATAGTAAGAGAAGTGCAGTTCAGAACATTTCCAGACATACAATCAGTGTAGTAAACTATATGAGAATTTATCAGGACATGCACTACCATAGTGAAATTACCTCTATCCAAGTAAGGCCATAACTGGCAGACCAGCCTAATTGGTAGAAGGTGCTTCATACCACAGAGGACAGTTGCATGTCTTATGACAAAGTTGGATCTGATATACCCCAAGCTGCAAGGGGAAATGCATCTCCTTCCAGAACAGGTTGAATACCATTCACCTGGCAGATAAATGCTCTATTAATTCAATTTTGTCTTGTCCAGTATGAGCTTCAGTTTGTTAGCCCTCATCCAGTCCATCACTGTAGCCAGGTAACAATTTAGCAATTCCAAAGACTCACTTAGCTCTGATGAAAAGAATTTCATCAGCACACCACTGCCACTTTACTCTAAATCTCTGAATGTTCTTACTCAGCAGCTTTGTGTAATTATTAAATAGTATGAGGAATAAAACACAACCACATTGTAAAGCTCATGGGGTTGAACCAAAATCCCAATCCCATTCTAGAAACAGCTATCTAGAGATGAGCAGAACTACTGCAAAATTGCTCTATCCACACCAAACTATCCACACCAAACAATAATCTGTTCAGAAAGATGCATGGCACTGAAAGCCAATATACCCCCATCTGTCTCCTGGCAAAAAATGATCCCTTAGAGTGAACAAGGCCATTTAGTGCTGCTCTCAAATGGAAGATGAGCAGAGCTTAAAAATCAAAATCAGGTACAATTCATAGAGTCAAAGGGAGCAAAGCCTGTATTTTGATGCTTGTATAAGGGGCAGTGATCTGTAGTCGATAGATCTGCATATACTTTTGGGAGGCTTGCTTTCCTTTTATTCCAAAAGGAATCCTTGTGGATTTCTCTGTTCTCCCAGGGAAAAGGATAAACTTGCATTATCTATTTGCTTGGATATATGTTTATTGATTACTGTTCTTGAAGGTGCCCTGAGGAGAGTATAAAAATAATATAAACAATATTCCATATAATATTATAAAAGCAATCAACAATACAAAAAGCTCCCATAAAGTAAGACAATTAAATAGGAGTACAATCTTCCATTGAATTTGGAGCAATTTATGCTCCTTTTTGAGATGCCCACAAGGAAAGATCAGTTATATAAATGGCATCTCCATTTTTCAACCTAAGGATGCACTCCAATAAAGATCCTACCACCAGTCTTTAAACACCAGTAACTCAGCCATTTCCTATCAATCTTTCACAAAAATGATAGCCAATTGTAGTATATGACCATTCCCTCCATCCCCCATTTTTAGAAGGTATTTTCGTTATTTTCATGGTTTTAACAGAGCACTGACATACTTTAATTGAAAAGTCTTTCTTGTGGCTCTATAGATAACGTAAGTTCTTTTTGTTCCTTGAATATCCACTTTTGTTCATATGATATACCTGATCATAAAAATTAATAGCAGTGAAGAAAGAACAATCCTGTTAATTGAAGCAAAGTGGAATCTTGTATACTTACTGATCATTGCAATGGAGGGACATGATAAAACACAGCAATTCCTAGATATTGTAGTACCTCGCTCTGTATTTCCTTCCTTCTGCAGAAATGACTCTTTCTATTTCATATTTGTTTTTTTTACATATTTTCCTATTGTTATAAACGAGGATCCCCTTCAGCAGCTGACTTAGTGCCCAGGAACAGCTTTATTAGGCATTTTAACATGCCACCCCACCCTCCCCATTTAGCCCCTCTGTTTACTTGGAAACACTGCTGTGTGCTTCTTTTACTGTGGCTTTTAGAGCTCTCTGCTTGATTTTCTCATTAATGCCTGCTTCACTAAAAGCTTGTAAAATTTAGTTGTTAATATACATCAGTGCACCTGTTTTCAAAGATGAGTGAATTGATTGGTAATTTGATGAATTCAAAGAACATTTATATTAGGGTAAATAAAGTGTGCTAGATGTCATTGCTGCCTACCTGTCATTGCTCACTCATGCTTGTGTGTGTTCTCAATATTAAGTACTGTGTTGACTGATGTACAGTGCACTACATCGAATTATGAACAGCTTCTATGCAAACAGCAGCTTTAAGTGTTTGCTTCCATTTTAGTTTGTGTGATGATTGCAGAGGCATCTGGAACTGACATGCTGAAGGAAAACTGCCTGAGCCTTATGATATATTTATTATCCTAGTTAATGCTGGAATGGTGCTTGGGGGAGTATGTGGTCTTCTATGAATCAAGCCAGTGTAAGGTTGGTTAAGTAAAATGTTTACAGTTGTTGTGTTGCCAAAGCTGAGTGGTAGGTAGCTCAGTTCTTAAGCATTATCTTCACTCTTGATAGTGATGAAGAAGCTTCACTGCCTCCCTATTTACAAGTTTTCTCAATGCGCAGTTGGAATATTCCAAATTTTTCTTGGCTTATAATATTTATGTGTATATGCTTATGTTGCTGTAAAATGTATATTATCTTATTGCCAGTTCAAATTGTATTTTGGGTTCACCTAAATTCACTCTATAGCAGCAGCCATAGTGGTAAGCTATTCAGAACTGTTCATCCAAACAAATCTATCCAAGATTCTAATATTGTTTTGAATGTGGATGGGATGTAATAACGAGTTAAAAGTTTTTCTCAAGAGACCAATGAGAGTGAGTGCATACTTGCCATATGTACTTGGCTGATTCATAGCAATTGTAGAAACCTAGCTCCTTGGATGGACTTGGCAACAATTTCTTCCTTGCTGATTGAATTTTGGCCATCAGCAAGAAATTTTGCTTACCTTGAACTGGATTGAAGTAGGGTTAAGTCTTTACCTGTCAGTTTAAACTGTGACTGCTAATTTTGACCACAGATTATGCCCCTAGTTCAGTTTTCACACCTTCATCCTTTGTCCTTAGCCCAGTCATCCTCATATTTGCTCTTCTCATTGACAAGTTTATCCATTATGATTTTTAGAGTAGGACTTTTTGTGCACTTCTAGATGACTTTTTTGGTGTCCAATAAAAGGATTGTTGCTATTCCTCATTAACCAACCTACATTCTTTCAGTTGTTTCCTAAGGAGTAATTATCCCTGCTTTTTCAAACATTGTAACATTTTTAGCTAAGGCTTAACTTGCCTGCTAACTTGCTTTGGAATATTCTCTTTATTCTTTTTTCTGGTATGAGCTCTGCCTCCCTTGGACAGGTTTCTTTTTGTATCCTGCTTGCTATTCCTTCCCACCTAACTAAATGGTATGCTTCCTGAATAACTTGAGAGCTTCCAAAATCTTTTTTTTTTTTTTTGGTAGTACTGGAATGAAGGCCTTGGAAAAGATATTATGATACCATGGTATGTCTATACCTACAGAATGGATCATAAAACAAATCAACTCAGAGTTCTCACTTAAAGCACAAATGGCTAGGCTCAAATTATCATATTTTGAACACATAATGCAAAGACCTTGCTCTCTAGAGAAGTCTATGATGCTGGGAAAGGTGGAAGGAGAGAGAAAAAGAGGACAACCAACAGTAAGGTGAAGGGATTCAACTACAGTGGCAATTGGTGCTTTGTTTGAAGACCTGAAGAACTAGATTGGGGATAGATCATCCTGGAGAAAATCTATGTCGTTTTGATGCCATATCTATCATAATCATTGATGGTTTAGATTTTAGTCTGTTTACTATTTACACAAACTTTAATTTTTTCCCTAAGTTGTTTAGCCCTTTTGGAAGAGAAAATCCTGAACTTTGACTGAGATACCACCTATATGTTGATCATTGCTATCATGTAATACCAAGGAAAATGGATGAATGGCAGGGGAGTAAGTTGAAATTAAATTAAAGCATAGATGTGTTCTTTGCCAGTAGGAAAATTGAGATTCCATCTGTTCAGAGGCAGTTGTGTTCCACTTGAAAAATTAGATTCTGAGCTAGGGATTGTTCCTTATTCCTGAACTACTTCTGGATTTTCAGGTGGCCATGGTAGCAAGGAGCTAAACAGAGCTAGTAACTATTATCCAGGATTGGCTTACCTCATGATTAGTTTAATGCAACTTTCTCTGGGTGGATCTATCCTTGAATAGTGTCTAGAAGCTTGGTGTAGAAACACCAAGAATCAGGATCATACCATATGTTCACATGGAAAAGTCTACACTAGTTACTAGTTTTTTCCAGATCCTTTGAAGATGCTGGTTTTAACCATTATATTCTAAACAGCTCAGGGTTAGCTATTTGAGAGTCCCCATCTCCTTTTAAAAATGCCTCCTTTGTTGGGCACAAGGAAAAGGAAGCTCAGTGTTGTTTCCAAATGGTAAAACGCAGTTCATTTTCAAGTTGCAATTCATTTTTACTTTCTCTTTTTCTTCTGGAAAGATATTAAGAAACATTTTTTTAATCTAGCCTTTTGAATAATTTATTATATTATGTAACCTTTTATTTTAAGTTGGTTTTTATTAATTTTTCAGATTGCTTCTTTGGTATCATATAAACCAATGCAATCAGTTGATTAAAAACTATGTCAAGTTGCACTCAGAAATATTTTTATTAACTATTATATGTGGGAAGTACTAAGACTCAAACATGTATGAATGTTTTATATATGTTTATGTGTACATGTGTTTTCTCTGTAATGGTTCCTCTTCCCTGGAACAGCTTCTTCCCCACTACAAGGCTGCCCCCCCCCCCCAACTCTCCTTGCCTTTCAGAAGCTTGTAAAAACTTTTTGTTCCAAAAAAAAAAAAACATTTGGGACTTGATTTTTGCAGTTGTTTGGTCCCAGGTGTGAGTATCATCATCATTATTATTATACAAGTTACTTTCTGATTTTACTGTATTTATTGTATGTTTTAGTGGCTATGTTCTAGTTGACCCCATACGCTGCCTAGAGTCCTTGAGATTGAGGTGGTTTATACATTTGCTAAAGAAATAGCAGCAATGCAGACTTCAAAGGATGGACTTTTTGTGGTTTTGAAAGAAAGGAAGTTTCTGATGAACATGGACATCACTTCTAACTTTAGAAGAATTGTCAGTGTAAAAAACAAGTATGTAGTAAAAATATGTATCTATTTCAACTCTTTAAATTTTCTTTTCAAGTCATTCTTTAGGTATAGTATCATATGTGGAGCTGTGACAACTAAAACTATGCATATCATTTGGGCACATTTATGGTATATTTTTCTATATGATTACATGAAATAAGTTACTGATTTATTGCAAATCTGTTCATTTATTTATTAGATTTATATCTCACCTATTATTTCAGAGCTCAAGACAGCAAACATACAGTTCCCTTCTCTTATTTTTCATCACAACAACCACTCTGTGATATAGGTTGCTCTGAGAGAGAGTGACTGGCCCAAAGTCACCCAGTGAACTTCCATGGCTGAGGGTGGATTCCTAGCCCAACACTTTAATCACTACATCACATTAGTTCTCTGGTTCATTTATCAGTTGCTTTTAAAATTATATATCTATTATTAATCTAGCATCTTATTCATGTGCTAATTTACCCAGTCTTATAACATTGCTGGATCTCTACCATAGATTATCTCAGCAATAGCAAGTAAACTAATAGCTTAAATTCTTGTATTGGTACAATTTGGAACATTTCTGCCTTTGTCTGTTCATGGCCCAAACATGCCCTTGGAAATGAAACACTATGTGAATTTCCTGTTTAAACATATTAGAATATAAAGTACAATAAAGCTATTTGTGCTTAGAGTTTCTGTAGCAGGTTGTCTTCAGCTTGCCCTGCATTTTTCTTCCTTTGTAGAGCATACTATGCGGGTCAAAAGCACCCATGACTTTGGAAGTCAGTCCTAAACCAATAATACGGTAACAGTACTCAGTGATGGAATTGCTTCAGCTTGAATGCATAATTGTGGATTTCCTCACTTATGCAATTCCCTGTGCTTCAGCTGTGGATGTCTGATTTACATAATCACTGTGTGGTTACATCTTAATAGCTCTGTTGTGTGTGCATATGCGTGTGTGTGTGCAGATGTAGATATTTCTCTTTGATCTTACTGGCTGCTGTAATTTCTGTGTTCTTATTGGCCAACCAAATTGGAATTTTATGCTTTGTGCCAGCAACAAAAAAGCCTCTTTGTCTCATTCCTGTTAGAGTAAGTTAGTTAGAAGGTCAATATTACATAGAAGAAAAACTGGGAATATCTTGAAATATAGGCAGAATTGGTTACCAGATAATGAAAAGAGTTATTTGTAAATGTATATTCTCTTTATTTGTTCAAAAAATAATCTGAATTGTTTTCATACTTTGCCACTATTTATAATACAAATATTATAGATGTGGCTGCCCTAACCATAATATTCCCAACAGAATACATCCAAAATCTTGTCTTTATTTTAAACATGCAAATTATCTGCAGCACTTTCCCAAAGCACAGTTGATGGTTATGATAAATTCCATTAATGACTATTCCAAGTTAAGATGATCAAATTTCCAGTTAAAGCTATGTCTATTATGTTTTCAATCTCATATAAATGTTACAATTTTATGTTGATGAAACTCATCTTTCCTTATGCAGTCTTCCTTACCTGTTTGCAATACTCTGTATTCACCCAGAACAGCAACAAAAAAACCTGTTTACTATTTTAATTATCCAGCAGCATAACAGACAATCCTATGTGTGATACTTGAAAATAAATCCTATTAAATTCAATGACTTGCTCAGTTTAAAAGAGTTGTCAAGTAGCAAATGTAACATGCAAGCCTCATACACATACATCAGTTATTCGTGATGGCATAAAGTGTATGTTAGCTAAGGAGGCATGGAGAAATCAGATTATATAAGATAAGGTGGACTGTAGGGAAAATAAGAGGAGGGAACATTATGAGAAAGGAAGAAAACCAGCACAACACAATACAGTACTGCCCATTCCCAATCTCCAATCCAGAAGGATACCATGATTGATGGTATTGAAAGCCACCAAGAGGTCAAGAAGAACAAGGATGGATACACCCCCCCCCATCCTGTCCAATTCAGCATCTAGACCCAAAGTTTAAGAAGTGCTTTTTTTTTTTTTTTAACTCCAAGAGTATTCTTAATTGTTAAATTTAGAAATTGAGGAGGATGGGGGTAAAACTTTCTCTTAAAAAGTAACATACATTACAATTTCATTTGAGCTAGTTTCTTGTCAATTTATTTTTCACAGACTTCAGTAAAAATAAAATGTGTACTAAAATCATAACATGGAATGATGCCTGCTATTCATGAACAATTGTTTTGTTTGCTTAACAGCTGATATTTGAATTGGAGGTTTTGTTTACTTTTCTTTATAAAAATGTTCTTCACAGTGAGTTTATACTTCTATTTTAAGAATTTGGAGTTGTTGTTTTTTCACAAATCGATCTCTTGTGAAGGTTTTCTGTACTTTGACAAAATTAGGTATTCAAAGCCTGACAGCAATACTTTAAGAGAGTTTTTAATGTAATAACTAATTGCTTTTTAAAAAAATAAATGCAGTCCTAATTCTATGTTGAGTGTGGTTGAATGAGGAAGGATACCCAATATTTCTGATGAACTCTACTACTAAGTAACAAGTAAAGGCTCTTGTCCTATTTCCCAAACTTCTAATTGCAGTCTGCCCCCCTTTCTTTTATGCTTTGTAGTTAATAGATATAGAGTAAAGGGTGCCAGCCCAGTAACCATGTGATTTCTACACAGTATCAGTGGATCCCAGTTTTTAAAGAATATATACAGTACTGTGCAAAAGTTTTAGGCGGGTGTGAAAAAATGCGGTTGAAAGTAAGAATGCTTTCAAAAATATATATTGTAATTGTTTATGTTTATCAATTCACAAAATGCAAAGTGAGTGAACAGAAGAAAAACCCAAATCAAATCAATATTTGGTGTGACCACCCTTTGCCTTCAAAACAGCATCAATTCTTCTAGGTACACTTGCACACAGTATTTGAAGGAACTCAGCAGGTAGGTTGTTCCAGACATCTTAGAGAACTAACCACAGATCTCCTGTGGATGTAGGCTGCCTCAGATCCTTCTGTCTCTTCATGTAATCCCAGACAGACTCAATGATGTTGAGATCAGGGCTTGGGGGGGGGGGGGGGGAGACCATCACTTCCAGGACTCCTTGTTCTTCTTTACACTGAAGATAGTTCTTTATGACATTGGCTGTATGTTTGGGGTCGTCCTGCTGCAGAATAAATTTGGGTCCAATCACACGCTTCCCTGATGGTATGGCATGATGGATAAGTATCTGCTTGTATTTCTCAGCATTGAGGACACCATTGATCCTGACCAAATCTCCAACTCCATTTGCAGAAATGCAGCCCCAAACTTGCAAGGAACCTCCATCATGCTTCACTGCTGCCTGCAGACACTCGTTATTGTACTGCTCTCCAGCCCTTCGGCAAACAAACTGCCTCCTGCTACAGCCAAATATTTCCAATTTTGACTCATCAGTCCAGAGCACCTGCTGCCATTTTTCTGCACCCCAGTTCCTATGTTTTTGTGCATAGTTGAGTTGCTTAGCCTTGTTTCCATGTCAGAGGTATGGCTTTTTGGCCGCAATTCTTCCATGAAGACCACTTCTGGCCATACTTCTCCGGACAGTAGATGGGTGTAGCTGGGTCCCACTGGTTTCTGCCAGTTCTGTGCTGATGGCACCGCTGGACATCTTTCGATGTTGAAGGGAAGTAAGCATGATGTGTCTTTCACCTGCTGCATTAAGTTTCCTTGGCTAACCACTGTGTCTACAGTCCTCAACGTTGCCTGTTGCTTTGTGCTTTGTCAAAAGAGCTTGAACAGCACATCTTGAAACCCCAGTCTGCTTTGAAATGTTTGCCTGGGAGAGACCTTGCTGATGCAGTAGAACTACCTTGTCTCTTGTTGCTGTGCTCAGTCTTGCCGTGGTGTATGACCTGTGACATGAAACTATCTTTCACAACCTCACCTTAGCAGCAGAGTTTGGCTGTTCCTCACCCAGTTTTAAGCCTCCTACGCAGCTGTTTCAGTTAATGACTGATATGTAGGTGTTTCAACCTACATATGAAATTGATGATCATTAGCACCTGCTTGGTATAATTGGTAAATCATACACCTGACTCTAATCCTACAAGATCCCTGACTCTGTGCAAGTGTACAAAGTGTGCAAGTGTAAGAATTGGCACTGGTTTGAAGCCAAAGGGTAGTCACACCAAATATTGATTTGATTTAGATTTTTCTTCTGTTCGCTCATTTTGCATTTTGTAAATTGATAAACACAAACAATTACAATATATGTTTTTGAAAGCATTCTTACTTTACAGCATTTTTTTCACACCTGCCTAAAACTTTTGCACAGTAATGTACCTAAAAAAACCCAAAACCTGACTTTTGTGAAATTACTAATTCTTGTGAGATTTCAGTGTACTTGCATGAGTTCTTGAAAGAACTTGCCTGAAAATGACAAATTCTCATGACAATTTTGTTAGCTTTAGATTGATCTTAACTCTTAAATTATTTTGGGAATAGTATGTTTTGCCTCTAAGGGAAAAGACAGTTATTTCCATTATGGGAACATATATTTATGCATGTGTGTCATGCTGTGTTGGACACGTAGAGTAATATTTTATAGGATGAAAAGAAGGTCTTTCAGGGAAACTAAATGGCAGTTCTAGAGTAAAATGAGATCTGATAGCCTGAAGATCTGGTATTGTTTTGGTGTTAATAAATAATAATGTTGAAAGATCCAGAGAATGTCAGGGCTTTCTTTCTTAGTCTTATTGCTAAGAACATGCATGCATCTTCATTTAAGCAGAAGCTCACAGAATTTAAATGAAAGATCTGCTTTTGTATTCATAGTAGTTCTAGAAATCAAGCTAACATACCATTAAATGCTGATCAGAATAATTTGGGGTAAAGTTGTTATTGCTTCCCAAATCTTTTTAGAGGCATTCAAATTGAGAACCATTACTTGTTCAGACCTCCTGCTGCACTTAATCCATCCATTCATAAACTTGATCTTTTAAACTTGTCTTATGCTATATTGCAGTCTATTTATGACAGTCTTTAAGGCCATTCTCTAGGTTCTGATAATACTCTACACTTGCATAACCCACAGTATAATTGGGTTCTCTATGGCAGCTGTGTCTATACAAAAGTTGGTAGCTGTTTAACAGCTTCCTGCTCCCCCATTTCCTTAAAGTTTTGTTGAAACAAAAAGAATATTACCCAATCACATGGCAAGCTGCCGCACAGGATTGGTCTGGCTAGATCAGAACAATTTTCACAGCAAGCTGTTTTAAAATGGTTTCCTGATAGCAACTATTATACATAGCACTTGAACCCCCTTGAGGTTGTTGAGCACACCAGGAATTTTGTCTACCAGTTTCCTTGAATAACCAGCTGGCATCTCATTCCCAAAACATTTTAGTAAAGTGACCAGCCTACCAAAATTGTTGCCCTGATCAGGTGTCCACTGTCAATGTCATCTCTGCTCTAGCAATGGCATCTTTCAAAAACCTTGCATTCTGTTGTCTTGTGCTGCAAGCAATAAGGGTGCCCACCAGCTGGCTCTCCAATGAAATCACTCTGTTAGGCTGTGATCTTTCACAATAGATTGGATGGGGGCAAGAGGGAAGTACAAATTTTGTGAGGGAGTGAATACTTATTTTGAATAGAACCTATCCTCCCAAATAGCTGAGAGAAATCAAGTAGCAGGAAAATAAATATTTTCATTTACAATTTTCTTTCTAGTTTACCTTAGCATAAAATTATCTCTCTTGGATTTGAAAAAATACACACATACAGATACAGCTGTGGATAAAGATACATAGATCTGAAAGGGTCAAGTTCTGGAATTTCCAATATATTCTTGTTGTATGGAACATCTAAAAAACACTTCCTTTTCATCCTGTTTCTCTTTCCCCATTACATGTTACTTTGCTCTGAATATGTACACCCACTTCTCAGCCAGACCATGCAGTCTGTGTCTGGTTTACCTTCTATGTCTTTGATGTGCTCTGAAACACAGGCAAAGGAAGGTCTGATAATTTCCCTAAAAACCTGACAGCTAGTATGACAATCTGTCCAAAGATCCGTAGGCTTTCTGTCAACTAAATGAACCTTTGAATATTGGAAGTTTTAAGAGCTGTCCTTGCTGCTTTGCTGGTGTGCTGAAGAGATCTATAATAGCCTGCACATATAACCTGGGAAATACACACATTTTCTTTAATCATTTCTGGGGCATCTCATTTCTTGGTTGCTTCTTAGCCTTGAATGTGTTAGTAGGATTACTTTGCAAATCTTGACAGACTAAATGCTACATAAGTAATTTGCAATCTGGCAGATGATAATAAAAATGAAAGGGGAATGAGTATCAGGAATAACATTAATATTTAGTGTATAATGTTAGTGTATTTTCTCTATATTCATGTCTCTGCATCATTTGCCAAATGTAGCTCTTTATAAATTTTTAGCACTGACCAGACCATACCTGATTCCCACTTCTGGGAGTACATGCAGGGCAGGCAACCTGAAAGATGAGCAGTTTGGAAACTTATGCAGAACAATTGAAAAAAGTTGTCTATGTTTAGACTGAAAAAGCAAAGATTAAGGGAAAACATGAGAGCAGTGTTTACAACACTTTTACAGAGTACTTTGTAGCATTTATCTCACTTGTTTATATTTCTCCGGATGTATTAGTTTTTGCCCTGCCCACATGTTTAACGGGTAGGTTGATCTATTATCTTGCTAGAAACAAAATGTAAATCTGGCACAGAGGAGGGGTTCTAGTTAGTTGCTTCATTAACTGCTTTGTCTTGATAGCACAATTTGCTGACAAACAATTGTCCGTGATAAAATATTTCATGAAGCAAAGAATATGGCTAGTAAGACTTCTGGGGGAGAAATGGTGGATTGAATACGGCTCTGTTTTTGTGGAGCCGATGCCCACAGTAATTAGAGGAGCTGGCAACTGGATGGGCTCTTCGGAATTATCTCCAGATGAAGGAGATGACAGGATTACCCACGGGGATTCCTTACAGAGGCTCCCTGTGAAGCGATTGCAATCTCCAGCAGGTGAAGCACTCTGGGAGTTGAGAGAAACATTGAGCCCAAGCCACGGTGCAAAGCCTTCAAAAGGACACTAGATTTGCTTTCACTTCCTCTTTTAATTAACATCAGAAACTGCCTATTCATGATTTACTTGGAAATTAAAACCTCCTGAAAGGCAAATTGCTGTACACCAGGAGAATTTCCTTCTATCCTGGGCAAAAGAAGATTAAAATAAGTTTAAAGATAAAAAATAAATATTTTAACTTTTGGAAACAGTGAAAAGGAATTAAGAATGCTGATTGGGGACAGTTAAGAGGCTAGATGGATTTGAAACATCTTTTTTAAGGATTGTTTTAAATATTTAAGAAAATACAGTAAGTGAGTTTGGATTTAACTGCAAGAAAATCTGTCCTGGGAAGATTTTGCTTCTGAAAATAAATACCAGATAAGACTGAAGGTTAACCAGAAGGAACCAGAGAGCAATTAAAGGAAAAGGTATCTTTTAACATAATGGAGGAATATCCTTCTTTCAAAGAATAATTTTTAGTGTTTGGAATCATTGTGTCCAGGAACTGTTTCTAAAATTGGGACTAACAGAGATTGTAGAGAGACATGGAAGATATGGAAAAAGATGCTATGGATCTGAAGATGGATTCAAAGTTGCTTGATTATAAGAATGATATGGAGAAAGAAGCTGTAATGGATCATAAGAGCGACTTTGAGAGTTTGGACCCACAGAAAGGAAACACCAAATCTCTGAAACCTTTTCTGAAAATAGACAGGGAGAGAATGATAAGAGATTACTATCTGGGGCTTTATTTGGAGAAGAGATTGAAGATTGAGCCTTTCAAAAAGAAGAGAAAGGAATTAAAAGTGGATTTATCAAATCAGGGTTAAATTGTATAAGTTTGGATTTTGGATTGTTAATATTGAATTTTCTTTTTATGACCAGGACTGTAAGATGATGATTTATACCTGTAAAAGTGATTTATTTGGTTTAATACATATGTTATTATCATTTGTCTTTTGTATGCTAAGGGGAGAGATCTTTTACATTTCATTTTTTAGAAACAATTTAGAAGTTAAAATGTAAAATAGACCTATTTGTTTAAGCTTAAAATACAGTATATAGTTTACTATCACTGGCACTCTTAATGCTTTTGTTGATTAGATTGATTGTTGAATATTTTTTATGATTTGGTTATTGTTTAGGGATGAGAAGGGGGATGAAGAGGGCTTTTTTTCTGTAATATTAGAGAAGGTATTAAGTTACTGTTAATGCATATACTTGTTTGGAGGGAGAGGGAAGTCATCTTTCTGTCTGTCTGTCTATAGGCCTTTTAGTTTTGTATTAGCTTTTATATATATAAACTTTAATAAAAATATTATGAAAGAATATGGCTGGTATTATAGCAGAATTTTTACCAATGTCCACCTGGACATTAGGCAACTTGGGCTTCAAAGAACAAAAGAGTTGTAATCATTATTCAAATGAGAAATCTATTATTTAATTAGCAATTAAAACAAATCTATAAAAATCAACAGAATGGATCAAACCATAATCACAGTAAAATATGTTGAACATCAACATGGAAGAATATATAACAAATTTCTCATGCCTTTATGGTCTGATGCAAAAGTAAAAGTAGATCTCAGAAAAACATGTTTTATATATTCTAGCCCTTGAGCTATTTTTTTCCTTTTAGTTCCCAGTATTAGTTATGTTACATGTAGATCATCATAAACAATGGTAAATTCAAACAAAGCTCTCATTACCATGGGTAACAAACCCAATTTAAACTATAGTTACACAAAACATTCATTTGCAGTCCTGCAGCTGATATGAAACCATTGTTGGTGCAGAAACAGAAGGAAGAAGATTGCAAGGGTAAATTTCATGAATGAGTTCTAGTTCTGCCTTAGGTACAAAGCCTGCTAAGAGATTTTGGGCCAGTTTGCTCTCTCTCAGCCTTAGAAAGAAGGCAATGGCAAACCACTTCCAAAAACATTGCCAGGAAAACTGATGGATTTGTACATCACCAGGAGTTGACATTGACTCGGAGGCACATATTATACCCTCAAAAATACAGTGCACAGGGAAAAAAAACCCTATTTTTCTTGGTGGCAGAAGCAAATACAGAGATACCAATGTAGGAAATATCAAACTTTATACATCTCCACAAAACATGATTTTCAATAGTCTGTTTGCAGACTTTTCCCATAGGGTATCATTCTTTTAATATAATTCTCTGAAAAGGAACAATACTTTCCACAATATTTGGCAAGAACAATATACATGCATTCTTTTAAGAATATTACTGACAAGTCAATCTCTAATGCAGGATGGGAAATAAAAATAATAAATGTTTAATAAATAGACCAATTACAGTGGAAAAGAAGAGGGATACACTCATCAGAGAACAAAGCTCTTGACAACATTAAGGATTGGGAGCAGCAAACGTATAGGTATATATTTCAAATTCTAATTCAAAAATGACTATCCATGGCTAAACATACATACAGAAAAGTAGTTAATAAGCCAGCCCATGGTCAAAGGCCAAAGCAGTCCAAAATCTAGGAGACATTCCAGATGGTGAAGACAAGTGAACAATAGACATAGTCCAGACAAAACTCATCATGTTCACTGCGCAAAATAATATATCTGCATGCATCATGTTACAACTAGCTATATGCCTTGGACTAATTACTGTTGAACAAGTTAGTCTATCATACAATCCTTATTTAGATGTAACATGTAGTTTTCAGCAAACTGATCTAATGCGCATTGGCAGCACCCGTCATGCGTTGGGAGGCTCATGAAAGGCCAGCAGTTTCCAATACGAGCTGCAGAGCGCACACTATGCGCCCAGGAAGCCCTCATCCCTCTGCTTCCTCCAGTTCTGCCACCACCCTGAATAGTGCCTCCTTCACAGCCGCCATCTTTGCCCTGGGAGCCTCTCCTGCCTTGCCTGGCAATGGAGCACACTGCGCCCCACCAGCTCAACCCACTGTGCTTGCACAGTCTGCGGGCTACTGTTCCTCGCATTGGCAGCAGGAGACAGGGTTCCTCTGCCCATATTGCTGCCCTTCCTCCTGCCGCCGCCTCTTTATGGAGTTGGAGTTCTGATCAGGTCTGTTCATATCAGTGAAAGTTTGTAACTCAAAAGTTTGTAAGTAGAGGGCTGCCTGTAGATTGATCCCAACCAAGATATGATGATGGATGGACAGCAGACCTGATGCATGTTATCGGATGTAGCAGGATTCAGTTGATGTATCCACTCAGCACTGGATGAGATTGCTACTGAGAGGCCTCTGCATAAGTTGTCAATCCTGGGCAGCTCCTTGGTTTACTGGAAAGCACTAGGAAATAAAGCAACTGGAAAGACATCTAGAATTATGGTAAAGGGGAGTTCAAAATCTTTCTCTGTAACTGGTTCCAAAGTTACAGAAAACTATTCTTACCATTAAGAAGTTTTTACTAACTTTCAAACAGAAAGTAGCTTAAGGCCATTATTGTATGCCTTGCATTTTGCACATACAGAAGAGGTCTTTATGTTCTATATGAATCTCTTTGTGTACTTAAAAATTCTATTATATCCTTCTTGTTGTTTTTTCTTTTCAAACCTAAACATACCACAATTATTCAAGTTGTGCTTCCTTTCTGAAGGCTCTCCAAAGTCAACACTGCTTTACGAAGTCACTGCAGTTTTCCAAAGGATCAGGAGCCACATGTAGGAAAAGTTCACTGAAGAAGCTGGGTCCGAAAAGGAGGCAGGAAGGGCAGTGAGGTGTTTCTGCTTCAGCCATGGGGGCTGGGTGCAAAAGATTGGTGCGGGGAACTGGGAGAAAAGGTACCTGGATGAACGAATGCTTCCTGGGGCAGCTGGGCTGGGGCAGCTGTAGCTTCCTGGGGCGGCTTCACACGGCTGGGCTGGGGCAGCTGTGCGGTTCTGGGGCTGCTCACCGCCCCTCAAGGCAGGGTGCAGGGCAGCCAAAAGGGCAGAGATGGGGAGGAGATGGGTGGGTGGGGGGAGTTGAAGCACCCCTGTGGTCCTAAGTGGAAATTGCGATCACATGACTGAGGGGGTGCTGGGACTGCTGTAACATTGGGCATGGGTCTTAAGTCCCTTCATTCAGCACTGTCATAACTTCAAGCTGTCACTGAATGAATGGTCATAAGTTGAGAACTACCTGTATTTAGTTCTCCACATCATCACCACCATTTGCTACATACTTCTGCCAATGACAGACAAGCTTTCTAAAGCCATCATGAAAGAACTCCATGCTTTGTCTCTTCAATCAAGTCCCGACAGTCCTTTCCATCTCTTTATTTGAATCAAACAGATGCCCATGAAGGTATTCCTTTAATTTTTGGGAAAAGTGGAAGTTGCATAGTGCCAAGTCTGGATTGAATGTCGGATGGGGTAAGATAGTGAGATTCAGTTTTAGAATTGGCCCTTGGTGGCTCATGAGGCTTAATGTTATCATGTTGAAGAAACTTTTCCTCCTTGTGCTTCCAAATTCTGCTTAATCATTGTTTCATAGTTTTTAGTGTTGCAATGTAGCACTCTAAATCAATAATGGTCCTGGTTCAAAAAAATCCAGGTGAATAATACCATCTGCATCTCAAAAAACTGTAAACATGAATTTTCCTGGTTTGGGTTTTGATCCCCCGCCCCAAGAGTTGGGTTTTGGGTTTTAATCCCCACCAAAAGTTGGGTTTGGGTTTTGTTCCCCCCAAAAAAGCTTG
Organism: Liasis olivaceus; assembly: GCA_030867105.1. Taxonomy (NCBI): domain Eukaryota; kingdom Metazoa; phylum Chordata; class Lepidosauria; order Squamata; family Pythonidae; genus Liasis; species Liasis olivaceus. The sequence continues at coordinate 43,743,221 of CM061348.1, read as the reverse complement.
GGTTTTGATCCCCCCACCCCCAGAAGTGAAGCTTTGTGATGATATTCCATGGACTGATTCTTCATTTCTGGGTCATAATGATTGGTCCATGTTTCATCAACTGTCATGTTGCTTAAAGCACAGTGATGTACTCATTTTAGGCTTCCATTTTACAAACAATAGCAACACAAGCTTTTATCACAGCAATTTCCTGCCAACTGAAGTGAAAGAACATGCTAAAGAACACATCAGAGTTTCTAGTATTGTGGAGTCCTTGGTGCTCTCTGAGCTTGGTTGTTTGATTGCAGATGTTTCATTGCCCAACTAGGTAACATCATCAGTGCAGTACTAGAGTATCTAGTATGTTAGTATTGCCATCTGTTGCTGATTTATAACATTGGAAACACTTTTCATTGACCCCACTGGGCAAATTTGTTCCAGGCTTTTAAGATTTCCCAATTGGTTAGGACCCAGTCAAGGATAGCTGATCCTCTTGTGCTTCCTGCCACCTATTAAAGGAGAAAATTGTCATCAAGAGAGTTCAGGAGGACCATACTAAGAGGAGTAATAGCCAAGAAAAAAATGATAAAGCATCCTAACTTTCTTTGTCTGTAGGGCTATGTATCTCTAATAGGGCTGTAAGTCTGGGGAATATAATTATGAAAAAATGCTTTGGAACTTGCCCAAGCACTGCATCTTTGCTGGGTATTAAAGCAGCCCAATTTGTTTCATGCTTCTACATGACTTTTAAAGATGCAACTTCTTTTTCAGGCTGTCATGGAATCCTGAAAAAAGTCAGACTGCTTTAATGAATGGCAGACGGGTGCTATACTCATAGCTGCACAAGCTCTGAGGCACTTTTTCAAAGTATATTGGGCTTTGATACTACAACTAATAGCTACTGGGCTGTACCAGCTTAATAGATCTTGTCAGGTTTCAGCTTGAGTATTAGGTCCTTAGCTATAAGATGGCAGTAATAATAATGATCAGGCTTCTCCCAGCAAACTGGACTGGAACCAATTTCACAGGTACCCAAGAATGCAGGAGCTTCTGAGAGCTCCTATGAAGCCATTATGAAAGAGTTCCACAGTCTGTGGTGTATCAAATGTGAGTTGTATGTATAGTGAAATCAGTGATCAAATTCTTGCACCTCTTTTTCCCATTCAAGTTATGCAGTGGACTGGATGGTCCTCTGTTTTGGGTGGGAGGTCCTGTTCCCATCTGCCTCTTGTTTTGGTAACAGACAGATCTGATATTAGATTGTTTTCTTCTAACTCTGAGAGCTACCTCTCCCAATTGCCTTCCCTCACCGAATTGTTTTGAGGAAAGGTAAATACGGATTGTAACACATGTTGTATGCTAATACTTCTAGATGAATTACTCATGATGCTAACAATAGCTCACTTGAGAAGCTATAGAAAAATCACCCACACTCACAAACACACGTGTGCGCATGTATATACACACACACACACATGCATACATATCTACACACACATTGCACTGGATGCTGATAGGTTCCTTGAGATAGTTTACAAATTTAGGATACTTACATTACAATCAAAATACAAAATATTTTAAATAGTTGAATATTCCCTTTTGTTCAGGATACTCAAGACAGGTCCTTTCTACCCTAAATTATTAGTGAATATGAACCAAAGTGTCTTTATTCTGAAAACTATTTATTTATTTACTTATTAGAGTTATTTGTATGCCACCTACTTGAATGGCTCTAGGGGTTGTAAAGTATAGCCATCTCACACATCTTTACTGATTAATTTAAAATGACCAAGGAGGTTTTAGATGCTGATCTATTAAAAAAAACAACAAACAACAAACACAAGCTTTTGTTTAACATTATAAGAGGCATGTACTATCTCAAATTAAATAGATGAGCCTGGTTAGTCTTCTGGAATTTGGACAAAAACGTTCTCTACAGAAGGCATTTCTGAGGAGAAAATGGCAGCTGCACCCTGTGTTTGCTGCTGCAGGAGCTTTGTCCCAGTGTTGCTTTTCTGTGAATGATATTTGTGCTTTCCGAATGACTGCTACAATTATGCCACTAGTTTCAGCGTAAAAGTGAAAGAAAGCGACAGCTGCACAAGGTTGTAAGGGGGTCTTAATTTCCAATTTAAATAGCCCTGTTTAGCGCCAGACGGCCTGAAAAGCTTCACAATGGAGATTAGCGGTAGAGGTGGTCAGTGCTTAATTATTCTTGCTTTTGCTGTCTTTTCCCTTCTGTTTTGTTACCTCGTACAAAACAGAATGGTATCCTTGCACCGAGAGGTGCACATTTCTTTCAGATGGATGTGGGGCCCGATTCTGAAGGCAAGAGAGTCTGTCTAACAAGGGAGGAGAGATTCTGTCAGGTATCGGGTAGGCAGATTGTACATGTAATCCTGCAGCTGTTGTCCTCTGCTTGCCTGTTCTGCTTCCTCACAGGGATCACTACCATTTATCCAGCCATTAATCCTCTTGGTTTCTTTGCCATGACTACAGACAAGACACTATCCACCAGCATGTCAAAATACCTTGATAGAACATTGACAGTTCTTTCTTCTTTGAACCTAAGGAGATTCCGAACCACTTATTGTAATCAGTCCCCAACTGAAGAGATACATTTCTACTATAGTATCAATATTTGGTTAGATTTCTCCCTCCCATTCCACCCTTGCTAAATTCCCTTTTCCATTGTTGCCTCAGAAAGCCAACTTTCCTAAAAATAATTGATTACTGATTTGGTTCTTCTTCAGCCACTGGAAGAATTGTATGTTTTATAAACACAAAATGAAAGAGCCTTTATGATAAACTGGAGCTTTCTGGACATCATCCTTTGACTGTGAATAAGTGATTAACTTTGAAGTACAGGGTGCTTTGATTTGCCTAATACAGGTGGGAGTCAATGGTAAGTGATGGATTCAGACAAAAATTCTCCAATAATTTGAACACTGTAATTAAAATTGCTTCTCAACTTACTAAAAAAAAAAAAAAAACCACTTCCCGCATAATTTGTGCACTTAGTTCCGTGTGTGTGTCTCCATAATATGAAAGAACCACATTGCCTACTCTGTGATTAACTGGAGGGTTGCAGGGCGAGCTAATTCTATCTTGAGGGAGTTAGATTGACGACAGGGAAAGTCTGGGCAAGGGAGGCATAATCAAATGACAACTGCAAAGCTTTCTTATATACAGGCAGCTCTTAGGTAGGCGTTAAGATCAGTATTGTTGTTACCCTCCTGCCCTTCCTTTCCCAAGAGTTTCTGACTGGACTCTGAAGACCCACACCTGATTTTGCACTTTCAGATTCCTGAGAAGCTTGAGAGATTGTGGTTTTGCCACTGCCTAATCCTCCAAGTAAGAGGTCTGCATCCCAGGAGGGCCTGATTAAAGTACTAGTCATGGCTTCTTCGAGGAAGAAGCACAGCCTTCATTGGAATTCTCTGTGGCATTTCAGCATTTCAAGATTGCTCAGTATGAGGCAGGACTACTTTCAATTTTCTACCTTATTGCGAAAACTGTAGCTACTTATTATTTGGGATACTTAAAATACGTCTGATATTAAAAGTTTTCTTTTTCTTTCCCAGATGGAAGTTTTATTCCCATCTGCTTACTGGAAGAATATAATAAGCCTGTCTATCCATTGGTGAAAGCAGTACATTGCCACTTCACAGAGTACATTTTGTTTATATAGTCTTCAGTCTTGTGCAAAAATCTAATGATATTTGTCCTGATGTCCAGAATTGGGAACATATTTATAAATGTTATCAGTTATATATTAAACATAAATGTATGTCCATATAATATTATACTAGTACAGGTAGTCCTCGATTAACAATGGTAATTGGGACTGGAAACTCCATTGCTAAGCAACACAGTCGTAAAGCACAATGACGTGACCACACTGACTTATACTGTCAGATATGGCAGTTCCAGCTGCAGTCATTAGGTGAATCCTGTACAGTCATTAGGTGTGACATCATGTGATTGCCATTTGCAACCTCCTGCCAGCTTTCCCATTGACATTGCTTGTTGGAAGCCAGCAGTGAAGGTCGCAAATCATGTGACTGCAGGATGCTGCAGCTGTCATAATTGCAAGCTGGTTGCCAAGTGCCCCAATCGCAATCCCATGACCATGATCATATGACTCCTCATTCAGCACCATCATAACTTCAAATGGTCGCTGAACAAATGGTTGCTAACTGAGGACTATTTGTATTTAAAAAGGCCATCACTTAATAGAAAATTAACTTAGAACAAGGTTGGGAAATGATGCAGAGTACAGCTTCTGAAATTCTTTCTGACCTCTTTACCAGCAATGGCCATAGAATGAGTCTGTATTTTCTTTTGTGTAAGGACATATTTTCGGTGTGTGTATGTCTATGCATGTGCGCACTTTCACCTCAGGAACTAATTGGGGTTTATGCATATATGTTGCCTGTGTGTATGTGTGATGTGATGGTCTAATTCTGTGATGGTCTAATCGGGGTGGATGCATATGTGTTGCCTCTGTGTGTGTGTTTCTGCACTCCCTCTTGTGTCTATGTGCTTAAGTATGCAACAGGAAGTAAATGGCTCTACTCTGGTCATGTAACCGGGGGCGGGGAGCTTAGAATGGAGTAGTCCTCAGCATTCTGAGCTGCAGCCCAATTGCTTCTCCTATAGGGATACATTGGGCATTTTTCTGGTAGATCTTGGCTGGATCCAGCCCATTTTTTCTAACATTCTATTTGGCTAGACAGAGTAAAAAGAACTCAAAATCTATAACGTGATTACAGTCTTCTGCAGGTCTCATTTTCAGAGCTGATTCTTGGAGTTACTAGTATATTGTGGAGAACAGATGTGCGGAACGCTTCCTCTTTGAAGGCTACAGGTTCACTGACCTGACTGTGTGCTTCAGAACTTTACTTGAGGACATTTTCATAAAAGTCTATTCTGTTCCTTGATTTCACCTTCTCCTTTGGTCAGGATCATTTTGCTACTATGAGTTAGTACAGTTCCTTAGAAGCCACTGATCCTAAAGGCAATTTGGTAAGGGTGCAGAAAGGATGTTGTGTCATTACCAGTAGTTTTTGACTTGCTATTTGGGAAAGAGGGTTTAAAAGAATCCTGTCTTGGGCTGACTTGCAAAAGTCCACAAATTACTGTGGTCAAAATGTAATCCTAATCCAATAGCGTGTAGTTCATTCGCAATGAGCACTAAAAGCCAAGATGATGACCAATAGTCCAAATCAAAGGGATTCAACAGAAAAGAGTAGTCCAGAGGCAACAATGGGTCAAATCATTTAGAAGCCAAAGCCTGATTAGGGATCAAGGCATGAAAATTCTAAAACATGATTGATACAGATATTGGTTCAGCATTTCTCTGTTTCTAAGATACTACTTTATGTAGGAAGTGCTGATTAGTCTTAATCTGGAGAGGGTGTCTTCACCTATACAGCTTTTCTCCTTTGCCTTTCTATCTACTAAACTTAATTAAGTGGTGACTTTGTTTCCAGTGGCTTGGTGGGTGGAAATCCATGTGTGAATTAGAATTAGGGGAATGTGGTCCCAGGAGTCATGGTTGTAACTTCCCATTCTGACCTAGTTTGAGAGGGTTCTGTGGATTATAATTATCCTCTGACAATGAATCATCTGAAGGGCCGTAACAGGTGGATAAGAGGCAAATTATTCACACTGCAAGGAACTATCTAAAATGCACTATGAAGAAATTGAGAAAATTACTCAAATATTCCATCCTATGCTCCCATTGGAATATCCCTATCTGTTCCATATGCTATATGGAGAGGTATAGTTCCCCAGAGCAGAATATCCTTAGCTGTTGTCAGACCTTCAAGGTAGGGATGGTTGGGAAACAGGAGTTGCTAATAGCCTTGAAATGCATTTTAATGCAATTAGAATATTGTAACAGAACCTTGAAAGCCTATCAGAGCTCACCTCTACTTCAACTTATACGTAACACAATCAAAGTGGAGTTGCTTTTTCACACTTTCTCCTTTTCCCAAACTCAGATGTCTTTTCTTTAACAGTTTAGCGCACCCTTCCTCTTTCTCTGAGCCAAAACAATATTCCCTCATAGCAGTGGAACGGTTTTCTGAAAGAAGCTGCAGAAGCATCTAGATGCTGGGAAAAACAGATTCTCCCTTTGTGCAGTGAATTCCAGATCTTACCTAGGAGTTGGAAAACACTTTCTGATTTTTTGGAGTTTGAAGGAGAGGAGAGAAAATGAAAGTACTTGGCGTGGCATTGGATGCAAGACATAAATATTTTTGTTCCACTGGAGGAGGGAAATGATTGCAGCCCACTAAGTACAGAATGATAGAACACGGGTAGAGGAGCCAGTAACAAAACAGCAGCAAATGAAGATGAGGGTTTGACTATTATCAACTGGCAATTACTGCTATAATTTTTTATTAGTATATAATCTCTCTTGGGAAGTGCTAAATTCTTTGCCACAGTAGTTTCCTTGCAGAAGGAAGTATAGTTCAGCTTTCCTGAAGTTGAGTATAAATATTGCCCCTGGAGGTATCATAGATGAGCTGTTTCATTTCAGGCAGAATTTACTGATCCAAGGACTCAATGTGGAGACCTTTTTTCTTGTATTTTCTTACCTACCTACCACATGACTTGCCAAATACTGTTACTCAAATTTTGTCATTTTTTTAGTATCCACCTCCTTTCATTCTTACCTTGTACCTTATCCCCTTCAACTTAGTTTTTCCCCTCTGTCCCTCCTGCTGCCTCTGTAAGAGCTTCTCTATTTACAGATTCTTGTTATTGTTAATTATCATTATAATTTGCAACAATAATATTTGCCTTCAATACTCCTCTGGCCCCTTTTCTCCCAACTCCTTACTCATTTCTACTTTCTACCCCTTTCTCTCCCCTTTCAGTTACTTGTGCCATTTTTCCTACTCAGGTTGTTGTGAGATGTATGAGATAATCAGTGCCTTGCTTTTTCCTCCCCCCCCCCCCCCCTTAGTGCAAACACAGAGATGCTGTTGCTACCGTCAGTCAGTTCAGCTGAAAGGTTGTGGCACAACTAGGGGAAGGTGGAAGGCAATCAGTCAAACAAGGAGTCTGGGCACTGAAGTTCACAATTTATGAAATTATATGGTGCTTAGAGTTTTTTAAAGCAGTAACAGTCTAGCCTATTTAAAACGTTTCTAATGTTTGAATACCACCTTTATTGATTTTTCATTATTTGTGTTGCACTTGGTTTTTCAGGGCAGTTAATTGTTAGATACCAATGAAAGGCGCCTAGTGGAAAGTTGACTGAGAAAAGTGATGGTTAAACATGGAGTGATAGACTTTTTTGCACTTTTGACATCCTTATCTATCTAGAGTACCATGCTGATTTATTCTCTTTTCTATAGTCAAAGTTTCTTCTGCAACTATTTTAAATAACATCCTTGCTTCGGGACATTCTTGTCTGCTAGCTGCATTTTTTCTTTTTATCTTTGTGATGAGGTGTGGGTTTTTGTTTTGGTCTTTTTTAGGTGGGTTAAATCCTAGCTTCATGGCAAGTTAAATCCTAGCTTCAAGTACAACATATTTGTTCTTGCTTTCCATTTCTGCTGCTGTTTTATTGCATGCCAGCTAATAGTATCTGATGAGACAGGCTCCTTCCTTTCCCTGGCAAATGTTTCATTTTGGTACTTTCAGCTCTTCCTTCTTTTTGTCGTATTTTTGATCATGCAAATCTAGGTCCTATGAGAAATCAAACACTGTGAAATATGAAAATTGCTTGGGAGGTAATTGGAGAAACAGTGTGACATACGAAACCCATGGAGATAATGCTCACACCTACTTATTCACAATATTTAATTTTTAATGGCAGTTTTAATTAATGGAGTATAGGTCTTTGGGCTTTTCAGATACAAGGAAGAGACAGCAGGGAGTTGCAGGACAATGAAAAAAGGGTGCCATTAAAATATGTGAACTACACATTGTTGACATGAGTGTATGTCTATGTGTGTGTATGGAGTCTCCAAAGCAATATAAAAGTTGCCATTATGCAACAAAAAGCAGATTAAGTCCCTCAACAGCTTGCTGCCAAAATCCATTTTGAGGTGAGGGCTCATCTGTGATTTGCCAACTCCTGAGAGATTTTTGTTTTTTTAGTAAAATCTATGAAAACAATTACCTGCTGTGATTTCTTTCTACAATGTATAAAGATACAATAAAATTTCCATGTAGCAAGCATGAAAGGAATATCATAAGCCTGTTTGTTGATAAATTCTGTAAAAAGAATAGAAAAATGCACAAAAATGCAAATGTTTCTGATAAGGGGCTGTAGGTAGACAAAAAAGTAAATGTTTTACATTCAACTTCTGTTTTTCCAAGCACTGTGGAAAGAGAGTAAGTTTACACTGAAGAAGGAAACTTTGCTCAGCTACAGTGAAGAGAGTTTGAAGGAGGGAAACTGTAATTTGAGATAATGTTCATATAATCTGAAATGGGTGGGGAATTGAAAGAAGGAATGGCATTGCATTTCTTGTCTGTATTCTTGTTTTATTCTCTTTTCCCTTGAATGATTATTTAGGTTTGTATTTACCTATTTTATCTTGTCAGACCTAAACAACAAGTTGCAAAGATTTCTCTGCACTTCATTTCTTTCTGTTGTATAGGATGGATGGATGGATGGATGGATGGATGGATTGATGGATGGATGGATATAGATGTAAGTGGAAATGTCCAAAAGTGATTATTTTTAGCCCATTTAGCAATAGGAATCACAGAGGTATAAAGCATTCAGTAACATATATTTAAATGTCATTCTCCTCATTCCTGATTCACTTTAGGTTTAACCATCAGTTACTTTATCAGCCAATGATTGGAATATCTTGTGTGCTCTTTGTCAACTTATAACTTTATAAAAAGGCTGGAAAAGTGCTGTTTCCTCCTGATTTAAGCAGAATCTCTCATGTGGCTTTAAGAATTGACTTTACCATGCTTGTAAAGTTTCTGTGACTGCAAATTAATTGGAATAAAATATTGTATATCATTAAAGAATCACTTGCAAGAATTGCTGCTGTTGTTATTGCTTTTGATTTACTGACTGTGCTCTTTGACATTAACTGTAAATGACTAGTTGTATTGCACCTACCATACTGCTAGTCTCCCAAATTTGAAGCACAAGCCTTAGGAAGGCAGGACAGTTCAATCCTTCAAAAGATGTGTTTCACAACAGATTTATACAAATCACCTCTTTTTGAGACATTAAAGCAGATTCTTTTTCAGGGTTGTGTGGCTGCTTCAAAATCTGTTGACTGTTTAAATGTGTGTGAGTGCATACTCAGCCACTTAGTTTTGCATTTTTCCCCAAGAATGATGGATATGCACAGCCCTAATTCATTCTTCTCATTGCCCAAATATTGAGTGGGTTTGTTTTGGTTAAGGGGTAGATTGCTAATTTTCTCCTTGTCCTCAGTATAAAAAGTATGGCTGTGTTGGCAATAATGAAAATCATTAAGGAATCTTTAGTTTTCCTAAGATTTTATATCTCTGATGCTTTCTTGCAAATTTCTTCAACCTGGTACCTTCCAGGTTGGTTTGGGCTACAACTTCAAACAGCCCCAGCTATCACAAGCAATCGTTGGAAATACTGGAAGATGGTTGCCTTAATATATACTGATTGCCTATATAACAGTTCAATTCTCATTAACATTTTAAGGCTTGTTCTGTAAGATTGGGCAGTTTGAGATGATTTTTTCCTTTATGCTGAATGCTACTTCTGATCATTTTCAGAATTCTGAAATCTACAAGTTGACTTTGGATCAATACAATGAGGCAGTCACCAATGCAGAAGATCAAATCAGGTAAAAAAAAATCTTATTCTTTGCTGTATCTTTAATACATATAAATATAATGGTTTCCACAAAGTGTCAGTGAGATGTAGGTCACCTAAAAGATTTTCTCCAAAGTTCGATGTAAGCCTAGATTGGGGATCAGATACAGTCATCATGAGGGCCACAATGCTGAAACCTTGATACGTTCATACAAAAGTCTCTAGGAGCAGTGAAGCCATTGATTCTGTAGGAGAAATCCCAGAAACCCAATGGTAAGGAAGTAGCTCTGAAACTGAAGGCAAATGTGTCTTCCACCCTACTCCTATCAGTTTGATCCCAGGTCATCACCCTGCCCTAGGCTTGTGGATCCTGCAGAATCCCTTATGTGGGGCCTCCCCTCTGCCTACGACACCCTAAGAGGGCAAAGGAGAAAGGTCATCACAGCCACAGCCTGCTCTTTTCCACTTGCTTGCTTCCCTCATCACCTCCGCCTCTCCTTGTTATGGCTTTAGAGTGAGAAGAAGCTACATTTCCAGGCTGCAGACTGGGGGCAGGAGAAGCAGGCAAGTAGGGAAGAGCAGGCCCCAGCCCTGACCCTAACTGAGGAGCTATGCAAGCTGTGTGGTCACTCTACTGCTGTGTATGTGAGTGTATACTTTTTATGTTCTGGTTTGTCAGAAAACTGGCATCTTTCCTTTCACTCTCTCCTTGTCTCCATCAATCTACTTTGCTCTATTCTGAGTTGTACACTGACCGAAATGAGCAGGAAACAGTGCTGCCTTCTTGTGGACTGTCCCTGCAAATTGAGAGATGCGTGCCCCACAGAACTTACTCTTTCCTAAGTATTATAGGTTGCAGAAAATGACTTAAAGCTTCATGCAATAGCTCTGAGACTTCAAGTAGTGGCCCACAGACCACACATCTGAGATCTGTAGCCTAGATGGCTCTATATAGTCAAGGAGTAAATCTGTTTATCTGTGCTATTTAGTGATTCTGCAGTCAGAATTGGCCAAAAGAGTTCTCTGGTTTAGTAGTCTAAATTACATTTCCAGGGGCAATCTGTTCCATACAATGTGAGGCTACTATTGAAAAGACATGCTTTCTGGTCCTGGTTCCTTTGAATTCACCTTGGTACGGGATCTTTAGCAAGCCCTCTCTAGATGATCAGACTACACAGGCAGAATCATACCTGGGAAGATGATCCTTGATGTATCCCAGTGCCACACTATATAAGGCTTCATACATAACCAGCATTTTGAATGGGGTCCAGAAGCTTACCTGAAGTCAGTGGAATCTGAGCATCACAATTTGCACTAGTTGCAGCTTCTGAGTTGTCTATATAGAGCCATCTAGGCTACAGATCTCAGATGTATGGTCTGTGGTCCACTACCTGAAGTCTCAGAGCTATTGCATGCAGCTTTAAGTCATTTTCTGCAACCTATAAAACCCATAGAACACCTTTTATGTGGTGGTCAGTTGCAAAGGCATCTCAGTCCAAGTAGGGCTATAACTAATGTACTAGTTCCAGCAGGAGTTGTGAGTCCAGGAAGATACCCAGGTCACAAACCAGCTCTTTCAGGAAACTGTAGCCCCACTGAGAGCAACGATTGAGGCTGATGTTATTAGATAACACTGAATTTTACAAACAGATGGCAACTCTGTCTTGCTAGGGTTTAACCTGAGCTTATTTCTCCCAATCTATTCCATAACACATCTGTAGACACCAGTTCAATACATCCACAGCATCTCCAGCTCGGCCCTAAGTGGTGATGTACAGCATATTGGTGACATGTTGTAGACAGTAAGGAAGATGACCTTGACAGAGAGATGCAAGATATGTTACTAAAGTGATGAGAGGTGAAACGTATCTTAAGTCCACAACAAGCAGAAAATATGTAGAAAAGCCTCAGAAAGAAACTTCCCTAATTCACAGTGTAAGAAGGGGGAGGAGGTATACAACATAATCAAACTCTTATAGGATTCTGTCATTATAGCCACTTTTAATAAAATAGTTTCAGTCTTCCTATGGAGTTCATTTCTTGGTCTGATCTACTTGATGGGGCTGACTCACATCATCCATAACTGACAGATCACCTCTTCCAGTGCTTTCATATAGATAACATGGGGAAGAGGACCAATTCCTGTGACACCCAGCATTGGAGCAGCCAAGGGCTTAAATGCTCTTCCCCTTCAATAACCAATTGGAATTGCTCACTCAAGTAGAAGACAGGTTTGACAAATGATAAAAAGGGTTTTGTAGTTGCATTGTGGGAGAAAAATGTGATTGAACTTAGGCAGATTTGTTTTGTTTTGACCATAGTTAAGATTTTGGAGGACCTTGTGATATGTAGTATCTTTTAGATAGCCTTTCATCTGGGGGAGGGGGTAGATGAGCTTGATATGAGCTCCAAGAAACCTAAATCATTGCTATCTATCTTTCTATTATAAACCAAATAATAGCTCCCTAAATATGTAAAACTTAAGCATTATATGGTTGCTTAAGTAGCATGCGTACATCCTATCTTTACTATTACAAGATGCTCTATGTGGGGCTAGCCTTGAAATGTTACAATTGGAGCAAAATTCACTAGCTAGGCTGCTAACCAGTGCAAAATGCAGAGATCTGCTCTGGTTGCCAGTTCCTTTCTGGACGTAATTTAAAACTCTAAATAACTTTGGGCCTGATTATCAGATGGATTGTCTCTCCTGATAGGAAGCTGTAGGGCCAGTAAGTTCTGCAGAAGAGGCCCTTGTGAGCTGTCAGAGGCTCATTCATCGGGAACACAAATTATGGCTTTCTGCATCTTCTTAGGCTTTGTAATGTACTCCTTGAGTCAGTCAGTTCTTCCACCTCTGTATTTAGAAAATCCATAAAGATACCTGTCTTTTGTCAGGATTTTAATTGTTGACTGCTTTTATTACTAAATGTAATTTTTAAACATGAACTTCAGTATTTTAATGATTGTTAGCTACCTTGAATGCTTGACTAGAAAGGCATGAAAAATATAAATAACACATTTCTAACTTCTTGATGATTCATTGAATAGAATCATAGAACTGGGAGAGGCCACTTAGGCCATCAAGTCCAATACCTTGCACATGAATCCAATTTAAAGCATTCCAGACAGATGTAATTGATACCACTGTCAAATTACTCTTACTCTTAGGAAGTTCTTTCTAACATTCAGTTGAAATCTGTCTTCCTATAACTTAAATCCATTATTCCACATCTTGCACTCTGGAACAAGAGAGAAAAGGTCTGACCTTCTTTCATTTGACATCCTTTCAGGTATCATCTCCTTTATTGCTAATAATCCAGGAACAGTTATGCAGTCCAGATCATAATAATCCACTTTACAGTAAGTTTGGAGTTTGGGATATCAGCTGCCCTTTCTAAAACATATTCCCAAGATATGAGAAACAATATTACGCCACCAAGAGATAATGGTCACCAATAATCACCAAGCATGAAGACAAGAATGCAAAGCCTGAAATTTTCCATATCTCCAAAACTACATTTGCCAATGGAAATCTATAGCATTTGGTTTTATTCATAGTTACATCAAGAATGCATTCAGTGAGTATGGGCCCTTTGCATAATTAATACAGATGCAGAAATTTACATGTTGCAATGTTTTGCAACAGGCAGCAGCAACTAGGGGTGCTTTCAGCTATTCTTTTCTCTCTTGCAGGCAGGAGAAAGGCTTGTGTGGCTTCTTTTGTTTTCTGTTGCCATTTTCCCATGGGTGTTACAGTGTCTTCTAAAGTCATTCAACCCACATTGTGCCAAACTAACAATAATGAAGACAGGCTTTGTATCATTTTAATGATGGTTATGGAGATGATATAATGCTAGGGAAATGGCCAATCTTTCTAGCCAAACAGGAATTATGCAACTAGGCCAAGCATCTGTTATATCTCAAAACCTTCTATGCTGATAGTGTGTTCATCACCAGCACAGATGAATATGCTTATGCTGTGATTTCTACCAGTAATAATCACAACAAAATATTCCATAGAAAAAGATAGCTGATTGTCTCTTTCCAAATTGTGCATGAAGATACTTCAATTATAATAGACTTCAACAACAAACAGCAATGACTGACTCTGGAATTTTCACTTCATTCAGGGAGTGAGAGATTGCTAGTCTAAAATTCCTCCAAACTGGATTCCATCCTTTCTTCTTGAAGAGGACATCCCAGACTCAGAGCTTTATTTTGTAAATATGAATGTGACAAGATACAGGTATCCCAGCAACCAAGTTGCAGCAGTTACAGTAAAGCCTGTATTGCAGCTCCAATCATGTGTTCAGATAGGCTTCTTCACAGGGATGCATTTTGAATTTTCTTACAGTAAATTTCCTACCAGGACTCTGCAAAAGTATTGTGGCGTTTACAAAATCCATTCGTTTGAGCAAAGAACTTCTTTCTGAATCATTAAAACAGCACTGTCCTTTACAACAGACAACTGGGGATAGCCTTAATAGCATATATTCAAGCCTTGCAAACAACATAACAGCTTTAGTGTTTCAAAGATATGTTTGTTCTAATGCACTTTGCAAAGCATTTCATTCAATTGCTTTGCACAGCCCTGGTGATTACTTGCACATTTGGTGCTTTAAATTCTGTCCTCTATAGCTTCACAACCATTGCAAACTATCAGGAAGCACCTTATAGGAAGAAAGAACGAAGTGGGAATCAGAATGCCCATCAAAGAGGCTGGAATAATGTAAAGGTTTGGTTCAGAATTACTTTAGTATTTGCTCTGAGTGCAAAACTTGTTGTATCAGTAGGAGAATAGCAGAATGTTCATTCTAGTAGGGTAAAAAGCAAATAAAAATATCCAAAGTTCCAGAAGCTAAGGAACTGTTTAAATATTATTTTGCACAATGTCATCATGATATAACTACTTTAAAACTGCATGGAAAACAAAGCTGTATCTATATATGTTTGATGCTGGTAACTGTTGAAATCAGTTTAAGGAAGTTTGAATCTTGAAAGGTATCCTGTTTAGGGAGATGCCTCTCTAGCCAAAATATGAGTTGAAAGACTTTTCATGGTTTCCTCCCAGGAAAGTGTACAAGAACTGGCATTAAAGATAGTCACTGTTTACTGAACATAGATGGAGCTCCAGCAGAGCGCCGCCACCTCCAGCTACCACCTGCTGCTTCTAATGTGAGGGAGATGAAACAGCAGCCCTTCCATAGTGGTTAGACCCAGTTCTATGACTTCTAAGATTTGGTTGTTTTACCTGTTCCAAAACAGATATCCAAATAAGAGGCTATCAGTTCTCATCCACAAGAACAATGTAGATAACTCTTTATTTAATTTGCCTCTTACTGAAGTATCACTTTGGGGTATTTGGATTTCCTAGAGTATTAGGACTGAACATCTTGCTGTTGAAAAACAAACAATCCTCATATGTATAACCAAAGTTGCTGACACATTGCATACATTTTTAGAATATGTGCTCTTAAAAATAAGTTCCTGTTAGAATAAATATTTCAGAAGTTGGAAAGCAGTAATTAAGTTGTGACAACCTTTTCTCCAGTTGTCTTTAATCTTGGAACACAGGAAGATGATATCGAAGCCAAATATGTTTCCAGAAATTATGTTTCTAGTTGCCAAAAAAACAATAATTAGAAATATGGAGGTTCTTTAGGATTTCCTTCAGGAAGCGATTAAGATCAGAGGCTGTGCCTTTTATTTACTGCTCTCCATTTTGCCAAGACTTTTTTTTATGAAAGCCTTCAGTGCATTACTTTTGGGGTTTCATCTGATCCCTGTACATCTTACTGCTAGATTGGGACAAGCAACACTTAAAATATTTCTCAATAGTTATATGGTTGCTAATGACTTCCTGATTACTGACCTTTGAATGTTATACTAGGAAATATATTCCAAAGAGTGGGAGGACTGTGGCAGAGAATTGAACATGCCAATGAAAAACCCAAGTTTTATGTAATTCATATTTGAATAGTGTTCGGCCTGGGAGTTTCTACATGCAATGCATGTGTTTTTCTTGATTTTCATTCGGTAAAGTCTCTGAGTCAAGCTTGATTTCTGGTGATTTTATCGACCCATCATGGCAGCTTACTTGGCAACAATTTGGGAGTGGTTTGCCATTGCCTTTGTCTGTGATGCTTTTTCAATTTCCTAGTCTAGCCTACAATCCTGTTTTTTTCCCAAATGGTCTTCCATCTAGGTTCTAACTGGGTCTGACCCTACTTAGTTTTTTCCAGGATTAGCCAGGTCAGCTAGGAATTTCTTATTACCTATTTTTAAACTATACCATCATTTTATTTTCTGAATGCATCCCATTGATCTGTCTTCCTGAGAGGACTTATTATACTACATTGTATAACAGAATCTCAAAGGAGTTTTAAGAACATGTGACATTTTCACCTGAGGAAACATAATCTGGAGAGGGCAGTTCTCCTTTAAGCCGTGGTGCTGACTGAGAATTTTAATGATGAACTTGGAAGTCCCTAAAATGTAAACAGTGCTTTTGAACTCCTTAAGCAAATCATAGTCTTTTGAGTTAGGTTTTTATATGCAGTGTAGGGACTGAAATATCAATCTGTCCTGCAGAGTTGTAGAAAAGATTTCAGCAATACTGTTTCTGAAATGCATTGGCCAAGGTGCTATTTTAGTAATAAGGTCAAATTTGGTAACGTTGGCAATCTAAATTTAGCAGAGAGTATTTTGACTTCTATGTGTGATTTAGATAAAGGGTTAATGGGTGGGTCTGTCTGTCTGTCTGTCTGTCTGTCTGTCTGTCTTTCTTTCTTTCTTTCTTTCTTTCTTTCTTTCTTTCTTTCTTTCTTTCTTCTGAGATTAAATCAGTAGGATTTAAAAGACACTTGGGGTGGGATGCAATTTATTATTTCTCAAATACTTTCAGTGTTCACATTATTCACTTCTTGGATCATGGGAGGAAAGTATAACTCTAATAGAGGGTACAACATTAAATACAGCATCACAGTCCTGTACTTTTAAAGAAGAAACTTCAAAAATTGAATGGAGAAAGTGTGAATGTGTGCAAATGCTGGTGGAAAGTTAGTGGGCAGTATGTGGTCTGCTGCAAGTAATGAAAGTTTGTCAAAAGTGAAAATAAATTTGTATAAGCCAGCTTTTGCCCACTTTCTTATATAGAAGTAAGAAGTGGGTATGTCAACTTAATATAAAAGTGAGTTGAATGCAGTGAGAGTGGTGTGAGACTAGGCTGAAGATGCTATAACTAAAGATGAAGCAGGCACGTAAGCAGAAAGGACAAAAAGCAAGGGATCTTGCCTAAAAGATCCCTTCCGGGAGGTAGATAAGAAGGAAACAAGTCATTAAAGAAACAAAGGAAAAAAAATGTCACCTGAGCCAGTCAAAGGAAACTGGACCTGAGCATGTGGAAAAAACCCCAAGTCCAGCTGATAAACAAAGCAAGAACATTGGGGGGTATAAAGGGATCCGGAAGCCCGCACACTTCTTAAGTTGTCTTTGGATCCAGACTTGGCAGCTTCCATTCCTCTATCTAGTGCCTGGCAGCCTAGTAGAGAAGGATGTGAGTAAGTATGGATGTGTGTGTGTGTGTGTGAGAGAGAGAGAGAGAGAGAGATAAAGAGCAAATGTATACTGTAACCAGTAAAGTTTTGCTGTTACTTTAAATTCACTGGGCCTACGTGTATTCCAAAGAACCTGATGTGCCTTAGTATTCGGTTGGAAATGATTTCTGTGTGTCCCTAATTATTTTCCGGCTGTTGTTCAGGGCTGTGTGTCTTGTCTGCTCTAGCTGCACCTATCTGGAAAACCCAGGTAGAAAGCAAGAGGGACTTACAAGATCTGCACGCCTCAACAGGCTGTGAGTGTGTGAGTGAGTGACTCTAAGCTGAACCTGGAAGCGTGTGTAACAGTGGGATACTTAAAAATGTGTGTGGTAAAACAAGAAGAGATAGGGTCACAACTGAACTGAATCAATGTGGATTGAATATAATATCAAAAGAAGTTGAGGTGATTTGTCATAGAGAATGAATGAGGAACAACTTGCAAAGTAAAGGTATGAAAGAAGAGCAGATGAGTTAAGAGGAAGGGGGAAATCAGTAAAATCATGGTTGGATAGCATTGATATGTTCTTAAAAAAGAGACCCAAAAGAACAAGATACAATGTAAGAAGCAGTGCATGGTGGATAGTTTGCAAGAACAGAAAAGGATGGAGAGTTATAGTGAAGAGTGTTGGTGTAAATTAGACTGAACTGTGTTTTTTTTTCCTTATGTCATGCTTTCAGTTCCTTATTATTTCTTACTCCTTTTCTGTGCTTTGCATAATGTTTTTGCACAAAGAAGGGATGGTATGATGGGTATGTATATCTGTCATTTGGAGAGGATTTCACAGAAAAGGGTTAGTTTGAGTATAGTCTAATTACTGATTTTTGGCAACGGAGAATGGCAGTCAGATGTTGTCTTTAAGCTATTTATTTAATTCAGTTTTGAGGCTGTTTGACTCCTCAATGACTCTGGGTGGCTTACAAAAAAGAGAAAAGTAAAAAGAAAACAAAACCTATAAAATAGAACATGGCCGAACACTATTATGAGTTATGTGCTTATTGCAAAGCCTAGTAGGCAGATAAGGAATTCCTGGTGTGCTAAGCTACAGTTCCTGACTGTCTGTGCCCTGTATCCACCAGACATAATAACTTGCTCATGTTTCTATGCTCATTCATTACTTTACATTATGATTCATTTAGCTGCAGTCAAAATCTCTAAGTTTGTTGACCCTCGCCTTAAATTCATTTCAATCATAATTCACCCCTTTAATGTATAAACAACATTAGTTCAGAAGCTGTTGGCTTAGGATAATTCACATATAACTAAGCCTTAGGGATGAACTATATTTGACCTCTTAAACTAAGCTTTTATTGATGCTGCAGTAATGTGATGAGAGGTCACTGAATTTATTTCTATTTTTCTCTTTGTCTCTTGTTCAGCAAAAGAATTGGAGCTAGCTTTGAGCCTTATGTTCACTTCTCATAAACACAGCTGTTTTTTTTTTTTTTTTTTAATGTAATAGGAAATGGCTTTCCTCTCTCCCCGGTTCTAGTGTTACCACCCACTTGTCATTACTCATGGTGAATTCTAGAATGAGGTCTTAATTTTTCTCATTACATATATCCATTATAGGTCTTTCTGGTTTTTGTCACTTTTTTACCAGACTACATCTTTTATATATGTCATTTACTGCATTTGGATAAACTAAAAACAGAATTTTCTTTATTACAGGCAGCAGCTCTTGCTTTTTAGAAATCAAACGGCAGCAGGAGTAGAAGAGTACAAATTACAAAGGCTGTTTTTCTTAGCATTGCTAAACTTCTGTAGGATCTCTTTTTCATTCATTTTCTTGTCCTCTTGACCATCTGCATCTGGCACAAGTAATCTAGTGCATTAAAAGGCTTTTTATTTCCTCTGAATGAATAATGCTAACTGATGTTTATGATAGCACTTCACCATTTCAGAGCATTCCATAGAACTCCTCTGACAAGGTCACATAACAAAAACATTCCACTAAGGTTGGTGGACAAACCTGGTTCTTTGTTTGAGAAGAGAAGACATGTATTCAGAAAAGAAAAGCATTGGCTTATGTCAAGGCACCTGAAAAATGTGATTGGTAGAGAGGTCATGTAGCTATTGCTAGGAGGATTATATCAGTTTTGATTCAAGGTGGCCTGATCCAGTACAATCAATACTTTCTAATTTCTGTCAGGAACTCTAGCCCCCTGTTCATTGGCAGCATCTTAATAAATGTCCTCTCTTTCATTGTGTTGGAAGTTAACCAGCCTCTTTTTGTTCCAAAAGAGTGGGGGGGGGGGGGGAGAAACCCACATAGCAACCACAGCTTACCAATCATAGCTTGGAAAACTACAGGTTTTGCACAACCTTTTCTGCTGCAGCCTTGTTGCACGCTATGTTGGTTTGGAGAACTGCCACATAATGCACTGTCTGCTTTATTTTACAAAAATGGCTGCATTATTTTGTGCTTGTATGGTTACCAGTGGAATTACAGACTGGAGACTTAGATCTAAACACACACATGCACACATTCTGCTATTTAACAAACTCTTCACATCACAGATCATCCACAAAAGAAGGAGCATGGAAATAAAAAGCCGTTACTCCCCACCTCTTACTTTACTTGCTGTCCTTTCCTCAGTGTTCAGAGAGCCGTGAAGCAGGCTGGGTTTAGGGAAGGCAACTTGTTAATCTCCTCACTGCTACAGAGAATGAAATGGCATTTCATTCCAAGCTCTACTAATGCACTCGCTCCTGGGATAAAGCGAGACTCCCAGAAGGCAGTGGCCAATTTTTCCCCCCTTCTGCATCGTCTTTGTCTTCTTTTGAGTGTTACATTTAGATTAGCTTCTGAGGATTAAATGTTTTTACAGACTGAATCTGTTAAAGGGTTGGTGGAGGTGGAGGAAGGAGAAGGAAAACAGTAAGATGCTACTGCTTAATGTAGGTGTTTCCAGTAATCCTCTGAAGGCTGGTTTAAAATTTCATTTGCTTTCTAAAATTTGATTGTTCTTATTAAATTTAGAAACAGCAGGAATTGGGTGTGGATACATGTCACTTGCTCTCTAAAAGGCAGTGCTGCATAAGCATGATGGTGTTAGGAGGATTACAAACTTGTTAAAAGATAAAACTTTCCTTGGAGACTTGTTTCATTCTATGAGCTGTTGAAGCTGCTTACCAAAAGCTCTGTGTTTGCGTGCCTTTCTGGCAGTACTATAACTCTGTCTTCTCTGAGAATTTTTAACACTGTTTCTGTAAAGATTGTACTTTGTTGTGTTGTCCCACTAGAAATCAGCCTTGAATCCAACGCAGTATTCCAGTGGATTGACTGCTGGAGAGATTTACTCCACATATCTGGCACTTCCATTTAATGATCATAGGATCTTTAAACTAAATGGGCATGATTATTTAAAGTTATGTTGGTGAAGCTGACATGTGGTATGCATCCCATGGGCTCTGTAGAGAAAGAAAAATGTACAAACGTTACACACAGGCATAAGGCTCTGAAGTTGAAACAGTGAAATATGGCTGATTTCTACAACCTGAAAAATATACTCTGGCATATGTCTAATCATGCAGTAATTTTTTTAAAAATGGGAATCTTTGTTTGGGAAACAAGTATCTCCAAATATGTTAAAGTTGGGAAAAAGTAGTTTTGATGTATGTGGAAAGGAATTCTTTTGCATCTATGAATAGAACCCTAAACAGAGGCTGCAAAACCTCTTTTTGTTATTTGAGCTAAACAAGTGTTAAGTGCTATGCTTAACAAAACTATATCAGGCTTGTTAGGAAAACCAAATGTTGAACTTAGACCTACCGTATTTTTCCGACTATAAGACGATACTTTTTTCTAAAATCCTTACCCTAAAAATTGAAGGGCGTCTTATTCAAGGAAGTCAGCCGAAAATTGCGTGGTTGCAAAACTGCCCATACTTTGTTTCTGCAGGCAGGCTTCCTCCTATTGCTAGCCTCCAATCACGAGTGAAATAGCTTGTCTCCCAAACAGACTTCCTCCAATCATGAGCCTGATGTAACTGATGTCAGCTGATGCTGAACAAACCAATTAGAGGAAGTCTGCAGAGACGAGCTATTGGCAGTTTCACTCGTGCTTGAATGTAATCAGTTATGCAAAAGAGCATGGAAACAGAGCTGCAGAGAGATGGTTTGGACCTCCTCCCACCGAGTGTATCAGGTCAATGTTAACTAATTACTAAATAAAAATGTGTTCTGCACTATCTTTAAAATATTGATTTCTTAATTTTGGGTTGGAAAAATGGGGGTCGTCTTGTACATGGGGGTGTCTTATTGTCGGAAAAATACGGTACATTCCAAAGGATTTTTTTGGCCATTTAAGGATTACAGCTTGGTAATAAAGTGGTGAAAGAAAGCTTGTGAAGCATTTAGAACTATCCATAATCCTGCAGGACTGTGATCTGTAAGGTGATCAGAACTTCATCTAAGTCCTATTAGGAGGGAGACATTCTGATTAAACAAACAACACACAAAACAGTATACTGTGTCATGTCTTTATTGTGCACATTGAACCAACATTTACAGTCTTTATCTAGGGTTTCATATACTTTTCCAATGATCAGCTTTCTTAAGGGGGTATTTGTGTCAGATGTTCCAATCAATGAGATAACAATCAAGTGTGAGTTTGAGGGACCCTCCCCTGTAAAACAACACACGCTAGTTGCCACCATCAGAGTCTGCTCTTCATGACATGGGCTTGTGGAATGATTCATATACCAATCAAAAGAGATCTCTGCAGACCTCAGAAAAAGGGATGTTGAAGCTCAGGACGCTGAGAATGGCTAGTGCCAAATATTTTAGCCCCCAACAATCAGCTGTCAGGCATATAGCATGCAGACAGGGAAAATGCAACACCACAGTTACTCTTTCCAGGAGTGGTCATCCAACAAAAATCAGACCCAGAGCAAGGTGTATAATACTTGCAGAGGTTGTAAAGAACCTCAGTACCCATGGTAAAGGATCTACAGGCCATTCTTGTATTGTTTGATGTCAGTGTTCATGAGTCCACCATAAGGAGAATAGCAAACTAGAGTGAAGTCCACAGGAGGATAGTAAGGGAAGTCACTGCTGATCAGAAAGTACACTGCTGCCCGTCTCAAGTTGCCTAAGGCAATTTGGGTGATCAACAAGCTATTAGAACAATGTTTTATGAACAGATACAAGTGGAACTTTGGGACATTAACGAGAAATGTTGTTTTTGGAGAAAACGAAACACTGTATTCCTGAATAGATACATAAATATCATCCCAATTGTGAAGCACGACAGTGGAAATATCATGATTTGGGACCCCAATAATTGTGGTGCCCATGAGTCTTAATGTAGTGGCATGAAATAATAGTGTTTATGTATTCAAACACTGGTCTAATGAAGGAACATACTAAAAATAATGATAATAAAAAATAAATCAGACTTTTGATTTTTTCTAAAAAGCAAAATCATATAAGTGGAAAAAGGAAAGCTGCACCTAAATTTGGAGTTGCTCCATGTGCCCTAGTAACACATATTAATCAAATGTAATTGCAAGAAATTGAAATAAATCTCCTATTAGCCTCTGAAGTTTCAGGAACATATGGTATAAAGAAACATCAGACATTTATGTTACTGTTTATACTTATTAACAAGGGAGAAGGAATATTTAGGAGAAGTCTGATAACGTTTCAAGTTACAAACCAAAACATATACATACACCAGAGAAA
Organism: Liasis olivaceus; assembly: GCA_030867105.1. Lineage (NCBI taxonomy): Eukaryota > Metazoa > Chordata > Lepidosauria > Squamata > Pythonidae > Liasis > Liasis olivaceus. Next base: position 43,720,171 of record CM061348.1, on the reverse strand, counting down.
TTAAGAGGATGGCAGTAAATAAGGGTATTCAACACCAAATAAAGAATTTCAGAGTGTATTCCATAATAAGTTTGTTTGTTTGTTTGTTTGCTTGTTTATTCGGCTTGTATGCCGCCCATCTCCCCCAACGGGTGACTCTGGGCAGCTCACAATAAAAAACACAGTTCTCTCCAAGATGGCTAAAAACTATAAATAATTAAAAACTAAAAACTATAATAATTAAAATTAATATTAAAAATACCCTAAAAAACCTCCTCTAATTTTTGGCCCTAAAAAAAACCCTGTAAGATGCTGGGGGGGGGGGACAACCCATCATCCCACCAGCCATCTCCACAGGTGCGGGCCCCCCTCTGGCCCCCAGGCCTTCTGGCAGAGCCAGGATTTAATAACTTTCCTGAAGGCCATGAGGGAGGGGGCACACCGGTCCTCAGAAGGCAGGATGTTCCATAGGGCGGGAGCTACAGCAGAAATGTTCTGGGTCATTTGAGCCATTTTCTTAAGACCCCAGATGAGTATGCTGTATCATCAGATTTAAACTATCGGGGTATAGGATGCTATTGAATACACACGCCTACGTACACTGAATATGATAGTCTGACTTTTAATGGGAAAGGCAACAGTTTAGCTAGGAACAGGATGCATTTCCAGGTCATGGCTACATTTCTGACAGTATCTATTTTTCAAGAAGGTCATAATCTCGAAGAACATTGCATTATCGCAGCTCTCAAGGAACACATAGCAGGTATAGTCTGTCAAGAAGACATATATGGGAAAAGTTATTTCAAAATGATCTAATGTTATGAGATCTTGCAGACTAAAGTTAGGAGGGAAAAGGTAGATCCCAGTTTGTAGCCAAATTCAGAAAAATTATTATGGGACACTGTAATTATGAGAATACATGCAAAGGCCTATGCAAATGTTATATCACCACCCTTTCTTACACTGCTCTTTATTACCTCGAAGGAAACTGTTTCCAGGCTAATTTTAATTTGAATAATAGAATATCCAAGTTAAATTTCAAGATACTAATATTATATACTACAATATATCTAGGTTTTCTTTTGAAGTTTTTATAAAATACAGCATATGACTATTATTATGGTCCTATAAATTAAGTTATACCCTATACAGGTAGTCCTCGAGTTATGACCACTTCAGTGACCATTCAAAGTTATGATGGCATTGAACAAGTGGTACTTATGACTGATCCTTGAAGTTCCAGCCATCGCAACACCCCCACAGTCATGCGATTGCGATTTGGGCACTTGGCAACTGGCTTCCACTTACAACTGTTGCAGTGTCCTGTGGTCACATGATCGCCATTTGTGACCTTCTCTGCCAGCTTCCCACAAGCAAAGTCAATGGGGAAGCCAGCAGGAAAGGTCGCAAGTTGCTCCCATAAGTTGCTCCCAACACTTTTTCTCCTGCGGAGTTCTACTAGGGAGTACAAGATCCCAGGGATCTCGTACTCTGTAGCACCCCCCTCCCACCAGCCCATGTGCTCCCTAGCATATGCCTGTGGCCTCCACCGGCCCACCTGTGCTCCCTAGCGCCTGTTTGTGGCACCTGGTGGGCTGCCCATGGTCCTTGCAGGCCTGCCTGCACTCCCTAGCGCCAGCCTGTAGCACCCCCCAGCACCTGTGCACCCCCCACGTTTTTTGCCTGGAACTCTCTCCCCTTCCCACTTAATGACCCATATGGTCCTGGACTTACAACAGCACCTGAGACTGCCAGGATTGCTGTCTCTAAGCAGTGTGGTCAACTGATATCATTTATCAACAGAAATTCTGGTCACAATTGCCCAGGGACTACCTGTATAGTACTAATTACAATGTGTTCCAGTTTAATCTTGAATCATTAATAATTACTGATAGTATTAGATTGGTTAATGGATATTAGAACTGGGTATGTTTTGGGTTCAATTTTAAAGAGGTGTTTTGGAACATACTGGAACTTCCCTGTAGCAGCTGCTTTAATGAGTTACGGAGAGATGATGCATTTGCGCTCCCACATTCCAAAGCATCTCTTCCAAGATGCTTTGGAAGAGGCACTATTGGTACAGTGATGGGCAGGGATAAGTATGGTGGGAATCTGAGGGTGGCCATACTTGGGATGCCAGGAATGCTGTTTGGGAGTGATCCCAACATCTGGCCCTCAGTATTCATCCTTGGGTCCAGGTAGGCGTATCCTTGGTGGCCTCGGGCTCTGGTGCTGCTTTTGAATGCCAGGCCAGTTTGTAATAAATCTGCCCTCATCCATGATCTAATTGTGGGTGAGTGTGTTGACCTGGCATGCATAACTGAGACCTTGGTGGGCCCAGGGTTGGAGGTTCCCTTCTCAGAAATATGGCCACTTGGAGGGGTTTGGCAGCAGTGGAGACCTTAAGGGAAGGGGGGCAGCTGTTGTCATCTGCGAGTTATTGAGGGCTCTTAGAGGCTCAGCCCTGCAGACAACTAGATGTGAGACCCTCTGGCTTAAGTTGGGCCTTCGGGAACAGTTGGGATTATTGCTCATGTTAATGCCCTGCTTGAACTTCTGGATTCTGTTGCTAGGTTGGCAGTGGAAACCCCGAGGCTGATGGTCCTTGGGGACTTTAACCTGCCACTTGGAGATGATGAGTCTGGGGCAGCTCAGGAGTTCATGGCAACCATGGACTTGTCCAAATAATAGAGGGCCCAACATATACCAGGGGTTGCACATTAGATCTGTTTGGGGTTTTTTTTTTGTCTCAGGGCAGTTGCAGCATGATATGGCATTGGAGGACATTACTATCAATCTGTTGTCACGAACAGATCACTCTTTGGTTGCCCTCCAACTTGCTGGGACCACCTACCTCCACAGGGATAAAAGGCCTGTTAGGCCTGCCCCAGGTGACTGGTGGACCCTGTTGGGTTCCAGAGGGAGCTTGGGATTTTTTTCCAAGGACCTGTCAGGCAGTTCAGCCAAGGCCTTGGCTATAGCCTAGAACAGACAAGTGATTGAGGCTCTGGACCAGATTGCTTCTATACAGCCTCTCTCTGTGTGCCAATCCTGGGATGCTCCTTGAATTTCCAAAGAGCTGTACAAGATGAAATACTAGAAGCAAGGCCTGGAGCACCGCTCAAAAAGACAAAGAGTGGATCCAACAGAACATGAGTAAGACCCCATATTTCAGTCTAAGTCATGGCGATAAGGGTGGTGAAACATTGCTATTTTTCTGCCCTTATTGCATCTGCCAGTAGCCACCCAGTGGGGCTGTTTAAGGTGATCCACTCCCTCCTGGGGGGACCAGGTCACAAGATCGTCTGCAGGGTGATGGTGAAGAATATTCATGCTATCTGGCAGACAAAGTTGCTCAGATTGCTCGGAGTTTGATTCTGACTGGGCAAGTTGAAGTGAGTTGCCTGGGGCACAGTCTTGTGATGTTATCTGGATTGAATTTGATTCTGTTATGCCTGAGGAAGTGGACAAGGTCCTTCTGTCTGTTAGTTTGACCACCTGTTTGCTACATCTTGGCCCCTCCTGGCTTATGAAGGCAGCCCGGGAGGTCACCATAGGAGGTCTATGCAGCCTCTTTGGGGGGTGGTCCCATTAGCCTTGAAGGAGGGGGTGGTACACTCCTTCAAAAGGTCATTGCTGGACACCTCCCTGTTGGATAATTATTGGCCAGTTTCATATCTTCCCTTTTTGGAGAAGGTTGTAGAAAAGATGGTTGGATGACATCTATAGAGGATCTTGGAGGAAATGGATTATCCCTAAACACAGTCTGAAGATTAGGGCCTGAGTAAGAGATTGCTGGGTGTATTATCTTGGGTTCTACCACAGAGGAAAAGAGGTATATACATTCTTCAGCACTTATATAAAGAGTCCAGATGTTGGTGTTGGGTCTTGGTTCAGCTAGCTTAATTTCAGGGAAAAAAAAAACACCTCTTGATAAAAAAGTATTTATCCTTTAGTAAAATGCATACTACATTTCTATAGTAGGGTAAACGTTACTATAGAATGGACAAGTTTGGAAATCATGCAACAGGTAAATGGCTTATATTGATTGACTAATTATGTGCCATCAAATCGTTTTTGACTCCCAGCAACCACATAGATAGATTTTCTCCATGACAATCTGCCCCTGCCCCTGACATGATCTTTCAGGTCTTCCAGTGATGCACGTATCACCCTGTAACTGAGTCCATCCACCTTGCGGCTTATATTGGCCATTTTCATATATCATGCTGTTGTTTGAAATCTGTCCTTGTATATAGTAAATAAGAGACTTTTAAACCCTTTTGTTTTCGTGCCACAAAGTTCCTTCTATAGCAACTATGGCAGGTGTATTTTAAGCATGAAGTATAGCAGTGGTGATGCTGAAGGCTGATTTTGAAGCTGGAATCATCTGGGAGTGCTTTCCAAAAAAGAATGACAGAGTTAACTATGTCAAAAGCGGTAAAGCCCAAGAAATTGCTTGTTATCTGGGAATTAACTGCCTGTTGGTTAATTACCATTAAAAAAAAAAAGCTGAGGTAACAGTCTTAACAACCTGGTCATTCATTCAGGAACAATTTATTTCAAGGACATTGTTTGCTTCTCTGAACACTAATAATATTCATAATTTTCAATTATACACTCAATGTGAATATCTGAGGCTTTTATTATACAGAATTCTTTTTCTCTCCAGAGGAAGTAAGGTTGAACAGGATAAGAGATTAAAGCTAATATCCAAAATATTTTACAAGAGAGAAATTAAGACTTGCTGGATGATGTTATAGAAACATAAGGATACAATTTTCCTAAAAGAAGCTTCATCTGAACTGTGCCCATGCTAGTTAATTGACTTAATTTGAATTTGTCCTTTCTAGTTGTAGTAAAGTGCTACTCATTCATCAACAATGGGAATAAAGCCCTCAGAATTTATATTCTGTTTAGAGATATATTTTCTTTCTCTGGACAATATTCAAAATGTTCATTTTCCTCTTCCCAAGCAGATGTAGAATCCTCTATCGATGTGTTGCTACTGTCTGAAAGAAGGGTTTTAAGCTTAGTAGAAGCAAGTACTCAGCAAGTCTCAAGAAATAGCAAACATACTCAGGTTCTGAAAGCTAGTTTTGCTAGCATTATCTAAGGCTTTGTCAGAAATTAATACCTTGATAAAGAAGGCTTGAAGGGGGGTAAAAATGTACAAATATCTGCAAAATGTACATTTTTGCATTTTTTGCATAATTTCTTCCAGCAGTTAGGACAGGGCATTAAGAACACAATATTAAAATCCTTATTGGCAGTGGGATCCCAGCTAGTCTGTTTGTGAAACAAGAATGTTATTAAAAGTTCATATAGCCGATCAGGTCTGACCATACGGGGGCATCACTGAGGGTAACTGAAGCACTCACATTGTTCTTCTGTCTACATGGAAGGTGAGAAGAGAGAATACATGACACCCAAGGAGACTTTCTTCTCTTACTGGGTCATTCTGGCTAGCAAGCGGTGAAACTACCAGTGCAGTTCAGCAAGATAGCATGCTGTTTCATCTAAAGAGATTAGTAAGTGGAAGCAGATTTCAAATATTATTTAATGAATCAAAAGCTTAGCTTAAATAGGATACACATTAGAATACAGGGCCAAAAGTATATGCTGACAAGCATTCTGGAGATGAGTGCCCAGGTATTCATCCTATTGAAAATAATGCAGTGAGGATATTTGACAACAGTTACCGCTTTCTCTGTTCCTTTTAATAAGTGTTTTCATTTATGCATATATATTACATTTATATTTAGTACTCTACAGTATTAAATAAAATAATATATCATACTCTTGTTCCTTTACCTCAGCCCATATTTTCAGATGCTGTCACATAGTTGCTTATATCTGCTGTTGACAATGAATATTTTAACCATAAAAACTGTTGTAAAGTTCAAGGTGCTGCAACTATTTGTCTCTTTCCTTGCTATAATGTTTATCCTTTTCTTTGTCATATGGAATTTTAGTCATTTTCTATTTGTGATTCAAACTGTTTTTTGCAACAACAAAATTCTAACTCATTCCTGTTTGACTTAACAACCAAGTTAGAGCCCATGTGGGCTTTGATTGCTTTACTAGTCAATCTTAAGAGTTAGTGTCTTTGGCATTAATGTTACATAGTGTTCCTAAACAAAAGAACTTGTCCTATTAACTTTAGCGCGGCATAAGTACTAATATCAATTTTCTTTTCCTCTTAGGAGAGAAAATTTAAGTGCAAAATTTAGGAATATTGCCAGATTTGAATTACTGTACAGGAACTTCTATAGCCAGCATTTTATTTTTTGAAATAACCTCCTTGCAGCATTTAATGTTGCCTTTATATCAGCCATTATGGTATCTTTTTATCCAATTGGTAGACTTCTTAAAGAAAATAGTGGTTTTTGTGTATTGAACTCTATGTGATGAGAGATGAAAGATTTGATTTCTCCATAGCCTTCTCAGGTATTATGACAGGGTATACTGCAATATACGGTATACTTGTACCAAGAAGAACTGTAAACCAGTGGTTTCTCACTGAGAATTCCTCCATTAATAGCTGCTAAATTTTACTTTCCCATTTGCATTTAAGTCCAGGTGGTGTTGTATTTTGAGAATGCAAAGGGACAGATTTTTAAATGTACTTTACTGAGTTATCTCCAGCATGGAGTGTCATAGTATCTGTGCCATAAGACAGACATTGTTTTGAAATTTGTTGTAATTTGCAGTTCATGCAGAGAATTGGGATTGTTTCACTGCATCAAACTACAGTTTTAGGAAGCCTTATTTGTAGGGGTTAATTCAAGCTAAGGTTTCCACAGAGATGCTCTCAAATCCTGTTTTACTCCTAGAGTTCAGCCCTGGAACACTTTCATAGCATAATAAAGGATAGTCCCTCTTCATTAACCACATAGGGTCACTTATCACACAGATATCACTTTTGACATGTTTTTGAAAACAATCTGCTTGCCATCTGTGCAGTGTAATATGTGATGAATGTATATGACTAGTTTCCAACATGTGCACATGGCAAGATTCCATCAGTAAACACAGCTTTCATGACATGGTTAACTTCACTTGTATGCATTCGCTGTGTATTACTAATCCATATTCACCTTTTCTACATCAAACTGCTATTATGTGAAAAATGTTCTTCTGTGGAGCAGTCCAGTTAACTGACATAGTTATGCCTAGGTTTTAGCATATCCCTGCTAAGTCTCCTGAAGCATTTAAAGCCCAGAGCACTTGAGAATATTGTAGATAAAAGTCTCCTAATAGTGAATGGTTGTTGCTTGCTAAGTATTGTTATAGTTAGGTTGTCCAAACTGCATCTTCACTTTTAGATACATAGTTAGTAAAGGATGAACAAAGAGAGTATGTTTTGGTGGTATGGGAAGCCTATATACAACAGGATCACTGCCTACCATCTAGTCTGTTAAGGGTAGAGCACATTGAGAATCCCAGTGGTGAGTAATCCTACCAGTAATTATTACAAGTCATGGTTTTACGCTCATTTACCAAATTCCCTTCCATTACTGTGTTCTTCAACCACAATTAATGAGGATTTCTCTTACCTGTCCTGACAATCTAAACTCTTGACAAATGTTCTTTTAGTCTAACTTTCCTTCTGTACTGAACTCCTTGGGCTGTTATTGCCAAAGGAGTGGGCACTTATTTTTTTCCCTTATCTTCTACATCCCAAGCCAGGATGTTTTTTTCCACAGCAGCAGCCTACTAGACACACAATTGCTAAACTGTTGACTTTGTCTTATGTGCTCTTTGCGATGCTAAACCATGGATGTGATAACTTAGCTTCAGCCAGAAAGTGAACATTCAAGTTGACTTTTTCTATATTGGACTAAAACAGTATTTTTGATTGATGGAATCCTCTGACTAGCATTTCAAAAATATAATAATTGGGAATTAATTGTGAAGATTCTTACTATAACTTCTAAGACATTTGATGCTTCCTCCATGCATTTTAAATCTGTACTATAAGACAAATCTGCTGAGACAAATGAATGCAGCAGTCATTACCTGCCACTATCAAGCAGTCAGGAGAGAGTTAAAGAGAAAAGCTCTCCTGAGCTCCTACATTGGCCCTATGATGAATGTCTAATTTACTCCCACCGTCCTTGCTGCTGCCACTAATAAAAAGCTTGCTTCACATATTCACCCCAGTGCAAACGTTTCTGTTAAATTAAATATCAGGAGGACATATAATAGCATGATGCCAAGCCAAGCCAATATTATCAAATTGATGTCAGCAATGATAATAGAAGAAGGATAAGTTGATGAGATTCCATTTATTAAATAAAGTGACTGCATGGAAAGGAAGAGGGGATTTCAGATTTGGTAACTCTTGGTGTCTCATTTTTTGCTCAGTGTTGATCTCAAGGGACAGCTAAGGAAGAAGAACTTTAATAGTGTTAAAACACAACCTGTTCCTTGGGTGCTTTCAAATGGAGAGCTCTTGTATAACTGTTCCAACTTTTTCTCTTAATGGATTTTCTGTGGAAAGAAAAAGAAATAGCCATGGGAAAACATAGAAAGTTGCAAATGGGAGAGGATGTCATCAGGACTACATTTCCATAAATGAGGCAGAATGATTGCAAAATAAATGCCTCAACTGGAAGCACCCTTTATACTTTCTAATGTTTGCCTCCAACTTCTTTGCCAAATAAATCATGTGGCATGTATAGATTATCTTACAAAAACCGTATGAGAAAAAGTGATGTGGGGTAATTCGGTGACATTTATTGCTGAGAAAGGCTTTGAACCCAGGTTCAAGTCTGTTTTGTCCAATATACCACACTGGCTCATTCCTCTTACTTTTTCTATGCCAAAATATAGCAGTTACTGATGTAGCAGATGAGGCAAAAGTTGAAGGGGAGGACAGTACTTAAGAAGCTGAGGACTGAAGTACTTGGATAATTAAGCAATTTGAAAAGTGGCAAAAGCAGAAACATAGGTGACCTGTATTTCCACTTTTTGTGTATGGCATTATGATATCAATTGTGATGAAGAAATCAAAACTGGACTGAATGAGAAAGTTCTTCATGTACATAAGGGATCAATAAAGGAGAGATCAGCCAGAATGATAAAGCTGAAAGAAGGAAATTGTCATTACCTTATGTTGCTATTTATTTTTCTTTGAAATAACTCAAGATAATTCTGTACACTTACACACATACACACACACATTATCCTCATCACAATTCTATGAGATATAGTAGGCTGAAATAAATTTATAACTTTCCAATAGTGTATGCCCCTACTGCATATTGTAGTAGTCAGGCTTAAAGACATTGAATTGAAAGCAGAATCTCTACTTTCCACAAAACTTCAAAATTGGCTAATCAGGCAAAGTTGATTAAATAGCCATTCTGGCTTCTACAGTCATCTGACCTTCTAAATGTAAGATTAGAATCCAGCAGAACACCAGTTATTTTCACTGATACTTTGAGTAAAGAAGATATAAGAGGAAAGAGTGAAAACATTTTTTCCTCCAGTTGGCTAAAATGCAGATGGAACTCAAGCAAGGAATAAAAACTTGTATCTTTAAAAGAATAAGACTACTGTACAGTCAAGTTACTTATAGAATAGGAGAAATATCAATGACCTCATTAGAAAATACCATAATTTCAGCCTCTCTTGAAATTATAAAATGTTCTCATACGTTTTTAAAATAAACTTTCAGAGTTAAAACCTAATTTTAGGAGTCTTAAGTTTCCCAATGAATTGAGAGCGATTGTGGTATTTCCTAACTTAGTTCTGTTTGATATTGTTTCCAAGGTACTCATTCTGATGATTGCAGAGATATTAAAATTACAGTGACAGAACAAAATGCCAAACTTATGAGTTTCTGAAGTCCCCTATTAAGTTCTTTCCTGTTCTAAAATTTTGGGAAATACAGTGGTACCTCAAGATACGAATTTAATCCGTTCCGTGACTCTGATCGCAAGTCGAATTGGTCGCATCCTGAAGCATGTTTTCCCATAGGGTTCAATGTAAATACGGTTAATCCGTTCCACCCTCTGAATTTGGTCGCATCCTGAAGCAAATTTCCCCATAAGGTTCAATGTAAATACGGCTAATCCGCCCTCCGAATTTGGTCGCATCCTGAAGCACATGTCCCCATAAGGTTCAATATGTCAGTGCACGGCTACGAAATTCCCCAGGCGCGCTTTACTCAGCCCTAGCGCAGAAAAAGGAAGTGCTAATGAAATCTGAGAAAGGCTCCCGCGTGCACAGCCGGGAGCGGGAGCTTCCCCCCCACTCCCCGTGCTGATTCTTCTTAATTCTGCGCTCTTTCCTCTGTGCATAGCCCTTGGCGCGCGCGACAAAAGCACAGTGAAAGGAATGGGGGGGGAAGGCTTATGTCGCGCGCACAGCGGAGCGGGAGCTTCCCCACCCCCGTGCTGCTTCTTAATTCCGCGCTCTTTCCTCTGTGCATAGCCCTTGGCGCACACGACAAAAGCACAGTGAAAGGAATGGGGGGGAAGGCTTATGTCGTGCGCACAGCGGAGCGGGAGCTTCCCCACCCCCGTGCTGCTGCTTCTTAATTCCGCGCTCTTTCCTCTGTGCATAGCCCTTGGCGCGCGCGACAAAAGCACACTGAAAGCAATGGGGGGGAAGGCTTATGTCGCGCGCACGCACAGCCGGGAGCGGGAGCTTCCCCCCCCCCACTGATTCCTCCGCGTTCTTTCCTTTCTCCATAGCGACAAAAGCACAGTGAAAGCAATCAGCGCGCTGGGGGGAAAGGCTTATGTCGCACGCACGCACAACGGAGTGGGAGCTTCCCCCCCCCATTCCTCCGCGCTCTTTCCTTTCTCCATAGCGACAAAAGCACAGTGAAAGCAATCACCAGGCCAAGGGCTATGGCCAAAGGAAAGAGCAAATTTCTGCATAAGGTTCAATGTAAATACAAACAGTTCTGAAACATATGCATTTTATTTTTAAACCACAAAAACATGAAAAAAAGCACAGTATGAAGAGGGAGAATGGGGTGGGGAGGCAGTTATTGTTTGGAGGGAGAGTCCCCCTCCAAAGGGACTTCGGGGAGATCTCCTTCAGGGGTTTCCTCTCTTCTTTGCCTCTTAGCTGCAAAGCCTTATTCTTGCCACGCCCGCTCTGCATTTTCTTTGGAGCCATGCTGACAAGCACACCAAAAACCTTCCAAACGCCACAAAACACACCACAAGCCTCACCGAACACCCCCTTGCTACCGCAATCTCGCCCACAGGAAGCCGCAACCACGTGGCAGCAGGGCAAATGGCCACGGATCCGGTTCGTAGCTTGAGGCGGAGTTCGCATGTTGAGGTAAATTTTTGCGGCCGGAGCTGGTCCTATCTTGAAATTTTCGTAAGATGGGGCGTTCGTATCTTGAGGTACCACTGTATTTCATGGAATTTTCTCTCTCTGAAACACTGAGCTCCCTTAAGTTTTTGTAATCTGTATCTAGGGTTTTCCAATGAATGTGAATTTGTGAGAAGTGTGGAGAAATCTGTTGTAATTGTATTGTTATTAACATTGATTTCTAGAATATATAGTAGGCTGCCACTGATTAATGCCAGTGTCTTGCTCTTCATTTTCTGATGTGGATTAAAACTGAAAATGAAAGAATATCCTAGAAGTATTTTGCTGGAAGCTTAGTAGTGCCACTGAAAAAACATTGTGCAGCTATTCCATTTCTTTCTCTTTTAATAGGTGTATGTGTGTGTAAAGGAGGCAGTGAAAAGAAGCACTTGAGAAAGTTGCAAATGGAAGATAGTGTCTGGAGTCCCAGTAAAATTCCATTAATGAGCCATGATGATTGTATGATAAAAGCTTCATCTTGAAGCACCTTCCAATAAAGCTTTTTTGGGAAGAGGTTAGAAACCTGTTCAATTTTTATTTATCAAGATTTTGACAGGGGTGAGACTAGGAGGCCTTTAACTTGTATCCTTTTGCTGGTCTCACAGTCCCCTCAAAACTAAAACCAGGAACAACTATGGGATATGGCTTAGCTGAATGATTTCTTATGGATTCGAAAGAAGGTGGATGGGATTGGTGGACTTGAACCAATACAACTGTCATTATCAGCACCAGATTCTGTATAACAGGGCTGTGTATTACTTTGGATCAGAGAAAAAAGGTGCTTTGAAGCACACACGTATCATCTGTTGGAAACTTTTAAAATCAAATATGCCTTTCCCTAACAATTGGTGCAGCTGTGAAGGACAGCCCCACAGTCCTGGGAAAATATGCAGCTGGTTTAAAGAATTGCTTATAAGTGCTAAGTGAGTGTGCTCAGAAACACCTTTTCTATTCAGATCCAAAGCACTGTAGAGCTTTACTGGGTAGCATTGATGAAACAAATGAGAAGCCTGGCAGTTCAAAAAATGCTTTTTTATTTCCTTATGTCTTTACAGGCGGAGGAACACACAACCTATATGTGCAAACCTGCAGGAAGCCATTCTGTTGTGCTACAATGAAAATAAGCAGCAAGTGCTGAACTGCTCAGAGCTAGTCAAGGAGTATCAGCGTTGTGTTAGGCTAGCACAAAAGGTATCTATACTTTTCATTTCTGCTTTATATCAAGGGTATTTCCTGGTTGCTGCCTTATCTTGTGAAGGGACAGGCCAGTCAGAAGACCCCGCCTCTCTCCAGATTCTCCTGCTCCTCCAGGCACTGATAGAGGGTCAGTTCACGTACTGTGAAAACCAGCTACATTCATGTACGAAGGAAGCTAAAACTGATAGTAACAAGCTTATTTTATTAATCATTCAGACAGCATATGCAATCTTTAGAATTCTTACCTTGTCAGCCTATTCTAGCAGAATATTGAAGTTCAGCACATCTAGAGGGCAAAAGGTTGGGGAAGGTAAGGGACTTTGCCTTACCAAACTTATTGGTAAGGTTTACATTCAGTCTTGAATTTGGTCCAGGATCTAAAATCAGTTCTAAATTTTCATTTTGTAAGTTCTGTTTTGATGGATTTACATATTTTCCCATATTAAACATTTCTCTTGTCACTGGTCTCTGCAAAAGTGTCTAAATTCTTCAGTTGCCCTTCATCCCCCAGATGTACAGTTTCCCAATTTTTTCAGTGGGATCTAGCATTGTCTTTTTTTGTTTTGTTTTTGTTTTGCATTAGCTTTAAGTAGACCAATTATTAAGGGATTACTTGGAATCAGTTTCCCAATACTGAACGATTTCATATTTCAGTGACAAAAGCATTTATTTATAGAAAATTTGACCATTCATATCATCAAACAGATAATAGAGCCAAAGATGGGCTGTGTAGTATATTAGAAATTACTCCAAGCATTTCAATCAAGCCAGAGTTTATACTTCAGATACAGCTACTATATGTAACTATGTTTTCATCTTGTCACAACTTCACCATCATTTGGGTGAGTGATAGAATTATGCACCAAATATTTTAATAGATATAAAACATCACCAGTAGATTAGGTAAACTCAGATTATTTCAGTTTTCCTGAAGTCACCCAGTAGGTTTTTTTTTTCTGTTGTTTCCTAGGTCTTTCTCTTTGATTTGTATATCTAAATCCTATTCCCATAGTATTATAATGCTATTATAAAATAATATTCTATTATTATCAATAATTGAAATGAAACTTTGTCTAATGGATTAATTCTCAGTGATTTAAAATCTGTCAATGTGTATTATAGAACCTGTTCTTAATCATGTATGCATTCAAACATTATCTAGCAAAAGATTTATTATTAAAAAGCTATGAATTTCCGTATCATTTGGGAAATCAGATACTTTAAAGATCATGTCAGATATTTCTCTTTCTAAAACTGAAAAGACATGCGTTTTGCACCACATGGATAAGGATATGAATGTCTTTAGGCTACCTATATCGATGAATCACAAAGTAAGCTCTCTGATTTGCATTTACACAATAAAGACATGTGTACCAAAATGCACATGTTACAAAATATATGCCTTTTATATAAGGAGGGCACATGACCCTGTGTAGCATCTTGGGTCATGAAATAGCTAAGACAATCTCCATTCATCTTCTCCAAAATCCATTTTGTAACCTGAATAAAAAGCTGTAATGGATTAGCCTGAAATTGACCTTATTCAGGATACTTTCTAATGCATAGTCTGGGATCATAGAATATATCACCTTATAAACACTACAGTAATCCAGGATTTACGAAGGATTTCAAGTATTCTGTGAAATTTCCTGTGTGCAAAAGAAGCATCACTGTATTTAGTATGGGATACTCGGCTGACCAAGCATTTCCTCTGCGTCTGTTATGGATCAGGGGGCTTCAGATTTACAAATGAGGGACATGTGCTTGCAGGCAAGGCTTTGCGGCTGAGGTGATTTCATTGGGGATGCATTTTCTTGTGAAAAGGGGAGGGTATGTGAAGAGAGCCCTTTTAATTTCTATTAATATTGTGAAGAAGAAGCCCTGTGTCTGATTCAAGCATAACATGAAACAAACTGCCAGCCAGCTCCCAGAAGAAGCTTTGTCAGAAGGAGATGGGAAAATTGTCAAAATATATTAGCTCAAATGTTGTTGCAAGTCCTGGTGGATTTTTTCTTTCCTGTTTACCAGGAAGATCTTTATATGTCTGCAAACCAGCAAGGTTAAAGCTACCAGGGAAAGGGCTTTTCTTTGGTACCTTTTGAGATCTCCAGCTTGCAAAATGTGTGATTTCCCCCCATCTCACCCCCAATCCTGCATTAAAATATGGCAGGTCCTGAATCACCACTGCACAATTCTTTTCTCCAAGCAGCTCTCTGTAGAACCTGCCTTGTCCCTTGCCAGACTCCTATATATGCAAGTCTTTCCTCCTGCCTCCTGTAAATCAGGCTTGTTGGGGGTGGGGAGAAGCAGGGGGAAAGTATATTTTTAGCAAATACATTTACCAATACATCTTTATAGCACACAGCACAGAAGGAATGTGATTACCAAAGAAGACAGATTGCATTAAACTTCCACATATTTGCAGACTGCTGCTCCAATCCACATGAGAAAGAGGCTGGGAAGCTGCCAGCCGAAGCTTCAACCTGACATTATTATAGAGTAAATTGAAAGCTGAGCGACTGGTAACAGCAGAGGGCACTGAAAGATCCTATTAACCTGAAGGTTTTTTTTTTAACCTAACTTCTTAAGTAGGCTACTTCACAAGGACTTCTATGTACAATGAACCCCGATGGAAGTTTTTCCACAGAATTAGTGGAAGGATATTATATTAATGGCTATTTTACATCGATTTGCCACAGAGGGCACCAAAATGGCAGGAAAATCTGCTTCTGTTTCCGTTTCTCTTTCAGTACAACTTCTACTGAGCAGGTAACCATGGAATGAGATACGGGCTCAGCGGAAAAACCTCAAAAAACCATGGGATTCAGAATTAGACAGGAAGCAAAAATATACAATAAATACTTTTTGTGGCAGGTTTCCTGGACCCCTGTTTTTGAAAATAAGCTTGAGTAAGAGCAGCAAATTCTGCCAAGAAGGTTGAGAAAAGAGGGATAGAAGAAAAGTAGGGACAAGGCTCCCGTTCAGGTCCAAGCTCCAAACACAGCTTTATCAATTGTTTCTGTAAGTTTGTGGCTCTCTGTAAGAAAGCGATTTAATTGCTGTCATCAGGAAGAGAAATCTTCCTTTGTTTTTACTCAATTGAGATGGCGCTCAGAAATCCTCAGAGCATGTGAATTGCATCTCTATTTAATGGTATTAGATACTGTTGTTTGAATATCATATCAGTGATGAAAAATAAAAATAACTGCATGTTTGTATGAAAGTCAGTGTATAAGCAAGCAATCTAGATAATGATTCCAAGTTTAAGTGGCCTTGCCAAAGGAAGCTAAGCACTACTGGAGAGGTTCAGTTAGAAAGTTGACAGTCTAGTCCTCTGGCCAAAGAAAGGGGTGGCTAGCTTTTTTCCCCCTAGTGCTTATAGTTAGGCCTGTATGAATACTATCTTCTGGGCCAGAAGTGTTCTAATATTTCATAAAATGCATTATTTGCAGTCCAAGAACAACGGTTATAGTTTCATTCACATACGGAGTTTTTTGGCAGCAGTACAGCAAGTGATTTGTTAGTGGCTTGTTCTGGTATTTTATTTTATTTTTACTTCCCAGTTTAGTTAACAGCTCTGGGATTTGGTGTTTTCCCATATGAACAGGGAACAGGTCTGATCCTACTTAGCCTTTCAAGATCAGCTAACTTTAGCTAGATGTTCCCATCTAGTTTGATCAACTGGATAAAGGAATGAGCTAAACAGATGTAATGTAGATCTGGAAATGAGATGTGTATGATTCTGTTTGATTATTCTACACTCATGGAGATGTGTGAATTGGGTACATATTGGGCTCATCTTGTACATTTGTTTTGAGAAAAAGAATGTAAGTTACTCTGCTGTTTTCTATGAGGATTTTTATGTTAGGGGGAGGTAGTTTCACATCTCTGCAGAATTTCAGACAAGAGCTCAAAAATTGCTGCTTTTAGATCTAAATAAAAGCTGGGATAATAGTGCAGCTGTAGGAGGGGTTGAGTCTATTGTGGCTTTTTGAATTATCTGTAGTTTATTGACTGCGAGATTTATCAGAAGTGTACCACAGCTTGTAGGCAATTAGGATAGAAACTTGATGCTGCAATCTTTCCCAAGTATTTTCTCTCCTGCTGATTGAAAGGAAGGGGGCATCAGAATTTTATTTAATTTGTTTCTTGGATACCAGAAAAGAAAATATTTGTATCTAAGGTAAATAACAAAGCTCTCTAATTTTTCCACACCTAGTGAAGAATCATAGTATTGTGGAATTGGAAGGCACTGCAAAGATCATTGAGTCCAATCTGCAATGTGGAGTAAAGCCAAATACACTGTATTCAAGAGGTGCCTGTCCAGCAGATAAACCTGTCAATATGGAAAACCCACAACTTTCATGGGTAGGCTGTTCATCTGATATTAACTGTCAGGATGTTTTTTCTAATACTTAGTAAGCTGCAATGTATACCTAATAATAGGTAGCTGTGATGTATACCTATTATTTCCAATCCTAGTTTTCATGGCAGTAGAAAATAGTTCCTAACCAACTTCTCCATAATATCCTTTGACTTACTTTAAAATCCAATTTCATGTCTCCTCGATGTTCTTTTCTTGTGATGCAGCATCTTGAGTTTATTCAGTTTGTCTTCATAGGGCATGTCCTTGTCCCTGTATCATCTTTGTCTCCATCCTCTGAACCTATTTGAACGTGTGAATATCATTCTGAAAATGTATGTAGAACCATGCACAGTACTTCTGTCTCACCATTGCAGAATAGAAGGGAATAGTGACTTCACATGTCTTTGATACAGTGCTGTTCCTGATACAGCCCAGAACTGGGCCAATCCTTATAGCAGCTGGCTCACACTGATGGTTCACATTCAGCTTGTTGTCAGTGATCACACTCAAGTTCTTCTCCAGTGTAGTGCTTCCAAGCCATGAATTCTTATCTTGCATGTGCCTTATAGCTTTCCTCCCTAAATGTAATACCTTACATTCACCCCTCCCCCCCACACCTTTTGAAGGACATCTTGTTCCTCTCAGCCTAATTTTCCAACCTGTCCAGATTAATATGCAGTCTGTTATCCTAGTGGTGGTCAGATTTCTGTTATCCTAGTGGTGGTCAGATTTCCCAGTTTTGTGACATCTGCAAAGTTGATCAACGTCCTATCAGTCCCTTTATCGAAATAATTAGTAACAATATTGAGTAATACCACTCTAGGGCGGATCCTTGTGGGACTCCACTGGTTAGTGCTCTGCAGCTCAGTTTAAAACTATGAATACTAATTCTTTGAATGTAGTTAGCCAGCCCTTTGTGGAATCACCTTATTGTAGGACCAGCCAGTCTTTAACAGCTTGCAATGAGAATGTCACGTGGAACCTTCTGTTCAACCACATTAGCTCCTTCAGATGTCTCCTACTTTTCTTCCTTGTTAATGTTTCCCTTTTCAAGAAGTCTCGGCTGACTACAACACCTTTCACTTTAAAATTTTCTTTTCATGGCATCTTCCATGCCATTTCCCTTAATAAAATCAGTCTTTTTAAAATCCATGAGTGGAGTATATAGAATCTTGGACTTAGAAGGGACCTTGGAGGTTTTCTAGTCCAACCCCCTGCCTACAGTAGGAATCCACATATTATCCCAGACAAGTGGCTGTCCAACCTTTGCTTGAAAGCCTTGAGTTATGGACCCTTGATGACTCCAGAAGGCAGGCTGTCACATTGCTAAATAGCTCTCTGTGTCAGAAAATGCCTCCTTATTTCGAGTTTGGATCTTCCTCTGTAAAGCTTCTACCCACTGGTTCTTGTCTTACCCTCAGAAGTTATAGAGAATAAATCCACATTCTCCTTCCTGTGACAGTCCTTCAGATATTTGAAGACTGCTATCATCTCCCTTCAGCTATTTCAAAACGTTTAGTTAATTAGTGGTCATCCTTTTTTTCACCTTAAGTTCCTCTCTTGTTTTAAATGGAATGGGGTTTTTATCTATGTTTATATTGCTAAATAACTTGTTTATTAAATTTTCCTGTTTAAAAACAAATTCCCTAATAGTGAACATATGAAGAATACATTTGAAGAATGTTTGTAAATAACCATATGAGTATCTGTTTGCTGAATTTGGAATGGCCAGTTGACTACAATCAAAAACTACTCTTGGGTGATTTCCAGACAACAGAGGAGTACTAAAAACTGTTGAATGCTGAACCGGAATAGAATATTTTGGCCTATCCATGGATAGGGACTATTATTCAGCTTTTAGGTATCAGACAGACATCAGACAAACAGCAAGCAAAGAAGGTTGGAATCTGTTTCCACAAGTGCTGTGACCCTGATCAGGTTTTTTTTTTTCCTCTTTCACAAATATACACATACCTGGAAGAATGCAAATATATAGCTGCTTTTACTTTTTTTTTTTTTCAGGGTTTTTTCAGAGTTTTCAGTTTTCCCTTGTTGCCACCTGAGGCTCCTGGAAATATCTCCTGCCAGCTTTACTTCGCTTTAGGCAAGTAGCCCACCAAAGTGCAACTACTGCAGAGATAATGTTCCATCTAATTCTGATTTTCTTTTAGCTTTGGCCTTCACTCTCTTCTCTTAAAAATGGAATGCATACCAAGCTAGGTTTTTTGCCTTTAAAGGAATACTTTCCTCTGCTAGAATATTAGACACTGCTAACTTGGAGTTGGAATTTGTAATGCTATCTTGCAAATACTAAAATGTATTTTGTTCAGTGGCATATGGCTCCAAAATATAGTCCCTCTTATTGCTACCAAAATGCTAAGAGTTCTGAGAAATATTCCCTGCCTTCAAACCTTGGAAATGCAGGAAGAATCAGTAGGCATATAACCTAATTTCATTTGCAGCCACTTTTCTCTTCTTTGCATTTCATCTTGTCTCGACCACAATATCTATAGCTAATTTATTACATGCAAATTTATATACATATGCACTAAAAAGGTAGATACATTCTAATAATAATACAGTTTGATAAAGGCTCTTGAAGTTCTGCTTTAAAAATCACAAATTCTGTAACCAGAGCCTAACTCTCCTGTTCTGTTGAACTGTGCAAATTGTTCAGACCTTAACAGATTTTGTTAAAATTTGCATACTTGCATAATTTCCACAGCTGCATTTTGTGCAAATTTGTGACATCCAGATAAGGAAGGAAAGCGTACATACCAAACTAGCATACTATTCTTTTCAGGGTAGCCAATGTTATACAGAGTACAAAAACTGTATAAGAAAAGTAAAAAATAAAGAAATAAAAAGCGTAAGTTAAGATAAAAAATAGGACATATAGCTAAAACTAATTAATACTAACACCATTTACTGTAACTGTCTATACCTTTTGCCTGGCTTCTAACTTGTCCATACCTTGCATCATACATAGCTTCTGCTCTTTAAATTTTTCACATCTTTCTTTTTGATCTCCTTACATGCATCCAACAAGAACATTTCCCTTCTTCTCTCTTTCACTCTTCATGTATTAATTTTGCAGCTTAATCCCCATTCATTCTCTCCACATGACTAAATGTCCCAAACGTTGTCATACTCTCATTCACTTTCATGTTCAGTCCACATTAATTGTGCACCAATTCATTCTTGACTGTTATCTCTTTTTGTTTCACCGCACACATTTCTTAAATAATTTATTCCCATTACATTCAACTTCCAGCATTCCCTGTCTTCAATTTTATCCTAAATCATTTCATTACTTTTATTTTTAATTCCATTCACTCTGCTGGAGGCCTATTGTTTGTCCCTTTTCAGCCACACTGTCAAAATTGCTCTGCATTTTTTTCCTCTTTTGATCTTAACAATTCCTTGCTGTTTGACTACATTCTTTGCAACCATTTTATATTCTAAATAGCAATCTTACATGCTTGTCACCCTTAGAAACTGATCTCCATCAGCCATTATGTCAAGCCCTTGCTGGAAAAGCCAGGAAGCAAGTAAAACATGGATTTTAGGAAGGTATTTTTAATGGTTGTTTAGTTTGAAAACAATCTTTAGAACTGTAAAGTTCCCAGCCAGAGTTATAGTGAGTTAAGTAAGGTGGAGTCTGTTTGAAATGCTTTCTTCTTACAGTGTCTCACACATTAGGACTTTAGTCAATCAAGCCTTTCACATAACACTTTTAATAAGACAAAGAAGACTAACTTATCAGCTTTAATAATCTCATGCCACCTACAATTTTTCCTGCTAATGTTAAATACAGTACCAGTCAGTTTGACTATTACAATATTACAAGTCCAGAACATCTGCACATTCTTCCTTTATCAGAAAAACAGCCACCTCCCCAATGCATCAGTGGGTGGTTAGCAAGAGGACCAAGAAATCTCTACACTAACAAACTTAGAAATACATTGAAAAATAAAGTAAACATATCTAATTGCCAACATTTTTGTAACATAATTTCCTTTTCCTTTTTAATAAATCTGATTAAAGTCAATTCTGGGAATCATGCTTGTTTAAATAAATAAATAAATAAATACATCTGCTGACAGCTAAAGGCTTGACACTGAAATCAAGAAATTCTTGTCTCAGCACAGTCATGGGGATTGTGTCAGTCAACATTATACTCTGGGAATTTAGGGGATAATCTAGATTACTCAGAAGACTAGTCCTGGATATTAAGAATTTATTCCATAAGATTTTATTATTTTTTACTCTGCAATTACATTTTTTTTCAAATAGTAATATGGCTAAAGAAACAGGAGCTTTTGAAGGGCTGATTAATGTATCTGAACAAATTTTCAGTTACAGTTCTGTGACAACCTCATTGTCACAATTTATCTGTAAGTACTCCTTATTTGGAACTATCAGATTAAAAAAAAGCATGATAACCTTATCTAATATATCATGTTTGTGTGTGTGTCTGTTTTATATTTACTGTGTAAATGTTCTGTAGTCCACCAGACCTCCTCAGTGTCAGTTTATGGAGCAAATTGTATTTGATATATAGACCCTTACTCTTATGGTTTTCCTTGCATCAAAACAGTTTTCACAGAGAAAATATATTGAACCTGAAGCATCCCAAAGTGCCATTTCCTTTAATGTTTAGAGGAAGTTGTTTAGAGCAGTGCTTACCCAAAGTTCAATTTTCTTTGAAGGAAGTCATTGGAAAGTGATGGCATTTCTGTGATCAGATTTATTTACACTTGTATACAGGCTGACCATAAATGGGGAGAGGGTTTTCACGTATTCCTGTTCCTTGCATAATATCTTCATCATATGTCCTTTAAAGAGGACACACTGACTTCCTTCCTGACTCCTCTGGACCTGGAACTAAGTAGAACAGTGGTGGGATTTGCTGCCTACGCACAAACTTCATAAAGAATGTGAGCTCCATTACGGACAGCAATTCTGTCATTTGGGTTATACTTCTGTATGCTCTATGGTCTTATTTTGGACTCCCTTTGAATTTCTGTAACTGATACAGCTTCAGATCTAGGATCAGCTTTCAAACACCTTGAATATTGATATTGTAGTTTAATACTCCTCAAGATCTTCAGACTGACTAATGGTTTGTGACGGACCTCCTCCTCCTCGTTTCACCCAGCATAGCTATCTGACTTTTTAATTAACTCCTGAGCATCTCCAAGTGAAACAGCTTTGCGGCCTACTATAAAACACTCTGTCTTCTTTCAGTTAATTCCTGTTTCACGTACTCATACTGTACATATGCATATTTGTACAAAATAAGTCTTGGGGGAAGGAAAACAGGTAACCATGCCCCATTACCAGCATTTCAGCTTCCTTTTGGGGCCATTTAAGCAGAATTGCAGCCAACAACTGTCATTCTGTCAAGGCTTGAGGCATTTTGACCAAATTCACTACTCATGCTAAGCTATAGAAATACTTAGCAACTAAGGAGTGTTGCTCCGAATATGCCCGCTGACTCTCCTTGAACAGGCATATCCAGCAGACTATGGGCAGCTCTGTTCATGGTTTATTTAGTTCATTGTGCAAACCAGGGGTGCTGAATTGTTCCTTTCAAGTCCCCCTATTGCTTTAAACCCTGAACAAACCACAGATTTGTTAGCTGCACTCTCTTGTGTGACGAATTAGCAGAGCTGAACTGAAACTGTACATTAGTACATTTTTAATTGATCACTGAGCAACTTGAGTGTGTTATGTAAGCTGGCAGTTGCCTCAGGTTATCTACTTTGACACTCAGCTTACAAAAGAGTCAAGACTTAAGGTCAAGAATTCACAGGAAGGGATCCTGTAAGGTCATCTTGACCAACCTCCATTCTCCAACTCCCAACATTGCAAATATTTATTTATTTTTCTTAGAAATGCTGTAAATCTCTTAAAATATCTGAAAACCTTGACAAAATTCAAAGTTTGGGGGATAAAGCCCGGCATATCTTACTTTGTTGGCTGAATTGTGTTAAGTGTCAGTATAGGAAATTGCCTTATTCCAGATCAGATTATTTGCACATCTGACCTGGTTTTATCTACTTTTAACTGGCAGCAGCTATCTGAAATATCAGGTAGAGGCTTTATGTACAGAATAGGTTTATTTGGAGAACATTAAAAATTAAGCAAAATAATTTACATTGAAATTGATTTGTGTCACTAAGATACTTTTTGTTTAAAGCATCAGGTACCTACATATAAAGCAGGCCTTATCATTCCCATGTATGTAATGCAACATTATTATTCCAGTTAAGTGCACTGTTAACTTTCCCTGGATTCTAGGTTGGCTTTTTTGAACTGATTCTTTCTTCCACTCTACACTTGGACACTTGCTCTGATAATAGCATTATTGAAGGAGTTTATGTCTCCATAAATACCCCCTCTCACAAGGGAATGAGTAAAGAGGCCACAAGCAGCTGTGTTTATTTAGTCATAAATACTAAGGAGAGCATTACTGGATTAATTGTACCACACATTCTCCTGGTTTTTTATTTGCAGAGGTCAAGCTAATCCTCATTGTGCTTCTAATTATAAAGGATGAAGAGATGAAGATGGATCCCTGTTTAATTCCCTAAAGCAGAGATTCCTAGTTCCTGGGCATCTCTGAGCTTTTTGTATGGTCTGACATTCATTGACAGATAAACTGAAAATATGGTGCTGCCTGAAAGGACATAAACTGCCATTTTAATATATGAGGCATGTCCAATAGTAAAATACTGGCCTGCTTAAAATGGAAATGGTTGCTGCATTCATCCAGCAGTTATAAAGCTGGAGGCACAAGTTCTTCATTGTCTTTCTGTTGCTGAACACCAGAGACCTGGTGTTTCTGCAGCTATATTATAAACTATCTAATACATGGGCCACAAATGCGGAGCACAATTGCTTCAGTTTTTCATGCTGAACTTTGCAAAGACCTCAGTAACAACTTCTGGAATGTTGCTGTTTCCAGGCTCCACTGTTGTCTTTATTCTGTGCAGTATCATTCTGGTGGATGATATAGCACAGACACCATGCCTGATATCAGAAATCTTGGCAATCATAAAGGCAGAAGGCATCAAATAAGGCTTTGGATGAGCTTTAAAACTTACTTGATCATATTTACCCCAAGGTTCCACCCACACAAACATGCACTCACATGCCCTCAATTTTTTGTTAAACCATGAAGAGAACTGAATTCTGGCAGTCCAGAGGGGATGGTTATGGATATAAAACAAAATCTTATGAAGAGGAGTATACTTAGTCTGGGAGAAAACAGAGAGAGGGAGAGGATATTACTCTTCAAATACATGTAAAGCTGTCCCTTTTTTCTGCTAGAGAACTGAATCAACAAGTTTAGATTACAAAATGATTGGTTTTGTTTGAACTTTAGGATCAACTTTTGTTTATTTGTTGAATATATTCTAACTCTGCTTTCCTGCACTAAGATGGGGTTGAACTAGATGGTCTACACCTTTCAGTGTTCAACTGAGGTTTAGGTCTTCATTAGACTAAAAAAGCAAGATAAGTTCCCCTGAGATCACTAAAGGGTGTGCATGATGTGTGTGTATGTGTGTAAGCCACTTAGAGGTCAATAGCAAAACTATGAATTATCCCTCAAATAGATGTGAAGTATAGCAGCTCCTGAAACACTGGCATCTTGTATTAGACAATCTCTCCGAGTATCGCAGCAGCTCTGTGTTGGGCTAGCTGAAGTTTCCGAATAATTTTCATATGTAACCCTACATACTGTATAGTGTACTGCAGTAATAGAACTCACCAGGTTTCAGAGAGTGAATAACTGACACTTGACTAACCCTATCCTGATAAGGTGACAGCTGATATATCAGCCCAAACTGATAAAAGGTGCTCCTTGCTCTTAGCCACTAAGGCACCTGAGCCTTCCATGACAATGATGGATTCAAAGCATCTCCAAGCCATGCACCAGATTCTTCAAGACAGATTAAACAAATGAGCCAGCCACTCCACAAACAGCAGACCCAACTTGTCTGAATTGGACTTTAGTTATTCATCTTCATTCAGTCCATTACTTTGCTTAAGCAACAGTTGAGGACATCCTCTGCCTCACCTGGATTAACTGAAAAAGATGTAAAACCGTCACCTGCATATTTTTCATCTGTTAAGAAGCCTCTGCAAAATTATTTATTGAAATACATAATTCCGTTCTTACTTTCACTGAAATGGTTCTGCTTTCCAAGTTGATAGGTCAGTTTTTGCTGAGGGATGTGTAGGAGAAATTTCCCCCTATAGTTCTTTAGTAATGAGGATCAGACACACTGTTTCATTGAAGCACAAAATGTTATTTATGACACCAAAGGCAGCCCAAACAAAAGCCTAAAAGCAGGGAGGGGATGCAACTTCTCTATATAAGTTATGAAAATTAGAATATACATAATTGATTAATTATATGCCTTAATGAGGTAAAGATAGTGAGATAATGGGGTGGTACTACAAAGTCAGAGGACCCTTGAGTTAGACTGTGCTCTTTGAATAAAAACACTTTTAATATCTTCTCTAGGTCACTGTTTCTCAACCTTAGCAACTTTAAGATGGGTGGATCAATTCTCAGAATTCTGGGAGCTGAAGTCCACCGTTCTTAAAGTTGCCAAGGCTGAGAAACACTGCTCTAGGAGATATCTCCCAGTGACCTTGTTTCCAGGCTATTCTTGTCTCCAAGTTCCCTACTCAACGTTCTTATCTTAAATGTTCTTTTAGCTCCGACAGTATATTTCCCTGGGAAAGTGAATGAGGGGAGAGGGTAGCTTATTTGTTTTAACCAAAACCATATTTATAAATATCAGGTGTATAAAGAGACTTCAAGAACTTTGGTTATTGATTCATGCTAATCTACATTCATGATATTATTTATGAAGTTACTGGCTATTTTGAAATTTGCCCATTCAGAAAATATTTTTATCAAACTCTATCACAATAAGCTATTAATCTATACTTTTCTTGACTCTTATAGAACAACTGCACCAATGTCTGATAGTGAGTTGGTTGTGATTTCTCTTGACGTTACCAGTTCTTATCTACCTCACCTGAAAGGCATTTCCCAATGCCTCTCTATGTTCCATACTTTATAACTTGCTTTATTTCAAAGATAACACTTTAAAATATTTGTTCTTAGTCTATTGTGCCATTATCTTGGTAGCATGCTCTTAGAGACAAAAACATCAGAATTTGCATGGATACATGATTAGCTGTTTCTCATCTCTGTTATGGCCTCCTCCATCATTTTATGGGGTTGTTTGAGTACCCAAGAGAATTACTATGTAGGAAGTATTTCCTAACAGTTTTGTGTTGTTAGCCTTAGCTGTCTGGACTACCTTAAATACCATTTTATTAATTAATGTTAAAATTCTTCCAATATTGCTTTAAAAACTGAAGTATGTAATAGACTTCTAAAGGCTGATGTATACCACTTTTGAGCTGGCTCTATTGCTTTTTTGTGACCTTTCTTAAGGTACTTATATTGAAATCTGTATATCTTTAAAGAGTTTTTAGGATAACTCAAAGGGCTTTAATGGATGTAAAGTGTTCTTGGAATTTATCTGTGACTTTGCCCGCATGCTAAGATTTGAACTTATTTTTCATAATAAAAATAATCAAACTCGTAATGCAAAGCTTTTAGTAACCATAATATGCATTGATTCCTTTGTAGTGGTATTGTTCTCCCACTATGATAATGTATTTTAGAATGCAAAGGAATTAGAACAAGTAAGTATCTTAGGACTCTATGTAAAGATATTTTTATCTATGGACTAAGTGGAAGAACATAGTGCGACAATGTCCAGAGTTTGATGGCTCTCTAAATAAAGCTGGAAAATGGCTAAAACATATTTTTTTTCTTTTTTGTAATAAAATGTTATGTTCATTTTTGTTACTCTTTTGCCAACTAATCTTTATAATTTTAAAATTACATTCTACTCATCTGGCTGTGTCTATCCATTTCCTTGTGTCCAGGGAGGTAGATGATTTCTTTCACCAAGCAGTTATCTGGGTCACATACCTTAGAAGAAGGGAACACCTGGATCAAACCAGAAAATTTGAAATTTGTTTTTAGATATTTAGTATTTTTAAGCTCATGGTTTGCCTTGTCAAATGATTTTCAAAGCCCTGGTATTTTTTCTGATTGGAGAAACATCCTGGGCTATCAGATGTCTCAGTGCTCTCCAAAACACCAATCTGCTTTGGATATTCCTGCCACTGTTTTAATTAAAGGAGCCTGACTGCAGCACTACTTAAAGCTGAACTCAGTACTGACAGAAGGTGGTTCATAATTAGAACTTAAAACACAGTTTCTGGAATTTTATCTTCTTTTATTCCCTTCAAGGCAAAGCTTAGCTTAAATCCTGACCTGGTTGAAGGATTGACTCTCTGGAAAAAAGTTCCCCCCCCTTCTCTATTGCCACTCAGTAATTATCTGTTGTGACACTTCTAGCCAGATTTTCAAGCTGAGCCCACCATTCAGTTCTCCAAGGGCATTCCAGCACTGTTAAAAATAAGTGATTTCTTGCCAGATTTTTTCCAGTGAATTAATGGAATTCAGATACGAGTGTCCTTACCAGCCTGCTGAGCCTTCAGTTTGCCTTTCCAGGGATTTAAATGTTCTCCGTGGAATAAAATGTAAGCAAACTGAACAAAATTTTAAAATGGCAAGATGTTAACTGCCTCTGACATGCTGTGCTTCCTTAATTCAAAATAGCAGTTGGTGTGTATTTTTATTCAATTCCCTTCACATTCCCTACCCGTAAAAGTGCCCTCTTCATTTTATTTTCTCTTGTTTTAAAGCTTCAAATGATAACAGAGGACCATGAAGCTCTCCTAATAGAAATGTTGTCTTCCACATGTACTGTAGGATGCATGGTTTTAATACTTTACATCCCATACATTCCAAAAACATGCACCACTTTTGATCTAATTCAGGAAATACACTAGGCTGCTGTGCAGCCCAAATACATACAAATAGCACTGCAAAAATATTATTTGGGTAATTAGAACCTTTAATAAATGTCCTAATTTTTTAAGGTATCGACAGGAGACTTGGTACTATAAAAAGGGTGGTTTTCAAGTGATGATCTTTGCATTCATTAAATACCACATTACAAAGAACTCAGTAACTACAATAGCAATAGCTAATACAACTTTAGTATAGGTAGAGCAGAATCCAAACCCGGATTCTGATTCATGGAGAGTTTGCATTACGTTTTTGCATGCCATGTTTATGCTATTTAAGTTCATGTTTAGTAATATAAACCCCTGCTTTGCTATTTATGAAGGAACTCTCAAGCTGAGTCATTTGACTGTGAATCAAACTCAAGTATTCCAGCCTGTTCAGTAATGGCTTTCTTCTATACATAGGAACATTGTAGTCATAAGTCGTCCAAGGGCTGCTTCACGTGTGACTTTTTTCCATTCTATTAACTAGAAACCTCTTCAAGAATCTGTGCATGATCTGTGCAATACTCCAAGTTCTGGGTTGCCCCATTAGTATATAATGGCATATATAACTCAGATTCTTAGTTTAAAGTTGGGGTGGGGAGACAGAACAATCCTATTGGTTTTACTAGCACTAGGATCACTAGTAATTTGAATAGATTAAGAAAATAGAATGTTAGGAGTTAAATCAACTACACAAGTACATGTACTGAAATTATTTACTGATGATATTGTATTTACAAGTACCCAGCCTAGAAACTCTTTAACATTGTTGATGGACTATATATAACAATACAGTTTGGTGTCAGATTACCAAATTAATAAAGAGAAAACTCAAGTGTTGACATGGAATTTGACAGGATGAAAAGCAATATACATATCAAACAATAGACTATTTCTGCTTAGAATATTTCTGCTTAGAAGGTCAAATATTTTAAGTTGTTTTTTTTTTTTGCTAAAAATAACATTTATTTAAGAATAATTACTTAACAACCTGAAAAAGCATATTAACAGACATTTCTGGACAGAAAAAAATTAAATCTGTCTTGGTCAGTGAAAACTGGAGCTGTCAAAATGAACACCCTACCAAGATTAAATTTTCAAATGATTCCAGTATTTATTGAGAAAAAGATATTAAATGTTTGGCACAGGCAAGTAACGAAATATATGTGGTCCAATAAAAAGCCAAATATTAAATTTAAAAACTTGCAGGATTCAAGAGAATGAGGTAGTCTAGTGGCTCCAAATTTCAGACTATATTATCATGTTAGCTGTTTAACATGGATTTCAGAATGGATTATATTTCCCTATGATGCTTTTACTTCATAGAAGAGTTAGCTCTTCCAGAAGTGTTGCACAGAGTGACACACATAGAAATAAACAGCCTATAAGGGATTATGCATTTACTAAGTAACCTACTGAATGTTTGGGATAAATAAAGAGAAAGAATAAATATGGAATTTCCCTATTTTCTTTACTATTTTTATGAAAATGAAGGAACCAAGAAATTTTCTCAGTGGAGAGATAATTATTTGTTTATATTACAAAAGTTTATTGATAACAGGACAAAAATCTCTTGAGCATCTTAATACACAGTGCTTTTCTACATTTAATTGGTTTCAGTATTTTCAAATAAGCAGTGCATCAACAAAAGGATTACAGAACAAGGGACAATATTGAGAAGCTTGACCAGAATTGAAAATCTTATAACACATAATACTGATAATTTGTTAGGCATGATTTATAAATTATTACTGAAGTATGACTCAGAATCTGAACAAATCAAAGGTTGTATGTTTAAATGGATGCAGAATATGAATATAGTTATAGAGATGCAATAATGGGAATTTCAGTTGAAGAATATCAAATTTACTTTAAACATTATACTGTTGGTATATTATTCCAGTCTTAATTGCTAAAATGAATAATTATTTTTATAAAAATGTTGGAAATGTAAACAGCAAGTTAGATCCTTCTTTCATATGTTGTGGTAATTCTGTAAAGCCCAACAATATTGAAAAATTATTCACTGTAGACTGGAACAGATTTTGAAATCCCGTTGCAACCTGAGATATTTTGATTAAACATTACTAAACTATATATCCCTTCAAAAATTAACTGAATTGGCCTTGTATATGTTAGCAGCTGCAAAGATTTTATATGTCTTTTTTGAAGAAGATCATTAATTCCCTCTTTGGAAGAATGGCTAACTAAATTGTGGGAGTATGCCTTGATGTCTAGAATAACTTTGTATTTAAAAAGTAAATATGCAGAATTTAATTTTAATTGGAAACAATTCTTGGACTATAATTTTATACATGGAATTGTACTACATCCAAAATTTGGATTCTATAGTCCATATTTTAATGATGTATAATTTATAGTATTGGTGGAATGCATTATTCACTACCTGTAGGTTTCCTTCAGTGATTTGAACAATGTTAACCAAGCATTTTAAGCTTAAAGCTTAACTGGGATGCATGGATTTTGATTAGAAAATGGATATATAATATCTCATAAAACTATAAGCTTCTAATGATGTGTTGGAATATATTCGTTTGATTAAATTTCAGTTTTGCTGCTTATCCACCCATATTTCTATATCTGTACCCACTTTTCTTATTTGTACTACCCATTCTTTCAAAATGTATCATATGTTCATAAAAACCTGCATCAGGAGCAAACTGTATATTTTGTTATGGCCTGCTCTCTGAGGATGAAAAGAAAGGGGGAAAGAGGTTATCAGAGAATGAGCTGCTAGATAAAAAGACGAAAGGGAAGTGCCAGAAAGGTCTTACACACTTTTATCCCCAGTCCACATTAATCCCCACATACATTTCTCTTGTAGGAATATGGTCCTCATCAAGATTTCTTACCACTAATGTAGAGGGAAAATGTAGATGATCTTACATGTCAGTGCAAGTGATAGTGACATATGTGTCAGTAACACATATCTCTTGCTAGGGTCATGAAGTTAAACAGCATCTTCTCTTGGGAAGAGGCAGAAGCAACAAAGGGTTTGGATGTGGCTGAGATGCTTGAAAGCAGGGCAAGCGGGACAAGGTGTACATGCCATAAAAACAAGTCAGCTCAACCCAGATAATTAATCATTTCATGAAGTCATATTTAAATAAATAAGGAATAGCTTTGACTGTGACCTTCTGAATGATAAAATTGATGACTTAATCCAGCCTTTCCTCTGATATCATCTAGTATTCCTCCTCTAAATTATGGTTATTGTTTTAGTTTCCAGTAGCAGATTCTGTATTTTAATATCCCAAGAGAAGCAGCCCATAGAGGTCAATCCGAATCCTAAATAATTGCTTGCATTTTCCCAGACAAAAATATAAGGTAGAGAGCATTCATTTCAAGTGTAACATCCTTCATAATAATAGTATAAACAGCATGTTTTTATATTCATGGAAGCATGAGGGAATAGTGAAATCTCAAAAGGAAGGATTACATGAATGCCTCAGAAATCAAGTAGCTACTCTTCAAAGTTGCTGTAGTAATGTAATCCACTACAAGCAAAATATATAATTTGAAAATAGCATATTCCCTTTGTCCAGATACATGGAAAACAGAAACATCCAGAAAAAAATAATTGTCCATTTGACTATAATGCATACAGAATTGTGGTAAACTTTATGAGGAAAATTTCACCTGAATTTGTGGTCAGTTATTTATTCCTTTGGCTTAATTTGTTTTTTATTGTCTCAATAAATGTTTGAGGCACCCAATACTCATTCTCAATGTTTGAAACAATATAATTTCTCTGTAAAATTATAGGTGGCTCTCCTTTAGTGTGACTTAAACCCCACTGCTAAAATCCAGCAGGGAACAATAAGGAAATGAAAGGAACCAGGTTACTTACATTGGAGAGGCCAGGTCATTTGGATTAACTAGTTAAGGCAATCCTCAACAACATATTTGAAAAAAAAAAATCTTCATGTGAAGGAAAGCAGTTGAGTTTCTAGTTTGGGAGTAGCCACACAGCCATTCTCACAGACAAGCTGTTGTAATGGGATTTGAATGGCATTACCGTAAGGTGAGTCAACAACTAGCTAGCTAACATCACTCAGAGAGTCAGCATCAGGAGCTCTATGTAGAGTCAAAAAGGAATAAACAGTGAGATCCCACAGGGATCTGTCCTAGGCCCATTATTCACATTTTTATTAATTACTTGGATAAAGGGATTGATGGGATGCTTATCAGATTTGCAGATGACACCAGATTGGGAGATCTGACCAACAACCAGGATGATAGAATTAAATTGCAGTCTGGACAGATTGGACGACTGGGCTGAGAAGAACAATATGCTTTTCAACAGAGAGAGAGAGAAATGTAAAGTGTTACATTTGAGGAGGAAAAATATGAGGCATACATACAAAATGAGGGATTCATGGTTTGGAGAAGAACAAGCTGAACTTAAGCCATCAGTGTGAGAGATTGCTGCTAGAAGGGATAACCTGGTTTTGGGCTAGATTAGAAGCATTGTATCAATGACACATGATACAATTCACATTTCCAGAAGGATATTGACAAGTTGAAATAGGTTCAGAGTGTTGGAAAATGTGGGGTTTCAACCAAGCCTGTCTCACACGAGCACAAAGGGAGGGGCGGCTCTGCTGCGGCCTAGCTTTGCTGTTTTGTGTGGGAGGGGCTTGGATCCCGCTTTTTTCCTGTTTCCCTCATTTTCTTTCTCTTCTCCTCATGGCTCTCCACGAGGTAGGAATGAATCCTCTCTCCTCATGTTTTTTGTAGTAACCTTTAACGACCCCAACATTGGGTTACGGGCCCAGCGTTTCAGCCTAGGAGGTTTCTTTGGTCTTACAGCCAAGAAACTGCTTGCACATTTTAAAAAAGGCTCAGTTCAGTTTTTTCTTTTTCTCTCCTTTTAACAATGGAGAGGGAGGAGGGGCTTCCCCCCAACCCAAAGTTGAATGAAGATAATTTTTCAGCTTGGCTATACAGACTAAGGCTACGATTGGACTTTCAGAACAGCCTAGACTGTTTAGATTCTCCTCAACCACAACTAGGGGATTCTGAGGAAGCCAAGAGATTATGGGAATAGAACAAAAGGGCCATGATTTTAACTTCTGGTTCACTACCTGATCACAGACTGGCAGAAATAAAAGATCTTCCCACTACCAAAGAAATGATTGAGAACCTGAGGACATTATATTTAGAAAATGATCAGAAGATTATTTTGTTACTGAGGGAACTGATTGCATCTAGTTTTTTAGAAGATGAGGATATTAACGAGCATTTATTGAGAATGCAGTCTATCTTTGAAAGGCTGAGCACAATTCAAAATCTCATGAATGAAAGACTAAAAATGGCTTTTCTATTAAGCTCATTACCTGACAAATATTACCCTTTTGTAGCAGCACAGAATTTACAAGGGATGAATTTGTCTCAATTGTTTGGAGCAATTAGAAGTGAAGCAAAAAGACAGAAAAATGGTTTGTATTTCCATAAAAAGTCAACAAAAGACATGGGTTACCTGGCAGAAAAAGGGAAACGTGAGCAGAAGCCATTGATTGCTCATCAGCACAATAAATCCATTGTTTGTCATTCCTGCAATAAGCCAGGGCACATAGCTAGATTTTGTAAAAGTAGAGACAAAAAAGGATTTTTCAAAAGGAAGGCATTCCAAAGAAAATTTAGCTCTGCATACAGTTTTCAGAGCAGAAAATGCTCTTGGAGCTAATTCTAATGAAACCAAAAGTCAGTGGATCTTAGATTCAGGTGCAAGCCAACATCTTTGTGGGAACAGAGATAACTTTAGTGAACTGAATGAAGAGCCACAAGGGAACATTGCTCTTGCTGATGGGAATTCCATCTCAATAAGAGGAAAAGGCAAAATACCCTTGAGATGTTTTAATGGAGAAAAGTACAAAGACCTCATAGTGACAGATGCATATTATGTACCACGATTGACAACCAATTTGCTGAGTGTGTGATCATTAAACAGAAAAGGTTTCAATGTAATGTTTAAAGCCAATAGAACATGTGAAGTAACCAATGGTAGGCAGATTTATGTTACAGGCTTTGAGAAAAATGGAGTGTGCCAGGTGAACTGTGAACAGCTACTATCAGATGTCAGCCTCATCTGCCAACAGCAGCAGAGAAAGGAGGACATCAGCACCACCATATGGCACAAGTGGTTTGTACACAGGGACCTTGATGCAATTTTTAGAATGAAGAAGGAAAATATGGTAAGAGACCTTGAACTAAGCAATCACGAAAAATACCAGTCAGAGGAAAGGCAACAAGGCCTGTCATACCCAAACAAAGGGAAAGGTGTGCAACAAAACCACTTGAACTTATCCACACTGATTTATGTGGACTTCTTCAAACATCAGCAGGTGGAAACAAATACACAATATGTTTTATAGATGATTTTTCCAGGTATTGTATAACCTACCTGATGAAGGAAAAGTCCCAAACTGGGGATATGCTGAAGACATATGTTGCTGTGGTTAGGAATAAATTCAACCAGACCCCTCAAGCCCTTCAAAACGACAAAGGCGGTGAGTTCATTTCTAACACCATGCAGACATACCTAATACAACTAGGCATAGAGCACAGATTAACCACTCCTTACATGCCAGAGTGTAATGGAGTCACAGAACGAAAGAACAGATCATTGATGGACACGGTAAGGTGTATGCTGTTAGAGGCAGATCTACCTGACAAATACTGGGCAGATGCTGTTATCACAGCTACATACTTGCAAAATAGATTGCCAACCAGAGCCAATAAGGTAACGCCTTTTGAGCTTTGGCATGAGTGAAAACCAAGTGTCAAACATTTAAGAGTATTTGAATCTAAGGCCTATGCCCATGTACCAAAAGAAAGGAGATCCAAACTAGGCCCTAGAACTGAAGAAGGGGTCATGACTGGCTACGCTTCAGGAAGCAAGGGATACAGAATCCTGAACCCAAAGACAGGAAGAGTAAGTGTATGCAGAGTGGTATACTTTGATGAGAGGGGGAGAGGCTACTGCACTCAGGTGGATAATGACTGTGGAGAAACCAGCAGCAGCAGCAGCAGTTACTAGCCTGAGATGTTCAGCCTGACACCAGAAGACACAACCACACCAACCCAGAGGGAGATGGAAGTCCAGGAAGAGACTCCATCAGAGACAGATGATGAGGCCGAGGATGCAGAAGAGGGTGAACCACCAGTTATTGCTCCTGAACCTGCTCTGAGACACTCATCACGACCCAACAAAGGAGTTCCAGCTGACAGACTTACCTACCTCGCAAGGTCGTCGCTACCAAGCAAACCTGCATCGTGGAATGAGGTGCTGCAAATGCCAGCAGATGAGGCAAATAAGTGGAAAAGGGCAGCACAGGAGGAGCTAGATGCTCTGTACAAAAACAAAACATGGACTTTAACTTAACTACCGAAAGGCAAGAAGGCCATAGGTTGTAAGTGGGTGTTCGAGGCAGAACAAGACAAGAATGGCGAAGTACAAAGGTACAAGGCCGGATTGGTAGCAAAAGGCTACTCACAGAAATATGGACAGGACTATGATGTTTTGTTCCTGTTGTGAAACACACCACAATTAGAATGCTTCTAAGTCTAGCAGCATCCAGGAACATGGACGTCTAACACTTAGATGTTAAAACTGCATTTTTACATGGAGAGATAGAAGAAGAACTTTACATGACATAGCCTCCAGGCTTCACTAATCTCAATACCAAGCATCTTGTTTGCAAGCTTCAGAAGGGGATTTGTGGCCTGAAGCAGGCAGCCAGAGTGTGGAACAAGAAGTTAAACCAAATACTTCTTGACCAGGGTTTCATTCAAGGAAAAGCTGATCCCTGCCTATACACAAGACACAGAAATGGGAGGGATGTGTATATACTTTGTTATGTGGATGATTTAATGATTTGCCACAATAACAAGAGGGACTTTAATGATATTGTTTCTCAACTAAATAGAGAAGTAGAAGTGAAGCATCTGGGCAATGCCAGCTACTACTTAGGAATACAGATCAAGAGAGAAGAAGATAGGAGCTTTCTTCTAAGTCAGAACCAAAAGATTCTAGAACTGTTGGAAAGCTTAGGATTGCAAAATGGCAATCCTGTGCCTACACCGATGGAGACAGCTTTCCACAAGCAACAGGAACCCAGCGATCTCCTACCAGAGAACAACGAATATAGAAGTGCGATAGGAAAATTGTTGTATCTAGCCACCACCAGTAGACCAGACATTGCAGCTGCAGTAGACATTCTATGCAGAAAGACAAGCATGCCCACACAGAGAGACTGGACTGGTGTCAAGAGGGTGGGAAGGTACCTAAAGGGGACCATGTACCTAAAACTAAAACTGCCAGCCACTGAGAATCCTAGACTAGTGGGATTCACAGATGCAGACTGGGCAGAAAACATTGCTGACTGTAAGTCCGCTAGTGGCTATGTATTTTTCTATGGGGGTGGAACAGTGAGCTGGGGAAGTCACAAGCAAAGCACAATAGCACAGTCTTCTGCAGAAGCAGAGTATGTGGCAGCAACAGATGCATGTAATGAGACTATGTGACTTAGATTATGGCTTGCAGACATGGGTATAGACGAACCAACCCCTATACAAATCTTTGAAGACAATCAGAGTTGCATCAGACTTTCACAGTCAGAGAAGGTAGGTGGGAGAACTAAGCAAATTGATGTAAAGCATCATGTGGTGAGAGAGTTGGAACAACAAGGGTTAATCAAACTAGGCTCCTGTCCCACAGGAAACATGACAGCGGACATCTTCACGAAGCCGTTGTCGAGAACCAGTTATCAGGAACTAAGAGAAAAATTAAATATTGTAGGACACGGAGACATGCAAGGTTGAATAGAAGGGGTGTTGGAAAATATGAGGTTTCAACCAAGCCTGTCTCACACGAGCACAAAGGGAGGGGCGGCTCCGCTGCGGCCTAGCTTTGCTGTTTTGTGTGGGAGGGGCTTGGATCCTGCCTTTTTCCTATTTCCCTCATTTTCTTTCTCTTCTCCTCATGGCTCTCCACAAGGTAGGACTGAATCCTCTCTCCTCCTCATGGTTTTTGAATTAACATTTCAGAACCCCAACACAGAGGAGGGTGACAAGGAAGATATGCGACCTGAGAACATGCCCTACAAGACCAGGCTGAAGGAACTTGGGATGTTTAGTCTGGAGAGGAGAAGACTGAGGGGAGACATAATAGGTATATCAGAGGGTTCCATAAGGGTGATGGTTAGGATCTGCTTTTCATTGTTACAGAAACCAAGACCAGAAATAATGGGTATAAGCTGCAGCTACCTAGTTTTCATTTTAATGTAAGAAAGACACTTCCTGAGTCTATGACCTATGCAGTAGTGGAAGAGTCTATCTAAGAAGTTGTGGGTTCTCCATCTCTGGAGGTTTTTCAGAAGACTCTTTAGTATGATTTAATTGCTTTTTCTGCATGTTGCAGAAGGTTCAACTAGATGATGCTTGTGGCACCTTCCAACTCCACAATTCTATAATTCTGATTTTCTGGTCATGTCTTGAGGTGAGGGTATAGGTTGCATGCAAACAATGGTATTGCAGTATCCATTAAAAAAAAGCATAGTGAATTACAAATACATCTTTGTGGGAGAAAAAAACATTTTAAATCTTGGATTTTAAACAGGTTTTGTAAGTTTGTGAGATGCTATTGAACTGATATCATTTATCAGAAAGCATATAATTTATTAGAAAAATATACATTTTAAGCCTTCTGCGCTCCTTTTTCAGAAAAAAAGAAAAATTATGGATTAAAGTTCTGTATAAAGAAGGAATAACAAAAGAAATGAATTCACATTTTGCAAGCATATTTTGACCATTATCACCTAACAGGTAGTCCTTGGTTTATGACAGCAATTGGGAATGGAATAGCCGTTGCTAGTGATGCGGTCATAAAACCAATGTCACCGTGCTGCTTAGCTATGGCAGTTCCAGCAGTCCTGGTTGCTGTTGTTAAGCAAGGACCTCATGTGACCATGACTTCTGACTTTCTGCCGGCTTCCCGATTGACTTTGCTTGTAGGAAGACAGCAGGGAATGTTGGAAATCGCGATCAGGTGACCGTGGCTCACTGTGACATCATAATTGCAAGCCGGGCACCAAGCTGAACAAATGGAGATAAGCCAAGGGCTACTGTATATGCATACTTCCAGGGTTTTTTTTTTTTTTAGTCATTTCAATAGGGATTGAATTGG
Organism: Liasis olivaceus; assembly: GCA_030867105.1. Taxonomy (NCBI): domain Eukaryota; kingdom Metazoa; phylum Chordata; class Lepidosauria; order Squamata; family Pythonidae; genus Liasis; species Liasis olivaceus. The sequence goes on along the minus strand of CM061348.1, from coordinate 43,682,111 downwards.
CCCCAAAGTATCATCCTTGTTTCTGTAGTAGAAAAAAACCATGTCAGTTCTTGCTGTGTTTTAAAAGATGTTGATTGTTTGTAACCAGTATTTGACAAAGTTCCTTATGTGTTTTTCATAGGATATCTATTTTCATTATTTCATGCTTGGGTAATGAATAGCAAAAATCAGTGTGGCTGCTGATATTAATAAGGTAGATCAACTTTTCTTGCTGATCTGCAGGACATAACAGCTAGCTGTCGGTGGTGTGTCATTCCTTGATGGCTTGGTATTGGGACACATTGTTAAACTGTGACAATGACTGGAGAAGGGAAATAAGGAATCTTTATATATTTTGGCCTTATAATAATCAAATATAGGAATTTATTTATTTGATTTATATCCCTCCTTTATTTTGTACAACTGAAGGTGATATATATAATGCTTCTTCTTCCCATGTTCCCCACAACAACAACCCTGTGAGAGGGGTTATGCTGTGAGAGAATCACTGGCCCAACTTTCATGCCTAAGAGAGGACCAGAACTCATAGTTTTCTGGTTTTTAGTTCAACTACACCAAACTTAATTACTACACCAAACTGGCTCTCCAAATGTGAAGTATTTTTTTCAATTTTCTCTTTAGCGATATAAAATAATTGTTTCTCATGATGTTTAGTTTGTAGATCCTGCCTACAAAGATCCATTAAAATGACCCACCCATGGAATCTTAGAGAATACAAATGATTCCTGAATGCTCTAAAGATTTCTTGGTTAGAAGGACTAGGGATATATTTTGATCTTTTTCACTTTATGGAATAATAATTTATTGTAAACCACTTCTTTATTTTTATGTGAATCGGTATACAAATGTTTCAAATAAAAAAACCTAACAAAATATAAGATCAACTCAATTGCCCTTAAACATTTATTTAGACTATGGAACCCATAATGCCCTCAGAGCTTGGACTATCTTCAGCTGATGAAAAGGACTGAAAGATGGCTAGAGTACAGGTGACATATGTCTAAAGATGAGTGCTACTGAGCACAAGTGAGAGCCTATCATGCCTGTTATTGTAACAGAGAAACACAAAGATAATTCCACTGTTGCAACCTTGAGATACCATCAAATGGAAGTGCTTTAGGTGGTGAAAGAGCTTCTGGGCAGTGGTCAGGAATGAAAACCCTTCAAACCTTCCCTCCCCCTCCCCCCGCCCCTGATGAATTAGTACTAAACAATTGGAAGAGAAGGTGATTCACATCTGTGTAAAACCTGATGTCACAATTAAGGCAGTATTTGCAAAAATGTTTAGAGCACCAACTGGTCATGTTTGGGAGAATCAATTTCAGTTTTTGAGGGTATGGACATGACACTTGTATCTGTATTGCCTACTATATATAGTCCTTCCCTATCTTGGCAATTAAGGTGTAGAACTACAACTCTAATGCAAATATCCCATTATTGGGCAAGGTATTTGAGACTATAGTGGCTAATCGGCTTCATGCATTCTTGGAGGACATGAATGATCAGGTTTGGTTTGGGCATTGCAACTTCTTTGCCCTTACAGGTTATGTTTTCCAGGAAAAAGATGGGGAGTGTAACTTTATTGAACTTCCTGAATACTTGGTGGTTTTTTGACCTTCCACTGACCATCCTGCTAATTATATGGGGCTGTAATAGGAGTCCCAGTTCTTCACTGGCTCTTATTCTACCTTCAGAGGTCAATTCCAGGATTGCTCCACAGGGCAGCTTTTGGGAGCTTTTGCTTAGCCCTGTAGTTGCTAGGCTGTGGAATACTGCAATAATTCATCTTGTTGTTTAACATCTATATGAAGAGTGAAGAAGTTGAGACTGAATATCACTAGTACACCAAACTTAGGATTTTTTTTTTCCCTGTCATCAGAGTCAGATGAGGTGGTTCAAGTATTGGACCAGTATCTGGATGCTGTGACAGTCCTAATGAGGGCCAGTAAACTGAAGTTAATGGCCAATAAACTGGAACTTAATAATAACTCAATAAACACCAGATTGGTGGATATCAGATTACTGCATGTATCTCTGAGCTACTTGGATTCAGGAAATAGTACATTAGTTTGCAAGGTAGTGTCTACATTAAATAACTTAGCTTTCATAGAATAGCATAAGTATATTCGAGATAAAACTAACTTTGGTTGCATTTGTGTCATACTTGCCAAAATATGCCAAAACCGATTGGTAGTGGTATTATTGTTAGCACAGAATGCTGCATGTAGCATGGTAAGACTAATGCTGGTAACCTGCACCTTTTCTATCTTACTAGAATATGCTATGTGAAAGTTCACCAAAGCCATGGTAAATAGCAGAGATAAAGATCTATGGGCCCAGCTGCTGACTACCTTGGCATATGAAAGACTGCAATTTAGAATGTAAGCAGATTCAATCATAAAAAGTGTGAATTAACCAGTGAAAGGAAAAGGGGAAAAATAGAAATGTTGCAAGTCTATGACTATGAAAGAGGAAAGATGCATGAGTGTGAAGTTGAGTTGATGAATACATGCAGAGAATTGAAGGTACAGATTTAATTATGAACAGGAAGGCTAAAATATATGACAGTAAGTATGAATTAGGGTCATCTAGATTGTTGTGGGTGGGTATGAAGTTTGGAAACCATAGGTTAGTGATAGTTGCATCTTACACTCCAGTGAATGGTGAAAATGGAAAGAACTAGAGATGGGTTTGGGGAAAACTTGTGCAACATCCTAAATAAATGAGATTCAGGAAGGAAAATATTCTATTTGTTGACATGAATGACAGAGTGGAAACAAGACGAGTACAGAAAAGTTATTGGGTCACCTGGAGTCCTAAGAATAAGTAAGAATGGTGACTGTTCATGACCATTAGCTTAGAAAAAGGTTGGCCTCTTTCAACTATATTGTTTAAGTTTAAGGCTATTTATATGCTGTATACACATGGCAAAGGAATGAATATAAATTTAAAAGCATGATTGATTTTATTGTTTTTGATGAAGGATTATGATGTCTAAGAGGAAGGATTAAGTAGAACTACTGAATGGTACAAGAATAATGTCTGCTTCTGAATGTGGGACAGAATCTTTTTAGTAGAATCAAGAGGTGATATTGGGAAAGAATGAGCAAGAAAAGAAAATAAGAAACTAGAGTAAAAGTAGAATGACTGCAGGAAAAAAGTACAAGATACAAAATACAAGATACAAAAATATTAAAACATAAATTAATCAGCTATCAAAAATGGAAAGTAGACACAAGGAAAGGAGATGTGGAAGCTGCTTGAAAAAAAATGTTACAGTGTGCCACAGAAGTGTCAGTGGAAATTATGTCAGTAGAAATTATGAAAAAGGATGATTGCTGGAATGATGAAGTGAAAGACACTATGGATTAGAGAAAACAATAGAGGATGATTGCTGTAAAAAATGAGGATGAAAGAAACATATTGTATAATGTGTATAGAGAGAAAGAATTGCAAAAAATGTAATCAAAGAGAACAAGGAATAGTTAAGATTTAAAAATGCAGAGAATAATGCAGAGCTGTTTTGATGGAAATAAAATTTAGTTTTGGAAGGTTATGGAAAAGTCTAAACAATGAGCAACCAACAGAGTGCCTGAAAGTTAAAAAGGGATTAAATTATTTGGGATGAAACTGAAATGAGGGATTACCAGAAGGTGTTAAGAGATTTGTATGGTTATGTTCATGAGATGTTGGAGAGTGAAATTGAAATAGCTATAAATGTTAGTGTTAGAGAACGTTCAAAAATGGTAAGGATGAAAATGTAGCTAATGTACCATATTTTTCTGACTATAAGATGATACTTTTTTCTAAAATCCTTACCCTAAAAATTGAAGGGTGTCTTATTCAAGGAAGTCAGCCAAGGAGAGAACCACGCGGTGGCAAAACTGCCCATACTTTGTCTCTGCAGGCAGGCTTCCTCCTATTGCTAGCCTCCAATCACGAGTGAAATAGCTCCCAAACAGACTTCCTCCAATCACGAGCCTTATGTAACTGATGTCAGCTGATGCTGAACAAACCAATTAGAGAAGGCTGTTTGCAGAGAGAAGCTATTGGCAGTTTCACTCGTGCTTGAATGTAATCAGTTATGCAAAAGAGCATGGAAACAGAGCTGCAGAGAGACGGTTTGGACCTCCTCCCACCGAGTGTATCAGGTCAATGTTAACTAATTACTAAATAAAAATGTGTTCTGCACTATCTTTAAAATATTGATTTCTTAATTTGGGGTTGGAAAAATGGGGGTCGTCTTGTACATGGGGGCGTCTTATTGACGGAAAAATACGGTAACTGGAGAAATGTTGAAAAATGGCTGTGATTTCAGAATGGAGTAGCTGTGTAAGTTGTTTAACATGTGTGTGACAGGCATGACTCATAGTTGGAAAAGTGCTGTTATTTGCTGTTCAAAGTGAAAGATAGTATTAATAAATGCAGAAACTACAGGGGAATTGGTTTGATAAGTGTGCCCGGGAAGTGTTAGGTAGAAGTTTAACTGAAAAGTTATAAGCGGTGTCAGTGAGCAACTTGAAGAATGTAGTATGGCTTTATGCCAGGTAGGAAGTATGCAGACTAGTTTTTTGCTCTTCAGTGGGTTTAAAAACACTTGAATGTGGAAAAGAAAGTTCATTGTTCATTTATTTATTCATGGAATATTTTGCACATTTATGGAAGTGAAGGTTGATTGCTGAATGTGATAAGAGTGGTTATGAGAGAAGTAAAATATATGTGGAGAGCCAGTTTGGTGTAGCGGTTAAGCATCAGGCCAGAAACTGGGAGACTGAGTTCTAGTCCCGGCTTAGGCACAAAACCAGCTGGATGAACTTGGCCTAGTCACTCTCTCTCAGCCCTAGGAAACCACTTCTGAAATCTTGCCAAGAAAACTGCTGGGACTAGTCCAGGCAGTTGCCAGGAGTCAACACTAACTTGAAGGCACATGTGCACATGCGCGCGCACACACACACACACAAACAAATGCACACACATAAAGTATGTGTGAGAATAAGTGTAATGCCTAGTAAAGAGTTCAACATTGAGCAGGGAATAAGATTAAATTCCATCAAGTTGTTTTTGACTCCTAGCAACCACATAGATTTTTTCCATGACGATCTGTCCCTAACCTCTATTTTCAAGTCTCCCAATGGTGTACTCATTGTCACTGAAACTGAGTCCATCCACCTTTGCTGCTGGTCTTCCTCTTCTTCTCTTTCCCTCCAGCTTTTCCAGCATTAGAGTCTTTTCCAGAAATCTGGGTCTTCACATAATGTATTTGAATGGGAATAAGATAAGCCTGTGGTATTTGTTTAATGTACCTATGTTGTTTAATGTATCTATAGTTGTTTAATTTATCTATGGATAATGTATAAAGAATACTTGTAATGGTGTGTCTGGTTGAGAACATGAATGTGGGATGCTTTTGTTTGCAGATGTTATTGATGGCTGACAACCTAAATAATTTGCAGTAAATGTTAGATGGATTATGTGATGCAATGAGAAGTACGGATCTGAAGATTAGTGTATTAAAAGTAGTTGTGTTTGACACAAAATCATAGTGTAAATAATTGCAAATTATGCCTCAATAGTGAAAAAACAGAATAAGTAGATGAATTTGTTACCTTAGTAAGGTGTTTACTAAAGACAAAATGGATGGAGATATTCTAAGACATGCAAATGCTAGTAGAAAGGTAGCAGCTAATGTGTGGTCTGGTTTGGGGGAATGAATGATTGTTGAAAGTAATGAAAATGGTTGTGAATAAGAGTGTGCTTCTGCCCATTTTGTTATATGGAAGTGAAATCTGGGTATGTTGGAATAAACATAAATTTTGAAAGCAAAGGGCACATATTATTTCATGTTCTTGGCTACTGTACCTCTTTAGAAATCAAGCTTCTTCCAGAGTTTCTTTACCAAGACTTATTGAAACAGAATAGGATAAGGATAGTTTCTTGGCAGATATTCCTGGTTCCAATCTCTGTCATTCAGGCTGTTCTGGACTTTCCACATTGGAAGGGTGCCATGATGGGTATATATGTATGTAATCCTTCCAAAAGCCTGTCAAGAAACTCAGTATTAATAGTAGTAGCATTATCTCCAAAACTGCCTACTGTGAACTTAGTCTGGGAAAATGTATTATGACAAAGGCCACCTACTAATAAGAGAGAACCAGGAAAAGGACTGACTTCCTTATTTATATACTGCCTTCTCATCCTACTTTTCAGACAATTGATGTCTCCTTAAAGTGGCTCACATCACTTAAAAGAAAACACAGGCGTGCAAGGATCCCAGTCTAAAAAGACAACCATACAGAGTTTGAGAAAAAGGAGAAGTGGAGAGGAAGGAGATCAATTCTTTAAAGCCAGATAAAGTAGTGAACAATAGGCTGACAGCTCTTATTTTAATAGCAATTTGCAGTGGGGTTTTTTTTGGCTGGTAGATGGGACCAAATTGCTGTGGCCAATGGAAGAGTTCAGAAAGAACATTGCTTCAACTCTATCCTCTGTCACAATGCATTTCTTTGCCAAAGTAGCTATTATCTGTTCTGTTCCTCCCTCGTTCCCTGTATATCATTTTAGAGCCTGGCTGACTTTAATGGTATAGAGAATACAAGTTGAGTGGGGATAACCAAACACAGGTGTGATGCAGTACTTCCCTCAAATAAATTCAGCTTAGAAGGAAAATTCTTCGCATGTTAAGCAGGCCAATACCTTGATATAAGTAAGACTTTACATTCTTTATTCGGGGTTTGATTTGATTTTATTATAGCTTTAGGCCAACATAAGTAGGTCAAGCTCAACTCCCACTGACTTTGTGGACACATCCAAATAGCTTTCTTGGCAACAGTAGTGAAATGGTTTGTCCTAGTCCTCTTCTGGGATATCTTAATATAGGGATGTCCAAAATACCCTATTTAAATCACAAAACTTTGTGAAACACGTTGTTTTAAGTACATATGTTTGACTTTAATTGAAGATAGGCTGTTTCATTTCATTTCATTTCATATATACAATTCATAGGAAAATAAAGCAAAAGACCAAAAAGAGATCATGAGCAGCCCTAACATATAAACCAAAAAAGATGCCATCCAACAAGGGCTTAACCTTCTCCTGTCCAAAAGCCTGGGAGAATAGCCACGTCTTTAACAGCTTCCTAAATGTCAACAGGTAAATAAGTATCAGAATAAAGGCACTATAAACTGGAAGCCAGACAAAATTAACCGATGTAAAATGCAAAGTAACTACTAGGCTGACTGGTCTGTTCAATTTAATAGTTATTTTATAAATGAATCATAGAAGCAATAACAAAAAAACATGCCCGTTTTTCAGAAATTGCTGGAATCTACTCTGATAAAAAGAAAGATACATAAAAGTCATTGGACCTGCCTGGCACATTCACTAGAATGGAATTAGAACAGAGCAGTTATCTCTGTAGTCTAAGCAACACAAAAGAATGTTCTAGGCTTTAATGAACATGAGAGTTAATACATTACCCTTCTCTATCATTATACCAACAAATTCATAAGAAGAGGGGCACTGTTTTTTATATGCACTCCATTCTACTAGGACTGCCTTCCTTTCTCATGCACACAAAAGAAAATTGAAGACATGTTGGATAGGGAGGTGTTTTTTCAAACACATTCCTACTCATTGTGACTGAATTATTATATTTTTTTAAACTTTTGTATGTCTGCCATAGTTGGAGAGCTAGAACAGCTGCATTGTACCTTTGTTGTCTTCCAAGTCAAAGCAGAAAAAGGAATTACATGCTCCACAGCTGGCTGGCTCTATCAGCCACACAGTTTGGTTCCTTATTTGAACTAAGTAGGATAGGCAAGTTGGTACTCTCCAGATGTTTTGAACTACAGTGTCCAAAATCCTAGACACTGGCCATGTTGAAATTTACATGAATTGTAGCCTTAATTATGTTGAAGGGTAACACCCATATATCATAACAGTTTGTTCAGGTAACTAAAAACTGGCCTGACAGCTTCAGGAGCCATTCCAAAATCTGTGATTACCTTTTTGGTCAATTCAAAGTTACAAAACAGTGGAAAAAAATTTGTGCTCTCCAGAATTCTTCATCAGAAGACATGGTAACCAAAGCAGTAAATTATGGAGGAAGAGAACGTGGCTGGAGTTAAATCCATGATATCTGTATTTAATCATAGCTTTAAGGTGAAAGTAAGAGGAAAGTGCAGGCATTCCGATTATTTCCAACTGTGTGCAGGAGTAGTTTTAAATTGCTCCTAGGACTGCTGGTTGAATAAACAAATAATACTTTATCCCTTAACTGTGAAAATAGAAAATACAGAAAATACAACATCCAGAACCTCCACACTAACTTGGAATCCACAGGTGATTTGATAGATGGAAGAAGAATTTTGTAGGTTTTCTTTTGCTGCATGGTAGAGGCCAGGCTGCTTGTTCAGCAGTGCATGTAGTTTTGTGCAATGTTTCTCAGCAGAAAATTAAAAAAAAACTTTACTGCATTATTTGAAAATGATTTGGATTGGTTATAGTTTGGCTGAATATAAATATCTAAATGGCATTTTGGCAGGACATCAAGGTTTTGAGTATTACAAAATGTGCTGTTTGTGGCTTGGTGGTAAAGAGGTTCTAATATCCCTTCCCAAATGCCTGTTTTGGGACTGGCAGTAATATAATGTGCATGTTTTTAGGTCAGGCTTATAAACTCACTATGAGATTCACAGCTATCTTGGTTCAGAGTAGGAATGGAAGATAATTATTATTTATAATTATTAATCATTGCTGAGATATCACTGAAAGAAATTGCCATAGGAGCCATGAAATAAGGAGAAATTCCAAATTATAAGCCAGTTTTGTATAGGAAAGTGCAGCCCATCCACAACCAATGAGCTTGATTTTTCCTCCTCTGACTGGAACCACCCACTTAGGAAGGGGGAAAATTGCTGCAAGACAGTGTTCCCACTTTCATCCCTCAGAGATGCTCCAAAAGGATATTATGTTCAATGGTATTGAAGACTACTGAGAGATCAAGTAACACAAGGAGGGTTGCACTCCCCATATTCTTGTCTTGCCAGTGGTCATCCAGAAGTTTAATCTCAGTGTCTTACTTGGTAACCGAAGCCTCAATTTAGATGTTCCAGATAACATGTTTCTTCCAGGGTTCTGTGCAACTGCAGCCTCCCGTCTTTTCAGCAATTTTTACTAGAAAGGGAAGGTTGGAGACTGGTTTATAAGTATCCAGAATTTCTAGGTCAAGTGATGGCTACCTTCTTCAAGGCAGATAGCATCAGCCTCTCTCTCAAGAATCAGCTGCTAGTCACCTCCTTGGATCCTTTCACCCACCAGAAAGGACAGAGGTCCAGACTGCTATAAGTGGCAGAGCTGGTATTGCAGAGATCTTTGCCCACTTTCTCAGAACTTAAAAGTTCAAACTCCTTCCAGGTAGGAGATGCAGTCTTGGTCAGCTCATCAGGATTTGCCCATCTGGGGTCCAGCTCCAGGTGAAACCAAACGATTTTATTCTCCAGATGGTGTAGAGAATTCTTCACAGCAGCCCAACACATGTTCTTCTAGCCCATCCTTCTGTAATAGGATCTTGGTTACAAAAAGCTGGGAGAGCAGAAAGTAGTGACATTATTGAAATATATGTAGAACACAGTGTTTGTTCTATGATAGAAGTCCATATTGAAGACAATAGTCCACAAAGAGAGCCTAATCAGTCCTCTGTCCGAGCTTTGACAAAACCTAAACTAGCTTAACTTCAAGGGCTGTGCTATTGTAGTTTCTTCAGTCTATACCTTGAAATTCTATTTGGATACTGCAATCCAGGAAGCGTAGCCTTTCTCGATGGGGTTGCTGCAGAACCCTAGCAGGTTGTGATTCAGCTGCCGGCCTGTCACTTTGCTGTTGTTGTAAAAGTTCTACAACATGGATTGTGTAGGTTAGAAGTTTTTGTATTTTTTGCAATTTTTATGCTGGGGTTCCTTGAGACCTGAAAGTTATTTTAAGGATTCCTCTAGGATAAAAAGGTTGAGAAAGGCTATTGTAGCTCATAATATTATGAAGTTAGGTGTAAGTTTATGAGAGCAATTTAAGAACAGGGTGAGCAACCTCTCACTTCCAGGACTCTTTTTGTGGCCTGCATTGCTTCCTCTAACTATACCACCACATTTTAGTTTCCTGCTATTCTTGAGGCAAAAAAGTATATTAAAACTATAATGTTAACATAAGGTAGGCTTAAACTCCGGGAGGCAGTGAAGGACAGGAAGGCCTGGCACAATATGATTCATGGGGTCACAAAGAGTCAGACACAACTTAACAACTGAACAACAAAGGCTTGATACAAATCTCACTCTCTCCCCAAACTAAAAATAAGGCCACAGACTCTCAGTTCCATATACTTACACGCTTACAACAGCCCTCACCCCCACCCCAACAAAAAGATTAAATGTGCCTGCTGGCCAATGAATATCTGCTTATCCCTGCCTTAGATGATAAGTGATTAACATAATTTCCTCTATGAGTCATGTCTTCACTGCTTTGGGTAGTTCTGTGTGCTTTCCCATGATGAGCAAAAACAGAGTAAATGAAAATAAAAACATGTTTCACTTTCATATTTTTCTTTTTAAAAGAGCTATATTCTTTTAAAGTAACTAGTTAAAGAATAGGAAACAGATGAATTATTGAGCTGTTATTACCATGGACAAATATAAACAATGTTTGGGGATTAATTCTTCTAAAAATGTTCATAATGAACTGGAGTTCAGGTTGAGCGTTAAGGTGGCCAAGTTTATAGATGACACCAACTTATTGATCCCGAGGAAAGGTTATTAAAGGAGGAAGAATTGTTCAATGTAAGCAAATGCAAAAAAACCCTAACTTCACATATATTGTACTTTGAAAGCTGAGCTGGCAATGACTGATAAGGAAAGGGATCTTGTGGATATCTCTGTGAAAATGATACACAGTTTTGGTTAGAAAATAAAATTCCTTTTGGTAGGTGTCTGTTAGATGTGCTTATTTTCACTGCTTATTCAGTATATGTTTTAGATAATATTTCTTCCTATATTTTAAGTAGTTTCTTATCATGTAAAATAATCTGCAAGAACTGGTATATTGTAGTTATATGATATTGATGTGTAATCATGAATTTGGGCTCCAATATTCATATCAAGAAAAAAGTTCTCAGTCTTTATGGAATAGGCCTTCTTTGTTGTAGGTCTCGTATGACCTACACTTTGTGTAAAGGTTGAAGGTTGTGGTTTAACTTCTCTTGTTCTTGCGTATCATGTAGATTCAGACTGTGGAAAGACTGAATACCCAGGACCATTAGAGCTTTTACTTATTCGACCTTCATGCATGAAATAGTTTTCCTTTAAAATATTTTCCCCTTTATCAGTTATTCATTGAAGAGTCTCTTTGCATCTGTAGCATTTTGAAGGGTAGCTATTATTTTACCATTTTAATTTTCCCAGCTGTTCAAATAATTGTTTTAACCTCTCCATGCCTGAAAGCTTAATGCTTTTTGCATCTCCATTGGTCTGTACTGAAATGGTTGCATTTCATTTTTATAGTGCAGGAGAATACTTTTTTTCCCCATACCTCTCTACCTTGCAGAATAAATTAAAAAATTCTCTCTTCTTCTGAGATTGTTAGTTAGTCTATACCTAGACTGGGGTAATTAGAAGTCTCATTTCAGATTGAAGCATATTATTTGATTTTAATTTCTGCCTTGCCTGGATCTGAAACATCTGTATTGGGTATTAATTGATTATGTGCCATCAGGTCAGTGTCATCTCTTAGTGACCACCTAAATAGATTTTCTCCATGTGACAATCTGTCCCCAGCCTGATCCTTCAGCTCTTCCAATAGTGCACTCATCACACATGTAATTGAATCAAATTCACTTTGCTGCTGGTCATCCTCTTCTCATTCGTTCCACCTTTCCTAGCATTACAGACTTCTCAAAGAGCTTGGTCTTCACATAATGTGTCCAAAGTAGGATAATTTGAGCCTGGTCATTTGTGCCTCAAGTGAGAACTCTGAATTGATTTGGTCAATGATCTATTTGTTTTCTTAGTATTCTCAAAAGTCTTCTCCAGCACCAACATTCAAAAGCATCAATACTTTTTCTATCCTGTTTCTTCAGAGTCAAGCTTTTATTTCCATAGAGTGTCAGGGTGAAAACGATTGCCTACACAATTATAATTTTTATAGGTGTAGACCCATCATGGCATCTGAATATTTTTTAAAGGTCTTCATGGCTACTCTACAACATATTTCTTGACTCCTGGTTCCTCTACTGCTGATAGTTGATCCCAGAAGGCACAAGCTATCCACCACTTCAATATCTTCATTGTTAATTCTAAGGCTAGTTGCTGTACCCATTATCATTAGTTTGGTCTTCTTTACATTTAAACTTAGTTGCATTTTTTCACTGTGCTCCTTGACTTTCATTATTAGAGCTTGCAGATCATTTACGTTTTCAGCTATCAGAGTATATCATCAGCATAGACCAGGTTATTGATGTTCTTTCTCCAGTTCCAAAACATGCTCATCTTCTTCCAATCCAGTTTCCCTTAATATATATTCCACATATAGGTTGAATAAGTAAGGAGAGAGTATATAGTCTTGTAGCACTCCTTTGCCAACTTGGAGCCAATTTGTTTTACCGTGTTGTGCCTATATTGTGGCTTCTTGATGTATGTATAGGTTTTCCATGAGGACAGTGAGATGTTCTGGGACTCCCATTTTCCTAAGCACATTCCACAGCTTGATATGATTGACATAATCAAAGCCCTATCTATAATCAATGAAGCACACAGAGACTTCTTTTTGGTATTCTTTGGCTTTCTCAGTTGTCCAGTGTGCATCAGCAATAATGTCTCTTGTTCTTTGGTCTTTTCTAAAGCCACATTGAACATTGGCATCTCCCTTTCCATGTAGGTCCCTAATCTGCATTGGACAATCCTAAACATTATTTTGCTAGCATGTGAAATTAAGGATATTAAACAATAGTTTACACACTCTGTTAAGTTTCCTTTCTTTGGTATTGGTATATAGATTGACCTCTTCCAATCTGTTTGTCATTGCGTTGTTCTCCAGATTTGCTGGGATAGTTGGGTTAGAACCTTTACTGATTTTCTTCTGTTGCCTGCTGTAGTTCTGTAGATATTCAGTCAATTCCTGTAACCTCTGACTTGGTAATCTAACTTCATTTTCTAGTGTTAGAGGCTCTTGTAAATAGGAAATATCTTCTAAGATACCTTGGATGTTGACATTTCTACTGTACAGAATTTCAGTACATTCCTTCCAAATTTGTTTGATCTTCTTTGAATTGGTTACTGTTTGTCCACTGACATACTTTAGCATACCAGCTTGAGGTTTATTTATTTATCACATTTATAGAGCTGCCCATCTCACACAAAGTGACTCTGGGTGGCGTACAACAATTGAATAAAATAACAAATGGATAAAAACAATCATTATAAAAGATTTTTTAAAAATATTAAAATGCAAACATTATCAAAAATTTAAAAATTTTAAATTTTAAAATATACAAACCTCACAGAGAGAGCAGCATATCAATCATAGTGGAGCCATCTAGGAATGTCTCCAATTCTCAAAGACCCCCAGGCCTGATGACATAACCAGGTCTTGAGGGACTTCATAAATGACAGCAGGGAAGGGGCGAGCCTAATTTCAGGGGGGAGAATGTTCCACAAGGAGGGAGCCATGGAAGAGAAGGCCCGCCTCCTGGGACCCATCAAGTGCAAGTCCCTGGCTTATGAAATGCGTAGCATACCTTCCCTGCCAGATCTAATGGGAAGGGGTGATGTAATCAGGGAGAGGCAGTCCCTCAGATATCCTGGCCCCATGCCATGAAGGGCTTTAAAGATCAAAACCAGCATCTTGAATTGGACCTGGAAGCAAATTGGCAGCCAATGCAGCTCATGAAGCAGAGTTGTAATATGTGCTCTTCTGCACCAATTGAAACTTCTGGATACTCTTCAAGGACAGCCCCACGTAGAGCACATTACAGTAGTCCAATCTGGAGGTGACTAGGGCATGACTGACTGTGAGCAGAGCCTCCAGATCCAGGAAGAGGCAAAATTGGCGCACAACACGAAGTTGTGCAAAGGCCCTCCTAGCCACGAGTGCCAATTGCTCTTTGAGCAGGAGTAATGAGTCTAGGAGGACCCCCAGTTTGTGCATCAGGTTTGTCCGGGGTAGTGCCACGTCATCCAGCACCAAAGATGGTATAGTCTCAGAACCGGCAGGACCCCAACCGAAAGCCACTCAGTCTTGCCAGGGTTCAGTTGAAGCCTGTTGTTCCCCATTCAGACCCTCACAGGCTCCAGGCAACGGGATAAGGTGTTCACAGCATCACTTAATTCGCCAGGGGCAGAGAGGTATAATTCGGTATCATCAGCATACTGACAGATAAGCTCACCTAGTGGGCTCATGTAAATATTAAATAGGAGGGAGGAGAGCATAGAATCCTGCAGCACGCCACATAGTAGGGGCTGAGGGTGGGACCTCTCCTCCCCAATCATCACTGACTGGAATTGACCCTGGAGAAAGGAAGCATACCAGCATAGCACCGTGCCACCCACCCCCAGTCCCCTGAGCCAATCCAAAAGAATACCATGGTCGATGGTATCGAAAGCCACCAAGAGGTCAAGTAGAGCAAGGATAGATGCACAACCTCCATCCCGCCCATGCCAGAGATTGTCCAAAAGTGTGACCTATGCTATTTCTGTCTTATACCCAGGTTTGAATCCTGACTGAAAAGGATCCAGATAATCCACTTCATCCAAGGCCCTCTGAAGCTGTCGTGCAACTACTTTCTCAACCACCTTTCTCAAAAAAGGGAGGTTAGATACTGGACGAAAGTTGTCTAGTATGGTGGGATCCAGTAACAGCTTCTTGAGGAGGGGATGCCCTAAAGCTGCTTTAAGATGCAAAAGAACAACCCCCTCCCTCAAAGAAGAATTAACCACCACTAGAGCCCACTCACACAACACCCCCTCAGGCCACTTCCACAAGCCAGGAGAGTCATGGATCTAGACAGCAGTTGGCTGAACTCACAGTTTGAAGGACACTGTCCACTTTCTCAGGTCCAACTGGTTCAAACTGTTCCCAGGTAACCAGGCAAGACTCCACACCAGGAATCTTCTCTGGACCTCCAACAAAACTGGCATCCAATTGTGAGCGGATCGAAGTGATTTTATTCAATAGATGCTGAGTAAATTCCTCTACATGCTCCTGCAAAAGGTGCTCTGGACCCCCTTTACCCAAGAGGGCTCATGTCACCCAAAACGGCTGCAGGTGGTAATCTGCAGATGCAATAAAGACAGAGAAGTACTGTTGTTTCACCACCCTTACCGCCACAAGGTAGGTCTTAATAGTGGCTCTTACCTGTGTCCAGTTAAGCTTGTCCTTGATTGAGCACCAGCAATGCTCTAGACATCTCTTCTCTTGTTTCATCTCCCTCAGCTCCTCCGTAAGGAGGAGGTTGGAACCTCCTTCTGAGTTTAGAGATCTTTTGGAGATCTTTCCTTCTTTTTTCATGTCAGTTTCCATTTTCAGTGTCCTTACAGATGTTGTAATACTGCTCTTTATATCTCTTCTAATCTCTGAAATTCTTTGTTAAGTTCATTCCTGAGATATTTTTCTTGGATATTTCCACCATCTGTTCTGATATCCAGTTTGCTTTCTTTTGTTTCTTGATGTTTGGTGGTCTCTTTTCACATTCATTCTTAACACCTTCTTTGTTCATTTCACAGTTCCTCTGGTCCCTGATCAATGAGATTCAGGATTTCAAAGCGATTCCTGATGTTCTCCTTGAATGTATTGGGTAACAAGCTTAAAGATATTTTAGCCATTTAAAATATTACTGCATTTGAGAAATTGAAGGAAAGATAGATGCCCCAAAGTGAAATTGCCTAGTGACACCAAAAGTCTTTAGAAAATGTCTCAAAAACCTAAGAGTCCTGCTGAATCAGGCCAAGCATCTATCTAATCTAACAATTTGTGTCATACTGTAGCTAACTAGTTGCATCTAGCAACCTTACAAGCAGGACATGAGTGTGACAGGCCTCTCCTGCTATTGTTCCTGGGCAATTGGCATATCATACACATACTTTATCATATCTAAAAGAGGCAAAAAACCCAGAGTTATCTGAGGCAAATAAAAGCCATTTCAGATACAGATTTTTCTTAATGATTTTTTTAAATATTAAAATGGCATGTAAATTGCCACACTTGCATGTCTTTTTTAGGACTTCCTCTTATATCATATTTGTAGCCTGAGAGTTGTTGCACTATTGTAGCATATATAGAAGATCCCATTTTGCAGCTAGTACTGTCCCAGTTGATGTTAGGAACTGCTGTTATGTGGGTTTCTCTATTTTGTAGAGGAAATTCTATCCTTATATCATAAATATAAGAATTCTGGTTTAATGAGAGCTTGAAGCCAATGAGACACCAGAGGTAATAACTTGAGCTCAGATGGGAAAAGCTCATAGCATCTATATATTATCCACCTAAGCTTTTTCAGAAATCGAAGCCAAACATAGAATCTCAGAAGAGCAACCTTGTTTTTGCTGAAATTTTTGTTTGTAAAGCCCATGATGAAAAGAATGAAGTACCTGGGCTCTAAATTGGTCATTCAAGAGAAATGTAATTATTGTCTAAGTGTGACTCCCAGAATTCTGTTTTGAAAAAGAGCCTCTCTTTTTTCTCTTCCTAGTTCAGACAAGCCATTGACATTCAGAGTCAGAAGTTTTTTCTGCTGTCAGATCAATAGGTCTGACCAGTCATTTATGCTACTATCTAACACAGTCATAAAGAGCAGGGGATGGTTGCTCTTCTCACACCAATAACCCAAAAGTGCCATGGTCATAATTAATTGTAATATAGAAAAATTTAAACTACCATTAAAAGAAACATGGAAAACCTCTCTGAATTCCTTATCTCATACATCAATTGTAGGTAGTATCAAAACTTCCTTTGAAACTCTAGAAAAACTTCCCTGAAAAGTTTATCTATTCTGATTTTTCAGAAGAAATATTAAGCACACCTTTATATACAATGGAGCTGTGCATGCTTCAGAAATGATTGGAAAGTGCTTTAGTCCTCAGTCAGGCACAGTGCTTCTTTGCTATTCATTAAAGCAGCCTGACTTTTTCAGGTATCACTGCTTTAAGAGTTACATTAACTTTAAGAAATTGATTTCTTAAGTAGAATCTTTTTTTTCCAGATATGCATTGTCCTAACATGCAAGCTTTATGCTGATGAATCTGCCTCCCCCCCCCCCCCCAATAAAACTATGGTTAGCAATTGAAGTCACAAAACCATTAGGCACGGTCACAGTACTAAATCAATCTAAATTCAAAAGGAGTCATAGTTCTTACCGGTGTCTTCATGAAAAGAGGCTGCACAGTAAAAGCAAGACGTAAGGCAATGTAGGATTAAACTGTCATAAAGTAGTATTCCAATCTTAAACTGCTTTGGGTGTCTCTTTAAATACAAAAAGCTATCCTTCACCACCTGACCAAAGGTGGGGTTGTTCAACTCTGATTTTCAGTACCATGCCATTCCTCAGTAGACCTGACAGCTTTAGAAGTTTTTCAGCATACAGTAACTATGCATTTCTCTGCCTTCCCATTGTCTTGTTTGTCTTCATGGAGGTAGCAGCATTCCCAGGGGTTAGGTACATGGTCCTCTGCTCATGATTTCAGTCCACTAGGTCAGAGTAAGGGATAGTGAGGGCTGACGCTGTCTTTCTCCTATTACTTGATTATGGGCTTTTTGTGACCAGCTTGCTGAGGGCTTTGACGTGGTTTTTTTCTTGAAGCATAATCTGTATTTCCAAGAATACCTCTGGATTCCACATCTAGTGCTTTGCTTGCCTTCTGATAAATATGTGTCTTGTGATTGGCCATATCCATCATGGCAACCATTTTGTGAGACTAGTCATAGAATGTTTTCAAAATTGTAAATGTGCCCAATGGCCCAACTGAGGACCTCTGCTCCACCGGGCGGCAAATATTTAAATAAAAATAAAACTCTGCTCCTTAAGTGATTTCTGAGGAGAATGAATCTGCTTTTGTGATTTGGTACTCACCTTTGCTCTAGTTGGGAATTCATACTGTACTACTGTCGACAGTCAGCATTTAGGACAGATCTTGACCTAGCTTCTCTATGCAATCTCTTTAGATAGTTAATTAGTGATAAATAGAGCTAATGTATACATCTGCCCCAAGGCTAAATTAACTATTATACTAATTATGCTTTAGTGTAGGGCCTAAATATATTGGAATCCTGCTGTGTAATGATTTGAAGAGATAATGCCTGTCTTTTCTCTGCTTTTAAAAAAAAAACCCCACAGATCCAGCTATAGCAGCTGATGCCTTTTAAAATGATAAAGGGAAAGTGCCAAGATTCTCAGCTCAGAAACACTGCAGTAGCCTGACCAGGTGGATGAACAGGGTAGCTATACTGCTGGATATTACAGCAGTGCAGTAGTTGCAAAAAGGGGAAACAGACTTTATCAGCATTATATCCTACTAATCGGACAGATCAAGGAACATATGCTGGTTGAGGAATTCTGGGAGTTGAAGTCCACCCATCTTAAAGTTGTCAAGTTTGAGAAACGCTGCTTTATATAAATTATATGCCTTCCAAAATACATAAAGGTATGTTTCAGTATAAAGCACCTATAGCTCTTGTACTAATCACCACTGCCTAAATATGTCAGAAGAGTTCTATGACAATGATTTTTTTACTCTTCCAAGGATTGTAACTGCTTCCTTTATTGCATTATACAGAAGGTAGGCCAGAGTAAGCTTTTGGGGCCAGATTACCTTCAATCTGGTGTTTCTAGATACTGTCTTGTATTTAGCTCTTATAGAAAACAGGCTGCCCAAATGTTTCTTCCCCAGAGCTTTCACAGACAAAATTTGGAAACCAATTGTTGTGATAGAATATTTGGACCCTATTCCTATATTTCTGTACCCTCTTCCTTACACAGTATCGCTTTTTTGGTGTGTTAAGATTCATTCTGTGAGTGATTTATATTTCATCAAATCAAGAGTGAAATATCTGACTGCAGAACCTATCAATCTGGTCCCTATCTTTCTCTGTTTCTTTAATTAGGGAAGCCCTGCTGAAAAATGTACCCATCATCTACTGAGAAATACTGTGTTCCTAGACCCTTGGCATTAATCTTGAGTTATTCAGGTGCCAAAATGCTGTCAAAACTGACAGATCTTAGAAAAATATACCCCTAGGCAGAATACTATCCATTATTTTAGCACAGAGCAGTGGGCAGTAAAGAAAATTGGCAGCACATGTGTCTTTATCAACATAAATTGGTATTTCCATTGATAAAAGTAAGCGCATCCATTGAGGCAAGAGAGCTCATCTGGTCCTCTGATCCTTTTATATCAGAGTTGAAGGGCTTCAATCTTGTCTTTGCTTGTGCATGATGTGGGTCTATCTTGGCTTTATTTTTTTATAGCAAAGCATTTTCTGCTGCCCACAATGAAGGTTGTAAGTGTGTGCTTGATGGCTGATCATATTAAAAGTTCAAGGAATGACTCCATCTGAACAAGAGTTTGATCCAGCTTCAGTCTAGAATCTTGGGGAATACAAACTTTTTCTAGACTTTCAGTTAAATTTTGAAGTATTGTGAGTTATAGCAGGATGAACATAATCAAAATAAGCTAAAGCAGTCAAATACAATTGGAAGAGGAGAGTATTCAAATGTATAGCATAGTACATTAGAGAGAACAATTCTGAAAATGTTTGGGAAAGAACCAGTAAAAGTTATCCCTAAAGTTGTATCATTTATGGAAAGGTACAGTCCTATGCACACTTTGGGAGAGTTAATCTGAAATAACTCATTGGGATGCTCTTCTACTTTCCTTGTGCAAGCCATTTCAATGACAGCTTATTCAATTACCTATGTTCTCCTTAATTGGAAAGCTCCTGTAGAGATTTCCTTGTTCTGGTTTCAGACTCTTACTGTTGACTTTATGAAGGCTTTTATTAGAATAAATAGTAAAGTAAACTTAATAGCAGAGTGCATTGCTGCTTGTTTTTGCTTTTTTTTTTTTTTTTTTTTACTGTTGAGAATAATTGATCTCTTCTATTATAATGCAGTGAAAACAATATACCTGTCTAGGAAGCCTGCAGGATTCCCCTATTCTTTAAATTCTTCCACCTAGGCTACTTTTGATGTTTATCTTCCTTGGCAAAATGCCAGTCTCGGTTGCATAAATAATGCAAAACATAAGGAAAATTATTTATAAATACTCATTTGCCTACTCATCTGCTTAGCTTTCTCTTCTATCTGGTTTCTGCTTTCTACCCTATAATGTCACTTGAAATTGTGCTAAGCCATATTGCTAATCAGTTGAAACAGATAGTATGACATGACCCCTCTTAATCTGGATGGAGGACTCAGTCTAGTTAGAGACCTGAGTATCAATCATTGATGGAGTAATAATTGTATTGTCTGAACCATTGAAGATCCTAGATGTTATACAGTTTAGGTTTTGAGCAACCACATTGCACACTGATTTTTTTCTGTCTCAGGTTGCTTTTTTTGATTTTGAACATTATTAACTTCTTTGTGTTTAAAACTATAGAACCTCTCTCTTATTTTTCCCTTTAAACTATTTTTAGATATTCCTGAGGCACCATGTAATTTTACAGATACTGATTACAATTTACAGGTGTCTCACAGTTATTTAGTTTAAGACCATGTTGGGACTAAAAATTGTATTAAAGGATAATATTTAAAATGAAATGAATATTTCCTCACTTTAAAAAGGAAATTCTTTGAACACTTCTGAAAGAAAAATGTGAGTTTGAATATAATGCTTTCATTTTTAGGATTTTTTTTTTTTTTTTAGGTTCATGTTATCTCCCCCCCATATTAAGGATAAATATGTACAAAGTAGATTTTGGGGCTAGATAGATAGAGTCCTTGCAGAATACACAGTGCCTCTTTCAAACTGCACTCTATCCATCTTTCTATATGTACACAATTATCATAAATATTAATGGACAATATCCCAAAGAAATAATACTATTCTCCAGTAGAATTTCGTTCTTTTTTTTTCTTGGAGGTATTCTCATGTATCATCTTTTTGTGCATTTTTTTATTAACAGGTAATTAGTCTCTTGTTTTTCCCACTCTTTCTTTTCAACTGACCTTTGCACTTTTTAAAATGTCTCCCAATTATCCCAACTTTCCACAGACAGATTGTTCTTTTTTGTTGTTCAGCTATATTATATATATTTATCATATTTAATCATATTTATATATGATTTTATTAAGAATGTTGATTATAATAGTAAAATCTAATACAAACTAAATTTAAAGAAAGAGAAGAGAAAAGATAAAAAGTGCAAGGAAAAAGAAAAAAGAAAGAAAAGAAAGAAAAAAGTAAGAATATAATAAAGAGAAAAGAAATATATAAAGAAGTTACTTCCAACTTTCATCACAAGTATAAACAAATTTAGTGACTCTTCACCCTCTCTCAGATTACAAACAATTATCTCTTCATCCCATATCCCATTCCTTATCTATAGACAAGTCCATAAAGTATCATCTTTTCAGTCCTGGTGTCAGCAGAAAGTCCATACAGGGTTGCCAGAAGTGACAACATATCTTGTTTTACCCTTGATCAAATAAACCAACTTTATATTCCTTCCTTTTACTTCTAACAAGGTTAATCTTTAGTTCATTCAAATATTGTCCTGGGTTTGATTTCTATTCATTTCTTCTTTGTCTCATCACACAGAGTTCTTTAAGGCTTTAACAAGCCTCTTTTGTAAATCCAATAGGAAAAAATGTTCCAGGTCACTCTCTTGGTTTATCATTTGTATTTCCCTTTTGAATTTTAAAACATCAGCTAATTTCTTTTGTAGATCCTTTTCTAAGTCATTCTCTTGGCCTGTCAGTAGTAAATCTAGTTTTGATACCATCTCTATCTTGTCAGATAAAACTTGTTCTACATCTGTCATTTCTTCAATAACATCTTTTGGACATAGTCTATCCATAGAAACAGACATCATGACTGACATTGATATTGTGGCTACTAATTTCTGACTCCATTCTTCAAATGTCTCCTTCAGCATTTTCATTGTTATAACATTTTGCATTTTATAGGCTTGCATTTTTTCCCTCTACCTAAAATCTTTAGTCCCCTCTAGTGTCCAGTTTTTAAATCATGAAATTACTTATCTCTGTTATGTCTTCCAAAAACTAAAACAGGATCTATTTCCCACGAAAAGCTGTTTGTTCTTTATAATTGATTCCAAAGTCTTATTATAAAAGTTTCAATATTCCAAATTTAATCTGGACCTTTAGTCTGTTTATAACTTTCTACAATCAAAGTCTTCTTTAGCTTTTTGCTGTTTATTTCAGATTTTTTATGTTCTTAAGCTTGTAATTAATTTTTCTTTTGTTCAGAGTTGATCCTCATCCAATGAGGACTTTTCAAACTTGTCATTCTGAAGGTCTCTAATAGCTTTAAAATGGTTAATAGCCAATTTTGGAAAGTGATTAGAAAGTGAGGTTTGTGAACTTAGTGTCCTTTAAAATCTTTGCGGTGGTTGCGAGGAAGATGGCTTATCCCTTTGTCTCCCAGGGCTCAAGCTCACGGAAAACCACTGTCCTGTGGTCTCCTCATGAGGAGAAGCCATCTGGAGCACATGTGGATGATCTCCCCTCCTCTCCTTATCCAGAGAGGTTCCAAGGAACTGATTTACTCACCAGTTCTTTAGTCTTTGCCACAGTGGTCCCCTCTGCTTTCACAGAGTCATCTTCAGTTCACCATACCTCCCCCAGGAGTTCAGCTATATTTGTTGATTCATTTCCATTTTTATACCCTCATCTGTCTCTGCTGAATAATCTTATGCTCGTCTTCTATGCTAGGAATCTAGTAAATACTGTTGGTGAACAGCATTCAGAACTTTATTTTTGGTAATACAATTTCATTATCATATTAGAGCGATCAGAATAAGAGGTTTGGGCTGTCATTTGATAGATGATTGGATGATGATATATTTTACAAACAAGCTTGTTGCTACCAAGTTCATTTTTTTCCATTCTTAAGGATAAATGGAAGGTTCAAGGGAACCAAACTTGCTTAAACAATTTGATCCAGCAAGCAAGCTTCTGATTGTCTTTTTGTACATTTCTAGGATTGGCTCTGCAAATGTGTCATCTAAATACAAATGAGCAATGCCCCCAAATTATTCTTCACTGCCTATTAGCATGGGATCAACCCATTAGTATTATGGTACTGTTTTATAAAACCAATTATATGGTGGTGGTGTTTTTTCCAGTATCATATACAAACATTCTTTAATTGAGCTCTGTGAGCCATTGTCTACATAATACCTCAGGATTTTTGTCTTGTAAAGAACTCTATAAATATGTATTGTATTGTAGCTATGAGCTCTCATTTCTGCAGGTGTTGGGAGGAGGAGCAAATGGCATGTAGCAAAAGACTATCTGTAGGGGCAATGGAAATATGATAGCACAAGGAATTGTGGGAACAGGAATCAGCTTTAACTGCCTTGAGCATCACCTTTTTAATAACACAACTATTTATAGAATCAAGCTGAGGCATTGTCAAGTAGGTTGTTAAATTAATATTTACATGCTAGCTTCATTGTGCATGTGTGTGTCTATATTCTATATGTATATGTTTACCCCTGCCTGGAATTTTTATTTGCATTGCATTACCTGGAGCTGAAGGAAGTGTCTCCATTTGCCAGGAACAAAAATACTTGAATAATACAGACAGCAGCTTTGCAGTATAGATTTGAAAACCATTCTGGATAACCTTTCTGTCTTGCATTTACATAGTTGACAAACTTATTTTCTTCTCTCTCCTTCTTTTTGTTCCTTGATTTGCCACATTCTCACCAGCTTTCTGGCTTCTCAATCCAGCTTTTGCCACTTTCATACACACCCCTCCAAATTTCTTAAACAGGTAGACAAAAGATAAAGTCTTGAGGCTGTTTTTGCTTGAGAGTGGAGATGCTCAGGCAAGGCAGCATATCTGCATCACAATTCCTGTTTAATCTCTGCCTCATGGGGGAAGAGGCTAAAATTGTAAAAGGACTATGGGTAATTTGGAAGTTGACAGACAAAATGGAATGTGTGGAAGGTGATTACTTAACCCAGATGTGAAATTTTAGTCCTTATTTGCATTTTGCAGAAAGCATATGCAGTGTGAAGGCTTTGGTGTTTTATACCTTTTAGCACAAATGAGCCAGCAGTGAGAATAATTGCTGCTCACTCAAGCTATATAGAATTCAGCAGGCTCTGCACACCTGGATAAGCAGTGTAAACTTCTATGTCTGTGTTTCAAGGAGAGAGTGTGTTATCTGGCTGTTTAGAAATTCCTAGCTACATGCCTGCTTAGTGACCTTGAACAAGTTATTTAACTCATCTCTCCTTTTCTCTATCTTTACATGAAAATACTATGTTGTGGGAGTTTGGCTGCTGGGACCCCATCGGCTTTTGATGGGAAACAACGGCTGAAGAACAATGGAAAATGGTCTTTGCCCCACTTTTTCATCTTGTTAACTGACTTGTACTTTACCTGAGGTTTTGAAGATGGTTCAGTAGCTTCAGCTTGTACTGAAAGCAGCAGTCTTTCTATTGGCAGATGAAGATGAATAAGACCAATCATCTTCATCTGCACAGATTATGATGGATCCAATATTTTTTCTACAGTCCTAAATTTTGGGTGAGTAATCTAATGCAGCCCCAGAATCAGCTCGTGTGCCCCCTTTGAGTGCCTAGCACTCATAATTGAAAATCAGTGGCAGTTTTCTGCCATCTGGAAGTGAGAAATATGTAAGAGTATATAGTATATTTAAAGAAAAAGCAAGCTCTTTCCCCAAATTCAGAAGAAAGAACAACAGGTAATGGTAGACCTACTCACGTATGTCATGACTTCACTCACTTTGCATTTTCATCCCATGCAAATTAGCCACGTTCTCCCCCCAGAAATGATAAATATAGCCCCTGACCACCAGAACATTGCCCTTCTTTGCTATGTGTAAGGGAATATCTTCTCCCATATACTGTATTCCACATCATTGTGGCTCTAATTTCTGTGCTTTATGCTAATTAGAACTGTAGTGGGGGAAAAATCAGCAGGGCCTGTTGAGTCATGGCATCTGGCCTTCTGAGACATGTGTTTAATCTCCTATGGCCCATAGAGCCCCTTCCATCTGCACTACCAACACTATTAAACTTCAGGAGCAAAGCTGCTTGAAATTGGTACAGTGGTTTCCCATCATTAACTGTAGCATAAGCCTGAAAGAGACTTAATATAGTTTTAAAAACAAAGATTGTCCCTGTGAACAATTCCAGCCCTGCCTATGTGTGCTGTGCCTAAGTTATTCTGCATTGTTGCCAGACTCAGAGAGGTTTCTCATCCTGACATGGTCCTTTTTTTGCCCATTCGCTATACACAAATTACGGCATTTGTTCTAACATGCTGATGTTTTGTGTATGCTGAATGTATGTACAGTACGTGATACTTTATGTTTTTCTTTGTTTGCAATAGTAATAGCAAAATACTGAGCTGAGGATTGATCATGATCCTAGCCAGGTGAACTGTAGGCTGCCAACCATATGTAAAGGCCTTGAATTATGTGGGCTTTTTCATTATTATCCCAAACATTGCTATAAATCAGATCTACTCAAAATGTAAAAGGAAAAACAGAATGACTAATACTAAACTTAAGAGACAGGAATTCAAATTCATCCCTAATTACCCCACATGTTGTTATTTCAATAAATTCTGGAAGTCAGAATTGGGGAACTATTATTTAATCTCCAAGCTTATTCTACTAGTGCATTTAACTTTAGAAACTGAGGTCTATGTTTCGTAGCATTTGGGGAGGAGTTTAAAGACGAAATCAGTATGTGTGTGGATGAGGAAACATAGAGGAAGAGTGAAATGTTGGACGATGCATTAAATGAAAATATACTTTTCCCCTTGCCTATTTGTGCTTGTTCCTTTATATTTTTTTTTCAAGCATGGTAACTATAACTATATTGTATTTTTTAAACATTATTCCCAAGATTTGGTAGGAGCTAACACATTTTTATTAAATTACATGTCCCATAATGTATGAAAAAACTATAGTTATGTTCATTTCTAGGGTGGGTCCAAAACAGGCAGTTGGTACAATTTGCTGCTGGTTTATTTGTTCCTGCAGTGGGTTTCATAACTGTGATAGAACACTGAAGACAATTCTAAAATAACACTTGAAGATCAGTAACCCCATTTTTCAAGGCTCATTTCAAAGTAAGGTTTTCCAGTGCTACTTAGGAAGCTGTCTACTATCAAGCCAAATATTGTGCTCTGCTCTGACTGGAACACTGCTCTAGAGCTTCAAGACAGAAGCCTTTCACATCACCTGCTACCTAATGCTTTTAACTAAAAATGGCATAGACTGAACTTAGAACCTTCTACATACAAAGCATGTACTGTACCACTACCTACAACCTCTCCGGGACCCAAACCTTATTTTAAAAGCCTTTATCAGATCCTGTAGCCTGCATCACTAGTATCCATATTTGATTCTATTTGTTTTTGGAGTTATAGTCTGACTGAAAATGGATACTCGTCTGAGCATCTGCAAAATGTTTTTCCACTAGTACTTAGCCAAAGGATATATCATTTATGTCCATGTCAGAGAGAATGTGATTTTGTAGAGAACTTAAATTCTAGCATTTATTTCTTCATAAATATTTACTGAGGTAGCCCTATATACCAGTTTCATACTCCACACTTTACATTAAACTGAACATTGTTTGAGTGATGCTTTTAGTGGGCAAACAATATTCTTATATCAAGTACAATTTTCACATTTCTTTTAAACTTGTTCATTTGTCTTGTGAGAAGGAGAGTGACATTAGTGACATAATGAATTGATCAATGGACCAGGGCGATTAATGGGCTGCTGAGAAAGTAAGGTCTCAGGAGGCTGAGAAAGTGTAGCTAAATGCACTGTGCTGCATCTCTTTCTTAATGAATTGGCATTGGGGAAGCTTTCATCATAGAACCTTGAACACTATCATGTGCTATTTTGTGCATTTAGGAAGAACAGAGATGGCAGCCAGAGGATTTAATATAAGAAAGGAAAGCTGAAAAAGAAAGGATGAACTTTTTGGTTGAGGCATAAGGAGCTCAAGCACTTACTTCAGTTCTGATTTACTGTTTGATCCTGGGAGAAACAGTTCACCTCTGACTTTTTTTTTTTTTTAATTTCCTAAGTGGTGCTTTAATTTCTGCCTTGGCATCTTATACATGTATTGCTATATCTGGGCTCCAATAGCTCACCAGAGGATTGAGAGGATATGTTGTTCGTGTTTTGTAAAAGCAATTAAAGAGTTCTGCTTAAATGGTCAGTGCTAAGGAAAATTGATGGATTAGGAATCTATGGCTCTTATAATATGTTTGACTCATCAAGAAATCTAGCCCAGTATTTTTATTTATCCTTGCCTACGGATTTGCAGCAGCTGCTATTTGGGCCTAGAAAATCTCTCTTTCTGGAACAAGCAAATTGTGGAGAAACCAGCTAATGTGACATCGCTTTTTTGTACAGTATAAAGTTAGGAAAGCTCTCAAGTGATGAAAGTAAGCCAATGAATGATTGTAAATGTGACTTTGTGAAATTTTATATCATACTTTATCTTATAATAATTTGTTTCTCTGACAGAAAGAGGTGGGGTTTCCTGCTTCCTGTCAAAGCCACTTCACTGTCTAGACTGATAACCTGAGTTATTGATAGGTACTGAGCCCAGACTTCCTGTAAAAAGCAACTTTGAGGAACACCCAAAGTCCTAAATGCATCTTTAACATTCTTCTGCAGGACAAATTGCCTACTTTTTTTTTGCCCTGATTGCTTTTACAGACTTTTCAGCATCTTTCTGTCACCTTGGACTGCTGCACCCCAAAATACAGTTAAAAATGCACGTACTACAACTATGCACTTCAGTTGGTCTACCTGGGGTTACACTCTTGAAATACAGCCTTGGGTGGAGTCCAGAGAAACAGTAAATTTCCTCCTGAGAATATCTACCTCTGGATCCTACTTGGTTGGATGTGCTATTTCTTGTGACCATGATCTTTATAACAACATTGCTACAATTGAATATGCTAAATGTTTCACAGCTGAATTTATGAATCCAAGGGTGCTTTCGTCTTTGAAGATTCATCTGAAAAGTTTAGAGTTCAGGGTGCATATACCTACTTGTGGTCTTATGTGTACACAAGCAACATTTGTAAGTAATTATTGAAAGACATATTTGCACTGCCAGATACTAATGCATATCTTAGTAAAGTAACTAGCAATATTACTCACCTGCATATATTACATGCACACATGGATGTACCCCGCTGGACTCACACAACAGAAAGGTTTCCAATATAATTGAAACATGGTAGCTTTGTTTGCCCAGTCACTGGCAAATGCTCAGAGTTATTGTGTGGGCCTGGAAACCCCCAGTGCTTTATTCTTTGCAAATTGAATGGCAACTGTGGGTAATAATAACACATGATTTAAAAAGCTAACATTATAGGGGCACTTACAGCCCACTGAGAGAGTGAAATCTCAGTATGGCTGAGATGTGTCTCTAGTGATCCTTCCTTTTTCCTGTTTGATAAGGAAATGATAGGCAGTTTTAGAGAAATGGCCACCGCAGAGCTCATGAAAAGGGGAGTAAGTTGTCTGGACCAATGCCATAGTAAGTGGAGTGGGACAAATGAAAAAGCTTACCGCAAGTCAAATAGCTGCCTTGTCCTCTTTGTGTTGGGTGGATTAGTTTGCAGGGAGAGTGATGGTGTTTTGATTACTTTCTTTGCAGACCAATGAAAAAGCAGAGACGGACTTATTTCAATTCTGTCAGTGCTGATTGCTATAATTCAAGGCCTCCTGCTGAGAGCTCCTAGTTACTAACAACTCTGGCATGGTTGGTTGGAAACCAAGGATCCATTGAAGGCCATCCATAAACCTGCCTACATAAGTATGTGTGGGAAGCAGAGCTTCTGGCTGTGCTATAAAGCTAAATAATATAATAATATGATACATTTTTCTTCTTCTGTCATAGGGTCTTCTAATGCACCTCAGCTGTGTGTATCATTAAACATTTTGATACTGCTTCTTCTACCATGTTGATTCCGGTTTAACAAGTAGAAAGCCATGGCTGAGAAAGTTGTCATCAGCAACTTCAAAGCAAAGTTTGGATTTATTTCAGTACTAAAGCTGTTCTGGTTTTTCCACTATAGACTGTATAACAAATAGTAAATCATATTCATTTCAGTCTCTGCTCATACTTCTCCTCTAACATGCCTTAAGTTTCTTTCTTATATTGATATGAAATATAATGGGATTATATCTGCAGGCATAGAATAAAAAAGAGTTTTTTCAATACGATACAATATAATCAATTGTAAACACTCCCAGTGTGGCAGTGTGATCCATAGACTAGATAAGAATGAAGGAGAAAACTAAGGCTTTTGGAGAGAGGACCTTACCTGAATATTGCAAAGGTTCATTAGTATTTTTTGCTTCATTTAATAGTTAATGAACTCCTCAATTAAGACAAAATTAGATCTTTCAAAACAACCGGTGTTTTGAAACTACTTGCTTTCTTTGCTTTTAGCATGGGAGTTAACATTTCTCATGTTATGTCACTCAAATTATTTGAAAATAGTCTGTGGAAAATTTCCATTCATATACCTACCAACAGGTTTAGCACAAGTGAACAGAACATTTCCTCTTGTTTAACCTGGGAAAAGTAGCTAGCATTATCATTAGCCTGAAAGAAGGAAGGAAAGAAACAGGTATTTCCAATTACCTATTGTCGGTAATACATTCAATAGCAGTATGAATTACTGTAATTATTTGGACCCAAAAGAGTATTTAAATATTTGTTTCTCATTGAGTTTAATCATTATGCATTCATTTGATTCATCAGGTTGTGTGTCCTTATTCTAACGTCTACATTTCTACATTCCTTATTCCAAAGACTCTAATGTCAGTATCAGACCTTTAAAGCAATTGCAGATTTTAAAAGGTTTTCAACAGTAGATTTAAAAATATGTAAGTTTGTAAATGAACTAGGTCCAAACCATTTTAAGACTGATCTACCCCCTCCCAAACCAAGGATGGGAAAAATGAGAAGGCTTTCAGCATCTTGAAATATTCCTGGCCTTAAATATTTGCTTTTCGTTTCTGACACTTTATAAGGTAGTTGCATTTTTTCTTCTTCCTCATTTAATTTTAACACTTGTCTTGATCAATCTCAGTACCTTTCTCAAAGTAAAGCATTTATTTTCAAGTGTGTATCCAATGACAGAAATAGAGCTCAAAGTTACATTTATATAGTCATGGAAGTGAAATGTGATAATTTTCATCTCTTGTTGATGCTACTTTGCAGAATTCTACCCATTTCTGCAAGTTGTTGCCTTGCATAAATACTAAATACAAACCTGTTTCTGTGTAATGCCTATACTGTATTTTCTTTCCAGCCCATGTCCCATCTTATTTTATTTCCAGAATAGCTGGACTATTTGTAATGGTTTAATTTTTTTTCCTCAGAAACTTTCAATAGCTATCTTTTTTTTTTTTGCTGATGCCATATTTCACATCACATTAAAACCAAATTGTCCCTATTGTATGAATGATAATTAAGCAAGCCTCTGTTCATAATTAGATCATGATTGGATCCTGTCAGAAAATTCAGTAATCATAGTACTTGATTTGAGAAACTTTCTGTTGCGATACTTAATTTTGCTTTAATGGGGAATTTCCTCTTTGAAATAATCTTTTTGTGTTTAGAACTTCAGAACTTCTCTTCTGTAACTACTTTTATTTTATCAGTGCAGGAGTTATAAGTCAAGTGTGTTGTGTTCTGAAATAAAGCTAGGAGTTGTAATTTTGTTTGCTATATAAACTAGTAAGCCTGTCTGATTACAAGTTTGACATAAGACCTGTTGCCACATCTGAGGCAGTTCTAGGATAAAGACCATAGCTTCTTTGTGTTAGTAAGAATGAATTGCTTCACCCCATACCTTTCTTACTGTATAACCTTCTAAAACTACATTACAACTTAAAAATGCCTAGGCCACATAAGCAGGAACATTCATTTGGAATCTGCACTCAGTTGCCTTTGGGCTGGGGGATAAATTTGACCTCTGTGTTGTCAAGATGTTCATAGAACTGACACCCATAGGGTACTAGTCTTAAGTTGTTAATGACAGAAATGGTGAATTGGAAGCTTACTCTGGATCTTTTTTTGCTATGTACTTTTCATCAGTAGTATCCTGATTTATTCCCAGCTGACAACTTTCTAGTCTCCCTTCCTTCTTTCTGCACCTGGGACTCCTACTTAAGAATCAGTTGGTTCCAACCAGGCAGTATTTTTCTGACAGACAACCAGACACCCAAGCAGTTGATCTGGGATCTGTCGCAAGCAAACATATACTACATAGTCAAGTGAAATATAGAAACAGCTGGTACCATCTGTCAGAAATCAGAGAAAGAAAAATCTGTCCAAGCTATGTCCAGAAGATACAAAGCCTGCACTAAATGCAGACATGGCAGTAAAGGATTTCTTATTATTATCCACTTTGTGTTTTAAGCTATTCAAGCTAAGCAACTCAATACAGGTTTTGTCCGACTAACAGTTGCTGGATTCTTGTGATATACTTTTGTAATGAGAGGTTAAAAACAAGAAAAAGGAGAGATGCGTATGGTAGTTGGTATTTTCATTGCCCATCCCAAAAGACAGAAAAGACTGTGTGCTGCTACGCTAGGATCATAACAATAGCAACTAAAAATTTAAATCCTGGAAAAGTCAAAGAAGGAATATATGTTCAACTTGTTCTTTCTGTCCCATTTATAAAGAAACTTAATTTGTCAAGCTTTAACCAAAGCAAAGCAACAAAATGAAATGTCACTTATTTATTTATTCAATTTATATGGCCACTCTCTGGGCAGCTAACAAAATAAAAACAAAATAAAAAACATGATAGGAAAACAGTAAATAACAAGTATAAGAGCCCAGATAAAACAACAACCCAGTCAACAGGGCCAGGATGCAGGCTCAATCACACATTGCAGGCCCAAGGCTCAGCAACAAAAGCAGGTTTTTAAAGCCAAGTCTAATCTCCGGGAGAATGATGTTCCCAAGGGCGGGTACCATGACAGAAAAGGCGGTCCTCCAAGACCCACCAGATGACACTCCCTAATGTACAGGACCCATAGCATGCCTCTCCTGCCAGATCTCAGGAGGCAGGTAGATAAAACTGGGGAGAGTTTTCATTTGTGTGTTCGACTCAGTTTCATTAAGGAGCTGTTACAAATAAAGGCCCCTTCATGGATCACTGCCTTGTCGTGGCGAAGGGGCTTGTGTACCTCAGTGAAGCCATGAGCTATACCGTGCAGGGCCACCCAAGACGGACAGGTCATGACAGAGAGTTCTGACAAAATGTGGTCCACTGGAGAAGGAAATGGCAACCCACTCCAGTATCCTTGCCAAGAAAACCCCATGGACAATGTTAAAAGGCTAAACGATATGACGCCGGAAGATGAGCCCCTCAGGTCGGAAGGTGTCCAATATGCTACTGGGGAAGAGCGGAGGGCAATTCCAAGTAGTTCCAGAAAGAGTGAAGCGGCTGGGCCAAAGCCGAAAGGACGTTCAGCTGTGGATGTATCTGGAAGCGAAAAGAAGGTCCGA
This sequence comes from Liasis olivaceus, assembly GCA_030867105.1. NCBI lineage: Eukaryota > Metazoa > Chordata > Lepidosauria > Squamata > Pythonidae > Liasis > Liasis olivaceus. Next base: position 43,649,341 of record CM061348.1, on the reverse strand, counting down.
TGCTGTAAAGAACAATATTGTATAGGTACGTGGAATGTAAGATCCATGAACCAAGGCAAGCTGGATGTGGTCAAACATGAGATGACAAGATTGAACGTCGACATCTTGGGAATCAGCGAATTGAAATGGACGGGAATGGGTGAATTTAATTCAGGTGACCACTATATCTACTACTGTGGGCAAGAAACCCTTAGAAGAAATGGAGTTGCACTCATAGTCAGTAAGAGAGTGGGAAAGGCAGTAATGGGGTACAACCTCAAAAACGACAGAATGATCTCAGTGCGTATCCAAGGAAAACCATTCAACATCACGGTAATCCAAGTCTATGCCCCAACCACTGATGCCGAAGAAGCTGAAGTTGACCGGTTCTATGAAGACCTACAAGACCTTCTAGAACTAGCACCAAAAAAAGATGTCCTTTTCATCATAGGGGATTGGAATGCTAAAGTAGGAAGTCAAGGAGTAATCAGAATAACAGGCAAGTTTGGCCTTGGAGTACAAAATGAAGCAGGGCAAAGGCTAATAGAGTTCTGTCAAGAGAACAAGCTAGTCATAGCAAACACTCTTTTCCAACAACACAAGAGACGACTCTACACATGGACATCACCAGATGGTCAATACCGAAACCAGATTGATTACATACTTTGCAGCCAAAGATGGAGAAGCTCTATACAGACGGCAAAAACAAGACCAGGAGCTGACTGTGGCTCAGATCATGAGCTTCTTACTGCAAAATTTAGGCTTAAATTGAAGAATGTAGGGAAAACCACTAGACCACTGAGGTATGACTTAGATCATATTCCATGTGAGTACACAGTGAAGGTGATGAATAGATTTAGAGGATTAGATTTGGTAGACAGAGTGCCTGAAGAACTATGGACGGAGGTCTGTAACATTGTACAAGAGGCAGCAACTAAAACCATCCCAAAGAAAAAGAAATGCAAGAAAGCAAAATGGCTGTCTGATGAGGCTTTACAAATAGCTGTGGAAAGAAGGAATGCGAAAAGCAAGGGTGAAAGGGAAAGATATAAGCAACTGAATGCAGATTTCCAGAGAATAGCAAGGAGAGATAAGAAGGCCTTCTTAAATGAACAATGCAAAGAAATTGAAGAAAACAATAGAATGGGGAAGACTAGAGATCTCTTCAAGAAAATTGGAGATATCAAAGGAACGTTTAATGCAAAGATGGGCACGATAAAGGACAAAAAAGGCAGGGACCTAACAGAAGCAGAAGAGATTAAGAAGAGGTGGCAAGAATACACAGAAGAACTATACAAGAAAGATCTTAATGTCCCTGATGTCCGTGCTGGTGTGGTCACTGACCCTGAGCCAGACATCCTAGAGAGTGAAGTCAAGTGGGCCTTAGGAAGCATTGCTAACAACAAAGCTAGTGGAGATGACAGTATTCCAGCTGAGTTATTTAAAATACTAAAAGACGATGCTGTTAAAGTGCTGCACTCAATATGCCAGCAAGTTTGGAAAACGCAACAGTGGCCACGGGATTGGAAAAGGTCAGTTTACGTTCCAATTCCAAAGAAGGGCAATGCCAAAGAATGCTCAAACTATCGCACAATTGCACTCATTTCACATGCTAGCAAGGTTATGCTCAAAATCCTACAAGCTAGGCTTCAGCAGTACGTGAACCGAGAACTACCGGATGTACAAGCTGGGTTTCGAAGAGGCAGAGGAACTAGAGATCAAATTGCCAACATTCGCTGGATCATGGAGAAAGCACGAGAGTTCCAGAAAAGCATCTACTTCTGCTTCATTGACTATGCAAAAGCCTTTGATTGTGTGGATCACAACAAACTGTGGCAAATTCTTAAAGAGATGGGGATACCAGACCACCTTACCTGTCTCCTGAGAAATCTGTATGCGGGCCAAGAAGCAACAGTTAGAACCGGTCATGGAACAACCAATTGGTTCAAAATAGGGAAAGGAGTACGACAAGGCTGTATACTGTCACCCTGCTTATTTAACCTATATGCAGAGTACATCATGAGAAATGCCAGGCTGGAAGAATCACAAGCCGGAATTAAGATTGCAGGGAGAAACATCAATAACCTCAGATATGCAGACGATACCACCCTAATGGCAGAAAGTGAAGAAGAACTAAAGAGCCTCTTGATGAGGGTGAAAGAGGAGAGTGCGAAAGCTGGCTTGAAGCTCAACATTAAAAAAACTAAGATCATGGCATCTGGACCCATCAATTCCTGGCAAATAGAAGGGGTAGAAATGGAAGCAGTAACAGACTTCATTTATTTGGGCTCCAAGATCACCGCAGACGGAGACTGCAGCCATGAAATTAAAAGACGCTTGCTCCTTGGGAGGAAAGCTATGGCAAACCTAGATAGCATATTAAAAAGCAGAGACGTCACCTTGCCGACAAAGATCCGCATAGTCAAAGCTATGGTTTTTCCAGTAGTAATGTATGGCTGTGAGAGCTGGACCATAAAGAAGGCTGAACGCCGAAGAATTGATGCCTTTGAACTGTGGTGCTGGAGAAGACTCTTAAGAGTCCCCTGGACTGCTAGGAGGTCAAACCAGTCAATCTTAAAGGAAATTAACTCTGATTGCTCATTGGAAGGATTGATAATGAAGCTCAAGCTCAGATACTTTGGTCACCTAATGCGAAGAGAGGACTCTTTGGAAAAGACCCTGATGCTGGGAAAGATGGAAGGCAAAAGGAGAAGAGGACGGCAGAGGATGAGATGGCTAGATAGCATCACTGAAGCAATGAGCATGAAATTGAGCAAACTCAGGGAGGCAGTGAAAGATAGGAAGGCCTGGCGCAATATGGTTCATGGGGTCACGAAGAGTCGGACACGACTTAACGACTAAACAACAACAACAAATAAAGACCCTGTTAGAAAAAATAGGTAGCCACCCAATTCAGCAAACATGCTTGAATTTAAACTTAGTCTTTAAAAGCTAAGCATTCAAATGCCTCTGCGTGGATCCATGGATGCTTTTTTTTTTTTTAATCTCAAATTCTTTCAATCCCATATTGGAAGAAATTCACATTTTATGACACTTTCTACCTGAATGCTCACCCATTCATAATTTAAAGTTCCTAATTGTATTACAACAAGCCACAATGTTGTTGCATTGCTGTTTGGAATGCCTTTAGTTTGTCTGAAACTGTTTTAGTCAGTTTGGTCTTCGGTACATTGATTTTCAGATCCATGCACCTCATTACATCACGTAGTGTATCTAACATTCACTGCAAAGCATTCAGCAACATAGCATTGTGTGCATATATTATTGAACACACATTCACATCCCCAATCAATATGCCTCTAATATCACCACAAGCATTCCTTATATATTTATTCATAAATGCATGAAAAAAGCAAGGGGGTATCACGCATTTTCATCTTACTCCCTGTTCAGTGTTAAACCATTCGCTAAGCTTTCCATTTATTTTTTACTTCCATCATATGTATCAACTACCCCTCAACTCTACATTTGCACAAAATGTTCCAGAATTCAATCCTATTCACTTTTTCATATGCTTTTGCTAAATCAACAAATGTACAAGACATTTTCTTTTTCAGATACTTAGATTTCTCATTGTTTGCTGAAGAGCAAAATTCTGGTCTTTACACCCTCTGGCTGGTATAGAGTCACACTGCACTTCTCAGATTTTGCTCATTGTCACTTCTCATACCCTATCAATCAGAATTCTCCAGATGCTTTCTCAGGTATAGTTAACAAAATAATCCCTATGTAGTTTTTGGATTCACCCTTGTTACTTTTTCATTTATGTAATGGAACAATGATTGTGTTCTTCCAGTCATCGGGTGAAGATATGTATTCACACACACATTAAAAAGCCACAGTCACTCCATAAGGAAACCACATTCATATTTTAACATTTCTCCAGATGTACCATCTACATCTGTAGCCTTTTCAATATTCTCAGAGCATTTATGACTTCCTTCTTGTAATTTTTTCTTGTACATCGTATTCATTTTAGTTCTACTCTTTAACATACCACAATTTATAAAACTCTCCTTCCACCGTTCCCTCACATCAGTTTCATCCCAAATCAATCATTGGTTTTAATTTTAATTCCAGTCACTTTGCTGGAGAATCCTTGTTTATTCCTTTTCATCTATTTCCAAAACAATTTATTAGCATCAAAATCATTCTGCATTTTCTCTGCCTTTTACTCTTAACTGTTCTTTGTTCTCTTTAATGACATTGTTTGCAATTATCTTTTTCTCTTTATACAATTGTAGAATATGTAACTCTCATTCTTATTTTTTGTAGCATTTTCCCTCATCCATAGCTTCTTTCACTTTATTCCACTAAGTATCCTTTTTCTTATTTCCCAGTAGTATAACTCTACGCACTTCTGTGGCACTTTGTAACATTATTCTTTTCACCCTTTCACATCTTCTTGCCTTATGCCAATTTCCTATTTATTCTGTTGGGAGAGTAATGTGTCTTGTATATCCTTTTCATACAGGGATCGTACTTTCTCTTCCTGCAATCACACTAATTTCTTTCACTTTTTCTCCTTTCTTTTATTTCAAGTTTCCTAAAATCTACTCTTGATCATCTACCCCACATTCAGAACCTATTGTCACCTTTGTATCCTTCCCTAATTTTCTCAGTCTTTCATCATAAACATCATAAACATTAAATTCATCTTTTTTTTCTTGTGTCCTATGAATAGATTTATGCTTCAACTAGGTATTCTAGTCTTTTTTCTAAGCTGACACCAGTCACCATTCTCATTTATTCTTGAATCTCCAAATGGTCCAATAACTTTTTCTGTACTCTCTCATCTCATTCCCACCATCCATTCATGTCACCTTTCCCCCCAGATTACATTCATTTAGACATGTTTCATAATGTTTTCCCTGGTTCTTTCATGATCACAGTTTTTTGGAGTGTAGTGTGAAACTGCCACCAACCTATGATATGACATCAATTCAGATAACGTTGAATCGTCTTTCACTTATTTTTACAACTACACGTGCATGTATTTTTATTCTTTAATTCAATAATTCATATTCTTTGCATTCCAAGTTACAATCTTCTGTATGCAGTGTTCATTAGAAATGGCCCATGAATGTTGTCCTTTACTGCCCGTCATGGCTTTGGTCACCACTTTCACATAATGTTTTTAAATAAGATAAGATAAAGAAAGAGAAGATTGGGTTACGAGGTCTGCTAATGGTAAGGACACATTGCTGGTCAATTTTGGCAGATTTTTGGGCAGATGCCTCAAGCGGAACAAAAGCCTGGCATTTGTGCTGTTCTATGTGAGCTAGGATTTCTAACCTAGAGTCTCTCTGACAAACCAACATACTGTTTCTCACATGCCACTATGAGGTATGTGTACTGTACTGCCATGCTGACAATATGGCTTTCTTTCATAAATAGCATTTCATTTTAGTAGTCACCCAGTTTGTCATCTTCCTCATATCATAGTCCTGACAACATCAGACTACTACATTTCAGCCCTTGTCTGATTGCTTTCCCAGGACTTAACAAGGAGTTTAGAGCATAGCAGGTAAACCATCTGCTTTGTTTTCCCTTTTTTACACTTGTGAGTTTCTTGTCCTTTGGGGACATCTCAGATATAAGCAGGGTATCTGTGCCTAATAGCTCAATTCTGAGGCCTTTGTTACTGAATGAAGCTTTCAGTAGCAGTTTAAGAGATTGGCTTACTTGTAGTGTAGCTTTGCTTGTACAACTGAATTACTTCCCTTCATATTCTGTGTAAATTTTCCCAGCTTGCTAAAAATTGAAGATAGTCTTTCTAAGGTACATATAGAGAGAGATGTTCCTCCATGTATTTTTTCTGCTTCTGATTGCTTCCATCCTTGCCGACACATTGTTTTTCTGCCAAGGAGAAAAGGGAGCAACATTGGCAGTCGTACACACGAGATGAATATAGCTCTCATACAAATAAAATTATGGGCTGCTGAATGGCAAAAACTTAATGAAAATGTGAACAGTTAAACAAATAAAGGAAGTTGAGCTCATAATACTTCTGGGTGAAATTTCACTATATCACTGAGCAGAAAGAGAATTAAGAGCACCATCCCAGGGTATTTTTCTCTGAGATGCGCACCCACCCTCCCACCTGTGCTGCATGTACTGTAGGAGCTTAAAGTGCAACAATGGATATTCTTGCTTGAATTTGAGAAGCATTAGGCAAGCAGGAACCAAAAATGAAATGGTATAGAAGTTTTAAAGATGTTTAAATGAGTTCAACTCTGTAGCAGTAGTGGTTACAATATATTTCCTTTATAGATCCCTAATTCAGATGTTAGAGAAGACATGGTTTTTAATAAAACAAAACTTTAAAGTGTTGATAATTCCTTCCACTTCCACTATTATAGATTGAAGTTTTAATTTATTTCTAAATGACTCGAATGCCATGTCTGTGAGCGAATTAGAAGGAAATGTGGAGGAGAGGTCTGGTCAAGGTTCTTGCTGAAGCTCCTCTTAGCCCTGCTGCTATCTCTGAAAGATCTGAAGGCCCTTGACATGCTACACTGGTACAGAGAAAGATCATTTTCTCTTCCCACTGAGCCTTCTTGTATTTGCTTGCCCTCCAGAAGATGAAACGTTTTGTTTTTGTCTGCAAAATGTACAGACATAATGCCTCATCTAGTGACCTTAGGAAAACAGTTTTTTTTCCAATCCTTCCCAATATTGTTAACTTGTCTTCCATTCAGTAACTGATTTCAGGTTACACTGCATAAAGGAGGTTCTGTTATATCATTGGGTGAGATTAACTGAACTTTATTTAGAATTGAAAGGAAAGAATTCCTTCTGTGTTGCTACTAGCTGAGGTTTACTCATAAATACTTATAAAGCTCCTGTTAATCCCCTTAAAACCTGAAAGGAATCTGTGCAGGTTTTCATTACTCCACTTCAGAAAACTTCATGTGTCAATTGGAATCCTTTATCCCTTCTGGGGTCTAGGGAACATGGAGAGCAGTGGGGGTTAATCCAGTTGCACTGGAAGGTGTAGACAACATCTTGTGCTTTATAAACTTTTTCTGTAAAGTAATGATGATGACTGTTGTGTTTTATGCCATGTGTTTATAGAAAAAAGTGAAATTGTTGTTAAGGATGCAGAATGGAAAGGATAACTATACCCTAGGTGAATTTGGCTCACTGTACTAAAGCCATTTCAGACTGCTAGAGACAGAATAACTTTTCTTTATGGTTGATATGATCTTATTGCCTCCAGTCAGATTAACAGTTGCCAGATTATAAAGAATTATCTATGATTGGATATTTCTACTATTTCAGGCTTAAGATTCTGCTGATTAATGATCTGTCCCATGTGAGGTCCCCAACCTCCTGCTTTCCTGATTGATAAAACATAAATATGTAATAATAAATACAATCTACGAAACATTTACTCCAATTGACTCCTTAAAATCATAATAAATAATAGTATCATACCTCTACTAGGTATATAATTGTCACATCTCTAATTCTCAAATACCTGTTTGAATAACCAAGTTTTAACAACTTTTTAAAATAGTAATGTTATTAAAAATTGCAATTAGAACAGTAAAAACTAATGCAAACTAAAAAAATAAAAGAATAAAAAGAAAAAATGGAAGGTGCAGAAAGGAAAGAAAAAAAGAGAAAGGGAAAGGGAAAAAAAATAAGGATATAGTAAAGAAAAAAAAAGACATATATAAAGAAGTGACTTCCCCCTTCATCACAAAAAGTATGAGCAATTTTAGTAATTTAGCACCTTCTCTTAAAATACAACAAATGATCTCTTCTTCCCATATCCCATCTCCTATCTATAAACAAATCCATAAAGCTTCATTACAGTCCTGATGTCAGCAAAAGTTCATTATGGGTTACCAGAGATAACAACATATCTATTTAACCTTGACCAACTTTATATTCCTTTCTTTTACTTCTAACAACCTTGATCTTTAGTCCCTTCAAATAATGTCATAGAACTTGATTTCTTTTCATTTTTTCTTTGTTCCTTCTCACAAAATTCTTCAAAACTTTAACAGTCCTCTTTTATAAATCCAGTAAAGGAAAATTATCCAGGTCACTCTCTTGGTTTGTTATTTGTATATTCCTTTTAATTATTAAGACATCAGCTGGTTTCTTTTGTATGCCCAGTGTAACATCTTTTTCATGTCATTCTTGTAGCCTGTCATTTTTAAATCCACTTTCAAATCAGTCTCGATCTTGTCCGATAAAACTTGTTCCTCTTCCATAACATCTTTTAAACCCAGTCTAGGCAGACACTATTAAAATTAACTTCAGAGTCCATTGTTCAAAAATATCCTTCAATATGTCCAATGTTAAAATATTTTGCTTCATTCTGCAATTGTAAGTTGAGTTTGACTGGTGTTCTCCTTTAATTATAATCTTTAGTTCCCTCTAGTTTCCTCTAGTGTCCAATTTTTAAAATCTTATCTTATGGTTTTTTTTAAAAAAAATTAAAAACAAAAGTGTTTTTCCATGGGAAGGATTTTTTATAATTAATTCAAAATCTTATTTCAAATTTATCCGGACCCTTAGTCCATTTGTAACTGTCTAAAATCAAAGTTTTAAACACCCTTTTGCTGTTTATTCCAAAAAAAAAATTTTTTTTAAGTTCTTAAACCCATAGTTAAAACTTCTTTTGCTAAAGATTGAAGGAAACGCACCCAGTGCTGTAAAACATGTTGATCCAAAGGTTCCTAATAGCTGAAAAACAGTTAACAAGCAATTTCCAAAAGTGATTAGAAAAGGAAGTATGCAAACTTATTCTCCTTTCAAAGGTACCAACCACGGCTTGAGCAAGATGGCTAGTCCCTCATCTCCCAGAGCTGTAAACCCACTGGAGACTGCTATCTTGAAGTCTCTTCATGAGGGGCAGCTGTCTGGAGCACTTGCGGGTGATCTCAAGTCCTCTCCTTGTCCAGAGAGGAATTATCGAAGAGCTGGTCTACTTGCTGGCTCTTCATTCTGCTGTAGTTGTTGGCTCCACTTTTCGCAGAGCCATCTTCAGTCTGCCATTTCTTCCTGAAAGTGAGGTTCTTAACAACTTAATGAATAATGAATATACATTTTTATATAATGAATATGCATTTTTATATCTGAGGGTAACTGGCAGAGAACTTCATCTCCAGGGCCCCTTCTGCTGCACCTCAAAGGTGATCATCTTACTTAAACCCTTTAAATTCATTCTTTAGCTCCACCCCCATATATACCAGTGGCCTCTCTATACCGAAGTTAACAATACATGATTAAAGTCACATTACATTAGACTAAATGTGTAAGAGGGGGTGAGACTTTAGCTTGGAAGACCTCTGTGTCTATCAGCTGATTTTATGCATTTCATACTGTTACTTAGCTGTAAATAAGTACATTAATATTTAACCTCACCAGATTGCTGCAAAGATACTTAAAATTTTATATAAATGATAACCTCTTGTAATTTTTTTAGTGAGAAGATGCACTAGCAAAAAAAAAAAAAAAAAACCAACAGTTTTTTGTGTTATCTTTTTGTGTTAATTTGCAGTCATTTTCACAATAGTGACCCATGGCAGAATTAGATTGTATTCTTTCCACAGTGCTTTTCAGCTTGCCTCTAGAATAGAGGTTTTTTTCTTTGCTGTGAGTCATTGGAAAAGGCTGTTTGGAAGAAGACTGGAATTCAGCCTTTGATCTCTCTTTTTCACTGTTTCCTTTGAACTGGTGAGATTTCACAATAGGTAAAAAATGCCTGTTCTGGATGGACTAATAATTTAGGCTCTCTCCAGGTGATAACAGTGATCAGAGCAATTGTGCTAGGGAAATCAATATGTTATAATGCATGAACAAACAGGTGAGGTGTAGAATACCTAGAGATCAATAGAGAATGTGAATTATTCCATAGTGTGCAGGTGTGAAGAGGTGTAGCTGTATTTCTCTGCCTTTTTTGTGCTATATGAAAAACTGGAATGATTCAACAGAGAGATCCTCCTTAATAAAGCAAATACACATGACTGGGCACTGGTGTTCTCTGTGACATGCAGGGCACAAAATATTAATACAACCACTACAGCATCCCACTTACATTCTCAGTTACATTATTTGGAGTATCCATATATGGATACATGAATATACTGGCGGTGACCTTGCAATGAGAGCGAAAATCAGTTAGTTAACTGGCTTTACAGATAGAGAATTGTATATTAAGTACCTGTTAGCCTCACTAGGTAGACCAGACCGAAAAATCAACTCCACAGGTAGGCTAAAGCTACTTTTATTGAGATTGGCTATAATATCAGAATCTTGCAAGTCTGATTGTGTTGTACTTCCTCCTCCTGCTTATAGTTCAGTGAATTAGGGAGGTGTCTGAGCCACTTCCAAATGCTATCTGGATGTTTATGATTTAGAACAAGTTTTATTCCTTGGCAATGGAGCTTGCATATCTCTGTCAAGGTCATCTTCCTTACTTTCCTCAGTACCTCTCTGGGTCCTATACTATGATCCTAATGTAACTAATTTCTGTTTTTCACTAAAATTAAAAAAGATCAAAAGCAACTGAAGCAACTTGAGCACAATTTCAGTACAGATGGGAAGGACTGTTTATCCTTTTCTTCTCAGGGTATTTTCCTGTTAAAATCATCCCACGTATATGGAGCCAGAATCTTTTTCTTTTTCAGGAGAGATAGCAGCTGGCCAAAGCAAACTTGAGCAAAAAAAAAAAAAAAAAAAGTGTATAGAGCATAGAGTATTGGGCCTGGGAAGTTGCTAAGATGCTTATTTTGAGAAATTGGAAAAGTAGTAATATTCCTGATATCAAGGAATTCAAAAGATGCATGGCTTACCTGATTTTGAAAGGGCAATTTTGTCTACTAATAACAAAATGACTTAATATGTTTTTCTATGGCACAAATTTTATATTTTGCAAATGTTAGAGAATTATTAATTACTTTTCACCCCAAGGTAGATTTGAAAATAATTTTGATTTTGTTTAATATATGGCATAGATAGTTTCCCCCCCTTTCTGTTTGAGTGTGTATGTTTAATTTACTTTTTGTAGTTTTTTTATTTCTTTCCTGGTTTTTTGCATTTTGTAATTTTTCTATTTGTCTGTAAAACTCATTAAGATAAAACATTTAAATTTAAAATATGTAAAAAAAGGGAAAAAAGCGTTAAAACGCCTAGAGTAAAAAGAATAAAGGAAGTGCCTCCCACAGTTGTTGTTTTTTTTAATGCTGAAGGAAATGTACAGAGAATTGTACCTGCTACCTTTGAGGTGATAAACTTGCCCCTAGACTGTATCATCTCAGGCAGAACTTACATAATTAAACACTGCCCTTCCAGTATATTTTCCTACAAATATAACACTAGTCATCAGGGAGTAGGCTAGAATCCATCCTGTGGCTAGAGTCAAATCATCAAGCAGAAAACATAGGATGAAACTTGGCACAATAACGAATATTTTCCTGCTGGGTTCATTTTCCCACTCCCCACCAGTTTGAATGCTCATAGTTTACAGATCGACTAAGGTATGACTATGCTGTCTACCTACAGTATCTCAAACTAGATTAGAAGTATTTACAAACAGAACAGTGACTTCATAAAATAATATATCACACAGAATGATAAGCTGTGATGTTAAATGTAATGAAGCTGTGAAACAAAACAAACTTGTTTCATAACATTGCCAACTGTTTCAAGCTGTAAGGTTTTCCTGTCTGAAAGTATGGAAAGGAAAAGTGAATGAATGGGGAAAGAAGGAGATAGTTGGCAGTGGGAGATATTGCAGTGAGGGGAAAGCTAGCCTGTGAGTAAAATGCAAGGGAAAAGGCTGGGATGACAGGCTAAAAGATACAGTTAATAGGCACTGGAAAAGGTGAATTCTTAGGATTCAGTAGCAGAATCTGGGTGGCTTATGAGGCCTACACAGTGAACCTTCTGGAAGCCATATGTAGCCTGCTGTCTGTGTATTATATCTCTGTACTACTCATATATTTACAAGAACTGTGGCAGCTTAGCAATAAAACTATTCAGGATTACATAATGGAGGGAAAGATTGGAATTCATATGGTTGCAGTGACAATGAACCATTTTTAGCAAATGACTTCTGCATTGGCCAAATACTCATTCAAGCTGCCCTTTTAGCAACCAAAGGATTGCTTTATATTTGATAGTGTTTTTTAATAGCTGGAAGAAGATGGAAGACTTGCAGCATCAGAGAAAAAGCAATAATTGTGCAATAGATTACATATAGTCTGTGATTTTATTTAGTTTTTACGAATGATGCTCATTCAAAGAAATGGTTGGCTCCCTAATAAGGCCTTAAGCCACTGACAATTATCACTTTATTCTGCTCTATGGCAAAACATGCAAGAATAATTGCTAATCAATAACACGTATGCTACAAGTATTGCTATGTTGTCAGCAAAGACTAGTAACATTTGATCCCCTTACATGGAAACTATATGTGCTGATCCCCACAATTTGTACTAACTTCCATTGCAATTTATTTAGTGTTAGAATGGTGAATCACTTCCTAACCTGCTCTGTACAACATCTCCATAAATCAGATTCATTCTAAGACTAATTTGATGATCATTTTAATTTCATGACCATTTTTATCTGATAATTCCTTTAGTTGTACCCTGCTTCCATCCTTGTTTGATTCTGTTCCTCTTAGGAAGTTAATATTATTCAGTGAGTCATTTTTAAAATCTTTTTTATTTCCTTAATGTACAAAAAGGGGGATGGGGGGGGGAGAAAAAGTGAGAGGAAAAAAAAAGGCAAAGAGAAAATCAGAAAATAAAAATATATTATCGTTTAGCCTAATTTTTAAACACATCATTAAATGCTGACCCATGGAACACTATTGATTAGTCTTTCCATTACATTAGTAAAGACTCAGTTCATTAATAGGAAGCAAAGACATATCAGCAATCAAAGAAGTATTTCCAATATGGACATAGTATATGTTAACCTTGCAAAGCATTCAACAAAATCTGTCATGAAACAATAAAACATGGCTTAGATTATTTTTATTAGTAACTTGAATGGAGGGATCAAGATGATTATCACATTTGCAGGTGATACAAAACTAGGAGTAGCTAACACTTTACAAAAGAAAGGGATGGTTACAAAATGTCTAGACAGTCTTGAATAGTGAACCAAAACAAACAGGATGAAATTTGACAGAGAAATGTGAAGACCTGCATTTGGGGCTGGGGGTGTGGAATGAAAGGGACATGGAGAAGATCCCAGGGCAGAGGTGTTTGATTATCATTTTGGATGCTGGCGAAATTATATCCAGGCTATGAAGGGTCAGAAGCAAGTAAACAAAATACTGACCAAACTATTCCCTAGAAAAGAGATGAATATGAGCTCCTTGTTAAAAAAAAAAAAAGTTTGGGTGGATAGTTAAATAGGCAAACATGTGTATGTCAGTATTTCCTTAATTCAAAAAAGACAAAATGGGCTTTTATAATTTTTTTAAAAGTTTAAAAACAGCCAAAATTAAGAACAAAGAAAAGAGTGAATATGTGTACATGTCTCATGATACACAGATTTGAGGAATCAATTGTGTGGCCAGCATCCCACTTCTTATCACTTTCTGCAATTGGGGACAACCTTTCTTTGGAGTTGAAAGGGATTGAATAAGGGCTTGCATAGTTGACTCTAGCCACCTTGGTGTGAGAGACGGTAGGCACATTAAACATAACTGACCAAGAGATAAAGAAGGAATCTTTGTAAACTGCAGCTCAGGTCAGGCTGCAAGTTCTGCTGCCTCAGAAGAAGCTATTCAAACAGTTCAAAGAGACTTTAATAAGAGACTTGTTAAATAAGGGCTGGAAATTCCTATTGCAGTTTCCAAGATTCTGTACCTTGCTTTTAATCCTGGCATTAAACATGGTTTATAGAAGTCTTCTTATGATTCTTGCTTCCTTGCTTGTGCCTTGCCATGAGGAGACTTGACCCTTGGCAACACAGCCTCTCTAAACAGGACTGAACCAAGACATTTTGCTACCTGGCAATATTTTACAGTATTAAGTATTTTGGCACCTGAGGCAGATAATTCTATGAATGCTTCTCTTCTTCCTCACAGTAAATATAATAATAAAGAACAGTTTAGCCCTTCAGCACAGCCTGATGAGGTACTTGAACTGGCTACAAACTCACCATGGGAAGTAAATCATTTGGAAACCTGTCTAAGTCTAATTTATCTGGAGAGCATGAGGTTGGAGAAGGTGAGAATATGAATACACACACACACACACACACACACCAGGGCCTGAAGGAAGAACTGGAGAGGATGTGGAAAGGCCAAAGTGGTCCCAGTGGTGGTAGGAGTACTCGGGGCTGTGACTCCTAAGCTGGGAGAGTGGCTCCAACAGATCCCAGGAACAACATCAGAGCTCTCTCTCCAGAAAAGTGTAGTGTTAGGAACAGCTAAGATACTGTGCAGAACCCTCAAACTCCCAGGCCTCTGGTAGAGGACCCAAGATTGAGGAAGACACATACCACCCATAGGGGTGAGAAGGGAATTTTTTTATAATAGATTGTAGAAAATCTGCTCCTATTTGGCAGCAGCATGTATATTCTCAAATAATTGATGAATAGTGGAGGATTTGATAGTATTGCAGTGCTCTACATCGAGCATTGCCATCTTATACTCATTTGCACACACAATGGATGCAAGGCAGGGGCATTTTTACATCTTTTAGATGGTGGGTTGGAGAATTTGTCTGAAGCCTCTGGTACTTGACACACATTAGACTTGCAAGTAATAGTGATTTAAATGTGAACAACAACCAGCACAATGAGATGTCCAACTGAGCATCAAAGAAATAGCAGAAGACAAATTACATCTTCCTGCATTTTACTACATAGATTAAATCTATTTATTGTAAGTATTATAATTCCAGTATGGCTTTATAGAAATATTCAAATGAATGCAAAAAGTAAATAATGAAAAACATAAAACCATAGGATTAAAAATCATTTATAAAGTACAAAAGGTAGGGGAAGTTTTGGCTGTCAAAAAATAAGATCAAAACAATCTGTGCATGGAACATTAAACTCTCTCTTCTGCAGGGAATGATTCTATTTTCTAATATAGTTCTTTTGAAACCTTGAATTTAAGCGAGTGAGGTTTTGGCAATTCTGGGGTCAGAGAAGGAATTGGCTATTTGGTCGATTCTTATGCCAATCATCTCAGGATTGGAGTCGTCCAGGCTAAGAGATGGAACTGAATCCCTAGACCGTGTCACTATAAATGACCTGGCAGTGACTAATGAGTACTGAAAGCATTTTGGCTTTCAATCGGTGTCAGTTCCATAACCTTCATGAATCCAACTTGTCTTGTTTAGGATGAGGGAGAAATAGTAATTAGTCCTTCCACCCACAACTTCTTGTTCTCAGAAGTAATTTTATCAAGTGTCTGTTGAGAGCAGCTTCTACTGATTGATGGTGCCATCAACTGCAGCTTTTGTTTGCAGAAACCTTTTGGGAAATGAGCTACAGATTAGGAGGCCCGTGGCTGGCCCTGCTTTCAGTCTTCTTTAGGGACTAGAATTTGTTTATCTGATCATTCTATGATGCAGTTTTGTTTTGTTTTTTGTTTTTAATCTAATTGACATATAAACTTCAACAACTCTCATCACCATATTTGTGCAGACAATTTTCAGCTTGAAGAATTGTATCTGTTGAGATATACCAATTGATATTCTTTTCCCAAGTTTCTAAAAATAGAGGAACCCAGATTGTTGTTGCAGGTTTAAGAGACAACATCTTACGAGGAAAATCAACACTCCCATATTTTTAAAATGAACATTATGAGTATCTTAAGACTTTATAAATGCAGCAAAATGCTTAAAGTGAGTATTAGAATAGCCTTCTGAAGCCAAATTCTCCAGCTTTGACTCTGTGAAGAATGTATCCTTACAATGTAACACTCTTCCTGCTAACTTCCAATGTAGGAACCGGAACTTCCAAAGTGGACTTCTTCTGGTAAGGCCAGATATGATATATCTGACAGATACCTGATAGATACCTGATATATCTATATTGCTTACACAGCTCTGATGTAGACAGGTCTTTGCTCAGTTTAAGTTTTAAGTCTGCTTTTACTCCAGAATAGTATGAACAAAGAGGAAACCTCTTAGTTGAAGGCAGCAGCTAAGGATCCAATCAAATGGTCAGACTTTTCCTTTCCTGAAATTAATAGTTCAATTGTTGCAATTGGGTCTTTCTGAGGAAAGAAGACATACAACTAGAGGCCAGACATCATAACCATTTGACAATATGGAACAACCAGATTATGGGTTGTGTCTCCATTATCTCTCCGTAGAAGTAGTTTGTCTATTCTTTCCATTCATTGACCAAAACTTTTGTAGTTAGCTGCAGATCTTGCAAATTCTTCATTTCCCTGTCCCTCTTAATGTGATGTCAGAAACTTGATCATTGAGCTGCAAGCTTTGATTGGAATAAAGGAGAAACCATATATTCAGTGGGCTGTTTTGCTTGGAGGTACAGTAAAGGGCTTCCTGTTTATTGCAAGTGAGGTAGTCTTTGTTTAAATCATTTATATACTGCTTCTTATTTAGAAAATCCCAAACCAAGTGATAAGAAAGTAGGTTACAAAAATAGATTCTCTAGTAGCAGCAATATATGGTAGATGAGGATGGGGGGGGGGGGTAGATTATGGTTTCTTTCCCTCACCTGACAACTTGCTTAAATGGTTAGTGTCCTAGATTACTGATTAGGTATACAGGTAGTCCTCAACTTACGATCACAATTGGGACTGGAATTTCTGTCACTAAGCAATACAGTCATAAAGCAAGACATCATGTGACCGCATTGCTTGGCGACCACAATCCTGGCAATTCCCCTTGCCATCATTAAGCAAATTTCACTGGTTGTAAGCTGAGGACCCACTCCAATCCAAGCCACTCCAGGCTTGGTCCCTCAAAGCTCCAAGCTTCAGTAAGGTAAGGGACTGCCTCCAACTCCCCCCTCCTGCCTATCTACCCCTGCATCTCTGCCCTTTTGGCCGCCCTACAACCTGCCTTGCAGGGTGGCAAGCATCCCCAGAACCACACAGCTCTGAAGCTACAAGAAGCCCCTGAGCCGCAGCACAACATGAAGCTGCAGCCACCTCAGCTACACGAAGCCACCCCAGGAAGCTGCAGCTGCCCCAGCCCAGTCGCTTTGTAAAGCTGCACTGACTTTGGAGAGACTTCCGGGGCAGCTTTGCACAACTGGGCTTGGGTGGCTGCAGCTTCCTGGGGCGGCTTCACATGGCTGGGCTGGGGCAGCTGCCACTTCCTGAGGTGGCTCCACACAGCTGGACTGGGGCAGCTGCAGCTTCATGCTGTGCTGCGGCTCAGGGGCTTCTTGCAGCCTCAGAACTGCGTGGTTCTGGGGCTGCTTGCCGCCCCACAAGGCAGGGTGTAGGGTGGTCAAAAGGGCAGAGATGGGGGGGGGGGAGATAGGTAGATGGGGGAAGTTGAAGTGCCTCCACAGTTGTAAGTATGGGTGGGCTGCCAGGCACCTGAATTTTGATCATGTGATCATGGGGGCACTGCAATGGCCTTAACTTCGGGCATGGGTCCTAAGTCCCTTTGTTCAGTGCCGTCCTAACTTCCTATGGTTGCTAAATGAAGGACTACCTTAGCCTTGTTACCTTTCCACTGACTCTGCTCAAGAGAAGTATGTGTGTGAGAGTGAGAGAGAGAGAGAAAGATGAGTATGTAGTATGCACAAATATTAGCAGATATTCAAATGTATGTGTTCAGCCTCTGGGCCAATAACTGCTATAGCCTTGGTATTTAAAAAGCTACTCACCACTGAGCTATATCCTCTCAGTTTTTTTTTTATAGTGTTTAGCTTAAGACTTTAGTATTTGTCCCATAAATGAAAAGTAATTGTACTGAATGGATCACCTTTCCAACAGAATTAAGAGTCCTTATTAATTAATTGTCATGATACCACCCCATCCCATGATTCTGGGTGTTTTACAATAATGTCAGACAGTTATCTTAAAATACAAACCATCATAATAAAAAATCAAACTTAAAGATGATCATACTCTTCCCCCCACTTAAAGGCCCACTTAAAAAGGTAGGGGCCAAACACGTTTCCAGGGGCAAGTTTCCATAAGGATGGGACTACGACAGAAAAGGCCTGTCTTCTATTCCATACCCCTTCACTTCCCATAGTGTGGCACCCTGATCATGCCCTCTCTTGATAACCTAACAAGATGGGCAGACTCATTTTGGATAAGGGAGTCCTTAGGTAACCCACCAACATACCATGCAGGACTTAAAGGTAATCACCAGCAGTTTGAATTGGGCCCAGAAGGAAGTGGCAACCAGTGGAGTGATCAAATAATAGGTATTTAGTCTGGTTTATTTCTCCCCATCCGGTTCCTGACAATCTGATGATACCTCAACCCAGACTGGCAGATGAACTCTTCCAGCAGTTTCATATAGATATTAAATAATATGAGGGAGGGGGCCAAGCCCTGCAATGTCCTAAATTAAATCAACCATGGGTTCAATTGCTCTTCTCCTATAACTACCAACTGGAACTGCTCACTCAGATGGGAGTAAAATCACTATAAAATGATGCCTTAGAGTACCAAAAGTATCTTAAAGATCAATGGTAATGGTAATGAATGCTGCTGAGAGGTCTAATAAGACCAGGAGGGGGGCACTCCCCCATCTAGGTTCTACCAAACTAGCATCTAATTCTTAGTGAATACAAGTGACTTTATCTGCAAAAAAATCCTGCAGAACACAGTGGTGTGTGAAATCATGTTGTTATCCTTCTCCAAAAGGATCTGGATCACTCAAAACAGGGCTGCTGGGCAGGAATCTATAAATGCATGCTTTGCCATAGTGCCCTCCAGAAACTATCCAGGTCCATTAGACATTGGGGTAGATCTTCCTAGGGGGTCCATTGCCTTCTCAGAGGTCCATGGTGCCCAGGATCTAGCAGTATGACTAGGAAGTGATCTGATTACATCAAAGGGTAGACAGTAATGTCCTCCATATCTAGATCATGTCTCATCTGCTCCAAAGTAAACACCAGATCAAGCATGTGCCTATTTTTGTGAGTAGGGGCTAATATTTCCTGGGTCAGGCCTGTGGAGTCCATAAACTTCAAAACCACTGTCAGTCACAACCCCAAGGCATAAAAATTGAAGACCCCTAGCACAAGAAGCCTAGGAGATTCCAACGCCAGCCTGGTGACAAGCTCCAGAGGACTCCAGGAGGACTACTGTTGGGCTGTAGGATGGGCATATAGGTGGTCTCACTTAAGAACCAATTGTTCAGGAACCATTTGAACTTGTGATGGTGCTGAGTGAGTGGTAGTTATGACCGGTCCTCATACTTCAGGTTGCAGCGTCCTATGGTGGCATGATCGCCATTTTCAACTTTCTTTTCTAGCTTCCTACAAGCAAAGTCAACAGTGAAGTCGGCAGGAGGTCGCAAATGGCAACCACATGACTTCCTCACTTAACGACCCATGGAGATTCCCTTAACAATGGCAACCAGAAGTGCCAGAATTTCCATCAATAAGCATTGTGGTCACATGACATCACACTTTACAACCACATCTTTTAATGACAGAAAATCCGGTCCCAATTAGCGTCATTAAGTGAGGACTACCTGTACACCAGCAGGAGCCCAAGCCTGTCCCCACAGACCAGCCTTACAAAGGCAGTCCTATCTTGTAGCTTCTGGGTCAGTGTTAATGGCCATTGCTAAGGTCCCTGAAATTATTGTGGCCATCCCTTCTCCCTGCTTTAGGTGGCAGGTCCCAAAACTTGAGAGGACAGGTCTCCAAAAGATCAGTGTCCCCAATGGTACCCAACCAGGTGCTGATAAGGCATACTAGATCTACACACTTGCCCATCACTAGATTATGGATGAATAAGGTCTTATTTTATACAGGCCTGGCATTTAGCAGCACCAGTCTGAATGCAAGGCATCTAACAATCCAGCCCCCTGAGTTCTGAGTTGGGGCCACTGGTTAGAAAAAAATATCTGTAGCAGAGAGCAAGTGTTATTTTCCTTCCTGTAAAGATCTACCCAAGGCCTCCAGCCATACCTATTCCTGCCTGTCACTCAGTATGTGAGTCCAACCTCCTCATTTCCTGGAGCCATTGCCAAGTCTCCTCCTCTCTGGCCACCCTCACAACATCACTGGCCTAATAGGTTCTGAGACCACCACATGCAAACCACTTATGTAGTCACTGGACAGCCCAACATTCAACTCTACACAGTATTATAAACCTTCTTACTCCTACCCACCTATCTCTACCCACTTTTTCCTACCCTCAGTCCTCTCCTGTTTGCAACCAGGCTTTTAGTCCATTGAGCTTCTCCATTGTACTACTACTTCCACTTCGGTGTGCTATCACCAAGAATTACTCCAGGTATTCATGCTATCTATTGTCCCTTTCTCCCACTGCCCATTCTTCACTTGTCATTTCAATAACCACTGATCTGACCAGTTCTCACCAGGGCATTGCACTTCTCTCCAGCTCAGTCTTCTCTGGCCTTTTCTTTCAGTTCCTTCATTGCTGATCCCTCCAGAGCTGCCTGTTCAAAAATGGTAGCCGTAACAGTGGTGGCTGCTAGTTATTTCTCTGCCCCCCAACAACTGCAGCTTCAGAACTGGGAACTGTCATTTTGTTGTTTCTCTGCAATGCTTATTGACCACAGAGAGAGACATTAAAGGTGGATATTAAAAGTCAATGTATGTATATAGCCATAGAAATTTTCCATACTGATATTGGTGTAATAATAATCACCACCACCACCTCAATATTGTTTCATGATTTCAGATGAACTTTCCCTATACAAAACAAGCTGTAGGGATGTCCTTTTCTTTTCAAGATTTGAAATACAAAACGTATGTTACAGTATTCCATGTTACATTGCCAGTCCAGTTACTGAATAAGTAAAAACTCTTCCTCTCTCTTTCTTTCTCTCTCTCTCAGGAATTGTTGATCCATTTTGATTAAAATCCAACTGCCAAAACAGGCGAAGACAATAGAAGTCCTTCAAAGACCAGCATCTTCTTTGGTTTTGTGCTGAAGTAAATGAGTGCCTTCTACCTTTAGCAGTTCACAAAAAGCACCATGAGTCCATACACAGATGCCTCTACAGATCAGTTGTAATGCTTGAATTTGGACTTAAGGGTCAAATGGGCTTGGGCAAAGGTGTGCTCTGAAAAAGGTATGTTGCCACCATCATTCATGTAACACCCTTTCATGAAAAGGAGTGCTACAGGCAAATATTGTTTCTAATATGAAATATTAAACAAAAGCTCCCATTGAAAAATGCAAAAACCAAAAGGCTGTCAAATGTTCAATGTTACTGTTATCCAATATTTCAGTGTGTGTTTCCCCTTGTTTTTTTTAGAATAACACATCTACAGAATAATATCTGTATGTATGTATGCAAGGCATTCAAATAAAACAATAAAGAGTGTTTAATGTTTACTTTCTATTGTCAGGTGTTTTTTTAATTCAAAATTTCAAAAATAACTTGAAAACTGAATGTGAGTTCTTGCATTGAAGAATCTGATCTCCAGGTAAATTCAAATTTAAATCGATAACAGCCTAGCTGATCTTAAATTTCAGAGAAATTTGCACTCATGTGAGAAGGGGTACCTGAACTTACTCAGAGGAGTCAGGACACAAACTTGCATCTTAGGAAATTCTATACTGGAGGGAGCTATGAAGCTGGAGGAAAAAAAATCCTTTTGCAGATATTATTTCCTTGAAAATATGTATCTTTGGCCAGGCTGCCTTTGACCAAAATTTGTATTATAGAAGATCTACATTGCAAAGTTTAGGATGCCAAAGCTACTTTATCTACCTGCTTTGGACAGTTTTCTCCCTTAGGCAAACGTAATACATTTTCCATGTTCTTTATATAATGAGCTTTATTTACCAAATTGGCAATTCCTCTGTTGAGAAATAACTGATTACAGCATTCTAGCAGATGCTGTCATCTCAAGATATGCAGGTGTCTGTGGAACATAAACAGATGTGATCATTCAGAAAATGAACCCTGAATTCATTTGTAGGGAAGGAGGAAAGCTAATCCAGCCATAAATTCAAATATAACCTCTTCAGCCTGGCTCTAATAAACATGAGCATGGTGTGTTGCATGTGCTCTACTGCTCCGAGCACAAACCTTCATGGCATTCAGCAAAGAGAGACTTCCTGACGAGAAGTCCCAGACAGGACAGATTCTATGCCTGTCATTTTAACTGGAAGTCTTGGTAAGGGATATAAAATAGTCAATGTGAACAGAAAAGTGTTTCATTATGGATTATGTGAATACATTACCAAAGATTTAGTCAGTTAATCCAAGGAAACTATTCTAAACCATCAAGAGAAAATATGATTCTTCTATGTAATTCCATCATGTAATGTGGTAGGTAGTTATACCTCAGGAGCAGAACATGTTGCTTGATTACTTGCAGATATGCATAAGATTTCAGATTAAGTCCCCAGTTTACCTGACTGATCTGTTTATGGATAACCAAGCTGACAATGTAAGGAGATGGGATTTTTCTATGAATCCTCCACAGTTAAAATCTAGCCCTAAACTAAATATCCTAGGCTTTGTTAAATAGACTTCTATGAGAATGGCCCACTCTTTTCTGACTGGCTGGTAGCGTGAAGAGAATGCTATTGGATTAGGTGGAATTTACCGCAAGGCAATTCTTAGGTTAAATGAAGGAAGAATGTACTGTATCTATGCCAGAAGAGCATGAATTAGAGAGGAATGGCATGTTTCCAAGGTTAGTTCCCAATTTATAGACTGCCATTTTTAGAGAACAATTATTATGAGGTCAGTTAATCTCACAGAACAATGAGCCAAACTTCACTGTTGTACAGGGATCTGAACTTAAATTGTCTATTTCCAAACCTAGTACATTAGCCTTCTGTATTGTACTTTGTGTCTATGAAACATTGGCATGAATTAAGCTGTTTCAGCTATGTTGTGTTATCCTGAAGTCACCTGCCAATATTCACTGTATGCTAGTTGCACAGATTTGTGGAGGATATCATATTTTCCTCCTTACTTTCCCGTATGATACTTGGTGTTTTATGAATGCCCCTATAAACATTCCTGTTGCAAACTAATTCATTGGATGGATTTGAGCCCAAATGGGGCTGTGCCAGGGGTTACAGCAGCCAATTGTTGTTGAAACCTTTTCCCAGCAAAAACCATTTGGATCAAAGACAGTACAATATCGGTTAGGCATTTCCATCACACAGGTAAAGCTAATTGACCCAAGCAAAGCATACAAAAATAACCATAAAGAAAGCACAAGTGAGAGTTCTGAAGAGTGGAACAAGGGGAGGGCAACTGATGTGGCTTCCATTTTTACTGACTCTTATGTCATGAAGAAATTAAAGAATCCCTTTTTATTAAATTTTGCATAACGAGAAGATTTGACAGTTTCTTTGGTGTCCTATCCATGCCAGTCCTGTCACACAGAAACATTCCTAAGAGTAGTTCTGTGAATCAAGGAAATTTGGTTAGCAGAGGTATTCAGCGGAGAACACAGCAAAAGAAATGTTGTTTCAGCTATAATTGAACTCTATAATACAGCAATTGTTTAATCTTCAGTTTAAAAAGGGGATTAAGTACCAGGTGTGGAAAGGTCTTTATATGAAGGCTTGGACAGCTACTATCACCCAGAGTGGATGTTACTGGGCTAGACAGACAAATTGTCCAGCGTGCTATATTTGTAACAATCATCAGACCAGGATTGTAAACTCAAGTTGGCAAATTGTTCTGCTGGCACTTTCAGAACAGAGCACTGAGCAGAGCTTGCCGGCAAATCCAAATGTTACAGTGGTTTCCCTGCCGTACTGGTTTTGTATGCGCAGGGTGATTTTTATGTAGGAAAAGGTTTGAAGTATAATTCTGCTCCTTGCAGGCTAAGTTTTACATTTAAAAACATTCTACAAGCAAATAACACTAAAAGCAAATGCAGTCTAAACAAAAAACACCTTGCAGTTCACTAAAATAATAGCAACTCAGTAGCTGAAGTTAGTACTGGAAGGTTCTACCTGGGGACATGCTAAACCAGAGCACATCTGAATGGCCCAGAGACGACGTTTAGGATGGAAAGTGCATGACCTTGGGAAACCACTGCCCGTTGTACTTCTGACAGCATAGGGAGCACACCTCCATGGGATAGCTTAACATTTGGGTACATAGTAAATGATCAGCTGCATTCACAATGTAAAAGCAAAACATATGATCTTGCACTTTAAAAAATAGACTAATTGCCTTTTGTTAATATTTAATGCTTGATTGTTTAAGATGTTTATTGACTATCTTTGTGTTCTTTTTTTTCCCCCAGCTCTGCTGAGTTTGTAAAGAGGGAGGCAATTGTTGAGTGTATCTGTAACTATTTTAAGAGAACTACTGGGTATACTTGGAGTGGGGAGTGGAAAAATGGACATGTTCTTATTTTATTGTTGGTTGAATCTTGCAGTCTTGGGCTTTGTTAATGCTTTGCTAGATTTTTTTTTTTTCATTTGTGTTTTTGTGGTATCTGTGGTGGTGTTTGATAATTGAAGTGGTCACAAGTACTTGTCTGCAACACAGTAGGGATTTAAATGGAGTTTAGAGGAATTCAGACATTTGGTCTCTCCAAATATCAGATTCAAAAGTTGATATGATGGCCTTCCATAATGCCTGGCACTCAGTACAAGCTTTGCTCCAGTCTTCCCTAAATGTGTTGGATTGTGACTTCCATCACACCAGCTAGCACAGCCGTTCTGGCTGGAGAATATGGTATTTGTAGTCCACTAAATTGGAAAGAAACCAGGATGTGGAAGGCAGCTCTGTCTTCCACAACCATTTGAAATGTATCTGTTATAAATAACAACACTTTCTCAATTCTGAGGTCCTTAGTAGGCACGAAAAGAATGGCAGCCCAACTAAGTGCAGAGTTTTACTGCTTTGCAACCTGGCCCTAAACTGGAAGGTAGTTCCTTTCCTCTCAGTGGACTTTACCTTCTACTTCGATGGGCTTAATCTCATTACCTTATGGTATAAGCCAGTGTTTCTCAACCTCCTCAATTTTAAGATGGGTGGACTTCAACTCCCAGAATTCCTCAGCCAGCATGGGAGCTGAAGTCCACCCGTCTTAAAATTGAGGAGGTTGAGAAATACTGGTATAAGCAAAGAGCTTCTTCCAATGTTGTGACATTGGGCGGGAACCTGTCATTGCTTGTGATTTTTCTGTGCTACAATCAGACCAAGCACTATAACTTGTGAACAAGCTCACAGTGGTTTCATGCCTTTTCTGTTGCAGAAGTTAATTGCTTTGCAAACAAATGTTTCATTGTTACAGAATTACAAACGCAATAATTTTGCAAAGAAAGGTTTGTGCGGGCTTTAGAGAGAGTCAATTGCTATGCTAATAAGGAACTCTACCCATAGGAGTGGTGAGAGTTGCTGCAATTAAGTAAATTAGAGCACCAAAATTCAATGCAATCTGTTGCCTTCTTAAACTGCACTAAGCAGGGCTAGCGTAATTGGATGAAAATTACTACAGTAAACTTTTTTTCAGTATGTGCTGGACTTTGCAGTTCATGACAAGAAAGTAATAATAATAAAGTTATTGGAAGAATCATTGCAGCAGATTAAGTGTAAGCATCATCATTGCAGCAGCATGGGTAGACAACATGATAGTCTCCATATGCTGTGGACTACAATGCCCAACAGCCCAAGTAACATGGCCAGTAGCAAGAGATTATAGACACTGTAGTCCAGAATGGCTGGTGGGCTACAGGTTGCACATCTTGACAATTTGCCCGTTTGGTAAGGTGAATGAAGCCCCCTTTCTCTTTGCTCCCATCCAGGTTTATTTCTGCCATCTTTATTCTTTTTTGCTTTTTGCAGTTTTCTTGTATTTAAATGTTTTTAACCATTTGTAAACTGCCCAAAGTGCCTAGGAGTTGGGTGGCATATAAATTTAATAAAATAATAATAACAATAACAATAGTAATTTTTGTTACCTAGGCCTTCTATTAGTTACCCAGACTGGTTTTGCTGAACCTTGGCTATCCTTAAAAAGCTAAGTAGGATCAGATCTGTAAACTCAACTGGAAAGTTGAAAAAATATCCCAGAATAAGGCAAGAGTTAATCATTTCTTTATTGCTGCCAAGACATCTATATAGACATGTCCATGTAGTGACCTGGAGTCCTGAATTCTACTAATTAAACAAGCAGGAGAGTAACTTTCTTCAGTGGCTGTGTCATAGTGAAAAAGACATTTTTTTTTTCCCACTCAGTTTGAGGAGGCAAAAGTTAAGGGCAATCTGTTTCAGTCTGAAATCTTTCCATCTTTCCCCATTTCCCAACAGCATATTTTATTATTTCAGAGAGTTCAAATATAATATCTATGTTAATTATATGATCATAGGTTCTTTTGTAAGTATCTGTATCCACTTCCTATTGACAGCTTGTCATAAAGCAAAACTAGAAAAAGCTCAAGGAAGAAACTAAAAGCATCTCGTTCCTTTTCCTTCTGGTCACAGGGTTGGAAGAGGCTGTGCCCCTCTTTCCATTTCCATGGTTTCAGCAATTGAAGGTAACAAATTGCTCTCCCCTTCTGCCATCTCACTCATCCCTTCCCTCCTCTTGGCTGGGAATCTTTGGGGTGGGGATTTCCCTTTCTTGTTTCTGCCTTGAAGTTGGAAAGCTTTGCAGCAGCATGCAAAACCAGGCAAAGACTGATTAAGAACAACTGAACCTGCCTGAGTATGGATAGCCAGAAATGGCTCGGGCTCAGACTGTAATCGTTTTTCATTTCACTTATAATAATTCAGTCCATGCCTCTATTTAGATGCCACATTTCAGGCAATATATGACAATCTGGAATATTTGATTAATTGGAAGGGCTACCTAGAAACAGAAAGACCTTGGGACAGAGATTGTAGCATACTCTGCCTCCTCTGACAGTTCCATTTGTGAAACCCACATAAACCTCACAATCCTGACTGAGCACCTGCCAGCAGGGTTGTGAAGTAGAGAGGGAAAATGACCTTATAGTGACCAACCCACACGAGGAGGGGAGAATTCTGGGACAGAGGGAGTGCCTGGCAAGAGAGTAGAAGAGACTATATAAACATGGAAAAAGTTGAAAAGGGAAGGGGCAAATCCTTTCCAACTTCAACTCAGAAACAAGAAATGGAAAGTTGGAGTGGTCATATGACATCCTGCTTTACGACTATGTTGTTTAGCAATGGAGTTGCCAGTCCTGATTACAGATTACATCCCAATTACATCTACTTGTAGATGAAGTACAGGAAGTCCTCGAGTTATGACCACCTGTTCAGTGACTGTTCAAAGTTACAGTGGTGCTGAACGAAGGGATTTACAACCAGTCCTCAAAATTCCAGCCTTTGCAGTGTTACAGGCATTCCCAGATTCAGCTTATGGTGACTCACTCATACACTCACACCCTGTTGAGGCACGCAGATCTTGTAAGTCCTCCTTGCTTTCTATCTGGGTTTTCCAGATGGGTGCGGCTGGAACAGACAAGACACACAGCCCTGGGCAACAGGCAGGAAGTAATTAGGGACATGCACACATCAATGTCAACTGAACACTGAGGCACAACAGGTTTGGAATACACGGGACCCAGTGAATTTAAAGTAACAGCAAAACTTTATGGGTTACAATGTACATTTGCCCTTTTCTTACACATGCACACACACTTATCCACATTTACCCATGTCCTTCTCAGCTAGGCTACCAGGCACTAGCTGGAGGGACGGAAGCCGCCAAGTCCAGATCCAGAGATGACTCAAGGAGTGGGCGGGCTTCAGGAACCCTTTATCCCCAAAACTCCTTGCTTTGTTGATTCACAAAACTGGCAGCTACTCTTGCCTTGTTCATTTACAAGTCTCGTTGCTTGATGGGATTGGAGGGGGTGGGATTCCATGTGCTCAGGCCCAACTTACTTTGTCTGGTACCAATGGAGGCGAATATGTGTAGCTTAGGGTTGAACTGTGGAGTCCTTGGGGTTCTCTGAGCTTGGTTCTTTTCCTGCAAACGTTTCATTACCCAGCTAGGTAACGTCTTCGGCGCTGGAATGGGATGAGGTTTGCTCTCTGTTTATATACTCTTGCATGCCCTGCCAGTGTTGGTGGGGGTGGGGGTTTTGTTTTGTTCCTCTGGTAGTTCCTTGATTAGGGTATTGTTTGCTGCTTGCTTGTGTGCCCTGTCCTTTGTCTGGTTCAGGTGACATTTTTTCCTTTGTTTCCTTAACAACCTGTTTCCCTCTTATCTACCTCCTCAGAAGGATCTTTTAGATAAGATTCCTGGCTTTTTGTCCTCTCTGCTTACATGTCTGCTTCATCTTTTAGTTATGGCAGCTTCAGCCTAGTCTCACAGCAGCAACCCCGCAGTCACATGAACAAAATTTGGGTGCCTGGCAACTGGCTTGCACTTATGACCAGTTGCAGCATCCTACGGTCAAGTGATTGCTGTTTACCCTCTTCCCTGCCGGCTTCCCCCAAGCAAAGTCAAACTTTCTTCGCTCGCATGCCCTGCACCCTCCTTCCCCCCTTCACTTGCACACACCCCACACTCTTTCCCTGGCCTCCCTGTGCTTTCACTCACGTACGCAAGCACCCCGTGCCCTCTTTCCACAGCCTCCCTGTGATTGCATGCATGCACACGCGTATGTACACCACACCCTCTTTCCTTGGCCTCCCTGTGATCACACACATGCAGGCACATACCCCACACTCTCTTTCCATGGCCTCCTGCAATTGCACACATGCATGCACATAACCCACGGCCTCTTTCCATGGCCTCCCTGTGATCACATGCACCCTGCACCCTCTTTCCCGGATGTCCCTGCGATTGCATACACCCCACGCCCTAATTCCCCAGCCTTTCTAAGGTCATGCCACACTGAGCACCCCTTCCTCTGATTTGCGTGTAACCTGCACCGGGCCTCCCAGGGCCTCCCCCACACTCCTGTGGTATCTGCTTCTTATCTGGGACTCCCCCTACTTCCCACTTAATGACCCACACATCTTGGGTTACACCAATAACCAGGACTGCCTGGTTTGCCATTGCTAAGCAATGCGGTCATGTGATGTTGGACTTTACAACCGCTTCACTTAGCGATGGCAATCCTGATCCCAATTGCAGTTGTAACTTGAGGATTATCTGTACAATTTTCTCAAAAATGTGCTTTGAACTGTGGATCATTATCAGAAAAGTTTGATTTGGCAAGTCCTGATTTCAGAAAACTTGTTAAATGAACAGACAAACTGGCACTGCAAACATCTCTGAGAAGTTTTAAGTGTTCACAATTCCTTGATAGGGTGTCCCATGTTTTGAGAAGATGGTGCAATGTTGAAAAGGGTCTTTGATGTCCAAAAGTTCCTTGATAAAAACATCATATTTTCACTTCACTGGAAAGAGCTGCTGGGAAATAATGCTCATACAAACAAGCTATTGCAAGTTCTAAAGTGGATTGTAAAAGCACAGTGCCAAGACAAAATCAAAAGCATCAATGTGTATGTTTGTGTGGGGGGAGGGCAGCAGTGGGGTAAGTTCTAAAACAAAATAGATTCATGTTTAACTTGTCATGCAGGACTGTTGGTATCAGTTCCACGTGGACATTGGAACCGCACAGTAAATAAATTTTACAAATAAGCTATTAGAAAAACATCCAATAAATCCTGAAAAGTATGATATATTGATCTTTGGAAGGCCACTCAGACTATCTGGAGATGAAAAGACATCTATTCAAACTTTCCATAATGAGAACCAAAGGCTGTCTTTCTCTTATGCAAATTAAATTGTAAGTTCCCCTGAGATCTAATTTGGTAAAAAATGTGGGCTTTCAGCAAACATTCCAAAAACTCAGAAAGGAGACGGGGGTAATGCTTCATAATGGTTACAGAGCTCAGGAGCCTGTAATCTTGGACAACTTCCTTTTTAACCAAAAAAGATAAGAGCGCTTGTGGAGGAGGAAGGAGGATGGATAAACTTTTCTGCAAGTTCTTAGTGAGGAAGTGCTTTAGGATTTCGATTCTGTCTTGATAGTGAGTTTGATAGTGTTTGGTAGAAATCTGAGCTCTGGAAACAAGACTGATAGTACACCTGCAAAACTGATGGGGAGGCAAAGTCTGTGCTTCCCAGGGTAATGGGATGTTTAGAACTAGAAAGAGATTCACGTTCTAAGCAGCTGGATATTCCACACTTACCAGTTAAGGGAACAGCCTCTTCACCAGGATGTACAGAAGCCATGAATAAGAAGCTGAGAAAGTCTCTGTCTTGGAAGATAAATTGATTTCTAAAGAAGGGAAACAATCCAGTTGCTGAGATTGCAGTAAATTTATCCTATCATCTTTCAACAAATCGTAGTGTAGAGTCTTGCTTTCTATGGAAGTGGACAACCAAGATGAGATACCTGCTTTCCAAACACTTCAGCACAGTCTGCATATTTGACAGGCAAGGAAGCAGGGAGTCGCTGCCATGGGATGGTGAGTGGAGTGGGGGATTGAAGACCTGCAAGGACCTGAGTGGAGAATCAGGTTCTGATGAAGCTCTCTCCCATTTTCTTTCCCAAACAGAAGGTGAGATAGATTCATTGCAGAAAATTAGGAAGCCATGCATATTAAGAAGTTCTCCACTTGACAGGAGTCTGGAATCTTGGACTCTGAATATTAGTCCCCAGGTTTAAACCCAGGGCTTTTTTCTCCTACCTTTCTCTGTACCTGCTCATTTCTTGGCTTTGACGTTTGTTGATCTCTATGCCTCATTTATTTATAAAACAGTTTTCCTGAGAACTGGAATTTCATCCTCACCCTTACACAAAGCCTGACACAAAATGCTAACAAGTAACAAAGAAAAGGCAGAGTTACTCCTGTTTTGTTCAGTCTCTGAGGGAAAAAAAAAACATGTTTCATCTGGAAATTATGAAGTGTGGGAAGAAGGGACAGGACTGAAACTTGAGACTGATAGATACATAGAAACATCGTTAAGGAATACTTTTCTACTTGGAAGGATCATTCGAAGTACGGAGGTAAAGCTTAAATCTCCAGGATCAGCTGAATTGCACCCTAGGATGCTGAAGCAACTACCTGATTGGCTTGTATTTGAGAAATACTGAAATCTGGTGATGTGCCAGATGATTGGAGGAGAGCACATGTTGCCCTTCATTTTAGAAAAGGAAAAGTTAGGACTAGTGTCCTTAAGGTAAGTTTTCCATGGGCTTCTAATTAACCTGTGTGAAAATGGGATGCTGGATCAATCTTTGGTCTGATCCAGTAAGAATCATGTGTATATTCTCAAATCTAAAACCCATCAGATTTTTGGGTTTCTAAACATAGTTGCTTAGTGAATATTTTTCATTCACCAATTCATATGAATCAGTGGACGGTTTGTGGTTCACAATTAGAACAATCTGACAATAAAACTCCAAGAGAAGAAGATAAAGCAAAATATATTTATTATGTAAAGACCTAGTTAATGACTCACTTTTCCAGAGGGCCATAATGTCCTAAATGGGAGATCTTGTTTTGTCTCAGGTTGGATTGAATAAGAGTTGGGTCAATTGGCAGTCTTCAGAGGGACATATTTGGTCTGCAGTGTAAAGTGGTTCTAACTGATCTCTAACAAAGAGATCCAATAACGTCTGTAGTGGCCAAGGCTTAGAAACCCATTACTGAATACCAGAAAATAAATTGCATTCTGTTCTGTTCCTTTGATATATAACCAGGGTAAAAGGCTTATGAGCACAAACCCTTACAATGTTAGAATGATATACTTATTACAGGTTCCCAGGAATATCCACATTTACCATTTATTGTTGGGAACACAGTTGTGCTATTTGTCTTATGTGCTGCCTGGACATCATAAATATGTACTTTATTTTTATCTTAAACAAAAGGGGGGTGATATAGAATTAACCAAACATCTTTAAAGATAAGCACAGTTATTAATTTTAATGGGATGCTTGTTATGACCACTATAAAGTGAGTAAACACGGCATCCTGCCAGATCTGTCATGTATTCTTGCATTGAAAAGAAGAAATCTTCAGCTATTTGATAATGTAATAATTGGGTTTGGCTTGTCATTTGCATGTGCCAGAGTGAGAGAGCAGTCATTTAAAAAAAAAAAAAGTGAAAAAATTGGGCTGCCTCTTTAACCCCATTACCAAACAATAAGCCTTCTCCTACGGAAGTAGATTGCAAATGCCAAATCAAGTTTCAGCTCAAGTCATAATTCTAGAATACGGACTCCCAAATGTTCTTTATCAGTTGATAGAATAAGAAATGTGTAGCTGCTCCTTTCATCTTTATTAACTCTCCTTTGTTTCCAGCTTGTCACTGCCAACTAACTGCTGCCATTTCATGAAAAATAGAAAATTAAATGGATTGGTGTTATGCCCCTGTGAAGGCAAGAGCTGCCTGCAATATCAGCCTGACCTTCTTTAGGCCATGCTGAATGCCTCTTGTTTGACTTGATCCAGACCACATCGCTTGCCTCTAGTTCTGACAAATTGTGACCCTTAGAAAGTTCTTGAAATTTGGAAACCATCTGTTTGCTCCTTTTTAAAGAACTTTCCATGGATCTAAACAACATTTCATGTTTATGTGTCAATGGAATAGTGGAATACATTATTGGAACCAGTTTTACATCAAACATTTTTAATGTTAAATGTCTACTTGGCTTTGTGTCTAAGAAATAGAATATGGCGAATTACTCGTTTTTACAACAATTTAAGAAAGAGGTTAGACTGGGATTAGAGTGAGATCAAGTTCTCCACTGAACATCACGGCTGAGTGATATGTGAACTTAGGTCTTTTCTCAAGTTTGTCTGAGAAAAAAACTAGATCAGAATGTCATCTGCATAAACATATACACAAAACCATTCTTGTGTGCTGTGTTAGTAAAAGGAAAAACCAAATTCATGAGGTTTGAAATTTACAGAGCACTATCAAGTATTTAGGAAATTTTTGATTACCAATTAGCTATAGCAGATTCATACACTTCAAATAAAGAGCACAGCAACAATTGCTTTAACTACATAATAATTTTATTACTGTTAATAAAGGATACCACTGCTAAAGATTGTAAGATCTAAACAATTAGAAAAAAGGTAAATATTAAATGTAAATTAATATTAAAGTCTTAATAGTTTAAAAGGAGTATTTTTGCTTAAATATAACTTTTATGTATCTTGAGCACATTAGTAAACTATTATATCAGCATTCTTCAGGTGTGGCTGCAACGATGATAGTCACTGTTATTTCATAAAATAGGAAGACTCCAGGCTAGGGGAAATTATTCACTGTTCCTATTACATAGATTCCTTCATGCTATAATCCCCTTCTGTGTAATTTAGCTATCATAGCAATTGAACTCACTGTTAAATTATTTCTTTGCCCTTATATTCAAGCAATTAGACACATGGAAGGTAACAAGTTGTAAATAAATGAACTGCTCTTGATTCAATTTTACTATCTTTTAACTGTAACATAGGTAAAATTAGTTGATATGTTCTATCCATTTATACTATGTATTATTGACCAACAGTTATTGGCCATTAACTGATAAGAACTTCACCTACACATAACCTTGAAGAATGGATGGGAAATTCCCCTAAACTTCTTAACCTTAAACACTCTTGTTATTTGATAATCCAACACTTTTTCTTTGTTTAAATAATGTTATTTGGACCAGTTTCTGTACATAAAGTTGATATAAGTTACCTAGAATTCATGGTGGACCTATTTCTGTTTTACCTTCCATGCATATTCTTATATTCTTATATCCAAATAGTCATTTTTTTTCTTAGTAAGTATAACAGGTTTCTTTGTACTTTACACATCAAAAAATATATA
This sequence comes from Liasis olivaceus, assembly GCA_030867105.1. Taxonomy (NCBI): domain Eukaryota; kingdom Metazoa; phylum Chordata; class Lepidosauria; order Squamata; family Pythonidae; genus Liasis; species Liasis olivaceus. The sequence continues at coordinate 43,615,444 of CM061348.1, read as the reverse complement.
TTACTATGATGGAGGTCAGTTAGCAAATTTTTAAAATAATTTTTTAGCATGCCAATAAAATAAATCAATTGTTCTCTGAAAATCTGGAACTACATACTTAAATATTGAAAATATTTGATTGAAAAGTGGGATTAAATTAAACAAAACAATATCAATGCAGAATTATCACCTTTGAAATGCTTGCTATGTTTGCAAAGGTTTGAAAGCTTATCCTCTGCATAGGTAACACACATATGCCAAAGATAAAAAATTATTTATTTATTTATTTATAAGATTTATATGGCTGCCCATCTTAAGCAACTCTGGGCAGCTCACAACAACAATAAAACCAATAACTATAAAACAGTAAAATAATAAAACAAAAACCCTGCACCTTAATCATCCCCTTAGGATGCCCCACAGCAGGCTCCGGTTGCCCTCATTCCGTACTATCTATCTATACAATTCTATCCCAGTGCCTCAGTAAAAAAACAGGTCTTAATGGCCTTCCGAAAACCTGCAAAATTGCCAGTGGGAGGGTGTTTCAAAAGGTTGGGGCAGCCACGGAAAAGGCACGCTTCCAAGGTCCCACTAGATGACAGGATTCAGGGAAGGGACCTGGAGCATGCCTACCCTACCCGATCCCTGGTGGGATGGGCAGATATTCTTAGGGAGAAGTGTTTCTGCAAATAACCAGGTCCTGTGTCATGTAGGGCTTTAAAGATGATAACCAGCACCTTGAATTGCACCCGGAAGGAAACTGGGAGCCAGCACAGCTCGCACAATAAAGGTATAACATGGGCGAATCTATGAGCACCCAATATCGAGTGTGCCACTGCATTCTGGACCAGCTGTAACTTCCAAGTGGTCTTCAAGGGCAGCCCCATGTAAAGCACATTGCAATAATCCAACTGGGAAGTGACTAAGGCATGAGTGACTGTGAGCAAGGCCTCCCAGTCTAGGAAAGGGCACAATTGGTGCACAAGATAGATCTGTGCAAAAGCCCCCCTAGCCACGGCTGTCACCTGCTCATCAAGCAGGAGCTGTGAGTCCAGGAGGACCCGCAAATTGCACATCAACTCAGTCCAGGGGAGTACAACCCCATCCAAAGTCAAAGATGACAAATCACCAGACTCTGGGGGGCCAAAGACCCAAATCCACTCCATCTTGCCAGGGTTGAGCCAAAGTCAGCTCATCCCCATTCAGACCCTTAAGCCTCCAGGCACTTGGGCAGCACCGCAGCAGCATTACCTGCCCGGCCAGGGGTAGAGATGAATAATGGTATCATCAGTGTACTGATGATCCTGTATCCCATGCTGCCAGATGACCTCACCCAGCAGTTTCATGTAGATGTTAAAAAAGAGAGAGGAGAGACTTGAGCCCTGAGGCACCCCACCCTGTAGAGGTCTAGGGCTCGGCCTCTCCTCACCTACTAACGCTGACTGAAACCAGCCACAGAGAAAGGAGGAGAACTACAGCAAAACTGTGCCTTCCACTCCCAGCCCTCGAAGCCGATCCAGAAGGTTACCATGGTTGATGATATCAAAATCTGCTGACAGATCAAGAAGAGCCAGGATAGTTGTGCCACCCCCATCCCGAGCTCTTCAAAGGTCATCAGCAAGTGCAACCAATGACGTCTCAGTGGTATACCTGGCCTGAACCCTGACTGAAAAGCATCCAGATAATCTGCTCCAAAAAGGGAAGGTTGGAGACTGGACAAAAGTTTTTTTTTAATAATTTTTAATGGCTTTTTAATTAATAACAAAAAATCAAAAACAAAACACAAAAATAAAAGTGACAGAAATGCAACAAAGAAAATGAAAAACAGCACAATATATCATAACAGTAAATAGTTACAAATCTATATATATTTATCTAATGCAAATATTATTCAGATGCATATATATTTCCAATACATTTATGTAACTATAATATTTTTAACCTACTGTATTTTGTATAAATGAGTCCCATAGTTCATTATGCTTGTCCATACAAAGTCTATGTCTATAGGCAATCCGCTCATAAGTGGCAAGCGCAATCAGGTCTTCAATCCATTGAATAAATGGGGCCATAGATTTATCTTTCCAATACTGCAATATCAGTCTTTTGGCCATAGTAAGGGCACAGAGAATCCATTTATGTTGTCCAGATATCAAATTCCATGTACTAGGTATATAGTTCAAAAGAATATTATCCTCTGAACATTTTAGCATTTGTTGCACAATCATATTTAGATAGTCCACTACTTTTCCCCAAAACTTAGTAAGTATAAGACATTGTAAAAAACACATGCTTTAAAGAGGCATTGTCCTTTTGACATTACCAACAAAATGCTGTTTTTGACAATCCTTTTCTCTACAAGTGTAGTGGAGTCCAATGAATTCTAAATATTATTTTTTGTTGTATAAGGTGCAGTTTAAGGTCCATTGACACTCTTGCTATAGAATGTAAAGCACTCTCCTATTGTCTAGGCAATGTAGAAACCTCTAATTCTTTATTCCACTCATCCCTTAACATCTGCATATCAAATTGATTTATCGATAACAAATATCTACAAAAGCTAATAGTAGATTTTTTAGTTCTAAAGGATTTAACAAGAAGTTCTAATATCTCAGGTGTCTTGGAAGCTGAAAATGCTGCTGGTCCAAACAACATCGTTAACAAATGTAACTACAGTATAAATATTGCCATTGCGATGCATCCAATAGATTATATTTATCTCTTGACACAGCATTTGTTAAAAATTCATCTTCATCATCTGTCAATTGATCCAGAGTCAATATCCCCACTTCCATCCAACTTTTCCATATCACCATCTTTTTCACAATTTTTAATGTTGGGTTTCCCCATAGAATCAATTTAGCATGGGAAAAAGGATCGAAACTTTTTTTATGAGACATTCCATCCCATAGCTTTCTAACTGACATAATCATTTCCAAAGATATTACAGTTCTGTTATATTTAGATCCTAATACTGTCCAGCCAACCAAAGGTGCTATGTATGTACATTCCATAGTTGCCCAAATCAGAAAATTAACACCAATTGTTGGCTTCCAGTATTTAATACCTGACAATAGGTAAACTTGACAATATAACTCCAGATTCAGAAAACCAAATCCTCCCTCATTAATTGGTAGTTACATTTTCTGTAAAGATATTGTCGGAATCAAAGAACCCCATACAAATTTTCTAAACGAAGAATTTATTTTCTGAAAATATTTTCCAGATATTTGAACAGGAATTCCTCTCAGAATATAAATTAATCTGGGAACAAGAGACTGGACAAATGTTGTCTAACATAGCTGGGTCCAAGGATGGCCTCTTGAAAAGGGGGTGCATTGCCGCCTTCTTCAAGGCAGGTGGTGCCACCCCCTCCCACAAAGAGGCATTAACCATCACTTGGACCCAGCCACGTGCCACTTCCCAGGAGGCCTTAACCAACCAGGAGGGGCATGGGGCCAGAACACAGGTGGCTGAGCTCACAGTTATGAGGACTGTGTCCACTTCCTCAAGTTCAACTGGCTCAAACTCCTCCCAGATAACAGGGCTCAGACATGACTCAGCCACTTCTGAAAGATCTCCCAGTCAGAGTCCAGCTTCAAGTGAAGCTGAGCAACTATCTGACAGATGCAGAAAACATTCCTCCTAGCAGCCCTGCAGGAGTTCCCCTGGCTCCTCTTTACCCAGAAGGGTCCTGGTGACCTGAAACAGGGCGGCTGGGTGGCTATCTGCCAATGCAATAAAGGCAGAGAAGTAAATATGCCTTGCCACCATTATCACCACAAGGCAAGTTCTAATATGGATTCTTACCTGTGCTTGGTCAGCTTTACTCTTTGTCTTCCTCCAGTGACACTCTAGGCATCTCTTGTGTCACTTCATCTGTCAGAGCTGCTTGGTAAACCAAGGCGCTCTACAAGATCCATATACACAGAGAGTCCGCACTGGTGCAATTTGGCCCAGCACCCCTGTCACCTTCTCATTCCAAGCAGCAATGAGGGCATCTGCCGAATTGCATGCCAGAGCTTCAGGAAAAGCCCCAAGTTACCTCTGAAACTGTACTGGGTCCATCAGGCACCTGGGGTGGGCTGATCTAATAGGCCCCACCTCCCTGCAGTGAGGGGTAGGTGCTGAGAACTCTGGGGCCAACAGAGAGTGGTCTGTTCATGGCAGGGGACTGATGTTAACGCCCTCCAATACCAGATCATGACACCAAACACCAGATCCAGTGTGTGCCCCTCCATGTGAGTTGGGCCATGAGTAAGTTGAACCAGGTCCATGGCTGCCATGCTGGCCATGAACTCCTGTGCTACCTCACACCCTGGGCCCAGAGATGGCAGGTTGAAATACCCCGGAACTATAAGGCTGGGGAACTCTACTGCCAGCTCAGATACAGAGTGTAGGAGCACAGGCAGGGATGCAGCTACACTGCAGGGAGGAAGGTAAGTGAGCAGCAATCCCCACTGATCCCTGTGGCCCAGCCGCACAAAGAGGGTCTCACGTCTGGGGAGGGGGCCCTGGAGGCCACCAGAGACAACTGCCATACCCCCAGTCTTGCCCTGGAGTCGCGGCTGATGCCATACTCAAAACCCAGAAGGGCTCATTTCAGAGAGGAGAACCCCCCACCCTTCAGTGCCCAACCAGGTCTCGGTAACAAGCCAGATCAGCTCTCCCATCCACAATCGAATTGTAGATGAAGTGGGCTTTATTACAAGTTGACCTGGCATTAAGCAGCAGCAGCCAGAGACCAGAGCCACCGAAGCTCCAGAAACGGGTGGGCCGCTCTCAGGGAAGGTGGCCCCGGTGTTTAACACTGGTGCCGCGTTCTGGCTCCCTGTGCATGGCCCCAGGGGCCCACTGAGCTCCGCTACCTGCCACATCCACAGTGCGAACCACTGTCCAACACAATCCCACTTGGCTACCATCCAGGGAAACGTCGATAAGGCTCCACCGGACACTTCCAGCTGCTTGATCCGCTGCTGCTGCACCGGCTGTCTCCGCTGCTGCTGCTGCTACTGCCATTCTTCCCATTCCTCCTGCCGGTCCAGGTAACTGGTACCACCGTTGCTGGACATCCACCAAGCCGGCCAGGACCACTGTCTGCCTCCACACGCCATCCACAACATTCTCAAAGTCCTCAACAAAACGAGCCTACCTGGGCACCATGATAGGCTATATGGATTCCATGTAACCATGGAAACCCAAGCAAATGTATCAAAGGCTCTTATAAACATCAACAAGGAAGCACACTTATTTATTTCACTAACTATAACCCACCCCAATCCCACAGAACTCTTGGTGGCAGAGAAATATAAAGCCAAATAACAAAACAGAAATAAAAGTCCAGTTAATACCTCTAATAGGTGCCAGCACACCTATTCACTGTGGCATGCTGGAATAAAACGGCATTAAGTTGTTTCTGGGAAGCTAACAGAATTGGGGGTGTATTAGCTCCTTATGATGTTCAGTGCATTAAATTCCTTTGGAACAAGCTGGATCCGTGCTTTGTGAAAAGCATGCATATCTGTGGAAAGCACTTTATATTTGTTGATCTTAGGTAGCTCCTCTGTTTACAGGTTCTGTGTTTTGTTTTCTTTCAGTTCCCATCAGGTGTGAGTTACAGCGGTATCAAACTCCATCATCACCATAAGGATTCCAGTTACTCTTCATAGCACATGCATGGCTCCACTTAAAGCATTATGTTCCAGGAGCTTTTTTTACCCCAAAGACAGTAATGGTGACATCTTATAGACTGCACCATCAGCCTGACAGTTATCAGCAGAAAGCGGTCTTACTTTGCATGATCACTTATGCACAGCTCTCAAACATAGTTCAGGATTAAAGTGCTCAGCCCAAGCATGGAAGAGGGTCTTCAAATAGCGTACCTCATAAGAGAATAATGTACTCTTCCTACAAGGAGATTTTGCCAGGCAGAAAACAGTATCAAAATAGCATGTAATTCTGTGAACTGCAGTGATATTTTTGCACTGTTACCTGTGATAATTCATATATAGGTTACATCCACTGCTACCCAATCTGTAATCATAATTGACCAACAAACAAGGGAAAACTCTTGTTTTGCCATTTCTGGCCTCTTCTCCAGTATGTACCATTCTACTCAGTGTTACACACATTTGTTCCATCATGCATCCCTCATGCTAAATTGCATATCCAACCCTGGATTTAAGCAATACTGATGCAAACTAGTTCAGTGAGTTTCTAAGCTGGTTAGAAGGACTTGCTAACAGTTCTAGAATCACTCATTTTTAGGACTTTCCAAAAGATCAGCACAAAGAACAAAATGAGGATTATGAAAGTCAGCAAGTGGGACCAGGGACCAGGGACCAGGACATGATTTGTGCCCAGGGAGGCTTGGTAAACCTTTCCTTGCCAATGGCCCGCAACAACTTGGAACTGATCCCATATATACAGTAGGTGCATACTATATTGCAAATTCAGAGAGCCAGTGTGGTATAGTGGTTAAGATGCTGGACTAGGATGGGAGACCCAGGTTTTAGTCCTCCCTTAGGCATAGAAGCCAACTGAGTGACCTTAGGCCAGTCACTCAGTCTTATTGAGCGTCAGGCTCTACAACAGGCTGGCTAAAAAACAGAAGCCTTCATTATAGCATACTGGTAAGTTCACTGTAAAAGTGAGGTGAGTACAGTGCAAAAACCAGCTGACCTTGTAACCATGTGGGACAAACACTATGAAAAACAACAACGAACAACTGGTTTGGAATATTCATAAAATGAAAAATGCTTCATAGATATTACTAGAGAGGTACAGATGTGCTATAACAGATAATATAACCCTGTGAAAACACTGATGTTTGCAGAGGGTTTTCTTTATCAATGTTTGTAGTGGCCCTGAGCAATATTTTCTCTACAGGGTTCCAGCTAGGATAAAAGCTAAGGTTATGTCCCCAACATCAGCAGGGATGTCCATGGGGAATGGGGGTGGGTTCAAAAACTCAAGATGGCATATACAACTGTGTGATTGAAGCCCCACCCCGTTTTTCACATGTAATAAAAGTTCTGGGCTTCAATCATGCAGTTGTGGCTACCATCTCGATTTGTTTTACTCCTCCTGTGGACACCCCTGAACATCAGCATTCTCCCCGACATACATAAATATGCGTGCTGCGTGGTTTTACACATGCGTTTCTTTTACCTGACTTAAACTCTTGGCATGGGGTAGGATAGAAAGTCAGATAAAACAGCAAAATTAAATAGTACAGAACTATTCTGAAAATAGGACAGGGAGAGACAACAACACAGACTTGTTTCAAACAAAACTTCCAGCCTTTCTAAAAGCCTGAAATGGAAAAGGAGAATCTATTGTCAAAACATTCCCACACAACTGCTGATTGTTAACTGCATTTTTGCTTCTTCTGTCAAGAATGCAGGGAGGAGAAGGGGGAAGCATCCTCTCGCTGAAAGAGCTGGCTGCCTACACAGCAACACATACCCTCCATTTGAAAGGAAAAGATTTGCTCCTAATGCTTCCTCAAAAGTAAGACCCACTGGGTGCGACTTTCATCCAACTCAATATGCTTGGCATTGCAGCTGCTGTTTCAGTTAGAGTAGATTCAAATGAGGGACCCAGGCTTGTAGAGACCTGCCCCATTTGAAAATATCACTTAACCTCAAATATCCCCAATTATGCTATAAGCTTATCTTTTCACTGAGACATTGTTAACAGTTGCACATCTACCCAGTCTCAAAATCCTAAATGTTTTCAATAAAAAAAAGCCATTCAGAAGCATAACCAATTACCTAGGGATGTGGCAGGTTCCCCTTCACTGGATCCTGGGTAGACATTTGTTCAGATGCTTTAATTTAATTCCTGCACTGAGCAAAGGTTGAGTTCAGGGGCCTAAGCGGCCCCTTCCAATTAGGAGTTCCAAGGAACTCTTGGTATTTAGTGCAGGATAAATGTTCATGGGGCAGAACAATCTACGTTAGATTCATGAACTAGAAATCTCCAGGGGCTACAGAAACAGAACCAAAATGTTGCGAGGTGGAGTATTCCTCTTCAGTGTCTTAGATGGTCAGCCATCCTCCAGGCCCCTTCACTGTATTACCCTTCAAATATCCAAAAGAGGAATGGCTCCTTAGGGCTTAATAACTCGCCTTGGCACACTGTTTGCATGAAACTTAGAAAACCCGTAAAGAAACTACTAGAGTGCCTTCTGCGTACTAAAGAGTGTAAAGGGTATAAAGTGGGGTCTTTGCACTATTGACTCAGCTGATGGGCAAAATGTTGTGTTGGGATTTATAGCTGTCAAATGTTGCTGTTGCCCTCTGTTGTGTGCTGACTCTTGACTCTAATCGATAATCCCCATAGACATTAATACAACTTCACTAGATTTTTTATAAGTTTATATATATATCTCTAACTCTGCTCTTAAAACAAGACTGGGACCATTTTTTCCTCTTAATCTGAAGGAAGAAGAATACAAAGGAACCTGGACACCTCAAGGCAGTGAATGGGAGAGGGTATAGTTAATTTGCAGTACCTAAGTACAGTAACCCCTTCCTTGATCAGTCCAGTGCCAAGCAGTTCATGAGGGAATCATCACTGTTTCTGCAAAATGATGAAAGGGGTGTAAACAACCCAGTGGCATCAGCAACAAGCCATGATGGCATCAAAATGATGAGATGGGTGCTATGATCTCATCATACAAATAGTGTAATGATGTAATGATATCAGGACATCTGATGCAAGTTGGTAACTTAATCATTTGCAGGTTGATATCACAACCCACTTGTACTCATTTTCTCTTCCCCCTCCCTGAGATCCATGAAACAATAAACAATTTTATTAATTAGGTGCAGTTAGAGGACATATAAAGACAGTAGCTGATCTTCATGGATACAGAGAAAGCCCCTCAACCCTATCTGAAAGTGAAAGAAATAAGGATTCACATCTGCCCACAATAAATTGGGATTAATCCTGATTGATCTCCATAGATTTTCCAAATAATAGTGGATAGAATCATGGTCTACTATTGCTTCAGGCTACACAGTACTATGGGTTTGTGCTGGTTACTTAGTTGTGCAAAGTGTATTGGGAAGAGATACAATATTTGCATCTTTCTAGAGGGTTTCCAAGGTTTCTCCAAAGGTTTAGTGGACAGTTTTGTCATGCAGCTGTTAGATCTCTGGAATGTAAAGATGGCCAGAGTGCTGGATGAGATTGCTCCTGAAAGCCCTCTTCCCAGGTGTAGTCCTCATTCTCAGAAGAGCTGTGGGAAATGAAGTAAAAGAAAAGGCACCTGGAGTGCAGATGGCCTAAAACCAAAACCATGTTGGAACCTACTTGGTGGTGATAAGAGCAATGAAGTATCTGTTCTTCTCTGCACTTTTTGTATCCAGGATGACCTAGACCATTTGGGGAAAGAATGGGTGAGATAAAATGCCTGCAAACTGTCCAGATACATTTATGGGTATCCTTGCAGGTAAAGTTATTTGTATTTGCTCTGGTTAGATGCCAGCTGGGTAGAACCAAGTGATGTGAGACAGGTGATGTAACACATTGTGATCTGGGTTCCTTTATGCTTGTGAAACCTGAGGAACTGGATAGGGTCCTCTCTAATATAATCGCTGCTACTTGCTAGTTAGTTCCATGCCTCACCTGACTCTTTTAGGTGGCCAGGTGGGGAGTTTTTAGTTGGATTCTGGAGCTGGTTAATGGTTCTTTGTGGAAGGCTCTATATACAGGGAGTACTCATTTAGGGACCACAACTGGGAGTGGCAACTCAGTCATTAAGCAAAGCAGTTGCTAAGTGAAACTGCAGCTGTGCTTATGATCTTACTTTAGATTTCCTTTGTTTTACAGACCTGTGAAGGTTGTAAATGTGAGGATTGGTTGTAAAGTTACCTTTTCATCCCAGTTGTAACTTCAAAGGGTCACTGAATGAGACAGTCACTAAACAAGGACTACTAGTATGTGTATGTGCCACATGAATTCTTCAAAATATTGTGGATTTGGGTGGGTGTGTATCATGTGTGAATGTGTATGTGTTCTCAGTTCTCATGATGTTGATTTTGATTTATGAGTCCTGCACAATCAGGGGACTTTAGATAAAATCTTGAGGTTTTATCACAAGAACTGACAGCTTTGGATATTTCACTTTAGACTATCTTTGAACTTCTTGGATTTCTATCCCAGAAATTAGGAGAAGAAAAATATCTGGAAGCTGGGATGCCTCTGAAGAGTACATGCTTTTAAAAATGTTTCAATCAGCGAATTATATACCAAAGCATAATATATATTAAGTGGTTAAATATCACTTTTATATTTGTAGGAATAAACTCAAACAAGGGTTGGGGCTGGCAACCAGAAATTGACATATCTAATTCCAGACTTTGCCTGGATTACAAACTCAGCAAAAGAGGGAAAGAGAGAGAAAACAGATTGGAAATGCAATCCTAGATCTACCTGCCCAGAAGTAAATTCTACTGTGTTCAATGGGAGTTTCTTCCAGATATTAAAAAAGAGTGTGAGATTGCATCTCAGATTCTGGACTTGCAGATTTATTTCCCATATTGATGTTGGGAGGTCTAACTTGTATCCTTTTTCTGGAGCCAATCAGAACAGTACAAGCAACAAAATGGAGAGCGATTACAGAAAGATATGGGTTAGGTTCATACTATAGTGTGGCTTCTATAGTGGTTTTCACTGAGCTCACTGTGTGAACCTTGCACTTTTGGTTTCTAAACTCTAGTTTTGTAGTTTACTATGATGTCTGAACTTAGCCAATTGTGATAGTCAACAAAACTCAATTAATAGAATCCTGGGTTGGTTGATATCTAAATCCAACCATGGTTTGAAAAATGGAAATTCCATTTGCCTGCCTAAAGGATAACAGTTAACTCCATTCCTCTACTGCAAGCTGGCCATGCAAACTGGGGGTTTTGGAAGTTGTAGCTCCATCACATTGTACAGGGAATGCAACACTAAATATTTTATCACTTATGCATAGTTAAAATACAAATGACCTCCTGTCCTAACTAGCTATAAATGCAATTCAGGTAGCCAGAAATATTCACTTTAAACAAAAGGAACTAACAGAAATTTAAATAACATCAATTAAACCTCAGTGGTTGATTTTTTAAACTGTCAAGGCTCTTGCAGAGAGGTACAGAGGTTTTCCCTGGGCCGAGTGTTGAATGAGTAATTGCAGAGAAAGTAAGGGAGAATTAAGGGTTCACTGGATCCTGTAAAATAGAGGTTTTTTTTTTTTTAAAAAAAAGCAAGAATCCCTGGGGTACAGGTCTAATCCATGTTCTATAGGCCTAACCTACGGAGGATGGAGCTGAGAAGATTTGCTGGGCTTCTTTTATGACTTGTGTGCTCTGGGGTACACTATGCACTCCTGTCAAGCCTCTCCTGATCTCATCTGTTGAGAGCACTATTTTCAGTTTAACTGAATTAACTTCTCAGGCATGTAAAGCTTACTAAGTTCTTAATTCATAAAATTCAGGCTGCTTATTCAACCTGTTTAGACATGGAATTCATGCACCTCTTTTGTGTTCAGGTAGCTAAATGCAATTGGCCTGTGTGTTGGAAACAGGAATCTATAAAGCTTGTTCATAACTGTAATATATTACTCTGGTGTGACTTTCTACCAAATCACTTGAGATTCTTCTGAAGAATGCTGCCTAAAAAAGTTAATATCTATTTCAAGGTAGACCTTCTTGAAATTTATAGTGCTGTTCACAGGTAGTCCTTGCTTAACAACCCTGATTGGGACTGGAATTTCCATCGCTAAGTGAAGCGGTCATTAGGCAAAACATCACATGACTGCACTGCTTAGCAAGAGCAGTTCTAGTAGTCCCAGTTGCAGTCATTAGGCCAGGCCCACACTGTCCTTAGGCAAGGATCTCATACTTCTCCTGCCCTGCTGCGTTGCCTGCTCTTCAACTCCCCCCCTGCCTACCTCCCCATCTCTGCCCTTTTGGCCACCCTGCACTGTGCCACCTATCCCTGCTGCCCTGCCCATCCCCAGCTGCCTTTTGCCATCTTCCTCCTGCTGCTGGCCTGGGATCCAGGCACTGGGTGAGGATGCAGACTCAGGATGCATGCGGCAAGCATGGCAGGATGACAGAGCCTCATCTGCTGAAGGGAGCTTGCTGGGCCTGGCCAGGGAGGAGTTAGTGGGACGGGATGGGATGGGATGGCAAGGCGTGGTGCGTTCCGTCACTGGTCGAAGCAGGAGAGATGGCGGCAGCTCCCTGGGTGAAGGTGGAGGCTGTGTGGGAGATGCTGTTTGAGGTGATGCAGAACTGGAGGAAGCATAGGGAAGAGGGCTTTCTGGAAGTGCAGTGTGCGCTCTGCAGCTCACGTCGGAAGTGGTCCCGGAAACCTGGCCTGCAGGCTTCAGCGAGGAGGGGAGGTGAGCCGAGTGCCAGCAGAGCCTACCCACAGGTCCTCTGATTGTTCTTGGTCCAGCCTTCCTCCTGCAAAACCTCGCAAAGGGCCAGCAACTTCCAACGCACTGAAGCCTGCAGACCAGTTCTCCAGGGGCACTTCTGGTGTGTGCTTCGCAGCTCATGTTAGAAGTTGTCCCAGAAGGAGGAAGAAGATGGTGAAGGTCAGCTGGGGGTGGTGGCGGGAGGGGGGAGCAGCAGGGGTATGTGGCGGAGTGCAGAGAAGCCAAAAGGGCAGAGATGGGGTGGGGAGATAGGTGGGTGGAGGGAGTCCAAGTGCCCCTGTGGTTGTAAGTGCAGGCAGGCTGCCAAGTGCCCAAATTTTGATCACATGTTCGAGGATCGGTCATAACTACCATTCATTCAGCACTGCCATAACTTTGAACAGTCACTGAACGAATGGTTGTTAAATGAGGACTACCTGTATACATGAACATTCTGGTTTGGTTTGTTCCAAAGCTTATTATTCGCTGTTGTTTATATAATGGTCATATGCATGCAAATTTGGAGTGGTGTTTGATGGTCCACATGGCCCTTCACACTCTGTAATTCTATGATTTGTTTCAATCTTATGCCATGCTGAACACTTGCTGAGTGACATAGTGTACTGTAAATTCTGTTTTAAAATGGGACTGACTTCACTTATTTTTTTGTTGCTTTGTTTTATCTTGGTCACCAAAATACCAAAGTAACCAAAATTGTACTCTTACAATCTGCTCTTTACCATGACTCGCAATGACGATATGTATCATATAGCTGTCAATGGCCTCTCTCTTTCTCCGTCTGAGAGATACTTGTGTGAGGTGATTAAACAGTTTTGCCTCAGCCACTGGGAGGACCTAGCCAGCCATGGCTGATCTCAGAAAGTAACCAGGGTTGGCCATAGTTAGCATGTGGATGGGGGGCTGCCAGGGAATTCTGGGGCTGTAGGCTAGATGGGACAGTTGAGAAAAGATCCCATAAGAACAGGGTTCCTCAACCTTGGCAACTTTAAGACGGGTGGACTTCAACTCCCAGAATTCCCCAGCCAGCTTTGCTGGGAGTTGAAGTCCACCCGTCTTAAAGTTGACAAGGTTGAGGAACCCTGCATAAGAAGATAACAGAAGCAAGGGCCAATCAGTCCTGCAATATTAGCAAGAAAGCGGTATAGATGTTGTCACTGAGAGTGACCTCAGCTTTACCACTTTTCCCCAGCCTGACGTCAACTCCTACAATTCCTGGACAGCATGGCCCACGGCACCAGGTTGAGAGAGGCTGGTTTATTTATAGCGTTTCCATTTTCTTTCTTCCCACTGAAAAATAAATTGATGGCTCTTCCCCACCGTTTCGTTGGTTTCTGGTTCCTTTGCTTCCTTTCATCACAAAGGAAGGAGAGAGTACATAAAACAGCTGGTGTTGTTGCAGCATGGCAAGATATTTTCTACAGAGTAAACACATTTCCTAAGACCTGGAAAGGAATTCTTTATAGCTTCTACAGACTGGTGTCTGCATACGTGGAGGACTGATATTCTCTGCACATTTCCTTTCCCTCCTATTTGCCCTCTTCGGTTAGCAGGAGAAAGGCTGGCCCTGTCTGCCTGGGGCTGCTCGCTCTCCCCCCTTATTCTGAGAGGGACACTTTTCTCACCCGGTTCTCCTGAACTAGCCCACAGTTAAGGACAGCAAGCGATCTCTTTATACCGTGCAGTTCAGAGGAATAGACACGCTTGCACAAAGCAGCACCAGAGACCACAGACATATACACACAAGAAACCCACACAAACATGGTACAGGGTCTGCTTTCTTAATTATCTCCTGGAAACCAAAACAATTAGAAATCTTTGCTTTTTTTCGCCTTTTATTGTTCTTGGGAAAAAAAGGTTAATTAAACTCTGAATATAACCTTCCCCCCTCCCCAAGCTGGAGACTGTTAATTTTCTCTTTATATTTGTATTTAATTAATTTTTGCAAAGACTCCAACTATATATATATATATATATATATATATATATATATATATATATATTCTTTTGTTTCTCTCCCTCCCTCCTACTCTCATTGTTAATCCTCCCATATTCAGGGTTTCCCCCGCCTCCTTCTCTTCTGTCTTCCCCAGATTTGAAATTCTATTACCATTTCAGGAGGCAGCGTTTGAAGAGAAAATTGAATACCCATCCCAGCCTTGATAAGAAGGGACACTTGGTACTCCCAGCAATTGGTGAAGCATTTTTTATAGAGGCTCCCAGTCCGCCTGTCCCATTCATAATACTTGAAATGTGTAAGGAGGATAAAATTAAAAGCAATCTCTCTCTCGCCGTATGTGTGAGTATGTGTGTGCGTGCGCATGTGTATGCACACACACATATGTGATCAAAAAAGGGGGTGATGGAGTGGGCTGAAACAGAAAAAATTGTCACCTTTCTCTTTGAATTAGCATTCCTTGTCTCCTTTCTTTCCATAGTAAATGTGTCATGGCAACAAGGCGTTGTGCTTCTGTCTGGTTTTCTCTGAATAACATATTGTGGCTTCCGTGACAAGCTTTGGGAGCGATCTGCCTCTTCTCTCTCTGGTCCAAATGCCTCCTCTTTATCACCCTCCCTTTACTACTTCTGGAGATACTACTTCTGCATTTCCCATAGGCACATCTTAAATAAACAGGACTTGGAAGTCCATGCGGATCATCTCCCTTCTTTTTGGACAGGAAGATGTTCTTGACTGAAGGATGCAAAAGCTTTAAAAGTTGACTGTTCCTCGGGAGCATATGTCCCGTGCTTCCTTCTCTTCCTCCTCCTCCTGCCATCATTTAATCGGGTCCTCCAGAGCCAGCCATTCAGTGAAGAGACAGAAACTTTCTTTGGCCACCCTCTTCTCAGGCGCCAGACCTGTACAGAGTGTTTCTGCTGCTTATGTCACTCAGGATTTAATGGAATAGGCCTCCCTGTAAATAAGGGTCCTGATTTTTTCATTATG
The DNA here is from genome assembly GCA_030867105.1 of Liasis olivaceus. NCBI lineage: Eukaryota > Metazoa > Chordata > Lepidosauria > Squamata > Pythonidae > Liasis > Liasis olivaceus. The sequence goes on along the minus strand of CM061348.1, from coordinate 43,600,082 downwards.
TAAGGCTCTAAAAAGGGGGAAGGCCCCTTTGAATTGAAGGTACTACACGGAGAAGTCCATTTAATTTTCTTAGCAACAATTTGACATTAGCTTGCCTTTGCCTTTTTCCTGGATGTGATTTTTTTTTTAAAATTTCCCAGTCTAGTCACTTCCTAGTGGTCTCCCATCCAAGCATTGGCCAGATCCAATCTGCTTAGCCTTTTGGGGATTAGACAAAGTTGGGTAGGAGCTGCCACCTGCTGGAGTCTCTGAAGCTAGGCTACATCTTAAAGGGAACCATGTTCTGAGAGCATCTCCAATGCCCCGGGTGAATCACAGGCTGCAGTTTGCCAAGTCCATTCTGAAGAGCCATGAGGTTAAAGATGAAGCAAGGCCCCCAAGCAGTGCTCTGAATTTCACATTCCAAAGGACATGGATAGGGCAGTTGTAAACAATATTTCTCTGGCCTGACCATCCTTACAGTAAGCTTCACCTCCTGCCTCTCTGGTTATGGGAGCATGACAGCTAGAGGCGGTCAATGTGATAAGACCACCATGTTGTCTCCTGCCAAGTTGCACAATTATTTTCAGACTAAAGGCTGCATTAAGTCCTGGGGTGAAGAGCTGGGAAGTTGTTTATTTATTATGTATTCTCCCCCCCCCCTCTCGCGATCAATATTACATTTGGGAGAGGCTCTGGGTGCTGTGTGCGCATTGGAATCTCATCTGCTGTATCTTCCATTAACCATCCATAATTTGTGGCTTCACAGCTGCACTTGGTCTTCTTTGGCATCCCAGCAGCTGCCGCTGAGCAGGGGACATCCCCAGAGCAATCTGAGTGGGATAAAACAGGCACTGAGTAAAGGTATGTTGATTAATACAAATATTCTGCTTCTACCAGCGACCCATAATATGCTCCCAGCACATGTAGAAGAAGAGTGTCCTTTCAGACATGGCAGCACACTCTGATTTATTTTTTTGTCTCAAAACCAAAGATGTGTTCTTTGTTGTTCTAGAACTGCAACCCATTTTTCCATGGTGAAAAAAGGGGGGAAAGTGGAACTGAGAAAGAAAAATAAATTAATCTCCCCTCCCCCCCAGTTTCTAAAGTTTAACGTAATATAAAGTTCCTTAGTATTTTTTCAGTTCATACCCTCTGGGATGTTTTTTTGTTTGTCAGTTTCTTTTTTCTAAACCTAGTTCTAACTCTTATACTTTCAGATAACTATCCCTAAACATTACAGGACAGAGAGATGTTTCCAAAGGGTTTATTGCCAAAATAGACGGCAAAGGGCTTGCAACTGAAATTGGTGGGAAACTGTTTCACTGTTCTGAGAGCTTCTCCAAAGCCCAGGGCAAATCACAGACCACAGTTTGCCGAGTCCATTTTGAAAATAAACATAAGGTTAAAGATGAAGAAAAGGCACAGCGAAAATAAAGCTCATGAGGGTCTGGAAAATTACCATTCAGGAGTTAAATTTAAAGTAAGGCCATTCTACAAAATTGTATAATTATCATGCTTTAGCAGAGAAGTCTGGAAATGCAGCAAACCTCAACTAGATAAAGGCCTGTGGCTAAATTAATAAGTTCAGGGGAGACACCAAAAATAAGGGGAAGCTTACCTGGTGTTATTTTCCCAGGGAAGAAGAGAAATACACTCTTATTGTCTGCTGGCTTGAACCAAGTTTAGAAATGGGATAAAAAGCTAATACTGACAAGGATCACAATGTAATCCTAGCTACTGGAAATTTTTTCTTATAGATAAAATGCATAGGTTTAGATTCCAGTCCAAAGTCAGGACAGCTCAGTTTCAGGGTCTTAAATGCTAATGGTTAAATATAAACCAGATATAAATACATAAATAAATAAATAAATGTCTGTCTGTCTACATCTTAGGTCTTAGGAATATGGTTATTGGAGATCATTGTAATATCCCATCTTTCTTTGAAACTTAAGAACTTCAAACATTGTAGTCTCTCTTCAGTGGGGATTGCTCCAGTCCTTGATCATTTTGGCTCTTATTTTTTGCTCCGTTTCTAGCTCTACAATATCCTTTTAGAGATGCAGTGACTAGAAAACCTCATATTCTGCAGATCTGCATAAAGACATTATTCAGTTCCTTTCCTAAATGATGTATGTGTGCTTTTTTCACAGCAACAATGTGTTAAGTAGACTTTTTAAGACCATTATTTCCTGAGGCCCCTATCACTTGTTCTCTTGTCTTTCACCACCAGATCAACCCCATCAGTAAATATATATGGAGAAGCAAGATTGGAAGAGTACTGACACTTTTGAACTTTGGTGTTGGAGAAGACTCCTGAGAATACTGTGGACAGCCAAGAAAACAAAGCAGTGGATCATCAAACAAAACAATCCAGAGTTCTCACTTGATGAACAAATGACCAGGCTCAAATTATCCTACTTCAGACACATTAGACGGAGACTTAGCTATCTGGAAAAGTCTCTAATGCTAGGAAAAGTGGAAGGAAAGAGAAGAGGACGGCCAGCAGCAGGATGGATAGACTCAGTTACAGTGACAATGAGTGCACGGTTAAAAGACCTGAAAGACTAGGTTATGGACAGATTATCATGGAGAAAATTATCTATGTGGTCATTAAGAGTTGACAATGATTTGATGGCATATAATCAATCAATCAATCAAGATTCTTTGGCTCAATATGCATCTCTTTACATTTATTACAGGTAGACCTCACTTAGTGACTACAGTTGGGACCAGCAACTCCATCGCTAAGCGCCACAGTCCCTAAGCAGAAAATCATATGACTGTGACAGGCTTACAACCTCACTTCCCATTTGGCTGTTAAGCGAGGCAACACATGACTGCAACTTGCAATTTTATTTCTGGGTTCTCCATTAACTCTGCTTGTTGGAAGCTAGTTGTGAAGCACACAAATGGTGATCACGTGAGGATTGGTCACAAAGTTGTTTTTGTTACACCGTCATAACTTTGAACAGTTGTTAAATGAGGCAGTCAGTAAGCGAGACCTACCTGTAATTCTCAACTGCATTTTCCACTTTAATGTCCATTGCCATTCAGAGAGACCCTTTTAAAGTCCACTGTCCATTTCTGTTTTAATCACCCTTAATTACTCCAGATAATTTCTGTACAAGTTAAAATGCACTGTCCCTGTTGCTTCTTTATATTTAGATATTCTTATCTCTTTAATTTGTTCCACTGCCTAGTCTTGGATCCTGGAGGCTGTGCCAATGATGTTACAGCAAGACTAATGAAGTGGGTCTTTATAACACCTGCAGTGCTACTTGTTTTTCATTTATCAAGAGACTTAGGATACGTAGAAATCAATGCAGGTTTATAACTTTATTCACATTCTGAACTCCAGTTTCACTCACAGGCACACTGATACACCCATGCCTGGCTATCAATTCAAAGTCAAGCTGGGCAGCTAGCTAGCTTTGAGTTCCAGAAGAAATAAGGTGGGAGATTCACCAAGCATGATACCTCATTCTATGCTCTGGCTCCAAGGTTCTGAACGTCCTATCTACTTTTATAACTTCTGGCAAAGCTTGGTCAATCAAAGCCTGATCTTCACATAGCACCTAGTACTTTTTCACATAAGAACCACCTCTTATTCTGAGAACCACTTTAGTGTTTGGAGAAGCATCTTTTGTTTTGAAAATTATCCTTTGATCCTTGAATCTTAGGGGTCTCCATTCTGATGATACTGCATACAGTGAGATCTTCCAGGGCTAACCCTTCTGCCTTTATAGTCTGCTCTGAATGGGTCTCACGCATCCATCTTTTATACGTGTCCATTCCTTCCTTCACACAAGCCCGGGGCATGATATACATATATTCACATCAATATATGATACCTACATAGTAGTATTAGTCACACTTTGACAAAAGCTTTCTATTTATCAATAATTTTATGTTTAATAACACTTTCCACCAATTTACCCGGGACGGGGATTAAGCTAATCAGCCTTTAATTTCCTGGATTCTTCTGGTGCATGTATTTAAAATCAGCGTTGCATTTCCATTTTTCATACCTGGTACTGAGGATCATTGTGTGAACTGGTTACACACTTTGTCAGAAGGTAAGCAATTTCACATTTGAATTCTTTAAATACTCCCCAGTGGAGAATAGGATTTAGTGATTTGTTCCTTTTCAGTTATCTAATGATTTGTTTGTTTTCAGTAATCAAGATGATTTAGAACTTGATCTCTTGCTATCACTATTCTTGTCACATCCTATATCTTCTTCAGTGGAACAGATGCAAAGAAAGGATACAGATACTCTGCAAACTTCTTAACCTCCTTTAGTAACCCTTGCTGGGTGGCATGTCATCTTGAAATGTGCACTTTTAAATATATTGTGCTTAAATATATTTCACGTTTAAATACCCATTAAAATAAAATAATTTGCTCCAACACAAAACAGCTATTTTTTGGAGGTTATATTTTGGTAGTAAAAGAGCTTTTACACTGTGGTTGTATAAAACAAAGAGGTTTCTGGGAAAAGGCATCGAAATGTAAAGACTGATTTTAAAAAAGAGGGAAAAATGAAAGAAACCAATTTTTTAAATAGATACAGTATAACCCCTAATAGATGAATTTATTTATTAGGGACTGCTTTTTTGGGGTTGCATCTTTCTAACTATAGATTGGTTGCTAACTGCATGGATCTTTTGTTCCTTTCTGCTCTTCAGGGTTGACCTATGTTTGCTCATGACAATTTATCCAGAAACTGTAGAGCTCCATTTCTATCTTTTCTTTCTCTATTAGCTGTTTTCTCTACGAAGGATAAGCCTTAGAGTGAATTAGGCTTTACTCTACATCTACCAAGTCTGGATACCCATAAACAGCCAAGTCATGCTTCTTCCATTTTTGGTTGCCATTGATCGATTCAACTTGAATAGCCACATGGATATTTTCAGTTTCTCTGTGTTTGCTGAGCTCTCATCAGGGGAATGTGGCTTTCTTCTTTGCTAGCAAACTTGTTCACCTTAAGGAGAAACAGAGCTTCTGCTATTTGAGTCTTGCTTTTGATTCCTGTTAATAACATATCAGAACAGATGGGTCTTTGGCTGCCATTTCAATTCTTCCATTACTATTTCCTAGAGCATTATATTTTCATCTGTGGTGTAGTTGCAAAACAAGGATTGCTAAACATCCTGCAGAGGGTTTAAATGATGCATGAACAATGGATTAGCATAAGAAATACATTCTTTTCTTCTTCTACAGTATCACAGTACCTACTTTTACAGTATCTGATACCTTTTCAGGAGTTAACAAATTTTCAAAACAGAACATATGGTTGGGGATGGCCAGTGCTGCCAGGAACTGAATGAACTCCCTTTCATCTGGTGTTGGAGGCTACATCATTCCCTTGGTCTCCTTTTCTGCTCTCCCCCCAGCCCCAAATCACATGCAAACGGAGTGGGAGGGTTGAGTGGCTGGCAATGTTCCTTCACCAACTTTCCCTTTTTAAAAGAGTGCTTGGACCAGCAGAAGGTTCGGTAGAAACAACCTGCCTGGTGTGTGAACCCATTTCTAAGCTGAGAGGGAAAGAGGGAGAGAGACAGATGGCACCCTGAATAACTGCCAAGATTGGAGAGAAAGGTTCCTCAAGAAAACTGGCATGCAAAACTAGCTGTCCTGCCTATGGGGATGAGTTTTCAATCCCAAGGAGATGAACAGAAATATATTCATCCAGGCCAGAGTTAGCACTTGCCTCTGTAGAAGGAAGAAGCTCGAAATCCTAAGCTGACAGGAGAAACACATATAGTGTCCGAGACTGTTTCATGTTTTCAGCTTTGCCAAGGATGATAGCTGAATACATCGTCTAAACTAGCAAAAAACAGACGTGCTTTCGAAATGAATTTGAAGCCTAAAGGGATTCGTGATTACTGCTGGCTTGTTAAGTGATATTTGTGGCAGATGTCCTGCAGAACTGTTGAGTAGTATGTGCAAGTGTTTATTGGCTAGGTGGGCTTGCTTATTGTTTTTAGAGGCCCCAAGGAGAATGGAGTTAGCAAATTATGAACTGAGTGAACATCTCAAAGCTAGCATTTTGATGTACACTGGTTTCCCCCAGCCGGGAACCCTCCAGTCGAGTTTGGACTATAACTCCCCAGTCTTCAGCCAGCATGATGTACATCACTTTCTCAGTGGATCCTAAAGGACCTCAATCACTGTTTTCTCATCTTTCAGGTTTTTCTGAAGGGCTTAATGGTTTCCAGCTGGCACATGAATGAGATTCCAAGAGTTTCTTATTTCCAGCAGAGAAGGCTGGAAACATCTCTGACCTTGTCTTATGAGATGAATAGAATTTCTCTTGACTTTTTAACACCATGATACGTGTGATAAATGTGGCTTGTTTGGTTCCTGTTCAGCATGCTGAATGAACCCATCCATTGTAGTTTACTCAATAAACTATGATAATCAATCAATGGTTTAGCTTACACAGACCCAGTAAGTTTTTATCAATAGATCCTTGTTTTGTGTTTGGAACCAGAGAATAATATCTGGCGAAAAATTATGATCCATTTACAATATAAGCTAACTTTATGAGCTGGATAAATTGGTTTCCAGACCACATAATTATGAGCTTTAGTAACCTGCCTAGATGCCAACCCACTATTAACTCTGGCTCTCCACTTAGGTACTAGACTTGAGCTTTACATATTTCAACCACTAAGTTGTTCCTGAGGCTCCAGTTCATTCACATAGTCTCATAACCTAGTCTCTCGGTTCACCTTCCTCTTACTGTTAAATAATTACCCTCTTCTGGCTAAGCCCAAGGAAACCAAATGGCCATTTTTTTCCATGATGCTGAATCCATATTTTATTTGTACTGGCTTTCTTTAAGCCAGTTAAAACACACACATAACACTTGGCTGAACATTTGTTAGTGAAACATTTTGTATTCATTCTGAGTTGGAAGACAGGTGGAGAGAATCCAGTGAGGTGACAGAGATCATCTCAAGTTGAGTGGGCAGGATTCTTTATGATGTTAGCTCTTCCACATGTGGAATTACCTCTGCTCCACCTGCTTGGTCAAGGAGAGGACTGGGAGTTGGATCCAGGCAGTAGTCAATGCCTCTTGGAAGGAAGGGGAGGCTCTAGCCACTCTAAAAGATCTGTTGATCTGCCCACTCCTCAAGAAGTCAGGCTTGGATCCAATATCAATGGATAACTAGTGTCCTGTCTCCAACCTCTTCTCCTTGGGGAAAATTATTAAGAAAGTAGTGGAAGAATAACTACAAAGAGCTCTGGGGAAATCAGACCATCTGGACCCATGGTAGACTCGATTCAGGCCTGGGTATGGGACATAATCTGCACTGGATGGTTTCATGGATGAGTTGTGGTGAAACATGGGTAATAAGAACATGACCATTCTTGTTTATTAGTTCTGTCAACAGCTTTCAGTGCTGTCAATCACAGCACTTCTTGACCTCTTTCAAGGTCTGGAAATTGGTTGTTCCATTCCTTCTCGAGTGGGTAAGCCCAGTTGGTGGTTGCACAAAGGGAGAAGTTGGGTCCTTCAACTGCTCCACTGTTAGGAAGGTTTTCTAACATTAAACCAGAATCTACCTTCCTATAACTTCAGACTATTATTTCACATCCTGTACTCTGAGATGACCTTCTTCTGTGTGACATGCCTTCAAGTATTTAAAATCTTCTCCCCCAGTCTTCTCTTGCAAGGCTAAACATGCCCAGTTTCTTTTGTCATGAAAAAGGCTCATGTCAATGGTCAATTACTGATTCAAAGGAGTGGTTGCTTGAAAGCAACATGGGTGGGCATAAAAAGCCCCATTCGGACTTTTGCCTAAACATGTGGAGAATTCAAAATGGGGAGACCCAGGCATAATCCCATCCCCTCTACTTTCCAGCCTCCATGTGTTTAGGTGGAAGGTCTGAAGGAGAGCTCCCCTTGTATTTGCTTGAACATGAGTACTGCTGTCCCTTGATAAGGCAAGACTCCTGGATCATCTTAGCTGTGCTTGTATTTAAACAAATGCAAGTGCAAGTCCCCTTTGACCTTCCTACCTGAACAAGTAAATTTTGGAGAGGAGAGATGGAGGTGGGTCCTTGTCCATGATTGCTCCCTGCTTTGGGCTTTCCACGTGTTCAGATACAGAAGCCTTGAGCAGGGCTGGACACCTCTGGCTTCACATTGTCCTTATGATCGCAACCTCAGACCCTTTCTCTCAGGGTGGGATAAACTGAAGTGGAGTGGAGAGGAAAGAGCCTTTCCTTCCACCTTTCTGGGGCCCACTCTTGAATGGAAACCATCACCCCTCCTTGATGTTCACCCACATACTGTGTGAAAATTGCACATCTGTAGCAGGAAGGCATGCTCTTTTGTTTTTGTTTTTCCCTTTGTGTATGATTTATATGTCCTAAAATCCATTATGGGGATAGTTCTTACTGTACTGATTTATTGATACATCTGAACTGTGACTGGTGAACTTGTTTAAGAGTATGCTGATAAGAATGAACCAGACCCCCCCAGTGCTTATTTGCTATCAAAATTCTCTTCACGCATTTTGGGAAGATGTAGTGGGGAAATTCAGGACTACATATGCTGTGCCTTTTCTGATCCCAGAACATTCTTCTGGAAATCTGAAGAGTAGCAAAATTTGTGCACAATTTGTACTCGCAACAAGGACACTGCCTTTTGTAGTATACACCAACTGCACAGAACAAAACTATGTATAATAGCTTGCATATATTAGACGTATAGGCTTTAACAGGCCTTTAGACAGATGCATGGATGTCAGTATAATGAGTAAATTCTGCCTCTCTTCTCTGTATTCACTGAGTGTGTAAAAAGAGCTCTGGAATCCGGTGTTCACACAGTTGTGGCATCTCTCTCTCTCTCTCTCAACAATAGATATGCAATTTCTTTTGTTTCTACTTTAGAATTATATGAGTGTATGCACATACAAACATGTACACACACACACACACACACCCCTCTATGGAAATTCAGAGGAATCTTTGGGTAGCATTGTATATTGACAACATCGGGTGAGCTTCTACGCATGCCTTGGTTCACGGAGTGGTGTCTGCATATGTCAGAATATATTTGGTATTAGTAAAATGTGCAGCTGTTTCTACAGTAGGAAGAAAAATATGATTTGTGTCAGAGGTGTAAACAAGCATCTTTTAAATGTGCCAGAAATCTCTGTGTCCAGCAGATGGCACCTGTGCCTCCATATATCTTCATTGCTCTCAGATTCTCCTGCCTTCCCCTCCCACATTCAGGAGCTGCCTTCCTTCATCATTTCCCTTCCCTTTGTGTGGTTTCTTTCCACATCACACCTGCCTGCCTGTTTTAAAACCTTTCCTATGCAAAGTGTTCTGGCTGTGTCCGCATGCTATAGAGGGGCATCAAACCATGTAATTTACCCCACCCTCTTGCTCTTGCAAATGTTGTTTGTTAGGACTCAGTCAAGATAAATGACTATCAGAAGGGACCAGTTCAGGGAGTATCCAAAAGAGACCACTTTCTAATTGCAAATCAACCTTGATTATGGCATAATTTCAATTCAGCAATGTTTTCTACAATAGCTTATTAGATTTTCAAGTATTGAATCTAGTCAATTAAAGTAGTAATAATGATTGTTTGAAGTGAGAGGGAGAGAAAAATTACATTAAGAAAGCAAATTGGAAAATTGAAATCAGTTGCAGGTATATTCTCCCATTAACCCAACTCCAATTATTATAAAGGCACATTAAAATCCACCCTTGAATAAAGAGGCTTTTTGAAGATGATGCTGGCATGTTTTTAGACCTATTTCTAAAACAACAATGAAGACTAGAAGCATGCCTCTGAATAGGCTGAAGGTCTGGCACCAGTTGCCAGGGAACTGTTTGGATCAAACAATATCAATTGTGTTGGCTATTAAAACATTGCTGGCTGTTTGTTGGGTAGGGTTTTATGCTGGCATTTATGCTTTGATTTATTTATTCTCTTTATTTGTTAATTAAAAGTGTATCCGCCAATCTTCCATGAGCAAAAAGCAGTATACATAAAGTAGCAGTCTTCTATTTCTCCCTGCAATTGTCTTCTGAGATAGGTTGGGCTGAGAGACAATGACTGGCCCAGGATCACTCAGTGAACTTTCATGACTGATGGTGGACTTAAGTCTCCCCAGCCTTAATTCAGCATCTTTGCCACACCGGCTCTCAACATTAGGTATCTGTTGTAGAATGAGACGTTGGGAACATCATGATTTCCCAGAGATTTCCAGTTTAGATGCTGCTAAATCAATGTAAAAGACATTAAATTAGGGACATGCTTCTCCATTTGAGATTTACAATTATAATCAAAACCAACACTCTCTTTGCAATGACTCAGCCTCTGTTATGTCTCAAGCAGAGGAGTCTTCATCAGAAGTCTATCTAAATTTTCAGACTTGGATATCCTGGGGAAGCAGCTGGCTTAAAAAATGCTAAAGTAGAGCTAGCTGGTGCTCTGAGTCTGATCTTCATGTGCTGAGAATCACACATATGAATCATCAGGCATTGTTGATTCATGCCTGTATCTTTTTGACAATGCTGAAACACTGCCCAGACCCAGGGAGGAAGGGGATGAAAGGTCCTCCTCAGTGGCAACACACTTGATGGAGAAACAGGCCTCCTTTTTAGTATAGAACAGGGTTCCTCAACCTCAGCAACTTTAAGATGGGTGGACTTCAACTCCCAGAATTCCCCAGCCAGCTAAGTCCACCCATCTTAAAGTTGCTAAGGTTGAGGAACCCTGGTACAGAATCATTAGGAAGCAAGGCATGAGGAGGAATTCTCTCCAATAGCCATGGCTGCCTGCAACTGGTGCCTAGATTGGGATCCAGGAGCTCTGGCTTAAAAGGACTGTTTTCAGCAACTCAGTTTTTGAACAGCATTTATGAAGAGGCTTACGCTGCATTTTGTGTACCTAGTTACTCTGGTCTTTATCATGCATTCTTGGCCAATAGGTTGCTTCTTGAATTTTCATTGGTCACGGATTCTATATATTGCTCAGACTCCCATGTTTGACCCCAACATGTGTCCTGACCTTATGTACAATTGTTTTGTCATATTGGTCAAGGAACTGACACAGTGAGATTATTTAACCTCAAGCAGATGTAATAAAACAGGGCTTTTTATTCTATTAATGGTTGTAGAGAAGCAGATATGTTCAAGAGACCTTCTGCCGTACCATAGCTTGTTTCTTTCATAGCTTTAGAAATGATGCTGCACTGGAAAAGGATTTGCTGGTGTTCTGTTCATATCTGGATATCTTCAGAAGGGCTTCATGTTGCCTCTAAATCTATTTGTTTTATTATTCAGCAGTGTTATGTCAGCAAGTTTGATCCCCTTGAATGTGTACATGTCTTTGGTCGTAGTTCTTCTGACAGTGGGCCTGATGGAAGCTTTGAGGCAGCTTTTCTTGAGCCAGATAGTTGACCACAGTTTCTGATTACCCAAAGGTTTACCGCTTTTGCTCTGAGCTCGAATTTATTAGTCATCTAGAGCAGGACCCTCAGGGTGATATACAATTTCTCCCATCTTTTATCCTGCAGCTGCTGAGTCCCTGCATGAAATGGTACCTTCATTGTTTAAAATGAAGAGACATGATGGATGCTTTAGGATCTGCTAAAGGAAATGCATGACTTCTCCTAAACTACCAATTAAATTGTAAGGAAGTCCTTCCATGCAGTTTCTCACATCAGCAAAAGCCTGCCTTCTGGTATTATCATAACCCAGGATCATTTTGGAATCTCGCAGGGCCAGCTGATTTGAATGCCTGATTTGTAGGCATTCTCTCTGTGAATCCTAAGCCATGGCTATTTACAAAACAGCTGACTGACCCATAAAATCTTGTAATTGTAGATCATTGCCCGATTTGAAGTCCATTTAATAATCCCTAGATTGCTTGAATAAAAGGGGAATGGCTCCCTATTTGGGATAGATGCCAAGTGGGGTTTGTTCATCGCTAGAACTGCCACTGAATTACTTTCTCTTCTGCAGCCAGTGTTGGAAGAGAATAGAACTCTGCCGCAGATTGGGTGTTGCAGAATGCATTTCTTCTGAGCCTCCACTGATCAGAAACTCTGAAACTCAAGGCAGAATGATCCCAACTGGGCTGCGATCAGAGCAGAGCCAGCCACCCTGAAGCAAAAATCTGGCCTGGCAATGCTAGTTTCCCCTTGTGCCTTTCAGACATCTTGGAGTGTTGCAAACCTTCTCTCTCTTCCCATTGTAACCTGTTTATTGTGTTGGGTGTTCAAAAGAGGTTTTATTGCTAAAGCTGCCAAGCCCACGGAGATGGTATTTTCCCCTCCTTTCCTCTGTACAGAAGGCTGAATAAATCAAGATGGTTTTGGACACAGCTGAAGAGAAATATTCCTTGTTTCCTTGCCCAGATTTGCTGCTTCGTTCCAACTCTGAGGCACTGGCCCATATTGCACATTTGAATTTAAAGTCAAATATACATTTTGGCCTCTTGTTAAAAGAAGAAAGCAAAAAACTCAAAGCCTCCACCTAATGAAATGGGAAGTGAAAGTGGGGTGGAGAGATTGACTTCTCCTGGCTTGCTTGCTGTGTCACCTCTCTCTTGCCTCCTTCCTGCATACAAAATGTACCCCATGGCAAACCTCGCTAAGCAGAGCAAATTTTTTCATGGGGGGGGGTCTTTCTTTTGGGAGGGTGAGCGATTCAGCAGCCAGCGGATAGGGGCCAAGGTGGGTCAGGGTAAAGCAAAGTGAACAGTTAAAGAGGCAGATGGATGACAGGTTAGTGCCACAGCTAAACTACCAGACAGCCAATCTGGACTTGTTCATGCTTTCGTCAGCCCAAGAAAGCAAAGGATGCTTTGCAGCATGGCTAGAGCCCCATGTGCTGACCACTGATGTGAGGGCAGGATGAGTCATTGGTTAGCCATACTTGCCCGCCATTATAAACACATTAAGAATTCCCAGTGGTAATCAGGATTAACTGTGCTTATTTTATTTTCTCATCTGAGGGCTTTGAACAAAATGCCATCTTTCTAAAACTGTGTTTCTCAACCTCAGCAACTTTAAGATGTGTGGACTTCAACTCCCAGAATTCTGATGTCCACACATCTTAAAGTTGCTGAGGTTGAGAAACACTGTTCTAAAATGTTGGGGTGCTGGAGCTGAACTGGAATGGTATATCCTAACACTTCCCTGCTGAGATGCGCTCCATTGGTAAGGCAAAAGCCCAAACAAATCTATAGCTGGATGACATCTTTACTAGGACCAAGCAGAATAACACAAAAGGAGCTGAAACAAATGAGGAAGGCTGATTTTCAAGGATGTGGGATGTGTGGCTTAAGCATCAGATTTGGGGGGTCCTTGCAACTTCTTTATGATTCTTTTTAAAAGCCATGTCTGATGAAGTCTTCTCAGCAGGATTACATCAAGCCCCCCTGTGGCTGGGCAAGATCAAGGAAGCAAGAACTACACAGATTTCAGTAAGGCCTCTTTAATGGTAGGTGGATGTAAATGCAGAATCCTGGAAACTGGAAGAGGAATTTCCCAGCCTCCTTTCAGTTAAGGTGGTGTGTCTTTGAGCGATCTGAAATGCTTCTCCCCAGATTTCTCTCCACCTGGGCTAAGTTGCCATTTTTGAGACCAGCTGTCCACTCACTCACTTGTTCTCTCTTGATTGTTTATGTCTGCTGTCCCTTCCATTTGTTTCCCAGTCTCCCCACAATCTCTCACGGGTTATTTTAGTTGATTCTAATAAAGATGGCACCTAGTTATGGCACTGGGTTTTCCTCCCCTGGATTAATGTGGCTTTCAGTGGCAAGGCGGGATCTCTGGATGTTACTGATGCTATTCAGTTTGCTGTTGCCAAGCTGTTTTTCATGCATGCTGTGTCTCTTTAAAAAGCTATAAACTGGAGAACTAAACTGGAAAAAAAGCCCAATATACATATATCTTTGCCTCTATTTAGCCTGATTCCATCAAATTAGTACATTTGTTGTTGTTGTTGTTATTGCTATATACTCATTGATTTCTAAAGCATGATGAGGGTTAGGGCTAACAAAAAATATTTTAAAAGGAACAAATACATCCCATACAAGAAAAATGATAAGGAGGTAAAAGACATAGGTAGTGGGTAAAATGGTAGAAATCTGGAGCCTCCTGTGTACAATGTGGAATCACTCAGAAGCTGTTGGCTGAAGCTCATGGACATGACTATTGGGTATCTAGTAGCCTTGGACAAAGCTATCTTCTTTCCAAAGTATATATTTTTTCCTATTCTAAATGTAGACTCATGATGAATGACTTCAGCAGAGTTCCCAGATTTGCTACCTCCCATATACCTTTAAACTACAATACTCTGAATTCCCAGCCACTATGATAGACATTACAATATACTGGAGGATACCTGGTTGGAGAAAATGGAGGTAGTATCGCTTCTCCCCCTTCTCCCCCCATGATGTTAAATTTAGGCAGCAGCATTAGAAAGAATGCATTTGGTTGATTTTATGTCATTTATATTCCATCTTCCTTCTCCAGTACAAGTCACAATGACTTCATGTGTGCCATGACTTCATGCACAACTTGCATCATTTGCCTGATGATGTGATAATGTGTGTGGCATCATTGCCCCTAAGCAGTTTCCTGTCTAGCCTTGGAGCAGCCTCATATCTGATTACCAGAGCAGCCCTGGAAGTTTAAGATGTTCAACTCTCTCTGATAGTGGAGGTTGCAATTCATGGGCAAGTGTTCGCCTGGAGGCAGCTGCATTGTACGTATGGCCATTGACTCTTCCCTTGCATCACTGAGCGTGTGAAGAAGACACCAGAACAGAACTACATTCATACTACCCATTCAAAAAAAATAAAATAAAATTATAGGAAATAATTACAATACTTCTGACAAGAATTCGCCCCCCCCCCCCCCACACACTATTAAATCATTTTTAAGGTGCACATCCATTCATTTTCCATGACATGTTTGGCTGCAACAAGTCTATTGCAGCAGCCAAAGAGAACCAGACAATCACCAATTCTTGGGGGTATTACCTGACGGTCTTTCCTTCTCCTTCTCCTTCTCCTTCTCCTTCTCCTTCTCCTTCTCCTTCATGTAAATTTTATTAAATTTCAGAAAGATTAAAATACAAAAAAGTAAAAAGAAAAGAAACATTAGAAAAGAAAAAGCATAGAAAAAGAAAAGTAACTTCTGACTTTCTTTGGTACAGGTATAAATGTAAAATACATTCACCTCTTACTCTAATATCTAAAAATTTACACAGTAAAAATAATTTTTAGTTTAACATTCAAAAAGGTCATAGAATCAATCTATTTCAACAATACATATGATTAGTACAAGATATTTCTATAGGTATAAAATAAGTCAGTCATCAAATCCCAAAATCAAAATTGCATTTTTTTGAGTTATCAAGCAAAAAGTCCAAGAGTGGTTTCTAATTAGAAACAAAGCTAGACAGTGTACTTTCTTTAAGTAATCAATTTTTCCATCTCTGCCAATTTCATTAATTTCAATATCCATTCTTTGGCTGTAGGTATTTGTAGATCCTTCCATTTTTGCACATATAAAAGTCTTGCTGCAGTTATTATATAAAGAAATAGGTTTCCATGCTGTCTTTCCATTTGTTTATCCACCACACCTAAAAGGAAGATCTCTGGTTTCAGTTGCAAATCCATTTTCAAAATCTTTTGAATCAAAACACATACTGTGTCTCAATATCTCCTGGCTTTTTCACAAGTCCACCATAGGTGATAAAATGTACCTTCACACTGATTACATTTCCAACAAACATTTGAAGTTCCTTTGTACATCTTAGACAATTTATCTGGTGTCAAATACCAACGGTACATCATTTTATAAAATTTTTATTTTAAAGTATAATTAAGAGTGAACTTTAAACCTTTATTCCACATATTTTCCCACTGATCCAGCATTATGTTATATCCAGAGTTCTCTGCCCATTTAACCATACGGTCTTCAACATATTCATCTTCCAAATTCATCTTTAACAAAAGCTTATATATTTAGCAATAAGATGTTCACCACACACAAGGCACATTCAGACTCAGTTTTCTCAGTGGTGAATTCATAACTTTTCTTATCTAATTTAAATCTTTCCAACAACTGTGCATATGTAAACCAATGGCAAATGCAACCTTCCAATTCTAATTCTTCTCTCTTCTTCACAACCTTCTAAACCTTCAGCTGCAATTAACGTTGCAGGAGAATTACCAGCAGACAAACCGCACACCACCCATTTCTGTCACAGCTCTCCACAGAGCTCCATTGGCAACCCAGGCATCTCACTGGAGGCCTGTTACCCACAGAAGCTTTCTGCATGCATTGGGAGGTGCTTGTTTAGTTCTTTGGTACAGAAATGGTGGCGCGGGATAAGAGCAATTAGCTCAACTCGGCTTTGGCTGGGAGTTTCCACATATCTGCTTTCCAAGCACCTTTGTTGCCACCTTCCTCTTCCCTGGCCCGGCCACCCTCAGTGGTTGCTTGAAGAGGCCATGAATTAGCTGCTTCCAAGGAGCAGCATCACTCATAAATAGTCCCAAAGGGGATTCGACATTTCTGCTTTAACCTTTTCTTTGGCACTCGGACTCTGTCGTGTTTTGTGTATTGTTCTTGCCGCAGATTGCTGTAGTGTGGATTTACTTCCAGCAATCTGCTTCCTGAACAGATCATCATGGCTTTGTGCTAGGTGGTAATTATTTTATTATTCGTTTAGCAGGTGAATATTTTCTACGGGGCCTTAACAGGGCTAGTCTTCCATCTGTGCCAGCTTGGAAATGGAGGGTTTCAAATCATTTTTTTTTTCCTCTGTGGGGCTTTCAGGAGTTCAGGCACATTATGTCATTTAAAACAATAATTTTAAAAGGAAAAGCATTGAGGTTTAGCAGCTGAGAGTGCTCTCAAGGGTATAAGGGGCAGGCAGGGAAATTCCAAATGTCAGGAGAGAATTGTTTACAAGTCCCCCATGATTTTTCCAGCCTGGCAGTTGGATGCTGACATTTCTCAAAATAAAGTACCTGTATATGCGTGTGTGTGTATGAGAGAGAGAGAATACACAGACACACACAGCAGGAATAAAGAACAGAATGAATGGAAAGAGAGAAGAACAAGTGAGAGAAAGCAAAGGGAAGAATGAAGTAAGAATACACTTAGAAACTGAAAAATGTACAAAAGAGGTCTTGGATCAGCAAAAGGCAGTTTGAATTGACATCAGCAAGGTAACTTCTGCCTTGCAGCTGGTGCAGTATTCCTACTGAGGAGCTCTGCATCCCCTTAAAGCCTTCTCCAACCGTCCCAGTAGCTACATAGGGTATATAAGAACTTTCTGCACACTTGAGCAAGGCATGAACAGCAGCCTCCCGGCTCCTGGAACTGCAAGACAAGGCCCTGAAACCAAGCAATGCAGCGCCTTTGTTCTGTGCTTAGAAACAGACAGAAGGGTGCAGTGTTTGGTCTTGCAAGAACCTCCATGGAAGAAAAGTACCCCCTTAACACTTTGTACAGCCCCAGGATTTATGTATTGTATTTTTATCCTGCTTTTATTCTTGCCTTCCTCAAACAGATGCACAGCGCAGTTGGCTGGGAAGTCTGTGAATGATGCTGCCCGTGCTTATGGATGGCACTGGGCTGAGAAAAGCTGCCAGGCCTAAGGTTCGATCTCATTTGACCTCCAAGCATTCAGCAAGGTAGGTTGCCTTGAGGCATGGAGCCATGGAATGGTCCAAGCCATCTCGTGACCTTCAGGGCTGGATGGGGAATATGGAGCCATTGCTCTTCTGATTCAAGTACTGTATCTAACCACTAGTCTACACTGACTCAAATACTCCTATGGCCTCATAGCAGCCTTTTCCACAAAGGCCCTCTGCAGGTTTTCAGGCTCACCCAACTTCCAGTCCACACATTTCTACACCACGAGGTTAGGAAAGGCTTCACTATGACAATGCTTTCTCATAATAGAAATTATGTCTTTATAATATTGTCATTCGGCAGAGCAACCAAATATTACCCTACTTTTGAAAGAGCAACAAGTCTGCTGTAAACATTACTAATTCTATTGCATTATATGTAAAGTAGCAATATTATTTGGGTTTTTTTAGTTTCCTTCCCTTTCAGAGATAACTGCTTGAAGCACTGTACGGGCTAGAAGGGTGACATGCTAAAGCTTAATCACACACCTGTTTCTATATATGCTGACTCTGTACTTTCTGGGGTGCTGCTTCCCCACTGCTAGTTAGTCTTCCCAAATTTGGCTGTTATTGATCCTTTTTAACGAATGCAACTTTCACTGCATCTCCAGCTTTGTACTGTGGAAGAGGGATACACGGAGTTGCGCTTGGGACTGAATTCTATTTAGCTACACGAACTCCATTTTCTCTCTAAACAAGGAAGTCACTCTCAGGCAGAAGATTAGGGTACCCCTGCAAGTGGTAGGATGTGACTAACATCAGAGCCAAGCGCTAGTCGCTGCTACTGCCAGTGGCAGAACTCCTCCAAAGCTAAGCACTAACTGCCATAACCACAAAAAGGAGGTTTGGTCTCTTAAAAGCACAAGAAAGAATAAAACTGACTAGATGAATGAGAAAGCCAACACAAATTCTTTTTCTGCATTCCTTGTATCTGAACTATCTGTATAAGCTTGCTTGACCGTGTGCTTGGGTTCTTGCCCAAGAAAATGTCAACATGTTCTTTTTGTGCTTGACCAGACTCTGCAGACTCTTAATAAAGGTGTTGGAGACTTCACAAATGGTGACCTGATTGAGTAGAGGGACAGACCTAAACCTCATTACTTAGGTGACTGAGAAGGGAAAAGAGGGCTGAAGAAACTCAGAAATGTTTCTCTAACAGTACCTAGTTGTTATATTTTGTTTTCTATTTACCAAGGGAACTTTGTATCCCACCTAAGGATGTGGGATCCACAATTTGCCTCTGATGTTATCTCTCAAAGGGATGGGGCTGCCCCTGAGGGACTCCTGGCTACTGTTGGATGGAGAGGTGGAGGCCATCTCAGGAAGGCCTATCCCCAGCTCTAGCTGGTGTACTGGTTGCAGCCCAACCTGCAGTAGGAGAACCTTGCAACAGAAACTCATGCTCTCATCACCATCCGGTTAGACTACTGCAAACAATCTACATGGGATTGCCTTAAAGATCACTTGGAAAATGCAGTTGGTTCAAAATGCAGTGAACACGTTACCTGCAGTAGATGCCATGAGCATTTTATATCTATGCAGTGGGGTCAAGAAAAATTGTTTCAAGTTACCCACCACCATGGAATTAGGGGGACTAAGACCAGGAGGGGATTTTTGATAATGGGCTCTATGTTATGGAACTGCCCCTTCCAGGAAGCTAGACTCTTGTCCTTCCAGAAGGAAGAGAGGTCTTCTGGAGGGCTTTTTTAATTAGTTGAAAGATGCCACAGAAATATTTATATTGCTCCCATTAGATTATTGGTTGTAATTTCTGTATTATATAGTAATTATTATACCATAGACGTTTTATGTTTATGTTTGTAATTAGTTTTGTACACTACTGAGAGTCACATGATTGCAGCAGTTTAGAAATCTAATAAATAAGAAACCATGATTTGGAAGACTAGTCCTTGGAGCAACCTAATAGTGCATCTGCACTTGATAGGATTCAGTTTGCAACTCTGCAGACAATTTTCACACTGCACTTAAGTTAATAACTTGCACAGATATGGCTTGAACTCCAGCCACATTTATTCCTTTTTTCCTTCTTCTCTGTTTGCTTTTTTTTAAAGAAAAACAAACACAGCTTTATGTTCAATTGGCTAATAAAGACTTTGCCTCGATATAGATTTTGGCTGTGTCTAACCTAGAAAAAGATCCACTCTAACTCTCATTTTGTAGATACTGGAAAGTGATGCAGAAGGTAGGCCATCGTGAAATAAAACTCTTTGGGGTAACAGTCCAGCTAGGTCCTGAAGAAAGAGGTTCCATTCATCTGTAAATGTTTGAGCTAGCTAAGCAGAGATGATACTTCTCAGTGAGATATGGAAGCTGATCATGACATCTTCCTCTTCTTAAAACTGATTCTGGAGGAGCATCTGCCTTTTAAATTGACACATTCATATGGAAGCAGTGGTGAAATGAATTTTGCACTAGGGTTTAATTCCAGCCAGATTTTATTTATTATTTATTTATTTTCCAAATTTATATATGCCACCCATCCCACTGTACAAGTTGAACAACTGAAGCTGAAGTAGGATCAGCTACTTCTAAAACATTTTACTGCCTGAGTAAAGGAGGAGGTGGCATTCCTCTCCATTCTACATGTAGAAGCCAACTGGAGAGGCAACTGAATACCAGATAAGGATAGGGACTCCTCCCATACCTGAGAGCCCCAGGTTAATCTAGGGCTACAAGGCAAGTTGTGTGGCACATACAGCTCTGAAGAGCAAAAGAGAGCAGTGGCCCAAGAATGCTAATATTTGCTACTTCAGCCCATCATGTCACTCTGCTCAATGGTGATCCTGAATGGGATTCAAGCTTTAATGGGAAAGTGTAGGGTTTCCTTAGGAACAAAGGAGTTCCAGCATTCATTAAAAAAATAGCAAAGGCCACATGCTAGACATACTCACCCTATTCAAACTCTCCTAATGTGGATTGTCATGCCAAGACTGCTGGGGAAAGCCTGGAATGAGGAAGTGCTCCTAGCTTTATTAAGCAATCGTTGGGAATGGAGGACTAAGAAGATCTAGATGTGTGTCATCAAGTAGATGTCAACTCTTAGTGACCACATCTATAGATTTTCTCCAGAAGGATCTGTCCCCAACCTGGTCCTTTGGGTCTTCCAATGGTACACCCATCACTGCTGTAATTGAGTCCTTCCACCTTGCAGCTGGTCATCCTCTTTTCTTTCTTTCCACCATTCCCAGCATTATAGAAATTTTTCAGAAAGCTACATCTTCTCTAATGTGTTTGAAGTATGCTAATTTGAATCTGGTCATTTGTGCCTCATGATAACAACAACAACAATTTATTAAATGTGTATGCTGCCTGACTCTCAATGACTCTGAGTGGCTCACCACAATCCAACAAAAAATTACAATAAAATCAATAAAAGATAAATATAAAAGATGGCAAGCATGATGAAGCAAGTGGTCTCACTTTCCCTCACTGAAGGCCTGGGTGAAGAGCCAGGTCTTCATGGCTCTTCTAAACAACAGCAGAGCTGGTTAGTCTGATGATCCATTTGTTTGTTTGCTTGGCTGTCCTTGTGCAAAAGCATCAATACTCTTCTTATTCTGCTTCTTCCAAGTTCAACTTTCGCTTCCACAGAGTGTCACAGGGAATACCATTGCTTGCACAATTCTGCTGTTTGTGGGTATAGACACAACATGGCATTTGAATATATTTTCCAAGGCCTTCATGGCTGCTTTATCAAGTGCTAGCCTGGGGCATATTTCTTGACTGCTGATTCCTTTACCACTGATAGTTGATCCTAAAAGACAGAAGCTATCTATCACTTTGATATCAACATTGTCAATTCTAAGGACCATTGTACTGGACCTGTTGTCATTAGTTTTATCTTCTTTACATTTAATTTTAGTTCTATTTTTTCACTGTAGACAAGAGCTTAATGTATACAACCCCCTATAGCTGTAAACCAGAGGGATTAGGAACATAGGAAACTGACTCACTCCTTATTTGATTATCTGGCCCTCTCGCCCAATATAACATTCGTAGTAGTGCCCCTCTAAGGATCTAGATAATAAGGACTTTCCCATCACCATTTTTAAGTGTGGTTGTCAGGGACTGAATCTAGGATTTCTGGAATGCAGAGAATGTGCTTAGAGATCATAGGGCTTGTTCTCTGGAGCGAGTCAAGATTGGAGAAGAATTCCTACCCTCTTTTTTTCAACTTTAATTGTGGCCAGGGAACAGTACTACTGGAAAAACATTCGTTTCTCAAATCACCCTCCTATATTCAGAGGCATGCGTGAAGGGCACCACTGTACGTGCATGGTCCATAAACAATATCAAAAGGGCATGTAACATCTGTGATGGACCCTGCATTTAGGATCACTGGGATATGAAAGTTTTGAAATACTGGGATATGTACAATTTGCCTTATTCCTGGATAGTGATTTACATGTTTTTACTATTTCCTCCCCATGTTTCATCCTAATGTAGCTTCTTTTAGCCTTTTTACTCTCTTCCACATTTTAAATGAATTTCAAATATTTTGATATTGGGCAAATTGAAAGAAAAAATAATAGGAGATTTGGGGAGGAAGAGAACTATTCATTGGACTCCTGTGTGTTGGGCTCATCTCTTGTATTTCATGTATCTACTAGCACTCAGAGAATTATTACCCAGACTTAATGGTGACATGGCTGGCATCGCCATGTGTTACTACCATTCCCCTCACTTGCTGGCTGAGTCTCAAATTTTGTGGTCTCTAAAGGGCTGGACAGGTAATTTATGCAGATGGAATGCGAGGAGCTGTTTGCTGATTGGCAGAATTGCTACTGGGCACCTGTGCCTTGTCAGAGGCAATAAATAATTCCATCAGCCACTCTCCACCACACAGGACATCATCAGTGGCTATTATAACAGTTGTTTGGTTACATACTATGTCATAGCCACCTGCATGGAGGTGAGGTCTGGCTCTTCCCAGGGTCTTCCTTGGCTGTAGCCTTAAAACAGGTTTGGGGTCATAGGTCATTGACCTGTGTGAACAGATTTATCAGCTCTGCCAGACTGAGGAAATCAAAACCAGGGCTGCATTTACAGACCAGGCAGTTTTTGGATCCTATGCGATGCTTCCTCAGCAGCTTCTCTCTGGCTGGTGTGAGCCATACAAAGGAACTGCCACAAATGCTCTTAAAATAATTGGTACCCTTTGCCATGTAATATCAACTCCACCCAGACGTGTGGCTTTGAATCTTGAGTGGAAGCTTCTTGTCCCCCTCCCCTACTGAAACCTGAACCCCCTACCATGCTGTACTGGAAACCTGGCAGATCTAAAGCCTGCATCCTTCTTGGCTTCTCATAATAAATACCCGATTTTGCGAACAGTCTCCTATGGCCCTCTTTTGTGTGGGTCTGCACTGTACAGGAAAAATGTTTTTTCTTGGATTTCCTGACCTGATTTCACTTCACAAAAGCCTTCCTCCTTCCAAAAATCAAGGAGTCAAGAGTGAATAGTAAAGCCTGCCCTGGGATGAAGGACCTTGAAGCAAACAACGGGTAGTAAGAGAAAGAGAGGTGCCTCTAGGGCTCCGAAGCAAAAGTCGTGGCACAAGATGTCCTCCTACAGTGTATTTCCCTCCACAGAATTGGTTCTATGAAAGCAGGCGGCCTCTGCAGTTTCAAGCATGCGCCTGTCAAAAGGACAGATACTTTCCCTAATTACTAGCACCACAATTAAATGTCTAGAAGATCCATTGATTGTTACTACATCTGGTTATACTGCAGCTTACACAGCACGTGACTACAAGCAGCATTTGCTGTATGCCTGTGGAAGAATTCTCAGCATGTCATTCAGAACCAGGTAAATGCAAAGACATATGTGGCTACAATCTGCTTCTTTCTGTCTTTGGGTTTTGGGGTATGGGCTTGGGGCCTGCTGATTCAGTGGCTGCCTGTGGATCCCTTTTCAGCCTCCTTCCTCGGTTAAGTCCTCCTGCCTATCACAAGCCTCCCTCACCAGGAGATGCAGCCTGCCTTCCTCCCCTAACACACAAAGCTAGAAACTGTTTCGAGAATGTGGGAGCAGCTCAAGAAACTGGGATCCCAATGATGGATAAAAGACATGTGTGTCATCTCAGGAAACTTGGGCTTATTTTGTGACTGCTATGGGGAAGCATGGCCCGCATCATGGCATTGGCTGCATGTGTGATTTACATTTGGATTTATTTAGGGAGGTGTTGCTAATTTAATTGTGTCCTGTTCTTCTGGGAAGCTGAACTGATCATCTGAAGCTAAATGGTTGTTCAAGGAAAACAAGAACAATTTGCTTTATTCCATAGTGCTCCAGGTTTCTTTTGAGGGGTCATTCCCCTAATGGTTTGCACTGAGATGCTGAGTAACTAGGGCAGGTATTCTAATGAAACCAGCAACTAAAATCATTCCTGGCTTGTTTTGTTCCTTTATGAATATTCAGGAAACTGCTGAATCTGAATATCAAAAGGAGGGAAGAGGAGACAAGAGGTCTCTTGGTAAGTACAAGGTGTCAGACTTCAATGGCTAGAGAGGCTGTAACAGTGTCAGTATTCCTTATATCTTACAGACCATCTTTGACCATAATAGCTTTTCCTTCGGTTTGTTGTTGTTAAAGGGACCCTAGATGGCATTTGTTCTGAGTATGAATGACAGGTTGAAACAAAACCTTTAATTAAAATCTGCGAAGAGTTAAAAGGTGCTTTTTAATTTTAATGTTCTAAGTCTAATAAAATACAAAATAACATACACATATACATATTTGTATTTTTCCATTTTTCATACACTCATATAGATACACTGAGAGTGTATATACTATGCACATCCAGGTCTAGACCTTGAAGGAAAGGGAACTACAGATGACCCCAACCCTGCTTGTGTTTCACCAACAGGTTAACACCATCTTCTTCAAGTGTGCTTTTGGCTCTTAGTTGTTCTTGGGTCCTCATTATGTCTTTTTCTTTCTTCTTTGTCCTGTATGTTTTATCTTGTTGTTACATGCCCAGCATCTCTTAGGATTGGGCTGGGATATAAAAATAAGAAATAAATAAATAAAATGTTCGAAAAATACAGGGCAATGCATTGTGGCTTTGTTCTTGGAGGGACACTCAGTGACCTCACTGGAGCGGATTCTTGGCCTGGTCTACCTCCCAACTCCTGCATAATCCAATGTTACAGGTGCTGGCATGGACGTAGGACATTCTGTCATTGTTTCACCATTACAAATTTGGAAGGCAGTGGCAGCTTGCCACTGTGGTGAACCCGAGAATATGGAGAAATATTAAATGTTTTGTGAAGAAAAGTGAAGACAGTGTGTTTAAGCATGGATCTGAGAGGACAACTGGTGCATCCTGATTGCCAGGCAGTTCTGTGTGCTCAGCTATGCCAGGAAGAGTAAATGATGATTGACTGGTAGTTTTCCATGACTCTGTACATGAGCAAATATGTAAACATGGCAATGTTTGTCGTGTCCTTAAAACAGTACAGTTCAGTTTTGAATGTGTTTTAACTTGGATTGAGGCGGGTTCGGAGATGGAAAAGCTGATTGCCTGAAAATGAACCAGGTCCACACATCCCACCAAGCCTTGGAACAGTTTCTTTGTTAGCTTTGAGACTTCCAAATGACCAGGCTTTCCACTCCAGTCCAGTTTAAAATGCGCCCAAGACTGAGCTGAGCTGTTCTGACTCTTTGCAGATCTATTCAGATACCAAAACATGACAAGTAAGGTCATACTTATATAGTTAGGAGCTCACGGGAACCTTCAGCTAACTAGGCCCTGTCCTTTCTGGCCTATAGCTTAGCCTGGAGAACTGTCACAGCTATCATTTCAGGCTAGAAAATAACTGAGTGCCTTGTCCCACCCCCTTGGATTCCACCAGGCCCAGGCTAAAAATCATCCCTGAGATTTGGTACTCAAGCAGTTCCACCTTGAGATGCTTTTTCTGAAAGATGCCACCCCATTGCCAGAACAGGAGCCCAGGAGCTAAGAATCCCTGAATGGGGACATAGACAATGCCTTAAATCACAAGGCAGCCATACTTTGCCATTTCTGAACCAGTTGTCACTAAGCTGAAATAACAACTCTTAGTTCAAGAATAAAATGGCCTTGGTACAAGGATTGGTTGTGATTGCAAACCCTTGGTGATAATGCCATGTGATTGCTGGGGGTCACTCCAATACCAATGCTATATTTGTGCCTGGACTTCAGCCACTGTGGTTTCTGAACATGGTTAATGTATGGTCATACATACATGTATCTTCAAGTATCAACTTAGTATGTTGCATGAAGCCAGCTGATTGTGGTTTATTAGTAAGCCATAGCTTAATGAAATATGGGAGTCCATTGAGAAACAGTGACTCCTGTTCCAAGGCATTCTTTGGGATGGAGAATTCTTCTTTTGCTTTAGAATTAAGCCTGCAACTTGCCTTGCCCCCCCATCTCTGCTTATTCCCAGGTAGCCTTTGCATTAAACCAGCATGCCAGTCTTGCTGGGCAGCACAGCTGTTAAGTGGAATATGTACTTTCGTGGTTGCACCTGACCAGCCTCTAACCCGGGGGAGGATAAATGCAAACATCGCAGCCTGTATTGGCAGGACGGGCAGCTCTCTCCCAGCCTGCCTCAGCTGCGTGAGCCTTATGACCTGGACCCAGCTGGGTCCTGGCAGGGGCGCCCAGGGCATTCTGTCTTCGGCTGGGGCAGAGCGGCCTGGGCAGGGCCAGCCGTTCCGATGGCTCAGCACTTCTTTCTTTCGCTGGAGCAGAAAAGGGGGAGTATTTTTAGCAGTTTGGTTCTCGCAAACAGTAATTGGTTTCTGAGGGTTTTGCTGTATATTCCTGATTGTGCTTCACAGTTTGCTACACAGGAAAATGTGTTCTTTTCCCTGCTCAGCTCCTTTGGCGGTTTTTGTTTAAGCGGGTAACTCTATTGCGAAGTTGGATGGCGTCCATGAAGATTGCCGGATCAGCAGACACCAGGCCTCATTAAAACCTTTCCTTCCCAACCTAATAGCAACCCTCCCCACGCTCCTCTGGAGCCGCCCCCCCACCCTGCTAGCGCACGTGGGCACACTCACTTGCTCCAGGCCTGCCCCTTAATCATGCTTTAGCAGCTGAGGCCGGGAGGGCTGAGTGAGGGGATCCTCCTGGCCTCCACGCTGCTGCCAGCCAAGCACCTTTCAGCAACTCCTCGGCAGGTGGTGCGGGGTCACCTGTCGGCTCCACGGTCACGGCTGGAGTGCAGGCTTCGCTTTTCTCTCTTCCCCAGGACAGGCCTTCCAGGAAAAAAAATGCCTCTCAATAATTCTGTATGAATTTTGATGCAAAGAGGGAGTGCTTGCAATTGGAGATTTTTTTTCCCCTTCTCACCATACCTTAAAAGAACAAACCCTCCTCTCTTAATTTTGTAACTATTCTTCATCAGCATACAGGATTGGGGATTTTAAAAATTCAAAGATGTCCTTTCAGGGTATCTACTTCTTCAGGTACTGGAAAGAGGAAAAGTTCCAACTTTTTATGCTATTCTTCTGGGCCTTTCCACCAAATGCCATGAGTTGCTTGAGTGCAAACATTCAGGTGCACGTGGGCTAATAGGCCACTGTCGGTGCAATTGAGATCAGAGAAATGATGGAGTGGCTTAACACTCAGCTTGGTGTGGTGGTTAAGGTGTTGGGCTAGGACCAGGAAGACCAGGTTTTAGTCCATCCTCCACCACAGAAGCTCAGTGGGTGACTTTGTGCCAGACACCTTCTCTTAACTGAACCTACCTCACAGGATTTTTGTTGTGAGAAAAAAAGAGAGGGAAAATAGAAAGATGGATATAAATCTAATAAATAACCATGGATTGGAACAAAATAGTGGACCTCCTGAGGACAATGTTGCATCTGGAAATCCAATGACAGGCTTGTTCCCACATCATTTGTCAGTTGGCTCACATTGTTTGCACTGGGAATAGACAGGGCCGGCTGACTCATGGGGTATCTTTCTATTCCTGTACACTACTCTAAACATAGAGCTCCCAATGCCATTCAAGTGCACTGCTGATTCCTGGGTTCCACCTAGAAACCTTCTTAATAAGCAGGGAGCTGGCAGTTGGATTCCACCATGTTGGAGACCTCTTAGTTTCCCTGCTGTTGCCTGGTCAGTGGGAAAAACCAAGGGCAGCAGGCAATCAGGGAGAGGTGGTTGAGACACAATGTATGGAGAAGGGAGGGGAACGGAGCAGGAAGACCAGATTGCATTGGAGTGGAGAACTCAAGGATGGAACAGGGAGAAGGGATGGCTGAGGGTGATCTGACATAGGATAAGAAGAAATTGAGAGATTGGGATGACAGACGGAGGAGTAAGGAAAGTCTGCAGGTAATCAGATAAGCATGTTTGGAGAGATGACATATATGAAAGAGAGAACTATAGATCCAAAGAGTAGGCTTACGTTTGAAAGTTTAAACCTCATCTCAGCCTGTAGAAGCTGAATGGACCCATTTGGTGCCTTGACCATTCCCTATTAAGTTCAAAGCCCAGCCTTCCTAACAGAGGGCCAAAGATTTCAGCCTCATCATGACATCACCAGTCATGCCACCTCACCCCACCCCATAACATGCAGTTCCCAATGGCCAAAAAAGTTGGCAATATACACAATATAACCTTGAGCAATTTTCAGTTTACAGAATGATCGATGTAGGGAGCTCACAATATCCTTTGGGTATTTGTTTTAAAATGACTCTTCTGGTATAAGTTAAATACAATAAAAAATAGAAGTCAACTACAGCTGAAGCTGATATAGCAGGCCCTTGGAAAAGCTGTTCATTCTCCTAACTTTTCAGAGGTTTATTCCCAACCTCATCCAATGCACATTTAAGTAAAGAAAGCTCATATTTTTTAGTGAAACATATTTCAAAATAAGTATACTGAGGTACTAAGATCTGGATTTTGGTTTAAACTTTCTACACTGAAAGGTAGACCAGATCAGGAAAGCATCTCCACAGGAAGATTAGAGCTATACTTTATTGACAGTATAAAAAGACTCAAAAGACTCTTGTAAGCCTGATTGTGTTTTACTTCCCCTCTGTCTTATAACCCAATAAATCAGGGAGGAGACTGCCTGAGTCTCTTCCAAATTCTATCTTGTGTCCCAGGGCTTAAGGAATGTTTTAGCCCTCTTTGCTTATGGAACAGTTCTTGCCTATTTCCCTCAAGGTCATCTCTCTGACTCTCTACAGTATCCTTCTGGACCAGCTGTGGGGTTTGGGAGTTGGAGGTAGGGGTACTGTATTATGGTGGTTCTCCTCCTTTCTCCACAGCTGGATCCAGTCAGTGTTGATGGGGGGGGGGAGAGATCATGCCCTCAGCCCCTCATTTGTGAGATGCCTCAGAACTAGACACTCTCTCCCCTCCTGTTTAATATCTACATGAAACATTTGGGGAAGTCTTTTGTTGGTTCAGGGTCTGGTATCATCAATATGCAGATTACCCAGTTATACTTCTTGACCCCAGGCTAGCCAAATGATGTCAATGTCCTGTCCCAGTGTCTGGATGGGGAGGAACAGACTTAGGTTGAATCTTGTTGAGACCAAGTGACTCTGGATATTTGGGTCCCCAGATTTGAAAACTTTCCATCTTTAGTCATGGATGGGGTTGCACTGCCCCATTTGAGACTGGTGTGCAATCTGGTGTTCATCTGGGAATCACAGCTCCTGCTTGAAAAGCAGATGGCAGCTGTGGCTAAGAGAGCCTTTTGCACAGCTCCATCTAGTGTGCCAGTTGTACCCATTCCTAGATCAGGAGGGCCTCCAAATGATTACTCATGCCTTAGTCACTTCATGACTGGACTGTTGCAATGTGCTGTACATGGGGCCCACTCAGAAGCTGCAGAATACAGTGGTGTAGACAGTGACAGGCATGCTAAGTATGCCCATATGACACCACTGTTCTCCAAACTACACTGGTTACTGGTGAACTTCTGGGTGCAAATCAAGGTGCTGGAAATCAATAAATATAAATAAAGAAAACATAATAAAACATCAGCCAGATAGCTTCACATCTGGACAAGCTTAGGCTCATCAAATTGGTTGCATCATATGCTCTCCAACAGTGATCCAATAAATATTTAAGCATCTTCCTTCTATCCCTGTTATACAAATGATGTCCTGGTCAAATAAAGAGAAGACAAGACAATAATGAGAAATTGATATTAATTTTGGAGTTCAGTAAGACAGCTGAATAAAGAAACATGTGATTGTGACACGTTATAGAAAGAAGCACTGAGCAAAATCTCTACAGTGATTGACCAGAGATATTAAATGTTCCTGGATGCCACTCCATGGAATAGATTTCAAGATGTTAATTGCAGTCCTGTTTGATACATTATAGCATGCAAAACTAGACCTTCCATTAGTAGATGTCAATTTAATAGGATTGGGTAATGAACTGCAGAAAGTTTCACCGAAGCACCTAAAACCTCTGTAAAAGTTACAGGTAGTATATGGACTTCTTAAAGAATTATCAGTTGCTGAATCCTTATCCCAACCACAGTTTCAAACAGTGAGACAAGCCGCACAATCTCATGACCTGGAGTCAAAAATCAGTAAAGAACACTTAAAGCAAAATCAGAGGGCAAAGTTCAGTCCAAAATCAAAGTCCAGTTCAGGTTCAAGACAAAAAGAATCATCTTCCACAATCAAGGTTGACAGGGTCAAAGAGCCCGATATCGGGCCAAGGTGAGACTTCTTAGAAACAAGATCAGGTCCAGAGTCAAGGCACAAGATGAAGCTATCTCAATGTTTGACTGTTCCAGCATTTGACTGCTGCTGGGAAGAAGCCTTTATATTAAGAGGGCTTGGCTTTCATTCAAAACAGCCAGGACTGTTCAGAACTGTTGGTTGAGCCCAGCTATTCAGGAGTACAAACTGACTCCCAAGTGGACCATTACTTTCCAGGGCTGTTCCAAGCAATCTGGCATGCCTTCACTTTCTGCAGTTTGGCTCTCGACACGCGGCCATTAATGGCCTTGCAGACTTAGAAGCTGTGTCACCGTGTCAGGATCAGAATCCAGAATTTTAGATTCTCGTTGCCTTCTTGTCTATCTCCTGCTCTCCTCCTCAGAGGAGGAGGACTCTGTTTGAGACCCGCGACTGTCTCATAACATATATCCGAACATGAATCAAAGTATATATAAAAATATGAACCAACCTTTTTGTTTAGCCTTTAAAAGTATTATTGCCAACAATGATTATATCTGATTATATCCCTGCTGGGTAAATTTCATTAAATAGGATTCAAATAAGATTACAGCAGGATAAGGAGGTTCCTTTGAGAAGGGCTAGGATAAAGTAGAGCCAGTAAAAAGCAACATGTTGGCTGAAAGGTTAAAAAGGTTGAAACCCGTGGCTTGGGTGCAGCGTGGATTGCATTTTGCCTTAAGAATCAGAGGTGAGAATAATGGTTGAATGATCAAAGTGAGTCAGGCTATATTTCTGATTCTTTAAATTTTGCTTTCTTTGTTATATGCTGTTCTCCTCTTTTTGCACATACTCCCTTTTGCTTGCAAAATGGAGAAAAGTTGTTTTTTCATTTAAATAAAGCTCAGGGTGATTGTCAATGAATATGTCTCAGCCTATTGCCACTTTTAGTTACACTGTGCTGCAGGGTTTTGTCAGTTTCATGGGCATACAGTAGGTGGATACTCTCCATGTGCTCAGATTCACTGTGTGAGAATGCTTGTTTCTCCCAGTTGATGGATGGAAAATTGGAAAGTGCAAGGCTACTGCTATGGCAATGCTACACTGAGGGTAATTCTACTTTGCTGGAAAACTGGGACAACAATCATGTATTCCCTCTCCTCCTTCAACTTCTGAATACCCCATGTAGTCATTAAGTAATTATTTTTATTATAGAGCAAAAGAATTACTATTGGGATTGTTTTCTTCTTTCTGAAGGGGATCTCTTACTGTAGACTGATATGTTAACCATACGATACCACACACATTAGCCAGTTTTGGAGCTAAAATGGAAGAAGGCATATCACACACACACCTTTTTTTATTTTACAGATATGGTCACAACAGGAGTTTATTTATAATTTCACTTTCTATGGCTACCCACTTGGACACATAAACTCTGGGCAGATTACAAGGGTTAAAACTAGCAACATAAACATTTTAAAACAACAATAAGGACAGCCATTCCACAGGATAAAACTACAATGCTTCTTAACAAAACATAAACTCAATCTCAATAGTTGTCATGCATAACATTCTGGCCCAGGGCCTGTGAAAAGAGCCAGGTCTTCAAGACTTTCTTGAAGGGTCTTGTACTGATCTTAGAAAAAATATTATTCCAGAGGGCAGGGAAGGCTTACCTCCTGGATCCCACAAGATGACACTGTTTAATTATGGGATCTAAAGCATGCCAATGCTCATGGATCTTACCAGATGGGTAGACACAATTGGACCCACAAATAACCAGGCTGTAGGCCATGTAGGACATCATAGGCAACAACCAGCACCTTAAAGTTCTAGAGGTACCTGTGCTTGGTGGAACTAGACAACTACAACAGAAAATCTAAAGGGGAAAAAAATCCTGAATGCCAAACATAAGAGTCATCTGGGAACTGAAGAATGCAAATGAAGGGCTTGAGAAGTTGTTTATTGGCCAAGCATATGTGCTCAAATTGAAGACTTGGTACAGTCATGTACCAGATGTCAAGCCTTCAGAAATAAAGCACATAAAGAACGTATGTTGCCTCATGAAATTCCAAAAAAGCCTTGGCAGAAGCTGGGAATGGACTTATTTGAATTTAAAGAGAAAGGCTATCTCCTTGTGGTTGATTACTGTTCAAGATATATGGAAGTATATTTGCTTCAGGATATTGTACATAAATCAGTAATCGAGCCCAGTGATGGTATAGTTGGAAATCAAACTGTTCAAAGATGCTCAGTGACAACACAAGACATTTTCTCTGAAGATTTCAAAATGTTAATAAAAGCATAGCATTTTGTTCACACCACATGAAGCGGAGGAGTAGTAAAAAATAAAGCTATTAGATTCAAAAAGTAGTATTTCTACTAACAATGGAAAGAGATGTAATAATAGTAGGACTCATAATGAGTGCATGGTATTGGGGAAACAGCAGAGAAGCCCAGCCAGCACAGCCAGTAGGGATGTTAGGAGTCATTGTCAAGAGAATGACATTCCAGGCTTCAAGGTGCCCAGGGTGGAATTCCCACCCATACTTCCAACTGCTTCCTCAATTTGCCTCCCCACTCCACTTCTCCCTACTTTCGCTCTTTTTCTTTCTCTTACCCCTCAGCACACATATTCTGTCTGCTCTTCCCACTGCTGGGAATGTTGATGCCTTTTCTTTCTGTCTTAGCTTTTGAAAGAATATGGTGTTCATCATATAGCAAACTGGCAGCTACATTCACCACCTTCATTTCCCTAGAGTTTCTAGGATTGGGAGAAAGGAGGAGGAAGAACCGCTGCAGAGCTGAGAGGGAGACGAGGGAAGGAATGTGGCTCTAAATCTGGGAACCCTCCAGGTTGTGGAGCCCCACATATGTGCCCAGTGTTCTGACTGTACCAATACCTCTGCTCCACATTCAGAGAGCACAAGGATGGATAAAGCTTATAGTAAGAAAGACATAATATTAGAAAGTTTGTCCTGCACTTCCATGGCACTGTTTTATGCAGTTTTTTAGCAGTATATATTACATATGCTTCTGTCTCTGTGAGTGGAAGAGACAACTGAAAGTGTAGGAAAAGCTGCGTCCAGGAATGTTTTTATGTCATGATTGATCATCTGATAGAGGAACTCTGAAATAGAAGACCCACTAAGGGATATTTGTAATGATCCATAACCAAAGAGAAAGAAGGACCAAGGTGCAACAGTGTGACTCTAGGTAAGCAAAGAAATCTTTTTCAAGGAATCTTTTTTCCCCCCATGTTGGAGGGAAAAGAATGGTCTCTTGGAGTACTTGTATATGCTTTGCAGCAACAAAAAAGGAGGCTAACAAGATGTTGGAACTTCATTACAGAATCAGGTGCGAGTTCTTTAAGAAGCTGCACTGCTCTGCCAGTAGGTTGCTTCATGCCAGCTTGCCTGGATCCAACAGCTGCTCTGATTCATTTATCAATAAATACCATCCTTGACTTTGGTAAAAAATCCTCTCTTGCTGTCTGCATTCTCCAGTTAATCTGTTGTCTGGACTTCCTTTGCTTGCTTGCTATAAGCCTTGTCACAAAGACTATGATCCAGCTGTTCTGAGTCCTTTGTGGACTGGATTGGCTTGTATATCGAGGGTTTTGGCAGAATTAACTGCATCTGTTTGTTATGACAACCCCTTTCCCATTCCCTCTGCCCCAAATTCCCAGCTTCCCAACAATGGCTGCAGCCAATTCATTTGATTGAATCAGAGCAGGTCCTGCTGGCAGAGTCCAGCAGCCATATTTAAACCTGGCAAGTGAATTGGCTGACCTGCCACATTGGAGACGATTGTTACAACAACATAAGGGGATATAATGGGAATTACCTAGGGCAGCAGGAAGTTCTTTATTAGGCATGTGATATTAAAACTGTTTTCAAAAGATTTCCAAGAACACTGCATGGTTACATCCTGCCATCCAGAGTCACTTGGACTGAGATGGGCAGCTATAGAAATAGCATAAATAAATAGATAAATAAATAAATAAACCCCTGCAATCATCAAGAGATGAAGTGGACTCAAGGAAGCTTTTACGTTTATAACACAAGAGTGAGATTACTGTTCTCAGAAGGCTGGCACTTTCAAAACTTTGGGATTGTTTGTTTAATCTGTTGCTTAGGCAGTCAATTCCATAGCCCCCTTTCCCAGGCCATCTGCCCATCCCAGACTGACAGCTCTGCAATTATGGAAGACCTCACAAAAAGTCTACTTGGCACTTACTATGTTACTCTTTCAGGGCCAAATACTTAAAAAAAAAAAAATCCTCAGGCCTTTTAATTCCCCTGAATTTTTGCTGCTGTGTTCCCTTTTAAGTAGTTTTATCCCTGTGGTATTTGTAGAGTTGCTTAAGGTGCAGTGTTTATTCTCTGTTGCTTTAATTTGCTGTTTTAAGTGATAATTTATTTATTTGGCTGTTTTGACTTGACATACAGATTTTGTGTTTTATTCTATATTACCCTCAGAGCAATTAGCCATAAGGTGACTAATATATTTTAGAAATAAATAAATATAATTAATGGTTCGTCAACATTACAATGACCTGTGCAACAAGATGAATATGGACTGAACTGTAACATTAATCCTTTGAACTTGATTAATACTAATCTTTCTCTTGATTATGATGATTATGTGCTATCAAGTCAGTGTTGACTCTTGGCGAGCACATTGGTACATTTTCTCCAGGATGATCTGTTTCCAAGCTGATCCTTCAAATTTTCCAAAGGTGCACCCATTGCAGCTGTAACTGAGTCCATCCATCTTGCTTCTGGTCATCCTCTTTTTCTTTTTCCTTCCACTTGTCTCAACATTATAGACTTCTCAAGAGAGCTTCATTCTTTGCATAATGTATTTGGAGTGTGATAATTTGAGCCTGGTCATTTATTGCCTGGAGTGAGAACTCTGGATTGATTTTTTCTAGAATCCATTTGTCAGTTTTCTTGGCTATTCATGGTGTTCTCAAAAGCCTTCTCCAACACCAAAATTCAAAAGCGTCAATACTCTTTCTATCCTGCTTCTTCAAAGTTCACTTTTACTTCTATAGAGTGTCACAGGGAAAACCACTGATGCACAGTTCTGATGTTTGTACACATGATGGCATTTGAATATCATTTCTAAGGGCTTCAATGCTACTCTACCTACTGCTAGTCTGCAGCATATTTTCTGACTACTGGTTCTTTTACTGTTGATGGTTGATCCTAAAAGGCAGATGGTATCCACCACTTCAATATCTTCATTGTCAAATCTAAGGCAGGTTGTTCTACCTATTGTTAGTTTGGTTTTCCAGATGTTTAATATTAGAACTGTGTTTTCACTGTGCTCCTTGACTTTCATTACTAGAGCTTTCAGATCACTTGCATTTTCAGCTATCAGAGTAGTGTCACCAGCATAGCACATGCTATTGATAATATTGCTTCTTGTCTAACGAGTCTCTGAATGTTGTTGTTGTTGTTAAGCTTCTTCCTGAAATCATTGTCTTTCTTGGTTTGGACTTCTCTTGTCTTCTTGGCAATGTCCACCATTTGTTCTGACATCTAGCTTGCTGTCTTCTGTTTCTTGGTCTTTGAAACTCTCTTTTCACATTCATCCTTAATAACTTCTTTAATTTTATTCTGCAGTTCCTTTGGTCCCCTATCCATAAGTTCAGAGCTTCAAAACAATTCCTGATGTTCTCCTTGAAAATGATGGGCATATGCTCACAATCATATTGTGGAAACTGATTGGCATTATTCTTCTGATTTAGTTTAATTTGGAACCTCCACATGAACAGTTTGTGATCTGTTCCTCAGTCAGCCCCTGACCACATCTTTGCTGTTTTAACTGAACTCTTCTACCTCCTTCTACCAATAATATAGTTAATTGATTTCGGTGTGATCCAGCTAGTGTCCATGTATATACACATAATTTTGGTTATTTGAAGATTGTGTTAGCAATTAAGAAATCAATGGTTTGGCAGAAATTGATAAGTCATTCTCCTGCTTCATTTCAGTTTTCTAGGCCATACAATCCAACTAAATAATAAGCTACATTTTCAAGAGTAGTAGCCCTAAGAACCAACCTGGAATGAATGAATGAATGAATGAATGAATCAAGCAAGCAAGCAAGCAAGCAAGCAAGCAAGCAAGCAAGCAAGCAAGCAAAGCCAGCCACAACAGTATTCCCAAAAGTTGACTAAAAATTCAGATCATATTACAACAACAGGAGAGGAAGTCTTTGATGCTACAAAGATTGTAAGTTGACACTAGATGCTAGAGCTGGGCTTTGGGCTGTGGGCTGCTGAGGGGAACTGCAAATCAAGAGCCACGGGGTTAAATCCACTCTTTTGGGCTGAGGCTAAAGTCATGAGAACAAGTGAATCTGGAAAACATCCCAGCATAATGTCATCCTAGCATAATGTCAGTGCTTAGGAATAGCTTGTTGCTCAGGATACTAAAACTTCATACTGTGAGGGGAGCTGCTGCTGGCTGGAGAAGCCAGCTGCAGATTGAGGTTCAGCTAAGTGTATCTCAGAGGGCAGAGCTGGAAAGCTCCAGTTTATCTCCTGTCCTGGTCAGAAATCTGCAGGGATTGCTTTAGTCTACTGAAATGTAGGGCCAGCTCTGCCTCATCCCAAACAAGACTTTGCAAAGGTAGTATCATAGTTAAACCTCTCTCTGGCAGCCCTTGGAGAAGGACTTCTAATTAAACTCCTAATGCAAAAAGAAATATATGTGATGGTAGGTGGCTTCTATGATACCCAGGCTCCATTCATTCCATGAAAGTTTATAATTGTGCTAGACTTTAAGGTGCTGAAAGACTGATATTTTGTGATATTTTTAGCTATCTCTCTGGAAAGCACTTTGAACTGAACTCAGAAATGAATTTGTAGCCAATGAAGCTATTTCAAAGCTAATATCTTAAGTGCCTTTTAGCTAATTCCAGTTTAGTATTCTGCAGGCTTTTTTCTGAAGTCAAATAAGTTTCTGAGGGGTCTTCAAAGACAGTCCACATATAACAATTAATGCAATGATCAGTTCATAAGCTTATCAGGGTGTGGATCATTGGTGCTGGTTTCCAGCCTGAGGAAACCAATTAGATTTCCATTAACAAAGTTGTATCCATCAGTTCCCTTCCCTGCTGACATACAGACACATACATCCCTACTAAGCTGGAACCTGTATGGCTGTGTATGGCTGCCTCCATCCCTGAATCCCCCAGTAGTCTCTTGTGATGGGAGGCCAGTAGTAGATGGGATTAAATTCAGTGGGCACTGTGAGACCAGTAGCAGATAAAAACTGCTGCAGAGTCTTGCAATAGCCACGAGGTGCAAGTTAGCCTCAGGGTACTTCCACATTTAGATTCTACTCCAATCCTCTGTGTTCCCATAACATCAACAGCACTGGAGAGCTGAGTTGATTGACTTCCCCTTGAAACTGCTTCCAACTGTACTTTATTTAGTTTAAAGCCAGCTTAATTTGTGTTTTGATTGTCTAGAAGGCATTGTTCATTAGGTACTTTCTGAGAGGGAGGGAGGGAGGGAGGGGAGAAATAAATAAATAAGCAAGTAATGAAGTTCAGTTATACATACGGAGCCGTTCAGCTTTCCCTCCAAGAACTGAATGAGGACAGAGTGACTGTGCAACTGTCCTCATTCAGTTGTCCTCATTCAACTGTGATCTGAACTGAAGGTGACAGAGATGACATGTGACAGAAAGAAAAGGGAGAACAGAAGACAAAGCACTTGTAGCAACGCATTGTTAAGGAATAGGTGCTCCCTTGTCAAGAAGAATATTAGCCAAGTTGGCTCCTGGGTCTTGCTGCCTTTTGGAGCATATTTTTTCTCTCCATTCTCCAAGTTTGCTATCCATTGTATGAAGGGCCCTTTGAAGCTAGCTACTGCTATGACTTCAAAGGAGGAATCGCTATGAAGGAAAGACCAGGGCTATGTGCAGAATTTTGCTGCTAGACTATG
This sequence comes from Liasis olivaceus, assembly GCA_030867105.1. Taxonomy (NCBI): domain Eukaryota; kingdom Metazoa; phylum Chordata; class Lepidosauria; order Squamata; family Pythonidae; genus Liasis; species Liasis olivaceus. The sequence continues at coordinate 43,561,760 of CM061348.1, read as the reverse complement.
CTCTATGTTCTTAAGAAAGATGGGAAATAAGGATGGATTTAGCCTTGACCATGCTTAATATAGATCTGTATAAGTCAATCAGACTTCCTTTAGTAATGACTAATTTAGGTCTCACTGATCTGAGTAGATTTAAATGTGACTTGCTTGGAATCTAAGCTGTGTTTATCATTTTAGGTAGCTATGTCTATTATGAGATATTTTAGATAATAGTGGAAGCCCTAAATTTGACTTTACACTCCAGTTTTTGTTTCTCTAAGAAGGTTGCATTGTTGCTTTCTTCTCATCCAGTTTAACACTTGAGACAATCCTTTAGCTCTCTGAGTTGAAAACTGAAGAAAAAACAGGTGATTTTCTGAGGAGGAAAATGGGGAGGATTTGGCATAGCTTGAATATTATGAGTCATAGCTGGACTGACCACAAGTTATGAAGGATCTTTTCAAGAGATTCTCTGCATCTTGATTTTATGACTTTTGGAAAAACACTTGCTTGTATTGGATATAACAGCAATAACTACATCATGCTGGTTCATGAGAAAAATAATTGGGCAGTGTAGACGATTGCACACTCACTCTTATGGTATTTTGGTCTTCTACAAGGAGTTGTCCTGTTGGGAGTTGTAGGATGTTTAAATATACACCCCTTGGTACCTCAAACAAGAGCCCAGTAGATGAAAACACCACTCAGTCCTTTACACACAGAGCTGCCCTTTAAGCTGAGGCTAGACAGCCTTCTGTCTTGATGCTTTGATTTGGACTCCTGCACCAAGCAGGGAGATGGACTGGATAGGCGAGATGGCCTTTTTCAACTCTAAGATTCTATCAGTGCATGAAAAGTGTCACTAATGTGTGTCATTGATTTACTCGTTAACTCTTCTGTTTCATTTGTTCGTGCCATACAATGGCTAGCTGCAGATCCAAGTTCTGCTGTGCATTATTACTGAACAAAGGTGTGCATTGATCTGAAAGGAGAATGAGAAACTCATCCAGTGTTTATTCTCCCCTACGTGTCCTGTAAAAGTGGAACAGAAGGCCAAGGGGTTGCTAGTAGCTTCTCAAATCTAGGCCCCAAAATGCTGCAGGCAGATACACAAATTTGAGTATTATTGATTATGTCTTCACTGCACTGGCTTCCACATCATGTCTCCTGAGTTCTCAAAGGCCTATCGCAGCATGCACTGGGCTGAGAACAAAGCTTGATGAGCTCTTGGGGGACGTTTCTCTTTTGGTTGTTTGAACTGCTGATCAGGAACATATAGGTCATGGACTCAGAACACAGCAGTGCAGTTTTCACAAGTTCCCAAGCCTGAAATTGATGTGTACAGAAAGGTTATTTCAAGAGAACACACAGGAGACTATCAAGGGAGTCCTGTATTGTTCTATAATTACAGAAACAGTCTTAATAGATCTCAGGGAACTTCCATATGATCAGCATTCCTGGATCAACTTTAAAATGCAACTAATATTGATCTGGGCTATTTTCAGTTATATTTCAGGTAGAAGGACAAGAGTAGAAGATCCAGACAGGGCTGGTTAAGCCAAATGGGGTGGGGAAGTATTACCATTGCTTATCAGTATCTTGAGATAGGATCATACTAGACAACCAACAGGGCTTGCAGGAGAAGGAGCCCCATTTTAGGTGCTAGAAGGCAAATCAAAACTGAGCTGTGCCAGTGGAATTGTTGCTGCCATTGCCATAGCCCGTCCTCAGCCGGAGACTTCTGTGATCTGAAGCTAACAGCAACAGAGAGAGCTTGCTGGGGAAAAGAAGGTGTATGTGGGCACTCTCTGGTGTGGGAAGCATGGAGAGTCTGCTTCTACAAGTGAAGGGATGAGGTGCAAGGCAAGCAGCCAAAGAAATACTGCCTCTCCTGCAGCAGCTTTCACAATTCAAAATAGCATTTCTTTGTGGGCAGATAGGTGGCATAGTGCTATTATAGAAAATCTCAGAATGATAAATACCCAGTCATGGCATCAGCTGGGGGCTTATTTCACTCTTTTGTTGGAAATGGGCCTTCACACTATCAACCTTCAAGGCATCTTAAAATGACCAGTTACAGGAATATGCTTGTCCTTCTGAACAGCATTTCTAAGGTAGCCTTTCATAAAGTGGATGTTCCAGTTTCCTGTTCCCAGGAGCAGAGATTCAGTTAGTTTCTACACATTTTTTTGTTCCTAACCTCTTTGCTATGGCTCAGTTAAAGCACCATTGAACTGATACTTTGGGGTGAAATAAGAGAAGCTCCTATCTACTTGTATTGTGCTGCTTCCTATCAGAAGATAGGGAGACTTCTCTCAAATTGGGATATTCCCTGAGTCAGATTGTCTAAGCAATGGGAAATGGTAGTCTCCTTCAAACAGAGCTCATATCCTGGTGACTTGATGGATATGTCCACGCAATAATGGTCCAGAAGTGGTTTGCCATTGCTTTCTTCCAGAATGCTGTTTAATTTCTCAGGTTCCCATTCAAATACTAACCAGGTTTGATCCTGTTTAGATTCTGAGCCCAAATAAGGTTAACCAGGTGATGCCACATACTGAGATCCAAACAGTGAGGCAACTTCTTCTATTCCTATAGAGTACAATGCCCTCACAGTGTTATACAGCATGGTGCAGTTGTTCTCTGTGGACATAGTGGTATGAAGGAGACTATGTCCAACATATCTGGACAGAAACACTTTTTTTTGACATAATATTCATCCATCCATCCATCCATCCATTTCAATTCATCTAAAATGGAATCTATCCATTTTCTTAACATGGTCCTATTCACCATTTCCCCTCACCTGGTTTTCATGAGCCTATCTGCTATTGGGGCACTCACTCAAGACTGCATGTGGCCTAGGTCTCAAAGAAATCCCCCACTCCAGGCCCTGCTAGTCTCCCAGTACAGTGGATGAATTTCAACTAGTTTCATAGGGTCCCCCAAAACAACACTGAAAAGTGAGATCCCGTTTCATCACCTGCAGATGAAACTCTGATGTCAAAAGTCATGCTTTGGTTTCAAGCCAAAAGAAGCAAAAGAAGTAGATGAGGGAATGGATCCAGAAGAAAGCGAATTGGGTAAGATAAGAGAAATAAACATATGATACAGTAAGTTGGCCACAGATCTGCAAAGGACAGAACTATAAGGAGTAAGATCTGGTCCTTCTAGCAGAAAGACCTTTGAGACAGATTTACTTGGTTAACAGTAATAATTTCCAACAGGACATTTCTTAACATTTGCTTAAAAAATAATGAAGAAACTAAAGGATTTGTAAGCAGCAGATAAACATGTTGCATTTTATTACAGGCTGTTCAATAGCAGCTTTTTATTTTATAGCTTATTAAGTGATTTAATTTACCCTTGGCCAATTACTAATCGCTGCCATGACTTGGCAGAGACTGTAACTCAGGCAGCTGCGGCATTTGTTTTCCCCATCAGCATTTTACACAGGAGCACTGCAGCCACCCCGTTTACTAGGGAGCTGTTCGTCTAAGAGAAGTGCCATGGAGCGAATGGAAGATGCTACCAGAATGAGCCGGATTTAGGAATAACTCCCCAGCACTTTCCAGTGAGAGTTGAAGAAAGTCAAGCAAGAGATACATTTGTGACTCGGAAGGCACAGAGTCCTCTTTGGTCTTTGCTCTCCATGTATGGCAAATGCATTGAGGGGAAGGGATAGGATCACAAACCCCATTTCAGCACGTTGAGTCAGCTGCCTAAAAATGGCTGCTTTTGACTTCCACTGCTCCACTCACAGAGCCTTGCCACACCAAGGTCCCTCTGATGCTGCCATGGCTTTCCTCTGTTTTGTCACCACCTTCCTTGGCTTCCAGATGATTTAGGTCTCCTTTCCTTCTTGCTTCCCCACCACACCACATCATGAAACATAAGCTGGGTGGCAGAGGAGGCGAGAAGCAGCCTTTCAGTGGGAAATGGCCTCAAGCACAACAGGGAGGAGGTTTGTACTCCATCCTTCTTATGAGGGTGAGGAACAAAAAATCCAAAGGGGGGTGGGGGGCAGAACCCAGGCATTTCTGCAGCCAGCCCTGGGTGGATACAGGACATTAGCAGATTGTGGTAGGTGCAGTCCTGCTCCCCTTTGTGCATTACTGCATCTCAAGCATGGGGAAATGATGAAATTGTATTTTGTAGGACAAAGCGAGTAAAACCTGCATAGGGGTTTTCTGTGGTCTACTCATGATTATGCTATGTATATAAATAATATGGTGCCACTGTTGTCTCTAAGTTCTCAACAGGGATTTGTACCCAGTGAAATAACAATTGGGTTTATACATTTTGCCCAGCTATAGGACATGGCTTTATTCACACAACACACAAAGCAAGGAAACCATACTACAGCTTGAATATGGATGTTAAACGTTATCTATAGAAACCTACAAATGCTTTCTGCTTTCCTTATATGTGTAGGTAGTTTCTTATACAGTATGTTAAAAATAAATAATATATATAAACAAGCTGTGAAACTGCCTGCGGGCTCCAATAAAAGTCTTTTTTCTGTTTCCCCTATCAGTAGGGTCCCATCACAAGAATTAGCTCATCTGCTAATTCAACTATGGTTACTCAGATCAGTTTTCTAAGTTCACAGATCACATGGGAACACAAACTATCCATAGGGCTGGGTTCATTAAACCTTAGGCTGAAATGGGGATGGCTACTTTGTGGTTCAGTATATTGTGTGAATGCAGCTTTTAAGGGGAATTCCCTCCCTTCTGATCACTGAGGAATTGCGAAATTGGTGGTCACAGAGGGATAAGTGCAGAATAATGTTCCTGCCGTATCATACAGGTGAAACTCATTAAAGGTAGAGTTGTACATGACTCCTACTTTTTGTGATTATTTTTTTAGATATTTCTTCCTCAGAAACACATTGCAGCATAAAACTCAAATGGTGGGGACAAACTACATGTTATTTTTCCCAACAGTTTTCACACTTGCAAGAGAAAAAGATACAAGGCCCCCCTTGCTGACAGAAAAGAGAGCTGTGGGGTCTTAACTAGGCTTCCAGGTGCCTTGATGTTTCAGAAAGGCAGTTCTGTTTTGGCATTCAGAGGCTATGGTAAATGGGAACCTCCATTTTTAACCTTCAGATGTAAGGCTGTAGGGAAGTTCAGGCTTCTACACTTTTGCAGATGAATATGCCTTTGTTTCCAGAGTTTTGTTTCATCTCTGAAAGAAAATGTGAACATGTACAGCATAAAATGAGCAAAATCAACCTTCAGGTTAGGCAAAAGAACTAATTCAGTTTCCAGTTGAGGATATTTATTCAAGAACCAAGCAGAGCATTGTTCAGAAATTATCACTTGCTTTTAAAATAAAATGAAACCTAGAATTAGCTAATTAAAACTTACTTTATCTGGAATCTGCACCTGAAAAATAGTTTGCAGGTAAGGGACATCTGGTCCTTTTCTCATGGCAGGGTCTTAACTCCTTTTCTCCTCAGGATAATAGTGAAGCAAGGCCAGGAGAGGGCCTATTATCTCCATCTACTGAAAGAACCTGTGCATTCAGTCACAAATTCCAGAGTCCTGCAAAAATAACCAAGGGAGCTGCAAAGCAGCCTTTTGAATCATTCTCTCACTAAGTATTGTTCTTAAAGAAGGAAGTTGAATACCCAGATAAGAGGTTTCAGCCGGGGTGATCAAGGGAGGGAGGTAAAGGATGAAGCCAACACTGTAGTTCCAGTGAGTTGAACAAAATGATGAAAAGAGTGTCATGCCATCATAACACCAGCTCTACTCTTTTTGAATGTACATTGTGGTGTTGCACACATGTATGAAAGGGGCAGAGCTGACAGTGTGACACTCATTTTGCCAAAAACATCCACTTGGGTGGACACCTCTCACCCAAATCAGGGAGAATCTGCAACAGTAGGCCCCTGTCATGATTATACTGCAAAAAATCCTAAAGGATGTGATCAGCTGTTTCTTCCACCCCATAAACATCATCATCCCACTGCATCCTTTCCAGGTCTGAAGAGATTCCTCCTTATTGCACAAGGTTCATGGCTGGATTCTGAAAAGACTACATTGTTTCACTCAGATCTGACAGTTAAAATCCTGAAAAGTATTCAAATCAGAAGGAATAAACTCTTCTTCTAGTGTGCCTCAACTCCTGCTGTCTCTGCTATTCATCTCTAATCTTCTTTTTAAGCCTGCATTTGATCTCCAAATGGAATAAAAGTACAAGAATATCCATATCAACATGACACAAGCCCTTCTCAGTTATATGATCTATTTTTCATTCCTCAGAGCACCCATGTAAATTGGAATTCAACAGAAGTGAACTGAAAAACCCACTATTTGCAATTCTGTGTTTAAGTATTAACTCTTTGCCAAGATAAAGGAAGATTTCACAAATAAGAATAATTCTATCAGATGGACAATGCCCAGAGAAGAATTTGAAATCCTCAAAGACCAGACTAGCCCTGAAAAGCTCTGATCATCTGGTTGTTTGGGTGGTTCCTCTAAGGATCTACGAGTCAAGTCGTAAGCATTCAGAGCCATGTCCTTTCCTTCAGGGAACTGCTCTAACAAGAAGGGGCAGGGGGAGGGGGGGCTGGGTTTGTCTGGCATCAAAAATATGGGGAAGGTGAGCAGAGGGTGGCTGCTTTGGAGAAACTAACACCTCCAATGCCAGTCAAATTACTGTATAACCCATTACGTTGAAAGAACTTTCAATCAGTATTATTGGTGAGTAGGTGAGAGGTTGAAAAACTGAAGATATACACACATGTTCTTAAATCCAAAAAGGTGGAAAAAGCAAATCCCAGAAATGAGAGGTTAAAGTTAATACTGAGTGAAATTCTGAAAGAGACTACAATATTAAGCAGTTGGATTGTGAGCATTTAGAAAAAGAAATCATTAGTAGAAACCATATAAAAAAGTAATCTCAGCCAGCCTTATCCCCCTTTGCAATAGATTTCAAATTCCGTATTAGGGAAAAACAATTATGAGGACAACATGAAGTTCATGTAATAGAGTGCAAACTTTCAAGTTTTTGCAGAATTTTTCATTAGCAATGATAGTAAATAAACAAAAATGGGGGGTAGTGAGGTGGAAATGCTTAGTGTTGAGACTGTGGAGTCTGTATTTATTGTTGTTGTTATTATTTCTTAGATTTATATGCCACCTGACTCCCAGTGACTCTGGACAGTTTACAAATGATTTAGAAGTAAGATTGTAGGAGACTGCACACATTCAGATGAAGTTATCCGTACCAGACAGTCTGCTGGTTTCAAGTTGTGAAAAACACTAGTCAGTTTTACTTTATTTTCAACAAAACTTCTGACAATGTTTATCATAATATCCTTCTTGATAAGTTGGTAAAAGTCATTGCTGCTTTTAATTCTATGCTAGACCTACTTAGCAATATCTTTCTTTCAGCATGGAGGAGGGGCTTAAATGGCAGGTTATTGGGTTCTGTTTGAAGCCCTGTGCAGTTTTTATAAATGATTTGGATGAATGTTAACCTAATGTTCAGGTAACATGAACCTAGAAGGAATGATTAATACTAAACAAGACAGCATTATATTTCTAGAATCTTGACAGGTTTGAGTGCTGGGCCCAAACTATCTAAAGAATATTTAATAGAAATATACTGTCTTGAATTTATTTCTTTTTTAAAAAAAACAGTGGTACAAATGAGAACTGAGTGGGTAGCAGGACACGTAAAACACAATTAAACATTAGGGTTATGCAAATCATTTGAAGAGGTGCTTTGCTGTGTGTAGTAGAATAAACAAACAACCTTTCTTCGAAGTGTTAAAGCAGCTACGCCCTTTGCAAAACCTGAGGTTGCTTCGAAAGCCGTTCCCAGTGCTCTCTGTGTGCACAGCCAGCGATCCTAGCAGAAATGTTTTTGATATACACAGCTGCAACCAGACACACTTTTGAAACCCTGAAAAGTGGGGCTTCCTTCATGCTAACCCAGCTTTGTGAAACATCTGTTTCAAATGCTTTTCACAGCTATACTAGACATTTTAGTTGATCACAAACTGCTGAACATAAAGCTGCAGTGCAACATATCTGCTAAAAAAGTTAACACAAGCTACATTAAGTTACATCACAGAAGCATAGCATCTAAATAAAAAACACCCTCTATTCTGCACAGATTCAGCTGCCCCTGAATTACTGCATTTGAATCAGGGCACTGTATTTCTAGAAGAACATTAACAAACTCACATTTTTCCCTGAAGATAATCAAAGGCCATTAAAAGAGTAGGGTACCTTACTTAAAGCAGAACTACACCTGGCCAGCAGATACAAAGTTCAAGTGTCCTGCATAATGATCCTGACAGAACAGACAGCTGATAAGGCAAAGCAAGCATATTTCTCCAACAGCTAGAAATCTGAAAGGAGATATTTAAAGTCAAATTCTTGGAGTCCCCACCCAAGGCTCAGATGCAAGTATCAGAGAATGTTTTCAGATGCTTCTGTGGCTGAGAAAGGTTTTACTCATGAGAGGTCTATTACTCATGAAAAATTCTGTTTTTCAAGAATGCACTCCTTTACTCACCCTTCAATTGAGCTTATATCCTACGTTGTCCAGTACTAAGTAGCAGGTCATCTTGTGATTCAACATCAGAAGCAGATATAAAGAGCAGGTCCAAAAGGAATTTAATTCAGGAGAAGACCTCCTTCCCATTTCTGCCATAGGAGCAACTTGCGGTTCAAGCCTAACTTGGAGAGCTTCAGATCTTCCTCTGAAAAAGAATCTGTTGAGGACAGATGTATGTTTAGCTGTAAGGGAAGCCTTGATAGCAGCATTCAGCTATCTCAGGTTCTTTCACAGAGAAGATAGTGAAAAACTCGTTCTCTGTTGATCCCAAAGGCAGGACTAAAACCAAAAGGTAGAAATTACAGGGAAGTAGATTTCTGCTAACGAAAGAAGACACTTCCTTAAAGGTAAGAATTTTTGACAGGGGAAGAGACAGCTTAAGACAATGTTTAAGCAGAGGGTGGACTGCCCTCAGTCAAATATGCTGTAGCTGGATTCTGCATGAGATTGGGGTTTGAACTAGAAGCCTGGAGTGGACTTTATCTCTATGATTCTATGCTATTAGCCCAGTTGAGAGAAGGGATTGCTCTTAATAAAGGCTGCCTGATACAATCACAGAAGCACTCATGGATTCTTGGCATGAATGCAGCAGTACCAGGAGACAATCAGACCAACATGACCTTCCCTGCAGCATGTCATTCACTAGCTGGTTGGACTGGCATTTTTCTATCTCCTATCTACTGTGCAGCCAACATGATTCATGAACTCATCAGGGCTTCTTCAATTCTGTCTGGTATTAGCTTCAATGTTTGACATTGTTTAAATTTACCTTTTTAAGCACTTAAAAAATCCTTCATGGTGATAGAGAAACATTTAAGATTGTAAATTATTCCAAAAGACTGTAATATCCAACTGACTGTGCAAGGTTATATATGCTTTCCTACCTGTCTCTCCTTATGTCCCCATGTTCCTTTTCATACAAGGGCAGCTTCAGGGACCTCTAAACAGAGGGTCAGCATCTTCCTTGGTGTTATTCTAAACAAAACATTTAATCATGTTATACCTAAACATTACCTTCTCTGTAAGAACAAAGAAAAGATATGTGAGAAATGGAACAGATAGACTGGGAACAAGGAGGGGAAAAAGAGAAAAATTCTAATGGGTGTTTTTGTAAAAAGCTCATTCAAGGACTATCATTCTTATTTTTGATAAGGGCTATAAAGAAAATATCAAAAGAGATTGAGTAGGTTATAGTATTAAATCATATTTTCTTCCATATCCAAACGAATTGGCCAAATTTATAACTGAAAACTCTGGTCAAATGACCTCCTCTGAAATCCAGTCAACTGCAGGAGAGAGATACTGTAAAGCACAATGTGCAATTTTTTTCAGGTTGAGGGTCACACTTGGTTTTTGAAGGAAATTAGGGAAGGCCATGACAAACTAAATTTAATTTCACTTTAAGTTAAGAGTAATTATTTAAATACAGTCAATATGATTACTCTGTGTGTCATGCTAAAATTACTAATTTGTGACAAATTTTGGAGAAGTTCTTGGAGCCGCACCTACAGATCCAATATGGTGTAATGGTTAAGACATTGGATAAGAACTGGTGAGACTTAACTCCATAGTCTACCCTCACTGGGTGAGCTCACTGGGGAATCTCTAAGCCTCACCTATTTCACCAGATTGTTGCTGTGAGGAAGGGACTGCTATTATTCTGCTTTCAAAGGCATTAGGCATCGTTGATACCTTAGGTTTCATGCCCTTGTTCTACAATGCATAGTAACCCAAATATAACTCTTACTGATATGATGCTTTTTGAGTAGCAATGAGGAACTTGATTCAGCCCAAGTATTAGGCTCTTCCTCTGTTTCAGAGACCAGATGATTAAGGAGGGAGGAAATCTTACTTTTCTGAACTCCACAATATTTAGTTCATGGGAAGGAGCTAGCTGAAGTTTTCCTTAAGAACAGTTCACTTTTCTCCTTTGAGAAAGTGGAAGGGTGAGCAAAAATGCTACTTCAATATTAATCATACTTTGAAGAAATGGCTTCCTTGTGAGGAAACTGAGATGCCTTAGTTAAGTCCCTTTCGAACAGGTGGGAAAAACCGCCATCTGTTTTCTACCTGTTTTAACCCACAGTGCACAATTTTTTGGGGTGGGGAAAAGGATGTGAGCCACACATGACCTTTCAGTATTACACAAGGGACCACACTCCAAAAACTGGGTGGAGCAGAACAAAAAATAACTTTTAAGGTAAACTGAATTAAATTCTAGTAATGTGAACTTTATCATATGTTTTAGAATTTGTCTCTTCCATCACACCAACTCCAAAGCAGAAGGTCTTTCATTCATAGCACTTCTTTTGTAATAAAACCTTGCTCTGTTTTCTGTATACTACGTTAGAAACCTAGGCCTCTGCCTGCATACCTTTGTGGGAACTGTAACCTTCTTTTCTCTGGTTGCTCTGCACTTCTATTGCCCTTTCTGCCTCTCTGTTGTGCGTGGAGTGTTTTTGTTTTTAAGTTATTTAATTAAGCTTTAGGTTGCAGGCCTTAGTGAGTTATGGCACAGCAGTGGTTTTAAATTGGTTTGACTAGAAACAAGTTAACAATTTTGGGGCTCCGGACATAAAGCACCTTGGGATATAAAGAAGATTTAAACCTTGCAGTAAAATGCACTGTAAGGAAATGGAGAATCCATCTCCTATACCATCAAGACAGAGGAAAGCACCTCTCTTACTTCTACTTTCAAATCCATGAATAGATTAGCTGTTCTTTTGACATTTTTGGACCTGTGATGTCTTTAAATAAAGGGTAACTTTCATGTCTTATGCCAGAAGGATTTTTTTTTAATCCATTCAATTGTGTCTGATTCTTGGAGACTGCCTGGACTAGTTCCTGCAGTTTTCTTGGCAAGATTTTTCAGAAGTGGCTTGCCATTGCCTCCTTCCTAGGGCTGAGAGAAAGTGACTGGCCCAAGGTCACCCAGCTAGCTTTGTGCCTAGGCAGGACTAGAACTCATGATCTCCCAGTTTCTAGCCTGATGTCTTTACCAGATTAGCTAGCTGTTTAAAATAAAAGATAACTCATGATGATAGTGTGAAGCAATGAAAATGTCAGTCTAATATTTTACCCTTTCTTTGCCATCTCCCGGTGCAGAAATGTTGTTCACAGAAATTTTCTTTTAAAAAGCCAGTTTGGTTACATGACTGAAACCAAAAGATGTGTAGGATGTCCGTGTGAAAACTGTAATGAAATCCTCCTCAAACGTTAGCTATATCAGTGTTTTCTAAAACACTTAATATATTGTTTAAATGTCAGTTCATTATTAAATGTGTAGATTTTTTGAGGTGTAATAGCCATGTAATTGATGGCATCTATTCCACAGCTAAACCCTGGCAAATAAGTTCCCATAATTAGTTGGTATTTACCTCACATCCTATTAAATTTAATGAGTTCGATTAATGTGTACATAGGGGCTTTGTTTTTAATGTCAGTATGAATTCCTCAAGATGACTTGGGCTAGCCTAGATTCAGGAGGCTTAATTGCTTAGGAAGGTGTTGAGAGCAAGGGTCAGGCAGCACAACTGGACTGCCGGAGCATCTATTAAGGGTTGGCGGGAGGCTTCAGGGGGCGCATTCATCTGGCAGGAAAAGCACGTGCTGGTAATTCAATGGGCAGTCATAATAGCATGACCCTGGCTACATCAGCTCTCTCATGAGCACTTCAGAGAAGGTGTGGTCTGCTAAAAGTTAATCTCAAGGGCATGGCAATAAATGTAGTCATGATTTGCCTGGATTTCTACATTAGGCCATTCATATGACAAAGCATTAGACCCTGCTGTGTTGAATACTGCTGAACCCCACTGAATTCAGTAAGATCATGAAATGTGTATGTCACTCTTCCACTGAACCTAATGGAACTGACAAGACATTAAATCTTTCTAGATCTATGTATATTATCTATTTAATTCTAGATGGCCCATACCAACAACTAGGGGTAGAATGGTAAAATTGCATGTCAAAAAAAGTGATCCCACCAAGAAAAAATCTTTAAATTGCTGTTTTCAAACATTAAAAATTCAAATTAATGTTTACATCATACAATTAGACATTGTTGGAGGCCAGCTGAAAATGGTAAATTTTTAAAGATTTCTTGCTGGGCAGGGTGGAAAGCTGTCTCCATGAGTTCCAAGTGGCAACTGAATTGGCTGTCACTAGACCTCCCTAGAGGACTTCCCCATAGTGCTTCAATGTAAGCAGTCACTGGTCCTTTTCATACATGACTAGCATGGAGCATAGTCACATGAAGGAAAAGGGAGCAGAGAAAGGAGTTGCACTGATGACCCTCTTCCTTCTATTGTGAAACCAGGCTAGGAGCACATTAAACATTCCTGCAAATATTCTTAGTGACATCCCCACTCTCTGGAACTCCTGTCCCCGGGGCATGTGCTTGACCCTGATGTTGCTCTTATTCAAAAGACCCTGAAGATAACTCTCTTTCTATGGGCCTTTGGCCCTTAGTATGATTACGAGCAACTGCTGAGGTTTTAGGAATTGTTAAATTATGTTCATATTTAGGTTTTGAGTTTGTTATGCATTGCTCAGAGTCTACAATATTGAAGTGGTATACAAAAATTGTTAATATACAAAAATTGAAGTGATATATAAAAATGTTCATTGAACTTGGATATAGAAATGAGCAATTGAAGACCTTTGAGTTTAACATTCAAATGTTGTGGCACACTTAGCTCAGCCACACAATGTTAGCAGTGTGACGATTCAGTGTTGTTCTTTCAGTTAATAAATGTCCCTCCCTGTGAATAAACACTCATTGCCCTGGGTATAAGAATACCATCACCAGAATTGGGAAAAAGCAAGACAATACTGTCTTGGTTGCATACTCAGGCCTGAATCCTAACCTTTCAGAATCCAGATAATCTACTTCTTCTAGAGTCCTTTGAAGTTGTTGCACAACCACCTTCTCCACAATCTTCCCCAAAAAGGGAAGGTTGGAAACTGGATGAAAATTGTCCAGCACCGTTGGGTCCAGTGATGGTCTCTTGAGCAGAGGGGTGGACCACTGCCTCCTTAAGAGACAGTAGAACACCCCCTCTCTCAGAGAGGAATTAACCACTGCCAAGACCCACCCACACATCACCTCCCAGGAGGCTTTAGCCATCAAAGAGGAACATGGATCTAACACAGAGGTGGCTGAGTTAAAAGGCACCAGAACCCTGTCCATTTCATCAGACCCAACAGGGTTAAACTTCTCCCAGATAACCAAGCCAGACCTTGCCCCAGTCACCTCCACAGGACCTGCTACAAAGCCAGAGTCCAACATAGCATGAATCCGATCAACTTCATCCATCATATGCCTTGCAAATTCCTCAGTGTGACCCTGTAGGTGAACCCCTGAGCCACCCTCTGAGTTTGTTTCTTCAATATTATTTTATTTAACTATATACACTATATAATTATAGATTTATTTTGTCTTATATTTTATTCTACCCTCATCTGTTCCTAATTCACAGCTGTGAGGAAACTTACAGAAAAGGGAAAGTATGCTTGTCCTTGGTGGAAACATCAATCATCACTGGAGTTGAGTCTATATGAACATGTGAGCAATTCTATATTGCAACAGACTGGGCATTCCCCAAGGCCAGCATTTTTCAACCTGATATTTGTGTTGGCTATGCTGGCTGGGAATTCTATGAGTTGTAGCCCAACATACCTAGAGGGAACCTGGTTGGAACACAGGTTGGCTTTTATCATGTACTTTGTTGGCTGAGGTTCTCTGTTGTCTCAAGCAGAGGGTTTTCCTCATTTTGATCTGATCCTTAATCCTTAATATGGACTGAACCTGAGACTTGTGTCTGTTAAGGCTACACTATGTCATTGAGCTATAACTTTTGCACAAGATGTGCAGGGTTGGGATTCTTTTCCTTCCTGCAACAGAAACAGTTCACACTGAAATCTCGTTACTGATTTATTCCCTTGCCTTTTTTAAATGCTTAATCATTCCTTGATCAACATAACTAGATGTCTTTAATTTTAGCAAAACAGAAGAGAGGATTTAGTGGGCCAGCATAACAATAAGTGCCTCATATTTTGGATATGTGCATGACTGGCATGGATGCAAAATAGAACACTAGACAAAAAGGAAATGAGACTACTGCTTTTGCAAACTTGTCTCTGCTGTAATGGATTTATTGATCTTGTTTGTCTCAGGAGATACTTTAGAAATTAATCTTCCAAACCCAATTAAAGGTCTTTCTAACAAAGTAAAATCCTAGTTTTATTAAGATTACCCCCTACACATGATTTTCTGTCTCTGTACACAGTCCTTTCCCAGATAAATATACTCTCTTTTTTCTAGCATCAATAGAATGATGTTCAGCTTGATGAGTCAGTAGCAAGTGGGATTTAGTTGACAAGCAGTGCGACTTTCCCCTCTCTTCTGCTGGAGAACAGTTAACCTCTATTTCACCAGCTACCTAGTTGTGGCTCTGCCCGTTGAGAAGCCAGAATATCTAGGGATGATAGTTCAACATAACATTCAGGAATTGACCCTTCTCCTTGCATGACACAAAAATGACATGCCATGTTTGCCTCAGAATCAACATATGGTGTGGCAGTGCCCAGTTTCTCTATGGAACCCTCAAGGGGCTGATAGGCAACCATGTGGAGGAATGGAATTCATTAATTGAGTTGGGGGCAAGTCTCATCATCTTCCTACATAATTTTATGGCCTTAGTTTATTCTCTCAGAACTTCATTTGACTCTTGGACATATTAACTGGATGTCTCTTTCTTTTGTGATGGACATAGTGCAAATGGAAGACCCATACTATGCAGCATTTTTAAAAATTTATTTATTGGATTTGTTAAGGTCACCCAACTGCAAGAAGACTCTGTATATCCTTTACATCATCTAAGGGAGATGTAAAAGATATACAGGAAAAATTGTGTTTTATCAAAATGCCTTAGCAACCCAACAGCCTGTCTGCATTAGTTACTTTCAATGTCACTGGACTGGTTTGGCAGTCCCAATTTTATCTCTGTGCTCACGATACTGGTCTTTCCCATTCCCAGGCCATGATTTATGCAACCCACATTTCCCTATTGCAAAACAGTTGGCAGCCATAAGAGAATTTCTATTGCCACAGTAAGAGCTGGGCTCCATTATGGACTGCTAGTGAAGAAACATATTCCATAGTCTTAAATCCTTTTTGGGGATTCCATTTTTATAATCTGTGTCCACAGTTTCTTAGTCCAGGAGTGCTCCTTGATCCTTAGCAGTTACTGGACTTGCTGTAGTCCCTCCCATTCTAGTCAGATTTGGTGACAGCTATTTGCACATTGCTCTACATAGGATTCCCTGGAAAAGTGTCTAGAAGTCAGACTTCCAGTGGGGACAATGGCAGCTTAGTTGTCTCCATGAGAGAGGAGATGGCACAGCACCTGGATTGGTGGCTGGCAGCAAGCACTTGCCGCCCAACTTGCTCTGGATTAAGGAGGAAGCGAGAAATCAACCCATTCAGCTTCCAGGATGACCGTTCCTCCTAAGGTAATCGCAGAAATGGAAACTACTGTGAACGGCTTGCAAGCAAGCAGCAGGGAGGCGGGGATCCATCTTCATTCATAGTTGTGGTGCAGCCTAGATATGGACACTAGAGTCAGCCAAACCCCATTTCTAAATCACTTTGGAATATAACTATTTTTCAATGTAAGAGAGACCTTTCTTTGCATCAGATAAGTAATTTGCTTTATGTTTTTTCATTATTTGTGGGACTATAACTTTAAAAGAAGAATTAGAGTTTTATTGTAATTTGAACAATTCACAAAAAGCTGAAAGATAAGGAGAATACAAAAAAGATATAAAAGTTACTTATGGTGAAAGGGGAAGATTTATTTGTTAAAAATTGAATTTTACAAAACCCTATCTGTATTAATTAGATTTGATTT
Source organism: Liasis olivaceus (assembly GCA_030867105.1). Lineage (NCBI taxonomy): Eukaryota > Metazoa > Chordata > Lepidosauria > Squamata > Pythonidae > Liasis > Liasis olivaceus. The sequence continues at coordinate 43,545,288 of CM061348.1, read as the reverse complement.
TTCTATGGGAATTTTTTTTTTTTCTGTGTTATGCTTGTTGATTGGCTGGATTTTCAAAACAGAGGAAGATAGTAATTTGAGCCCTCTATGTATGTTTGGCTGACATGGCCGGTAATTACGGTGTAAAAGCACTAGAGGGTGTGAACTGTCTGCTTACTGTCACTTATACAATACCTACGGTTGCTTGCTTTGAGGGGAAAAAATGGCTAGAGAAGGAGCAGCCATTAGAAGATAAAATGACTTCTTTATGTTTACTCAAATCAATGTTTGATGAATTAGGAGCTAAATTCAAGTCCCTTGAAAAAAAGGTAGAGGAAAGGTTGGATAAGATGGTTAATTTTGAAATGGAAGTAGAGACTGATTTGAATGTGGATTTGGAGTTTTAAAAAAAACTGGATTATGAACAAAGATGCTGTGGATTCAAAAATGGAGTTAAAAATGCCAAAGGATAAGAGTGATATGGAAAAGGATGCCAGATGGATTTACAGATGAAGCCAACCAATGTCACAACATCAAAGAGGATGTACAAAAAATGGAAAAGAGTGACTTTTTATCTTGGATTTGCAAAAGGAATGTGTTGAACTGGTGAGGAAAGAGACAAAGAGAAATTACTGGCCTTGTTTCTGAGAGAAGACAAGAAGAGAATGATGGGGAATCAACTTGTAGGACATTATCTGAAAGAATTAAAGATTAAGCTCTTTAAAAGTAAATAGAAGGTTTACAAAGTGAACTTATTTGGTTATGGTTAATATATATGTTGAGGTTTTTGGTAGTTACTAATAGGATTTTTTGTGACCAGGATTGAATGACAAGGTTTTAAGGATGGTATTGGGGGGTGGGGGTGGGGATTTCATTTGGTTTTGTTTTTTTTAGAGAAAATGATAAATTGGATTATAAAATGGATTTATTTTTTACTAAGGTTAAAATACATTTCTTATTAACTTTATGGAATTTTGTTCTTATATATGATAATAGCAGTAAGTTTTTATATGTGCAAAGGTGGAAGGATATGACATTACCTACAATGGAAGAATGGATGGTGAAACTGACAGAGTTGGCTGAGATGGTGAAATTGATGTTTGATATGAGAAAAGATATTGTGTAATTTTAATATTAATTGTAAATTTTTTTTGGACTTTCTGCAGGAAACAGAAAAAAATGAAATTATGTTGTATGGATTTGATTATTAGAAATAATGGGTTGATAGTAATAATGAAAGTTATGTTGTCAACTTAGAGTAAGAGATTGATGTATACTGTTACTTATATCTGTTGTGAGGAGGGTTGGAAGTCAATTCTTTTTCTTTCTTTTTCTTTGTTTTTTCACACTTTTGACCTTGGTCATTATTTTTTCTAATTTTCTTTTCTTTTTCATATTTTCTTCTCTTAGTATTAGTTTTTGTCAGTTTTTACTGTTTTTAATTTTAAAATTTAATAAAGTTATTTTTAAAAAAAAGTGTCTAGAAGTTACATCATGTTCATATCCCTTTTGGGATATGAATCTTATGCAGAGTGCAGACAAGGAACAAGAAATAGATAGATCAAGATAAATGTATAGATAAATCTAGTTTATGGCAATACCATTCATTGTATCTCTCCATGTCTTTCTGTCTTTGCAAATCAGCCTTGCTTTCATAATGTCCACACACTGTTTCAAACATTGCCTTTTGCTTTTAAATTTCTCACCTCTCTCTTTTTCAAGATCTTATCAACTCCATCCAATCACAGCTTTCTCTGATTTTTACTTCTTCTCAGTTCATTCATTTTTTCTTCATGTATTCGCTTTATGATTTGATCCTCATTTAGTTTCTCTATGTGACAAAATCACCTCAATTTACATCTTTCGTTCTGGTGGCTCACTTTTCTATTCAATCAACATTCATTCATCACTCATTCCTTCTTGACCCAGTCCCTTCTTGGGTTATCACACACACTTCCCATTCCCACTGTCTATCCCTTCCCCTTCCCCTTCCCCTTCCCCTTCCCCTTCCCCTTCCCCTTCCCCTCCCCCTCCCCCTCCCCCTCCCCTCCCCTCCCCTCCTTCCTTCCTTCCTTCCTTCTTCACATTTATATAGCTGCCCATCTCACAAACATCACTCTGGGCAGTGTACAGTAAAAAACAACCATAAAAAACAAACATTAAAAATTCCAGAATAAAAACATCAATATTATTTTAAAAAAGATTAAATATTCAACTTATTTTTCTGTTTCTCCTGATATCTCCAACTTTCACTTCCAAATAACAAAGTAGGCAAAAGCATGCTTATATATACAGCTGTCAGAATCCTCACAAGATTTCATAATAGATTATTATATGGCTAGTTTAAAAAAATGGCTTTTTACATGCTGCGGTTCTGCCATTGTAAAAGGAGGGTGGGGGGAGAAGGAATGAGAAACTGTTTAAAGCAGATGGCTCCTTATCACAGGCTCAGGCATGCTCAAGGACATACCAGCAAGGGAATCAGAAGACCAAGAACTAAGGGCGATGAAGGGGGGGAGAAACTAAGGGCGAGAGTAAGAAAACAGCTTTTGGCGCGCTTTTGCTCAGTCTTAGCAATGCTTTGGATCTGTACACTTATTCTCAATAAATGAACTTTCTTTTGAATCAATATTGGTTGCAAGGAAAGTTACTGGATTTGGGATCAACAGGTGGCAGCTAGTTACATTTTGCTAAGACTCCCAGTGCAGACTTCCACCAGGGAGATTGCCCTGCGGGGAGTCCAAAGCCTCACGTTGACTGGGACCAACCGAGCAGCGGGATGGCTGACGATGTAATTGAGGAAGAAGAAGAGAGACCAGTCCCTCCTCCATTGGAAATGAAGGTGATAACCCAGAAGGAGCTGGTGCAATCATCGCGCCAAGCCCGAGCGGGGCCGAAGGCAACAGCGATGAAGGGATGGGGCCCTTCGATGAAAGATCGCATGGGGAAGTTGGAAGGGCAGATGGGGTCCCTATCCGATGATATGCGAGCGTTAAGGGCAGTGGTGGATCAACTGCTTGGAGGGGGATTTACGCCCCCCATGCGAGAGTCAGCAGCCACACCGGGAGGTATGGAGGTGGCAGAGCAGTCAGCCGAAGGTGAGACCTCCAGCGAGGAGGAGGAGGATCTCACACCTAGCAGAGCCAAGAAGAGCCCGATGCAGCAGCGGGGCATCTCCATGAAATTCAGGGGAGATGCTGAGCAGCTGGCTTGCTTTATCACCCAGGTTCGGATCTACATGGAGGGCTATGGGGGTCTGTTTCACAGCGAGGAGGAGAAGGTCTCCTATGTGTCCAGTTTTTTTGAAGGTACGGCTGCAGAATGGGTGGTTGGCCTGCATAGGGCGAAGGACCGGGCTTTAAGGAGATTAGAGGATTTCATGGTGGCTCTCTGCACGCGCTTTGAAGACCTGTGCATGGTGCTTAAAGCACGACACAACCTGGAAAGGCTGAAGCAGGGGTCCAAGTTGGTATCAGAGTATGCCTACGAATTTCGGGGGTTGGCTCAAAGGCTGCCTCACGTGCCTGAAGAGCTCCTGATTGAGTTCTTCCAGAGAGGCTTGCAACCCGAATTGTTGCAGTGCGTGGTGTGCCGGGGTTTCCCCAAAACCTTTAATGGATGGGTCGCTATGGCCGGCGAAGTGGAGGAGCAATGGTGCACCATAGAAGCAAGAACCCGACTTCCGCCCTTACCCGGCACAAAGAAGGTGGCGCCCAAGGTGAAGACCAGCGCGCCGGAAAGTAGCTGGAGTCGGCGTGTCTGTTTCAACTGTGGGGAGCCGGGGCACTTTGCTGCTGCGTGCCCTAAAGCGAAGACAGAGCAAGGAGGCAAGAAGGCGGAGCGGAAGGGGCCGAAGTCTTCGAAGCCCAGCAAGGAGTCAGCAGCAGTAGGCAGCGAGACAGGGGCTAAAGCAGCAACATGCGGTGGTGGCAAAACCCAGAAGTTGTTAGCTCTGCTCTCTCTCCGACAGGCGGCTGCTCTTCCAGAGAAAGAAAGCAGCTCACGGGAGGACTCGGAGAGCGAAGAGATGGGGGTGAGTCCCATTAAAATTTGGGTGGAACTAAGGGTGGTAAGGACGAATCGGAGGGCAGAGATACGGGCGCTGATCGACTCTGGCTGCTCCCAAAATCTGATTAACCCCGCCCTTGCCCGGGGTTTGGGACTGTACTTAAAGAGACTCAAAACCCCTGTGATTTTTACCCAGCTGGACAGATCCCCAGCGGGGGGAGGGCCGGTGGAATATCGTACTGAAGAGCTTGAGCTAACTATGGGGGACCATAGAGAGACTATTAAATTCCTAGTGACTCCCATGGCATGCAACCCAGTGCTTCTGGGCATGAACTGGTTAAAAAGGAAGAACCCAGAAGTGAACTGGGAGGAGAAGATCTTACATTTCCCGAAGGAGGGGGGAGTGGAAGTTGAAGGGATTATCGAAATGTTGTCAGATGGAGACATGGACGCTGTGATTGGGGAAAAGGCAGTGGAAGCTGCAACCCAGATTCCCAAGCAATACTGCGACCTGCAGGAGGTGTTTAGCGAAAGGGAGTCAGATCAGCTACCCCCCCATCGTGCCAGTGACTGTGCCATAGAGATTGAGCCGGGGGCTAAATTTCCAAGGAAGAAAATGTATCCAATGACACCCAAAGAGTTGGAAGCATTGCGGGAGTTCATTGATAAGAATCTAAAGAGGGGCTTTATTGTACCTACACATTCTCAAATTGCTGCACCGGTGCTTTTCAGAGAAAAGAAGGATGGCTCCCTACATTTGTGCACAGATTATAGAGGGCTAAATGCCATTTCTACTGACAACTGGTACTCACTCCCCTTGATGAAAGACCTGTTGGCCCATTTATTCAAAGGGAAAATTTTCACAAAGCTGGATTTAAGGGAGGCGTACTTCAGGGTGCGAATCCAGGAAGGAGATCAATGGAAATCTGCCTTTAACATGCCCCTGGGATGCTTCCGTTATGAAATAATGCCGTTCGGATTAAAAGGAGCGGCAGGGGTGTTTTTGCAACTTATAAATGAGGTGTTACAAGAGCATTTATACCAGGGGGTGTTGGTTTATCTGGACAATATCCTGATTTACACTGAGACCATGGAGCAACATGTACAATTGGTCAGGAGGGTACTAGAAAAGCTACTGGAGGCTCAACTGTATGCCAAGCTCTCCAAATGTGAATTTCATAAACAGCAAATTGACTATTTGGGGTATAGAATTTCGCATCAGGGATTGAAATGGACCCAGTCAAGGTGAGGGACGTCCTGGATTGGGAGGCTCCCAAAACCAGGTGTCAGCTTCAAAGTTTCCTGGGCTTTGCTAACTTCTATCGGCAATTCATACCTAACTTTGCCCAAGTAGCACTCCCACTCACCGATTTGTTGAAAACCAAGGGCAAGGACAAAGCGAAGGCATCAAAACCTGGAGCCCCCTTGGCCTGGACTAAGGCGTGCCTGGAAGCTTTTCTAAGTTTAAAGCGTCTGTTTACGGCTGAACCGATCTTAAAACACCCTGATCCAGAACAGCCATTTCTCATACAGGCAGACGCTTCAGATGTGGCAGTGGGAGCTGTGTTGTTACAGAGGGGGCGGGGGGGGGGAGCTATTTCCATGTGCGTACTTATCCCGGAAATTTTCAGAAACTGAGAGACGCTGGTTGGTGTGGGAAAAGGAAGCCTTCGCAGTGCGCTGGGCATTAGTTTGCTGGAGACACTTATTAGAGAGATAACCCCATCCCTTTGAAATTTGGACTGATCACAAAAATCTAGAAGCTTTGACTGCACCAAGGAAGCTGTCACCCAAACAAATGAGATGGGCACAATATTTTCATCGTTTTAACTTCTCCCTGAAGTACATTCCTGGGGAAAAATTTTTTGGCAGACGCCCTGTCTCGATTGCCTCAACACAACAGCAAGCGGGAGGAAATAGTCGCTCCTGTAATTCCATGTGCCCAAGCAGCCCTAAGAGTGGTCACTAGAGCTCAGAAAAAAAGGGGTGAAGAACAACCAGAAGGAGAGTTGTTGAAAAAATTAAATGCCCAGATTGCTCAGGATGATTGGTTTAAAAGCAACAGCCAATTGCTAGTGAACAAACAAGGGGCATAGTGGTGGCAAGATAAGCTGTATGTCCCTGCAGACGCTAGAAAGTGGGTCTTGCAAAGAAGTCACAACAGCAGAACAGCTGGGCACTTTGGTTTTGTGAAAACATTACATCTACTCAGGCATCAATTTTGGTGGCCAACAATGAGAAAAGATGTATGGGAATATGTAGCTACATGCCCCACATGTGCAATGGCCAAAAGGAGAGGGGGCAAACCAATGGGGCTTCTACAGACAGTAGCAAACCCTGGGGGTCCTTGGAAGCAAATTTCCATGGACTTTATTGTAGACCTGCCTGAAAGCAACAAAAAGACAGTTATTTGGGTAGTTACAGACCTTTTTTCCAAACAACATTTTGTGGCATGCCAATCCCTTCCATCAGCCCCCAAACTGGCTAAGTTATTTATACAACATGTCTACCGAGCTCATGGTGTCCCAGAACGAATAATTTCGGATCACAGGGTCCAGTTTACTGCCAAGTTCTGGAGGGCATTCCTAAAACTACTGGGAGCATCGCAAGGCTTGAGTTCAGGGTACCACCCCCAGACGGCGGGATCATGTGAACGTCTGAACTCAGTGTTAGAACAGTATTTGAGATGCTTCATTAACTACCAACAAGACAATTGGGATGAACTGTTACCGTTTGCTGAAGTAGCTTATAATAATGCAGTGCACCAAAGCACTGGCCTCACCCCTTTTAAAATAGCTACAGGACAGGAATTTGTACCCATCCCAGAACTACCTAAACAATCCACTTAAGTCACTTCAGTTGATGAATGGGTCCAACAAATGACGCAAGCGTGGCCTCAGATTGCTGCGTCGTTGAAGGAGGCCAGAGGAACGTACAAGAAATTTGCAGATGCTAAGAGAACCCCAGAAAAAGACTGGAAAGTAGGAGATAAGGTTCTTTTATCTACCAAGCATCTTAAATCATTATAACCTTCCAGAAAGCTCGCTCCAAGATTCGTAGGGCCTTTTGTTATAGATAAAGTAATTAATCCAGTTTCACTACGATTACAGATGCCTGCTACCTTTAAAAGAATCCATCCAGTGTTCCACTGCGACCTGCTTAAACCCTATAAAGAGTCATCTCAATGGCATCCCTCCCCAGTACCTCCTAAACCAATGATGGTTGAAGGAGAACAACATTTTGAAGTTAAAGAGATACTGGACAGTAGAAAGCATGGGGGGGGGGGTTCAATTTTTAATTCAGTGGAAACATTTTCCCAAATCAATGGCTGAATGGGTTGACAAGAAACATGTAAAGGCTCCACATTTAGTTAAAATTTTTTATGATGTTTATCCTACAAAGCCTTAACAATTAGAATGGTTATTGTATTATGTTTTTCTTTGCTTTTTCTTTTTTAGAGTGAAGAAGAGGAATCCTCTGACTGACATCCTCTTTTGTGGAGGGGCAGCATGTCAGAATCCTCGCAAGATTTCATAATAGATTATTATATGGCTAGTTTTAAAAAATGGCTTTTTACATGCTGCGGTTCTGCCATTGTAAAAGGGGGGGGCGAGTAGGAATGAGAAACCGTTTAAAGCAGATGGCTCCTTATCACAGGCTCTGGCATGCTCAAGGACATACCAGCAAGGGAATCAGAAGACCAAGAACTAAGGGCGATGAAGGGGGGGGAGAAACTAAGGGTGATGTAGGGGGGAGAAAGTAAGAAAACAGCTTTTGGCGCGCTTTTGCTCAGTCTTAGCAATGCTTTGGATCTGTACACTTATTCTCAATAAATGAACTTTCTTTTGAATCAATATTGGTTGCAAGGAAAGTTACTGGATTTGGGATCAACAGGTGGCAGCTAGTTACAACAGCCACTGTTGTTTCTTTCAATGAACATGATTCCTCACAACAGATCATATAACACCCACTTCTTTTCAAGCAGCATTTCACATCTCAAAATTTCTTCAACCATTTACTCATCTTCAGTAAACATTCTACCAAAGTGCCCTAATTCATCTGTTTGCTTTGTTTTTTGCTGTATATTTATAAATTAGAATCATTTACTCTCTGTGTCAGAGACAATTATTTTGGTCTTTGGTATATTAGTTTTCAGATCCATTATTCTTCATTGCATCATATGGCCGATCTAACAACCCCTGCAGATCATTTGGGCTCTCCACCAACAAACCCCACACCTTCTACACATTAAAATACATGTGTATTCCCACCCCCAACCAACACTATTCTAACATCTCTACAAGCATTCTCTATACATTTAATGATAAAAGTATTAAACGACCAATGAGGCATCACACATTTATGTTTTACTCCCTGCTCAGCATTGAACCGTTCTCTAAGCGTTCCATTTATTCTCATGGATGCTTTACCTCCACTGTATAACATTCATACATACATACATACATACAGTCCATAATTCAAGCTTATTCACTTTATTGTACCCTTTCTCTAAATCAACAGGCATACTTTCCCATTCACACATTTTTCGGTGACCTGTTCGAAGAACAACAATCTGGGCTGCACATCCCCTGCCTGGCATATTGCAGAATGTGCTCATTGTAGCTTCTCACACTCTGCATACCTTCCAGACCCACTTAACCAACTATTCCCCCTGTAATTTTACATACATTTTTCCTATATTTTCCTCAATATAATGGGAACAATTGCGACATTCTTTCTACTATCATGAGGTACTAATGTAGCCTTCACAACACTGAACAAATTAGCCATACCATAAGCAAACCACATCCATATTTTAACATATCTCCAATTATGCCATCTACACCTGTCGCCTTACTATTTTTTTTCAACATTCTGACTTCTTTTCATCTTTTTTTCTTGGACACAAATATTTATAGCATTCATTTCAATTCCATTCTTCAACATATCCCTATCATTCCCATTCAAATCTGTAAAATAATCCTTCCAGCATTTCCTCACTTCTGATTCATTCCAAATAATTTAATTATTGTTGTTTTCAAATCCATTGATTCTGTTGGAGGCTCCTGGTGTTTTTTCTCTTCCAAACAATTTTTCCTCAAAATTGCTCTACATTTTCTCTGCTTCCTTGTTCTTCAACTGCATTCTTTGCAACTATATTTTTGTTTATACACATTGTACTTCTTTTTTTATTTTTTTAAAAAAATAGTTTTAATGTATAAACATAAAGAAGAAAAAGATACAAAAAGGAAAAACAAAAAGAAATGGGAAAAAGAAAAAAATGAGCCAAAAACATATGGTAAAACATGGAAAATTACTGGCCTCTCAGTTAAAACAGCAGCAACAACATTATATTATTTCTACTATTAAGACTGCTCAGAGTAAAGCATACAGTGACTCTGGTCTTTTAAATCAGCATTTTTATGCTCGTCTTTATAATACTGAGTCAGAGGCTGCTGCGGAAGAAATCAATCATTTTTCAAACAAATATCTTTTCCCATGATTGCTCATGATCAAGCAGTTCATCTCCCATTTTTGTTCCTCTATTGCTGGAGGTTGAAAGAGGTGGTTTTGTTGGATGTAGAAACTGTGTTTGGCTTGGTGCAGCTTAAAATTTTGGAACGTATTTGGGTTAAATCCAGATTTCCTTTTTTTCCTCATTCCTTATATTAAAATGTGTCATTCTTGGGGTTATGTGGCAGCTGCAGAGGGCAACTAAGAGATGCTGGGAAAAGATTAGGCCCTTTTAAAGAATTACACACAGGTGAGATGCATGCATTCCCATCAACTCCAAAACAACTTTTTGGAATCAAATCCCAAATATTTTGTAAAAAAGCACCTCCTGATTTTAGTAGTAATTTTAATTTATTTTTTAATGTTTTAGAATGATTTCTATATTGCTTTTTATAATTTTGTTAGCACCCTTGAATACTTACTAGATTAAAGTAGAGTAGAATAACTGACTAAATAAAGAGCTATTCAACAGAGAGCAAACCACACTCCCTTCTAGCACTGAAGATGTTACCTATCCAGGTAATGAAATGTCTTCAACAAAACAACCAGGCTCAGAGAACCCCAAGAACTCCACAAATAGCTTTTCTGCCCCATGAAGTTACCTCATTCTGGAATCCTCATCAGATACTTCTCTTCAAATCTTTGACAATGATGATGATGGGAGTGACTTGAAAAAGGACCTAGTCTGTGTGGCAGCCTCACTTTGGATGCTCTCCCAGGGAGATTCCCCTAAGGTTGACCCTAATGTTAACCTTGATTTCCTTTTAGCACCAAGAGAAAGTCCAAGCTTTCTAGAATGTTCTTTTAGTTGGTTACAGGCTTGCTGATTTATTCAGGATTAATGGTTGTTTTTCAAATTATTAAAAGTTGATTTGGGCACTATCATAAGCTGCCTTGAGATTAAAGTGAAGAAATACTATTATTCATTGTCAAATAAATCAATAAATATATCACTAAGTGCTCTACAAACACCCCTGGATGGTTTAAGTATTTGATGGAAATATGTTTCAGTCTTTAGGAATATAAGTTTCTCTTCTTGTATGATAGCACTTTATACTGACCAGTTTCACATGGATATGATAGATATTTGTATGTGTGGGTGGCAATTTATGTTGAGCTATTATGGCGTCAGCTAGCAATAAATGTTGTGAATAGCTTTGGACAACTGACTCTCCTTGTTCCTTATATCTCCCACAGGAATGATTGTGATGGCTGAATGAAAGCTACATTTGTACTTGTTTGGATTGCAAAACAAGCTCAGGCCATCTCTACAATAGGAAGGATGAATATGTATTTCAAGCACAGACTAGCTAGCATTTTTATGATACAATGCTCTTATCACTGAAAAAGCTGTTGTGGTGTGTCAATTAAAGAGACAGTAATCTCGTCTTGTTTTATTTGATTGCTTGCTAATGAACACCCAGAGAATAATCTGATACTCCTAGATATAGATCTAGCAATGCTTGCTCAAAGTAGTAAGCCTTCACTTCAATGAATTTAATGGAATAGCGGCCTCTTTCTTTCACACACCTCATGTGTTTACAGAGGCCTAAAGACAAAATCCCTGTGTTTGCATTTCAATACAAAGAGGCATTTTTGATCAACTCTGGGTACTCTGGGTACTCTGGGTACTCTGGGTACTCTGGGGAGGGGGGGACAGATTTCCAATAAAGGAAACACAATCTGTAGTGCCTTCTTGTAGACCTTCCTCCTGCTCAAGAAAGTAAGGTTCTGGACCTAATGCATAAAGAATACTGAAGGAATTTCAGTTCCAGGCACTTTAAATGCCCAAGCATTAGAACAGTCTTCCCCAACCTTGTGCCCTGTGGGTATGTTGGGACTGGACGCTCTGGGAATTGTTGTCCCAACATCTCTGGAAACCACCAGATTGAAGAAGACTGCATTAGAAAGTTAGAAAGACATAGACTTCAGCATGTATAACACTGCCCTTTGACTACACGAGCAACACAAGCAACAACCTGTGAGACTTGAATGGCAGCATGAAACAGCCTATTTTCTCTCAGCAATCCTCTGGGAATCCGCAGATGTATCCATCTGTATGATTTCAGTCCTACTCCATTCTATATTTTTGAGGAAGCCCAGTTATTTTGCATTCTCCTCCCTCAAGCTATTTTCCAATTCATTTCTGCTGTTCTAGCCTCAGTGAATTCTTTGCTCTGATCCTTTAGTGATGTCAAAACACTTGTTTTAAAACATCACAGGTAGACGTCAGCACTGCATGGTGCCAGGCAATTTTCTAGAAAGGTGTGTGTGTGTGTCTGTGTGTCTATGTGTTTTTACTGCAGAATCTTACTGCCAGGCATATGACAGCCTTATGTCTTCTACAGAACTACTTCAAGTCATATCCTCCAAATGTGTAATTATTTAACATTAATGTGCTATCACTGGCACATAATTCAGTCTGTAGCTGATGGCTCAAATCTCCACAATAGCATCGTCTCCAACATTTGTCAACTGAAAATAGATATATTTGGTTTTGTACTAAACAATAGGCTACATGGAACATAGAACAGGCAACTCAAGGACATTTCTTTCCTAAGGCTCAATTACACATCATTTTAAAAATATTATTGCAAAATGTAAACCTCCTTGCTATTTAGAAATGTTTTAAGCAATCAGCCAGTGAATCAATACTGGGAACAAAACAAGTCATCTTATATTTTAGCAATCATTTTGCTTTTTAGCATAAATTTTTTCCCCATAAATTCAGTCCTCTAAGGCTACTATTATAGATATGAAGATGTTGCCAGCAGAAATTCATGGATTCATAGGTTTGAAAGGGATCTTGAAGTTCTTCTAGTCAAACCCCCTGCCCAGGAGAAGAATCATCAGACCATCCCCAGCAAAGCCCTGTCCAATCTTTTTTCAAAAACCTCTGGTGATAGAGCACCTATGGCTCCAGGAGGCAGGCTGTCCCACTGCTTAATAGCTCTCAGTCAGGAAATTCTTCCTTATTCTGAGTTTGGATTTCCCTCTTTAAAGCTTCTGCCTTTGTGTCTCATTAGGAATATTGAATACATTACGGCATTTTTAAATTCAGAAGTATAATGATTCTTTAAGGGGCTCATGTTGTGGATAACCTTGAAATCAGAGATTTCTGCTAGAATCATGGTTTTCTGACTGCCACACATATATACAGCTTTAGCCTTAGGGGCATCCACAGAATTTGCATACTAGCCAGAGGTTTGCTCATGGCAATGCTACAAAGGAGAGCAGTTCTTTTGTATTGCTGCAGTGGGAAGACTATTAAATGGTCTTATTTCATCCTTGGCCTAAGATGATGCTGTTCCTAGAATCAGGAGTCAAGCAGAGAGACATGTGCCTGAGACGCTCTGAGGTTTCTATAACCAAGCACTAGGCTAGGGATCTTGTCATGTATTGTCTATACTCAGGTTTCAGCAGCCTCTACCTGGAGACAAGGGAGTGGAAGAAGGAAACAAAGAAGTCCCTGCAACTGGCATGTAAGAGAAAGGTTCTGAGTTGGCCTAGCCTGCTACAAACCCAGAGCATGGCTTTCTGCCTGCCTGGCTAACAAGAATTGGATCTACTGCATTTTAAGCTTTAGCTCCTTGGACCTTCTGCATCCTCTGAGACTAGACGAGGTGCAGCATCCCAAGTCCTTACTTGGCCCTGATACAGTAGAGAAATTCACACACAGACCACGTACCTTGTGATCAGAAAAGCCATGGTTTAGTCCTGGGTATCCCAAATTAAAAATAGGGCAATGGAACAGGTGACATGAAAAACCTCCCAAAGTTTGGAGGCTCTCAGCTTGACATAGTAGCATCATCACTGTAATGGCTTCAGGTAGAAGTCTTTCACATCACCTGTTAACTTAAAAGGCCATAAACTGAATCTGGGTCTTTGTGTGCAAAGCATTATGCTCCAGCATGCCCAATGGCTAGGGATTAGCAACAGTGCCATCACTGATGGATATAACTAGGGGATTTTACTGTCAGCAAATCCATGATGGGACAACATCCAGCAACCATCCCATTATCCACAATGGGGAAAGGTAGGAGTTGCAATTACTGTCTATAATTTATGCAATGGTAGAGAGCTTTCTTTCTTAAAAGGCTCAGCAGACCTACAGCTAACTAAAGATGGGAGTCTTCTTCCCAGAACCTCTTGAAGTGACCACATTACTATGCATTGGTGGAGATATCAGGGAAAGTCAATCTTTATTTTGTCTTTTAAAAAGAATAACTTTACGAGTTAAAAAATAACTTGTAAGGCTGGCTGCTAAGAAGTGAAATTCTAAACAATTGTGCCCACTCTTCCCATTCTCCAGAAACTGTGGTGGGAAGAGACAGGCACAAATGCCTGAAATTTCACTCTGCAGCAGAATGCAGAGTTAGTCAAAAGCTCTGGAAAAAGGGCGGGGGGCGGGGGGCAGGAAGAAATCACCTTTGACATGGATGGTTCTGTTCACAGTCTTTCTCATGATTTCATTATCCACTGCCTGCATGTTAGAATAAACAGTTGTTCCCAACCTTGGCAGCTGAGCTTCCTGATAGAAAGAGCCCAATTCTCCAAATAACCCAACCAGATGACTGTTGCTGAAAATTTGGGGAATTGAAGTCCACACTTTTGGGAGGACATCCAAGTTGGGTAGGCTAGAGTAGGCAATATTAGGCTAGATAGATGACTAGCTTGACTGTGTTTAAGGTAGCTTCCTCTGTATTCTAGAGTTCCAACATCTAATTGCAACCCCCTCTGTTGCTAAATACAGGTGTTCCCCTCTGGATGGCAGTAAGAGAAAAGGGCTAGGTAGCAGCATTTAAAAGAAAAACAAAACCTGGTGGCAAGAAATTTAGCATGCTTAGTCTCATGATTCTTTAAAAAAAGGGGGGGCAAAGGAGATTGTAGTACGTTAGAGGAAGCGTCTGTGATTAATTGTCCAGATGCAGAAAGAGTTACCATATGCCTATCTGCTAAGTGCCCTACATCAAACCCCATGGCTTATCTCTCTGCTCTCTGATGCTGCCTGACTTGTGTCTCTGATGTATGACAGTGACAGACCTCAAGACTGTTATTTTAAGAAACAATTGCAGGCTCCCATTGTATGGTGCTATCTGATGGGCCTCTGAAAGGAGGAGGTGAGCACTAGGCAGGCAGAATAACAGAAGTTTGGTAACTAATTGGTAGATCACAGGCTGATGTGGTTGCTAGTTAAGCATTCCATCCACACACAAATGGAACCTTGCTGTCCTTAGTCAGACTGCTGAGGAAGGAATGGACTGGAAATGAGAGTGACATTAGGCTAAAAAGGGTGATGTAGAGGAAAGATTGTAGCCCGTAGTTAGGAACCAGGGTATCCACATGGTATGATAAAAATGCCACATGCTGAAAAAAAAATGGAGCTTTGATTGCTCCATTGTGGCCACCATCTTGATTTTTTTTTTACCATACCCTGTGGACACCCCTAATAGCAACTGAGAAAATACAGTGAATGTGTGTGTGTGTGTGTGTGCACATGTGTGTGCACATGCTCAAGTACACACATATGCATCTGGAATGGGTACCTGGTGTTGTATTGATTCTTGACCAACTACCAACTCGATTTAAATGCTCTGGGGTTGGTGGAAATGAGAATATCTGTGTCATGATGTATGGTGCCCTCCAAACATGTTGAGACTAGAGTTCCCAGGATTTTCCATCGGCTTGGCCATTGGGGTAGCTGAGATTTTTTGGAACTGGGATCCCCATGCATCTGTAAGGCACTAGGTTGTGGAAGGTGGATGTATGCGTTGAACTGCATATGGCAGCATAGTCAGCTTTTGTGGCAAGGAACCACCCTTTTTAAAACTCTAATTTCCAAGAGCTGTAGAAGGGTGCAGGTGGTTGAAGCCAAAATCTTTCTCCCCTCCCCTCCCTTTTTTTTTTCTTTTTCTGTTTTGCTTTTATTCAAAATTGGTGCATTAAGCTTCTTGGTGCATTGATTTTTCTTCTCATTTCTTATGCAGTCAAATTGTGAGGGCCTCCAAAGGCCGCCAAAAAAGGGCTGGGAAGCCATGTGAAGCCAATCCAGCAGAGATCATTTGCCCAAGACAGAGCCTGCATTTCATCTCACGCACAATGCTTTTCAGTCAAATTAATTCACACATTCAGCAAAGAATTGTCAATTGTTAAATTGAGAAAACGATTGAGGTGCATAATTGTGTGAATTGGTCCTTGGATTTGCATGGCCGCTGTTCAAGTTCCATGAAAATACAATTCAAAGAGAAAAAAAAATAACAAAAGACATTTGGCCAAAACATGCGTGACACTGTTTGAAATGCAAGAGATTTTGTTTGGGGCTGCAGTGCTCAAAGGAGCACAGGATGGTCCCTTCCCGGTTTGAATTCCAGTCCTGCTGCAGGCAAGAAGGATGGGGGTGGCTGCCTTTCCCCCTCAGTATTCGGTTCATAAATGTTCCTGAAAATGTTTTACTAGTGTTCACATAACATGCTTACTTGTCCTTAATTTAGCCACAGGTATATTCCCAATTTTCTGGGAATGCACAATGCATGGAATTAAAAAGGGATCACATACTGTAGGCTGGATTCACACAATGCTAAAATCTGATCAGCTACTTTGTGGTTTTGACTGTTGTGGGAACACAGCCTTGGAATCCTTTTATTTTGTAACAAACCAGATCCATTCTGAGATTATATATGCTATTGAACATTCTTAAGGGTTTTTTAAAGAAAGAATACTGTTTATACTAATGAAAGAATAACCTTTGACAACTTCATTTTTTCTTTTTATAATGATTGGTTTTTTTAATCTATTTGCTGTTTTATTTAATAGTGGTATGCCTCCCGGAGTTGCTTTGTGTGAGATGGTTGGCTATATACCTGTGACAAACAAACAAATAAATAAACAAACAAACATATATACTGCGTGTAGAGCATTCAGACAATGAACCTTGGTGGAGAATTTTGTTTTAGTTTAGATATTCATATCTGAACAAACTAAACGCAAAGTTCGTTTAAGTAAATATGAATGTACACACTGTATAAGTAAATAAAACTCTTATTTGTGCTATGGAGGAAAAAGCACAACACTTACCTATCTTTATTTTAAAAAGGGGGAACTTGACTGCCTTTGTCCACATGGGTGATGGTTGAGGTGCACATATCTGAGTAGTTCAGGTTAAGGAACAGGCAAAGTAGTTAATTTGGATTGTGGCCCATATCCCCTTCTGTTAAATTCTCCTGTAAATATGATGCAAAATGCAGTGTATTTATGCTAAGCAGCAACTATTATTCAAACACCATAAAATTGTGTCCATAGTGTTCTGATTTTAGCTACCCTCAATGTCTGGCAAGTGAAAGGGGTCTTGCTGAAGCTGAGAGGGAGAGCAGCCTTTACGGGAAAGCCAGAGCTGCAGCTGAAAGCGACATAGCCATGCTCTCCTCTCCTCTGCCTCCTTTCTGTATTTTCTGTTTTCCCCCAGGAGTAATAATAATTTGGTCTGCAAATATGTGTGGAGCATTTTGCCTTCCTATTTGTCTCATGCTAACAGATCACCCCCATGGACCTTCATAAATAATAATAACCATATTAGTACATATGGTGTTTGCTTTGACTTCTAAACACTTTGCAAATATTCCCTGATTACTAATCCTTTGCATTCCTTCTGTGAACCAAAACTCAGCTTTGCTACAGTATAATATGTGAGAGCAGCCATTCTCAGATTTTATTATGGGTAGGCAAGAACAGGACAGGACAGGATGAGAGAAAGAAAGAAAGAAAGAAAGAAAGAAAGAAAGAAAGAAAGAAAGAAAGAAAGAAAGAAAGAAAGAAAGAAAGAAAGAAAGAAAGACAGGAGGGAGGGAGGGAGGGAGGGAGGGAAGGAAGGAAGGATAAAGAAAAGAAAGAACCCCACAATCTGGATGGATAAACCCCTTCTGAGTAAGGGGTTCCAGGATATTATCAGCAGGCCTACATTTATGCCAACTTATGTAAGCATGGTTTCACTGCACTGGTTGGCCACCATTTTGTGTATAGACACTATGCCTTTGTTACCCTGTGTTTTGACCTCTGCTATAAGACTTTCCTACATTAACCCCTATAGGAAGAAGTCTAAACAATATATTAAGATTGAGATGAACGTTCTTTTGTTGGCCTCATATCCTCATTTGGTGTGTCTGTGGCTTTGTCAAAGTTGAGGGAAGCATGATTTTAGAGGAAGTTGCTAATGACAGCACTTTAGCCCTCAGTGCTCTTAGCCAAGAAAGGACAGGCTTATGTCAAGTGGTCCTGCAAGACTGACCAGCCTTTTATATGATGCTGACTGCAAAAGGGGGAAGGGGGTGTACAGGTACTTTGATAGACATGAATGCTACCTGGATGTAAAGAGGACATTGAGGAAGCTGCCTATAAAATCAGAAATATCTCAGATAGATTACACAAAAGGGACAACTCTTGGGGAGGCAAACTGAGTTCTAGATATCTTGGGAAGCATTGAGATAAGAATACCAAAGACCGACGTATCACAAGCCAGTTCTATATTCTTCACAGACTTTTCTACTTTAAAAAGTAAGAAAAGGGGGAGTTATGTGGTAAATGTAGGCATTGTTTAAGATGGCTGTTAAGTAATGGCTTTTATACGCCATTATTAGAGTAGCAGTGCAGCACGTAGGCTGGAGAACAAGGCAAACAGCAGAACTAGTTCAAACTGGTTTTAAGGAGAAGATCTGAGTGTTCAGGAACTGTTGTTGCAAAAATATCTCCTTTTAGTCAGCTGCTTCCTGCACATGCCCTTTTTAACTGCATCTGCTAGAAAAGAGCTTTGTAACCTTCTGACTTTGCTTTGTCTTGCTTGCAACGGACAACTGACGGAACTTCTCCAACCTGTTGGTTGGTCTTTCTTGGTGACATTTCCATCAGATTGTGAACTTGAGAAACAATGATGAGTCCAGTGAGGTTCATGATTATGGACATTAGCCAACACTACTGCTGTATCCTTACCATCTTGTTCGGTCCACACTGGCTGCACAGCTCTCCCAGTCTAATGGAAGGTGGATTGGATTATGTAAAAGGGGACCAATATAGGACTGTCAGGCCAGGAGATATGCCATCGTCATGGGCAGATGTAACACATTTTACAAACTTTTACTTGTTTCTTTTTTGGGGGTAGAGGATATAGATGGGGGGGGTAAAAATCAAAGGAGTGGGGTGAGGCATTCAGTTTTTAGGCAGCAGCTGAGAGCACTTCATGAGTAAGACTCTCTGCTCACCTTTTGGCTAGGAAGAATATGTTTTGACTGGCTGTTGATGT
Organism: Liasis olivaceus; assembly: GCA_030867105.1. Classification (NCBI taxonomy): domain Eukaryota; kingdom Metazoa; phylum Chordata; class Lepidosauria; order Squamata; family Pythonidae; genus Liasis; species Liasis olivaceus. The sequence continues at coordinate 43,526,498 of CM061348.1, read as the reverse complement.
CAGGCAAATGTTTAGAGTTGCAGCATAAAAGGGGTAATTAAAATGGTGAGGACAGCCCTCGCAGCTCCTGCTTTGTTTCAATTCTGAAATCAGAAGGCTTGGGTGATAGAATGGCTGATCATCTGTTAATGCCCATGGGAGTATTTGAGGTCAGGCCTTTCTAACCCAAGCAAGAGCATCACTCTAAAAATGCCCCTACCTTGCTAGATCTCCAGTTTAAGAAGGTATTATATTGCAGCAGATCTAAACACAGATTCTTTATGGATGGCGTATTGGTCTTATAGCTTGGCTCTCGGTCCTAATGACAACATGGAAGTTCTCTAGTAAATTAGAGTTAGTTATTTGCACAGAAAGTCTTGGTCTGTTAAGCTCAACCAGAATTCCTGGAGGACTTCTCAAAGCAACTATTACTGTTCCTCACTGGCATTACAACAAAAGATTCAAGCATGTAATGGACACGTTCTATGTCACTGACACAGCCCTGCTTCCTCAAACTGATTCTGGTCAGTGACAGCTGATCACATTAATCTCAGGCAGTTATTCTCACGTCTCAGGATCATCCCATGATACATTTTCATGCATGATCGTTTAGTGTCCCCATCCTGGAAAGTCTGAATGTGGGAAGTTTTCCTGATTCAATCACGGCTGAAACAACTACAGGAACTCATGCATCTTGTTGCTGGATATACCTTCCTTTCTGGTATTCCTGATGCTTTGCATGGAAATATTGTTCTGTAATAAAACAGCCTTATGCAAGGAAATTGTCTGAAGCAATGGTTTTAATATCATAATGTAGTATTTGTCATATCTTTTATTGGAATGAAATTAAGATGAAATTAGAAATGAAAATAACTTTAATTACGAATGGCATGATTCAGTCTGTTGTAAATCCCCTGGCATAATATTGTGCCATAAAAGTGCTATTTTCTGATAACAATTATTAAAATTAATCTGCTTCCAGTGCTAATGCTGCAGGCGTATATTGTCTTGCAGATTCTCTTGGTAAGGCGCTGAAAGATGCTCCGGGCATGTTGGGCCCTCCGCCAGGAATGCCAGCAGACTAGCACAGGGAGGTTTCCAAAAGTGGATGTAACAACCATTGTGGATATTTTGTAGAGATTTTTTTTCACTTCAAAGATACTTTTGTCATTTCCTTGTTTTGCTACACAGTGTCCCTGAGGAGTAAGATCACAGTTGTTCCCGTATTAAAGAAGGTAATGAAGAGGTTCTTTTTGCTGTCCCAACTGGAGTAGATGCCTGATTGATGGATTGGTTGTTCCTGATGCAATGTTTTCTTGCTGTTACTATATAACATGTTTTCTTACAGTTTCTTTGGTTTTGTGTTAAATGAATCTATACATCTATATCTATCCATCCATCCATCCATCCATCCATCCATCCATCCATCCATCATCTATCTATTTATTTATCTATCTCTATCACATTTGTATCCCACTATACAAAGACTCTTGGTGGCTCACATCATTGGAAAAAAACCCAATTACAATAAAAAGTATATAAAATGAAAACTGACAATCAAAATAGAGAAACCTAAACTCCTAAAAACAACTGGCATCAGCCCCCCAAACCTTCCAGAAAAACTCCATTTTAAGAAGGTTCTGGTCCAGAAGATGAGAGGAACTGGAGCCAAATGTATTTCTCATGGGACGTCATTCCAGAGGGACAGATCATTGATGAAAAAATGCTTCTCCTGGTATGATCAAAGTGGTAGGACTGATACCAGTGGAGAGATGTGGTCCTGAAGGTAACCCAGCACCAAGCCATAAAGGGCTTTATAGGTTAAGCCCAAGACTTTACATTGCATTTGGAAGCTGATAGGAAATCAGTGTAGGGCCCAATAAATTCATTCATTCATTCATTCATTCAATTTATATAGCTGCTGACTATATAATTCATGACTCTAGGTGGCTTACAATTAAAACATAAACAATACCAAAAAAAAACCCTCAAACCCCACAGAATAATAGGTGTGCTATGTGCTCATATATGCTCATTTGATCCCATTATTAATGTTTTTCCTTTGATAATCTTTGTCATCATTCTAGATGTGCATTTTTTCATGACTGAGAACCTCATGGTTCTCATGGACCTGAGGCTGGCAATACAACAAGCCATAGTCACCTAAGATGATTTGTGCCAGGAGGCAAGGGCAGGGAAATCCTGCTACTTCTCCTGAATCTTTCAGTTGCTTACAATATCATCCTCAGTTATAGTATTTATCTGAATGAGGAACTGGGACACTATACTTTCCCCCCTATCTTAGTGGCCATTCCAAAAGATGGTGCTGGAAGATTATAGGCCCACCAAATGGTAATTATGGTCTAGGTAAAGGCTTCCATGGCTTTTTAGGGAATTGTGAGCAACTTAGAGGGAGTCAGACTTTTTTAAAAACAACAACAACTGATCAGCCTCATGCAGGCAAAGTAGGAGCACTGGCAAAAGTCGCTTCAAGCTTTGCTCCCCACCTGGTCTACACAAACTGCCTGCAATCTTAGACAGGGAAGCAGAAGGGCTGTAAAAACCCACTCACAGTATTGCTTCCCCCATGGCTGCAGGGTGGACAATTGTGGTACCCCCTCCAGTTTGAAAATACTTGGTATATATGGGTTAAAATGTAATTATTAGAAATGTAACTTTAGCCCCAATTAAATCATTTTCGTTTCATTTATCATTTTAGGGGGTCATGGTACTGCAAAATTTGAGAACCCCAGGACTAGGCTATTTCATTCTTCATGCTAATTAACATCTCTATTAAAGCAGTGAGTGATATCTGAAGTTTTGAGGGGAGATATGAGTAAAATGCATATGGTACCCAACTCTGTTTTTATGAGAAATCAAATGACATCCAGTTGGTGTCAGTAGTCAGTAATGGCCAGTAACTAAAGCTCAAGAAGAGATATGAAGAACATTCATCAGACTTTGAAGCAATCAAGAGTCATATTTCAAGGACAAAATTAGATCTGGTTTTATTTTTAGAAACTCAAGTGGCTTCTGTGGCTTGAACACCTTCCACTGAATATAACAGCTCTGTTCCCTCCTTGATATGGATAGTCTGGCCAGAGCAAATTAATACTTGAATAGTCCAGATGGGGTAAGGAGAGCACTCTGTGACTTTTCATAAACTTCAAATGATACAAAACACAACAGGCAGCGCTGGTTTGTGCAATTCACTTAAAACAGTGTTTCTCAACCTTGGCAACTTCAAGATGTGTGGACTTCAGTTCCCAGTTGAAGTCCACACATCTTAAAGTTGCCAAGGTTGAGAAACACTGGCTTAAAACATTACCCCAGACATAGCTCCTCAATGGGGGGGGGGGGGGGGGTTGCAGCCCACAATCAGATTAGTGGGTCAAAAGCCACCATGGAGAATTGCCTTTCACTTCCTCTAGTGTGATGGAATGGAATTATGAAGGCCAGACTCAGGGAGGAAAACGTGTTCTTTCATCTCCTGAGGAGCAAGGGAGAGATAAGAGGATGAGACTGGCACCTCCCTGAGGAATTCATAGTGTTGTGACTGGCATTACTTGGGAGCTGGGGTTTCAGTCTGGGAAGATTCTTGCTAGAGGTTGTAGCTAATAAACACTGCTGGACTGAATTTACATGGTCTCCTGGAGTTCCTTGGGCTAGGCCTGACATCAATCTTCCCAGACTGAAACTCCAGCTCCCAAGTAATGCCAGTCACAACACTATGAATTCCTCAGGGAGGACAAAACAAAAACAAAAACATAACTAGAGAACAGAAATTAACTTATGTTAATCTTTAAAGCAAGATTCCTCAACCTTGGCAACTTTAAGACAGGTGGACTTCAACTCCCAGAATTCCCCAGCCAGCCTTAAAGTTGCCAAGGTTGAGGTACCCTGCTTTAAAGCACAAGTTGAATATCTGAAGAGTAGATTTCTCAGACATAAAGTTGCTCGTATTCAATGATTATCCAAAGTAGTTTTTCATGGAAGACCTTCACTTTCTAACTGCAGTTATTTACGCTTGCAAATATTAAAGTAGTAAGCTGTTCTGAAAGTCTAAGGCCTGAAGAATGGAAAAATAAAATAAAGTATAAATAAATTAAATTAAATAGGGGTACATTCTATTCTCTACTAGGGATCAATGTCTGATTCTCCTTCAATGCTTTCCAAAATTGATATCTCAGTACTGTTAACAGTATCCTTTCTTAAAGTCCTAAAAATAATAGCATGTTTAATATGCTTGTATTTTGTTATGTAGTAGCTGCAACTCAGACATTTCAAATACACCATATCCTGGAAGTGCCCACATCAGGTAAACAAAGACATGCTTTATTCTCTGTGGTTAAAATGTCATGGTGCCCTAATCCTTGTCCTACTACACAGTTCCAAATGAACCTCAGCACATACAGCATATTAAAGGGCAGATTCAGGGACTATCCTGTAGTATTCATGATCATGCACGTAAAATAAATATACACAACAGTCAGGATGGATCCATTTCCACTCAGATATTTCATTTTTCTAAAGGTCTGAAGAAAGAAACTGAAATGTCAAGAATGCTCATTCTAGTGTACATATATACATGCTAATGACATTTCTTAAAGTTATCCCCAGTATCTTTATCCAAGTAGTAAGAGTAGAAAGCATGTGACCGTTCAGATATTGTGGAATTACAACTCCCAGCAATCCTTGCCAGCATGATCACTGGAAAACAGATGTTGGGAATGGGAATTGTCAATCAGTAACATCTGGATAGCCACAGTTTCTCACTTTTGCAAGAGCAACAGTAATTTATTAGCTCCATCAACAAAAATAGTCATGCTCTTTATAAATAAAATTTGTTAGACATGAAAACCTTTAGTCAGTTTCAAAGAATATTTGGACCAGTCACAGATTCAATCAAACTTGGGAGGCGGAAGAAGAGGTTAGGTTATTGAGAAGAGTCTGCCTTAATCCTACACATCCTTAGCCAAAAGGCAGACTCCCTAAGAGTATTTTTACATCATCAACTTGTCTTATTATAGTTGATAAATATTCCAGTCCAGTGTTCCTAACCTTGCTTTCTTGGCAAGTCATGTATCTGATATCTACAATGTGTTCACACATTCCAGAGAGCAGTGATCTAGCTCTAGCATGGAAGAAAGGAAGATTTAAAGATGGTATCTCCGGCCCTTCAGACATTCATGGTACAGTTGATATTACTTGCAGCAGAATTCAAAGATCAGGACAGGAGACATCCATTGTTAAAGCAGCCAAATGGGTCTGTCTCCTTCTTTTGACAGAGTCACTGTCTTTTTGTTCTATCATTCTTAGTCTGAAAGCATTGGGAATAGAAAGGTAATGATGATATACTATAAAACAAAAGATTTATTATTATACATTATTATTCATAGTTAGCAATGATTACTTTCCAAATGGAATAATATAAAGTTTATTCATTCTCTTGCAAAATCAGCACCATCCTCAAAGTTGCCCGCCCTCCTCTCTCTCTCGATCTTTCATCAGGTATTGGCTGGAAAATCAATGTGAAAAAGATATATTGGCTGGAAGAGTGAATATTAATAATCAAGCACTGGCAACCAGGCAGAAAAATCACTGATACCTAATTTCACAAGGAACGTGGATATGAATGTTGCAAACAGAAAGGCAACAATATGTTACTGTGGGAAAACTGTTGGTGTGGAGGGTTTATGGCCTACAAATTTCCTCTGGAATCTGATCAAAGATACATCCACCTGAGCTGGTGCTCTGTCCCCTGCAAAAAGCAATATAAAGGGCCATCAAGACTCCTGGAAAGAACATCCACATTGCACAAAGGAAATACCCTCATGAAGGAAAGGGAACTGAAGTCCCCAACAACACCATATTCAAATATTCAAAGTGGGTGATTCCATGCTGTAGCCAAGTGTAGTCACACAGTGAATGCTTCTGTCTATTGACTGTCTTGCATGATGCTGCCATTGCAGTTTTTAACTGAGAAACTGCTTTGAGGCAGTTTGTGTTGAGCTGCTTTCCAGTTTTCAGCATCAACGTTTGGGTCTGGCAAGGGCATGACCGACCCTTCTTCTAGGGAGGAGAGAGAGAGATTCCCACTGTTGCAATCCCCTCTCCCCAATGTGTGTGGGGAATGCTCATGCCAACTGGATTCTTACTAAGGAATCTCTTACACAAAGTTCTAGTATGTCGCTCTAGATATATCTGAAAGGCAGGAAGGGCTGGGATCAGAAGCAAAGCTGTTGATTTTCACAGTGGTCAGTATTTCCTTAGTCAAAACTAAGAATCAGAAATGATATGAGCAGCTTGTGAGGGGCCCTGCTGGATTGTTTTTCTTTTCCGTGGCAATTTTAAGATGTGTGGACTTCAATGGACTTTCTTTTCAGCTTTAGAAAGAATAAGGGTAACCATATAGATTTCATAACAATGAAAGGGGAGAATTATAGGTTACATAGAAATGCTTGTAACAAATGCACATTACATACAAATGTATGCAATAAAACCCTGATGCTTGTTAGTTTGTAATAAACAACAGGCTCAGAAGCCAGTGGTTTGCAGGGGAGGAGACTCTTAATTTTTTTCTGCCAGCTGATTTTTTGAACAAAACCCCCCAAACCACTTTTTCCGCTAATGAAGATCCAAATGGTGTGAGGCAGGAATCCAGCAGAGAAACACAAGACAGTGGTGCTGAGCCTCAAGCTGTAGTGTGATATATATGCTAAGATATGGGAAAGATGGAAGAAGAACATGGTGGGGTGGCAGCAGCTCACCCATTTCTCTTATTATCATGTAACCTGCACGCTGTGTCAGCATACAACATGTGCCTTCTGCTTGGTGGGATGGGGGTCACTGTGAAGAATTAACGTGAAGAGTCAGAAACTAATGGATCTCAGACTAGAAAATGCTATCATGTCAACACTGATCATATGCTTTCAAGGTCATTAAATGAATGGCCAAGTAGGTGTATATGAAAGTAGGAATCCATAGGATGGTGATAGTTGCTCCAGTAATATGACGATAGTCATGTTCCAGTAAATGATGGTAATGAAAGAATCAAGGATGAGTCTGGGAAAAATCGTGCAGCATTCTGAATGAATGTGGTCCATGGAAAATCATTCTGTTAGATGACATGAATGGATGGGCAAGAACAAGATGAGAGAGTACAATAAAAGTGATTGGCCCATTCAGAGATCCAAGAATGAATGAGAGCGGTGACTGCTTAGGAGAAGGTCTGTTTGTTTCAAAGATGTGGTTTAAGTCTAAGTCTATTCATATGTACACCTGGGAAAGGTATGAATGTAAATCTAAAAGCATGATTGATTTTATTGTTTATGATGAAAAACTGAGAAGATTAGGAAAGGATACAAGGGTGATGAGAGGTTTCGAATATGGGACAGACCATTATTTGGAAAAGTGAAGAGCATATCTGGAAAAAATATGGACATGGAGAAAAAAAAGGTGAAAGAAAGCAGGAGAGAAGTAAAACAACTGTAGGAAGACAAAGTACATATCCTGTATGAATAAGTATTGGGAGAAAGATTAATCTCTCAACAAGATGAATGGAAAGTTGATGTAAGAAAAGAGGACGTGGAAGCCATTTGAAATAGATTGAAAAAAATGTTGCACAGAAATGTATAGAGTCCCACCAACAAGAAATATGAAAAAGGAGTTTGGGTGGAATGTTAAAGAGATTGTGGCAAGGGGAAAATGCAAAGATTAAAATAATTTCTGCAAAAAATTAGAACAAGATAAAGTGTTCGTTAAAGAGAAAAAAGATAGCTGTAAATAGTGTAGTCAAGGGAAACAAGAAACAGTTAAGTTTAAAAGGGCAGAGAAAATCCAGACTGATTTTGATGGAAATAAAAACATTGTTTTAGAAGTAGGTGAATTCTGGAAAGAGTATTTTAGAGTTTTGTTATTGGAATGATAACAACATACCCAAGAGCAGAATTGAAATGAATGCTATAAATGTTAGCTGACTGGGAAGGATGAGAGGAATCTCTTGGCTTTGCAACTGGTGGGTGTCACGGGTTCTTTTCCAAACCATGCCCAATTAGGTTGACCCAGATTCAAGAGAGAGACAAAAGCTATGGACCCTGGACAGGTGGTTTCCTCATATCTCCCTATAAGGGTTGGGGAGATGTTTTATTTTGTAAAAGCAAGCATATAAAAGTGATATGTGAGTGCTTCCTATATTTTGTTCTATTGCTAGCTCTATACGATTAGTATGACAATTACTGTTACTAAGACAACAACTATATTTTATGCTATTTAATACACTGTACACTATTACTATTACCTATTACTCTATTACAATTACCTATATACTATTACTAGTATGCATCAAGATTTCTTTCTTAAGCCTGTTCTGCCTTAAGTCCCCTCCCTCTGAGATTTCTTCTTTTTCTGTTAATGGCCAGCATGTAGAGCTCTTGAACCTTTTTTACATTGTGCTTTGTCTTGCTGGGCTGCTGTCCTTCTTTTCCTCTCTTTTGGACCATCCGCTCCTTCCAAAGGAAAAGTGCCTTCTTTTGTTTGGCTGCTGGACTCAATTTGCTGGTGGCTGCAGAGCTCCAAAAGATGGGTCTCCTCCCACGCCTATGTCAAGGTTGCTGCTTTATTGGCAACTCTGCCATGCTGATGCTGGGGGAAGGCTCAGGTGGGAGGGAGAGAAGGCAGCAGAGGTGCCTGCAGTTTTGTTCCAGCAGCCTGCTCTTCCACCGTGGGGATTGCTAGGAGGCCCATTGACGGCCTCTAGAAAATTGATATTTGCTTGAATGGCCCAGGGTTGAGATTCCATTCTCTGGAGTCCAGGTCTTCATGGCTGAGCCTATCTGCTGCCGTGTCTGGATTGCCTATCATGAGAGAAGGTACATTTTTTTCTCAGCCCAGCTTAGGAATTTATTTGCCTTTTTTGTCAGATGGCTTGATGTGCTGCCTCTTTTCTCCCACTGTGAGCTTTGGTGGTCATGTTGTCTGTTAGGAGAAGGATGTGCTGGCCCTTTAGAAGAGGCTGGAACTTATACAGTGTTAGTTATGCTGTGTGTAATTCCAGTTTGTGCTACTTTGGGCTTCTTCCTCCATCCAGATTTCCTGGGCTACTTATCCTAGGCAATGTGCTCCTCTGAGGTTAGCATCTGTGGTAAGCTGGACCTAGTGAGATGGCCATATGTTCCTACCCTTGGGTAAAGCTACTAAGAGACACCGTCTGAGGAACCTCCTTGTTTTTGCTGGGATTGCCAGACATCTCTGGGACCTTTGGACTATTACTGTTAGAAAAAGAGAAGCATCTACTGAAGAGGATGGAAATGAAGTCCCATGAAATACCAAGTCTATGCAGATGATTATCTGGTCCATCCTGGAGATGGTCATGGCTCCAGCATCTGATCTGAAGAACTGATGTGACTAGTTACTGGAAGATCTCCTTTCTCTCCTTTGGCAGGAAGATGAGGCTTCTTTTAATGTCCAGAATAGTGCCAAAATTTGTAGATGCGATTGGCCCTAATCACTGGGGAAGAAGTATTGACAAGCTCGTTTGCCTAGAGCTTAAAGAAGTGGCATTGGCTGGCATCACCTGTGAGAATGAGGCACAACTACCAGCCTACCACCTGCCTCAGTTCCAATGGTTGGGAGATAGTGGTCCTATCTGAATTTCCATTTAAGCTGCTTGTGTCCTATCTTATGCCAGCTTGAAAATCCTGTCCAGACTGAGACATTTTGGAAGCAGCTTGCAAATTATTAAGGGCAATTCCATACTAGAGCCTAAACTGTTTCTTTCTCATGCTGCTCCTGGCTGTTTCTTAAGCCAACTTCAGAAATTCAGTCCAGATTGCAGTGGGTTGGCAACAAAGCCAGGCGGGTGCTCAGTCTGGACTAAGGCCACTGTGAGACCAGATGGGTCATTCTCCTCCTTCTTGCCCTTCCATCCATGCAGGGAAAGCAAACCTCCCTGCTGGCTCCTGTGTGGACTGGTCTACCATTGACTGCCCTTTTCTTTTAGAGATTGTTCCCTCCTCACCATTCTCCTTTCCTTTCCTTTGCTTTCCCAGATGTTTGCACACCTCCTTCCCACATGATCTCTTTTTCACTAAAGCAGACCTTTCTTTTTCTTTCCCCCCCCTTATGGTACCATCATAGCTCCGCTGCTACAATAATCAAAGGAAGAAGGGAGCAGTTTGTTCTTCTTCCTAGTTCCTCTGTAGGTCCATGGAAATTTTCTAGCAAGGAAGAACTGATCGTTCAGCAACTGCATTGAATCAAATTAGCAACATTCCTAACTGCATTTGAAAGAAGTTTAAAACATAAAGGAAAAAGAAGGAAAGCTTTGCAAGACTAAGAGCAGGGGGTGGGAAAGCAAGGAGAGCATTCTTCCCTCAGCCTGGGCCGATACTGAAAGAGGGACCACATGGAGACATAAAAATTGCATGGAGCATGAGCTTCTGGGGATGAGGATGGTTAACAGGTCTGATTTAATAGAGAATGGGATGAAGAGAATAATATGGCTGCCCAGGGCAATGACCAGCCCCTAGAGGGGAGGAGCACTGCAGCCAATCAGAGCTGGGCTGTTACTACATGGAACAAAGAGCTGGAGACCATCCGCTCTAAAGGGCTTAAGATAGCTTAGTCAGAAAACAGCCGTTTTGAACTGAATCTGCACAGGGTGCATTTGCAATGGGCTGGGAGCGGGAGGAGGATAATCTCCATTCCTACACTTAGGAAGCAGTGAATGGCCCACGCTGGCAATGGGACCAGCAGAAAGTAAGGATCTGCCCTCATTCTGGGTAATAAATCCCCTCCCCCAATTGCACAATTTCCCTACTTCTCTGCCCTCCCACCTTTCTCTTCCAGGAAAGCAGCTGGTGTTTCTTTCTTTTCTCTTACTAGGCAGGTCTTCCTGGACTTACATATTTTTATGCGTCTGTGTGTGTATGTGCATTGTGCACACACATAAAGTTAAAGTGAAATCAGACAGAATTAAAGCATCCACATGCACATACATGCAGGTAGAGCAAGTAGCTTACAAATAAAAATACCTCCCTTAAGTAGCTGAAATAATATAGTAGTTAAAATCTTTACTAAACGTAGAGACAATTGCCAGTTGACAACCTGATAGAAATGCCTGTATGCGTATTTTAATCAAGAGGTTCATGTTCTTAAGTAGCCATTTTTCCCTGGATGTGTTTTGCTTTTCAAATAATTTACTCTTTTACTATTTTTACTATCACCTAAGGAAGAAGGGTTATATCCCCAGATCCCAGACAGCCTATACATTTGTTTGATTTGGTTAATGCATTTATGAATATAATTGTTTCTTCTTCTTATTTTATTATGTTACACCTAATATATAAGCTGTCTAAAGTTGGCTCCGTAATTGAGATAGTATTCAAGTCAAGGAAGGAAGGAAGGAAGGAGGTAAGTGTCTTGGTTTGGGACGCTGTGTTGTTGGCTGAGCACCCCAACGATTTGCAGTGAATTGAATGATCAATTTTATGATGCAATGATGTACTGTATATGGATTTGAAAGATAATGAACTAAAGACCAAGGTAGTTGTGTTTGACAAGGAAAATGGAGTGAACTACGGCAAGTTATACATAAATGGCAAAAAGAGAGCAAGTGGAGAAATTTGTGTGCCTTGATGCAATGTTTATTAAACTTGAAAAAATGGAGAGATGGTAAAATCTGAAAATACTGTAAAAAGACCATGGGTAGTATCTGATCTATTGTGAGGAGTGAATGTTGAAAGAAGCTAAAATGGCTGGGCATATGAGTGTCCTGAGTTCATTTTGTTCTATAGAGGTGAGCGCTGGGTATGTGAGGGGCAACATAAAAGTAAGTTGAATGCAGTGGAAATGGGATACTAAGAACTATGTCTCATAAAACAAAAAGAGATGGGGTCCAGAATGAATTCACATTGCATGAACATGGACTGAACATAAAGTGAGTGACAGGTCTGAAAAAAGAATCCATGGGCAACTTGGCTTCAGCATCAAGAAAATGCTGAGGGTGTGAACTAGATTCAGATAGATTTTCTTCTATCTCCTTCCTTTACGTTTTTTTGCTTACTACTTTATATGTCCTTACTGCACTTTGCATAATGTTGTTCACCTCCAAAGAGAATGGCTTGATGGGTATGCAAGCATACATGTATTTCTAACCTGCATTCAGTATCACTTCACATATTACAACCCCAGAGTCTGTGTGCTTTGCCCATTGCAAGTGACAGGCTAGTGTGCATCTGAATGCTGGGTGTAATCTGACACTGATAACGCCTGTCCCTGACTGATACATTTAATCCACAATCTCCACGTTGAGTTTGACTTGAACTACAAAACTCATGGATGAAGCTTCTGAGCTAAGTCTGGGACTTTCCTGCTTCTTCCCTGTTCCCTGTGCCTTTTGTAATAACTTGCCTAGAGAACTCAAAAGCCTACACACACTTTTGTGCCTAATAAGAGAATTGCCCTACTTTGGAGATGGGGATCATATAGCATCTCTGAAGATGCTATATTTATATTTTGCCATATATGTGTGCTATAAAAATGACGTGGAACAGCAGTCTGGTATGTTTGCCTATCACAACTAGCTGCTTTGGTTGTGATATACGCATAACCTACGCTGTTAATCCTTAACATGAGAAGTGAGCCTAATATGCAGATGAGGCAGAAAGCTCTGGCAGAGAGATCTTTCCCATGATACAAAAACTAGAATGGATGAGAGACAAGAAATTTGATATAGTTAGAAGCAATTCCAACCATCCATTTGTCTGCCAGCAACCTCCATTGTCTTTTACAAGATTTATAAATGCATGGCTGGGTTCATTTAGAATACAGGCCTGAATCACAATCGTGCTTACAACATTATTGTAAAAAATGTCTTGCAGGAATATCGACTCCAAGAGATGGAGATTTGTGGCAGAGCTACACATTACTGAACAAATACAGCAAACAGAAGAATTTCCAGCACTGATTAGTTTCAGCTCAGCAAATAATAGTTCTGCTGCTCTGGGAACAAGAAGCCTGTGGCCTGGTCTTCCATATCATTTTAACGGAATATTTGAATTCTTTGATTTCTAATCTTCCAGCCATATACCAATTTTTGGAGATCACTGTCTTCTTTTTTATGTATAGTAGAATTAAGCAAACCTGTCGCAGCTGCAAAATGAGTTGAAAGACTTGTAGGTTTCTCCTCTGTAAGATCCATTTTATTAACACATAGCTTTCCTCATCCCCTGACCCCAGCCTCTCTACCCCTGGCAAAGTTATCAGTTATTAGTTAATGTCTTAATAAATTATGCTATGTACTTACAAAATCACATATATTATCCAAACTCACCGTTGCTCTTGCTGTTCGTCACCGAAGACAAATTCCTTGTATATATTTTACACTTGGCCATTAAAGTATTTTGTATTCAGTATCCTGTATCCTGTATTATGAATTAAATGCTTCTATTCAAAGAAGTTACTCTCTTTCTGTCTTTCTTTCTCCTAATTGATCATTACAGTACTTCTTTAAGCAAACTGATGCATCTCACTTGTGGACTAGAGCTATAAAGACAATATTGCATGGAACTAAAACAACAGCAGTAACAAATAGCATCATGGCAAAGAAGAGATCAATCAGACCAGAGAAGGTGTGGCTGCAAGAAGCTTACTTTGCTTCTCCCCATCACAGAGAATCCTTGGTGCCTCCTGACAGTTGTCATGGGACCTAGAGAACAGGAGGGCTGTGCATTTGATTGCCTAAGACACCCAGGCCTGCCTATCAGCCAAAAAAATGAGACCCACCAATTGCTTTTCAAGCTAGAGCTATAGGATAGGAAGCCCAGCCAGATCTCTCTATTTCCCCCCCCCCCCCCCCCATTTCTTGTTCTTTGTGTTTCTTGTGAGCCTGAGGATAGGGCTTCACTTTCTTTTTTCATGGATATGAACTCCTTCAGGAGGCAGTAGCTGTCTGGAAAATAGGATGGTATATAGTAATTTTTTTTAAGTAGTGAAAAAGCTTTCTTCGTCTCTACCTAAAAATTGTATGTGGAGATGGGAAAAATATTCCCACAAATATGAGGCCATGGTTGTAACATGTCCAGTTTAGATCAGTAGACTTTATTTCTTTGAGGACATGAATAGAATTATGTTTGGTGCTTAGCCCTTTTCTTTTAGCATATGGTTGGACCTGTTTGCCTATCCTACTTGCAGTTATTTGTTCTTTAATTTATATTAAGTGCAGATAATCTGAAGATTGCCATATATTTTATGTTGCAATTTCTTGCCCCTGATCATCTGACTGAAGATTATGGAATTTGAAGACAACCAAGCCAGAATATCTGATATTTGGGAAGGCTATAGAAAAAATAGCTTTCAATGCCTTTGTTCCTTCTCTCTCTTTCTTAGGAACTTCCAGACAACCAGCCTTCCCATCACTAAAATCTTCCAATTCCAATTTAAAGCCCACTCAATACTGTTCTAATGACAGTCGAAATTTCTCCTTCAAGTGCAAGGAAGTGAAACCAATCTGTTTAGCCAACAGTATTGACTGCACAATTGTAAATCTATGCTCTCCTAAGTCTCAACCTCTTTTTTTAGAATTGACTTACTTGGCAGTAGACTCTTGGACATGGCTTGGCTGGTGTAGATGTATTATTGCAGACAAGAAAGAAGCCAATTCTAACAGAAGACTGCCTGCTGCAAGATAAAGAATCAAAGCCTATATATATGTTAGTGCTCCAGGGTTTAAATTCTAGGCTTTTTTTCTCCTGCCCTTCTACCTTAATGGCTATTTGGCCATTCAAGGTCATAGAAGAGAGGTAACATTTGTTGAACTAATGGTTCTCGCTAATCTGGGAGTTGCTGGTCCCAGCTTCATTTCCCTTCAGACTGATGCTTCTGAGATCTAAATGCTGGCAATTGCTAATAGAGTAGGATGCAGTTAATGTCAAATTTGTCATAGACATAGTGGGAGAAAAGCACCAAGAAGGAAAAGGGAGTTTTATCTCACAGTTGCACCTTGCATTTTCCAAATATTAGAACTTCAGGGACTGAGAATCATTGTGGAAGGTTTCTTCTCTGTACCTCTTCAGTAACATTAGAAGATGTTTCCCATTCCAATTGTACTGAGCAAACTCTACCCTCATATGTTATCTTCTGTTCTAGTCTTCAGATGAATTATG
This sequence comes from Liasis olivaceus, assembly GCA_030867105.1. Taxonomy (NCBI): domain Eukaryota; kingdom Metazoa; phylum Chordata; class Lepidosauria; order Squamata; family Pythonidae; genus Liasis; species Liasis olivaceus. The sequence continues at coordinate 43,511,355 of CM061348.1, read as the reverse complement.
CTGGGGGCTAAATTTGCTGTCATCCCAAATGTGGCTCTTTTGCCTGAGATTTTTTCCCCTGAGTTTGAGTTCAAACATCATGGTAAAGCCATAGTTTGCTTAAACATAGTCATGATTGTTTCTTCACATGTCATACAAAGTCATAAATCATGGATAACTAACTACAATGGCTGAGTTTATACAACATACTAAGCCTAAGCCAAACCAACTACATTGTATAGCTCACTGTAAAAGTGCTTTATTTTTATGATCACTTGACATAAACACACATACAGTGTGATACAACACAGCACAGATACCTTATTTAAGATAACATTTCTTTCTTTCTTATTTTACTTTAAACCCCAGTTTAAAAAAGACATTGATAAACAAGAGCAAGTCCTGAGAAGGGCTACCAAGATGACAAAAGGGCTGGAAATCAAGTCCTACAAGGAACGATTAAAAGACCTGGGTATGTTTAGCTTGCAGAAGAGAAGGTTGGGGGGACATGATAGCTGTCTTCAAATATCTCAAGGGCAGCCACATTATAGAGGATTCAGACTAACTCTCACTTGCTCCAGAGGGTAAGACTAGAACTAATGGGGTGAAACTTCAAGGATGTAGACACAGATTAGACATTAGGAAGACAATAAGAGCTAGTCAGTGGAAAAGGTTATGGCATAGAGTGGCTTCTTCCCCGTCATTGGAGATTTTCAAACAGAGGCTGGATAGTCAACTATTGGGGATAGAGTAGTGTGCAGGGGGTTGGACGTGATGACCTCTTAGGTCCCTTCCAACTCTATGATTTTGTGATTAACTAGCCCAGTAGATAACTTGCCTTTTGTTCAACCTAAGTCTGATGATCACTGCATAAATAAACGTCAGAACAGATACTTAGAATTGGACCATCCTGATTCTAACTCTGAGACATTAGAACAGGGATGGGTACACTTGTCTAATTTGCTTTGTGTATTGCTAGAATTCAGGTGCAAAAGATACACACAAAGCAATCAAAGGATCTGATTAGAAGTTGAGCCGAAAACCTGCTTTTCAAACAAGAACTGAACTGATTTGTGACTCATCACAAGCCTTTTTCAGTTTAGCAATTTAATTTAGGCAGAGAAAAGAGATTTGTTTTGTGTGTGACAAACTGCAAAACACAAACTGCTAAGTGGCAAACTCCACAAACAAAAGAATCCCTTGAAATATGTTGACTTAACTGTCTTAGACAATGGAGCTTCACATATAATTTGTTCAATTCAGCTGCCCAGACCCTGTTGTTAATAGGCAGTCAGATAGCAAAGGCTGGTCCAGTATTTATACTGAGCAGTTTTAACCTGACATACAACTCCTCCCATGACTCATTCATTCTGAAAGAGGAACCTGTTCAGTTCACTTAAAGCACCTTTAGAAAGAATATGCAGCCATTTTAAATCAAATGCTATTTCCAGATACTTTTCATGAACATAAAGCACATTGTGGAAGTCAAAATGGGTTGCAACTAAGTCATGGATAACTATCACTAAATCTAACATGCTCAGGAAGCATTGCAATTGGCACACTTACTGCAATGTGCAGATGTGTTTCTTGCCACAGCTGTGTCCTCCAAATCTAATGTCACCTTTGTCAAGATTAAACAACACGCAGAATTGGTAACGATTGAGTGCTGGGGAAAAAAAATGGTACTGGTTGGTTCCTTGGAGTGAGAAGGCAGAGAGCAGTAGAACTGGGTGTCATCAGCATATTGATGACATTCCACTCCAAAGCTCCGAATGATCTTTGAACAACATAGAAGTCAAACAAACAAACAAACAAACAATCCAGTAGATCATCAACCCACAACAATTTAGGTGTCAAACAGTTGTCCCCCAGCACCATTCTGGACACATACTGACAGGGAGGATTGAAACTACCGCAAAACAATACCCCCAAGGCCCAGCCCTGCCAGATAATCCAGAAGGATACCATGGTTCTTAAGCCACTGAGAAACCAGGAGAACTTCCCTGTATCGATTCTTGCATTGATCATCTATCAAAGCAATTTCAGTGCCATATCCTGGATGTAATCCCAGTTGAGATTTCACTTTCTGAATCACTTTATCCAAGAATGTAATATTTGAGACTGACCAACCCTCAAAAAGATCTTCTGGATCAAGAGTGGGCTTTTTCAATAAAGACTTTAAAACTGCCTTCTTTAAACATTCAGGGACAGAACTCATGCTCAAGGAGGCATTGTTCATATCCCAATCTGGCCAGTTTAATTCAGCCATAGAAGCTGAAAAGAATCCATATGGATTTGTGGAAAGTATGGAAAAGCATTGCTGCCATGAACACTATATGGATAGGTCATCAGGAGTCAAGCTTCATTTGTTCCACATCACAGGAAGTATTCAGTCTACAGTACTATGTCCTGCATTAGTCAGGCCTCACTTGGACTACTGTGCCTAGTTCTGGGCATCTCAGTTAAGACAGCAACAAAGAAACTAGAACAGATGCAAAGAAGGAGGATGAACATGATCAGGGAGTAGAAACCAAGTCTTACAAGGACAGGCTGAGGAAACTGTGTATGTGTAACTTTGAAAACAGATAAACCAGGGGAGATATGATAATACTTTAAAAATACCTCTAGAGGGTATCACAATGAAGATGATTAAGACCTCTTTTTCATCTGAGAGTGTAGGATATGGAACAATAGACTTAAATTAGAGAGATAAAAATTCCAGTTAAACTTTAGGAAAAAATTCTTAACAGTAAGAACAGATTGACAGTGGAACCAATTATCAAAGGAGGTGATCTACACTGGAGGTGTCCAAGCAGGGCCTGGATGTCATCTGCCAGGGATACTTAAAGCTGGAATCCTGCACTGAGGATAGGGTTCAGTGGCTTCAGTGGCCTCTTCCAGCTCTATGCTTTTAGGAAATCTCGACAGTCAGAGGCTGGGTGATTGCTATATATTTTGGATTTGTTTGTTTGTTTTATCCCAGTCCTGAAAAACCTTGGGTAGCATACAACATCCAACAAAATAAAACCAGCAAGTAATAATATGTAAATATCTAACTCAGAACAATATAAGAAGAAGAAGAAAAAAATAACCCCAGAAAGCAAAGATAAAACCCCTAGCTACAATTCCCATGCATCCTGGCCAGTTCCAAGATTTTGCAGAAACTGTAATTTAAAACCTGGGTTTGAAGAGCAGCATGTTCATTTAAAAAAAATAAAATGAACATCTGGATGGCACCAGATTGCCTTCTCGTAGATTAAAGGGACTCTTAGTCTGAACCAAAGCCTCATATAAAGCCATCACCTGCTTGTGATTCTCTGACTACCTCACACTCGTGGCTCTGCTAGATGGGGTGGTGTTTAGTTTCCTCTAACAAGTCAAAGATGATGGATCACTGGTTATTACTGTTGACAAAAACAGGGTGCTGGAAGGCTAGGCATTCTCCCAAAAGCTTCATGATTTCTTTAGTATTACATAGCTTCACATCACTCTTTTCTCTGCAGAGTTATTTATCCTCCATTACTGCCTCCATTCAATCTTACGGATCACAATACTACTAATTTTCCCATGGCTCACCTCCTGCCATCATATTCTTGGTAAGAAATTCAAAAAATGGATGACTTAGAGTAATCAGGGTCTGGGGAAGAGAAGGAATACATGCTGACCTAACTTACAAAAAAATATGCAAATTTATATATATTCCATTGATCTGTATGATTTATTCTCAGTTTAGTATTAGATTTTTTTCTTGTCATGAAATGTGGGTGTCATCCTCCTCATTATTATTCCAATGAAAAATCAGATATTTTGGAAAGTAAAACACTGTCTTATTTGCTGTTTCTCTCTCCTTTCTCTCTCTGAAATCTGTTGAAATCATGCTTACCTTGGACTGTGCTATTATATGCAGAGTATGACTCCTCTAAATCTTAAGAATGATCTAGATTATGAGGATCCTGCAGGCTAAGAAGAAAATGATTTAGGCAGAGCTTTGGGGAAATAGGACAGTTTCTGCCTAACAAAGCAGTTGCTACCTCTGCTTTCCTACACTGCCAGCCTAGTCCTTTTTACAATTCTCAATAGGTCTTTAAAATGCCATTAAACAGCCCAGTTTTGCTTGCACTGATTGCAGGAAGCCATGATTGTGAACTTACAGCCTGTGCCTCAGCACAGGTGTCACAAAGATTTAACTGTACAGCTGACAACACCAACCCGCTTGGAAGAAGGGAGAGCGCAAGGTGAGGTTTTTCCATTTACTGCACCAGCTCATGTACTGAGGCATGAAACGTATTTATTCTGGAGCAGTTTAAGAATGACAGTGGCAGCACCATGCCTGGGAGTTTTGGAACGTTTGAAAAAGAAGCTCCTTGAAGACCCTGTGCCATTGGACGTGCATTATCCTTACTTGAACTCTGGTGGAGGCAACTGGCTTCCAAAACTGGGCTTTCTCAAGTAAGTTGTCTTGTGTCTACAAAGATCTATGCACACATCCTGAGACAGAACAGGTGACTATTGCATTTCCACCTTCAAGGGGGGGAATCCTGTTTGGATGCTCTCCTTGGAAAACTGAGCCCTCTATACAAATAAGCAAATGAAAGAGACAAGTACTAGGTTTATTTCACCTTCTGCTTTCTCCTTATGTCTGATAGGTAGAAGCCTTTAAAAACTATGATTCCCATCCATCCTCAGCCTGCTCTGGTACAATTTATCACTTCCAGCACTCTGCTTCTTTTTTTTTTACATGTCAGCCTGACCAGAATCTCAGGAACGTGAGGTGTGTGTGCGCACTTTACACTTACAGACAAATGATTTGTGCTTTGGGAGACCCATGCTCAGATCACATTATGCTTTCAGGTCAAAGTTGGATGAGGAAGTCCCACGGGTGAGCTTTTTATAGGAGTTACACCTTTTCTCCAGAATGTAAGGATTTCACTAGTCATTATAATTATTTAATGTCGTTAAAACACTTTCTCAGAATGGTTAAATCAAAATTGAGCTTCAGCGATAGAGACCCACAGATGAGGCCTCTTGAGAATTCACTTTTTCAAGATCTTCCTTTTCAGATTTATACATCTTGTAACCCATAATCAGCACATTTCCCCCGTGTCTACTTCAGTTCCCTGTGTTCCCCATTGTCTCATGAAAAGCAAAATAAAGCCTGCTGCAGCACTAACTAAACCACTGTGTTTTATCCCCATCATTGATACTGTGCCAATGGTATGAAAAATTAAGAACAGCATTGCCATTAACCTTACAGTTTCTAAGACAAGGGATTGGAGATTACAGGATGAAAGTTCTCCTTCTTCCTTCTTCTTAAGGAAGTTCCATAAGAAGCAAGTTTGCTTTGTCTTCATCCATCCTGAATATTTGACTGAATTGTTACCTATTGTATAATGGAACTTCCTAAAACCAAGAAAGATCAGTGTAATGTCTTACATTGATAGTTATCTGAAATGTGCAGCAGTAGATGTAGTCTGTGCCCACTGGGTCTTGAAATCAGGACAGCTAGGTCTAAAATACAAAGGCCAGCAAATGTTCTGTGCAAAATATTTATTTTTACAGTCAGTTATTCTGCTTTAAGTATGCATTGACAATGCTTGAGGAGAGAGCAGGTAAATCTCCCAGTGCCAGCCTATCATAAAGGGCACAGAAAACCAGAGTAAATGAAGGGGAGACTTTCTGACTCCTCCACTCTTGGCAATGCTTCATTATTTTCACTGATTAACAGATTGATTGATCTGCAATATTTCTATATCACCAACTCCTACAACCTCCCTCCTGTTGGCAAAAGATTGTCCATAAAATTAATAAAAACAATTAAAAACAATATTCACTATCCCCCAGCATCTAGATTAATCAATCATAAAATTTTATTAATAAAGTCTTGATTTTTAGTTAAAAGCTCTGTGGAAGAGTTCAACTTTGACTGACCTTCTGAATGCTATTGGAGGGAGCCATCTGGATCTCTAGTCATAAACTATTCCACAGGGATGGAACATAACCTGAAAAACACTGTGCTTTTGTCCCTTGTTCCCTGATCTTATGTGCAATGAGTTGTCTCAACATCCCCATTCAGGATGAACACACTGGATGGGTCAGTTCTACTTGAAGTAGATGATCCTGCATGTTCAAACCATATGGGCTTTGTTAAGTTAAAAACAGCTTTTTGAATTGTATTTGAAACCTTACTGAAAGCCCATGTAGTTCCTGCATAACCAGCATAACATAGTATTGATCACTCTCACATGCCAGCAAGTGGTCAGCTACATTCTGCACCGACTGTAGTTTCTGGCTGGTCTTCAAAAGCAGTCTCATGTACACCACATTGCTGTAGTCCATTCTAGAGATGATAAGGGTATGGGTGACTATAGCCAAGGAATCACAGTCCTGCAAGGGACACATCTGGTAAACCAGCCAAACTCAGCAAATCCCCACCTCCCAACTTTGGCCTCCAGCTGCCTATTTATAGCAGTAGTAGTAACTGTGAGTCCAGGAGGATCCTCAGGTCATGGAACTGCTCTTATAGAGGCAGTCATAGGACTTGCATGCACAAAGCCAGAAGGATGCAGTGTTCATTTTACAATCTGATAAACCTAAGTAGCTTTGGCCAAAATCCGAACTCATTGTTCTTGCTGTACATTTCCCCAAGTGGTAATGGGATTCCATTTGCAATATTTTTCAGGATCTGAGTTCCTTTGATGGAGAGGCTGATGGTGTTTTAGCAACATATAAGTATTTTAAGATATATGAGTAAAACATAGATGGAGATAAAAACTCTCAAACTAATAACTAACCTTTTGTTTCTCTTTGAGAAAGTTTTGCATCTTATAAGCTCCCTTTTTCTCTCTGTTCTCATCACTGTCTCTGTATAATTTAATTTGCAAAATGCTTTTGTTGGTTCCTCTCCCACATGGCTGGCCTAAGATATTTTTTCTCCCCCTGCCACTGTCCCCTATCCACCAACACAGACTTTATTTGCATCCTACAAGCATCTCCTACACATTTTTGCCAGTAAAAGTATAATAATTATTATCTATTTGTGGCTTTTCCATTATGTCCTGCTAGTGTGTGCCATAAAGAGCTTTATAGATTAAAATCATCTCTTTGGATTGTACTTGGAAGCCTACTGGAAACCCATGTAGTTCCTGCCAGACTAGAGTTACCTGGTTTCCTGAGGGGGTTTCCACATTTTAGCTAATGGTCAAATTGGCCATGCTGGAATCTCCTTCCTGGGGAGAAGAAGCAAAAGATGGAGTCATCTTTTTGGATTCTGCTAGGTTTCTCCATTTGGAATATTCCCAGAGAATTGTTCTATTAAGGAATTATCAGACACCATCAACATTATTTGCCTGACAATTAGACTGCCAGCATTTTTTGATCTGTTGGAAGCCTGGCTTGGGGTGCCAGTTTGTTTGCTGCCAAGCTGAAAACTCTTCTGGGGAACTGCTCAGAAATACGCAGCCTGCATCAAAGAAATGGTGGTGATATATCACTGACACAGAGAGATTTTTTCTCAAAGAAAGGAGAGCCATTTGAAAGCTCCTCCTCAAACAAACTCTCTAAGGAATTCAGAAGAAGTAAAAAAAAAAGTTTGAAAAGCTTGCAGGTTTCACATATCCCTGGAAGTGGATAAATAATTTTTATTTTCTTCATTATAGCCTATGTTTATCCATGGAATTAAGAGACTGAAATGTAGCCCACAATAGGAAGAGGTATACAGTCTTGATATTTGTCACCTGCAGAAGTAGACTTAAGCTCATTCGTAACATGGACAGTTTCAAATGTCTACAACAGATTAATAAGAGCATGATTCAGTTTTTCTCCTCTCTCTCTCTCTCTCTCTCTCTCTCGCACACACACACACACACACACACAGAGCACTAGAACAGCAATCTCAACCTGGAATGTATTCCACATACATAACCCACAACCCACAACTCCATCAGTTGCTAGCTAGGGACAGCAGGATGGAGAAGGCTATTTCTTCTAGGCGGAAGATCAGGTAGCCCTACAGAGAAAAAATTGCTGCCAAGTTTGACTAGATGGAAGACTCTAAAAATTTAGTACTTTGCTCATTTAAGACACTGTAGAAGGTACAACTTTAGATAACCATTGGCCTGTATATTCAGGAAAGAATTTTAGTTTGAAAATAAAGCTATATTAATCATAATACACATACATGATGTGCTGTCTTACATACATCTCAAGGCAAAATCCTTTGTTGGACATGACGGTTTGTGGCCTTAATGCTCTTACTCTTTCCCCATTTTGCCAATCAGTGAGTTATTTCAGGGTTAATATTTACTTGGACTTTGGCTGGAAGGTTTGGCCAGTGCTGATAACAGTATGTTGGTTTGGCTACAGGCTGATGGTGCATAGCAAGTACTTCATGAAATGTCTATGAATACTGCTGTGGCATCTTATTTATGTCAGTAGATGGCACTCTTTCTATGAAAACAATCTCTGTGAGTGCTTAACATCTCTTCAGGCATCTTACTGTAGCACATCTTCTATAGCCTTTTTTTTGCTCTGCACATTTTGAAGGAAACAAGGTCCAGAGGACGATAGGGACCAAAAAGAAAGGGAACTTTCTCTGGATGGACATAATAAAAGCTTTCAGTTAACTTCAGTGTTGCTGGACTGCCCTTTCTAGAGCTAGAACTCCAGTGGTGGATAGATCCTGTTGACAGATGGATGCAATTCCTACCTCTCCTGCCTTTGAAAGGGACATGCACTCTTGCATTGTACTCCAGGAATTCATTTACAAAATATTTGGGAGTTGTATTGGCCTGCCAAAGGCAATACTAGTGGAGAAAGATTAGTATCAGCTTGCAACTTCAGTGATCTCTGATATAGCAAGACCACCTCCAGTTCCTGAACAGGTAAATGCTGGTCCTCTTTTTTTCAAACAATTCTTACTTGTTTTCATTATTTAATTGCGAAATAGACAACTTGCATGGTTTCAAGAAGCCTGGACATCAGCCAGCAGGAAGGGATGATAGATTTATGCCTAGCTGTCTAAACCTATTAATCTGAAGCTCTCTTTGTAAGGACTTTATATAGGGAAAGCTGAGAAAACTTTGACCCTCCAGATATTGTTATCTGGATCCTCCCCTGTTAGCCCTGACCATTGGCTGTGGTGGAATATCTGAAATACCATGAGTACCTTTGTTTGGTCACTGCATATTTGATTTGTTCACGTACTTACTATATTAACTATTAATTTATATCCGGGGGGGGGGGGTTTGGCTCAATTAATTTTCCCACTAGCCATGCCTTCTTTTTCCTCAGTTTCCCATCTTCTGAGTGCAGCTTTTGGAACCTGACACAAAATTCAGCTTTTGTCCAGAAAAAGTAGCCTACCCATACTAAAAAACTCTTACGTTTATTAGGGGAAGCCTAGTAAGAAATTTCCCCTAATCATTACACTATATTTTAATTGTTTGTGTCAGGAAGGCACACAGCTCATTGGTAGAATGCTTACTTTATCTGTAAACTGTCTCAAATTCAATTCCTAGCATCTTCAATTAATAACCATTATCTATCAATTGAGGATGATAATTAAACTTTCCTTCAGGCTCTGAGGAGCCACCAGGAGCTAGAATAAGCACACTTGGACACTTAGATCATGCCTTAGACCCAAGACATAATGCAAACCCATTCTCTTGGTACAGGCAACTTACTAGCAAGAGCAGGAGCAAACCGGACTTTACAATTTAATAATTGTATTAAATTGTTGCATTTAATAATTCTGAACCATTTCATTTGTTTCACTCAAAGAAGGTTAGTTCAAGGACTGAAAATTCTGTGCCCACTGCTTAATTTTTAAAGTGGATGTGATCAGGTTTTCAACCTGCCTGGAAGGTACTGTAGATCTAGAAGATTTTCTCCAGATGTGTGTGAGTCACTTATAGAAACTTGAAACTGAGATAAAGACACATGTTCACATTACTTAGGCAATTACATGGTTGAGATTCAATACTGACTAGGTTCCCACAATGTGTTAAGAATCTGGCTTGTTTTGTTTCATTTTAATGTGTTGTGTGAACCTACCCAGTGTTTCTAAACCATGGTTTATGGCATAGCAGCGTGTATAAACCTGGCAGCTGAGTTATTCGGCTAATAAGTCTAACTTAGTCACTGAAAATAGACTAACAAACTACAGAATTTGTCTTCTAAAGCCACTGCAGCCTGATTTCTAAGTACAGAATAGCAAAAGAATCAGAGCTACACATGCAAGTGATCTTAATTCTTCCGGCTTTCAAACCTGCAAATAAGCAGAGTGCACTCATTTAAGCTCTGAGAGTCTGTTTTATAGAAACAAATCTAAGAATACAGTTTTTGCAAGCTGGAACCCAGAGGCATGTACCCCTGTTTGAGATTTATTGGAGTCAATTGAGAGAAGGAAAGAAGCTCAAGGATCACTGCAATGTTGCTTCTCACTGGTAAGTATGTGTAGCTGAAACCAGGATACATTTTTAATGATGCAGCAGGCTGAGCTGAGTTTCTTTAACTAAGACTACTCAATGAATACAGGCTCTGAAAACTGTCTAGTGTGCCACAAATGCATTATTTACAGCAGCTTCTTCTTTACGCTTTTAATTTTAAATAGGCTTCACAGTATGATCTAAAAATGAGGAAAAGTTGTGCCCACCCATAAGGCTCATATGTCCCTGTGTGTGCACTTGTGTGTGCTCTCCTAGGACAGGAGGGGAAACTAGCCCCCTTACGGATCAGCCTCCAGTACCAGAACTGGCTTGGAAAGTGATCTTGCTGATCCAAATGCGCAGGGCAGATGGCAAGTGGACCTTGGGTCAGCAACGGCAGAAGAAATATTGTTGGAAAGATGTAGATTGATAGTCATGCAAATGTGATACCAGCAAAGGACAGATCTGTTTGAGGGGCAGAAGTGTCAACTCCATGTCAGGCCATCTGTGCTTTATGCAGCTTTCATGTCATTTATCCTTGCTGTGTAAAATCAATAGGTTACAATAGAACCAGGTTCTAGCTAGGAGGGACTCAGGCTTAAAACTGGCTAAGTGGCTTAAGATATGCTACCACCTTTATTCTAATGGAAGATGTTGGAACTGCTGTGAAGCTGAAACAGCTGCCCTCTCTGGGCTATAAAGGTTTCAGTGTGAGTAACCATGTTTTGTGGTGAACGGTGGAGTTTAACTGACCTTTTGATCCTATCTGGCTCTGGTTTTCTGAAAGGCCTTTTGCAGACGACAGGAGCCCTTGGAGGGAAAGCCAGAAAGAACTAAAAAACGAGCCATTTTGAAACACCTCACCTTAGCTAACTGCAGTCATAACAGGTATTTTGGGCATGGTTTTATGTTTCCCTCTGGGCATCAAATAACAATAGGAGGAAGGCTCTTCCAGTTGGGAAAATGTCAGAGAGCAAAGGGTTATAGCTGATCCTGCTCCAGTTTTGCAGCTGCAACCGGAACAGGAGCCTTTGCGGCTGTGTGTTCCTTTTCTTAGGAAGACAGAGATCTCCAATTACTCTCATCCAGTTGTCCAATTGAGCTACAAAACCAGTATATCTGGAGGGCACCAGGTTAGGGAAGAGCAGTTTAAAATATGAAAACGCAGCTATACATATTCAGATGTGTAAGGGTGGGTCTTTGCTCAACAGATCTTTGCTCCTCTGCCTACCAGCCCAGCCCTACCACCTTCCATGCACTGGAGGAAAAGTTTCTGAAGTGTGGCGCCTGCTAGATGTGCTTAGCCTTCCCACTTTGGGTAGTTCCCTAATTGTGCAGGTTTCCATACTGTACAGGGAGCCCCCAAATGTTAAGAAGCTTCCCGTCTTCAGATGTAAAAGAAAAAAAAAGAAGATTGGATTTGTGGAGTCTTATCTCTCTGAGATACCTTGTTGGACAGAGAAAACTTTCAAGAAAATTAGAGTGAATCATTCCCTTAGTCTTCTCTCTCCTCTCAAGGAAGAATCAGAGCTACTGGTTTCTCTCCATAAAAGGATGGATTCTAGTGACATCAGATCCCCTTACTGAAAGAAACAGAAAACTCTTATATAGCCCCTGAGGTTGCAGTGTAGGATGTGAACAGTCTTATGGCTTGTTTTTGTTTTTGTTGAAATCAAACTAAAACCCAAGTTGTTTAAAAAACACTGCAAGCCAAGGTGCAAAAATGATTCTGCAGCTGGGGCTGGAGCACAGGCACGTGAACTGCCAGGGCCTTGGAGACAATAGTGGATGAAAATGACAATGCTAATCTAACTAGCCTTTGCCAGTGCCTGGGAGATGCAGTGATGTCAAGTTGATAACCTGGAAAATAGACTTAGATTAAGAAATATCAATATAGTCATCCCTGCCTGACCCAAGCAGGGGGCCTAGTTGAAATGGACAGGATGTTCTTCAGGGAACTGACAGGTTCACATGGGTTGCTAAGTGGTCTATTTTATATCAGTCATAAGTGTTAGATAGATTAAATCACACAGACAGAATTGTCTCTTAAATAATACTAGAGAGATGAGAAGAGAATCAACCCTTAACACTTCAGTCTTTTTTGCTTCCTTTGATACTTCATTTATTTGTTTAACAATGTTGTATGGCAAATAATGACTGAAATGGCCAGACGTGGAAATAGAGATTGAGTGGACATATTCTGTCTCTAAACACATGATCTAAAGATAATGTCTTGACTGTGATTGAGAAGGAATTCTCCTTCTAAAGTTCAAATGCTACTCATTTATGTTATCCTTCATTTGTATCCTTAAGAGGAGTGTGAGACAGAAGTGAAAACTTAGTTTTAATTTTTTTTATCCTGCCTTTATTATTTTTATAAGTAACTCAAGGCAGCGAACATACCAAATACTCCTTCCTTTTTCTGTTTTCCCCACAACAACCACCCTGTGAGGTGGGTTGGGCTGAGAGAGAGCGACTGGCCCAAAGTCCCCCAGCTGGCTTTCATGCCCAAGGGAGGCCAAGAACTCACAGTCTCCTGGTGCCTTAACCACTAGACCAAACTGGCTTCCACAGAAGCAGAAAAATATTCAGCACAGCTTGTTTGGAAAGCATAAATCAGGTGACAGTCCTGGGAATTTTTTTTCTATTCAGCTTCATTTGCTTTGGGACTTCCAGAAACACAAGTTCATATCTGAGTATTTTATATCCTTTCAGGAATTGCAAATGCTATAATATTTCCACTTTGCAACCGCTTCTGTTTGCCCCAGCTGTGAACAACTGTGGCAGGAGGATCGACTGTATCTTATCTCAACCTTCTGTCCCCGCCCTGACAAGGAATATTTTTAAAGTATGGCTTTATCTTTTTTTCAGGGGGGCAGGCAGGGAGGCAGGACAGGATTGTGCTTTGCATATTCCTTTGTGGTGTGATCGTCATGCAAGATTCCACAGGGATTTACTACATAGTTCCTGCCTGTTGTGCTTCTTTGCCATGATATGTTTACTTTCTGTTTGTGGCACATTCTGTTGCCTGCAGGGAAACACAACATGTGCAGATGTACTAAGGACTCATTTCTCACTTATTTATGCATATATTTATAATCTATCTTTCCCCAACCTTGGAACTCAACACAAATTGAAATCATCCCAAGTGCAGACAGTGGTCAGGCCTATAGATCATCTCAGAAAGATGACTCTACACCGTGAGATGTAGTCCCTATCTTTCTCCTTTAACCTACCCAGTGTTGTGTTGAACCATTAGCAAAGTCATCCCTGAATCATTTTAGTTCCGGAACATGCAGTGCTTGGAATAGCTTATACAGCATTAAAGCCAATAGAAATGTTACTAAATTATGTAACTCCCACGGGATTGTAATTGTTCCCAAGTTCTACCAATAATACAGTTTACTCCCACTTTGAATGTTTTCATATATTTCTCTGATAATATCAAACTCTCCTGACAGATACATGTGTACGCTAGTACTCAAACAACTTACCCTAGCAAAATGGGAAAGAAACAACTTTATAAATACAGGAGCAGAGTGGGAAAAACCACATCATGGTAGCAACATGGACAGTATAGTCATAAGAATGATTTATTTGTCTTATATTAAGCTTTAGGTTGCTCTTACTAGCGGCTGCAGCAATATATAGGCTTTAGTAGGGAGGTAAATATCTTCTATTCCTTTTCCAATTTATATACGTAGGAGATGGCTTCCCTGGAATCCATCTCTTTGAATATACAACCAAGATTGGGGTGACAGAGTAAATGCATCTATTTTTCATAAAGGCCCCAGGATGTAGAAGATCGGTATGTTTCCTCCTAATTAAATTTGCTGTCAAAGCTAAAATAAGTCACAGGTTCGAGCTATGTTAATATATTTAATCCCATCTCCTCCAGCTATATTGTCCCTGAGATTTCGCACCCAGAAGTCATATGGCTCTTCAGAATGAAGATTTATTAACAAAAATAATTAGTACATAAGACATATACATACCAGATACATTTGGGAATTCCTGTTTTAGTTTCTGACTCATTTTAGTTTGTCTCTTCCTTTATTTTCAGCAGGGGAGGGAAACTGATATTGTACACTGTGAAAAAGAGGGATGAGTCTGCTAATATTACAGTTTGGAGGTATCAGGGACAGGAATATAATAAACCAAAAAATCAGGTTCTATTTTAAAAGACTTCTGATCTTCTTTACCCAGAGGAAAATTTGAGGTTACCTGGTATGATACACATACAAGGAAAGAAACAATTTTCCCGTAAGATATATTCATGGCTTTTTGATTTGTGTATCTTGCTGATATTAGCAACATTCCTTTTTTTGAAGTTCTACTGGAACTTGCATTATTTGGACTCCATGGAAAATGAGACAGCCATATCCTCCCTGATAAGAAACTATTTTATCTTTAAGTGTGTCTCAGATTAAATACTCTACCCAGCCTTAATGGTATTTAAATAAACTTGTTTTGAGGAAACAGAATCCGTCCACTTAATATGTGGACAATCCCATTTTGGTAATCAGCCAAACCAAGTCCAGAAGCTTTTCCTGCCCCACTGTATCCTCTTGATTCTTCTCCCTTCCTTCAGTATGAACTGAGAATCCTTGAACAATCCTCTTGTTTTATGAACCAGCATGGGGAAAACACAAAACTCTCCTGATGTAATTAACGATAGCGCAGACTGCCCACTAAGGGGTCTAATAGAAAATTCCACATTTCAAGGAACATAAGCACAGCAGGCGAAAGGGAGAAACCATTCCATCAGCCCTGAGCTGTTGAAAATGAAAGGGCAGCTGTAGTAGATAGTGCCAGCTCTGGAACTGTGTGACGAAGATTCCTTGAGCATCCAAAATGCCAGAACATACAAGGAAAAAAGGCTGACTGTGGAATTAATGGGAGGAAGAAAAAAGGCTCATCAGGATGCTGATGCTGAATAACTGAAATTAGAAGCAGCAACACTAAAGGCAGCCCGGAAATGCTCTGCTTGACCTAGAAATGCTTCATCCTTGTTTTAAATAGCTATAACGTTGATAAAACACTCTAAACAGAATCAAGGATTCACTCAATGGGCGCACACATTGTGCATGCCTTCCTGGACATGATTTATTAAATAAACCACAATTGGTTGAGTTCATACAACACACGAAGCCACACACACATTGGCTTATGAAGAATGACTAACTTTGCACAATATGCAGTCTAAATCAAGCAAACTACACAATGGTTTAGCCCAATATCTGAAGGCAGTCTCTAATGTCATTGATGAATGGAAAGAATGTGTCCTGGCACTGAAAACTGGTTCCAGACATAAGCACAGAAAGTCTTGTATGTCTGGGCAGTACATTTTGCTTTGTGGCTTGCCTAGCATTTGTAACTGTGATACCCCCAGGAAAATGATTCTTTTTGTTATGGATCTTAATTTCATCCATACCTGCCAGAGTTCTACAGAAATATGTGATCATAGTTGTCATGAATAACTGCTGAGATCTTGATGGGAGAGTGTATCAGGAAACTTTCATATACTTTCACAGTTCGTAGACCTTGATCATACAATAGTGATAGAGCAGCTTCTGCTGCCCCAATTATCCTCCAGATATTCCCAATCAGACTGCTGGGAGTTGTAGTGTCAACGTACCTGGAGGGGAAGGCTGTGTTATAGTTACTGCAGATCCAGATTAAGTCCCTAGTATCTCCAATTAAAAGACTTATTTATGTATTTCTAACATGTCAAAGATAAGCTTTCCCATAAAGGAAAACAGGGACAAATTGGCCCTGATATATAAGAACATTCTTCTCAGTTTCCCAATCTATCTGTAACTGCATTTCCATCTCCTGGGATCCTTGCTGGAAAAATCAGAACCATTTAGACTGGAATGGTGGCAGGAGAGGGGGAAAAAAAAGAATTAGGTCAGAAGGATACAGTTATCTGTATTTTTTTTCTCTCCCGCTTTTAGTGAAAGCGGCTGAATTTCAGTGTCTTGGCTTGGTTCTTGCCTGTTTCTTTGTGTCAAGAGTTGTGCAGTATTTTTTTTTTTTTTTTTGTCTGTGCTCAGTCATTACTGACCCTGCAGTGACTGCCTGGACGAATCCTTGCAGTTTTCAAGGCAATTGTTTTTCGGAAGTGGTTTGCCAGAGCCTCCTTCCTAGAGCATAGCCCAGCTGGCGAGCGCAGGAGGCGGGGTTTCCGTTGCTTCGCGCCCTTTTCGGGCGAGCGCGGTTTCGCGCTTACCGGCAACTGGTCCCGTCTCTCTGTGCAAGGCGCTGCCACCATTTTTCCTCCCACCGGAGTGAGAGTCCCCATTTATCTACTCACGTGAGTTTTCGACCTGTTGGGTTGACAGGAGCTGGGGAGGAAACAGGAGCTCACCCTGTTAATGCGAAGGCTGGACTCGAACCGCCGAAGCGTCAGCCATTTCTGGCCGGCAACTTTCACACAGGTTTATACTGTATAAAACAGTATAAAAAAAGCTACAACTGTGGAAAAAAATCAATAGGAGATATTTCTTTCTCGTAATACATGTGTGCATGGATGTGTGAGCTGATGGCAAATTCAGATGGTAAAAATGGTGGACTCTAGGTGAATACAGTGAAAAAATACCTATTTGCACAGTGCATTAAACATTTCATTCCTATGGAATGTGATAACTTCTTCCAAAATTCCTTTTTTAAAAGGGAATTGGGTAAATTGGTTGTATTAGCTACCAAAACACAAGAGAACCTCCATGATCAAATGCAGTATACTTCTGAGTATGAGACGCTAGAAACAACCGGCCATAATGTTCATGTTACACTGGTGAGCTTTCAAAGGCATCTGGCTGATCAACCTACTGGTGAAAACATAATTTTGGCTTTACCCATGACAGCAGTTCTTACGTTTACATTCTAACGTATCATACTGTAACTGCTCCCTACGCAGAGGCTGCATATGTCCTCATCGCTGCTATCATCTGACAGTTCCAAAGCAAATTGTGTGCCTCAGTTACCCCCAACTGAAATACTGCCCTGGCTCACAATGGAGAATGAATTTGCAAAGTGAGGCATAGCCAAGCCAGTGACTGCATAAATGTGGTTATTGAAAAAGCAATGGTTTTAGTTTAGGGGGCCATTTTGCACATTGATTTAGGCAGCATTCCAGCCAATAAGATTACTTTCTTCTCCTCACTCCACCCCCATTTGAGGCTTGTGCATTTAACCCCAAGCTGTAGAATGTGTCCTATAGTTCTAAGGCCATACGATTTCTCCAAGGTATTGTATGTGTGCGTGTGTGTGTGTGGGGGGGGAGATATACTTGTATGTGCACAAATTTTACAGAGAGATAAGGACACAGCTTGTTATTTCCTTCTTCATGCATGCATGAAAGAAGGTGGTGGACTAATCATGCACTCTCCCAGCCTTTCGCAGCTTGGACAGGTCCTCATATGTGTTGGAACTACATCTTCCAGAATGGACGACAGGTGGTGGACAACATTAGCCTAATTTATTTTATTTAATGAACTGAGGATCTCACTATTAGTTCCCAGATCAGGTCAGGATCTATGAACAAGCTATTGAGAACATTGAAACAGATCTCTACACTGCTTGCAGAGAGCTGTGTTTCAAGCTAATCTAGTAGGAACAAAGTTGACTTTGGATGATGTTGAAAAAGCTAAGGAGAGTTGGACCTAGTTAGCACTTGGATGGAGATGCTCAGAAATCCCAAGGTTGTAAAATTGGAAAAACTTTCATGAGGAGGGCAATGGGAAGCTAATTTCACACTGTTGCCAAGAAACCAGCATGTACATGTCCATATAGCCATCAGGAATTGCTAGGAGACTTTACCTAGAGCAACCATGTGCAAGATTATTGGGATGAAAGTATCTGTCTGAATGGGCCCAAAATCCAAAATTTGAGATTTTTTTTTTTTTTTTTTTGGTCAGCTTTTACCAAGCGAGAGGGAGTCCCTGCCCTTAGGTTGAGGAGATACAGCTGCCTATTTCTGTTGTGGGTGCATCGTCACAAATTTCAGTTATCCCCTAATGAAAGTGCAGAGAAGATATTATGTCCTCTCTCGAGAACATGCTATGTTCTTGGCTGTTCTTTTGTTGTATTG
The DNA here is from genome assembly GCA_030867105.1 of Liasis olivaceus. NCBI lineage: Eukaryota > Metazoa > Chordata > Lepidosauria > Squamata > Pythonidae > Liasis > Liasis olivaceus. Next base: position 43,492,860 of record CM061348.1, on the reverse strand, counting down.
ATTTTTGTTGTTTTGGTTTTTTTTAAGCATATCTTTGTATTTTATTTTGGAAACTCTATTTAGTGTTATTTGGGAGCTCAAACATCCAACAAACTTTCATGATAAAAATGTATAGAAAAGAATACTTGATTGGAAACAAAACATATTAATGGGATGTTCCTATTAGAAGGACTGACTCTGCAATTCTCTCTATTCGTGTGCACACATATGCAAGAGACGTCTGGGCAGTGCCAACAGGGAGGCATTACAAGGATGTGGAGGAACAATTGCCCACCATCTTTCTTTGGCCAGAGTTTCAAACAAAGCATTCTTTACAATACTGCTTAGAAAAGCATAAGCAGTTCCTGCTGACTCTTAAAAGGGGAAGAGGGGAAATAGCATCATGCACTTCGATGAACCTTGATGCGTGTACGTTACTTTCGTTGCAGCCAAAATGAAGGTACAAGGGTGGGTATCCTTTTTTTAAAGTATTCATACAAGGCAGTGCCACAAAAAGTTGTTTAGAACAAAAATAAAGGCACTGTAGTGCTGAGAAAAGAGATCTGCTTGATCCAGAAGATGACCTGTATCTTTAGTAGAGGGGTTCACTGTGTCTGGCAGACCCCTTGGCTTACATTAAGATCTCCAATAATTTGAATCCGATGCAGACTTCCCTGTATCATAAAGCATGACCAAGCCCTGAATTGTTCTAATTCTTCAGAGCACTTCCATTTCTTTTAAAAAATATATTTGGAAAATTTCTTTCAAACAAATGAAGCTTGATTTTTGAATGATCAGAACAGAGTCTCAGTTGAATGGAGATACGGCAACTGCCTTTTTCTAACACAGAACGCAGGTTTCAACACATAAGTAGATGAGCAAAATCACCCTCCCACTCCTAATATTCCAGCTAGAAGCAAACAGGAATGTTGAAATGGATATTGCCTTCATTTGGGGCTTTCTTTTATGCCAACCTTCTTGGGTATATGGAAGAGCTGGACCATAACTGATTATATTGATCTGAAATGCCTCAAATCAATGAAAAAACAATGAAAATGAATGAAAAGGGATTGAAGAATCTCACGTCAGCTTGAAAACTGGTAAATGGGCAGATTTTAAAGAAACATAATGGAACACATTTAGAATCCACATAGACCTCTGTCAAAAGCCATTATTACAATTCAAGGTATAGTCAGGTACAGAAAGTCAAAATTTTCCTATAGCATACAAGATTCTAAGACTTGGAGGAAGTTTAATAGGAATGGACAGGTAGCAGAAAAGGAGCAAAATTTTCCTATAGCATACAAGATTCTAAGACTTGGAGGAAGTTTAATAGGAATGGACAGGTAGCAGAAAAGGAGCATTCCCCAACTGTTGCTCTCCAGATGAAATTTTAAATTAAATTCCCCTAGAAATCAGGAGACTGTGAGTTCTAGGCCTCCCTTAGGCATAAAAGCCAGCCAGGGTCCACTACTAGAGGCCTGGGAGTTTGAGGGTTCTGCGCAGTATCTTAGCTGTTCCTAGCACTGCAATCTTCTGGACAGAGAGCTCTGATATTGTTCCTGGGATCTGTTGGAGCCACTCTCCCAGCTTAGGAGTCACGGCCCCGAGTGCTCCTACCACCACTGGGACCACTTTGGCCTTTACTTTCCACATCCTCTCGATTTCCTCCTTCAGGCCCTGGTACTTCTCCAGCTTCTCATGCTCCTTCTTCCTGATGTTGCTGTCACTTGGCACTGCTACATCTATCACTACCACTGTCTTCTGGTACTGTCTACTACCACGATGTCTGGTTGATTAGCCAGTACCTGCCTGTCCGTCTGGATCTGGAAGTCCCACAGGATCTTAGCCCTGTTATTCTCCACGACCTTCTGTGGAATCTCCCATCTGGACTTGGGGGGCTCTAGCCCATACACTGTGCAGATGTTCCTGTACACAATGCCAGCTACTTGGTTGTGCCGTTCAGTGTATGCTGTTCCTGCCTGCATCTTACACCCTGCCACTATGTGTTGGACTGTCTCTGAGGCCTCTTTGCACAATCTGCACCTTGGGTCCTGTCTAGTGTGGTAGACCCCTGCTTCTATGGATCTGGTGCTTAGTGCCTGTTCTTGTGCTGCTATGATCAGTGCCTCAGTGCTGTCTTTTAGTCCGGCCCTTTCCAGCCACTGATAGGATTTGCCAATGTCAGCCACCTCAGCTATCTGTCGATGGTACATCCCATGCAGGGGCTTGTCTTGCCACGGTATTTCCTCCGCTTGAACTTCCTCCCATGTCAGCTGCTGCCTGAGGCATTCTCTCAGCAGCTCATCTTTGGGTGCCATCTTACTGATGTACTACTGGATACTCCGGGTTTTGTCCAGGACAGTGGCTTTGACACTCATCAGACCCCGCCCACCCTCTTTGCGCCTGGTGTACAGTCTCTGGGTGTTGGACTTGGGGTGGAAACCTCCATACATTGTGAGGAGCTTCTGGATCTGGCTTCCGGCTCTTTATATATATAAAAGGTGGAATAAAATAATAATAATAAGTACTTTAGGTGCAATCCCAAAACATATGGAGCATCACTTGAAGACCATCAGCATTGACAAAATCACTATCAGTCCATTGCAAAAGGCAGCTTTACTTGGAACAGTTTATATCCTGCAACGATATCTTTAACACCATCAAGCAACCACATCTGCCTATCCCAGGTCCTTGGGAAGGACTTGATAGGTGGATAAAAATGCCAAATCCAGTCTAAACATCTGGCTGACTGTGCGACCAACCATAATCATCATCATCATCATCGACTATGCTGGCCTATAAGAAAGACCAAATAAAGAATAGAAAAGAGACATGGCAAGGCAAAGCATTACATGGCCAGTACACAAAAAACTAGCAGGCAAAGCAGATAACAAGAAGACCTGGCAATGGCTAAGAGCAGGAAAGTTGAAGAAAGAGACAGAGGGGCTAATTCTGGCTGCACAAGACCAAGCCTTAAGAATGAATGCATACAAAGCCAGAATTGAGAAGACAGCAACAGACAGCAAATGCCACCTCTGCAAAGAAGCTGAAGAAACAGTGGACCACCTAGTTAGCTGCTTGCAAGAAGATCACAGACTGACTATAAACAACAGCATGACAAAGTAGCAACAATAGTGCATTGGAATATCTGCAAGAAATACCATTTGCCTGCAAGCAGGAACTGGTGGGACTACAAAAGAGATCAAGTAATAGAAAATGAAGACGCTAAAGTGCTCTGGGACTTTAGAATTCAAACAGACAAGCACGTGCCACACAGCATCCAGACTTAACACCTGTTGATAAGAAAGACAAAGAAGTCTGGATAGTGGATATTGCAATACCTGGAGAAAGCAGAAGAGAAGAGCTAGAACTGGAGAAATGATATGGGTATGTCCAAGGAATCATGTGAGATCAACTCGAAGGAAAGTGCACTTTAATGGAAGAGATGTGGTGGGAATCACAGGCCTTTTATTTCAGAAAACCGCACTAGAGTAAGGGCTCATCTATTGCTAGGACCCTCATATCTTGAGTGTTCAGCTTAATTCTTAAGCAGCCCTTATGGAAGGCAAGTCGTATCTGGAACGGAAAAGAGTCTTGATGGTAACAACCATTTCCCACACACTCAACCTGAATGGAATTTTCCAGTCTGAATATTTGCTGATCTTTAGTGGCTGGTTGCCTCGGTTTCTAATCCTCTCTTGAATGTACTTTCTGAAAGCAAATAATTCCTTGACCAGGCGTGGCAGAAGGGAGGATCTGAAGCTAGAACATATCTGGAATTCCCAGATGGGTTTTCAAGCTTGGTCACCAAAAGACATGAGCGTGTGTTCATGTAACACTCCGGACAAGGATGACTAAGCAACATGCAACAGTTACATATTAAATAGAATAGTCATATAGAATCTGATTGCCCTATATTCTTCCAGAATTCCTTTTTTCCCTTCATAGCTTCACAGGCAATAATATTTTAATAGCATAATGAAGTTTATTCTGAACAAAGACAGCATCTTTGAATAGATGCCACATTCAGTGCCTGCTATGGATTTGGAGGGGGACTTAGTACAGATACTGTCACTGCTCCTCTTCCTCTTTGCAATTGGGGAGAGTGCGGAATAAGAGAAGGATGCTGTTCCTTTGAACTCTTTTCACTGTCTGCAGGCTTAGGAAGATAAGATGAAGGAGTAGTAGGCCCAGGAGCTTCAGGAGAATGATGAGTGGGACCTTACATGCAGTGCTGGAATAGCAACTCTAAGGAATCCCACTAAGAATTAATTTGTCCCTGGGTATTCCTCCCCAAAAACCAAAGTTCACCCAAGAATCACACCTAATTAGAGCCCTGTATTCATGTTGCATGGCAACTAAATGCTAATTTTTATTGTTCATTCCAAAGTAAATTGTTTGATGGATTTTCTTATCTAGCAAAACCACATAATGGTACTCTGGTTACCAAGCCATGGATGCTACCCCTGGAGCCCTATTTTGAAGTTATTTATTTATTCAATTTGACGCCACCCAACTCCAGATGACTATGAGCAGGTCACAATACATCAAAATAATATAAAAGCAATATAACAAAGGCAAGCAAACAACAGAACCAGACTTGGACAAAGGAAAGGAAGGAAGAGCAAAATGTCAAACCCCAAAGCATCCCGCCAACCACTGGCATTCTACAAAGGGGTCACCATCTACCTTGGCTCAGGGCCTGGGAGAACAGTCTTTGTGGCTCTTCAGAATGCCAACAGAGTGGGAGCCATCCAGATCGCAGGGGGAATCTCATTCCAGAGGACATGGGCTAAGACAAAGAAGGCATGTCTCCCGGTCCTGACAGGTGGCGTTGCTCAGCTGAAGAAACCTGGAGCACACCAATCCTGTCAGTATGAATTGGCTGGGCAAACACCAGAGGAGACAGGTGGTCCCTCAAATATGCCATGTAGGACTTTATAGGTCATTACCAGTACCTTGAATCTGTAGCAGGCATACGGAATGACCTTGAAGGACAGTAGGAAGAGCTGCCACCAAGGCAATGGTCAGATAAGAGGGGCTTAAGCTGAGGCCAAGAAAATAATATGAGAAAACGCCTCAGACAAGCCCTTCCCTAGTTCACATGAAGATAAAGTGAAGGAGGGGGAAGCACATTTAGACTTGTAAGAATCTGCTACAATAAAAGTAAACCTGGCCTATATGGCATTGGTTTCTTAGTCTGGTCTACCTTGTTGGGCTGTCAGAATTGCACCTGGAAGCAAACTGGTAACCGGTAAATATCTGCATGTATGCTGAGATTACTTAGACTTAGATTTAGGTCTGTCAGTACTGTACGTCTTTGGGCAATGATTGCTATGCAATTATTTCAATCAGATCTTGTGGAATTGGATGCTTTGTCTCAGTATCAGTGAACAATTTTTACAAGATTGGATTGCTAGCCCAGTCCCCAACCTTCCTCCTTTATCATCTGAACTTCGGACTGGCAATGGCAATGGCAGAGATGCAATGAGAAAATGACGGCATCACAAAATCTTAGTGAGAGAATGAGGCTCCTTGGTAATGACAGTTTGGAGCTCATCCTCTCCCTGGAAGCAGGGAGACAATCAGAACCTACCATACATGGCTGCCCACCTCCTTACCCTCCTGTGGACTCCCCTGAATCATTGCATACTCCCTTCTCCCTTTCCAATTCCTGCCATGCTGCTGCCCATAATGTTCACTTCTACCACTGGCTCCCATCTCACTTCACTGCTCCTCCATTTCCACTTCCTATTGTATGATCTACAATAAAGGGAACTATCAACAAATGTATGATCTAGTGAGGTTCATATATCACCCTAACCCATGACTTGCTTAATGATGTTTTGTTAAATAATCCGCCATACACTTGGTTCATGTATCATGCTATGCAATAAACTATGGTTTATCAGCCACAATGGCTGGTTAATACAACTATGTCAAATATAAAGAAACCACACTATGGATTAATACAGCATGTGATCTCAGCCACTGCACTGCTCCATTGCTTTTGATTTACTGAAACTCTTTTGCTCTGAACCAAGTATCATTTGCCAAGTTCTAAGGTCACTGAATTCAGTTTGCTTAACCAGACTGCCTGTTAACGCTTGGCAAGTGCCCAGTGATGCCACCCCAGGTGACCAGCTCACATCCCATTAAAACATTGTATCAGTTAGTTTGCCTTGTCTTTTTGCCTGAAACTACTTCCTGTCTTCTGAAATGCCACAATACAATATTACCCACAAGGCAATATTTGTATGTTATCTTCTCTGGTGGTGAAGTTGATAAACAGTACAGGCAGTCCTCACTTAACAACCATTCATTTAGTGACCATTTGAAGTTACAACGATGCTGAACAAAGGGACTTACAACCGGTCCTTGCACTTACAACCATCACAGCATCCCTGCGGTCACGTGATTGCGATCTGGGTGCTTGGCAACCAGCTCGCACTTACAATGGTTGCAGTGTCCTGGGATCACATGATCGCCATTTGCGACCTTCCCAGCTGGCTTCCAGCAAGCAAAACCAATGGGGAACCACATGATTTGCTTAACAACTGTGTCATTCACTTAACAGCTGTGGTGATTCGCTTAATGACCACTGCAAAAAAGGTCGTAAAATTGGGCACGACTTGCTTAACAACTGCCTCGCTTAACAACAAATTTTCCAGTCCCTATTGGGGTTGTTAAGCAAGGGCTACCTGTACAATCCTACTTGTGCATATATATAGAAGGAAACCTCTGTGGGTTTGTTGGAGTGTGTGGATGCAACGGAATGTTTATTCTGTGACGCTTGGCTTTATACCACAATAGGTCTGATCAACAACATACCCTGTTTGGTTTATCCAGCTTTGCTAAGTATCATAGTGAATCAAGGCCTCAATTCACCCCATTCTTCCAACAGTCTGTTTGCAAGTCTCATGGCCAGGATGCAGCTCTTCCTCATCTACATCTTCCTTCTGGGTTTGCAATTGGATGGATAGCTGAGGGTCTACAGCTGTTGACTTAAAAAAACAACAACACAGAGTCAGATTCTGGCCCCTGGCTTTCAGGTCTTTATGAATGCAGCTTTCCTTTGCTGCCCCATTCTGCATATTGACTTTGAAAGAAGACATTGGTCAGAACAGTTGCCCAGAGAAAGGCTTTGGACTGCTGTTAACATTCCTCCCCCACTGATGTTGGCATCACCAAAGCTTGTCAGGGCATCCCATAGTTACAAATAGCCTTTTGTATTCTCGCTAGAAACTGTGAACTGCAACTGATGGCTGGGATATAGCTACAATAAAATAAACCATCCTACCTGTATTCTCCCACACCTTTTCTAATTCTACCTTCCCACCTTTTACTGAGGATATAGTTGCAGATCCCTCCTATTGCACTTGAACTGCTTTCCAGAGTCAAACGCCTGATTGTACAAACTGCTTGAGAAACAATCAACTTTATGAGAATCACAGTGCCTTTTGCCTGAGAATGTTTAAGCACAACCATCACTTCATCTTCCCTACATTTACTTCCCTTGCCTGGCCCTCACCCTTCTACCATGTGCACACACACATACACACATACACACACTACATTGTTTTTGATGCCTGGAGCGGTGGGGGCGAGGGGGAAGGTTACCCACTCAGAGGTCATGCCCAGCGTGGGAAGCACTTGTTAAATTATGCCTATGAGACCGCCTGGTAACCAGAGAATGAGGCCAAGGTGTCTCTCTTTAACAGACTCAGAAAGTTGAATTTATAAAGGGTGGAAAGGAATTGCTAAAATCTTTCCCTTCCTTCTCTGTCATACATTTTAAGAGCTTTCTCTTTCACAGGAATTCCCCCAAGAGACTAAACCAGAAGCCTCTTTCGACATGAATACCTGACAAGTTTTTAATGTGAAAAGTATTCACTAAATTTAGCCTTTGGAAATGAAACGGGAGGGGGAGAAAAGAAAAATAATGAGTGATGGAAAGGTAACCTAATGCTATTTTTTTTTTAGTTGGAATTGGTTCATTTGTTTTTTTCTCCTCTGTCTTAAAAGCTTTTAAGGGTAGGCGCCGTAATCTATACACAAACAAGCAATGCGCCCAAAGACAAAGCAAGAAAGAAGAGGCATGCACACTCGCCTGAAAGGAGAACATGTTCCATCAGGGCTCTTCAGTGCTGCTACAGTCAGGCAGGTATTACATTCTGCCTCTTCAGGCTGATGCACTATAGGGAGGGTAGGGGACCAGGACTTTCACTTAGGATGACTGTATCTGCTGAATTGCCGGGAATTTGGCCCGGGTTCCAAGCGGCGCCAGGTTTTCTTGCAAGCTTCGACAGATCTCTCAGACTTTTAAGCAGCTGCTGTGTGTGTGTGTGTGTGTGTGTGTGCATGCACGCATGGGCACATTTAGAGGTTGAATTGTGATTTCACCCTTTAAATCTGCGTGCGAGTCTATTAGGACAGAGGTGTCATTTTAGGTTTCTGTAAGAGAGAAAAAAATTCAGTGGTTGCCTCCTCTCTCTCTTGTATTTCACAGATGAAAAGAGAGGGGTGCGTGTGCACCCCCATATATTCCTACAATTGTTGCTTAGAACTATAATTGCACTCTCTCCTTAACTTACATACTGGGGAAATATATTTTCTATTGTCATTTGTGGGGGGGGGGGGCTGCAATGCTTGTCCTTTTGGCTCCTTCTGTAAGCACATCAGTAAATTGAGCATGACCATTTTCTCCTTTAAAAGAAGGATCTTTACTCATTTAGCAGTTACTTCTAAATGTACTCAGTCCTGTACATAACAGAAGTACAGAAGTAAGCCCAATTTACTTTAGCAGTTGGGCTTACTTCTGCACTTCTGTTATGTACAGGACTGAATCCCCGAGTTGTTTAATCTGGTTCTGTTGATCACAGCTGCAACTCAAACATGTTTAGAAATGTTTGTTATCTTGATAAGCAGGTATGGGGTGTGGGGTGAAAGAGAAATAAATAGTCTTAGCAAGATATACAGTTATATTCTTGAAGGTGATTTAGAGTTAAAGGCTGCAGATACACTTCTTCATATTTTCCAGCAGGTTTAGAAAATTTAGTCTGCAAACCTGGATGGTGACTACTATCTGGTCCTGACACTAGATAGTCCAGTGATCTAACTAGCTATATAAACAATAGTGGCATTATAAAGCATTTTAAGCAAGGGGGCTTTTGCCTTTGACATGCATATCTCTAGTCTATATGACCACTGCATTGCTAATGTGACAGTGATACCATCTGAAAACAAAGCAGCAAGGAAAACACGTAAATGAGCCTTTCCCAAGTTTGGTGTTGGCCTGCAACTCCCATTGCTTCCTGCTAGCATTGCCTTTGGTTGATACTGGTGCTCACACTAGGAGAGCAACTTCTGATATAGAATTAGAGAGCTCTCGAGAAATACGCATCTGACTTGTTGGGTAATAGGAGGGGCAACCTCCCCCAGGCCCCAAAACTCTCCTGAGTTAAGAGGTAAAAACTGGAGCTATTTCCTAAAATCGGTGGCTATGCATTTGTTTGATTGTTGTGCTAATGAATGGTGATTGTGATAGCTAAAACCAGCTTTTGCTGTTGTTAGGGGGCTTCTTTTTTGCTTCCCTTGAATGCATAATTCTCTTTTCATCCTGATCTATCTGCGCCCCTCCTTTGCTATTTTACAATCACATTTGCAGCAGGAAGGGTTGGTATAACCCTGAACTATAGATTTCATAAATATCTTTAATTAAAGGTGGTATTTGACAATAACTGTTTTTATTGGATGTTCCTCTTAACCTCAGAAAATTTGGGCATCTGGTGTGCAGACAAAGAAAAGAAAATATGCCCCATGTTCTCATGGCAAAATGGGCCAATGTGGGATGTGCTGTTAGCTGTTTGGTCCCTCAGTCAATCAATCAGTCAGTCAAATAAGAGAAAAAGCAGAACTGATCCTGAAGCCTCTTGCACACATTTTTAATGGCTACCAACTATTTTCCTAGATCCTTGTAATACATCAAGAACATCAACCTCCTGTACTGTAACCAGGATGCTTATAGGGCATTGTTCAGTTCCACTGTTGCAAATTATTTTATTGCAATCCCTTATTTATTCAGAAACCCTACTGCATTTAACTAAGCTTTCTCTGTCTTTGTGCTCACATAACCTACTAAGCCATAGTTTAATTGATTATGTGCCATCAAGTTGGACCCGACATTTAGTGACCACATAGACAGATTTTCTCCAGGAATAGCTTGCTTACCCTAGTGGCTATTGAATAAACCATGTGCTCATTATGACTTAGCATATTAGCGTATTATGTCAGCTCAATTGTTGTGCTTGGGTTTGAAGCTACAAATAGCACTGATTTTAGTGGTTCTTAGGGACCAGCATGCTCTTGGCATCCACAGGGGAAAAGCTGTTTAAGAGGGTGATTATGAATGGAAGAGGAGCAAACAGGTGAAGATTAAAGTCTTCCCCCCTCCAGCACCCCCAGTCTTTCACTGCTATTTCCCCACTCCAAATTCCTTTTCTTTTTCTTTTTGAAGTGACAGAACTCTATTACACGCAGATGTATGACATGTAGCGTATTACCTCTGACATTCTTAACTTCTCCTTGAATATTTAACTTTTGGAAAGGAGTGTGTGTTGCCGCAACAGAATCCTACAAACCCTTGCTGCTGCTACTGATTGTATGGCTGCAGCAGAGATCCTCCTCCCTTCCTCCCCTGCTTCCAAGAGGAGATAAACCTTGTAATGCCAGTGTGCGGACTAATAAGCAGAGATAGAGGCAAATTAATTTCCCTCAGCAGATGAAACAGAACTGGGAAGGCCAAGAGGAAAAGGCACAACTGACCGACTGAAGAAGGACTGAATGCCCACCAATAGAAACAACATTATTTCTGAACTGACAAGAAGAGGGGAAGAAAGAGGAGACGGAGGAAAGAACAGAGGTGATAAAAGTGGCCAGCACAGAATGCACTTTTAAAAGAGAAATAATAAACTGAAACTGGTAATTAATCTTTTTTAATGGCATTTATGATTTTTTCCTTTCTTACAATTTTATCTCCACATTAAGTGACGGTAGTGCTGCTGAAAGATTGTCAACTGACAGCTCTGAAGCATAAAAGCTCCATGTCCATTTGCCAAACAGACAAGAGTGAGCAGCTGAAAGCCATGTTTCTCTCTTCTCCCTATGCCCAGTATAGAAACTTTTGGGCTGAGGGCATAGAATGGCAGCTGCTTAAGCTGACAATACAAACTTTGGGCTGGATCTGTTGAGAAGGAGTTCCTGTTGAGAAGGATCTGTTGAGAAACCACCAGACACCTTTATGAAGATTTGGAAAGAGCTGTATAGCATGTTTGTCACCACCAAAGTAGGCTGGTGGCTTAGCTTCCATTTCACACTCACACCCACATTTTATAAGAAGAAAAAAAAAATCCAAGACGCTCAAGATGCTACTCAGAGCATTCCCCATTTGTGATACAATGCTGTAAAGTATGTTAGGCTGAGAAACAGATGCCCACGGGACATCACAGTTAAATGGAGATTTGAACCCAAGCATCTCTGACCCCATCGGCCATTCTTATGGAGGCTGAATGAGCTTAACCAGAGTGCTTATTGGATTTTGTGAAGCCAACTGGTGATCTTAAGGATAAGCAGTATCCTAATATCTTAAAATATGCATAGAAAGCTGTTACAGAATGTGAACACATGTAGAAAGGCTAATCTTGTCAGCAGCACCTTAAGAACCAAAGTCTCAGATATAAGTCTAATTGCCACAAGAAAAACAAAACAAAACAAAACAGAGAAAATAACAGATAATGGAGATGACAGTGCAGGTCAGAACTAGTATGAGCAGCTGCATTTTTCTTTTTAAACATTTAGACGGACAGACATTTAATACAGCGTTGTAGTTAATTAATTAATCTCCCTACCCTGGAGGGCAATGGCCACATGGGTACTGCAGAGCAACTGCAGTAGATCTTCCCCAAAAGCCTGGCCCAGATGACTGGGAATTATGGAATAGAAGCTGTGGCCACCCTCTTAATTGTTTTTTACGCGCCCCCCCCCCCCAATAATACTTCAAAATACCTGAAGACCATGTAATTGGGGCAACTCTGAGACAAATCTCCTGCTATTCCAATGGATGGTTTTTACTTGACTGCTTTTCAGTGAAGAAGCTGGAGTGAAATGTGATCATCTACAAATAAGGTTTTTTTGGCATCGGCATCTGTTGGCATCAAGTGGAGAGTTAAACAACCTGATCGCTCATCATCTAATAACACTCGAGTGACTCTCAGGTTCAGTAAGTTCCCAACATTCCTTAGTCATTTTATAAAATCCTAGCTGTTGAATGTAAATTCTTGGGAGAAATCTTTCCTTCTGAACTGTTGAGGGGAGGGGGATATAAAATTCAGAATGCTTTTGAGGCAGTAGGTAGATTTCTTTGTCATTTTTAGAATATTAAAATTCACGGTGTAGAGTTATAACAAGGCAACGTGCATGATAAACCTTCCATACTTTAACTTGCTCATATTAATTGCCAGAAATAGCGTCTCTGTAATAAAAGACCCTTTCCCTATCTGTTCCAATTTGGGCAGATCACTTCAGCTCAGCCTCACAGTCTTTTCAAGCAGCCCACTGGCGTGTGGTAAAGGAATTTGGACATTCACCCCAGGAGGAGATGACTTCTAAAGGTTACACAGAGGTGGGAACCACTTGTAGCACAGAGGCAGGATATAATGTCCGCCACTTTCCATGTTTTTAGGTGAATATATATTTTAGGTTCCTGACTTCACAGTGGATTAGTACCTAGCCAAACTGGTGCCTTTTATATATGTTGAACATTAACTTCCATAATGCACAGCAAGCTGGTTGGTAACTAAAGAATCTTTCCAGCATATCTAGAAGGCACCAGATTGGAGAAGATGGAGGTATTTTGATATGTTCACGAATATGATTTGTGTTGTGGATATGCTGCATTACTTAGGGCAGCATTACAAGTTGCTCTCACACTAGTTGGAGGCTTTTTTCTGAGTGTACGCTGCCCTCCTTTGTATATATGTGCATAAAGTGCAATACAATACTTACCTTTAACGTATTTTCCTAGTTTGGTGCCAGTGAAAAGCTTCCGACTCCTACCTGTTGTTGGTGCTGTAAGCTTGCATAGAAAGAAATTATTCTGTATTGATGGAAAATATGAACATTAAAAGAAACACTTTGTATTTTTGAAATATCAGAACTTGCAAGATTAATTGCTTCTCTTTGACCCTTGCTCTTCTGTGTCCTGGTTCTAAAGAGAAGTAAGTCCCATTTCAACAGAATTTGCTTCCCAGGAAGTACACTTTGGATCTCAGCCTAGCTCAGCTTTATAAAAATCAATGGGAGATGGCCTGCATCGTAAGTTAGTGATTTATTGGGGGGGGGGGGGGGGGGGAGAAGAGAAGCCCAGGTGTATCATGTTGTAAAGAATGGCTGTTGGGGGAGGCTGGAATGTAGGTTCTCTGTCTAAGGTTGGACGGATTTGATATAATGGCTGCACTGATTGTGAAAGTTTAAGGTTTGTTTTTTTGACAAAACCAGGCCATAACTGCTCTGAGAAATGAAATCAACTGCAATTCTGTACACACAGAATACATGTGCTTGGGACATAATTGGCATTGGACTCAGTATGATTTGCTTCTTAGTTAAACATGCACAGAATTATACTGTACGCTATCATAACTAATTGCTGCTTTTAACAGATTGTTCTCTTAGTCTGCATTTGATTTGATTTATATGGATACCAGATTTTTATTTCTGTTTTTATTATATGCCACACAGAGAGCTATTAGATAACAACCAACTAATAAATCTTAGAAATAAATAAATAAAATTAAACAAATGTAATTCCTATAGTAAGCATATTTTCAAGGGAATTCATCACTCTGAGCATCATTAATGTGGAATAAAACACAGAAAAGAGCCATTTTTAAAATTGGTTCTGTATTGAGTGAAAAAGCCTTTTCATTCCATTCTAAATTTTATGCATCACTTATTTAAAAAACAAGAGCAACGGCCTTTTCTTTGGTTGCCTTCTGATCAGCCTTACCTAAAAGTTTAGGTGCATGAAATTCAATGGGATTTATTTACAAGTGGTTCTATTTCGCCTCCTTTTAGAAGTGTTTAAAACGGGCGTTCCGTCCCGCCGCTTCTTACTAAGGAACGACTGGAAAGTGGCATTAAGAGCCAGACTGTCCGTCCTAAATGCGATCTGTGCTCGTTCTGAATTTTCCTGCTGCCGCCCACCCCCCAGCAAGCCGCCCCTCCGGTTCTTTTAACTCAGCGAGCGTTACCGCTTTAAGGGATACGATGGCGGCATTGCCTTTTTAAGAAGGCGCCAGCCTCTTGTGGCATCTGGGCCTCCCTTCTCCTGTTCTTCATTCTCTTCTCTCCTCCTCTTGTGTGCGGGTACGCACAGGTCCGAACGCCCTCTAGAGGGGAAAGCGAGAAGAGCTGACTAGCAGCAGCCCTTTGAATGCGTGTCTCAGTCTGTCTCCCTGGGAAGTCAGATCGGGGCTGGAGTTCCGCTGGAACCCCGCGCTGCATTCCATTCCATTCATGCTGGGCAGCGGCGGCCGCGGCAGCAGCGACACGATCGAGGCTCCGAGCCCCGAGTTCCAGCGGGGGGCTCTTTGGTGTGGAATGTAATGATGGCTGGCACGTTCGAAACAAGCGCCGAGGCAAACTGTAAGTCACACCATCGAACTTTCCTCTTTCAGCTCTCCCACGGTGCCGATTTTTAATATTTGGAGGGGTGTGTGTGTGTGTGTACAGTTTTGTGTGGAGGGGAAAGGTGGTTGCAAAGGGAGGGTGAGCGCATCGCAGTGTATTTCCCCAGCTTGGCTCCGTAATAGTTGCACCCCGTACGAGGGGCGACTCATTCACCCACAGCTACGGTGAGAGCGAGGCACACGCAGCCGGGGGATTGCGAAGCTTTCTTCGCTCGGGGGAAGCCGGCTTGGCTCGGCTGGTCTGGGAGAGGTCTGCAGCCCCGCACGCGGCGAGACCGCTTTCCTTCTTTCTTTCTTTCTTTCTGTATTTATTTATTTGTGGCTCGCCTGCGGGAGGGAAGCGGAGTTTGCTGGATTCTTTGGCTGGGTGGCATTGCCGCCGCTACACTGCTGCTATTTGGGGTGTGTGTCTGTGATGCATGTGTGTGCTGGGGAGATCATAAATTAGGGAAAGCGCGTGACACACACACACACACACACACACACACACACACCAGCGTGGAATGGGATGGGTGGTGAGAGAGAAGGGGCGTTTTGCCTGACTGAAAGGGATTCGCGGGGGGAAATCGGCTTCAGAGAAAACTGGACGAGTCCTTCCCTGAAAAACGTGGCAGGCAGGCGGGCAGACTGGCTGGCTCGGTGCGGAAAGAGTTGACAATGAGACGTGTGGAGCGTTTGTAATTAAAAAGTGTCCAAAGAGGAAACCGGCAGCCTTTGGAATGGACGAAAAGGGCGTGTGTAGTATAGTAGTTCGCGGCGGCGAGAGGCGAGGAAATGAAATGGAAAAGCCTGGAATGGAATCGCGCGTGGTTGTAACAGCTACGCGCGGCGCGGAGGGAAATCGGAGCGGGGGTATTGCGGGGAAAGAAGACTCGCTCTTTCTTGAAGAGCTGCAAATGCTCTAACGTTTGTGGCTCTGCTTTGGCTCGGAGCGAGTGTGTGTACGTTAGAGAGAACTCCTCCCTGGTACGCGGTGCCTCGGAAGGGAGGAAAGGTAGGCAGGAGCTCGCCGAAGGTGTGTGTGTGTGTGTGTGTTGGGGGGGGGAACTGCAGCAAAGCCTGAGCGAGGACGAGATAGCGATGTGCGTGCGTGGCTGAGGGGATGCAGCGTGGCACTCCGGTTGCCGCCACCGCTCGCTCTTTTCTGCATTTACCGTGCGCTTGTAAATTATTTTTCGGGGACTGCCCCTGCCTGCCTGCCTGCCTGCCTGCCTGCCTCCCTGCGCCTTGCTCGGATGGGAAGTTGGGGGAGAGGAGAGGACCGGCGCTTCTCAGGAGGCTCCGCAAGCCGGGTGGCGTCCTGCTCTTTTGCTGGAGGCTTTTAAAGGGAGAAGCTGCTTTGGGGAGGCACGGTCTTCGTAGGCTGGCAAGAGCGAGCGGGGGGTGGGGGTGAAGTCTGGAGTCGCTTCGCAGTGCGAAAGTGACTCAACTCCCCAGTCGCCTTTCTCGTCGGCGGAATGAATCCAGCGAAGATTGTCGTGTCATTTCCACCAGCGACGTCCGTCTCGGAGAGGTGAAAAGTTTAGCTACTGAGATTTTCTTCTGGGGGGGGGAGCAGGAAAGGAAGCGGGAGGGACCGATACAGGCAAAGACACCCGGTGAAATCGTGCAGATGGAAGGGATCCCGAAAGAGGAGCACCGGCATTTCACCGCAGTCTTAAAGACCTCAGTTGGCCCATTCCCTCCCCCCGCCGTCCAATTTGGGGCTAGTTCTCAATTTCGTCACTCCAGCCTGCCCCACCCGTCCCTAGTTCACCCCTTTAGCTCCCTGGAGTTTATGAACTTGTCCGGAAGGAAGCATGGAAAGCCCTGGACGATGCGTCTCCTAACTGGAAGCCCCCCTCCCCTCCGCTCCCCGCTGAAGTTGGAAATAGGGGCTCCAACCAGAATAGGCGGCGTCCCGATCTGGGACGTATGAACAGTGTTCCACTTACTGTTCTCCCTGCGGGGAAGCTCTTCCCGTTGTCCTCCAGGAGGAAGCTGCTTTTAGCTTTCTGCTGGTCAGCTTCCTTTACCACAGTCGGGAGCCATACTCTCCAGCCAACAGCAGCCCGGGGGCCTCCTCTGTGCCTCCCTTGCAATTCGGGTGGGGGCTCCTGTTGAGGGTTTCTGCGCCCGGGAGTTTGCTGAGGGCAGTAGTCCTTCTCCCTTTTCGCGAGTCTGGTCCCAACTAGTTACATACACAAACATACACACACACACATCATGCCCAGATCAGTGCCACAGGAATGCAGTAGGCTTCTGGAGCCTTTGCAGGGTGCCTGGAAAAACCTACAGGCAGACACAGCACCATCTTAAGGGTCATTCATTCATGAATTCTTGCTGATTATGGCACACTTTAAGAAAGGTGGTGATGTGCTGCTGCCACTCCAAAGTAAGCCTTCTTGCACAGATGAGAAATTGAGCTCTGTTCAGTGAATGAGTGCAGCTGCGTGTGTAGGCGCATAGGTGTTATTCATAATGCATATATATAAGCCTTCACAATAAACAAGAACTGGAGGTTGTAAACTACAACCTCTTTGGAAAGGCAGAGCTGCATCCAAAGAAATAACAAAGCATTTGGGGTTTTTTTGAAAAGCTCATTAGTGCCCAGTGTAGCAAAATTAGCAGTTGCTTGCATTTTTTTTAGAATAGCTTTCCTAGAATCCCTGATTGTGTCTCTGGGAATGCATCTGTGTGAGAGTGCAGTGCGTGTGAATCTAAAATCTGTGTTTAAGACAGACACGTGAGTCTATAGCACCTTTGGAGAGGTTTCTGAATGAATATTCAGATGCAGGCTGAATCCAAATAATTAAGATTTTTTTAAAAAATCCCCCCCCCCCCCCAGTACTTATATTTACTAGATATCCCCTTTTATCCACTTAATGTTTTGATAATCTTGGTACTGTCTTTATAAATATTGATTTAGCCTGTAGTTTTGTGCATACATACTTAAGAATCAGTCCCATTGAACTCAGAGCTTGTTTCAGAGGAGGCATATTTGGGACTGGACTTGGATGTCTATATTCACTGGCTCTGGATGTAGTGATGTAAAATAAGGAGGATAAAAACAGAATTTACATGTGATTAGTAGTTGGAGAATGAATCTAATTAAGGATAAGGGAGAAATGCAAAACCAAATCCCTTTTCCACTCCCTTGTGCCCGCAGTTGTTGAAGGGTAGGATCCATGGTGTTAAAAAAAATAGTGTTGAGCATACTCCTTTTAGGGATGTTTGGGGAAGAAAAGTTTAGGTTTAAGAAGCCTTTAGGAAGCACTTTTCCTTCCATTTGAGATGAAATTTATAAGATTTCTTAGGAAACAGTTGATTATTGCCTTTTCAGTGGAATAACAATTATGCCCCTGGATTTACAAAGGAAGGGGTGGGGGAGAAAGAGGAATATGGGATGAGCAAAAGCTTTTGACTGCCTCAAAGATTATTTGTTCAAAAACATCAGTATAATGTCTGATTGCTTCCTGAACAATCTCAAGGTCTTTTGTATGTACTCAGGGAGTAAAATGAATGACTCAATATCTCTCTTTCGAGATACTGGTGACCAAATTGTGCAGAGTGAGGAAGTCAAACAAAATTAGCAGACCAAATAAACCAAAAAACCAACCCACTTGCATGCTGAGGCAGAGATAATTAAAATAGACTATAAAGAAAAGAGGCATTTATTTTACTTAAAAAAACCTTTTGGTTCAGACTTTGTTTGCATAGTTCAACTTGTTTTATATTAGTAAATTACAGTGCTAGCAGCGCTGAGACAATGTCAAGTCTGTGTGGGTGGGAAGGAAGTTTGGATCCAAAATATGTGATCGTATAACAGAGAAAGACATAGTAAGGAATACTAGATTGGCAGTCCATTACCTCCCATTCTGGATCTTTGTTTTTGTTTTAAATCCTATTGATGCCATTCTTTAATTTGCCTATTTGGGAAAATAGAGGTTTGCCGTGTGTGTGATGATTCTCTTTGGTTGATTTTATAAAATAATCGCCAGAGAGTGGCCCTTGTCTTTCACAGTTGGATTTCTGGATATTTTATGTATGATACTGTAGTAAGGATTTTAGAGATGCTAGACAAAACCCCCATTTTCTCACTCTTCCCTGCCCCAGTGGATTCTCATTCCTGTTTGTATACTTATATACACAATTATGGTCAGTGTTTAATACTAATTTTGGGGGTTCTGAATGTTACACTCTAAGGTAGTAGCATGATTTCCAGATATTTAGGGGAAGGGATATAGCTCCACATTAGGCCACATATGTGGCATGCAAAGGGTCTTAATTTTAATTTCTGATATTTTCAAGGAAATGGTTCTCAGATAAGCATTGTTTGGAAGGACATTTGCCTGAGACATTGGAGAGGCGTTGTTAGTCAACTAGCAGCCTTTCTCAATCTATGCCATAAAGTGGCTTGTTTGCTTTGGTGAACCAAATTGTTGTGGTTTATAAGCCATGGTAAATGGTTGAGCATGTTGTATGAACCCAGATAGTTCTAGTTTATTCAACAGAACATGGCTAAGCAATCTATGGCTTGGTGCAATTAATGAAGCAGATCATTATAAGCAAATTCATGTGTTTGGGAAAAAAAATACTGAATGCAAATCTGTATTTTTCAGGATTCTTTCACAGTAGATTTTAGCATTGCTTAATAAAAAGAGGATGTTTTGCAACACATCATCTAATCCTCCTTGCTACATTATCATCTGTATTCCTTGCTACACCGAAAATGTTGTTGGGCTCATATTGTTAGGCACTGTTAATTTTAAGATTTTGGCTGATGAGAACTGTGTTTTCACCTAGATGATAAACAAGTTCCATTGATTTTATTTTCTTGAAACAAAGTATGCAGTTGCTACCTTGCTGACTACAGTGCTTAATTTGTTCTGTATATCTTGGGTTTTGATGCATTCCTGAATGTTCTGTTGTTAATCATGATATATCACCATTCAGGATACTTGAGCTTTACCAATTAAAAAGTGAGTACCTCGCCAGACTATCAGCAAATACAGGTCTAGATTCTTGCCATTGCTATGCATGTTTTACTGTAGGCCTGTATGGATACTCATTTGTTGTCCATGCAAAGGAAAATACCAGTGCATATCCATTTTACTGTAGTGGAGATATATGTAATTCAGAGTTGATTTGTTTAGTTCTTGGTGTTCTCTGAGTTTGCTTCTCTTTCTGCTAATCTTTCAACACCAGGCTAGATAAGATCATCTGATGATGTTTTGAGCCTTGACAACTTTAAGATGTGTGGACTTCAACTCCCAGAATTCCCCAGCCAGCATGTCCCCAGTCCACACATCTTAAAGTTATCAAGGCTGAGAAACACTGACTTAGCCTGATAATAAAATGTCTGCAGGAAGAGAAGCAATCTCAGAGAACACTCCCTCATTTCCCTCCCTCCTTTAGATTCATATCCTGCCTATTTTCCTCTACAACAACTCCTGTTAGGTAGGTTCAGGTTGCGAGAGAGTGAATGGCCCCGTCTGAGGATGGACTAGAATCTGTGTTTCCTTGATTGTTACATTGCACTGGCTCCCAAAAATAAAGCTTGGCAATTCTTTTGCAACTGGAGACTGTACTGAGATTTTTGTAATTTTGGGCGCTGTGTTGGGTGAGATGATCACATCATTATGTAATGTATGTGGGTGGGACTCAGATTTACTTTCTTACTTTAGGGGATTTTGAATGCTCATTTAGGTGTGTAAATCCAACTAGATGCCTTATAGATCTGATTGCTTTCTTTCCAGCAAAATAATTGATAGGACGTTTTTCCTCTGATGTTTGGAAGTTTGCCATTGAATTTGGCCATCTTGTTTCTGGGGCTCTGGGAGCCACCAAAAGGGAACTTGTATTTTGCCCACATCTGCTTTCAGCTGGATGAACGAACCATGTACATCCTTTTCTGGTTGTGCTAGGATGTGAAAGGGAGCTCTCAGACATACATACATGAACACTAAACATGACTGTTCACACATCCTGTTGCTGTAGGAAAACAATGCAGACTTAGTAAATACAATTGCTACTTTAAATGGGGAACTGTCTGAAGGCAGTGAAGCTAGGAAGCCTGGTGCCTTCCAGATACTTTTGCCCTCAGTTCCCATTCCTGGCTATTGACTCTGTTGACTGGGCCATATAGTAATTATAGTCCAGAGAATCTGGAGGGCATCAGGTTGCCAATTCCTGCTCTGAAATGAACCCAAATGTACAAAGGTGCCTGAGCTCTTCATTTGCTCCAATTTGTGACATAGTACGTGTGTTAGAAATACATGGAATTAGTTTTGCTAAATTGATTCTGCTGTGGTGGTGAAATGTATTCTTGTATAATCTCTATATTATTTTCTGTTTGTCAGGATGAAGGCACATTCTCCTTTTATTGGTTCCCCATTCAGTTTTTTTAAAAAAATATGGTGTGCTCAGTATATGAGCGTACTGGAGAAGCCTTAAGCAACGTTTGTGAGGGATAGGGGAATTCTCTCGATTAGTCAATGTTGAGTACACCAGATAGCAAATACCAGAATGCGGTTATGAGGTGACAGTGAAATATTGTAGGTATTCTAGGTTGCAACTTTCTGGATTTCTTTGGCAAGCTAGCTTCCTGAAAAGAAAATCAGAAAATGGTTGAATTGGATTCATTTATTCCATTTATATCTTGCTTTTCTTCCAAGGAGTTATATGTAATGTTTCCTCCTCCAGTTCCCCCCCCCCCCAAAAAAAACCACTGAGAAAGTTTAGGCTGAGAGAGAGAGTGATGGGGTCAAAATCACCCAGTGAGTTTCCATGACTAAGAGTGGACTTGGATCTTAGTGTCCCCACATCTCAGTTGCCAACCTGTGCTGGCTCCATGATTTTGTCTTTATTTCTAGCTTTGCAATATACAGTATATCTTGAATGAATGGAATGTAGCTATTTCATTGCCATTATTTAGCTTGTCTGAAAAGAAAGGTAATAGGTTACTAATCTGAATTAAGTGACCTTTCATATAAATCTAGGATCAGACAATGGTTCTTGTCATTTGTGTTAATGGGTATGGGAAAGACCCACATCTGAAGAGGCTATTTATTTTAGATTAAGATCTTTCTGGATGGTATTTTTACTCTGGCCTGTCTCTGACACCCAAGGCCACCATTCTGGTGGTATTTCTGCAGCTTGTAAAATGATAACAGGCTGTGTGTGTGGTGCAGACATGCACAACTTATTGAGATATTCTTTGGTTGAGTAGTTTGATCAAGACCTTTTTTGTGATTGGATTCTGAAGTGGTGAATACTGTGAACAGAAGGTGTTTTTAGAAAATTCAGTCCATCTCAAGCATGTGTAATTTCTTTTCATAAAGGATGCCTTTTGACCCGCTAAGAGGAGTCAGTCCAGTTTTACCCTGTGAAGAGCAGCCGTTCAACACTTCTAGGGCCAGCCAATCAGTGTGTTTAGATAAAAGCTAAAGAAACACTCAGCAACAACAGCAACAACAGGAGAAAATCACAAAATATAAAGACCTGCAAAAAGAAGTAGAATGACTATGGCAAAAGAAAGCAAACATAGTACCAACAGTTATAGGCACCTTAGGTGCAATCCCAAAACACCTGGAGCACCACTTGAACGCCATCAGCATTGACAAAATCACCATCAGTCAATTGCAAAAGGCAGCTTTACTTGGAACAGTTTACATCCTGCAAGAATATCTTTAACACCATCAAATGACAACATCTGCCTATCCCAGGTCCTTGGGAAGGACTCGATAGGTGGATAAAAATGCCAAATCCAGTCTAAACATCTGGCTGACTGTGCAACCAACCACAATAATAATAATCACTCTCAATTGTATCTATCTGCATTTGAGGTGTTTCTGTTCTAGGCTGACCCTTGCTGCAGTTTCCTTTATGTCATCCCCTATTCCCAGACCCTTCAAACCTCAGGTAATTGTCTTCTCGATACCAAAGAAATCTTAACTAACCATCAAGAGTTTCCCCTTAAAACAAGCACCCTGTACATTTGATGTTTTGTTCCTCATTTAACAGCTGCACAAAAGACCTCCTGTCCAACTTCCTCTTTGTTCCTGCCCAAGAAAATGCTTCCATTCCCTTCCCATGGCCAGAATAATTGGTACACTTTAGATGTTAAACCTCAGTCCAGATTAAAAGGAAAGGGTTTGATGTTTCTCCCTGTACAGTTTTGATGAATGAAGCTCAGCAAACTCAAAATATTATATAATTAAACTCTGTACGATCAGGTTCGTAACTCGGAATGTTTTACAGCTGCCAAAATTATATAGTTATCCAGATATGACTGAATTACAACCTTAGCTTCTCTGAGAGCCAGCATGGTATGGTGCTGAAAGTCTTGGAAACGGCCTAGGTTCAAATCCATCCTCAGCCATGGGCCAGTTGCCCTCCCTCTCTTTCAGTCCTGCCTATCTCAAAGATAGGGATAAAATGAAAGGAGATCCCCATGTAAGTCACCCCGAGCTATTGGAGGAATGGAGGGATATCAATTGCAGAAATAACTTGACCATGCTGGGTGGGAACAGCTGGGAGCTGTAGTTACCAACAGCTGCATGGCCGCTGGTTCCCCACTGCTGCTTTACAAATTTGTTCCTCGGAATCTTTGTGAAAACAGCACTAAATGGAATGAAAAGACAGAAAGTGGCTGGCATGGTTTATTGTTGCAGAAAAGACTATTGCCATTTGTAATGCCCACCCTGAAGCCGTGGTCGGGTAGAGGTGGGAATGTTCTGTGTGCAGTCTGGAGTGACATCATTGTTGTAATGGATAATTATGTCCTTGGCAGTCTAGTGCTTCTTGTGCCATTGCAGCACCCAGTAGGTTGCCAGGAATCTCAGTGGTTCTTCCCAGTCACCTGAGGTCACTGCCACTCTCCTTGTATTAATAGACCAGATGTGGCTGGAATGTATAGGTCCCTGGCTACCAAAAGTTCAGTATTAGATTTCTTGACCATTGAGCTTTCTGCCAAACTTTTAGTCCAAAGACTGCAAAGCTATGCACGTTTCCCTGGACATTATTGAACTTATTGAGTATAGTTGGAGTTTACTTCCAAACAAATATACACTGGGTTCCTGCCATAAACTCCCTGTTATGACTTAATGACCTCACACTGTTTCCTCATCCTCTATTTCTACATTCAGAGCATTTGTGTCCTGCACTTATTTTATGTTCTTCTCAGGCCATCTACAGCGGAGTAGATACTCTTCACCTTTTCTTTCTGTCTTGTTTGCTAAAGGTGAGAAGAAGGGCAGAAGAGAGATTTGTAGCATTGTACAAGCAGTAGATATCCAAGTCAGGAATTTTCTGTTCTGCCTTGGCAATTGCTCTGTTCTAGTCCTCCCAAGACAGCACCCTCCAGATGGCATGGACTACATTTTTCTTCATCCTTAGCCAACCCAGCTGGGCTGGTTGAGGGGTGATGTAATCAGATACATCTGGGTGACACAAGGTGAGGAAAGGCTGCATCTTCTCTCCATCTCCTCCAGTGACTATGAAACAGAACTGGAGTCCTTCTCCATGAACCTTGGCTAAAATGGGAATTGGGCTTCCAATTTGGTGAATACAGATAGTCCCCAGTTTAAGAACAAGTTCTGTTCCCACAGTCTGTCCTTAAGTCAAATTTGTGTGTAAACTGGAACAGTATTATTGTATAATACTGTATAAGTAGTATTGTGTAATTAACTTGAACCATTGTGTATTTAACTTGAATCATTGTGTACTTAACTCAAATTTTGCTACAATGAGCTCCGTTCTTAACTATGGGTCATCTGTAAACCAGGCATTCTTAACCCAGGGAGTACCTGTAGTGTGCTGTGAAGAGCAGTGGACTTGCAAATACTATGCCTGCCAGCCTTCCTGCCTCTCAGGAAGATATTTTAAAAGGTTTTAAAATTAAGGAAGATATTTTAAAAGATTTTAAAATTAAGCATAAATACAACAGAAAATGATGCTGCAGAGCCAGGTGTCAGCAGCCTCCTGCCTTGCCTTCCAGATGAAATCCCCGGAGGGCTGTCAGCCCCAAATCACCCTTTCCCGTCTCGTACACATCCAGTCTGCTGGCCAAGTTAGCAGCGAGGCTGAGGAAAAGCAGTGACCCAGTTGGAGCACGCGAATTGCACTTTGCTACCTGCCAAAGCTTGTGGACTTTTAATCTGGCCAATGGCCTTTTTTCTTCATTCACTTTTACCTTTTGTGACTGCTTGATGCTAATGTTGGGGTTATCGATGCCCAATTGACTGCACATGTGGCGATTGCAAAAGGTCTAATTTTCTTTTACAGCAGAAAGGAGAGCAGATAAATGAGGAACCTTTTGTCTTCCTGCTTCTACAGTCCTCCTGGCTTATTCTGCTGTTCCTTTCTTTCTTGTCCCTTTTTTATTTTAAAATTCTTTTACAGACAGCATCACCAGCAAGTGGGTTTTGCACTATATCATTATTTTTCAGGAATTCTCAGTCAGAAAAATCAAGTGTCTCTCTATTCTTTTGGCTGCTTACTGTTTAATGCACAAACTGCAGGGGTGATGATTGCATTAAAATGTATATAATTGTACCATAAGAAAAAAAGCCCTGTTAATTGCATGGGTGTTTTCAACTGATAAATATTTGAGTGATTCATATTTTCTTAGGAGTTCGCTAAAGCAGTGCTGTTGTCCATGGTGGAAGAGGTGTGTTTTCATATCATTTGGAGACTGTGAACAAAACATAGAATTTGAGATGGCTTTTGTAACTCTTGGGCTCACTGTGCCTTACTGGACTCTCGGGAAATTGATTCTGCAAGAGGTTGAACACTTGAGCGACAAAGCATTAGCTATACTCAAGAAGGAACCACTGCATCCTTGCCTTGGTCATGGCTTCCAGTTCAGTTCTGTATGTATTTATTTAAAAATGAATCCTGTGAAATTCAGAGGAAGTTATTGTCAGGGAATGGTGCACAAGATTGCAACTTGAGTTGATTAAATCCATTTCTATTAAATGCACAATGCAAAAATGTTACAGACTTACGAGAGAGGGAGGGAGGGAGAGGGAGAGGGAGAGGGATTGGTCTAGAAATAGACTTCCTCTAAAAGTCCTTCCAACAATAATGGTACATTTTTTACTTCTCTGCACTTCATTCCCTGTTTTAGTCATTTTTGTTCCTAGAAGTATGGACACAGACACAAGATTTCTCCTTTCACTCTGATCCTCAAAGCACTGCTGGAAGCTCTTTAGTGATGTTGCTTCTGTAAAATTACAAAAATGGGATTGTTGATAACCAGCAGCAAGACATTTTTTTAAGCAAAAAAGACCATCCACCTTTTTTTCAGGCCAGGGTCTCTAACAAACCGAAGGAGAGAAGAGAGTTAGTGAAACTGTTTCTCAAACATATTACGTGGAGAGAGTCCCTGCCTCAATAGCCTGCACTTAGGATGAACAATTCCTGTTCTACTATATTTTCTCCACATTGTATTGATATTTTGTGGCTTTTCTGGAACCATGTGAATATTCAAGGATGTTTGGCTCATTTCTCTGCTCCATGACATACTGGTAAGGAGGGATTTGAAATTACATTAAAACATAAAATATTTTGAGGGGAACTAAGGAAAGCAGTTATTGTGGTTATTTCCAGAAACTGGTGGCATGCCTTCTAAATGTACCGTAGTTTATTAGCAAAAGAGTGCAGTATTCAGATCTGAAGCAGGAAAGGGGTTTGGGCACACTTGTACCAGTTGGCAGTTCCTTAAAAGAAATATACAACTCCTTACAGAAATACGTGTTAGAGTTCAGGAGGTGTTAAGGAGTTGGTGACAGGTTGGTGACATGTGGTTGCACCGTTGCTGCCTCCTTAATGCTTGCTTAACTCAAAACATGTAATTTTCTGCACTTACTGTGCAAGCTGAGGAAAAGGCGTGGCTTCTGTAAGAAGATACTGACCAGCATAGTAAGTGCACCCATGCCGGATCCAAAGCACCTTTCCTTCTTCAGACCCAAATATTCCACACCTCTATGTTTAATTTAATGAGAAGTTATACCCAAGCACACAAAATACTCACACATATTACAATAGGCTCTGGAGCATCTCCCTTTCATTGTTGAATGTTTGGCTTGCCTCTTGGCTTAGATACTTAATTGCTTATTACCTTAAGTTATGCTCTATGCAACCTAAACATCTAAGCTATACAGAAGTTAGGTTACTGTATATTTCTGAACCAGCAGTCTAATAATTCTGATGAAAAGTAGGCAAGCGTATTGCTGAATGGTCAGGAAAGAATTTAACATCATTGTAGGACTCTACCTAATCCCTGGTTTCCATCCCTGCCTGCTTCTGGTCAAACTGATAGAGTTCTGCTGTTCTTCTGTGAAGAAGATCTGAAATATATCCTGCTACTTCCCTTCAGAGGACAGGGCAACCTTTTCCTCACCTGGTTTTTCATAAAAAAGAAAAAGATGGGAGAAAACACCAGACATTCCATAAATGGGGCAGGACCACTGCATGGTAAAAGTTCATGAGAAGAATCCCCCCAGAAAATGAAGGGTAACAGTGGTGTGGATATTTTAAAGGAGTTTAGGTTAAGTTGCAGGCGTGCAGGTCTAGCTTGGAAGAACCTGAAGGTTGCATCATTTAACTGATGGAATAATTTATTGTAAATTGTATTTATGGTAACTTCAGATGGCAATTATGGAGGATTAGATACATTAATGGAAGATAATTCTCTTTCCAACCTACTAGTCAAGATGGCTATAGATTACTTTCAGAATCAGTTGATTACTAGTTGATTGGGAGAGCAAGGGAAAAACGGCTATTGCTGCTTGTGAGCTTCCCAGAAACATCTGGAGAGTCGCTGTTGTAAACCGAGCATTCTCCTACAGGCAATGGTTGGGTGTGCCCATCACTGACTAATGTTTTTCTTAGCCAGGAGTTTTGAGTAAATCACAATTAGCTGAGCTCATACACAGCTCACTAAGCCAAAACTAACCAAGTTCTTATGGATAAAATGTGTGAACCAGTCTTTCAAATGTGAATGGAGTGTGAACTGTCAATCTCATTCGAATTTGTGCCTCCTTTTTCTGCCAGTTCAGGCATTTTTACGTCACACCGAATTTCATGACATCTTAGTAGTTGGCTTTGGGTGGAAGAACTTAGATGGCTTGGGCCTTCTTCTGCCGGCATTCCTGCGGAAGTTTGTTATTATTAGATTCTCCTGACCCATCCCTGCCTGGATTTAAAAAAAAAAGCCTCTTGAAAAACAGTTTCCCTTCCTTCCTTTGTTTTGTTGCTGTTGGAAAACTTTCAGGCATTTCTTTTTTTCTCCACCCTTCTTTTCTGTGGTTCAGCGAGACTCCACAAGCTCTTCAGTTATCTCATTGCTTCCAGCTTTCCCAGGCTTGCTCCTGCTTAGGCAATTAAAAACTATTGGTAAATTGTGTGATTGGAGCTTTCAAGTGAAGTCAATCCATGCTTTTGCTTCTGCCTTCACTGCAGGCAGAAGCATTTTATGCTCTGGCAAAACCAGAGCAGGCTTTATGCCAGGATGGAACAGAACATCTGTGCAAGGAGTGCTAGGAAGAGAAGCCCGGCAAAATCATAAGACTTTTTATAAGGCCCATTCGTTTTATAATAACTAAGGAGAAGAAACTTCCCTAAAACTGAGTCATTGTTATTCAAAATATCTATGAAGTCAACCATGGTCTGTTACAGAGAGCTTGTTTGAAAATATTTTATCAACCTGGACTTTCCCATTATTCCTGTCTGCAATACTGGCAAGCTGTTATGTGTGCCAAATTCCTTTGAGAAGACCTGGAATTTGGGGATGCTGCTGTGAGAACTTTCACCTGGCAGTGAGATGGTGTTTTAAAAAAGTGGCTGATGGGAAGTGAATGTTTAACCCTCCTGTTACAGGGCTTCTTTACATGCCTCATGTTCTGCATACAGTGTTCCATAGGGGAGCTGGTAGATGGCAGGAAGCTTAAGCTCGCTCTCACATTTGCACTTACTTTGCTTGAAATCATAAACTCCCCATTTTGCAAAATGGGAATGGGCGGCTAGCTGCAAGCCTTGGAACCTGGCAGACACGTTCCGTTTTGAGGTCCAAAATGGTTCATGAGATGGAGGACAGTGGATTAATTTGCTTTTTACTTACCCAGTTTCCACAGTTATTTTTGTAAGTATATTGAATACCCAGCAGCAGTCCGCAAATGTGTTGCATTTAGAATGTTTATCTGAAAGGAGGATGACCCCAAATTTGAAACTGTTGCAAGAATAGAAGGAATATAGACCAAACTTCTGTGAAATGCCTCCTTTCTGCTGTATTTTTTGTGCAGGTATGCATACTTATATATTTGTATCAGCTGCCAGAAGTCACACTCCAAAAAAAGAGAAGGAAAGAGAAAAGGTGGAAGGAAATTGAATGGTGATGAGGCTAGGGAAGAAGTATCTGGAAAGGGAAGGGAAAAAAAGTAGCCTTCCTAGACCTTACCAGCGGGTTACCTTCACCAGAGTAGTGAAGTCTTCACTATTGCTACTACTATCTCTTAGTCTTCAGCCCAGTTGTTAAAGACATCAAGTCTTTGCGGCAGCAGCACTGGCAGTCTTTGGACCTCCTGCCCATTTCTTTTTTCCAGTGGCTGCTTTATTCTTATCAGCCCTCCAATTCACAGATGATCATTTGTGAATCTTCCTGTTGGTACTTTTTCTGTAACTGCTGTTTTCATATGTGAAAACTTAAATTGATTAAAGAAATATTCATGCATAACTTAAAAGATGGAGAACAAGCCAAGCAAGTAAGGATCTTATCTGATTCCTTGTGCTTGATTATCAAATATAACACAGTTTTGTAAACCAAGGGGCTGGTTAAATGCTAAGTGAGATTGCCGTAACCCAGTAGGGTAGAGTATACAAGAATTGCTAGTCAGCCAATGTATTTTACTTGCATGTTTCTCTATCCTAAATTGGGGAGATAGTGAAACATGTTGGGACAGAAGTGGGCGATTCATGCTGCATCAGATGTTCCTGAGATACCCTCCCAGCATTCTTCCCTGGTGGCCATTCTGCAGCTTTTGGGAGCTAAAGTTTGGAAACAACTGGAGGACTACACCTAGCAGATGTTGCCAAACTTTGGGCAGAAGATATAGAATGAACA
This sequence comes from Liasis olivaceus, assembly GCA_030867105.1. Lineage (NCBI taxonomy): Eukaryota > Metazoa > Chordata > Lepidosauria > Squamata > Pythonidae > Liasis > Liasis olivaceus. The sequence continues at coordinate 43,463,031 of CM061348.1, read as the reverse complement.
TACATCCATTCTTGGGCTACATTAAATTGTTCTGCAAGTTCTTGGATTTCTGGATCCAGTATGGTGTAATGGTTAGTACAATTGAGACTGGAAGGACGAAGTTCTGATTCTCTACCCTGAATCTCAGTAGCTGACTTGGAACCACCTACTATTTCTTAGTTTAGCTTACATCACAGGATGGTTTAGGAAATGAACATGGGGTGGGAGAACCTTATTGCCACTCTTGCAGAAAGGCCAAGATATAATTTTGATAGAATAAATCAGCTGTAAGCAGCTCACGCACCTTTATTTAGGATAAAGCCTGATTCCCAATATAATAATAATTAAAGGCTGTATCTCTCAGAAACTTTGGCATGCTGAGATCTTAAGCACAGTTAATTGGAAGCAAACTTTTTTGGCATCAGGTTAATGTGTAATGTAAATATGTATTTTAAATTATGGTGTTATAAAAGCTGGATTGTATGAATCACACTGCAGCTGTTTCTGTGCAGATTTATTTTTTAATTCCATGTGCATGGCAGGCTCAGGATTACCACTGATATTCTGAAGCAACGTATATGGTGTCTACCCTTTCCAGGCCAAAGCTACCAGTGGAAACAGAACTATTCATGCAAAAGCTCATAAGCACACAAGGATGCCACTGGGAAATAGACCTCTCTAGCAGGACTCTTAGAGTGCAGAATGCTACTTTGCGTGTGGGGAGACCTGGCTGGGCTAAGGCACATCTTCCTCTTAGATATTATGAAAGTCAGACTGAAGTCTGGTCATCTTCTACAAAGGAGGCTTAGATAACAGATTGATACTGATTTGGAAGGAAACAGGATAGCATATTTTCTCTATACTGTAGTATTGTTTTACCTGGGATTTGTCTGTTTCTGCATGATATTTATTATTGTATTTGTGTTTGGCCTTTCTTCCAGGATGGAAATCACATTTATAGTACAGTACAATCTTAATGGGATATAAGCTGTCTGGGGAAAACTGAGGTTTAAAGGGAGGCTATGAAGGTGTGGATGAGGAATAACAGGCTTCAGCTGAACCCTGGCAAGCCTGAGTGGCTTTGGGTTTTGGGGCCTGCCGGTTGTTGGATTATGCCATCTTTGGTGCTGGATGGGGTTGCACTGCCCCAGACCCCGTGCGCAATCTGGGGGTCCTCCTAGACTCACGACTCCTGCTTGAAGAGCAGGTGGCAGTCGTGGCTAGAAGGGCCTTTGCGCAACTTCGTATTGTGCACCAGTTGTGCCTGTTCCTAAATTGAGGGGTTCTACTCATGGTCACTGATGCCCTAGTCACCTCCTGGTTGGACTACTGTAACACGCTCTACATGGGGCTGCCCTTGATGAGTATCTGGAAGCTTCAGCTGGTGCAAAATGCAGCAGCACGGGTGTGTTTCTAGTAGAATACACATTATACCCCTGCTCTGTGAGCTTCACTGGTTACCAGTCTGCTTCTGGGTCCCATACCACCTCTTCCCGATTACATCTGCCCATCCCACCAGATCCAGCAGAGAGGGCATGCTGCAGGTCACCTCGGCTTGGGAGCTACATTTGGCGGGTCCTAGGTGGTGGGCCTTTCCTGCTGTGGTGCCCACATTATGGAATATTCTTCTTCCTGAAGTGAGGCTGGCTTCATCACTTCTGACTTTCTGAAGGTCCCTCAAAACCTGGTTGTACCATTAGGCCTTGGGACCCCAGGAATTATTGAGGTGGCTATGCTATTATTAACATCTCTTCGCCCAATATTTCTTCTCTTTTAACTTATTTTTTACAATTTTTTAAATGTTTTGAATACTATTAATAATTATTATTATTTGGTATTTATTAACTAATTGTTTTTAGCCTTGTACGCCACCCAGAGTCATTTGCTCGTGAGATGGGTAGCTATATAAATTTGATAAATAAAATAAGCACATCAGTTTTACAAACAAGTAATTAAGTAAGATGGTATACATGAGGCTTTCAGGCAGTAACAGGAGCTCAAAAGGCATAGTTGCAACCAGGTTCTCATACCAGGTGCCTTCTGACTTTGCTCCTGGCCTATTGTAGATCCTTTCAGTTTTCATTTCCTCTTTAAAAAATAATACTGTTAGCAATATTGGACTGTGGACACAATTATACCACTGATGGCTCTTTCTGGATGAGATTTTTTTTTTGCCTGGACTAACATTCAGTGGTATAAAGTGGTTCATTTTGTTATTTGGGTAAATCTGATCATTGCTAAATGGGTTGTAATATTTTTTGAAAATTTTATATCCATCCTGTTTCAGTGATGGAATCTGTGAGTATAATAAACTTTTAATCAGTTTGGGAAAAAAAATAGTTTCCATCAGTGAAATAGGGTCTGAAACCATGGAGGCAATCCTTACAGGACTGAATGGATAATTCAGCAATGGGTCAGAGTGCCGAGAGTGATAAACATTCTAAGGATTGACTCTTCCTCCACGCTGTTGTTTGTATGGAGAGCACAACTTCAAAGTATGTTCGTGTCACAATTAGTTTAAAATCGTGCCCTTTCCATAACTGGGAGGCCCTTCAGATGGTTGCTCGTGCCCTGGTCACTCACAGTTGGGCTGCTGCAATACATTCTGTGTGGGGCTGCCCGTGAAGAGCACCTGGAAGGTACAGCTGGTCTTCCAGTGAAGTGGCGTGGGGAGTGACGGGTGCTTCTTGTTATGTCCTCACACCATTGCCGCTGCATGACTTTCATCGGTTACCCTTTGGATTCCAGGAGCAATTAAAGTGCCGGTTATTACTTACAAAGCCCTTTGTGGCATAGGGCCTAGTTACTTGAGGGATCATCTGTCTCTGGTTGTTTCTGCCTATCTGGTACCCTTGGGCAGAGTGGGCATGCTCCAGATCCCCTCCATAAGTACTGTCATCTTGTGGGACCAAGGAAGCAAGCCTTCTTTATCGTGGCCCCTGCCTTCTAGAACAGCATCCCCACAGAGGCAGATGTGGTTCCCAGTCTCCAAGCATTCCAGAAAGCCCTTAAGACCTGGCTCTGTTTCCAGGCCTGGGGTTAGGGTGTTTGTTGTCCCCATCAGTGTTCGTCTGGAAGTTATTTACGTGGTTATGTCTGTTTAAACTATGTATCCTTTTAAATATTGTAAGCCACTCAGAATCTTTTTGGAGTTGGGTGGCCTTGAAATCCATTAAATTAAATTAAACAAATGCCATGAAAGTTTGCACTGTATCTTCTAGAATAGTGCCCTGGTTCACACCCTCCCTTAGCAACATTATATGGAAATAGTTGTCCTGGGTGTACCCGTGGTAGTGTTGTCTTCCGTTTCTTGTATGATTCTGTTCTGATTGATTGATTGATTGATTGTTCCAATTTATATGGCCACCTGTCTCATATATTTGACTCTGGGCAGCTTACAAACAGTTAAAACAAATATATCTAATCCTCTTCTATGACAGCCTATACCATGATCTAGCATGCTACTGGAAAAAAAATAAAATGTTGTTCATATCTAGTTTTGCTTTCTAGCAATTCTGTTTTGTCCTTAAGAGCTTAATGTATCAAATAGGCAAAAATTGAATATATTTTTATATATTCACCATACCGAAGAATTTCCAGGGACCTCAAACAATTGACTGTTTGCTTTCTAAGTAAGATGAAGCTTGATTTCAGCCAAGGCTGGCACTCCCTCTCCCCTCTTGGGTTTTACTCTTGTGAAGGGTTTCTATAGCACTATCTGTTGCCAGTGTAGTAACAGTACTCCACTTTAGATTCCTTTGAATGCATTTGCATGTTGCACTAGGCCATGATATGTTTAACCATGTTGTTAAAAAAAGCACAGTGACCAGGTTCACACGACATGCTAAACCCAAATCCAACCACAGGATGGCTTGACAAAGGGAAACTCTGGACTGCATCTGCCTCCTGAAGTATCCCCCAGATGTACTGCCAACATTGGGCAGGAAAATTGCCATTTTTCAGGAACACAATGCAATGTTTAGCCCCCCAAATAGGTGTGTTGAACCTCTGTACATTTTCATGTCCCCAAGGTACATCACTATGGCCCTCAGAGGCCCCAAAAATGCCCACAATTCATTGGTTTTATGAACCCAGTTAGTGCCTTGGGTTCTGGTTACAATCCTCACCAGTATAATGAGTATATATAATGAGTCTCTAGTCTGCATGATATTTGTGTATGTAATAATTGGCTATCAATTTTATTTGTGCAGATACAAATAAAGTGGAATATGTTCCTAAATAATTTTTATGAAGAAATGTGCTGTTGGATAATTACATTTAATTTGTTTCTATACATTATGTATCCTGCTCTACTTTTATCTTAGTGGCTAACAGACAAAGCTGTGAAATATGAAAACACGTCAGCGCAGTCATTTCAACAAAGCCATCTTGCTTTGTTAGACGCACCCACCCACCCACCGAAAGCTCCTGTGTTTTGTATGATGTGAACGTGTTGTGTATAAGCAATTCAGTACCCATAATCCTCGGCATGACTGCTTCACTGTTAGCATTGTATCCTGATGGTAATGACGTGATCTGCATACATATGGTTGTATTGAAGACCCTGGCATTGCCTGAAAAGGTTCGGAAGTCAGAGAGGAGCCTGTGATTCTGGAATAACCGTTCTTCACCTAAACATCACATATCTTTATGTGCATGGGCTATGGAACTAAGTAATCCTGTTTCTGTTCAGTGGCGGCACCGTCCCTTTTGTTTGTTTAAGCGTTACTGGTGACAGCAGCCCTTGCTGGCTGTTGCTTTGCTTTCTGGTGCTCCTTTCCCACTTCCCATTTTCTCGTTGAAGTTTTCAAGAACTGAAAATGACAGGAAGATGGCCGTGGCTTCTGACTGGAGTGCGATTTGTGTCACGAGGTACAGAGCCCTATTGAGAAAGGATGGGTAGGAGGGAGGTGGAGAAATGATAGGTCTGCCCTAGTCTGGAGGCGGGGAGAGGTTACAGCAGCCCCAAAGGTCAGGGTTGAAGCTGCTTACAAAAGAACTAGAAGAGCTAGTAAATTTGGGAAGCAGACATGCGGTCCACCCTGCTGTGTTGAGTGCCAAAAAGTTTCTTTTCGCACACCAGCTGCCTGTTTTCTCATTTGCCATCTTCCCACGGGGTGTTCACACAAGCTGCCTCTCTAGATTGGCTCTGTGCGTATCTGTAGATTTGGCATGTCTTGGCAAGTTTGACCTGTGTCTCCTGAGAGGAGTCACCTACGGCTTACCTAAGCAGTAAGAATCTTAATGGCTCTTTGCATTCTGTAGGCAGTCACCACTGCTATCGTAATGAAAACTTACCTGAGTAATTTGTTGTGCATTATACTTTGGCTAAGACAAAAAGAGCATATGGGATGAAGACAGATCTTGCTGTCCAAGCCACTGCGATGAGCTCTGAAATTAAGTCTAAAATGGATCCTGAGCAAAGGTCCTGAAATCACAGCAAAATGATGATTCTGAAGCTGACCCATAGCAGAAGTTTCTGCGTGAATTGCCCAGTATCTCTCCCTCTCTCTCTCTCCCTCTCTGCCCCCCCCCCCCCATTATTTGTTTATTCTTACTGGGCCAATAAAAATGCCAGTGTCCTATAATATAAAGCTTTCTTTTTCTTACAATGATCTGGCACAAGGATTCTACAGTCTAAATATAAATGTGGTGATTGTAGAAGGAAGCCTGCAAAGGAGCTCAAGAAAGAATAGGATGTCGGATGGAAATGAAGGATGTCTCCCTGGTCCATAGCCAAGGTTCTCTATACTATCATTGTTATGTCACTCTTTGGTCTCATATGCCTGTGGTGTAGCATGCAGCATCACAACAAAACCCAAGCGATGCTGTTTTCTCACAGATCACAAATTCATGTGTGTTTGCCCTCTGGATGATGAGAAACATTTCTGAATAGCTCCCCCTTTTCTGTCCTGTACAAACAGAGTTGCCAAGTCCTTATCCGTAGCCATTGCCATAAGAAGGCTTTAGGTGTCTTAATCTTGGAATGATGCCACTAGGAAGCCCTTTTACTCTTTTAATCTTAATTTTATTTTTTTAATCTATTTTGTTTTGCTTTGTTCTCTTTTGTTTTCTTCTTATGCATGTACATTTTAGTTGACAGGTCTGTCTGGTGGTTTTATTGCTCCTGTTGTATTCAAGGGTTGTAGCTACCTCTCCAGTCAATGAAAGCAAACAAACGAACAAATAAATAAAGCAAGCTTTCCTATGGAAAAATGTATTCAAAAAGTGAGAAAAGTGCATACAAAAATGTGAACATTAGGAGAAATGTACATGAATATTCATATTATTTTTGTATTAATTCTAGCAAAGTTAGTATGGCCAAACAGTACTTGCGATTGCTCTTGGCAAAATGGGGATTTTGATGAAAAAAATATAGAATCAAAAATCCTTATTGTGCTGTCTTTGCATAGTGATCACGTGCTTTTAAAAAATATTTTCCTTGCCTCAAAATGAAATTGCAGCAAGGAAAAAAACCAGGAGGGTTTTTTGGGGAGGGGGTGACTTCTCCCACTGGCCAACAGGAGAGCCCACTGATTTGTTCAAGGAGGGTAGGGTGAGGGCAGTTCCAGGGCATCGTAGAGCATGGGAAAATGCTGCCTGTGGTTGGAGGAACAAAGCTATCAGCTTTGGAGAAGGGTTATCGTAAAGTTATTGTATCTCTGGTCATTATCTAGGCATGGACACCACAGTGACTTCTTCTGACTTGCTACAAAAATTAGCATCTGTGAACTCTGGAGTAATGGAAAGGAGACCAGATGGCCAGGGACTATGTGCCTATTAACTCTTTCGTTGACAGAAGAAATAGAATCCTAAATGTTCCTTTCCTGATAACAGCTTTTATTAGTCATCTTCTTTCTTGTAAAAGTGCATGGTTGCTGATAGGTGTCATACTTACTTTAAAGCACCTTTTCTTCTTCAGTCCAAAGTCTGCAAATGACTAACAAATATAACCAGTGATAATATATCTAGCATAATGCATTAGGGAAAAATAAACTTCCCATGCAAATTCTCTCTTGTAGGATATCTTAGATCATCATTCTCCATACCTTTTCTTTGCCTCACCCTCACCCTCACCCTAGCCCCTAAAATGGTGGAAATATAGCTCTGTCTTTTTCCTCACTGCCTCTCTGAGACTTGCAGACACTTTTCAGGATTAGAAGCCAGAAGTATGTCATTTTAGACTTAAAGGTATTTGGCTACCTGCTGCAGTATTTTGCCTTACTAAGGCGATGCTTCCGAATGTGCATTTTTTTGCTAATCATTGAATTTGAGGGAGCCTTGAGAAACTTGTATTGATACGGCAGTATTAACTTCTGCTCTGTATCAACGTTTATCTGGTATTTGAAGCAGGGTCTTTTTGCTGTGTGATTCCACATAGTCAATTTCTTTGTCGTTGAAGGACAGGGTGAGCAGTGCACGCTCTGGGTCATGGGCAGCCCTTGGCCAATTTCAAAAGTCCTCCAGAGGTGATCATTAGAGGCCTCTGGCAGGAGTCAGACAGCCCTATCCTGGCAACTTTCTGTTTTTGCAGTGGAGGAAATAGAAAATAGGATATTGGAAAGAAAAAGAAACCAGATATCTGGAAGAGGGGAAAAAAACTGGCTGTTAGAAAGGGAAGGAATGTTGCCTCACCCAAGGCATGCTGTTCCCAGCTGATTATCTCTGAGGGAACGTGGCATGGAACAGAAACCAGGTTGCCTGCCTGTGCTGTAAGGGTGGCCTGGTTGCATACGATTGCGTAGACCAACATAACGTTACGTATAGATTCCTGGGTGCAGTATCAAAAGCAGTGTGTGAAATCTCTTAATTCTTGCTACTGGAAAACATTTAATAGAGTCTATTTCTGTAGCCAAATGGTTGCAAAGCAAGCTGGCCCCTTGCTTTCTATTAATGTATTTATCTTGTTAGTAGGGTTGATAATAATCTTTCAGATAAGGCTTTGTGGGGAAAGCTGCTACCAGCTTGGGATTGGCGCTGATTCACTTGAATCAGAATGAGCACAAGAGAATCAATACTGAAGCTGAATCCTGACCAAACAGAACCTTGGTAGATTTGGCTATTTACAGCTCCAAGGATTGGGCAGGTCTCTGACTCTGTGTGGGTTGTATTCCCTCTGTAGGGGCAGGTGCAAAACTGTGGTTTATTCCTGGACTAAGCTATGTCGTTTGAGGCTGAGTGGTCTGGATTGTGCATTGTGTTTAGTCTCTGACTGTGACCCCTCCTGGATAGGACAGCCTGGCCATCATAGTCCCTGTTCTGGTAACCTCCTGTTTGGATTCCTGGTGCAATGTGTTGGACATGGGTCTGTCTCAGCAAAAGATGCAACTATTGCGGGGGGGGGGGGGGGCACAGGAGAGGGCTTTCTTCGCTGTGGCACCCCAGGCTTGGAATGCCCACTCCCTGGAGCCAGGCTGGCACCAGCACTATTTCAGCACCAAGCAAAGACTTGGCTGCATGCCTCACTTTTAACACTTAGCAACCCCAGCCTGACCATGGCTTTTGTTCCTCAAGCACCCTTCTTTCAGTGTTGCTTGATTATTATTGCATGTTTTAAAGCAATATATTGTTTTAATTATTTTTTTACATTTTGATTTTTAAAAATTGTAATTTGTGATGGGATTGCATCCATAGGCGGTAGAGTGGCTTTAAAGCTTTAAAAGAAATAAATATGTTTGTTGATGGGGATGGGTGTGTGTGTGTGTGTGGATTTCCAGCTGAAAGGTTACATAGACCAGGAAGTGCAGCTTCATCTGTAAGATGAGCTTTGTCTCTTCCGGCCTATGATAGAATCAGCCTCCCAGCTCATGACTTGTGTTCCTTTTCCTGAGCAACGAAAGGGCCTCTCCTGAGTTCCCTATTTAGCCCTCCTTCTGTCAGCCCTTTCCCAGCTCTGAGCTTTGGGAAATCTGTACAAAAGACCTCCTGAATGGGTAGTGAATACCAAAGGCAATGTGGAAGAGAGATTTTCTCTGCCGATCACATCACGGGACCAAAGGGTGAGTCCCTGTGGGACACCCGACAGACGGTGGAATGTGCAGGGGAAGGGTTTCAGCTCTGAATGAGACTGCTAGGGCGCCCCTGGATTCAAAAGAGAGGCTGCCTGTAGCACAGACCTTGGCTGAGTTCTCTGACTTGGCTTCTTAAGAAACGTCTTGCACCTTCCTCGTCTTTGAAAAGGGAAACTGGGGTTTACCATTTTGAGAAGCTTTTTTTTTTTTAAAAAAAGCAAAACTATTGATTTATATAGTTAATCAATAGTTAAAAATACAAATTGAGGAAGAAAAAAAGAAAAGAAAAAAAATCTAGCTTATGTTTTACGCTTATTAATGGTCACTGGTTTGCTAATGAATTCACTACTATAACGTGAACAATACAAAATATTATTGTAAGATATCCCAAAATCTCTGATATAGTAACATCCTTTGATTAGTAGAAAATATTGCCTTTACCAAAACACACATTTCTCACAACTGGAAAAATAACATCTGGAAAATATCACCTTTTCCAATTTCTCAATACTTTTAGCTACCCCCGTGTTCAATACGACTATAATTCCTGATAAACAGTCAAATTCCAAAGCTATGGTATATAGTTCAGCATTACATTAACATATTTAACACTTAAAGATATTTTCCCATAAATCTGCTTCTTTACATTAATACATAAGAGATTACTTATCAGTTGGTACGTTTTAAAATAGTGATTCACCCAGCTAAATTATTTGATAGAGGTATCTGGGATCCCGATGCATATGATAGATGTGGTCTGACAGATGTACTGCCCTTATTTGCTCATTAATGAATGTGGGTTGAGGATGAAAAAATCATACATTTCTCTTACGTATCGAAACATACAGCCCCCTTTGTCATACCTGACTCATCTTACTGGATCATGGTTATTACAGTTATAATTATAACAATAGCAGGTTTAGATGACTTTGTTACACTGTTGTTGTTTGATGTTAGATGCTTGTTCCTGAAGAAGTCCAAAGAATCATCATATCACACCTGTATAGAGTAGTAGTAAGAGAAAGCTGTTGAAGGTGCAGTGTTGCTAGTCCATGCATGATAGATAAAGAGCTAACCACAGTTGGCATGTTTTCCCTCACCAGTGTACCCTGGCCTTAATCATGATTAAAGCTTATAGTTAAGTACATTTTGTTCTTAAACATTATTGGAAATCATATTTGGAATCAGAGCCAACAAGCCATTGTCAAGAAACAAAAGTTCAGGGTACCAATTCCTACATACCATGACATATCAACAGAATATTTACTTAAAGGAGTCTGTATGTTGAGTAAACTTTTAGAAGTAGAATGTTACACTAGTCTGAGGATATATCTGTCTTCATGTTTTCATTTGGTGCAAGATTACCTATAAACTCTATTCAGTAACTGAGGTCTCTTCTCCATCTGGAGAGTAATTTCTTTCTCACTGTCTCTTGTGGCTCTGAGAGGCCCCTTTGTTTCTTGGACAATGAAGTAGGAGATTAAGAATCTTTTCTTCATGCCCTTTAAAAATTCTATGGAATAGCTTTTCTTTCATCTCAGATAGTTTTTCTTTCTGTCTCCTCCCTCCTTCTCCCCAAATGTGTTGGAGTTGATGGTTGGAGTTGTAAACTTTGTTCACTTGAGGTTCAGTAGACAGAAACCCAAGGCCTCCGTAAATCTAAACCAAACAACATCTCTGGTCCCACTATCCTTAAATCACAGGAGCTGTCTGCATATTAAGCTATCATGTGGCTTGTTTAGTTCTGTTTGGCACATTATGTGAACTCAGCTATTGTGATATGTAAACCATGGCTTATGTTTTAGCCTTATATGAACCCAGCTATTGTGACGTATTTAACAAATTATGGGAGAAGCCAGCTGTAGCATTGCACATTGGGTGTATCAAGGCAGCAGGTGTTGTAGCATTCAGTACATAATAGTGCATCCAAGCTCATCTTTGTGTACCAATTTACATAGATTTTTTTATTTGATTTATTTATTACACCAATTTATATACTGCCTCATCCCAAGACTTTGCAAGATTTCATACAGTATAACTAGCCTGTATTTTGCTGCTTAGTCAGCAGATGATGTAAACTTGGTTCTGTTCGTAGTTTTTCTGTTTCCTTTGTGATGCTCCCAAACACCATTTAAATAGTGTTCTAACTCTGTATACCCTTGGATGCTCCCAGGTGTTGAGTTTCTGGGTTAGTAACAAGCTTTCTTTGTATGACAGAGTGGTTTAGTTTAGGCAATGTTCATATATGTTGTGAATAAAACATTGGTGAGAGATAGCTCTGTGCTACATTTTCATGAACAACTTTAACATTTCTGTCTGTCAATTGCAGTCATAGAAGAGAGTGTGTGTTTCAGAACAGCATCAGCATTATAATTGATGTACATATTGGCAGGGTTAACACTCTGGGATAAGTCATAATGTGGTTTGCTTGATTTCAACTTAATGCATTATCTGAACTAGGCCATTATAAGCTCTGGTTAATGACTTAGTTTATACTAAGTCATTAACCAGACCACTCTGGGTTGTTCAGATAAACAATGACTTAGAATGTAAATCCAACAATTCTGCCAGTCGTAGCCTTGGTTTTTTAAAAATCATTATTTACTTAAATCCTAGGTTGAAATAATTGCCAGGAAATACTGATGTAGTTTGTTTATATCCAATGTCAGTATATGGGCCATGTGAGAGAGGTTGATTGGGTTAATGAGTTTACCTATTGACAAATATCCTCCTTTGAATTGTCAGTTCCAATAGTTAATAGCATGAATCAGATATCTCATGGCATTCAGTTAAAGTCAGTGCATAGACCTCTGGTTTTGGGATTCATGGGGCTATTCATGTGGTGCTGTTGCTTCCCGATCACATAGCCGTGATCCAAAAACATCTTAAAAATCAAAACTGTCTTTTAGTTTGGTGACCTTAGCAATTGTCATTAAAAAGTGTCATGCCTCTTAAATTAAAAGGCATCATAACTACATCCGTCCAAAGCAACCCTATTATGGGTTGTCTTATTAGAGAATAAAATGTTTAAGTCTTTGTGATTGCTGTGTTGAAAGATTGGTTGTTAATGTGTTAACCAGGCAAGTATTAAAGGTAGTTTGGACCATATGTTGTATTTATAATGAGTGGAATTAAAACTTGGCATAGAACCTGTGGCGATGTAATGCCTAGTCATAAGGAAGCATTGTATTGGAAAAAAACTCATAGTCCAGCCTAATAAACACTTAGTTTTGCAATACCTGCTAAAAGATACATTGCTTTGACCATGCTAGAGATTCAGTGCGCTTTGGTTGTTGTATAAGAAAACTGAATAATCTCTGAAATAGGGAATAACCTATAGAAAACATTTGGCCTCACATATTATATGGGTAGTTTAACACAGAACACTGAAAACTAGGTTAGCCTATTCAGCTCATTAGGAGCCATAACTAAATTTAGATTTACACTGGAAAATCATTCTTCTGATTTTTCTCTCTTGTTTAAAGCAGAATTCTCTATACCTGATGAATGCTATTGTTTTGCATTTCTGATCCTGTCAACCCAACAGGTCGAAAACTCACGTGAGTAGATAAATGGGGACTCTCACTCCGGTGGGAGGAAAAATGCTGGCAGCGCCTTGCACAGAGAGACGGGATCAGTTGCCCGCCGGTAAGCGCAAAACCGCGCTCGCCCGAAAAGGGCGCGAAGCAATGGAAATCCCGCCTCCTGCGCTCGCCAGCTGGGCTATGCTCTAGGAAGGAGGCTCTGGCAAACCACTTCCGAAAAACAATTGCCTTGAAAACTGCAAGGATTCGTCCAGGCAGTCACTGCAGGGTCAGTAATGACTGAGCGCAGACAAAAAAAAAAAAAAGTAATAATTAGATTTGTTATTGCTGCCCCACTTGAAAAGACTCTGGGCATCACAGTGATGTTTAGGGATGTACAAAACCTCCAATTCTATTCCTTCTCTGGTCCATGGTGTTCTCTGGGTGATCAGGTGGTTTCCAGAAGGGAATCCATTGAACTGTGGTTTCCCAGACATATTCCTGCCCAATTTTGTCCAGGACACCATGTTTAGAACATCAGAAGCAACTTCTGGTTTGGAAAATTAATTTCCAGAAGACTTCTGCATTATTCCCAGAATGGCTGGACCAGCATGGTCTTGAAGAAAAATTGAATATTCTGCAGTTCTCTGGAGCTTTCTGCTCCCAGTTTTGCAAATATCCAGTGGTGGATTTTGATAGGCCATCGAGGGAGAATCTGTGAATGGAAATACTTTGACTTAAACAGCAAGATTAAGTTGTTTCTTGCTAGTAGTTTCTTTTTTCTAGCATCAGTATATGCTTTTAGTTAGGTGTGCTCCTTGTTGGAGGGCTTCCAGCGCTGTCAGTCAAAAAACATTGCTCAGTTATTACATATTTTTCATAATAGGTTTTCTACGAAATGAAAAATGGTGGAAGATGGGAGAGTTACAGATAGGAGCAAAATGTCATTGGAATTTGTATGATTTTGTGAATGAGGTAGGGAGACGGTTCAAGAATAGCCTTGTCTGGAAGAAGCAGGGTGGTAGTCCTTTGGGTTTGAAGAAGACAGGCTATTGTGCAGTTCATCTGTGGACACAGAGGTGGCTCTGCAGTCCCAGTCTGGAAGCACAGAGTCTAACACAATGGGGGCACTGAAAGTCCATTGTTGTAGTAACTGTGGGTGTTATTCTGTGACACTGCTCATCGTTTCCTATCAGTTTTTGGTGGTGCCTGTCTTCAGAGTTGGTGGAAGTGTCACAGTACAGGGCTTGCCAGCGAGTTCTGTCAGCAGCTGGAGCTTCTAGTTTCCTTGGCTGGTTGTCACAGTGACATAGGGTTTCTTCCACAGCATCTCTGTAGCACTTGTGTGGTTGGCCTTAAGGTCTCTTCCCAGACTCTAGTACACTATAGAGCAACTGGTGAGGCATATGGTGATCATCCATTCTGATGACGTTTCCCACCCACCACATCTTGGCTCTGATAATCAGGGACTCAATGCTGGTGGATTCTGCATGATCCAAGACCTCCAGGTTGGAGACACGATCTTGCCAACGAATGCCGAGGATGGAGTGGAGAGCACACATGTGAAATTTCTCTAGTTGTTTGATGTGCCTTTGGTACAGAGTCCAGGGCTCACATCCATATAGGAGAAAAGGGATTACCACAGCTCTATAGACTTTCAGCTTTGTGTTGATTGAGCACTCTAGTACACAGCTGCTCTGGTTGGAGTCAATTTCTTTGTCCAAAGATCCATCACTTGAGATGATGCTTCTCAAATATTTGAAGCTGTTTACATTTGTCAGCTGGATATCATCAACAGTGATTTTTGGTTCTATGGGGTTGATATTTGGCATGGGCTGATAAAGTATTTCAGTCTTGTTCAGGTTGATAGGCCAAAGAGTATAGCAGCATCTGAGAATTTGTTCAGCATCAATGGTAGATTGCTGTCTTTGTGCGCCAGGAGTGCAAAATCATCAGCAAAGAGGGTTTCTTGGATGATTGTATGGAGGCACTTCATCCGTGTGTTCAAGCAGTAAAGGTCAAAGAGAGTGACATCTGAATGGTACCTGATATACACTCCCTCTTTCAGACCCTGGACAGCATGTGACAATATGGAAGTGAAGAACAGATTGAACAGGACTGAGGCTAGCACACAACCCTGTTTTACCCCATTGGAAATGGCAAATGCAGCTGATGTATCACTGTTGTAAAGAACCTATCCTGTCATTCCATCATGGAGTAGCTGAATCAACTTCACAAATTTCCTTGGGCATCCATAAAGTCTCAGGATGATCCAGAGAACTTCCCTGTTTACAGTGTCAAATGCCTTTGTCGGGTCAATGAAGACAGAGTAAAGAGGCTTGCTCTGATTGATGCACTTCTTCTGGACTTGCCTGCGATGGACAGCAGTGAGATATCCCTGTAGTTTCCACAGTCTGATTTGCTTCCCTTATTTTTGTAGAGAGCCACAAAGCACAGTGAAAAAGAGGGGTGGAGCTGCTTTAGAGTTGGCTGAGATGCACATGGAAGATAGAAAGTAAGATTCTGCTTATGGCTTACAGGTAGTCCTCAACTTACGACCACAATAGGGACCAGAAAATTTATCGTTAAGCTGTATAGTCATTAAGTGAGGCATCACATGACCACACCTGATTTTACATTGGTCATTAAGTGAATCACACAGCTGTTAAATGAATTGTGCAGTTCCCCATTGATTTTGCCTGTCGGAAGCTGGATGGGAAGGTGGCAAATGTTGATCACTGTCGTAAATACATGCCGGTTGCCAAACGCCTGAATTTTGATCAAAAGACTGGGTTCTCTTCAATGGTCGTAAGTGCAAGGACCGGTTGTAAGTCACTTTTTTCAGCATCATCATAACTTCAGATGGTTGCTAAATGAATGGTTGTAAGTCAAGGACTACCTGTATTACGATTATTTTACTGTGATTTTGTAAGAATCTTGCCTTGGCTTAACCTTGGATCCTGAAGACTTGGAAATGAGTTGCTGTTCAAACATTCGACCTCTTGGAAAGAACTCCATCTCAGCTTTTGCATTCTGAAATTCTAATGGCATTAGTGATGCACACAACAGAGTTGTTGCAAAGTTCCTTGTGATAAACATTAATGAACACTTTTAGTCACTGGGCAGAAAGGGTCATCAGTTAATTCTCGTCTGTGGCAACCGAAATGAAGTCTAAAAAATGCAAGTGCATTTATTCAGAATTCATCCCTTGCTACACTTACATCTCCCATTCTTCCTGCTGGCTTTTTAATCTTACTGTACTCTCCCTGTCCCCTGGGCAAGAAACCTGACATTTTTGTTTTGCTACTCTGAAAAGTGCCATCTAGAGTAAAGATATATTGATAGCAATAACAACAACAACAATAATGCTGTGACTGTTAATTAAGCTGTTTAGCTCCCTTGCGGATGAGTTGCCATTGATGCTTTCATTTGGAGCAAATGAATCACAATGCAGTATCATGACATCTTCTGAGCATCTTATTTCTTAGTCTAAACATGATATTCACATGCCGTATTGTTTTGTCTTCATAATCAGAGGCTTGGCTTTTCTTGTATTGCGGGAGGAAAGGAGGAAGTAACCAGCGGTTATAACTTCTGAACCTGTGCTTCAGTATTTGATAGATATTCAACTGGAAGAGGACAGGAAAGGCTTCTAGATTTAATAGAATATAAATCACAATATATTTAGATTATAGAGAAAGACTTTAAATGAAGGTGTGTTGTTCTAAATCATGTCTCATTCTCATCGCTTCACTTTGCTACCTGAAAGAGTTAACAAAGCAACATCTTCAAATCAATACATAAAATAGCAAATTTCAAGGTGGTTGCGGATTTCATACCATAAATATTGAATCTGGGCCAAATCAAGGACCATTTGCTTCTTACAAGATTTAAATCAACTTCTAACTAGGATTTCTGTTCTGTTTCTGATCTGAAACCTTAAATGATGTCTCTTCCCAGCAAGCTTTGGGAAGTGTACATTTGTATCTAATAGCCCTCTGTACCTGATATGACTCCATTTGTAGAGACTATCACTTCCTTTCTGATAGAAACTGACACACATTGGCTGTAATATTCAGCCCCTCCCCTAAGTCCTTATTTTCTTGGCTTTCAGACCTTATGCCTGATGAAACTTTTTAAGAAAATCTAAAGCCTGCAAATAGTATGAACCTTTGGTGGGTGTTACAAAGACATTGTCACTATGGAATTTTGAGATGTTTTTCCTCACAGCCAACACAGCTACTATTGCTTAAATATAGCTTAGCATGGATGTAGTTCTTGCTCAGAAGGGAAAGGAGGAGGAAATGTAAGGGGGATAAGGGAGGAGATGCAAACCCCAAGGGTAGAAGAAAGGGAGGAGCATGAGGGTCACTCTAGATAACTTAAGTGTGGTCAAGAGATTTGAAAACATTACGTAGGCACTAAACTATTTAGCTCTGCTTGAAGAGTCACTAGCATCTTGTACTACTCTGGGCTCTCTTTTGGGTTTCAAAGAGGGAATAGAAGGGTAAGACTGGTAAGTAGCTTTTTCTACCACCTTTATTAGGAAAAGACTGGGATGCAGACGTTAGAAGGGCTGGTCCAGTGGCTTTTCAGGTTTAAAAATAAGGCTCTTTGGAAATTTGTGGGTGTAGTGGCTGCAGCCAGCCAGGCAGCAGTCTTAGCCAGTGCAGTTCACAGAACAGCTGTGACCTGAGTGTGAAAGAAGTCTCTCTCGGCCATCTTTAAAGGCAAATTTCCTTTCCAGCCTGGAGTGAAAGGGAGATTATTGGTTCTACAAGCCATGTGGCCAGATTGCCATCTGATGTCCCATTTCTTACTGCACATTTCTTGTAATTGTGTCAGACAAATGCAGGCACACACACACACACTTCCTTCCATTTGGGTTTCAGCCTTCTTTGATTTCTGTTTTTTTGCGTTGTCTTCCTCAGCTTCTCAAGGAGCTGCTGCATCCCTTTGTAGCACTGCTGTCTGAGTCAGACTCCTTCCCTCTCCTCCCTGACACCCCCCCCCCCCCGACCCTCCGCTTTCCTCTTAGGAAGTTTGGCACTGTTTACTTTTTTGCCCTGCTAGAAGAATGGAATGTATTTTTAGGCCTCTTTGCTTTGCTCTCTGAATGGCCCTGCTGCATTCGAATGCTTTGGGCAAAGTTTATTTATTTATTTTGTCCTTTTTAAGAATATATAATGCAATCCATTGCAGACCTGGGCTCAGCTCCAAGGCGTCTGCCTAGAGGGTTTGCAAAGTCCTGTAACCATGGTGGCCATGTTTGTGGAGGAGAATTGACTTCCTGTTGGCAAGTACACATGCCTAGCTGGCAAGTGGGAATGGGGCTTTCAGGCAGAGGGTGTAGTAAATTTAGGGGTGCAACTTCTGAAGATGATGTTACCCAGTAAATGTTGCCAGGTTTGGTCTATGATAGTAAAATGGAATCATGATGTTGTTTGTTTTTAAATGCCACCTGTATGCACAGGATAGTGACCTGTACCCAGTGGGGAAGATGTAGGGACTGTGGTTTTTGGTTTATGTTCTGATCTTTATTGTCAGATTTTTATGATCAGATGACACTGAAGCTAAGTAAATTTGGGCTTGGGATGGGAGACCACTGAGGTCAAAGATGGGAAAAATAAAACTCTTCACCTGCACATGTTCAGAAATAATTTATTCTGCTTTTTTCTTTACTGCAAGAATAGATAAAGAATTACACTTGTCAGCGTTATCACCTTGCCCTCATTCTTCCATAAGAATCATTTTGGTGTACAGTGTGACATTTCATCCATTGGGGCTGTGTCTATTTTGAGTGCATCTGACTTAATATATAAGCTGGATGGTTGGCTGTTGTGGGTTTAAAACTGGCCTTGGGGAAAAAACAAGCTATGAGAGGAAGTCTCTTATATCAGTTTTGATGTTTTATGAGCTGGAAGCAAAATTGGGTTGATCAGGCATCCTTACACTCTAATACAACCCTTCCCAATCTTTCTACCAGTGTGGAGCTTGTTTTGTCACTTCATGCACTCTAGGTCTGAGCAGCTCCAAACTAAAATGCAGCAAAATGCTTTCAACCTTTTGCTGCTGTTCTTTTAGTGGCTCCAGAGAGGTGTTAAGAATATTGCAGTCAGAGATTTTAGGAACCTGCTCTTTAATAACAATTCTGAAGGAATGTGAAGTTTTCTTCCCTTCTAATATAATTCAGGTAAAAGGGGCGTGTGTGTTCTCTAATGCCTAGAAATATTGTACAATGCAATCTTGCTTTTGGCTTTCTTTTACCCTTGTCATTGACTGACATGCAAGTTCTACCCTGTGACTCTGAGGGAGGCCTACATAATTATTCATATACTCACCCAGCATATAATATCCCTATTCATTCCATCTCACACCTCCTCCCTCCAATTGCCATTAAGCTTGGAAAAAATGCTTTCCCCCAAGAATGAAAGCAGTGCTAGCTCTGTGCAGCTGTACCTCCAATCACTGATCCATACTGCAATTATGCTTGGCTGAAGCTTTCCACAGGAGCCAATAGATAAAGCTTTGGCAGTTCAGATTTATTAGGGGGTGTCATAACCTATAGGGAGGAGGTTAACCCTTCTCTTCCTGGCTGTGACAGGGCCACCCCACAGATTTTTCCCCATATGGCAATTGGATTTGGAAAAAAAGCCTTCTTTCACTGATTTCAAGAAAAGGCTTTATTCAAATCTCATTGCTGTACAAATTCCATGGGGGAGTGTTGCAACATGTTAAAGGAGAACTGTTAACTTATCCCTCCCCACTGTAGCCTTGTAAACAAGAAACTGTAGCCTTTTAAATAGCTGTTCATCTTGGTATGCTGGGAAGCTTTTGCTAAGTCTAACTGATGCAAGGAAGGTAAACTGAAGAATGGATACCAGAGCAGGGGATCAAAGGTTCCTCCCTTGTAATACAAATGCTAATTGTGTGGGTAAGGTAAAATCTCCTTGGAATCAAGCTCGGCTCCTGGCAACTTCATGTCCATGTGGATTGCTTGGAAACACTCCTGTGATGGTTTGCCATTCCCCTTCTTGGATATTTCCTAGTTTAGCCTACACCTCTGATAGTCTCCCATCCAAGGGCTAACCAGACCAGACCCTGCTGAGATAATTTAGGCAAGCTTTTCCATAGCTTGGATTGGCTAAAGTCACTGGGCGTGCCTGGATATAGGGTGCTGCTGATGGCTCATATGATGTGGTTTTAAAAAAACAGCTTTAAAAATTGCATCCAGATTATTGTTGGCAGATTTGCTCCCCACCCCCCATCTTAATTCAGTAGCAAAATAACAGCAGAAGAAAGGATGGGGTGAAGGAGAAGAAATGGGAAGAGAAAGAGATATGCAAGGAAAATATTGGTAAAGAGAACTAAGATGCTTTCCAAATGCCACCAGGTTCCTGAGATTCAGTAAACTAACCCTGAGAGTTAGAAACTTGTCTGTTTCTTTAATGAAGGCTCAGAGATTTTTCTTTAGCTTGGTTCAGCAACCATCTGACTTTATTGATCTTGAAAAGCTAACCAGGATTGGATCTGGTTAATATTTGGACAAAAGACCAGTGGGAAATCCTCACATTGTAATGTAGACTAGGATGTTGAAAAAGGCAGTGGCAAACCATATCTATATTATTGCCCACAAAACTACATGGACATCTCCTTGAAGCCACCAAGAGTTATGCTTGAATTGGAAGGTGAATTTACCTTCACATGCATTGGTAATTCCATCTTTTGTACTTGTGCAGGAACTACTTGGGAGTCATGAATGCAGAGAGTGCTGCCTATACAGTATTATATCTAGTTCTCCTCCCCAGTTCTATATTTTTTCTTTGTTGTCTTCCAACGTTCTCTTCCTTTCTAAAGAATCTATACTTTTTAGCTGGCTTTGCCCAAGAATTGTTTTTGTCTCTACTAACTTCAACTTTTATAATTCTGGCTTCTTGTTTAAACAATCATAGTCTGCAAATACATTAAAGAAAAGAACCAGCAAATTCTGCTAAAGAAATATGCCTTCCTTGCACAGAATTTATTATAGTTCTTTTTATGTGAGATTGATTTCTTTCTTCTTGTTGGCTTAAGCGGTGCTTTCTTGTACTTTCTACCCCCTCTTTTAATTTTTTTTTCTTTTGGGGATGGGTGGTCAGATCTAGTTTATAAATTTTTTGAGATTTTGGGTGCAGATTGCCCTACATCAGCAAATGAAGATGAGGGGTCCATACAAGAGACAATGTGCATGAGACTTCAGAAGAATGAGCCTGAGGTATGAAGCAAGCAGATGAAAGAAAAATAAAAAGAGAGAGAGAGAGAGAGAGGCCTATGAGTCATTCATTTTTTGTTTCAGAACCATGTTTACATTTGAAAATAGGGGGACAGGAATTTTCTAACAAACTTTGCTACAGGGTAGCTTTCTCTAGCCTTCTGCTGTCTAAATGCATTGGATTACTGTTGTCAGAGTTTGCAGCCAGCTCATGATTCTGGTTGAGAATCCTGGGAGTTGTAACCCAACACCTCTGGTGGGAGAAAGTTGTGATCTTTGGGTTTTGTTGTAGTCTTCGCTGCAGGAAAAAGGATATGCATGCCTGCCATTGCCACTGAAAGCATTAGATATTTAAATGCAAGAGACCTTTCAAGTGCGTACTGATTCATATTATAGCTTAACAAAAAATGGTAATCAGAAGGGACTGATATGGCACTTCAGGTATCACTGGATGGTTGAGAAAGTTTGTGTTCAAATATATTACTGTATCCAAAGAATCTAAGGAGCATTCACTTGCTAGAGGCAGATCTGGTGGCCTCATTAAAATCCAAATAGCTGTTGGATTGACCACCTGGAAATGTGATGCCCAAACTTTGATCAAGGTAACAGAAGCAAAATCATTAGAGCCATTTGGTGGCCATTGTGAGTTGACTTCCCATGGAGTTTTTTTCCCCCATACAGAATTCCAAGATGGCTTGGTTTAATTATAAAAAGCTGAAGTGCAATTTCTTTGGAAAGAACTTCAGACTTTTAAGCTAGTAAAGAGGGACTAGCAGCCTGCAGCTAAATATCTGGGTGATTATTTCAGATCAATACATGAACTTGAACTCTTCCATCTCCTGGCAGCTTCATATGTAGCACTATTCTCCATCATTTTTCTCTTCCACTCTCCTTTTTCCTCCCAAGTTATTTATCTGCTCTGCTTTCCCTTCATTTAAACCTGCCCTCCCTCTAGTTTGGTAACCTCTAGATGTGTTGAGATCTGTAATTCCCCAAAGTCAAACACCATGATAAGTTGGAATTCTGGAATTTGTGGTTGCAGCATCTCTAGATTGCACCAGCTTGCTGAAGGCTGCTGCAATATCAGTCAAGCTTGCAGCTTTCTTTTCCCTAACCCATCCCTCCTAATTTCCTAGCCCAGCTGCCTTCCTGAATTCAAGCTTCTTTCCTGCTCTAGATCTCTTTGGGGTGCTTCTCCCTATGGATTGGGCTGTTTGGCTCCTGAGAGCCTGAGACACTGCCTGCTGGTCCGACCCTTCTCTAGCGTTAAAGTAATTTAGCCAGTGGCTCTCAGAAACTTCACTGCTATCATATCATTTCATAGCTGCATTACAACAGAAGGAAGATCAGATACAACTTCCCCCATCCTGGTAGCGATTAGACAGAAGAAGCTGCATATATTCATCTTTTCTTTACCATACATAAGGCCTTTATGAAAAATAAATAAATAAAAGCTCTTAGCTGTAGGAGTAGTTGGCAAGTGGAACCAATTATGGGATGAGGTGGCCTCAAAGGCCCCCTTCCAAAGTTGTGAGTCATATGGTTGATAAACAAGGATGGTTCTCCTTTAAATTAGCAGTGGAGAACTCTAACAGAGAAGTAAAAATTTCTCGGGAGTCGGAGGCTTTGTGATAGCAGCCATATCATTAAGACTCTCAAGGTGAGCTTAGATCCGGGTGACTGTGTGAATTCCTCCATGCATTTTTCTTGGCCACAGTATGGAAGTGGTTTGGTATTGCCACTTTCTAGGGTGTTTTTCCAACGTTGCAATCTAGCCTCCTGCTCTCGGACTTCCCGGTAATCTCCTATCCAAGCACTGTCAGGACTAATCTGGTTAGCCTTTTTTGAAATCAGGCAGGGTCAGCTAGGCTCATGGGAGCAGTTTTTAAAAATACTTTAGAGGCCCAGGAGGTTCTAGCCTCGCAGACTATTCTCTCTCTTTGGCTGTCCGTAATGTGGAAGAATGGCCTTTATTGCTGTAGCAGTGGAATTGTTCAGCTTTCCTAGAGGCTTAACAATCTGCACTAAATTGATAAAGGACAAGTTGGGGTGGAAATGAGACACATTATGGAAAATGAGTTACTGGCACAGCTTTCCAGGGTTAGTACAACACGCCTGTATAAAATGTATTTGGCTTATTTGTGGCTTAGTGGCTAGTGCAAACTTAGCCAGTGTGGTTAGTTTATGGTTCAGGTTAACATGGGATCCTAAGCAGTTGGACTATTTCCCTAAGCTGTGGTTCATTTAAGTGTGATTTAGCGTGTTGTGGGAAAACAGCTGCTTGACTGAGGTCACTGAAAGTCTTCTACATACGTAGACCAGGGATAACAGGGGCACCTGCTGCTGCTGCTGCTGCTAGGCAGGAAAGGGGATTTGGATTGACCAGGCATAAATATTGAGAGCTTGGCATTTTACCTATGCCTAGTCAACAGTTTAGTGTATTCTGCTTCTCCAGTCATGGCCCTCAGTGAACCGGGTCCAGCTGGACTGCATCATCTATGTGTTAATACTTACACTGAATGTTACTACCTCAGCAAATTGGGAGTAGTAATGTGTCTTGACTACCTGCAGGTTCTTCCTCGGTGGTACCCAGATCTGTTGTTGCAAGGACTGAAAGTGCTATTTCTGGACAGGATCCAGCCGTGGAGTCCATGGCTAATTCCAGAAATGTTCTTGCCACTTGGTGCTTGAATTGCACAGCTGTGTCTGCTTTATTTGGACACTGATGCCAGTGTCACACAGCTTGCCTATCGCTCAAGTGGATCTGCATACAGTACTTAGAAGCTAAGGGTCTCGTGAGACTTGTAGCAAATTGGCTCACCTCCTTGCAGTTTAGCTCCCTTTCCCAAACCTATCCTGAATGTTGGGATGATTGGATGTACCACCCAACTGCCTTGCTGCTCATCTTTATGGTCAACTTTGTGATCAAAGTCCTGGGCAAGAATTGTCTGGCAATTTGTGGGGGAATTGGTGTTTTGGATGGGAATAAAATTGGGAAATCTGTACATGAAACCAATGGCAAGCAGAACGTCAATCTGGCACCTGCTCAGCAGGGAGAGTCCTGGGGGCTGGTTAAAATTGCACTTACTATCTGGAATGCAAGCCAAGGGTTTGCTTGATTTACTACTCTGTGTGCCGGAGAGCCAGAAAGGAGTTAACAGGAATGCTGCTCTCAGGATGCTGTTAAAAGCTTGCAATTTGGTTTTTCCTGTGCTGCTTGCCGGTCGTAAACTTCCTGCTCTGATAATGGGAAATATGTGGTGTCAGATGTGCAAGGTTGGAGGAAGAAGGAGTGTCTGTATGTATTCTCTTTCTCCACAAACACACACACACACACTCTCTAAATGGAGCTGATGTTTCTATTTATTCTAAAATCTTCCCAGTTCCTCTTATATCTCACAAGGGGCTTTGCCAGCTACACTCTTTAGCTTCCTGTCACTAGATTAGATTTTTCTTGTGCATATTCTGGCTCCGAGTGTGTTTGCATCAGTCAGCCAAGGTCCCTGCTACATTTGGCCTTGTATTGGGGTCAGGGTGCTGCACTTAGGAAGCATGCTGAAATTCAAGGATGGAGGTGAGATTCTGCCCCTGTGATCGCATGCAGAGATTCTTCTCGTAGGGTCAGCTGGAGCTTGGGTTTGAGGTCAGGGTCACTTGTGCCAATGAAGCTGATGCCCCTAGGCTGGTGTCGCTACTAAGGGTTTTCTCTCCAGGGATGGATCTTCCCCCCCCCCCCTTTGCTAAATAAATAAAATATTCCAAAACACAAGTTCTTTAGGACCCTGCTCTTTAATGTCTTGAGGACTATACTATAACTTTCTATACACCAGCCTGATCAGGCTAATAAAAATTAGTATTTTCTTCTTCTTGCAAACACAACCTTCTCCCCCCTCCCCCAAGCAAGGATCCTAGGCAGACGGTGAGGTGAGGTTGTTGTGTTCCACTGAGATGTTTGTCACATAATCCTCATGGAGTAGGGGAGTTGCTGGAGGTTTTTTCTTTTTCTTTTCCCAGTTGCTGCCACTCCCAGTTGGGAGTTCTCTCCATTTGATGTCTGCAGGAGGATTTTCTTGGGTACCCTGACTGAGCCACCGAATCAAGACCGGGGTGGTGGCAGCGGCTCTCCTGCCTTGTCTTAGATCTTTGTGTCAGGTCAGGCTTTATATAGGACAAAAATATTTCACTCGTTCTCATCATCTGCCCATTTAAAGAGCACTTCCAGTGCGCAGGGTGTGTTTAAAATGAAGCCACTCTGATTTGGATTACTGCTTCTATTTTATATCATCCAAGTATTGAGCGAGACCGATGAAGAACGTTTTTTCTTTGGAGCTGTGTTTCACAGGATGAGGATTTAATGGGCTGCCATGGCACTAGTGAAAGCTGGAGCCCCCCAAATCTCTTTCAACATTACCCCATCTCTGTAGTTGATCTTTCTTATGTTCCTGTTCTTTCAAAACCTGCTGCTGCTGTTTCTGGGGCTTAGCTTTCTTGTATGGTAATTAAGATTGTTCAAAAAGGTGTTTTGCGGGCCAGTGGGGCTCTTACTAAGCCCAGTGGCTTTGTAGCCACAAGGATGTTATTTTTGTTAGGATTGCACTATGGTGGGAAGGAAAGGTTAATCCTCTTCTGCGGCTGTCTCAGGGAGAATCACCTGTTCACGCAGCTGTTGTTATTGTTATTATTTTAAAAGTGCCCATTGTTGCCCTGTTGTTAATGAGACTTTAAAACACCTAAATGCCACACAGGAGCAGGCAGGCTGGATCTGGCACCTGGGTCTGCAGTCTCCCCCCTCCTTGCTGTCCCCTAGCATAAAATAGCTGGTCTGCTTACATGCAAAGAGCCGGATCTGATGTGTGGGCAAATGCCGGCTGCTGCCGTGTGGGAGCTCTTGCCCTGCGTAACACAATTGCCTACATTTTTCTGGTCCCCAGACTCACATTGCTGGCAGCTGACAACAGAACAGGTGTGGTGGAAGCATGGAGCAGTGTGACCTCAGAGTGCAAGCAATGTTGGCTTGGATGTTATGGGGGTGGGGTGGGGTGGGGAAGAGATGAACAGGTGATGGCTGATGTTGATGAAGTATGGCCTGAAGTTGGCCAAGTGAGTTTTGATAATTGACAACCTTACTAAGTAGACCAGACAGGAAACACAACCAGATGAGCTAATTCTACTTTATTGTAAAGCTGCATTAACAGGAACTTGCAAGTCTGAAAGTATAATTCTCCCCGTCTCCTTTACAGCCTGAGAAACTAGGGAGGGTCTCTTCTGAGCCTCTTGCTCCACCCACTATCCAGTTGTGGGCTATGCAGTCTCTTATCTGACCGTTCCCTAGTTGGCGTCTCTTGGCCCTGTCTCCCAAGGTCTTTCCCACATATCATTACAATAATAGAGAAGTAGTAAATGTTTCTACTAATTAAAATAAAATGAAAAAGTGGGATTCAAGGGAGGCTAAATAAGAAATGTGCTTAGTTAATTCTTATCTTGCATTGTCTGCTTTAAATTAGGAACCTCAGAGAACAAAACCATATCAAAACTAATTTCTTTTTGGTTTAAATCGAAGCTTTGCAAAAGTCAGCAGTGGCACTAGGATAAAAAGATTCAAACAGCAAAAACTTTCAAAGCCCAGAATCATTACTGAAAATGAGCAGGCTTGGAGAAGGGCATTTGGACCAGCTGCCTCAATGCACAGAGCGAGGTAGCTTGCCAGGTCTCCTAATATGTGAGCGAATTCTACTCTGCTTGTGGCAGCCTTTGGTATGACCTATAAAGTCCCAGGATCTTGCCCAATTTCCCTGCTTACCAGATGATTGGCTGTCAGCTGGACTGCAAGAGGCAGACATTGTTCCCTTGCCATTACAGATCTCACCCTTTATGGAGAGAGCCAGAGCGAGCGCATGTATGTGCAGGTGTGCATTAGAGTGGGCCCACTGTCTATTTCTCTCAACACTGCCATCAACTTCATTGACAAGGGGCTTATTCTATATAAAAAAAATCAGGAAGTGTCAGTTGGTGCAAGTAGGCAAATTGGCGCAGATGTGGCAGCCCCCTTGCTAACAATGCAAGATACAAAGATTAGATGGGGGCTGTTCTGAAAGGTGTGCATGGATTTAGGTTCTGGTTAAGGGGCTGCCTCTCCCATCATGGAGCTGTTTGGCTGTTAAACCCTGCAGGAGAGGCCCTAGTAAAGTTGTCCTGTGTTAGGGATCTGTGTTATTTTGGTGTTAGTCTTAATTTATGTTATTATTTTTTAATGTTCTGCTTTTGGTTTTTTTTAAAATTTTGTTAGCCACTTTGAGGACTTGCCCAGAGACCAAGGCAGGGAACCAGTGAATACGTAATGTGGACTTTTGTAGCCTTTCCATTCCCCAAAGCTTGTTTACTGTTTTTTTATGTTGTGCTGCAAAGAAGGCCCAGTGCTATGTCCCTGTTTTCAGTACTGCAAGAGACGGCAAGGCACCTAACAAAGCCTCTCCTGATTACCATGTGCATAAATACACACCCTCAGGAGACAACAGTTTTGAGATACACCAGCCTTAAACTGTTTAAATGGCACCTTGAACAGGGAGTGGAAGAGTAGCGAGGCAATGCAGCCGATGCAGTGTTTTTTTTCCCTGCTTCTTTTTTTTAATGGTTGAAGTCTAGGCTTTCATCAGCAATCTACTGGTTGAAATGTATATCCATTCCAGCTTCTAGGTACTCTTTTGGGGCACCTTTGCTAGGTGTTGAAAGGTTCCCTTGTTTCAGTGGGAAAAAATAAAAAAATCTGAGCATATAAATATGGCCACTTGTGGTGGCCATTGTGTAACCAATGGAGAAAAGCTAAAATTCTTTGTGCCCACAGTAACCTGCCTCTGTGGGGGCTGAGTGCTGGTGTGCAAAACTGTGGCTTGTGTACAAGGAATTAGGAAATAATTCTTAAAAGATATGCTGCTTTGAGAGCTTAGGAGGTTTTGCAGTACAGTGAGACAAAGTCCTAGTGTGGCTCTGTAGCTTGAAATATTAGGTAGGGAAAACAAGGTTGGGCTGATCTTCAGTGGGGAAGATTTCTGGAAAAGGCCTCTGGAAAGTTTTGGGGAAGTCACTGGAATGCTGAATGCCCTCCTGAGCTCTGGGCAAAACGGGTGAGATGTCAGGGTAATAGAGATAAACTAGCTGAGGTCACGGTGATCAGTTCTGGATGAGGGGCAACTTCTTTGCTCTCTTCAGTTGTTTGGAAATGGAATCTTATGTG
The DNA here is from genome assembly GCA_030867105.1 of Liasis olivaceus. Classification (NCBI taxonomy): domain Eukaryota; kingdom Metazoa; phylum Chordata; class Lepidosauria; order Squamata; family Pythonidae; genus Liasis; species Liasis olivaceus. The sequence goes on along the minus strand of CM061348.1, from coordinate 43,435,035 downwards.
CTTGAGGATGTCACTGGGTGGTTCCTTATACCCTTTATGGGTGCAAAGGGAAAAAAGGAAGGCATTTTACTATTAGAGTTCTTGTAGCAAGCGTCTGTCATTGTAGGCTGGAGAGGGATGTGCTCTGTTTCTGACTGTTCCAGAGTGACAAACGATTCTGATCATTTTTACTGTAGATGTCTATAAATCTCTGGCTGCTGTTAAATGAGCTCCTCCTCTGCTGGAGGCAATCCTTCTCTGTAGCAATTTGTGTAAATAAGACCAGGAGTGAAGTGGGACAGAGAGTGGAAAATAGATTTCAGGAGATCTCTTTGCAAGCCTGAAGTACAAATTCCTCCCTTATGACTGAATTCTTGTTACGTTGTCTTATTTTAGCCATTCTCAACTGGAAGGCCTTACCTTTGAAAGTGATGCCCTGCCGCATTATGGTTCTCTGAGTATGTGTGCAACAGTAGAAGGATGGCTTTTAAAAGGAGAAGATAATGGTGGGGAAGGCAGGGCTCTTGCTGAGGGTCTCTAGAGCAGTGTTTCTCAACCGTGGCATCTTTAAGATGGGTGGACTTCAGGGAATTCTGGGAGTTGAAGTCCACCCATCTTAAAGTTGCCACGGTTGAGAAACACCACTCTAGACCATTGTTCTCCAACTGGGGCCTTTTATATGTTTTGGCTGTTCTGCCCAAGAATTCCCTTCTACAGGGTGCTAGGTTGGAAAGGCTGACCTAGATTTGTGGCTGCTGCCTTTGAAATTAATCCCAGGATATCAGTCTTAATAGTGAAATGAAAACCAACAGTTTGAGAAACTACAATAAGAGCCCAAATAAAATGTTAGTATGTTGATGTTTCTGTGTAACTTTAGAAGAAAATGGAGTTGCAGATACACACACATGCACACTCTTATTTATTTGTTGTATACATGTTATTTGTCTGTTTCTTTTGGTTTGGTAGAGACAGCTCACAATATTCATAAAACAATAAATGAAATACAATCTAAATGAAACTTCCTCTCGGTAAAACTAGGGGCATTGTGTATGGATTGTTGTACATACATCAGCCATAGCCATGCCTTTCCTTCTTTTGGGGAAACTTGATAATGTGGGGTGTGCTACAACATATTTGGGAAGCTACAGACTTTCCCCCTATTTTACAGAGAGTAGGGGCAAAACTCAAACGGGAATGGAATAATTCAGATTCATAGGATAGCCCTACGTCAGATTTGGAAATGAAATCTCTTAAAACAGCCAAGGTCTCTCTTGTCACAGTTTGTTTCTCCCTTTGTGATGGTCTCTCTCTTTTTGCTTCCTATCTTTATAAAAAGTAAAATCTCATTAATGGCTAACCACTCAGCACATTGAAGTCCAGTTAGGTAAATGGTGAAATGGAGTGAACATTTTCGCTAGTGGTATGTGAGCTTCCTGGTAATGGGCAAGAAAAAAAAAAGTGAAAACCTCCCCCCCCCCCCCCCCCCCCCCGAGTTTCTCTTTATAGAAGCAGGATTCTCTATGGGAGAAGGGCTCTTGGGCTTTTTCCCCCGGGATCAGCAATTTCTTGGGATGGAGCTGAATGCCGGAGAGATTAGCAGAGGGCTTTTCTGTGTGTATGTCAGAGTTGCTAGTGAAATGGGTTGATTGCTATTTTGACAAGCTCGCTTCCCTTTATAGTCAAAACAAAGCAAGGTTGAGCCCAGACCTTACTTTAAGCTTTGCATTCTCAGTCTTTTAATGGCACGTCATTCAGCCTCCATTGCCCATCCAACATCAACTCCATTTATATTATCAAGAGGAAATGCGGCCTAATGGCTAGTCGAAGAACAGATGTTTGAAGAGCCATGGTATTGGGAATCAGACCAATTCTCAGTATGCTTGTTTTTAAAAAGGACAGATGGACCTTATATTTTACTAATGCTCATCTGAATATATTGAATTACTAATACTAATCTGAATGTGGAAGTGGAGGTCCTGAATTCTGTGGTAAAGCTTTCCACTGAAAAATCAGGTGCATCAGTGTAGATTCAGGCAAGATTGTAGAAATAATGATTCAGTAACTAAACTGTAAGAGCTTCCCTCTGTGTGAGACACTCAAGTCTTAGATCATAAATATGCAACTAGGAGATTATGCTTTTCCCCCTCAAACGTTTGTTGTGGCACTGAGAGACCATTCAAAGGGTTGGTGTCACAAAGACTTAACAGTACAGTGCCAAATGTTGGTGGTGCACAATAGATTAAACTCCTACCTATCTTTTTGCAGCTGCCCCCTGCTCTTCTCCCAGTGTAGCAACCCAATGCTGGAGAAAGCCCATAACCCTTCCACTGCTTTGCCAGTTGCCCTCTTCTTTCCCATACATTGGCACTGCTTTCTCTTGCAGTGGCTGAGAGTTCCTTCTCTCTCTTCCAGCCCTCTGACTTCCTTCTTTCTGACCCTAATTGTGGATGCCTGGCACAGCAGTCTCTTCAGTTTTAGAGAGTGGAATAACACGTTGGTCCATTCCTCTCCCCATGTCTTCTGGCATACAGAAAGAACTGTAGCTAATAGAAAAGCAAAGGGTTTGAGCTTCAATTTATAGTAGACACTGGAGAAGGAGGGAATGTAGATTTTCTGTCATTTTCAAGGGTTTGATACTTAGGAAGAATCCAGCTTTGGATAATTAGGCTACTGATTATGCTAGCTAGATGGTTCAAAATTGATGCTTTATTGGTTGATTGTTCAGAATTATTTTTAAAAAAACCCACCATGGTAGAACTTTGCAGGAGAATGTTTCAAAAACTGAGTATTGTTTCCTCTGGCATGTGCATTGTACAAGTCCTTGGGGGTATTTTTTGACATGCCTTGGAAGGAAGGACAAGCTCACTTCCTACTTTTGTGAAGAGCACAAAAAAAAAAAAAATTGCTATGCTCTTGAGTGCTTGGAATGGTAGTTGAGGGAATGAGTAATGTGGCTTCCCCTACCCCCCACCCACCGCCCTTCATTCCTCTGCCTGAAGGCTAGTTCTGTGGTTTTGAGGTATGTGCGAAATCTAGGATAAGCCCAAGGCTGCCTTTTGTTATAAGAATGAGAATCATTTGCCTGGGAGATGGGAAAATGTTGAAGACGTTAAAAGCAATCTTCTATAGCTTGCCAGACATGGTTGAGTGGAGACGACATTGGCACTCCCACATAATGGTCAAAGTTTGAAAAAGTGACTAAGTACAAGCAAACGAATATTGATGAGAAGAGTAATATAACTTTGAGACTATTTTAATGTATGCATAATAGATTTTTGTCATATTGGGATATGTAGTTTGTGGTTTCCTAAACATTTTTTAAAGGGTAGAAAATTTACCTTAAAGTGTCACACATTTTTATGTAAATGTGGATCCAGCTATGGATTAGTCAACATATCCACAGGTATGGATTAGTCAAATACTAAGTTCTAATTATGTTGAACATAGAGGTATTAGCTGTATTTGTTAGGTTGCTCCCTAGAAACACCTCTTAAGTGTCATGCCAGCGACTTTGAACAGGTATATAGAGGAAAATAGATTAAGGTAAAGGCTGACAAAGTCCATAGATACATGCTTTAGGAAGCTAACACAAAGTATCAGTATGTGTGAAGAACTGATGATGGTGGGAGGGAAGCTAATGAATAATGGCATATTTGTTCTTGGAGAGGGGGTGCAAATTCAGAAATATATACCTTAAAATTGGGAAGGGTCAGGAACAGTGCTGATTCCTAAAAGTTTTTATAATGTACTTACTTCTTCAAGGTCACACTACTTCATACAAAGTTCGTAAGAACAAAGTGGGAGTTACTTTCAAGTAATTATGTGTATTATTCTATTTCTTAACCCATAACAGAAAGCCATTTAATTTTTTTTCTTACAAGACAATCTGGCTTTTTGGTTAAGTGAAGTTAGGGCTTTATGGACTTGTTTCAGTTATTACATCATACAAATATGTGTGGGAATTTTCCAGTACTTTTTTATGAGAATGTTGCATTTATCCATTTTACAGTAGAATCATGAGAAAACTAACCTATATTGATATCATAGTAATGCAATGCAGTGCAATGTAATATAGATAGTAAACATCTGGGAGGATGATATGGATATACAAAACCTTCTGGACAGGTTAGGAAAGGGCTAAAATAAGCTAAGAAAATATCTAATCCCAGTCATTTAAACATTTAAAAAGAAAAAAAAAATCCACTTTCCACCTCTGTTTTTTCTTAATTCAAAAGGTGTGAAATTAGTCCCTTTGTGTCAGGATTCCAAATTTAATACTTCTAAGGCTTTTGCCTCCATTGGAAAAAAAAAGAACATTAAACCAGCCCTGAAAACTATTTAGCTGCTTCTTTCTATAGTGAATTTACGAAACAGTCATGGGAACTTTAATGAGAAGAATGCAGAAGGATGAACAAATACTATGCAATGCTTCTCCTAGACAGCTGAATATTTCAGCTATCTGAACCACCTCCATTCCTGAGATGTTTGTAGCTGTGAGATTTTATTGTGCTGTTGCGTTTTGAGTGGCACAACTGTTTGCCTAACCCTGCTTGTTTTTCCATTTTCTTCTAGGGCCGTGTAGGATGCCAGCGCCCATAATGTCCTGAATCTGGAAACAAGTGAAAAAAGAGAAGTCAGCCCACAGGAATCCCCCCCCCCCAGCTTTTAGTCTGCTTCTTGTTTGTTTTATAGTTAGATTAATGCATTGCTGGATGTGACTCTTCCACCATGTGGCTTCTGAGGCTAAAGCACCATCTGTCGGTCAATATTTGGACCCTGCTGCTTCTGGGTAATGCTTGGTTGCCGTTGGCAAAAGGCACTCCCAAACCTTCCTCTTCTTTTATGACTTTCCAGGTCACAGACTGGAGTTTGACACACTTGGTGGTTCATAACAAAACTGGGGAGGTCTATGTGGGTGCTGTCAACCGGATCTATAAGCTTGCAAACAATCTGACAGAAATGCGCACTCATGTGACAGGTCCGGTAGATGACAACGAGAAATGTTACCCACCACCTAGTGTGCAGTCTTGCCCGCATGGGCTAGTCAGTACCAACAATGTCAATAAATTGCTGCTGGTGGATTACTCCGGGAACCGTCTGATAGCCTGCGGCAGCGCTTCGCAAGGTATCTGCCAGTTCCTACGCTTGGATGATCTCTTCAAGTTGGGTGAGCCGCACCACCGCAAGGAACACTACCTCTCTAGTGTCAATGAGTCAGGAACAATGTCTGGTGTCATAATTGAAGTGCAGAATGGACAAAACAAGCTCTTCATTGGAACTCCCATTGATGGAAAGTCTGAGTATTTCCCTACTCTGTCTAGCCGTAAACTGATGGACAGTGAAGAGAATGCAGAGATGTTTGGCTTTGTTTATCAAGATGAATTTGTTTCCTCTCAGCTCAAGATCCCATCAGATACACTCTCCAAGTTTCCCACATTTGATATCTATTATATCTATAGTTTCAGTAGCGAGCAGTTTGTCTATTACCTGACACTGCAGCTGGACACCCAGCTTACCTCACCCGACTCTACAGGAGAGCAGTTTTTCACCTCAAAAGTTGTCCGGCTATGCGTGGATGACCCCAAGTTCTACTCATATGTGGAATTTCCCATTGGTTGTGTTCGAGATGGCATTGAATACCGCCTGATTCAGGACGCTTACCTCAGTAAGCCTGGAAAGGCCTTGGCCAAGCAACTGGGCATCTCAGAACAGGAGGACATTCTCTTCACTATCTTCTCTCAGGGCCAGAAGAACAGAGTCAAGCCACCAAAGGAATCTGTTCTCTGCCTTTTCACATTGAAGAAGATCAAAGACAAGATCAAGGAGCGCATCCAATCTTGCTACCGTGGAGAAGGGAAGCTTTCTCTGCCCTGGCTTTTGAATAAGGAACTAGGTTGCATAAATTCAGTAAGTCATTCCTTTTTCTATCTTTTTCTCCCCTCTTCTTTTTTGGCTATGAAAACTCTTAGGCTTTCATATACAGGTGAAACTCAAAAAATTAGAATATCGTGCAAATGTTCATTTATGTCAGTATGGCAACTCAAAAGGTGAAACCAATATATGAGATAGACGCATTACATGCAAAGCGAGATATGTCAAGCCTTACTTTGCTATAATTGTGATGATTATGGCGTACAGCTTATGAAAACCCCAAATTCACAATCTCAGAAAATTAGAATAGTGTGAAAAGGTTCAATATTCTAGGCTCAAAGTGTCCCCCTCTAATCAGCTAATGAATCCATAACACCTGCAAAGGGTTCCTGAGCCTTTCAGTGGTCTCTCAGGCTGGTTCAGTAGGAATCACAAGCATGGGAAAGACTGCTGACCTGACAGTTGCGCAGAAAACCATCGTTGACACCCTCCATAAGGAGGGAAAGCCCCAAAAGGTAATTGCAAAAGAAGTTGGATGTTCCCAAAGTGCTGTATCAAAGCACATCAATAGAAGGTTATGTGGAAGGGAAAGGTGTGGTAGAAAAAGGTGCACAAGCAGCAGGGATGACCGCAGCCTGGAGAGGATTGTCAGGAAAAGGCCATTCAAAAGTGTTGGGGACTTTCACAAGGAGTGGACTGAGGCTGGAGTTAGTGCATCAAGAGCCACCACACACAGACGGATCCTGAACATGGGCTTCAAATGTCGTATTCCTCTTGTCAAGCCGCTCCTGAACAACAAACAATGTCAGAAGTGTCTTACCTGGGCTACAGAAAAAAAGAACTGGTCTGTTGCCCAGTGGTCCAAAGTCCTCTTTTCTGATGAGAACAACTTTTGCATCTCATTTGGGAACCAAGGACCCAGAGTCTAGAGGAAGAATGGAGAGGCACACAATGCACGATGCTTGAAGTCCAGTGTGAAGTTTCCACAGTCTGTGTTGATTTGGGGAGCCATGTCATCTGCCGGTGTTGGTCCACTGTGCTTCATTAAGTCCAGGGTCAACGCAGCCGTCTACCAGGAGATTTTGGAGCACTTCATGCTTCCTTCCGCAGACGAGCTTTATGGGGATGCTGACTTCATTTTCCAGCAGGACTTGGCACCTGCCCACACTGCCAAAAGTACCAAAACCTGGTTCAATGACCATGGGATTACTCTGCTTGATTGGCCAGCAAACTCGCCTGCCCTGAACCCCATAGAGAATCTATGGGGCATTGCCAAGAGAAAGATGAGGGACGTGAGACCGAACAATGCAGCGGAGCTGAAGGCCGCTATTGAAGCATCCTGGTCTTCCATAACACCTCAGCAGTGCCGCAGGCTGATAGCATCCATGCCACGCCGCATTGCGGCAGTCATTGCTGCAAAAGGGGCCCAAACCAAGTACTGAGTACATATGCATGTTCATACTTTGCAGAGGTCCGATATTGTTCGATTTCCAATCCTTGTGTTATTGATGTCATGTAATATTCTAATTTTCTGAGATTGTGAATTTGGGGTTTTCATAAGCTGTACACCATAATCATCACAATTATACCAAAGTAAGGCTTGACATATCTCGCTTTGCATGTAATGCGTCTATCTCATATATTGGTTTCACCTTTTGAGTTGCCATACTGACATAAATGAACATTTGCACGATATTCTAATTTTTCGAGTTTCACCTGTATATTATACTTGATTCTCAGCATGGTCTTCTATCTAGAGATGTAAGAGTTGGTTCATTTTAAGCAAGAATGTGCCATCTTGGGGTGAGTAGTTACTCTAATATTGTTTGTGGGGACAGGGATCAGATAATGATACCAAGTGCCATGTAATGCATATAGATTGGATTGAAGTTTTCTGGGTTCTGCAGGTGGGGTGATGTGGATTTTTTGTTTCTCACATCTGTGTTAAACTACTTATAGGCATTGGTATTTCTTATTCAAAATGGGAAGAACTATGCTGCTAGTTCTTGCTTTGAATTATCTCTGAAGGCTTCAAAAATGGCTTTAAGGGCCAAATATGATTTCCCAATCCATTACTTAAAATGACCATTCTGTGTTGAAGTGGGTGATTAAAGTTTTTGGCTTTGTTTATAGGAAGGAAAAGGCAGATGTTAAGAATACATATTGGATACTAAATATTGTTAGAGCAAAAAAGTATTTAAAATAACCCTTCCCACTATCCAGATAAATTTATGTTGCTGTAGGTCAAGGACCTGTATTAATTTTGGGGCATGTTTAGAGTTCCTTTTATTTTTCTTACGGCATATATTTTTTCAGAAGCATAGATGGAAAAGCAGTATTCAAGCAGCTTCCCTAGCTTGGGCACTGTCTACTTCTGTAGAGCTTACCTCCCAAAATTTCCAAGACAGTGTTGCTGAAATTTTGGGAAGTTGATATGCATGTATCTGGAAGGCACTGAAGCTGGGAAAGACTGGATTAGAGGCATGGCGACCATAGTTAAGTCTGACAAACATGACTTTCTGTTTTTTCTAACCTGAATTTGCTTTTGATTATTACCTCCATGGCAAGTTCTGACAGGTAAAGCAGGTGATTGCACACCCTCCTTATCATGAGAACAATCTTACTGGCAGTCCAGATGCTCAGTTGGGTGGTCTTCTTGTAAGAAGAAAATGGCAAATACTCTTCAAGTCACTATGGCATGATATCCTCACAGCCTCAAAACTTGATAGGACATGAGAGGGGATATGAACCAGCAATTTGGTTTAGACATTTGTGAATACAAAGCAGCTGTATAATCAGCAGTTTCATACTGGCAGGAAAAGGACTCTCCCAGGTCAGAGGTGTGTATCAAGCACAACTGGAGTGTCAGGTTTTGAGGGCAATTAGAAGTAAACTGTTGCCCTGGGGGAAAGGAGAATAAGCCAGAGTTAAAGACTGGAGATGTCCTTTCTCAACAAAGAGAAAGTTGCCTGACTCTGTCCTAAGGGAGGCATTTCCCATAGGCTAGTTGCTAAGACAAACACAAGAGCTTTATTGCCCTATTGAGGCTGGGTGAGGAGCCTGCCTCATTTTACGAATCATAGCTGGGTTCCTTTTCAGATTGTATAAAATAGGGTGGGTATTTCAGATAGTCATGATGAGGACAGGAATGCAATATAAACATTATATAAAATAAAAATACCTTTCAGAAGTGGATTAAAAAGGGCAACTTCATGCAGACAAGGTTAATATATCTAAGACAGATCCTAGGTTATCGGTTTTGGTTGTCCGCTGCTCTCAACTGAATTGAAGAGCATACATGTAATGATAGTTGCAGGAATTGAAATATGAGGGATTGGATCTCAAATTCCATGGACTTGATCAATCCTCCTTGGATTAATTTAAGACTGAAGCCAGACTTCTTTGAATTTTGGACCAATCCATAACAGAATGGTTTAAGGTTACTTTCTATATGATTTGGAATAGAACTATTACAATTTAATTAATTTGTAAAATCAGTTAAAGCTCACCCTCAGTTCAGATCTCTTCTGTTTCTAGGAAGAAGCTAGGGGTGTGGGATATGGAATCTTGATGTTAGCATTTTTATTTTCTTAAATTATCAAATAACAGAATTGGAAGGGATTGCGGCTGTCAGTTCAAGAAATGTGCAATGGGTAGGTCCTCAGTGGTTGATTACTCAGGTTCTACTTTAAAAATTTCTAACCAAGTAAAGTCCATCATCTTTTGAAGCAGTTTATTCGCTATGGAACAGATTGTGCTGCCAGGACATTCCTTCTGATGTTTAATCTAATCCATTTTCTTGTGATTTAAAAATGAAGGGCATTGGCAGAGACTACTCCAAGCATCATTAGAAATAATGAACCTCAGGATTATTTTAGAAATTTCTCTGCTCTTCCCAGAGTGGCTTGTGTAGTACAAACTATATGGAAAAGCAGCATAACACAAAACAAAAGGGCAAATAAAATATCTGCTATTAAAGCTTATTAAAACCAATTTAGACATTTGTTACTGGTGTGCTATCTATGGCAGTAGCAAGTAATATCTGGCCTCCAGATGTTGGAGTGCCATCATTGGTTTGGCTGAGTGGAGATGATGGAAGTAGAATTCAGAAATTACTGGAAGGACACAAATTGCCCACTACATGTTTAGGACAAAATTAGGCAAGCTGATTCCTTCCAGATATTTGGGACTATATCAGCCCCAATCAGAATGATTCAGTGGTACAGAATTATGGGCACTGTATTCAAAACATGGGGAAGATACCATGTTGCCCAGATTTATATAAGAACTACAGGGATTTATTTCCATGGCTTCTGGAAGCGTTAGAAGCTGTATGTGTCTGCTAGCTAGGAAATTAAGTACTAGAACTTAGCTTACGGGATGCTGTCCCCATAAGAAATGGGAGAGATTAAAACTGGAATGCTATTATAAACCATAAAGTTTTGTGCTGTTGCTATTAGTAGCCAAGAGGAATGCAAAACATGAAGCTAAACACTTCGCTGTAGTCTTTTACTTTCATAACTTTAATAATCTTTCTGAACAGGATAATCTTCATATATTTCCGATACTTCCTATTTGGTTGACCTGCCTGGTCTTAGTGTGATCTTAAAAGTAGTGGAAGGAAAACCTTATACAACTAATTGAAAATTAGATGAGTGATGGGTAGGGATAACAGTTGAAATCTTTTTTTCCCCCATTCTTGGGAAATGAAGGATTTCCCGTGTAAAACAATGCCACCATCCCATGAGATGAAAGTACACCTCTGACAAAACATGGTTGGGAAGAGGAGGCTCATCTCTCCCCTTCCATTGTTCAAAGGTGGCTTTCAGGGGCTTAAAGATTATTGTTCAAGTAGTTTATTAAGGTATCATATTTCTTTTCTTTAGCTTTTTCTTTTGAAAAAGAGAAAAGAAGGATATTCATAATAACAGTAACATTTTGATCTTCTTCTTTGAAGCGTCTGAGTATGATGTATATGGTGGTCTGCTGCTTTTTATTCTCACAGCAAATCTGTATAGTCATTTCGGGTGAAAGATAGCAAAATAGCTTAAGACCTACTAGTGAGCTTCATAATTGAGTGGGAGATTTGAATTTAGGGCTCCCTGTTCTACTCTTTAGGCATCCTTTTCTACTCTGTTGGTTTGAAAACAAATCAGGAGGCAAAGAAAGGGCACCAGAAGCTCTATTTGGCATATCAAACTGCAATCAATCCTGGGCCTTAGTCTGGACATATTTTCTTTCCCATTTCCTCATAATTTACTTTGAAAGATTTCTTTACAGAGGAATGGGTAGAATCCCACAGAGTGTGACTGGGGTCCGGCAAACTCAAAAGTGATCATATAATCCGGATCATGTCATATTAAAATTAAGGTCCAGAGCAGCAAATGGGGTCAGAATTGGCTATGTCCACAAAACTAAAAAAAAAAAAAAAAAAAGGTAAGGATACTTTTTGAGGGAAAGGGAGTTCATTTGCCAGTTTTTTTGTATGGTTCAGAATGAGTAAACAGTAAGAAAAGCCACACCTTTTCTTACTCCCTCAGACATGTCAGAAAGTAACTCCTGTCATCTCCAACCTGTGTAGCCGTAGGAGATGTTACCTGACACCTGGAGGGCCCTGGATAGAAGGATGGGCAGACTCCTATTGGAGATAACTAGGCTGATGAACGGAAGTACTCACATCTGGCTTTTATTAGGGTGGCGAAGCAGCAAAACAAAGTTCAGGTCAATTTTTTTCATAGCCCAAGAACTGCTCTACTTCTAGCCCAAGTTGTTGTCATTCAGCGTTGAGGGATATTTGAATGGTTCATAAGACAAAACAAAGGGATGGATCAATTTGCATCAGTTGGATTGCTGGTTTCTTTTTACTGCTTATTCAGTTGCCTCTGACTCTTTGTGACCTAATAGATGTAATTTTATCACAAATTTTATCACTGTCAGTAACTGTTCCTTTGTATTCTTGTAAGCTCACGTTTGTGTCATCAGTGATAGTATCAAGCCTCCTCCTCTTCGCCAGCTTCTTTTTGACTGCCTTCAATTTTTCCAAGCATCAGAGTATTTTCCTTTGACTCTTGCCTTTGCATTATGTGTCCACAATATAAAGGCATGAGCTTTATTATTAGTGTTTCTTGTGAGCAATCTGGATTACTTCATTTAGTATTGAGTGATTTTTTCTTCTTCCAGTCGAACTTATTTTTCTTCAGTATCACAATTCAGAGGCTTCCATTTTTCTTTGTTCAGCCTTTCTGATGGTCCAGCTTTCACAACCATGTTACAGCTGGGAAAACCTTGACAATCTGTTCTTTCCTTGTCCATGTGATATCTTTGTACTTTTAATATTTTCTCTAGATCTGTCAGAGTCTTTCTCCCAAGTAGCAGATGTCTGTTTCTTTTATGGCTACAGTTACCATCCTGCAATTTTTGAGTTTAGGAAGATAAAGTCTGATATTACTTTAACTTCTTTTCTGCCTGTTTGCATTGGATTGGCACTGACTATTGACACCATCTAAGGATTTTTTAAAAAAATATTGAACAGCAGACTGGCTTTTATATTCTCTTTTTTCACCTTTGACAAGAAATCCTTAAGTTTTCCTCACTTCTGGCCATTGGAGTATATCATTAGCATATTTGAGGCTGTTGATAATGTTTCCTGTAATTTTAGTTCAATTTTTGTTTCTTCTAGTGCAGCATTTATCATGATATAAGTTAAATTAATACAGTGACAGTGTAGAATTGTCTTACTCCTTTCTCAAGTTCTAACCATTTAGTTGCTTCATATTCTATTCTGTTGCTTCCTGGTCATCATACAAATTCTTCACTAAGCACATGAGATGGTCCAATGCAGCCATGTTTCTAAGGGCTATTCCCAATGCATTATGGTACACAGAAATCTTAGTAAAATTACTAAGACAAAAACAGAGTTCTTTTTGAAACTCGGTTGCCTTTCCCATTACCTGTCAAAAGTTAACAATGTGGTATCTGTTGCTTTTGCCTCTTTTGAATCCAGCTTCCGATGGCAGTTCATGTATTGTTGAAGTGTGGATTGCAAGATCTTGAGTATTCTCTTACTAGAGTGAGCTAAGTGCATTTATTTGATAATCTGAGCATTCTTTTGTATTGCCCATCTTTGGTCTTGGAACATGAACCAATCTTTTACAGTTCCTTAGCCACTGTTCTGTGTACCATAGTTGCTTACCCAATGCAAGTAGCCCTTTAACTGCATTATCATAAAGATTTTAAACAGTTCTGCTGGTGTTTCATCAATTCCTGCAGCTTTGTTGGTAGGAGTATTTTTTAGGGCCCATTTAACTTTTCATAATGTCTGATTCTAGTTCAGTGATCTATCATATGTATCATGAACGTTGGGATTTTTTTTTGGTACTGTTCTTCCATCTGTTTGAACAAATTCTTTTTATATCTTCTTTCTCCAGTAGATCTTTGTGTTCTTTGTCTTTTATTTTGCCCATCTTTGCATAAAAAAGTTCCCTTGATTTCTGTAATTTTCAAAAAAAATTTGTCCTTCCCATTTAGTTGTTATCCTTACATTTTTTGCACTGCTTATTTAGTGTAACTCTTTTTCTTATCTTTCTTTTCCCTGGAGCTCAGTATTGAATTGGGCAGATTTTTATTCCTTTACTTTTACTACATGATCAACAATATATGGTCTCAGCAACATTCTACATGATTATGTGGCCTTCCTTTAGCTATTTTCAGTATATTTCTCCTCCTTTTCCTTTTTCATTCTGGGATATTTTTCTTTCCTCCATTTTTAGTGATGGAGTTTCAGCCCAGAGTTCTTTAGGTAGCCTATCAAATCTAATCCATTCAATCCATTCTTTACTTTTACCATATAATCATGTAGAATATTGCTGAGACTATATATTGTTGTTTCGATTATTTTATTTAAAATAAATTGTAATTTTACAAGAAGGAGTTTGTTATCTGAGTTGCAGTTGTTTTTATTGGCTGAAGAGAGCTTTCCTATTTTTGCTTGTGGAACATACAGAAAGTTTAGTTTTACTATGTCCATTCAATGATGTCCATATATACAGTAATCTTTTAGCTTGTTGGAGAAGATATTTGCTATAAACATTGAATTTTCTTGGCCGAACTCTATTCATCTGTCTCTTCTTTCATTTCATATACCAAACCTAAATTTTCCTATTACTGCAGACGCTCTTGTACTTTCAACTTTAGCATTGCATTCTCCTGTAATTAACCTGATGTCTTTATACTGATTTCTAGCTGAGTGAGTTTTAAGCCTTACTTCAGTTTAAGGGTGTATTCACATTAAATTGCTCATATTATCAGTTAAAAAACATTCAGCAGCTATTCCAAGCTTTCCTCCATAGGAGATTTTCTGTGAAGAAAAACAAAACAAATCAAAACAAAACAAAAAAAAGTAGGAAATAAAAATGAAAAGATAACAGTCTGGTTTTCTGGGCCTTGAGATTTTAGTCTCAAAGACAGGGATGGAAATCTCTTGGCCTTACAGATGTTGATAAACTATTATTTCCAGAAACCCTGGACAGCATGGCCAGTGGTGAAGATCAAGGCAGTTGTAGTTCAGCAACATCTGACCTACAGTTCCATGATCTAATCTGCAAAAAGAATGTGTTCAAGATTAAAGAGCAGAAAGATGTTGCATTTTAAGACTATTTGCTACGTTTTTTTATCTGGAATGCTGGGAAAGTATAAAATAATAGCATTTTCTCACCAATTTACCTATAAAACACTTTTGCTGACATATAGTGAATATATTGCCATGATAGAACCAACCTAATTTCTGCTAATTAAGTATGTCATTTGTATATAGCCAGTTATACACACTTTATTTTTTAGAGCTAAGAGTGCAAGCCCATATATTTGATTGGAATCTCTGTCCTGCTTAGATATCCAGAGGAAAGAATATGGAATTGGATTTATTTTTCGCTTTGTCTGCTTATAAATTACAGATCTGGCAGGAACCTGGAGCTGCTCTGTGGGAGCAGGTGGTTCAGCTGCATCCACCTGAAGTGGCTTGTGCACAGACATCCATTTGTAATTGTCCCAGTCAGCCCCTCCTTCTCCTCTTCAAGCTCTGAGGGAAACAGTTAACAGCTGCCTGACAAAGTAAAGGGTTTGCTGTCAAGAGTGCTGGGCTCACAAATCTGATTTTGGCTTCAAACTAATTCAATTTTGGTGGAAAAGGATGAAATTGTTACACTGCTGCCTGCTGGGTCACATAACTGCTGACTCAGGGGAAAGAAGAGCCTATCTCCAGTCTTCTATTTGCTTGTCCTCAATCTCTTCATCTTTCTAGGAGACCAAATGTAGTACAGAACAGCTTTGTTGTTGTTGTTCAGTCGTTAAGTCGTGTCCGACTCTTCGTGACCCCATGAACCATATTGCGCCAGGCCTTCCTATCTTTCACTGCCTCCCTGAGTTTGCTCAATTTCATGCTCATTCCTTCAGTGATGCTATCTAGCCATCTCATCCTCTGCCGTCCTCTTCTCCTTTTGCCTTCCATCTTTCCCAGCATCAGGGTCTTTTCCAAAGAGTCCTCTCTTCGCATTAGGTGACCAAAGTATCTGAGCTTGAGCTTCATTATCAATCCTTCCAATGAGCAATCAGAGTTGATTTCCTTTAAGATTGACTGGTTTGACCTCCTAGCAGTCCAGGGGACTCTTAAGAGTCTTCTCCAGCACCACAGTTCAAAGGCATCAATTCTTCGGCGTTCAGCCTTCTTTATGGTCCAGCTCTCACAGCCATACATTACTACTGGAAAAACCATAGCTTTGACTATGCGGATCTTTGTCGGCAAGGTGACATCTCTGCTTTTTAATATGCTATCTAGGTTTGCCATAGCTTTCCTCCCAAGGAGCAAGCGTCTTTTAATTTCATGGCTGCAGTCTCCGTCTGCGGTGATCTTGGAGCCCAAATAAATGAAGTCTGTTACTGCTTCCATTTCTACCCCTTCTATTTGCCAGGGATTGATGGGTCCAGATGCCATGATCTTAGTATTTTTAATGTTGAGTTTCAAGCCAGCTTTCGCACTCTTCTCTTTCACCCTCATCAAGAGGCTCTTTAGTTCTTCTTCACTTTCTGCCATTAGGGTGGTATCGTCTGCATATCTGAGGTTATTGATGTTTCTCCCTGCAATCTTAATTCCGGCTTGTGATTCTTCCAGCCTGGCATTTCTCATGATGTACTCTGCATATAGGTTAAATAAGCAGGGTGACAGTATACAGCCTTGTCGTACTCCTTTCCCTATTTTGAACCAATCGGTTGTTCCATGACCGGTTCTAACTGTTGCTTCTTGGCCCGCATACAGATTTCTCAGGAGACAGGTAAGGTGGTCTGGTATCCCCATCTCTTTCAGAATTTGCCACAGTTTGTTGTGATCCACACAATCAAAGGCTTTTGCATAGTCAATGAAGCAGAAGTAGATGCTTTTCTGGAACTCTCGTGCTTTCTCCATGATCCAGCGAATGTTGGCAATTTGATCTCTAGTTCCTCTGCCTCTTCGAAACCCAGCTTGTACATCCGGTAGTTCTCGGTTCACGTACTGCTGAAGCCTAGCTTGTAGGATTTTGAGCATAACCTTGCTAGCATGTGAAATGAGTGCAATTGTGTGATAGTTTGAGCATTCTTTGGCATTGCCCTTCTTTGGAATTGGAACGTAAACTGACCTTTTCCAATCCCGTGGCCACTGTTGCATTTTCCAAACTTGCTGGCATATTGAGTGCAGCACTTTAACAGCATCGTCTTTTAGTATTTTAAATAACTCAGCTGGAATACTGTCATCTCCACTAGCTTTGTTGTTAGCAATGCTTCCTAAGGCCCACTTGACTTCACTCTCTAGGATGTCTGGCTCAGGGTCAGTGACCACCCCAGCATGGACATCAGGGACATTAAGATCTTTCTTGTATAGTTCTTCTGTGTATTCTTGCCACCTCTTCTTAATCTCTTCTGCTTCTGTTAGGTCCCTGCCTTTTTTGTCCTTTATCATGCCCATCTTTGCACTAAACGTTCCTTTGATATCTCCAATTTTCTTGAAGAGATCTCTAGTCATCCCCATTCCATTGTTTTCTTCAATTTCTTTGCATTGTTCATTTAAGAAGGCCTTCTTATCTCTCCTTGCTATTCTCTGGAAATCTGCATTCAGTTGCTTATATCTTTCCCTTTCACCCTTGCTTTTCGCATTCCTTCTTTCCACAGCTATTTGTAAAGCCTCATCAGACAGCCATTTTGCTTTCTTGCATTTCTTTTTCTTTGGGATGGTTTTAGTTGCTGCCTCCTGTACAATGTTACGGACCTCCGTCCATAGTTCTTCAGGCACTCTGTCTACCAAATCTAATCCTCTAAATCTATTCATCACCTTCACTGTGTACTCACATGGAATATGATCTAAGTCATACCTGAGTGGTCTAGTGGTTTTCCCTACATTCTTCAATTGAAGCCTAAATTTTGCAGTAAGAAGCTCATGTTCTGAGCCACAGTCAGCTCCTGGTCTTGTTTTTGCCGTCTGTATAGAGCTTCTCCATCTTTGGCTGCAAAGTATGTAATCAATCTGGTTTCAGTATTGACCATCTGGTGATGTCCATGTGTAGAGTCGTCTCTTGTGTTGTTGGAAAAGAGTGTTTGCTATGACTAGCTTGTTCTCTTGACAGAACTCTATTAGCCTTTGCCCTGCTTCATTTTGTACTCCAAGGCCAAACTTGCCTGTTATTCTGATTACTCCTTGACTTCCTACTTTAGCATTCCAATCCCCTATGATGAAAAGGACATCTTTTTTTGGTGCTAGTTCTAGAAGGTGTTGTAGGTCTTCATAGAACCGGTCAACTTCAGCTTCTTCAGCATCAGTGGTTGGGGCATAGACTTGGATTACCGTGATGTTGAATGGTTTTCCTTGGATACGCACTGAGATCATTCTGTCGTTTTTGAGGTTGTACCCCATTACTGCCTTTCCCACTCTCTTATTGACTATGAGTGCAACGCCATTTCTTCTAAGGGTTTCTTGCCCACAGTAGTAGATATAATGAAGATCACCTGAATTAAATTCACCCATTCCTGTCCATTTCAATTCGCTGATTCCCAAGATGTCGACGTTCAATCTTGTCATCTCATGTTTGACCACATCCAGCTTGCCTTGGTTCATGGATCTTACATTCCACGTACCTATACAATATTGTTCTTTACAGCATCGGACCTTCTTTTCGCTTCCAGATACATCCACAGCTGAACGTCCTTTCGGCTTTGGCCCAGCCGCTTCACTCTTTCTGGAGCTACTTGGAATTGCCCTCCGCTCTTCCCCAGTAGCATATTGGACACCTTCCGACCTGAGGGGCTCATCTTCCGGTGTCATATCTTTTAGCCTTTTAACATTGTCCATGGGGTTTTCTTGGCAAGGATACTGGAGTGGGTTGCCATTTCCTTCTCCAGTGGACCACATTTTGTCAGAACTCTCTGTCATGACCTGTCTGTCTTGGGTGGCCCTGCATGGTATAGCTCATGGCTTCACTGAGTTACACAAGCCCCTTCGCCACGACAAGGCAGTGATCCATGAAGGGGACAGAACAGCTGCTGTATCCCTGAACTCCACTGTGAGGAAAACTTCAGGGAAGTGGCACAAAGAACACAGAAATAAATGTGTCTGCGAATGTTTGGTCATATCCTGACAAATAATGCACTACTTGAGGAGAAAAGTACCCCCCCCCCCCCGGTTTTATCTGCCCATTTTCTGAAGAGCTTTCACTATAGTGTAGTTGTGGAAAGGCTTTGAAATATTGAGTACTGGGGATGCCAATACTAATGTGTCTTGGGCTGCCAAGAATTTCCCAATGCACAGAGTTCTGCCAGTTCTTTGGTTCAGGCTCTAAAAAAAGAGAGAGAATCTGTAGAAGTTTCTTCTTTATGGATCTGAGGTACCCCATGATTAGGCCAGTCCTCCTCCTCTTCTGGGTTGAACTGCTTGCTTGGGAAGGGAACTGGAATCTTCTGAGCATATAACTACTTTCCTGCAACCATCTGAAAAGTCTCAGGAATCATAGCAGGCCTGCCCTTTCTTCCCAAAGGCAGAACAGCAGAAGTGTTGTGTGATAGAATTTGCCACTGTCTTGTATTTGGGCTATTTGCTACTTTTACAAAATGATCCAACTAGATGGAATGTAAAGAACTCCCAATCATAAATTCAAAAAATTCCTGCAAAGGTGAGTTGGGAAGGGAAGTATTTGGATCAAATCTACAGCACTGGCTTTTAAAAAAATCCTTTGCTGTTGTGTCATGTCTGCAGTTCAGGCCCCCTACCACATCATAAGCTCCTCTTACCTTCAGGGGAGAAAATTCACAGGCTTAAAAATTTGGGGAAAACATGGTTGCTGCTGGTGAGTAGTATTTCTGAAACAAAGCAAGCTTGGGATTGATTTCTTGAATGGGAGAGAAATGCTGCTGATGTGATTCATGTATTGGTGGTTTCCATTAAATATTGAACTGCTGGAGAGAACTGGAATGAGATCAAGGGCAGGACTGCCTATACTTTTGTATAACATATCATTTGGTGAATATCCATGGCATTTGTGTATTTGTATTCTATACAGCAGTCATAACAGTAATGGATATCCACTACAGGGTGTGTGAAGGTGAAATCACATGCACTTACACATAACATACAGCATTTTAGAAGCTTAGGAAAATGCAGAATTCCTACAGAAAAAATTACGTTGAAGTAATGGGTATACAGGTTCTGCCAAAGAAATGGGAGACAAATGCTGATGGATTCAGCAGAGAATAATCAAACTGAAAGGTTGGAAAGTTCATAAGAGCCAAGAAGGTGGAGAAAGGACTTAAAACCAACTTCATCCATTTTGCCATGAATCTTGCAAAGATCCTTTTTCATTAACCCTACAGACCTTTCTTTCAGTGGAAGTTTTTTTTTTTTTAAAGTATTGATGGCAAATTAGTGTGAAAGAATGTTGACAAAACAACTTGGGTTTTAGATGTATGACCTGTTCCTAGAATCAGTTATTGTGTCTCATATTCAGTGGTTCACCAATAGGTTTGTTTTAATGAGTCTCAAATAACCAACCAGTCTCAAATAACATTAACAGGAAAAAGCATTAGGTGAGTTCATGATTGCGGATGCAGTCTGCAGTGATTCCCATTATCACAAGTGTTTATACAAGCAAATTTTGTAATCACCTGTTCTGGAATATAAATTTGCCCAATGTTATGTATTTGGGTTTACTACTAATGAAGCATCATTTTCTTGAGAAGCTCTTAAAAACCAAAATATAAAACAAGATTCTACACACAAATTAATGTATTGTTATTTTAAATGCCAGGTCTTGGACAATCTTCTTAATTCAAGAAGACCCTTCAGAAGAAGGGTTTCTAGGGTTCCATGGAACTGTTGATAACCCCATGTAAACCTCAGAATGAACAAGCTGTTCAGTCTTCTCCCTTATGACTTAAAGACGAGCACAGAAATTGCATAGCTGTTTTTCTTCAAGACTCTGGAGTTTATTGTGGAGTCACTCACAGTTTTCTGGAGTCTCAGAAATCAACTTTGAGGTGTATTTGCCCAGTTTGTTCATTGTCCATGACTTGGACCACAGTTAAAAAAAAAAAAAAAAGGATAAGTGGACATGATATGGCATTGTGATAAGATGCAGCCGGGACTCAATATGCTATTTTTTCCAGTATTCTCCATTGATGCTAACAATTGCTGACCCAATTTTGAATTGAACTTAGAGAAGCTCATCCATTACTAATCACAACAGTTGGACAAAGTTATGCTATGACCATAGACTACATTGCTGGGTAGATTTATGATAGCTTGATTCACACATTGTATTTGCCTGCACAGACATACATTTGTGTTTATCTGAGAAGGACCACGACTTTTTGTGTGGACAGAAAACATACTGTGTGGACCAGTCCTTAATGGTCACCTATAATATTAACATAGTTTCTATGATTCTTTATGCCTTGATTCTTTGAGGCGGGCCTATGTGCTGAATCCAGAAGGATCTATCACCAAAGTGAGCTCAAGATATTTGCAGTTCTTTCCTGATGCGAAGGAACTGAACACACTTGGCTGGAGAGCTCGTTCCAGTTTGTTTGTTCCCTGGCTTTGAACCAGGAATGCATCAGACTGAAAATGTGATCTGGGCTGGGATGCTCTGCTGAACACCGAGAGCCCCTGTCTTGCGGTTTCTTCTGTCCTCTTCCTGTTCCATTTGTGGATCCACGTTAGAGCCAGCACCTGCTTTAGGGAGTAAAAGAATGGCCAAATTGGCTTTCTTGCTGAGTTTACGTAGGCGAGACATTAATATGATATGATTCTTATGATATGGAATCCCAATGAGAAATCAGGCTATTTGATTTTTCATTAACTCTTCCAGTACTGAGAAATAAGTTGTATCTTACCTCTTATGGACTTTTTGCTAAAAAAAGGGAAAAATGAACTTGTGATTTATGGGTCTGAAGATTAGAAAGGGCAGCTTAAGGAAAGAAGGAAATTATGATGTAACCTTAGGGTAAAATATAAATGCATTTATAGCCGCTGTCAAAAAGATTGGAAGTCGCTTCTTTATAATCTTTTTTTCCTTTCTTCTTTTCTATTTTTATTTTCTTTCTTAGTTATTCACTATTCTTTCTTATTTTCTTTGTTTCTTTTCTAATATTTGCATTTTTATCTTGTTAAACATTTTTTCAATAAAAATTATATTAAAAAAAAATAAGTTGTATCTTCATCTGAATTTTTTCAGTGAGGAAGTATGTGTTACTGGATACAGTTTGCTCATAATACTAAGCAGATCTGATTGCATGTATGCATCTTAGTTGTAGTGGTGACTAAAGTGGAAATAGGATTGGTTTGAGGGGCTGTTTGCAAATGGAGCAGTGGGGTCATGGCCACAGATATTCAGCTTTTCTTCCCTCTGGCCCTTGTACTGTACAATCTGCATTGAAGCTTGTGCTATGAGATAAAAGTAATGTTATTCTTAATCCCTTCAATTTGAGATGGTTTACTTCTAATGCATTGTAGATCTATGTATGAATAGCAATTTTTGAGTAGTGCTGGAGTTGAGGACTAAGGCTATAGTCCAATGCCCAGTTGGAACAAAGTGTCATCAAATTTACTGGGGTTATTTCTGAGTATGTATGTGTGTATATGTGTGTGCACAACACTCTGAATTCTAAGATGAAAAGGCACTTTGAATTGTGGTGGGTTGTGCAGTCACACCTCTCTGCAACTCCTTAACCCAAATGCATCTTTACCTGGGACTATGCTGCAGCTGGAAAGGACAGCCAACTTGAACTCCTGAATTAAAGGCAGGATATAAAACAAATAAATACATCTCAAGATGCAGCTCAAGAAAAGTTGCAGACAAGTGATACATGAGTGCCCCAGTGTGCTCCGAAACATCATTTGTCCTTGGAATCTGAAGTGCTGCTTACCTCTAATGTATAGACATGTGGTGGGATCACTTTGGAATTAAGTTGTGGGGTGGTTTTTGTTTTTGTTTTGCCATAAACCCCTTTCTGTCAAATTTCAGTATGACATTTACAATTACATGAAACAAAGGTGATCACAGAGTTCATTTTTCTGTTGAAGATGTCACAAAGCCCAGAAATGAATAGCCCTAAGGGATAACTGAATTACTAGCCACTTAATAAACCTTAATGAGTGAATATTGTCTTTCCTATCCACTCCTTCATTGCCCTCATAAGTGGGCTTGAAGTGAAGTAATGAATCAGGGAGCCATCCATGTTGTACTCCTGCAAAATACCTTCTTGCTTTGTATGTGCACTGTGTCTTTGAAGGAAGTCTCGGAGCTTCACCATTTCACTAGCAGGATTTTATGTGACATGCTTTCTTTTGTGTGTTCGCTCAGCAGTACTCAACTACTTATTCTCTGGCTGTTGCTTCCAGCCCCCTCACATTTTAAGAGTAATTGGTCTAGAACCTTTAATTTCAGCAATTTCTTCTTTCCATTTGACAGAGGAAGAGACATAATGCAACCTTTTAAAGTGAACAATAGTTTCACAGTATTGTTAGAGAAAGCCAAACACCAAGATTTGAAGATTTGATTCACCAGCTTAATTAAATGTGTGGTAAATTAAAGTGTGGCTCCCACCCAATTAAATAAATCTTAGTTAATTAATTGTGTGTGATTTAATAGAAAAGTTGACTAATTAGTCATATAAAAACCTTTAACTGTCTTGAAAACATCATTCTTTGGTTTTTTAAGTGATATACCTGTGTTTCACAGTACGTATCATAAGAAGAGATTTTCTTCCATTTGAGAGAGAAGATGGAGAACTTTTACCGTAGTGTGTGTAAAAATTAGACTGAAAATCATATATATTTTTTTCCTAATAAAGGTATTGCCCAGCTGGGAGAAGTCGTTTTTAAAAACCAGTGAATCCATTGTAGTCATGCATTATTTTCTTTTACCTTCACAATCCTGCTAGGTGCCCTGGATAACTACACAATTTTATTGCCATAAATAATGTAGCTCTCCAAACAGTATATACTTGTTTATTTCTGAAATACATTCCTACAAAAGATTAGTGAATATGTTAGAGTGCTACGTAGGTACTGTATTGAGTGATGTTGTTCATACTAGGCACATACTTGTGAGTAGCAGCTTAGATAGATTTGTGTAATCCTTCATACTCATCCCCTCTACCCAAAGTGTAACTCAGAGGGGGATGATGCAGATTCAGCTCGTTATACTTTCAATTAAAGAATGCCAGAAACAGTTAATGGGAAGATCCTTTTCCAGTGAAAGCAGACCCTACTGATCAGTTTTGTAACCCAGTAGTAAAACATAATATATGTATATGTTTTGTCATCTTTCATTTCAGTCTGTGATTTAAAGACATCTGAGTTATGGCCAAAATGGATACAAAGGGTCTGATGGTGTTCTATCAGCCAAACACAGTCTGGGAGATAAACTACACTTTTAAAGGCAGATTTGGCACACTTGGAGAGAGAGAGAGAGAGAGAAAGCAGGGGCTGTTCCTATTGATAGGTACAGTTATAAAATATAATTCAGTTAGTTGTAAGATGGGTTCCATGGAAAGCCACACCAGTTGTCTGTCATTGTTGTCAGGAGAGTCAAGATCCTGGTTAAGCTGAGAGCTAGATGCCTGCTTCACATAGCAGTGTGGATATAAGGGGTTTGTGCTGGGAAAGTGGACAGTTGTGAGGAAAAAAATGATTTTTTTGTATGATGTGGCTGACTGTGACAGACATGTAGGAGAATTCCACATTGTAGCCAGTGTCCTTTGTCCTTAGGGAGAATATCTGATCTGTTTTCTTTATCCTAAATGGATGGTTTTGATCCGGCCCTGTATTGGTGTGGCACCTGCCTGTGCATCCCCAACGAATCGTTTTGCCGCTAACAAGCTAATTGCTAGCCTAATTATTTAGTGAGGTGGTGTCGGTGTAGCATGGCAGGCGGGTGGCAGGCACTGTTCTGCAGCCCAGGAATGCAGCTGTATTTGTCACTTCCCAGAGAGTTTGTTGAGACAAAGCAGAGAAGAGTAAACATCATAAACATTTATGCCTCTTGCATATTCAGTAGCAGATGAGGTTGGGGAAGCTGCAGATTGGGAGGGTGGAAAGCAAGGTGGAAGAAAAGTGGCATCGGGACATAAATATTCTTTTGGAAGTCTTTAACCCCTGTGCAGTTCAAGGAGTTGGAGGAATGCAGACCTGAGATGCTGACTTTTCAGGGCAGGGGTCATGTGGTTAAAGAGGTATGGCATGATCATGGGGGCACCCCACTCCAAACATATTATCTTTATAAATACCTAGGGGAATATGACTGAATGTTCATCCTTCATGTTGTTCAGGGTATAGGCTGAATAACACTCCTTGAGATTAATGCAGTTATATTCATTCCGAGACAGAACTCTTTCTAAGCTTCAGTATTTCTCATTAAGATACCATTCTGCATTCTACTAATTAAAAAAAAAAAAACAACAAAATATTTATGTAACGTGGGATATGCTTTTATAAAACTAGGCATGTATTGCCAGCTGCTCTAGTTTTAAAATATTTCTAAGTGTTCCTTTTCTAAATGTGGCCAATTTAAATTGGCATGTTTTAAAATTAGCCAAGATGCAAATAAATAGTTGGGCCTGGCATTCCGTTCTCCTTTCTAACTGAGAAAGGTGGCATTCCCTATGTGAAATTGGTCCCCTTATGTCAATGTGGTGAATTATTTCCTTGGTTTAATTATTTTCTGCTTCCTCATCACAAAACTCTGTTAAATGAGCTATGGGATTCAAGAACAGCTGAGCAAGCAAACAAAATTGCAGCTGTGAATTGGTTGGGTTGGCCTGAGTCAATTCCCTCAGCTTTCCTGCTCTTTTAGCTGCTTTCCCCACTACCCTTTTCACCAAAGTGCAGAAGGTCTTGAGTTAGCTGTTATTGCTTGCAGAGGCACCAGTCTATGAATGGCTGGCAATTCTAGAGCTGCCTTTTGAGGCTCTTTAACCATACAGCTTGAGAGGAATTGTTCTGTGTGAGGCACTACAAAAAGCCCAGGGGAAAAGCAGACAAACCTTTGGTCCTGAAAGACTACAAATAACAGGATGGTTAAAAGGGCAACTCATAGGGATGTGAAAACAACTTTTTTTACATGCACGAAGTGTTCATTCTTGCCCCAAAGCTGTATTAGCCCAAATTTTTGTTTATTTGTAATCCGTTTCCTGAATTGCTAACCTGCAAATGTGCAAGTAATCAGGATTTTGCTACTAAACTGAGAAGGATTGAAAAGTCATAAGATTCAACAGTACATAAGTAGCCATATTCATTTAGATTTTGTGCTATTTGGGCATGTTGTAGTAAGGTTGTTGCTATTTCTCTGTGAGGGGCAGTCTGGACTGTGGGTCTTTTAAAAAAAATCAGTGCTTTACTAAAATGCTTTGATGAATTTATAAGGAGGCTCATGCTTCTTATACTTTTAAGGTATCTGTGAGAATAGGATGGAATTTTCCTTTCAGCTGTTGCCACAACCATGCATATTGTTCTGAGGTTGCTCCTTTCGGTCTTACGCCCTACAAGACAAGAAAGAGAGAAGTCTGTCGTGTCCATGTGATCGTTTGGATCGTCTGTGTTCTCTCTGGCTTCAAGCAAAGGTTTACCCAGGCGCTCAGGCAAGCTTTAGTAACAAGTGTCAGGCTTAAACTATCTGGAAAATTTCTTACAGAAACAGAACGCTACTTCTGTTCCTTCTCTCATTCTGTCTAAAGAAGATTTTACAATGAGAGTTGGTGCAAAAGCTCTGGGTTGGAGCAGCCTTAGGAAATTCAGCAGGCCTGAATTTAAATATTTATTTTCACAGAGGTTCTGAATCCATGCATAGATTTCATACCAAGTAAGAGTATCTTGATATTTATTTATGTTTATTTGGTTTACACATTGCACTAAGCCCTAATGATTTGAATTTTCACTTACTACGTTGTGTGAATCCAGGCATTGTTATTCATGAGCTTTATAGCTCAGCAAGATGGGTAAACCCAGATAGTTGTAGTTAACCAAATCATAGCTTGGGGGATGCGGTGGCGCAGCGGCTTAATGATGCTGAAAGTTGCTGGCCAGAAATGGGCAACACTTCAGCAGTTCGAGCCCAGCTCTGCACAGCAGAGCAAGCTCCTGCTTCCTCCCCAGGTCCTGCCAACCCAGCAGCTCGAAAACTTAAGTGAGTAGATAAATGGGTCCTCTCACCCCGGTGGGAGGAAAATGCCGGTGACACTTGCACGGGAGACAGGGACCAGTTGCCGGTAGCGCAGAAGCCGCGCACGCCTGAAAAAGGCGTGAAGGAACGTAAACCCCGCCTCCTGCGCTCACCAGCTGGACTCTGCTCTAGGAGAGAGGCAAGGGCAAACCACTTCCGAAACACCTTGCCTTGAAAACTGCAGGGACTCGTCCAGGCAATCACTGCAGAATCGGTAACGATTGAGTGTAGGTTAAAAAAAAAAAAATCATAGCTTAGTGCAATGCGTGAGCAATTCCCACCGAGTCCACTAAGGCATAACTCCTAAGAAAGTAGGCATAGTATCGCAGCCAGTTGCACTGGAAGACCTCCTGTATGCCAAGCATGGTTTTTAGAGGCTGCTATGTTTTATTTAAACAATTGGTGAAAACATACCAGAAATGTGAATCACCTAATTATAGAATGCGAGGCCTTCCAGCCTCTGTTTAAACATCTTCAGTGTCTACCACCTCCTGACACAAAGATGGTGCAGACTCTATCCCACATAGACTTATTCGTAAGCTGGATTCCCAGCTACTGTGCAATGTGACAATAAAGGAAAAAGAGGAACAGTAGTGAGCTAGGACTAAGAATTGGGTGCAGGTAGCGACTTGCTATCCATATTTAACTTTATTAAATATTAAAAGCAAATGAAGTCATCATTCTAAAGATCCATGTTTTGCAAAGTTATGTACACATACATATTTTATAGGTGGTATTAGCTTTAATAACCATTAAATGTCTGTCCTGCTATTTAGCTAAAGCTGCTTCTTTTAAACAACCACATAATACTTTTTCCAAAGTATAAAAAAAAAAGGGGGGAGGGTCAGTTTTCTCTTTCCTGGAAACTTGTATAACACCAGTTGTATCTTGGTCCCTCTTTTCACAGTGCTTGCTCAGGTTGGCCTGACAGTTCTCAGAGAACAATAGTGACATTCACAGCTGAAGTCTGTAGAGAACAGTAGCTTTTCCATTAACATATAACTGTATTCTGATGGAGATAGCAAAACAATGGGTTTGGTATGTAATCTGTGGACATGGTCATTTTATTAAGACCTGCATTTTGAATTCATAAATTGCTGGTTGTAGGATATACATTTTTTCTCTCCCTCCATCTCCTGTTTTCTCTGCATCCCCTGGACCCTGAAATTCATGGTCAGAGATTGCTGGACCAGATGTTGTCATGGCAACTGCTCTCTTTCTGCAGAGGTGGAGATAAGAGCAGATTTCATGGTTCAAGAAATTTCCCTATTCCTGGCCCTCCCTCATTTCTTTCCTTGTGGGGTTTTCTCCACTTCTCTCGGTCATCCTCTCTTAATTCCAAGTGTCTAGACCTGCTTCCAAGCTGAAGGGAGTGTTCACTCTATGTGTTCAGTGGCTGTACTTTGCGGTGGTCTGGGGGATGGGTGGTTTGACCATTAGTGGATTTGGATAGCAGTGGCATATGATGGGGGTGCTTTCATTGATGATCTTGTTCAAAGTGAAGGTAAAGACAGCAGTTGAACGGTATGTGGAGAAGGACACAACTAAGAAAGAGAAGTTGGATGAGGAGAATTGCTGCAGAAAGTTAGGTTAACCCTACTGTATTATATTTCAGTTTGTTCAGCTTGAGGATGTCAACTGAAATAATGGACACATGAGATAATGGGCACTTCTTGCTTAACTCTTGACCATCCTGGGTACAGGGAGAGATCAGATGGAAAAAAATGAAATAGTTCTTTTGAAATAGAGAACTATGAAAAGTATTCTCCCTCTTTTGGATGTTCTGAATTTTTGGATTTCTTTGCCACTGAATGTTATCAGGAGTCCATGTGTGTCCTGACAGAAAAAGGGAGTTAGAGTGAACAAACACTACCAGAGTTTGGTGTTTGTTTCATTTATTTCATTTTTTAAAAATCAACTTATGATGTGCCAGTGTGAAAAAAGTAATTGGCATCCTGTTTGGTCAGACTCCCTTAAATATTAGCACAACCCAAATTAAGCTCTGATAATGTTTAGTGGCAAAGTAATGCAAAAATTCAGAAAAACTGAAAAGAGGTGAGTATCCCCCCTCCCCCGAATAGTAACCTCATTAACTGCATAGTATTGGACAATTACAGGTTAGTCTCCCATATTCCACTTTGGGTCAAAATACTGAATTGATGTATGAGAGTTTTAATGAAATACTACTTTTTAAGTGTTATGGGGGTTTTTTAGAAGTAACTTTTAAATTCAACTCCCCCCCTCCCCTCTGTTATACTTGCTTTTGAAGGAGGCCCCCTCCCCACCAGCATAGCTTATGTAGGGATTTTGTTTGTATGGGGTAGTCCTCACTTAATGACCGTTCATTTAACAATGGTTAGAAGTTACAACGGCCTCGGAAAGGGTGTTTTATGGCCCATAAAGCACTTCCCCCATGGAAGCTGGCAGGAAGGTTGTGAGCAGAGGGGATGTGGTGGCGTGCAGGAATGGTTTCCCCTCCCCTCCCAGCTGTGGGCAGGCACCAAAGATTTGAGCTGTGTTCCTCCAGCCCTAGGAAGGATTCCCCCTCCGTAGACAGAGGGGAGGGCAAACCCTTCGGCAGGCTTTAGGAATGTTTGAGAGTGAAAGGGCTGACTGCCGGGAGGATTTCAGCTCCATGCGGAGCTGAAACCGTCTGGCAGACAGCCCTTTCGCTCTCAAAGAGCTGCCTGCTGGGAGGATTTCAGCTCCGCACGGAGCTGAAATCCTACAGCAGACAGCTCTTTTGCTCCATCCGCTTAACAACCTGGGAGATTGCTTAACGACCACAACTGGGAGAGCCTAGATTGTAGCTGTTGAGTGAAGTTGTCACATGGGCGTTTCACTTAACAGCCACTTCACTCAATGACCAAGATTCTGGTCCCAATTGTGGTCGTTAAGGGAGGACTAGCTGTAGTATAAATAATAGTAACTTGGAAATGCTGGTTAAATAAATAAACTTCTCATCCAAAATTAATTCATTCTAGTAAACCCTCCAGATGAATTGAGTATCTGTCTTAAGTTTAAAGCTGCCTGTAGTTTTCCTTCATTGTTTGATACTTAGGGCTAATGTGGATCTGGTAACCCATCTTTTCTCAAGAATTTTAAATCCACAGTTTTGTCAACAAACGCCTGTCCATTGTCATTGTCTACATAGAATGTAGTGTGCTAAGCGTGTTCTCTGAATCTAGTCTGCCTATGTTTTTCTTTATCTTTTCTTAAAGTCTCTTAGTTATTCTGTAGACAGAATCTGTTCCATTCCCTGTCTACATTGGTTTTTTCTGGGGTTCAGTGTGGGAGCTGTTTTAATTTTTCACCCCACCCAGTGAAGTGAAAAGAGGGGGACTTTGGAGGCACAGCTTCTGGGCAGTAGCCCCCATTCTGTGGAATTCCTTCTGTCTGTGATTCTGTATTATATAGACTGTTTTCACTGTATTTTTTAGTCTAATATTAAAATTGTAAACTGCTCCGAGTCTTTTGATATAGGATGGTATATAAATATTTGTATAATAAAAGATATTGGGGCAGAGACAAGGCACAGCAGCTGAGAAGAAGAAATGGGAAATATATTAACTTTCTGAAAATGCAACAGGGAATCCGTATGGGCAGATTCCATGAATATGCCTGAATATGTACACACAACTGCAATTTGTAAGCACATTCCTCTTGCAGCTGAGGAGATGCAGTGTTCCCGATTGAGGCATAACCTGGGGGAGAACTGGAAATCACACAGGTGTGGAATTACAGGGTGCCACTTCCCTTGGGCTGTGCTCTGCAGATGCTAAGAGCTGTATAATAAATCCTTAAGATTATGAGAAGCCCAAGAATAATTCCTTAAGTGGTGCTGGTTGAAACATGTCCATAGAGTTTTAGTGAAAGAATTTGGCTCTTTTAACAGACAGGTACATTCTTAGCAACGCTGCTCCCCAGTACTGTATCCTCTTCTCTGTAGGATTTTAAATGAAAGCAACTTAGGCACCAGGTCGCTTTCATCAGGACAGGGAAAAAAAACTAGCCACCTTCTTGCTCATGCTGACTAGAACAATCCTTTAATGGCCCTTTGCAGTTCAACCCAGTTATTTTTGAACATACTTATTTTGAATCTGTTTATTTTCCCCTTTCTTTTACTGTTCTTTCTTCCTGGAATCATTTCTTAAGAGTAAGCTGTTCTTGGAGGAATCTATTTTTTCTTTGGTACAAAGTATAGTGAATTGTAAGTCCATGATGATAATGGAATGATGAGGGTAATGCAACAGCAGTAATAACAGGTGCTAGAAGGTAGAACTCTTCCGCTTAAACTGGCAGCAGCAATTTTGCATTTATAGTGCTACGATAGTCCAAACAATTCCACCTATATCTGAAGCCACCTGAACAAGACTAATGGCATGGAAGATTATTGAAACAGGAAAGGCTATCCACATTCCCTTTTCTTCTTCCCTTTTTTACTCTCCAAGTGTAGGTGTGTGCGTTTTTTTGGTTTGTTCAGCCACAGTTTTTTTAGATCAGTGCAACTGTGGTTTACGAGCACCTCCAAGTTAGAATCAGGTCAGTTCTGCTTTCTTTTTCTGTAATTCAGTTCAGTGGCAAAGTTGGCAGCTTTGTGGGTAAGTATTCTTTAAAAACCATTAAGTGAGCAAAGAGTATAAAGAACACAATTAACATGGCAATTATTTCATTCGTGGGTAGTCCTTATTTAAAAGGCTACAGCAGCCCTATCCATTTGCTGCTGCTTTCAGTAATTTACATGATCTCCAGGAAGGAAGACAAATCCTAGTTGACCTTGGCTGACCTTGAAAAGCTAAGCAGAGTTGGATTTGGTTAGTTGTTGGATGGGAAACCACCAGGAAATTTCAGGGCTGCATACTAAATTGGGAAGTTGAAAAAAATATCCTGAAGAAGGCAAAGGCAAACCATTGCTGTATTCTCCCCAATAAACCTTCATAGACATGTCTGTGAAATCATCAAGGGTTGAGCTTGACTTGAGGAAGACTTTACTTGTTTGCTCTATGAAAGGGGATATGGGAACCAAAAACCTAGTATTGTGACTAACTGTGACAATTGATGGAGTTTAAGGCTGGGTTTAATATGGTGAAATCAGGAATAAAATAAATGCATGTACAACCTGATTGGTGAGATTAATTTAAAATGCAGAACATCTACTTATGCTTGGCCGTATTGATTAGAAACCAGGAAATGTCTACCATAAGGCCAGGTGTGTGAAAAGAGATGTAAAGAGGGAGCATGCATTGGATCATGATTTATTTGACTGGGCTTATTACATTTCATTGGCTTCATCTTCATCAGTTCTGCCCTACGATGGTCTGAATTATTTGTATGTCAAAATAATAAAGGCTCTAGACATAGATGTCTTACAAGTTTCTATTACATCAAAATGACAATGCATGAATAATATTGTAATCACATAAATTACATGATCATATAATTTACATCATGACATCCAATGCAAGTAGGGGAGAGTATAGAACCATATCTCACTCCTTTGTCGACCTGGAGTCAATCTGTTCCACCATGTTCTCTCCTGACTTGTGGTTTTGCATGAGGACAGTGAGATGTTCTGGGATTCCCATTTTCCTAAGCACATTCCTCAGCTTGGCATGGTTGACAGAGTCAGAGGTTTTTCTATAATCAATGAAGCGTATACTGACTTCTTTTTATTATTCTTTGGCTTTCTCAATTATCCAGCATGCATCAGCAATAATGTCTCTTGTTCCATCTTTGCAGCAGTTAATTACTTTAAGTTTTTCAAAGATCAATCTACAGGGAGTTTCAGAGATAACGAGACTTTCGAAGTTTGGTTTCATTCAATCACTTTTGAAATTTACTTCCCCCAACTCCTTCTGAAAGGAACTTCTAAAATTAGAAATGTGAGAATAAATGAGAACCAGTGTGGCGTAGTGGCAGAGTTGAACTACCACTAGAGAGATCCAAGCTCATGGCCCACTTTTGACTACAGAAATCCACTGGATGACCTTGGACCAGTCACTTTCAGCCCCACCTTCCTTTACAGGATTGTTGTCATAGGGAAAAATGAGAAGGGTACATTTTTTCATCACGCAGTCTCTCCTAAGACAGCTGTATTTTAATGTGTATGCCTCTTTAGACTCCTGAAGGAACAGTGGGGTAGAAATCCAATATATAAATATTACCTTAATTTTCATTATCTGTGTTTTATATTAATGCATGTTGCAGCCTCTGTCCTGTAGAATACCTCCTCCGTTGAGATCTGACAGCCCCCACCCTTTTAACCTTTCAGAGAGCACTTAAGACCTGGCTCTTCCGCCAAGCACTGGCATAGTGTGAGGTCAGAGCGGGATGAGGATGTTGTGGGTTGCATCAGGGAAATGTGGTTATAGCGCCAGGTTTTTCTGTTTTTCTGGTTTTGGTTTTACTGTCTTTTTTTTTTGGTAGTGTATCTTGTTTTTATTGGTTGTAAGCCACCCAGAGTTTGGTTTTAAGATGGGCAGCTATACAAATGTCATCCATCCATCCATCCATAAACAAATAAACAAACAAATAAATAAATAGGATTAGAAGAAATGGTTTCATCCTTGTGGATAATTTATTTCATGGAACTGATTGGGAAATGCAACCCTATTCATTCTCCTTGACCTCTCGGTAGTCTTTGATACTTTCAACTCTCACATCATACTGAGTTGTTTTGTTGGGGTAGGGTTGGGAGTCATGTTGTTATAATGAATGAGGTCCCCTATAATGAATGAGCACCAGGCATTTGAGCATCCCAGCTTTGCTCCACAGTTGTTGGCATATGATGGAGCTCAGGGTTATAGTTTGATCCCATGCTTTTTAATGTCTGTATCAAGCCAGTAAATGAAGCCAGGGCTGCTTTAACTAACATTATAGAGGTGACAGAACAACAGTTTCAGCTCTTGTTTCCTCTAACTAGTTGCAAGGAATTACAAAAATCCTGAATTTTAGGATGGGTGAGGGCAAACAAACTGAGGTTTAATTCAGATAAGGGGGAAACTTGTTCTCCTAGAAGGAGATGTACATGAGGATGGGAAAGCAATATAGTGTTGAAATCAGTTATACTCTTACTGAGAGATCATGTGTGCAGCTTGAGGGTTCTCCTGAACTCAATGTAACCTTGAGATTTGCAGATCACACCAACTACAGGAAGTGCTTTTCAGACCGATTGCTTCACCAGCTGCATCCCTATCTGATTACATCTAGACCAGAGTATTATAACATGTTGTAAATGAAGTTGTCTTTAAGGAGACACCAGAAACTTCAGCTGGTGCAGAATTCAGCTGCCCAATTATTGTAGGGGCAAAATTTTCAGAGAGCTAACACTGATCCTGTACTGGCTCACAGATTACCAGTGTGTTCCCAGGCCCAATTTAAAGTGCTAATGATACCATGTGATTATGAAACGAACTTGCATGAACTTTGCCAGTCCTTAAGATCAGCCATTGAAAGTCTGCTCATAAGACCTATTTGGTTAGCAGGCATGCAAGGTCCTTTCTGTTCTGGTAAAAATCTCTCTCTTTCTCTCTCTGGCTTTTTCCTGAACCTAACCTTATTTTAAATGTGCATATTTTTATTCTGATTAATTTTAAATAAATAATTTTTAATGAACAGAAATTGAGTAATAGATTGTGCGGGGTACTTGGGACATGGTTATAATTAACTGCATGGAGATAGGAAGCTGTGAGGAGGAAAGATGTTCTCTCCTAGCCATTGGGAAACCATTGCAAATACTTTTCAATTGATAAAGAATTACTATCATTGAGTCCTGTTTCCCTGTTGGTGATAATCCTGCAGATTTGAGATTCTTTTGTCGTAGAATAATTTACTACCTGGTGAGCTGAAACAGTGTCAGGCAACTAATCTCTTGTTATTTTTCTATTCCTGTCTTCTTCTGCAGCCCTTGCAAATAGACGACAATTTCTGCGGGCAGGATTTTAACCAACCGTTGGGTGGAACTGTCACCATTGAAGGCGTGCCGCTGTTTGTGGACAAGGAAGATGGCATGACATCAGTGGCTGCTTACGACTACCATGGACACACAGTTGTTTTTGCTGGTACACGAAGCGGCAGGATAAAAAAGGTAGGAATCCTGGAGGTCTTGTTAGGTTTAGTAGAGTCCTGTTGTTGGCCCTTAAGATTCCCTGTGCTTCACTCATATTGTTAAAAACAATGAAGTAGTAGTGGGATGGAAAGGGCAACATTCACTCACGCATACTTTCCTTATGACTCTTGAAACTCTTTTTCTGTGGACCACCTTGATCTTGAGTGACTGTTCGTTCTTTTAATTGTGGGTACATTCTTTCATCATGCAGTCTCTCCTAAGACAGCTGTATTTTAATGTGCAGCCTTACACTTCTACAGAGCAGGAACCCTTCTCCTGCATAGCTCCTATGCAGTATATGTTTTTGGTGTACAAAAACAGTACAGTGTATGTTTGGGTGAGCTAGCTCTTTTTCATCTCACAAGACTGATTCAATAAGAGTTCTAAGATAAATAGCAAAGAACAGATTCAGTTTGTCTGTTATCAAGGTAGGTATAGAGCGAGCTTCCTTCAGTTTGAGGAATTTGGGCTGCCCTGGAAATTGCACTGAACATAATTCCTTCTCTGATGGCTTTTTCCATTAAGTTGGTGTGCTATTTTTTTAAAAAAAATCATATCTGCATTGTTGTTGCATGCATTTGGCTGTGTTACACTAAGCAGACACATTTCCCTGAGGACGATGGCTCTGCTGTGTCAGCAGGAACCCAGGAACTTTGATAACTGTGCACAAACAGGCTAAGAATACCCTGATGCACATGATTTAAACCATCTGTGGGCCAAAGTCCACAAAGCAGAGGGAACTCATCCTTCCACAGCTATACAAAGGCTTCTTGTTGTTCATAATTAGCAAACAACTGTATGCTGTTTCCCCAGTATCTCCACAGAACATGGATTTCCTGTTATCATAACATCATTCCTATAATTACAGCTGGATATTCCCCATGTAAACACAGCCGGTATTAACTGCATCTTCAACCCGGCAGAATTGTCTTTAGGACTCTAGCAGAGCTCTGCATGAAGCGCCCAACCTAGCAGGGGGCTTTTAAAAAGCTGAGGCATGCTGGTATGAGTTCTGAATTAAGAAATGTGATGAAGTTTGAGCTGCTTCTTGCCTTTGATCTTTTTTCTCCCCTCCCTGAGTTAAGCTTCTAATTTTCAAAGATTACAAGTATTTTCTAGTATAGAAGTCAGCATAATTCCTTGTGAATATGAATGCAGAGGGGAAGGCAGAGAATGGCTAAATGCATACCCTGGAGTGTGAATACAGGCTGAATTAGTCATTGGGAAGAGCAGGATCCTTTACAAAATTATGCATATAGTAAACGCACTTGGCCATTTGTGGGAATCAGCGTTTCTGCAGTAGAGAATGTTTGCATTGCAACAGCAAAAGATCCTGGGTTTCCACATGCGCGCTCGACAGCCAGTCCTCACTTCCTCATTTTGTCTGCCTATGTGTTACGCATTCACAAACATGTATTGGCACATTTATACATTTTTTTAAGCCCAAAGAAAGGAATGTATGAGGTGCATAGTGTGATTCAGGGAACTAAATTATGAAGGGAAAGAACAGCAGTTACAGCTTTGGACACAGGAAGGAGCTTCAGTCTGTTGTCAAAAGTTTGATACACTCAGCGCTGCGTGAAAATGCATGTTAATGTGGAATGGATCTGTTCAGTTAGCTATGACATTTTCTAGGATGCGGTATTTCACCTCTGTCACTGAATTAGTCATCATTCATTGTTTCTTGAATTCCCCCTCCTTTTGGGTGTATTTTCCGTGATCACTCACATCTGGACATCACAAGTACAGTAGAGGGACAATTTTTTTTTCATCATTCTGTGATGCCAGGGAGCATTGGGATCTTCCTATTTTATTAAAGAAAAAATGAGGCATTTATTTGCAGAAGGTCACCTTCCTGTCACACATTAGCAGGGGAATAACTGGGTGTTATGTTACTTTGTTCTTCAGCCAGCAGAGTAGGCTTCCCCTTTATATGACAGTGCACATAGCAATGAAACATTCTGTACAGTGAATTTGCTCTCTCTCTCTCACTCCTTGGAGTTATCAGTCTGTGTGCTGTGATTTTCAGTGCAGGAAATGGGTATTTCTTACTGCTGCAGATTGAGAGCAAGCAAGAAGCTGATTTCTCATTTAGTAGATATGGAAGGCTGTGGCTGGCCCAAGGCCAAGCTGAGGGTTATTTTAGGAGATGTGCTCAACACATTGTAGATCCATTGTAAGTAGAGAATGAATGTTTTGTTTATGAGTGGGGTTAAAAAAGAGTTGATGTTGAAGCTTTTTACTTCCAGCCATAGCAGCTCAACACTAGGAAAGCTGTAGTGCTGTAATATTATGGAAACACAGGTGCTGTGTTCTACAAGAATGGCTGCTGCGGCTTTATTTCTTTACAACCAAACCTCTTGTTCACCAACTCTGTTCTTAAAAAGGGGACAAAAAGCTCCTTGGAGAAGGTAGCTCAGACAGATATCAGGTGTAGGGAAATATCAGAC
Source organism: Liasis olivaceus (assembly GCA_030867105.1). Classification (NCBI taxonomy): domain Eukaryota; kingdom Metazoa; phylum Chordata; class Lepidosauria; order Squamata; family Pythonidae; genus Liasis; species Liasis olivaceus. Next base: position 43,397,896 of record CM061348.1, on the reverse strand, counting down.
TCGAGAGGGACACACATCGTGAAGTAGCTTTCAGACTGATCTCATAATTAGGAACCGTTCCTTAAAGATGGCTCCAGATCTTTAATTGGAACAGCCAGGGTGTGCCATTGCTGACAAAAGGCCTAACTCAAACCGGGGGGGGGGGGGGGGGGCAAAACAGCTGCTCTCCCAGGCCTCCTTTCATTCAGGGACTGCAGTGATTTCGGTCTGCTCTGCCAGGCCTTATTGCCTGGAGTGATTTTACTCAGAGGATCTCGCAGCTGCTTCACGAGTGACATTTCCACACCTGGCTAGGGAAACATGCATATGTCTGAAGTTATGAAGTATGGCTCAGGTATGACTGTGAGTGTACATACATGGATTGGGATGCTATTGTGGATTATTTCTACAAAGAAAATTTTGTATTGTGCAGAGCAAATCTCAGAGCATCTCAGGAACACTACAGACACTGAGGGCTTCTCAGTTTTGTATCTTAATAGTTTTGTTTCTTGGGTACATAGGGACGTTGAGCTATCAGGAAAAAGTAGGATCTGACTTTACAAATATTTTTTTTCAGTTACTAATCTGAATTACTTTGTTTTGTTCAAATGGTTAGGTTATACTTTAGTTTCAGTGTCAGGATAAGACTGTTTTTCCTTTCTGAGCCTTTGGCATCTAATCTTTATCTTTTTTCTTTACTCCAATCCAAAGAAGAATCAGCATGGCAGGTAGCCTCTGAATGAAGTAGACTGTAAGAAATGTTATGTTGCAGGTGATTTGGTCCTGGTGCTATGAACATGGGAGAAGACTTTAGCAGATTGTCATCTCTTTCTGATCAATGTGTGGTTTAAAGCGGCTGGTGTCTTGTTTCTGCCATTTGCTTTTCCACTTGAGTTTCAAACTGCAAATTTTAAATAGTTCTCTGCAAGGGTTATACATGTTCAAGTTTGTAGAGGAAGTGGGAGGAGGATTGATGAAACTATTGAGACAATGTGCTGTGCATCCAGTTATGTATCCCTTGTGATTGCTGATGATTGTTTTTTGTCTGGCAAATTTCCCCTGAGTGTAATAGTTTCTTTGTACCCTTATATAGTTCCTACATTTTCCTCTTCTCTTTCATCCTTGCCAATTCGATTGACTTCCTTGAAGGGCTGATGAAGCAAATGTCTAGCAAAAGGGCATGGAAGCTTCTTCCATGTCTGCTGAGCAGCCCAGATTAGCTGACTGGTAGGGGAAATGTGTGTGTGTGTGTGTGTGTGTGTGAGTTGTGGGGGGGGGGAGATTTTGTAAATCTTTTGCAGTCCTAAAAAAATCTAAAAGAATCTTTAAAAAAAAAAAAGGATACAGGAAAGAAAGCTCTGGCATATGACATTAGTGTGGCAAATGTGGAATTAACTACCTTTCTAGCCACATCTGAGCAGGACTGGCCTTCTGAAGTATGAATTTATATTAGTTTATAGAGTGGGTAGTGTCTTTTGCTTTAACCTTGAAGTACTGATGTGGGTGAAACTCATGGGAGATTGAGAGTGCAGCTTTTTTCAGTAACAGCTGTCTGACTGAACTTACTGGATGGGAAAAATACCCTCTCAGCAGTTACCTGATCTACCTAGGGAACTCTGGGCAATCATATCCTCCTTCTAGTAGACAATTCTTCCCAACAGCATTCCACCCTGTCCTTCCTAGGTAGTCACTGTAGAGATGCAGAACTGGTAGGGATGGGCAGCCAGGCATCTAGAGAAAAGTAGGCCTCACAAAGCAGCTGTTATTGCTAGGGTCACAACAACATCTTTGAGAGAGACAAAAGCCATTATTTCAGAAGACTTAAAAAATAAAGACAAGACTTTCTTGATCTGAGCTCGACTCCTGGTGATCACACTAGCTGCGAACTATTGCAGACGGGATCCTGTGTGGCTCACTGGAATAAGGGTTTATTGGTTGCATTGATTCCTTGTTGCTTTTAAAATCCAATATCTGTGCTAGTTAGTGGGCTATTATAATGTTTGAACATTTAAACACATTAAAAGGGACTTAATTTAAAAGACTTATTATAGGCAGAGGCCACTTCCTTTGAGCAGAGATACCCACTCTGCAGGGAGAATAAGCAAAAGGGAGAAAGGAATAATGAGTGAATTCTCTGCAGCCCAAGAGAATTGATGGAAGTTTGGCGACAAGCAGTAGCTGGGGATGTGATGTGGGGCATTAACGCTGTTTCTGTCTCCTGGCAGAGTTGTTAATCCTTTTGCTTAAAAGCAAGAAAGCTTGTGCCAACACTTCCCTTTGTCTTCTTGGCAAGGAGGCTAAGCCTGGCACTATGTGGCTGGGGGGGGGGGGGGGAATTCCTTTCATATCTTCTGATTTTCGCTTCTCCGATCCTAAAAAGAGAGGCGGAACAGATACATCCTTTGAGAAGGAATTTTAGGAGCGTGAGGAGGGGTGTGGGGTTTGGCTAAAGCACGCTTCCCTTGGGTGCTGAACAATTAGTTCAGACGTTCCCTTGACAGCCACTTATTACACTGCTGACCCTGAAGCCTGTAATATTGGAATGGAGAAATATTTAGGAATTTCAGAGGTCTGGGGATGTATCATTACCACCTAGGTTTTTACAGTGCAGAGTAAATGTGCAAATCGGAACAGGGGAAGCTCATATGCCCTCCCTTGAAAATGTCACTATGCAGAATAAAAAAGCTGGGAGAACAAGAATGGTCTGGGTTAAAAAACCTGTGCTGTGTTCTCTTGCATGGCTGTTAGGGAGATGGGAGGTTTCTTTGGGTTGTGACATGGAACACCTATTTTCCTTCCTTTGGTCATGTGTAGTTATTTGAGAAAAAATGGCTTAGTCTCCTCCAGTCTTTGATTATGATAATTCTGAAAGCGATCTCAATAATATTGAATCCAACCTTTATCCTAGGTCCAGAATCTGCTGAGTTTTGATACAAATGTATCTGTGAGAAATAAGTATACTGATTCAAATGCATGGACGATGGAATTATGGATCACTTAATTCATTGTAAAACAAGAACAATGATTTACAAGCTTAAATGGGTCACCATGTTAAAGAAAGGGTGGGGATGAGATGGAAGGCTTGGTTAGAAAGAGACGTCTTAAGTTTCCGTTAGGACTGACTAAAGTTCAGTCCTGGGGCATGGGCTAGATTAAAAATGCATTCCAAAAATATATTATCACATGTCATAATACAGAAGAAAATTCCCTTTCCTCACCATTAAGCTGCTGTACCTTGCCACTGAATGAGGTCTTTCAACAGGCTAGCCATGCCATGGCTCATTTGTCTTGCAAAAACACAGATGTACAGGGAGAACTGTTGTATTTACAAATCCATGGGTGCCTCTGTAGCACATCTCCCGTCAAAGAAGCCCCACTGCTTCTGCTGCCAGATACAGACAATGCTGCTTCTTGCCTAAGTATGTATAGAGTTTGTGTAATATGAGAAGCCAAATGGGAAGAAAGACAAGCCTTCTGTAGATGATGGATTTAAAGAAGATTCTGAGCTCATGTCCTTGTGCTATAATCAGGGCCCCTCTTTCAGAGCTTGCGTCCTCCATGGATAGCAGCCTCCTCTCTTCATGTTATCCTGCCCTCTTGCATTTGTCTAGGGTGCCAGATGCAAACAGAGAGTCCCTTTGTCCCGGGAAGGCTTGATGCCTTCGATAGACATCTCTGAAACAGTTGCTTCTCAGAAGATAGCCTGCTAGCCAGCACCTGTGGCAGCTGTAGCCTCGCCCCTGCCCTGCCCTTCCTCATCCTGTTTCTTTTTTCATCTCCCTTCTTCCTTCCTCCCTGTTTCTTTAAATGTGACTTCCTATCTATCTTTACATTGGAGATGGATTGTCTTATTGTTCTTGACTATTTCAGACTCTAGCATTTAAGAGTACTGAGTCAGGAGAGAGCTGGGCGGGGGGTGGGGCTTATTGTAGAGAATATTTTTTAACTATGCCTAAGCCCAGGTTGGCCTTTTTGGAGCTCTCAAGATCCCCAAGATCTCTCTAGTATATATTGTAGAAGCTTGAAACTGTTCACTTGACATCCCAGATTTCTTCAGCATTAAAGCAATACACATTTTAGAAGAGGACTCCTTAAAACATCAGAACTGAACTTTCCACAGCAAATTCAATAATTTTATCCACATTGCTGATAGCATGATTTCTTTATTTGAATATCTCTTAAACAAAGCAATTGATTTCTGGTGGAACTGTTCAACAGACAAACAAATATTGTGTCTTTAAGACCTGGAACAAAAATAGTCCATGTGTGCAGTATTTCTGCCCTCTGGATTCTTCTGTACCATCTGTTGGGTCCCACAGCTCCTTTTTCTTTCCTTTCATTACTTGGCTTTTGGAAAGCACCCCATCTGGGCCTTTAGCATTTGAAATTTCAGATAAACTGTAGATTAGGTACAATTTGAAATTTCAGATAAACTGCAGATTAGGTGGAAGAGAAGGAAAAATAGTGGAAGCTTTTTTTGAGTGAAGATATCTCTGTTTGTTCTCTCCAGAAGCTTAGAAGAAAGTAGATCTCCATTGCCATTGTGGTCAAAGGGGGGAAAATGGACATCTTTTTGCATGCCCGTATCCTCAAGCAAATAGTTGGAGATGATAAAACAAATGGGTCCTGCACTGAAAGACAGTGGGGATCTAGCTATGTCCTTGGCTTTGATTAAGACTCAAGTAACAGCCGCCTTAGGCTGTAGTATTTGTTCCATTGTGTCGTCCCTCTTCCTTTTTTTTGGCATCCAAATGCACATAAGTACAGCCTTCCCCCAGTTGAGAGGCCAGAGGTGTCTGCAGGGGTGGGGGTGTGGGAACAAATGATAAAAGCAGCATTGTGCCAATGTGACACAAGCACTGTCCCTTTTGTATATGCACATACAAAAGGGGTGGAGCTTGCATCACCATGTCAGGAAGCTGCTTTCATCAGTTTGATGGAAGTGCTGGATCCTGCAAATGCCTCTGTTAGGAGCCCTCCTTTTTGGAAAAAGAAATGTTTTTCTTTCTGTTTTTCAAAATTTGGGGTTACTCCAATGCCTCCCTCCATGGAATTGTACTGACTACAAAACATGCCTTGATTAAGTTTGGCATTAAAGGAAGTGATTTGCTTCTTGGAGCAGTCAATAATTTTTGGTGTCCTTTTTTCCATACAGTAGACCCTGTAGTTTTGCATGAAACCTTTATGGCAACGTAAAAAAAGTCCAGCTACAAACAGGCCAAGCTCTCATCTGTATCCTTTTCTCCACATTGGCCAACCATATGTCACTAAGTAATTCTGACTGCAGAGATGTGAAATTAGGGCTCTATTTGCTCATAGGTGATTTCTCCTTCTTTCTCAAGCAACTGCCTTTTATTCACAGTAGTGTTGAAACACCCAGATACAGAGATCCTGACAGAGAAAGTCTGCTAGCCTGTGTGGCATTTGTGCAGACCTGGCATCAGCACTGTTGTGCTATTTACCCTGGACACTAACCTTCTGTTTTTTTTTTAATGTAATTTTTGTTGCGAGTTTTTACATAATAATAAAGATAAGAAAAAAATATATAAAAGGAAAGTAGAAAAAGAAAAAAGAAAAAGTGCTAGGAACAGTACAGATAAAAAAAGGAAAAAGAAAGCTAAAGAAGCAGCATCCGATTTTCTTTACAGCAGCTACAAACAAACTTTTACCATTTCTCCCTCTTTAGAATTACGTTATATTGTTTCCTTCTTCCCATATTCACTGTCCTTCTAGATTAATTTTGTCCCAGCTTCATGGTGGAACAGTTCAAATTCTGCTTTCCAGTCTACAGTATTGGACTCCATGAGGCTGGAGTGGGCCACTTTTCTGTTTGTGGGAACCTTTCCTCACCATAGCTCTCTACTAGATTTCTTAGGCAACTTGGTCATTGAACCTCTTCATGCTCTCTAGGTGGTTTCACCATTATTACACAAAACTGCAGATCTTGATTAGAAAATGTGTGCATGTGTAGGTTATATGCCCCAAACTCTTGTCCTAGCCTCTAAGCTCAACTATTAATCTTTACTTCCCCTGCCCTTCCTGAACACACATAGAGCCTCTGCATTGCAACTTATAATCATGGTTGCAGCTGTTGGGAAAAGATGGTGTCTTCACACTTTATCTTCATACCAGTACCTCAGTTTTTCAAAATGACCCCCCCCACACACACACACGCAAACACACAAAGCACATATTGAAAACACTGTGAAGGGAATGCCACTAATTTATATTTCTGTCTTCTGTGTGGAACAGGGGCAAGGCTATGATCAAATGATGATTTTTGTACTCTCCTGTTATTTATCTGGAAAGAGTGCTGACTGACTCATGATGTTCCCTGCCTATTTTCAGCATTTGGAGGTCTTTAGGAGTGCAGCATCACATGGCTGACTTCAAAATGCTTTGAAGGAATTTGGGAGTGGAAACAGTGCTATATGAAAGAGCCTTCCATGAAGAAGTTTACACTCAGCCTTGTAATTAGATAGTCATCTGGATATCTTTAGGAAATAAATGTCTCTAGATGCCCTGTTTACTACTACTTGGAAATCTCTCTGTCTTTCTGCTTTGTCACAAAGTAAGGGAGAATGCAACCACCTCTTTTGGAAAAGCAAAGGAAAAATTTGTGGCACTTGCATGCATGCACATTTGCTTTCTAATCAACTGGCTGATTAACCACACTCAGAAAGTCAGCCTTACATTGATCTGGAGAGCAGTAATAAGTAGGGTTGTACAGGGATCTTTCTTGGGGCCAGTATTATTGAACATATCTATTAATGACCTGGATGATAGGATTGATGGGATACTCATCAAATTTGTGGATGACATAAAATTGGGAGGTCTGGCCATTACTTAGAAAGACAAAACAAGATGGCGATCTAATCTGGCTAGGTTGGACAAGGAACAAAATGTCCTTTAACAGTATGTAATGTATTGTATTTGGGGAGGAAAAATATAGAATGCCTATATAAAATTGGGGGTGGGAGTTCATGGCCTAGAAGCACTGAATCAGACTGATAATTGACAACAAGCTGAACATGAGCCATCAGTGTGAGACAGATAGAATATTAAATCTGGTCTGTAGGAAACTGATTTAGAGTCAGTTCAGGTTCTAGTTAGTGGATTGGTTCTGTGAACACAGCACAGTAAGAGTTGGTGTCAAGAGATTAGGATTAAGTCCAGTGGAAAATCTCTTCAGAATAGCCTTCTCTAACCTGGTTGCAGAAGCCCAACCAAAGTCCTTCTTGTCTAGGGGGCCGGGTTGGGGAAAGGCTGCTCTAAGTATAAGAGAATGAGGAAAGCCACAACATAGCAAATTAGTTCCAGAGACGCCCATAAGGGAACAGTGAAGATATATTAGTAGGGTAATTGAGTATATCTGCTTCTTTCTCAACTGCATTGGCAAAATACATGTATTAGTTGAGGATTCATCTGTCCTTCATATGTGAAATGTAATGGATTAGTAGTTTTGCTATCAATTTGTCATCAAATGGATTTGAAAAAATACTGTAATCAGCTGAAAACTTAAAATATCAGGAGATTCATGATAAATGCATGTGAGAAATAGGTTGAATGCTTTTGTTAAACATGTCTTGTAACTTTCCCAGTCTAAGAACTAGTGAATTTCCTTGACAGATCTCTTATAGAGTCAAGCAGAAACAACCAATCAGTACTGATAATTTTTCCATGAAGAAATGTTTGATCTTCATTATATATGTAACCAATCACTTTTTGGAAACTTGAGTTTACCTGGGAGATCACAAGAGATCATCAAATCCTTCTGAAAAGTATGGTCAAGGAGTAGGGGGATAATCCTTGTATTATGTCTCACTATTATTTGGATAGGATGTAATGTATCTTATTCTCCATGGTTAATAGATCAGGAGTCGTCTTCAATCTGTGCACTTCATTTTGTCTTCCCTCCTCCTAGGACAGGAGATAGCATGGTGCTTTAGACAGCACTGTCTCTACAGATTCCTCCCTTGGTGTTTGCCAGGCTCCCTGCCCCACCTCATTTTACCGTATGGATCCTTGTTCTTATTTCCAAGTCACAGTTGAAAGTATTGATTTTAATCTTTAAAGCCCCAAATGGTATAGTGTATCCCTACCTGAGGAATGAGAATGAAAGGCTGAAGCATTACATTTGACAGGAGAAATTCTCTTCAGGAGACCTTCTAAGTTGTGGAATACACTGTCTCAAGAATTGTATTTAGTCACCATTCTTTGCACTCCCAGGAAAGAGAATTAAGACAATCTTCAGTCAGAGCTTCTAAGAAGTTTTAAGAAGTTGTATTAATAAATATTTTAACTCTTTAGAATTGGTCCTGATTGTTCATAGAGTAGTTTATTTTAGACTAATAGCCACCTTAAGTATCCAGTGGACAGAAAGGTGGGCTATAAACCAAAATAATGAGAATGATTATGAGCCTTCTCCTTCTTCCCCACCACAACCATTGCATAAGACTTCTACTTGGGGGCATATTTTTAGTAATCTTGGAAAGTTGCGAATAGTCTTGCATTTCTTGTCCTTTTTTTTGGCATATCATTGTATGAGTAATATCCATCTAGTCTGCCCTGCCTGGCCCTTTTTTCTGTTGCATTGTTCTGCATCAGGATTACTTAAGAAATGACCCTCTGATTCATCTTTCTAATGTTGCTAAAACAGTGGTGTACAGATATTTGGCAAAGGGTTTCAGTTATTCTCTTCACTTCCAGGATTAGTTTCTCATTTTAGAGAGTAGAAGCTTTATTTATTTTCAAATAACACAAAGAATAGACTTGTTGTTCAAGCTGAAGTTTCAGAGTCATACAGTGAGGTTTTATTTTTTGCCATGCCACAGACATGATGATGCTGGCCAAGTTCCTTTTAAAGTTTGGTACATTCCAGAGAGTAGGTGGCTTCCTTCCGTATCATTAGCATCGAGACTGTTTACATTTGTGGTGCTCTTCAGAGTCCGGAGCTGAAGTTCATGTGTATTATTTTGAGATTCTTGTCTCATAGGGCAATGGGCACTTCAACTTAGTATTGAACGAATACCATGTTACTTGGCAACCAAGACTGGCTTAGTTTTTAGCAAGAGTTTTTAAGCATGTACCCATGTTAAATTACAGTAGCAATGAAATCATGACTAATCATTTCTTAACACACACATATATTTTATTGAACTGTTTATAACAAAATTGATAATTGTTAGTCGCTCTCTCTCACACACACATAAACACATGTATAAACTTTTATAAAAGAAAGCTATATGCTTAAATAAAACTAAAAGAAAGAGAAACAGTATACTAAAGAAAATAAAGAAAAAGAAAAAAAGAAACCAGCAGTAATACTAATAAACAGTTAAATTTTCAAGATTTCACTGCTATTCTTCTGTATTAAAATCTTAATTTTACATGTATACAAATTGTTACTCTCAGCCTTTGAATTAGCTTGGATTGGACAATATAATTCTGTATGTTCTAGGTTTAAATTGCTATTTAAAAACTACATTATAATTTTGAGAAATCATGAAGAATGTTAAAATTGGCTGAATGAGGGCCTCCAAAATGGATGATCTAGGAATGCTGGCACTTACTTGAACTGTTATGTGCTGAAAATACCTACCCATGCCAAGTGGATCCTCCCGTTCTCTTCTCACATTTCCAAGCGGCATGGCTAACGAACGACCACTCCATGTTTTGATTAGAATTAAGTATATTGTCAGAACGTAGGATGCAGACTATTTCTGGCTAGAACAAGCTGGAAAATATAGTCATGGTTTGTTTTTGGTTTATTAGGAACATGACTCAGGATGCACAGAAACATTTGGCAAAAGAACTGTCAGATGATACAATATCAGCTATGGAGGCAGACGTAGGACTTTTATAAGAGAGAACAAAGCTTTTCCTCCCAGTGTGCAAGGTAAATTAATTTCCCAGGGCAATGCAAGAAACACTGGTCTTGAAAGTCAGGTTTGTGGGATGGAATAGAGCAGAGATAATGCTCAAGAAAGCAGAAATATGGGTTTTCAGGAAAAAAATTGAATTAAAATTTTTTCCCATGCAAATAAGTGATTCGGATTACCATATTAATCTCAGTATCTATAGTCCACACAGGTATTGTATGGAATTGTGGATTAAAAAAAAAAAGAAATCTAGCCTATTTTATGAGATTTGAATTTTACAGTTAACCCCCCACCCCCAAGTTTTAATACATAAAGAAAAATATTTTTATTGGAAAGTTGAAAACAATGTTAAGTAATAGAGGATAAAATAATATGCAGTTAATTTTTGCGCAACGATCACTTGAAAATCCAATATATTATGACTTTCAGTCTGCTAAGCATGCCTGAAGAGGAAATTTTTCAGTGGAAAATTTTGATCTTGGAGAATTTTCCAGCCCACATCACTTCAACAAAGCCTCTTGAATTAGGGTTCTTTCTGGAACAAAATGAAACCTGAGCCACCACATCAGGGTAACGTAGCAGAGGTTCTCAAGCTGTGTGTTGTAACGCACCAGGGGATTTGAGCAATGGGTGATGGTGTGTGTGTGGGGGGTCACAACAGTTTTTAAATCTGATAAGGTTTGAATAAGCAAAGCTTGAACATTGTCAAGTCTCATTGTCTGGTCTCATCAATCCGCACTTAGGCTGTGCAAGCCCACCGAATTTGAAAATCCCTGTGAGATATAACTTAAAATTTGATTATTAAAAGTAAGTAATTCATGGATGTTGTCTACATGGTTTGTTCATACACACTGCTCTTTCTGGGCTTCTTCCTAAGTCATGCCATTCTAGATCCTGGTGCTGAGGTTGCTGCCCACTTTAGACAGAGTGGTTGCTATGCTCCCTGTGCTACTTCTTGTAGGAAGTTGATACCTTTTGAAGAGAGGCCAGAACGCACTGTGCAGCTTGGAGCAATTGCATTTTTAAGTTACAAAAGAGCTTTCAGTCCCCTTATAGTTAAGTGTGGGGTGTGGGAGGGAGTAAGAATTGTAGCCCATTATCTGTATTTTGGGCTGGGAGGAGAGGGAGAGAGAGTGGATAGACTTTGTGTAATGAGGTGTGTGTTTGCTTAGGTGGAGTATCATGGTGTCATCTCAAAGAGGGAAGGAGAAGAAGTGAAGGTGAAACTGGGGCTTGAAACTGGTGGTCACCTAATTTAGGAAATACAGCTGGTATATTTATTTCTTGCCCCATCTTTACCCCAATGAAATAATCAGTTTTATTCATAGAGGATTTCGTGCAAGTTCATTTATCATTTTAAGGGGTCATAAAAATACAGAGTTTGAGAACCCTTGCATTGAAGAAAAAATGCAAGCCATGACTGCTCATGAGCATAGAATTGGCATTCTTGGGCTTACATTTCTCCACTGTAATTCCTCTAACCCAGTTTGTATTTCAAAAACAGATGGCTCCTCCATGGACATTTAGGGAGGTCTCTAGAATTTGCACCCTCCGATAGAGTTCGTGGCCTCTTTAGCATGTTTGTTCTCTCCCAAGAAGGTCACAGTTGACCTGGCCTCATTCCTGTTTTTGCTGGCTCCTCTTCTGTAGTAACAATAATAATAACAGCAACAGTAAAATAAACAGTCGCCCAGCGTTAAGTGAATTACTCTGCCCTGATTATGCTTTGTTTCTTTTTCATCACTCCTGCTGATAAGTAAGAGTCAAAGAATTAATAGCATTCTCTTCATCCTTTGTGATGAGCTGAAACCTAGCTTTAACCTACACCCACATCTTTCTCTATGAGGGACCCTATTATCACATTGTTGCTATTGTACAATTTTTTCATGCTTTATTTTTTTAAAAACACAAAAGAAGTGAATATGTTATACTTTGAGCATATGCTTGTACCGGGGCATAAAGTGAGTTGTGGAGAAAAGCTGGGGCATGTCTGGAAGAAGGTGAAATACGGTCAATCAAAAGCCAGCACGCTTTTAGCAAATGAAATAGTTGCATCAAAATGAAAAGCGGCTGGGTGACTTTGCACCAGTCATTCTGTCTCAGCCCAACTCGCCTCACACGGTTGTTGTTGTGGGGAAAATAGGAAGAGGAAGGAGTATTAGGTATGTTTGCTGCCTTGAGTTGTATATGGAAAAAAAAAAGTGGGATAAAAGTCTAAAACAAAAGACACAATCTGCTACATAGATGTATCTCAAGTTAACTTTAATATTCCTGAGGAAATCCCAGGGTAATGATTTGTCATATGTAGACAAGGTCTTGGTGATAAATTAGATACAAACTAGATAGTAATGGATGTTGAAGGAATTGGAGAAACTGGAATCTCTTGAACATCAAGATACTGCATCGGCTCATTTTATTTCAGCTTTCAAATGGAACCAGTTTCCCTAAAGAGCCTGTCTGTTCTGGAGAAATCAAAAGACAAGATCCTCTGGAATTCGTCCGCTTGGACACAGAATTTGGTCATTATTTTTTCAATTAAATTTGGGAATTTATCATCAGGATCCCTTGTCTTCCATGCGATGGAGACTAAGGGCAATAGTTCTGGTGCAACTGTGGGAAGAGGTAGCAACAACTGTAGGCCATGTCTTGCTCCTCATGTTATCCAGTCTTTTGTGAACAGAACTTTTGTATATCTTAGTGCTTCAAGGTAGAAAGTTGAACAAGTTCCTATCTGCAAAGTGGCTGCTTTGGTTAATCACCTGAGATCATGTTGAACTTGTAAAGCCTTAGTTTTTCATGTGACTATACTTTGAAGCACTTTGTGAAATCTTGCATGGCAAATTAAATGGTTTTGTTCCCTAAACATAGAAGTTGGCAGCACCTTTGGAAATCAGTATTGATCTTTGACAATTAACAGGAAAAAAGGAAAAGACATTTGTCGGTCATGTCATTTTCACGCAGCATTGAAGCAGACCTTTGGTACCCAGGAGGACAGTCGGTACTGGCTTTATCTGATTGTTCTTAGGCCCAGCTATTTCAAATCCCTCAGTCTCTCTTTATTTGCAAGCTCTCCAAAGCATTTTTGACCTGGGTTCCTGTCACTCCCACTCTTGCTGCCCATTCTTTCCAACCTCTGTGATGCCTCTCAATCAGTCACAGTGCGCTTGTGACACTTTAAAGTCTTTGCTCTTGTCTGTAATCCTATTTACTACTTGTGCCCCTGTTGACATAACTGACAAGTGTGCCTGTGATGTGGTTACATGCTGCTCTTAACCTGTATACATACGTATAAAGTAATGATAGCTTGAGGGAAGAGAAATGGATTCTGCAATGAGAAGGTCTAAATTCTGCAGCTAGAAAAAATGAGCCTGTTGATAACATACTCATGTAATTTATCTGCTGAATGTTGAATGTATCCTTGGGGACTTGGGGAAATAAATATATGAAATAGGGACTTTGGGTAGGATATTGAGTATTGGAGCAAAGTTTGGTTTCTTTTTCATTAGAAAACCTTTTTTCTAATTTTGAATGTTTAGCAGAAACTATTATAACGTTTTTTTTTAAATCTGCAACCAAGAGGGCTTGCAAATTGCCTTTAAATAAGGCAAGCAGGCATTATTAAGATTCTGAAACATCAGTACTATTCAGAAGAATTTCTGGATAGCACATAAAATACTAACTCATATTCTCAGCATGCTTTAAAAAGCTTTGGAATTTTTCAGGAGAAACTACAGGTGGTCGTTGTTTAATGACCATTTGTTCAGTGACCATTCAAACTTACGACAGAGCTGAATGAATGGTAGTTATGACCAGTCATCATATTTACATTGATCGCAGCGTCCCGCAGTCACGTGATCATGCCCTGCTTGCAATTACGTCGCAGCATCCCACAATCACATGATCACCATTTGCAACCTTGTCAGCTTGGTACAAGCAAAGTCAGCAGAGAAGCCAGCAGGAGGTTGCAAATGGTGAACATGTGATGTCCTTGCTTAATGATTCGCTTAATGGAAGTGCCGGAATTTCCGTCACTAAGCAGTGTGGTCAAATGGTGTCACACTTTATGACTGTGTCATTTAGCAATGGAAATTCAATCCCAATTTCCATAGTTAAGTGAGGACTACCTGTAGTATATCTGCAGAGTTAAAATCCCAGCTATTTTTTCCTTTAGAGATAGTGGCAGCCATAGAGTTAGACTAAGAAAGATTACCTTCCCTTTTAAGTAGTTCTGTCTCATCCCCTTGTCTGTTTACTTCCTCACTGGGGGGCTTTGCTTGTGGATATACGATCTTCCTTTTTCATCCCAGAGAAACTGTTTAGAATCAGTTAGTGGTTGCCCCTTCCTGTTTGGCTGCTGAGGTTATGGCTTGAGGATGCTGAACTGACCTGTCCTGCTCTCAGTCTGGCATGTCATATGCTTGTCACGTGGAGGCAGCCTCTCACCAGAGCTCCAGGGCTAATTCTCAGTAGCCAGCAAAGGAGAACTAGACCCATTAAATAAGGAGATTGCTAAGCCAGCTGTCTTGTGTTGTATAAGGGCCTTTTGTTCTCTTTCTCTAGGGGTGGGTTTTTTGGGGGTGGCTCTCTTTGAACTGTTTTTCCCCCTTCCCTTTCTGATTTCCTTCTCAGTCTCTCTCTTTTCCCCTCTTAAAATGCAGGTAGCTTCTGCAGAGGGTGTCCTGTATCTTTCAGCCCCATGTGTTCTGCTTTTGCCTCTATATCTCTTACTCATTTCTCCATTCAATACAATAACATTAATGGCATGACAAGGTAGTCATGCGTTGCCAAGTGAATCCATCTTTCCCAGCCCTTGGGAGCATTTTAAGTACAGGCCCTTTTAATAAAGGTGGAGGTTGGGGTTAAGCTGGGAAAACGGGAGGTGGGAGTTATAAGCAGAGTTTGGTCTGGCCATAACAGGGCTGAATATCCTTTCCTTAGCCACTAGAACGTGTGTCCTCTTTGTCAGCGTCAGGCTTTGTTGGAAGGTCTTCTTCCAAACAGGATGTTTCATTGTTGCAGGAAACAATGACAGATCTCTCATTAACCATTGGACTGAGAGAAATGATGGGTCGAAGGTGGGGGCAGGAGGGACAGCAGCCCCACGTTGGCCCAGTGAGCAGTTTTTTTCAAACAGTTGGCATTTCCCTTTGTCCTGTGATGTCTGCCCAGAGGCTCCAGAAGGGCTGGGCGAACGACTTGACGCACACTATCAGCTGCCTCAACCAGACAGAGGTTTTAAAGATGGTCTTTTTAGATTCCAGTGTAGGATAGTGACCTCAAGCATCTAAAATCTGCTTAAAGCATTATTTGATGAGCCACTTGCTTCTTCCTTGAATATAAGGGCAGGTGTGTTGAGGTAGTTTGACAGCACTACTATCTTTCTCAAACTCGAGGTTTTTCTCCTTTGGTTTTGTGTGCTTATGTGCATGAGAAGCATTTTTAACTTGAAGTATGAGCTCGCTCGTATTACCTAAAAAACTTACATAGAATCTACATAAATACTAATTTTGTTATTATTGTTATTATTAGATTTATATATATCCCAAGGCAGTAAACATACCTAATACTCTGCCTTCTATTTCCCCCACAACAACCCTGTGAGGTGGGTTGGGCTGAAAGAACGTGACTGGCCCAGCATTGCCCAGCTGGCTTTCATGCCCAAGGGAGGCCAAGAACTCACAGTCTCCTGGTTCAGTGGCCAGCATCTTGACCAGTACACTGAACTGGTCTGTCCGTCCTTCCTTCCTTCCTTCCTTCCTTCCTTCCTTCCTTCCTTTTTTTTTTCCAGCTAGCTTTAAACATAGTACAAGAGGGTACAACTGACCATGACACCTACTCCCCCAACTGCTTACTTTACTTATCTGCAAGATTCCTGTTCCTTAGGATCTGAAGACTGAGCTGCATATAACCTCTGTTCATCAGTCAGGATTTGCTGCTGAAGCAGATGTAGGGAGGAACCAGGTAAGTCTGTGCAGCAGGCTGTGCCCAAACATCTGTTATTGATGTCAAAGGAAATGTGGTGTATATATGGCACTACCTGCAGTGCAGCCCAGTCAATACCTTTTCTTAAGATTAGTGGGACCGTATTCTCTCCCCTGATAATGTCTGGGGAAGGATAGGTAAGCTAAATAACAGTTAAAAACAAACACACAAAGAGAACATGAACTGGTAGTTGACAGTAAATATGACCTGAAGAAATGATGTGACTTTCAGGGACTAACATCCTTTTGGACCAAGAAGAAAATAGGTGTGTGTTTGCCTTGTTTCTTCTATATTTCCATACTGAGGTCTGGGGTGGAAAATGGAAGCCTGGCCCTTTCAGTCACAGCTTAAAAAGGGAGTCACTTTTCACCCTTTTTACAGCACTGTGATGTTCTCAGTTGCCTACATTCTGCTTCTGCAACTATTTTAAAAAGAAAAAGGTGAATTATATGGAGCAGATTGGCTATGTACTTATAGAGCAATAAAAATAGTAAAATGGGAAGGGAAGAAGATGGAACAATGTGATTTGATTTATATAGCCGGTGAAGTAATTCTGTGAAAGGTAAGGCAAGGGAATTTTTATATTGATCCTAATAGAAGCTATTCTCCTAGATTACCTATGAGGCTGGTTGATTCAAGATTCAAAATTGTCCTGCCCTAAAAAAATTACGTGGCATCCAAGGCAGTGTCTTGTTGCTTCTCCTGCTACTTGGCATGACAGGAAGAAAAAGGCATGGAGGCGGTGCAGTATTTTTTCCCTGCAAAAGCTTTCCCTTAAATTTGCTTTTAATTGATGCTGCAACCTTATAAAATGAGTTAACTTTCATGAAAGGTCTTTGAAACACTTCTTCACTTGTTGTTGTGCTGTTACTTTTGCTACTAGTCCTAGCTGTTGTTTTATCATATATGTTCTGTTGCCAAGTTGTATTTCTCTGCTTTGTTCTTTGTTTACTTTTGTTACTATACAAGGTTCTGCTGAGCTAGCTGCAATTAATGATACCTGTCAATCATCATATTTAAATGTCAACCATTATCCTTTGAATTTAATCCCTTCGTTCTCTGATAAAACATATGGCTGCTGTGGCTGATTCCTCAATATGCGCTTCTTTTAAGCATTAAAATATTGGAATATATATTGGGGAAATTATGTTTCTAGGAATCAAGCAACACACTTTCTTCAACCAAGAATGGATGTCTTTCTAATCATGCTGCCCATAGAGGTCCTCATTAATGCCAGTACTAATGCAGTCAGCAGGGTTAGTGGTATGTACCTTCCTCTTGGTTGTTATAATTGAGTCTTTTTTTTTTCTTTTAACTGGAGACAGTTCTTTAAACCATTGAAAAGTATGCTTCTTCAGCCCAGGAGAGCACATCCAACTGTGTGAAAGAGGACCAGAAAGGAGTTTGCTGTTCCACTGGTCCTCTAGTACCCCATGGGATGCAGAACACGTTAGGCAAGCTCCAGCAGCATGTTTCTACTCTCAGTGAAACTTAAAACTTTGGAGTACAGCATAGTACACACTTGTATAGATAACCTCTTGTATGTCCCTGCTTTTTCAGTCAGTTCTGACTGATGCAGGTTGTAGGCTTCCTCTCTGTCAGACTGAATACGTCTCTGTCCAAACCAGAGACTGGGAAGCCAAGTAAACACGTCTATACTGTTTGCTTCCTCTTTCCCTTTGTATTTCCAACAAAGCAATTTCTGGTCTGTAAACGTTCTGGTATAGTGAAATTGCCATATGGTTTTTCCCCATCCTTCTGTGACCAGGTTTTCTGACCCTCCCATTTCTTCCCTCTGACCTAAGCTTTTTTGCATGAGAGAAGCAGAGGACCTTTGTAAGTGACCTGGCTCTGATGAACCCTGCAGGGAAAGGGTTGGTGATGGTGATGAAAAGTTTTCCAATTGAGATGGAAATGAGAAGGGAGGCCAAATTCTTGAGGGGGGTCCTCCTGTCAGGGTCATTGTGTTCATTCAGAAGCAGGAGCACTAATTAATTTGGGCTATTTAGTCCATGCTGTCCTCAGGAGGGAAATTGGAGGGAGCTGTGATAGGGGGTGAGATAGTACTACAAGGTGAATAATGGAGGTATCTATCTTAGAGATGAGCAGGGGCCATGGATTTTGCTGGGATTGGGAGAAGCTGTTCTGATATCCAACCAAACCTTTGTTCTAACCAACATTGTTTGTTTATTTAACCAATTTATATAGTTACCCATCTACCAATGGAACTCTGGATGGCAAACAAAAGTTAGAACATAATATGCAATCAAATCAATTTAAAAAGGGCAGATTAAAACTAGTCATGCAAGATTAATAGTGCTCTTGTTCTTGTACAGAGAAGTTTATATTGCAAGGATATGTATATGTGTGTTGTTAATCCCTTCTCTTGTCCCATGTAATAGATCTCTGGAGATATTTCATGCTCTTCCTAATGAATTGGGGGCCGGGGATGGTGGGGGGGCAAACACAACATTACCTTTACAATTTATCTTTTATTTACTATTATAATTACATAGCATTACATTTTAAGATAAGCGATGGAAACTGCTGTGCTATAACTCTGGGTAGAGATAATTGTAGATTATGTATCCACTGGTTGTAGGTAATTCACTGTAAAAGGAAGTGGTGACTTCTGAACACAATTGTTAACGTATCCATGTTAAAAGAGACATAACAAGCAGTATAGTAACAAAATATAAAATAAGGCAGTGGGAAATTGGACTTCAGGGTAAACTTAGGCATTATGTGTGTGGTCTTTCTGTCAATTCAGTGGAATCCCAGTAGTTGGTCATTCGTTTCCTATAACTTGGTGGAAATCTTAGGCTTTAACAGGGCCATTCTTTTGGAGATTCCATCTGGATATCGATTTTCAATACAATTAATACCCATGTGGCAGAAGAGAAGTACTGTGCTCCTTCTAGTTTTGCCTGTCAGCTGCAGCTTATTTGGGAAAAGGTTGGGTATTTATATCTTCCTTTAAACTAGGACACTCTTCACAATTTCCATCACTTCTGCTTATATATAATTGGTACACAACAGTGATGACAAGATAAGTCACCTTTTTCTGTTCCTTCATGGCTTGACCTCTGTAGTTCCTATGGTAACAACCGGTTACATGTGAGAGAATCTACAGAAACTTCCAGACTGGGCTGCAATATCTACCATAAATCACAACTGAAAGGAAGCTGCAGGCAGCAGTGGAACAGGAAGAGGAATGTGGTGATTTGGGGGGAAGGAAGGGTTCTGACATGGAAAGCTGCTGCCTGATTCCATCATAATTCTTCGAACCTTTTGACAGTCACAGGACATTCATCTATATTGCATGGTCCCCAGTAGGAATTCAGTGCTCATACCACTGGCTCCACCTGCTTGGCCAAGGCCTGCAAAGCTCAAGACAAGCTGCTGCTGGGGCTCCTTTTATTCTTTTCTTTTTCCCTGTTAATTATTGGTAAGCATTTTTTGAAGTGTGTGGGGAGGTGCCCTTGCAGTTAAATCATTCCTGCTGAGAAGAAGAGGAACACAATTTAAGTGGGCCTTTGCTGATCAAAAGGAAATATAGCGAACATTTGAGATGAGATTTGTCACAGAGTGAGCATGTGTGAGTGAAAGGAGCTTAGTACTTGTTTATTTTTGCCAATGTTAGGAAAAACTGCAGCAATCCTTTATGGGGGAAACCACTTTAAAGCATTGTATATTTTCTTTACGAGAGATTATTTGAGGTAGGAGCAATAGCCAGGGGCAATTGTTAATCCTAAAGCCATCAATCCCAGAGGAAACCTGTATGGAATATGGTAATGAAAGAGATAACAATCAGTTTTGATTGAATCCAGCTTATATTTAAACATTACAATTTGAGGTATACCAACAGGAAGCTGAGGATCATGGGAGTAATCTCTGGTACTATACATGATTGCAAATAACCAAAAGCTGTGGTTATCAAGGGCAGCCCAGATAGTGATAGTGATTAGTTGAGATTTGGGCTCAGAACCTAGATACCTGGCTTTGGGACACCATTGTACTTACCGTATTTTTCTGACTATACGACAATACTTTTTTCTAAAATCCTTACGCTAAAAATTGAAGGGCGCCTTATTCAAGGAAGTCAGCTGAGGAGAGAACCGCGCAGTTGCAAAACTGCCCATACTTTGTCTCTGCAGACAGGCTTCTTCCAATCACGAGCCTCCAATCACGAGTGAAACTGCCCATACTGTCTCTGCAAACAGACTTCCTCCAATCACGAGCCTTATGTAACTGATGTCAGCTGATGCTGAACAAACCAATTAGAGGAAGTCTGTTTGCAGAGACAAGCTATCGGCAGTTTCACTCGTGCTTGAATGTAATCAGTTATGCAAAAGAGCATGGAAATAGAGCTGCAGAGAGACGGTTTGGACCTCCTCCCACCGAGTGTATCAGGTCAACGTTAACTAATTACTAAATAAAAATGTGTTCTGCAGTATCTTTAAAATATTGATTTCTTAATTTTGGGTTGAAAAAGTGGGGGTCGTCTTGTACATGGGGGCGTCTTATTGATGGAAAAATACGGTATTCTGTTTAGGTTGTAATTGTAAACATTCTAGGGGTTTATTGTGGTGCTTTAAAATTAATGAATTCCATATCTTCTAATTCAGACGCCACCAAAAATTCTTGCATAGCTGACCTCATTAGAATACTCTACTCAATAGACATCTAAAATATTTGAAGGAGAACTGAAGGAATAGACCATCAGAAATAAGACACTTATTTGGCCAGAAGGGCCATGATCCTGTCTTAAATAATGTAAGAAAGCTTCTTTAGGTGCTGATTGATGTTAATTGACAGATGTCCATCTGGGAACATAGAAGACGACAGATGGAAAAAATTCTATAGATCAAAGCTGAAAAATATCAAAGTAATTCTAGATTTAAATATATTTAAACTTTCAGAGTTGGGAATTTGACTTTGAAACATTAAAACAATCTTTTCCAAGTGGGACATCTTCCAGATGTGTGCATTTCAACTCCCTAAATCAGCATGGCTGTTGCTGAGAATTCTGGAAACTGAAGATCACACATCTGGGGGGGGGCTTATTTTGGGAAAACTGCATTAAAACAACAGAGATCAGGCTTTTAAAATGGACCTCAGACATCAATTAATTTCTTTCAGATTTTCTCACTTTAATTCATATATTTCAATATTTGATATATAATGCAACTGAATGCATTATATATGCTTTCTCACTCATGAGCTTCACATCTGAAAAAAAAACCCCTGTATTGTAATCTTCAGACTTATACATTGTACACTTTAAAACCCAAATGGCCAGCCCAGGGCATGCACAGCTTTGGCTGTTCTTCTAGTTCTCAGGAAATTCAACCACTGCCCAGAGTTGGTTGGAGTTAGCGGCATCCACATGGAATTAAATTAATAAATCTGAACAGTCTTCATTTGGGCATCAGAGAATATTAACCATTAGTTACTGGTAGCAGAAAGCAGCGCAGTTGAGCCAAGGAGGAGGAGGAATGTTTCCCAATCACTTGGTAACCATTCTCCAGTAACCCTGATGATTGATGATTGTTGGTTCCCTGGCAGCAGAGATGCAATGATCTTCAAAAGGGTTGCTGGGAAGAACAGGACAAGATTGATTGATTACGTGCCATCACGTCATTTTCAACTCCTAGTGACCACATAGATTCTCTCCATGACAATCTATCCCTAATCTGTTCTTTCATGTCTCCCAATGATACACTCATCATCTCTGTAACTGAGTCCATCCACCTTGCTGCTGGTCATCCTCTTCTTCTCTTTCCTCCCACCTTTCCCAGCATTAGAGCCTTTTCCAGAGAGCTGGGTCTTTGCTTAATGTGTCCGAAGTGGGATAATTTGAGCCTGGTCATTTGTGCCTTGAGTGAGAATTCTGGGTTGATTTGTTCGATGATCCATTGATTTGTTTTCTTGGCTGTCCCCGGTATTCTCAGGACAAGGCTTTTGTCCTGAGAATACCATGTCCCCTTTTTAACCCTTCTGTAGTGATGAGAGCTAAATCTCAAGATCCCTCGCAAGATTCCTCGCAAGATTCTGACACTCCTACTGTCAACATTTTAGTGCTTTCCATTCTTGATCTCAGAAACTAAAGCAACAAAGCTGACAATACATATCAGCCTTATTCATACAGTTTGCTTAACCCAGTCTCCTTAATTGTAGTTCTGGCAGCACACAATCATAATAACTGGTCAAAAGCTACCATTTTGGGAAAACAGAATTCTCACCTATTTTGTCCAGGACGTGCCTTAAATCCCATAAGCCAGGAGAGTACTGGTAAGACTTCATGGGTCACCAGTCCCTTCCCTGCTGGTTAGGTGGGCAGAAGTGGATGTAGAGGGGAAAGGCAAAGCCTAGGAAAAAAACAGGGCTCCAAGCTCTGATTCATGTCAAAACGTATAATTTACAGGCACTCTGCTGTGGGTTCTTGCTGTTCTCTCCCTTCCCCCAACCCTCACTTACAACCACCACTTTGCCAGTGCATGTCTAACATCACCTTCCTCCCCTAATATAGCCATTGGGGGCAAAAGGTAAATTACCAGAGGGAGCTCTGAACAGTCTCCCTCCCTCCCTGACTGTCATACCCATCCCCAAAATGACACAGGAGAAGAAAAACACTCCTTTCTGGGGAAACAAAGCCTTTGACAAGGGAAGAAAGCAACAGCAAAGGAGATAGCCACCCCCTATTAGAACAACCCCTACTGAGAAGGCATAAGGCAACCTAAAGCAAGAGGTCCATCTCTGGCATCCAGGAATGGCAGCATCTGGGGCAAAGGACTGGAGATTGTCTTCACAAGCAGTGCTCTTGGGCAGTATTGTTGGGGTGTTGCTGTTGCTCATTTACAGGAGTGTGTGTAAATGTTTTCAGAACTCTGCTGAGGACTTTTTTTCATTTGTAGTTGTTGCCAGTTGAAAGTGCTTTTATAGGAATATCTCTAGCAGCCTGCCAAGTGGATGGCTGGTTGGGCCTCTTTAGGACCCAAGTAGTTTGAGGAGCCGTACTCAGCTGCTGTCAGAACTCTGGTATAGTCAGGGGTTCTCTATTCCCCCTCTTTCTCTTGGAAGACTGAGGAGGTGGGGCTGGGCAGGGGCTCTATTTTGACTGGGTTATTGTATCTGCAGGATACAGCTGACTAGGAAGGATTCTTTATCCCCAAACAGACCTAGGGCTGTTTTGGATATTCAGTGCCTCTCTCTAACTTAAAATTGATTGAGTTTGGGTATTTGCAGAAAACACTAGCTCCACACAGGACCCAGTTAAGCAAACATACAGCTAGTATGCTAATAAACTGATATCAAAGGCTCCTAAAACAGTGTGCTTTACTGAAAGGTTTATTGGTGATACAGTACAATCCAAGGTTGCCTAAAGGACTAGATTTGAAGGCTGATGCCCAAAATGTCTTCATAGCTTAGAAAGTATTTTAGTAGAGGTATTGTGATTGCTGAGCCCATTTGCTAATGGTAAACATCCTTGTGGCAACTACAGTAATTGCCTGCATGAAAAGCAATAACAGGAAAGCTATTGAATTTATTTTCAGCATCCTTTTAGTGCAGTTTAGCAGCTGGAAATAGGAAAGGGAACCAGCACCATGTGACAAGGTATTTCATTTCAAACCATGAGTTGAGAAATGAGAGTAAGATATTTGGAAATATTGGGCTTGAAATTTCCATCTAGCAATTTAATTAATAAATAGTTTAATTAAAATTTCCTGCTTATCTGTTTAAAAATTTGAAGTAATTAGTAATTGAATATTCATTTATACTGAATATAATATACTGAACAGCATATTCCAGATGTATTGGACCTCTGCTCTACCAGCACTATGTAACTTCCTGATCCTATAAGCCATTATGTGGATCAGGGATTTGATCTGTTACACTAACTTCATTTCAGGACTTGCATTATTGAGTTGGTGATAGAAGGTGACCAATACTATTTCCATTCCTACAGTACAGTATAGCGCTATGCAGCTGCCACTCTCAATTTCATCCCTCTGAGGAAGATACAATTGTAGATAACCTAGATCTTCAATCTTGCTTCTTCTCTTGCTTCTGTAATTGACAAACAAGTTGGAAGAACAAACGTTGTTTTAATTTAATTCTCAGATAAACTGTGGTCCCAAGGATGATGCTAAATTCATGAAACTGGCTTAATATGAAGAAATTTAATGATGAATTTTATGCTCTGACTGGGTTTCTTTAATATGGTAGCCTCTAGCTATCTGAGATGCTGCTTTCTTTGTGAGCTGAGGCTGCAGTGTTTCTCCAGTACTTTCCCTCTTTCCCATGTCCTTATATGTGGAGCATCTAATTATAAATGCAATTTTGATGAATGTTTTTGCTCATGCTAACGCATTTTATTGATTTAATGTCATGTTTTCAAGTATGGGAGACCTATTCTTTCCTATCCAATCTAACCATCATCTTTTAAGAGTTTTAAAATAGATTTTAATTTTAAAAATATATATTTTTAACATTTTTTACACTACCCCAATCAGTCACCTTTGAGTGATTAACAGAATATAAATTAATCCATAAATGAAAACACCTTCTGAAACCAGCATAAACTTACTAAAAAACAGGACTACCTAGTCACTATCAACTCAAATTGAATACCCACTTAAAAAGGAAAGTCTCCAGAGCTTTCTGGAATGCCAAAAGCAAAATGGCCAGCCTAATCTCTGGGTCAGCAGTGCTCTACAGTGTTGGGGCAATGATAAAGAAGGCCTGCCTTCTGGCCCATGGTCCTTTCACCTCTTGCAGTGTTGAATCCAGAAGGCAGCTAAAAGTAGTAAAGAGAAAAGTAACTGTTGTATGCTTATTGGATGTAGTATAAAAATCAGACTACCTTGTTTGTTTTTTAAATACACCATTTGCTTCTAGAAATCTTGTGTGCTGTAGCTTTCCTTTCTATGTCTTCATTCCTTTGATGGGGAAACCTCATTTTTGGAATGCAACTTAGAGGAGTGATCCCTGTCATTCATGCATATCATATTGAATATTCCTATCTGCTAAGTATTGTGAGTATAGACAGTAAAGAGGACGACCTTGACAGAGAGAGGAGAGATCCGTTACCAAAGCAACAAGGAGCAAAACAAATGTTGTTTTAATTTAATTCTAAACCCAAAATGAGAAGTTATGTGTAAACATCTCAGATACCACCCTAATTCACATGCGTATAAGAAAGTGAGGAGGTAAAGCATAATCAGACTTGCAACATTCTGTTACTATAGCTCATATTAATAAAAGCAGTTTTAGACTTTCGTGGAGTTTGTTTCTTGGCCTAGTCTACATTGTGGGGCTGTCAGTGGGTAGGAATGACTATAGCTTTCATAGTTCCACTATTAGTTCTTAGAAGGCACCAGTTTTCTACTTGTTTCCTCAAAAATCACCTTATGCACTAGAAACAAATTCACATAGGCTTTCACAGAATTTTTCAGTGGTCTGAGTTAGCAACTAGATTTTTAAAATGGAGTTAATAAGGCATATTACGTCTAAATATAAAGGCCACTTTAAGGCAGGTTTTTGAAGATGTAAGTCTTGTTCTCAAAGGGTTTCCCTTTGTACTAATAAAACTATGTTGAATATATATTTCTCTTCTACTTATTCTGCCTGGTTGAAGACTTTTTTCTTTGTTAGTGTAGAGCTTTGGGGATCTGTTCCACCTTTAGCATCACCAGGGAGAGGTCAAGGCTTTAAGAAGAGCCTGTGGAGTTAACATTGATCAAATGTCCTAGCTGGTGGGGTTTTGATGCTAAGCATACATTGTATCTTCTTTCCAGAGCAATTTCAGAGGACAGATTAAAGCAAGGGTTTGCCTTCTGCCCTATAGGAAGGACCCAGAAGCAGGCTTGTCATCTCTGCCTCCATATACACACATACTGCTTTCCCAGCAATGTATAGCAATATTTGGAGTAGGGAAGTTATGACTACATTCCCCTGAAAATCCTTATTCCCATTTAAACTCCAAGGTCACAGCAACACACATAATCTTTTTTGTCTGATTTTGTGAGATGACCCCACTTTTGTTCTCATGTTTGGCTGAGTTTGTTAAGGCGTTTCGTTATGGAGCATTGGGTCATTCTGAGGCTGTATCAGGAACTTAAAAAGCCATAGCTGTCAGTGAGGTTTATCTGCTATTTCTGTTCTTTTTTAATTTTGAAACTTAGCAAGCAAGCAAGCAAGCAAGAACGAAAATGACTGGGTTAAATTTGTTCCTGCCTGCCTGATCATAGCTACAGAGAAAGGCACATTCAAATATCAGTTTTAGGCTGCGAGGCCCACAAGATACACTGGAACAAAGATAAGGTAACATACCTCATGTATGTTAACAGTTAAATTTCACTAAGAGGATTAATAAGTCTTCCAAAGAAAACCTTAGGCATGAAAAAAGGCAAGAGGCTTTATATTAACAACATATTTAAAAAATGAGCTGTGACCTGGTCTTTCCATATTAGACTAGCACAAGCCACAGAGTGAAAGTTTAAAAAGAGACAATAGCTTTGTAAAAGCTAATTCTCTGGAATATTATATACCTATAGTGGCCTAGAAATGGATTGCACTTAAATTTATTACATAGCTAGGGGAGGTATCCCTTGTTACTACTTTCTTTAAAAAAAGAAATATTGCTTTGATTTACATTAATAGGATTTAAATTGTTGTATAATTAATGGGAACTGAGGAGAAATAGCTCATTTAATGTGGGGTCAGAGATTCCACACTTCTCTCATGCCTTAGAGAGTTCAAGATGGCTGAAAGTGTGGATTATACAGCCTGGTTGACTTTGCACAGCCCACTTACCTGCTCTTGGGTGGAGTTAGTGGATTATCTAAAAACAAAAAGGGTTTAACCACAAATAGCCCTTAATTTAACCTCAAGGTTAAACTAGTAATCAGGTATGTGCACATTATACATGGAGCAATCTCTATCAGTGAGCTGCATAGATGGGAGTATAGAAGGGTTTCCCAAACTGTGAGGTGTACCTCCCTTGGGGAGGGGCAGACAGAATCCAGGGGAGGTGTGAAGAACCTTTTAGTAGATTGTTAACATAAATCCATCTTTCCCAAAGTGTCATTGTATTGTTTTCATTGTTCATTTGTGTTCATTTGGTGTTTGGATTTTTAGGGGATGTGTGTACATTAAGATTACACTGAAGGGAGGTGTGATGGCAAAAATTTAGGAACCCCTGGAGTATAGGATGCTAGGCAGTTATTTTCACTCTTACAGGCATATGAGGGCTGAAAGAGGTAGAAAATAGTAGGAGGGGATAGGCTTTCCCCGACTGATCCTGGTGAGGCCATATAGATTTTTTTCTTAACTGGTTTTAAAAAGGCTGCCTCCCTAAAGGAAAGCAGAATATTGGTGAAGATGGTTGCTCCCATATTGCACTGACTCACTGCTGCTGTTTCTTTGGATAAATAATTTACACGGCAGGAGTAGCAAACTGGATCAGGTGCGTCATGCAAATGCAGCCTGCCTATGATTACATTCACCCATCTTAACAAGCCATGTTTTAACCAACAATTGATTGGGTTTGCATAACACATTAAGTCATACATCATAGTTCATGAACCATTGTGGATGGGTTCACACAAGTCAGTAACAAACCAAGTACTTACTAGCTGAGAATTTAGTGTAAACCTTCCTGCCCTCCCTCCTGGCTTGTTATTTTAAGGCTATCCATTCAGGTGGCTTCTTTTCATGTGGAACAGCTAACACAAATGCTTGGAAAGAGGAGCCATGAGGCAGATATTTTTAAAAAACAAACACAAAACAAAACACTTATCCTAAGAAATTGCTTCATTTTGTCTTGCTCTGGCCAGTGCTCTCTGGCTGACAACCATTGTAGGAGCTGATGGTTTTGCTTAAGCTCTAAATTCAAAACCTTAAGTTCTTGCTTCAGAAACATTTCTGTATGACCCAGCCCAGCAACCATTCTGCTTCTGTGGCATTTGTTATCTCTAGAAAAGGTTGTTCACTTTTGGACTTTAAAAAGCAAATTGAAACTGACCTTGCTCTCGCATCAGTAAAAAAAGGTTAAAAGGTCATTAGTGAGACTTTAAATGAGAGATAGAGGTTTTCCCCTAGATCAGGTTCTTTTGCATTCAGAGTACAATAGGAAGATAAAAGATTGCTAATTCAGAAGAATTGTTTCAGGATGACATTTTTTGCTCTAGGATGGGGAAAGGGCCTAGAAAGTGACAATTTTGAGGCAGAAGTTTAAAGCTTTGCAAAAGGAATCTAATGGATATCAGTGGGTGTGATGTACTGTAAAGTTGGCAGGTCATTTGTGAGACTTTCATGGATAAAATTTCAATACTATGCATGTTGGCTGACTTTGAAGACAGATGAACTCAATACATTACTGATTTAATGGTCAGTGTTGATATCACTGTCTTTCTTGTAAAGGTTTAATAAATGACATCCAGGTATGCATATACCTAGATTATAAATTGCTAGGAATGCTCAGCAGACAGTGTTTCAGAGAGTTATTAACTAAATTTGTCAGCAAGCTGTTAATCTGGCAATTT
Organism: Liasis olivaceus; assembly: GCA_030867105.1. NCBI lineage: Eukaryota > Metazoa > Chordata > Lepidosauria > Squamata > Pythonidae > Liasis > Liasis olivaceus. The sequence goes on along the minus strand of CM061348.1, from coordinate 43,369,506 downwards.
TTACAATCAATCTGTAGGAGTTGATGAATCAATTCTTAAACTATTTGATAACTCTAAGAGAAATCAGTTCATTAATCATTGCCACAGTAATAAATGGAACTTTACATTCAGATGGTTTGCTTGACACAATTTCCTTCCTTCCATCTATGAATCAGTCAAAATTTTAACAAAAGAGAAGTGTACATGCAGATGTGCAACAGTCCCGATCCCCAACCTCATATCACATTGCAGTCTGGCAAAAAAACCCAACAACAACAAAAAACAGAATTCAAGATTAGGCTATGCAGAACTAACAAAGGGGAGATTTGATTTTGTATAGTTGGAATTGCCAAGCCACTCCCTTCTAAGACAGTAAGTAATGTGCTATTGTCTTCTGCTCTGATGAGGACAAAATATGCCTTCTGTCCCTGACAGCTGTCATTCCCTCAAGAGGGGGTGACACTCTTCCTGTTCTTACAGTGTACAGAGTCTGTCCATACACCATATTCCTAGCATTTTTTAAGAATACTTGCATAATAAAAAGGGGGCCCTCTGGTAATTATGGAATATGTGTTTCATGCTCACTAGTATTGTGAATGCAACCTTGTTTTTCTGAGTTATTGATTATGTGCCATCAAGTCAGTGTTGATTCTTGTGACCATGTAGATGGACTTTCTCCATGACAATCTATCCCTCACCTGGTCTTTCAATAGTGTACCCATTGCCACTGTAATTGAATTTTTTTTTAATCCCGTCTTTCTTATTTTTTTATAAATAACTCAAGGCAGCAAACATGCCTAATGCTCCTTCCTCCTCCTATTTTCCCCACAACAACAACCCTGTGAGGTGGATTGGGCTGAGAGAGAGTGACTGGCCCATAGTCACCCAGCCGGCGTTCATGCCTAAGGTGGGACTAGAGCTCACAGTCTCCTACTTTTTAGCCTGGTCCCTTAACCACTAGACCAAACTGGCTCTTACTAGTATTCCTCTTCTTTTTCTTCCACATTTCACAGCATTAGACCATTTCCAGAGAGCTTGGTCTTTGCATAATGTGTCTGAAGTAGGATAATTTGAGCCTCAAGTGAGAACTCTGTGTGGATTTGTTCAGTGATCTATTTGTTTGCTTTCTTGGCCGTCCACAGTATTCCTAAAAGTCTTCTCCAGCACTGAAGTTCAAAAGTGCCAACTTCTTCAAAGTCCAACTTTTGCTTTCATAGATGTCACAGGGAATACCATGACTTGCATGATTCTGATTTTTGTAGGTACAGTAGAGTCTCGTTTTAACTGACCTTCGCTTATTCGACATTCCGTCTTATCCGACGCCCCTAAAAAAAACACAACAACACACATAAATCAGCGACGAGAAAAGTGTGCTGCTTGTTTGCGAGCGTGAGTGTACTCTTTCTTGTTGCTCCTGACGGTGCGGTGCTGCAATGCAAAAATCGATTGCAACAGGCGCAGTGGATCGGGGTTTTTTTTTTAACCGCACTCAATCATTACTGTGTGTTATCCGACATTTTCGCTTATCCGATGTTCTGCCGGCCCGTTTATGTTGGATAAGCGAGACTCTACTGTATGGACACATCATGGGCATTTGAATCTTTTGTCATCTAGAGATTCCTTCCTTTTTATTCTTCTGGACTAGGTGAAATAAATTCCATTTAGTAAGATAAAATTATTATTAATAAAGTAATACTGGTAATAATAATTGTAATGCTATTGATCTTTTAAATAAAACAGTAATCTAAAATTCAGTTTGGATAAAAAAAGTCCAGAATAAGATATAAAGTGTAATTATAGATATGAAAACAATATAACATATTATAGAAATTGAGGATTACTGTATGACAGAAAGACGACAGCTTCAGTGCTGTATTATCTAGTGGTCAGAGCAGGAAATGAGATGGCAGAAATTATAAGATCTATGAGTTTTATTTCCGATCTGCTTCTGATACAAGATTAAAATAAGCATATAATAAGGGAGAGTTTAGCCAATTGAGTTCTAGCTCTCTCAGGTGCAAAAAACATAATTTATTGCATTTTCATGATGGTGCTAGTGTTTCTCAATATCCAAACCTTTGTTGAACTTTCTGTTTAGCAAAAAATATTCTTTGTTTCATATTAAAAGTTAATTTAATTTAAGCAGCAGTCTTTTAAAAAGAATTGCAATGAAAATTTCATAGAGGGGGGAAAAAGAAGAACAATATTTTATGTGTATAAATCTCCCCCAAATAATATGAAGTTTCACCAAATTGCCCTTAAAGGTACCTACCGTTTTTTTCCGACTATAAGACAATACTTTTTTCTAAAATCCTTACCCTAAAAATTGAAGGGCATCTTATTCAAGGAAGTCAGCCGAGGAGAGAACCGTGCGGTGGCAAAACTGCCCATACTTTGTTTCTGCAGAGAGGCTTCCTCCTATTGCCAGCCTCCAATCACAAGTGAAATAGCTTGTCTCCCAAACAGACTTCCTCCAATCACGAGCCTTATGTAACTGATGTCAGCTGATAATGAACAAACCAATTAGAGAAGGCTGTTTGCAGAGAGAAGCTATCGGCAGTTTCACTCGTGCTTGAATGTAATCAGTTATGCAAAAGAGCATGGAAACAGAGCTGCAGAGAGACGGTTTGGACCTCCTCCCACCGAGTGTATCAGGTCAATGTTAAGTAATTACTAAATAAAAATGTGTTCTGCACTATCTTTAAAATATTGATTTCTTAATTTTGGGTTGGAAAAATGGGGGTCGTCTTATACATGGGGGCGTCTTATTGACGGAAAAATATGGTATATTAGTAAGAGCCACACTTCTAGAACACTGTTCATTAAATTTCATCTTGGCTTCATGGGTAATTGGAACAGGAGTGTGAATAGAGAAACTGAGTCAGAGTGGAATGAAGTCATAGAGTTTTGGCATCAGAGGTGGCAGTTCAAGTGAGAAGGGTCTGGCTGTTGACCCTTTGCATTGACATGGAGCCCACATAGATAGTTGGTTTCTTAGCTTTTCTAGATGGAAAGCAAGTATGGTTATAGGCATTACTGCAACATGTTCTATATCTTTAATGAGCAAAAGATTCTGTAGTTGAATTGGCCTCATGTGAACAGAGCCTTAGAAGGAGACCTACCCTGAAACCTTACATAAAGAATGAATGCACTGAGATTAAAGTTTCCATGAAAGGAGGCCTTTTGTTGATACATGCATGGATGGGGGGAGGGGGAGTGAAAGCATGGAATATGATTAGGCTGTAATTTATACTTCAACCATAGCAGTCTAAAGGATTTGCTGTAAAAAGAAAATATGCCTTTGTACTAAGTGAGATTTTTTACTTTACAACAAAGGCCATTATAACTTTAGGGGAGTCAGCTTTGGACTTGAAGATTGGGGAGCCCTTAGACACAAGTTTAGGGCCTGAAGAAATTGTGACATGAATGAATTGTGAGATGTTCTAAACATTAAAATAGTTTGTCACCATTGAATGTGTGCCAAGAACTGTCTCATTGTTATAAGAAGTGGCTTGGGAATGAAGCTGGAGTTGAAGTTCTACTAGCCCCATTTATTTTTCATGTGTAGAAAAAAATGCCATGGAAAAAGTGAGATTGCACTTGTATTTCTCTAACCGTTCAGCCACAAAAGCTGAAAGGAGCTGGACGTATTAAGTTTGAGAGCTACTGAAGGAGATCTATACAGATGGAATACAGTACCTCAATTTCATATACCAATTTGAATCAAGGGTAAGTAAAGTAAGTAATTAAGGTTGTTGTTACGACAGATCATAACATATAGCGTGCCATAAAATACAATAAAATAACAGTAAAATAGTAAGATTGAAAAATAAAGTAATAAAAGAGCATTAGATGTAAAAAGGTTACAGCAAAATAAAATCAAAGCTACAACTAAAAACAAGTATTTCTTTCTAAATTTAAATGACAGCAGAGCAAGAGTAGCAAGAATTAAGGGTACACTGTTGCGCTCCACTGAGAAAGCGTGTGATGAAGCAATCGTGAAGAATTTCATCTACCAAGGAGCCCTTTCTGTCCCTTTCCCTGGTCAACTCATGTAAACAGAGCTCTCCTGATATAGACCAGCCTTGCAGAATAACGTCACGGGAACCCAGTGTCCCACTCCATCACAACTGTGGTTGCAGCATCTATTCCACTCATGCATTCTGAGATTACTGCCCTTGCATGGTCCACCAAACCTGTATGTCTCTGAGCTCATCAAATGATCTGCCTGCTTGCCTCCCCCTCCCCCCAAGTTCTGTTTGAGTCTAGCTTGATCCTGCAAAAACTGCAGGCATGAGATTTCTTTGCACCACTCTGTAGCTACAAAGGACAAAAAAAAAAAAAAAAAAAGGACATTCCTAACCTTTATTGTACAACTTCCAACATGGTTATTTTAAAAGGGAAATACTGTATGCGAGTGAGTACCCAGAAACCTTATGAGGGTTCTTAGGTCATGGACAGCTGACTGAAAAAGGCAGTAGCAGTATAATAGCTTTCTTGGGTCTAGCTCTATGTTAAGAAACTACACGCAACACCTTTGTGACTGACCTCATTCCGCGTTGGACTTTGCAAGGGTAGGACACCTGGGCTAGGCTGAATGATTAGCAACCCCATAGAGGAACTGCCAAGAGAATCCTGGTCATTACTTTTGGTGGAATTCCAAATAGCCTAGTAATGTGTAAGAGGATGATGGTAAATAACAAAGAAACCCATAAAACAACAGTAGTTACCCTAAGTGTGTAATCCTGAACCTGGGTGCACAAGTTGCATATGTAAGAGAGATGAATCAGCAGTACACTCCACCTCCAATTGGTAGAAGGAGAGATTGTAGTAATAATATAGTAATAAGGTTAATTTATTTTATTCATATTTTTTTTAACCAACAATGGTGCTGGGAGTAATAAACAAGAATGCCAGGAGATGCGGCTGCAGTGGTTGTTTGTTCTGCTGCTTGAATCCAGGTTTTTCCAAGTGAAAGGGCTCATGAATGTTTAACCAGGATTGACAAATAACAGTAATGAAAAGTTGATAGCCTCCACACATGTGGATGAGTCTGGGATTTCCTCTTTTTTTCCCTCATGTGCACATGTTTTAAAAATGTGTGTACGTGATTTTAGGGATTGCGCTTACTGGTTTCCTGCCTGAAATGGCAGGAACTAGCATGATGGTTTTAGATGACTGTGATGCCAAAGACAAAGGGTGTAGCCAAAGGAGGCATTGGGGATTGACCTACAGGCTGCCTGCTCCTGCTGTTGACCAGTAACATTCAGGCAAAGCACAGTATTCAAAGATAGCCAAGTGCATTGAGGGGCAGTCATGAGAGACAACTGCAACAGTTTTTTTATTATTGCACAGCTGCCTTACCCACTAACCTTGCTTCTTTATATAACTCCTTCTATCCTGACAATTTTGGTGTTGAATTTATTGTGGAGGTTTGTGCCTGGTAACCCAAGATAAGATATTTGTTCATATTGTAGGCAGAAAAGTACTAATGTGTTCAGGTGCCCATGTACGTGCTAGAAACAGGCTGTTCTGTGCAAAGTGTTCTGTGCGAAGTGTCCCATTTCTCCATGTACATAAAAATGTGCATATGGGAAAGATATGTAATATACACACATGTACATATATAAAATGTGTATGTAGGAAACACACACACAAAAGGATATTATATAATGGAACAGAGTTTTCTAAAAATGTACACTTTAGATTGGCAGGATTGTACTGGATTTCTACAGTGCTGTCACTTGGGGTGGTATATCTAGCATTCTTTTATTAGAAAGGGGCCTGTCTTCTGTTTGCTAAAGTTTGCACGGAATAAATAGTGGCATATCAATTGGTAGTAAATCCACAAAATTTAAAACATAAATGAATAAACACAGAATTCAGCTGTGAAATTTAGCTGAATGGTTAGGAACCCACATAAGATATTTGAATAAATGGTCTTACTATTTACATAGGCATGCAGAGAATGTGGCTTTTCATATGATGTATTTGCAAATGTGTATTTCTCCCTTCTTTAGGGTGGTAAATATTTTTTATGACTTTAATAGGAACAAGCAGTAGAAAGCCTTGACTTCAGCCCTGATTTACAAAATAAGATTATTTGTTCTAGACATATTTCATTATCTGCAAAAGATACACTGCCTCAATGTTGCGTAACTGAATGAATTCAGACATAGAAAGGGTGATTCACATCACTACTCTCAGGATGGAGCGGTTCATGCAGGAAGCATTGTTTTGTGAAAGCACCCCTTCATTTGATAAAAATGAAGGAAGTGCTTAAAGTGACGGGAAAAGATTACATGACTTACAATTGTACATTGTGGCTACTTTCATTCTGAACCTTCCTACATTTAATGACTTTTCTATCGCACAAATGCCTGCATGAAGAATATATGAATCTTAAATAAAAACAAACATTTTTATTTAAGATTATACATATGCAATGTGATGATTTTTGAAGTTTAGGTCTAGAGACATTTAAGGACGTATAGCTGGAAAGGGGAATTTAACTGGAGCACAACTGGCACAATTTTGTGTTTTAGCATTGGACTTCAAACTGTTGGAAAGGAACGCCTAATTTTGGGCTTCAAAGGATGGTAGTGCTTAGTATTCATGCCTGCAGTATTTTGTTGGCTGATATATAGGAAATCTATATTGCCTAGTGTTCATTGGTGAAAATTAGGGGACTCCCTCAAACAATTAATACTGGGTAATACTTTAAAGTAGATAGGGGGACAACAGTTTTCTTCGTTATTTTTCCTATCAAGTGTGTATCTTCTATCTCGAAGTAAACAGTTTGGCAATGTTAGGTATCCACAAAATGTTTCAAGTAGGACAGAAACTGTAATGCATTTCCTTTTGGTTTTCATAAATCTGTTTAAAAATACTAAAATCTCTTTGCATCTGTATTCTAACGTTCTGTTTTCCATCTTACATTAAGCTTTACAATTGGGCTTTTGCCAGATTCATAAAATCATTCTGTTATCTTTTATTAATTAATCTGGGATGATTTCCATTTCTTGATTCTGCTTGTACCCTCCCTAATACAAGACACTGCCTTGCCTCACATAAATCTGCCTTAAAAGAAGCACAAGAATGTCTTCTTTTTACCAACCTGATAGCCAAGATAGACTGATTTGTATTAAATAGACACTGATCTGCACACTTAAAAATAAAAATGTATTTCAGTTTGGTGTACCTTTGATTTATTAATGAAGGTTATTAGAAAATAGATCAGTCCTGACAAAAGGCATAGGTACTGGCCTTGTGCAAATCCTAATTTTCTCATATAAGGGTAATCAAAGACTCTTCCTCTTTCACCAGCCTTTGTTTTCAATAATTTTTTGTCACCTGAAAATCTTTTTTTGCATTCTAGCCCAAGGATTTGTCCCTGGGCACATTATAACCATGCAAACAATAACATTGTGCTTCAGCCTCAAAGAAAAATCTGGCTGGCATCCTCCAGCACTTGAAGGACATGAAACAATGAGAGTCAACTTTGCTATGAGCTTGGGTCAACCATGTGGCTATTATTTGCTTCCCTGTGTAACTGTGGATTGCGATAATAGTTCCTGTCATATTTTTGTTTTAGTTCTTTGTGTTATATTTCACAGGGCTTTGGGCCAAGTTATTCTGTATGACTGGACCTGAACATTAAAATTGTGATTGTGGTAAAAAACAGGGCAGGGAGAGATTGAATGCTGCATTTAAACAGTTTAAGGAAGCTGTTGTACATTAGAACTACCTACCTTCCTTCCTTCCTTCCTTCCTTCCTTCCTTCCTTCCTTCCTTCCATCCATCCATCCATCCATCCATCCATCCTCCCTCCCTTTGCAAATTCCCAAAGGCTGTCTTCAGAATATATTGGAAGAATAGGACCCCCCTAATCCCTAAAATAAAAAAGAAAGTTATGAGAGGACTCACATCTAACAGTCTTAATTGTTACAGTTCCTTACTATGTTTAGTAAAAGTCATTAAATATGCAGATCCCCTCTTCCTGAAAGCAGATCCTCTAAGGCATTTTCAAAGTAGTGAAGATGGGAGCTTCCAACATTCAATTTTACATTTATTTCCCAAAGGTCATTTTACCTATGTGTCTTCCTTTCTCTTGTTATGTTTATGACTCTCCAGAAGAATATGCACTTGTATTCAACACTGAAAATTACAAACATGTTTCTTTTTAACAAGTGAGGATAAACATTCCCTTTCTTCATGTTATCTTCATGCTTACATAGAGAGAAAAATTGGATTTTCTGAGCAGAGAAAAAGAGTCTTCTCTTTGGTTTTAGAAGGAGAATGAAAATGTAGAATTATATATGGGGATGGCAGAAGGAAAATGGCTAATGGTTATTAGTAATGTTTTGTTTTACTCTGGAAATATAGAAAACGACACACACACACAAAACTGTATCTGTTGTCTGCATGTGTACACCCACAAAAAATCACAGATTGCATTCTATAAATGTAAATGTTGATATGTTCCTGATTGTCACTATATTTTCTTCTCCCAAATAATTGTGGCCATGAAAAAAAAGTCCCACTGAATTGTCTACTTGGTAAGTGCTGGAGCGCAAGGTATTATTATAAGATAGATTGTATGAGGTTAAATGTTTTAAGAGTGAACTGTAATAATATGCAATTTTCATTTTTTCTGTAAATAGGATATCTTGTTTTATATATATATAATAAATGTAAGTTTTCTGTGTAGAAGTACCCTAACAATTTGGTATCTTTTAGAAATAGGTGAAACTGAAGAATTATTGCCTGAGTTCATATATAGAATGTCCATAATGTGGTTTGTTTATTTTTGACTTAGCATGTTTGCAAACCCAGCCATTCAATATGCCACTGTAAAACAAATGATGTTTAACATGATATACAAATACCCCTTCTCTCTCTTACACACACCAATACATACTTGTAACCGTTTAATTATATGAAGTTATAAAATAATTTTTTCTATGATCATTAGATCTCTAATTTTGTTCTGAATCTCCTTTTTTTGTGTGAAATGTAGAAAATGTCAATTTTATATGATATATATTTAAAGTGCGTAACAATTGTAAAAGTTCAGATAAATTATGTTAAGTTACATCTCTTCCAAAGGCAATGTCTCCAGTCTTCTTTAGATTATTCTCCATTCTGAGAATATTTAGCCTTCTTTAGATTATTCTCTATTCTGAGAATATTTTTTTCTTGTGTCTTTGAATTCTCTGGAGGCTGGTTCATTCTAAGGCTGTAATAACCCAGAGAAGGTACCAAACAAATGGTTTACTTTGAAAATTAGCATGGCCTATTCTCTGTTTTTTCAGTACTCATGTTTAGTAAGAAGTGCTAAGCAATAGCATTTAGAACCAGGGAACAGAGAATAGGATGAAAAGGCATATGAAACTGTTTTCTGCCACACTATGCGAAGTCTGGCACACCAGATAGTTAGCCAGTGTTCAGATACCTTTGTGGTGGTTAGCTGAATTTTCTGTGTTTAATTTTTTAAAATTAAATTTGAAGAAAAAGCTTGGTGTCTGAAATGGTGTCCAAGCTACTACATAGGGGTGTGGAGGAAGATTGAGTCGTTCCCCCCCTCCCACTTTCTGGTCCTGTTTACCTGCAGGAATAAAAATGGTCTAGGATGGGAGTATAGAGAGAGGGGCCCAAGGCCCCTGAAGTGGGGTGTCATTGCATCAGGCCTTTGAGAGGACTGTGAGAAATTAAAGTGGCATCTCCGAGCCATTCTTGGAGGGCTGCTGCTACTGTCAGGTAATCAGGAAGGTTTTCCTGATGCAAAAGGTCTCATTCAAAATTCATTGATTATGTGCCATCAAGTTGTTATCAGTGCTTAGGAACAACATAGATTTTCTCCATGATGATTTGTCCCTAACCTGATCTTTCAGGTCTTCCAATGGTACACTCACCACCACTATAGCTGAGTCCATCCACCTTGCTGTTGATCCCCCTCTTCTCTTTTCTTCCACCGTTTGCAGAATCAGAGCCTTGTCCAGAGAGCTAGATATTTGTATAATGTGTCCAAAATAGGATAATTTGAGCTTGGTCATTTGTGCCTCAAATTAGAACTCTCTGTGGATTTGTTCGATGATCCATTTGTTTGCTTTCTTGGCAGTCCAAGGTATTCTCAGTCCAACGTATTCTTCTCCAAAACCAAAGTTCAAAGCCATCAATACTCTTCCTATCCCGTGTCAGTACTGCAAAAATCTAACTTTTGCTTACATAGAGTGTCACAGGGAATACCATAGCTTGCACTATTCTGATCTTTGTGGGTATAGACATATTTACTGCATTTAAATATCTTTTCCAAGGCCTTCATGGCTGTTCTACCAAGTGCTAATCTGTGGCATATTTCTCAATTGCTTGTTTCTTTACTGTTGATGGTTCATTGTCAGTTCTAAGACTGGTTGTTCTACCTGTTGTCATTAGGTTGGGTTTTATATTTAATTTTAGTCCCATTTTTCAATTTGGTCCTTAACTTTTATTACTAGAGCTTGCAGATCCTTTGCATTTTTGGCCGTCAAGATAGTGTCATCAGCATAGCACAGATTATTGATGTTTCTTCCTCCAGTTTTAAAACCACACTCACCTTCTTCCAATCTAGCCTCCCTTAATATATATTCAGCATATAGATTGAATAAATAAGGGGAGAGTATGCAGCCTTGTCACACTTCTTTGCCAACATGGAGCCAGTTTGTTTCACCATATTCTGTCTGTATTATGGCTTCCTAACCTATGTGTAAGTTTCTCATGAGGACAATGAGATGTTCTGGGATTCCCATTTTTCTGAGCACTTTCCACAGCTTGATGTGATAGACATAGTTGAAGCTATTTCTGTACTCAGTGATGCACATAGTGACTTCTTTTTGGTATCCTTTGGCTTTCTCAAGTATCCAGTGTGCATCAGCGATAATTGTAGCCTTGCTATACCTTCCCAGCTATAAAAGCAACACTGTTCCTTCTTTGTTTTTCATGTTCTGAGTAATAAACAGTGTGATCTTCTGACTGAAAGTGTCTAATCCCAGTTCATCTTAATTTGCTGATGCCTAAGATGTCAATTTGTAGTTGTTTCATTTCATCTTTCAGTTTGTTGAGCTTTCCTGTGTTTATGCTTCAAACATCATACATATATAACATGTATAACATCAACAACTAGACATCCCAAAGGCTTTAATCTAGCCACATCATAAACACCATTAGTACTTTGAAATATCCTCAGCCTGTTGAGTACCACCTGACCTGAGGGGCCCATCATCCGGCACTGTATCGTCCATTATTTTATATTTTCTATCCATGTGGTTTTCTTGGTAAAGATACAGGAATGGTTTACCATTGCCTTTTCCCATGCAGTATGAATTGATGCCTTTGCCGTTATCACTAAAGTGGTCATCTGCTTTCAGCATCCTATATTGGTGCTGCTCAATATAGGTACCTGTTTGCTGTAGCTTGGATGACCTTCATGCCTTGGGTGACTCTGCTGGCATACAGTCCTGATGTTCTTCCCTCATCCCTCCCAAGAACACCCTCCTGCCACAATGAGGCAGCACAGCAGGATTTGGGGGGGGGGGGGAGTCATTCAAAATTTGGATCCAGACCTTTCAGACTAGATTGACATGCAAATGGTGGCTTATTTCCTCTCTTCTTCATGGCTTATTTATCTGATATATGAATAGGAAGTTGGCTGCTGCAACAGTTCCCAATCCAGGACTCATGCATCCATTTGAGCTGAGGAGACTGGGCAAAGACAGTAAATAAACATTTGATTTGAATTAAAGTCCATCCTAGGCTGATAGAATAGGGACATGAGAATTAGTGTTTTAACTCTCAAGGCCTCCAAAAAACCACCTAGAGAAATGTAGGTGGAAGTAGGTAGGTTAAATTAGCAGCTATTTTGCAGTTTTTACATTCCATCCGTGGTCTTCCTCTGCTTTACATACTAGGTTGTAAAAATTCAGAACTTCTGCACAGGCTGGACTTTTTAAAAATTATTTTTATAAGGGCTTTCAGCTGCATACAGGATGTTTCTGTTTATCTCGAAAATGAAGTCTCACAAACAAACTGCATCTTTGGCTCTGATTGAACTTCATCTGTGTGACCCCATTTCTTTCCTCATTCCCTAACTCTTTTTTTGCAACTGGGGCCAGTTCAGGAAGAACAGAGTGAGACTAGGTAGACTATAGAAAGGAGATAAGGTGAGGGAGATATTTTTGCATCTGGATTAGACTGAGATTTAGTTTTAAAAGTAGAATATTGCTTGAGTTGTTGCTTTCAAATAAGATCTGATTGCTTTGGATCTTGTTTCAAGAATATAGTACCAAAATTACAGTTTATTCAGCTTTTAGAAAAGATAATGCAGTGAGCAATAAATAGAACCCACCACCATTTTCTTCAGAGGACTAACCAAAATAATTATAGTTACGATTACAGTTACCCTCTTGGTTGTTCACTTTTATTTTCTTTCTTCACATTAAAAAAAAAACAAAAAAAAACAATTGTTTCCATGGTGATTAGAATAGACATGTAGCTTTCTGCTTGTTTGACTTATCCTTGTTCACAGGATCAATTTCCAAATATCATTCGTAAAAGAGATTTCTGTTTCTCTCAATGAGTCATAATTTGCAGTATTTATTTGAAAGGGTTGTTTTGGTGAACGGAATGAGAGGAAGGAAAAGAGTTAAGCAGTTCTTCCATCTGTCAGTGATTTATTCATGATCACAGCCTAAGAGACTGCTTTTCAGTATAAAAAAAACAGAACTTAAGTGCTTTTCATACATTGCATAAGCTGTATGGTTGTTGCTGAGAATGCAAACTTCTTCAATCTGTGTGACAAGTCATTTTTGGAAAGTAGTTCCTACATGGAGAGCCCTAAGAACTGCATAAAGCACAAGAATGGTTAATGTCAGTTTTGAACATGTGGGATTACTTCATACAGTCTACTTTCCAGTTTTATAGAATGGCACCCTTGAGATTTGCATTCTCAGCTGCAAACATAACACTAATGAAACATATGAATCAGGCCCAAATTTCCTTTACATTAGGATGAAACACTGGTTTGGGGAAAGTATAATTCTTTCTCTTGTGGAATTAAGCACTGAACTAATACTAAAGACAAGATGCTCAACCTTTTGACTTTGCCTGTTTTTGCTGAAAAGAAGTGTATGTTACTAATGATCAGGAGTGAAAAACTGGTGGTGGGCTGTTTCATTTTTTTGTGGGACATCTTATTATACATTTCTAATGTGAAATGAGGCTCTCATAATTTTTTTTCCGTCAGTTAAAAAAACCACTCAAAACTGAATAATTTTGAATGGAAAAATAGTAGGAGAAAAGGATTAAGATATGCTTCCTTGATCTTCACTGGAAGATAACAGGGCGCGGTGTAGCAAGGTACTACCATGGAGAGCATCTAATCCCAAAAGGTTAAGAATTGAATTGATGCCTTATTTTCCAGGGGCAGGATCAGTCTCTCTCTCTTTTTAGGAACAGAAGACCTTTAAACAACTTTATTTTATTTATTTATTTGTATAATTTATATATAATCTCCAGATGTGTGGATTTCCACTCCCAGAATTGTCCAGCCAGCAAAATAATTGCTGGGAATTTTGAAAGTTGAAGTCCACACATCTGGGCCTGATTGCCTTAAAGAAAATCTTACAACATGTTTTATAAACTGGAGGAAGTATAATTTAAAGACTTTCCTGGCAGATCCCTTCTTCTAAAGATTTATCTGTAAATTATAATTGTAATAGGTAGCAATCAGGCTGAACTCCTTCTGATATCCCTAGTTTGTCCAGCTGAGGTGTTCTTAGCCTTTCTACTCAGGACCATTCTTTCTACTCAGGACCATTCCAGGAAAATAGAAAGGAAGGTGGTTTGGATCTTTTTGTCTAAGCCCATAAAACTTAACAAAACATAGCAATCCTGAAACACACAGGGTAGCTATATGTGCAGTCTTTCATGTGGAGAAGCTTTTAATGCAAAATTCCCTTATAAAAGCAATGAAGCCAAAGCTATAAAGATAAAAAGGAGCTTCTTGGGAAAAGGAAAATATAATGAAAGCAAGGGAAGGCGGCAACTGCACACACATTATTGAAAGAAAAACAATACAGTCAGCCTAGCTAAACTAATTACTAATTACTTCCTTCAACAAGTTACTTGTTTCAAACATGCATTCATTGCAGGGAGGATGGTTGGAGAATGATCTTTTCAGCTTTATATTTTGAAGTTTATAGGCAGGTCCTTCTTCTTTTTCTTATTGTTGTTTTGTTCTTGTTATCTCTTACCCCTCTGAGCCTTCTTTCCAATGCTGTAAAAAAGGAAGAATGAGTAAAAAACAGCCTTTTTGGGGAGACAGATTGTGGCTTTATCCATTCAGAGACAATACTTCATGATGTCCTTGGTCTAGTCAGCAAATCTGTGAACTAAGCTAATAAACTTGATGGAATCGTAAAGATAGTCTAGTTTTCATTCCTTTTCCCTTTGTATAAATGGGATTATGTAGGAAGGCATTTCTATCTATTCTACCTATTCAGGTCTTTCAGCATGGAGTCAATTTATCAGATGTTTTAGGGGGCACTGTTGTGCAATGGCAAAACCAGGTGTTTGTCACACTTGAAACCTTGAAGTTCTTCTTTTGGACACTTTCCTCCAGTCCAGTTTTTTTAATTGTTGGGTTGAATGGTATGGTCTCCATTGCTTGTGTATGTATTGGGAAGGCAGCTTCTTGGGACATGTAGCTGCAAGGATGTGGACTCAGACTTCCAATTAAAGATTCCTGCCTTAAGGATCCACAATATGATTTACTCAGGCTCTAGGTCACATCCAGTTGTTACAGTGGAGCCTAGGTTGATTCCATTGCCTTTGCTTCTGATGTAGGTCTTCCTTAGTCTTTCTTCCTCTGACATCTTATTAAAGCCACACTGCTTCTTAAGTTATGGTTATGTTCATTTTTCTGCTTAGATTTACAGTTTCCTTTTCTTCCTCCTTCCTCCTCTTAGTTAAAATATTTTTATCCCACTTTTCCACTTAAAATACTCCCAAAGGGTCTTTCATTAGTAGAGGTAAAAAAACCCCAAACCTCTTATAAGCTTATGATCCAAAAAACATGACATAAAAAAAAGTGGGATGGCAAGGGCAGGGGGGTGGGGAGCCAAGTTCTTGCACTAGTTCTTAAAGTTTTATATTAGTACAGTGGTACCTCAAGATACGAATGCCCCACCTTACGAAAATTTTGAGATACGACCAGCTCTGGCCGCAAAAATTTACCTCGACATGCGAACTCCGCCTCAAGCTACGAACCGGATCCGCGGCCATTTGCCATGCTGCCACGTGGTCGCGGCTTCCTGTGGGCGAGATCGCGGTAGCAAGGAGGCTTGCTCCACGAGGCAGATTTCCCCATAAGGTTTAATGTGTCAGCCAGCGTTGCACGGCTAGGAAATTCCCCAGGCGCGCTTTAGTCAGTTTCATCGCTCGAGTGCTAGTGCAGAAAGAGGAAGTGCTAATGAAAGGGCCACCTGGCGCCTCTTCACTAATCTGAGCGTGCGGGGGAAAGGCTTTCCTCGTGTGCACCACGCCAAGGGCTATGGACAAAGGAAAGAGTGCGGAGGAATCAGTGGGGGGGGGGGAAGCTCTTGCTCCCGGCTGTGCGTGCGCGCGACATAAGCCTTTCCCCCCAGCATGCTGATTGCTTTCACTGTGCTTTTGTCGCTATGGAGAAAGGAAAGGGCGCGGAGGAATCAGTGGGAGGGGGGGAAGCTCCCGCTCCCGGCTGTGCGTGCGCGCGACAAAAGCTCAGATTTCATTAGCACTTCCTCTTTCTGCGCTAGGGCTGACTAAAGCGCGCCTGGGGAATTTCCTAGCCATGCAACGCCGGCTGACACATTGAACCTTATGGGGAAATGTGCCTTGCGGAGCGACCAAATTCAGACGGTGGATTAGCCGTATTTACATTGAACCTTATGGGGAAATGTGCCTCGCGGCGTGACCAAATTCGGAGGGCGGAACGGATTAACCGTATTTACGTTGAACCCTATGGGAAAACGTGCTTCACGTTGCGACCAATTCGAGTTGCGATCAGAGTCACGGAACGGATTAAATTCGTAACTAGAGGTTCCACTGTATCTAGGCAAAACAGTTTATGGAGAAAAATAACCTAATGAAATTACCATTTCATTAAAGCCCTGCTATCTCAACTTCCTCTGTAAATTACAGCTCCTTGTGATAATCGAAAGAGGAACTAAAGGAGTAAAGCAATCAAAAAGTTCACAGTCAGTGAGGACAGAGTCCACATGTCCTGTGACATTTACTTTGGTCATAGCATGAACATTGGTACATTTGCAACATAACTGAAATTCAAATAGTTGTACTTAAATCACTAGCTCAGATTCCCCTTTGATATAAATCACAAATTGGGCTTAAGCTAAACAAAAGAATGACAGTGATTCATGATATAGGTTCCTCTGGAATTAATACTGATAAGATCAGCCATGCCAAATGTTGAGGATAAAACTCAAGAATAAATTTGAGTTTGGTTATGCCAGTGTTATTATATTGTTCCCAGAATATTGGACCACTTTCTTTGAAATTATTGGGTTTTAATGAGTCTATCACAATCAGATTCTGATCAGTTTGTATATATCTGGTCTATTGCAGTGGCTATTAAGGGAAACCAGTAGGTTGATAACCATGCAGAAATGAAAGCTGTATGGAATTTGGAAGAGTGAACTCCATGGAGAGGATTAGAATGGTTTAACAAGCCATTAATGAGAGCTGGGAAAACACTAGTGGAGTTTAGAGAAGGCCTGAGAAGCAAGGAATAAAGAAGGGGAGGGGAGTGATTTTGGCAGGGAATGGGTCACACAGGCAATCTGTTCCTTTTGCCTAGATTTGCTTTTTTTTTTTTTTTTAGGTTTTCTGAAAAGTGTCAGGGGAGCTGTGGCAAGCCAAATAGGCCCCAGGCCAACTTTCAGCTAAACATGTTGTTGTGTAAAATTGTAGTCAATTAATTTAAGACCTGCCAATTTCAACTGCAGAATGTTACAAGATTCTGTCAAATCCTTCCCAAGATGTAAAAGGGGAAACTGGGAAGAGGGGAGCAAGTTAAAAGCAAGATGCAGTGAAAGTGTTTGGCAGCATATTATAGTTAGAATGAGTAGATAAGGGATGTTTGCTCCTATTAAAGTCATAGAGCTCAATCCTGCCCTTGTTAATTGTTCAGTCATTGATTATAAGGAAGGGAAGGGAAGAAGCAAGGACTTGGGTTTCAGAGCATTTTCACAAGTGGTACAAATACGTTCCTTTACTTTGGAAAGTCAATTGTGAATGTTATTAGCAAAGGACAGCAAACAGAAAAGAGCCCATTTAAGAACAAAGGTGCATTCTGCTCAGTGTAGGTCAGAATTTCCCAACCTGTGCAACTTCCAGGTATTTGGATTTCAACTCTTGGCATTCTCAGTAATAGGAAACCCTGGTGTAGGATTTGTGACAGAGTAAATTTGTAAGAAATTAAAAAAAAAAAAAGTTGTATAGAGCTTTGCATATGGACACCGATAAATTAACCCAAGATGATAGATACACTGGTGACTTTAGTTTGGTTACTAAGGAAACAGAGATCGGGATGGGGTAGGTGTGGGTGGAGTTAACTGGGAAATTCTTAAGACACAAGAAGCTTTAGCAGATGTTTGTGAAGAAGCTCTACAAGAATCTCAGCTAGTAGGTGGGGAAGGTCAGAAACAATGCCCAGTAGTTAGCTAGACAGAATGGAGAATATCCCTCCCTTTTAGCTCCATGTAGCCCTAGCTGAAAAGAGACTGTTAACTGGAGGGTGGGGGTAGACTGCCAGTAGAATAATTGCAATAATCAAAATTATAAATTAGTAGTGTAGCGTATATGTAAGTTCTGAAGAGATAAATTTGTAAAATAACTTGTCCAATTTATACAATATCTGCATTTGTTCAGTCAAATGATTAACTATTAGCGTTAATTTAGCTTATCACTATCCATAACATATCAATATTAACTTTTTAATAACTGAATTATTTTTCTAGTGCTAACACACCTATTTCCAATTTCTTACCTCCAGATAAATCTAATCTCTGTTTGTGGAAATATCTCAAAGTGTATACAGTTGGGGTTGCTGTTGCAGGGAGGGTTTGGATAGCCATCTTTGAAAAGATTTGTATGGGAATTATTATAAAACGTAAATTTTAAAATGTATTTCATTTTATTTCATTTTATTTTTGAATGATATTTAGAGGCTGCCTGACTTCAAAATGACTCTGGGCATTTGTGGAACCCTTATTTCTACTATGTTTTTTGAGTTTTTAGCGTGTTCAGTTAAGCTACAGTTGCCAGGGCAGAGAGATACTGGCTTCTTTTCATGAATTCTGACTATTCATGAATTCTGAGTTTCATGAGTTCTGACTATTCTGAGTGTATAAAGTTTCTACCTTTACACCTATGGTCAGGATTCATCTATAGCACCTGCACTTACTTGCTTAGTCCCTTTCAAAACATTTATTGCCATGCGTATAAAAAAAGCTAGGCTTTTCTTTCACACCAGCGTTGTCAGCATTCATTTTTATTTCTCGACACATTTTCACCCTGAATCATCAATTCTGAATTTCTTATGCTTGGTCCTTATTCTCCTTTCCTTTTAAAGCAATCTTGATTTAGTTACTTCTTATTTTGACCATCTGTTCCTCCCCTGAAAACAGAGGATTACTAGCTAGCCTTACAATCTTTGCTCACATGGCAGGAAAAGTGTCAGTTCCAATATTATGCCATTGCCAACACAGTAAAAAGAAGAAAAAATCACTTACAAAAGCAGTCTATGCGAAGAACGTAACATAGGAACTTGTTTAGGTTCCCACCTCTTTTTAATAGAAAGGGAGCAACAGTCTTTCAAGCTCTCTCTTTGCACTGCTCACATGTATTTAAAATACTCATGTGAGTATTTTGTTCCTCAACTTGATTGTTGAATGTATTGCTCGGATTGATTCAGAGAAATAGTAATTCAAGGGAACAGAATACAGGAAGCACTACATCAATACATTTGGTGAATCAGTTCACTGGTTCTTAAATCATTTTGATGAAAAATTATAAAACATATTTGTTAGGGACCTTTATGTAAAAAGCAATCTCTAAATATAATTACAAATATTCATTCAGCTTGTATGCTGCCTCAACCACAGAAATGTCTCGAGGCATCTTATACAAAATAATAAAAAGAATAAGCAAATAGAATACTACTACTACTACTACTACTTCACAACACATCAGGGGCAGAACAAACAAAACTCAATCATAGACATAAGATAGAACTCCACTAGGAAGTAGATCAAACTCTCACCCTATCTAGGGCCTGCTTGAGGAGACAATTTTTAAAAAAGATTTATGAAAGCACATCCAGGTTAGGGCTATATGAGCTTCATGGGAAATGTTCCATAGGGCAGCCACAGAGAAGGGTCCCACAAAATGAGATTGCTTTACAGCTAGGACTTGGAAAATGCCAACTCTGACAGATCTTACCTGTATGTATCCAGGTCATAAACCATGAAGGAGTCTATAGGCAACAACCAGTGCCTTAAATTCCACCTAGAAGCCCATTGGTAATGAGTGCAGCAGGCAAAGTAGTGATGCTACATGGGCAAAATAACTACTTGTGCTTCTGCATTCTGGACTATTTGTAGCTTCTGAGTAGTTTTCAAGGGTGTCCCCATGTATAACTCATCACAATAGTCCCACCACATGGGAGGTGACTAAGTCAGGAGTGATTGTGAGAAAGCCCTCCCAATGGACCCGTGCAAAGACTTTCCTGACCACAGCTGCCACCTGCTCATTGAGTAGGAACTGTTAAATGTGGGAAAAGCCCCAAATTGAGCATAATCCCATTGAGAACTAAGGATAGTAAGCCCCTGGAAATGACAGTTCCTTGAGGGAAACTTCAGAGGGAAATCTCATTAGTTATATACGATAATTACTGTACTGCAGTATTGAAGATGTCACTGAACTATTAAATTAGGAAGACGCCAATACTAGATTGCTGCTCTTTGCCTGACACACAGCCAAGGAAGCCACTCAGTCTTGCTAACAGCCTAAGCCCGTTGCTCTCCATCTCCATCCTCACAACCTCCAGACACCAGGACAGGACCTTTATTGCAATGCTTGTATGGCCAGAGATCAAAATGTAAATATGGGTGTTATCCTTATACTAATGGTTCCTGTGCCAGTAGGTGACCTTGGCCAATGGTTGCATGTAGATTTTTAATAGAAGTGAGAAGAGTGTCAAAGCCTGAGGAATTCTGCAAAGCAAGTATAATAGGAGACATGCAAATAAAAGCAATTTTAGAAGTAATTAGATATTTAAACTAACCTTGTGGATGCCTGTTTATAAGTATGTCTTGTTGAGTTCAGTTGCACTTCTTAGTAACGTGCAGAGAGTTGTGCCCTTGAGTAAGTATGGATTACAATGGGTTGTTAAATAATGGCAAACTTGTAGTAATCTTCAATTAGAGAACCATTATAATGTACTTTTTCCCGTTCTGCCATAGAAGTATTTTGAAAGTTTATTGGTAGAAATGTGAGTTTCCCACCTCCAGTCCATTAATGAACAGAGCAGCTTGTAGTACCTGCATCACAAAGACAAACATGGCCTACTTCTACTGCATACCTTCAGTTTCTTTGCTGAACCTATTGAAATGTGAATGCCTTGGGCCTAATTATTGAATAACTGTAATAAGCCACAGTGGTAACAAAATGACAATATGTATATCATATCATTGCAGAAATGTTGCACGTTTATGTAATTATGTTATGACATCTGACATGTATGTAAATAATTTCATTTGCCCAATGATATCATCACCTTACCCCGGGGGGTGGGCAGTCATGTTTCAAGCAAATATTTTTGGTGCTATTTATGATGATGCTAGGGACAAAGACAGGGACTTTCTTCATGCAAGTCATATAAACTGAAATGTGCTCTTCCTACGTTTACAATGTTGGCTTGATATTTCTGAAGTCTACAGTGGTAGAATGGAGGAGATACGGAATAACTTAATACCTTTCTATATTCTCGACAGTATCCTCTCTAGTGCTATTAAAAGGGGGAATTGTAAAATATGTATGTATCCTGAATCTTTTTTTCTTCATGTTATTTCTTATGCCATTTAGCACAATTTAGTTCTGGGCTTTTGCGGAGAGTTGTGAGGAAGATAATTTTGAGCTCTCTTACAATTCTGTTTTGTCCTGTTTGACCATAACCTCTGCTTGTATCATGTGCTTCTCCTCAATTTCCCTGTAAGTAAAAGAAAAAAGGGAATGGTGGAATAATATTCAAGGGTTCCTGCTTCCTTGGTGCTGTCAGTGGATTGTCGCTGTTTTAGTAATATGTTTTGTGGAGTTTGTTGTTTTACTTTTAACAGTTTAATGTAGCTTACAGGGATCTTTTTTTAATATATAATTTTTTATTAAGGATTTTAATTACAGTAGTAAAATCTAATACAAACTAAAAGAAAGAAAGAATAGAAAGAAAGAGTGAAAGGTGCAAAGGGGAAGAAAAAATATAGAAAATAGAAAAAAGAAAAGTAAGAATGTAGTGAAGAGGAAGAAAAGAAATACTTAAAGAAATTCATAAAGACTTCCAGTGTAGCTCACAAGATGCTTAAGAGTCACATGATTTATAGAAAAAGGCCTGTTTGAGAGAGGCCCTAGGCAGTTCTTTAGCTAATTATGTAAGAATAAGCTCTAAATATCATCACAAAAAGAAAGCCAGCTTGTTCACCATCTGCCTAAAGCCTATGCTTTTCTTTCCATTGGCTTTACTTTGTCAGCTCTGAAATACCTTGGCCTAGGACTGCAGTCTTAGCCACTCTTATTGGGAAGTATTTGGCACTTCCAGAGTGCAATAGAATTATTTCCCTATGAATATGGTTAAATTTGGACTGTAAATATCTCAGTAGTTGTTGTTTTACCATGTCCATCTCTCCTGGTGTTTCTTTCAAAGCATTTTTATTACTGTAGTACATTCAGGAGAGCATTACTTCACTGTGAATATGGATGCTTCATTCCAAGTTTCTACTTCCAGGTCTCCTCCACTGTGCAGCATTATACACCCTGGACTGCACTGTAGCTTAATATGCAGGAAGAAGTTTGGGAAGCTCCATACCATGCCAATTTGAGTTTTTCCTCCATTCACTTGATGCTGACTGGGATCAGCATGGAGGGCTCTATATTGAGGAGGTGGAGGTAGAGGAGGCAGTTGTGGTAGCAGCACTTATGATTCCGGATGCTCCTTGGCATGCTTCCAGGATATTTCCTGGCAAACTTTCAAGAGCTGCATGCTGAAGTTGTTCTTGAGTAATGCTCTTGACTTTCCACCCCAGTTTTGTAGTGGAGAGTGAGCAGTGCTAGAAGAAGGTGTGATGGAAGGTGCTCCAATTCCAATTGAGCTGGTCTTCCTTAACAGTTCCCAACTAGCTTCAAGGAGATGGTGCAGTGGAATTCCATGCTCTTCCCTTTCCTGATATAACCAGAAAGGTTTGAGCAGAGAATCTCTATTATTATTTTATACACATACCCACACGCATACATACTCATATGTAAAAATAAAATAAAAAATAAAAAATACGTAATAAAGATTCTCTGCTCAAATCTTTCTGGTTTTTCTAGATAGATAGATAGAATGTGTGTTAAATGAGTATTCTGTCCCAGACCTGGCTCCAGTTCCTCATTCAGTCCTGATTAATGATTTAACAGTATCTTGGGAAGAAAAACATAAAATAACACTGAAACCTTATATAACGTTTAGAGATGTTGAGTATGAATTCTTGTACAGCTCCATGCATGCTAGGTGAAGCATCTTGGCTACAGTGAGTTGTACTCGTAAAATATATTATTGCACGCCTTGGTATGCAAATGCATTTCCCCAGCATGTCTGATGAGTAATTTTCCCTGACCTCATCAGTAGCTTGTTAATATTTTACAAGAACACAAGAGCAAGTTGTAAAGCAAAACGCAAACGCAAACACACACACACACAATTAAAACAAAAAACTTGGAATTTCTCCCCTTTGACGTCTGCTAAATTGAGATTTCTCCGTATTTCCCAGAGGGACTTTTCACATCACATCACAGCCCATTGTGATTTAAACTCCCCAAGACAATCTATAGAGAATAATGTTTGTGATATGTGATCAGAAGGGCAGTGTTCTACCTGTGGTCTCTTTTTTGAAACTTCCTTAATTTTCTTTACCAAATTTGTAACCATATGCTCCCACCAGAAAAAAACTCCTTACAGAATAACCTCAATTGGTTGTGGGCACTGGGTTGGCAAATTCTTTGCTAGCAAGAGCTAAACTAGGTGTAACAGTGGTATATGTAAAAAGATGTGAAGATTTATTGAAAAGGGGGAAAAATCCATGGTGAAGAGTACAGAACCTTCTCTTCTGGTTGTGACTTCTGCTCACAGTGCTCTTCTCTTCAAATTCCAGTATTCAAAATTAAGCCAGTTAAGAGAAAAATACCTGTGAAGAAAGCTATTAGTGTAGCAACCTGGAGCCCTTTAAACAGTGGCTGGTAATTCTGAGAGTTGTAATCTCAAATAGATGTGGGTGGGGGGTAGTTAGGGAGGGCTAGCACAGAAGTTCAGGACCTACACGTCACATTCATGTTAAATCCTTA
This sequence comes from Liasis olivaceus, assembly GCA_030867105.1. NCBI lineage: Eukaryota > Metazoa > Chordata > Lepidosauria > Squamata > Pythonidae > Liasis > Liasis olivaceus. Next base: position 43,345,842 of record CM061348.1, on the reverse strand, counting down.
CCTTTTCTTTCTGTATGATTGAATACAGTTGAGTGTTTAAATGCAGATTAGTACAGTATCAAATACTATTTTGTTCCAGGAACTCTATATTGGAAATATAAGTGGAAAGGGCCAGGACTTTTGACTGATTATGAACTTTTCTTTACTATATTTGCTTCTTTTAAAACGTTTACCAAGATTGATTTTTTTTTTTTAAATATTACTGGTGTTAGCTATTTGTGTGTTTCAATTTAAAATAGGATCTGGGCTAGGGTTATTGTATTTAGGGTACAAACAAGCTGACTGATTTCTATATGGTGGCAAAGAGATACAGAAAATGCACCTGGTTTTTTATTTGTTTTGGTTTTGGTTTTTTGCTGACACTTAGAGATTGGCCAGAGTTTTGCAGTTCAGATCTGGTAGACCTAATCTGGCTATTTGTTTACATATACTTTGGGAATAATTATGGATAGATTTTGTTGTGTCCGTTACTAATTGTTCTAGCTTTATTTGGTATAATGGGTTTATCAATATTAGCCAAATATTTTGTGTATTAAAAATGTATGCAATGTGAAGTGAAGCCTGTGACTGCAAAGAGTATGAACGTGGGAAGAAGCTATAAAATCCCAAATCCACACAGCTTTCTCAGCTGCATAGCTGAATGTGTATGTCCTACATATTTTTATATATGTTCCGCAGTGAATTCAAGTCAGCAATGTTTGTACATTTCAGTTTTCTTTGTAGTTAAATTTTCCCTTGTGTTTGTTGATGGTCTACAAGTTTTTTTTTTTCCTTTTGCTGTTATTGGCTTTGCTAACTTAAGCCACTTGGACTGTGTTCAAGTAGAGTTCCTTGAATCAGGCAGACATGTCTGGCATGGAGTGCTTTGTTCTCTGTAGCACATGCTGCTTGCATTACTCAGTGTTAATATTGAAGAATAGTTAGGTGTGAGTGAATGTCATTCTGAGTATTGAATTCCTGCTTCAGAATGTGGAAGAGAGAAGAGGCTGGAATAGACACGTGGACTTTATATGATTCTAAGTACACACAGTGGAGCAAAGAGATTAGTTTAGAAACCTACTGAACATGCAGCTATACCCAATCCTGTTTTGTCTGTCCTCATGCAGAGAATAAATATTAGCAGTCTATCTGGAGAAAAACAAGATTAATAGTAGATGTGTGGATGCCCGTCTTCTTTGTCTTGTGTAATTCATTCAGGCATGACTCAGCTGTGACTGAGGTGATTTGGGGACTGTCACCATTCTTCTCACCAAATGTATTATTCCATTCCTGCTTTCAGCTGTGTTGAATTCATTCAGGACATTCAGTACTTTAATTTCTTCATTCTTTTCTTAAAAACTGAAGGTGTGTGCTACATTGTGTTTCTGTGTATCTGTTTTTTTACTCTGTGCATTATTTTACTTGATTCCAAAAGGCCCCAGTTTGGCCCTTGGGGAGCAGTAGTTTATGAATAACTGCATTGCATGGGTGACTTTATGCATTTTTAGCATGCTGCCTAATTATAAATAATAGGTCTGATATAAGTGTGATTATGATTCTTTATTCTGCTTCTAAAGCATTAGCTGCTTTAACCTTGTCGAGGTAATTATGTCTCATTTAGGATTCTGATAATATTTATCTGGGAATTAAATTTCTGTGGTTTTGTCTATTATTATTTTTATTATTTGGAAAGGATACCTTAGCAAAACTGTTTTAAAATAATTCCCTGGTGTCTTTGTTACATTAACGTCTTAAGGGTTTGTGTAGAGACATTTTAAAGATATTCTTAAAGTTACAGGGGACATGGTAAAGTATTTGTAAAATAGGGGTTGATATATCAGCAGAGAGTTCCTCTGATAGAGGCCAACTCTTCCATCACCCTCTTTCTCATAAACACGTATACTGTGTTGCAGTATGCATTAGAACAACAGTGAACAGTCTTCAATATTAGTTCAAATTTTGGTTGTGTGTCAGAATTAGCAGTCCATTTTTCTGCAGATTGTAATTTATGAATTTTAAAATGCCTGATGTTGGAAAACCTAATAGAATTAATTCCACTCTACTTGTGAAAATAATCAAACAGGCAGTTCTGAAAAGTTCAGTAAAACTTTTTTAAAAAAAGGATGGAGCAAAAATATCATCCTTAAAATAAATAATGTACATTACTGTTTTATGGTGTTACTTGTATTTTTAAATAAATATTTTAGAATACATAATTTAAAGCAAGACAGAAAGATTATTTATTTGTTTGTTTGTTTATTTATTTATTTAGCTCCCCATCTCAGTACATGACTCTGCGGGGCTCACAACATTAAAACAAATAAAACATATACTTAAGTCACTATAAATCATTGAATTTTGTCAGCAAATGTCCAGATTTTTCCTGTTTTTTACTCCATCTTCAGTCCCTAACATCTCTGGTAGCTGACTACAATTTTGCTCTGACTTAATTATCTGCCCAGTTCCCTTGAGAAGTTCATAATCCTGGGAAAAGTATTAGGAAAGTGAGGACTTTCAGCACAGTAGGTTGACTTGATTACAACAGCAATGAATGCACCACTGAGAGACCTAAAAATCAGGTTGAAGACAGATCATCGTGGAGAAAGTCTGTGGGGTCAGTAAGAGTTGACAGTAAAACTCAAATGCCTAGGCAGGTAACAGCACCTATCTATCTTTGGTTGATTTTGAAAGATAAGTGGTGTTGGCTCTTGTATTTAGATGGGAAACTACCAGGACTACAGGTTGCATTGGAAAGTAAAAGAAAAAAAGGCTTGGAAGATGGCGGTGGCAAGCAGTTCTGTGCTGTTGCCAATAAAACTACATGGAACTTGACTCAAAGGAGATTTTCCTTTAACACTAAACTTATTTCTTTGTAGCTTCTAGGGACATAGCTTTATACTGAGCTGGATTATTGGTTAATCTAAACTTTGTATCTGAGACTGTCCAGGATTTTAAAAAAGCAAGAGCTTTTCTGACTGCTACCTACAGAAGTTGGGAATTTAATCTGGGAGCATTTGCTTTCAGAACATGTGTGACCCCTTCTCCAAAGTGATGAGAGTGCATTTGTCAGGAAGTTTGACATACCTCTAAATGGTCACTGACTTTTACATAGGGAAAATTTACTAATTTTGGACCTTTTCAAACTTTGAGGAACTGCAAGGGAAAAAAAATTACTAAGGAAATGGAGATGGAATTTCCTAGAGGAACTCTATTTTTTCTCCCCAATAAGTATCTTTTACTGTTCAGTAAATAGTTCGCATGACAGTGGGATGGGTGGAGTTAGTTGCCTGGGATAGTTTAACACTAATAAAACTCTGGGTTATGTAAATGAGTCAATTTTATTTATTTATTTTATTTAAAAGATTTATTTTAAACAACTCTGGGCAGCTCACAGCAACAGTAAAACCAATAATTATAAAACAACCATAAAACAATAAAATGATAAAACAAAAACACTGCACCTTAATTATCCCCTTAGGATGCCCCGCAGCAAGCTCCAGTTACCCTCATTCCATTCTATCTATCCTATCCTATCCTATCCTATCCTATCCTATCCTATCCTATCCTATCCTATCCTATCCTATCCTATCCCAGTGCCTCAGTAAAAAGCCAGGTCTTAATGGTCTTCCAAAAGACTAAAAGGGTGGGGGCCTGCCAAATTGCTGAGGGGAGGGCATTCCACAAGGTAGGAACACCTTCTCCTCAGGGGCAGCCATGGAAAAGGCATGCTTCTGAGGTCCCACTAGGTGGCAGGATTTCAGGGAAGGGACCTGGAGCATGCCTACCCTGTTTGATGTGGTGAGACAGGCAGATATTCTTAGGGAGAGGCGGTTCTGCAAATAACCAGTTCCCGTGTCATGTAGGGCTTTACAGGTGATAACCAGCACCTTGAATTGCATCCGAAAGGAAACTGAGGGCCAGTGCACCCAATTCTGTGCAGAGCACTGTATTCTGGACCAGTTGTAACTTCTGAGTGGTCTTCAAGGGCAGCCCCATGTAAAGCACATTGCAGTAATCCAACCGGGAAGTGACTAAGGCATGAGCTACTGTGAGCAAGTCTCCCAGTCCAGGAAAGGATGCAGTTGTTGCACAATACAGATCTATGCAAAGGCTTCCCCTAGCCACAGCTGCCACCTGCTCATCAAACAGGAGTCATGAGTCCAGGAGGACCCTCAAATTGTGCATCAGCTCAGTCCAGGGGAGTGCAACCCCATCTAGAATCAAAGATGACAAATCACCAGACCCTGGGGAGGCCAAAAACCCAGAGCCACTCCGTCTTGCCAGCTGGAGTCGGTTCATCCCCATCCAGACCCTTACAGCCTCCATGCACTTGGATAGCACTGGAACAGCATCACCTGCCTGGCCCAGGGTAGAGATGTATATCTGGGTATCATCAATGTACTGATTATACTGTACCCCATGCTGTCAGATAGCCTCACCCAGTGGTTTCATGTAGATGTTAGAAGGGGGGGAGAGACCCAAGCCCTGAGGCATTCCACACTGCAATGGCCTAAGGCTTGACCTCTTCTCACCCACCAACACTGACTGGAACCGGCCACAGAAAAAGGAGAACCACCGCAAAACAGTGCTTCCCACTCCCAACACTCAGAGCTGGTTCAGAAGGATACCATGGTTAATGATATTGAAAGTTGCACCGCCCCCATCCCAAGCCCTCAAAGGTCATCAGCAAGCATGACCAATACCATATAAGTGCTATACCCTGGCCTGAACCCAGACTGAAAAGGATCCAGATAATCCGCTTCATCCAGGGCCCTCTGAAGCTGCGTGCCAACCACCCTCTCAACAACCTTCCCCAAAAAGGGAAGGTTGGAGACTGAACAAAAGTTGACTGACCCAGCTGGGTCCGAGGATGGCCTCTTGAGAAGGGGATGCAAAGAGGCATTGACCACTGCATGAACACAGCCACATGCCGCCTTCTGGGAGGACTTAACCAACCAGGAGGGGCATGGGCCCAGGACACAGCCACGAGGACCCTCTCCACTTCCTCAAGATCAACTGGCTCAAGCTCCTTCCTGATAACGGGGCTCAGACGTGTCTCAGTCACTTCCAAAGGATCTGCCCAGCCAGAGTCCAACTTTGAGCAAAGTTGAGTGACTTTATCTGACACATGCTGAGAATAATCCTCACAGGAGGGATCTGGTCATCCGAAACAGGGCTGCTGGACAGCTATCTGCAGATGCAATAAGGGTGAAGTACATATGTTTTACCGCCTTTATCGCCACAGGGTAAGTCCTAATATAGGCTCTTACCTGTGCTTGGTTGGCTTCACTCTTTGTCTTCCTCCAGTGGCGCTGTAGGTCACTTATGTCTCTTATGTTGCTTCATCTCTCAGAGCTGCTTGGTAAACCAAGGTGCTCTACAAGATCTGCATGTACAGAGAGTCTGCACAGGTGCAATTTGGTCCAGCGCCCCTGTCACCTCATTTCAAGCAGCAATGAGCACATTGGCCATGAGCTTCAGGAAAAAAAACACAGGTTCCCTCTGAAACTGCACTCATCCTGCAGTGAGGGGCAGCTGCTGAGAACTCTAGGGCCAACAGGGAGTGGTCTGTCCATGTTGGGACTGATGTTAATATCCCCCAAATCCGGATCACGATACCACTTCCCCAAGGCAAACACCAGATCTAGTGTGTGGCCACCCCATGTGAATCGGGCCATAAATAAGTTGAACCAAGTCCATGGCTGCCATGGTGACCATGAACTCTTGTGCTACCTCAAACCTGGGCCCAGAGATGGCAGGTTGAAATCCCCTAGAACCTTAAGCCTGGGGAACTCCACTGCCAGCTCAGACACAGAGTCCTGGAGGGATGCAGCTACACTGCAGGTAGGAATGTAAGTGAGCAGCAATCCCCACTGATCCCTATGGACCAGCCTCACAAAGAGGGTCTCACATCCAGTGATTTCTGGGGCGGGGCCCCTGGAGGCCAACAGAGATTCATGCATTTTGCAGGTTAGAGAATTTGCATGACATCTATCTCCACCTTCCAGTAATTATGAATAGGGTTATTAATTCTACAGAAAGTTCTCAGGGCCCAGTGATAGTAATTATTTGATTTTAGTACTATCAATGTTGATGATTAAGTGACCTACTTTATTTGGATAAATATGGTACATCAGTACTGGGGAATAATATGTAATGTAATGGGGAAATTTGGGGGAGGCACAGTAACCCCTATGGAATGTTTTAGAAACTGCAAGAACCATTCTCACTCTCATGTTAGGCGATCTTGATCAACATTGGCACATTAAAGTGTCTCTTCAGTTGGAATTGCTCAGAGGAATATAACAATTTTAACCCATATGACCCAGGAGAAGTCCCTGCATGGAAGAATTTTAACCCTGTTTCCTCCCAACAAACCTGATGTTTACTTGATACTAATAGCAGTGGAGAAATAAGGATCAGTTCTTCACCCCTCAACTAATGACTGGTAGGGTAGAGTGGATAAGGGAGTGCTGCTTCCACAATTCAACTGGTTGGTTCACAAATGACTTAAAATATAGTGTAATTCAAAAGAGTTTTGTCCTGTTTTATAGCTGAGAAGCACTTACTAAGAAAGAAATATATTTTTATAAAACCAGTTAGTGAATGCATGCCGGGAAATTCTAAATCGAAGCAGAAGAATGTTTTGTTCAATTTTACTAGTACCATTTTCAGCAGGGAAAAATTAGAACAGAAATATGGATTGTTGTAACTTCAGACATATGCAGAGTATTATTCACCAACATAATTTTTTTAAGAGGAAAAACCTGAATGTGACGTTATTCAAGCAATTAGAAATTGAACAATTAATTGAACAAACAAAAAACCTAAACAGCAGCCACACAAAGAATCTTGATGGCAACTCTGAAGATGCTGTTTGTACTATGAAGGAAATTTTCTATTGATACTACTTTCTTAGGCAAATACTGTAGTGGGACAGAACTGAATCTGAAACACAGTGCAAACATTAAAATTAAATACCTCTTCCATGATTCTGATTTTCCTTGTGCTGTTTTACAATCGAGTTCACTAAAGGAGCAATCACATAGTTACTAATTGCATGAATAACTGTTTCTTTAGTTTGTTTATCTGAAAAATTATTTCAGTGACCAAGTGATTGGGTTAACGGAAACATTTAGTTTGGCTGTTATGAGTGTACTTCTTCAGTGTGAAAAAGAAAAACTCCCCTTGCTTATCTCTTTGGATAAACTTCAGAAGAATGTGGTATTATCAGTTCAAGAACTCTGGAGAAATTGGTTTTCTACATAGGACAATATCACCGTGCTTGCTGTTCATTCTGTTAATGAACTGTTCCGAAATAACTGTCATATAACTGAGTTCTTTGGAAGAAAAGCAGATGTAAATGAAATAAATAAGTATATAAAATAACTGACGCAAATTGGAAAACATATTTTGAAGAGCTTCTCAATTGTTTCAGTGTTAGCCATTTCTGAGAAGGTGACTGGTTTGAATGGAGGTGTGTGAAGGCACATGAAGATACATGTTTTTAATCACAATGAGTTGACATTCACATATTCTTCTCTTTGTTTTATTTAAGTAGCACTTTTTGGTGGTTTATTCATAATTATAAATATGTATATAGGTATGCATTTAAAAACTAAGAAACAGCTTTAATTTTATTGCATTGTAATCTATCCAATTGTATATATGAGTAATGATGAAAGAAACAGAAAAAGAGAGTTCTAAGAGTGATCGTGTACTTCAGTTTTCCTGAAGGGCACTGTTGGAATAGCAGCTATATCCTAAAAATGCTCAGCGTTATAAAATCTCTGGGAATATCACGCATGTCCTCCAGTCAGGAACTGTGTTAGGAATGATGTCCACATATTACCATTCAGTAAATTCAGAAGAATATTTGCAATGTCCAACCCTATACAACATGTAGAAAATTTGCTGAAGCACATAAGGTGCAACCTTTATTTTCAATTGAATGAAATGATGTTTACTTTTGGGCTGATATGTGTGGGAATGACTATAAGTGATCATGACTCACTACTACATGGCCTTGGGATGCATATGTCAGGTCACGTGTCCATTCATTGCAAAAGTAGTCTTCAAAGGAGAAGAAACTATATAAAGAGATAAGGCTGAACCCATTGTCTAGCAAATCCTCATACATTTCTAATATGTTTAATTAAAAATCAAATCAACCCAAAGATTCTGTATGTGATTCTTAATCAGTTTGAGGTCTCCAGGAGAATAATGTAATTATACCAATTATTTAGTTACAGTAATTAAAACTTTAATTAACATCACTTTCTAGCCTGTAGCTTCCCTAAACAGGACAGAGACTTGAGTGCTTCATCCCTAGTACCCTTAGAATCTGCCAAGACCACTTCTGCCTTTTTGATACTGGAGTCAAAGGAACTGTTTGTTTTTCAGTTGCTTTTATCCCCTTCCCTTGTGTTTGTTTTAAAATCACAAGACTGCTTGGAGAAATTATGTAAATACCCCTTTTGAAACCTTTGCATGGCAACTGTATTTTGGACAGATTCATGTCTGATTCCTTTATTGAAATGTTGGATTGGTAGGAGTTGCTTTATATAACCAGAGCACTTATTTCAAAGATGTTCTGTTTCAGGCAAGATTACAGATTTAACAAGTTTAATGGAGGAATCTTATTTCAGAGCTCTCTCGGTTGCACAGTGTTCTATAACAGACTCAGTACAGGTAGTCCCTGGGTTAAGAACACCTGGGTTACAGATGACCTGGAGCCTATTGTAGCAAAATTTGAATTAAATACACAGTGGTTTGAGTTAATTATACAATACTACTTATACAATATTATGCGCTAATACTGTTTCAGGCTTACATGCAAATTTGACTTAAGGACAGACCTTGGAAATGAAACTCATTCTTAAACTGGGGACTACCTGTACTGAGTCTTTAGTACCTGTAGTGCCAAAGCATGTATTTTGAAATGTTCTGTCATTTCATTGTCTTTGTGCTGTCCTGTATAATCCAGAATATAAATGTATTTGTATCGTTAGAAGTCTAAATCTGTCACACAAGTGTTTAGAAACATACCATTAATGGTTAACATTTTGTTAAAGGTATACATTAAAATATGTTTAGGAAGCAGTCATCTTTAGGAACTGACTTCAGTTTGGGAATTTAAGAACTGGAAATAGAAACTTGAAGATATCAGTAACAATCTGGGTACAGCTTCCAATGACAGACTTTTAAGTTTTTAATCATTTGCCTTGATCAAAATGCTTAACCTGGGGTGGCATCCATTTTTTAAAGCTTTTTCACAGAGGGAAGATAATTGTCCAAATGCCCTCATTTTTACTACCCCTCTTTTTCTTTTGTGCTATGCAATTTAATGGCAACAGCAGCTGAAACCTAGAATAGGCATCATAAAACAAACTGCCTATCAGAATGGTTTATATAATCTGAATCCAGAATAATCCATTAGATTTGGTGACATCAAAATTATAACCGTTGCTCACATAACTGTTAATTATGTAGTCTGAGGCAAGGAGAGAAATGGCCATTTAAAAGTATTATTCCAAATGCATTTACTTACTTGTTCCTGTCTAAAATTTGGCCTAAAGGTGTTCAGTATAAATGTAAATTAAAAGATTTCATTCTTGGCTAGCTCACTCTTTCTCTTAGAGCTTCAGCAGAGGTTTCAGAAAAGGAGGGGAAGGGCAAGTTTCACTGACATAAATGCTTTGTTGCTTCCACCTCCTCAACTAATTTATTGATAAAACTGTGGGATGTACATTAGAAGATGGAAAGAAGGGGGGAAAAACAAGGCTTTATATATGGGTGTGAGTGTGTGCAGAAAAGGGTTGGGAACTTAGCCTGATTAAAATCCTGCCTGAAGCATGTGTTCAGAAGTAATTTGCTTTTGCATACTAAATGTATGTAATTTTGCAGACTGTAATTGTTTAGAGGTGAGGGGAAAGCAGTTTGCCTATATCCAAATACACTTTTCTTCCATATTCAGGAATTGGCCAAGATTTTGAAAACAGACTGCTGGGCTTCCTTGCTGAAATCTTGGTACAAATTGTCAGGGGAAGGGATAAGAACAGGGAATTTTTGTGGGTGGAAAATAGCCTGTTTTAATATTTGCTGGATAGAAGAAGGAAATTGAGAAATGGATTGTGTGGAAGGAAACAGAATTATACGTTGTTGTATAATTGTAGTTTGCTAGCAGTGGAGGTTGATTTATTACTTATTTTCTAAAAAAAAAATGCTCTGGGAATTTATCTGTGTGAGAAACATGCTGGCACTCTGTAAACCTTGTCTTTCAATTCTAAGTATGTGGGGAAGAAGTAAAGTGCAATTGTTTAGTGGTGAGAGGAAGGATGAGAGGAAAGCACTAATCTAATTTTTCTGCTTAAGAATTTCAGCCATTATGTTCAAATTAGCCTATTACAAAAAGTTCAAGAAAGTTCATAGTAAATATGTTTATTGACAGATGGATATTGTTTATTTTAAACTGAAATAATAATTTTCAGGATAAGATAAAAACCTTTTTTTAACCATTGTACAATCAAAACATTTTTTTTTTTCATTTTTCTTCTGTCATTTTTACTGGTGTAGGTGTGTGTTTAAAATTGGGCATTAATGCATTGATTGATACCGAAATAGTGATTTATTATTGTGCCACAATCCTCTTCAGCTGTAAGATGAGATTGCATTTATTCATTTATGGATTGTGCTCTGCCTTTCCGCTAATAAGTAGAGTTCAAAGTGGGTAACAATAATTTTGTTTAAAAAAGCCAATTTAAAATTTAGTTAAAAATGCTGTTAGAATATCAATTGAACTGCTATTAGAGCAAACATTACATACCTAACAAATCTTCTACACCAAAAGTTTGCTGGAATGAAAATGATTTTGCCTGCTTGTAGGTGAAAAGCAGAGGAAAAGTGAATTTGGTCTTGCTTGGCAGGGAGTTACTAAGCCTAGGAGTAGGCACTGAGAAGGTCTCTTTCCCCCCACTAATTGTGGCTTTGATGGTGGCAGGATTGAGGGAATATGTAAAAAATGGGTAAGTTCCTAATGGAAAAGACAGACTTTCTCTCACTCCAAGGCATACAATTTTATGGGTGAGAAGCAGCCCTTTGAATTTTCCGAGAAACAGCCCAGAATTAGTGGAGCTGCTTTAAATAAGGTGGGTGGATGGATCTTATAACTGGCCGGAGTCAACAGTATTTTGCATGAAATTAAGCTTCTTAATGCTTTTCAAAGGCAGACCAGTGTAGAATACTTTATATCATTTGCAAACTAATGTCCTATGAATTATACACGTTTGCTAATGTCTGACAAATGATATAGATACTTGAGTTTTATATTTCTGTCATGTTAGGTACTGCCACTATTTTGTTAACTCAGGTAATTTGCATGCTCTTTTCATTTGTACATTCTACTTGTAACAGATCTGAATCTGGATTGTATTGTCCCCCCCCCCCCCCGTCCCCTTCTATCAAGCTTATGCTTGACTGCCATATCCTTCAGGAGAATATGTACAGGAATGTCTTTTATCTTCATCCATGGAATTTTGAAGAAAAATTGACTATTTCATGCATACAAAAAGGAGCCATGTTTTTAATGAAGTTTTTCAAATGTTAAATTACATGCTAATCTTCTAGGATTACACTGATTTTTTGGGGGGGCTGTTTGTTTTCTGTTAGGGATAAAAGTAAGTTTAACATACTACTTTTTAAAAAAAAGGAACGTGGCTTTTCAGCCCTCTTGAATAGTAGAACAGAACTGGTAATTCAGAAATAGAAAAGAAAAAATTCTGAGACCTGATTAGGGCTATGTGGCATATGGTGCTTTGTGGAATGGAGCTCAGGCATGGAGCCTGCCAGCCCCCCCCCCCCATTCTGTCTCCATAGCCATAACTTTAAGGCAGATTTTTTTTGGGGGGGGGTTAAATAAGCCATAATGGGTGCTTGATTTGTACATAATGAACCCCTAATAGGCCAGTCATATATCAGCAGCCTGTAATAAGGAAGGTGCCCCCAGAGTTGAAGTAGCCCCTCCCTTCTGAGGTACCTTGTGCCTGGGATGAAGAGTGCCTGGAAGATGCTCCCTTTGCTGCTGCCACACACACACCCCTTTGCTACCGCTAGTTTCTCCCTTCCCCACCTGCCCTCTGGGGAACCTGGGGAGGACTGAGGGGAAATCATCACCCCACCTGGGTCTGGCTAAACGGCAGGGAGGGAAACCAAGCCAAACTTGAGGCATTGGTGGCTCAGCCAAGCTGAGGAGGGTGCTGTAAGGCCTCCCGTCAACTCCAGGATTAAGTGAAAAACCAACTTCATTAAAGGTGCCCGAAGAAGATAAGGTTCCACACACACAAGCCATAGTTAAAAAGAGGTAAAATATAAAACAAACAAACAAAACCCTAACGCAATTCTAGCTACAGCCAAACCACTCAGTTTCCAGCCTTGCCTGAGGTAACGCCTCTCCTCTGGGACTCCAGCCAACTCTCTCAAAGCCACCCAAAACCCTTCCTGCCAAAACCTGACCGACCCCCCCCCTTCCTTTATTGGCTCTCAGGGGTCAGGTGACTCCCTCTGGGCACCGAAGGCTGGCTTGTGATTTAAAGGGCTGGCTACACAGTCAGACTATATAATGGAATAGCACCTGGTTCAACCCTTCATTTCAGGCCAGGGACTGTAACCAGATTTTGTGCGGCCCAAAGTGTTGCTCTGGGAGTTCTGTTCTTTTCTCACCTGGCTCTCCCTCTGTATTTCTTTATGTTGTTGAACTCCTGTTTTTCACACTCATTCTCCTCATGAGGGTCCCTTTTGTTCAGACATGACCTGAACTGGCTCTCCTCTTCTCACCTGCTCTCATCATGCAGGGCCACTGCCATTGCTTGACCACGACAACCTCCATGTCTCCTAGTGGGCAGAGATGAACGGAGGACGAAGCCAACCCCCAGACTGGGAGTGAACATGGAAACAGGCATCTGGAACTTACTATAGAGAATAAAGTCATACTGAACCTGAATAACTATTCTGTCTGAATAGAGCCATGCATCTTCACTTACAGATCTCAAGAGTCTGCTAGAAGCAAAAAACCAAAGTTCTTGTCCTGACTGGCAAGACCACTCACAGTTGAAGCCTCACACACTTCAGTTGATTTTGCTTAATGTGTTCACAGAATATTATTAAAGAATTTCACACTTAGGAAAGAGGCTAAAAATAATTGACTATTTTAACATAGGGATTCAGTTCAATTCAACGTATTCAATTTAGGCACCACCCAACTCCAAACTGACTCTGGGCAGCTCATGATCAAACAGAACAAGATTAAAAAAAAATACAATAAAGGTAAAAAGAGAACAAGATGGTGAATCTGGCCAACAGCACCTCCACACACAACATATACACCCCCCACACCCAAAATCACTTCAGCCCAAGGCCTGGGAGAACAGCCAGGTATTCAAGGATACCAGAATGCTAACAAGGTATATTGAAGATAAGATTAGTCTTAGGAAATAAATGAATCTATGACAGAGAAGTTTAAGCAGATGCAAAGTATATACAGGTAGTCCTCACTTAGTGGCCACTCATTCAGCGACTGCTCAAAGTTATGACAGTGCTGAATGAGGGGTCTTAAGACTGTTCCTTGTACTTGCAGCTGTCACAACATCCCTGCAATCATATGATTGAAATCTGGGTGCTGGACGACTGACTTGCAATTATGACATCACAGCATCCTATGGTCACCTGATTGCCATTTGCGACCTTCACTGCCGGCTTCTGACAAGCAGTCAATGGGGAAGCAGTCAGGAGGTCATATATGGCAATCACATGATCGTGGGACGCTGCAAACACATGGGGTTCGCTTAATGACAGCAACTGGAACTGCTGCAACTTCCATCGTAAATTGGCACAATCATGTGATGTTGTGCTTTATGACTGTGTTGCTTAGCGATGGAGTTGCTGGCACCAATTACATTTGTTAAGCAAGGACTACCTGTAATTCAAGAAACTATCCCATTTCATGGAAGGTAAGCACTGGTGCACAAAAACCTTTTAAACATTCAGAACACGGATTGCGTGTAAATACAGTGCAGGCAGCTCAAGGAAGTGGGCCAAAGTTAATTAGCAAATGAAGCAAATTGCCAAATAAATATCAGGTGAATAAAAAAGCTTAACCCTATGTATAGAAAGTTATTCTGATAATCCATGCATTATAGATGGATAAGAGTAACCAAAGGCAATTAGATTTATTGCTGAAAATCTTGTCTAATTTCAAGTAAATTTAGATGAACATGTATGTATCAGAAAATTACACATATAAATGGGAAATGTTCTAGATTATAATAAGTACTCTCCTTCTGTCTCCTGTAGCCAGATGATTAAATTCTCCTTTATCGACATACATTCCTCCTGAATTCTTTTATATTCTTTTTTAATATCATAGTGACTCCTAGATAAAAATTTTGATCGTCTTGGCTAGGAGTTTGGCAGATAAATAAAGGAAGGCCTAATTTTAAAATAAGTGGATTGGTTGGGTATGGAAGCTCAAAGACTTTATATAATTTTGCCATGGAAGACAGTATAAATCCTTACCCATCTTTTCATTTTTTAAAAAAAATGTAAGTGATTTCATAATTCACTATTACTGATGTACCATGTAGTATTTAGATAACTCAGAGTAGTTTTTCATTTTCCTTCATTTAATTGAATGTGGTTTGTCAATTGTGAGAGAAAAAAATCCAGGCAGACAATAAAGCAGCAGTGAGATGCTTGTTCCCTGTAAAAAGATCAAATGTATCCACTGACTCGCTAAGGCTCAATCTTGCCAGCCAAGTAAGGGCTTTCTTTCTCCCTAGGCAATCTTGAGCAGGCAGTGGATTTAGTCCACATTATGTATATTTGTGCTGTGATGTACTATGTGGCAAATTGCTTACCAGTTGTACATACAGTAGTAGAAATAATGGATTTTACACTCACGTGGCATGTTCCAAGTTACTTAAAGAATACTGGCACAAGCTGGGACGAGATTCCAAACAGCTAGATAGTTTGGAGAGCTTTAAAGTCAGGAAGAATGTGCCAAATTGCAGAGCAATATTTTGTTTAAGAATCCGGTGGCTAATTGTGGCAACTAAGCAGGATTCAGTGCATGACTCTGGAGTCTTATGAAGAGCGATAATCATCTCTTCCATTGTAGGTGTGTTCTGACTGTGCAGTGTTGTAGATTTACAGTGCAGGGGTAGAAAAGCACTGCAGAAAGATAGGACCGTTCCAAGGTCTACTCATTCTTTATCCCCATATCTGGAACTATTCCCTCTACCACTAAAGGCCATCTGCATGTCCAACTCTCATTTGGCATTAAGATTCTGCTTCTGTACAGTTTTCAAACATTAATGTGATTTGATGATTAATTAAGGGTTAACAAGTTAACGATTGTTAAGAGGCCATCAGGCCAATATGATGATTATTAAAATGCTTTAATATTTTTTCCCTAGCTATGTTGCTTGAGTGGTGTTTATGAAGAGGGTGATAAATTGAAAGGGGCTCTAATTTCATTCTGTTCTACTTGCTACAGCCTTCTGTTCAGTAATTAACATTAGAGGTTTTCTCAGCATAAACACTTCCCTGCAGGATTTTCTGCTTTAACTGACCTTCTAAAATCTAGAAATAGTGTATGCTGTGGATATTCTGCATTACTTGCAGAAGTTGGCAGCAAAGATTTAATCAAAGGTAAAATTAACCATGGGACTAGTTCCTTTATCAGATGGTTAATAACTGTGAAATTTCTTTCCTCTGGAAGGTTGAAAAGCTCTGAGTATCTTGCTAAATTTTAATAACTGAAGTTGAGCCTGAAAAAGCTTTTAAAATTAGTTTTCACTCTTTTATTCTGTTTCTGATAAAAAAGTTCAAAACTGTATCCCTTTGTACATTTACTCAAGAATAAGTCCACTGAATTTAAAGGGACCTGTTTCTGAGCAAATGTTCATACAATTGAACTGCATACCTGTTTTATCATAGCCTAATGATAATGGTTGAAAACACACTGAAAATCTAAACACAGAAATTAAGACCTGAATAAAATTCAGGGATGCATCCATCTTGCCCTACTTGACTTCTTGGTGGCTTTCAATACCATCAACTATGGTATCCTTCTGGATTGGCTCAGAGGATTGGGGGTGGGTGGCATGGTGTTGTTGCTTCCTTTCTTCAGGGTCGATTCCAGTTGGTAGTGATTGGGGAGGAGGGGTCCCACCCTTGGCCCCTGCTATATGGGATGCCACAGGGTTCGGTGCTCTCCTCTCTCCTATTCAACATCTACATGAGGCCACTGGATGAGCTCATCTGTTGCCATGGGGTGGGGTATCATCAGTACGCTGATGATATCCAACTATATATCTCTGCCCCTCATGAATTAAGCAATGCCATGAATGTCTTATCCCAGTGCCTGGAGGCTGTGTGGTTCTGGATGGGGGACAACAGGCTTCAGCTGAACACTAGCAAGACTGGGTGGCTGTGGGTTCTGGGGCCTTCTGGTGCTAGAGTTATGCCATCTATGGTACTGAATGGGGTGGCACTGCCCCAGACAGACCTGGTGCGCAAACTGGGAGTCGTCCTAGACTCACGACTCCTGCTTGAAGAGCAGGTGGCAGCTGTGGCCAGGAAGGCCTTTGCACAGCTTTGTGTTGTGTGCCAGTTGTGCCCATTCCAGGATTGGGAGGCTCTGCTTACAGTCACTCATGCCCTAGTCACCTCCAGATTGGACTACCGTAATGTGCTCTACATGGGGTTGCTCTTTAGGTGTATTCGGAAGCTTCAACTGGTTCAGCATGCAGTGGCATGGGCAGTTACATGCGCTCCCAGAACATCAAATGCCACACCTCTGCTCCGCAAGCTGTATTGGTTGCCAGTTTGCTTCTGGGTCCAATTCAAGGTGCTGGTTCTAACCTTTAAAGCCCTTCATGGCATGGGACCGGGTTATTTGAGGGTCTGCCTCTCCTCGATTACATCAGCCTGCCCATTGGATCTGGCAGAGAAGGCATGCTGCAGTTACCGTCTGCCAGGGACTTACATTTGGTGGGTCCCGGGAAGCAGGCCTTCTCTGCCATGGTGCCTGCCTTCTGCAACATTCTCCCCCGCCCAAGGTTAGGCTGGCTCCATCCCTCTTGATGTTCCATAAGTCCCTCAAGACCTAGTTATGTCACCAGGCCTGGGGATCCCAGGGAACCAGAGACAGATTTAGATGGCTCCATTACTGAGTTGGATATACTCTCTCTCCAGGCCTGAGGTTTGTATATTTTAACTTTACCTTTAATAATATTTAATTTTTAACACTGCTTTTTTATGTATTTATATGATTGTTTTTAAATATGTGTTGTTTTATTGGATTATTGTATGCTGCCCAGAGTCACCTTTGGTGAGATGGGTGGCCATATAAATTTGACTGATTGATGGATGGATGGATTGATAGATAGATAGCTAAAATTGATATCGTGAACTGAATAATAAATCAGTTTGTTTTGGGACAGTGCACCACAGTTTATTTTAGACTTAGTGGTTATAACAGTGACTTACTGTGATATGGTCGTGGAGATTCATGTTTTATATAGGGTTACCTAAGTTATACTGAGGGAGAGGTGGTAATTTATCTAATGCTTGAACCTCTAACAACCCACAGCAGTGTAAGACCAGAGCATCTTCAAAAGGGAAACAAAACAGGAATTGGCCAAGTAAATTGTGATTACTTTGCTTTTCTTTTAAGACTGATTCTGGCTTGTTTCTAGTTTTCAACAAATTGGAACAAATATGGCTTACTGTGGTTATGTGAATGCAGACTTAGTGAATTCCTTATGTGCCCACTGTTTTAAATTTAGGATTGTTCTTCTTTATATTCATCAATTAACTTTTTTTACTTACTGGCCTAAGTTTTCAGGTACACTGTATTTTGTGTATAGTTTTATTGCCTTGCACTATTAATAATAAGCACTTTCAGTTTGTCGGAAAACATACTACATATGTTTTTAATTTCACAAGTTCAGACAATTCCACTTTAATCCTCCTCTGTTCTTAACAAGTAAAATATGAGAATTTCATTACAGAAAAGGAATACATAGTAATGATAATGGCATTATTTACTTTTAATATACAAGTAACAGAAAGGGGGACTTGCTAAACTGTGATATAGCTCTAAAGAATCCTAACTATAGAGATGTAGAGTGTGTATATATAAATGTATGTAAATACCTCTCTCAGTCTTCCTCAACTTGGAGTCCTCCAGAAATAGGTGGGACTATAACTCCCAACACATCTGGGAAGGGAGCAGATTATGGGAAGACTTATCTATACCTTTCTGCTTATTTACTCACACTAACATAAGGATTCTTTGTAAGAACAGGAGTAGTATCCTACTGGATCAGACCCCTGGCCCATCTAATCCAGCATTCTGTTCTCACAGCGTCAGTCAACTGCACAGGGAAGCCCACTAATCTCCCAGTAGATGGCTTTTAGAGGCAGTCACACTGTCATCAAGGCTAGTAGCTATTAATTCCCATGACTTCCATGAATTGGTCCAACTTCCACGAATTTCTGTGTCCATCAGTCCAAGCTTGGCATCATCTGTTTGTCTCTCCATGAACCATGGGGATCTATGAACCATGGGGCTCAAGACCTTCGTATCTTCAGCCATTTAACTTCAGAAGTTACTTGTTTCAGGTGCTTCTCCAGAAGAAATACAGTGAAATATATTTGCTGGGTTTTTTTTCTCCCTGTAATTATGGAGCAACCAGCTCTCTATTGATGGGAGGTCACACTTTCTGATTCCTAGGATTCCCCTCCTTTCCTGAAGCAAAGGTGCTATGAAGCCTTGCTTCCATTCATTGCTTTCTGGCTGGTCTAAAGACCAGCCCATCACATGATTGATTGGCTTATTCCCCATTTCCCTGCTTTTTAGGAAAAGTAAATATAGTAAATAAACAAAAAAGGGTGTGTATCAGGTAGCTGTCATTTTTAGCTGTCCCCATTGGCCATCTGGAAAGAGTGCTGGCTGCTTCAAGCAGGAGAAGGTAAGAACACTCACAGAGCCCCATGTAAGTGCTCCTAATGGATTGTGTGGAAAACTCATAGCTATATAGAATGGGCCTAAATTATGTTCTCTGTTATGAAGTTTCCAGTGGGAATTATGTAAAATAATTGGTAATATTCCCATTGTTCCTGAGCTAAGAAAAGCAGCTAGGCAGAACTCATAAGCTATCCTTTGTTGGCACTATCATCTATATCAGGCATGGTCTGAAAAGTAAGCTGGCAAGGTTCCTGTCTATTTCTGAACTCCCAGTCTGATTTCAGTTGAATATTTATTTATTGGCTTGTTTGTGTCAATTGCATTGGACCCTACCACATTCCCTAATTCTTGGTCAGAAAGATGAAACAGTTGACTATTCCCAATAAATAGGAACATGTGCAAAGTGCTCATCTTACTTCTTTCTTAGATGCCTATGATGTCACATTGGAGAAGGAGTTAGATATTCTCAAGGCTCTGGAAAGGAAGATGTTCCCACTGAGGATAGTTCTATGAGTATGATCTCAGAATCCCTGATAAGAGAATGTCAGAAATATTTCTACTGGGGAGACTATACTACTAAAATAATCCCATATGCCTTGAAAGCATTTAATGCTCATCCATTTTACAGATGAGGAATTGAGGCTGAATTGCCCAAAGCTACACATACTGCGGTGCCATAATATGGCTTGTTTTTTAAAATTAGCATTATGGATGAACCAGGGTTTATTAATATACCATGGTTTAAAAATTCCTGGCATAACATATTTACAATAGGCCAGTAATGTGTTCATGAGAGAAATTCTTCATAAGACTTTCTTTAACATCTTACCCAATCGTATTTCTAGAGGAATGGGGAATATCAGGTTTTTACAGGTTTGTGTGTACATGCATGGAAGCAAATAATTAAAGGCAGCATATTCTCTTGAACAACTTGTTAGGAACCTTAGATTTTAGCAGTATGGAACCTGCAACAATTTAAATGCTTGTGTCATCATGTCTAGGCCATAACTCGCACAAGTTATATTGGTTGTGACATTACCATGTTGCTAATCTGTGTGATTTTTATCAGCTATAGATGGCTTCTTGTGGAAGAACCAGAGTGAGCAAGATTTAAATGCCACTAGGACATTATTTTATTATGTGAAACTGTTTTCTCATATCAGAAAGCCATTGGTGTTCCTTTGGGATTAACAAAGCTGGCTTCTGTTTCCCTTCCTATTCTTGAGCCCTGAGTAGCTAATGTGCTGCGGAAGTGACATAAGTTCATTCCTAAGAACGCTAAATTCTGTAGATAAATGTGTCTGAATTCCTTTACTCAGTCAGTCCTTGTAAACCCTTGTGATCATAGTTGAAGTCCAAATTGAGTCCCTTTGGGTTCCTTGTGGTATCCTGACTCTGTGAAAAAAGGTAAAGGCAGCACATTGATTTCCTTGTCAGTTCCCCAGTTCACTCTCCCTCGGTTGACTCAATGGAGAGCCGTGTTGATTGGAAAATAATTGCAATAATAATAGAGATATTTGCTCCTGTGTAACTAGGCAATACAAACTGGGCACAAAGCCAGAAAAAAATTGAAGGGCAAGTCATTGAAATCAATGGCTCAAGACTCGCAGGAGCAGCTGTCAGCTTGCAGAGGAAGCAATGAGGGCAATAGTATGAACAAAGAAGATGAAGTTGCTGCTGTGAAGTGAGGGGACCATGAATGGGTAGCATGGAAAGCATTGAGCTTTCATTAAGAGGGGCTTAGGCTAACCAATAACGACTATACCTCAACCCTTTCCATATAGAAGTAATACTGAGTTATCTTACAGAAATAATGTAATAATTATAGGATTAATGTATAATGTAGGTGAAACTCATTGATAGTTATTATTATATACTTGAATTATATGGAGAAATGCTTCAAATAGTTTTCTAATTAGTAAAACTGCTTTTGTTTCCAGCTTATTCTGGAATGGATCTAATTGTTGTTGTGAAATAGTAGCCTCAAAGCACTTACCCACTTTTCAAGGCATTCCACTGGTCTACAAGTTTTAATTCCCATATGGAGGCCATTTGAAACAATCTCAATACTTGGATAGGCAGAACATGTTCTAGAGCTTTTTGGTATGTGGATTGCCTGAATCCTATGGAGAACTTGCAACTCAGAGTCATGATCGGAATGACAGAATCTCTGTACCTTGCGAGCAACTACGTATGGTATTATGAAGCAGTCATCATGTGGGAGTTGCACTGATTGAACTGTGTTGTAGTATGTCCATAGGGCAAAGAGGTAATCTCTCCACACAAGTCCAGTGAAATTCCCTATCAGACTTGCCATAAGAATTTTCCCAGTTTAGGTGGTATTCATTTATGGAAAGAACTATTTAGTTCACTTTTTTTTTTGTTTAAGAGCTTTATGTCCTGCCCCTTAAATAAATTTCTGGTGGTTTATAGTACAAAATCAAAGCTTCAGTTAAAACTAAGGTTAGCAAGAAAGTAGGGAAGACCGTTATCTTCCGTCACAAGAATATTTCAGCAATAATATATACATGAAGTCATGAAATAGTTCATGTCCTCATACATATAAAAAAGAGCCTAAAGGTGACAACTTCCCCTTCTCCTGCTCTTGTTCCTGCTGCTGCTCCTCCCTTTTTTAAAAAGAAGATGACTGGTAGGTTTACCATTTAAGTAGTGTGAGAGAGATGGATTTTAATAGGGTCTATATGTCAGAAAATGGGATGTTTGTGATGGTAAAAACCAAGTATATTTATCATAAAATCCTGATCATCTACAATATGATGGTTGATGAGTAGACAAACCTGGGATGTATTACTGAAATCTGGTTGGGCAAGGATGGTGAAGTTGCCCTTTTGGAAATGTGTTGTTTTCAGTTTCAGGTCCTTCAACCTCAATGCTAAGGCCAAGGAGGAGGGATCTTGTTGATCTGCAAATACACCTTTCCTTGACTAGAGATTCTGTTTTTGAGGTAGTGGGGTATAAATGCCTATATGTTAAATTGGGCCATACAGACAAGTTAGGGATCCTGCTGGTGTACTGGCTGTCCAGCTGTCTAGTAGGGTCCCTGCCCAAGCTGCTGGATCTAGTCCTGGGGTTGGTGTTGGAGTCTCCATGCCTGTAGGTATTGGGCAACTTCATCTCATGTCCTGGGGGTTAGGTCTGGAAGAGCTTGGGATCTCATGGCCTCCATGGGGACCATAAGCTTGTCCTAGGTGATTTTGGGCCCAATACATATAGATGGCTATGATGGACCTCATTTTTGTCTTGGAACAATTATGTGGTGATCTGGTTATGTTGGGAATAACATCTAGCTCTTTGTCATGGTCAGATAACTTTCTGGCCCAGATGGGATTGACTGCCACTTTGGGCCTCTGTGGGGTGATTGGGTTGATTGATTGATAAGACTTATAGGGCTGCCCATCTTTAAAACACAAATCTGGGCAGCTCACAGCAATAATAAAAGCCAAAGACAATAAAACCAAAAAATTCCAGGTGCCTGACCCACAATCCCCAATCCATCAAACAGTGCAAACCTCAGGCTGTAACCTCATCCAACCCCGTGCCGGGGTGGGGGGTAATCAACCCTTTATGGTTTTCCAGAAGTCTAAAAGGATGGAAGTCTGATGGATCCTGGGGGAAAGTGTGTTCCACAGGGCAGGGGCTGGTATGGAAAAGGCATACTTCCTGGGTTCCACTAGATAGCAACATTTAAAGAATACGATCTGGAGTGTGCCCACCCTATCTAGCCTAGTGGAGTGGGCAGTGACAGTCCTGGAAATAACCTGGTCCCATGCCATGTAGGGCTTTAAAGGTGATAACGAGCACCTTGAATTGATTCAGATGGTCCACCCCAGGAACCTCATGGATCCAGCTGGATTCCAGGAGGCACTAGAAGACATTCACAATGATGTGGTAAGCAGCGATTACTCTGAAGCAACCTCTTTCTCTGCATGCTGATCCCAGCTGGCTCCTTGTTTTACCAAAGAACTCAAAGAGATAAAAAAGCAGAAGCTACATCTGGAGTGCCAGTGGAGAAAGCTTGACTTCTGCCGCCTGTGTTCCAGACCCAGACCCCTCCTGGCTCCTTTGGGGAACAGGTGAAGGCATAGTTGGCTGGATCCAGGAGATCATCAACACCTCTTTGTGAGGGGGGTAATGCCAGCAACCTTGAAATAACCTATGATCTGCCCTCTCCTAATGAAGCCCTCCCTTGATTCACCCAAATCTGACAACTACTGTCCAGTCTCAAACCTTCTTTTGGGGGGAAAAGTTGTTGAGAGAATGATAAGAATCCAGCTACAAAGTACCCTGGAAGAAACAGATTATCTGTACCACTTTCAAACAGGATTCAGGCCTGCACCTGGGCCAGGGCCAGAAACAGCATTGATTACACTGTTTGTTGGGACCTAATGTACCACTTTTGGACCCATTAGCCTTCTCACCAGCTTTCAATATAATAATCATTGTATCCTTCTAGACTACCTGCAGGGGT
Organism: Liasis olivaceus; assembly: GCA_030867105.1. Lineage (NCBI taxonomy): Eukaryota > Metazoa > Chordata > Lepidosauria > Squamata > Pythonidae > Liasis > Liasis olivaceus. Next base: position 43,322,347 of record CM061348.1, on the reverse strand, counting down.
TGCAAGTGGAAGACACTGTTTTACAGTGGTTCTGTTCCTACCTGAACAAGTGGTTCCATTTGATGGTGAACGGGCAGGAGAGGTTGACTCTGTGGCCCGTAATATGTGGCATGCCTCAGGAGTCAGCCTTTCTTCTCCTGTTGTTTAATATCTACAAGAAACTACTGGGAGAGGTCATCCATTAATTCAAGTTGGGTTAACATCAGAACAGTAATATTACTGTCCCAGTGTCCCATTAGCCTTATCCCAGCGTCTGGAGATTGTAGTAGTCTGGATCAAATGAAACAGGTTGAAATTGAGCCTGTTGCTCAATTTCAGAGTAACTATTACTCTGACAGAGCAAGACAGAGTTACTATTAGGCCACTGAGATTCTCAGTCATTTTTAGTCTCTTAATAGAGGGGGCAGGTGCATGACAAGAAGGTCTTTCTGAACTCATGGCTAATGCTGAATGGGCAGGTGGAGGCCATTGCCAGGAAAGGTTTGACCCAGCTTTGGTTGGTGGTGAGTTGCGGCCTTATCTGAATTGCAAGGATCTTAGAACAGTGACTCATGCCCTCATTGCTTTAATTGACAAGTGACTCCTTCAGTGTGCCTTTGGGGCTGTATTTGAAGATCATCTAGAAACTGCAATTGATGCAAAATGCAGCAGCTGGTTACTAGGTGTTATCTGCCAAGAGTGTATTACACAATGCTTTGGGCTGTACGTTGGTTACCAGTAGGTTTCTAGGTGCAGTTTGAAATGCTACTTTTGATTACAAAGCCCTGTATGGCTTGATGCCTAGGTATCTGCAGAACTGTGTTGGCCAGTTCAGTATGTTCTTTCCATGAGAAGCTTTCATTTATACCCCAGTTATGTGACGTAAGAGGAATGGAACTTAGGAGGTACTTTTTTTCAGTCCCTGCTCCTGTTTGGGGAACAACCTCCCCTTAGAATTAAGGCTTGTTCTATCTCTTCCAGTGTTCTGGAACCTACTTAAGACAGAACCCTTCTGAAGAGTGTTTGGTGAATAATTTACCACCATCTTTATTTTATTTGACTTTGAATCTATTCATATTAACTGTTTTGGTTTGGTTTTATTATGATTTTATTTACTTCCCACCATCAGTATTATTGCATTTTTATTAGTTATTGGTTGTTTTTAATTTTACTTATTCTCCCTGGGGTGTTTTAACTGTTTGGATGTTTTCTGTCAGCTGTTTTGTACACTGCCATGAGTCTGCACTGGTTTGGCAGCAACTAAGCAGAAAAAATAAATAACAAAATAAAAGTCTGTGAGTAGTCCAGATTAATTCCTTCCTATGTTTGCATTTGATATCATATACAGTATACTCTTAATCCTGATTTTTTTCTAACTACACATTGTTTACATCCCACAGCGAATGGTGTCATGATTGAAGATAGAATGACATTTGTCCTTTATAAAGTTTATTCTTTACAGTAGGCCTGCACAACATACCACCATTTTTTAAAAACTCAATTCACTGCTGCCAAACATTGCCACTGCCAGGAAGGATCTGCCATTGCTGCCACTCCACTAGCTGCTGAACAGCTGATCAGCATGCCAGGTATTCCTTGGCAGACTGCAATTATTTTTAATTTATCACTGTGGTCCTTTCCCTCTTGCAAGTTGTGTGGGCCTGCTTTAGGGGATCCTTTTGCCTAGGAATTTCTCCGGTTTCCATAAGAAAAGTTCCCCTAAGCTGGTGTGACATAGTGTTAAACTTTAGGTTGTTTTCTATGTGCATGGCTGGGGAGACCAGTACAGGTCCAGCCAATTTAGACATAGCTATGACAATGGAATGTGCCAGAGAACATTCTGGCTGAATTTCCTTTCAAGGAATTACCCTAGACAGCTGCATCGTCAGATGTGGAAATTTTTTTTCTTTCACCTGCTAAATTGAATTCATTCTCATGTACAAATTTGAGTAACCTTTCCAAATTGGCTGTTGTGCACAGTTATATCCCACTGAGGACACCAGAGAGAGATCAGGCTATCTATAAGACACATAGTGAGTTGTGGGGCCCCTGTGATAAATTAGACTTAGTTCAGACTCTTCATGTCTGTTTCTTCCATTATTACTGATTTTAAAGGAGTGCAATTAGAATAACAATTTACTCTCTATTAAGATGTTTTTAATCTCTCTTACACAGTTCTTATTAGCTTTTTTAAAGCATTTTTGGTTATTGCTGCTGTTATGGAAACCTGAATTTGCTCTTAGAATTCCTTTGCACTTTGAAATAGGCATTTAACCAAAAAGAAAGAAAGATTAGGGATGGCCTCCAGCATTATCTGCACCATTTATAGTTTGAAATAATTTTGCAAGGCAGAGTAGGAATGTAGTGTTGATATAATAGTTATTGTGGAGGTGATAGATGTATTGCATGAAAGTGAATTCACTACTATGTTTTATGTTGGATCAGTAGTTTCGATGTTTGTCAGATGTTTATATGCTGCAGATTTTAGAAGAATCAACACTACATAGTACGACCAGCTCTTATACTTATTTGCTTAAAACTGGATCAAAATTTAGGTTGCATCCTGATTCAAATGAGGCAAATGTTTATTTTAGATTAAGATTCACAAATCATGTTTTTTTCTGCCTGAAGCAATGAAAAAGATGATATTCCTCCTCTCTTTCACTTACAAAAATTGCCTGGAGAAATGGTTGAATTGTGGAGTCCTTGGGGTTCCTTGAGCTTGGTTCTTTTCTTGCAAACGTTTCATTACCCGGCTAGGTAACATCTTCAGTGCTTCAGAGATACATCTTCCACGTCATCTATGAACATCAAGTTATCTTAAGTAGTGCAGGCCAGGCTGCCTGGAACACACAGCTCTGTCCTTCCAGCAGAGCAGAAGAGTCAGAAGGATGCCATCACTGTCCTCTTCGCATAATTTAGGATTGCCTGACTGGAGTTATTACCTTACTCTACAAGTCCCGTTAAGACTATCTTCCTTCTGCAGGTTGTACATCAGATCACATGAATAATTACAGGAAATAAGTTTGCTTTGACCACTTGTATCTACCTTTCATGACTCCATTTCTTATTCCCACTGCAGTAGAGAGTTTGGTATCCAGCAACTTCATCACTGGCTGACCATTAATTTAAGACCACTTTCCATAAGAATGGCATCTACGCTATTATATTCCAATCTCCCTACAGTTTTTCACATATGGGAGAAGTTCTTGAAATGTAATCAAATGGTGTAGGTAGTATTGCAAGATTTAGATCAAAAGAAGATTGTCAGAAAAGAAAAAATAATCCCCACCACCACTTTGTGCATACTGGATGCAGTCCAGAGTGGGCTAAGTAGGTTATAACAAACCCAGAATGCCTGCTGTATGTTTTGTGTGTCTTGTCCCTGAGATCACATTCTAAATCTGACATTTCTTATTCTTTGCAGAAGGACGAGATTTCTTTGCAGTCCTAAGGGAGTGTGATGGCTGGACAGGTGCTTATTTCAAGTCATACCCTCCTATAGTTTAAATAGTTTATCCTCTCCTCCTCCCTCCCTCCTGTTCTCTGCTAACATATTTTCTTAGAGACCTGTCTGCACAGGAGATGGGTTTTCATGATGAGAGCCAAGATTGTGTTATTGACACACACATACTTCATGTACGTCCAGCTCTGCTGACGCAGCATCACCCTTTAGTGCTGGGGTCATGTTCAGAGCCCATGAATAAACTCACACAAGGATCATTTGGGGCTTTAAAAAAATTGACTTTGTTGTAAATTGGCCAAAATCCAGCATTATCCTCCCCTGCATAGAGATTAATAGCCTTGAGCAGCAGCGGCTTGGGAAGAAAGAGGCTATTGTCTTCTGTCTTTATCCTTCTTAGTGGATGGGGGGAAGCCGATTAGTTAGGGGGGTGGAGAAGGTTGCTGCAACTCACCACCAGCACATGCCTGGCCCAGTGCCTAGCAGATGGGGGTGGGAAGGGAAGAGGGCAAGGGGCTTAGAGTGTTAGATCAGCTGTCTCTTGGTCTCTGTGGTGAAAGGGAATCATCTTAACCCTTTATTGTGCAGCACAAATCTGTTTTGTTGAGATCTCGCAGGCAGAATGAAGGTAAAGCCCGTGAGTTCCTAATTCAGTATTGACTTCCCTCTAACTTAAACATGGATTCAGGGGGAATCTGAAATATTCCCAAGAATGAAGGATATGATGTTGTATTAATTTATATTTATGGAAATTCATTCTTTAAATTTGTACTGCTTTATAAGAATATGGGGAGATAAAGACAATAGTATGGTATGGTTACAGAAGGAAAAAAAGAGTTGAAAGAAAACCCCATGTCAAAATCTTGATTTAAAAAGGATAAGGGAGCTCTCATTTTCTGAAACAGCAGTGCTTTAGAAACAGACAAGTTTGTACCATTTGAAATGATTAACTTCATATTGATGGTATTTAAAAAAAATGAAACAAATGTTTTGTTTCTAACATCGTGACACAAAATATAGAGTATTACCTAACTCTGCTTCTAGAGAAGATTATTTCGCAAATAAATGGATATTGTGTGACAGTTGTGACTGGTGAACTATGCTTATAAAACTGAAAAAGTGATTTAATTAACAAATCAGGTATACCGACAATACTTTTTCAGAGTTTGAAATCCTAGCCCAATTGTCACTGTATGATATGGATATTAGCTTAGTTATGGAATGTGATTGGATGAGTCAAACTTGGGTGCTCTTTTAACTGTATGATAAATCTTCAGAATTTGCTGTGCTTACAACCCAAAGTTGCTGCTAAAGTTAGCTTCTTGATATTTTACATGTTTGGTGGTCTCTTCTCGTGAACAGTACTGTATAAGCCAATTGCTTTTAGATATCAGTTATAGCATCTTTTGTGATATCCAGCCAGTCTAAAATGGCTACTTTGGAAGAAGACAATGCATAGCTAAATCTGGTTTCCATGTCATGTGCTGTTTCCTGTGCCTCTGTTAAACTAACAACTACCTCCAAAGACTTCATTAGAAAAAAGTAAAAGCAGAGAAAACAGAACTGAAATTAATATTAATGGCATTCAATACATGGCTAGAAAAGCACCTGGCTTCTCTTTCTAGGGTGAGGGTGGTACAGCAGCAGCTGGTTAAGGCTAGTGTTATATATTATACAATAATTCCCCAAAGAGAGTCTCCAGTTTCTTATTCTCACAGCCCTGTGTGTGCAGCTGAGTTTTATTATGTCTTTAAGAATAATATTCTCACTGCTGTGGAGCTAACATTTGGGGCCTTTGGGGGGACAGCCATTTCCTTGGCAGGCTTCAGATTCATTTACTTTTTCAACTTGATTTTGCTTGTTGCCAGCTAAGAACAGAAGAGTTGTGATTTAAGCCATGTGTGTGTAGCTATATGAAGATGTAAGTCCTCCATGCTTCTTTGTGTGCATGGAGAGGTAAGAAATTATTCAGAGGTTTTGAGATTTGTTGTGGTTTGATCTATTGGTGTAGGTTAGCAATGCATACAGTATATTTAAATTCTGAGCTCATTTCTTGCTTTAAAACTGGCATGTCAATTTTAATAATTTACCCCATTTGATGGGGGCAGAGGAAGCAGAGGAGAAAACACATCATGTTAGTAGGACCTTGAGTTCAAACTATTTTCATATGGAGATTGAAGTTTTTATTTCCAAATAGGAGAAAGTAGCTTGAAAGCAAAGCAAAATGCTATTAGGAATAAACTTGAATAAGAGTTAGTAAAGAATATTTTATGTAGCCTTAGTCGAACATTGAAAGCAAGCCAAGTAAGTTACAACAGCAGTATAAGAGCAAATTCACCCTGTTCTTTCATCCTACAGTATTGTCATCCTTTTCACTTTATCATTGATCCAGATTCTGAGCAGGCAGTGATTGAATATGAAGAACTCCTAGAGCTGGGCTGTTAAACTTGAATCTGTGAGAAGATGATGCCACAAAAAAACAGCTCTCATGTCACTGCTGTAATATGCTAATTATATCAAGTATCAAAATAGGAACAGTTAATTAAGGAGAAAGCAAAGAGAATAGAAGCCAAAAAAGTTATAAAATATTCAGTAAAAATGCTTTTAATCATCCATCAGGAAAAAGAAAGGAAGGATGCCAGACATATCTCCAAAAGTAGGAAACTTGAAAATCTGGGTGCTGGCCTTAAGGTGGCCCTGTTCTACTTAAGCAATTTCAGCTCAGGTAACTGATGTGATATAGGACATTCTCTAAATAATTCAGTGGGCAGCCACTACTGTATGAACGTAAATGTTCTTTTATATATACTGGGTTCTTTAGCTACCCTTAAATCTTTAAAGATTATGCATATAACCTTGAATAGGGTTTTGAAAGACATTAGAAGATAATGTATCAGAGTTGTATGCTCCAATTCCTTACTACTACCACCACCTTGCCACTAGTTACAGTTTCTGAATACTTTTCAAGAGAATCTGTACATAGAGAACATTTTAAATAAACTAATAGATATGAGACAAAAACAGGCATGAAGATTTGCCTACCTAGAAAAGTCTGCAATAAGAATCCCAGCCATAGCATGCAGAAGAACTTCTTCCTACTATCTAGGGCTAGAAGCACCCTCAGACTATACATCTGAATGTTTGGACAGAGTGCAATTTAATAAAGAATAGAAAAAACAACTTATTTTAAGACAGATGGAATGTGGACAAGATGAAGGTACTTTATACATCTCCATTTATTAGCTCACATCCAGTACATCATGGCCCTTCTATTTTATCCACTAACTCTGTAGAGGCAGAGTCCCACTACATCTTTAGAGGCAGATAGAAAAATAGAAGTTGATAACAGATGTGAATTGGTAATACTGTACTCTCTATTCCTAGATACCTTTTTTTGATGGAGATGTTAAAAACCATGGAAGCATATGGGATGACTATAGGTCGAAGACCAAGAAGTAATCCAACTTCAGCTTTTGAAAGCTGTCCTCCCGTTAAAGTCAGAATAGCCATTTAATTATATGTTCCAACACTCAGTCTGGCTAAATGATTCAGAAGAGTAGTATAGTTACTGGGATGGAAAGCCACTAAGAGGTTGAACATAATGGCAGGAGTGGATTTCACTTGACCAGTTCATTATATATCATCTGCTAAAGGTTGTGTTGCATGGCTAGAGAACAACTTAGGAAGAGGTCCTCTACCATGTGCCCCAAATGGATTTCAGAAAGTGAGGGAATTGTTAATAGGTCATTTTGTATTAATTTAACAACAACAAACTGGTTAATAAAAAGGTAGATGGTAGATTTTCAGCCCTAAACAATTTAGGGTTTTAAAGGTCAGAGTCAACAAGGTGTCCTAGAAAGAAGTTGGCATCCTGACAGTTATTGCTACTAGTTCTGTGTAATGCTTTTTAAAAGTGGAGACAGCTGAGAGCAGCTTTAGAAGCTGGAAAAGGATGTGAACCTGGAAAAGGATGTGGCTGCATTAACACTTTGAAAAAGTTTGCTTTATATGTTCTCTCACAAGTTCCCAAATACCTCTGTTGAATAATTTGTACAGCTCTAATAACTCCTATGAGAGGCAAAGGTTGATTTGGCATGCAGTGACTTCTAAAAGTCCAAGAATTTTGTCCCCCTTTGAACAAGCAGACAGGTATCCATTACAGTACAACAAACTGACATTTCAGACACTATACATGATGCAATTAACCTGGAGTCTGTTGGAGCATATCTAAGTGATTTTATCCACAAAATGTTATAGAAACTGATCACACCAAGGCTTTCTTGCCATCTGAAGGTTGTCTGTCACATGGAATAGCTCTGCTGACTTGTACTGAGTTGATGGAGCAATAGCAGAGAAATACAACTTGTTTGCTCCCATGATTTCTGCAGAGTAAGATCTAAAATGAGCCCATGTTCAGTTGGATTTGCCTCAAGTCTTAGTTCACTGTTACTTTAACTGTTCCTTCTGTTTCATTGTCCCAATTTCACAATTCACCGTGGAGTCTGATGGGCAACTGCAAGCAGGAAAGAGTATTTGTGTGAATAGTTGTGCTATGTATTTGCACTATCTCCCTGTTGCACAGATTGACACAGGCTTCAACAGAATAGTTATGAAAAGATGGGACTAAGCCATTTTCATCCCATTTCCACTTGAGCTTTAAAATTAAGCTTATACTGTCAAATTATTGTATGGATTTTGAGAAAATAACCCTAGAAATTTAAAAAGCAAACATATAGCATTTTAAACATTTAAACATATCTTCAAGTCCAAAGATTGATTTGCTGTATTTTTCTTTGAAAACAAAACAAGGAAAAAAACCCCCTACATGTTGGAGTGTTGTTTAGAACAATGCTGTGCATTTCTCTGTGGTATGACAGATATTATGATGTACTACAACTTTCAGTGAGATTGTATGGAAAGGAATCAAGGCTGTTCAAGAGGGCCTGTACTATCAACTATCTATTTCCCCAAGTAATCACTCTGAGATTGATAGTATATCATCAGTTCTGTCCAGTACAATATGCAGAATACCATTTTTTAATTTGCCGGACAGGAGTTGTGCTCTTAGATTCTGAATATGATGAAAATCCATCCCTGAGACCCATTGGAAAATTGGTAGTGTGGATTCCAAGAGGGTCCCACATCTGATCCACTTAAGAATCTGAGAGGGATGAACTAGATGAATCTACTTTAAAACTGAAGTGTCTGAATGTCTGCTCTTCTAGCACTAAGCAATTTATTGAGACATCAGGTATCCTTCATATCTGTAAGTCCCTGGGAGCAGGCCATACTAAAAAGATCTTCATTGCAAAAGGCAACAAGAAAACTAAAACCACCACCACCACCAACTGTCGATCAGATAATGAACAGTGAACATGAATAATGGTAAAGAAGGGATTTTATACTCATCCAACCAATAACAACAACACAACAACATGTTTTTTATATCATCATCATCATCATCATCATCATCATCATCATCATTTTTTATCCTTTATTTATATTTATAAGGCAGCAAACATACCTAATACTCCTGCCTCCTCTTTTCCCCACAACAACAATGCTCGTAAGCAGAAGTCTCCCACTTAAAGTGTTATCCTTCCACACAGGTAGGGCCTGATTTTGAGACAGGTAAGTGATTTTCAGGGAAACCAGGAACATATGGATGACTCTGGTTGAGAGTTTATTGCTTTTAAATTCATAGCAGACCAGGGGATTTCTGATCAGCTTCTGCTGTAGTCCACATTGAATTTGGATCTGCTTTTTTGTAAAGCATGTATGCAGTATGGGTGGGCAGATGATGAAATTGCTAATATTTTTAAGTAAGCAGGCAGCTGGTGTGGTCCTAGTCTAAGCAGACGCTTAAAGTTTAGTAAGCTTGCCTAGTGCTGCAGCCAAGACCCAGTCATGCAGAGTGGGCCCATTAATAACATTTACTTTAAATCAGTTTAGATTAACTGATGTCATATCTGTTAGTGAATGTGAGCTGTTAAGAGTTTGTTGCTCTTATGAACATTGATTTAGATTAAGTATCTCCCTGGCTTTTTTTCTTTTTGGCCTTATGCTGCTATAATTAAAGTTCCAATATTTTCTGGCTTGTAGCAATACAAGGTCTGGACTGAAGTCATGCTTGTATTAATCTTTATTAAATGAGAAATTAGTTTTTCTCAGAAAGGAGGGCAACAGCTCATCCTGCCCTATCCCCAAATATACTATTGATGAGATGTAGCTATGAAGCTGATGCGTGAGAGGGCTTTGGTGTTCAGTAGTGAGTCCCCTGTTCATAATTAGAAAGTCTGATTGATACACAACCCTTTCCCCTCACCCCCAATAAAGCAATTGGGAAAACTGAACCCCTGGGACAGTTTTCTGTGTTAAAAAGGATCACTCTATAGACCTGTGGAATTGCAATTTAGTTCTGCCAGGCAAGGAAATGCCCTTCTGAGTCACTTGCTTTTCGATAAATGGAATACTTGGCATTTCCAGAGTCACAGGCTGTCACATTAACAATGATGTGGATTGTAGGAGGTCAGAAGGGCTGAGTTGTATTTTCAGTTGTTGTTGGTATTGTTGCTCAATAATGTATTTATAAAAACACTTTTAGGATAGTTCATCCTTCCAAGACAGTTTATTTTGGTAAATAAATGAAATAAGATAATAAAAAGCAAACAAAAAGATTCCATGAATGATACAGAAAACAGCAGCAGCAAAACATCAGTAAATAAATAGAATAATAACACAAGCAAATAATGGCATATCCAACAAACTGAATATTAAAAAACTGCTAAAAGAAGTTTGAGCACCACAAACATCCAGAAGTAGTGAAAATTGACTTTAGAGAATGTCTAAAAGCCATGAAGTTGGGAAGAAACATATTCTCAGAAAGAAGAGACTATTCTGAAAAAATACCCCATCTTTACTACAGTATTCACTAAAGCAAACACTCTTGCTTGCTTGACAAAAGAGCAGACTTTGAATGCTAGTATTTATCCTTAAACCAGAACATTGTCCTTGAAGTTATTTAGAGTTAATGCCATAAAGCTGATTCAGTGAACTTAGTTTATTTATCTTTACAGACTTCAAAGAGTTGCATATTTGTGCTCTGGGTATCCAAGATCACTTTCTGACTTGGTGACTAGCTGGCATTGCTGATGGTTGTCCCATTCCAACACCTTCTTCTTTTAGGCAACTATGTGGCAAAATCTATTTCCATCTGTGCCAACAAATGATCTGTTTAGAATTCATTTTCGTCCTCCTGCCCAGTAAAAAACCTTGAGATCAGTGCTATCCTTCACTGCTATCCGTCTTTATTGTGCTTCAGTGCTATCCTTCACTGCTATCCGTCTTTATTGATTTGGTATCCGTATAGGAACCTTTCCTATGACCACAGTGAAATTGTTGCTGTATATGGCTACATTCAGTGGAACAATTTCTGTGTGTGACCTTTTGAAGACATCGCTGTTTTCAGAAAACGTCACTCCATTTGCAAGTAAAAGTACAGCAAAATGGCTTTGGGAATGAATGAATGAATGAATGAATGAATGAATGTCCTTTAGAATAATTCTGAGCCCAGACTTCTTGCTCATGGAAACTTAGGGCTGTTACTGTGGATATGTTTATCAACAGGTAGGAGATCTATGAATTTCTATACAAATCTCCTGAAACTCTGCATTTACCATTCTGCAGTTAGGCTGGTATGCTGTATAACTCAGACACCACTTGTATGTGACTCTTGGGCTATGTGGAAATCTCAGCTACTTCTGTTCTAATATGATTTGACAGATTAGTGCTAGATTTTGAAGATGGGAATTACCTTGCTTCTGTAGCTGGTTCAGAGTTATTTGAGTAATTTCAGTTCATACTTATTAATTTTTTAAAATATAGATGTATTTCGAATTCCCAATGTAAATAAATTTTAAAACTCAATGAAGCAATATTCTTTTATTTGACTCAGGAATGTTGCAGGATTCCCCCCGCTCCCATCCTTTTCCCGTAATGATGCCTGCTTTGGAATATAACTTCTACCCACTTCTAATCACTAAAAATCATGGTGCCTTAACATTTAAAAACTGTAATCTCTTTATAAAGCTGTAATACATCTTTGTATTACTCTACTGTGGTATTTATGCCATAACCTCTTTATAGCATTATATATTTATTATTTGCAATAAATATATTGACCTCTGAATAAATATTAGCTGCTTATTCAATCATAGTTTCAAAACCACATAATGTTGGTTTTTAAATTGAAACTTCTGGATGGGCAGTGCTTGGAATGCTATTTTTCAGGGATGTGGAAAGTGGTTCCCCTCTCTCCAAAGTACCAGAGAACTGTTGGGATCAGAGTCGAGGATACACACAGAGATGATTCTGTATCAGTTGCTTTTCAGATCTGCTCAAGCCATAAGCTCCCTACCCTGGCAGTAGCATGTGGCTAAGCAGTGATAGCTGAACTTTCTTATTAAATGTCTCCTGCTGTTGTATGAATAAACAGTCTCTGTTCTGCTTGCTTTATCTTGAATGCTGTATCTGAGCCAACTGAGATTCAAGGGAGGGAACAAAGTAGGGTGCTTCTGTTGTGAATGGAAGGGGTGTGTGTGTCTGAATGCTGAAATGAACAGTGTGGGGTGTTGTGGTCCAGTGAAGAACATAAGGTAAAAGAAAGTAGACTTTGCTGTGACCAAATGTTGTAATGTAATTCTGATTGGCTCAATGCTTTGTGAGTTGAGATTAGAGCAAGAAATGATTTAGTTGGTGCATGGGTTAGGTATGAGCTCTTTTCTCCGGTCTGTGTTTGCAGTAGTGCTATACTTTAAAATTCATACCTGTTCTAAATCCGTGGTGACACCACTTCATTTGTGTGGATCAAGCTCACCGGGGGTCAAAGCAACTGATTGTGTGAAAGGTATGGAATGTTGCAAGTTCCACTCTTTCGCTCTTTCTCCCTTCTCCTCCCTGCAGAAGTATTTGTGGAATGGACTCTCCTCATATCTTCCAGCAGGTGTCACCCCAGAGCATAGCACGGGAACTGGAAGGACAAATGGAAGAAAGGGAAGGGGCTTTGAAAGGCAGTCCCATAAATAAGCTGTTCTTTTGCACTGCTCCTTAGCACCCCACGAGCTCTGTAGAACTGGAAAGGGCTCCCCTGAAAAGGTTGCAAAGTGTGTTTTTAGCAGATAAGTCTTTGCCTTTGAAGTATGGCAGCAAACTAAAGTGCCCCCGTCTTGTTGTTGCTGCCAGCCACTGCGAATTAATCACAGCCACATACAGATAAGAGTACAAAGCATCACAGAGCATTGTGCCAGAGAAAGAGGAGGGGGAAGGAGCAGGCAAGAATGAGAAATAGGGAAGGACGGATCCACAGTGGGAAGGTCAGGAGTTTTGCAGGTCTACAGGAGTTGCAATTCCAATTTGCATTCCTCTGGCGCTATGGGAACATTGACAAGCCATCCTGTCCTTTTGGCTTTACTACTATGTGTGTGTGTTTAATTGATGTAGTTTTTATTTTGAGTAATATTCAACCTAGCTCTTTCATCTTTTTCTCTTCTCTTTGATATTTGGCTTTTTGATTATTCTTAATATGGTTTTGTTAATTGAGGGCTTCATGTCTACCTGGGAAAAATACTGAGTTGTGAGCTACTGATGAATGGGTTAAAAGTTAAAGTCTTCTTCGGGTTGAGCTCATCTCCTGGTAACTTTATGGCTGTGTCTGTGCAGTTTTCTTGGTAATAGACCAGAAGTGTTTTGCCACTGCCTTTTTCCAAGCTGTTTTGTTTTGCTGTGTCTTGTTTTTTACTTCCCCATTTAGCTTACAGCCCTGTAATCTCTTGTACTCTCCCGTTCAAGTACTAACCAAACCTTATCCTTCTTAACTTCTGAGCATAGACCAGGTGCTGCTATGTACTGAGGCAATTGAATGGGTTAGAATGATCTGATCTCCTATGAAGGTGTTACATGAAGAAGAGGAACCTGGAATTGAAGATCTAGCCAGCAGGAGTAAGAAAGACTAACCAGCCCTAGAATGCCCATTTGGGACATGCCAACACCAGTACTGAAGAAGTTTTTTTCAAAAAATCCACATTGGTAGTATGAATAAGAATGTTTTTCTCAGAAGTATAAGAGATTTCTGCGAACCATCATTAAAATCATGCAAATTCATTTCCGTTATATTTATTTAGAATTTCACACTTTTGACACATTTCTCAATATGTTTTCTTTCTTCAGAGCAGAAACTATGTTTATGATTAGGCTATTTGTCTGCAGAAGATCCAGTGTAGCATATAAATGGTTATACAGTGAGCATCTTTATTGAAAGGCTATTGAATCTACAACAGTAGATGTGGAAAAAATAGAGAATGCCAACAAAAAGCACCTACCTGATCACCTTTTCCAGAATGACACCGGAGGTTTGCAATATGGCTAGGGACAATATGCAATAATAGCAGAGGCGGGGGCAGAAATCTTTTCTAATATAAAATAATTGATCTTTGGAATTGTAGGTTATATCAACATAGTGGGAAGAAGGGCAAGCCCTCTTCATTTTGGAAGATGTATGACAATGCTGACCAGTGACCTCACTAGACCTATCCATTATCTATGGATATGTGAGTGATAAGTCACAGATCCTCACAAAATGGGGGGAAAACATAAATTTACTGAGGAAAATTTGCATTATAAACATGAGGTATAAATTTTGATCGTGTAATAGAGTACACCCAACCTTCAGAAGCCATGAATTTTGGGTACAATGTTATCATGCATCCCTGTTTATACATATACACAAACTTGCCTATGTAAATGGTCAAAATGGATGCAGGAATAAAGGGACATTTTTAGAAGTATGTGCACACAGCAAATTTATGTTGAAGTGTTTAAAACTAATGGGAATAGCTTCTCTGAAGCAAAGAAAAATAACACAGGCAATATTAAATCAAAGAGTACAGTTTCAGTACACACACTTTGCAAAGCAGAAAAAGGATTAACTAGCATACTGACTCCCAATTTCTAACATGCAGACTTACAATCCAATTCTGAGAAACTGGACAAGGACTGAAAACATAACAGACACTTGGGATGTCAATACTAGTAAAAATATTATCCCTGACTGCTTCCTGTTGCTTCTCCCTAATTGCTTCCCATTGTGTTATGTCTTCTAAAACTCCCAAATCATTCCTGCTGATTCTCCAAGGATTTTCCAACAGTAAATTCCCCATTGTTTTTTTACTTTCCTTATTTATTACATAGCTTTCCTTGTCAACTCACAGTTGTACACCATCTTCTCTCAAATATCTTACAAGGCACCTGTAGAAAGAGGTTATTTTTTCCTTTATTTTTCAAGAGCAGTTGCATATACACTGAAGTATAGTACTATCCAAGAACCAGACACTTTCCTGTATTACTTTTCTCCGGATATTTATGGGTTCTTATAGAATCCTACATGCCCATGGAACTATCTGGAGAATGTAAGTTGATAGAGCCTTTTTTAGTGCTATGCCCTAAAGCATGTGCAATTGCTAGAAGAATGGGTTGTGCGCCAAGGACCTTCTGATTAATTTGGGACCAGTGGATGCTGTTTAATTTTTAAAATTATTATAACTTTGCCTTACATGCCACTCCATTTTTGAAGATTTCAAGCAGCTTCCAAATAACTTTATTTTTATTATTGGATTTATATAGTTGCTCATCTCATGCATGTGACTCTGGGTGGCATACACAATTAAAACACAAAGCTAAACAACTTAATTCAACCATTAAAAACCAATTAAAACAGTTAAAAACCTATAATAACAAAAAGACTGGGGAGAGTGTATTCCAAACTTACACAATATAGCCATTTAACGGGCTCCACACTTCCATGGGATCCCTAGGCCCAATGGCAAAAGCAAGTGTCAAGGGCCTTTTGGAACGCTGGTAGGGTTGGGGCCAATCTCACCTCAGGGGGAATGATGTTCCACAGGGTGGGTGCCACAGCAGAAAAGGCTGTGCTCCTGGATCTCACCAAACAAAGCTCCTTGGTCAATGGGACCGGCAGTGTGCCCCTCCTGCTGAACCTGATGGAACAAGTAGATGTAACTGGGGAGAGGTGATCCCTTAAGAAACCTGGCCCCATGCCATGTAAGGTTTTAAAGGTCATAACCAGCACCTTGAATTGGACAAAGAAGCAAACTGGCAACCAGTGCAGCTCACAGAGCAGAGGTATAACATGTGCAATTCTTGGAGCACACATAACTGCCTGTGCCACTGCATTTTGTACCAGCTGAAGCTTCCCGATATTCTTCAAGGGCAGCCCCACGTAGAGCGCAGTAATTCATTCTGGAGGTGACTAGAGCATGATGACTGAGAGTAGAACCTCCCAGTCCAGGAATGGGTGCTACTGGCACACAACACGAAGCTGTGCAAAGGCCCTCCTGGCCATGACTTCCATCTGCTCTTTGAGCAGGAGTTGAGAGTCCAGAAGGACCCCCAAATAACAGTAAAGTATGAAAAAATTAATAACATAAGTAACAAGGCTTGATGTGTCACTAGTTGATTAGCAAATTCTGCAAACTCCTGAAATGCCTCTCTGAAGAGCCATTTTTTCATGTCTCCTTGAAAATACAGTAGGGAAGAGATAATCCAAATATCCAGGGGTAGGCTATTCCAGAGGCAAAGGATATCACTTAGAAGACTGGAGCACTAGGTCATTGTAGGTGGCATTTCCTTAGGTTTGGACCCTCAGCAGACCCCCTCTACTAGATCCTACCAGATGAGCAGATTCAACTCTGAGAAGGTAATTTCAGAGATATCCAAGCCCCAAGCCATGTACAGCTTTAAAGATAATCACCACCTTGAGTTTCACTCAAAGCTAACTAGGAACCAGTGCAGCTTCCACAGTACAGTAGTGTAGTGGTATTACATAAGGAGAATTTAGATATCCCAGAATTACTTGGGCAGCTGCATGCTGAACCAGCTGAAGCTACTGAATGGTCTTCAAGGGCAGTCCTAGTAGAGAAAATTGGAATAATCCAGCTGTAAAGTGACAAGGGCATGAGTAACCAAAAGCAAATTTTTCTGTTCCAGAAATGACTGCAACTGGCACACAAGATGTAATTGTGTGAAAGCCATTCTGGCTGCTATTCAGATAAGAGCTGGGAATCAAGAAGAACCATGAGATAGTGAGCCAGCTCCATCTCACAGAGTGCAAAGTGTCAAAGATTGTCTATGGAAATACTTGGCTTCTGAATCCACAACTACTCTGTCTTGCTGAGATCCAGTCTAAGCCTGTTTTGCCCCATCCAGGCCCCAACAGCCTCCTGGCACTAGCACTAAGTCCACTTCTGTTCTTCTGTTTGGCCCAGTGTGGAGATAAATAATTAATAATGCCTCATCCCATGCCAGCAGATGACTTCTTCCTGCAATTTCATTTACATGTTAAATGGCAGGAGAGAGAGAGAGAAGTTCTGTGACACCCTATAATGGAGCTCCCTGGGATTTAACCTCTCCTCTTTCACTACTGCTGAATAAAACTTAACAACTCAGGAAAGAGTAGAGCCACTGCAAAACAGTACCTCCCACTTGCACTCCTTGCAAACAGTCTATACCATGGTTGATGGTATTAAAAACTGCTGAGAGATCAAACAGGACCAAGAGAGTAGCATTTCCCTTATCCTAGGCTTCCAGAGATCATCAGCAAAAATTTGTTGAAACCATCAAAGAATTTTGTTTGGAACAAGCCCAGATAATCTATTTCAACCAGGACTCTCTGTAGTTGAAGTTCAACCATCTTCTAAACAACCATCTTCCCTAAAACAGCTGTGTCAAGTGGTGGCTTTTGAGTAGGAGACACAGCCATTGTTATTTAAAGGCAAATCCCTCATTCACAGAGGGATTTACCACTGTCTGTATGCAGCCTCCTATTACTTCCCTGACAGCTTTCGCTACCCAAGTAAGACAGAGGTTCAGTGCATGGATAAGCTAACAGCAGAGAACCCTACCAACTTCCTCATGATGCATAGGCTCAGACCCATCCTAGATAAATTTGCATGATGAGGCCCCTGTCATCAATTGGATCTTACCAAATGGCATTTAACTCTCAGCAGGTATGAGTGATTTTGTCCTGTAAATGCTGTGTGAATTCATTGCAGTAGCCCAACAGTCTTCCATTCCCTTTGGTTTTCCCTAATGGGGACTGAGTCACTATGGCCCCCTTCCTCTAAATTTATCATTCCCTGGTGGGAATATACTAGCTTTCTAAGCGCTGTTTGTATCTTTTTATTCTTGGCTAATGTCACCAGTAGTGAAAGAAAAAGAACCTCCTTGCTTCTTCATCAGGAGTTTATCCTGCTCCTGTTTCCCAAGGAATGCACAGTGCCCATAGGGCAGCACTTCTGTTGGCCATGCTATACGATGCTTCTTCATGGTCTGCTACATGAAACCAGCCCATTTTAATGAACATTGTAGACAGTTTTAGAATTCTGTTTCTTCTTTTGATAAGATGCTGTCTATTCTCATGATCTAAGCAGTCTATTCTGTAAAGATGTCCAAGGCTGAAAGAAACTGGAAAACTGAAAATTATGTGCATAGGAATTACTTGCATAGCAAGTAAGCAAAGTTACTTACTCCTGGTGTCAAAGTGATCCTTTAGCACCTGTGTTCTGTATGCTTAAATAAACCACATGCTACTCAGTTCTTTCTCTTTTAAGGATTGGTCTCTTTTATAAACATGAAACTAGAATTTTCTTCCTGATTTCAGCTGTAATACAGCTGACAAAGTCACTGTTCAGGTTTAGGCTGCAGTTAAGGTTATAACAAATCACCGAGGATTCTCATAAATTGTTCCTTAAGGCAACTGAGATGACATTTGTAAGAAAGCAACTTTTATCTTCCAGCAAAATGAGACCTGTCTTACTCAAAGCAGTATTTGCATCTTTTTTTTCCAAGCACTTTCCTTGTTTTCATTTTCTCTTTTTCAGTGCTATTTTCGGCTTTGCTGCAGAACATAATGATGAAATCTCATTAGACTAAAAGATGTAGCAGGGTGTGGATAGCAGTATTTTAACCTTTGACCCCATGCAGATCACTAGACCAGAACCGGTATTAACAGGCAGTCACGTTGTGTTTGCATGTTTCCTATTTTATGCTGCCACATTCTGGATCAACTGTAGCTTCCAAGTGCTCTTCAAGGGCTGCCCCATGTCACAATAGTTCACACATAAGCTGAGCAAAGCATGAGTGACTGAGGAAAACCTTCAGGAATGGGTGGAATTAGTACACCTGCTACCTGAGCAGGAGCTGCAAGTTCAGGAGGATTCCCAAGTTGTGCCCCAGTCCGAAATGGGGCAGTGCAACTCCATTCAGGACTAAAGATGGAGAAGCTGCAGATTTGGGCAATCCAAATATCCACAGCTACTTGGTCTTACCAGAGTTCAGGTTAATCCTGTTCCTCAGCAGTCTTCAGGCACTAGGCCAAGACTTGACAGAATCACTTGGTTGGTCCACAGTTGAGATACAATTGATATACAATTGGTATACCTGACCTCAAACTAATGGATGACCTCATCTAGCAGCTTCATATAGATGTTAAACAGGAAGGCTAAGACTGGATGATCCAGAAATAAGCTGCTGAGAGATCAAGAGGGCCAGGTTGTATCACCTGTGTCATCTCAACCACAGATCATCAACAAGCACAATCAATATTGTCTCAGTACTATGGTCTGGCCTGAAATCTAACTGGAAAGGGTCTAGATAATCCCTTTTCTCCTTCTGAAAGGTCTCCTGAAGCCTGACATCTTTTCAATCACCTTCCCTTAAAAGGGAACAATGAGGGCTGGATGAAAATTGTCCTAGAGTGTTGGGTCCATGGATGACTGCTGGAAGAGTGGGTGTAAGGTAGTTCATTAGTTGGCCTATAATCCAAAAGGATATTTCAGGTTATGTATTTTGAACACTCCTTAATTGTATTACCTAATTTTTGGTTACTCTTATTGGATACATTGAAGGTTATGGTATACAATCTAGCGCCTGAAATTGCACTGCCACTTCTTTCTTGCTGTGGTGTTGCTGATTTGCAGAGTTAGATATGATGGAGAGTTCTTGTTTAAGTAACCTACACATCCTCTTATGTTATTTCAAGAGAAGATTTCCTTTTGTCTTCCTACTGTTTTTTATTCCCTAAGTAAATTACATTTTAAATTTCATTCTGAAAATACCAGCACAGTACTATGACTCACTTAGCCAAGGCTGATGAAGCAGGAACGGAACTGTCAATGAAAAATTAGAGCAATTATTATTATTTGAGAAAGGTTAATAAGGGACTTTTTTGTTGGTTTTTAATTTTTTTGGGGGGGGGGATAAATTTTTATTTCCATAGGTAGAATGGGGAACGAGTCATCAGAGGGAATGACAGTAGGTTCTCTCAGATTTAAAGACTTAGCTTCTGTGTGTTGTACAGCCTACATTACTGCCTACTGAGAGGAAATGTGGGATATGTGAGTCTGGATGGAAAAGTTTCACTCACTATATAGCTGCTGTGAGCAACTAGATGTATTTGGATCCTACTGAGATGTAGATTGGATTTTGATGCTGGGTCTCATAATACTCTCATAACTTTATGGAAGAATTGTAGTTTAAAAACAGGTGGTAAGACATTTTATTGGAAAGTATGGACAGAGTGTGGAAAGTTACTTTTAAAAAATTACTTTTTAATGAACTCTGAGGAATTTCTATGACTTCAGAGAATTTTCTTTGCCTAATACATAACAATAGCAATAACTTAACAAGTTTGATAGCTCAATATGGACTAACTGCCTTAAACTGTGATGATATCATTTTTGAGGGAGTCTCCTTTTGAAATCAAATTGGCTTTATATCTACGGGTAGTTGAGGATTTATGACCATTTGGTCAGCCACCACTCTAAGTTATGACGGCGCTGAACGAATGTGGTTGCAACTGGTCCTCAGAGTTCTGGCTGTCCCAGCATCCCTGTGGTCACATGATTGTGATCTGGGTGCTTGGCAACCCATTTGCACTTACAGCCAGTTGCCAAGTGGCCTGTAATCATGTGATCGTCATTTGCAACCTACCCTGCTGGCTTCCCCAGAAAGTCAATGGGAAAGCCGGCAAGGAAGGTTGCAAGTCACTGGGAGTCTCCCCAACCCATTCACCCTCCCACAGCCCCTCTCTGCTTGCACTGCGCTGGCCACTCACACATCACTGAGCACCTTCCCTGACCTTTCCTGTGCCTCCCTCGCACCCCTATGCACCCCGACCCATGTGGCGCTTCTCCCACACACCCTCACACCCTCACGCCCCTTCCCCGATCCACACAGCGCCTCTCGTGCACCCTTGCCCATCCTCTCTGACCTGTGTGGTGCCTCTCATGGACCCTCGCACCCCCTCCCCAACCCTCCCCACTCCATGCCTCTCGCACACCCCATTGCACCTTCATGCACCCTCCCTGACCTGCATGGCTTCTCTTGCACACCCTCGAGCACCCTCCCCAACCTGTTCATGCCTCTTGTGCAATGCCTCATGTCCCTTCGCACCCCTAACCCTAACCCATCCTCCCTGACCTATGTGGTGCCTCTTGTGCACCCTCACGCACCCTCCCCGACCTGTGCCTCTTGTGCACACCCTTGTGCACTCCCCCCAACCTGCGCCGTGCCTCTCAGACACCTCCTCCCACCCTTGTGCACCCTCCCTTACCCACATGGCACCTCTCACACACCCTTGAACACTCTCCCCAACCTGTGTGCTCCTCTCGTGCAATGCCTCACACCATTGTGCATCTTCCCCGATCCACACGGCATCTCTCATGCATCCTCACCCTGCCTTGTGCACCCTCCCTGACCCTCCCCTGCACCCCTGCGCACCCCGTTGCTCCCTCCCCCACTTGGCAGCGGGCCTGGGAGTTGAAACTTCCTGCCGGCTTCCCCACTGATTTTGTTTGTGGGAAGCTGGCAGGAAGTTGCCTCGCCTAATGATTGTGGGATTCAGTTAATGGCAATCAGGACAGCAGGGATTGCTGTTGCTAAGCGGCACAGTCGCGCTTTACAACTACATCGCTTAGTGTTGGAAGTTCCGGTCCCAACTGCCATCATAAGTTGAGGTCCACCTGTATATTAAAATTTAAAAAATATTTTTAAAGTTGAAATTACTGATATTTGGCTTATACAGTATATGACTTACAACTTATGATATTACTAATATTTATGACACTGTTGTCTGATAACAAAACATCAGTGGATACAAGTCTTAAAATTTTACATTTGTTTCTTTGAACTTGAGGTTGAAATTAATTTATTAAAAGGTTTTATTTCAAGTCTTTTTGGACACCTCAAAGAATGCATCAGAAAGGATGCACTGTAGATTTTCTTTGTTGGTGATGTAAGAAATTTGAAGGTACTTTAACTCATATGACTAGGTCTTGTTTGTTATTAGTCCCTTTTTTGAATAATATTGTAACATAAATAGGTAGATTTATGGGTAAATGTTTTCATGTTGAAGATGTGAATGCTATTTTGAACTGTATTCCAAAACTGTGGAATTTAACAGGTTTTTTAGGAACTTTGATTATATCAGCCATGGGGAATAGCCAACATAATTATACTGAGAGACTAGAAAAGTAGTATTACTTTGGACATCAAGAACTGGATTCAAGAATGTGTAATTTGTCATTTTTGAAAAGGCAATTTTTTTCTACTAATCAAAATAATAATAATAATAACAATAACAACAATAATAATGCTATATGTTTCCCCTTGGCATAGTTTTCTTAATATTTTACAAGAATCTTTATGTGTAATTTGATACGTTGTTATTAAATATATATGTGATATAGTTAGGTGACTTATATCAATTTAACTTTAATTTTTAGTTTTGTTTTTCTTTTATTTGTTTTAGTAATGTAACTTAACAATTAATTAGATGACCTGTTAGATGGGTGTATATTACCTTTTTTAACTTTGTTTTTGTTCATAGGTTTTTGTGTATTTTGTTTAAAAAATTGTGATTGAAAAAGAAAAAAAGGGAAAAGTTCCTCTTACTGTCAGATCCAGGGGACCTCAGCTGCTTTTTTGCAAGACGGTATCTGGAGAGTGTGGCATTCTGTTCTCTGTGTCAAATCTATCAAGGGCAACAACCCTAGAGAAAGACCATCTTTTCTGGGGTAAAAGAAGGTTGGGCTTCTTTTAATTCATTCTCTTCTCCTAAGCATTGAAACTCCTTTTCCTTAGGAAGCAGATTTCCTCTGTTTGCTTCTAAAACTTATTTTTGGCCATATAGTACTGCATATGAATGTTTAAGAGATCTGTAACCAGAATGCTCTTTGGAGAAATGACCCAAGGGTTAACAGTTTGTCAGCGTGCTCAGTATTAGAGGGGAAATGTGGCAAAACCACGCCCAGCTGTGGATAACCTTCCCTTCTTCACTGTGGGTTTAAGTAACTGAACGGCTTGAACAAGACCAGTTAGATTAAGGGCCAGTTTTGGGTGCATTTATCACGCCAGAAGTCACCTTCACTTTCTTCCCCCTGTAAAACAGTTGTTTTACATATGGTAAGAAGCCATATGTATAAGTGAACGTGTAAAATATTCATTTCTGTAAATATGCGAAAGTAGCATGCTGTACTAAGTAGCATGCTGTACTAAATATGCGAAAGTAGCATGCTGTACTAAAAAGCATTCCTAGAATTACAGACTTAACAGCCACTACCTCATTTCCTATACTAAATAACCAGCTTGGAATTTTTGTTGTAAATCAACATGAGATTATGGTGACAATGCTGGAGATGGTAAATAATCATTTGATATCATGGCATTGGATGCAGTTTCTTTTGCCTCGTTGTTTTCTTCAACTTCCAACTATCTGGGCTGTCACAAACTTCACAGGAAAGCAATTATTCATATCAGGATTTTTCTCATTAATATGGGTCTCTAAATGCTCCAAGGTGCTGCAGGAAAATATACTCTGACAGCACAGTTCCTGCTTTCATTTTCTTGAGAAGAGGTTTGACTCTCACAGTGGTGGCTAATATTTTTTGAATATATTCTGCAAAACAAATCCACATCTTCAATAATGTCATTTTCTTAAGCCAGAGAATAGCCAATATAGTATAGATAGGCAGAAGTATAGATCTCATTCCATGCCATCATCAAACATTACAGCCTTTTCTAATTCATCCTTCCAGAGATGGTAGGCACATGCTGAAAATTCTGGGAATTGTAGTCTCAGTAGATCTGAAGGGCATGTTTGTGGGAAATTCTTGTAACTTTGCCTCTTCTGCAACAGTTTGGGCATTCATAAAATAAATGTTACATACATATAAGACAAATTGTATGTATTGTAAAGCTTATCCTGAAGGAAGTCCTGTTGTGTTCAGTGAGACTTGTATACTATTAGGTGTGTTTTGATTGTAACATAAGCCTCTGAATTTTTTCCCCTAAAAAAATGGCCTAATCTATTTCTGTGATTTCAAGCTATCTCAAGTCAAATGCTTTTATACTACCCTTCCTAATGGAGTTTAGGGTGGCACATGTAGGATTATCTCACTGTATCTTCTCAGCAGCCCTCTGAGAAAGCTTAGATTGAGAAAGTGTCTAAACTAAGGTCTCCCCAAATAGTTTCATTCCTGTTCAGATCTCTCTAGTGCGAGTATTACACACTATTTAATGTATCATGCTGTCTCTGGTACCTGCTTCAATGAAGCAGTGACAATTGACTTCATGTTTTTGCATTTGATGCCCTATTTTTTTCCATAGCACCATGTAGCATAAATAGTAGATTAATATAAATTGTAGAATTACCCCAATAATTAAACATTACTACTGGAATTGCTAGAACACCCACAGATTGATTTTAAAACTAAAGTAGGAATATATTGATTGATTGGGCTATGAATATGATCCATAAAAGAACTGAAAAGGTGTATTTGTCATAGGAATTCAGCCTATGGGAAACATGGATCCCTTCTCAGCTAAGTTCTGAGGCTGACAAAGCTGCTAATAATTACAGTCTCGTATAATGGGAAGTATAAGAAAGGTCTAATAATTTTTTTCAGTTACACTGGGTTAAGTGGCAGTTTATAGCTTTCAGAGTTGCACTGAATTCCTTATTAGTTGAAATTAGTGAGCAATCAGGCTTTTGGCTTGAAAGAAGTGGGTTCAAATCCCTGCCAGCCATGAATCCAGAAACTGCTTTTGCCCAATCACAGTCATATGTTAGAGTTCAGTACTTGTTGAACTTCAGTTTTCAAAAATTGGCTGCATTTCTTATGCTATACTGGTGATTTTCATTGGGTATAGGAAAGCTCTTAGAAGTACTGTCACCCTCTGCTTGCTCTACATGTGCAGGGCTTCAGCAGAAATATTCTGGTTGCTTTGATTTCTGTGATAGTGTTCTCCTTGGGGGTTTGGTTAAGCTTGGAACTTGAGTATTTTCAAGCAAGTATCTTCTAAGACTTGCCATGCTTTGCACTGAAATTATAAGCACTTTGCATATTTTAACAGCAATGTGATATAGGTCTGTTTTGAAAAAAAAATCATAAAAGAAACAACTTTCTGAAGTATTTGTAAGACTTTCTGTTTGGCCTGGCTTTGGTAGTTAGGAAGTGGGTAGATCTTCTGAGTGGGTTATGATTAGCTTTAACTGTTTTTGTAGTGTCTATGTATGTGTGTTGTGTGTATGTGT
The DNA here is from genome assembly GCA_030867105.1 of Liasis olivaceus. Lineage (NCBI taxonomy): Eukaryota > Metazoa > Chordata > Lepidosauria > Squamata > Pythonidae > Liasis > Liasis olivaceus. Next base: position 43,297,241 of record CM061348.1, on the reverse strand, counting down.
ATGTGTATGTATGTATACAGGTGAAACTCGAAAAATTAGAATATCATGCAAATGTTCATTTATGTCAGTATGGCAACTCAAAAGGTGAAACCAATATATGAGATAGACACATTACATGCAAAGCGAGATATGTCAAGCCTTACTTTGGTATAATTGTGAGGATTATGGCGTACAGCTTATGAAAACCCCAAATTCACAATCTCAGAAAATTAGAATATTACATGACATCAATAACACAAGGATTGGAAATAGAACAATATCGGACCTCTGCAAAGTATAAGCATGCATATGTACTCAGCAGATGACATGGCTCCCCAAATCAACACAGACTGTGGAAACTTCACACTGGACTTCAAGCATCGTGCATTGTACAAAGCAGAGGCTTTGAATAGGAGAAACTAAATAAATCTCAAGTATGTGCAGAGTAATTTTGATTACTAATACAGATATTTTGGTAACTTCAAATACTGGCCTGTTGGCAAAGCTTTTAGTATTCAGAGGGAAATAATTAACCAGTAGGGGGTTACAGATTTTGGTAATGACCTATATTTGCTATGCAGGAGAAAGAGCCTGCAGGATCAATGCACAATAAAAGGATGTGTTTAAACAGCTTATACCTGCCTCTTTTCTTTTGGTATGTGAAGCTGGCTCATAACTTCCTTTCATTGTTTCAACATCTTATAAATATACAGCAGGGAATGGGAGGGGGCCCAGTTTTGGCTTTCTACAGAGTGTACTATGTGTCTGGTGAAAAATGAGGGTACGTCTGCCTTGCACATTTTCCATTTAGCCTGATGTTAAACAGATTGGATTGCGATGATAAGCTGAAGAAGAAGGAACAAATTCATAGGAAGGATGGGGGGGACAGCAAAGAACTTAAGGGGGAATGTACAGTATAAGAGAGAGGGAGGAGAGAGAGGGAGATATGGGTCACCTGAGAGTCAGACCCAGCAGTGGAATGAGGGAAGTTTCGGAATAGCAATTTTGGGGAACGTGTTGCTGGCTTGGGATGAAGAATTGGCAGCTGCAGGCACACATTCCAGGACCTGCTATGTTTTAGCTGTGCAGCTGTCAGGCTGTGTGTGGAGGCTCCTCATAATCACACCTGCATTCCTGGACACCTTCACCACAGGCCCAAGCCCTGTTCTCTGTAGGGGACCAGCCTCTCCATATCCCTGCCGCTGCCGATCTGTCTTCCTTCACTCTGGGGTGTCTCTCTTAATCAAATACATTTGTTTTGTAAAACTGACTAAAAATAATCCTGGGCTGGTATGTGCTGGATGTTGGCGGTGAATCAAAGGCTCTGCTCTAATTAAGCAGGCCCTGGTTTGTTTGTGAGCCGCATATATTTCCATGCTAATCAGCCACTCGCCAGGATCCTGCCTTCTAAGCCTCACTTCCTTTGCCTGATTGGAAAGTATGCAAATGGATAGATGGAGTCTATTTATTGCAATGGAGGAATGAAACTGCAACACATTTTGTGGGGCTTTATTGGAGTAGGAGGGGCAATGCTTTGGCTGGGTTGCAAGGATAAAGGGTAGCCCAGTGATTCAGTTCACTTATTTAGAGTTACATATAAAGGGTACCAGTTACTCATTTCCCATGAAATAATTTTTTAGTCAAACTTATTTCTCAATGTCACTTAAACTTGTTTACCTAGTTCATAGGGAATAGAATATAAGAACATAAAACAACATGAATCAAACCCAAGACTTAATTAGTCTTATGTTAGCTTCTTACAGTTGCCAACCATGTAAGAAGTCCATAAACCATGTAAAACCAACCATGTAAGAAATCCATAAAAGGAACATGAGCACAGCAGTACCCTCCTGCTAATATTTACCCTCCTGCTCATATTTCCAACCAAGTGGTACGAAAAGGCACATTGCATTTGATGGAGACAGCATAAAACCATCTTGATGACTAGCCATCATTGACCATATTGTCTTTGAATCTGTTTTGTTCTCTTTTAAAACCACTCAAATTAATGGAAATCACTACATCTTGGGGAGGCAAAATTGTTCATTGTATGAAGAAATGCTTTTTTTTTTGGTCTGTTCTGAACTTCATTAGATGACCTCAGATTCTAGTATGTGAATGGGTGGAGCTAGCTACCCACTGTCTCCTCACCATTGATAATCTGCAGGTGACCATCCATTCTGAACATTGAAGAGATGATGTACAGTTTAAATATTCATTTAAAATGGTATATAATCACTTTATCTAGATAGATTGTAGGCCCAAAAGATGATTGAATCCAGATCTCAGGTGAGATGGGATAAGGTTATTCCCATTTCTTCCATGATTCAGTTTTTGCAAGTTTGCTCCTAGGTGTTTTAATTGCAAAAAGAAAAACACTTTCAGTGCAAATAGATAAATGATCTTGATGGCAGCTGAACATCTTGATGGCAGCTGAATGAAGAGAATTAACCTTGTTATATTCTGTCCCTATCATGGGTTGAATTTGATCTTATGATGCTTTTTAATGCAGTTATTTCCTTTGTACTAAAAGCAAGTCTTTCTGGATAAGATTTATTGTCACTGTTATTAATGGGATTAGAGCATTTGCTGTATCCCTGCTGTGCCTGGAACAAATATGCTGATTGACCCTCACACCTTTTATGAAACATAACTTGTAGTAGAATACATGGGTCCTTGATTGTAATACTGAAGTGGTGATAGAATTTGTCTTCATTCTATTGACTCTCATTATGCGCCCTCTTTGCATAGATACTTTCATGGGTTGTTAGTGCTTAGGTGCTTCACCTTCTTGATACACTGGAGAGCATTTCAAGAGCAATACAACTATTAGACTATTGAAAAGTTCATTGGGTAAAGGAGGCTGGCTAAAACAAAGCATACATAATTCATCATTTAAAAAAAAAGATGATTAATTCCAATAATGATTTCAGCAAATGTACGAGATGGTAAACGCTGAGAGGTGGTAAATTGAGATTGCTCTGGCAAAGAAGATAGTCTGTAATGACTGGTAAAAGAAAAAGACTTTTCTTTTTGAGAAAACATGAGAGGTGAATCCTACTGCTGGAAGTGTAATATTTCTGTAGCTGCCCCAAGAGAGGCTGAAGTTCACAGTAGATTAAAAAGCTTTAGCAGCCATTCTTCCTCCATCCAATTCTGCCTGTAGAAATTGATAATGGAAAACTTGCCCTAATTAAAGGATTTTTATATTTTCTACATGGTGGCGGTCAGTAATGCTCAACATACCTCTTACCAGCCATTTGTACTTTCTCTAGAGATACTAACACATTATCCAGTAATTGCCTGCTTCATCTTTTTAAATTCATTAATTTAACTGTAGTGCACTCAGCATTCATAATAATGGAAAGTGGTATACAAATACATCAAATAAATAAATAAATAAATCTTAAATGAAAAGCAAATGGAGACATTTCTTTTGATTTTGAAAGACATAAAAATGACAACTCAGATAAAGATTCTTGTAATGGCAGAGAAATCATTAACTGACCAGATGAGATTGATAATTAATTCTTTCCTATTAAGAAAATGTTAAAAAACAAAAATAAAAGGTAGATTTTTCCGAGCCAGCTGCCAGGTGCCTGAATTGTGATCATGTGACCGCGGGGATGCTGTGACAGCTGCAACTACAAGGATTGGTTGTAAGTCCCCCTCGTTCAATGCCATCGTAACTTTGAACAGTTACTGAACGAGTGGTCATTCAGTGAGGATTACCTGCACTGGCATAGAACTGGAACAATATGTCCTTGCAACCTAATAAATGTAACCCATCTTAATTCTGCAAAAATTGCATCATTGTTTGTGCTTCTTACATGTTCCTTGTTTCTTTCAGATCTTGGTTGATCCTGCCAGTCCCATTGGACATTCAGCCTTGCAATATGAGAATGTGGTGGCCCATGATGGCAGTTCAATTTTGCGGGATTTAGTGCTTAGCCCTGACCTGCAATACCTTTATGCCATGAGTGAGAAACAGGTAAGAATCTAAACTTGTGTTACTGTGGGCTCATTTGCATAAACACAACCCCAGGGAGCCCCATAACCAGATGAATAGGTTTTGGGGGTTTTTTTGGTCTTCTTTGCTGCAAATGGAACATTCCTCCAGCACAGTGCCTTAGCTAAGGACATGGTTGTCAGATTCTTGGATGAACTGAACAGAAAAAGTATGGACTGATTACATAGCTCATTGGAATAAAAATATTTGAATGATTGACAGGCAGCACCTTTATAGAGAGATGGCTGTCTTAAGAACTCCTTTTTAAAGAATGAGCAGATTTTACAGCAACTCATGTGTACAGCTTATATGAGTTCACTCAGTAAGTTCCTGTTTTAGCAAGTCCTATACATGGACAAAACCGGTCTAATGCAAAGGGCACTGCCACTGACTGTGAAATGCCTTCTGCTTGTGGATCTAGTGGCTGGCAGTTACTACAAACAATGGCTTTATTTATTTATGTTCAGAAATGAACATGAAGGTGTGTCTTCATCTGTTCAGCATAGCTTCCTAAGAAATTCCATCTTTTTGTTTTTATGGCAGCGCAGTACTAATCTGGTGCTTCACCTTTTTTCCCCCTGTAACCTACTGCAGTACAGACATCTATTGCTATTGCCTCCTGAAATATAGAATCTATTGCTTGGAAAACATTTGTACCAGCAGTTTAACCCTCTTAATCCTTTTTACTAACAATATCTTTTAAAAAATGGAGTGCCTGACTGATGTCTTCCTGCTGTTCAAATATTTCTCAGTCCAGGCAGTAATTCCATCACTGTTGGGTCAGTTTCACACATTCTGCCAAACTATTTTGTTTTGTCTTAGTGTGAATGTATGAACCTAGTTATTGTGGTTTACAAATCATGATTTACAGTGTAGCGTTATTTGTGAACAGGCCAATACTATTTGTTAACTGACCTTATTATTTGTGAATAGGCCAATGCTATTTGTTAACTTAAAACAATTTGTGGCTTTATATAATACATAAAGCTAGCCAACATAGGCAGCAGAATATTTGTTTTTTTGCTTATTCCATTTATAAGGCTGCCTACTCAACAGGCAATTCTGTATTAATTAATGCCTATATTAATGGAGAACAACCAAATACCACAAAGAAAACTCTCCCAAACTCTTCCCCCAAATAATGCTAATACTAATACTGATACTACTACTAACAATAATAACAATATAGAAAATCCATGCCCTGTCCACTGTGAGGCCAAAGCACCTCAAAACTGTTAAGTGTAGTCCCTGACCCTCAAAACGTTGCCCACTCCTGATCTGTTTGTTTTAATGTGAATGGAGGTGGGTGGGAGTTTGTTAGAATGAATGGATTATCTAAAACTCTTCTTGCAGTTCCCATTTTACCTCCTCGGAAACTTTCACCTAGTTGAGCTTTCTTCCAGAACTGGAGGTTGAATAAGGAGTAAAGCATAGACAATGAGGTTAGAGCAGCAGAAGTGTTTGTGATCCATAATACCTCCTTTGTTCAAAATATCAAGTGTCCAAACTCACTTTATATAGAGAAGGAAGACATGGGGTTGAATGAATCGAACTGTTGCCCTTACATACAATTTGGCTGTAAGAGGAACCAGGCTTTCCCCACCATATTAAATTATCTCTGATTGAACATTCAGTTATTTGTTCATGGAATGAGTAAAAGCTATTTAATTGAAGGGGGGGGGATAAATTTATTATTAAAAAGCAGATGTAGATACCTGTAGCATCTCTTCTAGACTTATTAGACCTCTTTTGCAAAAAAAAAAAAAAAAAAAAAAATCTGTTATTTGACATATTGCCTTGGCTATAGGTATTACAGAAATGACTTCTGCACTATTCCAGCAAGATAAACAGGTGTTTGTATAGGCAAGGGATGCCACAGGTGTCACTGTGGCTAAATATTTCAATCTCAATTCTGCTGTGCAACAGTCCAAGGCTAAAGGTTTTGTCATGGTGACTTGACATTGATTTGATAGCATCCAGTTTTGGGTTGTAGTTTCTTCTGTAATTACTTCTTCCTTTACCTGTGGATTAATAAAGTAGAAATGAAATTGTGGGGTTAGTAACGTTTAAGCTAATGATCAGTTGTATGAGACAAGCACCATTGTAAAATGGCTGCCATGAAGGGTGTGATAAAATATCAATTTTTAGAACTGGCAAATCAATTATAAGTAACTCATATATCACAAATAAATAATTCAATCAGTAATATTTTCTACTGTCCAGATAAAGTTACATATGTAGAAAAGAGAAGCATTTTGTTTAAAAAGAGGATAGGAATATAAAATGTAGGTGAGTACATAAACTCTTTTTTATATCAGAAAGTTTACATGAAAAAGTACAAAATATTGGATATGGGGAAAGTTTGTTGCATTGTGTTACATGCTGTGCTGTCAGGGTCTATAATGATAGAGCGATACACGTCTCCCGTGTGGTGTAGTCTCCCTGCACCCCATCGACATCCACTGCATCTTAGTTGGGAAGAAAACCTGGAGCAGAAGCACATGAGAAATCATATAAGGCAGAAGGTGGTTTCTCTTTCAACTTTTCCATTATTTCTCTTGGAAGAAGGGGAAAACTGCACTTGTGTGTGTGTGCATGTGTGAGAGAGGGTATTTGTGCCTATATGTAGATGGGGGAAGTTTTTTTGTCTTAGCCCTGTCCTTTTTAGCGTGTGAACTCTTGATAGTGTGTATATGTGGATGCACACATGTGCATGCACATTAAACACATACACATCTGTGTCAAATGCATTTGTTACAGAAAAAAGTTTCTAAGAAAGTTTTAAGTGGGAGTTGCTGCCCCTTGGTTGACAAGATGGGGTAGCTGGGCATTGCAGAGGACTTGTTTCTTGGAACGTTTTCCTTTCATTCAGGATTATCCTCCTTTCAGAGAAATATGGTAGTTGAAGCTTTTGGATACTTTCAGGTGCTGCCTACACATACTGCATTACAGATGTCGAGTCTGGAAATTACTGCAACATCAGTGATGTGCCCAAGACTGTCTTCTTCAGGAAAACATATACAAAAGCATTTGTATAAAAGCACCACAACTGTCTGATTAAGCTCATCTGTTTAAATGCTAACACTTCAAATAGAAGAATAAATTAGTACAAAAACATATGGTTCAGGCATGTAAAATAAAAGACATTACAAACTCTAGAGTTAAAGCCAGCTTACTATGCCATTCCTTCAGAGGTTTTATTTTAAGACAGATGAAGACATTGAAATAAAAATCCAGCTCTCCTTTCATGTCAAATGTCAGTTTGAGATGTCTAGGCAAATCTGGCCCAAATGATTTTGTTTTTTGCTTGGCACCACCATTGGCAAATTCTTTATTTTGTCAGTCACATTTTCCATTGGCACTGCATGGAAAAGAAAGTTAATGGACTGTAAAATGCAACAACAGTCGAAAGGTAAGGGATGTATCCATCTGTAGGTTGGTTTCTCTGGCTAAAACACTGCAGAAGGAGATCAGTCTGGAAGATAATGGACTAGTAGCCCCAAATGAGCCAAGGAAGTTGTCTTAGTCACCTTATCTAATAGGGACCAAGACACTGTTTTGTTGTGAAAGGGTGAGGTGTAAATCTTATAAGACAATTAAATCTGAAATGCTGCTGAATGAAGGATAAGCTCCTCTCAGAGAAACAGATATGAAATACATGGCTGCTCTTTAGATTGGAGAAATACAGGAAGAAAATACAGCAAAAATCTTATCATACATTGCAGTCATTCTTTCTTTTGAATTCTAAGGTGATAAAATCAGATATTTTCTGTAGTATAGAATCCTTTCCTCCTTCATCAATGCTTATCAGCATTTACTCATATCCCAGCTCCACTTAGAATGCCTGCCTGTCTAGCCCTTTCAAAACTTGCATGCTTGGCTGCTAAATACCTCTTTCAAAACAGCTTCTTTGTTCCAATGCTTGAGGCTGAAGTGGCACACCTGCTATGAAAGAAAATGGCCTGCCTCAAAAGATTGCATGTCCCCTTGATAGTTAAATGATCAAGCAGGCCTTGGAAAAATCCCAGGTGCCTGAGCACAGAGATCTAACTTCTCATGGTATCCCTGTTTTCTTCTGTGAAGGACTGATTTCTAGAAATTCAAAATACGTTTCCAGAGCTGAACAAGTGCCATCCAAAGCCTCTGGATTACATCAGTATTTTTCACTTACTTGCCTACAGGTGAAAATAAGATTCTGTTTTAATGTGATGAAGGTAAATTGTCTCCACTGTATGCAGCATTTGAAGCAATCTGAGCAAGGATTTAGGTAGTGTAGCTTGAGGCTATTGCAAGTGAGGTATTTGACAGATTCATCTACAATTTAGCATTGATGTCTAGAGGTAGTTATTTTCCACATTTTCTTACCTATACTAATCTTGGTGTAAACCTTGGACTGCTGGAGTTAGTGATTTAACAATATGGGCTTCAGTTTATAGGTGGCTAGAGCTGGGTACATTCTGGGGCAGGATCAGCTTAAAGCAGAGGCTGGGATCTTAGGCTAGTAGGGCCACCCATCTCTGCCCCACCCCTTTAGGACATGTGGCCCAGGCACATTTTGAGGGGGTTAAGCTGGAGAGGGAAAGGCTGACATCCCTCTCCCTGAGGGCAGATGGCATAGTGTCGTTTTCATACAGAGATCTGAACTGGATTCCAGTTACTGCTCTAAAGGGCAGAGCTGGTCACCACATGGTGCTGATGCTTGTAGTGGAACATCTGCACACAAGCCAGAGCTAGGAATGTGTTTTACATGTGTCAACAGCAGGGGTGGTTACCTGGAGACCAATTCAAGCTGACTTCTTGATAAAAATGCAGTATATAGTTCAGGTTCTGTAAGTAATTGTTGTAGAAAGTGAAGAGAGAAGCAGCATTGGTCGAATAAGCAGAACTACCAAGGGCCTTTCTTAGTTCCATAACCCAAGCCAGCAGAAGGAATTTTGCCAGCCAGGGCTTCTCATTTTTCCAGCACAGCAGAACATGGGAAAGAAATTATGTAAAAGGCCTTGAATTTAAAAGAAAGGGGGGGAAAAAAGGAATGGATTAGCCTGGGGGCAATGGGAAATAATCCTGAAAAAATCCCTATTGGAGACTTGGAATACGTTATAGAGCCAATGTGTTAATGGTTGAAGTGTTGATTAAAGTGTTAGGCTAGGAGGAAGAAGGCCAAGTTCTAGACCTCTCTTATTTACAGAAGCTCACTCACTAACTTTGGACCAATTGTTCTCTCTCAGCCCAGCTTACTTCACAGGGTTGTTATGGGGGGGAAAAAAGTCTTGTACTGTGCATAGCTATAGATTCTTACCAAATCAAAAAACTAAACTAAAAGTTGCTGACTTCTCCATTTTAAGTCCCTATCCTCCTTCCAATCATGTGACCTAGAGCACAGCTGTTTTTAAGAAGTTAGAAAGAATTCCAGAAGTGATGCTCTTTTCCATACTTTAAATGACCAATTGTAGTTATCTTTATATATCACAGACAAATTCTGTGTCCTGGAAGAGAGGCCAAGAAGTATTGCTCCAGAGAAAGAAGGCAAAATAGGAAAGCTGAGGTCCATACTTAATTTATCTTCTGTGAGCTATCAGCAAAGACTCTGGGAAGAGGCAAGTGTCTCACAGAACATGGACAAAACATATGGGGGAAGGTTTTGTAATACCTCTGTCTGTAATTAGTGGATTTTGTGGATTCTTTTGAGCCTAGACATCTAGGTATATTCTTTTGGCACTGAAACTATTGAATATCACACGTGGTTCATTTTACCGCTAAAGTCCAAATCTCCTTGGATACAACAAGAGGAGGCTTTTGACATTTGCTTAAGTTGCTGTGATGACACTGACTCAAGAATCATTCTGCTTGTACAGGTCCCTTTCTCTCACTTTTGTGTAATAAAAATAGCTTTCATCCACAGCATGCTGTTATCAGGGTGTTGGTGGAAAGTAATTAAATGAGCAGTTGTAGCAGAGCTCAAAGGGCCTGAGGAATGAGGGGATTTTAATCAAATCTGGAGGAGCAATTAATAAAGAACTTGTAACCCTTCGAGGGTGACTCCTCCTGGCAGATTAAGAAGAGTGAGGGTTATAGTTTATGTCGGGGCAAAGACAAGTCAGTGCAAGAAGCTCCCGTGGTTTCTAAGATGAGGTTTAGCCTGGCTGTTGGTGATAATAAGAATTTGGTGGAGTGCTAGGAACTGAACCTTTCAGCATCAGTCGCAACTGCAGCAAATAAATACCCTGCTCATAAGCAAATCTTTGTGTATATTTGTCTTCGAGTCACTCTTGACTTCTGGCAACTGCATAAACAAGTCCATTTAGTTCTCTAGGCAAGATTTTCAGAAGTAAGTGGTTTGCCATTACCTTCTTTTTAGGGCTGAGAGAAAGTGACTGGCCCAAAGTCACCCAGCTGGCTTTGTGCCTAAGACAGGACTAGTTTTTAGTCTGGTGCCTTTAACTGCTACACCAAACTGGCTCTTAATAAGCAAATCTATAGTCTATATAAAAAACTCACAACTGTTATGCTTGGAACTATGCAAACTGTAGCGTACAGAAACTTACTTTCTTCTTCCTTACAGTGGTGATACAAAATGTGTTTACAATCTGTTCAGTTGAGCCTTTCTCTAAAAAAAGATCAAGGAGTTTGTGATATGGGGAAATGCCATGTACTGACTAAGGAAACAAAGTTTCAGCTAATGGATTTTGTGACTGAGATGTGCATGTTGATACAGAGACCATAGGATGGAAAGCTAAGCTGGAAAGCATGCCTGAGGGATACTGCAGCATTGCTGTTGTATATAGAACAGGGAATGTATCCTTGTGCAAGGAACAAGTCCAAATGTTCAAGAGCTCTTTGTTATGACCATTTAAGTATCAGTCTTCCACAACTTCTGAAAGACATAGATTTTGTTGTGATAGTTGTTGTTACTCTCTTTCCATTTGATTCACATATATAATAGCATAACTAATTCAGATTTTTCCGAAGTCTTTGCTTTTGTGTTATACATAAATTTTCTGTTTGATGAGACTTCTGGAAAGGGAAGCACTTGATTTAAAACAAGCACTTTTGGGTGACTACTGTACGTTTTGTTTTTTGTTTTCTGTTTCCAGAGGCTATCTCCTCATTATTCATCTTCTTGGCCTGAATAGAACAGTTAGTAAAACAAAGATTGCAGAAGTACCTTAGGAGAGGCCTGCACAAGTTGTGGTCCATCAAGCCAGACAGTACACTAGCTTGGTGGGAGGGCTCACCGAAAGCTTGATGAACCCAGTTTGGCTGCCAGACTAGTATTTGGAAGCACAGTGAGTTATTTTCAGCTGATTGACAATGGGAAGATATTGTGCCTCACCTATTTTCCTTTTTGCTGAGTTAATGTCTGTGTCAGTGTTTTCTACCACTATGGACAGAGACTTTGAAAAAGGAACTCTTACGTTCTTTGGGATTTGTGGTATGCACAGGTTACCTTCTAGGCTGAAAATAGAGCAGAGCCCCTAACATTTTTGTGTCAGTATTTGATGTTTTCAGAGTGTGTCTTGGGTGCTCAGGGTGTGGAGATGGAGAGGGCTTCTTTATTTAATTGATTTTTTATGCTGCCCCACTTGTGCCCATTTACAAAAGGATTACCACTGCAGGCGCGTGTGTGTGTGTGTGTGTGTGTGTGTAGTCTTTGACTCCTGGCGACTGCCTGGACTAGTCCCTGCAGTTTTCGTCGCAAGATTTCGGAAGTGGTTTGCCATTGCCTTCTTCTGAGGGCTGAGAGAGAGAGTGACTGGCACAAGGTCACCCAACCGGCTTTGTGCCTAAGGCAGAACTAGAACTCATGGTCTCCCAGTTTCTAGACTGGTGCCTTAACCACTGTACCAAACTGACTCTTATTGCAGACATAGCCAATCACAAAATAACAATTTATCAGAAGATAAACTGGTCAGATTGCTCCTTATCATCTTCCATAGATCTCTAGGATATTCCAATAAATGGCACAAACTGGGAAGGGTAGCTATTTTAGATAAAAATAGAAGATTTTAAAAAATCTAGATAGGCTTGGGCAGTGGGCTGAAATGAATAGGATGGAATTTTACAGAGAGAAATGTAAAGTTCTGCATCTGGGTGAGAAAAATATAAGCCACTAGTATAGGATGGGGGGGGGGGGGGGTGACCTGGCTTGGCAGTATTATATGTGAGAAGGATTTGTGTTTAACCCCAAGTTAAACAGCCAGACATATGATGCAGCTGCTAAAAAGGCAACTACAATTGAGGTGCATTAACAGGAGTATAGAGTCCAGATCATGGGAAGTGATTGTTTCACTCTCCTCCACCCTGGCCAGATCCCTTTGGAGTGCTGTGACAGTTATGGGCTCCACAGTTCAAAAAGGGTAGTGACAGATGGAGCCAGTTCAGAGGAGGGCCCGCCAAGATAGTGAAGAGTCTAGAAACCAAGCCCTACAGGGAACAGTTAAAGTATCTAGGTATATTTAGCTCACAGAAAAGCTGACTGAGGGAAAATATGATAGCAGTCTTCAAATATGTAAAGGGTTGCCGCACAGAAGAGGGAATGGACGTACTTTCTCTTGCTGCAGAGAGCTTGACTAGAATCAGTATGTCAAAATTCAAAGAAATAGGTTCAGGTTAGACATCAGGAGCAACTTTCTGACTGCATAAGCCAATGTTTCTCAAGCTTGGCCAGCTTGAAACAAGCTGGCTAGGGAATTCTGGGAGTTGAAGTCCACCCATCTTCAAGTGGCCAAGCTTGAGAAACACTGGTATAAGCTGTCAAATAGTCGAACGGGCTACCACATGAAATGGTGAATTCTCCTTCACTAGAGGAGGAGGCTGGGTGGTAATCTGTCAGAGATGCTGTACTGGATCCTGCCCTGAGCAAGGGGCTGGACTAGATGAGTTTGAAGCTTCTTTCCAACTCAGTGATTCTGTGACTCTGTCCCCTAGCTGAGCTTACCTTTGTCTTCTTTTCACACATTTACAAATCAAGTGGTAGCTGCTTGTTTTGTTTTCTAAGAAAGCCTGTGCTGCCTTTGTGGAAATGAAGAAAAGAACGGTGCTTTGCATTGTGGCATATCTGCAGTTCCTTTGCAGATTGCAATGAGGGGGGTGTCTGTGGGCAACCTGACACACACTGGTTGGGTTGGGCATCCCAAGGATAGAAGATTGTGGAAGATTAGCATAGCATGCTCATTTGCTTGGAAATCAGCATAGGTTTTGTTACAGTTCCCTAAAACTAGAGGGCAGTACAAGGACTTTACTGATGCGTTATGCACAGCCAGATCCTTGAGGCTGTGAAATTGTTGCCTGTATCTGTGCGCTTCTATAGATGTTTTAAGGTTTGGAGAATAGTTTCTAAAATTGTTAATCATGTTCTTTTTTTAAGAACATGGTTAATTGCTTTCGGAACCAGGCTTTTATTTGTATATTTAAACTCATATAAGCGCTGGGCTTTGGATTATTTTGCCTGATTCATACCTGAAGTATGTACTATTCATTTTAGTATTAAAATGAAAGATTTACATAAATGAGAAAAAGTAAGCAATTTTTATTATTAAGTAGGTAAATTTCTTAAGTGGCCAATTGCCTAGAAGCCAGATTTTATTTCACATTCTGGCTGTCTGTAAAAAGAGAGTAACAGACACATCCTGCAGCTAGTGCTGTGACGGAATGCCGATCTACAGATCTACATTGCTGCCTGCTTCCTTTTATGTTTTAATAGTGAAGAGTAAGTGATAAACTTTTTGGTGAATAAGAGAAACAGAGAACTGTTGAAATCAGTTTCTCAAAAATGTTAAATGTATGGAACAGATAAATAGATATTCTGTTCTGTGGAGAGATATACATTAGAAACACAATAAATATGTAGTAACTGAGAAACATGTACATATTTTGAGTCTTGCATCCTTACAGATCCTTTATCCATATTGAAACTATTCTAGATATGTCCTGTGGAAATTGGTAGCAGTCGTAGCTCTGTTTTCATGACTCATCCAGGAAGAATGAACACAAATATGCAGGAACATGAAGTGATAGACCCCACTTCTTAGTGATATACATTCACTCAATGTCTGCCTACTCTCTACATAGATAAGGCTCTGTCCATATGGCCAGGAACTCTGGAAAACAGGTTTCTAGATTGAAGAGACATTATGGTGAAGTTCAAGCTGAACACTAAAACATAATTGGGTTTGTTTGATTTTGGTTTATTGGGTGTTGCACACAAAGCCGTTGTGATTTATAAAACATAGTATATGGCTTAGTGTGACTATATTTTTCCTGATGCTCATTGTATGCCCTTGGATTGGTTATTATTTCACAGAGATGATGTGATGAATGCTATTACATCAGGGTATTGTATATGAAAACTCCTCTGACTTCCTTGAGAAAGGATAGGATAACATGGAGATCTAAAATGGGGTAAAGATGACTGCCACATACTTTGGGAAGCTGAGATAGTGTTGTCCTTTCTTAAGGCTGAGAAAGTACGGTAGTTATGCTTCCATGAGATACATGTTGGGAAAGCATTCATACTGGCACAGGTGTGCACTTAGCAGCTCTTAGTCTTGTGTTTCATACCATTCTAGTCTACACAGTAGGCTATATGTTCCTTTGCGCCATTCCCATCCTCATGATATTTCCTTTCTTCCCTTTTAGAAGCAGCTCTTCTCACCTGATTTTGAGAGGGGCTCCTCTGAGTTGGAAACTGGTCTAACAGACCCAGAATTTTATTTCCTAGACTTGGGGATAACTCTGGGGAATATTGAGAGAACTGAAAGCACAAAAATGTGCTTTCCTTTCCCTCTGCTGTGATCACCAGCCTCAAAGAAGTAGCAGGGTGCCTCAAATCATTAACATTGGATTTAGAAAAAACCTTGGGGTTTGACCTATATTTTGTTGACTCTTTCAGGCCCGCTGAGGGTATTTGGCTTTAAATGGGGTGATTGCAAGAATGAGAACTGTAAAAGTATTTTAATCCATGAGCAAAGCAAGCTTGCATTTTGTTCTTCTTGGTTTTTTTCCCCTCCCTCTACAAAACTACTCAATTTGTGTGAGGTTTTCTGCACCTTTGTTGACATCCCTACCTACTATTTTACCTATTCAAAAGGACCCTCATGTCTAAAATTCAGTTGTAATGTTCCGACAGATCCTTTTTTGCTAATTCCTGAATCAGTCCTTGGGTGAATTCAAAATGAACTATTTCATTTAGGGAATATATGCATATTGTACCTTATTTTATTAAATTTTAGCTATTTCAGTTTAATACCATTTCAGGTTTTATAGCACTAAAAATGTGGGCTGTATTATGCTCCATTTCCCCCAAGCTAGTGCCTTATCTGATATGTAGAATGATCACAACATAATTATGCTGGCAGGTGATGATGGGAGTCCTAATCCAGTATATATGGAAGATATCAGTTGGGGAAAGCTGTCATATTTTGTAACTGTTTGTGGAGGGTCCCGTATTTGAGGCATGTACAATCTTAGGCCCAAAGATCACATGCAGACCACCAAGCCTCCATCACCAAATAGCCATTTAACTGCGAAGTTTAGATGTGATGGGGAGAATTTCATAGGGAGCAATCATATTTATTGTAATTAATGTTGTTAATTAAAGTAAAATAACTACTTTATCTAGGCCCTGCATACTTTCAGGAGTGTAACTCACCGCATCATTTAAAGGTCAAGTGGAAACTCCAGTTTGGAAAAAAAAGGTGCTTCCCTTGAAATAGCAGAACAAGCTGAAGGAATGAGAAAGTAATTTTGAATTCTAGAATGCTTCCAATGCTAACTGGATTGGGTTTTTTTCCCCCTTAACGATGGTATTGTAATCATGTTGTGTAGTCCACGGAGAACAATTGGGGTGGTAGACAAAGGGTCCTCTGCCTCACCTTTTTTCAGTGCTGCCATCTGTTTCACAAAGGCAGTGGTGTTTTCTTCTGGCAGAAGCAAGAAGTATTCCTTTCAACAGCTGGCCGTCGTAACACCCCTTCCCAATTACCTATATCAAAGGAGAATTGAATGTTTAAAAGATGATGGTTGGTAACCATAATTCCCTCCCCTCAGTACAACACCATAATGTTGTAACATAGTATTAGACAGAGAGAGTTGTTGTTGGGAAATAATTGTCTTGAGTTGCCAAGAAGAACATCTCTGCTTCAGGCAAGGCCCTTTTTAAATTTAATTTAATTTATACAATTTAAGCACCAAACTGACAAAAAACCTCCAGACTGACAAAAAAAAAAACCCAAACTAGAAAATGCATTATAATAAAATGATAAAAAAGAACAAGAGCTGATGGCAAGTCCAGCTAACAACAACCACACCCCCAAACAAATCCAACCGGGGCCCCATCCACCCTAACCCAAAGCTTGGGAGAACAGCCAGGTCTTTAAGGCTTTCCAGAATGCCATCAGGGTGGGAGCCACATGGATCTCAGGAGGAATCTCATTCCAGAGAGCTGGTGCCATGGCAGAGTAGGCACACTTCTCTTTTTTAGCTCCTGCTCCTGAATTTTCCATCCTTCCTGAATGGAGTGCTGAAATTGGGGGCACTGTTTTCAGTTACCTGATGGTAAATGGGGAAAAAGAGGAAGCATTAGGAATTTCACATGAATAAGGACTGTGACTTGAAATTCTCTGAAGTAAGAATTTATTTAACACTAGTCCTTATCCCTCAGGTGACTCGTGTGCCAGTGGAAAGCTGTGAGCAATATTCAACATGTGCACTGTGCCTGGGTTCCAGAGATCCTCACTGTGGTTGGTGTGTCCTACATAATATGTAAGTATGCTGACTTGTTGTCTTATTTATTGATTTGATTTGATTGTGTCTCCTGACTTTTCCTTTAATTATCTATAAAAACTCTGTCCTGTTGTGGAAGTCTTATTTCTGACATTTTGAGTGCTTATAAACCTGTTACAGTAGTACTATTAATCATTTATGTAGTAATAAGGTTATGTAGAACGGGCAGTATAATTCTGAATGGTCTAGATGTAATGTTAAGTTTAGAGATTGAAAGAATGTTATGCTGATGCTATATGGATATTGTTTTTTCTTTTTATTAGTTCCTTTTTCTTCTATGTTTAGCTTATTTTAATCACTATGATGTGCATTTTTATTATATAATCACTAATGTATTTGGTTGTGATAATTTGTTAAATTTCACCAATAAAAATGAAAAAATGTATCAATATTGTGTAATGAACACCTAAGTACCATAGTTTCTGGCATAGAGTATATGATTGCTTGAAATGCATAAGACAGGAACTTGGGAAGACTGTAAATGAGGGAAAGTAGCAGAAGATGGCCATATATGCATATGTGATGGATGCTAAATTAAATCAAAAAACAATGTGTTAAAACAATGGGTGCTAAGGATAAGAAGGACCAACAGAAAAAAGGGGAATGTGAAGTGCTGAGGAAACAGCAAGAGAAGGAGTTCATTTCTAGAGCTGCTTATGGGCTTTTGGTGATATCTGGTTAACCTCTATAAGAAGCAAAATGCAGGTAGCTTTAGACTTTTGCTGGTCCAATGGAGTTCTCTTATATGCTTTTGAAATTCAGAAATCTTCAAATCTTCCTCCGCCAGGAACTCAGGGAAGATGCTACCTATCACAGCATTGCTCTCTCTTGGGTTTATATAATACTGAATTCATGGAGTTATTATAAGATTGCAATAATAAGATTGAAGTGCTGTGCATACTCATAAAGTGTTATAACTATGATAAGGATAAGGGTGACATTATCATTTCATTTTGTAACGTTGGAGAAATTACTTGTTTTGCTTGAATGAGTAGGTCTGTCATGTATATTCAACCTTGAATCTCCTATAGTAGGACAGCTCAGCAAATTTTCCTCTGACCTTCCTAGGGATTAAAAATTCTGTCCATTGTAGCTGCCAGGAATCCTTTATGCTACTGATTTGCATGAATGTGGGACTAGCACAGTGGGGAATAGAGCAGAGAATTGCTAGTGGTCCTCACCTGTTTGTTTCAAGCTGAGAGAAGTAACCCTCGATGTCCGGTGTGTGTTCTTAGTCTGCTGTTGCCTCTGTGGTATGTGCTTTATGCTGTAAAGCTGATTGATGGCATCCAACTCTGAGCTGCCAGTTGTCTACTGCATCAGCAGCTTCTGAATGTCTAACGTGTGGATGGCAAAGGACTAAATTTTCTACTTCCCATCTTGAAACACAGCAGGAATCACTCTCATTCCAGCATAGATTGACACGGACTATGCTTTCCAACAAAAATAGCTTGCTGCCCTGGGACCGGTTGTCCACCACTTATTTATTTATTTAGAGAGAAGGCAGCATCTTAATAGTGACACACACACACACACATCTACAGTGAGCTTAGATATTGAATTACTTAGAGTAATGGGAAATGAGGGGGGAAAAGGTAATGGCATTAATATGGCATATTTAGAATTCATCATACTTTCTGCTTGAAAATATTTTATTTTTGCCTTGTCTATACTTTAAAAAAACTTCCTTAACACTTTTATGAATGCAATTCTATTGCTCGGCATAAAGTGTCAGTACTTGTAGCTATCAAATGTTTCCAGTTATGTTGGTTGATGGCATCAGTTGCAGGTACCGCAATGCTTCTTGTTTGTCATATTGGAAAAGTTAAGATTATTCCCATTGAAAATGGCCTGATCTGGAGCAGTATTGAGCTGCAGTCCAGGAGCATTTGGCCACAGGGAATATTCTTGGGTATAATCTCTAGCCCTATTTTAGCTGCAGAGGAGTAGTGTGAAGGAGACATTACCCTTTAAACTCATTCATCTGGCTTTCTGTGAAGATCATGTGCAGCTACTCATCAAAACTAAGCTATAATTCAGTGTCTTTAACTGAGGAATTGGGCCTCCCATATAGGGTTACTAATGAAAGCATAAGAGAGAAGGGGTAAAACAAAAACCGAAAGACATAGGAAAGGGTGGTTTCCTTTGGGCTTGAGGGGCAAAAGTTGTTAGAAGCTACAGAGTCCTGACTGTTTAGCCATGTGGAGCATTTTAATTAAAATTCAAAGACATCTCTTTCCCTGAAGCATCCCAGGGTGGGATGTGGTAGTGGCTCAGACACTGCACTGTGCAGTGTCATGCTGGCACTTGCTTGGGAGATAAATCACTGAGATTACCAAGACCTTGAAAGGTGCATGTGTATCTGCTTATTCTGTATTGCCCTCTGCTTAATTAAATGCTTTCCATAATGAAATAATGTTATCACAAATGTAGGGAGGAGAAGTAAAAGAAACTCATTTAAACTTATTAATGGAGGCAGAATACCTGGATAGGACAGTGCTGTGGGGACAGTGGAGTGGCTGCCTCGGTGAAGTAGATGGAATATTTGGACTTGCTTATGATTAATCGAGAGCATAGATGAGTGTGATGAACTGTTAGGGCACAAAGAAAATTGAAGCAGGACTCCAGCAAGTAATGCTGTAATACGTGAGATGGAAAGAACATGGAATTGCATAGGATAGGATGTTAAAGGATTAGCCCTATTCCTTTGCCCTACAGAAATTGAAGAAGGATCTAATTCAGACATACAAATGCCCAGGTATTGTATAAGGTTGCATCATCAGTGTCATAACAGGTATTGAAAACTGAATCAGGAAATCCCCAGCTTGAGTTTTTCCCCTTCCATGAACATGCCTGATGGCCATAGGTAAGTTACTTTTAATTTTAACCCCTTCCACTTCCATAGTGAAAAGAGCAGTTTTGGCTGTCGTACTTTAAGAAGTCTGTTAATGAGCTAGGATACATCTAAAGGATGGTAATAAATATGTTGGGCCTATGAGGAAAGGTTGTAAGCATTGCATATGCTTATTCTGAGAAGACATGATTAAAAGGTATCATGGTAGCCATCTTCATATATTTGAAGGACTTACAAAGATGAAGGAGCTGTTGCTCATAGTATCCAGACCAACTAGTTCAAATTACAAGGCATTTTGTAACTTTAGAAATATCTTCCTACCTTTTAGATAATCAATATGTTTGATTGTGGACCAGATTGCCTTTCTTTCATTAGAGGTTTTTAAAAAAAGGTCTGAGAAGCTAATATAGTTTTAAAGGATTTCTTGCATAATCAGCATATTGGATGAGATACACATTGCGATTCTTTCCTATTCTGTGACTTACCATGTAGTGGTTTTGTAAAGATCACAACTACAAAAGCGTGTGAAGTTCACTGCACACTTACAAGCATTTATGCAATCAC
The DNA here is from genome assembly GCA_030867105.1 of Liasis olivaceus. Taxonomy (NCBI): domain Eukaryota; kingdom Metazoa; phylum Chordata; class Lepidosauria; order Squamata; family Pythonidae; genus Liasis; species Liasis olivaceus. The sequence continues at coordinate 43,277,052 of CM061348.1, read as the reverse complement.
TGAATATTATGAAGCATGGTATGGTAAATATTTGTTAGATTTCTTTATTGTGTTACAGTCCTTAATAATCCATACACAACTGCAGATGAAATTAAAATCTCAACATAAAAATAGTGGGCTGGTGTGGATCTTCCGGGCTGTGTGGCCGTGTTCTGGAAGTTCTGTTTCCTAACATTTCACCAGCATCTGTGACCAGCATCTTCAGAGTGCAGGGGCACAGACAGGAGCAGTTCTCTCTGTGCCCCTGTCTGTGCTCCTGCACTCTGAAGATGCCGGTCACAGATGCTGGCGAAACATTAGGAAACAGAACTTCCAGAACACGACCACACAGCCCGGAAGATCCACACCAGCCTTCGTATGCCGGCCGTGAAAACCTTCGACAATACATAAAAATAGTGATTTAACTTTAAGGAGTAATAATCTAGAGTGAGTTTTTTTGTTTAAAGAACTAATTTTCAGAAAGAAAGACTGAAATTTAACAAGCAAACCAAATCAGAAGAATAAGGCTTATTCAAAAGAATAAAGCTTGTTCTCACAACTCAGATTTTATTGCAGTAAAAGACAGATTTTAATAACCTCCTAACAGCAAACTTTTGTACTATCATTAAGGCTTCCTCTAAGAAGACGTACAGGTGAAACTCGAAAAATTAGAATATCGTGCAAATGTTCATTTATGTCAGTATGGCAACTCAAAAGGTGAAACCAATATATGAGATAGATTTTGCAAAACGCTGATGTTCATCAGCTCGATCACAGTGGTCCTTCCGAGAGCAGCTGTGAAAAAGCAGAATACAATGTCTATAAGATTGTGGTAATCTTTAGCTACAACTAGTTTCATTACATGCAAAGCGAGATATGTCAAGCCTTACTTTGGTATAATTGTGATGATTATGGCGTACAGCTTATGAAAACCCCAAATTCACAATCTCAGAAAATTAGAATAGTGTGAAAAGGTTCAATATTCTAGGCTCAAAGTGTCCCACTCTAATCAGCTAATGAATCCATAACACCTGCAAAGGGTTCCTGAGCCTTTCAATGGTCTCTCCGGCTGGTTCAGTAGGAATCACAAGCATGGGAAAGACTGCTGACCTGACAGTTGTGCAGAAAACCATCATTGACACCCTCCATAAGGAGGGAAAGCCCCAAAAGGTAATTGCAAAAGAAGTTGGATGTATCAAAGCACATCAATAGAAGGTTATGTGGAAGGGAAAAGTGTGGTAGAAAAAGGTGCACAAGCAGCAGGGATGACCGCAGCCTGGAGAGGATTGTCAGGAAAAGGCCATTTGGGGACTTTCAGAAGGAGTGGACTGAGGCTGGAGTTAGTGCATCAAGAGCCACCACACTCAGACAGATCCTGGACATGGGCTTCAAATGTCGTATTCCTCTTGTCAAGCCGCTCCTGAACAACAAACAATGTCAGAAGCGTCTTACCTGGGCTACAGAAAAAAAGAACTGGTCTGTTGCCCAGTGGTCCAAAGTCCTCTTTTCTGATGAGAGCAACTTTTGCATCTCATTTGGGAACCAAGGACCCAGAGTCTGGAGGAAGAATGGAGAGGCACACAATGCACGATGCTTGAAGTCCAGTGTGCAGTTTCCAGAGTCTGTGTTGATTTGGGGAGCCATGTCATCTGCTGGTGTTGGTCCACTGTGCTTCATTAAGTCCAGGGTCAACGCAGCAGTGTACCAGGAGATTTTGGAGCACTTCATGCTTCCTTCCGCAGACGAGCTTTATGGGGATGCTGACTTCATTTTCCAGCAGGACGTGGCACCTGCCCTCACTGCCAAAAGTACCAAAACCTGGTTCAATGACCATGGGATTACTCTGCTTGATTGGCCAGCAAACTCGCCTGCCCTGAACCCCATAGAGAATCTATGGGGCATTGCCAAGAGAAAGATGAGGGACATGAGACCGAACAATGCAGTGGAGCTGAAGGCCGCTATTGAAGCATCCTGGTCTTCCATAACACCTCAGCAGTGCCACAGGCTGATAGCATCCATGCCACGCCGCATTGCGGCAGTCATTGCTGCAAAAGGGGCCCAAACCAAGTACTGAGTACATATGCATGCTTATACTTTGCAGAGGTCCGATATTGTTCTATTTCCAATCCTTGTGTTATTGATGTCATGTAATATTCTAATTTTCTGAGATTGTGAATTTGGGGTTTTCATAAGCTGTACGCCATAATTATCGCAATTATACCAAAGTAAGGCTTGACATATCTCACTTTGCATGTAATGCGTCTTTCTCATATATTGGTTTCACCTTTTGAGTTGCCATACTGACATAAATGAACATTTGCACGATATTCTAATTTTTCGAGTTTCACCTGTATCTATGTTTGTATTGTAAAATGTTTCATTTACTCCTCTCTCATTAAGATGAATTTTAATGGTGGCCAAAATAATGCATAAAACCCGTCTTTATTTTTTTTCAGAGAGATTCTTTGAGACATTGAGTGCCATCCTTAAATTGACCAGTAGCTAGGCATTAGTTTTCTTATAAATATGGAAGTGGGTTCAAGAGCAGAATATAATATACAAAAAGAAGTTGAATTGCAAAAGAAAATGTTTCAGTGGTTACTTGAATGTAAAGATTCAGCATATATTGTTCTATATTGTCTTCAATTTTATAATGCCTTTTGGTCTCTCTTATTATTTGTGAAATGTAGGAATAGTATTAATGGCTTTCTCATGTATTTATTTGTGCAACTTTTATTCCATTTCAGTCATAACTGACAAAGCAGTTATGAAGGGTGGGGCAGAATTTAAATAAAACTAAAATGAACTAGCAGATGAAAATAAAATAGGTCTTTGCATGTCATTAGTCATCAATGTAGTAACATAATGAGAACATTATTAGTTGTAGCTAAAGATTACCACAATCTTATAGACATTGTATTCTGCTTTTTCACAGCTGCTCTCGGAAGGACCACTGTGATCGAGCTGATGAACATCAGCGTTTTGCCTCAGATCTGCGCCAGTGTGTTCAACTTACCGTTCAGCCTAAGAATATATCAGTCACCATGTCAGAAGTCCCGGTGGGTCATTTAACTTTGAGTTCTATACAGTTTTGTTAGCAAGCTTGATGTCAGTATATTTCTTTAGGATGGTGAAGTATGTGGTTTTTGTTATACATCCTTTTTTTAAAAAAAACCAAATCATTAAATAAATTTGTGTGTGTGTGTGTGTGTCTGATTCTCCCCACCATTCTGTCAGCTGGTTTTACAAGCCTGGAATGTTCCTGATCTGTTGGCTGGTGTGAACTGCTCCTTTGAAGATTTCACAGAATCTGAAAGCCGTATTGAAGATGGCAGAATCTACTGTAGTTCTCCATCTACAAAAGATGTCATACCTATTACCAGAGGGCAAGGTGAGTTTGGATCATCTCATCAGCCTGCACCACTTAAGTTTAGAACAAACTGAACACACTTAGGGGACTGAATTTTTCAACAAATATTTAAGTAATACAACAGCTGGGTCAGTCTACTGTAGTTTATTGTTATGATGGTAAAGTGGGATAGATTATGTAATCTGTTTTAAAATGCTTAAAAATTGGGTCTTCCGATGCTTTGGGAACATGTTTTTACAATGTCTCTGTAAGTTTGTAGATATTTATATTTCTCTGAATTGAAATAGGGTGCATTTTTAACACACTTTGATATATGTAGAATCACAATAAACCCCGATCAGTTTTGAAGGAGCTGAAAAAATATAAATGGAGTCATCTACGCTTTTTGTAATATGCTATTTCATTACAAAATCCTTCTCTCTAGGTAATGAAAAGCACTGTTTAAAAGTACGTTGCTGTTTCTATCCCCAGATGGAAGGCAACTACTTTAGTCCTCTGTGTTCTGGTAGTATAATCTATGCTGATCTCAGATACTCAGGATGTTTTTGATATAGAGAAGATCAGAATTCTTTAAGAAGATAAAATATATTGGCCTGAGGGAGAGGTAACATGCAGGTAGAGAAAGAAGGCCAATGACTGAGATTCATATTAATTGGGGGACTGGAAAAGTCAGTTTTGTCATTGGATATAGTAACTTGGATAGAGTTGCTTGAGACCGATCCAGTGATTTGCTGAGGCTAATTTTTCATTGAGGTATTTTGCCACAAATCTCTTGGTTTCCCATTTTTAAAAAGTTCAATTGGCACTTTTGCCAGTTACATCTGCAGAAAGTTCCTAGATAGGATTGATTAGATCTAGAGAGCATCTAGATTAATTTCATTCTGAGTATTTAAGGTAGAGAATGCCAAATATAAATTCTGCATGAGGCAGACCTATTATCATAGTCTTTCACCTGCTTTTTTTAGTTTTGCACTAAGCAAGATTACTTACTCTCTAAATCATCATAGCTATCCAAAAAGCAGAAAAGTGGTGTGGACAGTTCATGTTCTTCCGTAATTAACATTTTCTCATGTCATTGGTATTCATTGAGGCTATTTCTTAATACAATCAGAACTATTTATTCCAATCTGGTCAAATCAGGAAGTCTTATTTTCACAAATGTCCATGCCAATCTGTTGATTATTTCTGATCTGTATGCTTGCTTTGTTCTGTTCTAGGTGATAAGCGAGTGGTAAAGCTCTATCTCAAGTCCAAAGAGACAGGGAAGAAGTTTGCATCTGTGGATTTTGTATTTTACAACTGTAGTGTTCATCAATCGTAAGTTACCTGAAATACATGTTTCTCTGATTTTTTTTGAACTCACTCTGAGAGAAGGCTGAGAATAGTATATAGTAGAAGCAATCAAAATGAGGGGAAAGTCAGAGACTGTTTCCTGGGTTGACATATTTATTTTAAGGAAAACTACACCAGTGCTTGGCTGATAAAAGTATGGTTTGGCCAAAAAACTAGGCAACCAAAGCTACAGTCATGTGAAAAAGAAAGTACACCCTCTTTGAGTTCTATGGTTTTACGTATCAGGACATAATAAAAATCATCTGGTCCTTAGCAGTTCTCAAAAGTAGGTCAATACAACATCAGATGAACAACACATGACATATTACACCATGTCATCATTTATTTTACAAAAAGAAAGCCAAAATGGAGAAGCCACGTGTGAAAAACTAAGTACACCCTTACTGCTTCCATAGGTATGAAGAGGCTAAGTAGCAGCCAGGTGCTATTAATCAAATGCCCTTGATCAATTGACCATCAGCAAGTGTGACCATCTCTATAACAGCCAAAGTTTTAGCAGTTTGCTGGTCTTGAACATTGAGGTGCGTGTTAACATAATGCCAAAGAGTAAAGTCATCAGCAGTGATCTTAGAGAAGCAATTGTTGCTGCCCATCAATATGGGAAGGGTTATAAGGCCATTTCCAAACAATTTAAAGTCCATCATTCTACAGTAACGAAGATTATTCACAAGTGGAAAACATTCAAGACAGTTGCCAGTCTTCCCGGGAGTGGACGTCCCAACAGATTCCCCCCAAGGTCAGACCATGCAATGCTCAGAGAAATTGCAAAAAATCCAAGAGTTACATCTCAGACTCTACAGGCCTCAGTTAGCATGTTAAATGTTCATGTCAATACAATTAGAAAAAGACTGAATAAGTGTGGTTTGTTTGGAAGAGTTGCCAGGAGAAAGCCTCTTCTCTCTAAAAGGAACATGGCAGCATGGCTTAGGTTTGCAAAGTATCATCTGAACAAATCACAAGACTTTCGGAACACTGTCCTTTGGACAGATGAGACCAAAGTGGAGATGTTTGGCCATAATGCAGAGCGCCACGTTTGGCGAAAACCAAACACAGCATATCAGCACAAACATCTCATACCAACCATCAAGCACGGTGGTGGAGGGGTGATGATTTGGGCTTGTTTTGCAGCCACAGGACCTGGGCACCTTGCAGTCATTGAGTTGACCATGAACTCCTCTGTATACCAAAGTATTCTAGAGTCAAGCGTGAGGCCATCTTTCGACAGCTAAAGCTTGGCTGACGTTGGGTCATGCAACAGGACAATGATCCCAAGCACACCAGCAAATCTACAACAGAATGGCTGAAAAAGAAAAGAATCAAGGTGTTGCAATGGCCCAGTCAAAGTCCAGACCTCAATCCGATTGAAATGCTGTGGCAGGACCTCAAGAGAGCTGTGCATAAACAAATGCCCGCAAACCTCAATGAACTGAAGCAATGTTGTAAAGAAGAGTGGGCCAAAATTCCTCCACAACGATGTGAGAGACTGATAAAGTCATACAGAAAACCATTACTTCAAGTTATTGCTGCTGAAGGTGGTTCTACAAGCTATTGAATCTTAAGGTGTGCTTAGTTTTTCACATGTGGCTTCTCCATTTTGGCTTTCTTTTTGTAAAATAAATTATGTCATGGTGTAATATGTCATGTGTTGTTGTTCATCTGAGGTTGTATTGACCTACTTTTGAGAACTGCTAAGGACCAGATGATTTTTATTATGTCCTGATACGTAAAACCATAGAACTCAAAGAGGGTGTACTTTCTTTTTCATATGACTTTACATGTATGTACTGTCATAAGAAATGGTTTAATTATGACCATCTATTGGTTCTGTAGAGATAGTTATTGTGATGGAATGGAATGATGAAAGCCAGACTCAGGGAGGAAAACATGTTCTTTCATCTCCTGAGGAGCGAGGGAGAGATAAGAGGATGAGGCTGGCACCTCCCTGAGGAATTCACAGTGTTGTGACTGGCATTACTTGGGAGCTGGGGTTTCAGTCTGGGAAAATTGATGTCAGGTCTAGCCCAAGGAACTCCAGGAGACCATGTAAATTCAGTCCAGCAATGTTTATTAGCTACAACCTCTAGCAAGAATCTTCCCAGACTGAAACACCAGCTCCCAAGTAATGCCAGTCACAACACTGTGAATTCCTCAGGGAGGTGCCAACCTCATCCTCTTATCTCTCCCTCGCTCCTCAGGAGATGAAAGAACATGTTTTCCTCCCTGAGTCTGGCCTTCATCATTCCATTCCATCACAGTTACGTACATTTTCTTAGGATGGTTTGTATCTATGATGTTCTGTGATGTTTGGGTAATTTGGTTTGCAGAACTCTTACCAGTATTATTTGTGCTCAGAACATAAATTGAAAAGATCAGATAATGGGGAAAAGATGGCTTAATTTTTGGAGGAACACAACTTCCTGTGTAGATGGGGATGTATGATTGGCAGCATTATTTGAATTGGGTGCATCTATGAGAGGACTAAAGTCATGCATAGTTTTAATTCATCTGGTCAACAATTGGCAGATTCTTTTATTCAAATTGTTTAAATTAGCAAATTTTATATACTGAAGACCATACAATCTAAATTGACAATATATCAAGATACATCAGAGTATTTATAGAAAGGAATGACTTCCGCAGTATCTAGCTAGTTACTGCAAAAACAGTTAATAGGGTCATTCTGAGTTTGTTTGGGGATGCTGGATGGTGGGCTGAAATGGTGAAATGGAAAATTATGTATATTGATAGTCATCTGTTTAAGAACCATTGGGATAAAATAAACAAGAACTTTATTTGGGGTCTTTGATATCTGCTTTCAATGCCTAACTCTACATGCTGGGATTGTTGTGTTCGTGGAAGCATGATAGAGCTATGCTCCTAGGATACCTGACAGAAATGATTTTCGTATGCAGAGTGACTGTTCCAAACCCTTTTACCAAATTCTGTAATAATACTTTAATTTACTTTCTTTCCCTGTTACAGTGTTCAGCTCATTCTGTCCTACAGCTTTCAGGACAGAAACACAAGTGAATGGACTGAAATCACATAATGCCAGAGTATACAAAGTCCATATCCCTTTAAAAAATATATGGGGAATGTGTGTGTATCTTAGTTGAATACAGAAAGATTTAAGGGAGTGGTAATCGTATTAGTTGCCATAGCTGTATGGAGTTGGAAGGGACATTGAAGGACCTTGCTTTAGTTGAGTGATGATTGGCTTAAATATTCCAGGGAAGAGAAGCCTACATACTTCATGGACAATGCGATCAGGTGGCAAATAACTTTCTTCAATTTAGAATAATCTTGTAATCTTTTGCAGAAATCTACTCTGTTGCTATTTCTTCCTTAAGCCCCAGTCCTACTCTCTGGATTAACAGAGAATGGATATATTTGCTCCATTCTTTATTACAGGGATGTGCAACATTTTTTCAGCCATGGGCAATACATTTTTTTCCCATAAGTTAGAGACAATAGCTGACCTACCCTCCCTCAGCTTGTTACATCCAGTCTGGCTACAGTGTTATTCAGGCAAATTGGGGCATCCTTGAGAATTTCACTGTGTTGGTGCAGGGGGTCAATGGGATCACCTGACATTTTTTTTTTCCCCCCTGAAGTGTCTTTCTCAGATTAATCCTTGGCAATGCTTACATCTTGGCTTTCAGAAACCTATAGAGAGACTCTGTATTCAAAACTATTACTGGTGTATTTAAAATATTGGTGATAAGTGTAGAGACAACATTTAAAAAAGTATAGACGATATTTCTACTGTTTTCTCAGTTATGATTATGGATAAAAAGGATTTGACAGGCCCCTTCATGGGGACGTGGAGAGATCTGAAGTCACACATTCAAATTCAGGGGACTTAATAATCTGTCATTCTAGTGGTATGATTGTAGTCTGACAGGTTAAAAATACTAATGGGAAGGAGAAACAGAAATGTTTCTGAGCCTGAAATTGTAGAGATTAAAATGGCTTTGGAGATAATTTTAAGCAAGATTTATTTTTGATATTTAAGAAAGGGAAGGATCTGTTGAGATGCTAGAAGCCAAAAGATGCTAAAATACCTGCAATGAAATCTATTGCTTGATACTGGATCTGGGCAGGGGAGGGGGAACATGCCTGTACTTGTTTTCTGTGAAGATATCTGCATCCAGGAGAATGCTCTAGGGCAGTGTTTCTCAGCCTTGGCAACTTGAAGGTGTGTGGACTTGAACTCTAGGGTATAAAAGTTGGACGGCAGGATGAAACAGTCAAAATTCTGATCTGGGCAGCAGAGTGTAAAATATGCACATAGGAAAGTTCATCATAGCTTTTCCTGACAGAGAGGTGATGCCAGGACTGCTGCTGGGAAATCAGAACCACCTGCTGTTCCTTTAGAGACCATACCTTGGCTTCTGGAGGTTGGGGGGTGAGGGTTGTAGGCAGGGAAGGAGAGAGATTTCTGAACAGGGCTTTTTCTTTATCTTGATCTTTTTCAGAGAAAAGCATTTTTCCCCCCAGATTTATCTTTGTTTGATTTCATAAGTCTAAAGATATTTCTTTGATAGATGGGGTGTACATTTTTTACACATGTACGAACACACACACAAACAAAAGTGGCTTTATAAAAGAGTCACTAAAGAGTACATTTTATTCAAGAAAGGCACAATAAGGACGCTGTTTTTAAGTATTAATATATGCAAAAAGTAAAAAAAGCAAAAAAATCTGCAATAAACAGCAACTGTGGCTGATTTATGATCAGATTGAATTTTAATTTTAGATGAATTATTTTAAAAAGCAAATTATGGCTTGTATTAATATTTATAAAATCACTTTAGAGCTATTGATGGCAGTGGTTGTTTACAATGGGACTTTTTTTGTGTTTCCTTATTCCTTTGCTTCTTCTGGCTTTGAGGTTCATCATAAAGAAAGAAGACCAATCAAATAAGTTCTCTGAAAAATAAATATATAAATAAATGTTTGTCATCATATATTAACATGTAATCAGTTAGTGTGCCAATTGAATCTCTGTTCAACCTTACATAATTTAGCTTGCTTCTTGCTAACTGGAATTGCTTAGACAATGTGTTCTTTCTACTTTTTAAAACTGTTTTTAAAATGAAAACTGTTAAGTCTGAAATATTTCCTAAAAATCTAACATGCTGTTTCTTTCCTCTTCATTGGATCTGCCTTTGAATCTTATTATTCAGTAGGTTTGTAAACTTGCAGCATGCATTAGTTTGTTTTCTAGGCTGAAGATTGCAAGACCTGTTATCATTACTAACAGTAACCTAGTGGTGGTAAATCAAATTCCAAGTGATTTTTGCTTCTAATTTGTTGTTATAGTGCAAACATATATAAGAACATATATTGAGCCATTGCTTTAACTCACACTGCTATTTATTCATATATTTATTTCATATGTGGAAGTGCCATTCTTATATGTAACATTCAGAAAGACGTTAAAAGTTCTGTGATTAATTTGATCGAAGGATGCTTGGTCCAGCACTTTTTTCAAAATGGATGGTCATCTGAATAGCTCTGGGCACTTTCAGATGTATGAAGGCAGCAGCTGTCTTGTTTTGTGTAGCCTCAGCAAATAGTACTAAGAAATACTAGTTTAAAACACTTTTCTACCCCCTCACCCCCTGGGGGAGATGGGCGGCATATAAATTTAATAATAAATGAACATAAATAAATAAATAAAAATAATAAATACAATGCTATGCATTCTCTAGCAGTGTGAATAGTGGAACAGTACTGTTATGAAATGTCACATACAAAGATATGTGATGGTAAATAAATTGTAGTAGACTTCTCTTTCTGGTTATGATTGTATGCTTTGTATAGGTAGAGTATCTACTGTATATTGGTCTTTGTCTGGTACTTATACTTTTCTTGGATATGTTTAGACATGATCACTTTCCAGATGGTGTATTAGGCACTTAATGGACACATTCTAGGCAGGTTGCCACAAGATGATTATTTATGGTGTTTAATTTATAGAAGGTAGCTTTAATAAAACACCTGTGACTTGTGCAACATTAGTTTTTTTTATTCATTCTGTCAGTTATTTACTTATAACTGAATGTTTCTACTGCAAGGCCATTTTTAACTGAATCCTAATATATCCAAGTGCTTGTCAAGGAGCATGACAATATGTTGTGCGTAAGCTTGATGGACTGAAGAACAGACTTTACTTAGGTCTAGAGATCCAGGGAGGTTCAGCTAGGCAGAAACTGAATTACCACAAAGATTAAATTGTACATCATGCTTAGCAGTATTTATAGAAAACTTTTTCCCCTGACCTCTGTGTGTACTATCTAGGTCTTTGGGAAAGTTGGTGGTACCTATCTGAGGAAGCATTGTAGTAGAAACATAGATTCAGAACAGTTGGTTGCTAGTCGTGGCCCTTTTTTAGAACAGAAGAGTCATATATGGAACTAAAATGCGAATAATAAAGAGGATTATGGTTATCTATAGGCAGAAAGGAAGCTGTTAGAAGGAGGAAAGCTCTCTAATTAAGGTTATGGATCTAGAAAAAATGGGAGCTTGTGTTAACTGCTATTAAAAAAGCTGCAAACAATAAACAACCCTTGTGGGAATCTTCTTTAGTCTGGCTGTCATGGTTGGGAACATATTAGAAAAAGCCTGTGTGTAGGCTACCCTGTAATTTCAGAAATGGAGAAAAATAATTTTAAAACTAAAATGGAAACACTTGGTTTATGCCTTTTAAAGATGGGATTATGAGAGGGGGACCAACATCATAAATTTATACTGGATTTTTTAAAAAAATGCTTGATCCCTAGCAGTATGATACGGTACATTTAAACAGCAAATATAAATAAGCATATGTTTGCATTTAATAGAGTCTGACTCCAGTTTTCATACTTCTTTTAGAGAGAAACCTGTAAGTCAAATGGATAAATCCCAGTCTCAAGAGCAGCTCTTATCTCAATTAGGCAAACAGTCTTCTTTTGGAGTTTACTTATCTCCATGAATTACATTTGACTTTTATATCTGGGTGGTATTACTTGGGGTCAAAAGCTAGGAACTTGAGCATTAAGTCACTTCTCTGCTGTAGATGGGTGTAATTTTCAAATTATTAAAGGGAGTCTTCTCAGTAACTTAGGTAAATTGGAGATGCTTCAGTAAAGCTGGCACAGTTTGTTGACATCAGCTGAAGAACTGTCATGATGTGTTTACATCAGTTCTCCAAAATCTCAGAATGTTTGCAAGACAAATATAATGGACTGGGAAAAATGGACTGAGATCACAATGTATCAAGTGCCCTTGCTTTCTCTCACTCTAACATTTGCAAGATGCAGACTCCTTGTACATTTTCTGTTACACTGTTGGAAACAAAAGGAAATCCTAAAAGTTCTGGAAAAATTCCTAAATTCCAACTTTGACAGATTTCTAAAAGGAGGGTTTTACCTAATAGAAGAAGTTAGGGTGTTAGCGGTATTCAGCTTTAGCAAGCAGAATAGTTAGGAAGGCACTGTTTTGTCAGATTTAGAAATAGATTTCATCGGGTACAAAGGGGCTATTAAGATTTCACAAATCAAAACCTGAATTGTGTTTGGAAGATTATAAGAACTGAGTGTGTGGACTCTGATGTGCTTTTTTTCCTGGCAACTGTCCCCATTAGATGACAGATTATATTGTTCTACAAAAGCTGCCATTTAGCAGGCAGCCCTCAGTGGGGAAGGGCTGTAGCTCAGTGGTAGAACATCTGCTTTGTATGTCTGAAATATTTATTTCTTAATATTCCAGTTTAAAAATGTAAATAGTGTGTGATGTGAAGGACTTAGCCCTGTTTATCTTGGAATGTAACTATCAGAGTGGGCAGAGCTCAGTAAGATTGCCTTAGTTTCACCTAGTCTTATGGTTTAAGGGACAGGAATTGTCATGATACTAGGAATTAGATAGCTATTACACATCTCTGTACAGGTTATCCATTTCCTACCAAAACATTGTTGTTTTTGACAGAGTACCCCAAGAGCAGACCTGTGCTAAATCTATGAAGCTTGAGGTAAACCATCTCACATTTTTAAAAAAACATGTAGGAAGAGAAAATAAGTTTGATTTTAAGCATGGTTTAGTATTTCTTAGTTTGAGGGACAATATATGGCTTTATGAAATAAAACCAAATTGTCTCTGATGGGTATAATACAAAGTTGTTGGTTAAAGGACAGCAAAGCTAAGGTTGGAACTTGAGCAAACTGTCCTACTTGTTTTCATATGTATTTTTCTTTCTGATACATTTCTGAAGTTTAAAATTAATACAGCAGAGTGTAGAGTTGGATTGTGGAACAGAAATACAGGTACATATAGTCATTATGAAGACCAAACTTACTATGAAATAATATTTTTGAAATATTTTTTGAAGGAAAATATCTTTCCATTGCATTAAGTAGACGGTTGTTGATTTGTTGCTCAAATAATAAACAGTTATTCTCTATCTGGGATACCAAGGGGATTTTCAGTACTTGCCTAAACCTGTTTTAATGCTGTTAGTTTTTTGCCTGTATTTTAATTTGGTAAAGAAAAAAGTGTTGGAAAATAGGGACTGACAGCTATTATATATATGCGTTCTGCAAAATTTCTTGACTATGGCCTTTATTGACTTTATCTTCTGATTTCCACTAACTTGCTATTCCTGCCTCAGCATATACATTGTTTTTTGTTAATACTTGATTTGCCCCCAGTGTGTCAATGTGAAAATGCTTCTTATTCACATGCTTTTCTTATCCTTTGCATTGTACTGCAGCTGAACTGGCAAAACTCAAAACCTATGAAAATATTGCCAGGATCTTTCCACTCATGTTCTGCCAGTATGAAGTAATGCTGATATTGTTTGTTATTCAAAATAACATGAGAATGAATTAAAATACTGACCCTAAAAGTAGTTATGTGTAAGATACTGTATTCTTAAGCAAGATTTTTCATGATAATTCTGCCTGGTAGGTAGGTAAAGTGGTACATTTCAGAAACAGCACAAACAAAATATTCTGATTTCAATAAAGCCTTCAGTAAGGTCTTCCATGACATACTGGTAGAGAAGATGGCAAAATAGGGGTTGGACTTTGCTTACCATTAGAAGGATACAAAACTGGATGAACAAGCATACTGACCAAGTGTATGTCAAATAGTGCTATCTCAGCTTGATGGGAAATACTGAATGATTCTGGGCTGTTGAACTTATTTATAAATAACTTGGATAAGGAGTTAGAAAAAATGATTATCAAAGTTGCAGTTAACAGAAAGATGGGGATAGTAAATACCATAGAGGATAGCATGGAGGATAGCATCTTCAGGAAGATCTTGACAACTTGGAGCAATGGGCAGAAAGATGTATTTCATGAATGAGAAATGTAGAGTTCTACACTAGAGTAAGAAAAATCAAACAATGAATATAGTATTGGGAGGATGTACCATGCAAAAATGGTCTGGGAGACTTGGTGGATCACAAACGGAACATGAGTCGACAGTGTGGTGCAGCTGCAAAGAAAAGCAATCCTAGTCTGCATTACAGAAATATAATGTTAAGATCAGGAGAATGCATAGTTCCTCTCTGAATTGGTCAGACCATACCTAGAATATTGTGTCCAGTTTGGGACATCACGTTTTGGGAGTGACATTGACAAATTGAACTGTATCCAGAGGAGAGCAACAAAGGTCAAAAGAGGCCTGGAAGAAAATACTGAAGAGGAATGGTTGGAAGTGTTGGATATGTTAAGCCTGGACAGGAGATTGTGGGATGATAGGATAGCTATTTTTAAATATCTGAGAAGCTGTGATGTAGAAGATGGGGTAGATTTGTTCATTATTGCTTCAGAAGACAAGATACAGTAAACAATGGGTTTAAATTAATAGTAAAATAATAATAGTAAAAGCTGTTCAGTAATGAAACAGACTTCCTAACAAGATAGTGGACTCTCCTTTCCTATAAATGCTTCAGCAGATGATGGATAGCCATTTCTTGGGAATGCTGTAGTAGTGATTCTTCTAGTGGATTGGACAAGTTACTTTCCAAGCCTTATAGCCTATGATGATGTAATAGCCCAACACATTGTGCATCTTTATCTATTGAACCCAAGTGAACAAAACTGTCTACTCTCTTGACTTTTTTTACCATCAACTGTGATTTTGCTAAGCATGCTGGTAAATATTATCTCTGTCTGCTTAATATTTAGTGTCAACTCATATTTTTCACTCTTATTTTTACTTTCATAATTAGCTTTTCTAAATTTTTTCTTTCAGCTAACAAAGTGCTCTTTTATGCATATCTCAAACTGTTAATGTTTAGACTTTCAACTTTGATTCCAGCTTGTCATTTCTTCCAGCCCTACCATTCATATAATATATTTGCAGTGTGGGGACAATGTGCATCCTTGTCTCACTCCCATCCATATTCTGAACCATCCTGTTTTTCTGAACCCATTGTAAAGGTTCCTCAGAAGAATAAGGCATATTATTTGCCTTAATATATTCCACATTCTGACATCATCAAAGGTCTTACTGTAATCTTCTTGTTCTCCACATTATCCATCTTAAATTAATTATGTAGTGTCCCTCTGCCTTTTCTGAAACCTGTTATTGCATTTCTCTCTCCCTGTATGGTTCTACTTTCCTTTATAAAATCTTAGACAATACTTTACTTGTACAAGGAATTAGTGCAATATTTCAATATTTGCACATTCTCTTTTATCTCTCCTTTTCACTATAGGTATATATGCATCAATATTTTTCAACTTTTAAACAACACAGTCTTGTTCCATATTTGTTGACACAGAGATGTTAGCACTTTAACTGCCACCTTGCCTGAATATTTAAATAGATCAGTTAAGTTTCCTTCTGTACTTGGTACTTTTACATTTGACAGCTTTCTAGTGGAGTCAGTTGTTGAATATATTCTCTCTGTGTCATTCTATAATCTTATACTGTAAAGGGTTTCAGTATATTCTTTTCATCTTCCTTTAATCTCATTTGCCTCTATCAGTTCACTTCCATGATTACTTGATTACTTACCTTAGCTATACATTTTCTTGTGATGTGTCTTCTTAGTCTTCTTAAAACCTGTCATTTTCTTGTTTTTATTATTTACCTCTATTTGTTAGATGTCTTAATCAAGAATTGTTACCCTTTTTTGCTTGATGTTAAAAGTCTGTGTTGTTCTGCTTGTTGCCCAAGACTTTCATGCTCCTTTTCTCCTGGCTATTGTGATAGCTTGTACTAAAAGCCACTTGGATCTTTTCCTCTTTGAAATGTTCAGATTTTTATTTTTATTATTATTATTATTGCTGCTCCAGTTTCCATAGTATCTTCTATTTCTTCCCATCATTCCTCTGGTTATATGTATCAAATCTGTTCCTTACATTAATCTTACGTTTTGACTGTATGTGGACAGATCAAGTTTTGCCGGCACACTTTCTCTCTTTAATTTTCTACTTTTAACCCATTTATTTGATACCAATAATTCACATTTTGTTCTACAGTCTGCACCTGGAAGTGTCCTAGATTTTGGATTGTACTGTTTCTTATTCTGTTTCCTATTCTGTAGTCAATCTGATTCCAAAGTTGTGCATTAAACAATGTCCATATGTACAATCAGTACTTATGCTGCTTGAAACAGATGCTGGCAATAAACAGAGAATTCTCTTCACAGAACTGTATTAACCTATCACTGCATTATTGTTTTTATTCAAACTAAATCTTTCTGGAATTCTAGTCATCCATTATTAGTGCTACGTCCTTTCTAGATGTTGCATTTATCACACCTCTTGCAGTTTGCCCTAGGATTTCTCTGTGTCTTCATCACTGCATCTCTAGTACTGATATACATTGCTGTTCATTTGATATCCACTAATTTGTCTAGATATGATCCTATTGTTTATTGGATTATAGTCAAGAACATACTTAGCAAAGCCATTTTTGAGTATCATTGAAACTCTCTTCCTTCATATGGTCTCATACCCTAAATAGCGTATCATGTAACCTTTTTATTTATCTTCCATTCCAGTCCACATAAATTCACTTATTCCTGAAAGATCCAATTTAGTGTGCTGCTTTACAATTTAAAATTTGTCTTGATTCATGCATGTCATATTCCATGTTCCAGTAATACGTGTCTTTGTAAAATGTGAAATTCTTCTTCTAATACCAGCATCTTCTAGTTTTGTCTGGCCATGTCATCAGCTCCAGGTCTGCTTATGAAAGTTTAACACTCTTCCCCAATAAGAACATGAGAGCCTTCTAATGTAGCGGGTTTGTTCATCTGGCAATCAAACTCAGCTAAAACATACCACACAGTTTTCTTGGAACAATTTAGAAGTGGTTTGACATTGCCTTCTAGGTTTCAGTTGGAATTCCTTCTTGTACGGAAGTTGGTTATGCTCATGCCTGCAGAGCTCCACTCACCCTTACCCCTTAGCTTCATCCCCACCCTCGTTTAAACTTTCCAGCAAAGGTGGAGCTCTCACTTCCACCAGCATTGTTCTCAGGGTCATTGAAGCTACTAAGTTCTCCTACTATGTCAATAATAATTCCTTGGGAAGAATCCTGTCAAGTATCTTGCTTCCAAAGGGTAAAATTGTGATAAGGGTCCTAGTTCTTAAATATGTCTAGGTCCAGAAATGTCCTTTTTAGAAGAATTACCACCATTGCTTCCTTTAAGACAGGGAAACCATGCACTGATGTGACAAGACATTTAATTCTCTGGACCTACTCATCAATCCTCCTGGTGAGTCAGGATGAGCAAGACTTAAGTCTACCTATGGTAGGCAAAACACCTACAGATGTCTTGTCCATATTCTGAGACCTCAAGAACTGGAACTGATTATTCTATAAGACATCACAGTCCTTTTCAACACCAGGAGACAGTCTGAGAACCAGGTGGCATTCAGAGTTCCACAGTGCCAAAGAAAATCAAGGATGTCAGTGTTTTATAGATGGTACACAATTTCATCAATAATATCTAAGATGGACAAATCATACAGCAATAAATGTTGGAAATGCCATGATACAGAAGGAACATTTTGTCACATGTGGTGGACATGTAAAAGCACTCAAAAGTACTAGAAAGACATACATAGTAAAATGCAGAAAACCTTAGAATTTAAATATGAAATGAAACCAGAAGTGTCACAGCCCTCCAGCCTCAATTACTTCTGGACCACATATCCAAATAAGCATTGCTGGTGAGATGCCCTTCCATCAAGCTTGCTCAATAAAATGTCAGTAATACACACTAGGTCAGTTCTTTCATCCAAAATTTTATAATAGGTTGAGATTGTCTTATAATGGCCAACCTAGGATTTAAAAGTAGCACTATCAGACCAGATGACCGACTGACCTGACAGCCTTGATTTTGAGAGATGGTGAGACCAAAATATGATAGCTTTTAAACATATGACCAGGTTTCCTTTGTGTTCCCCAACACTGTATCTTCCCAAAATCACTTCAGAAGGGACACATCATTCTCCTATTCTGACCATGGTATACCAGCATCATGTACATTTTGTCTGGGTGCATAGATTCTTCTTTTGCTTTTTTAAGTGTAAGGTGCCTAGAGTCATTCTGGTATCAGATGGCTTCTCAGTCTAATCTAGCAAACAAACTTCCACAGCCATGCACTCAATAGTAATGCATTCTGCTATGATAAGCATGCAGAAAACCATACATATGCAATTACAAAAGAGTGTGCCCTTATCCTCCTGGTTTCCCTAATGGGTTTCCAAAGAGAAAACACCTCTCAAAGGCAAGCCCTTTTGACAGGAACCTCACCACCCAAGAATGATGAGTCCAGCTAGAGCAAATAGAAGGAGGGTGCATGAAAAATGCCCAATCATTGTTCCTAGGCCTCCTTAGTAGAATTAGGAAGAGATTTGTAGCATAGTATTCCATCCAATAGGCTTCTTATACAACAGATCAAAGGGCAACCTAATTGTCTGCACAGATGTTGATCCTCTTCCTTGTAACAGAGGAGTTCTGTGTTAGAGAATGCTAATAATGCTCCCTACCTTGTAACTGATTCATGTAAAAATGTATATTTTATAGGATATTTACCTTTGAGGTAGGCAGGCAAAAATCAAATAACATCAGTCGGTCAATTAATTAAGCTTGTTTTATTGCTGACAACCAACGTCTCTTGGCATTTCACAGTAGAAAGATAAAACCCAACGTAAAAATAGAGATATTAAAACCAGCAATTAAAACTAACAATTAACCAGAGTTAAACTATTACTTGCCTGTTTAAATAAAACTCTTTTTAAAAAGATGTGTTTTTTGGGGCTTGTTTGTGTTGTTTTAACTGTGAACTGTCTTGGAAGCAGAAATATTGCATTTAACCCTCAGTGGAAGTCACACATTGGATCTGGTTTTTATCTCAGGGCAGTGGTATTAGGATCTGGGGTTGGGAGATGTTAACATCAGTCCCTTGCCATAGACAGATCATGCCCTTTTCGCCCTGGAGTTTTCTGTGGCTGCCCTCCACTGCAGGGAGGTAGAGCTTATTTGATTGGCCCACCCCAGGTGACTGATGGACCCACTGTGGTTTCAGAGGGAATTTGGGATTCTTCCTGAACCTCTGATGCACGGTTTGGCCGAGGCCTTGGTCACAGCTTGGAATGAGCAACATAGGGGCTTTGGACTGGATCACACCCATAGAGCTTATTGGTTCATCACCAAGCTCCAGGAGATGAAGCAACACAAAAACACCTTGAGTGCCACTGGTGAAAGTCAAAGAGCGAAGCCAACCAAGTACAGATAAGTGCCTTTATTAGGACTTGGTGTCAGCCCTTCGAGGTAGTCCAACATTGCCTTTATTGTAAAGATAGAGTAACAGAATCTTGCAAGTCTGAAGGTGCTTCTCCCTTCCTTTACTTTTACTTTCCCAAAAACTAGGGAAGATCCCTTCCCACACCCCTTTTCCTTCTGTGGGCTGAGACATCTTTTGCATGACAGTTGTCTAGGCTGTGGCTTTTCCCCCTGTCTCTCAAGGTCATTCCCACAGACCATTATGCTTGACTTGTGGCAATAAGAAAGGTAAAGCAAGCTCACTTCTCACTCTTATTGCATATTGTTTTGGGTGACCAGGTCCTTTATTTTATTTAGATTAAGGGATATTTTCAGCATCTGTCAGACAAAGTGGCTTGGCTTTGGTCAGAGTTGGACTCCAGCTGGGCAGATCCTATGAAATGCCTGAGGCTTGTCTGATCTCAACTGGGAAGAATTGTGGAGAGGGTGGAAAGAGCTCAGTTTCAGAGGGCCCTGGATAAAGTGGAGTATCTGGACCCTTTTCAGTCTGGTTTCAGGCTGGGATATAGCACTGAGACGGGGTTGGTCACACCTGTGCATGTGGTGGTACTCTCCTGGATCTCTTGCCAGATTTTGATACCATCAGCCACAGTATCCTTCTAGAATGGCTTTGGGAGTTGAGGGTGAGTGACAACAGTTTTGCAATGCTTTTCCTTGTTCCTCTGTGGATGGTTCTATTTGGTGCTGATGAGGAGGAAGAGGTCTAGCCTTGGACCCCCCTTGTGTGGAGTACCTATGAGTTTGGGTCTCTCATCACTCTTCCTTAATATCTACATGAAACCGCTGGAGCAGGTCATTCTGTGGCATGGGGTGTGGCATCATCAGAATATTGATGATACCCAGTTTTACAGTTGTGCTCCTGGCTGGGCAGGCAGTGCCATTCAGGTACCTGGAGGTTATGAGGGTCTGGATGGGGAGGGACTGGCTTCAACTCAATTCTAACAAGACAGAGTGGTTTTGGGTCCCCTTGGATCTGGAATTGTGTTATCTTTGACTCTTGTGGGAGAGCACTTCCCTAGACTGACAATTTGGGGTCCTCCTGCTTGAGGAGCAGGTGGCTGCCATGACTATGGGGGCCTATGCATAGATCCTTCTTGTGTACCAATAGCACCCATTCCTGAACCAGGAGGCCTTGCTCACAGTCTCTCATGCCTTGCTCACTTCCTGGTTGGATTTCTGCAGAGTACTCTACATGGGGCTGCTTTTGAAGATCAGCTGGAAATTACAGCTGGTCCAGAATACAGCAGCACGTAGTACAATATTCTGATGATACCACACCCCATGCCATAGAATGACCTGCTCCAGTGGTTTCATGTAGATGTTAAGGAAGAAAGACCCAAACTCATAGGTACTCCACACAAGAGGGGTCCAAGGCTAGACCTCTTCCTCCCCATCAGCACCAAATGGAACCATCCACAGAGGAACAAGAAGCACACCTCAATTTACGCCACTGCTGTGCGTGCTGTACTAGCTTTCAGTTTCCTTCTGGGTGCTGGTTATCACCTTCATAGCCCTGCGTGACCTGGGGCCGGTATCTGCAGGACTGCCTTTCCATGAGGCTGTCTGCCTGCTCCATCAAATTGGATAGGGTGGCATGCTCCACTTTCCTTCTTTTAACTGTTGTCATCTAGCAGGACCCGGGAAGAGTGCCTCAGTAGCAGCCCCTGCCCTGTGGAACACCCTCCCCACTGAGATCCAGCTGGCTCCCCCTTTTTAGCCTTCTGGAAGGCCTTAAAAAACTGGCTTTTCCCCTAGGCATAGGGTGAAGCTGAGGCCCAGTATCAGGGAGTGTAGTTTAGGGTTCAGGGAGTTGTTTTTTGGATGCTTGCTTTTATCGTTTCCGTTATGTTTTTCTTGCTGTTTGTGTGAGCTGCTTGGAGTTATGGCATGTAAGATAGGCAGCCATTTGAGTCTTAAATAACTAATTAAACAGGCTCAAATAAATAAATGAGTAAGCTGACAAGAGATTAGTTCCTCAATTTACCAAGGAGCACATTCCAGAAACACGTGGCCAAAGCAGAGGAGGCTCTGAGTTGCTGTGCGATGAGCATGTCGCATTTGTTTGCAAATCTTCTCAGGTCGTTTTTGGGGTGATGGGAGTAGGAAGGAATCATCCAATATGAGACATTCTTTCAGTAATCTTGATTCAAGCCATAAAGAGATTTGAAGGTATTGTTAAGTGCTTTGTATTTTGCATGGAAATAACTTGTTCAATAGAGTTCTTTTCTGCGCCCAGGGTGTGCTGCAATAGTCAAACCTGCCAAGTACTAGAACATGCCTTGTAGTTTTAAACCTGTCTTTTTCTTGTGTTGGCCAGGTTGATAACCTCCCACCATATCACATCCTGCTGATAATTATTCAAATAGTCACCTCCAGATCTTTCTTTCTGCATTTTCCATATCAGATTATTTCCATCGTATTTCGTTTCCAGTCAGCTTTTAAAGCCTGCTTTCCCCAAGTCCTTCCCTCCCTCCCTCCCTCTCTTTTAAATCCTTTGCTTTCTCCCGTTTTTTTTTCTTCCTTAGATTTGTGCATTACTGTTACTCTCCTCTAGAGTACTGAAGAGTGTTCGGCTTGAAAAACCAGAGGTAAAGAAAGGACTTGTTTCCCATGCTGTGGGAAGCATGGTAAAACATGATAAAGCTTTTAAAGCATGGTATAAAGCATGATAAAGTAAGCATGGTAGGAGCAGTCCTATAGTCCAGTAGAATTTGTAAGTGAAAAGAAACTAAAAAGTGCTACCTGAACAAGGCCATAATATTATGCACTGCAAGGAAAGAATATTAACTCTGGGATTCTTCCATTAGTATTTGAAGCTTCATATTCAGAAAACGGGCTGTTGTCAAGTGGCAAGAGGCTGTCAATCTAGCTGCATCACTCAGACATTGGTGTTTATAATAATCCCCACTTAATAGTCTGCATGTGTGTCCTTATCTACATATGCTACAAATACTTACAGGAATGTTATGTTGAACCTGGTGGAATTTATTCAGTACAGACAATATGTTTACTTTTCTGTAAATATGATAAAGCAACTAGGGTTTATTGGTTTGATCAATAGATTAATTACCTAAAAGTTTAATTGGAGGTTGTGAAATAAAGACCTGTATATAGTTTGTGATTCTACAGGTTTACTTGGATTACTACTCTGTAATATGTAACAAGACATACTAAAGATTGCATTTTCTTTAGACTGTAGTGTTAAAGTGAAAGCATTGCAAATGTGTGTAATGTTTATTGGTTTAGAAGGAGGTTATTAAAAATTCCTTTTAATAACCCTAGTTTCAATGCATTTGACCACTGAAGTCCAATGACATTAAGTCTACACTGATCTCACCCACCAGCATGACTGACTGGGTCTCTTGCAATATGAACATGTTTCTCCTTAAATGTGTATACATAAAAAGGAACTGTGATACAAGTTTTGATGTTTTCTGTTCCTCAACTGAGTGTTCTAATGTCACTTCTGGACTATGGATGAAGCCCTGGGAACATGCTGATTTCAGACAGCAATTGCAGTTATGAGGGGTGTTGAGCAGCAGAAACAAAGAGGGAAACATTGAAAGAAAAAACATACTTAAAATTAAATAATCCAGAAACACTTCTAAAGAACCTAGAATTGTAAGACACATAGTAAGAATAACAAGTTCTGGAAAATGTCCAAATTTACCTGAAGAAGTACTTTTCATGATATCTAATGTTATCTAGCAGAAGGTCAATTAGGATATGTACAGTTTATTATAGAACCTTTGCTAGTCATAACTAATATAGGAGCTGTTTTTTTTCTTTTACTATTGTATAGTACTGTATATTGTAAGTGGATTGAAATACAGCATTTCATAAATTAGGCTGGCAATAAGAAATGGCAACACTGTGTACATGGAAGAAAGGTAAGCCAGATAGTTTCACAGGTACAATGGTTGCAAAACTGCTAAAATCAGCAAGACAGTGCTGCAGTGAGCTAATGTGCTTGCCCCTTTTTTCTTTGATATTGATGATATTACTACTACTACTACTACTACTGCTATTATTATCTGATTTATATGGCCACTCATCTCACCCTAGTTGTTTTTTGTTTTTTTCCAGCTTGGGACTCCTAGTGTAAGGCATCCTATTACTTACAAGCTCTATTGACTGCTAAGTCTTGTTTTAGAAAAAAAACAAACATTTTTCTCATCCATGCTGCTGCTGCTGTTTCCCTATTTGGCACTTTGCTGCTGTTAATTTTGCCAAAAATACATTTACAGAAGGCTATAAAGCAAGTGAGGTTGTGGACAGAGATAGCCAGGAAGTATTGCAATACAGCAAGGTATTTGTGGTCCTTGAACACTAATTAGATAATTGAGGCTGCTGGGTCAAAAAAGCTTCTGCAAACTAGGAGCAAACATCTTTGTTTCTTGGCTTAACAGCATGGTATCATTTTTTTTTAAGTTATCCTTAGAAAAATTTTAAAGATAATTACCCTAATCTCTGATTATTTGGTATTTTGAGAGACTATTTAAAAATATGCTGTTTTTCCTTGTGTGATACTCACATGCTATATTCCCTCATGCGAGCTTACAAATATGTATGCAAGCATAACTTTATAAATATTATTTTTTTTCCTATTTGCAAAGATGTTCTCCATTAGATGGCATCATGCCATCCAAAATTTCCCATGAAGCACCCTCCCTCCCTCCCTCCTCCCTCCCTCCCTCCCTCCGTCTCTCTCTCTCTCTCTCTCTCTCTCTCTCTCTCTCTCTATATATATATATATATATATATATATATATCAATCACTGCTTCCAAAGTTACATTAATATCTAGTATAATGCCAAATCATATGAACCTGACTTTGGGCAAGTATGAGAATCAATCATAATGAATTTGAAAAATTCCACACACAATGTTGCGAAACCTACTTAATGACAACAGAAGTGAAAGAAACAAAAACAAAAAAATATAAATCATGAAAATATAAACCATAAGTTTTGAAGGATGGTATTGCCATTCTCATTGTTTAGAGAGCATCTGATATTTAATGGTTTTTTTTGCAAAAATGCAAATATGAGAATCTCCTGTCTAGCCAATTCACAAACTAAACAGAAATTTAATTAACACATTTCAAGTACCACTTTTTAGAGGAGATGGAAATAGTATTTCAGTCTAGCTCTTTCTCAGAAATTTTCTCTTCATCCAAGATTAGATTAATCAACTTGTGGCCTTACTTGCTGGAAACACTGCTTGTGAAGAGGTTACCAGGACTAGATGAAGGGATTTGAAAAGGAAGAATGAACTTAAGCCTAATATGACTGATGTGAACCAGTTTGACCAAATATGCAAGTTGTGGGAATGCAGTTACTTTCTCTAGACATTAAAAATAATGTCCCTGAATAATGACAGTAAACAATGTTCACCCCAGGAAAAAGGAGAGATGGAACAGATGGTGTCAGGCTGTCAAGCAACCTGCCGCTGAAACATAAACAGATAGTGATGACATATGGATATAGGGGATAAACTCCCAAACATGCTGTAATGCTTAATTTTGAATGAAGCATACTCATATCTCAATAGAAGTATGAAGAGACTCCCTGGCTCTTGTATTCTGATAAAATAAGGAATCTCAGTGGACCTTTCCAGGGTGATCAGTTGAGATGAAAACTGTTTTGTTTTGTTTCCTTAGCAATGTGACAGTTCCCAGGAAAAACTTTCAAAGTGAAAGGCAGATATTAACTGGTGCATAGGACTACTGACTAATAAACCCCGACAGAAATTCTTAATTGTTTCAAAGATGGGGACATAGCTCTAAAAATCATCATTTTTTCTCTTGGTAGGTTACATTCAGTTTCTCACATAGATCTATTTCATCTCTGGTTAAAGAGCTAATGTTGGCTCTGGAGTAATTCATTTATATTTTCACATGTTTATACTCTCAAACACATTACTGCATTAAGCTCACCTATTAAGAGCCAAAACAAAAGTCTAGAAGTATAATACATGTGTGCATTACAGGTAGTCCTCGCTTACTGACTGCTTTCTGCAGCGACTGTTTGAAGTTACAACAGTGCTAAAAAATAACTTTGTAACCAATCCTTGCATTTACCACCATCGCAGTATCATGTGATCAGCATTTCTGTGCTTCGCAACTGGCACTCATTTACAACCGTCACAGCATCCCTCAGTCACGTGATAGCCATTCGCATACTTCACAACTGGCACACATTTTTGCTTGCGACAAGCAGAGTTAGCACTGTATGGTATGGAAGGCAGAAATAAAATTGTAAGTTGCGGTCATGATTTTTCACTTAGCGACCATGTCACTTCGCTTAATGACCAAAGGGGAAATAAAGTCGTAAACCCAGTCACGGTCATGTGATTTTTCCACTTAGTGACTGCGGTGCTTAGCCCTATTGCCAGTCCCAATTGTGGTTGCTAAGCAAGGATTACCTTATATGTATCTCCCCCACACGCAGATAAATAGAACGATTCCCAGAGCTGTTGATTTTTGTAGGAATCTCTGTGATTTCAGTATATTTCTACACTGGGATTAACATGCTGGGGAAGGCCATCAGCACTGAGTTTTCTGATGGCAACAGCCGCTCAGCATTCACAGTTCTGTTCTTCCTTTCTTTGCATTGCAGCTAATTATTTATTGAACTTAAATTTTAAGGAAGTTTGTAGGACTCCTAATGAGTTCAGTTGAAGTTTCACTGATGAGACTAGAAGACAGGTCCATGCTCTATCTCCTCTAACTACTTCTGTTGCTATATTTCTTTTGACCCAAAGCTGGGCAATTCATTCTTTTGCATTTCTCCCTCCTGGGAGTTTATCTGCTGATGCAACAGGTATTGGTAATTGGAATGGAGGAAGCTGCTTTATATCACAGTTAGCTATTCATTTATGGTCAGGTAACCTTTTAGCAGATGGAAGCAAACTTGCTCCTTTTAGGCTCAGTGAGTGAGGCTGTAGCACAATGAGATCAGAGCAAGTGTATGGGATTGAGAATTTTGTGTTGTTTCTTTGTATTTGGAGCAGGTAGATGTTTCAATCAATCAATATTTTATTATGGTCACAGACCAGAATTACAAATAAAATACAAATTTGTACAAATACAAATAAAATGAATTAAAGTGAAATAAAACAAAACATGATAATATTAATGGTGGGATCATCAGTGGGCAATTTAAGTCTGCCTAATTTTACAGACAATATAACAAAATTTAGCTATATTCAAAGAAAGTGAATGATGCTGATCAGATAGCAACAAGTGTACATAAAAAAGATCAGAATTTCCTGGGTATTTTATCAAATGGGGAGTTATAAAATGGGTCCATGAGTCCTCATAGAAGGTACAGTATAGCAGGACATGAGCTGTAGTTTCAGTAGCCCCTTGTCCACAGGGGCACAATCTCAGCTCATATGGAACTTTTTTGAATCAGCCCTCCAAAACTGCTATGGGAAGAGCATTCCAACGTCCTAGAGTTAGAGTTTGAAGACAGTTATATAATGTAAGTGTCTTGCTGGTTTAGAAAAATGGGCTTGACTGCTCAGGAAAATGTTCTTAGGTAGAACAGACTTGTAGATGTGTTGGACTTGTAGATGTTTAAATCTCACCCAAAAGTTTTTATTATTTCTTTGCTTTTCATCTGAAACATTGGTGGAAAATTGCACCTCCATGATTTGGCCACATGTGATTGATGGTGTACTATATAGAGGCTTGGGAGCCACCCCCTCCCCAAAAAAGAGGGAGATGGCAGCATCAAAACCAATGTTGCCCAGCCCACTGAAGTCCAGAGTCCCCCCCCCCCCGTTCTAAATGTTTTTTCTATCACCTGATATATAAGAACTTTTGAATCTGATATGGCAAGGATTAAACCTCAGACCTTGTTTATGTAAAATATTTAATGGTTTCTTCTCAGATAGTGAAATGATTCCATATTTTGCCTAGCAATTATGACTGTACCATTTCTAGATATAAAAGTTGCATAATGAGCATCTCAGTTCCATACATGCATTCTGGTATGGAAAATGATAAATAGATGAAATAAATAAACTTGTTTGTAGGAACTGTTAAGCACGGTTTTTGATTTGGGAATGAAAACACAAATAAATATGGAACTTCCAGAAAATAGTTATTAATTGTTGGTGTCTTAAACAGTGACAGACTTCTACAAATAGTTAAGTCTTTGGTTACTAAGCTCTAGAAAGTGAGTTGAGCATGGGTAGATGAATGATTAACTCTGGTTTGAATTACCAAATTACAATCAGGGCAACCAAACTGTTAAGAAATTATTTTTCTTAACAAGGCTTATACTCACATTGCTTACCAAGGCTATATATACATGGGAATTGATTCTGTTTCTCCTCAGGCCTCATACATTTCTTCATTCCTCTACATGCTAAGATCCAAACGTGCCTGAATAAGATGACAGCTGAAAACACATTTATAGCAAACCTGGACTGTAGCATTCTGTTCACGCAGGTGTAATTGGGCCCTTGTGTACCAAAGGCTGGGGAATATGATTTCTAGCATGTCTGTGTATCTGATGTTTCTGGCTTAGCAGCATCCCTAGCTCCTGTGGGATGCTATGGGAAAGAAGGCTGCTACTGGTTTTAAAACAAAAAATGAAGGTCTGCTCACTTCAGCTGTTTGTTTTTCCCCCCACAAATGGAGAACACCAAAAAGCTCCAGAATCTTCCCTTCCCAGCGTGAACAAAGCAGAGGCAAATGGGAATGAAGATCTAAAGCTCATAAATAAAACTGAGAGTTCAGTGCTGGTCATTGGGGGAAATGAAGTTAAATAATTCTTAATCTGTCAAAAAAAAACAAACATGTTGGTCGATGCTGAGCAGGGTTGTAAGAATTGGGAGAAAGCCTTTCAGTGAGAAAACAACATAAATAAAATCCTAAAGGAGAAAACAAAATGCATGGATTAGAATGTGTAAGTGGAGAGAATAGAGGGGTATAATACGCACAAAAGCAACATGAGTAGATAATAGAAGACATTGTAGTATGTTGTTATAATAAGATAAAAAATGTTATAGGCTTCAAATGTTAATCTGACTCAGATTTTTGGTAACTGTAATTTTTTTTTCTCTGAATGATTCTGCATTACGTTTTAAAGGATTTTTCTTCCCTCAATGGTGGTCTGTTGTTTTGCTCTCTGTTTATTCAAATTGCTTTTCATACATCCCAAAATAAAGCTCACAAAGTCTGTGATTCAACCCAGTGCATATTGATGGAAAGAAAGAACTGTAATGCTGCCAAGTTAGAAGGCGAGGTCATAGGAGCACAGATTTAATCACACGGAAAGCATTATGAGGCCTGATGTGGGGAAAGGAGAAAGCAGTTGACACAAGGGCTAAGGAATGTGAATATTAAACTGTGACATTTGTAATGTTCTGTGTTTGTAGTCACTGAAGGTGGTGCCTTAGCCTCTTTAGTGTTCTCATCTTTGATTCAGTAGTGAACTCAGTTGCCTCAACATGGATCTAAGGACATACAGCTGTGGAGAAAGACATGGAGGATATCCTGTAAGGGACATGTATCGTTGACATTTCATTCTGTATCCTATTATGATCCTAAAGGGTGATGTGTTTCTCCTGTTGCCATCTTCTAGTTTGTATTATACGGCAGACATTTTGCCAAAAAACCACTGAGGCTTTCAGCAACAACTGAGATGTCAGTACTTACGGCCATATCCAGGTGTTGATCCGATGTTCCAACCTAGAAAATCTTTTCCCCACAGGTTCCATTGTACAGTGCAAGTTTTTCATTTCTTGGCCTACTATTCATTTCTTGGCCTACTGTATGCATTGTCAAGCATTCTGGATCTCTGTCATGAACCACTTTTGTTTATGACACACTGCTAATAATAATGAAAAAGAAAGCTCTTATATAATCAAGATGTTTCTGAAAATATTAATGCTTACTTATCCTCTTTTTTTTTACAGTTGCCTATCCTGTGTGAATGGATCCTTCCCTTGCCACTGGTGTAAATATCGTCACATTTGTACTCACAACGCTGCAGACTGCTCCTTCCAAGAAGGACGTGTCAACATGTCTGAGGTATATATCCAACTCTGCCTTTCTTGCTCATCATTGTGGCTCATCTATTTTCTCCTCCTGTCTCTCTCTCTTTGTTTTAATTTCTTAGATGATATAGTCAAAAGCCCCATTTCAAAGAAGGATCAAATCCCAGGTTCAAAAAGTAATAGTAACCATTTGACTCAATATTGGGTAATCCATATCAACTTGGGCATCAGAATAAGAAAGAACTGAGGAGAATTTCAGAATGAAAAAGGAGAATTTAAAAGGCAGGTCATGCAAAGAAAAGTTGAAAGACATTGTCTGTTTTGCTGTGCATCAAAGATCAGAAAAAAGATGGGGTGGGAAAGGATATTTATTGGGTTGTAATACTTAAAACATTGTGGAAGGAATAGAACAATTGTTCTTCTTGTTTATTGATTGTGAAATACAGGGTATCAAAGTATTCAAGAATCAAAGTACACATGGGTGTAACATGGGCAAATGTAGAAGTGCACACATTGTTGGGCACCTCTCAGGCCCAGTCCAAGAATGACAGAGAAACAGTCCATCCAAGTTCAGTTCTTTTATTGATTATACTATATAGACAGAATCTTGCCAGACTAAAACTGTACTACTCTAACCTAGTGGATATACCCTGGGAGATTCTAGGGAGTGGCTATCCTAAGTCTCCTCCTCTTCCCATGATCCAGCTCCAGACTATGTTGTCTCTTGTCTTGCCCCGCTTCCTGGAATATGCTCCCTCCTTCCTGAGAACCTGCTGCATTACTGTAGTCCATCACATCACCTACCCCTTCGTAGACACATTCTATCTCATTGCCTCTAGGTTTGCCCACGTTCTACGTTATGCGAGCTGCACCGGCTTCCAATTTCCTTCTGGGTGCAATTCAAGGTGCTGGTTATTACCTTTAAAGCTCTACATGGCACAGGACCAGGACATTTGCAAGACCACCTCTCCCTGAGGGTATCTGCCCATCCCACTAGATTGGATAGGATGGTCATGCTCCAGGCCCCTTCCCTGAGATATTGCAATCTAGTGGGACCTTGGAAGCATGCCTTTTCCGTGGTCACCCCTACATTATGGAATACACTCCCTCCAGCAATCCAGCAGGCCCCCACCCTGTTAGCCTTCCTGAAGGCCATTAAAACCTGGATTTTTACCCAGGCACTGGGGTGGAGTGGTAGAGCCTATGGAGGGCTGTTGGGGCACCATGGGAGGTTGATTGAGGTGCTGGGTTTTTAGTTTTTACATATTTTTATGGTTTTTATAGTTTTATTGTTGTGAGCCACCAGAGTTGTTTCAAGATGGGCAGTGATACAAATCTTTTTTTCAAGTAATGAAATAATAAAGTAAAGTATAGAAAGGAAACTTTTTGTTTGTATTTTACATTCTTCATAAATGTTTGCAGACATATTAACTGAGCACTTTTATATGGGAAAAAATCTATTGTTTTCAGTAGCATTTAGTATGAACTAAGTATGATTGGGAATGGCATTCCAAAGTTTCCCAAAAGCTGACCTGGAGATTCAAGCAAGCATGACATTTCCTAGATAAACTCTGGTCTTGTTTATCATGTATATGGTGGGATACTCTGTTTAACAATGAAGCACAATATTTCAATAACCAGAGGGTTTAGCTTCTTTATCCTTGTATATCTTCCTCTTATAGTCACTGTGCAAACTGTTCAGAAAGAAGCCTGCAGGGCCAGCAAGTCAATTTTGGATAGGTTGCAGTTGCATTCACTAGGGCCCTTTCTTCCACTTCTTCTCTCTTCTTTATCAATCATATATGTATATGTATATATTCATATTCATATTCAACTTTAGTTGTTAACCTGAGTGATTAGAGAATTTGAACTGTCAAGGAGAATCAGTGATCCTAAGTGGCAGGACACATGCCCTCAGAAATAAGCCAGTTCATAGCAAATTCTATCTTTAAACCGTAATTTGAATCACTTTGAGCTTTTGTAATTTGGATGCCTATTCCCCCTAAGGCGTGAGTAGAGTTTGGCTTTTCAACTGCAAGGGGACAAAAATACTAAAATAAAACAATACATTGGATAACAGAACTATCTGGGTGGCTCTGTATTGTCGTGGGTTTCTTCCTTATTATAAAGCAACTGATAAAGGATTTTAATATTCCTTGCAGAGTGTTCGTTCTTGTTACTCCATAGCAGCTAGTTTCTGTTATACTTATGATCTGGATAAGTAGCAAAGTCTGCACATTTACCTGGGTCTATCAATTCTGTGTTTTGTGACATCTCAGGTTGGAGGAAGTATATCTGTCTAAGAATAAGGCTAGTTACACTCACTGGTGAAGCAAGGTGGAGCTTATAGAAACTCAAGCAATTGCTGATAGATAGTCCTGGTGAAATGATCTCTGTCTGGTCATGAAAAGTCAGAAGCACTGAAATTTGATGCAATTCTATGGACATGCTTCCACCCCTCTTTAAAATGAAGGGTAAATTTAAAATAGGAGAGGTATATGAAATGTCAAGACTTGAAATTCTCTCTGCCTGTGGCAGTTCACTAATGTTCAGCATTATTTCACTTAGGCTCTAGAGCAGGCTGGCACAACTCACACAACGGAAAAGGCCACCTTGATACATTAAAAATGATAGTGGGCCACAAAGGAGTGGCTGGAGTGCCGATTAGCTGTTCAGTGGCTAGCAGCGCAGCAGCAATGATGGAGCTGGCAGTGTGGGTGAGGACTGGAGACATTGGAGGCAGTCAGCTGTGTGTCTTTCAGGGTGGAGGTGGCTGCAAAAAACTAGTGGTGGCAGCGGATCCTTCCTGGTTGTGGTGACATTTGGCAGAAGGGGATTTGTTAAGTTTTCAAAAAATGCCACCAGGCTGCCCAAGGCTGCTTTGCGGGCTGTATGTGGCCTGTGGGCCATATGATGTGCAGGCCTACTCTAGATTTTATGGTTAGTATGTGGATAACACATGACTCCATTTATAACATGCAAAAAAGAAGAAGGAGGTGCAGTTATGAATTAACAAAGACTTGATGTCAGTAATGTCCAGCTCTGATGGAAAGATCTCTCGGATTGCCTTCATTGGTAGTTCCATAGACAACCATAGGTGTCTCATAGAAATAAAATGAATTGGACTGTTTGGGGCCATTATTGTAGTTTTATGTCTTTCAGTTTGTCACCTTGCTTTATGAGCTGGATAGCATGCGCGATTTTCAGATAGTTATCTGCCTATTTGTTTATGAAGAAACTCACCATAAGAACCTGGAGCAAATTGAGAACGCATCCCTGTAGCTATCTGTGTGCTGATTAACAACTAACTGTATTGTAAGCAATATTTGGAAGAAACTGAAATGCCAGTTTAACTCGTGAAAATTGTTTTGTTTTGCAGTCAGGTTTATATGACCATAAAACCCTTCTGTGCCTCTTCAGAAAGTACCTTGACCAAACTATAAACAATAGTGTGATGTGTTAAAAGGCATTTTGGTATTCAGTCCTGTCAATAGGATGCAAAAGAATTATGTTCTCTTTGCAAGGATCCTGGATCAGAAAGGACTCTGTAGCTCTTTTTCCGTAAAAGCTGTTTGTCACAATATGATTTTGGTCTGTAAAGAGCCAGGTACTCTTCTGGAATATGTAGGTTAGAAAACTAATACCAGTTGGAAGCCCCTGACCTTTTGTGGGTGCTGTCCTCCTAGGTTACTTATAAATAAACATGTTTTAAATTTTTGTTTTTTTTAATGTTACCAGACTAAACATCCCTTCCCTTCCCTTTTGCTTTCTGACTTCCTTGCATTATATGCATGTAAGAGGCTTTTTTGTAACGGTGGATGGGAAGGACAGTTCATAGTTTTTACTAGGTGGTGCAGCTGCCTGTTCAAACCTTGGAAACTTCTCTTTTTTTCTGCATAACTGGAAAATAAAAACTAGCATCTCAGGACACAGCATGATCAGGTTATAAGAACTAGAACTCCGGTAGCTCTGTATACATTTGCATCTGTTTAAAACATGCTTCTGTTTTCTTCTTTTCTCATGCAATTCAGTTTTAAACTCTTAATGTGCTCCTCCTATGTCAAGCTTGATTTTCTATTCTGTATTTGTTTTGGTATAACTGGCAGATTTCCCTTTCCCTGGCCTGGTTTACTGTCCTCTGACTTTGAGTGAGAGGCAGTGGTTCTTTGGACACAGCCTTGACTTGGATTTAGCTCCTACCACTTGCTTGTTGGGGTTTCTTTCATTTCATGGATTACCCTCCATGTTTTGTGCGGTAATCTGCAATACGATACCCAGCTTGACAGCTCCTGTGTTGCACTAGATGAATCTCATTCTAATCTTTGGTTGTGAGTGCTGGCATAGTGGAGATGCCCTCAGCTATATTTTTCACTTCCCTCTCCTTGTATCATTTCCCACTATGACTTCTGCCTGGCAGCTACTCTCGGCTGATGGGTGTCAGCTCCACATTAAAGAACTCAAGCTTCTGGCAATGAGCAATTAATCCTCCCCACCCTCCCATTTCCCCAGTCTCACCCTTTATCATTTCTGGGAGCACCAGCCTCCAAGGAGGAACCACAACAGATTGGCAGCCATTCATCCAGCGCCCAGCCACCAGCAGCATGATTGCTTTTGCAAGGGCTGGTTATGTGAAAAGGAAAGAGGGATTTATTTTATTTATTATGTGTCAAATTCTGTCAACAATTGCTAAAGGCAAAAGCTGCTGCTGGAGTCAGTGAGCCTGTTCCCCCAGAATAATATGGATGAACAAGATAAAAGGACCGTTGTCTTATATACAGGAGTCGAGGAGAAGCTACATCTGCTTCTCTTTCTCTCTCTCTCTCTGGTAAGCAGCACCATCCTCTGTAAAAGCAGATGCTTTTCTGAGGTATAACCTAGTAGGAGAGAGGACATTGGCTAAATTCACACATTGCTCTAAGCCATGTTTTATGTGATGAGTAGAATGGTGTGGTTCACACGAAATAAAAAGCCATAAACTAGCAGGCACAAATTGTAGCCCACGTGATCTTAAGCAAGCCGTCTCTCCAAACAAATAAATAATCAATCAATCAATCAATCAATCAATCAATCAATCCTTGGACTTCTGTAAGCTTGCTGCTTGGAAGAGAGGAAAGAGGTTGAGGCCAGAAAAGTTATGCAAAAAATAAGTTGGGGGAGTGTGTCTGTCTACTTTTGGCTTTGACACTAGGGATATCCACAGAGGAGAGTGCAAAAGGCCAAGCTGGCAGGCATGATTGAGCAACTGAAGGCCTGCCCCTTTGTAACATGCATGATTCCACCCAATTCTTCTTTTAGTCTTGCCCATCATGTGATTCCTCGTCCATCACCTCTGTGGAATACAGCTTTGGAAAAAAAAAAAAACGGTTTATAAACCTCAGTAGTTGAATTCATGCATCTTGTCTTACTCTCTTTTTTCCCTGAAGCTGGGATGTAAGATATGACTCAGCACAGAAGGAGGGATGGGGTTATTTTGGCATACAGTTCTGTAAAAAAAGTAATTGTCCCTTTTCGGATTTGCTTTAATTTTTGCACATTTTTGCCAATGAATGCTGTCAGAACTTCAAGTGGATCCTACAAATATATAAATGTAATGTGAGTGAACAAAAAACACCAGAGTTTAGTAGGTGGGTTTTTTTTTTTTCATTCATTACAAAAAACAAACTAATCAAACACGTGGCACTGTAAAAAAGTAATTGCCTCCTTAGATTCAATAACTGATTGCACCACACTTAACAGCAGTAACTGAAAACAAATGCTTCTGGTAACTGGTTATCAAACTCTCACATTATTATATAGGAATTTTGGCCTATTTTTCTCTTTTGTCACTATTGTCTCTGTATCACTTTTATAGCTGAGTGATACAGCCACTATGTAGGACAGACAGGCAGAAGACTAGCAGAGCGCATCCATGAACACCAACTAGCAGTCAGAAGATATGATGAAATTTCCTTAATCTCACAACACATGGACAGACTGAACCACAGTTTCAACTGGGAAACTGTGAGCATCCTAGACCAAGCTAAATTCCAAAAAACTAGGGATTTCCTGGAAGCTTGGTATTCGGATAAATCAGCCATCAATAGACACATAGAGATAAACCATATGTACACACCATTCAAAAGAGACAATAAAAAAGCTAAGAAGGAAACAGAAAGACCAGAACACATCCTCTCTAGCAGCCTACATCAAGATAAGCAGGGATTAACACTAGACAATTAAATAGAAAACAATACCCTAATCAAGGAACTATCAAGGAGAAGACCACACCCCCACCAACAGTGGTAGGGCAAGGTCCTGTATATAAACAGGGAGCAAACCCCACACTCACTAGCACTGATTATGTTACCTAATTTGGTAATGAAACATCTGCAAGCAAACAACTAAGCTCAGAGAGCACCAAGAACTTCATGAGCATCACTATTCTTCTTAGGAAGCAATGGTTTCCACCTTGCTACACTCCCAGTAATCTCAAATTCACCCAGTGTTCTTCTGATGGAGTCATGGGCACTGTCTTTAGCCAAGAAAAGATAACCTGCAGATCACTGGATATTGTTCTGGGCCTCTTTGTAGCTTCCTGGACAATTTAATGCTGCTTTTTTGGAGTGATTTTGATAAAGTGGCCATGGCTGAGAACACTCACTATTATTCCAAATGTTCTTGATTTCAAGATGATGTGTCCCTAGAGCTAATATTTTAGAAATGGGTTTGTAATCTTTTCCAGATTGATAGGCATAATTGACTTTTTTTTACAAAGGATTGCAGACATTTCTTTTGGAAGGGGCATGATGTGCCTCTGGAAGCTGTGTGATGAGGGGACTGATCTTTCTGAGATTTATAGAGGTGCTTAAAAGTTTGTAAATCCTTATGAATTTCAGTAAAAGTATATGAACCTTTGCTTTCAGTAACTGGTGTGCACCCCTTGGGCAACAATACTGCAACTAAACATTTCTGATAACTGTTGATCAGTCCTGCACATTGGCCTGGAGGAGTTTTAGCCCATTCCTCCTTACAGAAGAGCTTCAGCTTAAGGGATGTTGGTGGGCTTCCTCACATGAACTGCCCACTTCAGGTCCTTTCACAACATTTCTGTAGGATTACGGTCAGGCCTTTGACTTGGCCATGCCAAACATTAAATTTCTTCTGCTTTAACCATTTTTTTGGTCGTATGGCATGTGTTTTGGGTCATTGTCTTGCTGCATGACCCACTTTCTCTTGATTTGCAGTTCACTGACAGATACCCTGATGTTTTCCTGTAGGATTTGTTGGTGCAATTCAGAATTCATAACTCCATCAGTAATGACAAACCGTCCTGGTTTGGAGGCAGCAAAGCAGGCCCAAACCATGATACCTCTACCACCATGTTTCACAGATGGGATAAGGTTCTTATGCTGGAATGTAGTGTTTGCCTTTTGCCAAACATAATGCTTTTCATTCAAGCCCAAAAGTTCTATTTTGGTCTCATCCATCCACAGAACTTTCTTCCAATAGCCTTCTGGCTGATCCATATGGTCTTTCACAAACTGTGGATAGGCAGCAATGTTCTTTTTAGAGAGTAGTGGCTTTCACCTTGCAATCCTGCCATGCACACCATTGTTCAGTGTTCTCCTCATAACAGTCTCATGAACACTATCATTCGCCAATCCAAGAGAGACTTTTAGTTCCTTAGACGTTGCCCTGGGGTTCTTGAGACTTCCTGGAGTATTACATGTCTTGCTCTTGGTGTGATCTTGGTTGGTTGACCACTCCTGGGGAGAGTAACAATGGTGTTGAATTGCCTCCATTTGTACATGATGTGCACTGGTGGAGTCTAAACTCTTGGACTGGTGGAGTCCAAACTCTTTGGAATTACTTTTGTAACCTTTTCCAGCCTGGTGAACATTAACAATTCTTTTCAGAGGTCCTCGGAAATCTCCTTTGTTTGAGCCATGACGCACTTCCACATACCTGTGTTGTAAAGAACAGACTTTGATAGTGAATACCCAGAATTCTGTTGTTTAAATAAGGTAGGACCTCCCACACTCACATCTGATTATCATCCCATTGATTGAAACACCTGACTCTAATTTCCCCTTCAAATGAACTGATAATCCTAGAGGTTCATACACTTTTGCCAGTAGTAGAACCCATATGAAACTCTGTTAACATTCAGTGGCAATGATATACAAAATTTTAGAAAATCTGGAAGAGGACAATTGCATTTTCACAGAATTGTATGTAATATTACATGAATATTACTTCCTTTGTATTGCTGAAGGGGTGATCAGTATATGACCAAATGTGATAGTCCTTACACCATCCTATGTCTGCTCATGCTTAATTAGAGTTTTCAGATGGCAGAAAAATATAGTAACCTGATTTATATGTCTGTAATTTATTTAATAAGCAAGAATCAGCCACTGAAGCTTCTTATGGTGTGATGCTAATTATTATTAGCTGATTATGGAAGATGAAACTGTTGCTAAAAACTGCAGCGATCTGTTCAAATATTGGCACCCCCACACTCAGCAAAAGCAGTTCCCTTTTTGAGTATAGCTTCAGGAATTTCTATTTCTGGTGGGAAGTAAGCCAGACAAAATGCCACTGGACTTGGGTTCTAATTAACTCATTGCTCAGGATGGAACGAGCAAACTTTAGCATTCACTCATGCATTGTGTTCTCTTATGGCTTCCAAACTGAAATGGTAAAAGTGGCACTGAATGGGCAGAGGATATCTCCACCTTCATTCCAGAACTTCTTGTATTTTGGAGGCAGGGATGAGTTGAGGTAAGGCATATCCTATTCTTTGGATTGCTACCCTTTCGTAAGTGTTGAATGAATCCTTAGAGCTCTTTTAGACAAGTCTGGGCCTGGCTTTATTACAAGTTATCTGCATCCTGTGGGTTTTAGCCAGGAAAGCCCAATGAAAAATTCCTCTGGTTGAATGCCCTCATAGATTTTTAACCCTTCTTTGTTTCTGATTCATTGTTCTTTGAATTCCTGTTAGGAATGCAAAACCTGGCAAGCACAAAATGTGTGTGTATGTTTGGGGGGCAGGGTGTTGTGCAACTGTTTGCATTATAAAGGTGTAAGTGTTCATATGCAATATCAGTCTTCTCTTTGCTTTTGAATTCCAGCACACTGAGTCCCAGCACATTAGAGTCTTTAACAAAAGTTAGATAGAAGAGGGATTGTCCTGTTCTTTGTATGTACCATGCAAGTCTTAATTCATTGCATAGTTCAACTGGCCTGTGAACAGGTGCTTTTCTGTGCCTTTGTGAAAAGGGAATTAAACCCATTTTTTTCTTGAGGTCTCATGATTCTATATTTTTTAAATAATTGTTCTGCTTTCAGACTTCCCGCCTAACACTTAGACTGCCTAATTATTATTTTTAATTCAAAACCTTTGAATGACAACAGGATGCAATTTGGATAGTGAAACAAAACGATCTCCTAATTTTCTTATCTAATCAAAACATGATTTGATAAAATTGAAAGCAGGTGGAAGGAGAGATATGAAATTGATGAAACACATTCTTTGAAGGCAGGTGCTTACTGTAGTTTATTCTCTGACAAGTTTGTTCTCTATTCTCCCTTCCCTTTATGTTTTTTTTTCCTAGTAAGTAAGCAACCAAGTAGCCTCAGAAGTAGCTATCAGTAGCAACTTTAAATTGGAGTTAATAATATGCATCTCCAGTTCTGAAAAAATTGTGAAAATAGTGGCACAAAATTGTTACTTTTATTGGTGTAGGCTTTCATGGCCAGTATCTGTTGGGCAGTGTTGGGGTTCAGGGTTTAGTGACTGGTCTAAATAACAAATTTCCTGATGTTTGGTTGGCATCTTCAGAGGCAGACTAAAGATGCCTCTGATAGATATGTGAAGATACGCAGACCACCTTGCCTCTGAAGATGCCAGCCACATTTGCTGGCAAAATGTCAGGAAATCTGTTGTCTAGACCACAGTCACTAAAACCTGAACCCCAAACACTGCCCAACAGTTACTTTTATAGATACTGAATTAGTTCTTAATAGCTTTTCTAAAATTTAAGAGAATCGGAGGTCAGTTGAAACTTTAAAAGAAAGACATTCCACAGTTTGGGAGCAACCAAGGAGAGAAATTGGCCTCTATAAGAATCAGTATTTTTTTTTTAAAAGTTTCTACATATATTAATAATGAAATAAACAAAAAACAAGAAAAGCAGCCCATTAAATATAACAGGAAAGATTATTATGATGGATGGAAATCTGGGCATCAAGCAATTTTTCTATTTAGTAATTTTGATTCTTCATATCATCTTGTCACTCAAAGGACATTTGATTTTTCACTTTCAACTTTTACTTATTACTTGTAAATCTTTAGGTACTCAGAGCATACTACTGTCTCAACTTTATCAGGTAGATAAAGATGTGGTTTTTCCAAGTCAGAGATATCTTTCAAAATGAGAACGATCTGCGAAGGTATCTATGCAGGCATGACTTAAAACTCTACAGTGCAATTAGATGGATTGATGACAATATTGGCATGTACATTGCTTTCCAAAATTCACTGCCTCTGGTATCCAGGAAGAGACATGTTGGCTAAGGAGATGATAAGCTTCTGGTGTTTGAATAAGGAGATGTTCTCATTAATCTTTAGAATTGGCTGTTCCAAAGGATGGTACAGCTGGGAAAAAACTGGCTAGCATCAGAGCCATTTCTTCTCAGGAACTTCCAGTCCAGTATCATGAATGCTGAGCGATGAGGCTCTTTAAAAAAGTCCATAAGCTCCAGGTGCTTCCTGTTTTTCAGTAGGGCAGAATTTTTGTTTGATTAGGCACTGTTCCCTATAGATGCCAAATATAAGGTAGCAAGATTGGAGCATTTTTGGCTGAAAAAATCACTAAAATGTGTATGAATATGGGGTGAAAAACGTATTAGCTCATGCGTTGTGTTTGTCTAGGCATCTGTGGAGGCATATTTTGTGTCAGATTGCTTTGTAAGCACTTTTAAGTACTCTGCATAGTCGTCGTATTCATGCATGTACTTCTGGCCCATTTGCTAGGATGTCCCATAAATTTGATTATCAAAGATAAACGAGCTGTTTCATACCCAACGGTGAAACGGGATAGACCAGCCTTTCTCAACCTGCTCCTTTTCAGGTGTGTTGATACTGTACCCTCCAGAATGCCCAGGCAACAGGAATAGGCTGTTGATTTCATTTTGAAAAAAGTGAGAGAAATTGCATAGAACTTTAGAATCCCAGGAAATTGAATATTCAGGACCAGAGGGAAGTAGCAGAAAAGGAAGAGAAGATTTGCAAACTGCTCTGTACTAGTTTGTTTTTTTTTTGCTTTGATAATTCATTGACACAAGCGAGGATTGGAGAGAATTCCTATAATGTACTTTACGATACCAGGTCTTTGTATATTTGCAGTCATTCCTGGTATAGAAAGCACACCCCTTTCTCACCTTTTCTGTATGCTCCATTTACTAGAATTAGCCTTGTTGAATTGTGCTAAACTTAAGAATATGCCAGTGTGCCTCAGGGGAGTCTCCAAAGAACATATCTTCAGGCTCCTAAGGCCAACTTTCCAAGTCTGTAACACTTACCTTGAAAACATGTTATTCTCCCCTCTCTCTGCTATTTAAAGCAGGGATGTCTTTGTCACTAGGCCCAGATTGGCTGACCTGGGTATTGCATCAGGATATTGTTGCTGAAGTGGTGCCGTTCTGGGATCCAGGGCTGTTTTCCTGCCTGGTGCTGTTTATTTTTATTCTCCTCTGTTCTCTTGAGTATTGCAGCTAGGCTTTTGGGACGTCGAGATAGTACTGTGAAAGCAGGAGGTGGTATGAAGAGTTTTTGGCCTCTACTTTGCCAGGGTGCTAAACAGCCACTTGTTGAAGGTGATTGGGAAAGTTCACCTGTAATTCAGATGGTAGTTGAGCCACTTGTTGAAGGTGATTGGGAAAGTTCACCTGTAATTCGGATGGTAGTTGAGCTTTTGGCTCAGTCAATAATGAATTCTGTTTTCTATCAAGTGTAGCTGCAGCATTTCCACTATGCCTCCAGAGATGTCATGATTTGTTGCCAGTGATTAGTGTTATCTTTATCACAAAGAAATGGGGAGATATACTGAGTCCTGCTAGACAGAGCTGGGTGATATTCTGGAAAATACCTTGTAATAGATTTAGGGTTTTTGCAAGTCCTGAAGGTGTTTTATATATATAAAAGGCTAGGTTGTATTTCTAGGTCAGACAGGCTAAAAAAGCAAGAATGGTCTTTTGGTTGTTGAGGTTCCACACACCATCTTAGTGTTCTGCAGCTTGTTTTTCCATAGAAAGCTATAAACGAGGAGTTAACATTTGTTTTCCACCACCTGAATGATAAAGTTAAATGCCTTTATAGATTTTATTATTGCTTTCAGAGGGGATGTACTAGTGTTAAGTAAATGGAGATATTATATTCCTAAGCTTGCAATTTATTCGGTATATGCTGCCTTTTATTTGGGTTAGGCCTTGCGGAGACAGCGAAGATTTGTGCATCCTTAAGTTAAGTTACAAAAGCCAATTTTCTTTGTTATTCTACTTACTGCCATACTTAATATTTGTATTTCAGCCCAAATCTAAGAAATTTAAATATGTGCTTTTGACTGTATCTGTTTTATTCTCTCATAAGCCTGTGGCTGGATTTGCCCTCTGTATGTGGCTGAAATGAAGTTGGATAGTTTGAGGTTCAACGTATTGTGGGATCCCAGTTAGCATCTCAATATGTGTAAACCAAGCCATCAGGTTAAGTTATGATACAGTTTATTTATTTGGGCACAGTAATACTTTGATAAATGTGTTTGGCTTAGGAGATAGGATAGCGATAATAGAGTGGTTCAGGTTCATCTTATGAGCTTCATAGCTGATGATAAATTCAAACTTGGCTTGAAATGCTTTCTCCAGTGTTATTTCCACTGTACTGCATTGATTTTCTCTAGTGTTCTTGTCAACATTGTCTTGGCCTTTCCTTTCACAGCAAGTTGAATAGTGAAATACCATGGTAAACAGCTTGTCTGATACTCCAAGGTCCTTCTATTTTTTGAATTCACTGGCAGCTTTTGTGACAGAGCTGTCAGTCTGTATTGGGTTGCAAACCCTTTCTATTCTCTTTGCAGTGGGCACACAAGAAGAACTGAAAACTCAGTAATTCCAAACACATCCATATTGTGATACCTGTTATGTAGCATTTGTTGTGGGCCATATTTCCACCAACAATTACTTCTGCTTAACAAACACTTTGAATAATAAAGCAAGAAAGAAGGAGAACTAATTCTCTTGGACATCCACATGATGCCCCTTTGGCATGTATAGAGATTTCCTGCCTGATTTCATTTTTTTATTCTTTTGAATAACAACAACAACAGCAACAGAAATTAGTAGAGGTGTGCATGAAAACTGTTTTTTTTAAATCTTGAAACAAATCATTTTACTCTGAAGGAAATAATTTTGAATTGGTTGTGGTTGAATGTAACAGAACCGAAAGTA
Source organism: Liasis olivaceus (assembly GCA_030867105.1). Lineage (NCBI taxonomy): Eukaryota > Metazoa > Chordata > Lepidosauria > Squamata > Pythonidae > Liasis > Liasis olivaceus. Next base: position 43,234,052 of record CM061348.1, on the reverse strand, counting down.
TGTTGGGTGTTCCATGTTTTGATGAAATAAAATTTATAACAATTTAGAGTGTTTCAGCAGTGGAGAATAGGGGAACTCAGCTCAATTGAATAGGGGAACTCAGAACTCAATTGCTATCCTGTGGTTATCTGCAAAATCCAGACAACCAGAGGATAACGAGATAGCGAAGACCCTCTTTGCTGCCATCTGGTGGCCACACATATATTTGCAGCCTTGTGCTGTCCTTTTCCATCTCCTAACAATAATTTGCTCTGGGTATATAGGTTAGACTAACTGAGAGGAACATGAGAAGAGAAATTGCAAGTTCATTGGTTCTGTGTTTTTATTATTATTTTTAAAATTTTCTCCTCCAGAGCATGAGAGCATTATATTAATTCCATTCAGTTCACTAAGGGGTTACTTTAAAATGATTTGAAATAAATAATTACCAATGCTTTGCTTTTTGTCTACCAAAGGCTAATGAAAGGCAAGAATGGCAATTTCTGATATGCAAGGAGGAGAGGGGAGACCAAGTTAGCCATGTGGATTTTATCTCCTGAGCGTTATGAACCAGAGACTCATCTCAGTATGACTTGTTCCAGTGACGATCTGTTGCTTTAATGCAACTACAAATAGAAAAACAAGTAAAATATGTAAAAACAAAATATAAAAAAAACAAAGCAAACTAACAAATCATAAAAGTAATCAAATCAAATACAACAATGAAAATATAACACTAATTACATATGTGTAAGAATTGCTATAACCCAATTCTTAAACAATGAATTGAACCTTGGCCACACAGAATCATATTGTCTAAATCTTTCCTTTACATCAACAAAGAGTTGATTCAAAGGCTGAGACTTGACACATTTCATGAAACCAACCTTTGGTATCTAGTATATGTATGTTTTTTCAGGAACGCATGAAAAAACTTCATTCAGTGAATGATTGGCTCAGAGTGTAACCAAGGTAAGTTGGTATCTTAGGGACAGCAGTAAACCCTCAACTCTTGCCATAACAGAGTAGGCAGGCTGTTGCCAGGAGTCTGGAAAATAAGATAAAGAGGTAGCTTTCAGTCTGCTTCTAGTAGTAGGCCAGGAAGGTGTAGCAAGGGAGGGTCCTCTGAAGAAAGACAAGATTTTCTATCAAATCAATATTTGGGCATGAGCAATGGAGTTTACTATGTAACCTCTCTTGGGAATACCTTTTCATGATGTTGGTTAGTGTTCCAAAAGACATACTGCCTGATGACTGCTGTCAAAACTGTCCATTGGTTGCCCAGAACTGGAGTGGGTCCATCCTCTCATCCTCTCTAGCTCATATAGTAAAAAATGGAGCATATGCACTGCTGGCCAAGCCAACAGACAGTACCTCTCTTTTCCCTGGCAGTATGCCTTTTTCCCCTTTTTTTCTCCTTGGCAGTATGTCAGACACACTGCCCCAGGGTGAGATTGGCAGTCTTGGGTCTGTCAAAGTTCTTGCTGGAACTGGGGCTCTGGTTGCCAATGCTGCTGTGGGAGAACAGCCCAAGCAACTTGTCCTGATTGTGACCTAATTTCCCCTACCAGGGCAAATTCTACAATGAGCGGTTCTCTTCACAGAAGAAGATAATCAGTGTAGATTATCATCACTCAGCTCATCCCCCATTCAGCCTAAGCCAACAGAGGTATACTATTGAGATAATATTCAGAAGCAACTTCGGCAGGCTCCTCCCTGATTTACTGGGGTATAAGAAGGAGGGGAGGTAAAGTACAATCAGGCTTGCAAGATTCAGTTATTATAGCCTATCTTAATAAAGTATAATCTTCGTCTTCCTGTAGGGTTGGTTTTCTGGCCTGGTCTACCTAGTGGGGTTGGCATGTCTGGACTGTCTTGGCCAGAAAAATAACATCCCAGCTGCAAGTGGCAAGACAACTTCCAGTCACATCACCTAAACCATAATGGAACTCTCAAAACATTTCCCACCTAAAAAAAAGCACATGTTGGTCTGTGTCTGAAACAAAATGCCCCATTTTATTTCAAATTTGAAACAAAGCATCTATGCATGTTTTGCTTCATGCATGAAGCACTAGAAGTTCAGTGCCCCAAGAGGTTCATGTTCAAACCATTTTTTTTTTAGATTTTTTATCCCACCTTTATTATTTTTATATAACTCAAGGTAACGAACATACCTAATACTCCTTCCTCCTCCTATTTCCCCACAACAACCCTGTGAGGTGAGTTGGGCTGAGAGAGAGCGACTGGCCCAAAGTCACCCACATAGCTTTCATGCTTAAGGCGGGACTAGAACTCACCATCTCCTGATTTCTAGCCTGGAGCCTTAACCACTGGACCAAACTGGTTCTCAATTTTGCATATCTCTAGAAGTTAGTGTGTGGCAAAGCAAGGTACCAACCTCAGATGTAATCTGGGCTATAAGCTATATTTTGAATTATTTCTGACAATGCCTTTAGGACCCACATAGACACAAAAACATAAAATGATGACTGCAGCCAGTGTTTTCTTTAAAGTATGCCTATATACCCACAAAACAGATTAAGGTAAACTGAACCCTAGAGAGCTTTCTGAATCTGAGAGACCAATAGCGTGGTGGGGAACAACCCACAAGTGGGTGTTTTGTGATTGGATATCTCTACAAAGCAGTCATTGTGAGAGTGCTGTTAACATGCTCTTAGAATTCCTTGTATGCCTACTATTCCCCCCAAATTGCTCTGCCTATGAATGTTATTGGGCTATGAGCTGCTCTTCCATTTCTGATATGCCCTTTTCATGATATATGTTATGGCTGTTTGTGCAAGATGCAAAACCAAGAATTAGTACTTCTATCTCTGGTGGGATAGGAGGAGCAGAAACATTAGTGTTAAAATTTCTGATCTTCAGATATGTATGGACAACACAGGAGTAAAATTAATTCTAACCCCAAACAGAATTTTGTAAATAACTGTCACAGAAGTATGTAACCATGGTCACTTATGTTAACATAAACACAACCATAGTATTTTATAAGCTTTTATTTTGAATTGTTAAATGGTCTTGCCACCTATAAGCAGAGATGTCAAGAATCAATTTTTTTTTTTGAGGTCTGGATATAATGGGTATACAGACTGGAGTAATGGGAGACATATTACTTTCAACGCAGTAGGAAAGGTACATGATTCAGAATTCTGGAATGGCTTTGACGAAAAACCAAGAAAGGTAAAGAAAGAAGATACTGAGTTAGTAGAATGAATGCTAGGAGCTGGAAACCACAAATCTGGAGACTATCCAGGTTGAGGAAGAATAGAATATGAAAATAACAGGCTGGAGAGACTTCATTCATATCAGGTAGGCTGATAGCAAGGGGAAGCTTTTAGTGAGAATGTTTCCGAATGGAGATCAGTTACTAGTGAAGTGTGTCATTTGAATAACAACATTGCTTTATGAATGGTTTATACATGCATAACTTTTTTATTTTTTTAAAAAAGTGGTTAATGGTGTGATACTTACATTAAAGTATAATCTTATTCCAGAGCTAACCATAGTAAACTAGTAAATTAGATTTGAAGATCTTAATGTTCATTAACCATTGCCATCAAACATTGAAACAATTGTGTAAAAACTGTTTTTTAAATCCCTCTTTCTCACAGGACTGCCCACAGATCCTTCCAACCACCCAGATCTATATCCCTGTTGGTGTGGTGAAGCCTATCACTTTAACAGCCAAAAACCTGCCACAGCCACAGTCTGGACAGCGCAATTATGAGTGCATCTTCCATATCCCTGGGAACCCCTCCCGTGTCACTGCCCTGCGTTTTAACAGCACCAGCATCCAGTGTCAGAATACCTCGGTGAGTCCATAGCCCCAAACTGTCTTCTGTCTTCTGCTTTTGGCCTTAGATACAGAGGAAGACTGAGATGGGTAGACTGATTATAGGAAGTTATGCAACCTTCTCAACCTGTAAAATACTTGGCATCTTCTCGTGTTTTGCAGTTGTGCATTAATTATATCTAACTTTACAGACTTCTGTATATGCTCCTTCGAATGCTCCTTATACTGCTTCAGGATGTATTCGTGTTCCTTGCTCCTTCTGCCTAGTTAATGCCACCCATTTTTAATGGATTGGTGTCTTCCCTTCTTTTTGTGGAAAAGGCAGTTACTGAGCTTCATTCAGTCATGTCTTTTCTCTAAGGCTTAGCATGCTGGCCTCATTCATTCAGAGGTGTGTGTGTGCGTGTACGAGAAAGAGAGAGAGAGATTTTCCTTGGGTCGATACCGTCATCTCCCAAAATACTTCCTGAATGAGAAGGCAAACGTTTTTAATTAGATCAGGTTAGTGATCTCACGTGAGATCACTTAATTGCCCTGAGTGCCCTTTTGACAGAAAGAAAAATAATAATAACAGCAGCAGCAGGTGTTGTTATTGTTTCAGGAAGTTCCACATGCCCCACAGTACCAGAGTATTGGATGAATGGTCTTAAGGGATCTCTGATCATAAAGACTGGTAAATTTAATGTGCTAATCTGTAGAGACATACCATTTCTTGGCTAACATTCTGAGCTATCTTCTAATCGTCACACCTTTTAAGGCTCTGTCTTGCTGAACAGACCACATTAGCTCAGGGGAGCTAAGTGCAGTTCAAGTAGTAGAATGACAATAGAATGATACTGGTGGAAAACTTCAGATGAGTCTAGAGGAACCCAATCAAACCATCAAAGAATTGCTTCATGCAATTAGTGTCAGCATAACATTTCTCTTCATCTTTCAGTCTGCACAGAGACATCCAGTGAACTGTTAGGGGAGGTTCCTGTTACATTATGGCCCATGTGAAATAAAATTTGGTGAAACTGCCTATTTGGTAGCCCTTAAGGATAAACTTTTATGATGTGTTCTTTACATTTTTCTAGTTCTTCTCGAAGGACCAAGTCAGAACACAGAACTTTTGGAATTGTCTACTTAACACTATACTCTTTCCCTATAGCTGAGATTTATAACCTGCAACCCTCCAAAGTTTTGAGTATGACCCCCAAGTTGCTGATGAGTTATAATTTTTAATATGTTACAAAGGGGACTTGATTAAGTATATGGGGATAAATCAGATTAGATGTAATTAATTTTAGTTACATTTAAGTTAAATTTAATTTTAAGCTAGACCCACGTTTAGAAGTGTCATCTCTGTTACATCGTTCAAAAACTAAATGCAGCCCTCAGCTGAAAATAGATTGTCTCCAACGCTGTTATGATATACATGAATCTACTGGGATACTTTACTTGAGTTTTGGGATTTGATGCCACATATATTGACACCCAAGTCTGCCTCTCCTTTCCAACTAAATCCAAAGAAGCTGTTCCAAGTTCTAAATTACTGTCTAATATTATAATAGAATAGATGAATGAAAAACAAATTGAAGCGTAATCCAGATGGAGATGCTCTCAAATCAGTTGAAACTCAGATCAGAGAATAAGGACCCAATCTTTGTTGGTTAAAATTACAGGATACGGTATGTCCCTTGAACAATTAGGTTCACAACCCTGGATTTAACTCTGATTCTGGATATCCAAGATTTTGTATTCAGTCTAGGTGTTATAATCTGGAGTATTTATCTCATGAATCCTCCCTGCACACATAATTCTAATAACATCTGCAGGAAAGAAGCTGTGTTGGTTTCGTGGTGAGCCAGGACCCTGATAATGCCTGCTGAGAGTAATAGTAAGACAGGAATGTATTTGAACAGCTAAGGCTAATGTACCTCAAATCAGCTGTATTTGGGAAGAGGGCAGATGTTAACTAGAAAGACTAATGGATAATGTATGAGTTCATTGTGATTAGGCGGCAACAGCTGAATCTTGCCTAGATACTGTAAACTAGATAGTAGAGTATTAAGGGAGTATTTTCTATTGAATCTCTGGCATGATTGCTCTTTGTACTGCCTGCAAAGGCTCCAGGACTTCCATCTCTAGCTAAGATGCAGAGGAGGGGTGTGTGAGTATGTGTCTGTGAGTGAGTGAGTCAGGTCTGGCATTAATGATTTATTTAAAAATTAGGATGAATTTTTTTTGTATGTAAAATCATATTTTGTTGGAGTTGCGTGTTCCTTCTTTCCTTTCTCAGTGACACTTCTGCCTGCCTGCTAGTAATTTCTCAAGATGCTGGTTGTTTCTACTGCCATTAACAGCAGGATACTAGTCATCTACAGCATGTTTACTGTGAGAGAAACAAATAAGGCTTCTTTCTCTTTTCCACGAAACCTTGTGGGAGTATTGGGAATATGTACATGCATGTGGATGCATGCATAGCCTCAGGCTAAATACTTGCTTGTTCATTCATTCATTCTGAAATCCATATGGGGGGTGTTTGTGTGACAGTAAAGGAAATCTATATTAGAGCATGTGTACTGTAGAAATAGATTGTGATGATAGGGACTTGACAGTAGGTGACACAGAAAACAAGATTTCTTTTTGAGGTAACTATATAACCAGGACATTTGGCTAAAATAGGCAAGCATGGTAAAGGATGATAAGGATGCTAAACTATAAACAGCACAAATGATCTAATAATCCTCAGGTGCTTAGTGAAAACAAAAAGTAAAAATAAAGTAATAAGTAATATGGAATGCATGAAGAATATAAGAAGTCCTTGCTTAATGACTGCCCTGTTTAGCAACTGTTCAAAGTTATGACAGCACTGAAAAGGTAATTTTACGTCCAGACCTTGCACTTAATGACCCTTGCAGTGTCTCCACGGTCACATGATTGAAATTCAGGTGTTTTGCAACTGGAGGGTGTTTACAACCATCATAGCATCCTGCAGTCATGTGATCGCCATTTGTGTACCTCACAGCTGGCTTCCGGCAAGCAGAGTCAGTGAAGAAGCCGGCAGTAAAATTGCAAGTCATGGTCATATGATGTTTTGCTTAACTTCAGGTGATTCACTTAACCATGGCAGAAGTGAGGTTGTAAGTCTGTTGCAGTCATGTGATATCTCACTTAACAACTACATTGCTTAGCAACTGAGTTGCCGGTAGTTGGTTTTGGTCAGCTAACATATTTTGGAAATAATAATTCCAGAGTTTATATCAGAGATACCAGTTTCAGAGAAATAATTCCTATATAAACAAAAGTCAGCGAAGAACCACTAGTGATTTCCATTCCTTTTTTTTCTCCTTGCATTATATTGCATGACTGTGGACTCTTGCATCTCCATAATTCATCCTTCATGCATAACTTATATAGGTAATATTGATATATATATTTAGAAATTTTTCTAAGACTAGACAACCCCATGACCTGTTGCATCATCGTTTCAGAGATATTTCCTTATCTAAACAGTGAAACAGAATGACCAAGGGCAAAAAAGCAGTGGGAGTGGGAGCGACTTGTGACTTGCTGCTGGCTTCCCCATTGACTTTGCTTCTGGAAAGCTGGCAGGGAGTGTCAGAATCAGTCCTCCCTCCCTCCCTCATATAATATAGGCTTGTGCCACTTGCCCTCCCCTCACAACCTTCAGGAGAGCCCCCGTGAAGCTGCCTCCTCAACTGACCTGTGGAACTGACTGCTACTTTGCCGTGGGGAGGTGGAACAAAGGGAGCCACAGACCATGAGAAAAACTGCACCCCTGCTCCCCATTCTGGTGTGTCCCCAAGAAGAGGGCTCACCCATTAACCACCAGTGCACACCAGCCAGGCCTACCTTGCTAGTAGGCATCCAAGTCACTCCCTCATCCTTCCCTCAATGCCCACAGCCATTAAGAGATTTGAAATTTTGGCCTTGGTTCCAAAGCAGCCAGTCGCTGCTCACCTGTCAGGCCTTGCCATCAGCTGACTGGGCATAGTTGCCAGAAAAAAGCGGGAAAGAGGTAAGGGATCCCTCCCCTCCCCTCCCACATATAATATTGGTTTGCACCATTTGCCCTCCCCTCACAACCCTCAGGAGAGCCCTTGTGAAGCCGCTGCCTCCTCCGCCTCCTCCTCCTCCTCCTCAGCTGACTTGTGAACTGCCTGCCACTTTTCTGGGGGAAGGTGCAGGCAAAGGGACCATGAGGAAAACTGCACCCCACTCCCTATTCTGGTATGTCCCCAAGAGCCCCCTAGAGGGAGGAAGAGGGCTCACCTGTCGACTACTGGTGCCCCCCAGCCAGCCCTACCCTCACCAGCAGGCATCCAAGTCGGTCCCTCATCCTTCCCTTAACACCCACAGTTGCTAAAAGACTTCAAATTTCTCCTTGTTTCCAAAGCAGCCAATTGCCATCAGGCTTTGCCGCCAGCTGATTGGATGCAGGGGACAGAGGAAGGCAGGAAAGAGGTTGGGGATACGCCCATGATAAGCATGTGACCTGTGCTGACCATGGTGGTGCAGCAGCACAGTAGTGCTGAAGCAGCCACAAATTTCCCAAATTTCAATCCCATGAGAGTAATTTTGGATGCATTCTGTAGATTAGCTCATTTGAGGTACCTTGGTTCAAAAATTGTTGCCCTATGTTGCACCGTTTCACCCAGGTAAAGGCTACAGACACAAGAGTTTTAGTAATATATAGATGTTTTGGAAACATCTATGGCACAAAAAAGAGCAGGCAGTTAAAGTGGAGCATACAGTACTTAAAGGCCTGTTTTAGGAATTTAAGGGAATATTCATGATGGATGACCTAGAGGATGAGAGGGAGCAGACATCTCTCCACTCTAGCTTATGAGGACAGATTGTCCCTTTCCCATTGACAGTTGCACTGTACACAATTCAGCTTTGCCACTTTCCCAGTGCTTGACTTGGAGACCATTCTTTAGAGGTCAACTGAATGGCTATTTCCTCAGCAGGAGACCTGTTAACTGCTCAGATATCTGAGTGCTGTTAGTGAAACATACACAGAGTCTAATCACATTCAGCTTGAAATTAAGTTGACTGGAATGTGGAGATGTGAGAAAAATCTGCTACTAGATAGTGTGAATGCTTCAGAAGGATAATTTTGATGTGCTTCGGGAGAAATCAGATTAGAAGGAAGGTGATTTCTGATCTGTTTCAGGAGATTGAGTCAGCTGGTTAAATCTCTTAGTTGCACTTCTCCACTGGAAACAGTCCTTCAGTAATATGCGTTGATATCAATGTAAATTAGTAAAATAAAATAACATAGCATAATAATTTGATTAAAACAGCAAGAGTGAAAGCATAGGTATCAGAGAAATAGTATCAGGTCAAATTTAGCAAATATTTTTAAAAGGTCTTAGAAAATAAAAAGGGGGAGTACCTTGTTCTAAGAAGACATAAAAATGATGCCAGATGAACCTCCATGGGAATTAATGGGACAGCTGGCTAGCTTTATGTGAATTAGAGCTCCAACAAATTTGAAAAAGCATAGCTTTAAAAGTTCATTCACCATGAAGTGTAGATCTATTCCTTAATATGTCTCCTTCTCTCTCTCTCCTCTCTCTCTCTCTCTCTGTGTATATACACACAGAGTATACCAAAAGTCAGGCCTCATAGACAGTTTGTTATATAAATTATGTTAAATGTTTGAATTGGTTGCCATTTTCTTCTAAACACTTTTTATTCGTTTGACGTGTGACCTTTATACATTCCTAAGTACAGTAACATTTTCTCTGAAAAAAATATTAATAACATTAATAAAACATATTATGATTGGCCTATGGGGCCTGGCAGGGTATATTACATTAAAATATAATATTAATTATACAACTGAAAGGAAGATTTTGTTTTTTCTCAAATAACTGTAAATAAAATCAAAGAGTCCATCTTAGATTGACTAAGAATACCATAATGGAGGCACATTTTTTTTTGTCTTAAATTTAGTGCTGCCTTCTTTTTGGATAAATATGGTGTCTCATGAAAACAGATTCTGAATGTTCTGTACTGATACACATCCTTACTATTTTCTGTCTATTCATGCTGCTTTGATGTATCCTTTCCACTTTCTTTCTTTGAGGACTTGTGCTTGGTTAGTTGGATTTTTAACAAGAAAAATGAGAGACGGGGGGAAAGTACACTGATCTGACCACCAATCTGTGGCTAATCCAGTATTCCATCTTTCTTTACTCCAAGATATTGGCTTTTAGGTATCTATGATTACAAATAACCTCCTCATCTCTGCTTTCATGAAGTGTCATATTGCCCTGTTTCCATCATGCTCTCAAAATGGTGAACCAGAGAGTGAATCCTGTCAGCACTGAATAATCTTCTATCCTATTATTTTTACTGGGTCTTGAGCACTCAGGGTCAGGGTGTTTCTCTCCAAATCTTTTCTTTAAACCTTCCCATTTCACTTTAGAACACAATTGAGCTTCCTTCATTCTAAAGAGATTTGGTCTGCTGTATACTGAAGGACACTGTTTAACAATAAACAGCATGGCTGAACAGTAGCAAAAGTGCTAGCTTAATGGGTCCTGAAGGTTGTATATGAAATACAGCCCGCGGGGAAGGAATTCTGTATCTATAGCAACACAAAACCTGAAAGAAGGGAGGGTATATTCTCATCTATAAGCACAAGACTCATGAACATGCATTCTGTCTGTGCTATTATTGTTTCATTGACAAAAAAGAGTGCTAAGGAAATGCTATGGGATATTTTTGAAGTGTATCTCTGTATTCCTCTAGCGGCTCAACCTTATATAGATTTTATTTAAAGGGATGCCATTAAAACCCAATGGAATTTCTGTCAGCCTATTAATTATCTATATTTATAAGACCACAGAAATGATACAGGTAGTCCTTGAGTTATGACCATTTGTTTGTGACCATTCAGAGTTATGATAGTGCTGAAAAAATGGACTTACAACTGGTCCCTGAGGTTATGGCTGTTGCAGCACACCCCCCCCCCAGTCATGTGATCATGAACTGGGTGGTTGGCAACCTGTTCACACTTACAACTGGTTGATAAGCACCCTGCGATTGCGTGATTGTCATTTGCAACCTTCCCTGCTGGCTTCCCACAAGCAAAGTCAATGGGGAATCCAACAGAGGAGGTTGCAAGTTGCTTGGGTAAGTCTCCCCCACCCATCCTGGCCTTTCTTCACTCGCATGCACCAGTGCCCTCCTTCCCTCTTTGCGCGCATGCACCACGCCCTCTTTCCCTCCTTCGCTCGCTTGCACGCAGCAGTACCCTCCTTCCTCCTTCACTCGCTCACACGCACACGCACACTATGCCCTCCTTCCCTCTTTCATTCACTCACATGTAAAAGCATCCTCCTTCCCCCTTTACTCGCTCGCACACACCACACCCCCATTGTGCTGCACTGTGGCTCTGGGGCTTTGCAGGAAGAAGGAGATAGACTTACAAATGGCCAGCAGCTTCCAACGTGAGCTGCAGAGAGAGTGTTGGAAACGCCCCTGGAGAGTCGTTCAGTGCCTGGAAGCACCCCTGGAGCACCCCTTTAGTGCTGGAAGTGCCCCAGAAATGTCCTTGAGTGAGGGAAGGAGGGCATAGTGTGTGAATGTGAGTGCATGGGGAAGGAGGGCCCTGATGTGTGTAAGCGATGGAAGGAGGGTGTGGTGCGTGCAAGCAAGCAAAGGGGAAAGAGGACCAAGGAGCCCTTGAGCCACAGCGTGGCAAGCAGCCCCATAGCTGCAAGATTTTGGGGCTGCTTGCAGCCCTGCAAGGCAGGGTGCAGGGAGGCCAAAAGGGCAGAGATGGGGGGGAGATAGGCAGGTGGGGGGAGTTGGAGGCAGTCCCCTACCTTATTGAGGCTCAAGGCTGGGAGGGACCAAGCCCAGAAATGGCTTGGATTGGGGTGGGTCCTCGGCTAACGTCCAGTGGAATTCACTTAATGACAGCAATGGGGAATGCTGGGATTGCTGTAGCTAAGCAATGTGGTCATGTGATGTCTTGCTTTTACGACTGCATCACTTAGAAATTCCAGTTTCAATTGTAGTTGTAAGTCAAGGACTATCTGTACTATGGAGAAATAGGCCAACAGATACTATTTGGACGTGTACTCAGAAAGTAGTTCTGGTCCAACTGTTGACAATGAAAATAGATAAACAGAGGCCCTAAAAGCAGAATGGAGTTTCACAAAGTAAACTAGTGTTAAAAAAAAAAAAGGATTGGAATCCAAGAAAACTAGTGTAAGTAGGGCTTGTTCCCATAATCAGTTCTACTTCAAACAAGGCAGCGTGTCTCACTTCATTTGCGTACATGTCTATAATTGTGCATGGAAACGGTCATGGATATTCACAGGATTGCATCTGTTGGGGGGGAAAAAGCTGTAGTTCTATTTGTGGGAAAGAGTTAATGTTAATATTTTCCTATGAAATGACATTGCCATGACTATTCACGTGCAAAATATGTGGATAAATGGAATTGATTCTAACCCTAGTAGAAACTAATTATACTTGAGAATTCAACTGTTTAAATTCCATGAAACTCAAGAATTTTCATAAATGGTCCAGTTTCTCTCCGCTTTTGCTGTAGGGCTCAACAATTCAATTATCTTTTGTCTTCTCTCATCTTGTCTTCTTTTCTGCTAGGAACCAGAAATGATATTTGAAACAATATTTTATTACAATTAATTAGCATTTTTTCCTTAGCTTTTTACCAGATTTGCATTCCATGTCTTTTATTTTAGTTTCTTTTTTAGAAAATTTGATTTCCATTTTGACAACAGCTATCATTCTAGAACTTTCAGTTTCAAGAGTTTGTTCAAGCTTTCAAGGCTTGCACATAAAGTTTGTCTTAATATACAAAGATAAGTAGCAATTTCACATTTTTATTTGTATATTTTTAGTGTTTTTTCCCCCAGTCCATATGGTTTGATTGTAACATTTTATTATGTACAAAATTAGATAACTTTGCAAGGTGTTTTGTTATTTGGGGAAAAAAAAAGCCTTTTGATTTACACCTTACATTTCTACTTTGTGGTAGATAACAAACATAGAGCAATGTTAAAATGATCTTTATGGGATACATAGTGGGATTTCATTATTTGAATTAGGACAGCTGTTGCTGCTAATACTACTGCTACTTCCTCCCTCCCCCTCCCTTCCTCTCTCTCTCTCTCTCTCTCTCTCATTCTTGGATTTTGCTACCAAAAAAAAAAGATAATTGTTTAAATCAGTTTTTCCAACCTGGGCAACTTCCAGCTGTGTGGACTTCAGCTTCTGGAGTCTTTAGCAACGTCCATGTTGGTGGGAGAATTGTGAGACTTGAAATCCTCAATGGTTCTGAAAAAGGATTAGGTGTATTTATAAAGTGTATAGTACACCCGTGAGCAACTACTAGCCAGTCACTCTAAATTAAACTTCCATGTTCAAAGTCTGTGTATTCATGATGCCAGACAAAAGCAGCAGAGGAACTCTGCCACTTTCATGCCCTACTTTAGACATTGAGCTGGCTGGTGTTTGGAATCAAGTTGGCAGACTATATATCCCTTTGGTCTGCTTGAACTGGACAATTCTTCTGGCACACAGTTCAGATTCATTATCCTCTGATCTTCTAGTCCTGCTTTTGTACCATGGACAGATTGCCAGCAATTTGCTCACTTATTTACTGCAACCAGTAACAATGCTTTTCTAGTCCTGATTTTTTCCTTGGGAGGCTTAGTGATTTTGTTGGGGAATAGTAGATAGTGTACCCATAGTAGAACAAACAGATTTTGTAGTGTCTGTGACCACACTCTCTTCAGGTAGTTATAATTGGTCCATTTGAAAAGCAGTTACTTGACTCTTGTATTTTTGTATTTTGTTATTTTAATGTATGAAAAAGAGAGAAGAAAGAAAGACATTAAAACCTTGACTACATGGAATAATACCGATCAGTCTTTTGATTACATTAATAGAAAACCTGTTATGTAAACATTAATTAAGGGGACGCAGTGGCGCAGCGGCTTAATGACGCTGAAAGTTGCCGGCCAGAAATGGCTGACGCTTCGGCGGTTCGAGTCCAGCCTTCGCATTAACAGGGTGAGCTCCTGTTTCCCCCCCTCAGCTCCTGTCAACCCAACAGGTCGAAAACTCACGTGAGTAGATAAATGGGTACTCTCACTCCGGTGGGAGGAAAAATGCTGGCAGCGCCTTGCACAGAGAGACGGGACCAGTTGTCGGTAAGCGCGAAACCGCGCTCGCCCGAAAAGGGCGCAAAGCAACGGAAACCCCACCTCTTGCGCTCGCCAGCTGGGCTCTGCTCTAGGAAGGAGGCTCTGGCAAAACCACTTCCGAAAAACAATTGCCTTGAAAACTGCAAGGATTCGTCCAGGCAGTCACTGCAGGGTCAGTAATGACTGAGCGCAGACAAAAAAAAAAAAAAAAATTAATAGAAAAGCCTGCCCTCTGGAACACCATACCTCCTGAGAGCCAGCTGGCCCTGACACTGCTGGCATTATGGAAGGCCTTAAAAACATGGCTTTTTTCCTGGGTGGGGGGTCGGGAGATTATCGGGCCCATGAGATAGATGCTATTGTTGTGACTTTTGTTGTTCTTGGCTACCACTGTTACTGTTTTGGATGCTTTCTTGACTTTTTGACTTCGTTGACTACCTGGAGTTGCTAAAGTTGTGGGATAGGTAGCCATATAAATTGATTAAAATAAATAAAAATAAAATTAGTGGTCCAGAATTATAAATCTGGGATTGCACTGCCTTTCCACCACTAAAGTATCATCTTTTTGCTACTCCATTCCCCCTTCCCCCCAAATCCATAAGTTTCTAAGTTTGGTTATATAAGTAAAAAATACATCTATACCTTTAAACTGTATTGATTTATGTAACACCATATTAACAAGCAAGACTTTGCAGAAATCTTGCTCCAGTCATTGGATTCTGTCTACCAAGTGTCTAACTGCCAATGGATATGAGCTATCTTCTGTGCAAAATGTGTGCCAATAGGTCTCATCCATCAATTCCCTTCAGGGAGCAGGTCATCTTAAACAGTGCCTTGGACAACATTCAGTAGATGTCATAAGGCATCTATCTTTAGTCATATTTACCTATTTTTTCCATCAGTGTTCTAGGCAGAACTTCTAACATTTTCCAGAGTGCCCCTTCAGGGGCAATCTTGCCCATTATTCCCACCAATTCTAGATTCCAAAGATTGACTATACCCAATAATTCATTAGGAAACTCCCCAAGGGCTTGTTGGCAATTGGATCTCATAAGGTGCCTGTGATGAACCATCCTAACTGGTGTTCTCCCCCTCTCAGATGTCAGAAATGCCAAGGAGATTCACAGTAATCAGAAAGTGATATGACTATGACAGAGAACTAATAGACATGCCCTCCATTTTCAGATCATAGACTAACTGTTCTGAGATAAAAACTCGATCTAATGTATAATCACTTGTATGAGTTGGCCTGGTAATCACTGGTAAACATGTAAGTAAGGGTTCCCCACCTACTGAACATAATACTTCCAACATAATAATAAAGGGTCTAGTAAGAATGAAAAAAAAATGTTATCTTAGGTTCTTAAAAAACATAGGTAATGTGCTTCAATACTCTTAGCCATTGATTTGACTTTTTTTTTTTTGTGGAATATTCCAGCTCTTTATTGTTGCAAGTATTCTCACAAATAATTATTATCTACTGTAACATTATACATTAATTGTTTATTCTAAAATGTCCCATAGATTTAGAATAATTCAAAATATATTCTTTCTGATAGTAATTAGGGAGCTTTAGACCGCTCAATTGTACCTGGAGCAAATTTTGGAATCAGAATTTTAACTGAATATAATGCCATTATGTAATTTTAGGCCAGATTCTCTTCTGATTAGCAATAATTTGATCTAAATTATTAATCCCTCAAATTGCCCATAATTTTCCCAAAAAGGTTTGCCTATAGTTTTCAAACCAGGAAATATCCTAATTACTATAAGTATCTGCTGTACAATACCTATGTTGTTATCCTTGAGAAACAAGACCCACCATCCTGACATGACTTTATGAAATTGAAAGGTCTTTATATTGATTTGGAGATTAAACGTTGTTGTTGTACATATAAGGCAACAGGGATGCTAGCAATGCCTAATCATACCTTAGAGCTTAAAAAAAAACTTTGCAGCAAAAGTAATTGCTTCTTCACATCCCATGCATTTCATAACCCTTTGGTGGAAAAAACCACATTTTCCCACCAAAATAGCCAAATGTGTATTATGGATTTTGCAGTACAACTCATCTGGAGGGTGCTTAGTTGAGAGAGTCTACATCCTAGAACAGGGTGGTATAGTATAAATTCTGATTTCCCTAGTAGAAAGATAGAATTTGTGATGTATGTATAATCCCTGGAAATTATTTTTACTGTTTCAATATAGTTAGTGTAATTTTTGCAGGATGAAGTTAAAGAGGTAAATATGGACTTTCTTCCCATTTATGGCTGCACAAAGAAGATAAAAAAATACCCAAGTATTGTGACATATATTTTGTACAAATATGTGCAGATTATATGCATTTAAGCATGGTAAAAGTAATTTAAATGTTGCAATACAAGGATGCAACAGAAATCCATTCTTAATAGCAACTAAACATTGTTTATACCCCAAAAGCCTATGGATATAAAAAATAAAATACATATGAAATATAAAAGTATAACATAAAGATCATTTTCAACTAAAAATTTATAATCTCCTCCTTTTAGACTTGAGTTTAAGAAATCACATGGACTGGCAAAAAAACCTGACATACTAAATATGCTGGACTTGCAAGATAGGTAGCTATAGAATTAGGTGAATTTATGAGAGAGGAAGACTCAGCTGCAAGCACTGATAGGAGGAAGATAATGCTAGGCATGGAGGAAGTGTATGGGGAACAAAACAGATGGCAAACCCTCTGATATGTGTGTGTTGCACTGGGCCTGGAGTACATAAATCATACAAAAGGCCTTATTATGTGCACTGCACACCTATAGTATATGCATCTCTAATTACTCAGGCACAGAAGGGGGGAATAGGCTAGATCTTATGAATTTAGAAGTGTTTGTGAAGGAAAAAACCTCCCTCCCTCCCTCTTTCCAAGCAGTACCGACATTTATCTTTCTGCAGCAGTGTTTAGCGTGAAAAGGGAGTATCAGGAGAGTTTGATAGGATCCAATTAAATTCCAACCGATAAAATAATGATGAATTGCAGTTGAGCTCCAATGAGACACAATGCACATTACTGTCATCCCCATAGTGCTAAGAAGGCATTGAGGTCATCAGCTATAGAAAAATAGGACACAGTTGCAGCTGTACTATTTGTGCGGAAAACAGTCAAGGGAAATGAGGTTGGAAGGTGTTTGTGCGAGTATGTGTGTTCAAGGTGGATGTGTAAACTGTAATAGTGTTATGCATGAATCCAGGAGATCAGCACAAAAGCTACCTTCCTTTGCCATTCAGACTTAAAGAAGAGAGAATGAAGAAATCTAGATTTCTCATTCTAATGGAAACTATATTTTTATTCTTTGCTCTTTTGAATGAATTGAGTAGAAACTAGATTAGGCCTATTAAGATACCAAACATTCCTGTCATACATTGTCCATTAGATAAACAAACTTTCTTTGGTTAAAGTGTTGTTTTAAGCCTAATCTATCCTAGTTGACATTCTCCTACAAATAATTCAAAGATGTCTTGAAGGCATTTCTGCTGTTCAGAAACAAAAGTTCTTAATAGGATATGAAAGTACAAGTGGTCCTTATTTAATTACCACTTGTTCAGTGACCGTTGGAACTTGCGGCAGTGCTGAATGAGTGGTGCTTACAACTGATCCTTGAAGTTCCAGTCATTGCAGTGTCTCTGCAGTCATGGGATTGTTATCTGGGCACTTGGCAACCAGCCTGGATTTCTGACTGTCACAGCTTCCCACAATCATATGATCACAATTTCAGACCTTCTCTGCAGGCTTCCCACAAGCAAAGTCAATGGAGAAGCCAGCAGGAAGTTGGAACTCGTGATCACATGAGAGCCTTGCTTAATGGCGCACTGTGATTTGCTTAGCAATGGTAACCAGGGACTGCCATAACTGCTGTTGCTAAGTGGTGCAGTCGTGTGACATCGTGCCTTTACCATCATATAGCTCTGGAAATTCCAGTCCCAATTACTGTTGTTAAGTGTATTGAATTGAAGATGGAAATTGGAAAGATATTTATTATTTGTAGGAATACTGTTATATTGTATTTAATTAATATTTATTCTTTTACTGTGAATTGCCCAGAACTGCTTCCAGTGAGGTGGGTAGTGACAAATGTGAAATATAAATAAGTAAGTATGTTTGGGTTGTGTTCACACATTCCATTAAGCTTGTTTTAACCATGATTTGTTTCATACTCTGTACTGAGCTATAACTGATGGTTTACAAATAGAAAGGGTGGGTTCACATGCATGCACTAAAACCAAATAAACCATTGAACTTACAGTAGGTGGTATGTAAATTGAATAATGTATTTCTTTTCCTGGTGACTGAATGCTCAGGTTAATCCTAAACTGAATAACATTTATATCCTGTTTTCAAACCATCCAGGCGCTTGGCCATTGTTTTTCAAAGAATTTGGTAGTTATTTGATGCTTGATTAGGTGGAACAATATGAAGCTTAATCAAGGGGAATGCTAAGCAGACAACTCCACATAAACTCCACATAAAATATACAGGGCACAAAGGCATTACTTGAGTTGTTTAAACATCAGCTGATGGTGGGAAGTGCTCTTGCAAAGAGATTTGTCATCTTAAAAAGACAGTTTATTGAACAAATATATAATATTCATTCCATGTTGCATCTTCTTAGAGGGGAGAGATATCTTAGTGCTAGAAGTTTGAGAACATCAGCTTTTATTTTAAAAACAATGTAATAAGAGAAGTTGAGAATATCCATGCTGTGAATGTTTTTCTTTGTCCTCCCTCTGGTATCTTTCTTTGTAATGGGTCTTTTGCACCAGATTTGCGTATTCATCTCTCTTTCTAGGTATTTCTCTGTCTTTGTTTCCATATCTATACTTTGTCTCTCTGTGTCCTTTTACACCCATCTGCTTGTTTGCTTGTCATGCTGTGTGCCCATCTGTGTAAGTTTCTGTCCACCTGCATATGGGTATTCTTTTAATTTTTAAAGACTGATCAACTGTTCTGTATATAGAAGCATTTGGTGTAGACTTTTCAGAAAAGGAGCATTTGGTATAGACTTGCAGAAGGCGATTGATTACTTAATCAAGAACAGAGACAATTAGGTCAGAGAATAGAAGTAGCTATGTGTCCTAATAGTTATTGCATTCCTTGACTTTGAACTTCCTCAGTTGCTTTTCAATGTCGCTGTTGATGTTTTATTGCTTTTTGATGGTGTTTGGTGGTATTTCATTTTCCTTTTGTTGTATTGTATATTTTTACTGTCAGTTACTTGGGTTACATATATAAATGCTATATACCACTGGAAATCCTGAATAGTGATTATGAAGAGACCTAGAGCTTGCTGGTAAAGCATTTATTTTGTGTGCAGGTCATAGGTCTGCCTAGTTAAAAGGGGATGTGAACACCTCCTAGTTTTCTATTTATTAAATTGCTGTAATTGTCAAAGGTGTGTAATTTTCAGCCATTTGGGGGAGGAGAACACCATTCTTTGGCAGCGCACATGCTCTGAACTCTGACATCTCCAATTAAAAAAAGGATCCGCTAGCAGGTGACATGAAATATGTGAAAGGATCCTGGAGAGAGCTGATGATACTGGCTAAATGGAGGAATACTCTGACCTGGCAATAAGGCAGCTTCCTATTTTTCTTTGAACAGAACTATTTTTAGTGCCTAAGAAACAAGTAGTTGGACTTGGTCTCAGTTATTAGGAACCAAATATCTCTGTTACTAGCATTTTGCAAAATACTTCCACTCTTCTTTTCCAAATATTGTTTTTTTTTTTTTTATGCAAGCATTTATACAGCAGCATTTATAGTTGTCCAGCACATACATGGTCTCCTATTTAGATAATTTTGATATTTTTCACCTCACAAGATCAGACTGTTATGGTATCTAGGCAATATCATCTATTCCGAGCAGCAACAATTCTCTGAAGTCCCGAGCCCAGGGGTTCATGTCTCCCAGTAATTGATACCTTCATGGATACAGGGAATAAGTTGGGATTCTTTTGCAAGGAAAACTCTTCTGCTCCCATATTTTCCTTGTACACTGCTCACTCTTTATCAATTAATTAAAAAAAAACAATGGCAGGGATAGCTGTTTAATACAGACAGTCCTCTACTTAGGAACAGGTTACATTCCAAGAGGCTGTTCATAAGTCCATTTTGTTCGTAGGTCCAACCAAGTATAAAGTGCTTAGCCTCCCAACATGCGACAGTACTGCCCAGTGTACATATGCAGCTTGCCATAAACTAACTCTTTCCTACCTTCCAAGACCTTCTAGTTTGGAGTTGTGGACAGGTTGTTCATACTGGCGAAAGTTCATAAGTCAAAAGTTCGTAAGTAGAGGACTGTCTACACATGTCTTTGTTACATTTAATTCAGTTGGACAGGGAAAGATAGGGAAAACCATTACTGTGAGATTAACCAGGCAGGTGGCAGACTTGTTTGGGAACCTGTTTGCTATAAAGTGCTTTCAAGGTGGCTTCCCTGGTTTTAGACAAGTTTGGTCATAGGGAAGACAGAGAGGGCCCTGTTGTATGTCTGCAAGCCGGGAAGCCAGACGCACCTCAAAATGGCATTGGCCTAATTTTGCTCTGACTTAATTTTGGATCAGTCACTTTGCCATTTTTTAAAAACTCTCTCATGTGTAAAATGAGGATTATAAAATAGATTTGCTTCTCCTCAAAGATGGGTGGAAGTGTTGATTAGTTAATGTTTAAATTTCTGTAGTGTGTAACTGCAGAGTGCTGTTGTAATCTAAATAGTTTTTTTTTTTTTTAAAGAAAAAGTAAATAGAAATCCTGTTTGAGCTTTCAAGGCATGCCCAGGATCCATCTGTGTATCTGTCAACAACAAATAAATACAGCTTAAACGAAAATAATTGGAGCGCAGCCACTCCTGTGCTGAACTGCCAAGTCTGGAGGTCAGGAATCTGCAGCAATCACAACTGGCAAATCAGCAGTAGGAGTGGAGGGATTTTCTTTCTGGTTTTGCATGCAAGAATACTACACAGAGCTTCAAGCTCAGACTCTGCTGTTCTTGGACCTTTCAAATATGTGCACATCTGTCTGTCTGATTCTCTTTGTTTCTTTCTTTAAGGTATCTAGAGACAATTGTCTTTGTCACCAAGACAAAATTATGGGAATATGAACAGTCAGAGAGGGAAAGTTGAGCATCTGGCTGGCTGCCTCCTTATCTGCTTACTACACTTAGGAAACAACTTCCTTAGGGGGTTAGGCCTTGAACTGCATGTTCCTAGCAGAGGCTGACTACCCAGCATTACATCAATTTCCTGGCCCCATGACATAAAATAAATCTTGCCCTGCAATGAGATTACCGCAACTCTAAAGGATACAATAGGGAGGTCTTGGGGATGACAGCACCTACTTTTATGTTTGTATTTTTAATGAGTACTAGGAGCAGATATGGGGGAGAATCTAAACTATTGGTTGGTTATGGCCTGCTGGAATTAACAGTTGTGGCAGAAACATGGAGGAAGGTGAGAAATGGAAAATGGACTGGGGGAAAGCATTGAAACAGTAGCTGGCTAGTGGTAGGAGGGGCATATTGTGAAAATATGCAATCTGGCCGAAGGCTGGGATGACTTCCTTTCAGGTTGCAGTCTAACCAGACAAATCAAGATGTCAGTAGTGGTGGCCCTTCCAACTTAAAATCCCTGCTTTTCAGTGCCATATCAGTAGTAGATAAAATATCCATTATCCAGTATTTTATCTGTTATCTAGTACATGACTTTGTATGCATCATGGACATGTGTAAACAGAAGAGTGGGGAATTCGTGTCTGCCAGCTTTGTCCTCCATGGTGTTCTGTGGTACAATAGACTAGGACTGCCGGTGGGGAAGTACAGTAGTAGTCTGTAAAAATTCCATTTTGATGACCAGATGCACTATTTTATAATCTGCCAGTTTTCAGTGGATGATGGTATATTTGGTTATTCAGGTGAATATATGGATGGTGTCAGTATACTATTTACCCTTTTGCTTAATAGTTTCTCTTCCTGGGTTAGTTGGGGTGCAGTAAACTTAGGTATGCAATTGAATTACCCAGAGCTCCCTGTTTTGTAGGATTTCACCATCCTCATTGAGATTGCCCGATCAAGAACTGTTAATGACTTAATGCCCTCCATAGTGTTCATTGGCCTGTCCCAACTAGTATTTGCTCCACTCTTACCACAGGGTACATTTTGGATTTGCTTGCTTTTTCCCCCCCTGAAGTTAGTGATCTGAAAGTGGAGAAGCTGTCTATTACCCTGTTGTCATGATCATATCACTCCCTGTCTAATTTTAGACTGACGGCTGAGAGAAAGCTCTGAGAGAGTAAAGGACCATTTAAAATTGTCCAGCTCAGATACCTGATTTATCTAAATACTGTCATGAATGCATTTGGGGAATTTCCTGTGGTATCTGTCAGTGATACTGTTAGTGCCATGGCTGATCTCTGGAAAATGGAGATAGATGGGGTGGTTGACATTATAGCTCCTAAGAACCCTTTTCCCACTCATGCAGCCAAATCAGCCCACTGCTTTATGAGGGAGTTAAGAGCACTGAAGCAGATGGGACAACATTTAGTGAAAGGACTTTTCTGACAGATCAGATTAAGTACAATGTGAAGCCCATCTGTAAGTCCACCTGAATGCTCTGCTGTTCTTTTACATCCACACAGTACAGGTCAGTACTAGTTCTATATACTTTGTGATATTTCTTCTACAGAATGTCGGAGGGAGGGACCTGGAACTGTTGGTGGCTCAGTATGAGCAATTTGCACCATGCTTTATCTGTTCCAGTTTGCTTTTGTTTCCAATGTTGGGACAGGCTGTAGGAATGAAAATTTGGAAACCTCTTGTCCTGTTTTTTGGGATTATTTTCAGGTTGTAGATCTCAAGGATTTGGACAGACTTATGACAGATGAAACTAAGTGTGAATGGAGGCCCATCTGAAGATCTATTTGAATTCTACTTTGCTATTCATTAGCAACTATAAAGAACAGGCGAACACTACTTTCCTGTATTATATGGCATCTGCTCCAGCAAGATTGAATTGGACCTTGGGGACATCCTTCTATAATGCTTCTGGTCCTTCCTGTGAGATGATGTTCAGAAAGTAGTGCTGAGGGAATATTGTTTGACACCTAGGTGTTGACCTATAGTGTGTCAGCTGCCTCCTTTCCTTAGCCAGTTGGCAACAGTTAGTTGTTGCTTTTCTTATATCCAGTCTTGACTACTGCAACACATTGTATGTGGTACTACCCTTGAAAAGTGTCCAGAACTTTCAGTTGGTATAAAATGCCATATCTAGGTTGCTAACCAGTGCAAAGGAGAGGGCTCATATGATCTTGTGTGAAAGATCTACACTTATGGTCTACGATGCTAAGTCATTTAAGTCATAAACAACTTAAGATCTGACCATCTAAGGGACTGTCTCACCCATTAGGAGCTTCTCTGACTGTTAGGTTTTGCAGGAGTGGCCCTTTTGGAGATCCTTCAGCTATCAAAGGCTATCTTTCTAGCTCAATGAAGAGGGAATTTTCCTGTATTACTCCTTTGGAGTTCTGTGTTTGGCCTGGCTTTCTTGACATTAAGAAAATCTGTAAAAACACATCTTTTTTGCCAGGTTTTAATGGTGAAATTATTTTAATGCTTATTTTAATGTTATTTTTAATTATGATGTTTCATATTTGCTCTCTCTCTCTCGCACACACGCTCTCTCTCTCTCTCTCTCTCTCTTTTACAAAGTTCATTAGACAGGGTATAAATTAAATACATAATCATTTCAGTTATAGGATTATTCCTGATTGATAGTTTAAAAACATCAAGAATACATTATAGCAGGGAATGGAGGAAGAACCACACAACAGCACAAAAGACAAACCTCAACCAGTAAATGCAGCAAGATCCTACATATCCAGTTAGTTTATTTAATTCAATTTAGGTGCTGTCTGACTCTGAACAGCTCACAGTATAATAAACCAATACAATACAAAACAAAACAAGATAGGATCCAGTTGCTCTATACAAAAACATAGACGAAAACACATCCAACAAGGGGTCCATCTATTAACCCAAGGCCTGGTAGAACAAACAGGTCTTCTGGGCCATACACAATGCCAACAGGGTGGAAGCCACATGGAAAGCCTCTGTAGATAGAGATAGATAGATAGATAGATAGATAGATAGATAGATAGATAGATAGATAGATAGATAGGGTATAGATGTAGATGTAGATTGAAAAGAATCAGAATTTTATAGAAACACAAACACCACTTAGCTATTAGTAAAAGTGTAATACAAAAGCAAAGACAGAAGTTACAAATTGATTTTTACTAATACCTAAGTGGTGTTTTGTGTTTGTGTCTTTTGGGAGGGGGCATTGACTTTAAGCAACTTTCAGTCACTGTCTAATATGTAAGGCTAATAAGATTTCTGTACCCAATCCTTTGCTCTTCTACCTCTCCTTCCATGCACATACATGTTATATAGTGAAAGGGTAATATCATTTGTATAGACAGAGTTATTTTTAAAATATTAAGTATTTTTTAAAAAAATCAAAGTAAGATTTGGGATAGAAATAATTACTCTCTCTCCTCCCCCTGCCCCAAGACATTTTTGAAAGCTTCCAGTATAAACTCAAAAATTCTCTATTCAAATTGAATGTGTTTTTTTTTCCTTAACTGCTGCTCAGAAAATTCTCTGCCCCTTTCTGAGGAGCTTTGCAGGATCAAACCAACCAACCCCTTTGCTTGTTCCATCTTGTGAGTTCACAATTTCTTTTCTCTAGAGATTATTTCATTTAAAAATAAAGAAGAAGATTAACTTGAAAAGCTCCAGACATGATGAAGAATCCTCTGTTGCCTTTCCCCTAGCAGTAACGATGCATAGTGGAGAATAAGAGTGGCAGAAAGGTGTCTGCTGTTTTTGCAGAAGCAAAGAATGAAGTGTCAGTAGTACTAACCATAATTACATAGGCATGCATGTTTTGCTTTGAGAGTCCTCCAAACTGCAGCATTGCTAAAGCTACTCCTTCCTTACTAAAGCCCAGCGAGAACCAAGGTTTTATATCGGAACAGGATTGGCAGTAGGGCCATCTGATAGCAGGGCCTGGGTGTAATTAGCGTGACATACATACATACATGTGCACACTCAAACTTTATTTTTGTGATGAAGGGGTAAGGAGTAAGGGTCATCCAGTCTGGGGCAGAGGTTTAAAGGCCTCTCCTCTAGCAGCATAAAACTCCAAGAGAAAAAAATAATTATTTCCCTGCTGTGCTGCTGATGGTGGCTGTTGCTGTGTTCCTTCTCTAAGAGAGAACTCTGCATTCATTCTTCTCTGTGTTTTACTGGCTAGTGATCAGGATAGTCCTTGCTTCCATGGGAGTCTGCCTGGCTTTCTGTATGCAGAGTAAGTAAAAAGGAGAGAACACACAGTAGAATTTGGGCATGAAATGCACTGGGCCAATCTGGAAGATTGTTAGTTCACAAAATACTTCTGCCAGAGCTTTTGGGCAGAGGCAAGCTGCCATCCCCCATCTAAATTATGCTGGTGTGGAAACATGTGTATTACAATTTCAGAGTTGTCCCCCAAAGCCAAGGAACTAATATCCTAACACATTTTACCACTCAGCGATACTCTGTGTGTATGCATAATGTAATGTTTGCTGATAGTGTAATTTTGTGACAACCTAAGAAGCAAATTCAGGTTGGTGTGTACTACCGCCATTAAGCCAGCCCAATATATTTGCAGAAGTGCATAATTGTAAAAATGTGAATGGAGAGATGTTAACAACATTGGCATAAAGCCACAAGCAATGTAACACATCAGCAAATGTGATTGTTTAATAAATTGACCTTCATTGTGTTGTTCCACATGTTTATTTGGAAATAAGCCCTATTGATTTCAGAAGGCTACCTTCCAAATGCATGTATTTTGAGTTGCAGTCCTAAACAGTTGTTACAAGTTGTCAGAGTAGTTAGAAGACTAGGTACAGTTAAAGAATAAGAATGAAACAAAAAATTGGCATAAAACATAAAACAAAGTAGAAAACCTGAGTGTTTGGCTTTGGCAATGTAACTCAAGCGTGTGGTGTCAGATTGCTGGCCATAGTTCAAACTTATTGGCTGCCTTCCTTCCTGTTTTCTTCAAAAGACCCACCTTTTAAACTTCCCCTCTGGCTCTTGGGATGCATTTCCATTTCCTTTCTTTATGCGGAATTTGGAAATCCAGGAATAATCTAGGCAGTTATTGGCAAGACCAACATTCTGTATTGTTCTTCCTCTAGATGAGTTTCAGAGATACTGGTAACTGTAGAAGCAAACAGATTCCTAGTTCTTGTTTTTTCAGATGTGCCCATCAGTCCAATGTAGAATTGAAAGAGAGAAATCACATTCAGTGCCTTCTTAATTATGTAAGAACATGCATGACATGTTTTCAGCTGTCTAATGTAGCCTTTGTTCTTCCCTGCAATGAAGACGTTAAGTTCATTAGCTTCAAGCAAGTTCTCCTACAGATAAGATAGTAAATTCTAAATCTGCACTGTACCATTGCTGACTACTGATGATTCACAGAACTGACTCTTCTATATTGCACACAGAAAACTAGTTCTTTAGCAGAGCAGAGCAGATTTTGCAGTTTAGCAATGAATTTTTTCAGACTATGCATTATGTGCTGCCAGAATTGCCCTGTTGAGGGAGGGAGGGAGGGAGGATAATACCCTATCTGAAGAAAACAGGAGGAGCCAACGAGGTATGCTGCGCCATCTCTTTTAGGCTGTATTTGATTTGTTTGTAGATTCTTGCCTGATCATCCTTTATTAGCATGGTTTTTGAAGATTGTTCAGTCTACAGTTAAAATTTCAGGAAAGGGAAATCCATCATTTGCCAGAAAGCAAACTATTTGTGGGAGAGGGAAGGTGGACATCTTCCAAAATAAACATTGGGCTGCAGTCAGCTACCATTTTTATTTTCTAAGAAGACAGCATGACTGTTTTGTATGTGTATATAAAAAGCAACATGAATAATGATTGCTCAAGTCTTAATGTCATAACAAAAGGTATTGCAATAATGTTGATTATTCATGGGCATGAACGCTCATCTTGTCTACGTCCTTGACTTATGCCATATGTTGCTGCAGGTCATCAGAAGTCTTAATAATTACCACCAAGAAAATGTTTGTCAGGTAGGAAAGGTCATGTTATCTGAAACAAAAATGCACATATCTGTCTCTTTTGTGTAAACTGTTTTTGTCAGAGCAGGTATCTAAAGAGTTAATAATCTGCCAGTTCCCACTTTGTCCCTTATTCAAAAGGAATTCATTTCCGAAAGGATCCAGGGAAGAGAAATGCAAATAAGTGTTTCGGACAGCTGCAGGCTGTATGCCGTTCTGAGATGCCAAGGCCCCAAATGAGACATGTCAGAGTACAAATTGAAAATGCCAATTTCACTTATTCTGCCACGCTGCTCGTCACAGCTAAATCCTTCTCTGCCACCCTCCCAAAACACTTTTCTCTTTCCAAATGATGGGTGCTTTTCCTTTATGTAAATATACCTGACCTTTTTTGAGTTATTCCTATAGACAGCTTCTTCAGTGTGTTTCCAATTAGTTTGACTCAACTAGAAAAGAATGGGACATGAACATACACAAATGCAATCACACACACTTACACAATACCACATTATGCAAACATCAATTATTTTCAAGTCCCTAGTGACCTTTATGTAGTTTATGTATTGTATTGCATAAAGATATTATTGATGTGAGCTTATATTAGCCGCACTTCAATTCTCTGAACTTTTTATTATACAATCTGCATTTAGAGTTCTCTGCTCTACTGTTCAGGGCAGATATTTGGACTTATAGACCAGCCTTCTCCAAGTTGATGTTGTCCAGATTACAATTCCTACCTTCAGCAGTTAACTTGCTCAATACCATGCTGGCTGAAGGATTATTCTAGGAAAGGCATTTATTGAAGATAAATAAAATGATTGATTGATTGTACCATCAAGTTGTTGACTCTTGGCAACCACATACTGTAGATGTTCTCCATGAAAATATAATAACGCTACAGATAAATACGTCAACCCCCAAATGGGACATTTAGTTGAAATGCCTTGATTGTTTACACCATTTAATATCATATTCTTCACTTTAGGTCAGCATTCCTCAAATTGGTGCTCTTCAGATATATTATACAATGACCCAGGACATATATATCTGGAGAATCTAAATAGGTAAAGCAGGTCTTAAACAGCTGAATTTAATTAAAGAATATTTTATATCACTAATGCCATAGATCAGGGGTCAATAAATTTTTCAGGCTGAGGTGCCATTGCAGAATCTCATATGATAGACAAATATCTTACAAATTGCCAAGATCTTCTGAAATTTCAGCAGTTTTAGCCCATTTTTCAGAAGAAGGCCAAAATCTCTACAGGTAGTTCTTGGGTTACAACCATTCGTTCGGCGACTGTTCAAATTTGCAATGGTGCTGAATGAGGGGGACTTACAACAGGTCCTCAAAGTTCTAGTCATCGCAGCGTCCCCACAGTCATATGATTGCAATCCAGGCCCTTGGTGCTTGGCTCACAATTATGATGTCACAGAGAACCATAGTCACATAATCACGATTTCTGACGTTTCCTGCCAGCTTCCCACAAGCAAAGTAAGTGGGGAAGCCGGCAGGAAGTTGCAAGTCATGATCATATGAGGTCCTTGCTTAACAACCCGCATAGTCCTTGCTTAACAACAGCAGCTAAGACTGACAGAATTGCCATCACTAAGCAACGCTATCATGTGACATCACACTTGATGACTGTGTCACTTGGTGACAGCAATCCCAGTCCCAATTGCCGTCGTAAGCCAAGGACTATCTGTATATAGAGCTTGGCCATTATTCTAATGTGCAGATGTGTGCCCTATGCCTATGGATGCTATGTGGCTGACCAGTGCTGTATAGATAAGGTTTCTGACCTATATTTCTATAGTATCTCTCTTATACTGTGATTCTGTGTGGTTTCTGGCTCACTATGCAAAAGAATGATTGGGCATGTTACTTTACACAGCTCTCAGGAACTCAGTGTTTCTGCTGTGTGTTTTGTTTCTCATTCTACAGTATATGCATGACAGTTCACTTGTATTCTGTATGCTGTATAGCTGTTTCTTTTTTAATACAAATTAAGACAAATTGGATTTTCGGGGAAGTTGAAGAGGAGAAGGGAGAGAAAAGGGAGACTTTTCTGGGTATGTGTTGGTGAAGACACTTGTTGCCTTCTTCGTCTTTCTGGCTGTCTTAAGCCTTGATGGCTAATATAGTGCTGTGGCTGAGCAGGGAGGGGGTGTTTCCAGAGCATGGGGAGAGCTGCACCTGTAGTATCCATAGTTCTCTAACAAACTCCAGCAAGCCATGAATCTTTCATTTAATCTCTCCTGACACGCCTGTCATTTTCTCCGGAGAAAAGCAGAGAATCTCTCGCCAAAGGAGGTCATTAGCTGTCAGGGAAGGTTCCGACTGCCTTCCTGTCTTCATATCGATTAAGCCTCCGCATGCACGCAGGCACTGTGGAGGGAATATTGATGAGGCTGCGAGAAGTTTGGCTGAAGCAAGAGATTGGGTTGGGCTTATTTTTCACTGAGATAGATGGGGTGAAGGCTCGTGGTGATGTGGGATGGAAATACAATTCCCAATTTATGTGCCTCTGTAATCATCCTTCTTAGAGAGATAGTCTTCCTTAAGTCTGTTGCATTTTCATTTCCTATATTTTCTTTCCTGCTGTAGGAGAAGCAGAACAGTATTTGCCAGCTCAACAAAGACAAAAGTAATGGCTCCAGTTGCTGGGAGGTTTTAGATTCCATTCTTCCTCACTTTAAATATTTATTCAGACAAACACTCCCTGCTCCGTTGTCTTATTTTCAGGAACAGGTGCACAGCATTCCTGAATGCTGAATGGTGATTAGCATAAAATAACTTCAATTTGTACTTTTTATTAATTTATACAGTAACAATACCCTGTTATAGATTGTGTATTACTTGAATAGCTCTGAAAATTACTTACTTTCAGGCTTTGTGTACTCTGGGATTGTATTTTAAAAATGAACCCAGATTATTAGGTTATGCAATTTTTGTGCTGAAGAACATTGGCCTCAACAGCCCAAATAAATTATGCTCATGAACTGACAGCTAATAGATTTGCTCAATTCCCACCAATCATTCTCTAGTGGTAGGGCTGGTAAAGAATGCTACAAATCCAGAGTCAAACTGTCTCAACATTGCCTAGACAAAGAAAAAATTAATATGGACAGTAATTGGGGTGCTTTGGACAAGTCCCCAGTTACTTTTCCCCAAAGTGCATTCTGTCTGGCAGAATTCTAAGAAGCAGCTGGAAAAAAAATAAAGAAAATTGTGTTGTTGTCCCTGGTTATTGGGGTGGCTTTATGTCTGACCAATCTGTCTTGCTTTTGACATGGTCATCACTGGCAGAGGAAGAGCAAGGTAGGTGCACTTGAAATTAGTGAGAACAATGTGATGTCCCCCACTAGCCTTTCATTTGGCTCTTGGTTTGCATCTGTTATTTTTGTCTAAGGTTGTCTAATAGACTCTCTGCTCTGTTGTGTCTTCTTTGGCAGTATTTCTATGAAGGGAATGACATCAGTGACCTCCCAGTGAACCTTTCTGTTGTGTGGAATGGAAACTTCATAATTGACAATCCTCAAAACATCCAAGGTAAACTGTAATAGGGAATGTAGAAGCACCTTCAGTTATAACTAAATTTCTCCACAGTGAACTGTCTCCACACTTAATCTCTGAACCAGCCAGCTGGGGACCATATTGGAATTAACAAACTGCCACAAGTGAAAATTTAAAACATTTTACCCATCTGAGCAAACAGTGTTCCTGACACATACCAAAGTTAGAGGTGGCAGTCTGGAAATGCCTGGTTTTATAACTTACTAGACAACCTGTGACCCATCGTTTCCTTACCTAAACAGAGAAACAGAATGACCAAGGGCAAAAAAGCAGTGGGAGTGGGAGCGACTTGTGACTTGCTGCCAGCTTCCCCATTGACTTTGCTTGTGGGAAGCTGGCAGGGAGGGTCAGAAATCCTTCCTTCCTTCCTGCCTTCCACCCACCCACCCACATACATAAAATATAGGCTTGCGCCATTTGCCCTCCCCTCACGACCCTCAGGAGAGCCCCTGTGAAGCTGCCTCCTCCTCCTCGACTGACCCGCAGGACTGTCTGCCACATTGCTGGGGGAAGGTGGAACAAAGGGAGCCACAGACTGCAAGGAAAACTGCACCTCCACTCCTTATTCTGGCATGTCCCCAAGGGTCCTGGATTTTGGACACATTCTGTAAGTTAGCCCATTTGAGGTATCTTGGTTTAAAAATTGTTGCCCTAGGACACACTTTTCGTCCAGTTGAAGGTTACAAATAAAAGAGTTTTAATAGTATATAGATTCTCTGCCTTATTTCTCTCTGCCTCTAATGTGTCTCTGGAAATGCTACAACTAATTCAGCCAACTAGATGCATATCCTATATAGAAGGGAACCACAATCAAGTTGTTTTACTAATGCAACTTCCAAAGGACGCAGGTCAAGGCAGTTTTGCAAGTGGAGGAAAAAAATTGACAAAAAAGAGAAAAAACCTTCAGCCCTACAGTCCTTACAAGTTATTTGGGGAAACCTGACTACTGTATCAGTTCACGTCAAGCTGAAATTGGTGATATACATCCTCCCTGTCCCGTGACTGTTACCTAAGATTCTGCTAAATAAACATCTATATTGCATGCAAGCCAGATTCTTTATTTAAAGTTAATGCATTTATGGGTTGTGGACACTGACATCCTACTAATGTCAAACTAGGTGTTGGACAAGAATATGGTGAATGATACCCTTTGAATTCCTTTTTTGAGCAGTCAAAAATTACTCATCAGAGGAGAATCTATTTAGCAAATTCCGACCACCAACAATTTATCTTTGAGTGTATGCTTTTCTTTTGCAGCTCACTTGTATAAGTGCTCAGCTCTGCGAGAAAGCTGTGGACTGTGCCTCAAGGCAGATCCACGCTTTGAGTGTGGTTGGTGCGTGT
Source organism: Liasis olivaceus (assembly GCA_030867105.1). NCBI lineage: Eukaryota > Metazoa > Chordata > Lepidosauria > Squamata > Pythonidae > Liasis > Liasis olivaceus. The sequence goes on along the minus strand of CM061348.1, from coordinate 43,201,979 downwards.
CAGAAAAACGATGTTCCCTCCGACAACACTGCCCAGCATCAGAAAGCAGCTGGATGCATGCGAGCAATGGCAATAGCCGTTGTGCAGATCCCAAAATCATAAAGGTATGTTTGTGATGGGTGTTGGCAAAGAAGAGGGCCTTTTCCCATTCTCTTTGTCAATAGTCTATGGAAAGTTGGCTGAGTCAGAGGATGCTTGGAAATACATGGTTCTGGAGTATTTTAAGGAGTTATAGGCATATCCTGCAGCTGTTGGTATTAATCAGCCCAGCTTTGTACACTACTGATTTCATGTCCATAATCCCTCTGCTTACCTAGCAGTGGTATCAGGGGAATTTCCCTGGCAAATAATGAAACAGCATCCTAGGAGGCTGAGAATTATATGATTTGAAGTGTAACACATCTGGTGGATACCATGCTGGGGAAGGCTGGTGTGTATAACATTCCTGTGCACACGATATTGCTGTCAGTTTAGACTACTAAATTCTTCAGCTTTTGCAAATACTTTTTCATGCTGATTTACTTGTTAGAGTTCTTTTTAAGAAATTTAGTAAAATCCCTCTCTCTCCTTTGCTCCATGAGTTTTCGTAGAATACTAATGTTTATTTGATTATGCCAGTGCTGTCACTGACATGCCATTGATGAAATGACATACAGATGCTTTCAGTGGAGTATGGGGAGGATGTGATTCAGTTGTTAGAGTTGGATACATATCCTGCATGTAATTTCTAGGTCTAATTTTTCTCCTTTTCTATTTAGCTTCTCCCTGTGACTTTTATTGTGCTCTCTGTATAGAATGGAGATGTTTAATATCAATCAATATTGGTGGCTTGCAAGAGTTCATTGTTCAGATCTGAAGAATTGCTCTGAGGGCAATTGATCAGATCTAATGAATTACTCTGAGGGCAATCCCCTCTGATAGACAGGGGCTGGAAGTGAATTTTGCACATATTCACTGCATTACAAGGCATTTGTTTTTAGAGCACCTCTCGTGTATATTAAGCTCATACTCTGTCTGCTAAAATTTAGTGGTAGAAAGCAGTCACCATAGCAGACATGATAAACATTGTATGCTTTTATTTGGTTTCTGCATAGTTTCTTCTGTGTTTAGTATTGAAGCTCCTATCTCCATCTAATTCTGTTACCTTTGCATCTAAGAATAGAAGGAGGTGAAAACAAAGAAAAGAGCAAGAGGTGCAGGAAACTGCAGACATCTCTGCTGCAAAGCTAGATGCCATTGAATATTAGCCTGAAAATGAGCTGTTGCTTGTTTGGTACTGTTTCCCTGCTGAGCTTAACACTTTCTGTAATCACTGAACAAAGTCAGTCTCTCTCCCCTCTTTCTTTCAGGTCCAGTAATCTCTTCCCTTCATTTCATCATCCAGTTTTGTTCTCTCACTTTTTTTCTCTTCCTAGTGGAGCTACTTGTTCCTCATACTCCATCTCACCCAGTTTTTTTCTCCTTTTGACTGTTTCTGCTGGAAGGATGTAGGGGAATGTGTATGCTAACATGTTTCTGTGTACAGAAGTGAGAGAAAAAACTCCAGGAGTCTGCAAAATCAAAATTATTTGCCAGATATTGAAGATATTTGCAAAAATTTAAAACATTGTCACTCTTCTCATTATTATTTTTTATTTGTTAAAAAACATAGGGTTTTTTCATAAAAATATTTCATTTATATTAATATCTAATGGGTTCAATATTGTTATTTTTACATGATTCAATAAATATTCTACGAATGCGTCAATTTTAATTTTTAATATGGAAAATATCGACAAAGATAATCCATACAAAGAAAAGCTCTTTTGGCGTCCTCCATGATTTTTAGAAGGGGAAGGGGTCCTGAGAGCAAAAGGTTTGAGAAACAGTGGTCTAGATCAGTGTTGTCCAAACTTGGCCACTTTAAGATGAGTGGACTTGGGCTTGGCTGGCTGGGGAATTCTGGGAGTTGAAGTCCACTCATCTTAAAGTGGCCAAGTTTGGACAACACTGGTTTAGATGGTAGATTATTGAATCTGTAAATGTGTTGTCTTATTTAAAGGGCAGTTAATTTTAATCAGTAGTTACTAATTTATTTATTTTAAAAATTTGTCGTGGTCTAGTCCTTTATTTGGAGGGATTTCTCTGGCAAATATATTTATAAACAAACATACAGGTGTGTCACCTGTACCTTTTTTAGTTGAGGATGGGTAATCTCCCACATCACTTTCAGTTTGGGTTGGCAGCTCTGAGTTAACAAGATGGGGAACCTTTGTGCTTAATTTTTTTCCTGCTTGCTTTTCCTTTGTGGAAGAGGATCATCTAAAATCAAAGGCAATCTTTTTCAGGTGAATACTGTATTTTCTCTCACTTCCTTTGGACCTTTAGTTGATTATTCCTCTGTTCTTTCAAATGTTGTGATAAATATTATTGCACATTTTATTATTTAATAAGATTGTGTGTATTAATGTTAGCATATATCAGGCCAGGCTCCAAGTTCAACAGCTGGGATTGGTGGCTATTTCTATATAATATGTTATGTTTAACTGCTCCCAAGTAAAGCATGTAGTTGTGTTCCTTTAGTCACCAGGAGTCAAACTCAGTTTGAGGGTGTCTTTATTTTTATTGTTGTTGATTTACTTTAGTTGTCTGTAGATTGCAGGATGAGCAAGCCTTAGAGATATTATCCCATTTTAGTACAGTGTCTTATCTATTGGATTTCTATGTCATGTCAGATGAAGGTTGGAAATTAGGGTACTCTATATCTATCATCTCTATATCTTCTTCCAGTGTCCTTTTATCTTCTCCAAGAAAAGAAGTCCCATGTGTGTTCTGGTGATCTTGTTCCATTTTTCTCAACTGTTTTTCCAGTTATATTTTTTCCTTTGGTGACTAGCCTTAATTTGCTTTTCTGAAGGTCAAATCTATTCCTTCCATCATTTTCTGTGCCAACCAAGTTTGCCCTACACCTATAGCATTTAAAAAATAGCAATATTTTGCAAATACTATAATTACTTTTACGCCAAACTAAATCTTTTCTCATATGTTCTAGATGTTCTGGTTCCAAACCTTGGTTCCCTTGGTTTCCAAATCTTGGTTGGAAAGGAAGGGAATTTTTATTCATTCCCTTGATTTTTGTTAAGAATGCATCTTGTGATCCTTAGTAATGCACCTAATGTTAGACAACTTGTATTATAAACACCGTTCAACAAAATAACAGCAGAAATTTTAATGTTATTAAAATTATTAAATTTTAAGTTATACCTTCAAAAGTTTTAAATAGATTTTTAAAGCTCCCAAACTGCAGAAAATAGGCTTCGTAGTTCATCATGTCCTCAGCCAACAATATCTCCTCCTTCCTTTTAAATATGGATAATACTAGAATCCTAAATTTTGGTTCATGATATTTACATAAGGTCCTAGTAATGAGTTATGGAGCTTTTACAAACCAACTGAATGAATCATGTTGGTGAAGTATCAGTTGTCATAGGGAAAGGAAATAAGTTTAATAACTTAAGACCACAATAAAGTCTCAAAGCTACCAGGTGAGTCTGATAACACATGGATGGCTTATCTGCAGTTTTTAAGTAATTGTCAGCATTTCATTCTAATACAATTCTACATTGCTAAATTATGAAAACTAAATTAAGAACTTGTTGCTGTAATTGTAGACCCTGTGTAAGCAGATCAAATACTTTTTCATTACTGTGTACTTGGGGGGGAGGTTACATTGTTATTGCTTTTTCAGAGGTATTGCTGTGATTGAAGATTTTACAGGCTTCAGGAAAGTGCAGTGATAGCTTACTTGCTAGGGTCATCCAGAGTGAAGTGAAATTATGGGTATAAAATAAGCTGTGCAGGTTTGTTTGTTTTTTAATCCTGGAAAATGCAAGTAGTGAAGTTACTTAGTCTATTTCTCTTCAGGAACAAACAGTGGATGAGTTTACACAGCAAACTAAAATAGTTAAAAAAAAGTTTATTAAGCCATAAATTGTGGATTCAGACATTGTGCTAAGCAACCAGCCATGGTTTACAAACTACAGTAATTGGCCAAACCCAAGCAAAAAATTTTTAATGTATGTTTGTATTTTAATTATTTATGGATTTTAGCGACTGTTGGAGGGATTGGTGTGTTTTTTCTTTTTTGTTATTGTGAGCCGCCCAGAGTCACCCGTTGGGGGAGATGGGCGGCATACAAGTTTAATAATAAATAAAACCAAATGTTAAAGCTTACAGTTATGATCCCAGCCTGTGATTTCTGCTAGATTGAAGGGAAATAGGGTTGAAGTACATCCATTTAAAATAGAAAGCTGGTGTTTGGGATTTTAGCTTTTAGAAGAGAAGTGTTTTAGTGCTGAAAAATAAATTCAGCTCTGTCCTTTGATGCACTGCTAAGATAATGCCTTCCTCTTTCTTGAAACATTGCCATAGAAAACAATGAAGGAGATTTGTAGAAGATTCTTGATTGGAAGAGAAGATGGTTATCTGCTTCAGCTGTAACTTCTCTATTTCAAGTGTTCTAGAAGAGCTCTGATAGAGCTGAATTGGGAGAATCAGTGAGAATATATTGTTCCAACTGCCCGAATAAAAAGCATTTATGTGGTCTGCTAATTAAATTAAATTGCTCTTGCTTGATTTGACAAGATTGTTTTGGTTACCCCTTTAACACTGTTAGTGTGCTAAGAAATACTTCACAATTGCTATCTCTTGCTATTGTAACAATAATATCATGCCAAGTGACTGAGTGTAATCTTAATATTCCCACTTTACCCACAGGAAATTGAGGGCTTTTGAGTTAACATTAAAAGCACTCTCTATGTCAATCCATTATCAATTCATTTAGTATTGCCTTTTATCATTTTGACATGATATTACAGACCAAAATCTGACCCAAATATTTGTCTTTGGATCATATTTTGGATATGGAGAAGCAAATCTACCGCAACAAAATGCTGCACTTTGTTGCCAGTGTTGCTTTACTTCTCTATGAAAACCTCTTTTTGGGATCCCAGCTAAAATAAGCTTTGCTGACACCAGATAACAATACTGAAGGTTGGCCTATATGGTTGTGTTGTTTCAAAGTTTGGCTCACTTCTGTGCCTGCAGTCTCATGCTCCGTGGTCAACATTCTCAACTGCATGGACAGAACAGCTATTCTGAAATTAAATGATCAAATAATCAAGCCACTTAGTAGATGATTCATTATTTCATGTTTTAGGGACTGGTAGCTCTTGCGTTCACTTCATTTGGCAGATTTGAAGGGTTGTGCTCCGAAACCAATTAGCTGAAGAGGGCTGCTGTTTGTCAGACAAAGCTGGGATGGGAATTTGTGTATATGGAGAGAAACAAATAGCCAGATTTTCCTGCCAGCTCTGGCTCCCAAGTGTCTTGTTTAGCTGTGACCCACCCACCCACACACACATGCAGTGTATCAAGCAGTGTCAGCTTTTTCCCAGAGTTCCTTCTCCCCAAACATGTGGCCCTTGTCAGTTTTGCTGTAGTAGAGGGGGAATCTAACACACTATGGCAGCCTTTAGCACTAATTTAACAATACCAAACAAACAGCCACAACTCACCAGGTACCCAGAGGAGCCCAATTTAGGGAAAAATGACTCAAGTTGCCTGTTGCAACAGCTGCTTCATTGAGATCTGATCCAGGACTGCAGTGGATGATTAGATTAAGTTTAGGTGAATGACAGACTCCAGTTTTCAAATTGCCTTGTCTTGTATAAATTCTAAAGCATGGCAGTTGACTCTTTTATGCCTTGTCAGAGTTAACATATGGAGTAACCTGCAATCAGAGAGCAAAGATGGGCTTTGTGGACATGATCCATGTTGGCTCTGGGCAAACAGCAACAGATCTGCACCTTGTTATTTGGTCATTATCCAGCAGAACCTTTTCTCCAATTGTCAGTGGGGAGAGTCAGTGAGGATATGGATGAAAAGTGTGTTCTGTGTCAAGCCTGAAAGAAACACATTGCATCTCAGAAGTTCTACCAAACTTATCCAGGTGGGGAGTGGTTTGGCAGAATCAAAACCTGGAAGATTTTGTTAATTCTCGGTTTCAGCCAAGACAAAGTTTGGAGGGGGTCTTACAGGGAGGTAGGGCAAGGCTAGTGTGTCTCACCTCTCTTCTTCCTCCTCCTTCACACAGCCTGTGTGTCAGCCTGCCTGCCTACCATCTTCCCTGTACTCTCATTTCCTTAATTCTCATAATAGAATGCTTGAAATAAAGTCATCAATGGGTTAAGGTTAGCAAGTAATGGAGGGTCTTGAGAAAATCAGAGGTGGGGAGGAGGCAGTTGGATATGCTGTATTTGAAACTCAGGACATTGACATGATCTAACCACCATCAGATCTTCTCAGCTCCTTTCTTTCTCTCCCCCACTCCCCTTATGGGTTGTTGCATTTAATATCTGACAGGAATCTAGAAGGATGATATTTTTTATATTTGCATCCTCTCCTGGAAGTGTACGAAATAGCCTCTCCCCTCCCCTCCCCTCCCCTCCCCTCCCCTCCTTTGATTTAGACACCGCTTGACTCCAGTTGACTCTGGTAGCTCACAGCATAAAAACCCATATCTTTCTGTCTGTCTGTCTGTCTGTCTGTCTGTCCGTCCGTCCGTCCGTCCGTCCGTCCGTCCATCCATCCATCCATCCATCCATCCATCCATCCATCCATCCAACAAATTTGGTCAACAACAAACATCTTGTACCCAGCAAGGGACTCCAACTAGCCTAAACCTGGGAGAAGAACCAGGTGTTTAAGGCCCTGCAGAACACCTTTAGGGTGGGAGCCACCAGATCTCAGGGAGAACTTCATTCTAGAGGATAGGTGCCATGACAGAGAAGGCACATTTCTGGAATCCCAATGGAAAGCATTGCTTAATTGGAGGAACCTGGAATGTGCAACCCTGTTGGATCAGACTAGCCAAGCCAACACCACAGGAGATAGACAGTTGCTTAAGTAACCAGGCCCTTTGCCATGTAGATCTTTATAGGTCATAACCAGCACCCTGAATCACACCTGGAAACAAACTGGCAACCAGTGCAGTGGGATGGGGATCTTTGTCCATCCTGCTGCATTTTTGCCCAGTTGAAACTTCCAGGTGGTCATACTTATATAGATAACTGTTTATATTGCTCTCTAGCCGCAATGTTAGATGTAGGCTTAGAACTAAGCAGGTTAGGCTTGCCAGGCTTTGGGAAACTTTCCTAGCTTATGACTCATCACCTCCATTAAGATCAATTGAATAAATGCTTTTTTTAAACAATGCGATCTGTGCAACAGCATGCAGTGAAGTAACTTGCTGGCTGACTCACAAAGATAGAAATCCCGTCTCTTGGAGGCTTGCCAGCCCCTGTGCGTTTTCTAGAGGCAGTATAAAGCTGTTCTGTAGGCAGTATTGAGAGGCTTTGTCTTGGCTATGCTTTTATGCCTTCTGCCTATTTTTAAATATGAAATCTTTCCTGAGCATTTAGGAGTGGGCAGCATGGCAAATTAAATAAATAATAGAGCATATTTGAAAACTGTCTGCTATTCCTAAGCCTGTCTACCTAGCTTAGAAAAGGACAGCATAGCCTGTGTCTAGGATCAGCAGAGGGGCCAGCTTGACCGATCAGCTAATAAGTTAGTACTTGATTTTGCTAGGTCCATTTATGCTATTTCAGCCCTGGAGTCCCTTCCCTTGGCTTGGGGTTGTTGGTGACCCAGCACAGAGCTTTCCCAGCTGGATGCCCATTAATCCTTTTTATCCCTTGCAGGTGTATGCCAAGCACTGGGGGCCAGCAAAATGTGGTGTAAAATTGCCCATAATTACCTTGTTAGTGGCAATGGTGGGCCTGTAACACACTGCTCATCTGTCATCACTCTGGCATATGTCAAGCCACACCTGTCCGCTTTATTGGGAATCATCCTAACAAATGAGCCATATCGTGCTCTGCTGGGGCTCTCCTCCTTCCCCAGCTGGTGCTGGCAGAAACTTTTGTATGCTGGGATATACCAGAAATACTAGAGAAATAGGAGACCCATTTTGTATGAGTTAATTGGTGTCTTCTTTGTGAAGAGGGCTCTCAAAGGATGACTTCTCTTCTATTAATTCATAGCATGAGAGAGAAATAGTAAGCTTTCTGAGAACATCTAGGGCTAAACAAGCAGAATGCTAGGAAGAAGGATGCCCTGTGCCATCCTGAAGCATAGTCCATTGCTAATTGCATGAGCAAACCATCTCCTAGTAGAACATGAGTTTACTGTTTCCATTTTCATGTTCTGATAAGTTCGGAGGGATGTATCATGATAAGTAGAAAATGGAGGGTGTAACAGTAGGGTACAGGAGGAAGAGAAAATTATTGCTGTTTGGACTATAGATGGGCTGCTTGAATTTTAAATGATTAGTACCTTAATTTCAGTTTATCTACTGATGAGTTCATTGTAAATGGCAACCTGCCTCAAACTTTAGAAATTATAGTACCATAATTACTACTATGTAGATTGGGGGACTGTACAACAGAGTGCTGTAGCAGATGTTTATGTTGATCACAGGAGATCTGATGAATTTCATAACAGTCTGCTTTGTTCCTTCTTAGCTGTTTCCTGAAACAGGCCCCCGACAAGGTGGTACTCGGTTAACCATCATTGGTGAGAACTTGGGTCTGAAGTTTGAAGATGTGCGCATGGGCGTGCGGGTTGGCAAAGTGATGTGCATACCCATCGAAAGCGAATATATCAGTGCTGAACAGTGAGTATCCTACAAACCACAGATGACTGTGTTGCATACAGCAAAGTGGTGTCATGGATGAGATCCTACATTGCTATTGGAAGCAGGAGAGTGGAGATCTGTGTGCTGCCAATGAGGAAAGGTGGCTGAGATTTTTCTTCTAGAGCTCTAGTCACCATCAGCACTTCTTGATTTAACTCATTGTGCAGTCATTGTTCCTTATTTTGGAAAGAGCCAATGGGGTGAAGATGAAAAGACAGTTGAACTTCGACAAAGGTTCAAGTTCCTGCTTATCTGTGAAGGTCACTGGTTCATGCTAGAAGCAATTATCGTTCATCCTAATCTACCTCATAGGATTGCTGTGATTATTAAACGAGTTGGCAAGTGTATAAGCATTTCTCTGAGCAATTTAGAGGAGAAAGTCAGTGGCAGGGATAGCTTGAAAAAAATAATAATGCCAGATCTCCTCTGAGTTTGGTTCCACAAAACAGTGGCAAAATATCAAGGGATATGCCAAATCTTCTGTGACATTTCTGTCAGAAAAATTCTTCTGGCTTCATAAATCATTTCTGGAAAATAGTGAATGGCAAAATATCATTGATTCTGCAAATAGTTAACAGAGAGTTTTGATTTTGAAAACAAAATATACCTGTTATTTGGGGAGGGGGAGAGGAAAATGATTTTTTACTAGTTTGTATTAACTTAAAAGTCCACTTCGAATATTTCTATGTATTTATAGAGCAACACTATCTAAAGCTGGTCAATTCTGGCTAGCCATATATGTTCTGTGTGCCACTATCTAAGTCTTCAGATTTACCTAGTTTAAAATTATATCGAAAAATACAGAGCAAGTTTAAAAATCAGTAGGATGTAATAAGAAAAATCAATGTATGATCATTTAGTGGGTGTCTTTCTTTTCATATGTAGATAGTAATTATGTGAAAATACAAAGCCAGAAGTATATAGGAATATTTTTCACTGCTTAACTTATGGATATGCATTACATTACATTAACACATACTGTGATAGGATGTGAGAGGAATGAAAATAAATGGTTTTTTTTCTTTTTAGTTGTGTTAAATTTTAATTGATTTCCTACTGAGTCAAATTATATTCTACTTGTAATATTTTATGTATTCTGCAATTTTAATATGCCTATTGTTCAAATACCAATTTGATGTATGCTAAGACATCATTTCCTGAAATTGTTAAATGACATTTAATTAAAACAACAACAGACCATCAAAATATAATGACAAGGTTGAAAGAAAGTATTTGTTCTCGCTATCAAGAACATCAGAAATATTTGGCATAGGGATATGGCCGATGATCTGCAGGGTAGCTACACTTCATATGTCTAACAGGACCACTGTCATTTCATGTATTTATAACAAGTTCAACTGGTGTGCCTTCTGTAGGATTGTCTGTGAGATTGGAGAGGCCAGCCCCAGCAAAATTCAAGACGCTCCTGTAGAAGTGTGTGTCAGAGACTGTTCCCCCAGCTACAAGGCTATAGCTCCAAAAAGCTTCACCTTTGTGGTAAGGTCAAAGTATTAGACATTTGCCTTTGCCATCTCTTCTCACTCGGAATCCCTTTTTCCCCCTATGTATGTCATTTAGTTGTTTTTCCATCACAAACCCTTATTCTAACTATTTTTATGTTTCTTATTTGTTGCTATATAAGCAACAAATTTATTTATTTATAAGTTTTATACACACACACACACACACACTATATATATATATATATCTCCCCTAACCTTTTCAGTAAGACACACAAAAGGGATGCAGAGAAGTAAGCAGCCCATCTGTTCAGCCTTGGAAGATAGAAGACATTTTTGCTCAAACTGGGATTCTTGTGTGATTTTAACTAAGGAGGCTCCCGATCCCCTAGATATCACTGAAGCAGTCATTAATTAAGATTGGACTAGATCAAGATTTAAACAGAAGTATCTCAAGGATGCACCGTTCCTTTTTACTGATTTAGAGCTTGGCATCTGCTGATTGCAATGTCGTTATCAAAACTGTAAAGTGACTAGTGAAACTGGCTGGTTAAAATGTTCTGTCAGTTATTAAGATTGTCCTGTACAGCATTTATTGTTAAACAGATGTTCTCTGGCTAGTATAGGGGTACAAATAATGGTGCCCTTTCAGAATGTCCCTGAATGATGGTAGTTATAACTAAAACATTTGAAAGGCATCAATTTGCCTATCTGTAAGGCACCATAAGATGTGTGCATGTGCAAGTGAATAAAATTATGATATATTTGCCCAATATTTTAATTTTTAGGTGTTTAAAATGCTGAGCCTTAACCAGTTTAAGCTGTTGCTTTTAATTGCTAACCTTATTCCTTTAGTCTCCTTTATTTTGTTTCATATTATTATGTATTTTATCTTGTTATGAACGTCAAAGGAACCAGGTGATTGAGGTAGTGTACAAATTCAGACAATTAGAAAATTAAGGAAAAATAACTCTATATGAACTAGTACTGAACTAGCACAGATATCCTTGTAATTGATTTTCTATTCTGCTGTTTCTTTAATCATGTATCATGGCAATATGATACCCATAGTGCCTGAGTTGAGAAGAACTTTTCTTTTCTTTTCTTTCCTTTCCTTTCCTTTTCCTTTTCCTTTTCCTTTTCCTTTTCCTTTTCCTTTTCCTTTCCCTTCCCCTTCCCCTTCCCCTTCCCCTTCCCCTTCCCCTTCCCCTTCCCCTTCCCCTTCCCCTTCCCCTTCCCCTTCCCCTTCCCCTTCCCCTTCCCCTTCCCCTTCCCCTTCCCCTTCCCCTTCCCCTTCCCCTTCCCCTTCCCCTTCCCCTTCCCCTTCCCCTTCCCCTTCCCCTTCCCTTCCCTTCCCTTCCCTTCCCTTCCCTTCCCTTCCCTTCCCTTCCCTTCCCTTTCCTTCCCTTCCCTTCCCTTTCCTTTCCTTTCCTTTCCTTTCCTTTCCTTTCCTTTCCTTTCCTTTCCTTTCCTTTCCTTTCCTTTCCTTTTCTCTTATAAGTCTTCCCCATATTTCTTTTTGTTGTGCTTGGACATTAAGGATATCTTCTGAACTGTGTGAGCTGACTGTGTTTCCTTTTGACAGGCTCCTACTTTCTCGCAAGTCATCCCAGCTCGTGGCCCTCTCTCTGGGGGCACCTGGATTAGCATCAGAGGAAGGCATCTCAATGCAGGAAGTAACATCACAGTGACCATTGGGGGGCAACCATGTGCTTTTGCAGGGTGAGCTTTCTCGGTCTGGGGTATAAAGGGCGGTGGGTCACTATAGAGAGAGAAGAAAGACTGAACTATACAACTGCATGCATGTACTGGGTGTAGACATATGAGTACAATGTGAAATAAGATAGTATTCTTAAGGAGCCAAGCAAAAATTTCAGTGTAGCTTGTGGAATTTCTTTTCAAGGTTCAGTTTTTTTTAAAAAAAAAAAAAAGAAGAAAGACCAAAGAATGATTTTTTTTCCTTATAAAAAGCACAAATCCCTGAGCCATGAAGTGGATAATTTTTAGATTAGGGATGATAATGGAGCGGCTCTTTAAATATTTTTGTGCAGTAATTACTGGTTATCAGCCTTAATCGCTGCTGTTTGCAGCAGCCGCATGATGGAGAACGCTCCAGAGCTATGCCAGCTTCAAGGACTGTGTGTGCTTTATTTCCTTTTTACATTAACTGATAATTTTAGCAGAACTTCCCTAGGAAATTAGAGGGAGTGGGCGGGGAAGGACCAGTTGCAGAGATTAATATTTATTTGTCAGAAACCTATTGTAAACTTTGAAAAGACAGCCAGGCCTGGAACTTTCTCAAGGAAATCCTAGTGTCCATTCTGCACTTTTTTCATGTGTAAATTCAAAGTTATGACTATATGGAAACTGCAGTAGGGGCACTGATAATTCAGGTAATACTACTGAATTCATGTTATAATTTACAGTAGTGCCGCTTTTTGGTTACTATCTCTGTGCTTCATACAAGTGAGATTCTATAATAGCACAGGGCACCAATTGGGAGTTTCTATCTATGCTTTTTAAGTGGGGAAAAAAGACACTTGCCATGCCTAAGGAGGAGCCTCTCACATCTTCCCAGTTCCATTTGATCCCTGCAATTTTAGCATTGTTGCAAGTTTTCTGTTTTTCCTCAATTTAATTACTTGCGTAGTTACTATATTTTTAGCCTGCCCTGCTCTGCAAGGACTTCTTCCAGTTTAACATTCATTGGACTTCCCAGTTGTCTTATATCTTTCAAATATCTTTCCATAAATGTGTCAGGTGTGGCTGTAAATTATCTTCCTTGTGCCTCCTTGTTTGAAGAGGGAAGAGTAATATATGTTTGCGCCCATTGAGAACTCTTAGCAAACATGTGTCACCAGATCATTCCCCCTGCTTATGTTTCATGTCCACCAGCTGTGGAACCAGTGCTGCTCTTTCCTTGCCAAGTAAACCTCTGGGCAGACCAATTTTCTATTGCTTACCATCTCTGTCATCAGGGGAAAACTCCCCAATTTTAGAACAGTGGAGTCCATGGGGTTCTCTAAGCTTGGTTGTTTTCTTGCAAACATTTCGTTTTGTTACAAGAAAGCAACCAAGCTCAGAGGACCCCATGGACTCCACAGTTCAGCCCTGAGCTACATATATTCTCTTCTATTGGTAATCTTAGAACAGCCCAGGGTTGCTGATGAGTTAGGTGGCCTTAGAAATCTAAATTGTAAATAAACAAACCACCATCTATAGCTAACATGGTTTCACAGGGATGATTTCAGAAAGGAAGATTTGGGAGATGTTAGTGGAATCTGTTCTCTCTGTGCATCTCTATCCTAGTTTACCCTTTCTGAAGCCAAAAGATGATGGGTCAGAATCAATCAAGTTCTTACTGCTATCAGATCAAAAGGAGTGTTGGTGGAAGGCGACTTGGCTTGCTACTCTGTTGCTTTTCCTATCATGAATCAGAATGACCTCATCCTTAAACACATATTAATTAATTTCTCAAAGTACTGTGATATTAATTCACAGAAAATTAATTACATTAAATCCAAAGTATTGGTTTTTGAGAGGAGTTATAAACCACAGTCATGACACTTAGATGGTGATCAATTGGAGCAGGTTAAACAATTTATGTATTTGGAGATGATATTCCACCATCTTCTTTAATGGTCTTCCTTTAAGTATTTTGCTAATAAAAAGGCATCTGCCACTGGTCCAGTGATTCTTAGACTTTTTTATTCCAGACACCCCTCCACAGTAATTCAGGTTTTTTAAGGACAAAACAGTGGCTCGATTTTGATATGGGGTGGCAATCTGGGTTAAAGGAATTAAAGATGATCATCATTCATTACAAGCCCTGTTCCTTTGTGCTTTGTTTCATGTCCCAGGTTATGTCCCCAATGTAGTTTTGTTACTGGAAACAGATTTATGCCCTCTTTCAATTTCAGACTGGTTAGCTGCTGTTGAATTATAGTTGAAATAATGTATTTTTGGAATACCTGTTGGCCTTTTGGTGCTAGTCCCTTTAGAGAATTACGCCAGTACTTGGACAACTTTGTTAGCAGACAAGATATAACAAATAAGTATTGATTTGACGAGGGTATCAGGTTTAGATTATTCCCCTGCAAACACTCAAATTGAACTGAAGCTTTTAGGCACTGCCCACCAGGATTTGCAAGCAACAGCTAAAGTATCTTATTCCCCAGTATATTTTGGAATAAGTTATCAAAAAGCCTTTTATCTTACACCTTACATAAAAATATATACTCTTTCGTATATTTTCCTCTTTAAAAGCATGGAATTTCACATTTTTCAGGAAACAAGATTATTATATTTATTTATATTGTTCACATAAGTCTTCCCATACCCCTCATTTCTGAACACCTTTTTAAACAATTTTTAAAAAATTAAAATTAAATATTATTTATTTAATAAATATTATTAAATATTTAAATTGTTTTTAAACAATTTTTAAAAAATTAAAATTAAATATTATTTACCCCTTTAATTAGGTTATGAACATGCCATAATAACAATTCTTAGCCAAAATTGCTGGTGGAAATTAAGAAAACACCCAGAGTCATGTAGTTGAGATGGGCAGCCTACAAACTGAATGAATGAGTGAGTGAGCAAGTGAGTGAGTGAATGAATGAATCAATCTTGAAAGTGCTAAGGGACTAATGTTCTGTCTTTAAATTGTTGTTGGTTATTTCTGTTTGTTTTTAATTGATTGCTACCTACCTAGAATTGCATGTTAAGTGGGCAGCCATATAAATCTAAATAAAGGAAAGTAGATCTTCAGGCTACTGAAATTTCATTTTTAGATACTCAATGTATTTTCTGTTTGCATTTTCTTTTGTGTTTGCTTTTGCAAGACCACAGTTCCACTTGGCCTCCACATGTAGATTAACAATCAGTAGTGGCATTAAAGACCTGCTCAGTGTTGTTGGTTTAGTCATGTTGCTATTTGTATTATTACTTACATACTTCAGGAAACCAGTTTTTAGCTACTGATTCATTTTTGCAAAGAGCTGACTGGCAGTGAATGCTGGGAGATGAGGGCTGAAATGGTGAGTAGGCTCTTGCTTCATTAGCTGACAGTGAATATGGGAAGGCTGTAGCCTGTGGACTGCTGCCTTAAGTGAACAAATTTACTCTGTCCTATCCTAGTTTAGCACAGTCTCACTCACAGCACAGCAGCTTGAGAATCAGACAATCAGCATTTATATTCTGTGATACTTTGGACATCTTGTTACTGAGGTCAGTTATTTTACCAGGTACATGCAGAAGAAAGCTTGACTCCTGAGTACAAATGAAATATTTGATTTGTTTGGTATCATGGTACAGCCATAGAAAAGATGACATTGTTTTCATTTTTTTCCTTCTCTCTATGTCCCACAGGAGAAATGCTGGTGAGATCCAATGTAGGACACCACCTGGTCAGATCCCAGGAAGTTCAGCCATCCTCATTCATATAAACCGGGCTGTACTTAGCAGTTCTGATGTTACATATTATTATACTGAGGATCCCACCATTCAAAAGATAGACCCTGAATGGAGTATCAGAAGGTAGCTAGCATTGAAGAGAATTATTTCAGAATAAAATTATCCATCTTTGTTTTATTACTGGGTGTAAGTCCATTTGTAGTTGTAGTTCTTCACAGTTCTGTGTAGTTTCTTCACAGAGAAAACTACTGAACAGTGTTATAACCTTTTTTCTAAGCTATTTCAATAAATACTGTGAGATGAATGCACAGTAGCCATCATATGTCGGTTGGACATAAAATGCTGTAGCTAAGTATTTGTTGGCACCCTCCATTCTGAATGTCTAATCCTTGGTAGAGGTTAATACCAGCAGTCAAAAGAAATTCCCACAAATGTTAGATTTTCTATACCATTTTGTACTTATTTGATGAGTTATTTGGGGATAGCTCAGGGAGATATTTATGAATGACTGTTATGGTGTATCTCTTTCCTGCAATAAAGACCTATTTTGTGAAGCATGTGGGACAATAAACCTTTGCTTTCGATAGATGTTTTCTTACAAAATATCAATACGAAAGTGAAATTGTAAGTTTTGTGGTAAAAATCACATATTCATGTCAGAAGCCTCGCAATCAACTAACCTATCCTGCTAGCTTGCTTGCTTCGTTTCTGCCATTACAAGAAAAGGGTGGGGGAGAGATGAAGAGGTGCAGATGGACTGTTACCAATTTCCCAGGAATGCCCAAGGTCATACCAACGTGAAACCAGGGGCATGCGCAAGAACAGTTATGGGACATTAAGGGAGGAGGTGGAAGGAAAAGGGAGTAAAACTAAGTTTGCATGTGCGGGTTCTTTAGTGTCAGCAATGCTTACAACTGTACACTAGACTCTCAATAAATGAATTCTTCTTTGAGCCTTAAATGGTTTCAATGGGAATTGCTTTCATTGGAATTTGAGTCTTGCAGTTTCTTACAATTATTTGCAGTGTTTATACTGGTAATTAATGGACCTGAATCAAAAGAATTCAAACAATGCCTGGGAAATACATCCTTCTGCATCTAGCTTCTGGATGCCATGTAGAATTCCAAAATAAACACTGGAAGGAATAATACACTTTCTGCCTGGAATTTGGCATCAGTTAATGCTATTAAGACCTGATATTAACTTATCTGGGAGTAAGTCCTGTCCTACTTATTTGTAGGATTGTATTGTAATATCTTAGCTATTTAAAGAAGATTTAGCTACATAAGGAAAAAAAAAAAACCCAAATCTCTAGTTGCGTGACATGGCACAGAATGGGGACAGAGTGCTGTTTTATAGCACTATTTAGTAGATATTATACTAAATGCCAATTTTGATTGCATTTTTGTTAGATGAACAGCCTAGTAAAGATGATATCTGAGCGCGGGACCAAGTTAATTTAATATGAAGCTAATATTAAATGGGAAGCAGTGGACCATTTTTTTCACAAAAGTAAATTGAACAGAGCAGGGAGGGGCCAAAGGAGAGAAAGAGAAGGACATTGGCAGTTGCACAGACAAAGCAAGCTGAGCAACCCCATTGTTCCAATAAAATTTTAAAAGTTGGAAGAGGAAGCACCCCAAGGACAGGAGAACCAAAAGGTTCCTAGAGAATCAGATGTGGTAGTGGGCAAAAGGAGAAATTATTCTTTTTGAGACTTGTTAAGAGTCAAAGTTTGATATTGGGTATCCTTGGTACATTGTGGAGATTAATGGAACTCCAAATAGGAACTGTTCATTTTTACCCATTGCTGTCTAAAATAATTCACAAAGTTGTTGTTTTTCCCAGCATGAAGTTAAAAGAGTATGGAGCTGCAAAATATTGGGATAAAAAGAATGCTTTGTTTCATTGGCTTATGTTGCCTGCACCCTCTCCACTGAGACCTTCAATTAACCTCTTCTGCTTGATTCCTAGTGGTGGGACATTGTTGACTGTGACAGGCACCAACCTGGCCACTATCAAAGAGCCCAGAATCCGAGCCAAATATGGCAGTGCTGAGAAGGAGAATGTAAGTAAATCTTAACCCAGCCTTAACCCAATGTAATATTCTCCAGTCGTTTTAGGGATGCACATTCTGACTTGGAATTTGGAGAGTTGTGGATCCAGGATGCCTGAGCAGCCATGAGCAAAAGTCTGCCTTCAGTTTTCTGACGAGTAGACAATATATTCCTAAAGACTTCAGAATTTCATGAAAAACATAATTACCTTGGTGGACAAGCTCAATTGTTTTGTTGCATGGTTGTCTGAGATTCAGCATAATTCAGCAATCTCTGAAAAACTACAGAAACCTTGGATATCTTTTGCTTAGAAAAGATAGTGGGATGATCTTGCACATCATGGGCAGCAAATGCTTTCTTATGCCATGGTCAATATTTAAATGGTGCAGGGAGAAAGATTTTATTGTGCTCTTCCAATCAAAGATTCACATTCATAGCTTGAGAAATGAGAACAGTCTACTTAGGATGTCTTGGAAGTTTTCTGTGATACAGAAAGAGTCAGGTAAAATCTAACTAGTATAGAGGAAAAGAATTTCAGAAAAATATAGTAAGTCATCTTGTACTTTCTTAAACTATGCCCTCTACTGTGAGCACCCCTTGCAGTGAATTTGCCATTTTTGAGTGAAGCTTAATAACCACAGCAGAGGGCAAAGAGCCAGTTTGGTGTAGTCGTTAAGGCATCGGGCTAGAAACTAGGAGACCCTGAGTTCTAGTCCCGCCTTAGGCACAAAGCCAGCTGGGTGACCTTGGGCCAGTCACTCTCTCTCAGCCCTAGGAAGCAGGCAGTGACAAACCACTTCCAAAAAACCTTGCCAAGAAAACTGCAGGGACTTGTCCAGGCAGTCGCCAGGAATCAAAAACAAACCTGAAGGCAATTAATCACCACCACCACCACCACCACCACAGCAGTCTTCGAGTTTGGGTGATGGTAATTTAGTTCATACTTGAAAATTGGTATCTAGGCAAATTTTTGCATTTGTTATCTCACGTGACAAAGTGTATCCAGGCTTTCCTGAAGTCAAATTTTTGCTTTCTGTTGAAATGATCTGAGTTCATTTATGCTAACCCTTTTCTGTTTCTAAATTTCTCAGAGAAATGTGCCATTGCATCTAATTAAATTATTATTAAATTTAATCTTTCCCTTCTTCCCTGAAATCAGTTGAACAAGTTGGAAATGTAATTGTTTAATTTATTTCTCCTTAGAATGGACAATAGGAAGAAAGTCTAAAAGAGTATGAAGAAAGAAAATGTAAAATACAGTAGTTTAACCAGCATATTTTATCCATAAGTTGCAAATCTGGAAAAAAAAAAAAAAGAGGAATCTGACTTTTACCAGAAATATTTTCTCCTTTTTTTGAACATAAAGAGTAAATACAGTATCTTGTTATACCTCAACTCAGTTAAGTCAGCAAAAGTGCAAACCAGATTTATTATAACAGCATATATTTTTAAATATTGGATAGTTTTAAGAGAGATTTGACCAAAGCACTAATAGTACTTAAATTGATGTCACAAATGTCATAGGATATGTCACCTGAATCTCTCACCCATAACAATGCCACCATGAAATCTAATCTTATTTAGGGTAAAGGAAGGCAACCTCTGTCCCATGAATCTCCACTTTGACCATTATTTCTAAAGACTGATAGTATGGTATCCAGCCATTTCCAGTGTGGTGTAGTAGTTGTTGGGCTAGGACTGAGAAGACCCAGATTCAAATCCCCCCTCAGCCATGGAAAGTTACTGGGGAAATTTAGATTACTCTCTCACCCCAGGCGCAATGAGGGGGGGGAGATAAAGTGAAGGAAGACCCCACATAAGCTGGTTTGTGCTGCTGGTAAGAAGGTGGGATGTAAAATAACAACAACAGCATCAACTATTACTACTACAAATAATGAAAATGGTTGTAGAAGCCCTCAAATAGGCATACTGTACTACAGTTTTAAAAAACAAAGAAAACACTCAAACTCTTCTTCCCCAAACCCAACCTCACTGACATGTGATATGGAACCATCCCCCCCTCTCTCCCCCACATACACACACGCATGCGCACGCACACACACACACACACACAAAGTCCAGCCTTTAACAATGAAAAGATTGCCCACTCCTGATTTAGGTAATTGTTTTATTGAGTAATGTGGGAGGAAAGTACACATTTCTTCCTAGGAATTAATTACATTTGACAGTGCCCTTGCTGTATGTGGGGGCTGTGCCAGGCTGAAATCTGTGATTCCCCACAATGCCATGGGGCTTGCATGCTGTTTGAAAAGCTGAACCAATTAATTATTGGCTCAGCTTCTGCTCCAAAAAAAAGATTTCACAGCATTCTTTTGGAGGTATGACACAAGCAGCTCTACATTGGCAGGAGCTCCTACTTCATCCAACCTCCTGGCTCTGAAAATTTCCCCCTGCCTGTTGCTGTCAAGATACTCATCTCCCCCATGACTCCAAGGGGTTGCTTTACTGTTCCCTCCACATAGTGGCTGGTTTCTGTTCTTAATACACTTTTGCTGGAAAAAGGGAAGGAAGTTGCTGTCTTCTATGTTTTCCCATTTCCCAGTTGGTAAAAGTATTGGACAGCAATCCAGAGAGGGCAGCATGCTAGCATTAGGGGCACTTGCTTAGTAGTGTGAAAAAGTTAAGAAGGGTGTGGCAGATGGCTTGAGGAAATTGCCTTTGGTTTTTCTTGGCAATAAGATGAAATTAATGAGAGAGAAAAGTGGTTAAGCCTACTAATTTTTTCCTTTCAGAACTGTACAGTCTACAATGATACCACTATGGTGTGTTATGCTCCCTCCGTTGATAACCCAGTCAGGAGCCCTTCAGAGCTTGGTGATCGACCAGATGAGATTGGCTTTATCATGGACAACGTCCAGGCCTTGTTGATCATCAACAGAACTAACTTTGTCTATTATCCAGATCCTGTGTTTGAATCTTTGCCATCTGGTATGTTGGAGCTCAAGCCAAGTTCTCCTCTTATCCTCAAGGTAATAATTTTTTCAGCCCTGTTTCTGCAGGTTTTAGAGACAAATATACTTCTTGAGCATAATTCCAGGTCGTATTAGATATGCACTAATTACACAGTTATGAAGCTTGACAGTGTTATTCAGTATTCCTGGACCTGTTCAGTGAAGTCCATTATGCTAATAATCCTGGTACTCACAATGTACAAGTGCAGGATTGAAATTTAGTTGCTAAGAAGAGAAAAACCTTGGTTGCATCTTCCCATTACAGCATCAAAGACAGGAGAGGGGAACCACTGTAAGTACATATTCACCCTGATCACCCATTGGTCTTTCTCCTCATCCAGGAATAAGCTATTGGACCTATCCCTTCAGTTGCCTGAGGTTCCTTTCTTTCCATTCCTGCTCCTTCCTTTTCAAAGCTGAATAAAGTGATATGGACTAAAAATATGAGATTGACCATTATCAGTAAACCCAGTTTTATTCTTCTTAAAGGGCCGCAACCTGCTCCCACCAGCATCTGGTAATTCCCGGTTAAACTACACTGTGCTCATTGGAGACACTCCCTGCGCTCTTACTGTGTCTGAGACCCAACTGCTCTGCGAGTCACCAAATCTCACAGGACAACATAAAGTAACGGTAATGCAAGTCAGGCACGGCCCCTGTTTGTGCTTTTGTGTTACCTGGACAGTCTTACAATAAGCACCAAGTGCTGATTTTATTTTTCTTGCTAAAAGAATTGCAAAGTTACAAAATTGCAGAATGTATGCATTGCATTTTGAATCTTGTCACTCTTCCCTTTTTCCCTTTTCAAATATAAATTCTATTTGAAAAGCCATGCTGTGTAACTAAAAAGAAAAGTACATCTAACTGTATTATGCATATTGCTTATTTAGTTTTGTGAGTAAATTTATATTTTTTAATTGTTTATGTGCCATCATAACTCCACGTTTGGAGTTGAATCTTAGCAGCCATATAGATAGACCTTCTCCAAGATGATCTGTCCCTAATCTGGTCTATCAGATCTCCCAATGGTGTACTTATCACTATTGTAATCGAGTCCATCCACCTTGCTGCTGTCATCTTCTTCTTCTCTTTACTTCCACCTTTCCCAGCATTAGGGACTTCTTAAGAGAGCTGGGTCTTTGCACAATGGATCCAAAATATGATAATTTCAGCCTGGTCATTTATGCCTCAAGTGGATTGATTTGTTCTGTGACCATTTGTTCCTTTTGTTGGGTATTCATGGCATTCTCAGGAGTCTTCTCCAAAACCAAAGTTTTCTATCCTGTTACTCCAAAATCCAAGTTTCACTTCCACAGAGCGTCATAGGGAAAAAAATTGTTATATGATCCTGGAGTCTTTAGGTATAGATATGTCATAGCATCTGAATATCTTTTCTGAGGCTTTCATTGCTATTGTACCAAGGGCTAGTCTGCAGTACCTTTCTTGACTCCTAGTTCCTTACTGTTGATCGTTGATTCTAAAGGCAGAAGCTATCCACGACTTCAAGGTCTTGTTAATTCTAAGGCTGGTTGCTATACCTGTTGTCATTAGTTTGTCCTTCTTTATATTTAATCTTAATCCCATGTTTTCACTTGCTCCTTGACTTTCATTACTAAAGCTTGCAGATCATTTGAATTTTCAGCTATTAGAGTAGTGTCATCAGCAGAGCATGGGTTATTGCTGTTTCTTCCTCCAGTATTAACATCATGCTCATCTTCTTCCAATCCAGCTTCTCTCACTATATATTCCACATATAGGTTGAATAAATAAGAGAGTATATAGCCTTGACTCACTCCTTGGACAAGCTGGAGCCAGTCTTTTTTGCCATGTCCTGTCTTGACTGACTTCCTGACCTGTGTATAAGTTTTCCATGAGGACAGTGAGGTGTCCTGGGATTCCCATTTTTTCTGAGGACATTTCATGCTTGCAATGATGACCCAATTAAATAATTATGAATAATTATTTCTATAATTATGAATCACTTATTGACTTCTTTTTGGTACTTTTTGTCTTTCTTAATTATTCAACATGCATCAGCAGTAATGCCTTTTGTTCCTTGGCCTTTTCTAAACCAGCCTGAACATCTTGCATCTTTTTTTCCACATAGGGCTCTAATCTGTGTTGGAGGATCATAAGCATTATTCTACTAGCACATTAAATTAAGGATATTGTGCAATAGTTTGCATACTGTTCTTCCTTTGGAGTTGAAATGTAGACTGACCTCTTCCAATCTGTTGGCCACTGTGCCATTCTCCAGAGTTACTGGCATAGTTTGGTCAGAACCTTTACTGATTTTATTCTGTTGCTTGCTGTATTCTTCCTTACATACAGTAACTCACCAAATCCCATAGCCTTCTAACTTGATAATGATCTTTGAATCAGTTATTTGTCCACTGGCATCCTTTAGCGCAGGGGTCAGCAAACTTTTTCTGTAGGGTCAGATCACATCCCTTCTCTGCCTCTGAGGGAACAGCTGGCAGGTCTGCAGGCCAAGGAGCATGGCAGCCATTGGATGGTTCCAGCCCACCAGCAAGGAGGCTGCTGATAGGCTGCTGCTGTTACCCAGGATACTTCACCCCTTGCCATGGGAGCGCAGCTGAGGTTCAGGCCTGGTGATATACCACCCGCCTGTCCATTCTCAGCTTGTAGGCCATTCAAAAGCAGGTGGCAGGCCAGGTTTAATTCGCAGGCTGTAGTTTGCTGAACCCTACTTTTAAATACCAATTCAAAGTTGAAGCCTCCTTCTGAGTTGAAGATGTCTTAAAAATCATTTCTTGTTTTTCTGCGTCTGTTTCCATCTTCAATGTATTTAAATGTCATTGTAATGGGTTTTTTTTCCCTAATGTACTACCATATTACAAATTTAGAAACTCTGGACTGTATTTGGGGTAGGAATGCTGGAGTAATTACATAGTTCAATTTTTTAAACAAACTGGCCTAATGCTTTCCAAATTATGATGCAGATCATAATATACTCACCCTTCAGATTCTTGTTTGATGGATTTTGTGCACAGTCCTTGTTTCAAAATTATCAGTCAAAATCTACATATTATAGAAAACTGTGCAGAAAATGCATGTATTAAAGAAGTTACTTATGAAAGTAAACACAGCTATGCATATGTTTAAAACAATCAGAATGATACGGTTGCTTGATAAAATTGACTTATGACTGTATTTATGCCAAACTTAAATGGATCATAAACTTGGTTTAATTTTTTTAAATTGTTGGCTTCAGAGGGGAAAAGAAAAATGTTGTTAATCTGCAAAGCAGGATTATTCTTCACCTGTTCCCTCTTTGTACTCAACAATATCTGAATGCATTAAATAAGATTAGCTTTTGGTACAGCAATTCTGTCTTACTCCAGAGTTCATTGTGGCCTTGAATATTTGAAAAGGACCCAAAACATTTCCTCCTCCGGGCGCCTCATCCATCACAGGAATGTACTTTGCATCCCATCTGTTATTATAATGTTATTTGAATAAGATATCAAACTTGATGCTTACTCCTTTCAGGCATCAGCAATGTACCAGCATATGTCTATATTCCATCTAATCTCTTTTCAGGCAGTTTGAGACTTATCCGTACAATAACTCATCATTGCTCTTTCTCACTCTTACATTTGCTTCTCTCTAAAGGTGGCAGTCAGTGCTAACTAGAAGATATTTAGAGAAGGGCATAGTGGGGATAGAACAGACATTTGTACTGGTATGCTGAGTACAAAGAATCTCTGGGCTATTGCTAGAATAAAAATCAATATGGCAAGTATATTTTTCTTCCTAGTATTAAAATGTGTAAAATTAAAAAAGGGTGTCTTTCGCTTATCCTGCAATGACAAGATAGCTGTGACCACCCATTAGAAAAGTATATGTTGATAGTGTCCTCATCTCAAAAATCCACTCTACAGTAGATTTTGGAGAACCCCAATTACCCAATTTCAAAATATGCTCAGTTTCCTTGTCTACTAAGCATAACTTGTCTACTAAGCAAAAAGGAATATAAAAATATTTCTTTGGAGTAAGAGAGCCACAGTTGATAGTATTTGATCTTTCTCTCTCTCTGTGTCTCCCAGATTAAGGCTGGGGGGTTTGAGTTCTCTCCAGGGACACTGCTGATATATTCTGACAACTTGTTGACTTTGCCAGCCATTATTGGCATTGGCGGAGGAGGAGGTCTTCTCTTGCTCATCATCATAATTGTCCTTATTGCATACAAACGAAAGTCTCGGGATGCTGACCGCACACTCAAACGTCTCCAGCTGCAAATGGACAACTTGGAATCACGTGTGGCCTTGGAATGCAAGGAAGGTGAGGATGTCTTTTTTCCACTATTCTGTCATTTATATTGTTGTCAGCCCACTACTGTAAGAGGAAAACTGCGGGTAAAAGCTGGTTTCGGTGTTCCTCACTTCACCACTGCTTTTCTTTTCTTTTTTCTTTAAAAAGCACCAAACATATCACATTGAGTACTGTGTGGTGGGCAAACTCCAACGTAAGAAAATGAATCTTCCTCCATCATGGGTAGTTTGAGGTTTCCCTTATGTGCCTCCATAGCATTCTGCCCAGTTTAGTTTCAGTAATTTAGCTGCTTGGGAAATCCTAAAACTTCTTTTCTTCATGAGAGAGACTATTATACTTGCAGGCCATTGCCCTGTGAAACAAGCAAATCAGACAGTGATTATTTTTTTCCTGCCCAGATCATATAGTTTCAGCTGATCATGAAGCAATGCATAGGTTTCAACCTTTTCATTTATTATTCTTTATGATGCATCCATATAATGTAAAATACTTTTCTGTTATTTAAACAAGGCAAGTCTCCTTCTGTAAGCTACCTGAATGGTAGGCTATCTGGAAACCACAGAAGCCATCCAGTTTACAGGGAAGAAGATAAGAGTAGAAATGTAAAGTAGTCATAATTGTTCATGAATTATTGTTCATGAATGTCCTAATTACAGGTGAAGTTATATTACTAAACAAAAATCACAGTAGCATTCACTGTTCTTTTCATAATGTTACAAGAAATTGTTGCCTATACATTCTTGGTTGCTCCCCCACCCCCTTTTTTTTTTTTTGCTGAAATATGGAGACCTGTTTCATTTACTTCCATAGTCAGTGTGGTACAGTAAATGTCAGAGTAGGTGTAAGGACACCCATATTGAGACTTAGCTTTGGGTCAGGCAGTATAATAACTATAATATCTGGACCACAAAAATTTGGATATCTGAAGTTTTGTGGATCTATAGCGTATAGTAGAACAGAAAGATGTGGGTTCTCAAAATTTTAAGCACCATATCTCCCTAAAACAATAAATAAATTTGTGCAACATCTCCCTCCCCCATTAATAGAGCTAATAATTTCACTGGGGTTAAGGTTAAGTAAGAAATAAATATACCACTTACATTTGAAAATTAAATCATTGTATATCACACAATTTTTCAAACACTCTGGTTACTATCATGCTCTTGGCCTCTACTTAAGACTAAAAGGAATTCCTTTTCCAATCATGAGTCTCACAAATTCTCTTTCACAGAAATGTGTTAAGAAAGAGAGGAGGCTACAACTGAAATATTCGGCAACTGAGGCGGCAACTGAAATATTCCTTACTATATCCCCAAGATATATTAAGACAGATTCCTCCTTTTCTTTTTTCTTTTCTTTTCTTTTCTTTTCTTTTCTTTTCTTTTCTTTTCTTTTCTTTTCTTTTCTTTTCTTTTCTTTTCTTTTCTTTTCTTTTCTTTTCTTTTCTTTTCTTTTCTTCTTCCTTTTTTGTGAGCCAGTAAACTGTTGGGTCTCTTCACTGATCGTGAAGGAGCTTGCAGGTGGCTGTTTTTAAACAGTCTTCTGGATCCTTATCAGTCTGGGGATCAACTGTTATCAAATCATAACTGCCCACTGCAGACTTTGCACAGGCAAAGCAGGGAACAAAACCAAGACTGACTTTCACCAGTCCTTCCATTTGCAGAGCAGAAACACTGTCAAAACTTAACTTATTTTTTGCCTGGGCAAGCCTGCAAAAGCTTGCACAAAGTGGGAACAAAGCCCAGAGTGAGATTTGTTTGTACCTCTACTTTGCCCAATCAGAATGTAAAACATTTTGCAATCCCCACTCTAAGTTGGTCACCACGCCCTGCGCAGGAGGTTCACAACTCAGTTTGGGCATACCTGCCCTTCAGTATCTCAGCATTATTTAGATTGTGGGATGAAGATAAAATGTATCTTTACTTTGAGAACCAGCTCTAAAAAAATAATGTTATAGATGTTCAACAGTTAAAACAGTATAGTAGAACAGAAAGATGTGAGTGAATATTACATGTTATCCTGTTTTTCTAGGAAAAATGGGATAAAAAAAAATCTTTTTCACTAATATTAATGGCCTACAAAGTTATTGCCAAATAATAGGCAATAGTCAGATTTGTACTGGTTCCAATTTTGTTACAGCATGAATAGGAAAGTAAGTCATTATGATTTAGAACAAACCTTTCCTAGTACGGTGTCCTTGAGGTATATTGTAATTGTAATTACCAGAATTCCCATATACTATTGGCCATGCTGACTGGGGAGTCTTTGACTGGTAGGGCAACCATCCTATGCCAGGTAGGTAAATGCTGATTTAAAAAATATAGGAACTAGGTTTGTGCTGCACCTGGCATTATGGCTTTTGCAAACCCAAATACTTCTGTAAGTTTAAGCACTGCTTTGGTGAGAGCTTGGGGTCAGATAAGGCAATTTTATTCAAGGTTTTATTTAGTACAGTTTGAAGGAACTTAGCAAGATTTCAAGAGGAAAAGTTTTAAAGGAAGAGAGAAGTCTGCCTGTGAAAGACTGTGGGTCTCTCATTATGTGACAGACAGATGCTGAGAAATTGGACAGAATACTGTTTCTGATCCTGCTGATAAAACCTAATTGCCCATTATCACCACAAGCCAGCGCCTGGGGCTGTGACCCTGCCAACTCCAAGTTGGCCCAGAGGCTGCCATAGAAGCAGGCTCCTAAAATGAGATAATAAAAAAAAGGAAGTATGAAAAAAAAAATAGCCCTGTAGATAGAAATAGTGACAGAGTGATTGGAGAAGAAGGGAGGGAGTGCATGGAGGGGATTTTGCCTTGTCTTCCATAGCTGGCAGATAAAAGGATCTACTTTTAATTAAAAGCTGCAGTATCTTCCCTGCCTTTTCTCTTTTCTAGTCCCACTAGTTACAGATAAGATAGTGTGCCTTTCAAACTGACGGTTTGTTTTTTCTCATCAAACTGATCAGCCTACAGCCCTCTGCCGCTTCTAGCTTCCTTTCAAAGTGCCATTAATTTGATTTTTCCCCTGCGTTCCTCTCCTCTTTCCATTCATGTCCCCCCTCCCCAGCTTTTGAACTTGAAAACAAACAACCTGGTTTGTTGTAGATGAATTTAAAGCTATAGGATGTGCTTCCTTTTTCACGTGGGCCGTTCCAACCCAGCCAAGCACTACATTCCAACAGAAGAGAATATCTGTAGCTCAGGGTTGAACTGTGGAGTCCTTGGTGCTCTCTGAGCTTGGTTGTTTGCTTATGGATGTTTCATTACCCAATTAGGTAACATCATCAGTGTGACACTGGGGTTTTGGTAAAACTGGCAGGGCAAACTACTGTATATAAACAGGGATCAAACCCCAGACTCACTCACGCTGATGATGTTATCTAGTTGGGTAATGAAACATCTGCAAGCAAACAATCAAGATCAGAGAGCACCAAGGACTCCACAAGTACTATATTACCAAATGGCTGTTCCATTTGAAAGATGGGAATAAAGGGGGCAGACTCACTTTTTCTTTGTCTAGTGGTCCTTAAAGAAAAAAATCTGTCTTTTTTTTTTTTTCATTCTTAGTGCCTCTTTATATATACAGACATGAAAGTCAATTTCATACTGAAATATTAGTCCAGGTCTGTCGCTTGATGCTTCAATGTCAGAAGATTGAACTGTTTCCATTGAAGAAATCCCTACCAATGTAGTTTTAGGAACATGAACCTTCTAGGTTCTCTTTTCATACTTAAGTAAGCTGTGATACCTCTTTAATGTATTTAATTATATATCCACCTTAATACAGTGGTACCTCGGTTCACAAACGCTTCTGTTCACGAACAATTCAGTTCACGAACAGCTCCGGTCGCAAAATTTTGCCTCCGTTCGCGAACTCCGCATCGGGTTACGAACAGGATCCGTGGCCATTTTCCCTGCCGTGACACATGGTTGCGGCTTCCTGTAGGGAGGGGGACTCTCCCTCCAAGCAGTAACTGCCTCCCCACCCACCTTCCTGTCCTCCACGCCAGAAGTCACGTCGAGCAAGGTTAGCTTTCTCTCTCTTCGTACTGTACTTTGTGTCATATTTTTGCGGTTTAAAAAAACAACAACACATGATTCAGAACGGATTAACCGTAATTACATTGAACTTTATAGGGAAATTTGATTCGGGATGCAATCAAAAATCGGTTGGCGACCAAATTCGTAGGGGTCAGAACGGATTAACCGTATTTACATTGAACCTTATGGGAAAATTTGATTTGGTTCACGACCAATTCGGTTCGCGACCAGAGTCGCGGAACGAATTAAGTTCGTGAACCGAGGTACCACTGTATCTTAGTTGCACAGTGCAGTTGGCAGTATTAGTCAGTTGAGGTCTTGATAGGGAGGTGTATCTGGGCATCTTTTTAAATCTGCTGTTTCCTCCCCAGCTTTTGCTGAGCTGCAGACTGATATCCATGAGCTGACCAATGACTTGGATGGGGCTGGCATCCCCTTTTTGGATTATTGCACCTATGCCATGAGAGTCCTCTTTCCAGGAATAGAAGACCATCCTGTACTGAAAGAAATGGAGGTGTGGTAATGGGTGTATGTGTGTCTGCTTGGATAATCTTTTATGTTGCGTTAATTTCCTGAGCTTTGCAGGGTTATGCCTTGAGGAAGAAGGATTTGTTTGTATTTTTGCTGCAGCAGTCCTCTCTCATTTTTTGTAAATAAGCTTTGTGTTACTTCTGTCTATTGATGTCTCTCTGCTTTAGGATATTGGTTTAGGCCAACTGGAGTGATCTCAAAATCATCAGTATTCCATGATTCTTACTTCCCATTACCCATACGTTTTGCTATTTGCTAAAGAAGGTACATTCAAGATTTTAGAAGCAAACTAATGTGGAAGTTGGTGGGATGACTATAATGTTGCCACTGAGGGAAGTTGTTCATGGTATATCATAATCACTATAAACAAATATATAACTACTATCTGTACTGTTGAAGAGACTAATCTGATAGTGTTTCTTAAATGCCTGATCATAGGCATTTCTGTATTCTGAGGAGGTAGGTATAAAAAAAACTGACAAAGAATAAGCTAATATTGGATTAATCAACTCAGTGTCTTCCAGGGGTTTTGAACTGCAAGTTCATGAGCCCCAGCCCTCACTGCCAGGGACATGGTTTATGAGCTTTGTGATAAAAACATCCGTATGACAGCAGATTTTGGCCTCTGTGTTTAATAGATGGTTCCAAAGCAAAGATAAAAATTGATTAATTAAAATTCATTCTGGGGAGGGGAGTGCTTTTTCAGGGTTTTTTCCCCTCTTTCTATAAAATGTGGCACATGAGGACTACGCTTTCACAAACATCTTATAAAGTAAGCCATTTAGTTTTACAGAAAGAGAGCTGAGCATGAGAGAAATTGACTTGACCCATGCTAGCTAGCAAAACTATGTCTTGCATAAGATTTAAACAACCTCAGTTCCAGCAGTCATTACTGAGCTCTCACTAGATCGCTCACGCTATTGCTGTTGTTCTTGTATTCCTTCTAAATTGCAGAGCATGGAGACTAATTCAGTCATTATTGCCTTAATTGTAATGAGAATAAGAAGTATCAGTTCTACAGATATGTTGCTTGATAGCAACTGGGAGAATTGAGGAGCATCTTTTAAAAATGTTAATGGGTAGGTCAAATAGGGTAAGAAAAGAGGGAGCCATAGGAAAGCATTAAGTAGTCCATAAAAGTCCTTGCTAAGGTCAGTTCAGAGTAGGTAAGATTTTAAGTAAAGAGTAAGAGAATGAAAATTAGATAAAGGCAAAGAACAGAAGCATTTTGCTGACAGCAGAATCTTAACGAAAATTGGCACACTAAAAAGCAATTGAGCAAATAGTTTGAAAATCTCTCACATAGGACTACCCTGTCTTGGACTATAAAAGTAGCTGTGTTGTCCAGAGAGGAGTTTGTACAGCAGTGCTGCTTCTTCTGTGATGTGGACGTTACTGCCATGTCCATTGATCTCCTTTGCAAGATTACAATATGTCGTTCTTTGTATTTGTATTATCTCAGAATAATCCTGTGAATTGCTTGTGGATATTTGCTATTTTTAAAAGATTTTCTTTTTTTTTTTTTTAACTTTGGAAGGGATGGATTGCTCAGCTGTTCTTTGCCTCTGAACCTTACTAGCCAATCCACATCATTCTTGTTGGCAAAGTGTGTATGTATTAGAATTCGCTCTAAATGATTTCTCATTTAGTAGAGATTCTCTAACAAGGAAAAATCATGCTTACTATAATTTTACTTATTTATTCAATGTATATCCTGCCTTAGACAAGAACTCAAGAGGGCTCACAAAAATTTGAAAATATAGTACAAAATATTAAAAGCTAAATACTGTGAATACTGAGAGCCAATGTGTAGTGGTTAAGGTGCTGGATTAGGAACACGAGACCCAGGTTCCAGTCCTCCCTTAGGCCTGTAAGCCAGTTGGGTGACTTTGGGTCAGTTGCTCTTTCTCAGTCCTAGACCAGGAAGTCAAAAATCATCTATCTACTACCTTAACCTTCAGAGAAGAAGTCTTCATTTGCAGTGGATTGATTTGGACTGATAATAATTATAATAACTACAACTATGAGTACTGAAATCAATTAATGATTAAACACCAGGTGAAACAGATTTGGCTTTACAGATTTTCTAAAAGAGATTGGGGGACAAATGCAACTTTGAGGAGATTATATTCCATAGCATAGGAGCACTGCTTTGCTTCCTTCTGATAGTTGGGAAATCCTCAGAAGGCCTTTTCTTGCAGATCTTAACAGGAGAGAGACTACCATAAATAGCTAAGCTGAGGCTTTTAGAGCTTTAAGTGTTTGTATATTACATTATTTTTTTCTTTAAAAACGGTACAAAAAAGCAGTTGAATACAAAACTTTTAATTTCATTTAAAATTAGTCAAAAAAAGTTATATACAAAAAGGAAAAAATACAATACAATTTCAAATTCTCTGCTTTCCTTCAATAGCAAAAGCAATAAAATTGTCTTTAGGAAACCATTACAACTTATTTTTTGAGCAACAAATTAAACTATACAGAATTATATTGTCCATTTTTTTCTCTCCAATGATAGCCAGTTCAAAGGCTGAGGGTTGAGAAATTTCATTTGGGCAACCTTTAGAGTCTGGCTCACACATGTCCTTCCAATAGTACATAGAATTATGATAGATTGCGGTAGTTCTTGGCCTTGGTCTCTTAGGTTTCCACCTAAACAGAAAATATGTACTATAGTACTATATATAGTCCCCTTCCTTGACACTGCAAGTTACTGATATGTAGTTTTATAATAGTTGAACTGAGGATCATTCTATGATGATGAATTGAATGGTGGGAAATCCAGGACAAACAGAAGCAAATTGTTCACTCAACACTTTGCTAAATTAAGGAATTTGTTCCCAAGAGATGAGATGAGCCTTGCCATCCTTGAAAGGATATTATGCAAAATCCATAAAAGAAAAGGTTATTAGTGACTATATTTTATCCAGCATGCTTTGTGTTGTGAATACCAGTTGCTTAAAACATGAGCAAGCACATGAAAGCTATTGCCTTCATGTTCTGCTGATGTCCTTCCCAGATGCATCTGTATCCCCATAGTGGGAAGCAAGATGCAGGATCACAGAGACCTCTCATTCAGGTGTGGGGTTCTTAATAAAAGTGACAAGATGCTTCCATAGGATACATTTCCCAACATGCCTTGTCACTCATTTCTAGTACATTTCCCAGACATCACCAAACTCCCTAGTTCCCCATTTCACCCAATGCATTCCTTTCCTTTTCCGAGCCTTATAGCATTCACTTAATTTAGTACAAGCAATTTTGCCAAATTTAGCTTACATTTTCCTATATAGCAAGGTTGCTCTTGATGGGAGAAGTGAAGGATGTACTTATCACCCCCTCACTGCTGACCTCTCAAATTTGATTTGGGTTTTGGAATATATTTAGATATAATCAGTTCTAAGAAACAATGCAGTTATTAATTACAGAGAACTAGTGCTTCTCAGTATACACACAGAGGCTGCCTATTATAGTCTAGCACAATCAATGCTTCTGTGATCAATATTTACCATATTACATACAGACCTTCCATCCTGCTTTGCACATTGTTTCTGCAGTTGGAAAACTGATTTTTAGTTTTAATGAAAAGTATCTCTGTCATGAGTGTGTATCTGTATGTGTCCAGCATACATGTGACAGTATACAGACATACTGTCCACACACACACACACACACACCCTACCCAAATGTCCATCGAATCATAGGGATGTTATAGGTCATCTAGCCCAATTCCTGTTGAGTTTAGGAATCCACTAAACAATTCCTGATAGGAAACCCCCTAGCGCTCCCTTGGAAAACCTCCAACTAGGGGGTGCCTATGAACGTTTCAGGTAGGTTGTTTCACTGCTAAACAGCTTTTGTTGCCAGAGAATTTCTTCTAATACTCAGCCTTAATCTCCTTTTTTTTTCCATTTCAGTTCTACAGTCCATGTGCTGCTTTCAGTTTCAGCAGAGAATAGAACTGCTCTCTCTTGCATATTATAAACTTTTAGATATTTATAGATGATAATCACATCTGTCTTTCTCTTTTCCAAGCTAAACACGTCTAGCCCTTCTAAGAGTTTCCAGACCCCTTATCCTGGTAGCTCTCCTCTGAATTCACTCCAGCTTCTCTATGGCCCTTGTCTAAACAGCAGAGTACTGAGGAACTATTGTATCCTGTTCTCTGGATGCAATGCTTCAGTTAATACAACCCAATTTGTATAGGCCTTCTTAGCTGCTGCATCATGCTAGTACTCCTAGATCATTTTCACATGGAGTGCCATCAGGGCAGGTCTCCTCAAGTCCATACCTATGTATTTCATTTTCCTACTTGATGCAAGACCTTACGCTAGCCACAGTTGAGCATCATCTTGCTGGATTTGTCTCAATTATCAAACCTGTCACTATCATTTTAATTGTGATTTTGTTCTGTAAAGTATTAGTCCCTTGCTTGGCATCATCTGCAAATTGAATAAGCATCCTTTCTGCAATATTCTTTAGGGCATTTGTAAATTGTTGCATAGTATGGAGCCAAGCAGAGAGCCCTGAGAAACTCCCACTTGGTATTTCCCTCTAGAACAATACCAATACTTTTAGGAGGACTAAAGTGTGATTTTTAGTTTGTAATTCTTCAACCAGTTGAAAATCCACCAAAGTATAGTACTGTTCAGTATACATTTATCCATCTCGTCCACAAGAATATAATGAGAGGTCCTGTTCACAGTGTTCCATTAGTTTACCAGAGCAGTCACTCTGCCATAAAAAAAGATAAGTTCAATCTGAAATGACTTGTTGACAATTCCATGCTGGCTCCTAATAATGGTAGCATTATTTTCTAAATGCTTGCAGACACAGTGCTTGACAATCTGTTCTAGTGTCTTGCTCTTAAAGGTTCCGGTCCTCCCTCTGACCCTTTTCTGGTACCAAGTTTGTCTTTCTCCAATCTCCTGGCATCTTACCAGTTCTGTAGGAGTTTGTAAAGATTACAGTCACAGGTTTTATCACTTCTACCAGTTCATTTATCACTTGAAGATGTAATTCAAATGACTCTGAAGTCTTGAATTTCTTCAAGATGGGTTCTTACTATACTTTTCACTCCTCAGCGATGCCCTCCCCTCCCTTTCCTCAGTTATATCAAAAAAGTCTCTTTCCCTCTTCTGATGGAAGACAGATGCAAAGAAAGTGTTACACAGTTCTGTCTTCTTCCTAATTTCCTTTATTATTCCATCACCTTCCCCGTGTAAGAGATCAATAGCCTTCTTGTCTCTTATTATGAACATACTCCAAACTTCCCTTCTTATCATAGTTTGCATTCCTCCTAAGCCCTATCTCATTCTGAGTTTTAGCTTGAATGGAATGGATGAATGATTCCATTCTTCAAGTTTGAGCTATCAGTTTTTCATTGTCCTTTAACAGTCCCATTTCCTTTTCCTAAACATTTCCTTTTGTTTTTCACCTTGTCAGACAGCTCTGTTCATCCATATGGACTTCTTAAAGCTTTTCCAGTTTCTCCTTCTCAGGGAGGTTATTTGTCCCTGTCCTATTTAGTATTGGGTTTTTTCAGGATCTCCTGTACCTCTTTGACTTTTTGGATTTCAAGCTGTGGTATGTGGTATCAGCTTTCCTTTACTTTATAGACCTGTGAAGGTCATAAATGTGAGGACTGGTCACAGAGTTACTTTTTCATCGCCATTGTAACTGTGAACAGTCGCTAAATGAGGCAATTGCTAAACAAGGACTACCTGTAAACATTTGCAACTATGGATGTCACTGCTTATTGGGATACTGCCATTTGTTGGGGATTTCTGAGTGGGTTTTCCTGCCCTATAACTCCTTCACTGTCATGTCCAATCGTGCGCGTCTGTGCCTCTGCCTCCCTCTTCCGCTCCAACCAGCCCTGTGCATGCCCATTCAGGCACTTGCTTGTGTGCTTTCTTTCTCTCTCTCTCAATCACACATACTGTAGGTCTTTTTCAAATAGTTATTTTGAGTGAACCATTCAGATTCTGTCTGATGGTGTCATCCAGTTGCGTGTCTAATAATGGGATAGTCAGGATTAGAAACAGTACATGTTTGTCTTTTTCTTTGACAAAAATATGAAGGCAGCAAGTATTGAGTGTCAAAAGTAAAAGGAGGATGTTTTATTTTCCTTCCGGGATTTGTAAGAAGGAGGGGGGTTATATTTAATTAGGTACCCCATCCCAAAGCCTCAATATACCCTATTTTTAGAATACTTCAGCAGCAATGAGGAAAAGTTTACCATTGTATTTCATTTGTTTTTCCCAGTCTGGGACCCTCCATTAATCCTCCAGGAAGTGCAGCTCATGGCCATGATGTCTGAGAATTACAGTAGTTGAAGTGCAGAAAATGAAGAGGGCACTACATCAGGGAAGACAGTATTACACTTTAACCTATCTTTTGCACACAGAGTTTCAGATGGAATGTCAGAACAAATGCATGGTTTATATAATGCCTATTGCTTTTGTTTAAAAAAAGAAAGAGATCTGTCTTCCGGCTGTGGAGATTATTTTTTAAAAAATCTTGCAAATAATTCCAGTGTTTAGGATAATTTTATATTCCTTGTTCTCATTGGCTTCAGCTATCCCTTTTATTTCTCTATTCATATTGATTGCATCATTATTTGCTAACCAAACCAAATCTGCAAGAATTCAAGCATAGCTTTAAGAATAAAGCATGGCCATTGCTAGAGGAAGGAAATATGCTTATGTATTTTACTGAGTTGCCCAAATTTATTTTGAGCAAAGAAGGCAATTTTTCTAACTTTAAATGTGCAGAAGAATCCTGAGCTGGGATATGGAAGTTGAAGAATTATGCCACTGGGTTGAAGGCATATCACAGCTGTAAAATCTTTTGTGAGCCGTTATGCCTTTAAGGAAGCAAAAATAACCAAGGAGTTTAATTTCATGATCTGTGACATTCTCCTATGTGCGTTTGATACAAGGAGACCCTAGCAATAAAATGATGGTAAGGGTCTGAACCCATTCTATCTTGGCAGTGTTTCAGAAAGATTCTTGTCCTGGAAAGGCCTGTTTTCATGTCACAGATACCAGAAATTAGTTCCTTTGTGAATTCCAGATTCATTCATATCTGAATTAGGACTTTATCTTTTATCCTCTCTGAAATGTGGAGGCTTTTTTTTGGCCCATCTGTGTTTCAACTCTTGGCAGTTATGTTGTTGTGATCACACTTTTGCCTGTCATTACCTCCTTAATTATTGTAAGGGAAAAGAGAGAGAAAAAGGGCACACATAAACCAGAAGAGAAGGATTTTAACTTTCTGGTACAAAGATAACCTGCAGATGGAATCAATGAAACTATAACATGCAAACAGTACCAAACAGGAGACTCTGGATAGTAGCATTCATGTTAATAGAACCTTTTTATTCACAATTCGTTATTACAGTCAATTTAGCATGCTTCTTCCATTCATAACTCTATAGCCAAATGAGTTGCATTTTCATTTATTTGAATTTTTCAGGTTGTTCTTGAGATAAATAAAGATAATTTAGGTTGCTATGTAGTAACGCTGGAACAGTGTCTTATAAAAGAAAATAGAAAGGTTGTTCATAGATTTGATCTGGCAGAACTCTGAAGTAAAAATTATAATGAGTAAATGAGTAAGCATACAAGTTTTCCCCAGTTAGACTATGTATTACAAAATGCCAAATGGTTGAAAAAAAGGAAATTGCAAAAAAGGGGGAAAAAATCCATGAGACATATGAATACAAAGGTCCCTGTGTTCTCAGAGCTGGGGGGGAGCCCTTATGGCAGCATGAATAACATTCTGACCCAATCTGCAGGTCTGTAGGTTCCCTGTCATTTTATTTATTCATTCATTCATTCATTCATTCATTCATTCATTCATTCATGAATGAATGATATTTATATGGCCTCCCATCTCACAAAATGTGATATGCGATACAGATATGACTCTGAAAACATTTTTCCCCCCGCCCCCTGCCCATTTTATTTCTAACAAAGTGTTTTTGAAATTCTGAAAGTTGTGTTATTTTCTTTGGTCCTAACAACTGTCAATTTTAGATTTTTTTTTTCTCATGGAGCAAGACAAGAATGATTGCATGATTGCTTTTTATCTTACTATGTCAAATGTAACATCAGCAGTTCTTAAAATCAGTATGACAAGTTTGTGTTCATATGTCTTAACTAGAAAAATAATAGTGTTAATTATTGCAAAAAGCAATGAAGGAATATGTGTTCTGTCTCTTTGCCCTTCCCAACTTCTTGTGCATGCCCACCCACCCCCCAACTAATTTGGTGCACTGTAAGTACAGCTCCTCTTTTGGGTTTAGAGTTGCTGTTTTATTACATCTATGAAAATTTAAAGCCATAATGTTTTATTGTTCACTTACTTCTGTTAATGAACATACACACACATTAAAAAAAGAGTGACAGTTTGAGGGGGAAGGAAAGGGAGAGAACATGTGTTTGCAAGATCATTGTTTCATTGCTTTCAGAGCTGTTGATAGCCAGCCAAGCCTGCTGAGATCATTTATATGACAGATGTTTTGTGCTATTGCCTCTACTAATACAGCACCACCACTCTGCTCTGCTTATTATGAGCAGTTGTAATAAGATAACTTGTTTAGGACAAGACAAGTTTTAGAGCTTATCAGATATTGTGGATTTTGGAAGCTGAGCACACAGCCCAAAAAGAAACATGCTATGTGATCCTCCTTTCATTTCATCAAGCAAGCAAAGGCCAGTATTTATTTTGATCAGTGAAAATTTGAGACAGTGGTTTTGCATAAAGTCATATGTGATATCTGCTTAGAACAGAACACTGTTCTGCATCTTCATATCCTGATTAAGAACAACTCAGGTTAAAATACAGCTTCTTACTCATGCTTCTTTATTCATTACATTATATGTAGAACCTCCGAAGGAAGCATACTTGGAGATAATTTGAATAGAATGGAGAGGCAGTTGATGAGGAAGAGAGTCTTTCTTTCTTTCTTTCTTTCTTTCTTTCTTTCGTTCTTTCGTTCTTTCGTTCTTTCGTTCTTTCTCTCTCTCTCTCTCCCCCCCCCCTCTTCCTTTCTTTGTTTGTTTCTTTCTTTCCCCCCCACATACACCCCTAATTAAAACAGGGAATTAGGGCCAATTCAGATTCCATTTAGGAGCAATTAGGTCAGTCAGTTTGGCTTGGCTCACTTCAGGCACAATGCCTTTTACCTTGTATTTCAAGCAGAAGCTGCCACTAAAAAATCCAAAGTTGGTTTTCTCCAGTTAATGATTTGAGAGAGAGAATTATGGTCAAACGTCCAGTTGGTTCAAAGCATGCAAGGAAGCCACTGCTCTGAACCCAACATGGCCTCACAGTCCAGTGAGCCCATGTCTTCTCTTCACGCAGCCTCTAATCAAATGAATCTCTATCCATCTTTTGTTTCACTTCTCTCTTGTTGCTGCTACTGAAAGTCAGCTAATTATACATGTATTCTCAGTCTCTTTTTTTCCAGATAGGAGCAATAGAGCATTAGGAGGGCTGCTTTTCCCCAGTCCCAAATGTGATTTTGATCCGGTCCACGTCTGTCATTTTCATGACTGTGCCTGAATAAAGCATTAGTTGTGTTGCTTATTCCTCAAAGTGAGGCCATGGCAAGCCCCAGTCACTACGATTGCATGGATATTGAGGCTTGAGCTTAGCCTTTATTCTGCTGCCTGAAAGCACTTTCATTTGGAGCCCTTGTACTGCTCCAGAGTTGGTTTAGAGTCGTATGTTCCTGTGCTGTTGTATTTGGCAGCTGAGGTGGTTAATCTCTAGCTCAGCAATGATGAACCCAAAATTGCAAAAAGGAGGGGGGAAAAAACCCCAAAACTTTCCATTTCTAGCAGTAAAGTTCTACAGACTTTGTGGGTGGTTTGCTTCCCTGCTGATGGAAAATCTTGCCTTATCCTTCCTCTGAGATCTCTGCTGACATAGCATTTTAGTCACAAAACGAAAGATGGTTTGACAGTTTGACAGTTCCCCCTTCACAGTGACCACTCAAGGTTTTGCGTGTGTGTTTAGATAAATGCAATCCACTTTATAACACAGCTGGAATTGATCTGGACTGTATTGTCTCTTTTCAGTTCCTTGCAACTGTTCTCCCATGCAGCTGGGATGAAATAAGCAGCGTTCCCCTTCTCTTCTGCAGAGGATCAAACCCAGGATGGGTGGTGGTGGTGGTGTATAAGGACATTTTTCTTATTCTGTTATTCCAGGACCATCTCACATCCCCCAACTGTGGTTTAGAAGGATTGGGGAATGGAAATGGCCCTGCACTGAAGTGCCTCAAGAATATGGTACAAACATTGTAGAGAGAGAATAAGTTGTATGTGAGAGAGCATTCTACTCTAAAGTAAACACATGCTTATTTGCATTCACACACATACACTCACACAGAGTGCCTATGGAAGGTTATAATCCTGTGTAATGGGATGCTTTCTGTAGCAACAGTATTGGTTCAAACAACTGTATGGATAGAGATAATCTTCCGCCTTTTGCTTTGTGCTAATGATAAAGTGAATTTGCATGAATGCTTTTCCGTGCAGTGGATTCCTGCTATAACTGACAAATGTGAATTCAAATTATTATGAATGTGTCATGGGGGACTAAAATAACTATTTTTGTTTTGTATTGTGAGTTGGAGCCCTTCTCCCCCAACAACTCCAGCAATTTAACAGTTTCTGACCAAATAGATCAGATACATTAAAACCATGGAATGCTAACCAATATAAAAAGCAGGGAGAATGGCTGAAGGGAAATGATTTACCTAATTACTAACACAGGGAACATATAAAAATCAAGGTATTTTATCATTCAGATGCAAGAGAATGAGATTTGGGGAGATATTCTAGGATAAGACAATAGTAAATGTTACTGAAAACAATCAAACATTTTTTCTGGATAAATGAAGAGGATTTCAGAAGCCAATAATAAATACCAGCAGCTCCATAATTTTTAAAAATATTTTAAATATCAGTCCCAAACTATATTACTTTTCACTTCATCTCTGTTCTGCCTGTCACTTCCTTTTGTGGAGCAGCTTCTCTGGCTCAGACCTGGAAGCCAGAGAGCCGAAGGGAGCAGAACCTCTGAGGTGTATCCCATTTGGGACTGGAGTCAGGCTTTGTCCGAAGCTGATACTCATCCCTAGAACAGTTTAGACTCTGAGAAGCAAGTTGGACATCCAGAAGAAGTTATTGTCTTGGACATATCCTTAATTTGGGTTCTGAATCTCACTTCTTAAGGTAAATCTGGAGAAGGGGCTCATTGAAAATTCCCTAGAAATACAACTGGTGTGTCAATCTGAAATCCTGATTTCTTTTAGATACTTGAATTGTCCTCAAATTTTCAAACTATTGCCAGTTGGGCTTTGTGTTTCCATGTGATTTTCATGGCCATCGAGCAAATCTCTGTATACTCAGTTGCAAGCAATCAGTTGGCAGTGATAACCTTTGGTAATGGCTGGTGAAAAATCTTGACTGAAAATAATGTTCCCATGTCTGCACACTCATTTTTAAGAAATACCAGTACAAATGTGTAATACATGTTCTATATGCTATTCAGGAGATACGCAGTACTTGTCCTGTGATTTTAGTATTGTTATCTTCACTAATGATATCTTCACTCTGTCCATGCCCATGATTTGTATATCTTGCTTTTAATATATTTCAATTTAATAATTATGGTTTTACATTTTTATAATGATTGTATTTTAATTGTTGTTTTTATTTGATTGTTGTACACTGCCCAGAGCAACTTCTTGCAAGATTGGTGGCTATACAAATTTGATCAATCAGTAAATATTCACAAGACGTCTGTTGTTAATGAAACATGTGGACCTAAATCTATTTAATTTTCATTTATTATTCATATTTTGCCATCAATATAAAACCCTTTTCAGAATAATGAAATGAAAAGCCTTTGCTCTGAATGACTTACTTTACAAGAAGAAGGTGGACATTTGCTTTGAAGGTGTTCAGTTTAGTTTTACCTTGTTTGCCTGGAAAAATATGGAGATTGGCATAAAATGATATAGGTTCTTTCCTGCCTCTCTTCAGATGTTTCCTGAGTCTAAGTATGGGAACTGAGGCACCAAGTAGACTATAACTGTAGCTAAATAGAAATATTTCTCTGCTTGAGCCTCTGTAGATCAGATGTCCTGGTCATATTTAGTAATTTATTTTCTGCTTCATGGCTAGAGAGACCATATGACCCAATTCCATTGCTAAATCTCAGGGACAGACGGTAACATTTACAGCCATATGTAGAAAGTGCAAAAGATCAAGATTTCCTGTAGGGCTGTTTGCTATGCTCAGATTTAGCCAGGAGGAATCTGGCAATTAGTTTCAGGTCAAATCAAGCATTTTGGCAATTCCTGTTTAGGGATGGAGAGAGGATGCTTGTTTGATAAAATTTAAAAATGTGATGCTGTGTGAGTATGCAAGATGAAAGAAGGGATTTAAAAAAAATCCTATTCTTTCCTGAAAATTGTACACTACAAAATTGTAATTGTTAAAAGAACGGTTGTCATCTGTTATAATGTAGTTAATTTAAAGAGACAAGAAGTTATTCTATATGTTCCTGGCTTTAGATTTACAGTGACATATATGCTGATGTTGACCAGATTTCATTAATGAATTCTGTATTTTTTGTGGTCCTATCAAGATGGTATGGGGACAGTCCAGTTGCACTGTAAGGAACCTGCAAATGTCAATGAATACACTGGTCTATGGCTGAACCCAGACTTGTTCCTTTAATTGATCTCTGTAGAAAACCAAATACAGGTAGTCCTCAGTTAACAACTGTCCTGTTTAGCAGCTTTTCAAACTGATGATGGCACTGAAAAAGTAGGTTTATGACCGGTCCTCAAACTTATGATGGTCAAAGCCTCCTCACAGTCACGAGTTCATGATTTGGGTGCTTGGCAACCGGTGCACTTTTATGATGGTCACAGTGCCCCGCGGTCATATGATTGCAATTTGCGACCTTCACAGCTGGCTTCCGACAAACAAAGTCAGTGGGGAAGCTGGGAGTGAGTCGCAAGTTGCAGTCACATGATGTCACACTTAATGACCACGAGGAATTCAATTAACGACTGCAACAGAAGTGACATCATAAGTCAAGGGTGGTCATGTGATATTTCACTTAATGACTACGTCACTTAGTGATAGAGTTGCCAGTCCCAGTTGTGGTCATTAAGGGAGAACTACCTGTACAGCCTTCACAGTCTGCTTATCTGCATCAGAATCTTCCTTCTTCTATTGAATTCTGCCACTTAGGTCCCATAGGTCCAGATTGGTATGACAGTACTTCTGTTTGTTTCAGTAGATTTGATGTGACAGCAGGCAAGAGAACTGTGAGCCTATCATTCTCTTTCCATATTATGTTTAGGGCTGGAATTTCCAGTCAACTTCAGATTTGGAACAATAGGAGAAGAAGTTGGTTTGGACTTCTTAAATTTAACCATTATTAAATTACTGTCCAAACTGATGTCCATGCACTTTACTACCAATTCTGACTTGCCTCTTTTTGTTTTTCATTTTTATTTTGTCTGCATAGATATGCAAGTGCATTGGAAACCAGCACAGAAAGGAATTCTGATGGTTTTCAGCGTTCATATTGAAATTATATTTTTACTGACACTTTCATTAATGTTTACATTTTGTGCATGAACAAATGCACATGCTCAGTGATCTGAACAATAAATAAATAGACAAAAGAGAGATCTACTCCAGTACTATTTGCAAACAAGATCAGTTGATTCATGGTCTCAAAATTTGAGGAAAATTTGTAACAAACCTTACAGGTAAAATTATAGATTACATGTATTCCATGTCCACAGTCTTTGAGAATATCTGTTCAAAAAATGGAATTTCTAGAATAGGCAGCTTTTTAATGAATCAACAGTATTAAGGGACATAAAGTATTGCCTGTCCACAGTGTGAGCTTCTT
The DNA here is from genome assembly GCA_030867105.1 of Liasis olivaceus. Taxonomy (NCBI): domain Eukaryota; kingdom Metazoa; phylum Chordata; class Lepidosauria; order Squamata; family Pythonidae; genus Liasis; species Liasis olivaceus. The sequence goes on along the minus strand of CM061348.1, from coordinate 43,158,518 downwards.
AAGTGGTAAAGTCTTTGAAGAAAATAGTTTCACTGTATACTGGAAAGACATAGCTACAAAGGACTTCAAGATTCATATTCTTGTTTTATACACTAAATTATGAGGGTTGGAAAGAAACTTCTGCAAAGAGAAGATGGTCCTCCCACATAATTAGAAATAAATATTTGTAGTCACTTTAGAGTTAAAAACTGAAGATTGGACATTGCATTTATCCACTAAACCCCATTATTCTGTCTTTTCGTGTCCAATGTTGCATCAGGCCTGATCCTATACCTGACTTTCCTTATCTCACTCTATTGTTAAAGTACTCTGATATGACTGCAATCTTATTTTCTCTTCCTCAGGTCCAGGCCAATGTGGAGAAGTCTTTGACACTCTTCGGGCAGCTCTTGAACAAAAAACACTTCCTGTTAACCTTTATTCGAACCTTGGAGGCACAACGCAGCTTCTCCATGCGCGATCGGGGTAATGTGGCCTCTTTAATCATGACAGCTCTACAGGGTGAGATGGAATATGCCACCGGAGTGCTCAAACAGCTTCTCTCAGATCTGATTGAAAAGAACTTGGAGAGCAAGAACCATCCCAAATTACTCTTGAGGAGGTGAGCATTTGTTTAGGAACCTCTTAGGAAAAAAAATTGTGTGGGTTTTTGCTGAAGTCAGGGTGTTGCCATTTATTTGTTTGTTTGTTTGCAATTATGTTGATCATGGATTTAGCACTGAGATGATAGGACCTTCACTTCATAAGTAGTTATTTTCATAATTGAGCATTTCTTGAAAACAGAGTGATTGCTCTTAGATGGAAAATTCACCAAACTGAGCAAGTAGGAGAGACTTTTTGGCCTTTAGTATTTCAATTATGAGTTTGAACATTTATGAGTGTGGTAAGAACTTAGAAGCTAAAGTTTAAAATATTTTTATACACAATGTATCTTTGTAAATCAGATATCAAAAAAAGGGTGACAAACAGATTGGATTTCAGTAGACAGAGATATCAGATTTCTGTTAAATGTGAGAACAGATACTTGAGTGTGTCAGCATCTCTTTTAAATGAGAATTTAATGTAGAAGTTCTCATTATACACCAGTTTCAACAGCATCCTCTCAGTGTTAGCATTCTTTGCAGAATAATTCTATGCTTTATTAAACAAACAATATGTTTCTATGTGGGGGAGGGGTGTAACCATGATGACAATGTGATATAAAAATTAAAAGAAAAAAAAACTATTAAAAGACTTGGGAGATGACCATAAGAATGATTATACAGCACTGAAAGGATAAATGCATTCTTGATTTGTAGTAGTAGCTTACTGCTGTGTCTTGTTTGTTAGCATTTGAGAGGTTGTTTTTCTTTTCACTCAACAGAAGGCAAACAAAAAGACTTTAAAGCAATCTGCAATTCACCCTTCCTTCCTTCCTTCCTTCCTTCCTTCCTTCCTTCCTTCCTTCCTTCCTTCCTTCCTTCCTTCCTTCCTTCCTTCCTTCCTTCCTTCCTTCCTTCCTAAATTTTTTTTGACATTCTTGCAGGTTACCGATACTCTGTCCTATAGACACTGTATTTTTACAGATTCCCCTAAATCCAGGGTTGATTAGTTGTTAATTGCAAATGATGTCTGTTGCAAACTTATTGTCCTTCAATAGTCTTGTTTCTGATGTTTAGACTGGTTGGTAGGGAGCAGGCCATTGTTCTCCCACAGGTCCAAAAGGGACCTATCCTCTTTCTGCATGCAGTGCATCAGGCCTCTCTTTGCCATGTCGTTCTCTCCCAAGTGTTTCTCCAAGACTGCTTTTTTAGCCTCTAACAAGTGATTGTTTCAGAATAAAATAAGCAGATTTTCCCGAGCATTGTCTTAACACAGGCAAGATAAGAGTACCTGTCAAGAATGTATTCCAGTTCCTCTATGTGTCTGTTCTGCTCCATCAAGTTTTTAAGTGTTAGGTAAATACGTTTACTGCATTATAGCCCAAAGCACATTGAAAAATACACTAACTGCAGAACAAAAAATTATTAAATGTGCACTATAATATCCATTGTCTAAGTTCCTTTTCTTTGGCTTTTAGCAATCTAGTTTTGCAAGGGTTAACTTCCTTATCAGCATAGGCTTTAGGCTAGTTCACAGGTCAAATAGTAGTTCTATTTGTTGTACATATCCTGATGTTTGCAAAGAACATTGCCATGCAAGAAGGTAAATTCATGTCCATGCAGTGGACATGTCAAATAGTGGCATTGCCAGATGTGTCTTGTCAAGCATGCACCCAGTTCATATGACTGAGTGTTTGAAGTCATATGTCAGCCACTTCAAATAGTGATTTAATTGTGGCAATCTGAACTGCCACATATAATATCTCTATTAACTGGGTGTGGCAGGGGGTGCACAGTCTGAGATCATTGAATACACATTTTTGCACCTTTTTTAAAAGAAGGGAAATAGAGGAAGTATACCAAAATTGAGGAAGGGTATATGATTATTTTTGGCAAACATTAGGAGGATTTCTTTTGGAACTTGGCACTATTTCTCATATTACATTGGGATAGATCCTTGTTTGCTACACATTTATTCAAAGGGGAAACCACAGTGAATTCTGGCTTCTTGATATGATCTCATATATTATCCTTTCTTTAGTCTTTAAACAGTATATACCCAGCAAATGTAATGAAATATAATGTGTAAAGGAAGCCTGCATTCTGAACTTAGATGGTGTCATAGATACAGTAAAACTAGCACTGTCAACTTCACTGTCAACTTATCCCTAAATATGTTGGGGCCTGAACATTTTACATCTGGTATGTACCAGCCAGGTTTTAAAGATCTTTGGACAGGGACTTGTGATATCACAGCTGATCAATACCAGATAAGCATTAGTCATCTGAGCCCCAGCCACTGTAGCATCTTTGCTATGGAACATGCTACACTTGGAGATGCAACCTGTTTGCTGCAGTTTTATGAGTTGGTCCAGACACACCTCTTCATTCAGATCTCTGATCTGTGCTAACAGTTTTTTCTTAGGCTTTATTTTATGAACTTGGTTTTAATTTTTAATTTTAATTTTATTTTGTAAGGTGCTGTTATTTTTACAACAATGTAATATGTGTATTCTGTCAATACCAGTACATTCTAGAACTAGAAAAAAGAGATTCAAGATCAGAAGACAGCAGAGAAAAGGACAGTTTTGAAGAAGAGGCTTAATACTACCTGCCTTAGTGACAAATTGCTTTAAGCCTAGGCTTAAGTTTCTTGTTTTATTCTTAACCAGTTTTTCCGAAGTTTATTTCCCCAGTCTTGATCTTATAGTCTTTCCCCGTATCACTTCCTGCACAGGAAGAGAAAGTTTTATTCTAAGCTTTCTTCCTCTGTGCTTTTCTCAGACCAAAGTATGCCTTTACACCAAGCCTAACAGCCTTAACATATGTTTTGTATAAATCTGTATTATAAAATGTAGTCTTAGGTAACATATAAACATATAGTCATTAAGCCTTGACTATAGAAAGCCACCTCAGAACAGTGGCAGAAACCTTAATATTGTTAGTTTCACTCAGGGCCAAGTTTATCCCAACAATTGGATTTATAAAACTATCTGGGCTATTTTAGGCTTCTCCCCCCCCCCTTTTTTTTTTAAGGGACACACATTTTTTCCATGCTAGCTTTTCTATCATGCTGAATGCAAGCTGTCATTCTTTATCTTATAACCAGGCTGCATACCAGAAGGGAAGGGTGGGGGATTTATTTATTTAGAATATCTACTAGTTAGGAAGTAGAAATTAGGTCATTTGTGTTTAAATTTGAATCCAACAAATTCCACTCCTACCCTTGTCACAACTTATCAGGCCTATTTTTGTGAGGAAAGCAAAAGAGGAATATAATGGGCAGAAAACCAAAATGTGGAGACATCATCTTCATTTAATCAAGGCAGAAGGTGGGAGTGGGCAGGAAATAACATTTGCCACGTTCCTGTTTTGTTCAAAACAATCTGCAGCAGCTAACTGCTCCTTTCTGCCTGATACTCCTTTGTGTTAGGTAGACTGCTCAAAATCCATGCAGCTTCTAGACCTAGAAAATTGGAATTTTGATTGTTTTGATTTTGGCATTTTCAGTAACACTACCTCCCTGTTTCCTTATGGCAATGAAAAAGCTGCTACCTTCTTGAGGTCATTAGCGTTGCTTGTGCTTTTGTGATAATTTGAATATGAAATAGCTGATCTGATGATTAATAGATGGAGCAGTAAAAAAAAAAAGCATAAAGAATTTCAATCAGAACCACCTGCATTTTTTCATGCTGAATAAATGTGCATAGTTTAAATGTTTGATAAATATGTTAATCTTAATGTTTACAACAGAGACATCTTCATGTCTCTGTAGTAAACACTTGAGCTTCTTAACCCACTTGATGCCACATGAGCTTCTTAACCCGCTTGTCCTTTTGCAAAGGCAAAGTGGTGGATGTCTGACTTTGTTTTTTTCCAGTGGTAAAGGGCAAGAAGCAGAAGGGAGAAAGTGTCCCTACCTGGGTTTTGCAAGTAGATTTAAGTCCTTTGATTGTTTCTAAGAAACACAGGTGGAGGATATCCACCCATCCTTCATTACTGTTTCATACTTCTACTTTGCCCTCAGTGATTAGTGTTGTATTCTGGGTGGAAGGTTCCTCTTAGTGACCACTGGGTAGACCATCAAATGATACATGATGTAAGGAGTTGCTGTCTTGTTATAGCATTAACGTTAGTAGTCCGAGAAATCCAGCTAAGATAATTCACTGAGGTACAAAAAAGTTTAAATTTGTTCAGGATTTGTCTGTATTCTGCAGCTACTACCTTTTACTACAATTGTTAACTGGGTGTAGGCTGGGCAGAATTTATAGAAAACTTGTAAATTTGACTTCCTTCATCTCTGCTTTCTATTTCTAAGGAATTGATAGAATAAGACACACAAGTTTTGTTCTGAATTAGAACTTTCTGTGGATCCTCTCAGCTACCCTATATTACATTGAAGATTTGATGCTGGGAGATTGGGTTTATTTTATTCCCAATAGTATATAGCTTGTAGAGGACCATCTTTTACTGGAATAAATTCAATGGGGACAAACTGAAATTGGTTGTTAATAAGTTTATCTTTCCATTTTACATAAAAACTTCAGTATTCCTTTTTGTTTTAAGTTTCTTGCCTTTCAGAATTTGACTCTTAAAGTCTTTAAGATAACTAAAAGGTTTAAGATCTCAAGGGAGATAAGAGAATTCTGAATTTTCCTATCATTGTATTTATTTTCTACTTTTCTTACAGGACTGAGTCAGTGGCTGAGAAGATGCTGACCAACTGGTTCACATTCCTTCTGTACAAGTTCCTAAAGGTAAGAGTGCTATATTGTGTGAACCATATTAAGAGTGTCGGGGAAAAGGACTGGAGTGCTGATTTTTCAGAATCTTTTTTCTGTTGGAGATTGACAGTATATTTGGCTAAAACACTACTCTGTGAATCAAGAAGCTTCGGATTTGGGAGGGCTGGTACTACACTAAGTCCAACTGAGGTTTCATTTTTTGTAAAATAAGAATAACAATGTTGAGCTGTTTTCCATCTCTTGTTAAAATCTTTTGTTATAAATGCTACAAATGTTCAGAATGTTATTTTAAAATCCTTTTCACTAGGAATAATGGGAGAATTTACAATATGAAGGATCTGCTTTGATACAAATTCTCCATTTTGCTGCTGTCCTTAGTCCTTTTTTAATCTTCATAATAAATTGGTTGTTGCAGAGGTATAGATTGTTTAGAATCCATCTGAGGCACTGATTGAAGTATCAGGTTAAATAAAAAGCAGTGGCGCGGGCAGTTATGTGTGCCTCTAGAAGAGCTCACGTTACACCTTTGCTCCATGAGCTGTATTGGTTGCCAGTCTGTTTCCGGGTCCAATTCAAGGTGCTGGTTTGGACCTTTAAGCCCTTCATGGCATGGGACCAGGTTATCTGAGGGACTGCTTCTTCCTGATTATATCTACCCATCCCATCAGATCCGGCAGAAGAGGCATGCTGCAGGTACATTGGCAGGCCCCTTCTCTGCCATGGTGCTCGCCTTATGGAACATCCTCCCCCACCCCCCGAAGGGAGGTTAGCTCCATCCCTGTTGATTTTCCAGAAGTCCCTCAAGACCTGGTTATGTCATCAAGCCTGGGGATCCCAGGGGACTGGTGAGATCTTGAGGTAGCTCTGTTATTGCTGTTAACATCTAGTCTCTCTTATGCCTTGTGATTTTTTTTTTTAAAATTAATGACTGTTTTTATATGTTTACTGTTTTATAACTTTGTTGTATGCTGCCCAGAGTCACTTTTTCGTGAGCTGGACAGCCACTTAAATTAAATTAAATTAATAAAATCCATTTGGAGAAGAGAGCAACTGAAAAGTTATTTGGGTAAAATAGACTATGAATTCAAGAAAAAGGAACATCCCCTCCCAAGAAACTGTGGAACCAGAATTGTTGCAGCATGGAATAATTTACAGGATTCCTGTGATAGTGTTGGGTTCAGCTCATGGGATGTGTTTTTTTCTTTGATAATCACTTACTCAGCACCTGATTATTGTGTGATATAATGTCTTCCATTTGTTCAGTTTTCCCCAGCAAAATCAGTAGGCCTGAATAGGATTCAGGTTCTTTCAGCAGAGGGAATACTTTCAATATTGCCTGACCTGAAGCCTTGAACTGCTGTATCACTGATGAACTTAAAACTATAGTTTTCTAGCACACACGTGTGTTGAAGGAATTTTGTTGCACATGCCAGAATGATTCCTGGATTAATGGCAGCTACAGATCTATGCTTGTTTATACGTAAAAAAAGGATGCCTTAGTAGGATCTTGCCAGGCTTTTACTCAGCGAGTTGCTATGGCACAGAGCAGAGCTGCTTTTTTGAATACCATCCCTTGTTAAGATAAAGAAAGCTTGGATGCTTTCTAAAACAAGTAGAAAGCTATGCAAATAGCAAGCAATCACAGCTGAGAAGTGCTTAATATTATTGGTTACAGGCACTTCACTCCTTGCTTCCATCTAGGGATATCCTGTATCTATGAAAGTATATCGCTACTCTAGAATGTATAACACTTTGCAAAGGAATAAGAAGAACAGACTTTTGCTTCTCTTTAAATATTTCTTAAGCCCATTGCTGAAGCCAACATATTCTTTTCTAATTTTTTTTTTTTAATTATCCCAACATAACTACACAATTTATTTTATTCTGGCTGTACTTTTGCATAGTATTTGGTAGGAGCCAAGTAAGAAACTATCTTGTCTGATCCATGGTGGTAAAGTCATGGAACATAAGTGTTTGCAGGAAGAATGAATGGCAACTTAGTGAAAGAAAGGAATTTGTTTATATTACACTGCTAGTACAACTACAGCAAATTATCAGTTATATGTTCTATCTGAAGCTGATGATAAGTTTTACTTCTCCTGTATGGGAGATATTGTTTAGCTGGTAGATTTCTCACAAGTGTGCTGTTATCATACTTTGTATATGAAATGTAGAAACCATAAATACAGTCATGACTTACAATTTATTCCATGCTGTGCTTCAGCATAGGATTCAAGTGAGGGAAAATGAAATACAGTGTGGTCTGGAAATATGCCTTAAACTGTGTGTGGGATGCTCCAAGAGCTGGTCTGGTATTTTGTTTTTTTAAAGAAAAATGGTACAGCCCCACATTTTTAAAAACTATCTCAATCTGCTGAACTCCTGAAATAGATAAACTGTATTTCCAAGTTGTGAATTTCCCTCTGATTTCCCCTGATTGCAATTGTCAAGTTCCAAATCCCAGCTCACCATCATAGGGCTATCAGTCATGCTGCTACTGCTGCTTGGTTTTATTTTCCTGGTAGCCACAGTAAACTAGACAGTTTAAAAAAAAAGAAACAAAAATTAGATTGGTCAAAAACGGGCCAGTTCTCCTAATACATCACCCTTTGTCTTCTTTACACCCTATATAGCTCAGGATTTTTAGTAGAAAAGAGTAATGTTTGCAAACAGCAGTTCCCATAAACAAATGTCTAGGAAGTCTGGAGAAAAGATCTCTGCAATAACACTGGGGGTACTTATGGAGACATAATAAAAGTCTGTGTTACAGGCCTTGCGGTATAAAAAAGAGGGAAAGAAAGAATGATCTCCTAAGACTTGGGAACATATGCCTCATCTAAAATGTGACCAAATGTTAGGCACTTTCTTTTCTCCCTCCCTCCCTCCCTCCCTCTTTTTACCTCTGAGAGGTTTTAATGGGTGAATATTGCAAATATTTGTCAAATAAGAAGGTATAGTTAAGATGTTTAGAACAGGCTTTGAAGCAGCAGAATGTCAGCAGGTTTTGTTTTTTAATCCCTTAGCTCAAACTTGTGCAAGCAAATCAAGCAAGCAAAAATATCTATATTTTCATGTACACAGCAGATTTTCGTGAAAGTGCGTCATTGGGGGATGCTGCACCCTCTGCTTTTCAGGAGGGTGTTTCTATTGGGTCCATGTCTTTGAGCCACCAATTACCGATGATCAGAACAGCAGTGCCAAGGAAGGCTTTTAATACAGGATGCCCCAGGGCAACCTTGTATTTTTACCCTTGCTGGCTATTCTGTCATCAGATTGGGAAGAATTATTCCCAAAGGTATAACTGTGTAGGACACATGGGATTATTTAGTCCCTTGTGACCACTATACAGTAATGCGTCAAGGCACATGAAAGAGGGAAAAGCTAGACTGCCAAAATAATATATTGATTCAGCCCCCCGAGGGATGCGATCAGCATTCTCTCCCTCCTCTCCCATTTAGCTGTGTGCTGCAGAAAAGGTGGGGATAAGCCGGCATTGTGAAATCAGCAAGCTCTGGGACTGGTGGTTTTGTTGAGGCCTCAAGTGCCGTTTATCAGCCTCCTAATGAGCCATCCTAGGGAATAGGAGAGTGAAACAGATAAAGAGGAGCATTGAAAAATGCACAATATTAGGTGCCTGATGAGCTAAATCTCATCAATAAGACACTGTGTGAGTGTTAGCTAGTGTGGCTCATATTGCCTCAGGCCTCCACATATGCACAGGCACTCGTGTGCCAGGCTTATACTTCCCGCTGCTTTCTGAGGTTTCAGTTAATTCTTTCTTTCTCCAACCTGGTGCTCTCCACTTGTATTGGGCTACACCTCACAGAGGTCCCAGCCATTGTAGCTATTGATTGTGCTACTGCACATTTCTGAAGGGCACTAGGTGGGCAGGTGGCTGTTCCAGAAAAAATACACTTACCGGATTTGGGGCAGTAAGCATCAGCACTCCATTGTGTAGACATCATTGTAAGCACAACAGCAAGTTGTCAATAGGATTTTTCACCATTGTTTTACTTTCTCTCTGGTTCCTTCTCTAGATGAACTGATCTCAGAACCAGGAGCTCATTTTATAAAATCTCATCCTATATTAGCTGTAGGATCACTCCTAATATTTGACATAACAGGATTTTTAGGTTTATGTCCTTAAAAGACTGAACACCAATTTTTGGTGACCCCAGGGGAAAGTGCTGTATGCCTGAACACAGTGGTCTCTGTGATTTGCCTTGGGTGTATCTCCTTCTTCAATTTTAAAGTGTTACTTCTAATATTGCTGATCAGCACTTAATCCCTGCTGCTCAGAAAAGGAAGAAAGGTTTGGGGCTGTTATGTTAAGTTAACATAGCTGCTTGCCTAAAGATGTCAGGGCATATTTCCCTGTTTTTGCAACATGATGGTGGTGAATGTGTGTGTGAGGAAGAAAGAGGGATTTGGAACTCTAAGCAGCCTGAAGCAGAATTTAGAGTTTAAATGGAGAGAAACTCAGTGAATTGCCCTTCAGTGGGCAACCTTTGGCTTGGTTTTTATTCCCATCATGCCAGCCTATTATACTTTGCTAGAAGAATGGGCTAATCTATTATTTAAATTTGTTTGTGAAATATACCTAGTTTTTCAAACAGGACTTTCCCAAGGCCGCCTGTGGTTAGCTATCCCCAAAATGATTATTAAACCCAGTATCTAAAATGACCAAATTGATACCCTGGAAACTATAGCAGGCACTGAAGCCACAGACAGTTGTGCATAGTTGAACTTAAGACACTAATCTTTGCAACCGAAAGCCAGGACCAGTTTTACCATTCATGCGCACAACATAAAGGCCTCCAGGGAAGCCTGATATGGACAGGTTCAGCGAGGTATGCAACACACTCCGGTAACTATCCACGATAGTTACCAGAGTCCATATATATTTCATAATATAGTTCGTATATATTTCATTAGACAAAACAACTCTGTTTTTTGATGTTGGAAAACTGAGCAGAATAGCCAAATGCCAAAATGGATTATCTGGAGTCAGTATGTGGTAGCTATCCTTGAATAACAAAGAGGTGGCTAATACATTATTTGGCATAAGACTGAATTACTGAGCTCAAGCTGGCTTTCCTAGGGTGGATGCAATGGCCGATTTTTACATGGCTTAATCCCTGTTAGTTTGAAACTCCAATCTGCTCTTTAGTAAACCCATGCCAAGACCTCCCACTTCCCACTGCAAACAAATACTGAATCCACTAATTCTTACAGAAGGTTCTTTCACTCTTGCATGATGTAGGTACCTGTCCAAGTACAGCTGAGAGTCAGAAAGCACAAGATCAGTTAGCAAACATAAAGTGATTAACAAGTTAATCCAGAGCTTTAAGAACTGCAGAACTTTCCTTTTTATTGTCCCTTATATGATGCATTATATCTCTCAAACCTCTCTAGAATAAGAATAGTAAATGGGTTAGTCCTCAGAGGTGCTTTTGAACAAGCAGTCCACTGCTCTTATGAGGACTTTAAACAGCCCTGATGGAAAGTCTGGCACAGCGGCCCCAAAGCAATGCGTGGCTTGTCAGCTGACTGCAAGTGGTAGGAAACGATATGCCAAGAGAACACAATAGACAAACGAGATGTGACCAAGGAGCCATCTTCAATTTATTCTCTACCTATGTTGCTTTTTGTGGCTGAATGGTTTGCAAAGACCTTTTATGAGCAGTCAAAAACTGCCTGGGAAGAAACTTATATTTTTGGCTTCACCTGAAAGGAGAGAGAAGGGCTAAAATGGGAGTATCTTTCTAGGCTGGAGCATAATTGCCACGTGTGCCTGTTAATGTACGGTCATCATGTGGCTTGTGCATTATGAGGAGACAAGACAGTTATTAATAAACAGCGCAGCACCCACATTTTTTTTCCCAAGCAGACTTAATGAAGCCAAGTTTGCAAATGAAACATAATTTCAAAGACAGGCGTGTTGTCGGAAGGTCTAGGGATGATGTATGCCTGTTCCTGCTCGTTAGCAGCTGTCTCTTTAATTACTGCAGATGCTAACGAGATGCTAACAGCATATGGTGACAGAGAGAGCAGGCTCACTTTGCACCAAAGTAGAATTTGTTGTGCTGGTGGCCAACAGAAAAAGAGGAGACTCCACAGGGGTAATCTGGAATGTTGTTCCTGGGTTCCTAACTTCCCATAATTTGGGCATAAGGAGCTGTTCAAAGTACTGAATATTTTGGGGATTAACTACATAGCTGTATTATAGGTCAGATCCATAATAATCTATAATTGTTGAAGTCCATGTCTCTTTTCCCAGATGACAATTCTTGGAGTGGTACCCCTCCCTGTTGGAATAATTTCCCTGACTCTCAACCTATTAGTTTTCCTCTCTTCATCCCTACATCTATCTCTCATAAACAATCCAGTCTCTTATCAAATACCTCTTATTGCATAATATGGCACTCTTTGGGGCTGGAGTTATACCACACCCTTCAACATTTCTAATTTTTTCTTTCATCTAAGCACTGTGACATAGCACATCTCCCTTAACTGAAATTTGAGTACTTTTTTCCTTACACTTCTGAAAAGCAGGACATAGATAAGGTTACATGTTTCACAGTGGAGTAGAATTGTGTTGCTTTTATCAGTACAGGGAAGCTGACTAGTTGATTATGTATTTGCTTTTTTTAATAATAAGAACAGTAGAGGACACTAGAGAAATGAACTAGGAAATGTAGAGGAAACAACAGGAAGCATTTATTCCAAACCATCTGATATGAGTGTCTTGTTGACCTTATTACTGTCAAATATAGAATCTAGCAGCATGACTAAAAACATTTTTAAGGAATAAAAGAAATTTATAGAAGTTAATTGAAATACAGATTAATATAGGATAGTGGATGGAGAAATTCACAGTTGAGTTGAGAAATTCAGAGAAGATATTGGAGCTGCAAGTTTCTCTCTGAGCTTCTAGCAATAAAATATTTAAAAGACAAACTGGAAGTAAATCTGCATACCTTAATTATTTTGCCTAGAGATTGCAACCGTAGTGTGAAAAATAGAGAATGATCTGATTTTAGTGGCGTCTGATCTTTTCTGAAGGAGCAAGTTCTGGCTCCTGAGAGATGCATCTTACCGGCAGAGGTGCCCACTGCCCGAGCATCGATTGGGCTGTTGTCCTAACACAGGTCTTATTTCCTGTGCATGCCTTGTGGGGTCTGTATTTCTGAGAATATGTGTAGTATACTATCTACATTAGTACAAATAATTTAAGGGCTGTTCAATCATTTTTATCATCTTTTTACCTTTTTTTTTTTAAAAAAAAGCCCAAAGCCACTTGAAGAGGCTTGGAAGTAAGGTTCTTAATGTGCTTTCAAAACCAGGCCAGGTTAGGGCAGCCATCTTTAAAGCCCTGGAAATAATAGACTCCCCAGTTTGAAAGCCCCTGCCAAAAACCACTGTTTCCTAGATTCTCCAGGGATTTTAGCCATAAAGAACCCACAGAAAATACAGCCTTCAAATAATTGTGTATTGCTCTTAACTTCAAATCTCTCTTTGAATCAAAATTTCTGAAAGAGCCTTCATTTGAACTTAAAATATTGGATCCCTAGCTTGGCTTGCCATTATTAGTTATAATCCTTGTAGCTCAATGACCTTCAGTGAAATTCTTCAAACTATTACATACAAGCTTTTCACTGCCTTGTTTGTAAAGTATATCTTGTAACTGATACACACCCGTGCGCACACACATGCATATACATACATACAGTTCAGTCAGGAATTGCACATTGCAAAAAATGATTTTTTTAATTTTTAAAAGTTTAAATAAACAGCTTTTATTTTAGATGAGAGATTAACAAGAGAGATCATACCAAAGCAAATAGAGCTACTTCTAGAGACAGTACTTAATTTAATAATTAACAAAATTCTTACTTTGCTCATACTTGGTCATTTCTGTGTATATACTTTTTATCCTGTAGCAAGCATCTTGTAAAATAAGTATTTAACTGAATCATGAAATAATGGCTAATAAAATCAGCCTTTGATGCAGATTCTTCTGAAAGGCAAGAATAGCAATTCCTGCATTTCTCTCATATATACAGGGTTCTTTGGAAATGAACCATAGATGTTGTACTGAATGCCCTTCTTTCTCTTCTTCCTTTTCTTCAGGAATGTGCAGGCGAGCCTCTATTCATGCTGTATTGTGCCATCAAACAGCAGATGGAGAAAGGACCTATAGATGCCATCACTGGAGAAGCCCGCTACTCCCTGAGTGAAGACAAGCTCATCCGGCAACAAATTGACTACAAAATGTTGGTTAGTATGAGTGGGAGTTCAACTAGGATTGATTCTTAGCCCTCTGTCTTAGCCCTTTCGACAGCCCTCTGCAGGGGTGGGGGGGTAACAAAACTATTTAACAAAGTAGCTGTTCCCTACATCGGGACCAATAGGAAAAAATGAGGCACTATAACAGGAGAGGTAAGAATATTCTCTAATCTTTTGATAGAGTAGTCCAGTGTTTCTTAAACTTTTTTCTCTCAGGACCCCTTCCCACTTTTAAAAATTATGGAGGACCACAAGAGAGCTTTTGTTTGAATGGGTTATATTTGTCATATTTAAAATTATGACTACTGCTACCACTTCTCACAATTGTTTGATGGGATTTTAATATTGTATTATTTTTCAACATAGTCTAGCAAATAATTTTGATTTTGTGGATCCCTCAGAGGGACTTGGGGTACCCGCAGGGGTCCTAGGACCACACTTCAAGAACACTGGATTAGTCCATAGCAGTGAAGTTATGGTCTGAATTCTTGGAAGAAAAAAAATGGCATTAAAAGACAGACACACAGAATTCTTTACAGCTTCAGTGGGTCATAAATATGAGTTCTTTCCTAATATTAATGTTAAATCTCTTCCTAAATCAAGGGGAAAACCCCCTAGCTATGTCTCATATATAAGAAGCATGCTATTTTCTTTTCCAATATGAACCATGACAAATAGAGATACAGGCATACCTCGGAGATATTGCGGGTTCGGTTCCAGACCACTGCAATAAAGCAAATATCACAATAAAGCGAATCACCCAAAGTTTTGGTTTCCCAGTGCATATAAAAGTTATGTTTACACTATACTGTAGTCTATTAAGTGTGCAATAGCATTATGTCCAACCAAATAATCTAAATACCTTAATTTAAAAAATTCTTAAAATAAGACAACAGTGAAGTTTGCCACATCGATTGACTCTTCCTTCCATGAAAGATTTCTCTGTAGCACGCGATGCTGTTTGATAAATGCAATATCTGCAAAGTGCAGTAATGTGAAGTGCAATAAAGTGAGGTATGCCTATACTATGTTTAAGTAGCATGTGCACCTTTCATGGCTAGATATAGATGTGTGGACAGCTGCCTTTTACTAAGTCAGGTCATTGGCCTATGTATTCCAATATAGTTGACTCAACAGTCTAGGCTTTTAGTCTAGAGATTCTCCTACTGTACCCAAAGATGCCAGGAACTGGACTTTGGACCTTATGCTTGCAAACAGGTCTCTATGTCTGAGCTATGATTCTCCTTATTATTTTCAAATGAGAACATTCTGCAGCAAACTTTCCCCCCAGACTTCCTTCCTAATGATAGAGCAGAGTGATGCATTTCAAGACAGCTTAATGACAGCCCTTCCTGTCATCCATTTTTTCTGAAGACAACTGTAGTGTTACTCAGAACATTCCCTCACACAAGTGTATTTATATTTATTTTATTTTTAAAATTTGCATGATGCCCTTCAAAATCAAATCTTCATAGTACAAAAATGTTTGAAACTAAAACAATCATTAAAAATAATTCATTCCTCCCTTTTATATAGACACTGAACTGTGTGAACCCTGAGAATGAAAATGCTCCTGAAATCCCAGTCAAGGTCCTGAATTGTGATACCATCACACAAGTAAAGGAAAAGCTGTTGGATGCTGTGTATAAAGGAGTACCATATTCCCAAAGACCCAAAGCAGGAGACATGGATTTGGGTGAGCAGTGGTTTCTTGTGTGGTCAGTGGAGGATAAACAGTGGATTCATATAACTAAGACATTAGGACTATATCAATCCTACAAAAAGGATGCTTCAGAACACTTCTTTTGAATTCATTAAAGCAGCTGCATGCTTTTCCAGGCTCATGTGGCTGCTTCAGAATCTGCTCTTATCTTTGTCCACATGTATGTATATGCAGCCATTTTGCTTTCTTTTTCCACCGCCCTCCTCACATGTGGCCTTCTATACCCATTGATAGGTACCTCTCTGCATGTTCTAAGGCAACATTTTAAAACTGAGTTAATGGTATTTTCAAACTAGTAACTCAAGGTTAATAGGCAGAGGCTGAACAAAGACTGTTTGTTTGTTTGTTTGTTTGTTTTTTGCAGCTGAACTGATTTTGATAAATCCACTCTATGTTAGGAAGAATAGGCAAGTGGGCAAGAGTTACAAATTGGCATGCATGATTCCAGAAGAGCATTTATTTATTTATTTTTCCTTCCTTCCATCCATCCATCC
Organism: Liasis olivaceus; assembly: GCA_030867105.1. NCBI lineage: Eukaryota > Metazoa > Chordata > Lepidosauria > Squamata > Pythonidae > Liasis > Liasis olivaceus. The sequence continues at coordinate 43,142,686 of CM061348.1, read as the reverse complement.
ATCCATCCAATTTCTAGGCTGCCTAACTCCAAAAACGACTCTGGGCAGCTTCACAGAGTTAAAAATTGGAAAAAAAAACAACAACATTATATAAAACTCACTCAGAGGGAACAATGAAAAAACAATCCCCCATATCATTCCCAACCTGGAGGGCCCCAAACCCAAGGCCTGAAGAAAGAGTCATGTTTTAGGAGCTCTCTTGAAGGCAAGTAGAAAGGGGGCCAAGCAAATTGTGAGAAGTATGCTGTTCCATAGGGCAGATGCTACAACAGAGAAGGATTTACTAACCAAACTTCTCTTGGAAGGCACTGTCTGGAATAAGTTCACCATTATTCAGAGGCAAATGGAACATTCTGGAGTTTCTGGAATAGTCTCTTCCCATTTTGCACATCCCTAGTATTTTCTTAGCATCCTGTGAGTAGAATTAGGCTCTCTAAGGGGTAGTCACAGATCAAACTATGCATAATAGTGGCAATATCACCAAATATATTAATGATAAATCACCTATAAGAAATAGATTTTCTTTTATGTAATTGCAGTCATTAAGTAGATTGCAAACATCCTTAGCAGAAATAATTGTAAGAGAACAATAGTAGTTTAAAACAGCTGAAACTAGACCCATTGTATAGCAGAATTAGCAGGAAGATTAACCAAACTTGGAAAAAGTGTTTTGTGCTTTGACTGCAATGATAATTCTGCTCTGATCTACAAGTGACAGAAGTAGATTTGTTGTTTAAAGCTGGATCCAGTAGCAAAAGAAGTGACAGTTTGGTTGGGGATTCTCCTTTCTGAAATCTGTCGCCTCAAAGTCTTTCTCTCAGAAATGAGCCCATAAACCCACCTTTGGGGAGAAGCTATAGACATAAAAGTGGGCAAGAGGTGATTCATTGTTCCACACCTGAACAACTTTTTGCTGCAAAAATGAAGCCCTCACTCTTGAAACCTTCACTCAGCAAACCTAGGTAATTGCCGATAGGAATGTATAGCTTGAGATAGATGCCATTTAGTATGCAAGGAAGGTCACCTTTCATTCTCAAGTAAAAATGTTACTATAACACACTTGCTGATTTTAGGTTAGCATTTAAAGAATCTTCATGATGGCAGGAAGAAATAAGGCTCCACGTGTAACATCTGAGAGATGAGGAGAACAGTAATCTCATATGAATAATCAGAACAGAATACTGAACCAAATATTTGGGGGGGGAAGTGGCATGCTGCCAGCGGTTGAGATAATGGTGCTGAATATGTAAGGCTCACAAGTAAAAGGTGGTTGAATAAGCTGAGGATATGCTTGAAAATCCCCCCAAATGAGCTGTGGAGTTGAACAATATAAAGCTTTTTTGGGGAGGGGCAGGGGGTTGCCTTTGAGTCAGTGTTTGACTTCTGGCAACTACATAGCTGAGTCCATACAGTTTTCTTGGCAATGATTCAGAATTGATTTGCCACTGCCGCCTTCTTAGGAGTGGAAAGCCCAAGTCACCAAGCTGGCTTTGTTCCTTAGGCAGGACTAGAACTCCATGGTCTCCTGGTTTCTAGCCTGGTGCCTTTAACCACTACACCAGACTGGCTCTCACATGAAACATAGAAAGGAAAAAATGGCTGGGATGTTACATTAGATCCCAAACAAATTTTCCTAGCATAATTGCTGCCAACTATAGCAAGACCTTAATGGGGTTTACAGTGGGGTGTGGCTTTTTAAAATGGCTTGTGCCATGCCTCATTCACATGCTCTCCATGCCTTTCATTCTGTGATCTGTCCAAAGTGAGCACGATCCCCAGTGACCCCATGCCCTTCTCTTCCATCGGTGCAGAGTGGCGGCAGGGCAGGATGGCTCGGATAATTCTTCAAGATGAAGATGTTACCACAAAGATCGACAATGACTGGAAAAGGCTCAACACTCTAGCTCATTACCAGGTGTGGTTGTCCTTGGGTTTTTGCCATAGCGGAGGCAGAAGAGACCTGGCATCTGAGTACAAACTCATTCAGTTTACTTCATATATCAGAGATGGATACTGCAAACAGCTCTTATCATTCATTTTCCTGTTGGATTAGTATTGGTGGGAGAGAATAGGATGAAGTCTAGGTTAGATTCTGGTGTGTACAAGTGATGGGTATTAAATTGCAGTAGTGGAGGACAGACGTAGCTCTGGATTGTACTGTTGGATTCTTAATGTTCTCTGAGCTTGCTTTTCTTCTTGCAGACATTTCATTACCAGGCTAGACAACATCATCAGTGCACAGATGATGATACCTAGCTTGGTAATGTTTGCAAGAAGAAAACCAAGCTCAGGATACTAAATTATATATCTTGAAAATGTTGAATTTGTAGAGAATAAAAAGAAAGCTTCTAGCTCTTAACAAAAGAAGCATTAAAGTTATGTGCAAGATTGTTCTCTTTCTCTGTATCCTTCCTGACAAGACCTGGGAGAATCCATGTGCTGTCCTGTTATGCTTTTTCTTTTATCTGTCCACTACAAACAATTGAATAAATATGCTTTAACAAAGCAAGAATAAAATAAGAACAAATTCTAGACAAAGCTGAAAAGGTCTCTTTTTTCCTGCTGGTTAGATTTTGAAGGAGATAAAACTCAGGTCAGATCTGGGAATCCCAAGGAATGGAAAATGGCTTTTTATTGAGAAGAAGAGTTGATTTAAAAATGTATTTCTAAGAGACTCTGAGAATCCACTGAATAGGGAGTTAAAACTGTTATTTCAGCTACCCTTAGTTAGGAGATCAGTATTGTTAGAGGGAGAGTTGTAGAGGTTGTGAATCTGAAATCCTCCTTCAATCTTAATTTTGGTAATATTCTCTATAGGTAACGGATGGTTCATCCGTGGCACTGGTGCCCAAGCAGAACTCTGCCTACAACATTTCCAACTCCTCCACTTTCACAAAATCACTCAGCAGATATGGTGAGTAAGTGAGAAAACATCCTTGCCTGTTTACTGTCTAGAATTCAGTAGCAATCTGGGAATTAAAAATGAAAGTCTTCCTAAGTTAAGAAAAAGCAAACTAAAAAGGATACTGTTTCAGCCAAGCCTCTTCTGATGACTTCTGCTTTGGTTTTGCATGACAAAATTGACCTAGGCCCATTTTATAGTAGTTCAACCAGCTGTTCCCAGTTGAGGCTTTTGCCTCTGGTTATTTCTTCTCTAACTTTTGATAATTTGCTTTATCCAATTTAGTTATACTTGCATAATGTGTATTTCTTCACTGTGCTTTCTTAGTTAAAGTCTTTGACAGTACAGTAGTAGTTACTCAGTACATGATTCAGAGAAGCAAGATATCTATTGCAAGTATTAAAAGTATTACTTTGCTGAGAAAAAAATAGCCATTTATTTAGAATTGAAGTGTACTTGCCAGTAGGCCTTGAACTACAATGAGCTTCCTTCATTACTGATCGGATTTGTAGATGCTTTGGATGAAAAAAAATAAGTTTCTAGGGCCAGTTAGTTAATGAAGTTTCATTAACAGGGTAGCCCAAAACATATTGTATTTCTTGATGGTATGACAGGCCAAGGTATGCTGCAAGTTAAGTGAGGTGGAGGGAGGACAGCAGAGGCCAAGAGTCAGCGAAGGAGGGAGAGGCAGTTGCCATTATATGTGGTTTCCTCACAGAGAGTATGCTCCGGACAGCTAGCAGCCCTGACAGTCTCCGTTCCCGGACGCCCATGATCACGCCTGACCTGGAGAGTGGCACCAAGCTATGGCATCTGGTGAAGAATCACGATCACATGGATCAACGAGAAGGTGATCGTGGCAGCAAGATGGTCTCAGAAATATATTTGACTCGCCTGTTAGCTACTAAGGTAAATCAGAATGACTCCTAGGTCCACTGTAAGATTTGGGTAGCGGAAAAGTTTGCTAACATTTCATCATGCCATGTTGTCAATCCTCTATCCTGTTCACCTTTTTTCCTAAATTGTTTTATATACTTATAATATGAGTTATATACATTGCACCAGATTCTAACTGTCATCTGGATAGTCATCTATGGGGGATGGTGTAGTGAATCCTGCGGTGTGCAGAGGATTGAACTTAATGATGCCTTAGCCCCATCCAATTCTGTGATTCCATGTTCCTGCTGTTGGGTTTCAGCAGCAATTGGAATTCAAGATAGACAGTCTCCTCCTGGTGTCTGTACCTGATCCATAATCAAGAGATGAATATTAGCAAAAACAGGCTCTAGCCATCCTGCAGCCCCAGGCAATATGAATTTTGTATCTTGCAACCCCCACTAAAATATGTCTTCTATGTATGAGTGTTTTATATGTCAAACGAACTATATATTCAGATTTAAATGATTTCAGATTAAATCTAAATATTATCAGGCTGTCTCTAGAAAACATTTATTTAATTTCCTTATTAAGGAAAACTACCCTACTCTTGCTGATCAGAGCTTTGAAAATATTAGATTCCTTGCATTGGGAAGCAATGTCAGCTTGCCCCTAAAAATGTTCAGTTTTTCCAGGGGGATTAGAATGCCTGGAGAGATCTGATCCATTCACATCTAACTTTTCAAACAGAAGGATGCTAATATTTTGTCCAGTGTGACCTGTTGACATTTCCCAACACTAACCAGCCACAAAATTATGCTAAACTTCTTCACCACCATTAAAAACTTGCTATGTGTTTGAAAAATATATAAAATAGTAATAGTTTATATGGGTTCTAGGCTATGTTAACATTGCTCTGTTACATAAAAAAGAGTTGGTAGGGCTTGAGGAAGTTCTACTTAAAACCTGAAAAGCCATTACCAGTCAGCCTGGTCTGACTTCTTATAAGCTATCTTCTCATGTGCCATTTCTAGGATTGTTCATGCGGTTTCTCATAAAAGGTTACAAAAGGTTTTGTTGTGGTTTGCATGAAAGGTGATTAGCAGTCCAGTAGTATCATCCACTTCAGTCTTCAGTTGACTGCATAAAATCCTCTTCAGATGTTTACCTGAATATGTGAGAGCTGGAAATGGAAGGGGATGTGGAGCACTTCAGTGGCCCTGTCTCCTGCTCTCCCCAGCTTCTGTGCATTTATCTGGAAGGTCTGAAGGAGAGTTGTACCTGTTTTCGAGGTAGTGCAAATAAAAGTCCTCCTCAGACCTCCTGTTTGAACCCATGGAAGTCAAAGAGAGCACAGTCCCATCCTCCACATACATGTCCAAGTATAAAGAGAGCTTAATGGAGTAAATGTCAGCCCCACTCCCTGTGATATTTCAGATAATAACATGCAGAGCCACTGGCTTTTTATTGACCAGATATGGCTGGGGAAGGGAATGATCTATAGTGGTCCATATGTTGCTAAATTAAAACTAACACCATTAATACAGCTGTCAATGCTGGCTGCAACTGGTGGGCATTGGAGCTCAACAACCTCTGAACATCCACAGATTTCCCACCCTTGTTTTATAGCAATTAAGCATTCTTTTTTAATGATGCCATGTTCAGAATTTTCCCTCAGTTCACTTAGTAATCCTAATCGGCCCATTTGCTGCTACCCTAATCCTATCAAGGTGCACTGCTCCCAGGGTAGCTTGGTGGTTGAACAGCCTCTGGTATGCTGAGTAGTCTGACTTCACTCCTTTGATCTCATCACCACTCATTTCTAGCCTTTTTATATCTGCCCCCTACTAAAGCTGCAAATATGAGTTTTGCACCCTAGCTGTTGACAAAGCAAAATGGGATTCCAGCCTCTAGTTGCTATAATCATTGATTTCTCTTGTGCTCATTGTTCGTACACTTGATAGACGCCCTCATTTTACCAGTATTCCACATCAGCAAAAACCCAAGCAAGGGAGTATTAAAAGTCCAGTGGCTTATGACACAAAGACTGAACTGCTCACAGTGTAATTGCTACACTAATTCCTGATGTAAATCAAATGGTCAGTATAAGATTTGTATTGGAACAAATCAAAATAGTACTCTGTTACCAGATTCTGAAAAATCCCTCACTAACTGCAGGAGCTGAATTCAGCTCAACTGAATCTATCCTAACCAAATCATAAATCATGGTAATCTGTAAGAGGAATGTTAGTTGCTGTGTTGCTATTGCTGAACTTGTACAATTTTAGAATACATATACGTATACGTATACGTATACATATACATACACATACACATACACATACACATACACATACACATACACATACACATACACACACATACCCTGAACATTTCAGGGTATTGTTCACTTCTTTTCTCAGCAGCAAAAAATTATCTAAACAGTGTTAAACCCTTCCTTCCTTCCTTCCTTCCTTCCTTCCTTCCTTCCTTCCTTCCTTCCTTCCTTCCTTCCTTCCTTCCTTCCTTCCTTCCTTCCTTCCTTCCAATTTTCCTCTTGAAGGTCACTCAAGGCCTCTGGGTATTTTGTCGTATTTGGTTGGCTTACAAATATACAGGTGACACATAGTTTGAGCACTCCATCAGATAGCCAAAATTGGTTGACTTCCCTCAGATTCTTAGTGAGAAAGAGACTACTCCAGTTGCTTTCAGATCTCCAACTCAGATCTTTCTTCCTCTGTCTCTCACTCTAAAAGCAGTCCCTTTTCACAGGGATTTACCTGAATTACCTCAGCCTGAGGAAGGAGAGGAATATACCTATATTTTAGGTATTTTCTGGCTGTTCAAAAGGCACAGTTTTTGAAAGCACTTAATCAATCTTCCTTGCAAATTGGCCTTTGCAGCTTTGTTAGGACTCTAAAAGCAGTCTACAGCTCCAGTTTCTCTCTCCTATACAATCTTTCCACAGTTTTATTCCACTATCCTAGCTACATGTGTTGTATGTTTTCCAAACTTCAGTAGCGGGATTCTACCTGAGATGATAAATGAGAGGATTATAGAATTATCTTTCCTCATAAAAAATCACTGCTTGGAAAGCCAAGCATGGAACTATTCTGGGAAAAAAAAAGTGATCGTGTAGTTAATTGAACACTGAACTAGAACTCTGAAATGATCTGGATTGTTCTCTATAAAATCATATTTTGCTACCACATGTAGATTGTTAAATTGAAGATTTGTATACAACTGACAGGGCATATGAGCCATCTTAAATGAATGGATATGAGTGGGGTGTCCACAGGGTGTGGTAAAAACTCAGGAGGATGGCCACAATGGTGTAATTGAAGCTCCACCTGTTTTTAATGTGTTTCATGCCTTCTCCCCTTAATAGTTCTTTCACACCTTCTCCAAGTTCACTTCTAAATTCCTTTACAACAGCCCAAGAAAGGCCAGTTTTATTTCATCCATTGGTGACACTTCAGCTTCTTATTTCAGAGCATGTTTTTAGCCCTCCTTCATACAATTGTTGCTGTTCTGGTTGTGTACATGATGCATTAAGCAATGCTGAACAAATATCCTCCTTTTTTGTGTCTAGGGAACTTTGCAGAAGTTTGTGGATGACCTTTTTGAGACCATCTTCAGCACAGCCCACCGAGGGAGTGCCTTGCCTCTGGCCATCAAGTACATGTTTGACTTCCTGGATGAACAAGCTGATAAGCACCAGATCAATGACTATGATGTCAGGCACACTTGGAAAAGTAACTGGTAAGAAGATGTTGTAGCTCAGCAATAAAGTGCACAACTTGCAATGCAGAAAGTCCCAAGATCTCTTCCCATCTTCTCTATGTCAAGCTGAGGAAGAGTGGATACTGGTGGGCCACTGTGTAGATAAATATTCAGCAAGGTAGATCAGTGGTCTGATTCTGCAAGACAGCTTCTTATCTGATCTGCAGCTAGTGTGTGAAAAGTTGGGTATAGCTAACAGGAAGATGTTTCTGTCAAAGAGGTCTAATCAGCTTACTGTAGTTTCAGCTTCTTCAGAACATAGATCAGATGGTTTAAAAAAATATCTCAGTCACATAAGAAAGTGAAGCCTCTAAACGTATTCATGCTTCCTTATTCCCTGGGGTAGAGGAAGCCTCATATATACACTTATTAAAAATGCATTTATATTAGGCTACAATATACAAATCTGTCAGAATGAAATTTCTATAACTTAGTATTATTGGACATCAACTTGCTTCACCAAATGTTTCCATGCCCCCTTCAAAACCAGGTTTTTTCAAGATAACATGTTTTTATTTGCTTCCTAGCATTTTTCCCACAGGTGCAGGGTCCTCTCTCTCTCTCTCTCTCTCTCTCTCTTGGATCAACCAAATGTTGAAATGTATAAATCATCAAAATCTCAATATAAAATGTGGAATAATAATGTGGATCCAATAATGGAAACATAATTAGTAGACTGATAAGGCTGTGCAGCACTTCAGTTTCAAGGCAAGAAGGTGTTTCAGATTGCAGGAGCAATTCTAGCCTTTTGGGGGGACGGCGTGGCAGCCACGGAGGGCAGACGCGCCTTCCCAGAAAAAGGGGCAGCTGCTGAAATGAGCCACAGACAGGTGCTGCATTCAGACCTTTGCACGCTCCAAGGCACCTCTTTATCTTTGAATCAGAAGCGATGCAGAGTCATAATAAACAATAAAAGCGGCAGCTACAGGAGAGTAGTTAAAAATCTTGTATGCAGCATTTTTGTTTATATAGCGGTTATCATTTTGATGGTGAACTGTGTTCCACATTTACCTTAGAATGTGAGAGGGAAGTTATTCTCCTCCGCACACTGATTTGCATAGCCTTAAACTCCGTCTCGCTATTTATTTCGTGCTGTTGGGGATTAATGTGCTCAGTGAATAGGGAGAAGCGGCAAGCCCTCTCTCTTCTGCTGCTGCCTCGCCGATTTGATCTCTCCGTTCCTTTCACTGTTGCTGGGGATAGGAATACACATTCTCATCTCTGGTATTTGTTAAATAGCAACCAAATTGCTTTTGTAGTTCAGTAACTGTCAGTAATTAGCAAGGCAGGAAAAGAAACATTTTTAAATGGAGTTATGAGAGCATGGAAACACTTGGAACTGATTTATCACTCGGCTTTCTATATTAAAGGAAATAGCTGCTCTGGGAGGAAAAGGCAGGGTGGGGAAAGAATCCCAATGATGCAACTGCACAGAGCCCAGGGAGGCAGGCTCCCGCATACTAATGCTCCTGCTTATTTCCTACCGCTAATTCAGTGCATAGAGTTAATTTCAAGAGATGATTCCCTGAAATTAAAAGAAGCCGGTATGACCACCACCTGGATTATATGAATTGTGGGAGTTTGATATTCGAGACAAATGCAATTATGGAAACCGAGGCCTAGTTTTCAGTGAGATAGTACCAGTTATGCTACTTCAGACTGTAAGTGAAGATCAGACGATGGAATTATTTTACACAAAAAAACCCTTCCCTAGAAGACCCTCCATGGTACGCCGGATTTCCTAGACATATAGAAATCTTTCCAGTGAGAAGTGAAAAATTAGGTGGCATTCTTGGGGTTCTTTGCACTATGCTTTGAAATTTGATCATCCCAACTTTGTCCAGGTAAAATAGTTTGAGTTTTCCCAGTACTTTGGGGTTTTTTTTACCTAGAAGGTAAGATTTCCAATAAAACAGGAAAAGTATTATGACCACCACCACCCCCGCCCCAATAACATTGTTTTGTGAAAGAAGACATCAGTAATCTGCAGAAACGGCACAGCCATCTGCATTGTGCTGGTCGCCTCAGGATAAATTAATGCTGGGCTGAGGTGGATCAAGAAGGTATTTGCCTTTCCTTTAATTATAGTTCTTATTTCTTGATAGAATTTAGTCTCAGGGGGCTGATATAGGATATAGGGGTTTAATAAAGGGCAGAAAGCTTGGTGAACCCTGACATTTACCAGTAATTCCAAAGGGTTTAAGAAGAGCATAGGGAAATAATAGAAATGTTGACATGTACTGATAAAATCCCAAGGTCAACATGAATGACTTTGACAAATGTACTCATGCTTTATTATGTGTCAAAAATAATATAATTTACCAAGGCACAATTTTGGGTATTTAACACAAGTCCCATGATAGAAATATTTCTCATATTCACTGTTACTTTTCAAATACCTTTAAAATTATTTATATATTTATATTTACATATAAAAGCATTTATAAATATATTCATATACAAATGTACTGTATATCATATACCCACCCTTCAATGAGATAGCTGTATAGCTGGCAAACCAGGCATCAGTTAGCATCACCTATTTAGATTTTGGGAAAACCCCTGCCCTCACTTGGATAGATTTTGACCAGATAAAGGTTGTTGCTAAGGGCCCTCTTGAAGCTACTAAGAATAATGTTCTCTTTCTTCTTCTTTGCAGTCTACCTCTACGTTTTTGGGTGAATGTGATTAAGAACCCGCAATTTGTGTTTGACATTCACAAGAACAGTATTACTGATGCCTGCCTATCAGTGGTGGCTCAGACATTCATGGACTCCTGCTCAACTTCTGAGCACAAGCTAGGGAAAGACTCTCCCTCCAATAAGCTACTGTACGCCAAGGACATCCCTAACTATAAGAGCTGGGTAGAAAGGTGAGTAATTTTAGCTGTAGAGGAGGTAGGTTTGCAAAATTAACAAAGGTGTGGCCGTTCTAGTCTCCCCTAGAAAGCTGGGGAAAATTCTCTGCTATAAAGGAGCCTTTCTGGATTAGAAGAGCAAGAATTGGTTCTTGTAAACAATTGCAAGTGATTGTTTTTCTAAGAAATGCCAATTCTTCTCAGGCCCTTCTAATGAATAAGTAATAGAGTACATAGATATCATTATGGCAGCTATTTCTATTAGGCTGGATCCAGCATAAACGTCTAATGGAAAACAACAACAACAACAAAGTGTTTCTTCTATCAGCTGAGCTTTTCAGTGGTTGAACAAGGCAGGGAATGATATTTCTTGCAACTATTGCCAGATCCCAAAGTCTCCTAAAAATTACATCTAAAGGATGGGGGTGGGGACTTTGGGAATAGTGAGCAAGGAGGCACTGGAGACTCTAGAAAAGCTCACAGATAACTTCCTCCCTTTCCCCTTCTAGCTCCACTGTGTTTTGAGGACATTTCTACTGGTAGAATAATCCATTTGCAGGAGGATTAGCAAAGCAAAATCTCTTGCCAATGGAATTTACAGCTTGGATTAGATCCAACCTGAAAATAATATAATCATATTGTGTTGAATAATACAAATATGAGTTTTTGCTTTTCAGGAGTTTTACCAAGGAGATTCTGATCAACAAATGTGCTTGTTTTATTAATTATTGTTTAAAGTGTACTACTGGTGGAGAGACCTGCACGCTGGAAAGAGTGGCACTCAGTGGACCTGGTGCAGTTGTGTGAAAGTTGTATTTGCCAGTGACATCATTACCCTGTTGATGTATTAAGTAAAACCAGATTTTTTTTTTTCACTGCTGCTGATAAAGATGAAGAATTTGATAATGGAACACAGGATGAAAAAGGGAAGGCTCCATTAAGACTCTGTATTGTTCATGATGAGTGGAGCTGTTTTGTTAAACAAATTAACCCTATAAATATATATAAGGAATTAGTTGGGCTTTGATAAATTGTTCGAAGTATACTCTTCATTCTTTCCCTTCCCAAGGGGAAAGTTTTAAAAAGGAGAGCTGAATCCATTTTAGTTTTCCAAACATGTTGTACCTCACAGTAGGAATAGGTGAGGCTCACTTCTCGGGGATGTTGCTGTCTGGTCCCTTCCAAATACTGGTTCTTGACTTAGAGATGCTGGGGGCACCTTCAACTATCACAATTGTGCCTGAGCTTTAAGCTCAAACTGTTTTAACAACTTATTTGGCAGATGGTTAGAGGAGAAGGATGTTGCATTCGTTTTATGAGCGTTATTTTTTATGAGATCTCTTGTTCATTCATAGTAATATGTGAACTACACAAACCCAATGCCAGCCCTACAAGGTGGACAGACTAGGAAACTGACTCCACAGGATGGTTAGAACTATATTTTATTGTGCTAAGCTTTAGCAACAGAATCTTGGCTAAGTTTTCCTTTCCTTGCCTCTTATACCCCCGGGAGTCAGAGGTGGGGGGCTAGTCTGAGTCTCTTTGTAACACCCTCCCATCTCTCTGCACTTTTCACGCTTCCTCTGTACTGTCCCTGGTGTTTTCCTAACGGCCTCTGGATGCCTTCTTTAAGGTCATCTCCCTGGTCCCCCTACACCCAGAAACTTAACTAACATTGTGCAGGGGGAGGGGGAGGGGGGCATCTTCCTTTTTCATCCCAGCAGTTTAAGGTTAGGACAAGATCTGTACTTGTGCCCTTTTCATATCTTGTCTTTTCAATTGCGAGCCTTAACATAAACAGTATTTTGTGATGCAGTCTTTTGCATACTGGAAGTTGTAGTGTCTTAGTGGGTTTTGTTTTTTTTTTGTATTTAATCCAGATTGTGCACACTTTGAAAATGATGAGGAAGAAAGCTTCAAACCTTGTGCAAGCACTTTTCTACTATTCATTAAAGCTTTCTTTTTTTGAGAGCTTGAAAAAAAGTATAGCTGCTTTAAGGAGTTATTAGATTAACTTCTTAAAGCAGTCACATCATTTTTTGGCTTGTGCAAAATCCTGAAGAAAGTAGGGCTGCTTTAATGATTAGCAGAGAGGTGCTGTGTTCACAAAGGGATCTGAAGTGCTTCTTCTTTACATTCTGAGGCATACTCATAGCCCTGGTATTCCATACTATTTTCTACTTGCTTAGCTGGCTATTTTTAATATTAGCTTATATTATACTTTATGGTAGTATTTTACAGATAACCCTGCCCTTAGGATCTTTACCACATGGCTAGACTTTTAAAACATGACTTTTTTTATGTTGCATATTTACATTCTGGGAGCTGATGTATATATAATTATAAACTATTCTATAAATGTTAGATAATGATTACTGCTGTTATGGATGAGCTGGACTTCTGCCTTGCTGTCCTAAGGGAAGCCCATAACTTGGTAGCCTTTAATTCTATATTTCTAATAAATATAGAATTAAAAAATGCAATCTCTGAAAATGTTTCTTTCTGCTGCTCAGCTGAGTCCTACTCCATGGAGTTCTTCTCATAGGAGTGTCCACTGCCAAACTGTAATTCTGCTTGACCTGCATCACCATGACTGGAACAGCTCAAGTCTATCTCCAACAATGAGTGTTTGCAAAAACATCTTACATCCCAAGTCTACTGTTTTCCCTCAGTAATGCTTCTGTGTTTTGATCTGTGTTTGTAGGTCAGTTATAGTAGTTCCAACCACTCCGAATAGCCAGTTGAGATGGTCATAACATTTCTGTTTTTGGAGATACAACCATGGATTTTTCACCCTATTCATTGCGTCCAAGCTTCTTTTGTTTGGGGAGAGGAGCGGGGGAAACGACTTCAATAAAAAGCTCTGCCTTCAATTATCACAGCAGCCCTGTTTAGCTGTTTTTCAAGTCCTATTATTTCAACTTACGTAAAGGGCTTGGGCCAGGCGTGTTGACTGTTTCCCTTCAGTCCACAAGATGTAAAGGGAGACCCTGTGTTCTCTGTCCTTTGAGGGCTTAAGAAGGCTAGCGTGATTGCATGAACACAAAATGAAGAGTCATTTGGCAGGCAGAACGCTGTAAAACGATTGAACGGGATACGTACCAGTTGCTTTGCTGTAATGAATACATTTATTATACTTAATCTGGAGACCTGTTGGTTAAGTTTATGGTATTTTCTAGATTTATCCTCAATTTCTCTCCTTCCTGCTATTGAACATCTTTATTTTCAACTGTGTGATTTATTTTTCCTCCTCCTCACTTATAGATATTATGCAGATATAGCTAAAATGCCAGCAATCAGTGATCAGGACATGAGCGCCTATTTGGCAGAGCAGTCACGGTTACACTTGAGCCAGTTCAACAGCATGAGTGCCCTGCATGAGATCTACTCATACATTACCAAGTACAAGGATGAGGTAAGACATAGCAGAGCTCTTAGACATATCTTAATATAGCTATTTACCTCTGTTTTTCCTCTTTCTTCTGGCCCACAAAAAGAAATCCAGAGTGTAGCTGCTTTTATACCACTGTATACTCCTCATATCATTTCTTACCTTGGACATAGTTGCATAGCCAACTAATGAACACTCGCTATTCAGATAGTGTCCTGGAACATTTCCATGCCCATATAAAAGTAGCTGTATTTTTTATATTTTAAAAACAATCTGTGATGTATAAAAGCAGTAAACAAAAGAACACAAAGATGTGCAGAATACTTGTTATGTTCCAAAATCAGTAATTAAAGGTTGATCTAGGCATTACTTGCAAAATATCATAGTTGTGCCTATCATTTCTATTATGTGGGGCAAACCTATCTGGGATTTGGCTCATTTTAAACTGAAAAATATGCTTGTCTTCCTGAACAGCTAGTCATTATTAAAAGGATGTGATCCAATTATCCATTTGTTGAGATAATAGAGCTATAGAGGAACCAGTTACAGAGAATTACTGAAACAGAATTATTGAAAGATGCTGATTCTTTCTGAAAACCAATCTCCCTCTTTCTGAAGCCTTTTTCCCCCAGTCCTGACTAGCAACCCTGACATTTGGATGGATGAGAGATGAACGTTTGCCATGTAGTAATAATTCCTAATCCCTATCCATCAATATTTCTTCTTCTGATGTTGATGATTACCCCCTTGAGCCCTAGTGACTTGTGCATATAGTTTTTCCGGAAGCTCCATTGTCTTTTTACTTCATACAGGTAGTCCTTGCTTAACAACCACAACTGGGAACGGAATTTGAGTGACTAAGCGATGTGGTTGTTAAGCAAATCATCACATGACCAGACTCGATTTTACAACCTTTTTTGCAGCACTCATATTGCTAAATGAATCATGCAGTCATTAAGTGAATCACTTGGCTCCCCATTGATTTTGCTTGCCAGGAGCCAGCTGGGAAGGTCACAAATGGTGATCATGTGACCCTGGGACACTGCAACTATCATAAGTGCGAGCTGGTTGTCAAGTGTCTGGATCGTGATCACGTAACTGTGGGGGCACTGTGACGGTCGTAACTTCAGGCCCCGGTCATAAGTCACTTTTTAGTACCATCATAACTTTGAACAGTTGCTAAACGAATGATCATTAAAGGAGGACTACTTGTATAACCTACAGCCCTGGAATTCTGTGGATGTCTTTCATCCAAGAACTAACCAGGCCCAACAAGCCCAGACAAGGTCAGTCAGGTACTGCCACCTGCCAAGACCTTCTACTGAAGCTCCTTTGAGCCCTGCATTTGCATGGCAAAGAGGGGACACCTTGTTTCTTTTCTAAAGTTTAGATATGCCCTCAGGTATTCTTATCTGCCCATTATCATTCATACTTCTTCCTGTCTCTTCCTATTTTGATATTAATTGCTCGAACTAACAAGCACAGGCCGTTCTTTTTTATAACAAAACAACTTTTCTAAAACAAAAAAAAAATCACAACAATGTTTCAGCAGATAAGTAATGGGCAAATAAAAATGGAGGAATTAAATCACTGAAGGGAACACATCTCATTAAGTAAACAAATCAAATAAGAAAAAGAAGAAATATCTATCAACATACACCTGAAGCTCTTAACTCTCTAAATGAATGTATTCTGTGTCAGCTATTCTGGGTCATTTCAATGAGCCCATGTACAAATGACCTTATTTATAATTTTGAGGTGGGGTGACATTTACTATCACAAGAGAATCACTTCATAAGCCTATAAAGTTTTAAGTGTGGTTAAAAACCCATCTACTGTAATTGGTATGAACAGCAGAAAGTAGTTTTGAACACATTCTCTACAATCCTTTATTAAAGCAATAAAATATATAACACTAATAAAAATATATGTAATGGGGTTATATGGATTTTATTGCCCAACAGAAAGATGATGAGAGCTGGGAGAAGGGGATTGGTTGCTTATATAAGATAATGAAAGCATTTGTACCAGACCTTGCCAAACAGCTCTGCATTGTTATCTAAGCAAGGCTTAGAAATAGGTTCCTTCAACAGCTAGTAAGGATAGTGGCCTACTACCTTAGACTCATAAGTGTCAATAGAGATCAAGAATTCTTATAGGAACCTGAGATCTAGCAGAACAGATAAAAGAAAAATAATTCATGACTGTATAGCTAGTTTTAGCAAGCCAGTTTGCTGTAGTGGTTAAGGCACCAGAAAGAAAATTGCAGGGACTAGTCCAGGCAGTCGTCAGTCATCAAAACTGACTTGAAGGCACCAAAAACAAACAAAAAAAAATAGGTATAAATCTTTGGGAACCTTGGTTGATATTCAATCATTGATTTGATAAGTTACTTCAGCATAGATGTGTAGATCCACCTCCCTTTGTACCTGCAGTTATTTTATTTTTAATAGAAAGCTAACATGCCACTAAAGTCAGTCTCATTTTTATTTCCAAAAATCTTTGGGCTCACAAAAGTTTAGGGTTATTAAGCAATAAAAATGATGGGTGATCACAGCTTTGTGCTGGAACTATGGCCACATGCCAGAAACAAAAAGGAAGGGAAGGGAAGGGAAGCTGGGGTAATAGGGAGCATCCTGGGGGATTAGAGGGGTTGGTAGGGAGCAATCCCACCTATTCACGTTCTGGAGAATGGTTATTATGTGATTGATGTGCCCATTATATGTGAATAGGAAAGCACATTTGTACATTCATTTTGTAAGAGTGCCTATGACATGCTTGTTAATATTTTAAATATACCCACTATCAAAAAGGTTGCCTACCTATGTTTTGAATCATATTACTCTGTGTTTGAATATTATATTCATATAGAAAGTGTTTTGCATATTGGAAACTCTCAAAGCATTATTTCTGAATGACACCAGATCAGGATGGATGGTGGAAAGCTAGCATTAATGCTGCATATCAGCAAAACTGAATATTATTATTTCTTTATACACAAGATCTTCAGATGGATTCTGTATCTCTTTGTGGCAACTTGCATTTTGCAGAAGAGCGTTGCTTTGAATATGCAGTTCAGAGATCTATTTCAAGTCAGCAGAATTCCCTCTATGGTAAAATGTCATGTTGCTGGGAACATTCCAATTTCCTATTGTTTTTATTCCATAAAAATAAATTCACGTGCCAGTCTTTTGTTGGCATTGCATATTAATCAGAATTAATAGTCATTACTTCTTCTCCAATAGATCCAGTTACTAGATTTCTCCTCTTAGATTTTGTACAAACTAGATAATAAAGATGTAGAATTATTCCTCTGTTTAGAGTGTGATGCAGAGAGAACCATTTGAAAATACTGAATTAATGTTTTTGTTTTTGTTTTTTTGTCCAGACCTACAGCTTTTCTTACTGAAATGGAAGGAGAAGGATAATAGAACAATAATAACACAGAATTTTTAATACTTAAATCAGTTTAATAATCAGTCACCCAATCCAACTTACTGGCTCTGATGCATAAAAGAGGAAAGCGTCTCTCATATAAATATGAAGCTCCATTTATCTTAACTCCTATTTATAACTAGGAATGGGGGTTTCATGAGATCCTTCCTGAATTAAGGTCCTCTTTTAAGTGATATTTCCCTTCCTTAAGAGACCACCCATAAGTCAGTGTGATCCTGATGATCCCCTGTGAGTTGGCCAATTCCTTATTCTTGAAGGCCACTGTATGCTTCAGATCTTAATCAAGTAGTAAATTAATCAAAACCACTTAGTAGTCACACTCAGTGTTTCATTTGACAGCAAGAAACAAAGAGGGCTGTGCAGCTCAGTGGTTGTGGCAGGGTGAGCTGCTTCCTGAAAGATCCCCTTTTTTTGCTACTCCTTTCTGCAAATGAGAGAGGTGTACAATTCATTCACATGAATGGAATTCACGGAGATAATCGTTACTCTCCCTTGCAAATAAAACTCCATGTAGCTTTTCTTTTTAATCATACTTTGATTAAATTGGGCAAGGTTTAGTGGATTCCAGTTCTGGAAAATACAGGTATGCACTACCAGTGCCAAGGACAGCCTTTTGTATGAGCAGACACAAATGTAAGTCAGGCCTGCCTTAAGGGTGAAGCGCGATACAAGATCGCTGGGCCGTCAACAGGATCCTAACAGCCAGCCCAGTGGCATCTTTTCAGCAAGGGGCCTGCCATCTGTAATCAGGAAACTCAGGCCAGAGGCAGCACACTCAAATAACTGTTCCTCAAGCCCTTTTCGTAGCAGCCGCTGCCCTGAGGCTGGTCTCCCAGCTCCCAACCTTCCCTTTCATTAGTCTTACAAATCAGCAAGGCCTTAACAGCAGAAATCAATAGTGAGCAGGGCCAAGTGCTACGTGGTTAGAAAGTGCAACCTTAATGAGCTGCAGGTGAAAGAAGTTGCCAATCCTTGTCTTTTTGGTTAACCACTGTCTGGCATCAGTTGAATGTGCCTCTATAGTCTGCTCTAAAAGTACTGCCTGTGTGTTTGCAGCTCTCAGGAGCTTCTTTTATTATTTGTAATGGGATTAATAAATAGCAGCTGTTCCCTTTGTTTGTTTTCATTCATTAAACACAATTACATGCAGCCCGATTGCACCCTCTTTGATGCGAAATGGGAGGGAATAATTTTTCCTGTTGCTCAGTGCTATAATATGCTGTCATTGGCACTGAATGAAAATCATAATTAATTTTCATTTGGGTTTTTGCATCTTCCTAATCATGGCAGTCTTTAAAGCAGGTGACAGACAAGTATCTCTCTTTTTCTTCCTGTCCTCCGTGCTGTTTTCTTTTTTACCCTGTTGCTCCCAGAAGGGCAGCAGAACAAACAGGTACCAAGCAGGTTGTAGAATCTTTCCCAACTCACAAACTTTAGTGATACTCTCCACTTGAATCAGGAGCAAAGGAGATTTGAGAGAGCCTCTCATTCCTATTCAGGTCTCCAGTACCTTTAAGATCCTAAGATTTGTCATCGGCAGCCTAATTGGTTGCTTTTGTTAACATTCAGTGTATCAGCACCATCTAGAGGGTGCTTAGGAACAATACTTCAGGTGAGGGATTAGGCATTTGGTGGATCAAACTCTGACCTGGATTATGCCTGTACAGATTTGCAGCAGGCCAATTTTTGTCCCAGGAAGCTATGGGATCACCTTCCCTATTTAGAAAATTTTAGCGACCAGACACAAGGAATCTTTTCCCGTAGGATAACAGCCTTAGAATATCCTCCCAACAGGGCATGAAGTTGGACTGGTTAACCCCTTTCTTGATCTGATGTTTCTACCTGGATGTGCCAGCTCTGTGGCACATAACCTCTGTATAGGTTCTTTTAATTGCTTCTTTGCAACATTTCACAAATCCCTGGGCAGTGGTGCTGTGTGTTCTCCCCAGCATGTCCTGCACATTCAATATGGGAAGCCTAAAGGTGTCACAACTGCTTTTAATCATGGGGAACTCATTTCCATATTACTTGTAGGGTTTGTGATGGCCCTTTCCTGCTTCCAAGTAGTCAGCCTATTAATTATACAAGAGTTTGTTTCCAATTATGCAGCCAATGAAATGGTTAATTGAGTTCTTTTTGATGGATGCCTTGACATTCAATTGGAAAAAAAAATACAGCTTGCACTCACAACAAAAGTAACCACTATAATGGGATTTCTGATGAGATTGCATTTTAATCGTCCTTTTTTTAAAAAATCTGGCAGTGCAATTTAAAGAGAGGTGGGGCTTTGGGGCATGTATTTTTTATCCCTCCATTTTCTCAATCCTTTCCTGCCAAATCTTCCCTTCTCATTCACTGTCAAAAGGCCTGCATACAACATCCCACCCTTCAGTTCATTAATATGGTTGATTAAAGAATGGCTTTCCAAGAATATGTACAAATGGTGATCTGAGGGTTTTCATCTAATTCTGAGAGCAGAACTGAAATGTAGAATGCATGTTTAGCTCTTTCAGTAGGAAAGATGTTTATTATATGAATTTGACTGTGTTCCCTAATTATGTCCTTTTTCTTAGTGTCTTCAATAAAGGCCCTAAGCATGTTAAATTCTATTACTTGACTTGTTTTTTTAAATGGCACTGAAGTATAAGCCTATTTAGAGGAATGAAATTTTGGTGGAAAAATTCCAGAACTGCCATTTTCCAGTATTCTAAAAACACATTTTGAATAACAATAGGATCTTCCATTAATTAAGGCAAACCTTACTGAGACTGAATATGAAATCTACATTGGACCACTAATTTAGGTTCTTCAGCAGCAATTCTTCTTGCCTTGCCCAGTAACCAAAGATAGGGACTCATTGCTTATACAGTTTCACTCCTTAACAGAGACTATGAGGCTCAGATTCTCCTTTGGATTCACTGAGCTCAGGATCACATAAAGAGACCATTTAAAAACACTGATTATCTGAGAAATGTCTAAATGTGAACAGTAATAGATTTGAAAACAAAGTGGTTCTGCAGAAGATTGACTTAAAGGGATTCCATGGTAGGCCTTTGAATATTCTGTCAGAATATTTAACTGTTAAAGAAACTGTTTCTTTATCAGTTTCGAAGATTTCCATGACTTTCTTGGAATGTATCCCATTGCTTGTTCTTTATAATCGTCAGGGTTTATATCCATGAGGAACCATTCCCTTGTATATCTTAAATGTCAGGACAAATTTAAGCATTAAGAAAGCTTAATTTCTTAGTTTCTGGGCCTGTGTGGATGAGTTACAGTCCAGGTCAACATAATGCTCGGCCTTATAGGGATGAGCTGTTCCACCTCAGTGTGGCAAAGCATCGAGGTGGGTCCAGTCCACCTTGTTTGGCTGCTTCTGTTTGATAACAGTGGTCTCTGCATAGTGCGTGCTCAGAAACCCATTTGTTGGGATGAAGAAGGGCAGTCATTCCAATAATTGAAACAGAGAATACTTACACTTTCCTGCAACTTTAGAGTTTCCTATGCAAATGTTGCTGCCTCTCAGACTAAGTGATTTAAATAGCTTTTACCTGCCATATTTTGAAATCCAAATTGAGGGGGGAAAGTCTACAAGGGGAAGATGCTGACAGTTTTAGGGGACAATTGACTACACGATGTTAAGTATGTCTCTTCCTCTTGGTTGTCATGTTTTCTAGTGATCTGGCAAATAAACCCAAACCATTCATTTGATCCATTCATAACATCAAGTTCCAATTTATGATCCACTAGTTCTTCCCAATCTCTTCCTATCTGTGATGTTTGGGAAAACAGCCACTTCATATCTTTCCACTGGCAACTGTGTTCCATAGTCTCCTTACTGTAGTGTTTAGCCTTTTGATGGTTCAAGAAGGATCCCTTCTGGCTCTCCTGTCTAGACAGCTCCTTGTGGAAAGTATTTCAGATTGTAGAGGATTTTTTTAGTAGTAGTAGTAATGCTTTACTTTCTGCTTTTTCTTTTACCAGATTTTAGCTGCTTTAGAGAAGGATGAACAGGCCCGAAGACAACGGCTGCGAAGTAAGTTGGAGCAGGCAATTGACACAATGGCCCTAAGTAGCTGAAAAGGCCAAGTTGCTGTTGCAGACTTCCTAGCAGTGGATGCTAAAAGAGAAGGGGCAAGCAAGTTGCAGCAACAAGAAAACACACAAGATATATTGGGGCCCAGCACGAAAC
This sequence comes from Liasis olivaceus, assembly GCA_030867105.1. Classification (NCBI taxonomy): domain Eukaryota; kingdom Metazoa; phylum Chordata; class Lepidosauria; order Squamata; family Pythonidae; genus Liasis; species Liasis olivaceus. Next base: position 43,121,229 of record CM061348.1, on the reverse strand, counting down.
AGTGCACAGAGTCTGCTGCGTCTTTGAACCTTTTGCACCGATTGAACGGAAGACAAACAAACAAACCTTTAAATCATTATTATCAAAACAAATTGAACCCATCTAAGGACCTTTTGAAAGGAGTGACGTAGCAAAGAACCTGAGAGACCCAAGAGATGCGCAAGAAGAGCCCGGGGGAAAAATTCCAGCTAAACTGCTACTGTCCCTTCCCCACCAAGGCCTGCCCCAAATCTGGCAATGGAAGGTTGGGGCGTGCACTAACTTCTAGGGCAACGTTTTTACCTTATGTTTTCTTATAGCAGGCGGGTGGGCAGTCTTATCATTTTTCCCTTCTATATTTGCTTCCTTTCCTGCCTTGACTGGACAACTCAACTCTTGAATCTACTCTTCCTTTCTTCTCCCTGGCCTTCTTCCTCTAGTGTTAACTGCTATATTTGCACAATTTCCACAAGCTAATGTTTTTCTTTTAAGGATTGAAAGTGTGGGAGAGAAATGAGGGTGAGTAGAACCTAGAGAAGGGGTCCCAGGCATCCCTTATTCTTTCTATAGTTTGTCCTGTGCCATTTTTAAAATGTTATTTAGCACAGGCCAAATAAATGCTCTCATTTTGAATGCTGCTTAAAAGTGTGCTGGAGACTTAGAAACAGGAAGGCAAAAAAAAAAAAAACTAAAATAAAAAAGGATAGGCATATATGGAAACAATCTTGCCTAAAGGGAGATTTTTCTCCTCTATAAGAAGCAATCCACTTTCCCCAGATGTCCTTGCATTGGCTTTTTATAGAAGTCAGGATCAGCTTTTGTAAGCAGAGTTTAACAACTCTCTCAAAGTCGACCCCCCAGTTCTCACTGCAGACACACACACACAGACACAAATCTCTCCATGTGTAAGCTTTCAATTTAGAGGACAAAGGGATGCTTTCAGAGAAGCACTTCTCCATGTACAAGTGTCATATAGCCACAGTGAAAGGAGCTACCTATTCTAATCAGCTTTCTCAGTATTGCAGAGGAAAATGTTCTTGGTGCCAGATTTAGCAACACCAGGATCATGCAGGAGCTTTAGAGAACAGCTACTTTTGCCTGTTGAAACTGCATTGCTTCACCACATTCTGGTGGCACTCCCAATGGCAACATAAGGCCTGATCAGATTATCAGAAGGGTAGTCTTTATCCAAAAAGGTAAAAAATGACAGAGTGTTCCATTTGCGGTTTAGCTCAGATAAACATGGCATGTAATTTCCAGAATTGTTTTTATGTTAGGTGTGTGTGCGTGTGAATGTGCATGCTCATAGACATACAACTCTTTCAAACGTTGATTAGAGCATCCTCCTACCTTCAGCAGACTATCTCCAAAAACATAAACCAGGATGAAACTTTAAAGCAAAAAATAATGGCCAGGCAACCAAAGCAGATTCTGTAACCAAGTCCTCTTTGTGTGCAACAAAATATTCCATAAGAAACGGGAATGATAACAGCTAGATCAATGGAGTGGATCCATGAGAAGGAAAGAGAGAAGTGTGACTCTTTAATTTCGTGGAAGCACAACCATTCAGGATCTTTTTGGTATGCTGATGTCAGTGATCAGTTATGATCTCTCAGGAAAGTGTTTGGATGGTTACTTCCTTACTAGAAACTTTAAATGATCTGCGACCAACACAATATTCTTACTCCAGTTTATTATGACTTCCTTTGATTACCTAGTCCCCCTGTTTCTTTAGGCAGCAGATAAATAATAATCTCCATAGGAACAGCATAGGATTGTGCACTCACATTTAATGTTGATGTGGAGGCTAGCAGAAAAGTACCAGAGAGGTCACTGCCCCCCCCCCCCCCCGTTAAATGGAGACCTAATTTCTGTTTTGTCCTATTTCCTCCAACCCAAAGATGGCAATTCCTTCCCACTCTGCTTCTGATCATTAGCTCGCTCTGAAGTTCTTGATTAGCAAACTATCTCCAGAGGAAACAAGTGTCAACATTGCAAAAGAATGGAAAGGCTGCAAAAACAGAGCTGAGACTCTTGGTTATTTGCATGTTCTCTAGGCTGAATCAGACGTCTCCCATATGATTAAAGACAAGGATTCCTTTATTGCTGCCATGAAGATTTCCAAGGTATCTTGTAATGTTTTGGAACGGAACATGTGTGTTCCTTTGTCTTATCTTGGCACAACTAAGTTAGAAGGTATCCATTATATGCAGAGTCTTTATATGTGAACGCTATACTATTGGAAAGGAGACTTTCATGTATTAAATTATGTTCAGTGGCAATTGTTGAGCATCACTACTTCTCTGCAAAAGAAGTTGCCACAGTTCCCACTTTACAAGCGTAGAAATGAAGTTCAGTGTAGGGGAAATTCTCTAGCTGAGCTAGGATTTGGTTCTTGCTTTATGACCACAGTAAACCTGCTGGCCTTCCTGAATTCTGTCTGAATGTATGCTGGCCATGGAATCATGTACCAACGGGCAATTTATACGTTTGCTAAAATGAATTCATAAAATACATTTCCAGCCAACCAAGTGAGTCAGTTCTGACAATTCTGAAATGCCTAGTATTTTTTTTTTAGTCTCATACTAACAGAATCACTCTATCCCATATTCCACCTTTCTTACTAGTTGTGAGAGACTCATCCCCTTTTGAGGGTTTCACTGGGATTCTTCCTGAATTTTATTTCCTTTTTTTCCCTCTTCTTTCATTTATTTCTTCACCATTCCATCAAATATTCTACTCTTTGCATTAAAACATTCAGTTCAGTTCTGAATGTAATGCTTGTTCCTATTATTTTAAGTTTACCAGTGTGTTGAAGTCACTGCCCTAATTCAGCTCAGGTGACCAAATCCACCCATTTTTCAGTCTTCACCCATCTGCCTACCTAGTATCAATAAATTAAGCTGTTCTCTCAGCCTACATAGTGTTGAAAGAGAAGGTATTGTAAAACATACCAGGCCTGATCCTATCCATTCCCTTAGGAAGCAAATAAGGGGAAGAGACGGATGTGGGGGGTGTGTGTGTGTGTGTGTGTACACACAAAATGTTACAATCTAATTCTTATGCCTCAGTGGGTCACTGTAATTAACTGGAGGAGTTGAAACAATATCAAATGTGGTTTTTACACTAACGGTGGAAAATACCAAATGGAAAAACATATTAACATTCCTCACCAATAGAACAATCCTTTGAATATACATCTCAAATTACTTTGTAATTTTTATTTTTTAATTATTTCTTCAATTAAAGAGAAGGAAGAAGAGAAGACAATAAAATAAAACAAACTAAAAAAATCTGTGGAGTCCTTAGATAATTCTGGATCCATAAGACCTGTGGGCTGTTGCATGACTGTGATAGAATTTAGTCTGAGTTAATCTTTTTTCAAAAGAAAAAATGCAAGTGTTGAATATTAGAGTTTTGGTTAGACTTTTTTATTTTTTGAAATTTTGGACTTAATTTGTCACTACTTGTACAAGGAACAAAAAAAAATTAATGTAAATTGTTTATTTCTGGAAAATGGTACTCATATAAGTCTTAAAGGACAGCTAAATGTTGCTGCACATGAAGGATACCATAATGTTTTACAGGTTCACCTCTCCAGACTTCGAAGTGTACTTGGGACTATAAACGTTACATGATTTATATTCTTCAAAGTGGCTTATCTTTTCGCTTTACAAATTGTATCATGGATCATAAAGAAGCAAACTTGGCTTTATGCATTCAAGTGATCAGAATCTTCATCTGTTTTGATTGATAGAAGCAATTCCTCTAAAAAGTTACATATCCTTTTCAAGAGCTGCTTAGAATGTTAGCACTTAAGGTTTGAAAGGGAACTTGGAAATAATCTAATCCAACCCACTGCCCAATGCAAGAATCCACTACTTTATGGCTATCCAGCTTCTGTTTAAACACTAGCAAAGGGAAGTCTACCATCTCATGAGGTAGTCTGTTCCATTACTGAACAGCTCTTAACATTAGGAAATTTATTCAATTTAAATCTACCTGTCATTTAAACCCCTTGTTTTCACTTTGCATCCTGGAACAACACTGAACAATTCTGCCCTACTACATGACAGCTGTTCAGAAACCTCAATATGGCAATCATCTCTCTCTTCTCTTCTCCAGGCTAAACATGCCCAGCACCTCCAACCATTCCTCATATGTTTTTCTTTCCAGACCACTTATCTTAGTTTCTCTCCTCTGGACATGCTTCAGTTTGCCAATATTCTTCCTAATATGCAGTGCTCAGAACTGGGCATAATATTCTAGCTGTGGTCTGACCAATACTGAATAGATGGGAGCAATTCTATTAATGTTGTTGTATTTCTGTTGATACTACTACCTAGGATTGCATTTGCTTTTTGCTTTTTTTTTCTTTTTGAAGCTGTATCAGATCGTTGACTCATATTATCTTGTGATCCCTCCAGATCCTTTTTGAATATATTTCTGCCCAGAATGGTCTGCTTCCCCTTTCTATATTCATACCTTTGATTTGTCCTGCCCAAACATTGATTTGTCCACATTGACTTTCATGTTGCTAGTTTGTACCCATTCCAGCTTGTGAAAATCCGCCTGAATCTTAAGTGTTTGCTACACCCTCATCTTTGTGTCATCTGAATGTTGATAAACCTACTTTCTACCCATCATCCAAGTCATTTATAAATATGATGAACAGCACAAAACCTAGAATGCAGCCCTTAAGTACACCACTCAACACTTCTTTCCAAATAAACATGGAGCAAATCAGATTTGTTGGGTACAATTGTTCAACTAAGGCCATCTCCATCTAACGATAGGATAGTCTAATCCAAATTTAACATCTTTACTAAAATCTCATGAGACACTTGTTGAAAGCTTTCCTGAAGTCATGGTATATTTATGCATACACCATCCCATTATCAACTAAACTAATCACTCTATCAAAAAAAGATCAGGTTGATGTGACATGACTTATTCTTGATAAACCCATGCTGGAGTTTTCTTATTCATGTTAGGTTGATCTTGGCCATTGAGTAGATCAGGACTGGATTTATATGAAGGTCCTGCAGAATGCAAAATTAAGTGATTTGGGGATTTATTCTTTTTTGAAAATCTTTGTTCAATGATTCATAGCCTGAATCATTGAAGATGATAAGACCATACTGGCCTTAATTCAACTAAATCATTACCATCATTTTGCAGTAATGTTTTGAATCCTGGGAAAAGGAGTCCTTGCCAAAATAAATCAATAGAATAAAATAAAATAAAAAATAACCATGAAATGTGTGGAAAGGTCAACATTCTTCTGTACCTTCTAGGTTCTTTGCCAAGTGGACAAACTGCTTCAATTAACATAGCTGAAAAGTAATGAAACTAATCAGTTTATGATCAAGTACTTTAGATTAATCTTCAGACAGATCCTGAATTTACTGCATATTGGCAGGCATGAAGACAGCCTGGTGAATACTTTTTCATATACAACGGCTTCACTGAAGACATAGAATGTGGGATAGATCCATTATAGCAATATTCAGATGCAGCCATGAAAAAAGTTGTTCCTCCCCACATGTTGTGCTTTGTATTGGGGGATGCTTGTCTGTGTTTTGAGGGGTGGATGGGGGAAGTATAATTATCTGGTACTGTCAGTTAGTCTGCTATTGAAGCTGAGCCAGTCACTTTTCAGACAGTGCCCGAGGCAAAAGAGAAGTTCAATGGCTGTCCCACTAACAGGAGAAAAATACATGACAAGTAGGGAAATGAACCCAGATATTCATCTTTCTCACCATGGTGCTTGTGGTTTCACTGAAAAGAAACAACTATTTGTGTGACCGGGCATTCTTCCAGTATGTTCAAAGGGTTTACAGTCAGATTCATATGGGATAGCTCTAATGAATAAATGGAGCATTTCTTTAAACTCTTTAATTGCAATTTCAGACCCTGCACTATCAGGATTTGAGCTCGTGTGTATAAAGCCCTGTGTAAGCTTCCACGCTGCAGACAGTTATGCTATACTTCTGGGGACTGGCTATTCACTGATGTCACCATGCAACTTACAGAGTTGATCATCCTTGCTTGCAAATGGAGTTTTTCACTTCTTTGTACTACTCTAATGGGCCTCTTGGGGATGTAATTTGTGTTTATTTGGGTCACTCTTTTTAAATCATTCAACCAATGAATTGCAATAATCCAGTGTCTCAATTAGGTTAACATTCTTCAATATGAGAGCGAACCTGCATGCACCTCAAGTTCAGTTCCCCTCCCAGTCTACCTCCATACTAAACAATTGGTATTTTTGCATGCCTAATAATTTAAATAAACATCTCACCTGACAGTTCAATATCAACCCCATGAGTTCATTGAATAGATGGGGAACGTTGACATTAGTGTCCTGCTGAAAGTTTTGAAATGTGAAGTGGACTCTCAACACCCACTTGAGTAGAACTTACTAGTCAACATACTGATGTCCTTTTTTTAGTGCCCATGGAAAATAAGTATTTTGAAACATATTAGGCCAGTTTTCTTTTTCTTGGTACATCCTTTTGATAGCACCACCCATTTTTTTTCTTGTGGGTAAATGAGGCCCGTTTGTTGGTAACTCCATCTAAAGTTAGCTTATGGAGCAATTTCATAATAATGTATGAAGTAAATTAGCTTATAAAGTAATTTTCTTAGTGAAGGATTCATTGTTTGAAAAGCTAGACATCTTTTTTGTGGGCATTGGACCATTTCCTTTGTTGCTCATCTAATCTGTTTTAGTTTACTGTATTCAAAGTTGTCATGCTTCTGATAACCACATTCCTAAATGGAATGAGGATTATTCATAGCCTGCTTGTGCAATTCCTTGAAACATCTGGCTACCTCATCTTGGATAACATGGACTTTTCATCTTAGTAGGACCATTCTCATGTTCCTAAGCAATGATTCCCTTAGCTTTTCACTTCCTTTGGTGGTGGTGTATAAGCTGTCCTTTCTTATTGCCACTTATTTCTCTTGAAGGTCTGTTCTTCTCATATAACTGTTTATAGTTTCTTTCCTATTAAGAGTGGGATTAACAGTGAGGAGGGGCAGAATGAATTTACTTTCCACAAGTATAAATATTTTATTAGGGTTTTTTTCATCAGGTTATGTTGACCCCTGATGCACCTGGTTATACAAATACTCTGCCAAGATAACGTCAGAGGCTTTGACAGCAATATTGAATCCCCAGAAGCTTCTGTAGTTATGCAGTTATTTTAATTGTAGTCATTCATGTCATTACAATAGGCAAGATCTTTTGATATGCCTTTTGACTGACACTCAAATGAGCATATAAGAAAGTTGTATACATAAGCAGGAAAGCCTTGGATTAGCATATCTACACAAAAATCCTTCAAAAACAAAACAGTGGAATGTTAAAATGGTAATACTGATACTGAATAAATATATATTATCCAAATAGATATCCCAACATATTTTTCTAAGTAAAGTTAGCCCAAGGATTCCTAAAAGCATCAAATATCAGAAACAAGAGTATTTATCATTTCACTTTTTAAAATTGCAGTTAAGTGTTACACCAATTGATTCCCACCAATATTATTTGTGATTCCTACCAACAAATCTGGTGTCCACTCCAGCATCAATGACTTGATAAATTCTTCATTATTTGAGTACCTTTCTAGGAAAAGATGCATATGAAATATCTTTAGTTCTTCAGGTACTAGTTCAGGTTTTACATTCATTGTTGATATGTTTACTCATATTTCACTTCCTCCCCTATGCCCTTAGTCTCCCATCCCTTGGTTCTTAAGTATGAATGCTGTTTTAGAAAGAAAACTATGGGAATGGGTTGAAGGATCACCTGAATAGAAAGATGTTGAAGGCACTTTGGTTAATAAATGATCCAAATCGAAAAATGCACAGATCTGAGAAAATGGTTTGAGAGAGCTAATTTGAGAAAACCTCCTTGTTCCTTTGAACCACTGGCTTTTCTTCAAAGTTCATCGTTTTCTAACATAAGAAATCCCCTAACATGTGAGAATGACAAATCATTTGTCTTCAATATTTGGTTGCACTCCAAAATGTACAAAATTACAGGAGTCTAATAACATTTTTAATAACATTCTAATAACCAAATCCTATGTCAGCTCCATACTTTGGACTGTTTACATAGGGCAGCTGGTGCTGATTCTACTTTCATCTTCTAGGCAGACAGCCTGAAGGACTAACCACAGCTCGGTGCAGCAGGGTTTACAAATTTATCGTAGGTGTTTTGGTTTGGTTTGGGTTGGGTTGGGTTTTTTTGCACATCTGCTCCAAAAAAAAATTATACAGGGAGTAAGTACTTCCAGCTCCTTGGAACTGGAAGGTTTAGGGACAGTTCCAAAAGGTGGAACAGGGGAGTGGGTACACTGGAGAAGATAGTGAGCTAATCCCTTTTCCCATTGTGATGTTCCTCTTTTCAGCACTTTCGGCACTTCTTTGGGCTGAAGATATATTCCAGCACTGTACGGGCTGCCATTCACACTTATTTCTAAGGAATGTCAAGGCTGCAGTTAACTGTCCTTTAAGAAACGGGAAAGGGGGAGGTATGGGAGGGGAGACAGAGAGGAAACCATAAAAAACAAAGAATTTTAATAGTAAAATTAAAAAAAAATAAAATCATGGTAACTTTATGTGATTGTTTCAGACTTGAAGCAACTGTGCCAGTGTGGCAGGTCGGCACCCTTTGGTTGTGTAAATATCCTGCTATTTCCTATTTTAATGTTCTTCAGATTTAGTACTTGTAAATAAACACACACATTAAGAAGAGATTAAACATTTTTGCTATAGAACGTGTCTTGTCTGGCTTTGTGAATATCAGTTTTTGATTTGGAAGAAACTTGGGAAAATGAAAGTGCCATGAGGCAAGGGATAACCTTGCAGTAATTTGCACGCTCCTGTAGCCTGTTCAGTCTTGACCGCAATGTTTTGTACTCACCAATCGTTCCTTTATTTGAGCCTATACTCTACTTTTTCCAGCATTTTTTGTTCTGCATTACAGGCACTTGATTCTCAAGCAAGCAAAATATTTATCATTTTAGAAAAACTGATCATCAAAAGCATTGTTGGAGCTGGGACCCCCCTTTTGCTCTGTTTCCTAGAATAGTTGCTCAACATATACGCACCCATTGCTTCCTCTGGCCTGAATTAGAAGGAACAAGCTTATTGTGCTGTGTCGTCTGCAAGTGCAAAGAGCAACAAAACAAAGTATTGTAGTAATGCCTATGGTTAAAACTATCATGTGGTCCATCTAGCTCAATGCTTTAGTATCCTGTAATAATATGACCTGAAAGATTGAAAAAAAGTAAAGAAACTCTCAGTTTCCCTGCCCTACTAGTCTGCAGCTTTTAAAGCTGTAAGAAACAAGAAGCCCTAACGCACAGGTATTTTAATAACCTGAGCCTGGAGTCCTAAGGCACTGATGTAGCAGTGAACCCAGATGTGTGGAAAATATTTACGGTTACAAAGAGGGCATTCTGTTTCAGACCTTGATTTGCTTCTTCAGATTCACAGAAAATGGCATCTAAACTTCCCATTGCAGTTGCTTTGTTCACTGGGTCCCTGAAGCCTGGGTTTCTCTCGGAATTACTTCACTCAGTATTTTGGGGGGGGGGGGGGGGAGTTACATTATATGAGGGAACAATGATAAATAACTGGGACTGTGTCCAGGGTGACATGGTATTTAACTTATTTAACTGTGTTTTAATTAACCCAAACTGGTCAAGACAGAACTAAACCTGTTGAACGTCACACTTGGAGTGGTGACTTGTTCAGCTTGTATCCTCTGCTTGCTAACTGAGTCCTTCCATCCTGTCCTTCAGTGTCTCTTTGACTCTACAATCAGGCCTTGATCTCTTTTTCCTCACCATTCCTTTTGCATCACTGGGCCAAGTCAAGCATGGTAAGCACAGGAGGAATGGGCCTGGGGCTTCTTAAATTACCCTGGAGATAAAGGAAAAAGCAATGATGCTGCACCTTCCATACTGCTGAGGTAGCAAAAGCATCTAATTCATAGGCTGAGCGTCTGATTCATGGCATCAAGAAGCAAGACTTGGTTGGAACAAGTAAAATAAAGCAGGAGGTTAAAACGAGAAACCATATGAAGTGAAAGGACAACTGGATGCAATGTATCTTGCTCAAATTTCTGTAACATTTGCTTAAATTTTGGTTACGTTTGAATTTATCACACTTTGATATTAGATGCCAAAATAACATGCCTTTACTTCGCAGAGATGGTGAGTATTGTATCCTGTTTCACTGTCAGGCCATGGAATGTCTTCTGCTGACTTTCACCACAAAATAGCTTCTGAAAGCAGGTGCTGTAATTTAAAAGAGTGTGTACAAAAAAAAGGGGGGGGGGCTGTTTTTAACAAATTACCACATTCTGGTGGTTCTGTCCAACCATGTCTGGTCAACCCTGACTCAGCAGAACCAACCCTCCAAATGCTTTGGTGGTTCCAGGGTTCAAAGGAAACAAAATCTGGGAAGGAAGAGAAAGGCAAGTCTGCTCTGCATCGTCCCGTCTCTTCCTATCCCACGAGCCTACCAGGGCTCTGATCTTCTCAACACACTCTCTCATCCCCTCTGATGGTGTGGCCCTTCCCACGGGTCTGCCTTCCCCCTGATTTTTCCCACTGCCTTCCCTTTTCTCCCTTCCCTGAATTAGCCAAAGTTTTTCAAGCCCCTTGCAGCCATGCAAGATCAAGGAAGCAAGAACTACAGAGATGTCAGTATAGTATCTTGGATGCTTGTCAGGGGCAAATCCAGAATCTTGGAACCTGGGAAAGGAATTTTCCACCCTTGTGTATAGCAAAGTAATTAAGGTGGAGTCTCTATGAATGATTTGATAAGCATCTTCCTAGAGTTCTCTCTACCTAGCTGAGTTGCCATTTTGAGATAACCTGCCAGTGTCTCTATCTCTTCATTGTTTATGTGTACTTTTCTTTGTCAGCCTACCCAAAACCTTTTGCAATGGTGCAGTGCAGCATAGCCAGCCAGCTGCCACTAATGCTGCTGCTGATGTCCCAACTGGCATAGCCCACCACAACCCTATCCCTGATCTTACCCATGCCTCCCCTTCCTGCCATCAACTGATGCCAATGTCCCGGGCTTTTTTCCTCCTCTTCCACCACCCCCTGCCCATGAACCAAACTCCTGAAAAATGCATGTTTCACTTTAGGCACAGGCCTAATTTCTTGCACTTTCTTCCTGTTGTTCCCGTTTTACAGATTATGAGAAAGTTGCACAGAAGTGGCTATCTGTCTAATCCCAAGGATCAGCCATTTAGCTATACAGGCTTTAAAATTACCAAGAGTATTGTAGCACTTTAAATAGTCACAAATTTAATACTGCATAAACTTTTTTAGTCTCAGCCTATTCATCAGATGCATGTTGAGACTTGGGAGATGATTATATATACACATAAATCTATGTATTGTATATAAACAGGGAGAGTGAAGGGGGAAGGGGGAATTACAAAAAGAGAGATGAGAGATGGATTTGCCTTAGACACTGCCAAAGTACCAATTATGTGTGACAATGGCTAGTATGTATATATGTATGTATGTAGCACCAGATCCACAGAAGCAGGGGTCTACCACACTAGACAAGACCCAAGATGCAGACTGTGCAGAGAGGCCTCAGAGACAGTCCAACACAGTGGCAGGGTGTAAGATGCAGGCAGGAGCAGCATACACTGAATGGCACAGCCAAGTAGCTGGCATTGTGTACAGGAACATCTGCACAGTGTATGGGCTAGAACCTCCAAAGTCCAGATGGGAGATTCCCACAGAAGGTTGTGGAGAATAACAGGGCTAAGATCCTGTGGGACTTCCAGATCCAGACGGACAGGCAGGTACTGACCATTCAACCAGGCATCATGGTAATAGACAAGGACCAGAAGACAGCAGTGGTGATAGATGTAGCGGTGCCAAGTGACAGCAACATCAGGAAGAAGGAGTATGAGAAGCTGGAGAAGTACCAGGGACTGAAAGAGAAACTAGAGAAAATGTGGAAAGTAAAGGCCAAAGTGGTCCCGGTGGTGGTAGGAGCACTCAGGGCTGTGACTCCTAAGCTGGGAGAGTGGCTCCAACAGATCCCAGGAACAACATCAGAGCTCTCTGTGCAGAAGAGTGCAGTGCTAGGAACAGCTAAGATAATGCACAGAACCCCCAGACTCTCAGGCCTCTGGTAGAGGACCTGAGATTGAGGAAGACACATACCACCCATAGGGGTGAGAGGGGATTCCGTATAGATATTTAATCCTTGTTTAATCTATGAGGAAGTACATTACATTATCTAATGAATTCAGCTGACATTTAGGAATATCCGTGCTGGGTATCTGCAGCACTGGGATTATACAGGAGTTTCTCTAATGGTAAAAGGAAGCTGTCCAACAGGTAGCTGTAAGAACTCAATTGCCCACTTAACTGGAAAGGTATGGGTAACACAAAACCATCTGCTCAAAGCCACGCAGCTTGTCTAAATGATAGGAGAAGGCCTCTGCAGAAAGAGAAGGGCTTCCTTCCCTAGATGCAGGGTGACACGACATACATGCAGTGCAGGAAACAAGGGACAATTTGAAAGCTTGTCTGCAAGTATCTTGCAAAAGCAGGCTGTCTGATGGCCATCCGTTTGCAACATGGTTCAAGAACAGATCTCGATTCTGACCCTAAATGGGCATCAATCCAAATTATTCAGACCTGTCCAGATAAATTATGCAAGAAATTATAATGGGGCAATGAATGTGTCCTTGGCCTAAGCTTTTACTTATTATGGGAGGACAAGCCAAAGTGGAAGATGCTATTATCTCTCTGTGTGCATGTTTCTTGGTCCATGCTGACTGCATTTCACTGCACCTTAAAAAGATCCTCAACCACCTTACTGAACCCCCAAAAGCTATGCTTTACAGACTACAATGCTTGGATTCATACACCACATTAACCCAGCACCTTACAATGTGCATTATGACAATGTGCAAATCTAAACAATTACTTTGACTCCTGTTACTAATCCTCCATGTTTATCACATGTTCATATCTGTTAATAATCTTGCGTCTGTGAAAAAAAAAACCTCAGATGGAAAAAGACAGTAACAAAAGAAAAGGTTGAGAGGGAACAAATAAAGAGAAGAAGGATAAAAAGGTGAGCTGACCAAATTGTCCTCAACGCTGTCTCCTTTTTTTTGGTTAAGTTTAGAATAGGTTAAATTAAAACTATGGATCAAAGGATTGTAAGTACAGTACAAAGAAATGTTGTATTATTGCATTAAACAAATTAAGAGTGATTTCTTTTTGGCCACCAGGTCTACTATGTCTAATATTCAGATACCTATACTTGCTTTTTTATTAATGTTTTGCTCTGAAATACTTTCCATTCACTTCGAACGGAGGTGGAACACTTGCATTATGATCTTTTTCTTCGTTGTCCTGTGCAATGTTTGTGCATGTGCTATGAAAGAGACTTGCAACACCTGGATGACTAGACGATGTCCTATTACTACAGCTTTTCCTTTCACTGGAACTTTATGGCTTGCTAGTTTGGCTCATGTTTGTTTAAGGGGGGAAATGGTAGTGAACTATCCCTTAGTCTGATTCTGTTCCTCCCACTCCACCAGAAGGCACCTTATTGTCTCTGGGCAACCTCCCTCCCTCCCCTTTCCTAAACAAAGCAGACTGGAAGAGGAAGAGCATCTGTCATCACCTCCCCTTAGTTTCAGAGAATCACTGAGTTGGGAGGGACTATTTAGTCCACTGAGCCCAGTCCTCTGCCCAGAGCAGGAATTCAAATGAAAGCATCCCCAGCAGATGGCCATTCAATCTCTGCTTGAATGCATCCAGTGAAGGGCAGCCGCTGCCTCTCCCGGGGATTGGCTCCCCGGCTCCCCCGGCTCTCTTTCGGACACGTGTCTAGCTCCAGTGAGGAGGAGGAGGAGGAGAAACAGCAGCTGATGGCCACATGCCCACCTTGCTACCGAAATCCATCCAGAGACATCCCAGCTAGCCCTTCTAGGTCACACTTTGGACGCTGCTTCCTTATGGAAGCCACAATGCAATCCTGGAAGGCATACTTTGGGAACACTCCAAACTGTGTTCTAATATTAGAGTTTGTCTGCCCTTCACATAAGTGGGCTTATGCACCTAACAGCAATCTGTTAACACAGAATGTAGAAAGTGCCATTTGTACAGAGAGGGTGATACAATCTTGAGAAAAGCTTCACCTCATGTACGTCTCTATCCCAAACTACTTCTAAATGTGCAGGAAATTTGTCTGTCCTCCCAGTGGAAATATCATAAGTTCACTATGTATCTAGTTAGTTGCTTCACTCTTAAAATTGCTAACAAAACCATATGAGAAGAAGTCAAAAGCATTCTAGAAAAGATACTCGCTTTTATACGCCCATGAAGGACATGTAGAAATCAGAGAAGAGGCCACATTTAGCGACAGAACCCCTGCTTGTCATGCAGAAGGCCATGGCTTCTCTACTTTCAGAGGATCTCAGCCAGCGGATGGGAAGGACCTTCTGTGTCTGACATCCTAGAGAGCTGCTGTTGCTAGTTCCATGAACAGTTCTGGACTAGATGGACAAATGAGGCTCCCTGTTTCCTGGAAAGGTCCCCATGATTTCTTCCAGGTGTCCTGACACCTTGCTACCAAAGACAGCTGCCCAGGAAGCCATTTCAAAGACAAAGGGAGGCAGTATAGTTAGCCCAATTATTTGCAATCTGAGGCAAATAGTATCCCCCACTAGCAGATGAATTTTATGATGTCATGGCTGCACTTGCCAGTATATCTGAGGACTGAAGGGCAGGCTGCGGAGCCTGGCTTCCAAAACCTTGCTGCTAGCAGTGCTGTATCTGGATGCAGTTCAGGGTCCGCAGAAACAAATGCAGTGGTGCCAACATAGGCAGGTGAGCAGAACCTCCTGACTAGTTAGAGCTGGCTGTGTCTCAACATGTTAGCTTGGTCATGGGCTTTTGCCAGTGGTGCGTTCTCTTACACACTGGCAAAAGATGACTAGGTAAGGCACCCAACTAGGCCAGCCCCTTGAAGTCAGCCCCTGAAGCTCATGCTGAGGATAAGGGGTTAATCCTTCTTTCATCTTTGTAATTTGAGCCCCCAATCCCTCTATCTGCTCCATCCATATCCAAACAGAAGTTGCCTTCTTCCTCTACTGAGAGCAAGATGTAAGGAATTTCTTTTCCCTTTTCATGACAGGTTTGGAAGGTGGGAGGACAGATGAAAGATCAACATGCTTATTTCATGACAAAGGTCTTCAAAGAGTCCATGGCCATGTAAATCACCCCATCAGTTTGAGAGATTGGTGAAAGTGGGAGAATAATTGGCAGACTAGCGGTCTGGTTATCAAGTGCTGGGATCAAAGAGATCCATCAGTAAGGGTTGGCCTGTCTTTAGTTAGCTCTAGGCAGCTACTCTTTTCACCTCTTTTTCCAGCCCTTGCCTTTTCTCAAATACAGTGGTACCTCGAGTTACGAACACCCCTCCTTACGAAAATTTCGTGATACGACCAGCTCCGGCCGCAAAAATTTGCCTCGCCGTGTGACCTCCGCCTTGCGCTATGAACCGGATCCGCGGCCATTTGCCCTGCTGCCACGTGGTCACGGATTCCTGTGGGCGAGATCGCGGTAGCAAGGAGACGTTCGGTGAGGCTTGTGGTGTGTTTTGTGGCGTTTGGAAGGTTTTTGGTGTGCTTGTCAGCATAGCTCCAAAGAAAATGCAGAGCGGGCTTGGCAAGAATAAGGGTTTGAAGAAGAAAGTGACGATCGAACTGAAGAAGGAGATTATAGAAAAGCACGATCGTGGTGTTCGTGTGACTGATCTGGCCACAGAGTACAAGATGGCGAAGTCGACCATCTCGACTATTTTGAAGAATAAAGATGCCATCAAAGAAGCTGATGTGGCAAAAGGAGTAACGATGTTAACGAGGAGGAGGACACAAGTGCTGGAAGAGGTGGAAAAGCTGTTGTTAGTGTGGCTGAATGAGAAACAGCTGGCAGATGATAGCGTGAGTGAAGCTATCATCTGTGAAAAAGCCAGGAAACTGCACAGTGATTTACTGCAGAAAAACCCCTCTACCAGTGCAGCAAGTGAGGAATTTAAAGCCAGCAGAGGCTGGCTTGAGAAATTCCGCAGGAGAAGTGGCATCCACAATGTGGCAAGACATGGAGAGGCTTCCAGTTCTGACAAGGTTGCTGCAGAAGCCTACAAGGAAGAATTTGAGGGCTTCGTGAAGGCGGAAGGATATGTCCCTCAGCAAGTGTTCAACTGCGACGAGACAGGGCTCTTCTGGAAGAAGATGCCAAACAGAACCTACATCACACAGGAGGAAAAGGCACTGCCAGGGCACAAGCCCATGAAGGACAGACTGACCCTTTTGCTGTGTGCGAACGCAAGCGGCGACCTGAAGATTAAGCCGCTACTGGTGTACCATTCCCAGACCCCTCGTGTGTTCAGGGAACACAATGTGAACAAGGCCAGACTGCCTGTCATGTGGAGGGCCAATGCGAGAGCGTGGGTCACAAGGCAGTTGTTCATGGAATGGCTGCACGAGGTGTTTGCACCCAGCATTAAAAAATATCTTTCTGAGAACCAGCTGCCTGAAAGGTGCCTTCTTCTGATGGACAATGCCCCGGCACACCCTCCAGCCTTGGTGGATGATATGGACGCTGAGTATGACTTTATAAAGGTCAAGTTCCTCCCCCCCAACACCACACCTCTTCTGCAGCCCATGGACCAGCAAGTGATCTGCAATTTTAAGAAGCTCTACACAAAGGTGCTCTTCATCAGGTGTTTCAATGTCACTGAGGAAACATCCTTGACTCTGGCAGAGTTTTGGAAGAAACATTTCAATGTCCTCCACTGCATCAGTCTCATTGACAAAGCCTGGCAAGATGTCACCTGCCGGACCTTAAACTCAGCCTGGAGGAAACTGTGGCCAGAATGTGTCGCTGAACGTGACCGTGAAGGGTCTGATGCAGAGGTAGTGGAGGAGATTGTGTCCACGGGCAAGAGCATGGGTCTGGTTGTCGATGGTGCAGACGTAGAGGAGCTTGTTGAGGACCATGAGGAGGAGCTGACCACGGAAGAACTTGCTGAGCTCCAGAGTGAGCAACAGAAAGCGCTTGGTGAGGAGCATTCCACTGAGGAAGAGGAAGACAGGGAGGAGGTTAGCAGTGCCGAGATTAAATCCATTATGAAACAATGGAATGTGTGCCAGGACTTCTTTGAGAAGCACCACCCCAACATAACTGTAACGAACAGAGCGTTGAACATGATGAATGATAACGTGGTCTCTCATTTCCGGAGGGTTATGCAACGCAGGAAACAACAACTGACTTTAGACATGTTTTTCCCCAGAACTGAGCCTGCAGCTAAGAGGCAAAGAAGAGAGGACTCTCCCTCCAAACAATAACTGCCTCCCCACCCCATTCTCCCTCTTCATACTATACTGTACATACTTTTTTTCATGTTTTTGTGGTTTAAAAATAAAATGCATATGTTTCAGAACTGTTTGTATTTACATTGAACCTTATGGGGAAATTTGCCTCGCAGCGCGACCAAATTTGGAGGGCGGAATGGATTAACCGTATTTACATTGAATTTTATGGGAAAATTTGCCTCGTGGTGCGACCAAATCGAGTTGCGATCAGAGTCACGAAATGGATTAAATTCGTAACGCGAGGTACCACTGTATTTTATTCTGAAATCTGAGTGACTCTTCCTACTATTTTCTCCCTTGGCTTTACAGTTTGGATAATTTCTTTTTCCATTTCTCCACATTAGCCTCCTGCCAGCTTTGACTTGGAAAGCATAGATTTTATGAAAAAGGAAGAACCTTTCTGCTCTGGCCCTTTCTTAAGAGGGTTCTAGTATGGATCCATTTATTGGAAAGAAGAGGCCACCTCTCAGGGCTAAAGATTTATCCAGGTGGAATGGAAGGTTGCAGTTCATAGCTCTAAACCTCCAATACTGTTCCCCCATTAGATGTTTGTCCATGTGGGTGGAGGTGTTGAATTCTTACACTTCAAATTTGTCTCCAGAGATACATCTTACTTTATCTCACTCACAATTACCTAGTCTACAAGTTTCATTCATCTCTGCACACTGATCAGGAAAGGGACAAAGATGGAGCCATCTTCCACTCTTTTGGGATCATTGACAAGGGTTCATAGCCATTCTGTTTACATTCAGAGGCATGTTGGGGCAATGCCTGATTCAAAAGAGGGGGAAGTTTTAAATTACAGGTAGTTCAGGTAGGATGAAAAATGAGAGCAAGTAGATGAATTCATGTTTACTGGAGATAGAAAAATGGATGGATAAATTCTAAGATATGTCAGTGGAGGGAGGGAGGGAGGGAGGAAAGGAGGAAGGAAGGAAGGAAGGAAGGAAGGAAGGAAGGAAGGAAGGAAGGAAGGAAGGAAGGAAGGCAGGCAGGCAGGCAGGCAGGCAGGCAGGCAGGCAGGCAGGCAGGCAATCAGGCAGGCAGGCAGGCAGGCAGGCAGGCAGGCAAGCTGTGTGAGAGAGCATACTTCTTTGTCTACTTTGTTATATGGAACTGAGAATTGGGTATGTCAAGAGAAACAGTTGAATGCAGCAGGAACTGGATACTTAAGAAGTGTATGTGGTAAAAGAAGAGACAAACAATAATGAAGAAGTGCTTCCTTTTGGCTGTTTTAGATCCCCTTCCAATCAACTTCACTCAATGGTCCCTGATCCTGTTATTTTGAGAAAGATAAAAAGACCTGATTTGATATCCTCTTGCATGTCCCCCTTCAGTCTCTTCTTTCCCATTCTGAAGAGTCACAACCAGTGTAACTTTTTCTCACAGGAAAGATGCTTGAGCCCCTTGACCATTTTGATTATTCTCTGCTAAACTTTTCCCAGCGCTATTATACACTTTTTCAAATGTGCCAACCAGAACAATACCCAGTACTCCAAAGGCAGACAAAACACAACATTGTATACAGGGATATTCAGGCTGGGACTGATATTTTCAGCTGCTTTCTTGATGACCCCTGGCACGGGAGCTGCCTTTTTCACAGATGCTGCCCACTGCGCTGACCTCCTCATTAACCCATCCAGCACTACTGTTACGGGTGGGAGCAACGCAACATTTATTGATGACGAGACTCTCACTGGGTCATTCAGGGAGAAGCTTTATTTGCGCAAAGGTTCAGTTTGGACTCGCAGGTCCCTGCAAAGAACTGAACCCCGAAAAGGAGTTCAGCAAGCCTTTTTATCATTACAAGAGCCGTTTCTCCCCAATCCCCCCCTCAGTGCCCTCCCCATGCCTTCCGTACTCCAAATTTGGTCAATTGCTGGTAGCTAAACCACAAGTCCTTGTCTTCACCGGTTGTACCTTGTTTTGGGTACATTTCGGCCTTGTTGTCTAGAGCATTGCTATCTGAGGAGGGAGGGAGATAAGAGCACTCAGCACCAGCAGAAAGGAAAGTTACAGAGAGTTACATTTAAAATGTAAAACTTCACAAAATACCAGTTTCATACAAAATATAGGATCTAACAAAAGACTTCTTCTCATATTTGCTTCCGAGACTTATCACTGCAAAGCCTCTAGCTAAAAAAAACACTTCCAGAGAAGAGGTTCACTACTTGGTTACTATAAAAATATAGGATAGGACTACATAACCCAAAAATATAGAAATGTAGTGTAAAATGTAGTGTAAAGATTAGAATGAAGTTACAAATAATTTTCCATTTGTATCCTGCCACCTCATTCCCCCCTTTGAAAGTCCTTTGGCTTTGCCGAAGGGCTTTCACTCATCAGAGTGGGCATGAGGTCATAATGCCACAGAGCCATTATTTGAGTTGTTGCTTCTCTTTTGGCTATGAAGGAGAGGGTACTTGTGATAGTGCGAATAAAAATAGGTAAAATGCAAGGAATAAGTACACAGCCAGCAGCAATTATTCCTATAAGCGCAACTATAGCTTGGAGACCTGGGAGTTTGGGAAACCAGGACCCAAAGAGATTTTTCATATTGAAACCCTCCCATGTCTGAACAGGGACATGGGCAACTTTGACCATCCGGTCAGTAATTTCCTGGATAACTTTACCACTGTCATCTATTTCAATGCAGCAGTTTGACAGATTGAATTTTCCACAGACACCACCTTCCTTAGCCAGGAGGTAATCGAGGGCCAAACGGTTTTGCATGATGTAAGTTCGGGACTTGGCACTCTCCTTGGCCAGGTGGGTCATGGCTAGGATAGTCTCATTAGTTATTATTTCGACTACAGCCTGCAGTCGGATAAGCCTGTTAAGAAGGTAAATGGGGGTGCGGTAACCATAGGTTCCATCCTCTGCCCAAGTAGCAGGGTCATAGTAATGGATAATTCGTTCAGGGGGCCATTCGGAATCCTTCCAATTACCTTTATGAACATCCCTGGTCCCTAAGGACCTTTTACTCCGAATGTTGCCTATTTCCTCATAGACGGGAACCCCCAAAACCTGCCTTTGACGGAGCGGCAAGAGAAAGAAACCTGGGCGAATAGCTCCGAGGACACAAGAACCAAACCAGTTAGGGGGCAGAACATTATAAGCAAAGCGGCCACAAATCCAGTACAAGCCATTTGGGGCTTTCCAAGGGGATGAGTCAGTGTCAGATTTTAAGAAGGACATAGAGGTCATCCCTTCCAGAGATTTAGGGGGCGCAGTGGTATTTTCCCCAGACCACCAGGTGCCTGAATTCCAAGTTCCCAGGCAACGAAGGGAACCAGCATTAAAGGTTCGATTAGAGGTCTGATTTCTTTCATAACAAACAGCGCCCACCAAATTAGTGGTAATGGCCCAAATTTCTTCTCCCACTGGCACAAAGGTGTAATTAGCCTCGTGGGCCGCCACGTGGGCGTAATTAACTTCTTGGGCTTCCCATGGCCATTGCTCACCCATACTGGTGCCACCACATACAAAACAATTTTTAACAGTTAATTCCTTAGCAATAGTTTCAGCCAGGGCAAGGAACATGTTAACCGCCCTGGGGGGCAACTGCATGTTCTGAAATGCCTGAAATTCCTGATAGTAGGAATGAAACAGGGAAAGTGTGGTGGGGTCCAAGGTTTGTTGAGTAACCTGAATTTTCAACTTGACAGAGGGATCATTCCCTGTTCCATGAATGCCCAGGCCATATTCATCATCCTTCCCTTTCCAAGCCTGGGCTTTTAGCCAATTTGTTGGGACTGGAAAGGTTAGGTTAATAGGATTGCATGAATGTTGAAAACATTTACCTTCCAGAGATGCATTAAGTTTAACCCTGGTAAGATACAACGTTTTGAGGCTATCGGAGTGTGGGATAGTATCAGGGTGAACAGTATAGCCTCGGGATTGAAAGTCCACACACTTCCAGTCGCCACAGAACGTGCCCTTCCCACAATCGCTATGGGGATTTGGAGACCTGGCACAAATATATTTCTCATTATGAGTGTAAGTTCGTCTCCATGCTAGAGAACCACATTCGCTGTTCCCTTCATCCATGGCCTCACATGCATCAAAAATAACTGTTTGGGCTACTTGCAAATTATAAAAATCGTGTGAAACCAAAACCTTGGACCCGGCCTGGATTTTAATATTATATCTGTGGGAGGGGGCTTTAGGATCATAGCACTTTGTCAGATCCCCATCCGCACAACGAGAGTATGTGGTCCCATTGTAAGTACAGGTCTGCTGTTCTTTCTTGGTGCAACTCAAATGACTGTGAAAAACCAGGGTTTTGGTCACCTTCCCCTCCGTTTTAGTCTGTTTGATACATGGGGTACAACCGAAATCGATTGGGGAGGAGCTGGATGCTGCGATGCTACGGCGAGGGCGGGCCGGGTTCCTGGTTTTGGTTAACTTACAGACTCCCGCCCACCCTGCCGGTAAAGCAGTCAAGGGCCTTTCCCCACTTGGGAAGAGGTCTCTCTCACCAGGAGGGGGCCTGCCACAGTTAATTCGGCCCCTCCTTTGGGGATAGAATGGGGCGGCACAAATACTTTTGAAAAGGAGATCTCCTGCCTGCCTGCATAACCCTAGCTCTGGAGTGTGAAAGCTATTTTGACAGTGGGTTTGAATGAGCCGTCTGAAGTGATGAGGATTGAAGCAGGGATTCCAACAGTGATCTCTCACCCACTCTCTGGGGTCAGTCAGAGATATGATGGGTCCTTCACATGGGGGAGGTGTCCATGTGACTAGGACAGATTCTGGGGCAACCGTTAGTTTGCGCATGTTCCATTGCCCTGCACTTTCCAGGCAGATGGAAGGATGGGCAAAGGAAGAAGTGTCCTCCTTAACTAGCCCCTTTAGGGCTAGATTCAGGGAGAGGAGTGTAAGGAGGGGGTAGAGGGTACGGAGGTGGAGGATCTTTTTCTTTAGGGTACCCATAACAACGGGGCCAGAACCAAAACAATGCAAGCAAGAGAGCTATAAAAGCACACAAAACACACAATAACAGATACACATCTGAAATGTCCATTGGTACGTTGGCCCGTGCGTAGAGAGGCCGCTGCCCAGGAACGCCTCAGCAGGGGCTAATCCGAGACAGCAGTTCGGCGTAGTGTCAATCGAAGGGGCTGGTCAGGCGATGGGATGGCATGCCAATCTCGGTGTGCAGGCTTCAGTCTGGTCCAATGGATCCAGCTCTTACGACCTTTTACCTTCACTGCAAGGGGAGAAGACATGACAACAGTGCACGGCCCAGACCAACGTGGTTTTAAAGGTTCAGACTTCCACTTTTTAACCCAAACTAGATCGCCTGGCATGAAGGGGTGAACTTCCGTCTCCAGTGCTGGGAGTGATTGTTCTAACATGAAAGAGCGCAAGCCAATGACTGCCTGATTGAGAAGCTGCGCTTGGCGAACTAGTGCATGGTGGGTCGTGGGAGGGGTAGCAGTCAAGTTCAGCTCTCGACGAAGAATCTGTGGAGGCCTCCCAAATAACAACTCATAGGGGGAGAGGCCTGTCTCCTGCCTGGGAGTCATGCGTAGATTGAGAAGAACCAGGGGGAGAGCTTCAGGCCACTTGAGTTTGGTTTCAATGCAAGTCTTAGTTAAAAGATTCTTAAGGGTGCGGTTCAGTCGTTCCACTTTGCCCGCCGACTGGGGGTGGAAAGCACAATGAAACCGCCAATTAATCCCAAAGTGGTTAGATACTTCTTGACTGATTTTTCCCGTGAACTCTGGGCCGTTATCAGAAGAGATACGTGAGGGACAGCCAAACCACGGAATGATGTGTTTCATCAAAATTCGCGCCACTTCCTGGGCTGTTTTTGTAGCCGTAGGAAAGGCTTCAGGCCATCCAGTGTAAGTGTCTACAATGACTAGCAGGGCTCTGAATCTCCCCACACGGGGCATATCAGTAAAGTCTAGCATAAGGTAGTCCATTGGAATAGCAGCTCGAGGTTGATGCCCCGGGGACAAGCGGGGTCCCTGTCGAGGGTTCGAGCGGGCACACGTTTCACACTGACGGGACATCCTGGCAGCAAACTGATGGGCATGCTCCATGTAACATTCTTGGAGGATAAATGATGTGAGACTGGTTTTTCCTAAGTGAGAGCGGGCATGGAGCCTCTGGACAAAGGGCCATGCCAAACTCTGGGGAACATAGGGCCTCTGATCTGGAAGGATATACCAGCCGTTTTGTTTTAAGCATGCTAAGTCCTTTTCAGCACGGTCTTTCTCAACAGCAGTGTAATGGGGCTCCTCCTGAGGTTCACATCGCAGGATTTTACTGGGTTCTTGGAGAGCAACCCGTCGGGCCGTGCCGTCAGCCATCCGGTTGCCACGGGCAGTTTCTCCAGGCCCACGCTGGTGTCCTTTACAGTGGATCACTGCCACTGCCTGGGGCTCCTGCACTGCTGCTATCAGGTCTTCAATGAGCTCTCTGTGGCGAATGGGGCCACCGGACGCATCGGTGTACCCTCGCTCCTTGTAAATAGCTGCATGGACATGAAGGGTTAGGTAGGCATATTTGCTGTCAGTCCAGACATTAAGTCGACGGCCCACTCCCATGCGTAAAGCTTTTGTTAAGGCTATTAGTTCAGCGGCCTGAGCACTGGTTCCTACAGGCAAAGGAGCGGCAAAAATGACCTCATCGGTCGTGGTGACCGCGTAGCCGGCGTGGCGAACCCCATTTTGAACAAAACTCGAGCCATCGGTGTACCAGTTAAGATCTGCCTTAAGCAGGGGTTCACTTTTGAGATCAGGACGGCATGCAAAGCGAAAATCCAATGTTGTGACACAGTCATGGACAGGCGGGAGGTTTGGATCAGGGAGCAATGTTGCTGGGTTCAAATTATCACTGCGGGTCACTTGTAAGAGTGGGTTTTCTAGTAGCAAAGCCTGATATCGCTGTAAACGCTGGGTGGAGAGCCACTTATGTGCCTTTGTTTGTAGTATCTCCGTTACAGCGTGCGAGGATTTCACCATCACTGGGGCTGATAGAGTTAATTTGGTTGCCTCTAAGGCCAGCATAGCAGTTGCTGCTACCAACTTTAAGCAATGTGGCCAGCCCTTAGCCGGCCCATCAAGCTGTTTAGAGAGGTATGCTACTGGTCGGGGCCAGGAACCCACATCTTGAGTCAGGACTCCCACTGCACAGTTTTCACGGGCATCCACATATAGGGTGAAAGGTTTGTCTTGGTCTGGGAGGCCCAAAGCAGGTGCCTCCTGTAACAAAGTCTTTAATTTTTCAAAAGCCTGTTGTTGTTCAGGGCCCCAAATGAATGGTTCCCTATTCCCCCCTTTTGTTGCTTGATACAAAGGGGCTGAAATAGCAGAGAAATTTGGGATCCACAAGCGGCAGAAGCCAGCCATTCCTAGAAAAGTTCTCAGTTGTGGTCGGGTCTTGGGGACTGGGGTGCGGGCTATCAGATCTCGTCTTTCAGTTCCTAGCTGCCGCTGTCCATTAGAAATGACATAGCCCAAGTAGCGCACCTCAGTTTTGACTAACTGAGCCTTGGTACGGGAGGCTCGATAACCCTTGGCACAGAGCAGCTGCAAGAGCCGGTGAGTGTTTTCCCAACAATCCAGGGCATCTTTGCCAGTGACGAGAACATCGTCAACATACTGGAGGAGGACATCCTCAACACGTACAGGGTGGAACTCTTTCAGATCCTCACTCAGGGCTGTGCCGAACAAAGTTGGTGAGTTCTTGAACCCTTGTGGAAGTCGGGTCCAAGTGAACTGATGGCGCCGCCCAGCCTTTGGGTCTTCCCATTCAAAGGCAAACAGTGGCTGACTGTCTTTATGCAAAGGAATAGTAAAGAAGGCATCTTTGAGATCTATAACGCTGAAGTGGGTGGCCGTCTTGGGGATGCCACTCAACAAAGTGTATGGATTTGGTACTACTGGGTGCAATGTCTCTATGGCATCGTTCACCGGGCGCAGGTCTTGAACCGGCCGGTAGGACCCATCAGGCTTCTTGATGGGAAGTATTGCTGTGTTCCATGGGGAACTTACTGGGACCACAATTCCGGCATCTAAGAACTTCTCTAGCAGCTTTTGGATTGAACGCACCACTTCTGGAGGGTAGTGCCGTTGCTTCACCCGAACTGGGGTAGCAAAGGGCTTAGGCTTGACTATAATAGGGGCTTGGTGGGCGGCAAACCCAGGAGGGTTGTCCTCGGCCCACAGTCCGGGAACTTTGAATTGTCGCCAGTCATCGTTGGGAGGTTCTGTGGGTCTGGCAAGAAAAACACGCCATGCTTCCTGGGGTCTACTGCGGATTTCAACCTTGGTCCCTTCAGGCGTGAGGGAGATGGTAGCTCCCATCTTCATTAGGAGGTCTCTTCCCATGAGGGATACTGGGCATTGGGGCATGTATAGAAACTCATGCAGTTGGACCATTCCTCCTTTTAGGGCACATTCAAGGGGCTTGGTAAATGGAAGTTCAGTGCTCCTTCCTTGGATTCCCTGCACTATCATGGTTTCAGATCCAAGGGGTCCCATTTTCTGGTTCAGTACCGAGACACCGGCTCCTGTGTCTACCAGGAACGGGACGGTCGTCTCGCCCACCCTGAGGGTAACGATGGGTTCGGGGGGTGGGTCCCTGCAACCCGGTCCTCTTCATTGTTCCTGGCTCATGGCTACTCGGCTGCGTGGTGGCCGGGGTGCTGCACGGGGTCTTCTTTCAAAGTGCTTGAGTGGGTGTGGACACTCCCTCTTCCAATGTCCCTTTTCGCCACAATTGGCACATCCCCTTCCCTGGGGACACTCAGCCTTCCAGTGGTCTGGATTGCCACACTGAAAGCAAGCACCTTGCTTGGGATTACGAAGCCGCCCTGCCCCACGGGGATGAACCTGCAGAGCAGCTGCCAAGAGGTTCGCCTGACGGGACATATCTTCCTGTTTCTGCTTTTCTGCCAATTGGGGTCGGTTAACAAACACCCGCTTGGCTATCTCCACCAACTCCCCGATGTTTTTTCCTAGGGCACCATCCAGACGCTGGAGTTTTAAGCGAATGTCTGGGGTGCTTTGTGAGATAAACTTCTCATTTAGCATCATCCTATGGTCTGCAGCACGCAGGTTAATGCTAGCATACTGTTCATACGCAGTCACTAGTCGGTCCAAGAATGCCTCTGGGCTTTCGTCGGGACCCTGGGTTATGGAGGCAGCTTTTGCAAAGTTGACAGGGGGCTTTCCTGCCACCCGCAAGGCTCTCATTATGAGGGTGCGGTAGTCATGGAGGTGTGTCTGTCCCTCCGGGTTGTTTGGATCCCACCCTGGGTTTTCATCTGCCTTTCTTCGCTGCCTCTGATCTCTCTGGTCGGGGGTATCCAGAGGGTACATTTCTTTTAATAGATTCTCTTTTGCGGACCTGACTTTTTCCCGATCCTCAGGAGTGAGGAGGGTATTCAGGAGCTGTTGGATATCTTCCC
Source organism: Liasis olivaceus (assembly GCA_030867105.1). Classification (NCBI taxonomy): domain Eukaryota; kingdom Metazoa; phylum Chordata; class Lepidosauria; order Squamata; family Pythonidae; genus Liasis; species Liasis olivaceus. The sequence continues at coordinate 43,094,368 of CM061348.1, read as the reverse complement.
ATGTAGGGAGGTGGGTATGCATAACAGTTTCGAGAAGGTCGCAAACCTCTCGTGGTTTCTCAGAGAAGGGGCCATAGTGTTGCCTCCAGTTTAATAAATCAGTTGTGGTGAAAGGAGTATACTGGAAGATAGAGGTGATGACTGACTGGCCTCCTTCCTCCCCGGCCTCCCTTGTCTGGACTGCACGCAAGGGTGCCATCAATGAGGGGGGATCATGGCTCCGAGTACGGGAAGCCACAGGGGGTTCTGGAGGGGGAGCCGAAGGTCCTCCTACTTCTTCCATGACCTCTTCCTCCTTCATCCTGGGCTGTCCTCGGGGGCCCTGATAGGGAGGGGGCATCTCATCTTCAATTGGACTGGAGTCCATCAAAATAGGGTAGAGTGGCTGTTGTTTATCCTTGGCTTTCAATTTCTCAAAGACTTCTTTTGCTGTGGGCTTTGGAACTGGTCCCACTCCGGCCAGGCAAACTTTAACTGGCCCAGCGCCGGCCTCACAGGCGCATTTAATCAACCATCCGGGGCGGGTCTTCACGGCCCATCGCCACTGGTCAATGTAGGGATACTGATCCCAATGGCCGTCTTGGCAGACTTTGTTGTATACTGCATTTACTATTAGCCAATCAAATGTCCCTTCTTCAGGCCAGTTGACTCCAAACGTTGGCCATTCTTGTTTACAGAAAATCTTCAGGGTACCCGGGTCGCACCTGGGATCCCCATAGTCGCCACTGAAGGCAGCTTTAAAGTTTTTCAGCATGCACGACAGAGGGGTAATTTTGCTTCCTGTGTTCCCCATGGTGTGGGTCTCCTAACGTGTACCTGATGTTAGACTTTGGCAAGGGGTTCTCCTGTCAGGCCTCGGTCCGGCTCAGGGAAACGGCGAGACAGTCCTCCCAGCACTCGCTGGCTCTTCCTTTTAAAGGACCTGTCCCCTCCTGCCTTGGTCTCCCAGCAAACGCTGGCTCTTCCTTTTAAAGACCAATCCCTGCTACGGAGCGTGCCAGATTTCCAATCCCTTACTCCTTTAGGAGAAGGGATGTTCCCAACCCACTTGCCTATACACTACAGCCGACCTACGGTGCCGGACACTCAACGGTCACCAATAGGAACTGCGACTGTTTAACCACCCACACAATCCTAGAAGGCACCCACTCTTGGGCCCTTCACCCCCAGGAGGATGCGCTTTTCCTCCTCTTCCGCCTCACCGGTTATGACGGGTATTCCCCACTGAGTATACTCGCCTGGTCTGGTCGCTAGTCGGCCCACTCACTCCTCTGTTCCGGCCGTCCACTCACTCCTCTGCTCGTCACCGTGAATGGGTCCTTGGATCCAGGGGAAGGCTCCCTGCTCTCCGCGGCGTCCGCTGGTCCCGAGGCACAGGAGTCAAGGGTCCTGCCAGCGCTGGTTGCGTCGAGCCGCCGGGCGTCGCTGAGTCTCAGGAGTTCCACTGGTCCTGCTCAAAGGGCCGGGAGAGTCCCATCTGGGGTGCCAGAAATGTTACGGGTGGGAGCAACGCAACATTTATTGATGACGAGACTCTCACTGGGTCATTCAGGGAGAAGCTTTATTTGCGCAAAGGTTCAGTTTGGACTCGCAGGTCCCTGCAAAGAACTGAACCCCGAAAAGGAGTTCAGCAAGCCTTTTTATCATTACAAGAGCCGTTTCTCCCCAATCCCCCCCTCAGTGCCCTCCCCATGCCTTCCGTACTCCAAATTTGGTCAATTGCTGGTAGCTAAACCACAAGTCCTTGTCTTCACCGGTTGTACCTTGTTTTGGGTACATTTCGGCCTTGTTGTCTAGAGCATTGCTATCTGAGGAGGGAGGGAGATAAGAGCACTCAGCACCAGCAGAAAGGAAAGTTACAGAGAGTTACATTTAAAATGTAAAACTTCACAAAATACCAGTTTCATACAAAATATAGGATCTAACAAAAGACTTCTTCTCATATTTGCTTCCGAGACTTATCACTGCAAAGCCTCTAGCTAAAAAAAACACTTCCAGAGAAGAGGTTCACTACTTGGTTACTATAAAAATATAGGATAGGACTACATAACCCAAAAATATAGAAATGTAGTGTAAAATGTAGTGTAAAGATTAGAATGAAGTTACAAATAATTTTCCATTTGTATCCTGCCACCTCACTACGATCTCAAGATCTGTTTCCCGGTTAAAGAGAGCTCAGTATATATGTGGAGTTAGTTGTTTCCCCCCCCGATGTGCATCACTTTACCCTTGGTTGAGCTGCGTTTGCCATCTGGTTGACTATTCACCCAGTTTGAAGAGATTCTTCTGGAACTCTTCGTGAGCACTTTCGGTTTTTACCACTGTGAATAGTGGCATCATCTGCCAACATTGCCACCTCACTGCTTACCCCAAAGGCAAGATAATTTTCCTTTGAAAGACTCCATTCTTTTTGCCTTGCATTGAGAAAATTGCCCAGTCATCCCTATTTTTTGCTTTCTGTTTCATTTTGTTTTTTAGCAATTAGCAAATGTATACATGAACAGCTCCCATACGGTTGGTGCCTACAAAGTAGGAGACAGTATGTTTGGGTATTCAAGCAAAGAAATAGAGGTCATGGCTTTATGGCACAAACCACGTGACTTATGAATCTGCATCTGATATCAGGAAGCAACTGAAACAGCTGAAAATGAGGACCTGTAGCAATTTTACCTAGTTTACTCAAGAGCATTTTGAAAATATTTGTGCACCGCCTACAGCCTGTCAAGACTGAGGTGGCACATAAATGCCATAAATAAATATAAGTAGACAAATATTTAAAAGCCAAGTTTACAGTGCCAATAATTTTTTATTGGTAGAGTTGTCAGATTCTAGGTGAATGCAGCACATCCCTGCACCACAAGTGACCTGATGCGGAAAAGAACCTCCCCACCCAGAGATGCATACAAGCTCTACCAACATGCCAAGAACGGGACCATCTATGGCCAGTGTTGCTTTATCTAAGAATAAGATGCATTTCTGTATTTACTTCTTCAGATTATATGCTGCTCCATTTCCCCTAACAGTTTACAAGTCCAACATAACAAATTAAAATAACACCCACAACTCCAATGTGTTGTTTGGGGGTAGAACGATCTTTGTCTGTCCCCAAATGCCTTTCTGAAGAGCCATGTTTTCACAGCTCTTTGGCAATATAATAGGGAAGGGATGCTCCCAGTATCTGGGGGTAAGCTGCAGGGGTGGGGCTCCATCATTGAGAAGGCTCAAGCATGGAGTCACTGGAGGTGCTGTTCTCTCTTGGATGTGGGATCTTCAGCAAACCCTCTCTATCCTCTCACAGGATGGGCAGTTCAATTCAGAGAATATATTTTCAGATATATCCAGACTCCAAACCGTGGGGGCATCTACATGGCAGCTTGGGCAAGCAATGCAGGCCCTCTCCCATCAAGAAATGAGCTATGTGTTCTGATTGCTTAGTTCTACCTCTCTACATTTGTGTAACTTTCTAGATGGCATAAAATGCAGAAGGGATGTCTTAGATTTGCTCCAGGGTCTTACATATCTCAGTGGAATGTCCTGATTCAGACAATTAGAGCTTTAACTGGTTTGCAGCATTCTGGTAAGTAGAAATAAATGATTATAATCACAATACAGCAAATGGTCAGAAATATATAGAAGTGTCTCTAGATCCTTTTCAGTTTAGCAGCTCCCCACAATCATCTTCACACACCCCAAACTTCAAATTCCTCCTTGACAGTTTTTGTTTGAGTGCAGCCAAAAACATGCACTAGCAGATCCCTTTCATGTTCCTTTGGGGTGATCTATTCCATTAAATGGAGAACATACACAGGATGGTAGTTGTCTCACCAGCTCCCGGCTCCACATTAGCCCACTGCCGGAACATCTGGGAGCCCAGCATCATTCAGGAAAAAACAAGCTGAGCACTGCCACACACAAACCAGAAGTGTGTCAATTACTCCAAATTAATTGGCCCATATAAAGGATGTTGATTTTGTTTATGCTTCATCCTCCCCATTCCCTGCATCGGCAGGCTGCCAGCTGTTTCACTCCTTTGATCATTTATCTGCTCCTCTGGCTTCTGGTCAATAGGGCATCTCTATTCTGCCTGCTCCCCAATTACTGAGAAACATAAAGGGAGGAGTGTAAAATGCTATTCCCTGGAGTCATCCTCAGCCATTAGTAGCAGGCATTGATTACATTTCAAATGTATTGTTTTCAGAGATTCTTAAAAAAAAGAAAAGAAACAACCATTGCCACCAGAAAGGGATATAGAACAATGTGACTAAGCAGTCTTCAATCAAAACACATTGATATTGGTGGCTGCAGGCCTAAAAATAAAGCAAACAGGCACTTCGTGATTTTTAATTCTCCAGTGTCTGACTAGCTTCTGTCTGAGTCATGGATATATTACGAAGTAGTTCTACATCATAGAATTCACACATCACATTAAGCTATGGCTTTTCTAAATTGGGGATGTTACGCAGGAGAACTTTGGAACTCCCATTACTACTTGAACAGCTGAATTTTTGATCAGCTGAAGCTTCCTGGTGGTCTTCAAGGGCAGCCTTATGTAGAGCAAGTTGCTGTAATTCAATAGGAGGTAACTAAGGCATGAGTGACAGTGAACAGGGCTTCCCTTGTTTATATATTTTCTTGCTGCATGACTCACATGAGCTTCACTTGAAGGACAGAGGACTAATATTTTTTTCCAGAGTTCTTCAGAATTTTCTGAGTAGAGCTGACATGACTCTAAAATTGATGTGGTAAGAAATTCACCGTGATGAAAGGACAAAATTTGTGAGATTTCTACAGGCAGGGCTGGCCCAAATCAGCCTTGATTGTAGTACTGATATTGATTGATTGATTGATTGATTGATTATGTGTCATCAAGTTCTTGACTCCTAGCAACCATATAGATTTTCTCCATAACGATCTGTCCCTAACCTGATCTTTCATGTCTTCCAATGGTGCATTCATCACCACTGTAACTGAGTCCATCCACCTTGTGGTCATCCTCTTCTCTTTTCTTCCATCTTTTCCATCATTACAGCCTTCTCCAGAGAGTTAGGTCTTCAGATAATGTGTCCGAAATAATTTGAGCTTGGTCATTTGTTTCTCAAGTGAGAACTCTGGGTTGATTTGTTCGATGATCCATTTGTTTTCTTGGCTGTTCACAGTATTCTCAGAAGTCTTCTCCAACAACAAAGTTCAAAAGGATCAATAATCTTCTTATCCTGCTTCTTCAAAGTCAACTTTCACCTCCACGGAGTATCACAAAGAATACCACTGCCTGCACTATTCTGATCTTTGTACGTATAGACACATCACAGCACTTGAGTATCTTTTCAAGGCCTTCATGGCTGCCCTACCAAGTGGTAGTAGTCTGCAGTATATTTTTTTACTGCTTGTTCCTTTAGTGTTGATGGTTGATCCTAAAAGGCCGAAACTGTTCATCACTTTGATATTGTCATTGCCAATTCTAACACTGGTTGTTCTACCTGTTGTCATTAGTTTAGACTTCTTTATGTTTAATTTTAGTCCCATTTTTTTACTTTGCTCCTTGACTTTTATTACTAGAGCTTGCCGTTCCGTGTAATTTCAGCTATCAGGGTAGTGTCATCAACACAGTACAGCTTATTGATGTTTTTTTCTTCCTGTTCTAAAGCCATGCTTATCTTCTTCCAATCTACTTCCCTCAATATATATTCAGTAGATAGGTTGAATAAGTAAGGGGAGAATATACAGCCTGGTTGCACTCCTTTGCCAATTCAGAGCCAGTCTGTTTCACCATGTTCTGTCCATTTTGTGACTTCCTGACCTGTATATAAATTTCTCTTGGGGACAATGAGATGTTCTGGGATTCCCATTTTTCTGAGCGCATTCCACAGCTTGGCATGATTTGACACAATCAAAGGCATTTCTATAATCAATGTAGCACATAGTGACTTCTTTTTGGTATTCTTTGGCTTTCTCAATTATCCAGCATGCATCAGCAATGATGTCTCATGTTCCTCAGCCTTTTCTAAAGCCAGCTTGAACATCTGGCATCTCTTTTTCCTTGTAGGGCTCTAATTTGCATTAGATGATCCTAAGCATTAGTTTGCTAGCACGTGAAATTAAGGATATTGCATGATGGTTTGCATGCTCTGTTAAGTCTCCTTTTTTGGTATTGGAATGTAGATTGACCTCTTCCAATCTATTGGCCCGTGTTGCTCTCCAGATTTGCTGGCATAGCTTGGTTAGAACCTTGACTGATTCTTCTTCTGTTGCTTGCCATATTTCAGTGGGTATTGCATCAGTTCCTGTAGCCTTCCAACTTGGCAATGACTGGAGTACTGATCTAACTTCATCCTCCAGTGCAAGGGATTCTTTTAGATAGGGAATATCTTCTAAGGTATCTTGGATGTTGACATTTCTACTGTACAGTGTTTCAGTATACCCCAACCATATCCTTTGATCTCTTTTGAATTGGTCACTGTCTGTCCATTGGTGTCCTTTAGCATACCAATTTGAGGTTGGAACCTCCTTCTGAGTTCTTTCCTTGTTTTTCCACGTCTGTTTCCATCTTCGGTGTCTGTACAGATGTTGTAGTACTGCTTCTTGTCTTGTCTAACAGCTCTCTGAAGTTCTTTGTTCAATCTCCTTTCTGAGATTTCTGTCTTTCCTGGCTTTGGCTTCTCTTTTCTTCTTGGCAATTTCCACAGTTTGTTTTGAGATTTTATTTATTCATTTTTAAAAAACATTTGTATGGCTGCCCATCTTAAAAGCAAACTCTGGGTGGCTTACAACCGAACCATAAAAACAACATGTACAATGAAAAACAAAAAGCAAGGAAACCAAAAACAAGAAAACGAGAAAAATCTGATGGTGCAGCCACACATTCTTGATGCAACTCCTCGTGTTCTGATCCTGCTCTGACCTCAACCTATCCAAGCACCTGGGGGGAAAGCAAGGTCCTGAGTGCTCTCTGGAAGGTTAAAAGGGTGGGGCCTGTTGGACATCTGGGGAGAGTCCTCCATATGGCAGGGGCTGCAACTGAAAAGGTATGTTTTCGAGGACCCACAAGGTGGCTATGTTTAAGGGAAGGGACCTGGAGCATGCCTACCCTATCCACTATGGTAGGACAGGCAGATACCTTCAGGGAGAGGCGGTCCCTCAGATAACCTGGTCCCATGCCACGTAAGGCTTTAAAGGTGATAGCCAGCACCTTGAATTGCATGTGGAAGGAAACTGGGAGCCAATACAGCTCATACAGCAAGGGGATAACATAGGTGAACCTAGGAGCACCCAACACTGTGTGCACTGCTGCATTCTGGACCATTTGTAGCTTCTGAGTGGTCTTCAAGTGCAGCCTTATGTACAGCGCATTGCAGTAATCCAAACGGGAAGTGACCAAGGGATGAATGATAGTGAGCAAGGCTTTCTGGTCTAGGAAAGGGTGCAATTAGCACACAAAACAAATCTGTGCAAAGGCCCTCCTAGCCACAGCTGCCACCTGTTTATTGAGCAGTAGCCATGAGTCTAGGAGGATCCCCAAATTGTGCACCAGCTCTGTCCAGGGGAGTGCCACCCCCATCCAGAATTAAAGAGGGTGTATCACTGGACTCAAGGGAGCCAAAAATCCAAAGCCATTCCATCTTGCCAGGGTTGACCCTCCAGACCCTCACAGCCTCCAGGTGATCAGTCAGCACCACAACAGCATCACCTGCCCAGCCAGGGCTGAACATGTATAACTGGCTATCAGCAGCATAGTGATCGTCAGCATACTGATGATACCACACCCCATACTGGCAAATGACCTCACCCAGTGGTTTCATGTAAATGTTAAAGAGGAGAGGAAATAGACCCAAGCCCTGAGGGACACCCCTTTATAGGGGCCTAGGGCCCAACCTCTCCCACCTCACCAACACCAGCTGGTCATGGAGAAAGGCAGAGAACCACTACAAAACAGTGCCTCCTACATCCAACCCCTGAAGCCAGCTCAGAAGAATACCATGACTAATGGTATCAAAAGCCACTGAGAAATTCAGGAGGGTCTGTACAGTTGCACTATCCCCATCCTGAGCCCTCCAGAGGTCATCTGCAAGCATGACCAATGCTGTCTTGGTACTGCACCTTGGGCCTGAACCTAGACGGAAAAGGATCCAAATAATCCGTTTCATCCAGGACCCCTGTAGCTGAGTGTCAACTATCCTCTTAACAAGGGAAATTTGGAGACTGGACAAAAGTTGTCTAAAACTGCTGGGTCCACAGATCCAGTTTGCTTTCTTCTCTTTCTTCATTTTTGGCAGTCTCATTTCACATTCATCCTTAACAACATAATTCCTCTGATTCTCTATAGATGAGGTTCAGGACTTCAAAGTGATTCCCAAAGTTCTCCTTGAAAATGGTGGGTATATGTTCAAGATCATTGTGGAAATTGACTGGTTTCTTCTTCTTTAGCTTAACTTGGAACTTGCACAGAAGTTCCATAGCCAGCACCTGGCCATATTTTTGATGCTATAGTTGAGGCCTTTTACCTCCTTTTAGCAACAATATAGTCAATCTGATTTCTATATACTCCATCAGGTGATGTCCATGTAGAGAGGTGTAATTTTGGTTGTTTGAAGACAGTGTTAGCTATGAAGAAATCACTGGAGTGGCAGAAATTGATCAGTTGATTCCCAGCTTCATTTTGGTTTCCTAAGCTATATAATCCAACTACATCTTCCTTTTTAATGTTTCCAACTTTGGCATTCCAATCTCCAATCACAAGCAGCATACCTTGTTTGCATATTCTGTTGATTTCAAACTGAACTTGATAATAAAACTTATGGACCTCCTGCATCAGTGGTTGGAACATAAACTTGAATAATCATCTTATTAAAGGGTTGTCCATGAAGTCTAATCAATATTATTCAGTCATTGATTGCATTGTAGCTAAATACTGTTCTTGCTATACCCTTCCTAACTATAAAAGCAACACTGAGTAATAAACAGTATGATCTTCTGACTGAAAGTGTCTGATCCCAGTCCATTTCAATTCACTGATGCCCATTTGTAGTTGTTTCATTTCATCTTTCAGTGTGTTGAGCTTTCCCATGTTCATGCTTCTTGGTAACCTCAGCAAGTAGATGTCCTAAAGGCTTTAATCCAGCTACATCATAAACACCATTAGTACTCAGAAAGATTCTCAGCTTTTCCTCAGTAACACACTGAGTGCCATCCAACCTGAGGGGCCCATCATTTGGCACTATATGGTCAACCATTTTATATTTTCTATCTATGTGGTTTTCTTCGTAAAAATACAGGAGTGGTTTCCCATTGCCTTCTCCTGTGCAGTATGATGCCTTTGCCATTGTCACTAAAGTGATCATCTTCCTCTGGCATCTTCCTATGTTGCTGCTGCCCAATATAGGTGCCTGTCTGTTTAGCTGGAAAGCTGAGATGACCGTCACTCCTTGGGTGACACTGCTGGAAATATACACTCTTGGCATACACTCCTGATGTTCTTCGCTCATCGCTCCCAGGAACAACCCTCCACCACAATGAGGCAGCACAGCAGGACTTGTGGGGTGGAGGTGGGGAGTACTGATATAACCCACCCTAATTATCCCTTTAATTGAACTGATTGTATGGGGCATTGAATGCTTGTTCACAAACATTTTAAGCAGTAGATGAGGTGGGGGTTGAGCCAAATATCAAACTTCATCATACACAATATAACCAAGCACCTATTTCAAGTGAGGAGGCTGAGGGACAAATATTTTGTCAGCAACCCAACTATAAGGTAGAAGAAAACTCCTGCAACCTCTTCTTCAAACCCACCATTTTGTGTTTCAAGAGAACATCCCTATGTTTTATGAGGTAAACTCATTCTCACAAATCACCTTCAATAAATTCTTGTAAAATCAATTTATTCTGCCAAATTTGTTCTCCCAAGTTAAGAGAATGAGCACCCCAAGTCAATTTGCCATAGATATACTATCCACAATAATTCCTATTCAATTCTTTCTCAATCCACTTAATTCTGTTCTGTCAGCTCGCTCACTCACTCACTCACTCACTCACTCCCCTTTCTTTCTCCCTCTGGCAGCCACTACCTCATTTCAGTCTCTTTTCTCCGTCCACCAAGACTACCTCAATAAAAGAAGAGGAAAAAGAAGACGGGGTTAACCAGTCTTCCTTGACTGAGAATTAAATGGCTAAAGATTTGTCCCAATGGCTTGGGATGCATATTATACGACTGTCCACCCCTAGCAGTTAAATGTGAGAGCATAAAATGTCAAGACATGGCAAATAACACACTATTTCTCCCATTTACAAACATAAACAATAAATATAGCTAAAAAGTCTTCAGCAATATTTGTTCCAAAGATAATTATGCTCATTATGTAGGAAGTGCTGTATCTCTAAAATTTCTAATGGGGTATGGGGACATTGTGACACTAAAGTATAATGACCCCTGTTTATTTTATTTAGTGTGATGTAGGAATATGATGAATGAATTGTTCCAGGGCATACATACGTACATGCATACAAGTCTGAATATTCTATATATTCCATAGATATTGACCTCAGATACCCATCAGTTTGGTCAACTGAAGCTTTCACATAAGACTTAAAATCAAATTATTTAAGTCATTCCCGTGCCACATGTAGCATATGGTTAAGATCATACTGTTCAGCTTTGTCACATATTAGCCTGTATGCCACAAGAGCAACCAAAGACCAATTTTATCTGAAAGTTGTCCAAGCAATTCTAGACAAACTAGGATAAGTAACCTAGAGAGTACCTTGCAAACCAATATATTGTTGTCACATCCCACTGTCTAGGAGATATAAATACCAACACACATTCCAACGCTTGCTTCAGGAAGTAAAACATACTTTAAAAACCTGGTCTCTTACTAGCTTATTGATTAGCTTAGCATGATATGTGAATAGGATTGCTGGGATTCCAAACTTCATTTTATGTCCTGCCTGAACCTCCAACCAGTCCACAGAGGTTCAAAGTTAGAGAGAGGGAAATTAAATGAGGCCAAACAAATCATGATTACTCTGCAAGAATGACTCTGGATTGTTTCTGACTGGTTCAACTATTAGCTATAACTAAAACAAACTATGGTTTAGTGTGAACTTATACAATGATTCTGAGTTCACATGAGTAATAGACATATAATAGCAAAGGGACAAAGAACAGTTTGAAAACTAGTCTATGTTAACTTGTGCTTGCAGAATCAACTGAAAGGAAGGGGGAGGGGAATGTTGAGTCTAATTCAGCTTTATTATAGTAGTAAAGTAGTAAAGGTTGTGCCAAATGCTCCTAAAAATCTGGCCATCAAGAAAAGAAAAGGTCTCTTTTTGCTAATCCCTTTATCTTAGAGATACATTTTTAGATATAGTTTTATTTTTAGTTGATGAGTGCCTTTAAGAAGAATAGTTAAACACAATCCAACAGAAAGGCTAACACAATTACGACCAATATTTACCTATCCCCATTACACACATCCTGTATAATTTATGGTATACATTCATTTTATGGTGCATATTTTACACTGAACATAAACAGTAATGTACTGAGCTATGCATTAAACACAAAGCTAAGAATATATAATGCTATATATTTCTAATGTGACTGAGTTAATGTGCCTGATGCATCTTTTGTCTTAGAACTTGTGTGCTACAGTATCATTTTATTCTTTTAATGTTTTATTGTTTCAAAGTTCATTTAATTGGGATGAACAATCTGAATGGAATTAGAAGAACCATACAACAAATTCTCAAAAGAGTTTCAAAACAGAAGCTTTAACTCAGGAAATATCTGTGGGTTCAGAGCCAAATTTTGGACATCTTGGATTCCAAATGCTCCAGTCTCCCTCCTTTCAGCCACACACCAACAGAGAACAGTTAATGTAGTGTCAAATTTGGTGGGCTGTCACTGGACTACCCTACTGTTGCCGATCATTCATTTTCCCCTCTCTTTGTGCCCATTGGCTGCATTCACACATGCTGATAAGCTGTTACTGTGTTTTTTGAACAAGCCATAGTGACCTGGTTCACACAGCATGCTAAGGATGTCTCAGAATGCAGTTTGTTGCTCCTTCTTTTTTGCTCTTTCACTTGAAATAGGCCAGTGAATAGCAGGAGGAACTATGAAGAAAGCAGCAGAGCCAAGAAGCTTGTTCATGGGGCTCAGGCACTGAGACCCCACTCCTCATGCATTAGCAGTGAAGGGAAGTAGGCAGCTGAAGCCAGTATATCTGATAAAACAGGTCAGAGTGGGAGAGAAAACCTTCTATTACTTCCTTAGGGGAACCGGTCTGTCAGCAGGAGTCACTGGCGCTGTCCAAGGTCCTGTTTCCTGGACCACATTCTGCTGTGGAGCTTTTTCTTTTGCCTCCTCTCATCCTGAGGCTGTCACTCAGCCAAGCCAAGCCAATCACATTCTGGTTCAGTCTGGAGGATGAACTAGAGCACCATGTTAAGTCTTAATACAATAAGCTTGTTATGACATAGCACATTATGTGACACAGGTATTTGGATTCATTAACCATAGTTATAGTTTAGTTGGAGAATTCTGGCCTAAGATTTTTTGGGTACTTTAAGTGGCCCCAGATCAACACTGTTACCCTGGTTGGAAATCAGATGATCACCAGGTAGCCAATCCAGGCCAATATCTGCTGTGTAGCTCCTTGGTTACTACTTGTCACTAAAGGAAACTACTCTTTGTCTTTGTCCTTTCCAACCTGGTGCTTGAACGAAGTGGAGTGAGATAGGGAAACACTTAATGAAATCCACAAGCCCCACCCTGTCTCCCCTTGAGATTTTAGCTAAATCATCCCCCCCCCCCCCGACTAACAAATATAACCATGCAGCCCTTACCTGAAGGGAGTTATAGTCTAATACAAGATTTGGAAAATGGCTTTATGACATGGGAGTAAGAGACACAAAGAATGAAAGAACTATTTTCACTGTGATCTTGAATACCTACTTACTGCATTAGTAATGTTCATATCTAGTTTAGATCTATATGGCTCCATATATCTTAGAAAACATATAATTGCTTTTTAATGTACCGGAATGGGGACCATCCTGTTTGTCTTTATATGTGGGTGTTTAGGGGGAGGAGTTGTTTTAATCTTCAGTTTTTATTGTTTCTGGGTCTTATAAGATAAGTCAGGGAGATGGTGGAATGGGGGGAATGAAGCATGACCTGGGAGTATATTTTAAGGAAATAACCAATGGTGGAAAATTGGTATGTGGATGTCACTTGGCTTTTGCAAGGACAGAAAGCGTCTTGTCCTTCAAGTTGCAGTCTCACTAAGGCAAAGTGACAGCAAATGTGAGTCCTCCAAACTAAAGACCTTGCTTCTCAATGTCATCTGTTAACCAGGATTGAATCTTAGATGAAGGTGCTAACCTGACATGTTCCATGGTGACCTGGTTGAGACAAAAAGAGAAATTAATCTCTCCCGGCTCTGCCTGCCAGGTTACTCCATGATGCAGCAGGCTAGGCTCAGAGGCAGGGAGATGGCATGGTAGTAGTCTATTAAAAATCCATTTCATTACTAGAAGCTCCATTCAGCAATCCATCAGTTTGGCCTTGATCACCTGTCATTAGTGCAATGCATGGGTCTGCCCTTGAAGACTACTCAAAAGCTATAGCTGGTCCAGAATGTAGTAGCATGGGTAATTACTGACACACTTTGGTATGCCCATGAAACAGTGCTACTTCAGGAGCTGCACTGATTACCACTGGGCTTCCAGTTGCAATTGAAATGCTTGTTGTCACCTTTAAGATCATTGTGGCCTAGGGCCTGGTGATCTGTGGGATTGCTGGTCTCCTGTTATCTCTGCCTATCCAGTAAGATAGGCCCCATCTCTTAAGCAGTGTCACTTCATGGGGACCAGAAGGCATGTCTTCTGTCTCTGTACCTGCCCTATGGAACAGTATTCCCCCTGAGATCCAGATGGCCCTAATCCTCTTGATTGTTCTGATAGTTGAATTTGCCTCTGGTGAAATCTGATTTACGTTTGTGCTTACGCTTGTTATTTTTTAGTATTTTGTTGTTTTAATTGCACCTGACCTGAGTTGCAATTTTGAAAGGGCAGCTATATAAGTTGACTAAATAAGTAAAACAAATAAATAAAATTTGGGGTGATTGTTGCTACATTTGAGGAGCCAGGACAGTGTAGAGCTACTGTTAGTGTACAGTCTACCCACTACACAACAGTTTTTATTCCTGAGCTAGTCATGGTGATCTCTGATGTGACATTGAACTACATTAAGCTAATTGTCCTGGAGAAATTCAGCATCTATGTGGAGGTTGCCCAATTAGAAGTGCTTCAGAATTTAATTTCCTCCATGATGACCATAAGCCTGTCCCAAATGGTATCTGGCCCCATGAATGCAGAACAGTACATGCAGAATTAATTCTTCTGTTTGGCTAAACCTGGCCATCTGAGGGTGGAGAAGCTCTCTATAACTCTGTTGACATGGACAGATTGCTCTCTGATGAGCTTTGGATGGCAGCTGCTAAAAATGCCTGCTGGGTGAAGGACCAGCTAAAATATTCTGACTCAGGCACCTGATGGATCTGGATGGCTTCCCGTATGCAATATTGTTGAAGCCCTCACTGATCTGCAGAATACAGAGATGACTTGGGCAGTTGACATATTATAGCTCTTAAGTGCCCTACTGTATTTCTTCTCCCAAAACTGAATCAGTACCTTGGCCTACCAGGGAGCTAACAGCAATGAAGCAGATAAATGGAAGACTGGAATGCAAGGACAGAAACTCGTGGGATGAATCAGATCAAACACAGAGTGGGGGCATCATAAGGTCCATTTGAAATCCTACTCCATGGGAATGGACGCAACAAAGAATGCCCACATCTCTGCTATTCTGCATCTGTCACCACCAAAAGAGTTGCTGATGTTTTTCTGCACTCTGTAGCATCTCCTTCATCAATAGGGGAGAGAAGCTAGGACAGTCAAAGGCTTGCTGTGTGCAGCTTTCATCATTTTCTGTGGACAATACTGATTGGATTTACTTCAACTTGGACTCCAATGTTAAGGTAGATTATAGACAGGTAACCTTGGCAACAACTTGTTCTGCTATTTGGATCCCTTTCAACTTGTGGCTGTCTGGGAAATGTTGTGTGGGCTACCACCTGCTTGCTTGATCCTCATCCTTCTGGTGATAAAATCAGCTAGTATGAGACTAGATCCATAGTTAAGAGAGGTGGTCAATGCTTTTTTTAAGGATCAGGCAGGATCCCACCTGTTTAAAGGCAGCAGTTATAAGACTTTTGCTAAAAGGTCCTTCTTTGATCTAGAATATTTGTAGAATGATAAGTCAGTCTCAGTCCATTTTTCAGTAAGGCCTCCAGAGAGTAAGGAACATGACCTTGATGAAGATATGCAAAAGCTGTTGCCTAGGCAAAAGGAGCTAACATGTTTTTTTTAAGTCCAGAATGTCCAGACAGCATTTGGAAGTGGCTCAGACAGACACCTCCCTTATTCACTGAACTATAAGGAGGAGAAGGTACTACACAATCAGACTGGCAAGATTCTATTATTATAGCCAATCTCAAAAGAAGTAGTTTTGGCCTTCCTGTGGAATTAATTACATGGTCTGGTCTACCTAGTGGGGCTGACAGTGATCAAGAATCATTTTGGGGAAAAAATAGCAGGATATATGTTCTCACATTGTTCTCAAAGACATTAACTAGAGAGTGGTAATTATGAGTTCCTGCCCTTCCCTATTTGCCACTACACTACACACTATCTACATTGTGAATCATCATACATCACTTTTGTTACAATTTACTAATCAGAAGACTTCAGGCTCTAAACCTCCTTCTAGAAATTCAACAGTTTTTAGAATGTTAATATATTTATGTATACCAACTTTATTCCCAGAAAGCTAGCTCTCTACTGCTTCTGCTGCACATATGCTGTTGTACCTTAATGACTAACAAATTTCTGTTAGCATAAACTTTCATGGACTACAGTCCATTTCAAACTTCCTGAATATGATTAAGTGGATTGCAGTCTATGAAAGCTTGTGCTGCTACAATAAGTGTATTACAGTAGTCTTTAAGGCAGGGATGGGCAATTGTTAGCTTCTGGTGGCCTGAGGTCATTTGTTGCTTCCTCACTAAATGGAGGGTCACAGGATGCTTTCTGGGACACAATGATGTCACTGAAAGGCAGTGGTTGTTCTTTAATTTTGTTTTGTTTTTGTATGCATTTTGGGAGGTTTAAGTGTGAGAAAGGGAATGAAATGGGAATGGGAATGTTCTCTGGGAGACAAGCTTCTCCTATTTCCACCCTTAAATGGCCCAAGAATGTACTAGGCTAAAATCTGGTGGCACAGGGGGTAGTGGGGAGGAGTGAGGCATAAGGAAGTGAAGGGTTTCCTCCCACCCTTCCCTCATTTTTTTTGTGGGGGGTAGACCAAAATATAATACAGGGCAAAATTCAGCTTTGCTGCTGAATTTCAGTAGCATGATTTCAGTCCAACTTTGGGGGGGAGGGGAATTAATAGGTGCTGGGGGCCTCATGTAGTACATGTAACATGTGTTGCTGATCCCTGCCCTAAGGCCATATGCATTCCTCATCTGAATTACCAAGCGCTTGTCCAGCCCTCAGGTAAAACTATCTAACCCTTGCAATCTGCTGCTCAGGAGAGAAAAGCAGGTGGAGAGAGAGAGAGAGAGAGAGAGAGAGAGAGAGAGAAGGAGTGACACTATTAGAAAGAGGAGAAACAGAGTACCAGAAAACAGATTTCTACCTCCTTCCCCAACCTCAGATTCCCCTGAGGGAATGCAAACCTTGATTTCTTGTAAAACTGGGAAGATATTTTCCCCATTTGCAACTAACCACAGCATAAATGTGCCCTGGCAACGTCTTTCTTCTGCCATATCCTCCTCATGAGGACTCCATGAGTCCTTCAACTTATGGCATAGGATCACCTCTCCCCAGTTACATCTACCCAATTACATCTATCACGAGGATGTAGATGTAAGCAGGAGAGGCATGCTCCAGTCCCATCTATTAGGGAATGCCATCCGGTGGGGCTCAGGAAGAGTCTTTTCCGTCATGGTGCCCGCCCTTTGGAACATCATCTCCCTAGAGATCAGGTGACCCTGACCCTACTAGCCTTTCATAAGGCACTAAAGACATGGCTTGCCACTGGATTTGGGGATCCAGAGCCTATGCAGTGGTTAAGTTGAGGGTTGCTGGTTGTTTTTATGCCTTGGCTGCAGAATATGTTATGTTTTTATATTGTATTCTGTCTTTTTTGGTCTTGTTTTTAATTGTTGCAAATCACCTAGAGTCATGTATTTGAGATGGGGAGCTATATAAAATGAATGAATGAATGAATGAATGAATGAATGAATGAATGAATGAATGAACGAACGAACGAACGAACTCATCTCCAACCTATTGCGGAGGTAGCCTAAGGTCATCCTTAAGTGTTCCAGTGTCAAAATAGCATTTTCCTCTTTAAGCAAGCAAGGCAGTTTTGCATGAATTCAATGGAATGTGTTTCACCAACCATTAACTTGGTGTCACAGTCAAGTGACCCCTAGGTTGGGATCAGTTTAGCATCCTGTTGACCAATTTAGGGTGATGAAGGCATATCTCCTCTGGTTTGTGGGCACTGTCTTCCAGAACTGCTCTGAACAGAAGATGAGTCTGATTCTTTCAAACTGGGGTGCTCTTGTACCTGCCAGGTCTCTGAGCTATACCCCAACTCAGAGACCTTGATCAGACTGAATAACAGCTGAGGAGCAGTGGCAGCAGGGAAGGAGCTGCACAATAAAATGGTAGAGCACAATAAACAGAGCTCTATCTTTGCTGTTTCACAGCACAACTCTCCCCTGTCAGTCATTGTCTAGGCTGCTTTTGGACACAGGTTTAGCACTCTCCTGGAATAATGCTAAATCTCTGCCTAGAAGGGACTTGAGAATCAACTTTGGGTAGATGCAAGTGTTTTGTGCAGGTGCATTTCAAGGAGATATCAGTTGCTATCAGCCAGTTGTTGGGCTTCTATTGGACACGGGTTTACTGATAATTCACAGAATAGCATAATTCTGGAAAAGTGCTATTCCAGTGCAGTGCTATTCCAGAGTCCACTCATGCAAAACACTTGTGCCAAAGGAAAAAAAGTGTTGACAGATAACTAAATTTGCTGGTTTAGCCATATTGCCTTCTTCCTAATCCCTTGCCATATAACAGAGAGTGATTAGTGGATGTTTTCCTGCCAGCTGGTGAGACAGGAAGGGAACAATCCCAGGGGAATCCAAGAATAGCAGGTCACTGTAAATAAGGATAATCCTACTGCCAGCATCCTGGCTGTGGCATGATAAGGACTGTTAGTGGAGGCAGAAAATGTTACGCAAGTATAGTTTTCTGCCACCTCCAGGACTGGCAGATAGAAGTAGGAGAGGGGAGGGAGAGAGAGTGGCAAAGAGCTACCTCTGACCGATTCACCCAGAACAGGTCCCCACAGGCCTATCTCCAGAGCATTACAGGGAGATGGGCAGTGGGAGAACCATGTCTTGGGCAGCCCAGATGTCAGCTCTACCTTTGTGATCTAATCTCTTACAATAGTGCTTTTTCAAAGGGGACATGGCATTAAACAGAACCCTTATGAGTGCAATTGTGCCGACATTGTCATGCTGTGGTAACCAAATTGTTGGAAGTAGAATAGATTGCTTTGCTTTTTCAGGCTACTAGGCTAGCCATGGCAGACAAACCCCATAATTGCAAGCAACACAGTGCTTTATTTTATCTTTGCAATGTACCTCTGCCCAATTTTTCAGAAAAACAAAGAAAAAAGGCACCTGTTAGAAAGCACCATTTTGATCAATTAATGGAGCAAAGTGCCTCATTAGTGCCTTCCCACCCTCCCTCGGTGCTGCACCAGCCCATCTTGCAATCTGCACAGCTGCTAAGCAATTTAGGCCTATAGAAAAGGCCACATCAAGTGCAGAGTAACTGCATTTGCTGCAGAGTAACGGAGCACGGCTCTCATACAAAAGTGCTGTGCGGGTCAAGTGATCACCTGCTTTGCCACAACAGGAGAAGCTGAAAGCCTTATGAAGCACTTCGAGCAGAGAAGGAGAACGGCCATTCTTTAAGAGAATAAAGCTTTCAGTGCACAGAGAAGTTTCACTTAAAACAGCGTCTTTTCTGGGTATAAGCACTTTATTTTGGTCTCTTATTTCCCCTTTGTTCATTGTTTTTTGAAAGAGGACACCTTGCAATCACAGTGGAAAATAGAAGTATTTGCAATATGCTTCTGAAACAGTTGAGTAGCTTTAAATGGATAATGGTTTAGAAAAAATTCCACATGGCAACATCCAGCTTGTTTGCAAGTTGTTCTCCATATAGATAGCACAGACACACATAGAAACATGAATGAAATTACACATGCATGCAAATTGATCAAATCAAATAAAAAGTCAGTCAGGGAGCATGCATGTGTATACCTCCACAGATGTATATGTGTTTCATTTTCAAGAAGATGGCTGTGTTTGTCTGTTGCAGTGAAAATAACCAAAGGAGCATTCTTTCCCCACACCTGTAATCTGTCAGCTGGGCTGGGCTATTTTTGGACATAGCTTTAGCACATTTTCGTAAGAGTGCTAGACCTGTGTTTGGAAAGAACATGGCTGGTAGGTCCCAAGTGCTGAGGAGGGCACTTCCTCCCACCCATTTATGCCTCTCCCTCACTCTTGTGAACGGTTGATTGGACTAACCGGTGTGGAGAAGAGTCGTGGGAGGAAGTCAGAGGGATGACTGGTAAGGAGCAAACTCCATCCTGGTGTATTGCTGGAAGAAGCGGGCAGTGCAGACACCAGGTGGCTGCAGCCAGCAGCCCCTGGAAGGAGCTGTGAAGTAGGCAGCATGGCACTGCTGCTTCCCCTGCCACCCAAGTAATAAAGAGAAAATTGTGGCTCTGCAGAATCCCTTGTTGGCAGCAGCAGTGGGTAACTTGTAATGCACCCATTAGTGATAGAACCAGCAACACACACCTGAGAAGACTGAGCTCTTGTTTCTGTTTTAAACTGACTTTTAGTGCAGCACAGACCTACAGCTTTCTCCAGGGCCTCTAGTGCTAGTCTTGCTTTCTGTACACAGGCCTAGTGCTCTTTCAAAAGAGGGCTAAACTGGTGTTTACAAAATACAGTGGTACCTCAAGATACGAATTTAATCCGTTCCATGACTCTGATCGCAAGTCGAATTGGTCGCATCCTGAAGCATGTTTTCCCATAGGGTTCAATGTAAATACGGTTAATCCGTTCCACCCTCTGAATTTGGTCGCATCCTGAAGCAAATTTCCCCATAAGGTTCAATGTAATTACGGCTAATCCGCCCTCCGAATTTGGTCGCATCCTGAAGCACATGTCCCCAAGTGGCTAGGAAATGCCCCAGGCGCGCTTTAGTCAGCCCTAGCACAGAAAAAGGAAGTGCTAATGAAATCTGAGAAAGGCTCCCGCGCGCACAGCCGGGAGCGGGAGCTTCCCCCCCCCCCCCGCTGATTCTTCTTAATTCCACGCTCTTCCCTCCCTGCATAGCCCTTGGCACGCGAGAAAAGCACAGTGAAAGGAATGGGGGGAAGGCTTATGTAGCGCGCACAGCGGAGCGGGAGCTTCCCCACCCCCGTCCTGCTGCTTAATTGCTCGCTCTTCCCTCCCTGCATAGCCCTTGGCACGCGACAAAAGCACACTGAAAGCAATGGGGTGGAAGGCTTATGTCGCGCGCACACACAGCCGGGAGCGGGAGCTTCCCCGCCCCCCCATTCCTCCGCGCTCTTTCCTTTCTCCATAGCAACAAAAGCACAGTGAAAGCAATCACCAGGCCAAGGGCTATGGCCAAAGGAAAGAGCAAATTTCCGCATAAGGTTCAATGTAAATACAAACAGTTCTGAAACATATGCATTTTATTTTTAAACCACAAAAACATGAAAAAAAGCACAGTATGAAGAGGGAGAATGGGGTGGGGAGGCAGTTATTGTTTGGAGGGAGAGTCCCCCTCCAAAGGGACTTCGGGGAGATCTCCTTCAGGGGTTTCCTCTCTTCTTTGCCTCTTAGCTGCAAAGCCTTATTCTTGCCACGCCCGCTCTGCATTTTCTTTGGAGCCATGCTGACAAGCACACCAAAAACCTTCCAAATGCCACAAAACACACCACAAGCCTCACCTAACGCCTCCTTGCTACCGCGATCTCGCCCACAGGAAGCCGTGACCACGTGGCAGCAGGGCAAATGGCTTTTCCTTTTCCTTTTTCCTTTCTCCATAGCGACAAAAGCACAGTGAAAGCAATATCAGCGCACACGCACAGCCGGGAGCGGGAGCTTCCGCGCGCTCAGATTTCATTAGCAGTTCCTCTTTCTGCATTGCTTTCCTTGGGCTTTTGTCCTCCCACTCAGATTTCATTAGCACTTCCTCTTGGAAGCCGCGACCACGTGGCAGCAGGGCAAATGGCCGTGGATCCGGTTCATAGCTTGAGGCGGAGTTCGCATGTTGAGGTAAATTTTTGCGGCCGGAGCTGGTCGTATCTTGAAATTTTCGTAAGATGGGGCGTTCGTATCTTGAGGTACCACTGTAGGTTCAATCATTTCTTAAAACAAGGCTAAGTCCATGTATGTTAGAAGCTGAGGAAGATACAGCAAGTGCCTTGGAAGACTCTAGTCAGGCAACAGGTGGGCAGATGCGTTTGTGGAAACATGGTACGGGCCTCTCCTGCAGTGGAGAGCAGGCCTCATGACTGGAGGGGCCAGTCTTCGACTGCAGCAGCCTATAGGGGCTCTTAGGCCCCAGCGCCTGGCTGCGGTGTCAGTTGTATCATTGCTGAAGCATGCAAGATAATGTCTGGGGCAAAAACTGTGTCAAGAGAAGGAGAAAACACTGTTTTAAAACTGGAATAGCTAAAGTTGACATTAAGCTTCCTCAGCTCAGGGCTGAAATAAAGGCCACCCGATGAGCATATGCCACTGGGCCATTATGTGTATGCTAGGGGTTCCTAAACTTTTTGCCATCACACCTCCCTTTAGTGTAATCTTAATGTACGCGCATTCCTTAAAAATCCAAACACCAAAATGAACAATGAAAAGAATATAATGAAACTTTGGAAAAAGTGGATTTACTGTAACAATGTAACTAAAAGGTCCTTCACACCTCCCCTGCCCTCTGTCTGCACCTCCCCAAGGGAGGTACAACTCACAGTTTGGGAAACTCTGGTTTATGCCATGGTTAGAGAATGCAAGCTGGAGCCTAGTGGTTAGGTCATGTCCAAATGAAGAATTCTCTATAAGAGAAACCATGGGTATTGCACGATCAAGTCTGCTTTTGAAAGAATCCTGGTATTTTCTAAGAGAAACTTATGAAGACTAGAAGCCTGGAAAATAATTAGAACTATACAACAGGGTATCTTTGCCCAACATAGCCCAGGAATGTTTTCAGTAACCCAAGCTTTTTCCTACAAGGATACTGCCTTTTCTTCTAAAGCTTTTCTCATTTTAGCAGACTCATTCAGACTGGGAAGAGAGAGAGACTATGTTTGTTGCCATTGTTAAACAATTGGGAGCCAGAAACCATGGTGCATTGCAAATCAGCTAGTGATCTACCAGTTGATCTTAATTTATCTTCTCTCTACTCTTCTATAAAGAATTAGCTAATGGATAAGATTTGTTCTAGAGAACAGTAGAAATGAATTATTCTGCTTCTTGGCCAGGATAGGCTCATTTGCACAAATATAATTTAGGGCAGTGTTTCTCAACCTTGGCAACTTTAAGATGTGTGAATTCCAACTCCCAGCATTCCTTGCTGGCTGGGAATTCTGGGACTTGGTCCACACATTGAGGACCAAGGTTGAGAAACAGTGATTTAGGGTATCACTATTTTTAAGGGCACCAGTGAAATACACATCCTAAAGCTTCTCCCCTCCATCAGGATTTCTTATAAATTTGATCCCACTGTTTAAATTAAATAAAGAACAAGATTGTCTCTCCTCTCAGCTCCACGATCAACTGTCTAAGGGCAAAGTCATTGAGGATATAGCTAGATATTTCACCTCTCATTCACTGAAACCCGCAAGCACAAAAAATTGTGCTGGAAGCCATAATCTATTTATATTAATTTGCTAGACTTCACATTCTCATTAAGTCCATTGCTGTTGTGAGTGGTGTTGGCCTGCCAGGGTGATCTGCTGCCCTTTTGAAATGGGGGAAAAGAGTTCTAGCTGCAATTGAATCGTATGATTCAAAATATTTGCAAGTGGGTATATGCAGGAAAACAGCTTGGGGGAAAAACTGAAACTTAGGGCAGTAGCTATTTTGAAACATAATAAGGAATATGCAGCATTTAATATTTGTCTGGATTACACTTCAATCTCTTTTGGAAATGTTCTCTAAAATTTGTAACAGAAGGTTACAGTGTGTATATGTGATTTATACTCATTACTCAAGAGTAGTGACTAATGTAATATGAATAGTCACCCAGGATAATAAATGAATATACATTTTTTCATAAATGATCTCTTTTTCAACACATGGGCTTTTTATAAGTTGTGTTTGTGCTTTTAGAAGATTAAGGAAGTCACCAGAGAAAAAAAGGAAATGGATGTAAAAGATCTTCCATTCAGATAGCTGAAAGCTATGCTAGGTTATGGTCTGAAGAAAAAAGTCAGTATATTTTTCTCCTTTGTTCATAATTAGATTTCTAAATAGATGGGCCAAAATGTTGTAATTGTAAAATAAGTTATAATAGCTATTGTTTAGGAAGCACTTGTCCACAAACATGATATATGAGACCACATATTTCCTCTCTAGTCACTAATTTTATGATTATTCTAAAGGAAAATTCCCCTTTTAAAAAAAAGAGCTTTTGAGTTTCCCTAGCATTCTGCATCTCCTATAAATCTTTTTCTGACAGTACTTGCTGACCAAAGTTTTATTATCCTGTGGCTTCTTAGAGGTATTTTTCTTGCTTCATAATTGTGGCACTGTATTCTTTGGGAATAATGTTGAAAGTTGCAGGATGGTTAATAGGAAGTAGAAGAGAAACCCTCCTAATATTTCATGAACTCTGGGACACAGTGTAATAATAATTGTAAGTCGCATCTCTGGGGATCAGAGGTTCTTGGCAAGAAGCCACAGGCTCCAAAATCAGCAGTAAATGTCTTTGTCTCCAAGTTCCAGTGCACAGCTAAGCAGAAAAAGATTATTGGGGACTGAGAATGATTGTGTAATCCACAGATATACTTTATTTGATGAAATGATGGCAACTGAACCTTCTAAGAACTACAGCATATGCTATAATTGTGGCCTGAGGCACAGTAAACTGGTCAATCAGGAGCCATGGTAGCAATGAACTTAAAAGCTTAGCCTTTACTATAGCAGACCCCTCTTTTTTGTGTACTTCCCTCTCAGGCCAGGCTAATCTCACCTGGAACTGGGGCTTCGGCCAGTCTCGTCTCCTGGCAGAACTATGAACACTAACAGGGTTTTGAGTGGTAGGCTGGACCAGAAAATTAGCAATATCCCTATCATCCTTTAGCATTAGCAACATCCTTCAGAGTCAGGCAAGAATGTCAGAGTTTCTCAACCTTGGCAGCCTTAAGATGTGTGGACTACAATTCCCAGAATTCCCTAGCCAGCTGGCTGGGGAATTCTGGGAGTTGAAGTCCACACATCTTAAAGCTGCCAAGGTTGAGAAACACTGGGTTAGATATACGCAGTGGAATTAGGAGCTAATGTTCTGAAACTGGAACAAACTGCTTGATTTCAGACTGGAAGTGGGGAACTGGCCATCTCATTCTCCTGCATAAATAGATCTAGAGTGAGTTATTTCTAAGGGTTCTTGGACCAGTAGAAGATTGCACCATGCTGGGAAATAAGCCATCAGAATGGATCTGTGACACTTAAATGAAAGGTATGTCTTTGTGCACTATAGGCCCAGACTCCCCTGAACAGAGCTCAGCTCCTGAAAACTGCATGGACACATCTGTGTGGTTTCTTGGGAACAACACAGAGATGGTTTGCTATTCCTTCTTCCGGTATGATTCTTCAAATTTCCCCTCTAGACGGCAGCCCTAGAATTGCCTGAGGACCTCCCTGCTGCAGATAATCAATCTGACTCTGTTTAGCTCTTCTGAGATCAAATTCAGCCAGGTCATGATATTGGCCTTTTCCATCATTGCATTAAACCACAATGTGGTTTGTTTGATTTGGGTTTAGTGCAATCTATGAACCAATATATACCGGTTTGCAGACCATGATGTAAAGTTTAGCATAATGTGTGAGCCCAGTCAATTTTGATTCATCAAGAGGCCATGAAATGCACTCATGGGAGAGAAGTGGAGGGCAAATGATGAAGCATGTCAGGAACTTTGTCCACACAGCAAAGCAAGCTCTACCCCTTTTGAACCTGTGTTGCAAATTTGCCTGCAAGCTCTACCGTCTTTATTCATGGGCTGGCTACTCTACATCTAACACAGATGTTCGGAGAAGCATTAATGTGTTAAGGGATATATTCAGGCTGCTTGTTTGCAGCATATAGCTTGTTAGCTTCTCCCCGCCCCCGCCCCCACCCCCCATGTTTGGAACCAGCTCCTTAGTGCACTGACTTTCAGGTGACATCAAGAAATATGAAAGTTATGCCCTGAAGCATAGAACTATGCAGGCTCATTCCAATGAGGACGTTATCACTTGATGTTGTAGAATCCCTTCAGGGGACTAGCATGCCTTGAAAACAAACTCACAACATCTATCCACTTTCATCTGCTAGAGAATAATGCTGAAGCAGAAGCTAAAGTTCCCCCCCACCCCTGTTCCATTTTGAGTCTAAATCTTCCATTTTGTGTTTAATTTAGAAGACCAAAAGAGAAACTGTTCTGCCCCTAACACATTTCTGTTACACATCTAGTTGGTTTTCAAAACATTTGAGACATACTTCTTGTCCATATCTTCTCCAGGATAATTTCCTGGAGATGGCTGTGTATGCTTATTGCTCTGTGTTGATAAGACATATTTGGTCCAGGTTTCCTAGGCCTCATTATGAAATCCTTAAATAGCCACCTCTTAACAGCAACTATTTTGGCTTTTCCCTTAATGGACTTCGTGGTTTAAAGCATTCCATCACAGGTCCCTTTTGGGAAGAAGCCATCAAAGCCTACTGCACTCCTGGAGCTGAAAAGATGATTTTCAAAGTTGTCCCCTACTTTTTGGAGAATCCAACAGTTTTGCAACAGTGAATCAGTCCTGATTCCCCCAAAATATGCTTCCTCGTTCTGGTAAAACAGTTTTTGTCCATCTGTTGGCTGGACCTGCAGGTTAAATTAGGTCCTCGTTCTGGAGAAATCTAGAATTTTAACTCAAGAATAGATTTCAGCATGGAACTATGTGAGGTAATAACGAGGATGACAGAGTACATTTCTGAAGTGAAGAGTGCTTTTTCCCTTAATACTGAGTAAGTATCTAGGAGGACCTGGATCTAGGAGAACAAATTCCTTCTAGATAATAAATAAATCAAATATAGATCAAATGTCAGAGACAGCAGGCCTTGAACATCGCTATTATGGCTCTCACCATTAGTTTAATTGCAGGATTGCTCCTGTAACTCTCTCTCTCTCTCTGTGTATGCAGGTGATTTATGGGGCAAGAAACTGGCTCTTGCCACAATAATCTTTATTTCCAAAAATGCCCCTAGGCTCAAATGAATCCTGTAAGTATTTTCAAACAGTAAAATCCAGTGTTTTGTTTTAAGAGTGTGCCCTCCCCTGAAAAAATCACAAAGTAAGCAGTGTAAAAGTAAGCATCCTGCAAAAAGGGGTTGCTAGAAGAAATGACAGGTAACATTGTGGTAAATTGGTGATGTGCACATGGTTATAACTTCCATGACAGCCATTTTGTGAATATACAAGGCCCTCCAACAAGCATTTTGTAAGAGTCCCACTTAAAATTCTAAATGTAGATATTTGCTCAGATAGGTTGGGGAACCCTTTGTAAGCACTGGAGACCACTTTCCTAAACTTTATTCTTGCGTTGCTTCCTGCCTAGACTTCTTCCCATCCTGTAGCCTGGGTTTACCATATTTCCAAGTAGTTAACCAGAACAAGGGCCATGATGAACAAGCTTGCACAGGCAAAGTGGAAAAGAGGTATGACAAATGGTGGAACCTGTCCGTTCATTTGCCAGTCTGAACTGCTTTACTTCCTGGGAATTTTTTCTAAGTCAGCCTGGCCTGTACTGGGTCCCAAAACCATGACAAACCCAGTTAAACCAGGATGTATGGGAAGCCTATGTTCTCCTTCAGTGCTTCTCTTTGTGCCTGCCTCCTGAGCCAGGCTCTTGACAACAGTTAGACCTGCTCAATAGTTGGCTGCTGAGCTCCAATATTTGTTATACTCTGTGGAAATGTGAAGTGTGGAAATACAAAAACAAGGCCAGTGCTAAAGGCCCTTTTGGACATACTGTGTAATAGATCCTGGTGCTGAGGAAAGGCCTCTGGCTTCTAGGTCACCACAAATGGAATCTCATGCCTGCAGCTTTAACAAATCTGTCTCTTCTGGGACTCCTGCATGCTCTTTGGTGATGCTGAGATGAAGCCAGAAATCCATTAGCTTGTTGTTAGTGAAGAGAGGGGTGGGCAGGGTGAAACTCCAAAGAGGCCCTATAGTCAATGCTAAATTATACAGCAAAAATCTGTGTGATAGATGTCAAACCCATTTTATCACAAACCAAATTTATTTGCAAAATAATGTCCTCCAAAAGTGGACTTTCTCTGACTCTCCCTCTTTTTAGCAAATCACATGGAAGTGCACTCACCTTGCTAGTAATCAGCAGGTTTATGGTTGCCAGATCCCTGACCCTTCTCTCTCTCTCTCAGCCCATTTGTGCTATATGCCATGTATGTATGCATGTATGTATGCATGTATGTATGCATGCATATAATCTGGTATTCAAGTGTTGATGGGAAAGTAAGCATGCTAGCAGCTATGGCTCGAAGTCTATAGTGCAGTTCAGATAGTATGGATATGCATGGTTTCTTCTATACTGTGCATTGTAAGAGTATTACAAAGAATGAATGCAACCATACAGTAAAACGAAACAATAAACTACTTTCGATCAGCAACCCTAAAGAAAAATAACTTAAGCTATCTGTGTTACAACTTCTTAGTTCTACATCAAAAATATTTCAATATAGCCTTGCAGCTCTGAAGATAGAGAAAAAAAAGTCTAGGAAAATATCATGTATCAAGTGAATCCATTGGTTTATTTAGCTGAGTTTTCTCCAGTCTGGTGCCCTCTAGAAGTGTTGGGCTACATATTTCAAAATATCCAGTAAGCATGCAGACTCTGACAGTTTTGTATATGTAGCCCAACATAGCTGAAAGGCACCAGATTGGGGAAGACTAAGCAAGTTTAGCATTGTCTGCAATATTTCAGGCCAGCTTCTTTTCTGATCGTAAATTATAACGTATTGAACTGGGATCTTTTGCATGAAAATGGTATGGTCTACTAATGTTCTGTAATGCCCTTGTCTCAGTCTGCCAGGAGATACTTGATAATCTGGAAGAATCTCAGGTATACAAATTTGCACAGGAGACTTCTTCAGGCAAGTCCTTTAAATTGGTTTGAAATGACTATAATTAATATTTTCCCATCCCTGCCCTAGAGTTATGAATTCCAGGTTCTATTACAGTGTCAGTTCACAATAACTACATAAGCTTATTATCTTCTGAAATCCCAGAGAAGGCTTTTGTAGGAAATAAGGGCCCTTTATTTACGGCATATACAATCTAGCGAAATCTGCAGGTAACCCTCATGTCAGATCACACTGGGGATGAATTTAATCCTTAGTAAAATGGAGTTTGAGGAACCTCTTTCTTGATGGACTTCTGAACTCTTTTAAGAAATAGGCTTTTTTTTTTAAACTGGGGAAGTTTTTTTCAACTTGGTTTGAACTATTTCTCCATGTTGTAAATAAGACATTTACTCATTTTTAAAAAAATGGAGAAGAGCTCAGACACACTTTCTCTTGCTATGAACCAACCAAATGTCCCCTCAATTTAAGGTCCTTAAGGTGGAAACAAAAGTTACCTCTTTCTCAGTGATATTCCCTCCCTCTCCTCCTCCCCTGACAGCCTGATACCCACACTGCTTTTGGCACCAAACCCTTTTCTGTTCTCTTGTTTTAAAACATTTACATATTTAGATCTATTTTATCTATTTCAGATCAATTATTTTTGCCTTATTAAATCTGTTCTTTTGTTCAATGCATGTAAGTCCTTAATGATACATTTAGCATGTAATTGTAGAGTCTCATTAATTTAATAATGCAATTTACCATAGGTATTTTAACACTTGTAAACTTATTTTATAAGAAGGATTCTGGGCAAAATTCTCATCAGTATTTTAGACCTGAAATAAAGTTCTTTTAGTCTGGCTTAATTAGTTTGAAGGCAATCCTTGACATGGTTAAAGATGAGATCATGCATAAGTAATTTATGTAACATCATACATAAGTAGGAGAATAGGCCTTCCCATCTTATCAGATTAAAAGATTTGCGCTCAAACAAAATAAAAGAGTAGAGCAGGAGTCAGATTCTGTTGCCCTGTTAAGAAGTCCAAGGGGGGGGGGGGGGAAATGTCTTTGCTCATTCCTTACGTGACATACCACCAACTCCTGTTTCTCAAAATCTCTGCCTTAAATTAAATGATATAATTTATGTTCTGCTAAATCTACCAGATGTTTTTAGACACAAATTCAAAGAGTAGCCTCTATGGCCAAACACATTTACTGCTGGGAGAAAAAGAAACTAGGCCAGGCTTTGGCTGTCTTTGTTCTTCACAGAGCATAGCAAAGATAAAGGGGGAGGCACACATGATGAGAGAGAGATATAAAATTATGCAGGGCACGGAGATATGGATGGATAAGATTTTTTTCCCCCTTTCTTGAAGTTGAGAACTTGGGAACATCAACCTAAACTGATTGGCAGAAGATTCAGGACCGAAAAATGGAAATATAGCGCATAGTTACACTCTGGAAATTGCTGCCAGAAGATATACTGATGGCCGCCAACTTGGACAGCTTGAAAAGAGGGATGAGACAAATTCATCATGTAAATGTTAATCATGACGACTCTGGAACCTTCCTGATCACAGATGATACATAGCATTCAATCTAACATAGAATGGCTTCCTTATAGGTCTATAGAGGCATCGGGTCACTTACAGTTGAAAATAGAAGATTCTGAAGTAGATAGGCTTTTCACATGATGCAGTGGGAGTTTTTATTCTTATATTCTGGATCACCAGTTGCAGAACTGTGTAAAAAACAGAGAAACATTTTTTGTGGGCTTGAATATGTAAAGGGCCATTTTTTGGGTTTAAATTTTTCTTCAGGATCACTACAAATGATTACACAGACATGCCTATGTTGCTTCCTTGGCAGTGTTACTGAACTTCTCTGCCACTGTTGTCTTCCAGGATGTTTTTTTACTTTTCCGTCCAGTTTACCATCATAAGGTTTCCTGGTGGTTTCCCATCCAAGTACTATTCAGTTCTAACCCTGCCTAGCCTTTTGAGCTCAGGGAAGATTGGGCTGATAAGGAATAAACCTCATTAAAGATGGTGGTCTTGTTTGTCACTGCATTAGACATTATATGATTTGAGTTTAATGTTGTACAATGTGCAAATCCAGCCACTATGTTTGAAGGTTTTATTTAATAGCCTAGCATGATTTGTAAACTAAGGCAATTATGACTTCAGCAAGCCATGGTCAATACTAAGTAGGTCTAACCCAAGATCAACTAGGTTGGCTAGGTACTGCCATATATTATTACTCAAACTGAGCTTGACTCCTGATGATTACATGGATACATCCATGTAGTTTTCTTGACACTAATATAGAAATGGTTTGTCACTATCCTCTTCCAGGAATTTCTGGGGGAGATTTCTCAGCCTAGTTCACAGCTCTGGGATTTCTTGATGGTTCCATCAAAGTACTGACAAGGTCCTGTTTAACTCTTTAGGGATCTGCCAAGGTGAGCCTGGTGCTTTAGATCTTTTCCAAACCTGGGTCTATATTGATTTTTTTAAAAAATTCACAGCCCTTGGGTACAGATCTTTCATGTATGCCTCAATGTTTCATTATCTAGTATCCTTATCAAAACAAAAATATTAGAAAAAGGACTTATTACAGAGAAAATACATTCTCCCTTAACCCATAGAAAGCTGAAGGTTCTAGATCTCAACAGTATAGAAAGGTTGGCATACTGGATCCATAATTGAGAATGTTAAAGCAAAGAGAGTATTATGGAGGACAATAACAGCAAAATCACTTGCTTTTCATTCCTTGCTGATTCTTGAATGAAAAAATTGGCAGTCCTGATAGGGTTTATATTGTTACATATTTTTGCATTCATATTTTTATTTTATTTTCAGTACTAAGTAATTTATTATTCTGTAATAAGCAGAAAATGGTTTGATTTAAGTGGCAAAGTATTATTGACCTTGAAGTTTTATTAATTACCATTAGTTATATCCTGCCTTTCAGGATAACAATCCTCCCCAAATGGCTTACAAACAGCATAAAATATTGTAATAAAAATACAGTAAATATTATTTTTAAATAAACTCTTAGGATTCTTGCTACAGGGCAACCATGGTAATGGTAGACTGCATCACCTGCATTTTGAATTACTGGTTCCACAAAATAGGGAATACGTAACTTTTTAAAATAGATCCTTGAAAAGTTGCGATAAGGAGGGCAAATGTGAAGGATCTACCTTCTGCAGAGAATTCAGTGGTTTCTGAGATCCACTGGCTTCTTCTCTTTTAAAGTTGGAGAGAAGCCTTCATCTTTGAAGAGGCAAATCCAATAACTCCACCATCTTCCCTGAATCCTGCCAGCTTCACTCCAGCATTCTGTGATGTCAGGGAAAGGCCAAAAGGAAACAGGTTGGCCCTTTGTCTCCCCACAAAGTTGCCCTCAAACCAGCATAGTACTTACAGAACCCCCCCACTGCCATAAATAAAACTGCTCCTTGCTCACAATGTGAGGAAAGCCATACTGATTGGGAGGGAAAAATATGTACCTATTTTCTCCCTGAGCTGCAGGTCTGCAGGACATTGGGAACCAATAATATCCAAGGTTGGGGCCCTCCTGCTATGAATGAGTGCTGTGCCCATGTGGCTTCCAGGCAGCTAGGCTCCCCTTTCCGTAAATAAACGGTGACTGGATAGATCGCTCTCCACTCTAGCCCTAGATTGTACTTAAGCGGCTTTCTTTCATTGGGAATCCATTTATTACATTCTGCTTATGCTGATTTAAATTAGGTAGAGATAACTCGTCAAATGCCATGCTTGAAGGCATTTTTCAGTTCTTGTATGTTTCCTCAAGCAGCTTTGCCAAATTTGCTAATTGGCCAGTTCTACATATGTGTGCATATGTGTGTGTGTGTGTCCTCCATTTCCAATGCCTATTCTTAAAACAGGGCAGCTAAGAGGAAAATAGCCCTAGAATTAAATAGCAGCAGGAGAATGAATTCTCCCTTCCTACTGATGCATTCCTATCTCTGCCACAGCTGATTTTACCCTTGTCACTCACAAGCTCCACATACCTTAAATCTGACTGGGTTTCATTAACATGAGTTTGTGTGACAGCATGTCAGCATTCAGAAATGAAGACAGATGGAAACCAGTGCAAGAAATTCCCTCTTCACTAAGCAACACGTTTCAATTAGCACATTGTTTGCTTCGGAGAGAATTTATCCTACGAGGTCTGTAAAGCAAAACAAATCTTCAGACCTACGTATAACATACAATATTTGAAAGTGCTTTGACAAAATAATAAAGAAAGAATGAACAAGAGAACCTGTTTTAGCAGGAGAGAGGGTTTTGTTATTCTAAGATAACTATTGGCACATAGAGCTTCTTTTAAGGACTTCTAAGGCTCTTATCATGTTATTTTGATGTAGCAGAAGCAGTATATCCCATTGGGATGAGTCATCTTGTGAATGCCAATGCCATGGAGACAGTTCTCCTCCATGAACCTGTCTAGTCTCCTTTTAATACCTTCTGAAATGGTGGCCATCACTACATCACAGGGCAGCCAATTCTATAGTTTACCTCTGCACTGCATAGATGCATAATCAGATATTTTTGTTCTTGCTGTTGTATCTCAAAATATCTGGAGGCTTCAAAAGACGGCTGAATCACTACCTCCTGCCAGACTTTTGTGATTAAAAATATGAACATGCGCGTACTTTTGTGCACTTGATATAGCAGAATCAGGTGTCAATGAGTCAAAGAGTTCATGAGTCAATGAACATTAGAAATATCAGTGCCTGGTATTTTCAGCAGAGGAGCTTGTGATTATCTTGGAACTAGCTGGTATGGATGAGATTTGGAAAAAGGTGAGAAAATGGGGGGATGGGGAACATCCTAGCTACCCACAAAGTATTTCAATGGTGTAGAAGGTGCATTGTGTTTCCACATTCAGGAAAGATTTGATACCTGCTAAAAAGCCATCTGGGATCCGTTGAGCAAAGCAATCCTCTGAAGTTGAAGTGCTCCAGTCAGAGGAGGCTGAAGGAGCGGAGGAGTCAGATGATGTGAGAGTCACCAGAGGAGAGAAATTGTGTTTCATATCGTCCTGAAATAGTGTCCCGGGGGGTCACAGCATTGCAGTGGAGGGAAATCATGGTATGAAAAGAATACATGAAACAGTAGTTGCCTTTTGTTATTTATGGTTGCCCTGTTTCTGGCAAGGCTCCTGTACCTATGAAAGTTGTGTGAGGTGCAAACATTCAGCAGTTACAGCTTTTGCCATAATCACATTTCTGCCAGCAAAAGCTACAGAGGTCGACATTCTGTTTGTTATGCAGCTGCTCAAAGCATAGAAGCCCTGTCAGATTCAAATGTGAGTCTAACCTTCCCTTGTTAGCCAAACACCACTGGGGAGCTGAGAAGGGCACAATGTGGGTTGCCCCTCCTCCCCTTTGAAGCCTCTTCTTACAATCAACTCTGGCAAAGCTTCCTTGAAACTTCTGCCCGTCCTGCCTTTCCTGTGTTACACCACAGCTAAGCTAAATAAAGTGTAATTGACTCCAAGTTAACTCCAAACATCTCCCTCCTTCCACCCTCGTCTTTCCCTATTATTCCCTTTTAGAATGCACCTTCCTCAGGGAAAGGAGCTGGCTCTTGCTTCTCCTGTTGAACATACTGAGAGTACAGAATAAAATAATAGTAATGATAAGTTGCTGTTTCAACTTTGCTGTCAAACAGTAACTTTTTATTTTATTTTATTATCATTTGCCTAGAAGCCTTTACCCTTTCTCTCTATCCTTCATTTTTCTATCGTGGGAGTGTTTGCTAATTCAGGTTTTACAAGTACAGCAAATGAACTTAACATGTCAGACAGCTTTATCTGTTCCCATGTTTAGAGGTGAGGCCGCTGGAGAAGAGATGAGGGGGAGAGGTAATTTCATCAAGTCCAGTGTGAGTGGTGATGGCAAAAGGTCAGATTCCTTCACGGAAAAATGAAAGGGATGGGATTCTCCATTTCAAATGTTTTATGAGCCAGTTTTGCTGTGGAATAAATAATACCCCACTGGACAACCACATGCAGTCACTAACCCCATTTTTCAGATGAGTTCAGTTGCATTACCTGATATCAGTGAGGAGAATGCCTGAATTGGGTGATGGTTTCCTGTAATCTTGAGGTGGAAAGCATAATGTAAATGTTAATAGGCTTGATGTAGTTAATTAAAATCCACCCCTCAGAAAAAACTAGCCCCACCTATATATATGATGAGACCCCACCCCTTTGGCATCATTATCTCATCCACTGCAACACTAGTCACCAAAAGGTTCCTCATGACTACACCTTCACACTGAGATACTACTGGTTTCCTCAAGAGCCTCTACTATTTTATATGGTTACCACAAGGGTGGTCTAAGAAACTTCAAGGCTGCTCCTAAAGCAAGCTAGATGAAAAACGTGGTCATGCAGACCTTCTGTGAGTCTGCCATTTCAGAATGCCAGGTGGGAAATCACATCTTGGAATGCAGATTGTGTACTCACCTCTTTTACTGGACATCTATGAACGGTAGTGGGACGGAATGGCTATGTGACGCATGCTTTTGCTTCCCCCTCCACACTTTAGTGATGTTTTAGAATGGTTTAACCTGATGGTTATCTCCCATGATAGATTTTTGTGAGTACTAGGGATATATATAGAATGAATGTACAAATAGATACAATATTCGAATGCTCCTCAGTCTAAAAACAACAGTTCTTCTCTCTGACATGCAAGTTTTCCAGAGATAGAAATGCGGGGAAATGTCCAAGCGTGCAATTGCCAGTCTGTGCTCAGAAACAACATGATCTCAGGAGAAATGTAACACATAGCTTGTTTCTTATTAAGGGAAGAGATCTATTGTTTCAGGACCTTCAATCTCTCCAGTGTAAATTCATGCTGGCCCTCACTTGTTCACATCAGTGACGGTAGCCAGCACAGATTATGCCATGTACAGAGCTGACACCCTTCTTCTGGGGAGGGACTATTCTGCAGGAAAGTGCCATGTTCTATTTTTTAATCTTAACTATAATACTGACCCCTCAGCTCCATCAAAAGAGTTTCATGAACAATTATCACTGGACGGATTATGGTTTGAGGTCAAACAATAGTTCTGGAATCAGACGTTTGCGTGCCATTCGAGTCACCTTGTTGAAACGGGATGGCTTCAGTCAGGCTAGAAAATCCTGGCTCGGTTAAATGAAAACAAAGAGGAGGAAAATATTTCTGGCTGCTCAGAAGTCCGGTTCCAGTCTGTAAATCTGTACACTGCCCTCTCTAAGCATCCTGCTTTCTCTCAGCATAAAACATCCAATGCACACTGCTGTTTGATTTAAATAATAAAGCTGAACCAAGGTTGTTTTGTCTGCTTTTTCCCTTTCCTCTCTGATCTCCTCACTGAAAAATGCATAGAAGGCAACAGATGTTTCAACTTTGTAGCTTGAACCTTTCTCGGCTGTTTGAAGATTTGATGTAACATTCTTTGAACATCAGTTTCAGAGACGATTCTCTTAGTAACGGTTGCCATGCAGAATTCATAATTAAAGAAGATTCTAAGAGGTGATGGTGAGTTTTGTAAAATTGTATTTCATTAATTTGTTTAAATGTATTTAATGTGATGAGAGAGAAATGGTTTTATTCACGTAGAAGAGGCTCCTTGTCACCTCTGCCTACTGGGGATTAATCAAGCAGGCACATCCAGACTTTCCTATCAGGAAGTGTTGGAAAACGTTGAAGATGATACTTGCTATCCATTTATTAAAAAGTATTTGTATTATAAATAATTGATACATCACAATCTGCAGCTTAATTTATTGGAGTCAATTGATTAATCCTAAAAGGTTAATCAAATAAATGGTGCATCCTTTTGAGTAATTAATACACTATTAAACCTTGGTCACAATACAGATCTAACTTGTTTTAGTGAATGTTGATAAAAATAGCTAATCTGAATTCACTTTTCTATACAATTCTTTGATGTTGGTTTGTTGGGACTGTCCCTGGGTGTGTTTGATTTGAAGGTAGGACTACCAGACCTGGGCTTAAAAAAATCCAGATTGGGTGGATATTTGGCCTTTTGCAGTTTCCTTCCTACTTGAAGGAAACTACATCTTTCACAATGAAGGTCTGAACATTCATTCTTCAAGGTTCCAGCTTCTTCTGCAGGTTTTGTAACAGTGTCCTGAATCACAGACTCTTTTGGTCTCTCAAGCTGATGTTCTAGGATTTTCTTCTTTTCCGTAATGGTTTGAGAATTTTAATTAGTGCTCCAAAATCTGTGTACATAAAATTGTGATGGGTAAGGTCTCTTAAGCTGGTTCTACTCAAGAAATGTGCATTCTTTTTCATGTTTAAGATATTTGTTTGGGAGTTACCCAAAGCTGTATGTCCAACCTACTTTCAGTGACTGACCCAACTTTTTTTTAGCTTACCACCCCATGCAGGGGACTAACCTTGATAGCCCAATTTGAGTGCCATGTACTGAGTACATATATGAAAGAAGCTTCCACGCTCAGGGTTTCCACTTATACAGAGGAGAGCAGCAGAAGCACAAATGAACTGCTCTTTCTATATTTAGGATACATCTGGTCAGAAAAAATGTAAGGTTCTGGTGCAAAGGGCTAATGAAAATGCAGGTACATCTACAGAAACCATACAGAAGAACTTCAGATGACTCCATGTGAATGTCTTAATTGGAATATAGAGGGGGGGGTGTCTCTCAATGTACTAAAAGAAAACATGGAATGTGTAAAGCATTTTTAACAAGAAACAATGTCCGCTGGGTTTACTCAGACTGACTTCCAAGTAAATAAAAATAGGACTTCAGCTTTAGGTGGCAATGAAACAGCCAATCTGCAGCATTAAACAAACCATATTGGGGACTTCCAGAGGAAGAAATGGTGGACTGAAGATGGCTCTGTGAAAAGCGGAGCTGATGACCAGGGGAAAGAACAAAGAGCCAGTCAGTAGAGTGGTCTCTGGCAGGTTTCGAGCACTGGGAGATGAGGGAATAGCCATCTTGCTGAAACTGTGGTCAGCATCTTTAAAAGGACACTAAGTTTGCATAATTCATTTTCTAATCACATTTGGAAATTGCTTATTAACTACTTTTCAGCTATTAGAAACCTTTGGATCAACAAGTCTGAAAACACTGGGTGAGTCTGCCTTCAATCCTTAATGAAAGCAATTTTAACTACAAGTTTAAGAACTGAAAAAAATTAAAATAAACAGCAAAAAGCTAATTAAGACTTTGATTTTAGAAAGTTATAAACGGATTAAGGGTCCAGATAAATTTGAAATAAGATTTTGAAATTAATTATAAGAATCCTTCCTATGGGAAAGTTGACTTGTTTTGAACATAAAAGAGATAAACAATTTCAAAAAATGGACACTAGGGGGAACTAAACATTTTAATTAAAGAGAAGAATACATAAACCTGATTAACAGTTATAGAATGACACAAAATATTATAACATTGGAAATACTGAAGGATACTTTTGAAAAATGGAATCAGAAGTTAATATCAAAAATGTCAATAGCAATGTTTGCTTCTATGGATAGACTGTGTCCAAAAGATATTTTGGAAGATAGAGGAACCAGTTTTATCTGACAAGTTTTTATCTGATAAGACAGAGACAGAGTTGACACTGAAAGTGGATCTACAAATGAAAGGCTACAAGAATGACATAGAAAAACATGTTTCATTGGACGTACAAAAGAAATCCGTAGCTTGGATGAATCTTATGAGAAGGGGTGAAAAAGAAATGAAAAGAAGTCAAGTTCCATGGGATTACTTGAATGGACTAAAGATTAAGATTGTTAGAAGTAAAAGGAAGGAATATAAAGTTATATATAAAGCTTTATTTGATCAAGGTTAAAACAGATATGTTATTTCTGGCAACTCTTAATGGACTTTTGCTGACATCACGACTGAAATGACAATGCTTTATGGATTTGTTTATAGATAAGAGATGGGACATGGGATGAAGAGATAATTGGTTGTAAATTAAGAGGAGGTGAAAAGTTACTAAAATTGTTTATATTTGTGTTGAAGGTTGGAAGTCACTTCTTTATATATTTCTTTTCTTTTTCTTTACTATATTTGCATCTTTCTTTCCTTCCTTCCTTCCTCCCTCCCTCCCTCCCTCCCTCCCTCCCTCTTGTCCTTTTTTCTTTTCCTTTGCACTTTTTACTATTTCTACTCTTTCTTTCTTTCTTTCTGTCTTTCTGTCTGTCTGTCTGTCTGTCTGTCTTTCTTTCTTTCTTTCTTTCTTTCTTCTTTTTGTATTAGTTTTTGCTATTGTGATTATAATATTTAATAAAATTATTAAAACACGCAAACCATATAAAAAAAAGCCCCAAAGTTGTAAGGGGCTGTATGTACATGAAACACCAGCTCCATGCCCAATCTTTTTCAGTCCCATTGCAAGTTATACACAACAGTCATCAGCAATGTGCCACTAGCAACAGCAGCAGAAGCAGGAACAATAATAACCAAGTCATGCATTTAATTGGTGTCTGTTGATTTTTTTTTTCCTCTCAAAGCTACAATTTGTGCTATTTGCTCTTTCATGGAAGGCAGTGGTTTCATTTTATATCTGTGTCTGACTCAGTGACTTTTCCTATAGTGGTGGTTGATTGCTACTGTTTTTCTTGTATCATTAGGTTTAAATGAAGGGCAATTTTCACTGATAAGTTAGAGGCTTGTGACTATATAGGGAAGAGAGGGCTGATGCTGTGCAGCTTTCCTCAGGACAGCACCTTTCTAAGGCATTGGATTACAACTCCCATGATCTCTGACAGGCCATGTCTTTCTAGACCTGATGCGTTCTCAGGTGTTGGACCAATCTTCCATCCTTCTCCAGCAAGCCATACCTTTCCAGAACAGATTTCCCCAGCCTAACACCCTTCTGAGAGATTGTGCTTTGCTTTCATCATCCACAGGCAGCCTCAGCGGCCTAAGGAGAATTTGGCTTGATAAATATTCAGATGGGAGAACACCAGGGAATAGAGGGCTGTAGGCTACGTTGGGAAGTCAAACAACATCCTGGAAGAAAAGTGATGACAAACCACTTCTGTAGTTTCTTTCTGCCCAGAAAACTGCATGCTTGAATCTATGCCATCATCAGAAGTCAAGTTCAATTCAAAGGTATTCTCTTTTTAATGAAGATCTAATTAACCTCCATGACTGCAGTACAGAATTGGTACATACATTCACACATGCCTCATACCATTATTCACAGTTTTTCCAGAAGCAGTTTTACCAGTAAACGATACAAATAATAACCAGTATTTCTGTCTTATCTTTTCACATGGTTCTTCGACTAGGACAGAGTGTTTTGTCCACTGTGTCACCACATGAGGGTTAAGGCCAAGTTTGGGTTTGAACCTGGATCTCAATAGTCCTGGCTCAAACTCCTACAACTACACTGGTATGCTTCGGTTTAGAATGCACTGAAAATATGGAAGTCAGCTTTCTAATATCAACCCACTGCTTTGTTTTTGGCTTTATAAGCAATACAATGCTGGCCTTTGCAACAATTAATTCATAATTCCCACAAGACAGTAAATTACAGTGACCCCTTCCAGCCATTAAGATTCAATTCATCTTTTCCTGTCACTTTTGTCCTCTTCTCTCTGCTGTGGACACAATTCATACATGGAGTGACCGTTAACCACATCCGATACTTCAACAGAGAAAATTATGGTTTCACAACTGTGACTGAATTTCATGTATGGCGAGGCACAGGAGAAGCATCTTGGGAATCTAATCTAAGCAGACAGATTGAGGTCAGATAGTCAACAGACATAGAAAGGAGAGAGGAATGAAAGAGAAAGAAAAGCTGAAAGAGAAGACGGCAAGTCCCTGGAAGGTTGTTCTATCCCCTTTTCACTGCACAACAATTTAGTCACGGGCATGGGCCCACAGCCAACTACACAAAAGGAGCCAAGAACTCCAAGCACAACTTCAGCAAAAGGCCCATAACAATGGCATTTAAAATATTCAGAGCAACACCATAGATGCTATTTTCTTGTCTTTTAGAACTTTTTGACTTTTTCCAATGTTTACATTCACTAAGCCAAGCAGTAACTGCCAGTAAAGGATGCTAAAGATGTATTATTGATAGTGGTCAAGAGGGGGAAAAGACTATTAAAATATGGGTTTAAGACCTTATATCTAGTCTGTATTCCCTGCATTGAAAGAAATGGCTTTTTCAGTTTCAGCAAGGGCATCCAACTCTGAACCTCCACAATCATATCTGTACAAATATTGAGGAGAAGCAAGCATATTCTAATTTGTTTTCTCAAGTCACCAATGCCTGTCTGGGCAATCTCAGGAGAGTCAAGATGATCTGAGCCTCAAGCTCAAAGAAAGCCTCAAATTACACCTTTGCTATTGATTTAAGTTAAAAAGAGTCAACTTCTGTTTCAATTTTGGGAGATGTCATCTTTGGCTTTCCTTATCTTAAATTTTTTATTAGGACCAGAGGCTCCAAATGATGGAAAGGGTTTGGGGCTTATCTGAATTTCAAACAGGACCTAATTCAGGAATTCTTCAGAAAGATCCTTTCTGTGAGTTGCATGCATACTTGATAATAATAGCAAAAACTTGATGTTCTTCAGGTGACAGTGCCCTTCTAGGGCCACAATATTCCCACTTTATTTGGAAACTACCAGCTGTATCCCAGCTGCAGACCTTTTCTACACTACGGCCATCCTCAGTGTTATATGTGAGATGGACGGTATCTAAATTTGAATATATATATATATATATATATATATATATATATATATATATATATGACTCGCAGACCTGTGCTGGACCATGCCCCTCAGGCATGATAAAGACTTTCTGTCAGAATCCTCGCAAGATTTTATAGTAGATTATTATATGGCTAGTTTAAAAAAAAAATGATTTTTTCTACATGCTGCGGTTCTGCCATTGGAAAAGGGGAGGGGGAGTAGGAAGGAGAGACCGTTTGATGCAGATGGTTTCTTATCACAAGCCTTGGAATGTTCAAGGCCATGCCAGCAAGGGAATCAGAAGACAAGAACTAAGGGCGAAGAAAGGGGGGGAAAAGAAAGAAAAGCAGTTTTTGGCGCGCTTTTATTCAGTCTCAGCAATGCTTTGGATCTGTACACTTATTCTTAATAAATGAACTTTCTTTTGAATCAATATTGGTTGCAAGGAGAGTTACTGGTTTTAAGATCAACAAGTGGCAGTTCGTTACATTTTGCTGAGACTCTCTGTACAGACTTCTACCAGGGACATTACCCTGAGGGGAGTCACAAGCCTCACGTTAACCGGGACCAACCGAGCAACGGGATGGCTGATGATGTTATTGAGGAAGAAGAAGAAAGAAAAGTCCCTCCTCCATTGGAAGTAAAGGTGATAACCCAGGGGGAGCCGGTGCAATCATCACGCCCAGACCGGACGGGGATGAAAGCAACGGGGACGAAAGGACGGGCTCCTTCGTTGAAAGATCGCTTGGGGAAGTTGGAAGGGCAGATGGGGTCCATATCCGATGATATGCGAGCTATAAAGGCAGCCATGGACCAACTGCTTGGAAGGGGATCTACACCTCCCGCACGAGAAGCGGCCGCCACACCAGGAGGCACGGAGGTGGCAGAGCTGTCAGCCGAAGATGAGACTTCCAGCGAGGAGGAGGAGGATATCACACCTAGCAGAGCCAAGAAGAGCCCGATGCAGCAGCGGGGCATCTCCATGAAATTCGGGGGAGATGCTGAGCAGCTGGCTTGCTTTATCACCCAGGTCCGGATCTACATGGAGGGCTACGGGGGTCTGTTCCGCAGCGAGGAGGAGAAGGTTTCCTATGTGTCCAGTTTTTTTGAAGGTATGGCTGCGGAATGGGTGGTTGGCCTGCATAGGGCGAAGGACCGGGCTTTAAGAAAATTGGAGGATTTCATGGCGGCTCTCTGCGCGCGCTTTGAAGACCCGTGTGTGGCGCTCAAAGCACGACGCGACCTGGAAAGGCTGAAGCAGGGGTCCAAGTCGGTATCAGAGTACGCCTATGAATTTCGGGGCTTGGCTCAAAGGCTGCCTCACGTGCCGGAGGAGCTGCTGATTGAGTTTTTCCAGAGAGGCTTGCAACCCGAATTGCTGCAGCGTGTGCTGTGCCGGGGTTTCCCGAAAACCTTTAATGAATGGGTCGCTATGGCCGGCGAAGTGGAGGAGCAATGGCGTACCATTGAAGCAAGAACCCGACTTCCGCCCTTACCCGGTGCAAAGAAGGCGGCGCCCAAAGCGAAGACCAGCGCTCCGAAGAGTAGCGGGGGCCGGCGCGTCTGTTTCAACTGCGGGGAGCCGGGGCATTTTGCCGCTGCGTGCCCTAAAGCGAAGACGGAGCAGGAAGGCAAGAAGACGGAACGGAAGGGGCCGAAGTCTTCAAAGCCCGGCAGGAAGGAATCAGCGGCAGCAGGCAGCGAGACGGGAGCTAGAGCGGCAGCACGCGGCGGTGGCAAAACCCGGAAGTTGTCAGCTCCGCTCTCTCTCCGACAGGCGGCTGCTCTTCCAGAGAAAGAAAGCAGCTCACGGGAGGACTCGGAGAGCGAAGAGATGGGGGTGAGTCCCATTAAAATTTGGGTGGAACTAAGGGTGGTGAGGACTAATCGGAGGGCAGAGATACGGGCGCTGATAGACTCTGGCTGCTCCCGAAATCTGATTAACCCCGCCCTTGCCCGGGGTTTGGGACTGCGCTTAAAGAGACTCAAAACCCCTGTGGTTTTTACCCAGCTGGACGGATCGCCAGCGGGGGGAGGGCCGGTGGAGTATCGTACAGAAGAGCTTGAACTAACTATGGGGGACCATAGAGAGACTATTAAATTCCTAGTGACTCCCATGGCATGCAACCCAGTGCTTCTGGGCATGAACTGGTTAAAAAGGAAAAACCCAGAAGTGAACTGGGAGGAGAAGATCTTGCGTTTCCCGAAGGAGGGGGGAGTGGAAGTTGAAGGAATTACCGAAACGTTGTCAGATGAAGAGATGGGTGCTGTGAGTGGGGAAAAGGCAGTGGAAGCTGCAATCCAGATTCCCAAGGAAT
Source organism: Liasis olivaceus (assembly GCA_030867105.1). Taxonomy (NCBI): domain Eukaryota; kingdom Metazoa; phylum Chordata; class Lepidosauria; order Squamata; family Pythonidae; genus Liasis; species Liasis olivaceus. Next base: position 43,050,745 of record CM061348.1, on the reverse strand, counting down.
ACCGCGACCTGCAGGAGGTGTTTAGCGAAAGGGAGTCAGATCAGCTACCCCCCCATCGTGCCAGTGACTGTGCCATAGAGATTGAGCCGGGGGCTAAATTTCCAAGGAAGAAAATGTATCCAATGACACCCAAAGAGTTGGAAGCATTGCGGGAGTTCATTGACAAGAATCTAAAGAGGGGCTTTATTGTACCTACGCATTCTCAAATTGCTGCACCGGTGCTATTTAGGGAAAAGAAGGATGGCTCCCTACGTTTGTGCACGGATTATAGAGGGCTAAATGCCATTTCTGCTGACAACAGGTACCCACTCCCCTTAATGAAAGACCTGTTGGCACATTTATCCAAAGGGAAAATTTTCACCAAGCTGGATTTAAGGGAGGCGTACTTCAGGGTGCGAATACGTGAAGGAGACCAATGGAAGTCCGCCTTTAACACGCCTCTGGGGTGCTTCCGTTATGAAATAATGCCGTTCGGATTAAAAGGAGCGGCGGGGGTATTCATGCAACTTATAAATGAGGTGTTACAAGAGTATTTATACCAGGGGGTGTTGGTTTATCTGGACGATATCCTGATTTACACTGAAACCATGGAGCAACATGTGCAATTAGTCAGGAAGGTGCTAAAAAAGCTACTGGAAGCTCAGTTGTATGCCAAGCTCTCCAAATGTGAATTTCATAAACAGCAAATTGACTATTTAGGATATAGAATTTCGCATCAGGGAATTGAAATGGACCCAGCAAAGGTGAGGGACGTTACAGGTTGGGAGGCTCCCAAAACCAGGCGTCAGCTTCAAAGTTTCCTGGGCTTTGCTAACTTCTATCGGCAGTTTATACCCAACTTTGCCCAAGTAGCACTCCCACTTACCGATTTGTTGAAAACCAAGGGCAAGGACAAGGCGAAGGCATCAAAACCTGGAGCCCCCTTAGCCTGGACTAAGGAGTGCCAGGAGGCGTTTCAAAGTTTAAAGCGTCTGTTTACGGCTGAACCAATCTTAAAACACCCTGATCCAGAACAGCCATTTGTCATACAGGCAGATGCCTCGGATGTAGCAGTGGGAGCTGTGTTGTTGCAGAAGGGGGCAGGGGGGGAACTGTTTCCTTGTGCATACATATCCCGGAAATTTTCAGAGACTGAGAGACGCTGGTTGGTGTGGGAAAAGGAAGCGTTCGCAGTACGCTGGGCATTAGTTTGTTGGAGGCATTTGTTAGAGGGGTCACCCCATCCATTTGAAATTTGGACTGATCACAAGAATCTAGAGGCTTTGACGGCACCGAGGAAACTGTCACCAAAGCAAATGAGATGGGCACAATATTTTCATCGATTTAACTTCTCCCTGAAGTATATTCCTGGGGGGAAAAATTTTCTGGCAGATGCTCTGTCTCGGTTGCCTCAACACAATAGCAAACGGGAGGAAGTAGTCGCTCCAGTAATTCCATGTACCCAAGCAGCCCTAAGAGTGGTCACTAGAGCTCAGAAAAAAAAGGGTGAAGGACAACCAGAAGGAGAGTTATTGGTAAAATTAAATGCCCAGATTGCTCAGGATGAGTGGTTCAAAAGCAACAGCCAGTTGCTAGTAAACAAACAAGGGGCATGGTGGTGGCAAGACAAGCTATATGTCCCTGCAGATGCTAGAAAGTGGGTTTTGCAAAGAAGTCACGACAGCAAAACAGCTGGGCACTTTGGTTTTGTGAAAACATTACATCTGATCAGACGTCAATTTTGGTGGCCAACAATGAGAAAAGATGTAGGGGAATATGTAGCCACATGCCCCACGTGTGCTATGGCCAAAAAGAGAGGGGGCAAACCAATGGGGCTTCTACAGACAGTAGCAAACCCTGTAGCTCCTTGGAAGCAAATAAGCATGGATTTTATTGTAGACCTGCCTGAAAGCAACAAAAAGACTGTTATTTGGGTAGTTACAGACCTTTTTTCCAAACAAGCACATTTTGTGGCATGCCAAGCCATTCCATCAGCACCCAAATTGGCTAAATTATTCATACAACATGTCTACCGAGCTCATGGGGTCCCAGAACGGATAATTTCGGATCGCGGGGTCCAGTTTACTGCCAAATTCTGGAGAGCGTTCCTAAAACTACTGGGGGCATCGCAAGGCTTGAGTTCGGGTTACCACCCCCAGACAGCGGGATCATGTGAACGTCTGAACTCAGTATTGGAACAATATTTGAGATGTTTCATTAACTACCAACAAGACAATTGGGATGAACTGTTACCATTCGCTGAAGTAGCTTATAATAATGCAGTGCACCAAAGCACTGGTCTCACCCCTTTTAAAATAGCTACAGGACAAGACTTTGTACCCATCCCAGAACTGCCTAAGCAGACCACTCAAGTCGCTTCGGTTGATGAGTGGATCCAGCAGATGACACAAGTGTGGCCTCAGATTGCTGCCTCGTTGCAGGAGGCCAGAGCTACATACAAGAAATTTGCAGATGCTAAGAGAACACCAGAAAAAGACTGGAAAGTAGGAGATAAGGTTCTTTTATCTACTAAACATCTTAAATCATTACAACCTTCCAGAAAGCTCGCTCCAAGATTCATAGGGCCTTTTGTCATCGATAAAGTAATTAATCCAGTTTCACTACGATTACAGATGCCTGCCACCTTTAAAAAAATCCATCCAGTATTCCACTGCGACCTGCTTAAACCATATAAGGAGTCTTCTCAGTGGCATCCCTCTCCAGTACCTCCTAAACCATTGATGGTTGAAGGAGAACAACATTTTGAAGTTAAAGAAATACTGGACAGCAGAAAGCACAGGGGGGGGGTTCAATTTTTAATTCAGTGGAAACATTTTCCCAAGTCAATGGCTGAATGGGTTGACAAGAAACATGTAAAGGCCCCACGTTTAGTTAAAAAATTTTATGATGCTTATCCTACAAAGCCTTAACAATTAGATTGGTTATTGTATTATGTGTATCTTTGCTTTTCATTTTAGAGTGAAGAAGAGGAATCATCTGACTGACATCCTTTTCTGTGGAGGGGCAGTATGTCAGAATCCTCGCAAGATTTTATAGTAGATTATTATATGGCTAGTTTAAAAAAAAAATGATTTTTTCTACATGCTGCGGTTCTGCCATTGGAAAAGGGGAGGGGGAGTAGGAAGGAGAGACCGTTTGATGCAGATGGTTTCTTATCACAAGCCCTGGAATGTTCAAGGCCATGCCAGCAAGGGAATCAGAAGACAAGAACTAAGGGCGAAGAAAGGGGGGGAAAAGAAAGAAAAGCAGTTTTTGGCGCGCTTTTATTCAGTCTCAGCAATGCTTTGGATCTGTACACTTATTCTTAATAAATGAACTTTCTTTTGAATCAATATTGGTTGCAAGGAGAGTTACTGGTTTTAAGATCAACAAGTGGCAGTTCGTTACACTTTCCCAAAGCGCAATTCCTCCTTCTTTAAAAAATAAAGTTTGCAATTACTTAATTTTTATTAAAATGGTATGTTCCCGGCAGAAGGCTCTTTTATTCTGTAACATGAAGAGTAGGGAGCTATAAGCAAGCCTAGTTATCTTTCCCCACGTCAGCATGATGACTTTTTGTTATGCCCTGCTTAACAGTTAAATCCATCCGCCTCTTTTCCTAGCAGTAGAATCTCTAGGCAGGAGCACAGATTTCACTTAATAATTTGTTACCAGTACAAAAGAAGCTGCTTTGAAGAGATAAAATGGAACTGCCTGCACAAAAGTTGGGCATTCTAAGAGACTTTTGCATCTAAGCACTATCTGCCAACAGCAACAAGCACACTGATTGTGACCTTGCTGGAAGATCAGCCATATATAATGTCTGTGCATCAGCCATACGACACACAAAAAAACTGGCTGGAGATGCCATTATACGTATGAGGGGACTAGTTCTCATTGCACTCCTATTCTGAGGAACTCTGACTAAAACTGCAACTAAGGGAGGTTGCATGTGTGCTCCTTAATAACCAGAAAAACCCAGGGAGATAAGATTGAAGCAGCCAGGTGCTGATTCTGTTGCGGTAAGATCAGCTGTTCCCCCAGCTCACTGCATGGATGACATATGGATTTTAAAAAAGAAGAAGAAGGGAACTTACCCCCCTTTTTGTTTTTTGAATGTAAGAGTAGTGAGCAAATCATGATGCCAAGGGCAGGTAGGGGAAAGTGGATGCTAGAAGCACTTTTTCCAGGGACGCAGCATTCCTTGCAGCTAAGGGACCTAGTTGGCATAGAAGACATAGAGGGAATAGAGAACACCCTGTTTGGGGCCTCTAACCCCATAAATTTTATCCTATACATGTGCCTTTTCCTTCCCATAAAATCTATCCCCTGTACACATTTTACTTCCTCTTCTCCATAGCTTTGTCCTCCCCCACCCTCCCCAATTAACTCTCCAGGTGAAGGCAACTGACATTATTTCCCATTACTTCTCATTGCATATCCCTGCTTTGGACAGTAAGACCATTTCTCCAGTTGCTGGCTTTCCCTTTCTTCAAGGCCCCAAAAGTCCACATGGGAGAGAAGACGGCTCATGATAACGTAGTGTCCTGTCCTCACTATCCAGTTCACAAGTTATTCCACAGGAACGGTTTTCCGTGGGACAGGACTCTGCCCCACCAACTGCAGTATTCTCTGGGAAAAGTAGAGGCTGGTGGGGTGGTGGGACAGATACTGGCCCAGGGCATAGGGGCAGATGGAGATGGAAAGGACCTGGGAAGGGGGGAGAGAAGAGAGCTTAAGGTACTTCATCAAATTCTTCTCAATCCTGTCTGGCTCTTTTTCACCCATATTGCTCTCACTCACCTTGCCACTGTGGCCAATACCCAGCAGGCTATGGGGCCTACCTGCATCAAGGACAGTGGCAAAAAGGATATCACAAGTCAGCTGGATGTGACAGATGGCTTGTGCTGTCTCCACATCCTCAAGGAAGAGGAAGGTGTGTTTGGTCAGAATCACCACCACACCCAAGTGGGATAGGAACTAAAGAGCCGACATGAGGAGAAGCAGATAGGGGGAAGTCTAGGATCAGATCCATCCCGGTATCATACTGGTAACTTATACCAATATTATAAAAAAGAAAAGTCCTTCCAATGCCCTGGAATCTCACAACAGCAAGAAGGCATGTCTACCTCTTCTGGGGCAAACTGATAAACTTGCCATCATCCACTGCAATGAGGCAAGCCACAACTATGCTGGAAGAGCACTTTGTATTCTACCTGTCCATAGTCACCACTGACCTAGGGACTCGCCATATAGGCTTGGAATGTCCTGGCACAGAAAATCAGTGGGCAACATCTGCTGAAATTTCAGGGGTGACCAAGCAGTTCTCTATCAACAAGCCGGTATAGACCTGCAAATTTTATATATCTCCTTCCTCCTCCCATAAATCTAATGGAAGCAGGAACGTGCCAAACAACAATTTACACAATTTGTTCAGGCTGGATTTCATTTCTCTGGGTATCTAACTTTGTGCAACTATTAGCATTAAAAAAAAAAATATCTGTGAAGATTTCCTGCTATATACAAAAAAATCTTTCTTCAAGACTAGAAGAAACAACTCACTTGTATCACACTGGGGAAATCCCCTTGCCAAGTGCCCTTGAAAGACAAGATGCCACGGGCACTAAGCAGGGCTGCGTTGTCTGGCTGGTGGGGGCCAAGTTCCACCACATGGAACTGAAAGACAAGTATGGAAAGAGGACACAGAAATGGAGAATCCTGGCATAATGGCGCCCTTATTCCTGCTTAAACTTGATGATTTTTGCTTTCTTCCCTTTGTCTGCCCATACCTACTTGCCCAGTCCATTCCTTCTTTCTCCACACCATAGCCAAAAGAGCTGTGGAAGGTTTGGGATTCCTGAAGAATCTGTGTCGGGGCAAGGCATGGGCTTCTATGACCTGAGACAAGAAGCCTTCTCGCCAATAGAAAAGGGAAGGAGAGAGAGATTGGGCCAGAGCTACTAGCCTGTTCACGGGATGAGCAGCAAGGCAGATTACCCACACGTGTGGTCGGAGGATTATAAAGCCTCAAGCCCTAGAGCTGAGAGCATCATCCACATGTGACTGGCATCCTGTTGGTATCCTAGCACCTCCGTGACACAGAGTTGCTTATGCCGGCTGAACTGCCATCTTGATCTTGTGCCTTGAAGAAATGGGATCAAAGTTTCCAGTCATCTCAAATGGACTACATGAGAGACCATTATGAGAGGTCAGAAACGGTCAACCTTTTTTTGGTGGTAGGTGCAGTGGACACATTTTTACTTTTTAAGAATGCTTCTGTGAGACTTACACAGGGCCTAGAGACATTCTTGTAAATAGAGATGCTGGAATCTGGCATGTTGCTGAATGCCAGTTTTCCATGTTTTTAATTAACAGAATTTTTTAAACAGTACAATCAGGTTTGTCAGTGAGCTTTGGAAGCAACATAGGGGGCATCACACTGCCTGTGTCTACAGCACAATTTGGTCTTTTATCTGCTTTTAAAGATTTTCCTCAAACAACATGTCTATAGCAAATTTCTTTTCCAGAGCAATCTTTTTTTAGGTGGGTGTTCTGTGTTCTGAACAATTCAGTATTCTGATTAATCATTTCCAGTCATCCGATGATAATGTGGGAGGGGAGCTCTTGTGATTTTGGGGGCCATTCTGCCATTGGATTTTGGGAGAGGGATACAGGGGTACATCATATATGGGATGCTGGTGGAGCTGCATGTTTTAGAAGGCTGCCATCCCCATAGGAGCCCAACAACCATTTCTATCTAGCTGTCCAGATCTTCTATGCAGTCTGGTCCAGGTTGTTTATTTTAACTGGTTAGTTGAATAAGGCATAATAGCTGGATTCACAAACAAATCACATTTTGGTTTTAGCACAATACATGAGTTTAGACTCTACCTTAGTGACTTGCTAATATTTACATTTCATGGTCCTATGGAAAATGCCTTTCTCTGTCACCACAGCTAGAGTGTCTGCATTAAGCCATACCCAGTACTCAACTGGGTGAGCAAATTCCCACTGGTGCTTTAAGGCACGCTGATCCACATCATAAATCTGTGCTAGCAGGCTTGCTAGAAGGGAGAATATTGTTAGAAGGTTACAGTAATGAGAGCACATACATCAGCTGACCTTTGAGTGATTTCTAAACATGGACAATGCAGTCTGCATCACTGAATAGATCTGTTTCTTTTTGCATCTGTCAGACTGAAGGAGCCCTCTCACCTAATAAAGCAGACAAATGTCATGGATGAAGACTAGGGGTTCAGTATCTCACCCACAAAGAGTCCCAGCCAGCTTTAGAAAAAGGAGAGAGAGTTGTGAGCTCATGACTAGAAAAAGTGACTAGGAGAACAAACAAGACTTTGCAAGAGAATTTAGCAGAGAGGAGCAGAGCAACCTTCATAGACTGAGTAGCAAGGTGAGTTTAGTGACTACGTGTCAGAGCTCGCAACTTTGTTAGAGTATAAAATAGGTGCCAGTTTTTAGGTCAATAGTTCCTGAAGGGGGAAAAAAAACCTTTTTTTATCAAGATAACAACAGATAACATTTTGAGAAACTACATTATAACAAACCACTGGACTGTGGGGGCATCCATCCAAGAGTCCATAAAGAACTCAAAGGTGAAATTGCTAACCTCCTAGCAAAGATATGTAACTTTTCCCTCACACTGGGCTTAGTGCCAGAGATAGTCAATGTGACACCAATTTTTCAAAAGGACCCCAGGGGAGATATAGGAAATTATAGGATGATGAGCTAAATGCTGGTTTCATTGGAAAAATTAATCAAGGAAAAACAACCCTGATAATGTAATTGTCTAAAGCAGTGTTTCTCAACCGTGGCAACTCGAAGATGTGTGGATTTCAACTCCCAGAATTCCCAGTCAGTGCCTTCAAAAGGACACTGGGTTTACATACTTCCTTTTCTAATCATGTTTGGAAATTGCTTGTTAACTACTTTTCAGCTATTAGGAGTCTTTGGATTGACAAGTCTGAAAAAACCAGGTGAGTTTCATTCAATCCTTAGTGAAAGAAGTTTTAAATACAATTTTAAGGACATTTATTTAAAAAAAAACACTTTTTTTTTAATGAACAGCAAAAGGGTGATTACAACTTTGATTATGGAAAGTTACAAATGGACTAAGGGTCCAGATGGATTTGAAATAAGATTTTGGAATTAATTAAAAGAATCCTTCTTGTGGGAAAATGCTTTTGTTTTGAATTCTCTTAAAAAAACATGATAGGATGAGACTTTGAAGGTTGGACACTAGAGGAAACCAGAAGGAACTACAATTAAAGGAGAAAAACACTTAAATTTGACTTACTAATACAGAATGAAGCAAAATAGTTTAACATTGGATATACTGGAGGATATTTTTGAACAATGGACCCAGAAGTTTAAGAGTGTCTGCCTCTATAGATAGACTGTGTTTAAAAGATGTTATGAAAGAGGAACAAGTTTTACTAGACAAGACTGAGACTGATCTGAAAGTGGATTTAAACATGACAGGCTACAAGAATGATATGGAAAAAGATGCTAGACTGGACATATAAATGGAACCAGCTGATGTCTCAATAATTAAAAGGGATATACAAATAACAAACCAAAAGAGTGACCTGGATATTTTTCCTATATTGGATTTACAAAAGAGGCTAGCTAAAGCTTTGAAAAATTTTGTGAAAAGGGACAAATTAAAAATGAAAAGAAATCAAGTTCTTCTATTTGAAGGGACTAAAGACTAAGATTGTTAGAAGTAAAAGGAAGGAATATAAAGTTGGTTTATTTGATCAAGGTTAAAATAGATATATTTTTATTTCTGGTTTATTTCTAACCTTTAATGGACTTTTGCTGATCAGGACTGAAATGACGAAGCTTTATGGATTTGTTTATAGATAAAAGATGGGATATGGGACAAAGAGATCATTTGTTGTAAATTAAGAGGATGTGATAAGTTACTAAAATTGTTTATAGTTAGGGGGAAGTATTTTTTTTATATATTTATATTCTTAATTTAAATTTATATTTTTAATTTAATTACTATTAAAAAAGAAATAAGCAACAAAGTCTCTCAAGGAACTATGTTGGGACCAATGTATGTTAACTTATTCATAAATTATCTTGATTTAGGGATAAACAGTGAGCTGATCAAGTTTATGGACATTGAACTATATAGGGAAGTGAACACCAAGAGTGATTGTGATGAGCTCCAGGAGGATCTCTTTAAACTGGGCGAATGGCCAACCAAATGTCAATTGCAATTCATTTCAAATCAGCATAAAATGATGCATATTGGTGTAAACACCCTAAGTCCACATATAACCTGAAGGGCTGTGAGTTACCTGTAGCTAAACAAGAAAAAGATCCTGGGCTCATAGCTCATTTATGAGGTTGACTCAGAATGCAGCAGTTTTGAAAAAGGCAGATTCCATACTAGGTATCATTACAAAATAAACTGAAAATAGAAGTGCCAACAGTTCTGGGTGCCACATTTGGAAAAAGGATGTAACAGGGCTAGAAGTTACTGAACAGGGAAACCAGAATGATCAGAGGTTTTTCTGAAGGTTGTAGAATTTTGCAATAAGCACTACCATAAAAAGGTAGCGCTTATTGCTCACTGAAGACTGCCATTATAGTGTAAAAGAGGGGAACCAAAATTGTCAGCGATCTCTCACATTTTCCTGACAATGAAGGATTGAAATGTCTGGGACTTTGCAGTTTGGAAAGACGGTGACTAAAGGGGGACATCATTGAAGTGTAAAAGTCCTGTAGGGCACAAGAAAGTGAGTGCAAGAAGACTCAGAACAGGCAAAAGGAGACACGGAACATATTAAACTTATGGAATTCACTGCCTCACAGTGCGGTGAAGCCGTTAACCTGGATGGTTTTAAAAGGGACATGGATAAATTGATAGAGGACAGGTATCAAGGGATATTGATCTGGAAGGCTCAGGGTTACTTCTGGGTTGGGGGCAGCATGCCTTCAAATACCAGCAGCAAGGAATAACAGTGAGACAGGGATACATCTCTATCTCCACCTTGCATCCAACCCACAGACATCTGGTTCATCACTTGAGAAACAAAATGTTGGATTAAGATAGTCCTTAGCCTGATCCTGTTCTTATGACTGCTCCTTCTGAGCCTTCCAAATGTTCTCTTCAGTTAATGGACCAAACTATACACGTCACACAGCCAATTTGCCCCCCCCCCAAGCTAAAGTACAGTGGTATCTCGGTTCACGAACTTAATTCGTTCCGCGACTCTGGTTGCGAACCGAATTGGTCGTGAACCAAATCAAATTTTCCCATAAGGTTCAATGTAAATACGGTTAATCCGTTCTGACCCCTACGAATTTGGTCGCCAACCGATTTTTGATTGCGTCCTGAATCAAATTTCCCTATAAGGTTCAATGTAATTACGGTTAATCCGTTCTGAACCATGTGTTTTTTTTTTTTTAAACCGCAAAAATATGACACAAAGTACAGTACGAAGAGAGAGAAAGCTAACCTTGCTTGACGCGACTTCTGGCGTGGAGGACAGGAAGGCGGGCGGAGAGGCGGTTACTGCTTGGAGGGAGAGTCCCCCTCCCTACAGGAAGCCGCAACCACATGTCACGGGAGGGAAAATGGCCATGGATCCTGTTCGTAACCCGATGTGGAGTTTGCGAACGGAGGCAAAATTTTGCGACCTGAGCTGTTCGTGAACCGAATTGTTCGTGAACAGAAGCGTTCGTGAACTGAGGTATCACTGTACTGTCTCAATGTTGATCATCAGACTAGCTTGAGTTAGCCGGTTACCATTACAACTGGTGTTGTAATGGTGACCGGGTACCGTCAATCCAGTTGATGTTTGCATGTAGAGTGAAAGTGGTGGTAATGTTGTTTTGCTCTGGCCTGCCCCAGCAGGGCTACTCTTATGTTCATTTGCTCCAGAAGCCACTCCAAAATGAATATTCAAAAAGTGTCAAGGATTATAGTTGTCATGACCAGAAGATGAAGCCAGACAGAATCTTATCCTCTCCCCAAAGAGGGTTGTGTTTATCCCCAAATGCTCTAAGCATTGCTACCACTTTCCTTCATCTAGCCATTTCCACCAAAAGGACTGCTCGTTATTTCAAGCCCAAGACCTGACTGCAGTTTCACATTTCCACATCCTCTCTCTTCTATACTGAGTGGACCTCAAGTGCAAGTTTCCTATGACATTTTCTCTTAATCCTCATCTGGATCCTATCTTTACCCTTTCTTCAGCCCAGTTTTCCAGTCACCAAAATGCCTTTAGTCAATATCTCTCACAGCCAGCAGCGGGTGACTGGGATTAGCCAGTGCCCCCTGCACTTGAAGTACTGTCCAGCTTTGGGGAGCCTCACCTTCCTTTGGCGATGTCCGGGGATCCAAGAGAGCAAGAGAATGCCAGGAGAAGTCCTCAGGAGGGCTGTGGCACACACAAAGGCGAGAGGCAGAGGAGAGGGTCGCACGGGGACAGGTGATGTATTCTGGGACGATGCCATGGGCCTGAAGCTGCAGAAAAGGAAAATGAAATTTAGAGAGCCTTGCTCCAGAGCAAAGGTTCAAAACCTATAAGGCTGCTTCATAAAACAGTCCACGGAAAAGAGGACTGGCAGCCCAGCACCAAAATGAAGTCTGGAGCTAACGATGTGTGACCATGGTTTATGGTTAAGTTTGTTGTTAGTAAGAACTCAGTGAGAACAGAGTGTGTTATGTGAATATAATCCATATTTGTATATATATATGTGTGTGTGCAAACATATATATTATACACACATACTTAAAACACATTAATTTCCACCTTTTTATTACTCTTCTCAGATATGAGGAGAAAGTACTGTTCCTCTTATTTTAATGACCCTCCACAGTCAACAGCAAAGTCTGCACATCTACAGTGAAAGTGCATCTATAGATCACTAATACATCTACAGTGAAAGTAAAAGTCTATATGTTCATCTGTAAGAAAGCCTAACTGGGATTAAGATAATCTGTTCCCATTAAATATGCACAGAAACCCAGCCTTTATGAATACCTAGGACCCACTGTTATTTCCCATAGTCCTTTTCTTTGCCTTATAACAGAAACAAGATTTCCTATGGAAATCAGCAGAGGAGTCCAGTGATTTACAATAGCCGTGGTTAGCCAGAAATAATCACTCTACATTGACAAAGAACAAAAGTTCAGTCTGGTGTTCTTAAAAAAAGAGAAAAAAACCTCTGAAGTTTCTGAATGTCCTAAGTGCAAGATCGTCATGCAAGTTAGAGGTTGGAGCCTCAGATTTCAGCATGCAGTTCGCTGCTGCCCCAGGACAAAGCGACCAGACCGACCTTGGTTGCAGTTTAGGGGGTCTTCGGCCGGGATGGGCAGAGAGGGAATTTGGACTAGAAACCAAATCAGGCACCTCCTAACCGTCAACCTCTAATCCATTTCCAGCTATTTGCTGCACTTTATAATATGGGAATAATCCCCAATATTTCTACTAACATATTAAAAAAAAAGGCATTCCCCCTCCTCCATCCTGTAGAAGCAATACTCTGTTTATTAATCCGAGAATTCTTAAAAATCGGGATTTTCCCATGGATTTTCGGCAATCCATGAGCAAACTTATTTTCGTTCGAAGGCGATACCTGCAAAGAGCCCAAATACTTCCCGCTCAGAGGAGGCGAGTCGATTCTCTCCCTCCCGCTAGGCGGGAGATTGCTCCACGCCAACACAAAGCGGCGGCCCCGGAGCTGATCTGCAACAATCCGCCCGCTCCGGGGAGCAACGATTTGCTTTTCCGCAGTTCTTGTTACCGGCCTAGCTATGTTAAAGCTGAGGACCGCGACCGACCTGGGTCAACACCTCCACGCGCACCGCGATGCAGATTCGCTCATCGCGACCGTGGGGTGCCGATCCGGCTGGCAGAGAGACACCGAAGCGAATGCTGGTTTCAGGGCAGGGGGTGGGTGATCAAACTCTATTGCATAGACTATCGAGGACCACCTGGAACTGGGAGGCGAGTCAAGGCAGCGCTCCAACAAAGGCTGCGCCCACACAGCTCGACGGAGCTGCCCGTATCTCCCCTTCCCAGGTGCCCTTCATATTATTTTCGGGCCGGCTCTCATTAGTGCCAGCGAAGGGGAAGTTCCTTAAAGTACAGCTGCTGTCAGGTTGAGCTCGACTGTGCGACGCGGGGTAGATCGACAAGAGCGCAGAGGTGGTTTGTCGTTGGGTTTATCTGCTTCTTAGTCTGGCCCACGGCCCTGGGATTCTCTGGTAGAGTTTCCCTGGTGTTTTAAGGATGCTTCTTTCTGTGGTTATCTTGTGCCTTCAAGTCAGTCTTGACTGATGGTGTGCCGTGAAGAAACCCCTGCAATTTTCTTGGCAGCATTTTTGGAAGTGGCTTGCCACTGCCCCCTTTCCAGGGCTGAGGGAGAGGGACAGGCCCAAGGTCACCCAGCTGGCTTCACAGCTATGGCAAGACTAATACAGATTCCCAGTTTCTAGCAGGTGCCTGTGAGGACTTGAAACCTGTAAGGTTACATACAAGTTCTGGACATGGCTTCCTTCCTCTGCTCCAGAATCTGATAATCCTTTCCATTGTTTGTTTATGCTTTTTTCCCTTAAATGGGATCTCCACTAGTGTGGTCTGAAAGGAGCATGTATGTAATGCCTGTGCAGGTGTCAATACTTCACCGACCTGGACTGATCTTGGAATCTGAGCATCTGGTTAATACTTGGATTGAGATCACCAGGGAAATTGTAGCGCTGTGGTCTAGATTAGGAGAGCAGAACTACATCATGGAAGAAAGCAACAGCAAACCATGTCTGAACTGTTGCCAGCAACACTGCCTGGGTGTGCCCATGAAAGTCTTCAGGTGTCAGGCTCAACTTAAAGGCAACTTTTTATTATGAATTCATAAAACTGAATTCATAAAATTACAGCTACAGAGCTGCATGATTGAAGACTCTGCTACTGCCTAGACCAGGATTTCTCAACCTTGGCAACTTTAAGACATGTGGACTTCAACTCCAGAATTCTCTAGCCAGCATATGGGAATTCTATTGAAGTCTACACGTCTTAAAGTTGCCAAGGTTGAGAAATCCTGGCCTAGATCCTGCCTGGCCTTTTTCTGAAGTGTTTTTTTGTGAGCCAGTTTATACTGTTTGTGCTGTTTGAAAGGCAATTTACTGAACCTCAGTCAGGAGCACTTTAATGTCCAGGCTGATTGTTATCTTCCAGAACTATTTTGGTGGATATTTTGGTGCAAATTTCCTGAAAATAGCATTTCTTTTCTAGCTCAGTTTTCCTAACAGTAACCTTCCTTATTTCAGCTCCGAATTTCTTTTAGAATTTGTTTCTGGGTTCTTAGTTCTTGAGAAGGGGGGGGGGCAGAATTATGAAAGGAGTGATGTGTTGTTGTGATGCAGTCCTTCCCTTTCCACATGCATTGTAATATCACATGCATACCCAGAAGTATAGTAGTTTTTACTTAACTCCAAAGAAATGGAAACTCTCTTGATGTTCTCTCTCAGGACATCCCTGTAAAATGGGTTTGGCCTGGCTAAAAGTAAGGAATGCCAGAAGTTGTAATTTAGCCCCAGGCTTGTCAAACCACAGCAGCCTTTGAGTTTTTCCTTTCCTTTTTTCTTTTTGTGCATTTTTACAAGATTCTTATCAAAAGTAAACCGAATTGAATTCAATAAAACTGACTCCCTGGCAAAAGTGTAGGGTTGCAGACTTAGTGACTAAATTTAATGCTTCCCGATTTCTTCTCAACCCAGCTTCTGTTTTTGAAGCTTTTTAAAAACTAAATGGCTTGTTTATCTCTCAGCCCTGCATTGCAATAAAAATTGCTCTTAATTCTTCTAAGCTACTTGCCAGCCTGGAATCTAGAGCCTCAAAGTTAATACAGTTGGTAGCAATTTTGGGATCACTGAAGTATATACAGACATCTGTCCCAGCAAGTAAAATCATTCCATTCCTCCTTCACCTCCAGGACAGCCTGTTCACAAGTTAAAGATGAAATACCCAGAGCCATGCCATCATTATCTCACAATGAAGTGAAGGCCTTCACATTCTTTTTCTCATAAAGCTGTAGGGCAGAGGTGGGAAACAGAAGTCAAAATGTGAATGGACTACCATTGCCCCGTCCATAGACTTTGGTGAGGCTATTATTGGGGCTCAATTGAGACTGGGGCTCATGTCTTACTGAGGTCATTTTATATTGCTCCTTGGAAGAAGATGGTGAGGATCTGAGGTATTGTGTAATAAAGGTAGAAGCTATAAAAGTGAAGTTTGCAGGACGATGAATTACAAAGATCAATGTTTACTGAGGAAGAGAAACTAGTGATCATTCTATAGCAGGATGTGAAGAAGACGTCTTCATTGAAATAGAAAAAGTATGGGAACTGAGTTCAGTTCAGTAAAATAGGCTGAGTCTGTTGTTTCAGATTCTTTGTGATCTGATGGACGTAATTTTGTTAGGGTTGCTTGTCAATAATTGCATCTTCGATTTGTTAAAAGCTCATGCCTGTCTTATCAGTAGTGTACCTTGTCTTCTGGTGGCCTCTTTTTTTACCTTCTTAGTTTTTTTTGAACTTCAGGAGCTCTCCAATAACTCTGGCCTTTGCATTTCTGTACTGTATGTATACAAAAGATTTCAGCTTTAGCTTCATTAGTTATGTTTCCAGTGAGCAGTCAGCTTTTAGTTCATGTACTAGTGAATGATTTGTTCTCTTGTGGACCAAGATATTCTCAATACTTTTCTCCAGTATCACAGTTCAGAGGAATCATTTTTTTGTTCAGTCTTTCTGATGGTTCAGCTTTTACAGCCATATGCTATAACATATGCCTTTGTTGTTCATGTGAGGTCTCTGCACTTTAATATTTTGTCTAGATCTGTCATAATTTTTCTCCCAAGTAGCAAACACTCATTATTTTATGAGTACAGCCATCATCCCAGTGAATTTTAGATCCTAGGAAGGTAAAGTCTGTTATTACTTAAACTTCTTTTCCTCCTATTTGCACTGGGTTGGCATTGCCTGTTTATGTAATCTTAGCTTTTTCTTATAGTCAGTAGCAGACCAAATTGCACTTTCTTCTTTCACCTTTACCAAGAGATTCCTTAAGTCTTCCTCATTGTCAGACATCAAAGTGGTATTTTTATCATATCTCAGGTTATTGATATTTCTCTCAGCATTTTAAATTCAACTTTAAACTCATTTATTTAATTAAATTTAGATTCCACCTTTCATTCTGGCAGTATACATATCCTCCTGTTTTTCTCTGTGAGGTAGCTTGGGCTGGGGAGAAACTAGCCGAAAATCATCTAGTGAGCTTCTGTGGCTGAGGGTGGACTAGATCTTGGACTCCCTGGTGCTTAACCACTGCCCCATACAGGCTTTCTCTAACTTCTGTTTCTTCTTGTGCAGCCTTTCCACAGGACTTGCAAAATTGCCACCACTTTGGGGTAGGCCAAATCAGGAAACAGCACAAGGATCCCAGGAATGCTACTTTAGTGTTGCAAGGTATAATAACAACTTTAAAGCCTGACACAGCTTCCCTCTGCCCCCTCTTGTGCCAAATAAACCCAAGGCAGGGTTCTTTTGAATTCCTTTCTTATACCTTCTCCCAGGATTCAGCTGTCTTATGTTATCTTGATTGTTTTACAGACCTTCTTCAAGATTATCTGTGCATACCTCGACATAAATAAAGTAACAATACATAAGTTTTGTGCAATCCTTTCCTTTTTTGGGGGGCCAGTTAGTTGCTCCATATTCTCTTTGAACTGTTTCTTCTTGTTTGTGGTACAGATTCTTCATTAGGCAGTTGCGATGCCCAGTACACCTGTTTTTTAAGAGCTAGTCAAAATATTTTACAGACTACACAATCCGAAGCCTTAGTATAATCAATTAATGAAAAACCCAGAGCTAGTCCTTTGCCTTTTCCATTATGCACTAGCTATTAGTAATATGATTTGGGCTGTCCTATTTCTGCTGAATCCAGCCTCTACATCTGGCAGTTTTTGTTTCAGATACTGTTGAAGTCTGGATTGCAAAACTTGAACATTATCATATTAGCACTGAGATAATTATTCTGCAGTTTGAATATTCTTTAGCCCTTTTTTGGCATTAGCATATACATTTATCTTTTCTAATCCCTTGACTACTATTGGGTTTTCCATATCTGCATACAAACCACATGTGGCACTTCTACTGTGTCATCTTGTACGATTTTAAACACTTCTGCTGTTATTTGATCAATTCCTGCTGCTTCGTTAGCAAGATTTCCTAGGGCCCATTTAATTCACTTTCCAGGATGTCTGGCTCTAGTTCATTGATCAAACCTTTGTACATATCATCTGTTTGAGATCCTGTTTGCACAGTTCTACTGTATACTGTATGTGCACCATATCTTCTTTATAACTTCTTTCTCCATTAGATTTTTGCATAAAAGTTTATCTCGATTTCTCTATTTTTCTTAAATAAACCTCCTCCCATTCAATTGTTATCTTCAGTTTTTTGAATTGTTTATTGAGATCTTGTCTCTTCTTACTCTTTTCTTGAACTCTGTATTGAATTGGGCGACTTTCCCTCTGTCTCTGTTGCCTTTTACTTTCTACCTTTTGTGAACCATTCTCAGTGCCAGCAGCCAGTCATTGACCTTCTTTTGTCTGTTGCATTTCAGGATATTTTCTTTGCTTCATCTTTATTCACAAATTTCAGGCCAGAGTTCTTCAGCCTGCCTATTTATCAGATCCAATCCATTAAATCTATTATTTATTTTCACCACCTAATATAGAACATTGCTGAGGTTGTATTTTGCTGTTCCAGTGATTTTGTTCCTTTTAGTTTAATTTGTAATTTTGCAAGAAGGAATTTGTGATCTCGGCAGCAATCAGCACCAGGTCTAGTTTTTGTTAACTGAATAGAGCTTCTCCACCTTTGCTTGCAGAGTATATAGGTAAAAAAATTCTGGTTGTTTCCAATCTGGTGATGGCCATGTATAGAGCCATGTTTTAGGTTGTTGGAAGAAAGTTTGCTATTATTTTAATATAAATGTTGAATTTTCCTGGCAGAATCTATTAGTCTGTCTCCTGCTTTGTTTTTTACACTGAGGCCAAATATTCCAGATGCTACTTTACTTCCAACTTTAGCAGTCCAGCCCCCTATAGTTAGCCTGATGACCTTTTGGGGGTATTGTGTTTACAAGGTGTTGCAAGTCACCATAGAACTGTTGAGCTTCAACTACCACTTCTCTGCATCTGTGGTTGACTTGGATCATCATAATGCTGATTGGCTTGTCTTTAATTCAAATTGAGTTCATTCTATCACTTTTGAATTGTATCCAAACCCTGAGCTTCATATCTTTTTGTTAATAATGATGGCTGTTCTATTTCTTCTCTGATTTTTTATTTTTTATTTTTTTTAATTTTTTGCCCACGGTAAAAGATCTGGTACTTCTCTAATGCGAAGTGTCTCACTCTGGTCCATTTTAGTTCACTGAAAGAAGCCAGTGACAGGGCTTTTTGATATTACCAAATCCAATCTTTTATTGCAATTGTGAGGTCTATGTTTTGGCTGTGATGATCAGTGGCTGCAAGGATATTCTGAGAGGGAATGAGTGAGTCCTGGAGAACCTTAATTCAATTAAGGTTTGAATTTTAATTTTAATGAAGTTTGTTTGTTTCTGTCTGGGCCAATACATTTCTCCAAGTTATTTAAAATTAGATTGAGTGGAGTTCCCTGTGGTGTGATTGTACGGGTGCCTTGCAGTTGAGTATGGTAGCAATGTAGCAATATGCATTTTTATCCCCTGTTTAATTCAGACTTTACACTAGTTTAGTTTTGAGGATTCTTTTATGGGTGGAATCCTCTGCTCATTTAAGGAAAATGCTGTTGGGTAGGATTATACATTTCAGTAGGGAAAATTCCTAAAAGTTAGGAGCAGGATCCAGCGGAGCCAGTTTTACCAAGGCCGGACTCTGAGTGGGCTTCTCCACTTTGAACAGAACTGAAAATGCTACAAAGTGTGACCCTTCCCATAGCATAGCAATGGGGACTGGCAATTTTGTCTAGTTCATTCATAAGCAAACTCTTCCCCATCATTGTATCCTTCCTTTCCTTGTTCAGTACATTAACATGTACATATAAAATGTAATCAATGTAAAATAATAGATTACAAGTGACTAGCACACCATTGATGCTAAACAGTGTTAAGTGGTAATTGTTCTTATAGTTTGCTCTTATTGCGTCCTTCTGAAATCATGATTTCTGTCCAGTGCTTATGGGGGGGGATCCTTTCCCTCAATATACTTTTTGTGCTACGATTTCTATCCTTTATTTCTTTAGTTTGTAAGTTAAATTTATAAGCTGCCCATTACAACTCTGGGCAGCATACAATATATAAAATTTAGAATAAAACAATTGTAAAGGGATGTAGATTGTGGTGGAAAACTCAATTCTAAAGAAATAAGCCAAAGCAATTGGAGAGAAGCAAACTATTTTATTGAGTTAGTGAAGAATGCGGTGATCAGTGGGCCCCCAGCAAACAGCCCAGAGTCCCGATGCAGAGACCTTATATAGGTTACATCTCATTCTAAGGAATAAAGTCTAATTGCTTTGAATAATTGCTTTTCAGTCATCTAGATGAGGAAGTAGAGGGTGTTACCTTTGAAGGTGGAGTTGCCTGCTTGTCAGAAGAAGAGAAATCATAACATGTAGGCAGAAGCTTATCAAAGACTGTTTTTATTTTTAAAACATAGGAAAACTTGGATGAGCTTATTTTCTTCATCCTTCAGTAAATCAGCATAACTAGAAGACTTCTGAGCTACACATCAAGGCCTCCTTTAGACACAGGGAAGATGTTATATAGTAGAGCAGGTGGGTCTTGGTGAAGATTTGCTACTTGCCCGGCAGTATGACCTTGCTTAGAAATGAGGTGAGAAGAGAGCTGCATTGCAAAGCAAACTGTTGCCAACTACCACAACCTTGTAAGTTCTATGTGGTTCACAAAGTTTATTAGGTATACTGCTACAAGGTGAAGGAGTGGATGAGCCATTAGGGGAAGAGAAATGGCAACTCAATTCTGGGAAAGTGGAAAGTATGAGAAAGAAACTCAAAACAACCTGCCTTGATTCTGTTTGATATAAGGTAGGACAAAGAGACACTCTGACAGGGTTTCAAGGTTCTATTATTATACTCTTCAACAATAAAGTAGCATTCCTGGAATCATTGCAGTGTCTGTTTCCTGACCTGGCCCATCTCAAAGGGCTGTAAGAATGTCTGGAGAAAACAACCACCATCTCGTGAATCAGGCAACCCACAAGGAACCTGCCACCCATTCCAGCTTTAGGCCCAGGAAAAGAGCTGGATCCTAAGGGCTCATCTAAAGAAGGTCAGGGTGGGGACCGTATGGGACCCAGAGCATGCTAACTCTGCCAGATTGTATGTAAGCAGCTATGGAAGATTTTCAAGTAACCAGGTCCTATGCCCTGAAGGGCTTTGTAGGCACCTTGAATTGTACCCAGAAGCCTACTGATAACTAGTGCAGCTCCCACAGCAGAGGTGCTCTATGGGCATATCGAGGCATGCCCATAATTACCTGTGCCATTGCATTCTGGACCAGCGGCAGCTTCTAAGTGTCTTTCCAAGTGGCAGTCCTATGTAGAGTGTTTCCCAGTAGTCCAAATGTGAAATGACCAAAGCATAAGTAGGGCCTTCAGGGCCTCCAGTTCCAGAAATAGGCACATTTGGTGCACTAAATGAATCTGTGCAAAGGTCTTTCTGGCCACAGGCAGGAGATGTGAGTCCAAGAAGACCCTCAATAGTGTACAATCCTGAAGGAAGCAATGCAACCTCATTTAGGACTAAAAGTGGAGCATCTCCAATCCAGTTGGTCCAAATATCTATAGTCATTTGTTTTTATCAAGGTTGAACTTGATCTTGTTCCTCTCCATCCAGACTCCCACAGCTCCCAGGCACTGGGAAAAGACCATAATAGCATCATCTGGTCGCCCTGGGATCAAGATATACAACTGGTATCATCATACTGATGATACCAGACCCCCCAAACGGATGACCTCACCCAGTGGCCTTGTGTAGATGCTAAACAAGGGGGGCAAGAGCCTTGAGCCTTGAGGGACTCTACATATCAGGGGTTTCTGGCTTGATTCCCTCCCCACCCTGCTGCCAACACCAACTTGACCTGACCACAGAAAAATGAAAAGAACCACCAGAACACTGTGCCTCTTACTCTCAATCCCTGCAGGTGTTTTAGATGGATACTATGGTCTTGAAAGCTGCTGAGAGATCAAGCAGAACCAAGACATTTGCATTACTACCATTCTGGCTCTACCAGAGGTTATCCAGAAGCACATCCAATGCTGTCTCAGAGTCCTGCTCTGAACACTGACTGAAAAGGGTCTAGATAATCCATATCTTCTACAGCCGTCTGAAGCTGTAACCCAACCAACTTCTCAACAATCATCCTCAGAAAGGGAAGGTTGGAAAGTGGATGAAAATTGTCCAGGACAGTTGGGTCTAGTTCTTGAGGAGGGGGCATACCCCTGTTTCCTTCAAGGGTGGTAGTACCACCACTTCTCTTAACGAAGTAGATACTACTGTACTAACTATACGTCACCCCCTGGGCAGCTTTCACCAGCCAGGAGGGCATAGATCTAATAAGCAGATGGCTGGATTAATAGACGCAAGGACCACGTACACTTCCTCAGGAGGAACAAGTTCAGACTCACCCCAGTTAACCAGACAAGGCCGTGCTTCCATCAGCTTGATGGGACTTGCCCAGTTGGAATCCAATACTGAGTAAATTTGAATGATTTTATCTGTCAGTGACCTAGAATATTCCTTACAGTGGTTATCCAGATTATCCTGTGGCTCATTCTTCCACAGAAGGAATAAGCCACTTTAAAGAAGGCTGCTGGATAGCTCTCTGCAGACACAATAAGGGTGGAGTGTTTCTTATCACCCTTATCTTCACAGTGTGCACTCTTAGTTGTATTCAGTCAGGTTCACTCTTTGTCTTCCTTCACTGGCACTCTAGGCATCTCTTCTGGCATTTCATCTCCATCCATTCTTCAGAGAACCAAGGTTAAAAGGCTGGGGTTTGGGACAGTCTTCTTTTACCATCCATCTTCTGTAAGTGGGGATTCATTGGGTACCTACATAAGCAGTGGATGCATTTCATTGATTAATTCATTATATTTTTTATTCCCCAACTACCATAGTTGGTTGTACACTGTTACACTGTATACTGTTAAAAACATACAATGTAAACCTTAAAAAAGTAAAACAGCAGTGTTGTGGAACTCAAGACAAACAGTGATAAACATAATAAATATAGCAGATAAATTCACAATCAAATCAGCAGCAAAATAATATTGGGATAATCCTGAAACAGTTTAAAAAAGGATGCCCCTGGAACTGAAAAGACCAAAACGTTGGTACCAGATAAAACTTTCTGGTGACAGCATTCTACATTTGAGATGCTGAGGTGGAGAAGGGCCACCTCAGGATAAGATAGTAGGAGTAAGCATGAGAAGAAATGCTGCTTTAGTTAACCTGCTCCCAAGCCATTTAGATATTTGTGTATTTAAATAAATTGGCTACTTTACCTTAATACTGCTCTTTGGGAAGAAAAGCAATTTAAAAATAAAAGAAATTTTTTAAAAGATGCTATTTTAAAAATTCCACTTGGTGATCATTTTTAGTTTTGTTGTGCAATTTTCAATGTTCCAAAACATTTTTTGCATTAACATTAAAGCCTGGTTTTAATTATCTTTTCCTTCTCTGTTTTTGCATAGTTTTATAGTCAGGTACTTAGACAGCATTGCTGTGGTTGCTCCAAGGAACTGAGGAGGTAAATTTGTAAATTTGTAATCTTTATTGTCATTGTACTTCTTGTACAACGAAATTAAATGCCACCCCAGTGCACCTTTAGAAATATAAAAACCATAGAACACATAAAGCACCTATTCCTTCTGCCCTACATCCTTGTTTGTTTGGGTTTTTGGGGCGGGTGGGCGCTAATGTAATTTTATAGTCAACTGTTACGCATAGCCAATAGCAGGCTAATGACAAGCCATAAAGAATCTTGTGCCATTTTAAGACTAACAAATTATACACTTCTGTGGACGAATGCATCCAAGAGCATCAGTTGACAGGAGGGAGACAAAATGTAACTGGAAGGGTCGAATGATAATGAAACGTAAAAAGTACAGGTGGTGATAACTCAATTAAAGATTAATAGGCAAAATAAATCGAACTATTCACAACAGTCATAATTGGGGATAACACAATTATTTTATGACTGAGAAATTCAGCAGTGGGAAATTATGGTTTCTGTTCATATCGCAACAGCTTTGTTTCATACCAGTAACAGAGGTGGTGCTTAATCTTACCAAATAATTGTACAGGTATTTGTATTTCTCCCTTCCCCAGTGCTGTGTCTTAATTTGGTCAATGTAAAGTGCCCTAGAAAGGGTTGAAAAGATTGGGGAATTCAGAGGATGAGTAGTGTTCCCACTTCCTCCCCAAGTCTGCCTTTCAGTACCACCAGCACTGACTCTGGTACATTTTAAAGAGTAGCGTATCCATGTTTTTCTATGAAAAGCCTCTTTCCTGAATTGTTGATGATAGTAACTCTGTCATTTCATACCTGTAGAATTAGACCAGTGTTTCTCAACCTTGGCAGCTTTAAGATGTGTGAACTTCAACTCCCAGCATTCCATGCTGGCTGGGGAATTCTGGGAGTTGGAGTCCACACATGTTAAAGCTGCCAAGGTTGAGAAGCACTGAACTAGACAATGTGACTGCAACCTAATTTGAAATGGGGAGTCAAGGATTAAATATTGCTTCTTCTCCTTAGTTTGATAAATGGTTCTAAAATGAAGCATTTAAAATTGGGTAAGCTTATTCTGTGTAATGCCTAGGTCAGATTGTGATTATGAGTTTATGCGGCTTTCTGAAGCGAGGGCCTTCGGATCCCTGCTTACTTCCCAGCCATAGCACAAAAGGATCCTGTAAACTCTTTTGAAATGACATGTCCTCATGTCGTTGCCTTCATCTCATGGCCAACCCTTAGGAGAGGCAGTCCGAAGTCCTATCTAAATGTTGTACTCTTTCCTTTTTCTTCTTCTCTCAACACAGATTTTGATGGAGACATGATCTATGACATTTCCTTGACAATATGGTGGATGCTGCTGTATTGACCACTTTAAGCTGCTGTAGGCACAACAGCAGGAGCATTTAATTAGACTTTAGGGACAAATATACATTCCTATCAGTGCAAATAACAAACTACTGAATCCTAGTCAGAAATTGCCCAATTGATAGGAGACAGGCGCAGAAGAGAGGCAGTGGATAAAGTAGGGAGGAGTATTCTTGATACTCCTTGCCACTTTTCCTCTGTGCCTAGGACTATTTCTGAACATAGGTCTAAGCGCTCTTCTGGAAGAGCACTAAACCAGTATCTAAGAATAAACTATCTCAGGTTTCAGACATGGACAAGTGTGGGACAGGGCTCTGCCAATGTACTGAGAGAATTCCACTTCATTTACTGCCCATCTGCCACATCTGGGAGCTGTCACTCAGTCAACTTGACAGGGGGTTAAATTATCTGACTACAAGCCCACCCCTGTCCCACCACCTGTTAAGGAGAGTGATTGGTGGTGATTTTGGTGGTGGGAAGATGATGCTTGGGTGGAGGGAAAACAAAACTGGGGGAATCCTTTTTCCATATTAAAGCTAGTGGCAGCCTCGTTACTGAGTCAGAGTAGTTGGGGCAGCATAATTTATTCTGGCATACTTTGCTGACTCTAGGACTTTCATATGGCTGTGAGGAAGAGCCCATAGAGTAGCTGTATGGAGAAAACAGGATTGCATTGTCTTTTTTTCCTAAGCTCCCAAAAGAAACAACATGCATGCATGAAGAATAATTCCTTCTATTAGTAAGCTCCTGGGTTAAATTATTTTTTTTAATGTATTTATTTTATTCAATTTATATAGCTGCCCATCTCACGTACATGACTCTGGGTGGCTCACAAGTTAAAACAGCAAAAAGCAGACTTGTAAATAAATTTAAAAACAATTAAAACAATAAATCAAAAAATGTAAAAGTGTGAGAGAATGCCAACCACAGCTCACAAACAATATTTCTTTCCAAATGGAGCATTTTCTGTTTTCTTAAATGCAAAGCATCCATGGGATCCCCAGGCCTAATGGCACAGCCATGTCTTCAGGGACTTGCGGAAGGCCAATAGGGTTGGGCCCAATCTAACCTCAGGGCGGATGATGTTCCAAAGGGTGGGAACCATGGCAGAAAAGTGACGATGACAGTGTTAATGCTCAGCTTGAGCTCTGGTGAATCAGTTCACTTTCTCCCTCTTCTCTTACACCACTCCCTACAGGACTGATGGTCTTCTGCCCTGCAAGGGACTCTCAGTTGTCTGCTCTCTAGAAAACCTCAGTTCACAGGGGGGCTGATCACCTTCTGCCCACTCATTGGGCACGTCCTCCAGAGTTATCACCATCCCAAAGGATTGTCTGACTTCTGCCCATTGAATGGGGACTGTCAGTTTCCTGCCCCCTGAGATTGCCCCCTACTCAAGCACACACCTATTTCTTTTTATCTGGCATAGCCAGGCACATAGACCCCCAGATCACACCCTTTAATGTTTTTTAAGTAAGCTGGGGCACAGGGCTCAAAAATTAGACCACATTGGCTTTTGATGCAGCTTTACTTAAAGCAATGGAGGATTATAAAAAATCAAATATGGCTTCCCCTAAGCTTGATAAGTTGTTACTGAATGAAGCATTTAAAATTTGGTAAGTAATTACAAAGTTCAACATCCTAACCTAAGAAAAAGGGGGGAAGAAGGAGGCAGGGCAGGGTGGGGTGGAGAATCTTTCTGGTGGATTCTAGTTGTTAGATGATGTTAAGTTCTCACCACGGCATCTTTGCATTTCACTGATCTCTCAGAGACAGGATCAGGTGGATCAGGGCTGTTGGAAAAAGCAGGAACCAACAACTTGGGTAGAGAAGTGCAGAATCTTTTCCTTCTCCCTTCTGTAGACATTTCCCCTTTTTCAAAACTTAGGGTGCAACACCACCTTGACCCAGCCCTCTCATTGATCCTTTACCCTACATCTCTATATATCAAATGCCTTTTACCTTTTCCCATTTCCTCTGCTTGTGTAAAACATGTTGTTTGTAGTTAACTAGGATCAACCTGTTGTTTGTGATTAGCTCAGCATCTTGTATCAACTTAGCTGAAAAATCTGAAATGGTTTGGAAATAGGTCAAAGGGAGGGAACTACTGAGGCAAAACAAAGCTGCGTGCTTTTGAAACAGCTTCTTTGGTGAAGCCGAGCTGAGCAAGAGTGAGGTTATCATGCCTCGGAAAGTTATTCAGTAGAAAAATATGAGAGGAAGGGACCTTTGGGGGACAGTTGGAAAAGATAAAATAGGGATGGCCAGCAAGTAAAATGCCTTGCATTTAAGAAAATAGAAAATCTCCATTTGGGGAGGGGGGGGGAGGCTGAAATTTGGAAGAGGAACCTTCCTTTTAAGCAGGTTACAATGTTTTGAATTCTTCTTTATGCATAGGATCTTGTTACAAAAGAGGTATTAAAATGGACTTACTGTTTTTTAGATAGTAAATGCTGTTTTATGAGTTAGTTAGGGAGCTGAGGTTGAGTTACCCGTGGCTGCATAAGGATTTGTATCCATATCCATATTACTTAAATCCACTGATGTATACTAGTTGATTAATACATCATGCACCCTTTTCTTGTGTAATACATAACAGTATCAATATTAGAAACATAAGATGATTCATAGTTTTGTTAAATGGGTTAGTATTTGATGTTCTTCTAATATGTAGCTATTCAAAATTGATACAGCAGCCAAAAGGCACATGATGTTTGCCTTTATGTTTTGAGCAAATTTGTCAAAAATATACTTTTTTTTTAGATAGAAACTTGAATATTTTTGGTGCTAATTGAAATATTTTGATACTTTGTCAAAATGTTGATGTTTTCTTAAATTTTTCAATGTTAGATTCCTCAAAGAGATTTTTTCCTACTTCCCCAACCAGCTCTACTGTAGTGTGAATCAAGAAGCCATATGTGTCTCATCAAGAAGTGGCACCAGAGTTGCAATGTTGGGATGCTGATGAGAGGCGTGAATTCTAGAATTTGGAGCAGGTCCATCTAGTTCCAAACCAGGGTCCCAATCCTGCAGTAGTTGGATTTTTGCTCTTTCCCAGATGTTTGGAGGACTACAGCTGTATTTGAAAGCCAACATGCTTGAATATGGTCAGGTGAGTATTCAGTCAAGGCAGTTTGCCTCAGTTTAT
This sequence comes from Liasis olivaceus, assembly GCA_030867105.1. Taxonomy (NCBI): domain Eukaryota; kingdom Metazoa; phylum Chordata; class Lepidosauria; order Squamata; family Pythonidae; genus Liasis; species Liasis olivaceus. The sequence goes on along the minus strand of CM061348.1, from coordinate 43,023,415 downwards.
GTATTTTTAAAAAAAGCAACAAAAACCCAGCAGCACACATTTTTCCTGTTTTTCCTTTCTTGCCCTAGGGCAATGTGTCCCAATCTTGGCAACATTAAGATGTGTGGACTTCAACTCCCAGAATTCCCCAGCCAGCCATGTCCACATCCCCCAGCCAGCCAGTCTACACATCTTAAAGTTGCCAAGGTTGGAAAACACTGCCCTAGGGCAAGTGAGGTTTATGGTTGGGGAGGGGACCAAACACTTTATATAAGTTATTGAAACCTTCCTTGCAAGCGGGTCTACTGTCAGAAGGAGGTTGTTGTCGACTGATTCCTATGGCAGATCATGGCTTTTCCCTAATGGTGTACAGGTAGTCATCATTTAACAACCACCATTGGGACTGGCAACTTTATGAAGTGAAGTGGTCACTAAGTGAAACTGCAACTGTGCTTATGATTTTACTTCAGCTTTCTTTTGGTTTACAGACCTGTGAAGGTCATAAATACAAAAATTACTTTTTGATCACTGTCGTAACTGCAAACGCTCCCTAAACAAGGTAGACACTTTTCCTGGGAAGATGTAGCTGCCATCTGCTGCTGTAGTTGATCTCAGGAAAAGATGCAGCTGCTTTCAGGAATTACTGACAGGTGCTTTGTGAACATCCTTCATGCTCCAAATCAGCTTTTTCTCTTGAAATCTAAAGCATGGCACAGCTGGATTTTGTAACTCTAAGCAAGGAATGCAGGAAATTACTTTGCCTTCTTATCTCTAACATCTATATGTCTAACGCTTGAGATTCAGACTTGGTGATAATAATGAAGAAATGGATAAGTTGGCTTTGGAAGCCTTCATCTCAGCATCTATAGAATTTCAGTCCTTTCTAACCATCCTGCAGTATCCAAACATTCTTTTCTTTTTTTGTAATGAATAAAATGACTTAGGTCTATCCACAGAACTCGTTACCATTCTCTCTCCTCCCCCCACCTCTCCTCCCATTTCCCCCTATAAATATTACTTGAATTTTCAGAAGCGCCTGTTGGGTATGCGTTCCTGTGTCTGTTCCACTACTCATCCAGAATTTAGTTTGAAGGTGTAAGGAAAATGTAAATGTTGCTATGCTTGTTGTACAAATGTCATTTTTGATGTACATTGTCAGCATTAACTGGTCCATATATCCCTTGGGATGCCCTGGAGAATTATTTTTTGGGGAACAGCCTCCATTATGGCATGGAGTGTTCCATCTTCTTGTTCTTTCATAAACAGCTAAAGATGAAAGAGTGACTGAAGTATGCTTACATTTTTTTTCCCTTACTTAGGTATAATATCTCTCTCTCACACTTTATCATCTATATCTATGTCTGGGGTGGAGGGAAAGGGAATGAATATTTGTACACTCCTGGCAGAATACAGTTTTTATTGTTGGCATTAGTGGCAAACTGGTCTGGGATATGAGTGACTAGATTTCTGATTAAAGCCTCTTCTCTCTCTTGCCTTTATGAACTGGAAGCTTGAGACTAAAATTTTTGGTTAATTAGTCAGGGCAGTCTGCAGAGATTAGCTGCTAACTGATACCAGGGTATAACCAAAGGAGATCCTCAAAGACCTGAAGATGTGCCCTTTGGATTATTACCCCTCATAAGGATTTAATGTGACAGAAAACACTTTGATAGTATGGCTTCTAGCTGACTTGGAAGAAGGTCTGTTTGAACATGTTCCACAAACATTGGCTTTGCCTTCCAGAGATGCTGTGAAATTGTTGAGGTCATCTTGTGAAGCATGGGGTTGAGAACTGGGGTTCTCAATGCTTTTTGCAAACATGCAAAATTAATTTTCAACAGCAGATCTGAGATAAGGGCAGCATTAGAGTGAAATATTCTTTGAAAGAAAATGGTTCACCCTGTTCTTATAGAGTAAGATTCTGGTTAAATGTTATGAGCAAGAAGTGCAAGTACCAAAAAATATCATGAAGATCCAAGATCCTCATGGTTCCTGGAAAAGAAAAAAGAAAGGAGCCAGTACAGGAGGGGAGATCCAATATCAAGAAGGAGATACCTGTCCTTTTCTTTCTTCCAAACTGCTTCTCCCCTCAATCCCCAGCTGCTTCCTCTTCCATAGTTCCAAAGTGTTTGTATACAAGCATATGTAGCCTGTTCCTTAAACCAGGTGGCGATTGAACTAATTTTTTGAGCCTTATCTCCCCAGGGCTAGAACAATTGCATTACTGCAGAGGTTCTCTGTAGCGATTTTTTTTTTTTTGGTCTCTGTAATGGTCTCCCTCTCTGATCAGTTGCCTTGCTTTGGGGGAGCTGCTCAGAAAGGTGCAGATTCATCTCCAATAAGTGATAAAGACCTTTGCCACAAAGTGGTCTGTGTGTGGAAATTCTTAAAGCTGCCTAGTGGAATTAAGCTGTTCCTTATTGTCAGGCCTGCTCTGCTATTCTTTTTCAGGGGAAGGGGTCTGTGTTGGTGGGGGGGCAACCGTCTTCTTAGTTCACTGCTGGAAATGTGAAAATTGGCAGCTCTGGACACCAGGATCTTCACTGTTAATTTTCTTTGCTTCACAAACATTTTTTTTCCTGAACCAACAGGCAACTCATCAAAAAGTAGTAAATAAATCCTAAAATGAACGAAAACAGCCCATGTTCCTGACATAATAAAAAAGGAAACTTGAAAGAGATTTTTTTTTCCTCCTTGACTAAGGTGATTTCCTCTGTTATGCTCTGGCTGATTGCTGTTGTGTCCCCCTGAGTCAAGAGAGTCCTGCTGGATCAGGCCTATTGTTCATTCTGTCCAGCAACCGATTTCTCAGCAATTGATTCTAACTTAAAGTATTTCTGGATCACTCTGCCACCAACATATCCAAACCACATCAATTTATAAGAAGCAATTTCATACCACTAAAAATGAAGCAGCTAAAATGCTACAGAATTAATGAATTACGGAATAAGTTAAAGCAGCAGTCAATGAGAAATAATTTTAAATCAAAAAATGTTGAAGAGGCACATGGCAGTTGTCTAAAACTCTCTTGGACATCCATAAGCAGAGCCCAAGGATGTTTGCCCCCTCCTGTTGTCTGTAGCATATGGTATTCAGGGATAGATGACTTCTAAATACAGTGGTACCTCAAGATACGAACGCCCCACCTTACGAAAATTTCGAGATGCGACCAGCTCCGGCTGCAAAAATTTGCCTCAACATGCGAACTCCGCCTCAAGCTACGAACCGGATCTGCGGCCATTTGCCCTGCTGCCACGTGGTCGCGGCTTCCAAGAGGAAGTGCTAATGAAATCTGAGCGGGAGGACAAAAGCCCAAGGAAAGCAATGCAGAAAGAGGAAGTGCTAATGAAATCTGAGCGCGCGGGGGGGGGGAAGCTCCCGCTCCCGGCTGTACGTGCGCGCGACATAAGCCTTTCCCCCCAGCGTGCTGATATTGCTTTCACTGTGCTTTTGTCGCTATGGAGAAAGGAAACAGCGCGGAGGAATCAGTGGGAGGGGGGAAGCTCCCACTCCGCTGTGCGCGCTACATAAGCCTTCCCTCCCATTGCTTTCACTGTGCTTTTGTCGCGCGCGCCAAGGGCTATGCACAAAGGAAAGAGCGCGGAATTAAGAGGAATCAGCGCGGGGGGTGGGGGGGAAGCTCCCGCTCCCAGCTGTGTGCGCGGGAGCCTTTCTCAGATTTCATTAGCACTTCCTTTTTCTGCGCTAGGGCTGACTAAAGCGCGCCTGGGGAATTTCCTAGCCGTGCAACGCCGGCTGACACATTGAACCTTATGGGGACATGTGCTTCAGGATGCAACCAAATTCGGAGGGCGGATTAGCCATATTTACATTGAACCTTATGGGGAAATTTGCTTCAGGATGCGACCAAATTCAGAGGGTGGAACGGATTAACCGTATTTACATTGAACCCTATGGGAAAACGTGCTTCAGGATGCGACCAATTCGACTTGCGATCAGAGTCACGGAATGGATTAAATTCGTATCTTGAGATACCACTGTATGGATGTTCCATATAGGTAGCTGGTTTGATTATAGGTCTTTATGGCTGCATCTTTTGCTAAGGCAAACCTTTGTCCAATTTGGTTTGCATGAAAGTAAAAGTAAGAAGATGTGTTTTTCCAGATCAGCCTGATTTGAATATATGGACAAAACAACTTGGAAATGAGCAAACAAAACTTGATGATCTTCTATGTAATGGACTGTCTGCATCTCTCCTTCATTCTGAAACAACTTTGAATATTTTTACCATAGTTCAGTCTTAAGCTTCTGAGAAAAGTTCATAGAAAACAGACTAAATTGTTATTGCTTTCAGTAGGCCCTCTTTTCTATACTAAGCCATTCATTTGCTCTTTCTCTGCTTGCAAGAACAAGTAAATCAAAGTTAAGCCAGCAAATAATTAATTTATATATCATATGAATGAAGCCCCATTGTTTCATAGAGGGCCTCCTCTGGTTTAATGTTCTGCAGTTGCCTCATCTGGTGAGAGATTGAATTGTGAAAATGATTTTGACTTTATCTCCCATAGATGTACATATGGTTTCTCCAAACTAGATTTCCCCCTGCTGTATTACCCCCCCCCCCAAGTGCAATGAAGAAAATTTGTATGTAATTCTATGATAAAGGTTGAAGTTATAGTACCAGGACTTGTGACATAACAAAGAGTGACTAGAGTATCTTAGAGACCACTTCCTTCCATATGTACCCCTGCTCATGGATTAAGATCATCTGGCAAAATGCTGCTTGGGATGCTGCTACCATCTGTGCTATTCTTTTGCAGAAATTGTACTTTTTCTCTGATGGCACCAAGAACAGGGAAATCTGCCAGATTCATGTCAACAGAATTCTTGGGCAATTAATAATGTACAAACAAAAACCTGTTCTATTAGACCTTCTGAAATCCAGGAATTCATCCTTTATATAAATGAATGAATGTTGGGTGGGCTTTTTTTTTTTTTGTTTCTTCCTTTGTTTTACCTCTAGGTTCCTTTGTTAGTCTTAAGAGTGAATAGAATATTTTTGTCTGTTGATTATAAGAGACACTGTTACTATGTCATCTTATTAAATTGCAAGCAAAATTGCCTGCCACACTTTGGTATGATTCACAGTTCTGACCCTGCCTTTTTCCAGTGCACGGCTACCTTGAGGTCTGCACCTATGCAGAAATGTGGGGCGTGAACATCTCTAAGAATGGGTTAATTTCTTATTGTTGAAGGAGCTGGGTGGGATTAATCTTGAGAAAAAATTACTAAGGAGGGATATGATAGGATTCTTCAGATACCTGAAAGGATGACAGAACCCAGTAGCCAGAGAAATAGTGAGGTCTTCTTTGCTGAATGTGGCTGTGCTTTAATTTGGGTCCCTGCACTGAGTAGGAGGTTGGACTTGATGTTTAAATGGCCTCTTTCAACTTATGATTCTGTGATTCGCTCTCCGACAAATTAACATGCATCCAGTTAATGTGGTGGCAGTAGGAGCGTGTTCTCCATCTTTTTAAAAATGCTGCATTTATTCCACTCAGTTTAATGGCTTTTGTCTTTTTTCCTTTAGAATCTGATTTGTCCTTTTTTGTCCCTGCTGGGATTGTCATTACCTAGCGTGAGAGCCCTTTTTCATGACAGTTGTCTCAGACAGCAAGCACTAGGCACTGATGGGTGAACTGAGTTTGCTGAGAAACTCCAGCCTCGTTGGACCCCACTTCCATCTAAACCAGCAGAGCAGAGAAATTGCCTGTTACTTTGCGTCGATTTTTCATGCACTCTTAAAGTGCTTTGTATTGACACGCTGTCAGAAATGGATTGTCACATTAACCTGCTGAGCGAGGCATGGGTTCTTGGGCATGTGCGATTGGACGGATGTTCTCCCAATCACGGGATAGAAGGATGGGGGCTTTTTCTATATCCGTTCTCCCATCCCAAATTCTGGCTATCTCTTTAGCTCCAAGGCATCACTATTTATTGGCAATATTTATATAAGTTAAGTTTCCTTTGAGCTGAGCTCAACTCCTGGTGACTTCATGGAGACATCTGTGTAGTTTTCTTTGCTATAACATGAAAGTGATTGGTTTTTGCCTTCTTCAGGGATGTTTTTTCAAATTCCCACTCTTGTTTACAGCCCAATTATTCCCTGATGGTCATCCTTCCAAATATTAACGGATCTGATTCTGCTTAGCTTTTGGAGATCAGCCAAGTAGGCTACCTGCTACCAGCTAGCTGGACAATATTTGCACACCTTTTCCCCTCCCCTCCCCTCCCCTCCCCTCTCCTCTCCTCTCCTTTGTTACACGAGGGGTCATAGATAAGTAATAGGACATATGCTTTGTATACAAGTTTCTGGTTCAGTCTCTTGCATCTCCAGTGAAAGATATCTGGTAGAAAATGGCAGGTAAGACTTTTGCCTGAAATCTTGGAAAGTCTCTGCCAGTTGCGGTAGACCAGAACTGGGCTATCAGGCAATCTGATCTATTGTAAGGCAGCATCCAGTCTGCCTGGATTGGATCTAAGTGGTTTAGAGTATTATGACAATTGAAACATTGAAAAAAAACAGTGCGTAGAACAGCACTATTTTAATCTCCAAATCTCTCTAAAATCAAATATAAAACCACAATGAAACACATGCATTCACTTTTAAAGAGACCCATGGAGATTCTATAACTTATGGAGCCACCACCAAAAAGGCTTGTTTCTCAATGATCAAAATTCCATAACTGAAAGAACATGGAGCAGGGCTATGAAACAAAACTTAATGCCACCTTCTCCAACTTAGTAGCCTCCATTTGTAATAGACTGCAGCTCCCGTAAATTCTAACTCAACATTCTACTGGGTGACTTGGGGCTACTCACTCTGTCAGTTCAACCTACCTCATTGGGTTGTTGTTGTGGGAAAATTGAAGGATGGAGTAACATGTATGAATAAACCTTGACCTACTGAACAGAAGGCAGGATAGAAATCAAATGATTAAACCTGGCAATTATGACATTCTGGAAGGCTATTATAAAGTCTTATGCAGAGTGTGTTCTAGCCCCAGTATAGGCTAGAATACACTATATACATAATTCTAGAGCAGCAGAACCTGGAGAACTCCCAGAATTCTCCAGCCAGCATGCTCAATTCTGGGAGTTGAAGTCCACACATCTTAAAGTTGTCAAGGTTGAGAAACACTGCTCTTGAGAATGTAGCAAAGTCTGAAAAAGTGGCAGCCACATGAAGGGATGTTTGCACTGTAGTCAACTATGTGCCAGAAGCTGTTGGTGTGCATTGGCCTGCTGCCCTGATCTGCCACCGTCTAGTATTATTTGTAGGGCTCAGAGAGCCACAGAAAGAGAAGCGGAATCCAGGGTCCATTCATGAAATGAACTTCCATGATGCTTTTTCCCCCCTCTATTATGAACCTTGGAATACTTTACAGTTCTGCTTCAAATATCAAATGGTATTACATAGAAGTAATGAGGAATAAGGAACTTGAAAGTCTTTCTTTCTGTTGATTCAAGTGTTGTTGGGGGTCCCAGCTTTTCAATGTGAGCATGTAGGGGAGTAGTGCTGAACAAATTCTGGAAGTGGAGCTTTGCCCATTGACTTGTTTTGTGAACTGGGATGTGTCTCTTTGCAACTCCGGTTCATTTTCTATCCTTCTTGTCTCCTTTTCTTTGCAGTCCATTATTTTCTCCTCTCCCCCTACTCCCCCATTTCATTAAGGCTTACAGATTCTGTTGACAGTCAGGTACTATGTTTCTTGACCTCTTCTTATCTCTCTGGTCATGTTCTCATCTCAAGAAGTAAAGGAAGAGGGGCCGGTTGGTGCAGGAGAGAGAAGAAAAGGAGAAACTTATTGGAACAGGGGTGAAGGGTCAGACAAGCTACAAAATTGCTGCCAAAGAACTGAAAGGAAGGAAATAAAAATGAAATGCAGATCATATCATCTGCTGATTGCCAAGAAGGAGGTAGGACAAACAGGCAACTAATGGCCTTGGTTTACTAGGATCTGTAAACCAAGGATATTATACTTGAGGTGTCCATTCCCTATTTCTGCATAGGTTAAGTCAGTGCTTCTCAACCTTGGCCACTTGAAGATGTGTGGACTCCCAAAATTCCCCAGCCAGCATGGGGAATGGCTGGGGAATTCTGGGAGTTAAAGTCCACACATCTTCAAGTGGTCAAGGTTGAGAAGCACTGGGTTAAGTCATGCAGATTTTTTTCCATGTGATGTGGGATATAGTGGATTTCTTCACTAGACAGGGGGTTATCTAAATGATATTCATGGTCCCTTTCAACCTTTACCTTCTATGATTCTATGCATTTTTTCCCTCCTTGCCACTATTAAACAACACTTTCTCTCCTCCAATTAAAGATAAATCAAGCATATAAGCTGACATTTGTTTTAACAAAGTTTGATTTGTTTTGACTGTGATCAGAATAAGATCGGCAAAGAGTTTCATGTAAGGAGATGAAATTTATAGAGAAAGTAGCTCAACTTCCACACTGCTTCAGATTTCACCCACCAAGAAAAAAGCGATTTGACAAGAGAAAAATAGAAAATAAAATGACATATCCAATTTAGAATGGGGTATTAGCTGGTATAAATAAATTCAAGTTTACAAAGCTTGATGAAATATTTGTAAGGTAAAATATCTGTGTTAGTCTAGCAAAGTCTGTTGATTCACAGGTGACACAAGCTGCGGTATACTAATTTCCTTATTTTCAGCTATTTGGCAACCCTCCTGAAATCCATGCCTCAATTATTGTTCTTGTGATAAGTATCTCCTTGTCTAAAACACAGATTTCTACTTTGCTCCTCGGAATGAAAATGCAACAAGACTTGGCAATGGATATCTGAACGGTGCTAAATCAGAGTGCAATGACATTACATTAGGAAATCTGAGAGCGAGAATGGCTAGTAAGATATGATTTCTGCATTGCAAGTGGGGGAGGACAGAATTAGAGACAAGGTTGCTTAGAGAGGATAAGGTTATTTACAGCCCTGGCCTAACTCTGTTTACTCAGAAGTCAACCCCCACTGTGCCAGTACGCTTTCCATCTCGGTGTGTAGAATCTTTAAATCTTTATGAGGCCATAGTTCAGATGAGATTGAACCAGGAACTCCCTGCTTCATATGGTACCATAGAAGGTCAGGGGGATTTACTTGCTTGCTAAAGTGTGATCAGCAGCAGAGGCCAAGGAAGATGGGTCTGGCTGCTCCTGCTACATCCTAAAACTGTTTAAAATGGATGAGCTTCTCTTCTGTACTTTTCCACATGGTGATGAATATTCCTGAATCCATACAACTTTAAAAAGTTACCAGGTTGATCCTTGCAGCCTCAATGATTTAACAAGTCACCACCTCAAGGGTGATGGGATGTTTCCTGATATCTAACAGTCATAATTCTCACATGAATAAGGGGAAGTGCAAGTGCTCTAGACCAGTGTTGTCCAAATTTGGCCACTTTAAGATGAGTGGACTTCAACTCCCAGAATTCCCCAGCCCCAGAATTCCCCAGCTGGCTGGGGAATTCTGGGAGTTAAAGTCCACTCATCTTAAAGTGGCCAAGTTTGGACAACGCTGCTCTAGACACTTACAAATGAGTGTCATTGTAATGAGCTTTGGGCTTGATAAAACCATTTTTGATTTTGATTTGTAATTTTCTCTGAGCTGTATTTATGTAACATATTCTAGTTCTGCTTACTATTCTTTCTTAGGGGTACTCATAGCAGTATAAGTGAGATCTTCAGACCTTCTTAATGCTAGAGATGGAACTATGCTAGAAAGCTTTTCTAATCTCATGTGACAACAGCAGATTTTTATTTTCATGAGTGGGACGGGGGGCGGTTTTTTAGAGCTTTAGGTTTTTAGAGTGGCTTTTCTGGAACCGTTTTCTTTTTGTTTTCTGCAGACCAAAGTACACAGGGCAAGGCTGTGATTGTTGTTGTTTTAATAAATATTTATTTGTTTTAATGGGGGGGGATGGGTGATTTGAGCAGAAGGTCAGTAATGAAAGTTTATGCAGTAGCCTTTTTCTGCTGGAAAACAGTTTGTAACTGTACTGCTTTTCTCAGAGCTAAGTCACCAAAATTTGGTGACATGATTTCTGAGGCCCCCCAGAAGGATTCAGGGTCTTTATGAGCTGCCTGCCCTGAATTTGACATTCTTTAGTTGGCCATGTGACTTGTAGTGTGCATGTGCTTAGGCGTCCATAAAATAAATTATTTCTGGCACCTGATTTTCCCCAGATAACAGTAATCCATCCTTCCTTCCTTCCTTCCTTCCTTCCTTCCTTCCTTCCTTCCTTCCTTCCTTCCTTCCTTCCTTCCTTCCTTCCTTCCTTCCTTCCTTCCTTCCTTCCTTCCTTCCTTCCTTCCTTCCTTCCTTCCTTGTATTCTGGGGAGAGATGGAGTCCTGAAAATGCAAAGGAGAGGATGGGCATTTTCTTGCTTATGTAACACTAATGTGGGGTGTTGATAAGATAGACTCAGGTTGAGGAATATAGAGCTGAGAAATATATCTTCCAATTGCCTTCCTTCCTGGTTCTCTGAAGCTGTGGATGGATGCTAAGGGATCTCGACCGGCATAGCTAGGAGGGAGGATTACTGCTGAATCAGAACCAAGGTCTTCCTAATATATTTATTTATTTTATTTATTAGGTTATAACCCATAGCAAGGGGGAGAGAGAGAGAGAAACTCACTCACTCACTCACTCTTGGTTGCTTACAATACATCCATAAAATATGTACAGTAATCATCTACAGTATAAAAATGAACAAGTAAAAAAACAACAAACCAAGTAGCCAGCCAAGTATCTTCAGTTAGGGTTTGAAAGCAGCGATCTTCAAAGGCATAGGGTCACAAAGTGGGGAGATGGCATAGAGATTCAGATTAGAAATCACTCTTCATGGATATCTTTATCCGTAAAACTAAAATCTAAGCTGCTGGGTTCTTTTTAAGTGTGACTTCCCCAATAATGTATTTCTGCTGCCTGTTATTAGAAAGCCTTTAGGAAATTCTTTTGAAAAGCAAAAAATGATTGCCACATGGAGTATTTGACATACAGGTAGTCCCCGGGTTAAGAACGCCCAGTTTACAGATGACCCATAGTTAAGAATGGAGCCTGCTGTAGCAAAATTTGAGTTAAATACACAATGGTCCGAGTTAATTACACAATACTACTTATACAGTATTATACAATAATACTGTTCTGGCTTACATACAAATTCGACTTAAGGACAGATCTTGGGACTGGAACTCATTCTTAAACTGGGGACCACCTGTACACCTGTTTTGTCTGTCTTTTCTAATTTCTGTGTTCAGATGCTTCTGCTTCTCCCTCAGAGGGTTCTTTTTCTCTCCTCCTTGCACATTCATTCTAATTCTTCTAAAATGTGATGTGTTATGACTGGGCTTGATTGACAGTGCTTCTTGCCTGCCATACTGCTTAGCTGTGCAGCCAAGGATCTGCATTAGAGAGCAACACGGAATTGTGAAGAGCCATGTGGAAGATTCTTAGAAGGAAAAAGAGAGAGTCAAAACACTGTCAAACTGCTGCTCTGCCAAGAGCCATAGCAGTGTCACCTGGTGTCACTTAAAGCATTCAGTGAAGATAAGTTGCAGCACAGAATGGAATGTATGCAGTGTGTCATCCTTGATGATCTCAGAAATCCAAAGGACTGTAGGTTGTGCACAGATCAGTCTTTAACATTCAACTCTAGGAGGTAAAATGTCCCGCTTCTGGTCTCTATTAAATAGTTATTTTTAACCATTCACCTTGGTGAATGTGGTAACAGTGAGATAACTGCTTTGTTGATCAGTGAAGTTTTATGCTAAATATCTTACCATTACAGTTGCATTTCTGAAGCAAACTGGTACTAAACATGCTTGCAAAACCAGTGATAATATACATGCTTGGACCACCTTGAAATGTATTTGGAAGTTGTATCTGTTATAACTTGCTTGCGTCTGTGGTGTAGATATGACAGGCATAGTACAAGAATGTGAATCCTTGCCCTCTAATATTCATTATGAGAATCTAAATTATTGCATCAGTTTAAGAGGCAGCCTGGGTCAAATTCTTAATGTTTCAGCATATCAAACTATGAGCAGTAAGATATCTAAGCACGTACTGCAGTGCCTTCCAGCTTATAAAAATCAATAATTTTTGCAGTTCTTGTTTTAGTTTCTTTCTTCTGTGTGTGTGTGTGTGTGTAGATGTTCTGTAGAAGGGAGAAAAGTTCTTATTTTCTGGGAAAAATAATTTGTTTTCAGGCCTATAGGCAGCTGAGTATTTAGACATCAAAGGCAGCAAGTAATCTGAGTTGGTTTATCTGGATAGCTGTCTTTGTTGTGCATAAGTTACTGATGTGTGCTACCCTTGAACAAAGTTCACACCTATAAAATCCTGTCTGTTGGTTCCTTGTGGGACCCCAGGTGCTTCCTGGAAAACTCGAAAGAGAAAACAGTAATCCTATCCAGATGGCACCATCATTAATTTTTGTGTGTGTCACATTTCCCATTTGTTTTTGTGTTTGGCAGGTTACCCAAATTACTATGAGGATGGCTTCATTTTTTTTTTAGTTTTTTTTTTCTTTCCCCTCATCTCCTGGAGCAAGAAGAAAGGGGAATACTGAACATTGCAAGGTCAACTTATGTCCTTTGTGTGAACTGATGACCCATCTTTCCATTCCTGTTCCTGACTGACAAGATCATATTTGGAAAGAGAACTAATAATCTTTCCTGGACACTGGCCCAGCTTAAACTTTTTACTGTTGTTACAGCCAGGCTAAGATTTTGTCTGCTCTCAGTCTAGATGAATCAAAAGAGTTTGCCAGGAGGCAGTTGAGATACTCTCCATTTCCTGGGGAAGAATAAAAAGCAAGTACTGAGTAAAAGAATGTTAAACTCATAGTCTAGAACATCTGAGATACAGGTGAAACTCGAAAAATTAGAATATCATGCAAATGTTCATTTATGTCAGTATGGAAACTCAAAAGGTGAAACCAATATATGAGATAGACGCATTACATGCAAAGCGAGATATGTCAAGCCTTACTTTGGTATAATTGTGATGATTATGGCATACAGCTTATGAAAACCCCAAATTCACAATCTCAGAAAATTAGAATATTACATGACATCAATAACACAAGGATTGGAAATAGAACAATATCGGACCTCTGCAAAGTATAAGCATGCATATGTACTCAGTACTTGGTTTGGGCCCCTTTTGCAGCAATGACTGCCGCAATGCGGCGTGGCATGGATACTATCAGCCTGTGGCACTGCTGAGGTGTTATGGAAGACCAGGATGCTTCAATAGCGGCCTTCAGCTCCGCTGCATTGTTCGGTCTCATGTCCCTCATCTTTCTCTTGGCAATGCCCCATAGATTCTCTATGGGGTTCAGGTCAGGGGAGTTTGCTGGCCAATCAAGCAGAGTAACCCATGGTCATTGAACCAGGTTTTGGTACTTTTGGCAGTGTGGGCAGGTGCCAAGTCCTGCTGGAAAATGAAGTCAGCATCCCCATAAAGCTCGTCTGCGGAAGGAAGCATGAAGTGCTCCAAAATCTCCTGGTAGACGGCTGTGTTGACCCTGGACTTAATGAAGCACAGTGGACCAACACCGGCAGATGACATGGCTCCCCAAATCAACACAGACTGTGGAAACTGCACACTGGACTTCAAGCATCGTGCACTGTGTGCCTCTCCATTCTTCCTCCAGACTCTGGGTCCTTGGTTCCCAAATGAGATGCAAAAGTTGCTCTCATCAGAAAAGAGGACTTTGGACCATTGGGCAACAGACCAGTTCTTTTTTTCTGTAGCCCAGGTAAGATGCTTCTGATGTTGTTTGTTGTTCAGGAGCGGCTTGACAAGAGGAATATGACATTTGAAGCCCATGTCCAGGATCCGTCTGTGTGTGGTGGCTCTTGATGCACTAACTCCAGCCTCAGTCCACTCCTTGTGAAAGTCCCCAACACTTTTGAATGGCCTTTTCCTGACAATCCTCTCCAGGCTGCGGTCATCCCTGCTGCTTGTGCACTTTTTTCTACCACACTTTCCCCTTCCACATAACCTTCTATTGAGGTGCTTTGATACAGCACTTTGGGAACATCCAACTTCTTTTGCAATGACCTTTTGGGGCTTTCCCTCCTTATGGAGGGTGTCAATGATGGTTTTCTGCACAACTGTCAGGTCAGCAGTCTTTCCCATGCTTGTGATTCCTACTGAACCAGCCTGAGAGACCATTTAAAGGCTCAGGAACCCTTTGCAGGTGTTATGGATTCATCAGCTGATTAGAGTGGGACACTTTGAGCCTAGAATATTGAACCTTTTCACACTATTCTAATTTTCTGAGACTGTGAATTTGGGGTTTTCATAAGCTGTACGCCATAATCATCACAATTATACCAAAGTAAGGCTTGACATATCTCGCTTTGCATGTAATGCGTCTATCTCGTATATTGGTTTCACCTTTTGAGTTGCCATACTGACATAAATGAACATTTGCATGATATTCTAATTTTTCGAGTTTCACCTGTATATCTGACAAAAGGTAATGTGGTATTATCATACAGGTAATCCTCAGGTTACGATGGCAATTGGGAATGGAATTTCTGTTGCAAGTGATGTGGTTGTAAAGCACAACCTCATATGACTGCATCACTTAGTGGTGGCAATCCTGGCAGTCCTGGTTGCCATCATAACCTGAGGACTGTGCAGGTTGTTAAGCAAGGACCTCACATGAATGTGGCGTGGGAAGAGGTGGGAATTCCGGCAAGCAGGCTGGCGGGCAAGAGCTGTAGGTGAGGGCTGCAGGCAGGCACTATGGAGTGTGGGCAGGTGGGTGCTGTGGGTGGGTGCTACAGAGTGCGGGCAGGTGGGTGCCATAGGCAGGCAGTATCGAGTGTGGGTGGGTGGGCGCTATGGTATACAGGTGGGTGAAAAAGTAGTGAGTGGGAGTGACTTGTGAGAGTGATTTGCGATGTCCTGCTGGCTTCCCCATTGACTTTGTGGGAAGCCAGCAGGGAAGATCACAAATGGCGATCACATGACCGTGGGGTGCTGCAACTGTCATAGTTGTGAGCCAGCTGCCAATCACCTGAATTGTGATCATGTGACCGTGGGGACGCTGCGACAGCTGCAACTTCAAGGACCAGTTGTAAGTCCCCCTTATTCAGCACCGTATAACTTTGAACGGTCACTGAATGAGTGGTTGTAACCTGAGGAGTACCCATGCTATATAAGTGTCTCAGGATATGAGTATGGTTGGTTTATGTGTAGTTGCATCTGTTACATATACAACTTTAGAATGAACATTCAATAATCAGTTGTTATGGGATTATTATATCTGATTTCTTTATTTAGTAGAATGGGAGTTAGGCAGGCTTTCTGGAATATGAGCACTTCCGGAAGGCTGAGAGCTTGGTTTGAGTCCTTTTATACAATGCTGTTCAACATTCTGTTCACAACATGGCTGCCAATGTAAGGGTGTGAGTCACAAATGAATTTACCTCTCTCTCTTTTTTTGAACAGGTAGGCATATTTCTACATCAAGCATTGTGCTGCAGCCACTCACCATTTTTACTTTCTAAGAATGCCTCTAGGGCCTACAAGGGGATGGAAGCATTCTTATAAATAAAGATGAAGGTGGTTTGCAACATGTTAGCTTCTCATTTATTTTTAATTAAATAATTAAAATAAATAATTAAGATCTGTTAACAGCATGATGTTGGACCCAAGACGCGGTTCTTGCCGGGAGATGACTGCCAATAACTCCACCAGACACGAGAAACCTTTAGAAGTTTCCTTTATTGTTGTGCAGCAGTAAAGGGGCTACCTCTGTCAAAAGAGGCACCCCAAACACCAAGAAATTGGGATTTTTTATACAATAAGTTCAAGAAAACAGAGTCAGAAGGAACAATAATGATTGGTTAGGAGCCTCTTTATGACCTTGCGCATCATACCGGTGCAAACTTAGGTTATTATGATGAATGACTGTTGGGTAACATCTCGTTATCATAAAGAGACAATATGCCTATAAGGGACAGTATACAATACTAGGAAGTCTGGTATCAGAAAGAGATAATATCCAGAGAAGGGTCACTAAGTTAGTTTGCATTTATCTATCTCTACCATAAGGAAGGGGCACCAAAAGGAAGGGGAAATTACAGGCTAATTCCTCTGTGCCTTGGGAGGTTTCAGATATGGGTTACTACATCCTTACCCTAAAGAAGGGTCACTAAGGTTAAAGACCCATTATAGGTTAAAGCTGAGAGGGATCAACTATTGATTCTTGCTTTCCCAGAGGAATCACACGTACAGTATTTCTCCATTTCGTGCCCCTGAGTGATGTGCACTAAGGGATATCTGTGGGCAAATTCATGCCCTGGCGCCAGATTGTCTATATCTGAACTAAATAGTGAACAAAACTATTCTTTTCTCCCTTGGGGCAAATTCTGTAAAGAAAGACAGAAAGTGGGGTGGGGGGGAGGGAGATGAGCAAGGGTCACTTCAGCTTCCTAGCTGTGAGGTCAACTGGGTTTGAAATGGTAAGTGTATGAGTCTTCTTTAAGTCTTGGATTGGCTCCATTGCTTATGTATCATGAGAGAGGAGGCCTGAGTGGGCCTGATAGCCAGGGGAGGAAGGTTCAGGTGCTGACAGTGGTTTTACTGAAGTTGAGGTGAGTGGATACCAACAAGGAGAGCTGCTGTTGTCAACACTTAGTTTTTAATATTCCAGACCATGCCTTCCTTGCAGCTGGTGGCCACCCTAGAAAGTGCATCTGTCCAAATTGATTTCTGCTGTGAGAACTCCAGGGAATTGCCTTTGCTTGGAATAAATCCTGATGAATCCTGCCACTCTGCTACCCAACAGGAATATTTGTAAGCTTGAGAATGTCAGAGTTAACTGTGGTCCTGGTAAGGTGACCTTTTGCAACAACACTCAAATAGAGCTATAAAAAGGTTCCTGATTGATAATTTATCTTGGTTAAATATCAGATCAACAGATGACTTAGGCCTGTTACTGTTTTTTTTTTCCTTCTGTGACAGAGAGTTAGGAAAAAAAAGGTGGTATAGGAATTAGCAGTCAGTGTGCACCTGTTACTACAAGAGACTCCAGCTGAAAAAAAAGAAGAAGAGGCACTTCAATTTAGTGCAATTATCTCCATTTTCCCAGGATAAGGATCCTTGAGATATTTATCTGATTTACAAGGGTGTTCTGTGAGGTGGCAGGCACAAGACCTTAAAGAGGCATTCATCAATTTCATGGGCAGGGGGGTCAGGGGGGAAGTATGAGAGAGACTTGGTGAAAAGAGGTTGGAAAGGAGCAGTGTCTCTCTTTGCCTGTCTTTAATTATGATGAATTAAACAATTTGCCAGGAAATGGTGCCAAGCAGGGGGAACCCAGGGGTGCAGTAAATATTTTTTTCTCCACTTACAGATCTAACAGGTAGAATTAGAATTCCAAAAAGTATCTAGAACAGTTCATAGACCAGACTTGTCTTGAATGAGTGTCTTCTGTGAAAGCATTCTCCATTTCTTCCTTTGCGTAGGCCATGCAAGGAATACCTAGGCAAAAATGTTAATAATGTTCATGAGGAAGTAGTCTAATCCAGTCAGGGACTAGTTGCCTGGGTTTTTCTGTGTTACTGAATTAATCAGTTTTCTGTCTTTGTATAGGATGTTGAAACATAACCTATGGAATGGGCTGGGTTTGTACAAGATGGTAAGCAAGCCACAGAAGACACAATGAAGCTTGCCATGTTGTAGAAATGCAGCCTCTACATCTTTCAGTTACCTGGTTAACTGTGTTGAGTAAGTCCAGCCACAGGAACTGGACGGGGAAGAAACTGGCAACACAGCACCCACATATCTATATATACCTCCGGCTACTTTACTTGAGCCAAGAATCTGGGAGAGGAAATCAGAGAATTATTCAAAAGAGAAACAGATGCTCTAATGGGGGACCTATTACCCACATAGTGAAGGATAAATCCATGTTATAGTCACAGAAAAGAAGCAGGGTTTCCAGATATGCTAAATAATTGTAGCCTTGGACAACAGATCCTTGAGCTAAGCCAAAGGGGATCCCAGCAACTACTTGTTAAACCAGTGGGTTTATCTGTGCTTCCCATGGGCATCTGATTGGCACAGGGGAACAAATGATGACAGGTGTATCATGACATCATCACACAAATGATACAAGTTATTTGTGTCAGAGGTTATGAGCAAGTGCATCATTGCATCATTTGTGTGATGATGCTATAATATGTGTGTCATTGTGGCTTGTTATTGATATCTGTGCTGATAGGCTGTGGTAAAACCTGTTTCCAAATACGATCCTCAGTTGTTTCTATTCCATACAACTGCTGTATTTTGTACTCTAAGTATTCCCATTTTCCTATCTTGTCTCAGATAAATCAATTATTATTGTAGAAATGATGTTCTCTATTTTCCTTGTGGTTCTTTAACCACTGAGAAGGGAAATTGTATCATAGCAAGACCTAGTTCTGACCTGTCCCTCTTAGATTAATCAAACACCTCATTCCTAACTAATCTAAATCCTTCCTCCACACCATTAATTCATGCATTGAGACTTCCAGCTTTTCCTCTGGATGTCTGTGAGCCTGGAACAGAAAGGGTTGTGAAGAAAAGTACTTAGTCTGTTTTCAACAGCCTATCTAGTAGCTTAAATTAGCCTTATAGGGCATTATGTCTATACTTCCTCACTGTCTTGATGCTGCTGTGTTCCATCACCACCAATTTCACTACAGCTATATCTATATCTAGAAGATGTGTAATCTGCACCAAGTAGACAATTCATACCATAAGCTTTATGCTATCTCAAATGCAGCTATCTGTGTTGATTCATCATCCAATACAAGGAATCTTTAATTCCTGAAGCCATATCTTTACTGTGAAAGGATATAGGTTTAGCCTTCCCAGATGAGTCCTTTTCTATGAAATCAGTTATTTTAATGTGATCTCCTTCCAAAACCATATTCTCTATGATTGTCCCTCCCTCCCTCCCTCCCTCCCGCCCTCCCGCTTGCTTGCTTGCTTGCTTGCTTGCTTGCTTCCTTCCTTCCTTCCTTCCTTTTTCCTTTACAGTCATGCTTCCCTATCACCAATCATGTTGGAAGGCCTCATTTAAAAAAAAAAAGGTTTGAGTATAGTATGGCTCAGTTACTGAGCTGAAATTGATTCCAGGGAACAGCAGAGGTTGAGTCTTCTGGGGGTGGAGAATTTGATGAAAAGAATGGACAGTGGGCCACTGGTGGAATTTAAATCCTTTTAGCAATAGAAGGATACCAATCACTATGAGTCTAGTTCATTGTGCATTTTGTACATTTACAGTGATTTTTAAAAACTGAAATAAATCTAAACTCTTAAATTAAACTGGTCTTTTCCCAAATAATAGTTGGTGAGATGTACTTAAAAGTGAACCTTGTCTGAATCTGAATACACCTATGCTTTTTACTTTATATGCAGTCATTTCCAACAGCTATATCTACTATGGCCTTTTTTCAGTGCAGAGCTGATTAATTTTTAGACTCTTTCCTGAGTTGAGTTTAGTCGAACTATCTGATTCAAACTAAGGTTTCTAGCAGCATGGTCATTCTTCTCTTCCAGAACTTGGCTACAAGAGCTGCAAGCTTCATTATGATATCTATTTATTTGATAGCAGCACTTGAGAAGGGCTTTCTTCTCAACCTATCACTTTTTCCATAAGTCACCAGTCTGTACCATTTAAAGTAATATTAATGGGCAAAATCATTCCTACTCTGATGATTAAAATCTTTAAAACATTGCAAAGAGTTAAATCTGTCTGGGTAGATTTTCACAGAGGTTAGGAATCAAATAAAATAGGCCAAAAAATCTGTACCATTTTTGAGGTTCTAACAGCTGCATATGTAATTACACTGTTGTGTAAGTGCTGTGCCCCCCCCCCCCCCCCATTTGGGCTAACCAGCAGGGAAAGATACTGCAGTTCATGAAAAATAATTGGACATGTAGAACAATGTCACCATCATGCAGCAGCAGCGGTAGTAAGCTCTTGAATGCTTGTTGTTGACTCAGTGGCCCAGCAATACATGTACACATTATGAGATAGATTCTAGATATGTGTAGCGGTTAGATTGGCAGGGGCTCAAACAAGCTCTATTTTTTTTTCCCCACACTAAGCATGACTTGGAGAATGACTCAATGACTTTGTCAACCAGGAAAGGGAAATGGGAGGAGGACAGCAGGAAAAGGAAGTGCTGTAACTGAATTTGACTGCTGAAGTCACCTAAGAGAGTCACTGGCCCACATGAGTAAGCAGATGTAATAAACCAATTCAAGAATTGGTAAGCCCAAGTGAGACAGTGTGAAAATAGCCATCGCTGAACTTGTAGCAAATATAATTTGCCAGGGCTTATAAGTGAGCTCAGGGCTCTGACCAGGAAGAATAGGAATTTTACTTTTCTTCATCCCATTTAAGTTCATCACTGTTTTTACTATGTGCTCTTATGTTGCCATACATTTACCAAGTGGCCATGCTGGCAGCTGGCCTATCTGAAAGGATTTATGTCTCTTATAAAAGGCTCTTTGACAAAGCCTCATTTAACAAGGCAGTTGTTGAGGCCCTGTGTGTGATTGGTCTTATTGGTGAATGTAAATAATTGCTGCCTTAAAGACCAAAGAAATCACAGCTCAGGGCTCTGCCTAAAGCAGTGAATGCCACCCTACCTCTGAGCAAATCACTAACATTGTTTTTCTCTTATGTTTTCTCCCCTGGTTGTGCAAAAATATTGAACTGGCACTTAAAATCTAAGCATCCTGTTCATACTTGTTGCCTGAGGCTAAACGTCTATTACACGAAGCAGCCCAGTCACTGGTTACCTCAATAGCATAATAATATAAGAACCTGTCTGGATCAGACCAAAGGGCCATCCAGTGCAGCAATTTTGCTCCTCCAAATGCTAACCTGTTGAGAGACCAGAAGGAAGACAACAGCACAGTAATAGAACTAATAATTGAAATTAATATAATGACCTTATCTTCCATGAGTTTGAAAACATCCACTTTAATAGGCATCACTATTATAATAGCAAATCTCATATTTACAGTATATGAAGAAATGCTTCCTTCTGTCTGAATCTTCTACTATTCACTTTCACCGAATGATCCTAAATACATCCATTTCATCCCTATTATTTGAGAAGGAAAAGACCTCACAATTTGCTTTCCATACAGTGGGCATGAATCTGTATGCCTCATACATCCTTGCCTTTTTCCTTGACCAGGATTGTGATGGTGTAACCTCTTCTTGTAAGGAAGCTTTTCCAGCCCCTTGATCATTTTGATTGTTCTTTTCCTCATGTGTTCTAGGTGTATGACACCTTTCTTGAGCCCCAAACGCTACACTGTATTCTAAGTATGGTAACATCAAAGATATATAAAAGGTATGATTTCCATACTCTTATTTTCATAGCAGCAGCATAGTGGATAAACTTTTCAATGAGCTATCTGTTACTACCATAAGATCCTTTTTCTGGTCTGTCACTGCTACTCAGATCATGTGTGTATATATATGTTTGTTTATTTTGCCATAGTATGAAGCATTTCATACTTGTTTTCATTAATAGGATTATATCTCTGTCCCATATTTGTTAACTCTGTCACACACGTGTTGCCTTGTTCCAAGATTTCAGAATTCCCCAGCAGTATTTTGATTTGCTCTTGTCAGACTTAAGATGGAGACCCTAGTTCCTACTTCCTTTAGTTAAATGAAAACAATTAATGCTAATATTATTAGATACCAAGTTCTGGATAGCTTCTCATGAATTCCCATGAGGCTGAGTTATCATCATCAATGTAGGTAGACAAAACATGTAACTGTGCTCTGTTGACTTTATTTCTGGAGATTAATATGATTCACAGTATCACATACCAGTGACTTCTACTTTGAGGCTTCTGTTGTCTTCTTCTGTTAACAGGTAAAGGTAATATATCAAGCCTATCTGCCTTACAGTTATTTTAAAAATTAGATTGAAAAAGGTTGAAGAAGGATGTTTCACCCAGAAGTACAGGAAGTTGGTTTTTAGCGCATGCTTAATCAGTTTCTACAGAACTTTAAGTTTGGACATGGTTTAAAACCCACCATATAAGCACTTGTCAAATAGAACTATAGAAACTTTTGAAATATAAAATCCCTCCCCCCCCCCAAAAAAATTATAAGAATAGTTAGAATCTATGAAGGCCGCAATCCTGGGTAGACATTTAGGAATTGTAAAGAATTCAACAGGAGTGTAATAGCATTCAGCACAATATGCTCAAAGGTTTTTTCCCCCCAACCATCTATATAGGATTGGTGTGATTGCTGCATAACCCATCTATCCATGCAGTTCCAAACTAAGGGAAGATGATTAATTCATTTCCAAATAATGTGGACAGCATATGGTTGCAAGAAAATGTTGGCTTTCATGCACATAACTAGTGAATGTAAATACAGATTGTTTACGTTTTTCATCGAATAGTTACTGTCAACATTTACATTCTTTCTTCTGAATATTCCCCAGATGTGTGAGTGATTGTCATTATTCTGTTACGATTGTTGATAACCTCCGTATTTTGGATGTTTAGCATAAATGCATTCATATCAATGTATTATTTGCTTTCCAAATTTAATATACCTTTCTAGGTGAAGTGACATATAGACAAGAGTGGTACAGCTCTTTATTTCAATAAAAATAAAATCAGCATATGTGCTATTCACTGTAGTTTGATCTTTGAGGAGCCTTGAAGAAATCTCTTTAGGCTCTAGTCTTTCTCAATAGTGCTGGTAAAGAGATTATAGGCCTAGTATATTCAGAGAAAAACGCCAGGCCTCTGGGCCTAGCACACTAATCCATACAAAGGATAACAGAAGCCTAATTAATTCTCATGTCTCAGAATCTGATAACAGCCCTGCACACTGGCAAGTCCGTAAGGGCTTAATGAGTTTAATCGACTGCACTTGATGATTTTATTTGAAACCCTGTGCCACAAATTAAACTATTAAAAATGCACTTGAACTTGATTGGCAGCTGTAATCCCAACAAAGTCTATTTAATCCATTGAGTCAGAGAGTGTAACTTAAATACAACTTTTTTTACGTACTGAAGAAAGAGGTAGGGTATTCTGTGTTCCAGGAAGCTGTTCATTATATAATGGCAGATTAGGTGAATTTGGAGAAGTGGCCAATGAAGACCCTACTTAAATGTATGGAGAGTAAACAAGCAGAAATAAAGCAAACTGTTTTGCATTGCTCAAAACTGAAGCAGCTAATGTGAAAGCCTCCTCTAATAAATATTTTCATTTAGTAATGGGAGGGAAATGGTGCAAGACATTTTTGGTGGGGATTGTATGTAACTACTTAAAAAGACAAACTATTGGCAATGCTTCAACTTGTATTAGAAGATGATTATGCTTTCATGTTTTTCCTTCTACTTTCATTTCCTTTTAGCATCCAGGAATTATGTTTCAGGGAATAAAAGAACAAATGATTTCTATGATGGAACAGAAGAGCAGTGAATTGAATGGCAAAATATAAAGGTGACCTTTGTACTTTTTAAATAATTGGGTTGCAGAGAAAGTTTCATCACCCAACTTCCTTTACCAGGGCATGATAAGCTACTCCTGTAGAAATTCTTTTTGTACCATAGCTCTTTATATCCTCTTATGATTTCTCGTAGGATTGTTCCACATCCTGTCAATCCTCTCCTTTTGCTTTCCTATTTTACATGGAGCTACATCAGTCAGTGATAGCTTACTCTGAGCAGTTGGTTTCCCAGTGGCCTTGTCTGGCCCAGCCCAAGAACGACAGACAAACAGCCCAGCCAATTTCAGTTCTTTTATTGCTTACACCATATAGACAGAATCTTGCCAGACTAAATCTGTATTACTCTAACCTAGTAGATATACCCTGGGAGATTCTAGGGAGTGGCTGTCCTAAATCTCATCCTCTTCCCACAATCCAGCTCTGGACTGTATTCTCTCTTGTCTTGCCCCCCCTTCCTGGAATGTGCTCCCTCCTTCCTGACAGCCTGCTGCATTACTGCAGTCCCTCACAGGCCTAAAGAAAGAGGGAAGGTCCCAGCTAGTCAGCATTTATGAGAAAAGCAACGTGGGCCTGGTTCATTATTAGCTAGATACACTGAAGCTTTGGATATCATTCTTCCTACTCCCCTTTCCCATGTGGTACCTACCATCAGTTGTAATTACTTGTCCACTGTGTGGAACTGAGGTTCCCCCAAAGCCCAAGAAATTTCTTTGGTGGCAGACAGGTTCCCTTGAATTCCTTCAGTAATCATCTTCTGTGCCTGAGAGAAAAACAGCCAGGTAGCTTTTAACTTCTGAGGATTGTTTTCATATTAATGATAGTGAAACCTCTCATTGTGACCACGGAGATATAGCTCTATGAATCTTGACTCGGCTCCTCTGAAAAGCTGTTTTCCCTCCTGAAGCCAGGAGCAGATGTGTGGGGAAGCAGGCTTTTGCATCCATTTCCTTGAGGACTTGTGTATCTAGATGAACACAAATACTGTACAGAGAACACAGTAACCCTCCCCTTGACTTCCATCTGCCTCAGCTGTACAGCATTTAGCCAAAGCCAAAAGACAGTCTTGCCTGGATGGTAAAATGGAGGCTGGGCTGTTAGGTTTGCTTGGTCACTCTATCTCCCCATGCCCCCTCATCTCCAACTAATTGCTTGCCACCACTGCTGGTAATTTTGACACTTGCTACGTGCATGCAATATATTCTACATTTTGCGAAGCTGATCGTTTTGCTTTAGCTGGATTCCATTCAAGGAAAGTTGTTGTTTTCTAAGACTGCTGTAATAGGTTGAATGAATCTAATTCCCCTGTATTGCCAGACAAGCTAAGCAGGTTTAGGAATGTTCAAAACCTGGATGAAAGTTTAACAAGAAAAGCAGGGATCCTTCAGGAAATGTATATGAGTACTGAGGAGGTGATGCATTGCACCCTGAACCTACCAATCCAGTGTCCCTGTGATGCAGGTGAGAACATGGTAACATCTAAATTAAGCTGAAAGCTTTGCAAGTTGTCATCTTCCTACAAATGATGGATCTCCCATGCTAAGTCTGATGTACTATTTTCTGTTGGTCCCTTTTCACTTTTTAAAAATATTGTTTGATTTTATTTGGATTATTAAGTGCTAACCTGGAGAAGTGTTTGGGTTCTATCAAATTCTTTAAACATATTCAGGTAAATTAATGACCTCCGTGGCATTAGTCTAAAGAAGCAACACTGGGCTTCAGTAAAACAAGATGCTGAATTCTCAAATTGTAAGACTCACCACGAATCGATATGTACTAGTTGTAGCGGCTTTGGTGTCAGTTCTTTTAGGCAGTGGCAGCTGATGCCCAAGAGAGAATCTTCTCAGGAGAACGAGAGGCATGAAGTTTCACTTGGAAGTACGGATATGGTGTGCTGCATTTAGAAACAGAATTTTAAATGTCATGGGATGTATGGCCTGGCATCTGATGTTAAAGTGAATGCAAGAGAATTATGACTGGAAGATATTCTATCTCCTTAGATGTATACATTTCTTTCAACCACTGAGACTTTAATGTTGACCTCTAAGCATAGTCTTGAGATTTTAATGAGCTAACTAGAAATGCAACAATCAAATATAAGAAATGTGTTACCTGTGAATACAATCAAAGCTTATTTGAATCAATACATTCAGCAGAACAGTGTGGTATATATTCTAAAACTTGCAGTCAAGAACTGACTGGATTGAACCAACCAACTACAAATCAATATATGTAATTCCTTTCTTCCCATTTTAACCAACCTCATATAAGAGAGCATGGATTCTTACAGCAGGGATACAAAACATGTAGTACAAGGTCTACATATTAACTTCTCTTTTGTAGCCCCAGAGGAGGGGAATTGTTTCTGACTCTTGAAGCCCTGTGGCTTTGCTGCTGGGTGTTAATTCCACTGTTCTCTTCAAGTAAATAGAAAAGAAGAGCAAGAACTACTACCATGGGCCTCTTCCATTTGAGGGGTGGGATGGATTTGGCCCAGTGTGGGAAGGTAACAAATAAAAAATGGAGCACTCTAAAAGTAATTTGCCCTGAGAGCCCTCTAAATATAAAGCCTACAGTACTTCCTTGGTTTGACTTGTAAAGTTTCTTCAGAGGTTCTTTCCCCAATTTCTTATTTGCTTTACATCTTTTTCTTCAAGCGTAACTCTCCATCTTACAGGTTTCCTTTTCTCAGTGGTTTTTCCCCTGTAGAATGATGTTAGGCAGAAGTAGGTTCTATATATTCTGTAACAAGGGACTTTAATCCAGAGTGACGTGATCTGTTAGTTCCATAGCGTCTAACTGAGGTAGAAGTCCTTGAGAATGATTGTGCAATTTGTTACTGTGAGAGGTTTTTCTATACATACAGGGAGGGAGTGGCCTAGTTATGTACACTCAAATGTTTACTGTAAGCCTTATTATTGTTCTTTTTCCCCAGTTCCATGGTACATAAATCTTGTAGCATGAAGGTTCAAAAGACTAATTTCCCATTTATTTACATTGTAGGAAACTCAAGCTTTTTGACAGAGGATAACCTGTTACCCTAATCACTATTCTATTCAAATCAAAATGTTATATTTCCTCCCTCCTTGCAAACATTTTAAACCTTCAAGGAGACGAAAAAGTTATCAGTATGCAGCTTTTAGCTCCTGCTGCTAATTCCATCAGGAACAGCACCCTGGGGAAACCTTCAATTTTCAGACTGTCTCAGTCCGTTCAGGCATATCATCCAATAGCTGATCCAGGAGGCTGGTTCCAGGAGCAAGAGTGTGTGAGGGAGTGAATGAGAAAGTAAATACTCTTTCATTTCTGATGTGTAGTCCATGATGTAGACACTTGTTTTGCCAAAGATGATGGAAATCTGTGTTTTAATTTTTAGGATGAAACAGAAATGAATACTATTGAGTCCCCCCTCCCCGCCTCTTATTGTGTTGAAAGTCTCTGATAATTCTGCCATTTTAGGATATAAGGAAGCTCTTTGAGACAGGGATTTATTCATTGTAAAGTACCAATTAGAAAAAGATATTCTGAGCTGGTTTTGGCAAAGTGTTTGTTTTGCAGTGTTAGAGCTGGTCCATTCTGGTCTATATTATTCTGAAATTGATCCATGTTAATCCAATGTTTTTTACCATGAAAGATCATAGCTGGATTAAGTTGTTTGTTTGGAAAAACTTGTATCCAACTCTGTTCTGTTGCTACAAGTGGACGTGTTCTCCTGTATGAACATAGCCATGTTACATCAGAGTAAAGCCCCATTGAGTTGCGCATTCAGTTTTCACAGTGGACCACTGGATGCCTATGGGAAGCCAACATATAAGTCATGATCCCAGTAGCCCCCTCTTGTTTGTATTCCTCAGAAGTTGGTATACAGACACCAGAGCAATTGTCTAGAATGTATAAAGGCTCTTCAAGTTTAAGATGGAAATGTGAACAAGAAGAGACATTTTATCATGTTTGGTGGATGTGTAAAAAAGCTAGAAAATTTTAGATTCAAACGCACACACTGATTCAGAGGATTTTAAAGATTAATATACAATTGAGACCAGAGGTTTTTCTTTTGGGACTGATGGACAAACAACTGGAAAAAAGTCATGGAACTTTGTTTTTATATATAACTGCAGTGAGATTATTGTATACACAAAGACAGAAAGATTCTGCATTACCCACAATGGAGGAATGGTTGGTGAAGATGATGGAACTTGCTGAGATGGCTACATTGACTTTTTTGATCAGAGAAAAGACAATATCTATGTTACTTGCTGACCAGAAATCCCTTATGGACTTTTTGTGTAAAACAGAAAAAAATGAACTTATGATTTATAGTTTTGATGATTAGACAGGATAGATTATAGAAAGAGGAGAGTCATGTTATAACCATAGAGTAAGAGATAAATTTATAATTGTACTGCTGTAAAGATCAGAATCTACTTCTTTGTATCTTTTTTCCTTTCTTTTCTATTTTTCTTTTACTTTTGTTTACTGTTATGTGCTGGTATACAGGGGCAAAATGAAAGATAGCCATCATGACCAGTAGTTCTTGGTAGTTGTGTCCTTCATGAATTTGTTTCTGAAGCTGTACAACTTTGCAATCTTCAATAAATTCTATGGTAGTGAATTCCATAGAGTTTTTTTTTAACTTTAATTTCCTCCCATTCAGCTTCACTGAAGGACCATAAGTCTTAGTACCACAAGAAAGTGAGAAGTTTTATGCAAGGTGCAGAGAAGCAGTTAAGTGTCTCTATGTACTTTTCTACCCCTTGCGTAACATTATAAATTGCTATCATGCTGCCCTTTCATCAAAATTTTTTGCACCAGTTGTGTTTCTGTAATATGCTTTTGGAGGGACTGTAGCTCAAAAACTCATATACTGTAGTATAATTTTGTATACAAGTTTGTATACAAGTTTTATAACATTGGTAGTCTATTTTTAGATTTTTTTAATGGCTGTTGACTTTTCCCCCCCAAAATGTACAGGTGAAACTCGAAAAATTAGAATATTGTGCAAATGTTCATTTATGTCAGTATGGCAACTCAAAAGGTGAAACCAATATATGAGATAGACGCATTACATGCAAAGCGAGATATGTCAAGCCTTACTTTGGTGAATAATTGTGATGATTATGGCGTACAGCTTATGAAAACCCCAAATTCACAATCTCAGAAAATTAGAATATTACATGACATCAATAACACAAGGATTGGAAATAGAACAATATCGGACCTCTGCAAAGTATAAGCATGCATATGTACTCAGTACTTGGTTTGGGCCCCTTTTGCAGCAATGACTGCCGCAATGCGGCATGGCATGGATGCTATCAGCCTGTGGCACTGTTGAGGTGTTATGGAAGACCAGGATGCTTCAATAGCGGCCTTCAGCTCCGCTGCATTGTTCGGTCTCATGTCCCTCATCTTTCTCTTGGCAATGCCCCATAGATTCTCTATGGAGTTCAGGTCAGGGGAGTTTGCTGGCCAATCAAGCAGAGTAACCCATGGTCATTGAACCAGGTTTTGGTACTTTTGGCAGTGTGGGCAGGTGCCAAGTCCTGCTGGAAAATGAAGTCAGCATCCCCATAAAGCTTGTCTGCGGAAGGAAGCATGAAGTGCTTCAAAATCTCCTGGTAGATGGCTGCGTTGACCCTGGACTTAATGAAGCACAGTGGACCAACACCAGCAGATGACATGGCTCCCCAAATCAACACAGACTATGGAAACTGCACACTGGACTTCAAGCATCGTGCACTGTGTGCCTCTCCATTCTTCCTCCAGACTCTGGGTCCTTGGTTCCCAAATGAGATGCAAAAGTTGCTCTCATCAGAAAAGAGGACTTTGGACCACTGGGCAACAGACCAGTTCTTTTTTTCTGTAGCCCAGGTAAGACGCTTCTGGCATTGTTTGTTGTTCAGGAGCGGCTTGACAAGAGGAATACGACATTTGAACCCCATGTCCGGGATCCGTCTGTGTGTGGTGGCTCTTGATGCACTAACTCCAGCCTCAGTCCACTCCTTGTGAAAGTCCCCAACACTTTTGAATGGCCTTTTCCTGACAATCCTCTCCAGGCTGCGGTCATCCCTGCTGCTTGTGCACCTTTTTCTACTACACTTTTCCCTTCCACATAACCTGCTATTGATGTGCTTTGATACAGCACTTTGGGAACATCCAACTTCTTTTGCAATTACCTTTTGGGGCTTTCCCTCCTTATGGAGGGTGTCAATGATGGTTTTCTGCACAACTGTCAGGTCAGCAGTCTTTCCCATGCTTGTGATTCCTACTGAACCAGCCTGTTGTTGTTGTTGTTTAGTCGTTAAGTCGTGTCCGACTCTTCGTGACCCCATGAACCATATTGCGCCAGGCCTTCCTATCTTTCACTGCCTCCCTGAGTTTGCTCAATTTCATGCTCATTGCTTCAGTGATGCTATCTAGCCATCTCATCCTCTGCCGTCCTCTTCTCCTTTTGCCTTCCATCTTTCCCAGCATCAGGGTCTTTTCCAAAGAGTCCTCTCTTCGCATTAGGTGACCAAAGTATCTGAGCTTGAGCTTCATTATCAATCCTTCCAATGAGCAATCAGAGTTGATTTCCTTTAAGATTGACTGGTTTGACCTCCTAGCAGTCCAGGGGACTCTTAAGAGTCTTCTCCAGCACCACAGTTCAAAGGCATCAATTCTTCGGCGTTCAGCCTTCTTTATGGTCCAGCTCTCACATCCATACATTACTACTGGAAAAACCATAGCTTTGACTATGCGGATCTTTGTCGGCAAGGTGACGTCTCTGCTTTTTAATATGCTATCTAGGTTTGCCATAGCTTTCCTCCCAAGGAGCAAGCGTCTTTTAATTTCATGGCTGCAGTCTCCGTCTGCGGTGATCTTGGAGCCCAAATAAATGAAGTCTGTTACTGCTTCCATTTCTACCCCTTCTATTTGCCAGGGATTGATGGGTCCAGATGCCATGATCTTAGTTTTTTTAATGTTGAGTTTCAAGCCAGCTTTCGCACTCTCCTCTTTCACCCTCATCAAGAGGCTCTTTAGTTCTTCTTCACTTTCTGCCATTAGGGTGGTATCGTCTGCATATCTGAGGTTATTGATGTTTCTCCCTGCAATCTTAATTCCGGCTTGTGATTCTTCCAGCCTGGCATTTCTCATGATGTACTCTGCATATAGGTTAAATAAGCAGGGTGACAGGATACAGCCTTGTCGTACTCCTTTCCCTATTTTGAACCAATCGGTTGTTCCATGACCGGTTCTAACTGTTGCTTCTTGGCCCGCATACAGATTTCTCAGGAGACAGGTAAGGTGGTCTGGTATCCCCATCTCTTTAACAATTTGCCACAGTTTGTTGTGATCCACACAATCAAAGGCTTTTGCATAGTCAATGAAGCAGAAGTAGATGCTTTTCTGGAACTCTCGTGCTTTCTCCATGATCCAGCGAATGTTGGCAATTTGATCTCTAGTTCCTCTGCCTCTTCGAAACCCAGCTTGTACATCCGGTAGTTCTCGGTTCACGTACTGCTGAAGCCTAGCTTGTAGGATTTTGAGCATAACCTTGCTAGCATGTGAAATGAGTGCAATTGTGTGATAGTTTGAGCATTCTTTGGCATTGCCCTTCTTTGGAATTGGAACGTAAACTGACCTTTTCCAATCCCGTGGCCACTGTTGTGTTTTCCAAACTTGCTGGCATATTGAGTGCAGCACTTTAACAGCATCGTCTTTTAGTATTTTAAATAACTCAGCTGGAATACTGTCATCTCCACTAGCTTTGTTGTTAGCAATGCTTCCTAAGGCCCACTTGACTTCACTCTCTAGGATGTCTGGCTCAGGGTCAGTGACCACCCCAGCATGGACATCAGGGACATTAAGATCTTTCTTGTATAGTTCTTCTGTGTATTCTTGCCACCTCTTCTTAATCTCTTCTGCTTCTGTTAGGTCCCTGCCTTTTTTGTCCTTTATCATGCCCATCTTTGCACTAAACGTTCCTTTGATATCTCCAATTTTCTTGAAGAGATCTCTAGTCATCCCCATTCTATTGTTTTCTTCAATTTCTTTGCATTGTTCATTTAAGAAGGCCTTCTTATCTCTCCTTGCTATTCTCTGGAAATCTGCATTCAGTTGCTTATATCTTTCCCTTTCACCCTTGCTTTTCGCATTCCTTCTTTCCACAGCTATTTGTAAAGCCTCATCAGACAGCCATTTTGCTTTCTTGCATTTCTTTTTCTTTGGGATGGTTTTAGTTGCTGCCTCCTGTACAATGTTACGGACCTCCGTCCATAGTTCTTCAGGCACTCTGTCTACCAAATCTAATCCTCTAAATCTATTCATCACCTTCACTGTGTACTCACATGGAATATGATCTAAGTCATACCTGAGTGGTCTAGTGGTTTTCCCTACATTCTTCAATTGAAGCCTAAATTTTGCAGTAAGAAGCTCATGTTCTGAGCCACAGTCAGCTCCTGGTCTTGTTTTTGCCATCTGTATAGAGCTTCTCCATCTTTGGCTGCAAAGTATGTAATCAATCTGGTTTTGGTATTGACCATCTGGTGATGTCCATGTGTAGAGTCGTCTCTTGTGTTGCTGGAAAAGAGTGTTTGCTATGACTAGCTTGTTCTCTTGACAGAACTCTATTAGCCTTTGCCCTGCTTCATTTTGTAGTCCAAGGCCAAACTTGCCTGTTATTCCGATTACTCCTTGACTTCCTACTTTAGCATTCCAATCCCCTATGATGAAAAGGACATCTTTTTTTGGTGCTAGTTCTAGAAGGTGTTGTAGGTCTTCATAGAACTGGTCAACTTCAGCTTCTTCAGCATCAGTGGTTGGGGCATAGACTTGGATTACCGTGATGTTGAATGGTTTTCCTTGGATACGCACTGAGATCATTCTGTCGTTTTTGAGGTTGTACCCCATTACTGCCTTTCCCACTCTCTTATTGACTATGAGTGCAACGCCATTTCTTCTAAGGGTTTCTTGCCCACAGTAGTAGATATAATGGTCACCTGAATTAAATTCACCCATTCCCGTCCATTTCAATTCGCTGATTCCCAAGATGTCGACGTTCAATCTTGTCATCTCATGTTTGACCACATCCAGCTTGCCTTGGTTCATGGATCTTACATTCCACGTACCTATACAATATTGTTCTTTACAGCATCGGACCTTCTTTTCGCTTCCAGATACATCCACAGCTGAACGTCCTTTCGGCTTTGGCCCAGCCGCTTCACTCTTTCTGGAGCTACTTGGAATTGCCCTCCGCTCTTCCCCAGTAGCATATTGGACACCTTCCGACCTGAGGGGCTCATCTTCCGGTGTCATATCTTTTAGCCTTTTAACATTGTCCATGGGGTTTTCTTGGCAAGGATACTGGAGTGGGTTGCCATTTCCTTCTCCAGTGGACCACATTTTGTCAGAACTCTCTGTCATGACCTGTCCGTCTTGGGTGGCCCTGCACGGTATAGCTCATGGCTTCACTGAGTTACACAAGCCCCTTCGCCATGACAAGGCAGTGATCCATGAAGGGGGAACCAGCCTGAGAGACCATTTAAAGGCTCAGGAACCCTTTGCAGGTGTTATGGATTCATTAGCTGATTAGAGTGGGACACTTTGAGCCTAGAATATTGAACCTTTTCACACCATTCTAATTTTCTGAGATTGTGAATTTGGGGTTTCCATAAGCTGTATGCCATAATCATCACAATTATACCAAAGTAAGGCTTGACATATCACTTTGCATGTAATGCGTCTATCTCATATATTGGTTTCACCTTTTGAGTTGCCATACTGACATAAATGAAAATTTGAACGATATTTTAATTTTTTGAGTTTCACCTGTATATTCTTGATTTAAGCTGTCATTGAGCTATATGCCACATCTCCTTCCTGGTCAGCATCATGAAGTTGGATCCCATTAACTCATATGTGGAGTTAGGATATTTTCCCAAACGTACTTAAATTTGTATATGCTTAATTGACCCTCACTTGTTATTTTGCAAATTCCATGGTCTGGGGAACTCTTCTGGATTATTTCAATGTCTTTTATTTTTTAACCACTGCAAATAGCTTAGTTCATCAACAAGAATGATCTCTTTACTGCAGACACTGATTGTATGACTTAAGCCAAACAGTTGGACTTTTCTGAAAGGGGCACATGGCGCTTCTAACAAATGTCTTTTGAAAGCATTTTATGCTGATGTTGGAAGATCGAAAGCCCTTAGTTTCACACAGATATCTTCAGTAGAGAAATCAGTGTAGGTGTTTCATTAGTAGTGGGCAGCTAATTGTAACATCAAATTTAAGTATGATATAAGAAGAAAAATATCTCCCTATCCACCTTTTTCACATGAGGCATCATCTTGTATGTCTCTATCATGTCCTTTAACACACCTTTAACTCCTGTTATCATGAAACAGTGCAGTCACCTCCATAGTGTAATTATGTTTGTTTGGAGAGAGCTAGGTCAGTCTGCCAGATGTGTACACAAATTTAAAGTAAGAGAAGAAAATAGATTTACAAAGGCTGGTATGTCTTGATGTGTATACTTCTTGCTGTGTTTGTCTGACAAATATTGACCCGCAGTAACCCCCCTGAATCCAAGGCTGTGAATACTTGAACTGCATTGCTCCTGGAACACAGTTCATTTTTTGTATTCAGTGGACCACAGAGAACCAGACTAGATGTAGTAATAATAGAGATGTGTGTCAGAATGGGGGCATTGCTGATTCGCTATAAACTCTACGACAGTGAAGGGGATTTTTAAAATATAGTGTGGGGAGTTGGAGAGACAATCAGTGTGGTAAAAGTACAAAAGAAAATTCAGCTCTTTTCTCCAAACCACCCCTTGCCCCTGCTTAAGTTGAGTATTGTTGCTGTTGAATCTATAGGACATGGTTTTGCCTCTTCCTATAAGTATTGTGCTTTATTCCCTTTCGTGAAACTAAACATGAAATAGCTTGGCAGTGGAGACCAGTTTAAGTACAGTTTAAGATGGAGACCAATGAGACCATTTAGCCATCATTGTATGTATAAGCCATTACGCCATTTATAGGAGAGGATGTTAAAGGACACTAGAATTGTCAGCCCCACTAGGTAGGCCAGACCAGGAAATCAACTCCATATGAAAATTAAAAGTACTTTTATTGATACAGTATAGCAGAATCTTGCAAGTCTGATTGTGCTCTGCCACCACCACCAGCACCTCCTCCTCCTCCTCCTCATACTTCAGTAAATTTTGGAGGCGTCTTTCTGAGTCACTTCCAAATATTATCTCATTCTGGAGTTAAAAAAATGCTTCGGCCCCTTTTGTCTAAGTAATGGTTCCTGCCTATCTACATCAAGGTCATCTTCCTTACTTTCTATAGTAATGGGCTTTTTGCTTATTAATTATATAACCAAGGAGTAGTGATATTAACTTTATGTGATATTAGCTGTATGCAAAGATGTATGAAATGAAATGAAAAATGGTTTTTGTCCTGATCCCGTCTGCTATGTTTTGGAACGCAGACCTGGCAGGTCATTCAAAGATGATGATGATGATGATGATAATCCATCCCCACAGATGGATTAAGCAGCCAGGAGGAGAGCGAGAGAAAACAAGACCTTTGAAGAGACGGGTCCCAGGTCATTCATGGCCTGACTCAAAACAGTGGTCACACACCAGACATGCTTTTCTTGTCAGAGCCAAATGTGGCTCTTGGCCAGAAAAATAGTGCACCTCTATTTTAATGCTTTTCTGCATTTACAGTAAATGCAGTAATGTATGCCCTCTTTGCCATGCAGCTGGACAACTGCAGTGTGCTCTATGTATGGGTGCCCTTGAAGCCAGAATGCAGAGGCTTGTTTAGTGGCTGGCACTTGCTGCCATGAATATGTTACACCTGCGCTGGCATCCCATTAGCTTCCGAAAGTAAGATGCCTCTACGGCATGGCACCACCTTCAGGACTGCCTTCTCCAAGCAGAATTGCCCTGTCTGACTTGCTTGTTCCAGGAGAAGCTGAAGGTAGTCCCCCATTTCCATGAGGTGCATACTAGAAACTCATAGGTGCTGCTTTTCTGTGGCAGCACCTATACTTTAGAATAGCCTTCTGCTTGGACTGAGGTTGACCTGTACAGTTTTAACCTTCCAAAAACTATTGGAAACAGAGTGGTTCCCAAGGGCCTACAGTGATGCATTATGTCTAGGATGGATGATTGACTTTATAACTACATAATTTTTCAGTTTTTAAATGTAAACCACCAAGAGTCTTGGGATTATGGGAGGTAGTAAATCCAGTAAGTATATAAATAAAAGAAACATATTTAGGTGAAATGTGTGCCATTCAAAATTACATTAAAGCAGATCTGCTTGGATATAAAATGTCTGCCCATTCAACTATTGGACTTGAAGAGAAAGATTCCTTCAAAAATCATACTGTTTTGTTTAGATGACATTGTCATCTGTGGCCCTGATTGTTGCTCTTTGCCTTTCCATTGCAGAACATCTTGTTATCTTCTCTACATACCCCTATGCTTTTTTCCCCAAAGGCTTTTCAAGGATAAATTGCTCAGCTCTTGAACAGATAATCCTACTTCTGAGTAGCAGTGAACCAGTGCTCCTGAGAACAACGCACATGGGTGATGAGGGTGTGATTGCACTCTATCATAGTCACATTTTCACTTCTGTGATTGGGCACAGCTGTGACTTGCCTGTAATTACTTGCCTGCAGTTGAGACAAAGTTTGTCAATTGAAAAGGCAGCTTTTCAGTTCAGGGGGCTGTGTTGGGCTCCTGGTATAATTCATACTATTTGGAGAGTATGCAGTTTGTTGCCAAGCTAGATGTCCTTTCACTCAGCTTCCCAACAGTTTGGTAGACTTTCAGAGGGCATGGTCTAGATGTCCCAAACAACCTGTTAGGTAGCCTTGTTAACCACAGTCCTGGGCTGTTTTGAATATAACTGTATTAAAAAGTACTTCTTCATGCAAAACATAATTAAGCTATTTTGGGATGCTGCAGTGAGTGCACGTCTCTTGTCTCTCTCCTGATTAAAAGGCTTTCAAACGTCTGCATTATCAGACTGCATGGATAAGGACTTTCATTATTTGATAAACAAAACTTTTCATTAAATATTGTTTTGTTTTTAACTGTTTTACTTCTAATTTTATTTATTTATTATTAAACTTGTATGCCGCCCATCTCCCCCAACGGGTGACTATAATATTAAAGATGATATACCTTTGAAAGCTAGTTGCTGGAAATATAGTTGGCAGGTGCATATATATTCAGATCCTTATTACAATCACATACTATATTACAAATACTCATAATTACAAACAGAACTCTATTGACCCAAGAGATAAGATAATTGGAATTAGACAGCAAATCAATTTACCTTTATGAAATTATAATGTCCTGGGACAGCCAAACTACCAGTGTGTGTGTGTGTGTGTGTCTGTGAGACAGACAGACAGAGCGAGAGAGAGAGAGAGATAGTAATAAACAACTGTATATTAATTACAGGTGAATTCTGCTTGTTATCCCAAAGAATTGACAACATGCTAAGCTAAAATCTTGGTCTGACAAAAGTGTGTGTATAAAAGATCCATCTGATTATCAAAAAAAAAAAAATCATAGTTGTCATTATTAATGTGTTGCACACGTCTCTGTAGAAAAGAGTATAATATAGATGGGCCCCTCATTTGGCTGTTCTATCACCATAAGGACATAACTTTTTAGCATAGCAAATCTTCTTAAATCTGTCATTGAGAATGGCTGAAGGTAAAATACTTAAGTGATAGTTGTGACATTTAGATATAATAAATTAAAGTACCTGGCTGGTTTGAGACTACTCAGCTGATTCTCTAACTCAACATATTTGGATATTCTGCTGTGTTTAATAACGGTAGGAACTGGAAAATTTGTTGTTAAGTGGTACGGTAAGTGAGGCATCATGTGACTGCACCTGGTTTTACGAGTGAATCACTGTGGCCATTAAGTGAATCACATAGTCGTTTAGTGAATCATGTGGTCTTTAAATTAATAATACAGTTCCCCATTGGTTTTGCTTGTTGGAAGCCAGCTGGGAAGGTCACAAATGGTAATCATGTGACCCTGGGACTCTGCAACTGTCATAAATACATGCCAGTTGCCAAGTGCCTGAATTCTGATCATGTGATTGCAGGGATGTTGCGATGGTCATAAGTGCAAGGACCGGTCATAAATCACTTTTTTCAGCACTGCCACAACTTCGAATGGTTGCTAAATGAATGGTCATAAGTTGTGGGCTACCTGTGTTGAATTCCATAACCAAGAGTCTTTGAATGTAATACTTGTCAGCCTTTTGAGTAGGCTATCAGGAAACAAACAGCACAAGGATTCCAGGAACACTACTTTATTGTTGTTGGGTATAATAACAGAATCTTTCCCTCTGCCCCCTCTTATACCACAAAGACTCAAAGCAGGGTTATTTTGAGTTTCTTTCTCATGGCTTCTCCTTTCCCAGGACTGAGTTGTCTCTGATTTTGCCTTAACTGCTCCTGCATACCTTCTTCAAGATTATTTCTGCATTCCTCTACAGTATTAGACCTGTCATAGCTCATGGTCAGCAGTACCATCAGAGAGAATCCACAGTGGAGTAGTATGTGCAAGAGGACCGATAGTGATTAACCCAGGTTAAGAGGGCCATAGAAAGCAACATTTGGTATGTAGTAGCTCCACTGCAGCCTTTTTCTTCATTAAGATTGGATGGCCTCATATATGGTAACATTGGTGCATTTTTCAGTAAAAATATCCATCATAGAGCTTGCTAATAATGTTGAATAGATTGGGTGAGAGTTAGATAGGTTATTCTTTATACTTTTCTTCAATCTGGGGCATATAACAGCCAGACCCCAATTTTTAGGAATTCAGGTAGAAAGTGCAAACTGAAGCCAATATTGGCATCAATCAATCTACGTTACTTTTAACCAGCTTGGGGGAATAGAATTGTAGTCAAGTGACTTTCCAAATCTTAGATGGTTGTTCAATTTACATGTCTCTGAAACTGAGAGAAACAGGGAGTCCATATCTATCTCCAAGTAGGAGCAAAGAATTTCCCAGGCCAACCTTACTCTAGGAAGTTGAACCTTTCAAAGAAGCAAGAATCTAACAGGTTTCAGAAAAGTATCTTTAATGCTAATCTGCAGTAAAAACATAATCTTGAAAACTGTAACAATACATTCCCAGCCAGATTTATACAGTAAATAGTGAGTTCATTGAGGCAGTCTTTTTGAATGCTTTCTTTCCATGTCTTTCATGTCTGCGCTGTGTTGCCTCTCCTCACCTCAACTACGCCTGGTGGCTTCCTTCCACAGTCTCTCATATAAAGATTCCAAGGTTCCTGCCTGGTTGGCTTCTCCTTGAACTCACAAACACTATTTAATTAAAATACCGAACTTAAGCAGGAAGCTAGACTTAGTTGTCCTTTGAACTCCATGTTCCTAAATAACAGGTTTTTATAAATTTCCAAATATTTCAAGTGCTGTGACAAAGGCTCACGAGAACTCTAGCTATGTTATCAAAAAGGAAGGGCTGGTTAATTTGCCTTTATAAACCTGCTAGATTCATGCAAGAGCTCCCAAAGCTGTTCTTGTCTACTTCTTCTTGGTCCTGCCATCTCTAACCCTCATTTGTCTGTGAGATGGGTGGTTATATAAATATGACAAGACAAATAAATTTCCTATTGAGCAGCACTGACAGCAGAATAATAGACAAAGGGGCTGGAGGAGCAAATGCTTCAAATAATACCAAAAAAATATGGAATGTTAATAAACCATCAAAATGCCCAATGCATTTTGGTGAAGCCAGGGGTTCAAGAAAATCATTTCCTTGTGGGGAACACCATCAGCATGTAGATGGCTTTCAGCCTTGTCCTTCTCTTTCACATAATAAATCCCAGGGATGCTGTGGAATTTTAGAAGTGGCCAGAAGTGCTCAATCAAGTAAGAAGTTGACCTTTTAGGTTGGAAAGTTAACCAGTCTGGGTGGATATCTATTCATGTTCTTGGATGGGATTCCACTCACTCTGAAAGACTTAAGTTTCCATTTTGGGGGTCTTTCTGGACTTGCTGTTGTCTGAGAAGATACAGATAATATGTTAGTTAAGGATGCTTCCTATCTTCTCAGGTACAGTGGTAATTGCTTCTGGAGAAAGAAATTATTGATCAGGAAGAGGACAGCCAACATCATAAAACTGAAGCAGCTCCCCAGTGGGTATAGCATACAATATTTGAAAATGTTTAGCTTTTGCTCAGATTTAAAGGAAGGTGGCAAGAAGACTTTTGATAGTGATGCCCATGGTAATTGAATTCTCTCCCAAAATATATATTTGGGCCCTTTGTTAACATTTTTTGGTTTGTTTGTGAAGGTGATATTAAAGAATGGGTTTTGTTTGTTTGTTTCAATCTGCTTTTAATTTAGATGCTGGGTTGAATGAATAACTATTGCTGCTTTTTACTTTAATCTTGAATATATGGAATAGATGTTATCTCTGTCATCAGTTGAGTAGGTAGCACAGAGAAACCAGTTCTTTCACTACTTGCCATACCAAAATAATGTTGATCTACATTACAGGGTTGTTGTCAGGTTGACTGAGAGGATGTGTGGGAAGAGCTTTGAGCACTCAACCATTTAAATGCCAGCTCTTTTTTCTTTGTAAGGGAACTGCTACAACGTGTTTGCTCAGATTTAAAGGAAGGTGGCATTGGTGTAGTTGGGATCAGGCTTGAAGAAGATAGAGGGGGAAATAGAGTTCTGGGTGTCTCACGGTGACCATCACATGAACAGGAATCTCTCTGCTGGTAGGAAAGGGAGACATACAGTAGCTGTAGAGTTCCATCAGGTACCTGCTCTGAATTTTATTTATAGGAATTTACTATCAATTATTTATGGTCTGTACTATTGAATATATACTGAAAGTAGTATCTTTCAAAGAATACTGAAATAGTAAACTATAATCTAGTCTGTATGTTTTAGCATAGTGTGGCGCTAATGCAATTGAGAGTACACTTTTTCATGGTGATACATTGAACTGTCTTCATTAATTTGTTCACTGTTAAAAATGAAAACTTATGTTTAGAGTTTAAATTGCTGATTTGGGAGAGAACAGCAATGATACTTAAATCAAGGGCCATTCAACAGGTGGAATCCAATCAACTGTTTCCATAGCAAATCTTCTCTTCATGAAGTAGGACCTGAACACTTTGGTACCAGAAAGAGAGGTTATCTGAGCTGATTTGATTTGCCTATAGGGCTACAAACCAATACTTTCAAGCAACATATAGGAATCCTTCCTTTAATGAAACAAAGCCATCCTGAGGCCATTGTATTCCCCTCTCCTGCTGTTATAGGTATTTTGTGTGTGTGTATGTGTGTGTGTGTCTGGGTTCAAATGGAGTCTCCAATGTTCCAGAAGTTTTTTCTCATTCCTAAATCCCCCTTTAACTGCAAGTGGGAGAAAGGGCTGCTTTGTGCAGAAACGCATGTGAAAGGAAGTGCAGGATTAATAGGAGGAGATTTGTTCATATAAACCTTTATGAAAAAGTGGAACTGAGGCTTTGCAGGCAGTGTAAATGGAATGGCAAGATTAGCTGTGGGCTTTTCTTGACAAGGACTCATATTAAGAAAAAAGCTGCCATCTCTAGGTAAATAGAGAAGATGTGAGTGTGATATTAAAGAATGGTTCTTTTGCTAGAGACAGTGATGCTAACTGATTAGAGAGCAGGGGGCAAGGGAGAAGCCATTTATTGGAATAATGATAATAATAATAATGCCACCATCAACACGATAGTTTTATTTGTCTCTGTGACAAAGCAAGAACATAGGAAATTCCAATTATTTGGAGTATCAGCTTTTGTATCAGTATTTTTAAAACATGCTTGGCCTCCTGTTTTCAAATTTTAGGACAGCATTGCCAGTGAG
Source organism: Liasis olivaceus (assembly GCA_030867105.1). Taxonomy (NCBI): domain Eukaryota; kingdom Metazoa; phylum Chordata; class Lepidosauria; order Squamata; family Pythonidae; genus Liasis; species Liasis olivaceus. The sequence continues at coordinate 42,981,962 of CM061348.1, read as the reverse complement.
ACAATAGAAAATGAGATAAACATCTTAAAGTCATTAAAAGTTTTGGCTGATTGGCTAAATTATCACGTGGCGGATGGCGCTGAAATGTGCCACTCAAAGGGTGCTCTGTACACTTTTTATTTTATGTAATAATGAGGTGCTCCTTCATTTTGGAGCCATGCTGGATTTGGTTTCCTTCCACAAACAAATAGTGGCACAGCTCTTTTGTTTAATTCATGGAAGAGGCCAAAGGCTATAACATTTACTGGCTTTTTATATCTGCTGGATTGGATACCTGACATTCATTTAATCTGTAATCTCATGGTAGTTTTTCATAACACTGCTAAAATGGTAAATAATATTCCAATAGTCACGGCTGAACAGATAAGAGAAATATTGAAATAACATGGCTCAACAAATTTGTCTTTTCAGCTGCATCCCCATTGTCCAATATGTAACATCTGTTCTCATTCCAAGCAGCTGAGGTTTGATGTTTTCCCAGTGTGTGATACACGTGTCAACAGATCGCCTGGATTCTGTTATCTTTGCTGCACTGAGTCTAGAATTAAATGAGCTAATAGCTTTCTTAAGAAGTTATTTTGACTATGTTAGAATTAGCTTGCAGTTCCAACTTTCAGAATTATAGGGCAGCTGACTCTGCAATTCTGTGCTGAGTTCTTTAATTGTTGAATGGACCCAATTGATTCCATATAGCCTAGTGAATCTGAGAAACAGCATTGACACTGCAGCCTGTATTCATCATATTATCAGAGATATTCTCAAGAGTCTCAGTCCAGCTGTCTATCCTAGAGGGATATTATCCTAAAGAAAATAATCTACATTCCTATAAGTATTTTAGGACTAGAAGGTCGGTCTCTCTCTCTCTCTCTCTCTCTCTTTCTTTCTCTCTCTCTCTCTCTCTCTCTCTCTCTCTCTTTCTCTTTCTTTCTTTCTTTCTTTCTTTCTTTCTTTCTTTCTTTCTTTCTTTCTTTCTTTCTTTCTTTCTTTCTTTCTTTCTTGTGATGCTTTTTCTGTATCATAGCTGATGGTAAGTTTCTGGCAGGAGCAAACACTGTGAAGAAATAGATAATAAAAACATTGCTTTATGTAAGATATAAAATGGTGAGGTAAAGGGATTGTCTTAATGTGCTGGGTTTTTATTAAAGTTTGGAATAAGCAAATTATCACTTAATACTTCTCCGTGTCTTATTTTCTATTTTGCCCAAACCTGTTTCCCATTATACAGGTCCTGTTCACTTGTGATACTGAATGCAGGGTGGAGAAAGAAGAGCAAGTTTGTTTGTTCTGAGACTCTACATTCATTTACAGTTGACATGGATGGGTGCTATGCAGGTATTCAGCTACATGTGGCATGATTAGGAACAGAGATTGTGCTGGCATTCCTGCTTCTCCTGCAGGACACTCAACATCACATGTGAATAAGGCTAGTGCCAGAGGTTATAGCAGCTAGAAATACAGCCAGTGTTTACACACACACACACACACACACACACACACATACTTTACATACTTTACATACATACTTTATATACTGTGCATGTATATACAACCATGTGCAATATGGTGTGACACTGTGTACTAGAGTATAAAGCCATTTTGAATTGTGGGGGGGATAGTCCTTTGCTTTCCTCTTGTAATATATTCACCGTCTTGATTAGTTACCTGATTAGTACAAAACATTTCTACTTAATTGTCCATGATCTTATTAATATACATAAAATACATAAATATACTGTACACATTTATTTATTAATATATACACTCTTATAGGGAGAGAGATGCACAATGGTTTAATACAATCAACTTTTGAAAGACCTGGATGTTTGTGTTTATTAATATCCATAGACCTGTAATACTCTTGGTATGATTCTAACTTGTCTATATCTGGGCAAAAACTGATGTCCTTTTATTGTGGATCAGCACAAAATGTTTATGGATTTGCTAGAGACGTATTCATTTGGGAGCATATGTACTTAGCCATACCGAGGGTATTGCAAGCAGACCCAGGCTATCATGCTACCACAACTGCTTCTTACTAATATGTCCAAATGAGCAGCAGATATCAGCTTCAGGCATAACTCAACACAAAACACCTATGCTTCGGTGTGCTGGGCTGGTAAATCTGGGAAGGAATTGGCAGTGTTTAGCACTTGGCTGCAGGGTATTTTAAATATGCCTTCTGGTACACCCCAGGTCTGTGGGATTATTGATCTAGAATTCAGAGGAAGCATCGACAAAATCATGTTTTGCCTTAGCAGGTGGCTTTAGTAGCTATAAAAGCACATCAGTAGGCTTATTGGTCTGTGTTTTCCAGATATACTTAGAGCAACTGTTCCTAGGTAGACTTTTAGGAAGATGTGTTTACTTTAGATGGCCTATGGAAATTGAGACAACGAAGTAGGGAATTACCCAGGTCTAGCATTAAAACTGTATTATCAAAGGAACAATAACACAAGACTTTTGGTTGCAGACTGTTCATCGTAGATGCTAATTAAACCCATCCTAGATGAAGTATTCAAGGGGACGCGGTGGCGCAGCGGCTTAATGATGCTGAAAGTGCCGGCCAGAAATGGCTGAAAGCTTCAGTGGTTCGAGTCCAGCCTCGCGTTAACAAGGTGAGCTCTTGTTTCTATACCCGCAGCTTCTGCCAACTCAGCAGATCGAAAACATACGTGAGTAGATAAATGAGCACTCTCACTCCGGTGGGAGGAAAAATGCTGGCAGCGGCTCAACAGAGAGACGGGACAAGTTGCCGGTAAAAAGGGCGAAACCGCGCTCGTCTGAAAAAGGGGCGCGAAGCAACGGAAATCCTGCCTCCTGTGCTGCCAGCTGGGCTGACGCTCTAGGAATTAGGCTCTGGCAAAGTCTAATTCCGAAACTAGAAAGATGCAATTGCCTTGAAAACCGCTAGGGGGCGGTCACTGCAGGGTCAGTAATGACTGTTAAGCAGATTAAAAAAAAAAAAAAGATGAAGTATTAAAAATAGGAAATCTGAGAAGGTGAGGAAGAGCTTGTAAGGGAGAATAATAGTATGATACTATTTTTTGTGAATATGACACAGAAAACTTTTTGGAGGACAGATAATTCTCCCCCAAACTTTTTCTTTACAGGAACAGTTATTTAATTTTGCAGGAGATGGTGAATAATTTATAGGGACCCATCTAGTTTGGGCCCTTTGGTTTTCTTATGTTGAAAACTTCATGGGTAGAGGAACTGCTGGGTATTCAGAATTAGACATTTTAGAGGACTTCGTTTCCCCCCTTGCTCTATGTTCATAGACACATGCATGCATGCATGCAAAAACTTAGGTCTGCTGGAGAAGTGACATTTTCTTCCAACTTTAGAGAACGAAAGAGCAAGATACTGGGTGGTTGTTGCAACAAAAATAAAAGCTTGGATCTCAGGTTAATTCAAAGGGATGTTTCCCTTCCCATGTTTTTTTTTCTTCCCAATTGGTTCCTGTGATTCTTAAAAATGGTCTTTAGAAGACCAGGGGAGTCCTTATGTGCAAAGTGATCTATGAACACGGGAGGACAGAATGGGAAACTTTCCTTTATATGGTTTAGGACAGTGTTTCTCAACCTTGGCAACTTGAAGATGTGTGGACTTTGACTCCCAGAATTCCCTAGCCAGCATGTGGAACCTCAAATGTGGTCACATTTCCCCTTTCCTTCTTAGTATCTAAGCCAGCAAGTTCTGTGAGATATGATTCGTAACTTGGAGACAAATACACTTGTTACACTACTTTCTATGATATGCTCAGCCTGGTTCAGCTTTACTACAGTTGAGGCATTCATTCGGATAACCTAGCCTAGCCAGTCCTATTGATCAGTTACTCTCCTCCTTGGCGTCTCATAATCTTTCAGGGTTTGGCACTTTCAGATCCTTATTTTTATTTCTCACTAAAAAAGCTTGCAATGGCCTGAACAGCTTCAGAGTCATTGGGTGCAGATTGAGGAAATGCTAATTTTTCTTCCAGCCCCTTTGTTTTCCAAATAAAGCTCCTGCCACCTACAAGAAAGAAATACAACATAGGAATAACCATGTCTTGCAACTACTTCATTTTTTGGGAAGACTAATTGCTCTTGGGTTGTAAACAAACCATTACGTGTATTGGGATTTCATGCACTACCATGCTTTAAGTAAGCCAATTTGCACCCTCTGACTATGATCTGGATTCAGAGGCTGCAGCAGTGAAACAATAGCCTAGTGCTGTGAGGTGTGAACACAGCCCTTCCGACATAAGCAAATACGCAACACCACAGGGTACTTGGTTAACATATACCAGGTAAACTCTCTTGACTGATACAGGATATGGAGTTAGCTTTGTTCTGAATAGTAAATAGTAAAGCCCTGATCGTATAAAAATTGGCAAGTTCCACAAAGTAATGGTGTTAATTTGTGAAGGTTTGCTAAAATTCTGAGATGATAAATTTTCTGCTTTTCTGACTTGATAGAATATTCTTTTATTAGGACATTGATACATTAGAGCTCTTTTCTGAAATGTGATCTAAAAGTTACTTTAAAAAAATAATACAAGTAGTCCTAATTTAGTGACCACAACTGGGACTGGCAACTTGGTCATTAAGCAAAGCAGTCACTGAATGAAACTGACTCTGCTTAGGATCTTACTTTGTTTTTCCTTTGCTTTACAGACCTGCGAAGGTCATAAATGCAAGGATTGGTCACAAAGTTACTTTTCCATCACTGTTGGAACTGCAAACAGTCACTAAACAAGGCAGTTGCCAAACAAGGACTACCTGTAGTCTCAAATGCTTTTGCAGAGAGTCCCACAGTGTAACATTCATATGTCCTAATGAAAATAATGTGATTTAAAGTATTTAGCTGCATGGTGCAAATGTCTTAGCAATTTGAGAATATTTTAATATTAAACAGAAAAATTAAATGATGATATAATTTTTCTGTTCCTACAGATTGAAATAATTACTCGAAAACAAATTATACTAGAGGGGAAGCAGTAATGAGGCCAATTCTGTTCAACAAACATCAACAGGTTGCATGTCCAAATAGAAATTATTAATCTTATGAATTCTACATTTTAGGGTTTACCCATATATTCTAATACAATTCCATTTGCCTTTTCTTTTTGAAGCTGAGACTTCCTCTGAAAGAAACATATGAGAAATTATTTTGATATGCACTAACAGTGAGTTGCTATTGGTATAACATTTCATGCTATTTTTCTTCTAAGTAAGTAACGTAAGGCTGGAGTATTGGTAGGTGCTACATAGCCTGCCTCCCATTAATCTTAATTGTTTTAAAATGGTAGGAAAAAGTGTTTTCTTCATCTTATAACATAAGCTTTTATTTGGCAAAGCTCTTTAAATATGGAATTTTGGGGAGTGACTTCAAATGATGCCAGATGTTTCTGTAAGCTTCTCTAGAAAGAAATAAAATGCTGGGAAGTTGCAGAGAGTGGCCAGAAAAGGGGCAAACACTGATGGATGGTGGGAGGAGCCTTGGTCTTCCTGACTGGGCTGTTAGGCCCTGCCTCCCTCCTGCCCTGGTGCAGCTTCTCATTAAGTATTATTTCCCCCAGCCACCACCCATCTTCCTGGAGGAGGGAAATATATTGATTAGACTCCTCCCCTTAACACTGTCTTCTGACGGGACTATTGCAACCTAAGCAATTTACCAGTAAACTGAGAATGATGATGATGATGATGATGATGATGTAATTTTCATAAATGTGGCAATACCCAGAGACAGCAGAATCAAAGAAAAAAATGGAAAAAAATGATAATATCTAGAAATGATTTTAATGATTTAAAATCATTCATGATTGAAGTAGATTATGAAAAAGATCTTGCAAAGTCATCCCTGTAGTTACTGACATTATTAGGCAGAATAACAAACAGAGTAAATGTATTTTAAGAGAACTAAACATTTTGGCTATATCAGCTGTGGATTTGCAACACACACACATACATTTTGCTAGGCACTTGTTATGTCTTATGACATTACTTGGATAATTCCTAGGTTGCTGGCTGGAACTCAGATTTCCAAACACCAGTCAAAGATTGGATTCTTTTTGTTTGTTTATACTGTTTATCCCTCAATAAAAGCAAATAATAATATAGTAGTAATAGCAATGATGATAATAAGCAACAAGGAAAGTTAAACTCTATAGCATCACCTCCTGGCCCAAGTAGTTTTAAGGCATGATCAGCCTTCTCTCCTTTTGAGGAGATGGAAATAGAACATCAGTATTTTGATTCAAAAATATGAAAAAGGAGAAAAATAAATGTCTATTTAGCTTTCAGTAGTCAAAATGCCCAAACAATTACAGTTAGATGGAATAAGGCAATTAGTATTTACGAAGATACAACCAGTGTCTCAAATATCAGTTGGACATAAAATGCAATGGGAAGATTGGACAAAGTTCCCAGATGGATGGGGTTGGAATTGCAAAGTGCTTCAGATGGAACAAAACATAAATGGAATGTGAACACAATACCATAAACTTAACGGGCAGATACAAGAGATAATATATTACATCTAGCAAAATTTATCCTGGCTGAAGAGCAATGCTTTCTAAAATAAGAGAGTTTTAACTAGTCAGCAAGGACTATGAGAGCGTATACCGAGCTGGGTTCCTGTGGCAGGGAGTTCCCTAGTTTAGATATGGCTACTGAGAGGGTGCTTTCTCTTTGTCCCACACCACTGTTGGATCATAAATAAAAGCCTTTCCATCAGATTTTAGGATTCAAGCAGGCTGGTTGGGAGGGAGCAACCCCTATCTTGAAAGGCTTTAAACAGCATAACTAGTACTAAGGCTATATCAGCTAGGCCTTCTTTCTGAGGCTGCTTGTGCCATTCTCCAAGCCTCTCATGCCATTCCTCAGGAAGAAGGCCTGGTGCAGCCAGCAGCTGCCTCACATACAGTAGAGTCAGGCTGGGCGCTCCTCGTCAGCAGAGGCCTGGGGATGGTGCCAGCTGGATGAGGCTGCTGAAGGCCCCGGACCTCAGCCCCAGCCCCAGCCCCAGCCCCAGCGTTGCTGCTGCCAAATGCCGCTGTGCAGGGCAGCCAAAAGGGCATAAATGTGGGGGGAGTTGCAGCACCCCTGTAGTCATAAGTGCTGCTGGGCTGGGCTGGGCTGGGCTGGGCTGGGCTGGGGCGGATGAGGCTTCCGAGGTGGCTGTGGCTTTGTGCCGCACTGCAGCACCCCCCCCCACTCACACGCAGCCTGCACCAGGCCTCCCAGGGCCTCCCCCACCCCCCTGTGGCACCCCCATGCTCCTTACCTGGGACCCCCTCCACTTAACAGCCCACGATTCTCAGTTAATGATGGCAACCGAGAGCGCCAGGATTGCAGTCGCTAAGCGATGCAGTCATGTGACATCTCGCTTTATGACCGCATTGCTTAGTGATGGAAATTCCAGTCCTAATTGTGGTAATTAAACGAGGACTACCTGTATTGTATAGCAAATAACCCCATACTATAGCAATATAGTTTAGATATAACTAAAACATGTTTCACCATGTCCTGGGTCTGAGTCCAGAGGTGCAAAATGAATCCAGAAGCATCCCCAGACTGACAGTTGATCTGCTGGGGTTATTCTATGCAAGCTAGGTTGAATTCTTATTTCAGTGTCTATTTGCTTCCCGATCAGAAATACTTCTGCCTTGTCTGCAATAAGTCTCAGTTTATCAACCCTCATCCAGAGCATTACTGGTCTCAGACACTGATTCAGAATATCAACAGTTTGCCTGATAATACATGAAAAAGAGGAATAGAGGGGCACGTCATGCATATATTGGTGGTAACTCGCCTCCAATCACTTGATTTTTTCCAATAGCTACAGGTAGATGTCAAATAACATGGGGTATAAGATTAAACACTGAAGTGTGTCATAACCCAGTCCAAAGAAACTGAACATCCATCCCCTAGCATCACCTTCTAAGACTGACCTCCAAAGAAGGATTTGAATAATTCTAAAATGGTAGCTCATAAGTCTGTTCTCACCAAGTAGTCCAGAAAGACACTAAACCTATGAGAAGTCCAGCAGAATGAGTTGGAAGACACTCTAACTGTCTAGTTCCTGGCACAGATAATCTACCAGGGTGACCAACGTTATCTCAGTCTCAACCCAGGCCTGAAGCCAGATTGAAATGGGTACAGATAATCTGTCTAATCAAAGAAACTCTATAACAGATGACTGCCCAAAATGGACATTGGAGACGGCTCCAAAATTATGCAACATGGTGAGATCCAGAGAGAGCTTTTTCAAATTTCCGTTTTCATAATAGCCAGTTTAAGACTAGGTGTCACTAATGAAGTATTGAGTGGGTACAGAAAATAGGCGTGTACTTCCTGACTAGTTTTAATCAGTCAGGAATGGCAAGGATCCAGCATGCACATGGTTGGCCTGTACAAAAAAAGACTTTGCTATCACAGTCAGATAGGTGTAATGTATAAGTGAACAGAAGGTATTACCCATAAATTGTCTTGCAAAAGAGTCACAGCAGGCAACAGAGTTGTCTCTCTCAGCTTTCCTTTCTCCTTAACATAACAGGCCTTTTGCAATTTAGAATAACCGTGCCGGGTGATTCTGTGTGGATGCAATTTCTTTGCTTGATAAGATTCATCCTGTGTCTTCCTCTATAATCTCACTAGCTATTAACATGGCAGTTTCATTGCCCTGAGCTCCCTGAAAACCATCAGGAGGGAAAAGGATGTTCAGAAGTGATTGTGTCAATTGCTTGGGTCCACTTCCCTGCCCCAGAGATTGACCAGTGCTTTGACAGAATCCCCACATGAAATGTGAGGAAATCCCCCAAAGCAGCCAGAAATGTATCAGACCTTTCAAAAAGATCATGTCTGTGGAGGTTAGGCATATATACTGCAAACATATGTGTACAGTGGGTAAAATATCAAGCCATATTATGCCATTCCGTGCAGCTCTAGTTTTAAATACTTTTTTTTCTTTTTGTAAAATAAAATGTATAGCAGAAATTCAAATGCATACCCAGAAGTTTAAAAAGTTGTTTTTAGGAGGTATTGGAGAGGACAGGAGAGGATATTAGATGTTCCACACTGCAACCTTTGATAAAACAAGTTGTCTGCATTAAAGAAGAATTGTGACCTGCTGATCCTGCAGGTTGCTCCTATAGTCTGTTGAGAATCCCCACTCCCCCCCCACCATGAGGTACATGGGAAGGTTGACCTTCTGTGTAGTAGCCCTCACTCTGGAACACTCTCCTCCTAGAGGTATGGCCTCTGCCTTTCCTGCATTTTGCAAGCAAATGAAATATGTTGATATTCCAACAAATCTTTAGCCCTTGATAGGCTGAGGGCATTTGTCATTTTTTGTTTCTTTGTTTATATAAATAGCTTCATTGCTGCTGTTCATGTGTATTGCTATGTGCTGCCTGCAATCTTTTGGGATTGGGGCAGGCTACAAATACAGATAAATAAATACACGCATGCACGCACACATCCCAGGGAGTGAGAATGGAGAAATAACTGTATTTTTGAGGATTGCACACGAGAAATTTGGCTCCCAGCAAGAAGTTGCTGGTGGACTCCCTGTTAGCTATGAGGATGTTTTTTGGAATAATAAATAATACAGGTGGTCTTCGCTTAACGACCATTCACTCAGTGACCATTCAAACTTATGACAGTGCTGAACAAGTGGTACTTACAACTGGTCCTTGAAGTTCCAGCTGTTGCAGCATCCCCCGGTCATGTGATCGTGATCCAGGCACTTGGTGACGGGCTTGCAATTACAATGTCACAGCATCCTGCAGTCACACGATCACCATTTGTGACCTTTGCTGCTGGCTTCCGACAAGCAAAAGTCAATGGGGAAGCCAGCAGGAAGTCACAAATGGCAACCATGTGACATTGTGCTTAACAACATCATAGGATTCACTTAATGATGGCAACTAGAACTGCTGGAACTGCTGTTGCTAAGCGGTGCGGCCACATGACATAGCACTTTATGACTGCATTGCTTAGTGATGGAAATTCCAGTCCCAACTGCTGTTGTTAACCAAGGACTACTCATAACAGGTTTCACTTCTGCCCCTTCCTTCTGCTCATGCCTGTTTCTTCACGCAAAACATACTTTTTTGGTGAAGGAGACAGAACCAGTAGGGGTGAGTAGCTTTGCATTTTCTTTGTTACTGCTAGTATTCTTCTGTCTTCACTGAACAGCTGGCATACTGATAATAATTCTTTTATTTTTATTTTCAACGTATCTATAGGAAGTCCTTTTTGCGATTCAAAATGTTTAACATCAGCTAATTATGAGCTTCCCATTTCCTGGTACCAGTTCTACAGATCTGTACATTTTCTTTGACCCTCTATCCATTTTTAGTGTGTCCTTTTTGTTTTGTTTGCAGATCTATACTGAGTTTTTTAGGTACAGGTAGTCCTTGTTTAGTGACTGCTGGATTTATTTATTCATTCATCATATTTACATAGCTGCCTATCTCACAGTACTCTGGGTGGCGTACAATAAAAACCAGTTGTACTATTGTACACAGTTGTACAATGTTGTATGTTCACAGTTAAGATGGTGATGAAAAGGTAATTTTGTGGCCAGTCCTCACATTTACAACCTTTGCAGGTCTGTAAAGCAAAGGAAAGTTGAAGTAAGAAGTGAAGTCATGGTTTCACTTAGCAACCACTTCGCTTAAAAACCAAGCTGCTGGTCCCAATTGTGGTTGTTAAATGAAGACTAGCTGTAAGCACTTCTTTTTCACTGTGTTGGTAATCTCATTAATACTGCACTGCTTTCCATGCCTCATCAGAAATAAACCCTGTTGGGTTCAATAGGATTTTACTTAGGGAAAACTGGGTGAGTCCCAGAATCTGCCAGCATTTCTTCATTCTATATAGATGATGACATTTTGGCTACATGAACAATTGACTCTTTGCCAAACATTAGAAACAGAAGGAATATGATGATTTGTTTTTTTTTAAAAGAATATCAACTGTCTAAAACAAATTTTCAGGAAAAGGTCATTTAGCAAAGAAGATTCTAATAGCAAGTAGGAGTAAATAATCTTTCAAGTCAACTGTCCCTAATTTAGTTATGGTACTTTTGTGGATCTTATTAGATGAGAAGACCAGGAACAAGGTCTAATTCCAGAGTATGGTTTTGGTTAAGGAAGTAATCTTATGCTATTGTGAATATTGCTTACTTTTTACTATCTAAAACCTTCCAAATAAATATTTATGTGCAGCCTACTTTGAGATTTTCATGTGTAATCAATTCCTTATGTGGGTGCTGTGCTCCTAACACATGTTAGGAGCTGTGACTGACCAAGGTTTACTATATGTATATCATATGATCATGTACCAAAATATACACAAGAAGATTTGTGTGTGAATTGTTTTAATTTGTTGTATCTCTTCTGTAGGATTGTTGTATTCATAAAAAATATTAGAATTGTTTTTAGCCAGTTAAGTGCAATAATAAATATTGAATAGATCAGGCTAGAGTGCTTTCAACCCCTTGTTTCATATTAAATTGTGCTTTTTGATGAAGGGAATTAATATATTCAGTTGCAAGTAGAGTAATGAGACATCAAGAAATACACATGCATACAAGGGTGACTCATCTTGTCTTTGGAAACCTAAATTATTGATGTATGCCATCAACTTCCTTGGAATATTTTTGGCTGATCTATTTTAAGGTACACTTTCTATTCTCTTATTCTGCAAGTCTCAGGTAGAAGGTTTGGACGCCACCTTAATTGAATGGCTCGAAATATATAATAACATCCTCATAGCTGAGCATGCAGTATGGAAATGAGTCAAAACTGGCAATGATAGTGAGGGGAAGCAGCCATGTAATGGCCAGGAAGGGTTCATCCTCTTTCACCCTGCTCTTCAGCAGGCACTTTTTGCCTCACAATGCAATCTCAAATATTCTGGCTAGTGCATGGAAAGCTAATCAACAATTCAAATCTTTCTAAGCCTCAGTCACTTCTAGTCTTCCCCATGTCAATCCATGGAACACTTAGAAGTCTTGTAACTTGTCTTTGACTGAGTCCACTGTTATTAAAATCATTTCCATGACAATTATTTGATGACTGGAACAGAGGAGGTTTACTCTGCTGGGTTCTGTTAACTGATAATAAGTAGCTTCTAGAAGCTGCTTGACTTTTCAAGATCTGAGTTCCTAGCCTGTAAAACGTTAAGGAACCTGTGCCTAAACAGCAGAAAGAGAAGCTTTGATTCGTGATAAGACATTGTGTAATTTTAATGCTAATTGGAAACCTTTTTGGGCCTTTTTGCAGGAAACAGAAAAAAATGAAATTATGTTGTATGGATTAGATGATTAGAAATAATATGGGTTAATAGATATAACAGAAGTTACACTGTTAATTTAGAGCAAGAGTTTAATGTATATTATTACTTAAATCTGTTGCAAGGAGGGTTGGAAGTCAATCCTTTTCTTTTTTCTTTTCTTTTTTCTGCACTCTTGATCTTTACTATTCTCTTCTTCTTCTTCTTCTTCTTCTTCTTCTTCTTCTTCTTCTTCTTCTTCTTCGTTCTTGTTAGTTTTTACTGCTCTTTAAAATTTTTTTAATAAAGTTATTATTACAAAAAAAAAAAACAGCAGAAAGAGAAGAATTTCCATGCTTGTTTGATAGTGGAGTTTAATTCCAATTTAATTAAGATACACATACGTTTTGGATTAGGATATATGTGTGTATGTCTCTAAGCATTTGTTTGTGAGCTTGAACTTTATATTTAGTATAGGGATACAAGAAAATTATTCAAGTCTAATCTTTTTTTTTTTTTTCAACAGCCCAAAAACAAAATTTGAGACTACGGCCACTTTCCCCCAAATTAATATCATTTTTGAATTCCTACTTCTTGCACCAATTGACAATTTAGGCATCTATATGTTAAAAACCCTTCTTTAGAATATGTTCTGTAGTTAAGGGAATAACCTCAATAGAAATAACAGTGATTTGCATGGGTAGGACAGAGTTATTAGCAGTGCCAGTAGAGTTAACAGTTTCTGTGGGATGTATGAAAAACTGTAATACTATCCGATGTTCATAAAGATTTTTTTAAAAAGGAAGATAAAAGCTAATATAGGCAAATATAAAGTAAGAAAAAGAAAAAGAAAAATCTAAAAAAGAAGCTAAAAGTGGAAGAAAGGAAAAATAAATAAAAGAAAAATAGAAAAGAAAGAAAAAAGGTACAAAGATACAAAGAAGTAGCTTCTGATATCTTTATAGCAGTTAGAAGTACAATTACAAATTTACCTCTTACTCTGTGGTTACAATATAACTCTCTTCTTTCTATAATCTATCCTGTCTAATCATCAAAACCATAAATCATGAGTTCATTTTTTTCTGTTTCATGCAAAAGGTCTATAATGGGTTTCCAGCCAGCAATAAACATATTGTTTTTTCTCACAATCTCTTCTTTTCCTGGAGAGACTTCAGTGCCCAGAATTCACTGTGTGGTCACCAATCTCCACCCCAATGCCAACCCCACTCCTTCAGGGATATCTAGTTCACCATGAATCCTCACTGGAAGCTCCTCACTATCTGATGTTCTTAATGTGTAATTACTATATGGTTGACTTGGATCTATTTATAATCTACGAAGATTGCAGTTCAGTTGTTGGACAGATTGAAAAGATAATAGTAAGATTCTGCAACATAAGCCTGTATGATAGATTCCCCACTTCTTCCTCTATCCTTTGTTGGTGATTGTGGAGGTACCTGAGATGTTCTTTGCAGAATGACATGGGCTCTAGGCACTCTATGAGAAAGGTTCATAAGTGATGACAGAGTTATGGATGACCAAAATATGGATAGTTCTCAGAGAAAGGCAGTATCTCAGCTCCTCAAATAAAAGATCTGGCCAATGGGCCCACCTATCTTAGCGTAAGGGTCTGGCAGCTTCCCTTTTTTCTTCTCTAGTAAAAAGTTGCTTTGTAAGGCTATTTTCAAGTGCTTTTCCCACTAATTCAAGCAGATCTTGCTGGCGTAACCTCAGTGGAACATTTAGAACTGCCATCTGCAGGTGCTACTATGTAGGAAGGATCTGATAAATATATGCATGTTTACATACATCTGCATTCCAAATCATCTCCAATTTGTGCATTTGTTAGAATCAGTATATTTCTATTTTTTAAAGCAATTTTACTAATTAATTCTTTTCCTTAACCATTGCACCTCCTGGGTAGAAAAGAGGTTGTTCTTTTTAGAGCCAAAAGAGGCATCTTGTATTTAGAGGACTAGATGATTGGAATCCTCTCAGAATTTCCCATTTAGAAGGGCCATGTACTGAAATTCACTCTTATCAGGTATACAGAGGTTCATTTCAGGTGGATTATTGTTGTGAAATTTCCCATTTATATTGTGAATTTATGAGGAAAGAAGGCAGAAATTATTAAGCAAATTCTTCTTTGTCCATTTAAATTAATATTTGATATAGATCAGGTGCTATTAGAGTTCATATGATACCTATCCCTAGTTATTATTTCTCTGAGTGCCAATGACAGTATATAATCCCTATTATTTTGTTATGATAATTAGTATCTAGGAAAACCCAGAACTGAGATGAAACAATAAAAAAGTAGTTTTGCTCAACCAAGCCACCTGCTTATTTAATTGTTTATTTTATGAAGTTTATGAGCTGCTTGAATTGAAGCCAGCTCTGTTGATGGAACTGAAGCAAACACATATTGCTGTTACTGCAAGAATATTGAGCAAAGTTTCTAGATATTTTGCAGCTCTCTTAGGACTTGACCAAAGAAATTAAGGAATTGACATCATGAGAATCACAGGAATGAAAGGGATGGTATTTCTGCTAATGGAGCCTTTGTCTTTGGGGTGGAGGATTAAAATATTATTTTGAAAGTTCCTAAAACTCTAAAAAAGAAAAGAAAAAAAGCAATTGTGTTGAGGGACACTCTGATATGGTTTTGAACATTTGAATTACTCACAAAAGACTACCAAGATGTTCTGATCTCTGACATTAGGACCTGGAAGCTGGACGTGGCCTAGTATAATTGTTGGGCTCCTGGACAGTTGACCCAAGCTGGAAGTAATCCTTTTCCCAGGCACAAATGACACAGACTGTTTAACAATATGTGTCATAGTGAAAGAATTTCAGCACCTAAACTATTTCCTGTTAGAACTGATGTAATTCCTAAGACATTAAAGTGGAGCCTTTCATAGTATTTTTTAATGGCTTTTCTCTTAACTGGTGAGGAGATGGGTCTTTTTACTGATGATGGGTGCAGCTGTCTGCTTACAAAGGCATCTCCTGAATCTTTGTGATGGCAGAGCAGCAGAGTTTGCCAAATGTTGTAACCTTGTTGCTAATTTTAGTGGTGTCCATAACTCGGGAGGCTTTGCTTATGCAAGGAAGATTCAAGCCTGAACACCCTGTTATGTCTTTTCTAAGTATGTACAGGGATCAAAATCATCGGGGTCTGTTTATTCCAACACCACTTCTCCAATCAAGGAAGTGACTGCAGCTATACATTTGACCTAGACTTTGCAGAGTAATAGGCTGAGCTACATCACAGTTCTATGACTTTTGCCTGTATTTCTGTTTGACAGTTGACTTTTCTGAAATCCTTCATTTTGCAGTGAAGTTTTGAAAATTATTCTCCCAGTATGTGTCATGTCTTCTTAAAGTTAATGTGCAGTGAACTGAAGCTATTACTTCTTCCTACCTGACCAGTAATTAATTAAGAAGGGATCAAGACTATTAATGCCCTGTAATCCCTTCATTCAGATAATTTTGCATAATAATCCTTTAATGCTAATGACTCCAATGGTTGACAGAGAGGAAGACGTAATGGTGAACTTTTTTGGCATAATGCTATGGCTGGTGGCTATGTTTTCTCTGCTCTTCTCTCTACCCCTCCCCTCTACCCCCTCTCCCCAAGTAGTAGTAATCAAGTACAGATAACAGTTGAGAAAAGTTTAAAGGATCAAAAAGGTGGGATAAAAATTCTGACCATGTTGTATAACAATACATTTACATTTAGACTGCAGGAATGTTAGGTGGCAAAACTTCATACATATCTATATTTACTCCCTATTATTGATGTGGTGCTGTATTTACTAATTAAATATGTTCATTTTGTCACTAGAATTACATAAATAGAGTCCAATAAAGCTGATAACTGAAGAAAGTGGGATGATGACCATGATGCTACTTTGTATACTGCCTACTCTTTCCAGACTTCTGGTAGTTTACAACAATACATCTCTACAATGAAGATTAAAAGGTCTATAGTAATTGTAAATCAAAATCTATAATCCATCTTGTGACAGCCTACATTCAGCTTTGGCTTCCTGCTCTCTGTTCCATGGAGACACCCAAACACATTCTTTCTGCTAGGTAGTTGGTAAGAGAAACTGAGATTATGAGTTACTGTAGTTTAGTTTCTCATAGGGAGATGTTCCCATAGGAGGAAGAGGAGGAGCTGTTGAGCTGGTGTCTGAACTGGAAGAAGAACTTTGATGGAAGAGATTAGTGGCTAGCACAACTTAAAATGAATCTGGACAGCAGTGGCTGTTGAAGATTTATTGCTTAAGTAACAAGTAACGCTGGCTGGTAAACATAAATTGGACTGGGCAGTGTTGTATTGCTGAAGGCTTGTTAGTATGAAGGCAAATCCAAAGAAGAGTGCTGAAAATATTTGTTGGGTGAGATCAGAAGACTCACTGGAGACCCAGAGATGAGGATGTGCTATGGGACTTTCTCTACTGTTTGCAGATGATCCCTCAGGGATTGAAGATGATAGAAGGCTCTTCCAGTCAGAGCCAATGGAAGAAGCCTGTGCCAGTCTGAGAGAAAAAATGCTGCCAGTATATTCAGCCCTTCCTTGTCTCTCAAGAAGGATATGAGTAATCAGAAATAACCATGTGAACACACATATAACACGAAAACATATGAAAATATAGAACAAATGTATGCTGCAGTCATGAATACAGGAAAAAACAAAACTTCTGATGCAATATCTTTGTTATCACAAGGCACTGCAGGCAGGAGAAGGAGGTAGAGCTGAGATTACCTTACCTTGTCTCGTAATAAGAAATCCTTGTTTATTCTTGCTGAGGAATATGGTAAAATTGAAAGTCGCTTATTTACTTTGATGCATTCTTAATAAATGGGAAAATCCAAAAGAGCTGCTTTTGTGCTGTTTTTTAAATTAAATTCTACAAACCCAGAGGAAGCCCCTGTAACAAACCCCAAACAGAAACATAATACAAAAATAATACTAAATGCTAATCAATTAAATAATAAATAAAAACTAGAGATGGTGACTAACCAATCTCTGAAGGCCCCTCCTGAAAAGATCAGTTTTAACTAACCATCACCAAGAGGGCCAAACTTACTTCAGGAGGAAGCTCTTCCAGAGTTTCAGTGTCACAACAAAAGAATATTTTCTGGCCTCAGGCACTCTTAGCTCCCTAAACTGGGATACCATCAGCAGCTTCTTCTGAGATTATAACCTTGGATGGGTCAACTCTGGTTGTATGTACCTCAGCACCAAGCCATGTTGTTTATTTACTGGGATTTTCCTCATAGCCATGCTTTCTTTTCTAGCTTTTTTCTCAATGGAAGTTTATTATTGCTGAAAATGTGCCTTTTCTCTTCAAGGTGAACTAAAGAAAAGGTTGTTACCACAGATAGAGCATTCTGTGACTTGTAGGCATGGGATCCCCCCAAACTATAACCCATGGCTGGTGTTCAGGACATAGACGGTAAAGAACAGACAATTCTTCAGTAAATGTATACCTGTTTCACAGAGCACAACTACTGCATTGATGGTTAAGCACATATACCTTCTACATCTTTTTCAGTATTATTTCTCTGACAGTCAAGAGATCTACAGTTCTGGAGATTACAGCAACTAAGTAGCTACGGTGGGCCTTTTGTGTGATCAGATATGCAGTTATTAACCCAGAGAGCCATAAGCAAAGAACTCTCCAGGGTAAGTCTGATTAAGTTAAGGTGCCTTAGATACATTTCCCCCCATCTTTGTTAAACAATGAGGACATTCTCCTCAGGTGGCTGGGGCAAAGCTAAATTCAGTAAATGAGTCCATGTGGCTGGAGTGGTTGCAGGGAGGATGAGTTTTCAAAGGCTGTGATAAATAGCAGTTTTCCTGTGGGATCTCTATATTTTCAGACTAAGGGTTCCTTCATTTTTTTGGTGGCCAAGACTTGGACAGACTGGTCATTTCTTCCTCAAGATGAACAGCTGAATCTCTGTGCTGATTGAAATACTGATGTAAAGACCATTTACAATGAAAATCCCCAAATCCCCCTTCACTGTGTATTTAATAACACAGATGTCTGTAAAGCAAATGCCAACTGATTATTGGAAAACATATTTACTAAGAGGTTTGTAGTAATCAAACACTACCGTTAAGTAGTTCCTATCACCTTAGAGGCATGCTTGCAAGTTCCTAGTGAAAGAATGAGATTCAGTCCTTCTAGCACCTGGCTGCTAATTCTTATCTTTTCCAAATTACTCTTAGCTTAAACTGAAAGTGTATAGAAACCACGGGCTTATATTCACATTCACATACAGTATGATAGGATTGGATTGGGTCTGGAGAAACCTAGATTCAAGGCCCCATTCAGCTGTTGCTTTCACTGCGTCAGTCCCTATCTCCAAATCCAACCTGCAAGTGTATGGTTGTGAAGATAAAATGTAGGGTGGCCTCTGCTGGGTTGCCTCAATTTCCCCTTCTGGCTTTATCATTCAGTGACTTCTGGGAATACAGTGAGGATGTCCTTCAAAGCCTGTGGCCTCTGCTCATCATTTGCCTGGACATGGGGAATACAGTCTGACACCTCATGGTTATGCCGTCTTTCCTATTCATCAAAATAAATAATCCTACATGCTTTAATGGTTTGTGTGGCCAGATCTAGGATCCTCTATCCCTTGCAGTACCATGAGTACCATCACTTTTCTTACATCTGTACTTTGGCTTGATTCTCTCTTTGGGGTGGGGGGGCACACTAGAACAAATAGTGTTCACACATACTAGAACCAGATACTTTCCTGTACCCTGGGCTGGGCTTCCTTCTATGCCATAGCTCCTAAGATGTCGCATCTGTGGCTTTTATCAGGAGCTTATCAGTTGGCTGTGTTAGTTTCTCTCAGTATTTTTCTGGCAGTCCTGTGTCTTGCAGCACACACCTCATCATGGCAGTGAAGGATTTTTCCTCTCTGCCATACCACTCTGTTCTGACAATATAGACCACTATGGTTTCATGCACAATCCTTTGCTTTGCTTGGCTGTATCTTCACCTCCATTATTTGTGCAAGTACTTGAGGGTTCTCCCAAATGTATTGCTTATAAAAGCCGCATATTCTTTAAAGTTCTCCAGCGCTTGATTCTTCACTGAGCAAGTAGCAACACCTGTATCTTGTGTACTCATCTGTGAATGCGAGGATATGTTTCCAACTAGTGTGGTGGCATGACTAATGTCATTTTGCACTAGTTCTAATGGCTTCTTCTCTCTTTTTCTTTTCTTTTCACATTTATTGGCTTAGTGTCTTGATTCTCACAGGGCTGCAATTTTAGTCCTTTCGTTAAGTCCTCCAATTTACAAACAGAATCAAGGTCTCTGGGCCCCACTCACAGGAGCCATTTGGTTTCACAATTTTTGTGATTGCAATTCTTTGTTGCCTTGCTTGATCTTCTGCACAGTCTAATTCAAAGTGTCAATTTTTCTGGACAGTTTGCCTTTCATAAGCAATTTTCCATTCTCAGTTACATAAAAAGAATTGCCTTTAATAATCAATAATCTTACATGATATCCTTTCTCTCTGATATATTTTATTGACAGCAGACTTAACTCCAGATCTGGAACATATAAATTGTCTTTAATTGTTAAACTGAACACCTCTCCTTTGTTTAATGCAGGACAGAAACTTACAGAGCCTCTCCTGGCTGAGATGATATTTTCTCCACTTGCCAAGTAAATGGTAGATTTACACTCCTTCAGTTCAATGAACCTGTCTTTCTCTTTATTGAAATTAGAAATTGTGACAGAATCAAAACAGATGCCGTCTGATAACCCCTTTGTTGTGGGATTCATTGCTGTGTCTTCTTTCTGGTGTTTTCTTATACTGGGCTCAGCTAAGTCATTAGCTTTGGAAGGCAGTCTAATGAGCGAGTTTGTCTTGTCTTCCTTTCCTGGGACAATTGATTTGTAAATGACTCGAGCTATTTCAAATGAAGCATTTCCTTTCTTTTCTCCAGGCCTTACAAGCAGATTCTTGACTGAGAGCTGCATCCTCTCCCTCAGAATTATGTAAATTAAAGTCTTACAAGTGATTCATCATCCAAGCAATATCTGCTTCCTCTTTCATTTCTATTGCATGTACCACAGCTTGGTAACTTCTAGGCAGTGAATTTAAAATGAAGGCAGCTAGCATTTCTTCCTCTGCAGGCATGTTTAGCTACTCAGGTTGATTTGCAATATTTCTTATTTGACTTATATGCAGATTTAATTTCTCTGTCTACCCCCCTCCTGCTTGTTACATAGCTTTCTGAAAATATGCACTTTTGGAGACTGGATTTTTTTTTTTTCATATAAATCTGAGGGGTTTTCCTAATGTCTTTGGATTATGGAGTTCATGGTGCTCTCTGAGCTTGGTTGTTTGCTTGCAGACATTTCATTACCCAACTAAGTAACATCATCAGGACTCACACTGATGATTTTACCTAGTTGGGTAATGAACATCTGCAAGCAAGCAACCAAAGTCAGAGAGCACCAAGAACTCTGAAATGAACCCTGAGCTACAGATATTATCTTCTGTTGGGTTTTTGGTTTAAATCAAACCCCTTAAATGCACAATAATGTAGTCAGTCACCACCAAGCAGATCATTCTAGGTGCTCTGCCATTTGAAACACCCCAGACTCTTTGCTACTGTCCTGTTTCTGTGTCCCAACACAAAAGTGATCCATGGAGGCTTCAGAAACATTTTCATCTTGAATGACCAGAGGGAGAATTTTGATCCTTCCAGCTTCTCTATAGGCTCAAACTTTTCTGACTCCATTTCTGAAAGTCCTCTGCTTTCTTTCTAATTTTCTTTTTGCTGCTCAGGATACTAATCCTTTCTCTCTCTTTTGTGGAACCTCTCTGGACATTTCTTTCTGTTGCTGGAGCCTGTGATCCTGCTGGAGCTTGAAATGTTCTGGAGGTGAAGGTGAGCATTCCCGAGAGCAGGAATCTGACTTGGGCAATGATTAGTAAAGCAGGTTTTAT
The DNA here is from genome assembly GCA_030867105.1 of Liasis olivaceus. Taxonomy (NCBI): domain Eukaryota; kingdom Metazoa; phylum Chordata; class Lepidosauria; order Squamata; family Pythonidae; genus Liasis; species Liasis olivaceus. Next base: position 42,960,705 of record CM061348.1, on the reverse strand, counting down.
AACTATAACAGAAAGGAGATTAATTTACATGAAATACATTACAGAGATAGGCAAAAGCTTACCACCTAACTGCATCCTACCAGGAGGACAAAAATGCACTTGGAAAGAAAGGTAGAAAGAAGACAAAGAGGGGACCAAGTGATACATTAAGAGGGAACATAAAGGAAATCCTTAACTCTCCAGTTATAGCATACTGCTCCATTGTGGTCAGTAGAATGTGAGGTACTGAAGAGTCAGCGCCCGATGAACACTACATGAAGCTCCTTAGAGGAAAGATATACAATATAAATGCTGTATAATTGGAGTTTGACTCCTGGTGACTTCATGGATGCTTCTATTTACCGTTACTATTTAATGCAGAAGTCATTTGCTATTGCCTTCTAGGATTTTTCTTCTTTCACTTCTCAGACTAGCCTACAGTTCTGATATTCCCTGGTGGTCTCTCACTAATGGATGGGCCAGACTCAAACCTGTTTAGCTTCTGAGCCCAACATTGGCCAGGTACAGTCCCCAAATTCTAGTTTTAGAAAAGTAGTCTCTTAAAAAGAGAGAGAGAGAGAGAGAGAACCACCATATGTTGGGGATTTGTTAACTGTTCCTCTCAGTTCTTTTGGAAAACTTTAGTTCCCCATTGGTCTCTAACATGCTGGTATAAGGATCTGTGACCAGTTTTGCACCCATTACAATTTAAAGCTAGAGGAAATCTTAAGAAGGAGTATTAAAATCCTAAGGCCAAAGTTGCAAAAATCCTGAGGGTTGGGATTAACTTGAAAATTTCTACCTGATAGCGTTTGACGTGCTTCTCCCTTAGGGGCAAAACTTATTCATTTATTTAATTTATAGGCCACCTGACTCTTAGACGATTCTGAGTGGCTTACAACTAAAATCAACATATAAAAGAATACAACTGATTGGAAGAGCAAAATACTGGAACAAAACTAAAGCAGAGCAGACCAAAAAGAATAAAATATATGACTTATTAGAAATAAATCTTACTAAGGTAGAACCAAGGAAGGTTACCAAATAAGGTAGTGACTGTAGGAATGTAGCGAGATGACCATATAAGGCTAGGAAGGTAGAAATAGGAGAAGATGCCATATAAGGAAAGGAATGAAAGAGAATACCAAATAAGGTAAAACTGGGAGATAGTTCCAAATAAGGAGAAATGCCAGGCTGCCACACACTGATTCGCTGGTACAATCCCTAAGGAAACAGGGGAGTGGGCACCAAGACCCCTGGGATCAAATGTATAAAAAGTATGTGCCAAGAACCCTTCGGGGTTCAGACTTTTTGCTACCTATGCTGAACCTTTGCGCAAATAAACTCCTCTCCTGAATGAAGACCTGAGCGTCCTGTCTTCAAATTTTCTGCAACATTACCAGGTTTGTTTCCTGAGCTGGGAATAAAATATGTAGGCAGTTGCTTGAAGCAGAGGTGAGGTTTATTTCCAAGAGCACAATGTACAGAGGCACCCTTCAGGAATTCTGAGAAAATGCACTTAGCCGGAGTTCTGAGAGGGAGCGCTCTGCAGTCAGGCGCCCTGCTGAGTTGTGGTTTCCGCCTGTTTAGCATCGCAGATTGAAATGGCAATCTCCTCAGGGAAAGGATCCTTTCTTATTTAATCAAGGGGGGCTCCAGTTAAGGTGAGCCTGAAAGGAATATTCACCTGAACAGACTGGTGCTTCCCGCTGCATTTTAATCTTTGTGTTGAGCACATTCTAATTGTAATTTTTAACCTTTTGCCTTGATTATGGTGGGAAGACTGTATGGCAGCTTGATTTCCTTCCTGCACTTTATTTTTCTTAGGGTGAACAGCTATAAACTGAGGAAAGATAGCTTAAAAAGAGAACAAAAGATAAATATGCATATTCCAAGTTTATGCTCTTTTTTTCTGCCTTCAGGTCAGTCTTGACTGCTGTTGACTACCTGGACAAGTCCCTGCAGTTTTCCTGGGAAGATTTCAGAAGTGGTTTGCCTTTGCCTGCTTCCTAGGGTTGAGAGAGAGTGACTGGCCCAAGGTCACCCAGCTGGCTTTGTACCTAAGGTGCAACTAGAACTCACCATCTCCCACTTTCTAGCCTGATGCCTTAACCACTACACCAAACTGGCTCTCTTTATGCATAATTATTACTATTTAACTAGAAAGAGAGTGCACAACTTTATAGAGAGACTGATGACTTCTATCCTTGCCTGCTTGAATCTGCTGTTGAAGCATCATTGATGGGCAACTTTAAAGTTCAAGCTGTTGCTCCTTAGAGATCAATATCTTTAAACTGGACTTCAGATTTTAAATAGGAGACACCTGCCAATGGAGCATGGTCCCCAGTAATGTGATATACATGGCTACCTTGATCCTATTGTCTATTCTGACTGCAGGGTCTTGATTCTCCAGGGTCTTGGGCAGACAAATTGGTCTTTCACCTTCTTGGCTAACTGAGCTTTTTAGCTGGACACCAGTGATGGTCTACATGTATAGCAGTTTCTCTCAGTGAGGTGAAGGATTCCCAATTCCTTCACTGGGTACCACTGTTTACAGAATTCATTAGGGAAATTATTGAAGTTAAATTGGCATAAAATCTAATTCTGATGTGCCCTTTAGGTATTTCCTAAGAAAGAGTTGTTGTAGCTACATGGCTGTGAACTGAATGCATTCATCTGTAAGTAGGGTGAGGAAGAACAAAAGAGGAAAGGATAGTGGAAATATATTGAGACTAGAAGAAATGCACCTTTCCCCCCCATGGCAGGTATGTTTCCTCAACTTAACATAATAATCAATTTACCCCAATCTCTTGTTCTACATACTATGAGTGGCAGAAGAGCCCTGTCCTCCTCTGCATAATGGACAGGAAGGTTTAGAGTCTATTATTGCTATGTTTTCATCAGGCCCATTTAACTAAATCAAGTTCTTTCTCCATTTCCTCCAGGTCATCTGTGCAGGGAACACTTAAGTTTTGCAGCTCATATCCCTTTTTTGAAAAGTGAGCCTTAAGTGTCTTGTATAATACGAGTCACTGACAGAGCAGGCTTATATGTTTTAATTCATTTTTTTTAAGCTGTTGAAAAAGAACTGCTCTTTCCATTGTTCAAACTATTGCTAGGTTACAGAAGAAGAGGACTGTGCGTAGAATAAAATGTCCTGCCTTAGCTTGAACTTTCTGGCAAGGTCAAGTCTCCCCATCACCATAATGATGCCTAGTTAGAAAATCTAGAGCACTGAGAGAAGCTCTTTTCTCTTGATCTTTCTCTCTTTCAAGACATAGGTGGAAAGAAGGTAGCAGTGGAAGTTTGAAGTTGGGAGGAATAAAGAAAAATCTCGAAGAGTTGGATATTTCCTATCTGCCTTCAGTGCTCAAAATGTTAGATAAAAAGAACAGGAGAAGAAGAAACTCAGAGAACAGCAAAGGTCTTTTACCAATGAACTTTTATTTTACTTCGTTACATGCTAACCTGAGGTTCAGATGCTGTGAAGCAAGAAGTCTGCAGCATAGTGGAGAAAAAGTCTACTATCTCCAATTATAACAGCAATAAATACTTGTTTAGTGGCATTTAAATTAAAGGAATAAGGATCAGCTACAAGCTCTTTTTTTGTTTGATAGGAATAAGCTTCCACATTGTTAAAGCTGAACTAAGAACAGGCAGCTTGCCAGGAGCTATTTGAAAGGCAACTGAGAGTTTTCTAAAGTCAAAAATATCAATTTCAGCTTAAACTGAAGCATGATAAATAGAGGTGCTGTAAAGCTAATACTACAATAACTGCTCTGAAAAGCAGGAGCCAGTATAAAAGGTTTGTGGTTTGGCTCACTATTACAGGTCCACATCCAGGTGTGGCTACGGCTTTTGTCATTGTAGAAAGAAATCTTAAGTATTGTCCTAGTTCTAGGGTATATAGCTCATTAAAACTTCTGCTGAGTTTATAGCACTTAGCAGCAACGACTTCTGTCATAAAAAATCTGAGCTTCAGAAGCAGAGAAGCTGCAGGTCAGTCTTTAGGCGAAAAATGGAAGATGGGGTGGTCCGCTTCTTAGTGTATTGCCTGTGACTTCTAAGGACGCCTGATGCATGAAGGGAAATGGCTTCCATATTTTTGTACCTATATTTTATACATTTTTGCTCTATATGAAAAGATTTGAGAAAAGATAGACTGAAATATGGGTGGGTGAAAATCTGCACCTTTTCCTTTGCAGCTTTACGAAGGTATGCAGGCTTTCCTTGCTAGGAACCCATCTATTTTCAAGTCTATGGTGTGTCTGTATAACCTGGTAACCTGATGGATGTACCTTTTCCCAGAGCAAAGGGTAAAATGTGATGGCAGTTACTTACAGATATACCTAGACCAGGAGTTCTCAAACCTTCAAGTGCCGAGGTCCTGATTGAAAGGCCTAAAAATCACTGAGGCCAATTATTCCCAAAAGGGCAGCAAGTAGAAGCAGAAGCGAACATAAAAGCATCACTGCTGAAAGAAAATCTTTACGAGGGACACGTTAATTTCAATAAGAAAGATAATCTGTTGTTATTATTATGTCAAGTATAAACATTTTAATTTTATTTTAGTGCCTTCAGCACATCTTCGCAGGAACAAAGAAGGTCTAAGTTTGACCTGGAACCATTCTGAGACCCAAGTGTTGGGTCCAGGTCCAGAGTCTGAGGGACAAGTTCATGACTGAAGATAGAGGTTCCTATTGGCCTGTGCCATATTTCTGGTTGAAGGCAGCAATGGAAGTCCATTTGTGTGCATGTGTGGATTTCTGCTTAAACAGGCTTTTTCTGTTGTTGCTCAGTTTTTATTTATTTATTTATTTAATTTATTTATTTATATTTCAAATTTAGATACCACCCATCTCACGAAAAGTGACTCTGGACAGTTTTTGCTGTGGTTTGGAGGGATTTAATTGTATATTATTTAAATTTATGTAAACTGCCTCTCTGAAAAGAAGGGTGGTACAAATGCATCCAACAATTTCGTGTCATTTACAGTTTTATGAGGGTATTCCTATAACTTTGACCAGGGCCTCTCCCAACTGCAATGGATGTTTGTAGCGACTAGCAATGTGTTCCCAGTGTGAATTCACTAGAGGCCTTTCACTGGCAGGATGTCCTCTTCCTGCAGTTGCCAGGGGTTGAAATGGATCTTTATATGCAGAGCCTGTTCTTGGAATCGAGCAACGGCCTTCCCCTTTGGTACTTACACATCTGTCGCTGAAAAGTAGCAGGTAGAAAAAGACATGCATTAGACTGGAAAGGAGGGGCAAATGAATCTCTTCCATATGCTTCAGCTAATGAGAGGTAGGGACCAGTATTAGACCAGAATATTCCAAAATTCAGTGCAATGCGTATTAATACTTTTCTACGCTATACAGTAAGGTTAGCAGTGCTTGTATATGGTTGCATGGTGATTACAATTTCAGAAAAATTCTAATGATCAACATCCATGATCAACATGGAAAAAAGGCCCCCTGCATACAACCATATTATATCTCAGTCAAAACATGTCCAGCTGCAGTAATTACTGTGTATTAAACAAAACAGCAATTGGTTATTGGTTAATTTAAATGCTCTAATGAATATCTTGGTGTGAATCTCATGGTATTTAATTAACATGCAGTAGCTGTCCCTGTGTGACACTTTTCTGCATTTATGTGTTAATTTGTGCTTCCTTTTTTCTTTTTCCTTTTGGTGAACTGCCAGCCATATTGGAGAGAACTGTGAATTAAATATAAGTGAGGGAAATAATTCAAAGAGGAACTGATAAAATTAAGAGTGGGTAGGTGACTGGAAATAGGTATTGTTTGGGGCAAGATTATAACCAGCATCTCTGAAACAGTATAATTGCGTATACCAACAATCAGCAACATCCTTACTTCATGATAAGATGACAGGGATTGTTCATTGACATGCAGGACCCAGTTGTCAGAGAGGGCCTAGCAGAGAGTTGCCGATCATTCACTTCCTATGTCTGCTGTAGCTGGTCATTTAACACCCACCTTTTTATGCAAATGTGTATTGATGCTTCTGTACAAGGGTGGCAAGTTATACATGCTTTCGGTTGTCAGAGACACAACATAAGGATGGGGCTCATGGGTGCTTATGTGACAAATTGAAGGCCTATCTGTAATGGAGTACTATGGGTGTATGAGTTGGGGCAATAATGCAGTATTGGTGGGACATTACTGCTGTCATTTGCACATTGAGTCTAATCTCTATTTATAATGCGGTACGTGAACTGTGGCAATATTTGACTGACCATCCAACCAAAGGAAGACATGCTGAGTGTTTTCCTGGAACAAATGGCCATGCTTTCACAGAGGCAAGCACCATCAGGTTTTTATTGTCATAATTACCCAGTCTTGTTCATGGAATTTAATGAAGTCTAGAAATCATCCTATTTTTAAGCATTTTCCTACTCTTTCATCCAACTGCATTTTGTAAAACTGCCATTAAAGGGGGAAAACAGTGTGATTATTAGGTAGCAATTTTGTGTAAAAACTGTGTTCCTTCTGATGAACTCAGTTGCTGGGAGCAATATATATTTTAAATGAAGAGAGGAATTGACTGTATTGCATCCACTCTACTACTTAGTTATGAAATGATCCAAGGGCAAAATATTTATCTGTGCTGTTAATTGTTTTGAATGACCTAGATGATGGTGTAGCTTAATAAAATCTGAAGATGCCAAAAACCTAAAGAGGTAAGCTGAAATTATGGAAGACAAAAGGATTTTGATGGGCTGAAACACTGGGCTAAAGAAAACAAGATTAATTTCAACAGAGATAAATGTAGAATGCATTTAGGTAAAGTTATCAAAAACAGAAGCACAAGATGGGAAAGAGATGACTTGAAAGCAGAACATGTGAAAAGGATCTTAAGTAGGTCATAAACTGAATATGAACCAGCTCTGAAGCTTCTGAAAAATGTTAACCATATTGAAGCAGATGCTGTAACTAACCATTGGAAGAAATAATTCTGTTTTAGTAGCTAGCTGACCATGGCTGATCCTCAAAAGCTAAGAAGGGTCAGGCCTATTTAATACTTGGATGGGAGACAACACAGACTTGGAAGTGGTAAAAACATCCTGGAAAAAGGTAACAGCAAATCACTTCAGTATTCTGCCCCAAAAGTTACATGAATGTGTCAACGTACAGTAGTTACCAGAAGTTGAATTGAGGGAGTTTTTAACATTCCAGTCATGACTCAAGGAAGTCATCTTTGGAATACTTTGTCTAATTCAGGTCACTGTATGAAAGACATGAACAAACTGAAAGGTATGTATTGAGGAACAACTACAAAATAGTGGAAACTAGAAAGCAAATCCTGTGAGGAATTCCTGAAAAAAACTAGGTTTGTTAGTCTGGAGAAGAGAAAAGTTGAGGATAGACTTGGTAGCAATTCTTAACACCTGAAAAGCTATCATAGAATAAAGTTGGATTCTGTTGCTGTGAAGGAAGGCTAAAACTACTGGATGCAAGAGGCAAGGTAGCACATTTTGCTTAAGCACTAAAAGGAAACATGTAATAGAACAGACCTTCCTTTATTAGAGATATTTAAGCAGATGTAGGACAGTGGTTGTAGTGGGATCCAGTACTGAATTAAACAGAGGTAGCCACCTCAGTGCCTTCTAGCCCCAGCTAGTCTATCCTCATTTCAGGAGTTATAGAAATTACAATCTAAAACATTTGCAAAGTCTCATATAATATACCCTGTAAAAGAAGGTCTCCAAGATATGTTTCTACTCTGTATCAGTCTGTAGGTTCCTGGATCACGCATTGGAGTAGATATATGTAGCAAATATGGAAGACAGAGATAGGCCAGATCCATTACCAAAGTGATGAGAAGAGAAACATGGTTTAAGTCCAAAACAAGCAGAAAGTATGTGTAAGCAGCTCAAACAGACACATCCCTAATTTACAGTCAGTCTTGCAAGATTCTGTTATTATGATCACTGTCAATATAAGTAGTCTTACCCTTCCTGTGGAGTTGATTCTTGGTCTGGTCTACCTGGTGGGGCTGACAATATATTGAAAAGTGTTTGAGGAAAACCAACAAGTGTCATTTCTGTAAACTGTTACAGATGAAGATGATAGTGCTAAACTATTTAAAAATCAATTAGAGATATCATTCCTTTTTTGCTCAATTATTACAAGTTATTTTTACATTCCTCTATTCTCAAAATCCTCAATGACATATAGTTTTAGTGTGGCTCTGGATTAGTGCAAACTATATAAACTCCCCCCCCCTTTTTTTTTTGTCCTCCCACATGCTGCTATAAACTGCATAATCTAAGTAGGCCAGCATTTCTGAAGCTCAATTTAATAATGAATTATAAACTGAAGGATCACATTGTCTGGAAAGATGAAGCTCTGGTCATGGATTAAGAAATTTGAACCAAATAGACTTAGAAATGGAACTTGAATGACTGGATTAAATCAATTTGCTTCACCTAAAGGGCAAAGCTACCATTCAAATGCATACAGTGAAGAAGAGCAGGAGCTCCCATTACTGTCCACCTAAATGGTGGATGAGACATTCAAAAGTGCAAGCTGACCTTTTCTAGTAAAAGTTCTTAAGTTCTCATTTGACCCTCTGTCTGCTTCTTTTATTGCCTTTCTCTGTATCCCACCTCCCATAGTTTCATCAGTATTTTTAGGCTCTTGAATTAATGATGCTACCTAAGAGGCAATCCATTTTTAGACAAAAAAGGTCAGATCCTGTACATAATTAGCTACTGCTGGTATGAAATCAAAATACATTCTTGAAAAGCACATGTGAGAAAAGGATGGGTGGAAGCAAGGTGGCAGTACGGTAGCATTACATTAGCGCACTGTTTGGTGACTTTCAAACGTGTAAAAAGAAGGGTGGGTGGAATTTTTACAATTTCTTTGACAGTTAAGTAAAAGTGGAGCTTCCCAGAGCTTCCAAGCTGTGTGGAACACATGTGGTTTTCTGCATTATGAATGACGGTGTACTTAAAGAACCAGGGAAGTTCAAAGGACACACATTGAATTTGCACCAGGCTGACTGATGTGCTTTTTGAAAACATAGTTTGCAAAGGAAAATTTCACAGTGGACTGTGAGCTTTGTGATTTTCAAATAAAAGAAATTCTTCATATTTATCACCAGCTCCCCCATTGAATGAATGCTGAGAAGAAGATGGCCATTTGGTCAAAGTATACAGTGAGAAAGGGGGAAGCGCACTTCAACATCTGGCTGCTTGCCTGCTTTGGTATATGTGGAATAGTTTCTTTGAAGGATCAGAAACTGGACTGTGTACTCCAAGCAAAGGCTATTGGCCCAGGATTGCATTAGCTTCCAGGGCTTGGAGTTTCAAAGGAACACTACCTGGGGAAGTTGTCAATCAATGGGTGACTCCAAAAGGGACTGTCCCTTTGGGAACTGTTTAGAGAGGCTCTGGGGCAGAAGGTACTCTGCTTTTATCTTTGTAGGTTAATGTGGATGCTGGAGGGAGAAATGGAACAGAGAGAGGAATCTGAATGGTTGTTTGCTTGTGGCCTGGAATTCAGGGAGATCAGGAAAATTAGGGAGAGTTGGGAATAAAACATTGCCTGAAAGTGAATAGTGAGGTAATAACAGACAGGAGTTTACACCCTGGTTATTGCAAGAATAAAAAGATAGGCTGATGGCTGGCCTCCATTCCTTTTAGGGTTAGAATGAGGGTTAGTTAGCCTCTCTTCCTTTCAGGTTGCAACCTAGCCATGGAACTCAAGGTAAGAGCCATGACCTTGTGTTCATGGAGATGTGGCTGATAGAAGAGGGGGAGTTCATTTCTCCCAACTCTTGTCTCCTGGACTAATTCACCGGATAGCATATTAGGGCAGGAAGGTAGAATGGCATCTTTCGATAGGACTTCTGTCTTGCCGGCCAGATGTTCCATCTGGTAATCTGCACATTCTGATTACATGTTGTTGTTTTGTTTGGGTGTAGGGATACTGTTAATTTATCATCCACCCTGCTGCTTAAAAGTCCTCCTTCCTGAATAAGGCATGTTGATTTTAGACTGTTCTATGATCTTTGTCCTGGAGGATTTAAATGTCCACGCTGAGGCTTCCCAGGCAGGTCAAGATTTTGTATCCACCATGATGAGCATGGATTTATCCCAGTTAGTATCTGACCTTATGCATGGAATAGGGCACAAACTGGATTTGGTATTCTGATTAGTGGCGCTATTGATCTGAAGGTAGGGAAGTCCCATGTGACATGCAAGGGTGGACGTTTTACATCTCAAAAATAAATAAACAAACAAACCTATCATTGGAAAGCTTTTTCCCATTAGTTCATTTTTTCTCTCCTACAGAAATTAAGAATGCCAGTTTTTCTCCATCTGCGCATATCCATGCCCAAAATGCCATTTCTACCATTGTATTTCCCATAGAAATGTCACATTGTCTTAAGTTGGCATTCTTAGGATGTTTTTAGAAAAAAGAACAATACAACATGCAGTTAAAATAAAGGTAAATCAAAATCAGCTCAAACCATAAAGACAAGATCTTATAGTTAGATATCAATTAACTTCAGGCTGAAATTAATCTTAAAAGATTCAGGAAACAAACAAACATAGTATTTGTTTATGAAATGATAGCAGAGTACGTTCCACGCAACTAGAACAGGAACTCTGTGCAGAAAAGAAAGTAATTGAGGTTGATTAATTGATTGATTGGTTGGTTGATTGATTATGTCATTAAGTCAGAGTTGATTCTTACCGACCACACAGATAGGTTTCCTCTAGGGGGATTTAACCCCAGCCTGGTCCTTCAGGCCTTCCAAAGGTACATCCATTGCCACTGTTATTGAGTTCATCCACCTTGCTGTTGGTCATCCTCTTCTCTTTCTTTCCACCTTTCCCAGCATTATGGACTTTTCCAGAGAGATAAGACTTCACATAATGTGTCTAAAATACGATAATTTGAGCTTGGTCATTTGTGCCTTCAGTGAGAATTCTGGGTTGATTTGTTCAGTGGTCCATTTGTTGGTTTTCCTAGTTCACCACGGTATTGTCAAGAGCCTTCTCCAGCAGCAAAGTTCAAAAGCATCAATACTCTTTCTGACTTCTTCAAAATCCAACTTTCACATCCATAGAGCGTCTTAGGAAAAAAGATTGTCTGAATGATTCTAATTTTTGTAGGTATGGATATATCATTGCATTGGAATATCATTCCCAAGGCCTTAATACTGCTTTACCAAGTTCCAGTCTGTGGCATATTTCTTGACTGCTGGATCCTTTACCCTTGATGATCAAACCTAAAGAACAGAGGCTATCAACTACTTCAGTGTCTTCATTATCAGTTCTGAGACTGGTTGCTATATCTGTTATCATTAGTTAGTCTTCTTTTGATTTAATCATAGTATTTTTTTTTTCACTATGTTCCTTGACTTTCATTACTAGAGCTTGCAGTTCATTTGCATTTTCAGCTATTAGAGTCATCAGCATGGAGGAGGTTATTGATCTTTCTTCCTCCAATTTTAAAACCACATTCATTTTTCTTCCAGTCCAGCTTCTCTCAGTATATATTCAGCACATAGGTTGGATAAATAACGAAATAATATACACTGTTGTCTCACTCCTTTGCCAGCCAGTCTGTTTCATTATATTCTATCTGTGCTGTGGCTTCCTGGTCTGTGTATAGGTTTCTCATGAGGGCAATGAGATGTTCAGGGATTCCATTCTTCTGAGCACATTCCACAGCTTGACATGGTCAACACCATCAAAGGACTTTCTATAATCAATGAAGCACATACTGACTTCTTTTTGGTACTCTTTGGCTTTCTCGATTTTGAAGTGTGCATCAGCAATTATGTCTCAGCTTTTTCTAAAGTCAGCTTGAACATCTGGCATCTTCCTTTCCATATAGGACTCTAATCTGTGTTGGGTGGGCCTAAGCATTATTTTGCTAGCATGTAAAAGTTACATGCATGTAAAAGCATATGATAGTTTGCGCACTTTGTTAAATCTCTTTTCTTGGTTTGTAGATTGACCTCTTCCAAACTATTGCCCACTGTGTTGTTCTTCGGATTTGCAGGCATAGCTTAGTTAGAATCTTTACTGATTCTTCTTCTGTTGCTTACCATATTTCGGTAGATATTTGATCAATTCCTGTAGCCTTCTGACTTGGTAATGACAGGAGTGCTGATCTAAGTTCTAATAATAGAGGCTCTTGTAAAAGTAGGGAATATTTGCTAAGGTATCTTGGATGTTGATACCTTTATTGTATAGAATTTCAGTATACTCCTTCCAGCTTTGTTTGATCTTCTTTGAATCAGTTACTGTCTGTCCATTGTTGTCCTTTAGCATACCAATTGAAGCATGGAACCTTCTTCTGGGTTCAGAAACCTTTTGGAAGATATTCTTTGTTTTTTTCCATATCTGCTTCCATCCTCAATATTTTTATGAATATTGCTGTAATGCTGCTTCTTTTCTCTTCTGATAGCTCTCTGAAATTCTTTGTTAAGTTCCTTCCTGATCTTTGTCATTCTTCACTTTGGCTTCCCTTCTCTTCTTGGCAATTTCCACAGTTTGTTCTAACATCCAGTTTGCTTTCTTCTGTTTCCTGATCTTTGGCAGCCTGTTTTCACATTAATCCTTAACAATTTCTTTTATTTCATTCCACAGTTCCTCTGGGTCCTGATCAATGAGGTTCAGGACTTCAAAGTGATTCCAGATGTTTTCCTTCAAAATGGTGAATATATGCTTAAGATCATATTGTGGAAATCGGTTGGCTTTCTTCTTCTGCTGTAGCTTAACTTGGAATTTGCACATGACCACATCTTCCCTGTTATAACTGAGTCTTTCACCTCCTTCTACCAATAATATAGTCAATCTGATTTCTGGGGATGTCCATGCATATAGGTGTCATTTTGTTTGTTTTGAAGAAATCATTGGATTGGCAGAAATTGATAAGTCATTCCCCTGTTTCACTTAGGCTATACAGTCCAACTACATTTTCCTCCTTAATATTTCCAACTTTGGCATTCCAGTCTCCAGCCACAAGCAGTACATCTTTTTTGTTTCATTTGAACTTGGCCATAAAACTCATCAACATTATCTTCTTCTGATCAGTGACTGGAACATAAATGTGGATAACCATCATATTAAAGGGTTGTCCATGAACTCGATATTTGATATTATTCAGTCATTGATTGCATTGTAATTCAGTACTGTTCTTGCTATTCCCTTCTTAACTATGAAAGCAGGGCTGTTCCTTCTTTGTTTTTCATGTCCTGAATAGTAAACAGTGTGATCTTCTGACAGAAAGTGTCCAATTCCAGTCCATCTCAATTCACTGATAACTAAGATGTCAATGTGTAGATGATTCAGTTCATCTTTCACTGTGTTGAACTTTTCCGTGTTCATGCTTCTTACGTTTCATGTTCCCACTGTAATTCTGTCTTTGCAGCTTTGGATTTTCTGTTCCTGCAAGGCAACATCAGCAATTAGATGTCCCAAGGCTTTAATGTAGCCACATCATAAACACTATTGGTACTCTGAGGGATCTTCATCTTTTCCTTAGTAGCATGTTGCATGCCATCCAACCTGAGGGTCATTATATCATCAAACATTTTATGCTTTCTATTCAGATGACTCACTTAGTAAACTACAGGTGTGGTTTACTATTGCCTTCTCCTGCACAGTATGAAATTATGCCTTTGCCGTTGTCACTGAAGTGATCTGCCTCCTTATTATAGCTTGATCTGTAAGGTGGGTTTATATTACAGTTTAACAATCAAGGTACTTTTTTATGTAATCTTCTATGAATTGTGACATTTTTGAAGTTCATTAATGACATTACTAGAATTAAACTTGAAATCTGACCTCAAAGAATTAGAAGAAAGGCAGCATTTAGAGAGATGGGTAAAGTTGAAATCATCCCTTTAAGGTTGTAAACCTGAAGCCTGAATTCTGTGGACACTTGGGACTAAGTTCTTCGAATTATGTGGAATGTACTTCTCAGCCAAGATCAGAAATCAGAATCAGAAACAGTATATTGTGTCCTTTTCTATTTTACATGGGATCTAGATGCTATTGACACTGAATGTATTTCTAAAAAGTAGCAACAAATGTTAAAATCGGAGTTGTAGTGAAGAGAGGGGAAAACTAATCTGTCTTTTAGGCAATTTCTTCTGGGCATTTAGTTTAATGTTTATTTCAGGTATTCATAAGCCATTTACTCTGTCAAACAACATTCAAAGCAATGTACAATAAAGAGCAAATAAAATAATTTCAAAACATTCATAAAATGTTCAGTCAAACAGGTTTGAAATACCAAGATAAAAAAAAGACTTATGTGCATTGCAAAGCAGTTGTTTTGTGGCTGATTGATATGCTACATTTGTCACATGTAGCCTATCTGTAGTTTGTCCTGCTGTGTTAGTTACACACATGCATTTGAGCCCATGCTGGGAACCTTGGCAAATTGCAAGTTACAAATAGATTCCAATCAGTGCTGGTCAAAATTCAGTGCAAATTTAACAATGCAATGCAAGGCTTCTGTTTGTTAATGGTAATTAATCAGTAATCCCCATCTGCATGGAAGATGTATAGCTCCCAGCCTTCCAATCTGGGATGAATAGGAAATCTCAGCTGCTGTTTCAGAATGAACGCGAAGTGTAATGGAGACTATGCCAGAGGACTAAGCTGCTCCTGGGTGTCCAGTTTGGCTCCAACATTGTTCTGTCTATACACGCTTCATCCTTGCCCTCCTACTCCCCGCCCCCACCCCACCCCCATCCCCATGCAGTGCTGGGATCTGGAGGTTAGTCAAGGTAGGAGTATTCCCCAGGACGTCTTGCACAGAGGTAATTAAAACCTTATCTGCCTGTCACTGAACATATGGGACATGTTCACAGAGTAATTAAATTTTGTGAAGTGAGTCTTTCTCGTGGAAAGCTGGAGGGTGAGGTGGTAGGAGGCAGGGGAGCAGTGACACTGCCGTCTGCCCACCTTTGGGAGGGAAGATGGTATGATTCACCAGCATGGGCCTGAAATTCAGATTACTCTTTGCATGACAAACAGGAAAAAGAATGAAACACAGACTCATTTGCATTATTTATTGCTTTTATGGATTAGATATACTTGAAGAAAGAGGCATAATGAATGAGGTTGGTCAGAATGCAGAGCAGAACACAAATGCAAAGCAAACTGGCACTGCCATCTGACCAGTTTAAAACTAGTCAGCTGACTTGGTTTTGCTATGTTTTTTGGTAACCAGGCCCTAGAAGGATTGTGGTGATCGTTACTGCTGCTGCTGTTCCCCTCCTCCTCCTCAACTCCTCCTCCTCCTCCTCCTCCTCATCATCATCATCATCATCATCATCATCTTTCTTACTCTTAGGCTATGGGCAATTCTGAATTTGTATACATATGGTATTCCAATAGTATTTATCAATGGAAAAAATAACTTATGAGGAGCAATCTGAACAGATTCATAGGCTTAAGAAAGAACAGATGCCTGGACAATAGATCATTACTTTGGAGAAGGCAATAGATGGACATTGATATGTCCAAGTATCTCCTTTGGGTTTCCTAGACTTTTTGTTACCATGAAAATATGTATGATAAAGCATGATCCTGGAAAAGCTCTATGGGCGTGAGGCCATAGGGAACAATGGACATAATGAGTCTATATGAACATAATAGTCCAAATCCATTATACGTATTTTTAGGCCCTCATGATACCACTGATTTCACTGAGATTAAACACACAATTCTGTTTTGATTAGTGACCAACACATCAACTTGGTTTAGAGTTAGTGTGGAAAAAAAGGTAATTTTCTCCAACCATCCCTAGTTTTAGATGACCATCCTGAAAAATTATTATTTTGTACTTGTTTGCATCCATTAAAGAGTTTGAAGATGCCATTTGATTTATCTTTTGTTTTCTTGTCACTGTGACACCAGGAATAGAAACAGGAAAGAATCTTTGGTGCCGTGTGCCAGAATGCTGAGTGTAGGATGCTTAGGCCTTGGTGTGTCGAAGTACAGTAGAGAAGCACCCACTTCTTCACAGTGTTGAAAACCTATGAGGTATGAAATATAACTCAATATTCTCAAAGTCTCATGTAAGAACCTTGTGCAATGCTCACTCTACATTTTTTGGAACTATTTGGCAGGTTATTGTCATTTGACTTCCTTCTATTATCATGTCTGTGGTCCATTCATTTATTTCTTTACACAGTAACCTGAGGCAGAAAATTAAGGAAACAGAGGTTGCCCTTATATCATAGCTTGCTTGCTCAGAGAATATTGATAATTGGACAACAAGGAAGAAGATATGAGGCTCCAGGGAGCTGATAGTCCCAGCTTGGATTTTGAATTTTGGAAAATGCCCAGCAAGCTTCTGGATCCCTTCAGGGTTAGATTTGTAACTGTGCAGATGTTGCCAAACATGAGGAGAAATTAAAGTGAAGACAAAGAGGACAGAGAGACATACACATGATAATTTATACACATAGATGCTGTTGAAGATATAATTGCTAGTATTTAAAGAGAAATACAGTATGTATTTCTATAGGTGATAAATACTATGCCCAGATACCATTTATGGCTGATTGTTCTGCTATATCCAGGTGGAGCAATAAATTTATTATATTTAGTCTGGATTTATTCAAAATAGCTTTTCAAACAGAGGAGTTTCCTTTGTAAAATAGGACACAAATGTGCCCTTGTTAGCCATCTGTTCTGGGTTTGGCTTCTCAGCAATTATGAGGACTGGACACATGCTTTCGTTGTTCAGATGACATACTATAGTCTGGTATCAGATCCCATGATGGTACAATGGGCGTATAATAAGTCATCCTACATATAGGAGTTTCTGCAAATTTATTGAGAATTTGGAAAAAGATGACAATCATCTTAAAATATTTCTCAGAACTCTGAAGTTAGGCCCTTTTAGAAAATTTTAACTCTTAGCAAAAGTTCAGCAATATTGCTTCAATGGCATTTTCTTTTCTTTTTTTAGAGGAACAATTCAAACTTCTCTCATATTTCATGATTCACTTCACTGAATCCTTCAAGGGATGCTATGAATGATTAGTTTGGAAGGATCACAATCAAAGCAGAAGAAGGGAAACACAAGTAAAATGGTTTGATTGGCTCCAAACTATATGGATGCCTAATATTACAAGGTTTTAAATCTCCAGGGAGCTCTTCTGTAAAAAACAAAAAGGCATAGTTTTGACTATCTTTGTTCTTCTTTGCTTTGCACACCTCTTTGGAAAATACAGCACATTGGTGGCATTACACAGAGAAACTTGTTTGTTGATGAAAGGTTGTTTTTTTTTTTGGAAGTGTTAAAGGTTTTATGCTGTCAGTATTAGGAGTTTCCCTCCTAACACCAGACTTTTATGGGTGGGTGAAGGAATTCATTTTCATGATAGGACACAAAGTCTCTCTTTTCCTGATACTGAACAAGAGTAACAGCTTCTAGAAATGTTACCTTCAGAGCAAGTGACCTATACAAAAAATTGTGTGTGTGTGTGTGTGTGTGTGCACGCACGCACATGCCTTTGAGTCAGTGTTTGACTCCTAGTCAAAACTAGTCCCTGCGGTTTTCTTGGCAAGGTTTTTTGGAAGTGGTTTACCATTGTCTCCTTTCTAGCTGGCTTTGTGCCTAAGGCAGGACTAGAACTCGCAGTTTCATGGTTTCTAGCCTGGTGCCTTAACCACTACACCAAGCTGACTCCCATGTCTCTTTAAATTCACACAGGTAATATGAAGGAATTACTGGCATGAATTTAAAGGGACACAAAATGTTTTACTTACAGTCAAAATTAAAGTCAGTAAAGTCACCTTTGATTTGAGATTGGCTTCTGGTGACTTTCTGTCATCCAAATTTCTTGGCGTGACATGGAAGTAGTTTGCTACCTGGAATGTTTTTTATTTCTAAACTTCACATACTACCAGGGCTCAGTTAGGTTTAGCTTTCTAGATCAGCCAAGGTTGCCTAGGAGCTGGCATCTAGTTTAGTGTTAACTATAACAGTGTCCCTAAATAATTATGCACTAGTAGTACTCTAACTCCTTTTACGGTTCTCACATTGTAGTCTTTGCATTCTTTTTTTTTTTTACTTCTATTTTCTGTCTACTTTTCTGCTTACCTGATTGCAAACAGATGCCCAAGATTTTCACTAAAGCAGTATAATTAAAATATCTGAAACCTCATTTCTTCATGATAATTATGCATTATCCATGAGAACAGTATATTTGTTTCTCAAAACATTCAGTGTTTGTTCTAATTTTAGTTATAATACTTCATTTCTGTTATTATTCATTGTTATTGTTACAGGTAATTAAAAAGTTATAATGCATTACTGATTTAAAAAAAGGTGTGCTAACAATGATGTGCAGGTGTGCTTCATGTTCTGATTCATGTAGATTTTATTTTTAATGTTTATTTTCTTCTATGTCTGAATCCTGGTCATTTTGGTTGGTTCTTTTTCTTTGTGTGTCGGATTCAGAAACTCAGATCAAATCATATATCACTTGATTCTTACATCATTAGAAGATATTTAAAATGAGTTTGGATAGTGGAATTTCCATGTTGACACTGTATGAAAAATCTGAACATAGGATTGCATCCAATCCATCTGCTGATGGAATCACACCCACAGATTCCTCCCGCTTTTCTGCTTCTCCCTGAGACCCCATCTCAAGCCTGCTTTAAAGCAGAGGATCCCTATAAAATAGATCTGGGGGATACAAAGTGGTGGTAGGGACAGGAAGATAAGGAGAAATCTCGAGGTGCAGGTAAAATCCATTGCATGATAATGAAGGTATCCCACTTTTGGGTCTGTGCCCGTGCTTTTAATGAGAGACATATAGACAGATTTGTTACAAGGTGTGAATCTATTCAGTGCAGGCTTCAAAGTGAAAAGTTTGTTTGTTGCTTTATTTGAATACCACCCACTTCAACAACTCTAGGCAATAGATGCTTTGATGGTCATGATTGTCTAACGTAATTTAAGGATTGGGCATGCTGACTCACCAGGATCAGTCACTGGCCTGTGACAGGAATGCCCTCTAATAAGGAGAAGATTCAAAGCTGCCAGGAGAGCTGATTAGAGAAAGAGAGAAAGCAGCAATGATCCGAGATATCTGTGTGTGAAAGTTAAGAGCAGAGGCTTGCTTCTGTCTGACTAATGCTTCGAAGGCAAGCAGTCTTCCCACTGGAGAAGGCCCTGCCTTGACCCTTCCGAGGCAGGTAAGAGAGGTTGAGATGG
This sequence comes from Liasis olivaceus, assembly GCA_030867105.1. Lineage (NCBI taxonomy): Eukaryota > Metazoa > Chordata > Lepidosauria > Squamata > Pythonidae > Liasis > Liasis olivaceus. Next base: position 42,941,482 of record CM061348.1, on the reverse strand, counting down.
TGTAGCACATTGCTTTCAGGAGGAATGGTAAGAAAATGGGGTGTGAAGTGGGATGGAAGAGTTGCCATTAGTTACCCGTTTCTTGCTTTCGCTCACCTGCAACTCAGTGCCAGAGAGGAAGGTTAACTTGCTTGCTTACTTACTGGGCTTAACAAGCTACTCTAATTGTCACAGACTCAGAGCAGTGCTCATATCTGATGCACTAATTGGATTAAAAGCAGATACATAAAATTGAAATAAAAATCTTAGTTGATTTCAAGCCCATCAACCTTTTTTGAAAGAAAACGAAAGGTAAAGCAATCAGTAGCCTCTGGTGAAAACGTATACAAGTGGAAATTTACAGTTCTATACACAAACACATTTTCACCCATTCAGGTAACCCTCAGGATTTCCAAGAAGTGTGTGTGTCTCTCTCCGTGTATATAAATAAATAAATAAAAACTAAAGCTGGGAGTAGGAGAAAGGATGTCTCAATTTCTTAAATGTCTGCATTGTCATCCTGCAGTATCCTTGAAACATGAAACAAGTCGATAGACTGTGTTTGTAGGAAGAATTATATTTAAGTTAAGAGTATTTGTTATGTTTATGACTATTGTGTATATCATTTTGCATCATTACAACTCTAAAGATCAGAGTATTGTACTGATAGTTTATTTTTTATTTTGCTTTCCCAGTTGCAGACTCCCCTTTCATTTGAAATGAACACTTTGAACCAGCCAAATGAGAGCCTTCAGGGGAAGGAATGGCCAAGCTGCCGCTCTGCAAACCAGGCATTTCTCCTATTTAGTGGAATTCTCTTAGTGCAAGTCCAGCTCCAAAAGACAAGCTGTAGCAAAAGCAAGATGGCCTTTGCTGCATGATCTCCTAGGAGCTCCAGGTAAAGGGAGCAAAGATGTCCCAGTATTTTTAAAAGAGTTCCAGTGATTTATAATGCTGTATACTACAACAAATAATGTTGAGATATGGAAACAAATAGAATCAGAGAAACATGCTGTGTGGACTTGATCCTGACACTAGATTTCATGGGACCCATCAGTAAAAAGTTCTGACTCTTCTGAATCTTTATAATGGCAAAAAACAGAGCTGTATGGTGGCAGGAAATATACGGTAGGAATATGAACTAGTAGGAAGTGACAGTTCTTGCAGCAAAATAGCTGGCCAGGTTCTGTTTTATATTTCCACTATACACAGCATTGGCCCATAGTGCAGAAACTTCATATATGGCTAATTTCAGCTATTGCTGTTTCTTGCTTTGAACCAAGCTATATACAGTAAATGAGAGAGGAATGTCAGCCACCTGGCAAACTTCCTACTGGTGTTGAAGGTTTCATTTTTCAGTTTGGGAAAAGGAACAAGATTTAACCCATCTTACTTCTTTTTGTTCTAATAAGTTAGGGTTGTTTTTTAGTATGAGATGCCTCATCTAAGAGTTAATTGCTTATAAGGTGGGGTTTTTTAGTGTGAGATGCTACATCTAAGGGTTAATTACTTGCATTAATTGCTACCATGGAAGTAGTTAGAGTATCTGCTCTGCAATTGCTAGGCAACATCGGCATCTTCTCTCTCCCTTGTTTTCTGGCCACTCATGGATTGAAGTGAAGGAGAATGCTATCATAGCCGTAATGACCTGAGCTCAGCAGAAGTCCACATGATGTTCTTTGAAGATCTTGATAGATAGGTGAAAGGCTACTTACAATAACAAGATAGCCCTCACTTAAATTTGAATAATTCAGCCATTCCTTAAAAGTGTTTGTTCTTTCATGTGCTATGCTGAGTTTGTGTCTCCATGAAGATATTTTAACTTCCTTAAAAGCTTATCTTCCAGAGGATTGCAGCTCCTGTAAAGGAAACACATTGCCATTACCCAAATGAATGTAATGAAGCAGAAAAAGTGGAGGGTAACACTAATTTTAGGTTAGGAAAAACAGCAGTTTTTTCACAGGGGTTTTCTCCTAAAGAGCTGAGACAACACTTAGGAGATAACAAATGGCTGTTGCCTCTAATGAAGAATTGCTATGCTTGAAATGCATTAGATATAACAAGAGAAAAATGGGTTTTTTTGAAAGATCATTTATATTATTTCTTCATGGAGTCATAGTATGTAAAGGTTGGAAGGGATCTTGAGATCATTTAATCTAACTCTCTGCCTAATGCAGGCACCCACTACTAGACCTTCTGCAATAGATGGCCATCCATCCACTATTTAAATGCTTCCAGCAATGCACACTTCCTGGGTTACTCTATTCCACTGCTGAACAGTTCTTACTGTTAGGAAATTCTTTCCCATGTCCCACTGAGATTTATTTCTAATTTAAACCCTAGTTTCTTGCCTTTTGAAGCAACTCTGAACAAGTCTACCCCATCTTCTGTATAATAGGCCCTCAGATACTTGAAGACAGCTATCAAGTCACTCCACAATCTTCCTTTCCCCAGCCTAAATATACCCAACACTTCTAACTGCTCCTCATGAGTATTTTCTTCCAGCAACTTTATCATCTCAGTTGCCATTGTCTGAATACACTCCAGTTTGTCAATGCCTCTTCTAAAATGTGATGCTCAGAACTGGACCTACTATTCTAGATGTGGTCTGACAATGCAGAATAGAGAGGATCAATGACTTCTCTTGATCCTGACCTTATACCTCTGTTAATGCAGCCTAGGCCAGGTGTTTCCTAACTACAGTATTTTTTTTACTTGCCTTCAGTTGCCATTCCCTCCCTGTGGCAATTGTGCTCCTTAAATCCTCACAGTGCTTTGTGAGGTTCATTTGTTTGGGTGTTTCCCCACTGCTGAATGATAAAATTGTCTACCCATCCTTGGGATTGCAGAAAACTACATTGGCATGAAATTTGCTATCCCAACTGCAATATTACCTCTACCATCATTGCAAGTCACCTGACTACCCTCCAAGGCAATGGATGACAAAGCTTACCAGATTTCATACATCTGTACTTGGACAATTTCAAATAAGAGTGAAACTAGTACTTTAAATACTGATATATCTCACAATGACTGAAGTCTGTCTCCCTCATGGACTGGGAAGAAGAGGAAGACAGCATAATGGGGACACAGCAGGAAAACAAAATGTTGCAAAGGGATATTTTGTACCACAGTTTGATTCCAGTAAGGAGACAACCTTTTCTCTTTTTTTATGTGTTTCGGGAAGCTGAAGTTTTAAGTAAAGGATGACAGAGCATACACTCATAATCCTTTCCCCTAAGCATTTTCCATTTAAATTGTTCCCAGCTACTTCTCCCCACTGGCAAGTTTTTATTTAAAAGTGAAAATGTAATCGGTAGTTTCCCCTTTTCCTTGATACCTACAGCAGGAAATCAGCGTCTGTATCTGGTTCTCAGTGCAGGAAATACAGTTTTGTGAAGCAATATTAAGCAGAAAACAACATGGTGGTGAACAGGTTAAGTATCCTCTCCTCTAGATGCGGCTCTTTTGTACAAAATTATAGCATCCCAAAGCTGCTGTTCATTTTCAAAAGGTCACTTTTTAATACATATTTATTATATAGTTGCAATACATTTCCCTGAACCAGCACATTGGTAAAATTAAAGAAGTGCAGCCCTCTCCAGAATTATTTTGTTTGTCTTTATCAAAAGTGCTTCTCCAGATGTGTTCTGAATAGGGCCACCCAAATTCTTCTTACCACTTTGCTGTAGGTGACAATTAGGGGCAGATCTCATGGAAATGTAGAGCCTGGAGTTCACCCAAGAAGATTGCCTTAATCAGTCTTGAACATGCTGTCAGTTCAGTGTCATTAATACAATTGGGATGAAAGCAGAGAAAGATTGCACATATGGTCCATTAGCTAAGCAGCACACTAATTATGGGGAGGTGTCACATTACTCATTAAGGGCCAGATTCTGCCATTGTTACTCCCGTTAAGTGATACCCTCTTCATTAAAAGCTAAGAATCACTTGCAGGAGCTACCTCCCCTCAGGATCAGTGGGTAAAAGCGGGGATGCATCAACCCCCTTTCTATATTTCTCTACCCTGCCTCGGCTGTCAAGATGCACCGTTATTAAAACAAACCCATTTTTTCCCCCTCACAGACATCTCTAGGATGATGAGTTATGAAGAGCAGGATAATTGGGGATTGGGGGGGGGGGGGGAGGTCAGATAGTTATATCCTATTTCTATTTGATAAACAAAATCAGACAATTATGCCGAACAAAGGGATTTCTTGAGTTGGAGACACACTTATTATTTGCAAGCTGAAGGAGGTGGGAAGAAGACGGGGCGGGGAGGGGAGTGCAGTAGCAACCAAAAGAGGGGAAAAGCATTTGTGGGGAATAATCTAGGCTCATCAGCCCAACTCTCCAGCGGTGCTGAAGACAGGAAAATGATGCCTTTTTATTAGCCTTATTGTCTTTAATTAAAGCATTCAGCAGTACCCTGCGATAATGGACTGTGAGAGAGGTCGGCAGCATTTGTAATAACACAATGCAAGGTTCAATTAAGTTGTACTTTTGCAATTTTTCATCTCCAATTTAAACAAGCTAGTGATATACACAGAATGATTACCTTCCCCAGCTGAGCGGAAAAAGGGGAAGGAAAGTGAGAGCTGGGGAGGAGAAGTCACTCCTGGCTGGTATAACTGATAGTCCAAAATGGCTTGTTGCTTGTCAGCATTGGAAGGGGCATTTGGCTGGTATATTGTGCCTGTCACAGCCTGTGATAGTAAAGCTCGGCTGTAATTGATTGCATTCATTCCATCCTGTTCAGTATCTGATCCAGAGAACCTGCCTCTGCTTTGCTCAATATCAGTCCCCCTCCTGTTTTTTGTTTTTTAAATATGTTTAGTGTACACTTAAAACTATTTTCCCCTCTGATTTTGTAAAATAATGCTTCTGGTAGCTGCAGAAAAATAAAAGAGAAAATGGAGACTTTGGCCAGGGATGCTAGTAATACACATTTCAGTTGAAAGACTCTGGGGGGCTCACAAGTAGATCTTCGTCGTGTCTTCTACTTTCTCTTTCTTTTGTAGGCTTTTAAGTTATTTGCCATAAAACTTTGCAGTTATGCTTTCTTTTTCAGAGGGAGTAGGGCTCCGGGGGTGGGGGGTGGGGGAATCCCCAAACCACATGGTTAGCATTTAACTTTTCTCTTGTCTATTAAGTAATGCTAAATTATAATGAGGCCACTCTGATACAGGTGACAGCTCTGTGAAGACTAAATAAATTTCTGATGATTAGTACCACTAATATCAATATCCCAGCAGAACTGATGAGGAAGGAACATGTAACCGTGCACATTACTCATATGCACAGAGGTAAAAGTCAAGCTAAATTTGGCTGGACTTGTATATCTATTGGGGAGGGGAGGGAGAGAAGTAAAATCACTGTTTTAAAGGAAACAGGCTGGATTCTGTGCTCCGTGGTGTAGATATAGCTTAACAGTAGTATTGTTAAAATGCCACCAAATCCATTTGTCCATCATCACAACAAATAACATTTTGGATTATGCCACATAGCCATGCTTTGCTATGTTATTCAACGTTTTAAGCTTTTTTTGCCTTTGCCATATTTTCAACCACACTTGTACATATCCCACTCTACCGATAAAGGATTAGGTGTCTTATTTCATGGGGTAATGGGGGTTGTAGAAGTATCCATCTTGTAATGGCTTTGTTAGGTTTTTGGAAAAACAGACTGGTTTTTAAAAAAACATATAGCACATGAGTAACATCCTGGGATGGATGAAAATCCATGATAGATGAGAAAAAGATGAGCCTCTATTTTTTGGAAACTAACCCTGGGAGGGAAGTTCACTTAAGGCTGAAATTACAGTGCTTCCCTGTGGTGCTAAAAATGTAGTCAACATTTGCTGCTTTTTGATAGTAACTTATAATAAAGAGGGTTGTATCAGCTTCTGGTTGATGCCCTTTCATGAAGTGCTGATTTCAGATTTTTTTTTCTGAGGGGACCTTTTACAAAATTGCTCCAGTAGGTTCCTTCTGGGCACTAAAAGGAGAGGCTGCAGGGGTACTGCCATACAGAGGAAGAGGGCAGCTCCTTGGTGTTAGTGTTAGCGGCTCAGATAATGGACCTTCCCAGGGTGTTGAAGCTTCAGCAATTATCCATGGCTGCCTACTCCTAATGGTGGACTTGTTTGTATGGAAGTGTAGACATGTTTCTCCTCACAGCCACAGTAGGAAGCTGGTATGGTTCAGATATTTGTGGATATACTATAACTCTAGTCTCTTGCCACTGGCCATGCTGAATAGGCCTGATGGGAACTGACACCCAAAATAATTTCAGGGTATTGTTAGTAATTACTTTTGTATGTGTTTATGATCTGCCAGGATTGTTTAGGAGACAGACTGTTAAAATGCTTAGAAGACCCAACTCAGTTCTGCTCAGGCAAGTCAGTCTAAGCTGGCATAATGGAGAGATGTTGATAGCATTTAGTCTCAAATCCTGGTGAAATCTATGTGACAGAGTTGTATGATGGTTCAAGACTCTTGGAAAGAAAGGGAAGGGAATCTTGGATTTGATCTTATTGTCTGCCGTAATTTTTTTCTTTCCTTTTTTTCCTTTCTGTTACTTTAACAGAATGTTAAGGTATTATTGCACATGAATAAAAGAAGCAATAAATAAATAAATAAATAAAAATTAGAAGGATTGAAAGTTCACTGTAAAATATATTGTATGGTTAAAGTAATAGGTCTGATAGGCTTTTCTGAAAGAAAAAAAAAGGTCAGGTAAGATAAGAACCTGAATAAGGAATCAGTTTTTAATCTGTTGGAATAAATGATTTAATCAGAGTGCAACATTGGAAATATTAGCATTTTGATTGGAATAAAGAATCCCCTTTGAGAAGCTGAGATGTATATATTCAATTAAGGTTTAAATGTTATTCTTAATATTGACTTTGATATTAGGGACTTCTTTTCCTCAGCTTTCCCCCCACCCCTTTGTAAAAAACCAAACAAAATAGATTAATCATTGGTAAAAGAAATACTTTCTAATAAAAGAATGTTAAATGTATGTGTGATAACTGATTAATATTAATGGATGTAATTATTAGTTGCATATAATTAGTATAAAAGGTTATTGTATGTTTTTATTTGGACTTGATGGTATTTTGATCACTGCAAAAATCCATAATACTCCTTACCAATCTATGGGAAGGCTAAAGTCTAGTGACTGATAGCAGTTGTTTTCCCAATGCCATTTATGCAGTAATCCACATGTAATCCATAGAAACAGCTAAAAAGAGAATCGCTTAAAATTGTACCACACATGTGCACATATTCAATCAAAGGGCTAATTGTCCTTGCTCATGTCACTGCAGATGATGGAGTCATTGTCATTCTTATTTTGTAGCATCAGAAACACCTTTGAACAAGAACACTTGAAAGCCTAAATATAATAGAACTTATTCATTCCTTGTTACTGTGAATTTCCTTTCTTCCCTCCCTATTGTCTTTCCATCTATAAGCATTTAGATCAGAGACAGGCAACTTTCATTTTTTTAAAACATCTAGTAGAATAAGGACATCACTGCTGGAATGAAGCCAAGATTTTCAGACTGATATTTCGCCCTTTCGGTTTTGTGTGTGTGTTTTTGTATGCAGGACAATTTTATGGCTGTGTTAAGATTAATGCTCATATTGTGTATGGTTTTCTACCCAAGTTTAGAATTATACCATTGTACATAGAATCAGAGAATTGGAGAGTATCAGATTACATGGTTAGGGTTACAAGACTAGCAAAGGAGAACACATCACATCATGTGGCAGCCTTTTCTACTAGGTGATAGTTTGTATAGTTCCTCCTGTTGCCATGAACTCCATTCTTGTGATTTTAACCTATGGGTTTTGGTCCTGCTGGCTGGGGGAAATCTGGGAGTTGAAGTCCACCTGTCTTAAAGTTGCCAAGGTTGAGGAACCCTGCTCTAGGGCAATAGAAAATAAGTCCACTCCCTTTTCTGGGTGATAAACCTTCAGATATTTGAAGACTGCTGTCATATCTCCCCCAAGGTGCCTTTTCTGTAGACTAAACATGTCTTTGAACTGTCCTCATAGGGCTTGGTTTCATACCCCTCACCCTCTTGATAGCCTCCCCCTGAATTTGCTCCAGTTAGTCACTTGCTCTTTTGAACTGGGGTGCCCTGAAACTGTTTTTCAGTTTACCATCCACTTTCAGTGGCATAAACCTGGGGAGGTCTGGAGTCTCCAGAATATGTAGGGTTAGACAGAAGAAAAATACCTGTTTCTAGAAGGAGGAGATCCATTTTTAGAAAAAGACTTGATTTTGGAAATGGCTACATGTGGAATAGGTAATCACAAAAGCCTGACTGAAGGAAAGATTCCTCTGGGGTATAGACTTCATATTTTAGACAGACCTTGGAAGTCCATGGGCCATGATAGAGGACAACCAACTGCAGCAACTGTTACAAAAACATCAATTTAGCCTGGAAAGACAGGAAGGGGAGAGAAAGAAACTCAAGATTGGTCTGCCTTGACTCTCTTGGGTATAAGAAAGCATCAGGCTTTCAAGATCAGTAAATTAGAACTCTAGTATTTCTTGTGTCTGTTTCCTGACCTGGTCTACCTTGAAGGGCTGACAGCCTAGTGGTAGTGGTAGTAGTAAGCATGTAATTACCTCCTTGGATTACTGCAATTTTTGAACTTCACTCTATGTAAACCAGGTGTCAACTCTGATTGCCCACTGATTTCTAATAAGGCTCTAGTTGAAGATGTGATCCCTGTACAGATGCTATGCCAATTGGTGGGCATCTCTGCTGACTAAACTGTTTCCTCTATAGGGATGGATGTCCCAAAGAAAATAGTGTCAGACTATGTAATTCCTAAATGCACCGAGAAAGGGCATACCAGTTAGATAATAAGCCTATTGAGAGCAGCAGCAACTCTTAATTGCCATAATACGCTGTAATGAATGAGTAGCTCTGTAATGTATGTCTTCTTTTTTTGCTTCTAAAGTCACATCAGCTAATGGCTTTACCTTAGCTTAACCAACTGTGCTGCCTTTTGCCAGGTGAGGAAATGCCCCAAGAATTATCCATCATCCTTTGAGAAGGGATTCCTGGGTGAAAGTGCCAAAAGGACCAGAAGCTCTCTTCCAGTTTTCCTTTCTTTTGTCCCCTTTTTAAAAGAAGTTATTACTTTGATGCATTGGGTCACATTTGGATATACAGGAGCTGTGTTCTTATACTGGATCTCTTACATATTAGGTGTTATGCTGTATGTGGTTATACAGGTAGTCCTCATTTAATGACTGTTGACAGTTACAACAGTGATGAAAAAGTAACTTTATGACTAATCCTCACATTCATGACCTTCACAGGTCTATAAAACAAAGAAAAGCTGAAGTAAGATAATAAGCACGGTCATGGTTTCACTTAGTGACTGCTTTGCTTAATGACCAAGTTGTCACTCCCAATTGTGGTTGCTAAATGAGACTATCTGTACACTTAACCCCATTTCTGAAGAAACACATGTTGAATCAAGAGATGACTATGGCTGTGCCCCTGATATTATACCCAATCACTTCTGCCACTGCTGTAGGTAAAGAGAAAGAGAGGTGGGGATGGGGGGATCAGTTCAGTAGTAAACACCTGGACTCAGATTGGGGAGATCTAAGGTTCAGATCCTACTTGGCCATAAAAGTGACGTAATGCCTTTTTAGCCTTGAGTTTGGGGAGAAAAGGAAAGACATAAAGGTAATAAGCAAATGAATTATGACTCTTTTGCAAGTGTAATATGATTGATTGATTGATTGATTGATTGATTGATTGATTGATTATGTGCCATCAAGTTGTTGTTGATTTTAGCACCAACTAAATAGATTTTCTCCATGATGATCTGTCCCTAACCTGGTCCTTCAGCTCCTCCAATAGCATCCCACTGCCACTGTAACTGAGTCTATCCACCTTGCTGCTGGTCATTCTCGTCTTCTGTTTCCTTCCACCTTTCTCAGCATTACAGCCAGAGAGTTAGGTCTTTGCATAATGTGTCCAAAGTAGGATAATTTGAGCCTGGTCATTTGTGTCTTGAGTGAGAACCCTGAGTTGATTTATTTGATGATCCATTGGTTCATTTTCTTGGCTGTCCATAGTATCCTCAGGAGTCCTCTCCAACACTAAAGTTCAAAGGTGTCAATACTCTTCCTATTCTGCTTTTTCAAAGCCCATGTAATATGATACCTTCTGTCTAAATTATACTCCACAACCTCATCTTCTCACAAAACCATGCATCAGCTGTTCCCCCACTTCAACAGGATTCCTACTAGTTTCTGCTGATTTCCTAATATTGGTGCAAGGCTGTTACTATCTTAGCATAACCATATGTTCTGGGGGCAGATGGAAGTTTAAGGGTGACTAGTGCTGCTCAGTGAATATATATGAAATACAGGATTGCACTCTTAAAGGCTGAATAAGGAATCAGGATCCTGTTAATTTAGGTCTTCCTTTTATCTTCTTTATCTCCCTTTATTATTTCCTCCTTGCAATATGGGTATAATTACATCTACCTTGGAAGGTTGTTGTGAAGACTGACATGCAGGAAGTATTTCTGAATAGCTATATAAATGCTGAATTATCTCTATTTATGAAATAAACATCCTCCTACTAGTCTCCCCCCACCCCCATCTTATTACATTCTAGTCCTTTGGCTGCATTGGAATGTGCGAATGCTAATCACACCTACTTTGCATCACACACCATGGCTAATTAGAAATTTTTAGGACATGCAATTTGAGTGTTACCAATTAGTTCAATTGTGGACCAAGACCAAAGCTTTTATTTGCTTTGTCATAGCCACAGAAAGTCAAATAAACAAATACTTGTATCTTCTGACTGTCTTTCCTGTCCCTTCAGCACAGCTGTGTGACAAAATGATAATAATTTCATTGTCTGCTTTCCAAAAATCCTTCTACATTTAGAAACGATCATTAAAAAAAAATTGAAACATGGTTTATTTTGTCTAATTATTTGAAAATCAGTCTGTATATCCCAGAAGAAATAACATGTGCCTTACTTAAAGAAAAATGATACCAAATGAGGCATGCACAATGGCTGTGTGTGTGCACGTGTCCTGTTTTCTGATTAAGTGTTTATTGTTTGGGTTTGGAATTTTTGAAAAGATAATCAGGAATTAGGCATTCAGATCAAATGGAACGTGGCCATGGAATGCGGAGATCCTGGTCTTTTTTGGGAAAGTTAAATATCTTATAGTCTTCACAGAAAGCCAACTGCTTAATTGGTAAAAATGAGGCTTTAGACTGTTGAATTGATCCTTGATGTAGAGCTAGGAGCAAGACTGGAGTAGGGATTTTCCTTTGCTGTAGGTATGTAATGATGCTCTAACATAGAAGGGCATAACCAGAGGCCTCAGGTCCACCTAGACTTCTTGCCAATTATAATGTTGAACGTGATAGCATCCATATATGCCCGTTATGCTGTCTCTTTCAGGGTAAACAATGGGCAGAAAAAGGAGTAATAATTTCCAAGCCAAAGACGTAGAAGGCCTGAGATGAGAAAACAAAAAGGAGGCTTTGCTAAATCTGGTTAACACTAAAATCATTCACTATACTTCTCCATTTGTTTCTGTTCCTGCAAACCACTGTTGCTTCTATTACATCAGTTCTTCAAGTCATACATTGCTTTTTGTTCTTCTCACCTATGTAATGCCCAATAACTTTCTACTAGACTTTCAGGTCTTAAAATCTCTCCATCCATTTTCTTGTTTTTAGTGAATATTCTAATGAGGTGCACACATTAATCAAATTGCTTTAGTTTGTTGTGCTATAGCTTGCAATTGTTCAATCCATTTTTCCATGTCAGACACAACTATCTTGGTCTCTGATACATTAATTTTCAGATCCGTGGTTTTTGTGGCATCATACAAACTGTCTAACGCTTACTGCAAATCATTTGGGCTCTTAGCCAGTGACACAGTATCATCTGCACATGTCCTTTATGGCATTTGTACCCCCAACCAATACACCTCTAATATCTCTGCAAGCATTCCTTTATTCATAAACACATTAAATAACCAAAAGGACATCACGTACCTTGCCTGACTCCTGCTTAGTGCTGAACCATTAGAATTCCATTTATTCTCTGGCATATTTCCATCATATCCCACTGTTGCTTTATTTAGGAATCAACCTTCAACTCCATGTTTGTACAAAACATTGCATAATTGATGTCTAGTCACATTATCACACACTTTCTCTAAATCAACAAGCGTGCATTAAACTTTCTCATATTCGTACATTTCTTACAAAGAGCTGTTCTGCACACTTTCAGGCCAGCATAAAGTTGCACTGCACTTCCCAGATGTTGCTCTTTCCACCAAAATACTGTCAAACACCTTCCCAGCTACATTTAACAAGCAAATCCACCTGTAGTTTTTGCCTTCACTCTTGCTACATTTCCCTTTTTATAGGAAAAGAATAGTAGTGTTCTTCCAATTCTCAGGCAGAGATGCAGGCCGCATCTAATTAGCAAGTTGTTGCACAGTTCTCTGGCACTCCATAACATAATGCTTCTCACTCTGTTCCAAGCTGCTTCCACAACCACTTACTTAATGTATTTATTTATTTAATTGATGTGGCAGCTCATCTCACAACAGTGACTCTGGGCAGCATACAAAGATTAACAATTAACACCCAACAATTAAAAACAATAACCAAGGATGCCCAATGTAAATATCTTCCAATCATTAAAGCTTGCTTAACCTCTGGCCTGGGGAAAAAGCCAGGTCTTCCGAGCCTTACAAAAGGCCAATAGGGTTGGGGCCATCCGGATCTCTGAAGGGATGCTGTTCCACAAGGCTGCTGCTGCCACAGAGAAAGCATGGCTCCTAGGTTCAACAAGAGGACATTGTTTAACAGAAGGGACCCTATTCTGCTAGATTTGGTGAGGTGAGCAGAAACAATGGGCAAAAGGCAAATAGCCTGGCTCTATACTATGCAAGGCTTTATAGGTGACAGCCATAGTAGGTACCTGGAAGCCTACTGGAAGCTAGTACAGCTCATGGAGCAATGGTGTATGGATATAGTGAGAGGTGCCAAGACTTATTTGTCCTATTGCATTCTGGACCAGCTGCAGCTTCTGAACGTTCTTCAATGGCAGCCTCATGTAGAGCATCCAAACTGGAGCGACTAAGCTATGAGTCACCATGGTCCAGAAATGGGCAAAGTTAGTGCACAAGCTGAACCTGATCAAAGGCCCTCCGTCCCCTCCTTGAGCAGGAGACATGAGTCTACGAGGACCCCCAAGTTGCACACAGATTCTTTTTTCCTCCTTTCTTATATTAACTCCATTCTATAAATACAAAAGAAAAAGAATACACAAAATTATAAAAGAAGATGAAAAAAAGAAAGCTAAAAAAAGAAAACATGTAGGGCATATATTCACTCACATACATACATACATACAGTTGTACGGTAACCATTTCAATGAATGAAAGCCATAATTAGTTACAACCATCCATAGCTAATCTATATTGATATGTTATTGATTTGTAAATTGCTGGTAATATCAATTCTGCAGGCCACTGAATCTGAGTCATATGTTTACCTTTCCGAAGCTGAACAATAAGTCTTTTAGCTGTAAGTAAGGTACAGAAAATTCATTTTCTTTGTCCAGAAGTCAACTCCTATGTGATAGGAATACATTTCAAAAGAATATGAACATCTGAAAACACTGAATCACAAAGTTGAGTTAATGGATGTAATAGCCTCTTTCCCAAATGGAACAATTGCTGGACGCTGTAGAAACATATATTTAAATAAAGCATTAATTTCACTGCATCTCTGGCAACATAACCATTTACTTAGGCCTTTTCTATGTAAATGCAGTGAAGTCTTTTCTGAAATATTATTTCTTGTTGAGAAAGATGTAGTCCAGAATCTATTGAAGTTTTTAGCATTTTTTAACATCTTGTTTTATTTGCTTAAATAAAATATACAAACAAAAAAAGCAGCAAACAAAGAGAAAGGATACATATACATACATAAATGATGGTTGCAAAAAGATTTTTAAAAGTTTTAAAAAGCAAAACAGGCAAACAAAAAAGATCTTTCTCTCTCCTTGCCCTCTTCCCCCCAGCCACTAATTGCTGCTTGAATATTTTTATACGATACTTTGGACATTATTACTAATTCCTGTTTGGATCATTTTGATTATTATTTTTTAAAAATGGTTTCTCTTTTTATTCAAAAACAATATTCAAGTGTCTTAGCTTGCCTTGCTGTGTGATACATAGCATATAAGGAAACTTCCTGAATTTGGCTAGATTTTGGCTGTGAATATATCTACAATTTTCCATTGCCGCGTATTTTTCCATTTTATTCTCTCAAACCTGTATTGATGGCAAGGTTTCTCTTTTCCTTTTTTTTTTTTTTATAATATTTTATTGAGATTTTAAAGATACATATTGAAAAGTTAGAAATGAAAAGGAAAATTTGAAATACAAATATAGAGAAAAGGAAAAGAAAAAGTGAAGTAAAAGAAGAAGAGATATGAAAAATAGATAACTTCCAATCTATCTCTGGTCTTAGAAATAATAAGGCTATCATAAGTGCTAGTTTTTAATACATTAAATAAGAATAATTCTTTGTCTAAATATATCCCATTGCATTTATAATCTAATCTTCAAATCCCCATGTAAGCTTCACCCCACCTGCATTTTGCAAATAGTCCATCAATGGTTTCTATTCTTTAAGGTAGTAATTGTTTGAGTTTTCTTTTAATAGGCAAGCAAGGTTTCTCTTTTCCAATGTTGTGTCACATTGATTATTGCCACTGTAAGCTTATATCTTACTAAGTTATGATGCTTTTCATTTATATTCTCTGGGATCATACTTGATAAAAATATTTGTGGTTTTAATTCAAATTTTATTTTAGGAATTTTCTGAATGTTTTAGTGTATTTCTTTCCAGGGCCTTTGAGTCCTTTTGCATAACCACTACACATGATAAAATGTTCCTTTTTTGTTGTGGGATTTCCAACATTTATTGGTTGCCACTGATTCTGACTGGGGAAGTGCACCCCCAGGCAGAGTTAGAGGCGGAAGATCTTTGGAATTGGGGGGCCTTAAAACCCATAGCCACTCCTTCATGCCAGGGTTGAGTTGAAGCCTGTTCTCCCCCATCCAGTTCCTCACAGCCTCCAGGCACCAGAAAAGGACCTCAGCTGCATCGCTTGGTCAGCTGGGGTGGAGATGCACAGCTGGGTATCATCAGCACACTGATAATGCTGCACACCATGCCAATGGATGAGTTCGCCCAGGGGCTTCATGGAGATGTTCCTCATCACCCATGTCCCATTGATTCTGTTGGAAGTTGATCTTTTTTTTAATATTTTTTTCATACAAGGCTTTTGATTTATCTTCCTGTAGTTCTGCTTTCTGATTTCCCCCCCTTCTTTTCGTCTATGTCCACTTTTTTCCAAGATCCTCCTTGATTTTATCTAATATAATTTCCTCATATTTATAACCTCATATTACCTTTGTATCCTTCACTAACTTTCTCAATCTTTTCATTGTAAAAATTCAGATCAGTCATGTTTTTAGATTTATATTCATTCCTTCACCATATGTTACATGTGAATTCTTAAAGCATGTATTTCAAAGAAACAGATGTTTTTCCAAGCATACTTCCCAAAATTGCCATTGTCATTCTCTCTTGAACCTCCTATGGCCCAATCACTTTTCTTGCCTTTATTTGTCTTGTTTCTGCCCATCAATTCACATCACCTAGTTTACATTCAGAACATTGTGCAATATTTCCCCAAATGCATCTCTGCTTCTTCCATTATCCCTGTCAATCTTGTCCTTTGGAAGGCTGGACTGGAGGCATTTGAAAAAGCACTCAAGAACCCAACTTTAACAATCATCATTCAGTAAAGCATAATCTGCACATAGAAGAATATAGATAACATTATTTCACACTTTCTGACATACGTTTTAGCCCTTCCCTTTCTAACTAAGCCTACTCCTTCACAGCCATGCATGTATTTATCAAAGTCATTCCACAGGATCTACTCATCTTCATTCAGATCTATTACACCCTTCCCATTCCTCTTACTTTCAGAGACACACAACATTTTTATTTTTATTTTGTTTTATTTCATTTGTTAATTCATGTTCTTTAACAGTTTTTTCTCTTACATTCCAAGTCACAGTCTTCCATATGCCCTGGTTGCCACCAGATGGACTTCTACTGCCTATAATGGCTTTAATCAATCAAGGTTTTTATAGAATGCTTTTTAATAAGCTAGTGAAGATGGAAACTAATTTACCAGCCTTAGTTGTACTGGTGCCACGTGCAGCATTTCCTGCTAACAGTAAGAACAGTACCACTCAATTTGGACACATTTTGGCCAGCATGCCGGAAGTACAATCGAAGCTCAGTTTTTGTCCATGAATACTCAGGCTATTCTATGCAAGGGGGGGATCTCTAGTCTAGAGACCACCTTGCAAGCCAACCTATTGTCTGCATCCTCTCACCAACTAGGTGGCAATATAGTATACTGATTTGTTACTGAAGTGTGATAGAAAGGAGAAAATACTAAATATTTAACTGGAAATAATCTATATTCCACCTGATTTAAAATTCAATTTTATTTTAAATGAAATTGGATTTAATTTAGATTTTGCACTGGCCCCACCCAATACTTTTTATGGTGCAACCTCCACTGTGCAATTCAATGGCCGAGTAAAACCATCCTTTCAAAAAGTTATACATCCCACCTTGGATTTGTGCTGGCATCTGCATGGAGGAGGTCTCTTCCAAATCTATGATTTCATTATGCTAAATGGAAAGTGATAAATAGGCAGTCCAGAGCAAAAGCATAGAGCAGGAGCCCTCCTTGTGCATTATCTCCTGAAGCAGATAATGTTGGAGTACCATACATAGAACCACAGGCATGTATAATTGTAAATGATAATTAATTATTATAAGTGATGGTAAGGAAACGTTGTTTATGGAGAGCCTCATTTGGGGATGTTTTATTATTGCACAAAATGTGTCTTGGGAGAATGTGTCTCCTTTGGCATACATGCTGCCCCCTTCCTAGCCAGTTATTTTCTGAACACCAGCTCAGAGGCAACGGCATCTTCTCTCTGTGGCAACTCTTTTCTCTGATGCTTGAGTTTTACTCTTCTCCATTTCACTTTCTTTCTTTGTTGCATTTTTTTTCATTTTTATTGCACTGCCTTGAGGCCTGTCTCTGCCGCCTTGGGATATATGGCTTCAAAAGTTGTTTTTTTCCCCCCCTTTCTTGCCCAAGTGTTTCAAGCTATAGCAGTAAACTACCCCAAAGTGATGGATATTTTCACTTTTGGGAGGATGGTATATCTTGCAGTCTTGCCAACACTGCCAGGCGATCACCAGACAAAACGAGCAGCATTTATATTTGAAGCTTTTATGAAAGGAGATACTAATAGTGATCCCAAGGAATGGCATATATAAGCCCCATTTTCACCTGTCTGCTCTAAGCTGGTCCTACCTATGGCTTTCCTGACCTTGGCCTAAATCCTAAGATCCAAACAAGATTACCGTGCTGTAAGAGCCATCTGAAAGTCCATCCTTGGAGGTTCTTCCGGATCCTGCTCATTATAGCTCTCTTCATACTGAACTTAAAACTGAACATTCAGTAAAACCTTAATTTTGCAAACCATTTGGGGATGGAATGTCCATTCACTTGAAATATCCATTATATCCAAAAGATACTTTTGCGTATGTGTGAAAAGCCTATGCCTGTGTAAAAATATGTAGCAGGCCTATTGGTTCTTTCAAACCAACAGGGCTTAGTGCTAGAGCTGCCATTTTGTGCATTTAGTATTTCCCTCTCCCCTCCAGTGGGAATACTATGTTCCTGAAGTGGGACTTTTAATGAGGGCACCAGCCTGGTTTGTACAACCTGTTCCTTTTGCCACTGAAGCCCTGATATTGCTACTGTGGCTCCTGGCGATGTCATATTGCAGTATATCCCATCAACTCTCCTACTTCCCTGATCTTGCCACTGTCTTCAAATTGATGCAGCTGTAGTCCTTTCAGATAGTCTCCTGAGGAGGAGGAGGAGGAGGAGGAGGAGCTGGTTGAGGATAAGGACCATGGTGAGATCAATCTTGAGGAGCTGCCCATCTGAGAGACTACTGCCTCTCAGATGTCAGAGAATGGGAACCAAGAAGTGCTGGATTGCTGGGAAGAGCTCCTTGGGAATAGTAGTCTTGGAAATAGTCTGTTGGTTCCAAACAAAAGATCAACCATCATTCAATCTAAGTAGTATCAGGTGTGCTTTGATGGAGACAGGAGTTTCTGGGATAGAAGTATTTGCCTGGACTCATTCAAGCTGAAACATCTGTGACAGCCTAACTTAAATGGCTCTCTGTCCTGAACCCAACTTTACTATGGCTATAGCAAATCACAGTCCTATAACAGAGATTCAGTCAGACGGTCCAATCTTTGATGAATCATACTTTTTTGAACTGTGGTCTGGCAACTGGGACAATATCTCTAGGTATTATCATGTTAGTTCTTCTCTGTTGTCACATTACACTTGTTTTTAGGACATTGGACCCTAGACTCATCATTTTCACCTAAGTTAAAATTCTAGGTACATTTTGGTGTGGCACAATAGTGCCCTCTAAGACAGTTGATAAATTAATCATATGCTGAAAGTCCTGAATAGATGGAATTCAGCTTTTATTTCCCTCAAACATCTCTGCTATATCATCCCATTTACACAAAGGCAGAACTGGTAAAAACTAGACGGAATCTTTATAATTCCATCCAAGTTGATTAGGAAAGTGGGTTTAGCTCCTAGATATTTTCTGATTTGCTGGCTAGACTCAGGACTTCATAAATGGAGCCTTGTCCTTGACTGGGTAAAACAACTATCAATCTTCTGAAAGAGGCTGGCTTTTACTTACCTTCCACCTTCTATTAAACTGTTGATAAGAGCTGAAGAGAAAAGTACAAGGCAAGAGAAAAGAACATGAAAGTACCTGACTTTCAAACAGGAGACCAAGATGATCTCTCTCCAACTATCTACTGTGCAATGAACATGTGCTGATACTTGAGAGTTTATTCTGAGAGATAATAAGCGAGTCATTTAGCTAAACTGTCTACATTGATTTTATTTGGAATTCTCTTGGTGTGATTGTTATCTCCCCTTGTTCTTCCATTTCCCTTTCTCCAATAACCCTGTTTTTTATATTTGGTTGCACTTGTTTTATATAAGACTTATTAAAACTTTCCCCTATACAACTACATAGCTGCCCTTGTGTTTCAGACTAGCCCAACATTTAATAAGTTCAGTATTTCTGGACTTTGGGCAGGAAGAACCCAAAACGCTTCCTTTCTATTTCTCTAAAGCTTGGGAGAAGCCTTGGGTAGAAGGACTAAGAACTTCCAGCTGGACAGATGTGTGTGTGAGAACCTGACTGGTTGCAACCTATCATACAGTAACTATGTTTTATTGAGGCATCTTTGGAAGACAGGATCTGCCAGAGAGATTTTTAAAGTATCCCACATCTCCCACATTTTAAGGCCATGATACTAATATCAACAGAACCTGCAATACCTGCACCTACCATGACATGACTTCCAGCACTGGCTTCTCTTAAGAACTGCTCTTACATTGTCCTAGTACTACCTGCAAAGCTCTACAAATAATGCAGTCAATGCCATTCCTTGATACCAATTGTTTTAGTGAATGTATCTGTACTTGTACCAAATACAATGACTCCTATCCTATAGTGTCATCTTTATTATGGAGCCCAATAATGTTGGCTAGGGATTTTGGGAACTCAGATCCAATATACCTGGAGGGAGAAGGTTGAGCTAACTCAGTACTGCCTACAATTATTGTCAGCAGCTCTTTAAGGATTCAAACAGACAGAAATTTTCTCCCAGCCTGCCTCTCCACCTCATAATACAAGGTATCCTAAAACAGTATCCCTAAATTTGAACAGGTTATTGATATAAGTGAGCATAGGTGTAGATAATGGACAATCAGGACAATCAGTGTGAAACCCTTTCTACCTGATGCTTGTATTCTTCCTTATGGAATATAACTTCTTAATTTCCTCGTCTAATGGATATGTTGCATTACTTTAAAGCAGCAGTGCAACAGCCACACTTTCCCCCACCCCCATTGCAAATATCCATCATTAAACCTGCACCCTACAAAGAAGTAGGATTTCTCCCAGCTTAAGAGGCTCTCACTTTCAGAGACTGTTAACATTTAATTAGCTGAATATTGTGTCTGTTCATGATGGATATTACAAGCATATTTTTTTTCAAGATGGCACAGAAGTCCAGCTGCAGGAGAAAAAATTAAATATGTATTTTCTATAAAACTGTAATTGCTACCAAATTTTACTGCAAGAACAATATGTGTATTCTGTCCACTGCTGTCATATACCATATCCTTGTTTATTGCCCTGTAGGATAAACACTCTCCAGTGTTGTTGGAGATGTCTGTGCCTGAGTGTGTGTGTGTATGTAGACATGTATATGTGCATCCAGATGTTTAAAAATCTGAGATGTTCTGCTATTTCTTGCTTTTTTTTCCCCTCTGAAAAGAATATTCTCCTTTGTTTTCCTTGCATTTGTCCCTGCAACAAACCAGTCTGTTGGATTTAAAGGGTCTGTTTCTACTCTTTTCTTATTCAGGAGCCGAAAAATGATAGAGTTTTGCAGTATAATAGAGAGTCCCATTTCGCACTTCCCACCTAAGCGATGGGCAGTTTTAAGAAAGAGAGGATACTAGAGATTTAGTACGGTCTAAAAACTGAGCAGGTGTTATGTTTTGTATGTTTGTATGCATGTATGCACAGGAACAAATCCAAAGTAAACAGAAGCAGATTCGTAGCGCTGTTGTTCTGGCCATGAACAGCGGCATTTTCTGCAGCCGCTCAGCTCGACTGAAGCTCCCTCTCAAGCCGAACTCTCACTCTTTTTTGAGACTTTGGATAAGCAGGAGCTGATTGTTCTATTGCAGAGCAGCCTTGCTTGTCTCTTAATTAGATTTCATTGCTAAGGGACTGCTTTTAACAACAGAGCAGCTCGGCAACTACACAAGACTGTACAGTACAGTCCAAAGTGGGGCAATGGCAGATGTTTCCCTCCTCCAAAAGCCCTGCTCGCTTGCCCTGCACAGGGCACAGAGGATGTTCCTTTCTCAAGTGGCTTTGTGTTTGCCTTTACAGAAGGTGTTTCTCTCTCTAAAGGGCTTTTACTCCAAGTCGTAAAGCTGTCCGAGGAGAAAGCAGGATGATACAGTTGCCCCATAGCCAACAAATGGAGGGCAGAGTAAGCAGGGACTCAAATACTTGGGCTCTGTCTTTGTTTTCTGTATACAGTGAGCTGGTTTGTGTTTCTATTTAAATCAATCTACTTCTTTCAAAATTTGCATTCTTTCCCTAAGTTAACACATGCCCATCTTGGGCAAACAAGTGTCTTTTTTGATCAGCCTTTTTGGAAACCCACCCACCCTCCCTCCCTCCCCCTTAATGAGCCTCTCAAATAGTTCCCTTACTTTTTGCAAGTTAGTGGTGCTACTAAGATTGGACACTTGGGTGCTGCCTGTAGAGCCTTCAGATTTAACATAGTGTATCTGTTAAATTAAGAGGAGTTTTTGGAGGAGGGAACAAGAGAGGAAGAGGATGCCAAAAAGGGGAAGAGAAAGTGAGTGGAGTATTACAGTTCCTAGGAGTATATGTTCCTGAGTTCTCAGAAGGAATCTTGCTTAGGGTCCCTTCAAACCTCGCAACACTGCTATTGAAAAATAATACTTCAATTTAGTTGTAAAGATATTTAATTTAGTTGTAAAGGTACTGTACATAAATCATAGAGACCTGGTTCTTTTTATCTGCAGCCCAAATTTGCCACCTGAGGCAGCTATTCTACTTGATCCAGGAGTGCTGTGCCACTGCTTTGACTCCTTGTGCCTTTCTGTGCCATCTCATGACTCTTTGTGATTGTTCTCTTGCCCAGTCATTGTTCCATATGTGTTGGGACTCAAGGCCCATTTTCCCAGAGGGTTAGGGAAGATGAACTCCAACACATCTGGATGGTACCACATTGGGCAAGGCTGCTGAGACCACTAGAGTAAGTACAATTATTTCAAAATTACTGCTGGAGATTTTTCCAAAGAACTTGATTAACATGGGTCTTTTTCAGGCTGTTGCCTGCATTCAGAGAAGCAGTTTGCCCCCATATGTTGCTGACAACCAGCTGATTGTGGTAGGGTGGAAGAGCTCTTCATGGGAATGCACATTCTGAGTTGCTTCCTCTCTCGTTGTCACTTTTGCTGCAGGAGCTGGCCAAACAGCAGGCTCTTCATCAACGTCATTTGCTCTCGCTCCTTGCTTCTGCAAAATGACTGTCAGTGTCTCTTCAGACAGCTCATTAGGCCTCCAAAATGCTGGCCTTGGGCCACTACATAGCTGTAGACTGGCAGTGCTGACATACTGTTGTGTGGCTTCTTTCCTGCCAAGCCTTCTCCCTCTAGGTTATGAGGATGCTATAGAGGAAAGGATTTGGCAGGTGATAGATTCATTTCTTATTGCCCTAGGTATGTTGTAGAATTCTTGGTGAGGATACCGTGGCTTCGTTCTGGGTTTTATTGATCAATTTCAGTGACGATATGGGATAAGAACCCATTCAAATATATATAAAATATAGCGACTCTTAAACTTCATTTCTGTTTTACCTATTAAAGTCAATCCAAGGTCAGATGCCTCATAAGATCAGTAAAATGCTACTGAAGCTGTTCATACTGTTGCTTGTGTGGCTGTTGCCTTGAGGTGGATCCCCAGAATGCAGTGATGATTTGGGGTATAGCATGTATGGGATGTGTGCCCGTGGGGATTGAGTTTCAGTTTTCCATTTGGAAAGTCACCGTTCATTGGACGCAGCACATTTGGGAGAGCCACCTCATTTTTACTGTAAGCTTTGGTAAAAGTAACAATATAATAACAGCAAAAATCCAATATTGTGGGATGGGGTGGGTGATAGCAATGTCAGAAGATAGAAGGCATGCTATTCCAATGGAACAGATGCTTACTGCTTTGACATATTGCCCTAGCAGCACCAGTCTAAGCAGTAAAACATTTCCCCCAGTCCACTTATACTTGTACATTATGCATGAATAGATGGGATACTATATCTGTGGGCATCCCATTGCATATATAATGAAAAGAAATAATATTGGCATTCAAATGTGCAACTACATTAGCATAGTTGTTAATAGTGCTACATAGCTAGGCTTAATTAAGATAGAAAATGCATACTAACAAGATTTATTGAATTAGTGTAAACTTTTCTTTTGTGAGGGATAAGAGGCAGTATACTTCACTTAGCTCAGTAAGGCCTTCCAAGGTCTCCCTTCTGATTCCCCAGATAGTTGCCCATGAACTAAAGGGGGAAAAAAGAAGATTGATATGTTTTTTAGTTATAGAAAGCTCCAGGATATGTCTAGATATTTTTTCCTGGCCTCATACATTCTTTGCCATGGGCAGCTCTCCAAAATGCACATGCTTCATACAAAAAGTGAGGTCTTCCTATAGCTGGCCCCGGTGCTGAAGACTTCATGGACACGGGCATGTAATTTTCTTGGCAACGCTATGAAACAGGCTTATTTATTTATTTAGAACATTTATATGGCCACTCATCTTAAATACATAACTTTAGGCAGCTAACAACCAATTTACATAATAATTAAATAAATGAATAGAACCCCTGTGACCACAGAAAGTTAAAATAAGCCAATACAAAGTGGGGGGGGGGGGGGACACCAGAGGTACCACAGAACAAATTCACAAAACAGACACACATACTGTATATTGTGCTCTCCTAACATCCCGGTCTTAATGCCTGGGAAAAGGCTAAGTCTTAATTACTTTCTGGAAGGCCAAGAGAGTCAGGGCCCTCTAAATCTCAGGGGGGAGGCTGTTCCCTAGGGCAAGTGCCACAACAAAGAAGGCAGGCTTCCTTAGTCTCTCAAGATGACATTATTTAATAGAGGGGACCTGGAGCTTGTCTACTCTGTCAGATCTGGTGGAACAGGCAGAAGACCTCAGATCTAGACAGCCCCACAAGCTATCTGGCCCTGTGCCATGCAGGACTTCAAGGTGATAACCAGTACCTTGAACTGCACCTAGAAGCATACTGGAAACCAATGCAGCTCACACAGCAGTGCTATTATCTGGGTGAATACACCACCTGCATCTTGAGCCTTCCAAAGATCATCCATAAGCATGACCAACGCTGTCAGTACTATAACACAGACTGAAACCTGACCAGAAGGGGTCCAGGTATCTGCTTCTTCCAGGGCTCCTGAAGCTATGAACCATCTCAATAACCCTCCTTAAAAAGTGAAGATTAGAGGTTGGATGAAAATTGTTTTGTCATTGCTTTCTTCCAAAAACATTCCCATGTTCCCAAATGGGCTTTAGGAACATACAAAAGACAGCATGTCTATACAATATTGGGAATGAAGTATTGTTGATATCTCTCTCAATTCCTGATGGCCATTAAAAAAAGACTGACATGCATAGCTAGTAATTTTATTGAATATGTGAAGAGATTTATATGAACAGCCCTCTGGTTTCAGATTACAGAAATGTTTGGGGCTGCACAATATCTGTGGGTTCCTACTTCCTTCTCTAGAAGTGGTTTCTGAGCAGATGTCAGCCTTATTCTGGTTTTATGAAAAGTATTACAATTTAACTGGCTATAACATCAGTTAAAAGAAAGGTGTACGTAGTTCAAATGCCTATAGTAAGAAAACTTTTGCACACACAAATATATGCATATTGGTTACCATATGATCCTGAACCCTGCACTTTTACGTTCAGGCTCTCAAAGAGCTCAGTGCATATAGTATTGTGAGGTGAACGCCTTCTCAGTGCTATCTGCAGTGTCCATTAAAGCTTTCCTGCCTTTACACTGATACCATAGGCAATGTGACTACTTTTTATAGTGCCTAAATATGAGGAATTGGAGCAGCACCTCATATCCCTGGCTTGGTTGCTGCTTCCTCTGACAATCCCTTGATTTGGCCAACAATTTCCTTTTCTGTCACTGAACACCTGTCAGGCCTAGCCCAAGGAACTCCAGGAGACCATGCAGATTCAGTTCAGCAATGTTTATTAGCTATGACCTCTAGCAAGAATCTTCCCAGACTGAAACTAGTTCCCAGGGTCAGCCAGTCAACACAGAGTGAATTCCTCAGGGAGGTGCCAGCCTCATCCTCTTATCTCTTCCCCGCCTTCAGGAGATGAAAAAGGATGCTTCCCTCCCCGAGTCTGGCCTTCAGAATTCCATTCCATCACAACACCCTTTGCTGTATCATAAGAATAAGGTAAGGAGGAAGTACCCTAAATAATTTCATTAGTCATCTGCTTCTAAACATATGGAAAAGATCGATCATTTGTCATTAGAGGCAATGACTAGAAGTTTAATTCCCTAGACATGTCTCTTGTGTGTGGTCTTTTAATATTGGGTACAGTAGGCAATGCATCATAACATGAAAGGGTATCTTCCATTGGATATCTAAAACCACCTTCCCAACTTTGGTGTCCTTACTTTGGTGGGCATCCAGGTTCTGGAAGCTTGTTTTGGAACAATATTCACTGTATTTTTATTAAAGGTATGGTTTTAATGGTGCTTGCACAGAAGGGATCTTCCATTGCTCAATAAGTGTGATAGGAGAACAAATGTTGTGGCTGCTAGTGGATGAACAATGGAAAGGTACATGCAAAAGCATTTTGAGTTAGGCAAATGTCTTGTATTAAAACTGATACTCTACTAAGATGAACTTTCAATTGGTTAAGTGATGTATTTTAATTATGTTTTGTAGTTTTGGTGTATATTCCATTTTATTTCTGTTTTCTCTTACGGTTAATCACTATGAGTGTCAGTTTTGGCAGAACAATGGAGTACCTAAAATCAGCTAAATGAGCAAATGCAGAACTCCTGTGTTCTGTGCCTGACATATCTCTAGTAGTAAGTGAAGTAGAAATAAATGTTGTAGTAGTAGGTGAAGTGAAATAAAGTTTGTCAGTGAGGAGCCACTGCTAATCAGTTTAGGCCAGCCCACACCAACTTTGATGTCCCTCAGATGTGTGGATTTCAACTCCTAGAATTCTTACAGGGAAATGCTAAGCTGGGAAATTCTGGGAGTTGGGGTCTGCACATCTTGAAGTTGCCAAGTTTGAAAAAACACTGCTTTAAAGCGATGCTACTTACCTGAAAATATTGAAACCGCTTGGGTGTTTCTGCAAAGTGAAAGTCTCAAAAGATTTTATCTTGGTCTTACTAACAATCAGATCTTGCATTCTGTACTATTTGTGATCTCTCCAGTGAGCAATTTTCTTTGTGCTTTCCTCTTTGTATAAAATAAATATTTATTGATGAGGCAAAAAAGAAAAGAAGAAAGAAGAAAGAAGAAAGAAGAAAGAAGAAAGAAGAAAGAAGAAAGAAGAAAGAAGAAAGAAGAAAGAAGAAAGAAGAAAGAAAGAAAGAAAGAAAGAAAGAAAGAAAGAAAGAAAGAAAGAAAGAAAGAAAGAAAGAAAGAAAGAAAGAAAGAAAGAAAAAGGGAAATGCTAAGTGGGGGATTCACGGAATTCCCTGGCACTCAGATTGACCTCATACTGGGCAGCTTCCTATATTCCAGTTTACAGGTTGATCCAAGACTGCACGCCCTTGCTAGTCAGCATTCTGGTATTAAAATATCACAGCTTGGGACTGAATATTAAAACAGACCTCCACATAAAACCTAATAAAGCAATCAATACTATGTCAATAAACAAAATGAATACATATTGCCATGTTATAAACCCAGAGCCTAATACACAAAAGGCTATTTCAGCATTCGTCCTTAGAGCCATAAAATCTAAAGTATAAAGGGGAGACTGAATACTTGCCCTGCCCCAATCTCCTTTCTTTGACATGGAAGTCTGATGAGAACCTATAATGCCTTAGTCACCTCTCAGTTGGATTACTGTAATGCACTGTACATGGGACTACCCTTGAAGAGCATTTGGAAGCTGCAAGTGGTCCAGAATGAAGCAGCACAGCTTGTTTTCGGCACTGCATAATACACCCACATGACATTTTTGGTCCGCAAACTGCACAGGCTCCCAGTGGTCTTCTGGATGCAATTCAAGGTGCTGGTTGCCACCTCAAATTGTTAGGTTAAAGCCCTACATGTCATAGAACCAGGGTACTTGTGGGTTCACCCATCTCCAATTGTTTCTGCTTGTCCCATCAGAACCAGCAGGATCTGGGTCCCTTCTACTGGAAAATGTCACCTTGTGGGACCTAGAAGTTGTGGGTTCTCTGGATGGCCCTGACCCTGTTGGCCTTAAGAAGGCATTAAAAACCAAAGACCTGGGTGCTCCCTCAGGCATTTTGGGCCAGAAGGTTAAACTAATCCTGTTAGTAGGTTTGTCTGTTCTGGTCTTTATCAACTGAAATGGAATGATTTTAAGACACCAGGCCTATGTTATATTGTCATTCCTATTTTGAATTAGTGGTTGGATATTTATTTTTGTATGTTGTTTCTTTTTTTGGTTAATCCTCTGCACCCCACCAGAGTCACTGCTGTGAGATGGACAGCTATATAAATTATTTAACTAAATTAAACTAATTGTGTTCAGCTGAATGTAGTTGCAATGCCCTGATTTCATGGCCTATTGGATGAGGACAGTTATTTGCCATTTCATTTCAGTTCTTTTCCATCAACTGGGGACACTTATGGGGAGAAGGGGCAGTGGCTGAAGTGAAATGTATAAAAGAAGTCTCCTTGGAATTTAGTTTCTTCAGAATTCCCAGCATTGAGAATATATTTTCCATTTACCTTAAAGGCACAGAAGTCTTACGAAGCACTCACATTTTCCCAAACATCTTTGATATTTTATAGGCCTTTTGCATAAATGAATGTATGCTATATGTATGTGTTTTGCTAAAGCAGTGGAAGTATTTTAATAGGTAAGTGGTGATTGCACAATCCAGGGGGAGCGATTTAATGCATGAACATCTGCATTCTGGCTTCTTGCTCACTTAAGCGCAGGTGTATGTAAGAAACACAGGTGTGTATTAAGAGTGTAGGGCATGTAGCAAAATTACATCATGCTGTTCCATATATCCATTGCCTTGTCAAGCACAAAGGACTTTTTAACATAGTGAATTCTAAATTTCCCCTAATGTAATTATAATTTGACAGCCCAGCCATCCAACATGCTTGCACAAAAGAAAATAGAAAGTATGAAATTCTAAAAATAAAACAATTTAAGGAATAAGACAGGAGCTATTTTATGAGCAGCTGAACCAGTCTTGTTTAGGTGGTGCTTCCTCTGTTTTTAAGAAACATTGTTTAACTTTCCCATCGACTTCTTAACTTTTCTAAAGTTAGCCATTACTGCTTCTTAAATATATTTACAACTTCCCCATCTTCTTTGGTTTTGCAAATACTGTCTTTCACAATATAACTCCTAACTACTTCAGTTTCACAGCTAGTTGCATCTAAAACTTCCCTTCCTAATTAACTCAGAATAGGGTTTGAAGAAGCTTTAGCCCCTGAGAATATCAAATTTAGCTACTAGCCTGAAGCCAGGCTATGGGCAAAAGAACACATGTCACATTAGGAAATCATGAGACATATACCTTGACATCTTGGGTTTATTATGTCCCTTGCACAGCTCAAATGCACTTTTTCTCTCTACCTGGCAAATGCTGGTTGGTACCGTGGATTAAATAGGTGAAATGAATATTGTTTCCTTTTTGAGTAATTTCTTATCTGTTTGTTGGTCTTAGTGTAAAGGTTAATTGTAAATACTGTTGCAAAATTGCAAATAGTATGGGGTGATTTTCCTGCGATATTCCACAAAGAATCTTAATCCTTGCTTTATTGATATACAAATACATATAATGTTACTGTTTTTCTTCTTCAAGGTTTTCTATTTTTAGATTCTAAGTTCTTAGGAATTAACATTTGTTGATTTGGATACATGGCTTCTGCCAAGTTATGTTATGCTGGTAGTAATAAGAATAACAAGTTGACCACCCATATTGGAATTTGAGGTATACTGTTTTTAGTATGCCAAGGTTAAAGATGGAATATCCCTGGAACTGGGTGGCCCTAATACCCACAGCTGCTCAATCTTGGAAGGAGCCAGAGACAGTACTTCCCTTTCCAGGCCTGCAGTCATTAGGCAGTGGGGTCAGACTATGCAGCCTTGCTTGGCTGGCCTGAGGTTGAAAGATATAATTGGGTATTATGAGCGTACTGATGATACTGAACCCCAAGCCAGTGGATGACCTCACCTAGCAGTTTCACATTGACCCTTCCTCTCCCCAGACAAAGCCCTCTGCAATCCCATCAAATCATAGAATAGAAGCCTCCTGACCAGCTCATAGTATAGCCCAAGGGTAGCCCTTACAAAAAAATTGCAATAACAGAGAAATCCCAACTGTTTTATCCTCCATTAACTGATGAGTCCAACATTCCATCTCCTTCACAATGAACTTCCTCAGCTCTGCTGCCCTCCTGAAAGGCCCATTTTGCCTAACGCTAGAACTAACTCCAGGTACTCTGACAAGGACCTGCCTAGCTTCACCAAACTGGCCAGCAAATTAGGTCCCTAGGATTTCCCACTTTGTAGCCCTCAACTTCTATAAAAAACTTTGCTTTTCCATTGTTCAGGGTCCCTCTTTCTTGTAAAGAAGGCACCCAAGGATTGTTGCAATAAAGCTTGGTTCTGTTCCTCGGTGTTGTGCTCCATCTTCAGACTTGAATCCACAACAGTTTAAGGTGTTAATGTAATGCTGAATTATATACCACAGCTTTGGAATTTGACTGTTTATCCAGAATTGTGGTTGTATCAAGCATGGGGAGTGGCAAAGATAATTATATTAAGAAATTGGAAAAGTGATACTATTCCAGATGTCAAGAAATGGTTGTCAGAGATGTGTAATGTATCCATTTTGGAAAAGTAGAGACAAGTCTGTCTCTGTACTAAATCCTGGCTTGAAACCTGATTGAAAGGTCTAGGTAATCTGTTTCCTCCAGGGTCCTCTGCAGTTGGAATCTGACCATCTTCTCAACAACCTTTCCTAAAAGGAGAAGTTTGGAGATGGGCCAGTAGTTACTTAAAATGATTGGGTCCAAGGACAACCTTTCAGAACCAGAGGAACCACCCCTTCCTTTGATGAGGCCAGCACGACAGCATGAACATAGCCACAGGCCACTCCCCTGGCTTTTTTCCAACCCAAGAGGGGCCCAGATCCAGCACAGCTGTTAACAGTGCTAACAGTGCAGAGATCTCTGTCCGCTTCCTCAGGAGTCACTGGTTCAAACTAATCACAGATCATATCACATGACTGGGGCCCAGGCATCTTGGCTGGACCTTCCCAGTCGGAGTCCAACTCAGAGTGTATCAGAGCAGCTTTACCACCAGATAGCTAGAATATTCTTCACTGCAGCCCAGAAATAGTCCTGTGGCCCGTCCCTCCCAAGTAGGGACCAGGTCACCCTCAAGAGGGCCACTGAGTGGCTATCTGCAGATGCAAGAGTGGAAAAATATTGAAATTTGCATTTCTCTATCTGGAAGCCAGAATAATAATGGGACGATGGGAAGTATGCTAGAACACTGTGCAAACTCACAGAAAGAGTAATTTATGTTAGCATCTTGCCCATTTTTGCCAAACTTGACCACTGTGAAAAGATAAAAGCAGCAGAGACATCTGGTAGATAATCCAACAAAAATTAATATGCCTGCGACAGCACAGAGGCTGTCCTTCAGAAGATGAATAGCAGAAATGGAGTTACGAGGATAGAAGAAGGAGGTTCTACACTGAGCAGATCACTTGTGCAGATTACAAAATTTGCACAGCACACTCATCTCCCTGTTCAATGTCATTACCCAGTTCAATATATCATGCAAACAGTGCTTATAAGTTGATTTGCGAGTCAGTCACATGCTGAACTTAATGACTTTAACTTCAAAGATGGCACGCTCAGATGTTTCTAAAGACATTGTGTGAAGAATTTCTGACTAATAAAAGTTTCCAAACAATTGCTTTGCTACACAGCCAGCATTAACAGAATGGATGTGACCTTCTGGTCAGTAGAAGGCAAAGACTGTATGCACTGACCCTAAAGAAAAGATAAAGATATATTTTGTTCATCTTACAACTTTCCTTTTCTGAAAGCAGAATAGTAGATCAGATACCTCTTTCCTACTTTGTGACTGTATTTCAAATGCTTACAAGGAACTATGTGAATAATAATCTACAGATCAAAGCTTTTGTTTCTACAGAAAATGTTTGGCCGATTATTCAAGATCTCAATAGCTTTGAGAAAATTGTGAACAGGTGGCAGATAACTTGTGAACAGAAAAATATGGACAATGAAATAATTTGCTCCAAATAATTTGCTCAGTTATAATAATTACGCTACACCCTCTTTTCTCTTACTCTCTGAGGAAATCAATATGTCAAAAAAAAAAAAAAATTCCCTCCAGGATAAATTGCTACTTTTGATTTGTAAAGTTTCATTATTTTTTTTAAGTTAACTGGTGTAGCCAGAATTAAATTAAGGAAGATTCCCCCCCCCCCCATAACACCTTCTTCATTTAAAAATTTTTTTTTCCTTGAGAACATATTATCTATAAAGGAGGATGTCTATGTTTTAGGCAAGGGGGAGACAGTCAATAGAGTCAAGATGATGGCTCTACATGTAATGAACTTAAAAAAGGGGTGGGCTTCAATCACAAGGCCACAGCTGCCATCTTTTTAAATCCCACCCCCAATTGGAAGCCCTGCTTTCAAGTATTTATGTGGATTAGAAATAACAGTATGTCCCATGAGCTTTTAGAAGATTTGATTTTCAGTATGAGATATGTGAATGAAAAGCTTCTATACTTTGGCTTTTAAAGGAAAAAAAAAACTGGCAAAAAAAGAATTCCAGTGTGAAATAAGATACAGTTTACTTTACAAGCCTATAACTTTTCAGGAGTTCTTGATGTGACCATCCTGAACATGTTTCTCTGTAAATGGGGGATTGCAAGAGTAAATACTCTTCATTTGTACATATACTATGTATTCATCTGGAAATAATTTTTTTGTACTGTTTTAAATCACACATTACTTGTTACAACTTCTAACACACCTGTTTTTCAAAGCCTGAGCATCCCCTAGATGCTTTGTGGATCCTGGATATCGTCTTTCTGTACAAACAGGTGTTGTATTAATTGAAGAGGGGAGCTACATTGCCGGTTAGTGCAGAACAACAGTCCTTTTAAAATACAAGTCACAGAGTTTCTTTGAAGTATAGACTATGAAAATTGCATTCCTCTATGATTGCATGTATTTCAGAGAAGAAGAGTCAAAGCAATACAGAAATGTCTTTTTTCAGGAGTGAGTATCATAGATGTGGCTATCCTGAATGCACAGATATTACCTAGCAGAGACCACTCGGTGTACTTCAGAATTGTGGCACTGAAATCTGACAGACAATTGCTAATACCAGGTTCATTTGTCAGATGTTGAAAGTCAAAAGCGGTTTGACCGGATGCTGCCCCCATCATATTTCTTACAACTTAAATACCATGGAAAACAACACACTCTTTTACTCTTACATTGCTTGGTTGAAGATGGATATAGATGATGTATAGAGTTTCGGGAGATAGTATAAATATATTTCTCTCCCCTCATCCTGTGTTGTTCCAAATTATTGTTCTTTGCACAACCTTTCTGAGATTACAGTAATATATAGCTATATATACAATGCTGAGAAAAGATTTTTTATGGCATAATTTTTTCTCACTTTATTTTCACTTGCTTCATTTTGACAGTGCTTCTGGGTGACTATTTTTTAGAAAAACTGTGCCATGCAAGTCCCTCATGGTTTGCAGTCCTATGTAGAAATTTTTGCACATAGATAAGGCAATAACGCTGATTTGATTAATTTCTATTAATGGGATGTGCAAGTTTTCATGTCTTGGGGAGCTGTTTTTTGAAATGAAAATGAAAAGAGAATTCAGAGCTAAGTCAATCCTATTCAAAAAGGTTTTGTAGCTAACTTCTAAAACACAGTGGGTATATAACTCTTTGATAGGGTTTGAAGAACTGCTGCTAAAGTACTCTACTTTGGTATTTTACTTTGTTTGGGCCTTTGGCCAGTACAAAAAAGAATAGCTTTAAAAAAATAAAAAGGATACAAAAACAGTGTGTGAAAGGTTCTTGTCAGAAAGATACAGGAAAATAGTATTGCAATAATTTATATGAACTGCCCACTTATAAAATATAAAGCCTTTTAAAAACACAAATTGCATTGACTAATACTTGCAAAGCATGGTAGCAAAATTAAGCCAATCCAATTAGTAATTGTTCATACCATTTCAAAACTTTCTATTTTTCTAATTGAAAAGTCAGTATTTCCCTACTAATAGGTATGTGGGCCAGAGTGAACTCACAAAATTAGAAGTACTGCTTCAAAGTCATTATGATTCCCTGCACGATTATATAGTCCCGCACATATTTGTTTGGAAAGACAAGGGAATTGTATGAAGGGATAGTGTGGTACCCAGGAGGGCTCTCACAATTTGCCTCTTAGGTGGTATCGGAATTGAAGCTAACCGGGCTTTTGGTCTCTGAGTTGGCATAGTTGAGGGTCAACCTGCATATGGTGATGTCATGTGGGCATGGTTCTGCCAGAAAGTGTGCTCCAGAGGTGAATCATTGCCTCAGAGTGAGGCAATTTGTCTGCGAATGTACACCATTGATTGAACAGAGCTGCGGTTGAAGCAATCCAAAGAGTTAATTAGGAACGTTTGCTAGTGTGTTTAATGCAGTTGGTGCTCAGACTTGTGGGGGGTCACCTGCACCCATCTCCCTCCCTGTTCTAATTGGTACACATATACCATAAAAGGCTCATTTTAATCAGAGCAATTATTAATCTGTGCTTTTTAGAGAATGACAAATATATTATATCCACCCACCTGCACACACATTCTCTCTGCCTGATGTGTGACCCCTGTCTAAATGCTGAACACATGGGGCCAGCTCACTAAATGAAAAGGATTGCTTTGCAAGCTCATTACTGCTTTGAAGTCTCTCATTAAGGAATGAATTCCACTGGTGCTATCTTACCGCAACACCCTTCATTATGATGACTTTTCTGGATATTATGCGGGTGCTGCCACTAGCAGCTCCCCCACTGGGCACTAACTAGGGGCTCCCATGGGCCTCAGTTATTCTGCCTTTGTAAATGCACAGATCAGATAGCCAACTGGAATTAATTGGGGCATAACTGAGGAAAGAGAAAGGTTTGCAGGGAAGTGGTCCTTCCAGCATAGGGACAGGGAGCTTCCTTGCCATTTGATTTCATGGATCTTCAGGAACTGAACGGAATGAGTTTTCATCTTCATGAGAACCACCATAAAGGGAGAGGAATGGAATATCATCAAAGCTTACAGGAAATCAAAAGAAGACCTTTAGAGTTGCTAGGAAGTTGTTTGTTTTGAATAAGTTGCTGAAACCAAATGTATTTGGAATCCAAAGTTTTCTTTGGGGGTAACTCCATTTTTTTAGCTTGTTAGTTCTGTTGTCTCCTAAATATATAAAAAAGAATTATTGGAGCTAGGTCATTTCAGTATAACCACCTATTTCCTAGCACCCACAGAGGCTTTTTCTTCTTTTGGGTTCTTCAGAAAATGATTAATTGTCAGAAGAACTAATGAGGCTGTTTCACTATTATTACGACTCCTTTGCTCATAAAAAACTTAGCCAAGTCTGCAAAAGTTTTCTGTCCTGTTTTTTTTTTAATAGCCGCTGACAGCTATTGTTACATTAAAAGTTTTTTTCCTCCTGTGTTTAAGTTTACCTCAGGCACTTAAAATATGTCAGAAGAGCTGGTTGCCTCAGCCAAAGGCCTGTCAAGACCATTCTGTGTCATACAATGGCCAGACAGGTGTGGTCTGACATTCAGGAGATACTTAATATATAACTTTTATTAAGACTAGTAGCCATCAATAGCCTTGTCTCCTATGAATTGGTCTTGTTCTCACTCAATTTACCTCAGTTGGGGGCCCATTATCACATGTATGTTTTGTGTAAAGAAATACTTTCAGTTCTGAATATTCCTCATATTTAGTTTCAAAAGTTGTAATACACAAAGGAGGGAGAAAATAAAGGGGAGTTTTAATTTTAATTTCACTCCTGCTGATTCCTAGCACAGCATTCACCTTTTATGTAACAGCATATATTAATCATATATTGAGAGGCAGTGGGGTGTAGTGGTTAAGGCAAAAGGCTAGAAAGTGGGAGACTGTGAGTTCTAATCCCACCTTAGGCACAAAACCAGCCGGGTGACCTTGGGCCAGTCACTCCCTTTCAGCCCTTGGAATGAGACAAGGGCAAACGATTTTGAAAAACTATGCCAAGAAAACCACAGGGACTTGTCCAGGCAATCACCAGGAGTCAAGACTGACTCAAAGGTGCACACAGACACAGACACACACACACACACGCACACACACTGAATTAATTTTCATGCTCAGTTCTTCACCATGATTCCTTGTTGGTTACTGCCAGTTTAGACTATTGGTTGATATGTGAAGTTCATATTGTTGTAACATGCATTACTTCGCAGTTGCTTATACTGAACTGCATTAAGTACTTTAAAGCCCATTTGTGAGATATGAGGAAAAAGTGCTTGTTATAGGGCCTGGATGTGGTTCTTTTTAACTGATGCTTGTTTTATACATATTTTTTTATTTTTTTCTTCACTGCCCAGAGTTCTGCTAGTAGATGGGTAGCCATATAACTTTGCTAAACAAGCAACCAATTAAATAAATGAATAAGGAGTGGAATGATCCTTTTGGAGCTTTGAATCTTTCCTAGGATCATGTAAAAAGCTTCTCTGCCCCCTGTTTGTTTTTAACACCAGTGTGGTTTCATCCTGGTTCTCTGTCTTTCTGACCCTGCACGTGGAAAAAGTATCATTTGAGGAAAACTTACATTGGTGGTCCTGACTTTCAACCTCCTACCCAGCAA
Organism: Liasis olivaceus; assembly: GCA_030867105.1. Lineage (NCBI taxonomy): Eukaryota > Metazoa > Chordata > Lepidosauria > Squamata > Pythonidae > Liasis > Liasis olivaceus. The sequence goes on along the minus strand of CM061348.1, from coordinate 42,905,422 downwards.
GGTTAGGCTGGCTTTCATGTGACTGCACTGGTACCTTACACACTGCCTTCTCCAATGCTACCTATGCAGATGTCTAGAAGATACACGGTACTAGATACCTTCATAACAAAGGAGTTCATAATACCCACAACTTGTCGGCATGTGGATAGCTATGCGTACGACACTCAATAAAATATACATTTTGGTGGACAAGGCCTGGAGGCATGTTTCCATTATTGGACCAACCAACTGGAATGGCCTCCTGCAAAAAGTGTATTTAGCCCCAAATCTAGTTGCCTTCTGGAAGCACATGAAAACAGAGCTTTTTTGGAGGGCATTTGGGAGCTGATCCCAGATGCTATTTGGGATGTATCTTTTGTATTTCTGATTTTAGGCTTGTGTATTTTTTATTTTTATTATCATTTTTTTCATATTGTGAACTCTGGAGAGTCTGCTTACAATTGCAGCGGGATATAAATGTGACATGTAAATATAAATATAAATATTGTAATAGCCACCACATCTATCCTGGCTATCTATCTGGATAACTATTTTCCCCGTATTTATCTGAGGTGTAAATTATGAGGTTGAGTTAGTTGGACAGCTGTTGTTTTGTGTGTATGTGTGTATGTGTGTGTGTGTGTGTGTATATGTGTGTGTGTGTGTGTGTGTGTGTGTGTGTGTACTGATGAGATACATTGCCAGGCCTGGCATGAAGTCTGACTCTCTCTCTCTCTCTCTCTCTCTAGTCAAACTTCATGCCAGGCCTGACATCTTTTGGCTTTATGGACATCTAGACGAGTTGCTTTATTGCATCAGAAAAGAAAGCAGAAGATCTGCTTATTGCAAAAAACAAAAGTCAAGCTGTTTATGTGTGTGTCTGCTCCAGTGTTTACATTCTAGCCCTTTTTCTTCTGTCCTTTTGGACCAACAGCAATTTGGCTATTCTCTTCCATTCCTTGAGAGGGGGAGTCATGTGCTCAAAGTTTACATAACAGTTCTATCTAGCCTTAGAAACATTGTTCTTACCTTGCCAGCTTCAGCTTTTACAGGCATTATCAGGAAGACAGAGAGTAAACTGCCCTGACCACTTCCCTGGGCTGCCAAAATTGCACAGATGCTTAACTTGTGAGACTGCTTAACTCCTATTTATCTTGCCAGATACTCTCACGAGGCTGTCCAATTTATATACCCCTGGCTGGCTTCTTTCATATTCTGCTGCAGAATATAAACAAGAACTTTCTCATGAATGAGTGTGATGGATGAGAGACTAAGTAAGGAATGAAGAGAAGAACAAGGATAAAGCACATTCTTCTTATTGTCTCAAGAAAATCAACAGTAGTTTCCTCTAAGGATTTGTATGCAGGGCAATGGTTTAATTTATCCATGAGAACTGACTCTGAGTCAGTGGTGAGTATCAAGATTGACCAACCACCTACAGTTATGCAAAATAACCAGGCTGTGACAAGTTGATAAAGGAACTTGTTTCAACTCTGATGGGCAAGAAGGGAAAATGGAATTCAGTTTAATTTGTGTGCAAAGAAAAGGGCATATACTGTACATATTTATAATGGAGGAAACTAATAGCCTACAATTATTTAAGAAGGAGATTATAGGATTGAAGTAATCTTGTACCAAAAAAAAAAAAATCTATTATCATCTCTCTGTGTGTGTTTATTCTGCTTTCATTTATGGCAGATTTACAGATTGGAATAGGGAGGGGAGGAATTCATTGTCTTCCAGTATTTCCTTATCTAATCATCCATAGTTGAGACTAAGGTCATTTCCCCTCTAGTAACTTAATAGCATCTTCTAGAGTCATCCAACCATCTTTGCTCCAAAATAACCATAATGAAGACAGGGTTTATATCATTTCAGCAATGGCTGAGTGATCCTGTAAAGCTGCTATAAATCACTCGTAGAGAAATGGGCTAACTTATTTAAAAACCTGGCCATAGTGGTTTTAAGCTACTCTTTGTCAAGCGACTTGGGGGTATCAGAGAGTTCATTGCTCTAAATCTAATTTCCTACCTGTTTTTCCTGGAAAGAATCAATGAAAAGAAATTCTTTGCAGGAATTGAATCCAACTTCTGTTTTACCATTGTCTTTAGGTAAAAGGATTTTGTAACACATTGTTAGCACTGGTCAATGTTTCCGAGTTCTAGCTGGTTACATTGGTAATCAGTCCATGAAAAAGCTGTAAATCTAGTTTTTTACTGCTTTTTGTGGTTTGCTGCATGTCCATGTAAGTTTTCTAGGAACCACTTATTTCATTAGAAAGAACAGAGTTGCCTGACACCATAAGAATAAGAAGGTTATTATCATATAATCTTCCATGGATCCCAGTCCACTTCCTCAGATACATGGAATATATTTGTCCTCACAGATTCCAATCTTGCTCAAATTATCTGTATCCTATCCACATCAAAAGATGTGCCCTCTAAATTGAATTGGCTGAAATGATCATTGCACACAGAAGCACTGTTTTGTGTACAGGCCTCTTCTGCTGGGTCAGGGCAATAGAATTTGTGTAGTGTGAACATGAGCTTGTTCCTCTCATTGAGAAATAAAACCCTCTGAAGCCCTGGAGATGGAATCAGTTATTAATCTGGCTACTTTGCTGCCAGCCTGGGGCCATTCGGAAATGTCCTGCTGTTGAAACATGATTTGAAGTGATACTGTTAATTACCCGAGTACCCTGTGCTTTTTGCCAATCAGTTTAACATTCTAGTCTCGCAGCAACGAGTTATTTGCTGGTGTACAGGGTTACATATGAGTTTATGATTATGATGATTTGGGATCGTTAATTTTATCTTTGAATTGAAGCTGAAGATATGGCTCAATGAAAAGGTGCTACATTCGGATCACTGCCTCATGGTGTTGCATACAGGGAAATCACAGCAGGGCTTAAAAAAGAAAAGAACGTAAAAAATCTAGTGAGTGGACAAGTAACGAATGAGCTGAGACCCATCAAAAAGAAGATAGGGAAGGATTATGGTTTTTCACTCTTCCTTTTTTCACCAAGTAAGTAATATGTGTGGGGAAGAATGGAATTTGCTTAAACGGTGAATGTTTGTGGCCACAATCCAACAAGGATTGTGACAATTGTAATAAGCTTGTTTATGCCTACTGAGATCTTGAGCACACTTGGCTCGAATGAACTTAACTCTGTGTTGGATTAAAACAGTCTTCTCTAGGACTCTGTTTCAATCAGAGAGTGCTCAGAAGTGATTTAGGGAAAGAGTCTGTTGAGCAGTCTTTTCGCAAGGGAGTTCAAGCTGCCAGATATTTGTCACTGATAGTCACACTGTGCCTGCTGAAGATGTGTAAGCTAGGCATAGTGTTTGCTAAAAATGTATATACTGTGTATGCAGATCTTGCATTATCATGGAAGATTCACCATCATAGGTTTTGCAGCATGTAGGCAGCCAAGTTCTCCATAGAATGTGCCAGCTGCTAGCTCACTATGGAATGGGAGCTATGTAGGAGGGCACATGGACTAGAAGAATAGTGTGGCAAATCATAGATGTAATAATAGAGTTGTGTAGGTACACTTATTATTATGCATGCTATCTCTTATTCTAGATTTCACTGGCATTTATTTATTTACTTACTTGCTTATATAATTTGTATCCTCCCCGCTTCAACAGACCCTTGGTGTATTCCTGGATGTATACTTGGCTATGGTGGTGTAACAACCTACTCATTATGAAGCTGCTGAGAATTGCTATGTCAGAAGAAAATAGCTGCTTAGAAACCAGATAGTCTAATAAACGTTCTCCACTGACTTGTTTTTTGTGGTAAAAAATGGCATGAGATGCAATATATCAATAAGTTTTCTTAACAACAACAACAAAACTTTTTTAAGTTAGAAGACGAAACTGAGTAAATCTGATGTTCAGGGGTGCTTGATAGCCATTTGTTTAAGTAGCTTTCCAAAAGGCTCAGACTCATTCATGAAGGGGAATAAGAATATTGGTAAAGAATGCCTATTTTCATTGGCACTATGCTTTTGAATACTACCTCTTTAGGTACATCAGTGAAGAGAGAGAATTACTCTTTCAAACCCTATTTGTAGGTTTCCTGGAATCAGGAGGCTGGACTCCAACCACTTTCTTTTTCCTGGTACATAATAAGAAAGTGTTTGTTGAAATATCTGGAGGGTGCCAAATTGCTTACTCCTATTTTGCTATTGTACTATAGATTCTTCTTCTTTGAAATTCTTGGCTCTATCTGTGCTGATGTCAGAGCTATCCTAAATCAGCTTAGCTAAAAAGAAGACATTGGAATAAGTTCTATTCACCGTTTTTCATTTCATTTATTCTGTTGCTTCTAATATGATAGTATTAGTATTATACTAACTCTAGATTTTGCTACCATGGGAGTTGTGCTTTTCTGAGTATCTAAAAAGAGAAGGCAAAGAGGTTTGCCAATAGTTGTTTAATGCCATGCATATTTGCTAAGCCCTTGATAACAGGTTAAATATCAATAGCTTATTAAAAATATATTTATTGCCAAAGAGCTACATCCTTATCACCACATTAAAAGTAAATCTCTGCAAAAAGAACATAGCAATGAATTTGTAGTGGAGTTACATCATAAGTATCTTTTAGTGATCTCACTCTTAATTTCATCAGACAGCTTTATGTTCAATAAATACTGTGAGATTATTAAAAATGTATTTATTGCAGATTAATAACTATGAAATAGATACAAATCTAAATAACTAAAACTCAATAAACTTACTTATAATAATCAATTTTAGTATTAAACAAAATAACTGCCTAGTTTAATCTAAACGAAATAGATTTCAGGGAGCCTTATAGGTGTACAGCCTTTCTCTACTTGGTTTTACAAATTTGAACAAAACTTTGATGAAGTTTGGCAACCCTGTGTCTAAAATAAATTACTTTTCAAAGAGGCACACTCTATGGGGATGAAATTGCCTGCTGTAAGAAAAGCCTCTTTTATAAGAATGTTTTGGAGGATAAGGAACTCTTGTCCAATCAGCAGGTCCAAAGTGGTCTTTTATGAACACGAATTCTTGCAGATGGCCCATAGTGAAGCAGTGAACTTAGCTGTTCACAGATTGGAGTGCAACTGTCCTCCTACCAATAATCTGCCAAAAGTGAGTAGAATGGTAGGTTGCTAGGGATCTTCTGAACTGAAAACTTGTAAACCACTCACATAGAAAATCTTGAAATCAGTTTTTAATAAAATTTCTCAGGATGGAAAGGCATTTTCTATCTTAATTTCTCCTCCATTATAATTTGTAATAAAATTATTCATGGCCTAATACAGTATTATTGATTACAATGTTTGTCCCCCATCCCACCCTGGTAGAAGACATTGAGGTGGAGCAGGACTGAGGAAATTCATAAGTTTATGGTCATGACCGTAAGAATTGTTTTTGATATTATAGGAAAGTGGGTGGGAAGGGATTCTATTCTACTGATAATAGCTTATATATATAGTGGGACTTCCAGATCCAGATGGTCAGGCAGGTACTGGCCCATCAACCAGACATTGTGGTAGTAGATAAGGGCCAGAAGACAGCGATAGTGATAGATGTAGTAGTGTCAAGTGACAGTAACATCAGGAAGAAGGTGTATGAGAAGCTGGAGAAGTACCAGGGCCTGAAGGAAGAACTAGAGAGGATGTGGAAAGTAAAGGCCAAATGGATCCAGTGATGGTCAGAGCACTCGGGGATGTGACTCCTAAGCTGGGAGAGTGGCTCCAACAGATCCCAGGAACAACATCAGAGCTCTCTGTCCAGAAGATTGCAGTGCTAGGAACAGCTAAGAAACTGCGCAGAACCCTCAAACTCCCAGGCCTCTGGTAGAGGACCTGAGATTGAGGAAGACACATACCACCCATAGGGGTGAGAGGGGATTTTATTTATTCATCCATTTCAATTTATATAACTGCCAATCTCATTTATGTGACTCTGTGTGGCTTACAAGTTAAAACAACAAAAAATGAACTTGTATAAATAAAATTAAAAACAGTTAAAACAATAAACCAAAAAAAATGTGAAAGCATGGGTGAGTGCCAACCACAGCTCACAGACAATACAGCCATCTTGCAGGCACCCCACATCTATGGGATCCCCCATAGCCAGAGGCACAGCCTTAGGGGGAATGATGTTCCAGACTGTGGCTGCCAGGACAGAAAAGGCTTTCCTCCTGGGTGCCATCAGATGGAACTTCTTCATAGATGGGACCCACAACATGCCCCTTCTACCAGATCTGATGAGATGGATAGATGTGACTGGGGAGAAGCAGTCCCTCAAATAACCCAGCTCCATGCCATGTAGGCATTTATAGGTCATAACTAGCACCTTGAACTGAACCCAGAAGCAAAATGGAAACCAATGTAGCTTGCGAAGCTGAGATGTAAAATGCACTGATCTTGGGGCATAACCCAAGATCCATGCCGCTGGATTTTAAACCATCTGCAGATTCCACATGCTCTTCAAGGGCAGCCCCATGTAGAGTGTGTTACAGTAATCTATTCAGGAGGTGACCAGGATGTGAGCCACAGAGAGTAGACTTAGGAATGGGCATGACTGGTGGACAATCTGAAGTTGCGCACGGTCCTCCTAGCCATGACTGTCACCTGCTCCTCAAGTAAGAGTTGTGAGTCCAGAAGGACCCCCAGACTGAGCACAGGGTCTGTTTGGAGCAGGTCATTTGCCATCTGGATAAGATATGAGACATCCTCATTGAGCAGGTGGGGTTTGCCTGATTGTACAGGTAGTCTTCAGTTAATGACCACTCATTCAGTGGTTAGAATGGCCCTGAACGAGTGGTGGTTATGTCTGGTCCTCAAAGTTCCAGTTGTCCCAGCGCCCCTGTGATCACGTGATCACGATTTGCAAACCTCCCTGCCAGCTTCCCACAAGCAAAGTCAATGGGGAAGCTGGCAAGGAAGGTCTCAGGTTGCTTGGGTAAGTCTCCCCACCCACGCACGCTCCCTAGCCCCTCTGTGCTCACACTACACCTTCACAGCCACTCACACACCTTCACACACCCTCCCCAAGCCTCGCTGCACTTGTGCTGTGCCTCCCTGGCCTCTTGTGTGCCCTTCCTGGACACTCACACAATCTTGCACACGCTCTGTCACCTGGCAGCAGCCATCCCAAGCCCCGCCATGCTCATGCTGCACCTCCCCTGCCCACACACCCTCACGCATGCTCCCTCAGCCTTTCTGCACTTGTGCCATGCCTCCTTGGCCACTCGCACACCCTCCCTGGACACTTGCACAACCTCTCCCACCTAGCAGCAGTGACCCCAAGCCCTGCCACACTTGTGGCATGCCTCCCCTGCCACCTGTGCATGCTCTCCCTGAACCTTGCTGCACTCACGCTGCTCCTGCCCTGCCACTTGTGCACTCTTGCACACCCTCTCTCACCTGACAGCAGCCACTTACCTACCTGCTGGCCTGCTTTCAAGCCGTGTGGGACTTCCAACTTCCTGCCGGCTTCCCCACTGAAGCCAGCAGGAAGTTGCGAGGAAGTGTTCGCTTAACGACCCATGATCCTCACTTAACTATGGCAACAGGAACTGCAGGAATTGCCATTGCTAAGTGATGTGGTCACATGAGTCATGCTTTATGACTGCATTGCTTAGTGATGGAAATTCTGGTCCCAATTCTCATTGTAATTCCTGGATTACCTGTATGCTTGATATTCAAGGGTGGTTTAATATTTTCGCAGGCTTGTAAAGTCCTTATTTTCAGTGTGACTAATTTATTTAGCTACTTTAATGTATACAGCTTTTTAGTCAATACACTCAAAAGAGGTTTTATGTGGCCTTCCTTAGCATCATCCCCTTTTAAATATAACAAAGAAGATTTAAGAGGAATTCCTCAGATTTCAGAAAACAGATTATTTAACTGTCAACAACGTCTGCCTATACAGGGTGATGATACAATGGCATACGTATTTTTCATTCTTAGGAGTAGTGCTTGGGAGATATTCTAATTGAAGTTAGAGATTTTGAGAAGTGTTTCAGGGTAATTAATTCAGATAAAGGTCACAGATTATGAAGCATTCAAGGAAAGTTTTCATAAAAAGCAAGATAGAAGTTGAAAGAATCTGTTATAGGAAGAGATGCCAAGTGCAGGACTAAAATGAGGGTATAGCAAGATATACTATATTTTGAAAGAATTACTATATTTATATTCAGTCCTCTCAGCAAGCTCAAAGTAAAACTCGTAGGTTTTTCCTCATATTTTCTTCATAACAGCCTGAGTCATATGCTTGACTGAGAAATACTGATTGATCCAACTGAGCTTTGTGACTAAATGAGGATTTGAATCTAGATGTTCTTCCTAGTCCAATATTATATTCAGAACAACACCACATCTTGGCAACTATAATGTTGTGGTTGGCACTATTAGGTGCTGTAATAATATTACCTGACTATGTGAAGGAAGAGAATTGATATCTAGGTTTGTTGCAAATAAAGATGTACAGATGAGTCTAAATCCAGGTTCTTTTGCATGCAATCTGTAAGGAGGCAATTCCCTGCTTTTTTTTTTTTTTTTGTCTGCGCTCAGTCATTACTGACCCTGCAGTGCCTGCCTGGACGAGTCCTTGCCTGGACGAATCCTTGCCTGGACAAATCCTGTGCAGTTTTCAAGGCAATTGTTTCGGAAGTGGTTTGCCAGAGCCTCCTTCCTAGAGCAGAGCCCAGCTGGCGAGCGCAGGAGGCGGGATTTCCGTTGCTTCGCGCCCTTTTTGGGCGAGCGCGGTTTCACGCTTACCGGCAGCTGATCCCGTCTCTCTGTGCAAGGCACTGCCAGCATTTTTCCTCCCACCGGAGTGAGAGTACCCATTTATCTACTCACGTAAGTTTTCGAGCTGTTGGGTCGACAGGAGCTGGGGAGGAAACAAGAGCTCACCTTGTTAACGGCGAAGGCTGGACTCGAACCGCCGAAGCCGTCAGCCATTTCTGGCCGGCAACTTTCAGCGTCATTAAGACGCTGCGCCACCGCGTCCCCCTTTAATTCCCTGCTTACCTTTCTGCAAATTTAAAAAAAACAAAAACCCTTTTGTTTCCTCCTCTTCCTCCTCCCAATTTTCCTTAAAATATACTTTTAGTTTTGTATGCACATTTGGGGCTAAGTACTAGATCAGAAAATACAGAGGTGTGAAATCTGAAAAACTGCATTCAGATTTGCGTAGTAGTTTGAGAAGGGTAAATTAACTTAGAGACCCAATTTGGGGTAATTGTTGTCCCAGGAACTCACACCCAAACAGAACACACAAGACATAGAGATCTTTTCAAACTTTATTCCATATGGAAGAAAGACACTTGGGAATAGTTTCACAAAGCAAGTGCACGCGCTTGTCTTCAGCAGCATAATTTATACATTAGCACACAGGGAAGTGGTAAAATCTCATTGGTACACGTCATCAGGCGGGTGCAGGAAATTCCTTATTTGGTCTTCTAGGAATGCATCACGGTGGGAGTGTTTCTCCTTCTCCTTCTCCTTCTCCTTCTCCTTCTCCTTCTCCTTCTCCTTCTCCTTCTCCTTCTCCTTCTTCTCTTTTCCATTAGTAATGGAACAAAACAAGTGGTATTTCTTATTATAGTGCAAAATGAGACAGGTAAGGCTTCCCATCAGTAAAACAACCAGGATCTGCAAAGTAAATCAGCAAAACAAGGCAAGACTGGTAATGTCTGTCGTTTGCAAAATATTCAAGTCTATGGTAAAAGGAGGTGAATGAGCACTTGCACCCTGTCAAAATGGGGTTGCTCATTCAGACACAGATGCTAGGACAATATAAGGGTTGTTTCTTCCCAGTAAACAAGGCAAGACCGGTAGTGCTGGTCATCAGCAAAATGGTCAGGTCTTGGTGAAGTCTTTGTAGGCATCAGGAAGCAGTAGCCTGGGTACTTGTAAATGTCATGATACTAATCTACCAACTCAGCTGGGTGGGCGACCTGCATGTGACCTTGTGCCTTCTCTCAAAAGTTGGGGAGGTTATACAAAGTATTAAGATGGATACAAATTATTAAAAATGTACAAAATATAAAATACAAATACAAAATGGCTGAACACTGGCTTATCCTAATGATTAAGGCACCAGGCTAGAAACCGGGACACCGTGAGTTCTAGTCCCACCTTAAGCACAAAGCTAGCTGGGTGGCCTTAGGCCAGTCCCTCTCTCTCGGCCCTAGGAAGGAGGCAATGGCAAACCACTCCTGAGAAACCTTGCCAAGAAAACTGCAGGGATTTGTCCAGGCTATCACCAGGAGTCAAGACTGACTTGAAGGAACCAAAAACCAAAAACAAACAAACAAAATAAAACAAAACAAACAAAAACAAAAGTTAACTTAATTTTCTTTAAAAATGTGGACCAAACAGAGTTCTCCAACATTTCTGGTTGTAGTGATTGGATATTTGTTCTGTTGCCTGGAAGCATGAAGGAATACAGTGGCCAATAAGTTTTGGACATAAGAAATCGCTTCTATGTGCATTGTGCAATTGCATAAAACTGCTCAGAAAGAGCTCTTACTTCATCAACTGATTTAGGTTCCTTGGGCTGATGACAGACTGATGGCCAGATGGAACTTCTGAAATTCTCCTTCTCTAAGGATCCACATTATAACATCTTTTTTAGTGAAAATAATCTGCAAAGGTACAATGAAAGTTCTTCTTTCTCAACTGCTTTGTGTGGTTTTGCATGTACTTATCTTGATCTTATATATACACAACTGTTTGTCTTGGGTAGACAGAGAGAGACAGACAGAGAGAGAGAGAGAGATGGACTCACAATAAGATTCTATAAATTGAATGACATTATTTCTGTCTGTTAAATAATCAATTGATTAAGCCATAATTATTTGGTTTGTCCTTAAAACGCCACTGTGCTGTTTTTGCTGTAGCAGACTAATATGCCTGTTATCTCTATGGAAAGGGTAGAAAACAAGGGTAGGAAACCATTGTTGTTGATCCCTGTTGCTATGTTGCCTTGGAATACCTACACAGGTAAAAGCAGCAGATTTTCACCCTAGATAAGACTCGTACTTTGCAAAGTATTGCATCTATTAAATGTCAGATTTTCACCCTAGATAAGATTCATACTTTGCAAAGTATTGCATCTATTAAATGTCAGCAATTCTCATTGCTCATAATCTTTCAAACGGCATGGTGTTATTTTGTTATTTCAAGGTCCAGATGTAGTGAAACATTGAACCACCTAAATCCCTGCTAAAAAGGGGTCTCTGCCTTGCTAAAGTTGACTGCATTATCCTGTCACCAGCATACAATTTTATTTGAATCTAATTGGACTGAAACTCATTGGAATGGCTCCTTTCAAGCAGGACTCAGTCTCAGGACAGAACTTTAGCATGGGGACTTCTTAAAGTACCAATACAAAGAGAAGCCATTTTTCCCCCTTGCCAGGATGTCCATGTTCTTGAGGGCTGCACACAGCAAGGAAAAAGGACTGGAGCCAAAACCGACCTCCCTCCCTCTCTTCCTCTGCACAGCAAATTGTTGAGGGGGGAATGGGTAATTTTTGCCAGAAGTTTGAAGTGATTGGTTGCAGAAAACTTACCATTCCTTTTTCATCTGTTTCAGCTTTTCCCATTTCCCCCCACTTGGGTGCCAGAGATTTGGACCACTTGCTCCTTCCATTGCTCCATCTGGTTTGGACTCCATTTCCCCCTCTTTTTCTCCCTTGGTGCTCTCCCCACCTGCATGAAATTAGACTTGACCTAGAGAGGACAGTTTCTTCCATGCCAGTGAATAGAGCTGCTTGTCCCTCTGCTTGTGTGAGCGCGGGTGTTCCAAGACACAGCCTTTGCTACAGCAGCTGTTACAGCAGATCTCCCTCTCGCCCTCCCCCTCTCTTTTTGACTCAAAGCCTTGCTTCTCTGGATCGCCTTCTCTCCCCCCCTCCCCCCCGCTTTTCTCCGGTGCTGAATTTGAGTCTCTGTTTGTTGCTTAGCATAATCCATCCTGATGAGAAGCCAATTGCCAGCCTGCATCTGGGGAGCTTTTCCAGTTTAGCAGAGGGGTGCAATTATAGAGGTGGCCAGAGACAAAGGAAAGCCGGCACGCGCTGCTGCCTTTAATGGAATGCAATGATTCTTCTGGGCTCTGGAGTAATACAAGAGATCTGGTTTTAATAAATTAACAGCCTACGAGTAACAATCTCAAGCAATTAAACTTTGGGACGAAGGCGAGCACCATGAAATGTATTCAGCAGTTGGTGGGTAGTAGCAAAGGCAAAAGAAAACAAGCAGTTTAGAAGGCTATTATATATATGGTCCAAAACCACACCACTCCTTTCTCCTTCACATTTGGTGTTAAATCCTTGACCGTATTCCAGCCCCTTCTTCCCCCCCAGTGCTACTTGTTGATATTCATGAGTCGGTTGATTGGAACTTTCCTTTCCTCTTTCCCTTATCTTCCAGTTCTCATGAAATTCAGCCCACAAGCAGGGAAAAAGCAAGCAGTGAAGAAAACAATAAACCAAACAGCAACTCATCCCTGCCATTCCAGATCTTGTTTCTGAATTTTAGTTTATTTTTGGACTACTATGTGATGTGGTTGTGTAGGACTGGGAAGGCAGAGTATCAGGGACTGTCAAACACTGCAAAAATCCACACACACTCACCCCTGGGTGATCGCTAAGCCTCTCTGCCTTGCATTAAGAGCCTGTATGGAATCTCTTTGCCATAGAATTCAATTTATTTTCATTTAAAGTCTGTTCTTCTCAATCAATGCAGCTAATAAATAGCTGCTGATGGCTATGACCCCTGGGCTGAGGAAAGAATTTATCTTCTGAGCCAATTAAACAGATTGAACAATTTCTTTTAATAATGTTGTGGGATTTTAATACTAAAAAACATTAAAAATGAAAATGAAATCTTCTTTGTGCCTTGCAGAAAGGGTCAAGCAGGCTCTGAAGGGGTCAGGATTAGATGTTTTTAACATCCTTTTGTATTTCTCAGAATAGTGTGGGGGAGAGAAAACCCTTCCTACGTAAAGGCTGCTTTGCATCTATCCACAGCAACCCTTGAAGAAAAAAAAATGACAGGGCGATGATTTATGTCTCATTGTTTCATACAGAATCGCCTGGAGAGGCTTGGAAAGGTTTTATGGAGATTAACACACCTTTAAGAAGGCAGGGCAGTGGCAAGCAAGCCAGAGCTGCATTCGTATCTCTGCTGGCCTGCCCGCTCATGTGGAAGTGGAAAATACTTAGCTAAATTAATGCAGGTGGGAAAAGGGGGGAAGGGGAACTGGAACAGCAAGAGGGAATGTTAAAGGGGAGACTGTTCCAGACACAGGATTATTTGGGGGCAGTATGGATTTCCAAAAAGATAGTGCAAATGTGTATTTTTGACAAGACATTAAACTAAACGCCTCTTTAATCATAGTGGTAGACACCATCCAAAACATCTGGAGGGACTTAGATTGGAGCATGATAGGGAACCTCTGCCTTTCAGAGGTTTTGTTCTTGCATTTTTGTTCATTGTAGTTGTAGCCCAGCCATATTTGGAAAGCCATGGATTCCTTCATAATATTTCATTTCACAAGTCCATTGAGGAGCAATCTGTACACAAGTTACAGCTAGGATGGCTTTTTCCATGCCACATTTTGTATCAGCCTCCCTCTCTCTGTGTTGTTTCCTTCCTTTCTCTCCTTATGTGCAGAAGTCTGTAGCTCCTATCCTCACTTTTTAAAAAATGGAAAAAATGCCCCAGGCATTCTTCATCTCCCTTCCTGGGACATCACTATATTATTGAATGGCCTTCGGTGGTCCTCCAGAAGGTCGGTTGCAGCCCCCTGGCCTCTTAAACTTTGCTCACTTTTGTACTGCAGGACAGAGAAATGCCATTTTTGTATGTCACAGTCTGACATACTAATTTTAAAAATCTAAATGCAAACATGAGAATCATATTTCTAGAAAATGAGGGTTAGTTCTCAGAAACAGGCCTGATAGAGCATCATTTTTAGACTCAATTTATTTACTTATTTAAAATACAGTGGTCTCTTCTGTTCAAAATAATGAATGCTTTAAAAAAATAATAAAATCAAAACAGACAGAAAACTAATACCTGCAAATAAAAACAGAGGAAGGTGATACTTAAAAAAACCCTGACAACATAATCTCCACTCACCTGGCAAAACACCTCCAGTTACCTGAAGAACAGTCTTAACTGGAAAAAGATATTCTCTTTTTCATTTGTTTTTACTTTAAACATTTCATCCATTTAAGTTGCATTAATTTTATTTTTGTTGAGTGCTTGTTACATATTCCCATACTTTTAATTTTTCCACTGGCATGAAATCAGCTTTCTTCTGCCTACTGTTTAGTGGTTTTCATAAAGTTAGCATGACATTTTTTATTGTTCTACTAACCACCTTCCCCAGGTAACAGGCCTGCTGCATTTGGAGAGAACACCTGTTGTACAGGTGATTTTAAAAGGGCTTCAGTGCAATGGCCGATATATCTGCTTCACATTTAACAGTGAAGCCCAGAATTCTTCAAAGTTTTCATTTTTATATTTGTGGAGTTTTCATTGGCTTTGCTAATCCTCCGATTCCTTATATTCATTTTCCATTCCCAAAACTCTTTCAGTTTTTCTATCACCCATACAGGTAGAAATTTGGAAACTATCAAACACATTACTGATTTCACTATTCTTGTTTTCTTCCCCTCTTTTCTCCTCCCTGTCATCTCTTTATATCATGTGCAAAACGCCTCCCAGGTTAGGCCTCCAGTGCAAAACAATTCAACAATTAAAAGGGAATGGGTTGTTCTTCCTCTGGCATAGAAGATTATGGCATGATAGGGAAAATTCAAACTCAGTTTTATTTTATGATATGGAAGTTTGGGATATATAAACTTTTGGGGGAAAAAATCTGCAGCTCAAACATAAGTGTTAGAATGAGTCACATTATCTCTGGAATTTATTCTAAAAGATGAAAAAAAAATGCCAATAAGATAAAAGAATATTTCTCTCCCTTTGAGGATCAATTCCTTTGGGGACAATTGGTCAGGACTTCTAGGCTGACCGTGGGTAGAGGCACTTCTTTCTCTTTCTGCTGCTTTCTATTTCTCTCACTGACATCACCATGCTCTCCAATTTTGTCTCTACTCAGTGTGGAAAGACAGATGACTATTACTAGAAGTCTGAGCTGGACCTTTGTAAAAGGCTTTTGAAATTTGGCAGAGAGCCATCAGCCTGCACATTGCCCATCCCTCCATGAAAAGAATTACCGGTTTTCCCTCTTGTTATCATTTGGCCACTGATTGAATGTTTATGGATCAGCAAGTTCTGCCAACAGCAGTGGAACTTACTTCCATGTAAGGCTGCCAGTCCCTTGACTCTTGAGGAAATTGATTTTGAGAATCTAACCTATTTCTCAGAAGGAGCACAACCAAGCCTTATTCCTTGTGTACCCGTCACACCATTCCTTTTTGGACAGACTGAGTAACATTATGCACAGCACAGAGAATGAATAAGAAATACTAAGCCAACAAAAAACAAAACCTCCAAGACCTGAAATAAGAAAAGGAAATGTAGATAAAATTGTTTATATCAGCACTATTCACTCTATCTTTCCCTACCTTTCTACTCTTGCAAACTAACCTTGCTTCCCCCATGTCATGCACCAGTTAAGCAATGCTTTTTGTACTTTAAACTTCTCATCTCTCTCTTTTTGAGGATCAGATGAATCAAGTTCTGCCATAATTTTCTCAGCCTTCTCCCTTCCCTTGATCCACCAGCTCTTCCTTCATACCGCCCAGAGTCGTGCTGCAGTGAGATGGGTGGTGTCCTTTTTTCACTCTCTTTTGCCTCCTGCCCACCTTCATTCAGAACCCTTCCTTCTTTACCCCATATCTTCTTTTTTGACTGAGCCCCCTTTTTAAGTACTTCATTTCCACTGCGTTCTTTGTACTTTTTCATTTTCCTCATATCAACTCTCACATCCATAAAACAACATGGGCAGAACACTCTGACATGCAGCCATTGAAGCTTCTTTCAACAAACATTCATTTCTCACAAACAGACTAGACTGCCTGCTACCTTTCTACCAGTATTTGCACAATTTATTTTTTCCCCATCCACTTCTCTATCTTTTGTAAATATTCTGTCAAGATACACAAATTTATCTACTTACTTTAGATATTCACCATTTATGTACAACTTGAAATAGTTCATTCCATTTTCCTTGTCAAACACAACTACTTTGGTCTTTGATATGTTAATTTTCAAATACATACTCATTGCATCATACAGTATCTAATATTTACTGCAAATCATTTGAGTTCTTAGCCAAAAACACACCTCTAACTTCAGCAGAAATGTTCCTTGTTACATTTCCCCATAGATACATTAAACAGCCAAGAGGACATCAGACATCTTTCCCTTATTCTCTGCTCAGTAATGCACCATTTGTTTAGCATTATGTTTATTCTCACACATGCTTTATTTCCATCCCAGCATTCAACAACCAATTCAACTCCTTATCAATGCAAAACACTGCATAAGGGAAGCCTATTCCATTTGTTATACACTTTCTTCAAATTAAACTTCCTCACATTCATACATTTCCCAATGATCTGTTGAAGAGCAACACCCCAGCCTTGCATATAGCCACATTGCGCTTCCCAAATTTTGCTTATTAACACCACTCTCGTACTCCTTCAGTCAGAATTCTGCCAACTCCCTTTCCAGGTACACTTCACAAAATAATCCTCTTGCAGTTTTTTCATATTTCCTTGCAATCTTTCCATTTCTTTAGGGGAACAATAACGACAATCTTCTAGTCTTCAGGCACAGGTGCAATCCACATTTATATTTTAACATTTCTCCAATTACACCAGCGATGCCTGCAGACTTACCATTATATTCTCACAGTATTTATGATTTCCTTTCATCAATATTTTCTTAGATACTAACATTCAAAGCAGTTGTTTCAGTTCCACTTTTCAACATATTGCTGATATTCCCATAAAAATCTGCAAAATATTTCTTCCAGCATTCCCTCATTTGAGTTTCATCCCAAATAATTGCATTAATATTTTAATTCCATTCCCCCTGCTAGAGTTTCTTTTGTTAGCTGTTTTTACACACTTCCAAAAAGATTTATTTCCATTCTCTGCATTTTCTCTGCCTCTTTTAACTTTAACTATTCCTTGCTCTCTTTGAATATGTTCTTTGTAACTATTTTTTCTCTCAGTGTTTTCTCTTTTTCTCTCAAAGATACTCTACAGTAACTTTCTCTCATCATTTTGTGCAAGGATAATTCTCTTATATGTATTTTCCTCTCATCCACAGCCTCTTTCACTACATCATTCAATCAAGCATTCTTTTTGGTACTTCCCACCAGTGTAACTCCACATGCTTCTGGTGCAATTTGTAACACAATTCTTTGCACGTTGTTTCAAGAGCTTTTTACATCTTATTTCCATATGTCCTCTTTCTTTCATTCTGGTAAAAGAGTGATCTATCTTCTAGCGCAATTTATTTGCTTGCTTGCTTGCTTATATCCCCTTCAAATCGGAACCAACTCTGAGCATTTTACAGAGCTAAACCCAGTATAACAGGATTAAAACATAAATAACAAAAATCATTATTAAAAAAAAAATCCCAAGTCTCAAGGAATAACCCAAATCCAAACACTGCTTCTACAGGAAGGGACCATTTCAACACATTAAATCCCAAAGGCTTATATTCATTCCTTTCTCTTAGCTTCACAAACATACAAGACATCTATTTCTCTTTCATTTGATTAATTAATTCATGTTTCTTACCATTTAATCCTCTAATATTCCAAGTTGTGATCTTCCATGTTTGATGGCCATTACCAGATGGGCCCATAAAAACTGACCTATACGCCCGTCATGCCTTGGGTCAATTATATTCATTTGTTAGATTTAGACGGCTGCCCAATTAGCAAAAAGCAACTCTGGGAGGCTTATGATTTATAGCAGCATAAAAACAAGGAAGTAGAAAATAAAATATAATAAACATAAGGAACAGAAAAGAGAGCGACAGAGTAACAGAAATTAAAAAATAGCAGAATTGGCTGAGGCCAACCAATACACGTCTCATTCAAGATCTTTCATGTTAAACAGACTCATTCGGACACTTTTTAGTAAGACAGAGAAGTAGACTAGGTTACCATCCTTAGCTACACCCATTCCCCCCGCAGCATCTCTCCTAATAGTAAGGACAGTGGTGAACAGCTTGGGCACAAAGCCTATTTTACCTCAAGCAGGCTCATGCTGTCCTATTTAAGGTAGGACCTTTAATCCAGAGATTATCATGCCAGCAAATATATTCTTGTCTGTATCCCACCAACCAGGAGATATATGCAGTTGTACTGGTCCACACAGGATACACAAAGCTTAACTCATTTAAATACATAAAGCACTCATCAAGTCTCCTGAGTGATGGTATAAAATACCTAATAAATAGATATATCGATCTGGTTCTTAGAAGAAGGGAACTGAGCAAAGGCAATAGAAGTTGAAGGAGAGCTTTGATAATATCTTTGCTTAATGCAAAATTAACTATTTGGCTTAGGAAGGGACTGTTTACATTTTAAGGACTCCTTTTCTTTATAACAGAATGATAATATTCCTCGGACCTAATAGTGAGTTACAAGTGCTGCAGAAGTGCAGCATTAGCAAAAAGAAAAACAGGAAAGCCAGCTTTGCTCTAGTATAAGTTAGCACACAGAACCTGTGGAATAGCCAACACTGTGGGATCACACAGGTCCAGAGTTGTTTCACAACTGCTGCAAAGAGTCCATGTGCAGGTCCTCGGAGAATTATGAATTGAGTAGGCTTGAGCTGCTATTGGAGGAGTTCTGAATAGCTACAAACTGCCTTTGAGAGCACGCTATGATTTGGGGAGAACTGGAAAATTCATTAAAGGACTATCTTGATGGGTGAGACCAATTTTAAAACATCCATTTATCAGGAGACAAACTGGTGAGGCTGCTTCTCGGTATTCCAGTTGCTTCACAGGATGCTTTCCCTTGTATTTGTTATAAGCAGGTGGGTGCAGATCTGTGTAAAGTGTGAAGCTACAAGCACCCACTGATTTTTATTCTTTAAGAAAGCATATCGACACTCTTGGAAATAAAGACAGTGCCCTTTCCTTTGTAGCATGCAAAGCATTCTCTCTATGCTTATCAAAATATTTAGGTTATATGTTTTATTTGTTTTATATATCTTATTAAATGTGTAAAAGGAGACTTGGATAAAATAGTATAATGAGGACTTGTATAATGAGGGACTGGACATGTAGGAAGAGAATGAGGCTACTTGATTCTGGAATAGGTTACAATACTATGCATATTTATTTAGGATTAAATTCCAGTGGACTCAGTTGGGTTTACTTCTAAGCAGAGGCATCTAGTTTGGGCTGCACAACCTAGATTCTGAAAACTATTTCTTATGAATTCATAGGGCTCACTATCAGATAAAAATAGGTAGGATCAGGGTTGTTGTTTCTCAGTCTTTGGGGGAAATAGTTTATGAGGCAGAGGGAAACTGCTATCTCCCAAGTCATGGGAAGCTTTTCAGCAGAATGGACAACTTCTCAGGCCAGGGCTTACACAGAACAATCTTGTCAAAGTGAGAGATCCATTTACGGCTTGAATAGAATGGAACTTTGGAGTGGTGGAACACTAATAAATCCACAGGAGCCCCTGGCAATTCATAACTAACAGCTAACAAGTGCGTGTAGATGTATGTGTGATGCTACTGAGAAATGAGAACATTTCCACTCGGGTGCTTCTCAATTTGGAAGTGAGAAAGGATAGGGTAGAATTGCCGCCCTTGCTGTGGATGGAGTATAGGTTTTGAAGAGAGCTGTAGCTACAGCTCCACCTTTTGCAATTTGCAGCCTTTTTGTGATAAATTGGTTCACCCCCACCTCTTTAATGTTCATCTCTTATTAATTAATGGGTGAGAATTCCTCAGAGCACTTTTTTTTTTTTTACATTTTTTAAATATATGATTGGGAAGAATAAAGAACCATTGAAGAATATTGATTTTGAAAATTGAGGCTAGTACTTCCTGTGTATGTATTTGTCCCACTAAGCAAAGGAATAATCTGGAGTTAAAGCAATGCAATGACATCTCTGAATGCTGTTTCTTAATACAGCCCCACAATACAGGACTGTACAGTTCCTTTCTCTAAATTCTTTTCCATCGGTGGTGACGTCTTGCATAGTATGAGTTCAGCTGAAATGGTAACCATGTTTTCCCCTTGTCTGCATGAATCTTGGACCTCTGCAAGTTTGTGGAAACCATATTTTCTTGCTAAATCTGAATCAGCTCTAAATATGGATTTATTTGATTAGTCATAGAATGTATTAATTATAAAGTTTGGTGTAGAGGGTAAGGCTAGAAACCAGGGAACTGTGAGTTCTAGTCCTGCCTTACTCATGAAGCCAGCTAGGTGATACTGGGCCAGTCACTCTCTCTCAGCAAACCACTTCCAAAAAACCTTGCCAAGAAAACTTCAGGGACTAGTCCAGGTAGCTGCCAGGAGTCAACAATGACTCAAAGGCAAAGAAAGAAAGGAAGGAAGGAAGGAAGGGAGGGAGGGGGAGAGGGAGAGGGAGAGGGAAGTTAAAATGATTTACATTATTGATCCATCTTTATTGTATACAGCAGCTTTCCCCAATTTGGCAGTCTGTGGATGGGTTTGAATTTTAACTCCCAGAGTTTCCATTCAGTCTCTATTCAGGCTAGCTGGGAATTTTGGGTGTCAGACTGAGATGGGCAGCTTTACTCTCATCACCAGTATTTCTTCCATGTTTTAAAATGAATTCTTCCCCTTATCATTATCTGGAGGTGCTAGGGGTTGAACTGGAATCTTTTATATGGAAAACATGGGCACTGCTATGAATACTCTGCTTGCATGAGGTTGTCATGTCAGATCAAGTATCTCATGCAAAAGAAACTTAATTCAGTTCTGTAAATTTTCCAGTTCATAAGAGATGTAAGTTCACAACTGGAGTGTTCTGCTCGCAAGGGTGGAACATTTAGCCCAAGAAATGTAAAAGATAATGTTGGATCCTGCAGTAAGGCTGCAATTGTGCTTACATTTATCACACCCTGAATACAATGTGACTTACTTTTAAGTATATATGTATAGGATTATCCTTTATGTGGTTTAATGCTTGGCAATCATTTAAGAGGGGTTATAGCTAGATATGATTTCCAGGATGCTGGATGTCAACATTCTCATTCTGTGTCCCACCTCCAATGATCTACCTAGGTTCCTAGGCAGGGATGATAAACAATTTTCATTTTGGTTTATTTTGTAAAGATTAGAACTTAGTAAAGTTTAGAAATCACTTCTAAAAATGAAAGCTGTTTGAACAGATGTGTTTAGCAGAAAGTAAGAGCATGATCAAATGAGGTTAAGTACTTCTAAGTTCCATTTACTTTAACAGCAACATGAGATAGCATGGCTTAAGCACTGAGTTCGGAGGTACTTGATGTGCTTGATTTTTGTACAATCACACTTCAACAAACATTGTGGTTTTCTGTCTTGGGCCTCAGATAACATTCCTAGAGAGCTAGGCCATCCTCTCGACAGTATTAGTAGCTAGCCAAACCATGCTGTACCAGCATTCAAGTTGTCTTCTCTTTTCCCTTTCTTCGTTTTTTAAAACATGGCATCAAAATAGTACGTCTGGCCAAAAATGCCATCTGTTTGTTCAATAGGACCTAATTTTCAAACAAACTCAGCAACCATTATTTTGCCGGGATTTCAGCAAAGCCACTTGTTCCTTTTCACTAAGGTTCCTCAACTATTTTTAAAAACTGGCAAGCAAGCAAAAAGCCATGGAGAGCTCTCCAGTTTTGCAAAGCCTTCCTTCAGTAAGGTGGCCAAAGAACAGGAGGGGAACCCTTAAAAAAAAAAAGTAGGTTTTTGGCTCAGCCATTAGTGTACCATAAGCCAGAAAGCAATTGACTTCCAACGTAGAGGATATTCTTGCTTAAACTAATTTCAAGTGCATCTATAATTATACTGAAGGTCTCTACTCAGGTATTTGCATCGTGGTAGCACTTTATTACATGTCAGATCCCATGTTGTTTTACAACATAGTTTCTATGGTTACACACTACCTTTTGTAACCTGCAGAGTCTACGGATATGTGGGATTGAGTTTCACAGAGGCAAGAGCTATCATATATAAAGCACTTCAGGAGCTGATGCAAAGTGGAAGTCCCACTGTGTAGTCTCCTCTGCACTGTAGTTGCCAGTGTTGTGCCAGAAAGCACAGATCAGACAAAAGGGGCAAGGTTTTGTTGGGTGCTAGGAGGTCATATCAGAGTTTTCAGCTAACCAACTTTTCACTTTGTTTGTCAGTAAAGCTCACACCTGCCAACAAATGATGGATGCTAATAGAGTGAGGGAATGGCCTGGCTTTGTGCTTCTCACTTTCCTGAGCCAAAAGAAACAAAAACAACCCCCCCCCCCCCCACACACACACAAAATTGAAACTCTAGTATTGAAGTGGTTGGGAAGAAGGCTGGTACCCATCTAAGCCTAGTCTTCAACGAGCATTATGTTCTCTGAAGCCACAGCCTGTCACTCCCCTGCTCCAAATACATTTCTAGATCAGGTATTGTAACCACCCTGTTTCAAACACAACACAGACAACCATGCCTTCCATTTCTACTTGTCCTATATATTCTCATCTTCTTGCTTACCAAAGAGAGTTTATGAAGTAACTGCTAGCAATCCAGATTCAAAGGGGAAGGGGCAATCTGGCCTTGGCAGGGCACATATTGCGACTGTTGGCTCCTTAAATAAAATGTGTCTTTCTGCATGAGCCCAGGAAAGCTGTAGCTTCTTTAAGGAGTTGCTGACAAGTGTGACCTGTATAACCACATGTGCTCCCAAGTATAGTTTACTCTTTGAATCTGGATTGCTGCACAGCCCTACTGGCCACACAGTGCCTTTTGACTGAGGTCTAGGAGGCATCTGTTTGGAAGCACCTCTTGTTGCAAAGAGCTTAAAACTTTCAGATTCTGTGGTCAAATTCTCCTCCCATTCTTGGCACATCCTCCCAGATAGAACAAACAATATTTCATAGCCATGACCTGTGCTGTCCTAGTCAGCCTTCATTTCCCAACCATTAACCTTTATTGTTGGTGCTCAAAGTGCTAAACAATGTAGCATGGTTTATAATGAGTTTAAAAGAGGAAAAGGATAGCATTATAATCATTAAGCAAACTGCAGCAACAGATGAGTAGTAATATACTGAATCATGAATTAATCTTTGGACTCAAATCTTCAAAATTTGTTTCCAAAAGGCATAGTGCAATTTATTTAATAGACATTCACCACCTGGAGATCAAACTGAATTACTGCTACCCCTTAGTTCAGTAAGAAGAGTTCTAATTCCAGGAGGTATCTAAAAATTCTGACGCCTTTCCTTTTCAAAACAAAGATGATAGCGAGTATAATCCCTATACAATAGAGCTGGGGAACCAGATGTTGGATTCCAATTTCCATCAGCACCAGTCAGAGATGTTTAAATTTGTTGTCTAGCTATATCTGGAAAACCACAGGTCCGCATTCATGGATGAGAATATTGGAATAGGTCACAAGGAGGCATCTTAGTTCCTGTGGTTAGAAGTTTTTAATTATTAGCACTGATGGAGATTGTGCTTCAAAATATTCAGCTTCAAAAGGGGCAGGGAACCAAAGAACAGTGATGAATGAGAGTGTGCCAGGAGAAGAGGAATGAGAGTGTGCCAGGAGAAGAAGAAGTCAAGCAGCTATCTGAGTCTGTATAAAAGATAACAACATGTCCATATTTGTGGCTATGTGATAACACAGAAAAAATATATATACAGATGGTGTAAAATTGAAGAAGGCTGAGAGAAATAATGCGAATTCTCTATGGGGTTGATGCATTTTGTCAATAGAAGATCCCAGTAAAGATGCAGGGGGGTTCATGGTGATTACACTTTAGCTGGTTTGAGCAGAGCAGCCAGATAATTGACTGGTTCTATCCATTTTGGACATAACCTTCGTAAGCTGCTAATCTGTTTCCTGCTACAATTCAAGATAACAGCTTTGACATTAAACACTATACATGGTATGGGATTAGGGTAGACAAGTTCATGAAGGAGAGCTCTTTCAATAGCCATTAGTCTTGATAGCCGCCTACCACTTCCTGAATCTAGTTTAATCTTACCAATTATGTCACGACAAAACAATTAGTTTTTCGTAGGACTTTTTGCAGAGTTGGCCATTATCATAAACCACTAGGACCTGAAAATACAAAATGCAGGACCCAGTAACCATTTCCAGAGAGATGATTAATTGGTTCCTAGGAGTGAATGTCCTCCCTGTCTAGTCTCAGCTATTGTAGTCTCAGGATTCATGTGGGTTTTCTAGATACCAAAGACATCCATCACTATCAGATGGATCTGCAAGTAATAACCATACCCAACGTGTGGTACTTAATGGATCTAAGTCTGCATGGAGGGAGGTATGCAGTAGGATACCTTAGAGTTCTGTCCTGGGTCCAATGCTTTTCAGTGTGTGTATAAATGACACAGAAGGGATAGAGATGCTCATCAAATTTGCAGATGACACAAAGCTAGGACCAGGAGAGAACTGCTAATATCTCAGAAGACAGGTTTATGGTTGAAAAGGATCTTGATAGACTTTAACATTAGGTACTATCCAATAACACTCAGTATAATGGCAAGAAATGTAAGGTTCTGCATTTACGTAGGAAAAATCAGATGCACAAGTAGAAGATGGTGGTACTTGGCAGCAGTCGTACTTGTGAGATCTGTCCTGATAGAACACACATTAATCACAAATGGGAAGTGTGCTGCAGGTCCAAAACAGCCAAAAGAAATATAGTGTTGGAATCACAGGAGGTGAAAGTTCTGCTCTGTGCTGCATTGGTCAGACTGCACCTGGAATACTGTGCCCAGTTTTGGTAATTACAGTACAAGAAAGATGCCAAGGAGCTGGAAAGAGAACAGAGAAAAGGGTGAGGAGCTTGGAGGCTAAATCCTACGAAAGATGGTTAAAATAACTGGGTATATTTAGCCTAAAGAAGAGAAGGCTAAGGTGAGACATGGTAGTAATCCTCCAAAATTTGAAGAGCTGTCACAAAAAGAGGTTATTGATTTATTCTCCACAGTGTGCAAGGGTAGGACGAGAACCAGTGGGTGGAAGCTTTACAAAGAGAGACTCAAACTTGAAATAAGGAGGAATTTCCTGACCGTAAAAGCTATTAAGCAGTGAAACAGCCTACCTCCTGCAGTTTTTGGTACTCCATTACTAGAGGTTTTCAAGAAAAGATTGGACAGCCCTTTGTCAGGGATGATCTGAGGATCCCTGTTCCTGGCAAGGATTGGACCAGAAGACCTCCAAAGTTCCTTCCAGCTCTATGATTATATTCAGCTTAAGGGTCAGTATGCCTATGTCCATTAGTGCCTACCAGGCTTCCTACCTCCATGGCTTTTCAAAGATTCTTTTAATTAAAATAAGTATGTTGGTGATAGCATGTTGAAAAGAAAAGGAACTGTTTTAGTATTGTTTTTGTTTATACGATTGCTTCTGGACCCCACATAGCATTCTTATCTAATAAACACAGCAGCTGGTTGCAGCCCAGTCACTACCCACCTGCCTAGAAAAGGGAGCAAAAGAAAGTTGGAATGGTAAGGGAATTTAGGGGGCTATAAGGGATGGCTGGGAACAATCTCGTGGCTTTCCTTTATGGTAAACTGCCATCTTATGAGTGGCTACACTTCCTGTTACAACAACATGCACTCAAAATTCCAAATTTCAAAGCCACTTCAGAAACAATCCCATAGCAGAAGCAGCTTCTACACCAGTGTTTTCTCAACCTTGGCAACTTTAAGATGTGTGGACTTCAACTCCCAGAATTCCCTAGCCAGCAAGGCTGGCTAGAGAATTCTGGGAATTGAAGTCCGCACATCTTAAAGTTGCCAAGGTTGAGAAACACTGTTCTACACCAATTCCGTTCTTTCCCCACTTCCAGCTGCACAAGGCTGACTAGTTCAGAGATATAAAATAATGTAATACTTGTATAAAACCATTCAAGCAACTATCAGAGATTTATGTATACCTAGAAATATGTACCTTTCCCTCCATGGTTGCTCTCCCAGGAACTAAAGAACCCCATTAACTCCACTTTCACATTAGGTCTGCTTGTTCCTTTAAGTTAAAGGAGACAGAAACTCAGAAAGCAGGGCTTTCCCATCCATGCCTTCATTGAGAATGATGGAGACAGGATTGTGGTGAAGGTAATACAACATTTACCTTCTCCAGATTGCTGGTTAAAATAGAAACCTACTGAAACAAACAAATACATAATTGAGAAGCCTTAACAGGGGGAAAAAAAACCTCTGACATAATTCAACGTCATTGCAAATAAACTGTTTTAAGTGCTGAAGTGCAGTTTGGCTTTCCTATCAATGCTTGGATCATTGTGGAACAGGTTATGTCATCTTTATGGTTGGGTGCAGCAATAAACCACTTAGAAGCCAGGGAGAATCAAGTATCTATTAAAAGAAAGAGGCCATACCCTGGGTAAGCAAGTAAATCAGGTTGTCCGTATGGAAAGAATACACATAGAAAATACAGAGCTAGCCCAAGGTCACAGGGAAGAGATCCAGTTATACAAGGGCAGCTTCAGTAAGGGCTATGCACCATTGAGCAAAGCAGAGCAATTGCTGGCAAGGCTGAGAGCCATAAAGTGCAGGCTTAAATGATGCAATCCAGGTGTGTCCCTAACAACCCAGATGTTACTAATTGCTTGACACTGTTGTAGAATTCCACTTTCTGCCAGACTTCAGGCTCTTGCTCCTTGCACTTTCATTTTTTGGCATTCTCTAGGATCCAAAGGAGGAGGAGGAGTTCCTCCTCATCCACTGATTCCTTTCAAGTAGCACTGCTTGCTCCTGTTTATCCCTATTTGCTAGCTGTAGCCTACTAAGTTACCTGGAACCTGACTTTGCAGTTGCTCCACGTCTTCCTCATCTGCTGGTTTTCAGAAGTGAGCATGGCAGGTCCAATGAGATCAGGATCCCTGATTTTTTGTGAAGATTCCCCTTTAGTGTTTTTAGAAAGAGACAAGAAGGGGTATGGTTTAACTAAAATTGCAATTAAAAATGTGGGTTATGATTTCCCAGGATTTGTTAGCATTTTCTTTATAATCTATGAACTGCTAGCTAATTACTTTTTGTTACAAACTTCATGGCATTTGTTTCTAAAGCCAAATCTTGCTTTCAGAATTATGACCTGTACTTGGAACACATATTTTTGATCAACTGGAATCTTTATAGCTGATAGAAAAAAAAAAAAATCAGGAAGCCCATTTTAATTTCATAATGCTATCATTCCATAATCATAAAACCTAAAGAAAAATTAAACTCCGCACTTTGGCCCAGTCAATAATAGTGTTTCCTAAAGGTTCATCAATTGGATCTACAAAAGTAAAAGACAATGTATGCATGTGTGTATGCATGAAAGTACATGTTGAGCACTCAGTTCAATATTTTAATATAAGCAGGGTCTCTGGAAATAAAATAAATGAGATTCTAATGGATCTTTGTGTACAGACAGTTGCTGTTTCCGGCTAAAGTTCACAAGCGTGATCCATAAGAGTTCATTATCAATTACCGAGATTGTTCCCATTGTATAAAATTCTCAGGCTGCAGGAGATCTAACATTCTTTGCACTTTGTTCTGCAGATCTATTGCAATGTGCCCTTTTCAAGCTATAGCCAACTGTATCAAAATCTTGACTGGCATGTCTTATCTGATAGGGCTTGCTTTCCCACTACCTGCTTTTTAGAGTGATAAATGTCAGAAGTTTTGGAGTTTTGTGTATCAGTGTGTTCCATCTGAAGCTTTGAGACAGGCAATTATCCCAGGATCCACAGGATTTTCTGATGCATTCTGGGACAAAGCTTGTTCCGCTGAAGCTTGACAATTCACAGTGTCAGGGACTGAGGGAAAGTCTGATCAGAACTGAGAATTGAATAATGACCTACTGCAATTAAACTAAGGATTCCCCATTCTGATTTTTAGCCAGGTTCATAATACTAAATGGGATGGCGTGATTGTGAAAAGAATAATCATCATGGTCTGAATTGGAGACAGACAACTTTAAATATAGTGCTGGCTTTTGTGCCAGTATCTAGCAGAGCAGAGCAGATGCTCATATATCAGCATGTTGTTTGTATAAGTATTCATGCTGGAGTTCTAAAAAAAATAAAATAATAATGGCTGCGTAGATTGAATGCTGATGCACATCTGGATGTGTGTTCACATTGTGAATCATATTTGAATGTGAATTGCTCAGTGCAATCACGGTTGCACTTTCCCATCTGTTTTGCAAGGTGGATGTAAGTACACATTCCCATCATTGAAGAAGGCCTTCTAATTTTGTTCTGTGATCAAACAAGTACAGCACGACTCTTTAGATCATGGCTAAGAGCTTGAGATGGTGTTTCAGAACAGTAAGTATGCATAACAGAAAACATGTATGGTTGCCCAACAGTTTCACCTGATAGGTCCAATGTGACCTTTGCAGTCTGCACAGCTGTTTTTTCACAAGGCACTAACTCTGCTTCCAGCCTCTGATCACCCACCTTTGCTATCAGAAGTGATGCAGTGCATTCTAGCAGTTCACCATGCTGCTACTTTCTATTGCACTTATAACTAGGGCAAGAACATTACGAGTGCTGATTCTGCTGCTGCAGACCAGCATGTGGTTCATCCATATTATAATTGGAAATGATGAATGACTGAATTAGCCTCTTGGATGTTGCTGTGAGTTTTTCATTGTGCCACAAAGGTTAATGGATAGATACATCTCCTCTTCTGAAATCAACAAACATTTCCTACATGGGTAGCATTGCCACCTATCCAGAAAAAAATGGGCTGGCTGACTTTCTTTTTCTTTTCTGCCTTTTTCTAGAAAAGCAAAGGGAACATTTGTTTTTCCAACCATTATTCTTTTTCAAGAAGGCAAAATGACAGACACTGTGACTGACCTGTATTCCCAAACTTTTTGAAAAGAACTAATTCTTGTCCAGAGCCCCCATCCCCCAGTCTTCTAAATCCAGAAACGATTGATTTGGATTAAAGGCCTATCAGAATTGCTAAGCTCTTCACTTGACTTAAGATACAGAACACTGCAGAGTTTACCCCTCTGTGCTATGAAGAAAGTCCTGGAAAGCTGTATCATATTCATAGTTACAGTGAAACTATGTATCTACAAGACTGCAGTTTAATCTGGATAGGTGGGAAGACTGGGCTGAGAGGAACAAGATTCCTTTTAACAGGGTGAAATAGAAGGTATTGCATTTAGGAAAAAGAAATATATAAGATAGGGAATCCATGGCTTGGAAGCACTAAACTGGAAAAGGACTTGGGGGTGGTCACTGACAACAAGCCAACCGTGTAAGACAGCGATGTGAGACAGCTGCTAGAAGGGTTAATGCAGTTCTGGGCTTCATCAGAAAAAGAAGCATTGTATCAAAGACATGTGAAGTCCTTATTCCTATCTACTCCACACTGGTGGGATCACACCTGGGATACTGTGTACAATTCTAGAAGGATTGACAGGTTAGAGGAGGGTGACAAAGATGATACAAGGACTTGAGGACATAGCCTATAATGTGGGGATTTCAGTCTGGAGACTGAAAGAAGACTTGGGGAGTCATGCTGTCATAAACAAGTGCCGTAGGGAAGATGTCAGGAACTATTTTCCATTGCCACAGAAACTAGGACCAGAAATAATGGGTATACCAAGATTTTGTTTAAATATAAGGGAAAAAATGATAAGATCTGTATAAAAATGGAACAGACCAACAACAGAGGTTATGTGTTCTCCATCTCTGAAAGTTTTAAAGAAGAGATTGGAGAGTCACCTCTTGAGGATGATTTAATTCTTTTTCTGCATGTTGCAGGGGTTGGCTAGATGTTCATCATGGATCCTTCCAACTCCATCATTCGATGAATCCATGTTTCAAAGAGTGCTTTCAGATGTGGCTTTTCTGTGCAATCATCATGGAATTTTTCTTTGTGTAATTTTTGGGGTGCCAGAATTCCAATTTATTTATTTATTTCATTTATAATACTCTTTTTTTTTTTTTTACTCAGCACCCACTCATCTTCCTTCCTTCCTTCCTTCCTTCCTTCCTTCCTTCCTTCCTTCCTTCCTTCCTTCCTTCCTTTTTTTGCTTGCCACATGAAATTTAATCAGAAGGAAAGAATGAAATAGTTGTACAGTGACTTTCTATTGGTAATTCTAAAAGCCATCTCTCTGAAATCACCCAAACAAGATTTTTTTTCTTTTCTATTGTACTATCATCCATTGCTCACATACCCAATAAAAAAGGCTTAATCTGTTTGTAGCCTGAGGGTCTGCAGAGAGCCCAGCTGCCTGTCTTTATGGAAGGAGCTCCCCACTGATTGGGCCAGTTCTCAACCTGAAATCAGTAGTAAATAAAGGCGCTTTAATTTGGTATTAAGTTAGTATTACATTTGAAGCAAGAAAACCTGTTAAATCTAATAGTACCATATTAACTCAGATACTATGTCAATTACATAATTTTGTACATGTTGCAAGCCTTGTTATACTATCACAAAATTGATCTATTGTGAACTTGTTTAATTACATTTTATGATTTTTAAAAAGGTGGATCGCAATCTAAATTCTAGAAACAAGGAGAAGCATCACAAGTGGATGTGGTGTGGTAAGGATCTTAGTGGACTCAAACTTGGTGTAGTCAAAGATGAGATGAGGATATAAACAACAACGAGACATAGACAGAATGAAATGTATTCACTCTCTTATTTTTAACTACATACAAGGGATGGTTTTTATATACTTCCTGAGTCAGATTTAAAAAATCACGATAAAACACATTGCTGTGGCCATTCTGCTTTTTCCAGGGATCTTCATGTTTGCTTGTGAAAGTGGAAAGTACCACCTGTAAGGACTGAATCTGGTAAGGCAGCAACCAGCAGTTCCCAAGTTAGAGAGATCCGTTATGTAAACCTTGTTCAGCTGTTTCCCAAGGCCATCAAGGGAACAACCAAGCCTCCATTTATTCAGAAAGGCAGAAGAAAAAAACCTAGGGTTAAACCAGAGTTGTCCACTGGATTCAATGCTTTTGTCAAAATATTGAAAGCAGCATTGAAAACACCACAAGCTCCACCCCTTTTGGATGTGAATGTGATATCATGACACACAAAGAAAAAAAGGCAGAACTTGCACTGTGGTGGTGCAACACTTTTGTCATTTACCCCTCCTCTTGCCCCCTCCCCCCAATGGATGCCTCTGTTAAACTCTGGAGGGCAGGCCTATATAAAAGCTCTGACTTTTTTTGCCCTGCAGGGGAAAAATCATATGTTGCATACAAGGCTTCATCCTTATCTTCAATGAGGATTCTAATCTAGTTAAGTCATATCGCAGAGTCTTCTGCCAAGTTAAACCAATTGCTGAATAAAGGATTAAGAGTCTGGAGAGCTGAGATTTATTGCCGTGTCCTGGTGTGACGCCTGACAGCAGCAGGAATATGGGTTTGCAGAGCTGTTGTGCTTTTGGCACTGAGGGCTGAATTGAAAAAAAAAAATGACTAAGTTACATAGTTGTACAAAGTCAAATTGGGGACCTTGCTCTAAAGTACCGCCATGAGCTTTGCTCACTATGAAACAAGTGTTTGCTTTGCTCTTTTTAGAACTCTTACAGTATGGAGCAGAATGCCTATTCCCCTATCGTCACTTTATCACTTCCCAGTTATAAGAAAATTTTGAAAATTTGGCAATCGGCCCAGTACTTTGCAGATTTTACACCAGGTGGGTGAGGGGTGGTGGCAGGATCAGATGGAAAATACCTTTGCTTCTGTCTCTTGCTAAGTAACCTTTTGAACTTTTAGGGTAACATCACCTCCAGGCATTGACCATGCTGATCAGGAACAACAATAATTGTAATCCCAAACATCTAAAGAGTATTTAGATAGAGAAGGCTGACATAAATTAATTGATAAAGTCATTGTCCTGTGATTGACTTACATTTGTCACTTAACACCTCGAAGAGTGGCTGCTTAGAAGAGCCAGCTCTTTCTATTTACTCTTGCAAGTTGTGAGATAACAAACTTTTTGCTCTAATCCCAATCAGATAATTATTTCCCTCTTTTGTCCTAGCAGGTACCCAGTGCCTGCTAGACACTTAATCCTCATTAAGATCTAACCTGCCTTTGCTGATGCCTAAATTAAGCAACTCTGGGTGTGGAGGGGGAAGGAGAGGTTGCAAGGCTATAAAAGTTGCCCAATGAAAGCAACCCCTCTGTGAGTCAAATTCTGGAGACAGTCTTCACCACTTGGGCAGATGCAAGAAGAGCCCCTGGTGTTGCAAGTAATTAATGGGGACAATTTAAATAAACATGATGCTGCTTGTTTTGGTCCTGACACCTCTTTTAATGTATCTATCTTGCAAATTCTAAAGTAGCCAACATTACAAGAATTTCAGAAAACAATACAGGTAGTCCTTGCTTAATGACCATTCGTTCAGTGACCATTCAAAGTTACGACAGTGCTGAACAAAGGGACTTATGACCTGTACCCAAAGTTACAGCAATCTGAATCCTGGACAATCAGTTCACCATTACGACTGGTTGCCAAACACCCCACAATCATGTCATTGCCATTTGTGATCTTCCCTGCTGCCTGCCAGGAAAGTCAATGGGGAAGCCAGCAGGGAAGGTCACAAGCCACTGCCGCCTGCTGAGAAGATTCCCTCTCATCTCTGAGGGCTGGCTGAAAAAGCTCTGTGCCAAAATCCAAGCAGAATTTTGGTATGGGGCATTTTCAGGCAGCCCCCAAAGCTCTGTGTGCTAAATGCCCCATCCAAAATCCAAACAGGATTTTCAGCCACCGAGGAATGGGGGAGGGTTAGGGTTTCAGATGCCTCCACTCTGGGGCTGAAAATCCAAGCAGTTCTGAGGCCCTTGTCTACTCGACCCTCACCGCACCCCTGTGCACCCAACCCAATCCTCTTATACACACCCTCACTCCCTCCTCCCCAGCAGTGCCTGGGCTTGCAATGTCCTATTGGCTTTTCCACTGACTTGATTGTGGGAAGCCAGCAGGGAGTTGCCTCACCTAACAACTGGGCATTCACTTAATGATGGCAACCAGAACTGCTGGGATTGTGGTAGCTAAGTGATATGGTCACGTGATGTTTTGCCTAATGACCACATTGCTTAGCAACAGAAGTTTCAGTCCCAATTGTGGTTGTTAGGTGAGGACTACCTGTATTCCTTCTTTCTTCAGAGCAGAGCACATAACTTCTTTTCGGTCAAGGCCACACTTGGCTTTGAGGAACTTGCTAAGGACTGTACTCCCAAAATAGTGGGTTGGGGAAAAGGCAGTTTTAAAATGTATTTCCCTTTGTGTTTCACCTAAATTAAAATTAAATATAGTTAACGTGATTACTCACCAGATATGTATTGAATATTTCTCTCTTTCTATGACATTCAAATAATTTTTGGTGGAATCTAGAGGCTTCTGGTGCCACAGTATAATGCTGAAGCTTCAGGCTGTGCCTCTGGTCTTAGAGGGATGGGTGTGTGAATCAGAAAGACATAATGATCCAAGCCCTCCTTTCTCCTTGGTGAGTGGCAATTCCTGCTTGTGTATCTGTAATTCTACTATAAAATTCATGCAGTGATTTTGATGTCTCTACTGATCCTTGTTAAAAACTTATTATTATTTTTCCAAAATATATATTGAAATGAATACAGGAGGTTGAATGTATCTATTTCACTATATAAAAATAACATGTTAAAAATCCAATAAGGACTATTTTTTTCAAATGACTGGTCTATAGTCCAAAGACAGTACAGGATACATCACCATGAGTTTCCCTTCTTTAAATCCAACTGTTCTGCTTGTTAATAAATAGAAAGTATAGATTTCAGAAGAACTATCCCAATAGTGCAGTCTAGCATTAAACTCTCTTCAGAAAAAACTTTCATACCTCTTCTGGGGAAGAAATGTGAACGGAAGATGACCAGGGTGGAATGAAGAGCTGGCGAGTAAACTGGCTCTTTGTAATTCCTCTCCAGATAAGGAGAGGACTTGAGATCACCCACAAGTGCTTCATACAGTCGCTCCTCACAAGGAGACCGTAAGGCAGTGGTCTCCGGTGGGTTTTGTCAGGCCCAGCCCAAGAACAACCATGAACAGTCCAGTCCAGTATAGTTCCTTTATTAGCTTACACCTTATAGACAGAATCTTGCCAAACTAAATCTATACTACAGCAGCTAGTGGATATACCCTGTGAGATTCTAGGGCATGGCTATCCTGAACCTTTTTCGCTTCCCACACTCCTGTTGTGGACTCAGCTGCCTCTTGCCTCCTCCTCTCTCCTGGAATGCACCACCTCCTTCCCGATAGCCTTGATCTCCCACATCATTCTCCTCCTTGTACATACATTCCATTACAGGTTTAGAGCTGTAGGAGATTGAGGGAATAGCTATCTTGCTCAAACTGCGGTTGGCACCTTTGAAAGGTCACTAGGTTTGCACACTTCCTTCTCTAATCACTTTTGGAAATTGCTTGTTAACTGCTTTTCAGCTATTAGGAACCTTTGGATTGACAGGTTTTACAGCACTGGGTGAGTTTCCTTCAATCCTTAGTGAAAGAAGTTTTAAATACAAGTTTAAGGGCTTAATTTTTTTTTTCTTTTGGAATAAACAGCAAAAAGGTGATTAGAACTTTGATTTTGGAAAGTTACAAATGGACTAAGGGTCCAGATGGATTTTAAATAAGATTTTGGAATTAATTATGAGAATCTTCCCTGTGGGAAAATATTTTTGTTTTGAATTCTTTTTAAAAAAAAACATGATAGGATGAGATTTTGAAGGTTGGACACTATAGGGAACCACAAGAACTAAAGATTACAATTAAAGGAGAAGAACACTTAAATTTCACTTACTAATACTGAATGGAGTAAAGTATTTTAACACTGAACATATTAAAGGATATTTTTGAACAATGGGCCCAGAAGTTAATTTTAAGAGTGTCTGTCTCTATAGATAGACTGTGTTTAAAAGATGTTATGAAAGAGGACCAAGTTTTACTAGATAAGATTGAGACTGATCTGAAAGTGGATTTAAACATGACAGGCTACAAGAATGATATGGAAAAAGATGCTAGACTGGACATACAAATGGAACCAGCTGATGTCTTAATAATTAAAATGGATATACAAATAACAAACCAAAAGAGTGACCTGGATAATTTACCTATATTGGATTTACAAAAGAGGCTTGTTAAACCTCTGAAGAATTTTTTGAGAAGGGACAAAGAAAAAAATGAAAAGAAATCAAGTTCTAGGACATTATTTGAAGCCACTAAAGATCAAGATTGTTAGAAGTAAAAGGAAGGAATATAAAGTTGGTTTATTTGATAAAGGTTAAAATAGATAAGTTGTTATCTCTGGTAACCCTTAATGGACTTTTGCTGATCAGAACTGAAACAATGAGGCTTTTAGGATTTGTTTATAGATAGGAGATGGGATATGGGAAGAAGAGATCATTTGTTGTATTTTAAGAGAAGGTGATAAGTTACTAAAATTGTTTGTACTTGTTATGATGAAGGGGGAAGTCATTTCTTTATGTTTCTTTTCTTTTTCTTTACTATATTCTTATTTTTTCTTTCTTTTCTATTTTTTTCTTTTCTGCAGTTTCTATTTTTTCTTTTATTTTTTTTAGTTTGTATTAGTTTGTATCTTTTCAATTGTAATTTTTAATATGATTACCGTAAGAAACGAAAGAAAAATCTTTCACACCTTATGAGAACATATGAAAGTGATAGTAAATATTTGCCTGACTTTCAGTCCCTAGGTTCTGTGCATTCAGTCAAATATATGAATTTAGGGACATTTTCCAAACATGTAGGTAAGCTGTATGTATGTTCTTCCTTCCTGAACTTCTGCTGAACCTATGAAAATCAGAATCAATGAAGATGAAGATCCTGGAGAAAGAGCCGCACCTCCATCGTCAGCGAATATGTGGGGAAAATAGCTGGAGGAGACTCAAGATTAGTTGTGAGTTAGCTGGCTTGAATTTCAGTCACCCCAGATTGGGAGAACGTTTGGCCCTCATCTCATGTTATTCTGCTGCTATTCATTTCTTGGGAAAAAGTAAAGTGATGCACATGGGAACAACCAGATGGGTGCTTGACTTTCAGGGACGTGGCTACTGTATTAACTGGAAAATCTTTCTCCCCTACCAGGTTCATGTGATATCCAAATCCGTGCTCTGCGAGTATCTGCCATATTTATAGGCATCTTTCTAATATTTAAATAGGAACTGATCTTTACTGAAAATCTGTTTTGCGGTGCCTTAAAATACTCTGGTACACTGTAACAGGTGGACTGGGTTCCCCTTTGAAGCTCAGCAGCAGCAGCAGCAGTGTTTCCAAAAAGGCAACCCATCTGCCTTGTATTACTCTCCATGCCTCTCAAGCAGCACCAACATTTTTCTTTTTTTCCCCCTGGTTCTCCAGTATCCTCTTGCTAATCGGCCTCTGCAAAAATGAAAGGCATTTTGAAGTTAAGGACAAACAGCACTCCTTGACTTTTCAAACTTCTTAGATCACAGAGGAGCCTTAGGGTTTCATCTGTGTGTTTTCCTACTCCTTAACACACCCTTTGTGTTGTTCTTTAATTGAAGTAAATACAACAGCTGCTAATTTTGTGTTGTTTTCCCATTTTCCTCAGTGAGTCACACATTTCCTTCCTTAATGTTTCTATCTGCAATTGTCCTGTCCTAATGAAACCCAGATTTAAGTGGCTGATTCTTTTGAAGTTCCTGCCTGTGTTCTTTAAAGTCATTGAAATTAATTTCTTTTCCGCTAGTTCCTCTTCATTATTTTGGGGTGGAGCCTCATTAACCATGATAGATACTAAACGGAGCAAGACCTTAAGTAGCAAAAGCATCTGGGTCGTGGGGGGGACAAGTGCAGCATCCAACTGGTTGCCACAGAGATACTGGAATTGAAAGCAGCAGTAAAAGTGGGCTAGAACTAGGGAAAGTAGCTTACATAGGGATGGTGACACAACAGGAAAAGCCAATGGTTTCTACTGTGGTTGTCACTGGACTTGAAAGAATGTTCTTGAGGTTTACAAGGCACAATTTCATGTCATTGGCATTTTGCTTATATTTCCTCTTGTAGTGAATGAGCAATGAATCCCCATTCACTGAGACAGGATATGGCAAATGCTTCCTGCACCCCACATTCAACCAGCCAGCCATACACAATCCCAGATTTGAGCAGCCAGAAGGGAGAGTTCATATGGATTGCAAAACCCATGTCTTAAAGGGAGGCACGGAGAAGACACTTGCATTGTCGTCATCATCATCATCAGTTTGTGAGTAGGTTGCTCGGGCTGGGAAAGCTCCCTCTCACTCACAAGTTGGGGTTGAGTGGCCGAAAGAAGAGCCTAGTCAAGGTGTTTTCTTCTTCCAGAAAGATGGTACAACATACCTGAAAACAGGCATTGAAAACAGATGGAAAAGTACAACATACCTGAAAACAGAAGCTCTGCCTTGAACCCGGGCAGGAGGGAGGTGGGGCAGCAGCCATTCCTCCCTCCCTCCCTCCCTCCCTCCACTATAACTTCTTCCTGACAGCAAATCTGAGAAGACTACCGGTAGCAAGTCAGGGGCAGTGAAAAGGGTAGACCTTGTTTTGGGCTGTCACAAGTCCTCCAAGCAATTTACTTATCAAGTATGAATCCTATTGCTTAGCCAGCCTGGCTCCGGGTTCAATTCATGATGAATTAGAGGCGAGACAGATGGCTCAGATAAATTTGGGTGGAACTGAACATTTCTTCTTTCCACTCTCTCTTCCTATTTTCGTTACACTCTTGTTGTTCTGAACTTCATGGTCTTAAATAATCCGTATCTCATGATTTAGAGCAGGCAAGGGCAAACCTCAGCATGCTGACAAGCTTAGGTCTTCTTCTTCTTCTTTTCATTATTTTTTTCTCACCCTTGAGAGAGGAATGCTATACAAAGAGTGTGAGGAAAATAAATTTACATGTGGGTCAACATTGCTACATTTAGTCTTGTTGATCTGTGTCAACCTTTTTCTATCACTCTGATCCTACTTCATATACATAGCAATTTGTACAGGCTCCCTTTTGCCCATGTCTCAGTTTGGGGGTGGGGGGGATAGGATCATGGTTTGTAAAACCAGCCTTTTGTGAATGCACATATAGCCAGTTTAATTCTCCTTGGCTGTAATTATTATTACTAATTTCTAAGAGGATATTGCAGAAGTTTGCAAAAACAGACTTATAGTCCCATTTATAACTTTGTAAAGGTGCTTGCAATTATTTCATTCGAACACTTTATTCTTTTTTTTAATATGTCTGTTCCATTGCAGGCAAGTTAATAGTCATATGAAGCAGGTTTTTTTCCTTGAGAATCCTCAAAAACACCTTTTTAAAACTCTGTTGCAGAACTTTTAGAATATGTCTTATAGGTTGTCCTACAATGTTTTCTAGAATTAGATAAAGATAAAGAAAAATGTGTTGCAAAACATTACAATGGTTGTGACTACATTATCTTTTAGATATTTTCTGATATTTGCATATTATAAAATTGCATTATGTGCATATGCAGTAAGATTGATTGACTATATTGAAATAGGTATCCTGTCTGCAAGTTGAAACTTTCTTTGAATTGTGCCCATTTCCCCAGAAAAAGGTAAGGAAAATATGGGGGAAACTAGAGAGGATACTTGGGAGCAATCTCAGCAGTTTTTGTACGAATAACTGGGTGTTTTATGATCGGCCATACTCAATATGGAACCATTTTGTGTGAGTGCCCATAAGAAGCCTTCAAACTACTTCTTCATCCAGTGCATAATTAAGCTACAAGATACAGCATTTAAAGTTAGTTTATATGTACAGATCAGAGGGAAAATATCTGAATATCAGTTGCTGGGAAGGCATAGTTGGACTATGCATCATATTTCCTGCTTCTGGCTGGGAATTATGGGAAGGAGGACTTTTAACTAGACTTTTGGCATGATTATGCATTTTTAAGATTCTTACGTAATTCACCTCCACCTGCCTTGCCTTTTCTGCCAAATCATCTTAATTCAAGCATCTTCTTCCTTTCCAGCATTGCTTTCTAACTCTGAGTCTGGCCCCATCCTTAAATCAGTCGTAAAATAAAGTGGGCCTTTGTGACTGCAGATTCAGGAGTTATATTTCTGAATGCCTAAGTTAACAAATGTTTAGGCTGAAAGTATAATGGATCTAATGAAGTTTAAAAATTTTTAGTAAGCAGTGGTGGAACAATATCAGAGTCTTGGCTGACTGTTCATATTTTCTTACAAAAACTTCATATTTCTAAACACATTTTTATCCTATTCAGTGTGGCATTCTCCATATGCACTTAATGGCATTGGTTAAATTATTCTTTTTAATATGAACTCAGGTCATAATGATGAAAACATTGAAGTCAGGAACAGAGGTCACAGAGCTGTACCATATTTTATTGTCAAGGATTTTTGAAGTAAAATGTGTGCTTTTTACAAATGCAAATAAAGCATGCTGAAAAAAGTCTTATCTTTTACTGCTTTCCTCCCCTAGATCCGTTTAAACTATTTTCTCAATTTCTCTGAAGTTCTGCTGTTCTTTCAAAATTTCATCCAGACTGCATTTCCCCCCCCCCCCTACTATGCAATCTCAGTCAGTGAGGGATTACAGTGTTACCATATAAGATAATGTGATGATGTCACGAGGTCAGAGAGCCAATCAGATTTGGTTATCTAATGATACTCTTTTCTGAGATAGGTTTGTCCAAAACTGCATTCTGGAATGCATCCATTCCCTCTTTTATTGTTTTGCAACATGTCATGTAATAAAATATTAAGTATTAGTCTGGCTGCAGCAGCAAACAAGAATATTTTCCCTCTTCTAATAAACTCTTCGGTAATCTTCCGTCCATCCTCTGAGAAATCTCCACAAAAGGAAGGATTTTGAGGGACAAAAATATCTGTATAATTAATACTGCATTTTCCCCTCAGCCCTATCTTCAATCTCATTTCTAAATGTTAAGGGTGTTCCTTAAATCAGCCTTCTCTTTTCTGGTATCCTCCATATGTGTTGGAGCTACAGCTCCCAAAATTTTTAGGCAGCACCCATTGGCTATTGGCCTGGAAATTCTTGGAATTGTAAAGCAACAAATGGAGAAAGCTATTTTAAATATTTTAAAAGTTAAATCTCAAGGAAATAATAGCATGGCAGTTTGTTGTAGCAAAAATAAAGAGCTCACTGATACTTTAAATGCTAAATAGAGCCATTGTAGTATAATGACTCAATTTTAAGGTGGTACCTCAAGACTCTGTTGTTTTTAGTAAGAGTTGCATGTTGCATGGCTATGTTTATCTACATTTGGCAGATTATGGTGCAAATTGAAACAGAGTTCTACCAGAGCTGGGTGTAGCAACTTTTTGATGGCTGAGGGTCACAGCACCCATGTTCAACGGTTGTGTCACAAACAATTGGCATCTGGGTCAACTGGGCTGCAGGGATCGCAAGAAAGAAAGAAAAGGAAAAGAGTCCAACACATGACAAATAGCCACCTCAGACCCACAGATTACTTATCCTGCTCTGGAGCATCTTAGTCTCTTTAGGATGATGGGAAAAATGCGGAGCTATGTAAAAGAAGAACTGATTATCTTTTTCCTTAGAAAAGATATAAGACAGACCTGATAGAAGTGTATAAATTAAATGAGAAAGTTGTGAGAGAAACTTCTATTCCTGGCATAATCTGATGGACAGGGGTCATTTGATGAAGCAGAATGATAGAAAATTACTGACTGACAAAAGGACTGTATTTTTCATAATACAGAGTTACACTCTGAGGTTATTCTCCTTCAAATGTTAGAATTGCCACCAACAAGCCTCTTTTGTAAATCCAATATAGGGAAATTATCCAGGTCACTCTTTTGGCTTGTTATTTGTAGACCCATTTTAATTATTAAGACATCAGCTGGTTCCATTTGTATGTCCAGTCTAGCATCTTTTTCCATATCATTCTTGTTGTTGTTCAGTCGTTAAGTTGTGTCCGACTCTTTGTGACCCCATGAACCATATCGCACCAGGCCTTCCTGTCCTTCACTGCCTCCCTGAGTTTGCTCAGTTTCATGCTCATTGCTTCAGTGATCATTCTTGTAGCCTGTCATTTTTAAATCCACTTTCAGATCAGTCTCAGTCTTGTCTAGTAAAACTTGTTCCTCTTCCATAACATCTTTTAAACAGTCTATCTACAGAGGCAGGCACTTTTAAAATTAACTTCTGGGTCCATTGTTCAAAAATTTCCTTCAGTATATCTAGTGTTAAAATATTTTACCCCATTCTGTATTAGTAAGTCAAATTTAAGTGTTCTTCACCTGTAATTGTAATCTTTAGTTCTTGTGGTTCCCTCTAGTGTCCAACCCTCGAAGTCTCATCCTATCATGTTTTTTTATAAAAGAATTCAAAACAAAAGCATTTTCCCATGGGAAGGATTCTCATAATTAATTCCAAAATCTTATTTCAAATCCATCTGGAGCCTTAGTCTGATTGTAACTTTCCAAAACCAAAGTTCTAATCACCCTTTTGCTGTTTATTCCAAAAGAATTTTTGTATAATTTATTAATTGGAATGTGCTTGTTGCCACCATGGGGGTGAGGTGGGTATGGGTTTCTTGTATTGGGGTTTTAATTCTGTAAGCAACCTGGAGCCACCGTGTGTGAGTTGGGCAGCCATATAGATTTGTTTAATAAATAATTTAATAATAAATTAATAAACATTCAATTTCTGAAAGTGATTAGAAAAGGAAGTATGCAAACCCAGTGTCTTTTTGAAGGTGCCAGCTGTGAAGATGGCTATTCCCTCATCTCCTAGAGCTCTAAACCCACTGGAGACTGCTGTCTTGTGGTCTCCTTGCAAGGAGCAACTGTATGGAGCACTCAAGTCTTCTCCTTGTCCAGACAGTAATTATGAAGAGCTGTCTATTTTTAGTGGTGCCATCTTCAGTTCACCATTTCTTCCCTGGAAGTCCTCACTTGGCTAGATAAGCTTTTGATAAACTTTTACTTAGTGTGAATATTAAGGCTTTGAGGCTATCAGTTGACTGGAATGTGAGTTTGGAGGTTACTGCTATTAATCAAGCTGCTTAAACCAGTGCAATTCAGTGGAAAGGACAGAAGTGGAAATGGAAAGTTTCCAATATGGATGGGAGACACTGAATATTGGAGTTATACGGCATATCACTCCAGAGTGGTCCTCACAGAAGAAGGCCTTGGAAAATGAAAGATGAAGGGGAATAAGACACACAAATAGAGAACGGGGGGAGCCTTCAGGGACACATTTTTGTCTATGCAGTTCAACTTTAAAAATGGGGCACTGATAGTGGGCCTTCACACTTGGATGGGGTCTTAGCAAGTGTCTCAGTTTAACAAGCCATTAGTTCTAGCCATAGTGTGGACAGGTGCAAATGTAGCTTTGTACCTTTCTGAAACTGTCTATGATTCTGTTTTTAAGTAATAAAAATT
The DNA here is from genome assembly GCA_030867105.1 of Liasis olivaceus. Classification (NCBI taxonomy): domain Eukaryota; kingdom Metazoa; phylum Chordata; class Lepidosauria; order Squamata; family Pythonidae; genus Liasis; species Liasis olivaceus. Next base: position 42,862,795 of record CM061348.1, on the reverse strand, counting down.
TCAACCCTAATGAGAACAAAACTTGGACGTCTATTTACTTCCAAAGTACTTGAAGAATCAGTGTCTCAGTTCTGATCCTTATAAATGGCTGTGTTATCAACAGAAGACGGGCTATCCATCTCCAGAGTTATTCTCTTCTTGGTTTTTAATTGCTGCAAGTTCTTTTCTTAGAAAACACACAAAAAAGCTCAAAGCAAACAATAAACAGAGCATGTCCTTTGGTTTGAGGCCCCCTGTAGATGTCCGTTCATCACCATAGAGATACGTCTGTCTGCTAAGGAGAAACAGGCCTTTGGAATTCAAACTAGATAAACGTTTTTAACAAGAACCTAACAACAAATGAACCTATTATAAATCTTCACTTATTTTCAGGTTGTTGAGTTTGTTTTAAAAAATGTAAATGGCCTTCACACTGGCAACACTTCTATAAAATGCATAAATAAAATGTTCCCAGGCCTGGGGCCCCATGGGTGTGCACCAGCTTGTTTCTTGGTTTTATTAGTGATTATGGGAGATCATGTCTTCTCAGCTTCTATGTATTTTAATTCTTGTATGGTTGTAATTGTTTCTACTTTATTTTAATTTTGTTCATCACCCAGAGTCAGTTGTTGAGATGGGCAGCCATACAAAATAAATAAATAAGTAAAAAAGTAAATAAATAAATAAACAAATAAAGGCAAAAGACAGAAACAAGAAAGACTGTGCCCTGGAAGGCAAGTTGCATTATTTTGTTCTTACCTCCCTCCAAAAAAGTGCATAAGTTCAAAGGCAATTCAGACATATAATTTCAAACAGAACACGTATAGACCCCCTGCTAAATATTTAACAGATAGCTTGGGAAGATCCACCAACAAGTTTGTCTGTATATATACAATACTATTTAATGCATAGCAACTATTTCAACTGTTAGACCTGTAGGGGTGTAAAAGAAATCTGTTGTGGATTTCTTTTATTATGAAATGATGTAGTTTGCCGGAGTGGATTCTGTTGTACCAAAGGCAGCAGTAATGAGTCTGCTGCTGTCCATCAGTTTGGCTAGAAAATGTGGCAAAAATTGGGAAAGTTGTATAAAACATGTTACAGCTAAGTCGTATTTACAGAAATTAAATAATGGAACAGTTTGTGACTACATCTTCCACTGACACAGACTGGAGTTTCAGCAATGCATACATCCCTAGAGACCAGTGCAATTATCAGATTTTATTCTAAAAGCTCGCTCCTTCCTTCCACAATTTATATCTCACCTTTCTGCCCTTAGGCTCAATGCTTTCTTAAGACTCCTCTCTCTCCCTCTTTGACACACACACACACACACACACACACACACAGTTTGACAAGATTTAGTGTTTACTTAGAGTGCTACTGTGGGAATGAACCAACAATGTGATTAGACAACTCACTTGAGTCATTCCCATCAATCAGTTCTCTACCCTCTTCAGTACTAGGAATTATGTGGTAATGGAGCATCAATACATATTTGGCACTCTGTAAATAAGTTGGCAGTGCCTTCCCAACAAACCAGCTGGGATGACTCTCATTCTGCTGGAGGGTTGAACATGTAACCTGGAGGTCTAGCTTTCTTTAAACCTGGAATGACTAATGTGGGGGTTTGGAGCTATTTGGTTTTGGTGCAATCACCAAAACAAAACAAAGAAACAAAGAAAAAACCCTCATCTGAATAGAGGCCCTTCCAATCTGCCCTTAGTGGTGTCTCACTGCCCTTTACTGCTATGCAGTAGGAGATCACTTATCCAATATACAGTTTTAGGCTGAACCTCAATCATTTCTGAGAGACAGGTAAGAGTCCTAGGGTGAAACATTAGAATAAATTTATGCTAGCTGGTGTTACAAGTCAGATTCCAATTCTAGGCAATTCTATGCTTTTCAGTATTTGCTGGTCATCTCAGTAGAACTATTTTTTCAGTCAATGTTTTTCTTTACCTTTCTCCCTTCCCCTCATCTCAAATTTCCTCTCCTTTTGTACACATCTAAAAGTCAAAAGGGAATTGGAAGAGGAATAGTGAAGCGTCAAATGACCAGTATCAAGGACATTATAAACTGAGAATTTTTAAGCAATCCCAGTCTCTCTTTTTTTTCAGTTTGATGCCCCTGAATAGATTGATTTCAACTCCCAGAAACCCCAGAAAGTGTGGCCAGTGGGAATTAGGGGGGATAATATAACTCTTGGGGGAAGCTATACAGGATATCAACAGAAGATGCAGGTCAATTTAATTTATTTAAATTACAGGAGGACAGTTCTTATCTGAATATTCTTGTCTGAATATTGAAAAAAATGTCCTACCAGTGAGAACAGACTGATACTAGAACCACATACCTGAGTGTTGGTGGGATCCTCTCTGCTGGAGGATCCCACCAACTTTCTCTTAGCTCTAATGAAAAAAAAAGTAGTAATGAAGATAGATTCCTGCAGCCCCTGGAATTATGTAATTTTATCTGAGTTTTATTGTCCTTTGTTGAACAAACTTTGTGAGATTTATTTATTTATGTGGACCTTAGGCCTCCCAAGGAAGCCTAAGTTTATGTTTTAAGCTTAAAAGTAGAATAAAATTATGTGCAAGGCAAATAATTTAAGTACACCAGTTCCACTAAAATACAATGTTAACATGGCACTAAAATTTTAAGTTAAAAGGCAGAGATTACTGATAGTTTTCTCCATGATGATCTGTCCATAATGAGGTCCTTCAGCTCTTCCAATGGTGCACTGATCACTGCTGTAACTGAGTCCATCCACTTTGCTGCTGGTCATCCTCTTCTTCTCTTTTCTTCCACCTTTCCCATCATTAGAGCCTTTTCCAGAGAGCTGGGTCTTCACATAATGTGTCTGAAGTAGGATAATTTGAGCCTGGTCATTTGTGTCTTGAGTGAGAACTCTGGTCTGATTTGTTTGATGATCCACTGCTTTCTTTTCTTGCCTGTCCATGGTTTTCTCAGGAATCGTCTCCAACCCCAAAGTTTAAAAGCAACAATACTGATCCTATCCTGCTTCTTCAAAGTCCAGCTTGTACTTCTGTAGAGTGTCACAGGGAATACCATGGCTAGCTTGATTTTGTTCTTTGTAGGAATAGACACATACGGCAAAATAAATCAGCAGAAATGCCACTATCACTTCACTTTAGATTCCCTTATCTATTAACTGTCTCCAAGCAAAAATAAAGCGTCCTCTACCAGAAATCTGTTACTCTAAATTTGCAAACGTATATTTTGGGAAAATTTTAAAACATCTTAATTAAGATATGCTCAAGTGTCTTTGCTATTCCACATGAAGCTGGATTCTGAAGAAAAATATCAATGGATAAATTCTGGGGGCATAGAACTACATCTTTAAATATGTATGTTAGACTCTTGTAAGTGCCAGGACTTAATGGATTGCTTTCAGTATCTGAGAATATTTCTGATATTTAATTCCAGGCAATCAAACAAAATTAGATTGGGCAATTTGCTCCTCATGTTCCCCCTTTCCTTGCTACCCTATCAACTGGGAATAAGGTCAGGGGCAGATAATAGTTCAGGGAGGAACAGCTATCTTATCAGGACATGATAGAATAAGAAAAGTGCATCCTTCTCCTGAGGAACTGAGAGGACTCCCAGGCTCCAATCTCTAGGATAGGGCGAGCCTTTTAGATCCAGGATTATGTTTTCTGCTGTTGCTTTCCAAGAGTTTTTCTTTTCCTAATCTCAGGGCTCAGGAAAGGGAGGTTTATGATAACGTATTAACTGTCTGTTGTATGAGTATGTGTGTGTATGTATGAATGTACATACGTGCATGCATATGGGGGAGACCAGATGAGTGTGTTTGGGAGCCCCAATCTGACACTTCTGGCTTCATGTGTTCCATGAACCCCCAACCCTGATCAAAGCATACTAGTTATTTGCTGAGTCAAATCAGTAACTTAGAATTCAAGATCTTGTTTACTGATATTCCTCAAGCTTAAAGTAATTGAATTATCTTCAGCTAGAAAATGTGGTTTGATTAAAAAAAGAAAAATCCTTATTGTTTAAAAACATTTTTAAATATATTTGAATTAATAAAACTTTTAAAATGTACTTGCACAGTATGCTCTTTTATGTAATCCCAAGTATGTTTACCAATAACATGCCAGGAGATTTCCTCCCATTCCTTCCACGATCTCCCTGGAAGTAATCTGTGTCTCTTGAGGTCAGGATTTAGCCCTGTTTCTAATAACAGCCCTCTGGTGATCTGCTCGAAACCATCCATGATGCACAGTGGCACAGCAGCAAGGCCGAGTTTCTTCTTTTATCAAGGACTTAGGAAACTCCTAAAGTGAAAGGACAACCAGAATTGATTTGGTGTTAATGCCAAACCTTAGATGTTTTGATACACCACTACCATTTACCTGCAGAGCACAATTCATGTTTGCCTCTTCCTCTTTTTTGTCTCCTTTCCACACTGTAGCCTTTTGTATGTCTCAGGCATTAATTGCTCGCTGCTGGGGTTTGTAAATTAAACAATAATAGAACTGCAGAGGCATAAGCTCACAATGATGGGGAATGTGTTTATCTGCTATGAAGCAATTTCAGCGAAAATTAACTCAATTCTACCCGAGATAGTGAAGACCAGTATAACTGGCAGATCCTTGAGGACAGTAAAATTACTTCAACAAAGTTCTGCTTGCTAAAATTAACCAAACAAACACTCCAGGTTATTGGTGAGGTGCTGGTGGTAACTAGGCTTTAATGAATAAATATTGGTTTATAAAAAGTAAGTAAGTAAATAAATACAGTGGAAAATGTATTTTCCATTCTGCTGATGTTTGAAACTCTGGGTTCTTGAGGGCTGGACCTTCCATGTTCCAGTGTTCATGCTATCATCTTCAGACCTGATGTAGTCCTGCTAAGACATTTTTGATCGATAAAAGGATAGCATTAGGTAGTATGACAGTTTACATCACTGTCTTTATGAGGTAATATAAGCTACAAATGTTTGCCACTGTATATTTCTGAAGTAATTGTTACCTCAGTTAAGGTGATCATTCCTATTCTTATGTAGATGCTGATGAACCCAAGCTTATGGTTTATAATGATGGAGAGAGATAGACTCATTTCCCAGAGCTGTTTATTCTCTGGTAACCATGGTAGCATGTCACCCATGATGTAGGACAAAGTCAGGCTAAGCAAAAGAACAAGATAATTTCTAACTTCCTACTGAATATATATTAATTAAGTAACCAGGAAAAAAGAAGTTCAGAAATGGTCAATTGCTTTGAAATAAAATGAAGCATGGGATTAGGTAACTGATGTTTATCAGAATTTAGATCCTTAGTAATAATTCAGCAAAGCAGATTACAGTGAGATTCCTGGAGCTCCACAATATGACAAAATCTTGTTTCCTTGACTGCCACACTAAGACACTGGAACATTTCACAATCCAGTGTATTGTTGTAGGAGTTGGGTAACTTCTAAGCCCTCTACCCCAAAAGAAATTCCTGCGTGTATATTTGTTGAAAATAAGGTTGAGTCACACTGGATAGGGGAAATTATCCTTTGGTAGGTCTGGTCCAATGTGGACATTGCTTTTTGTTCAAACTGAAAATGAAAGACTACAGTTATAAAGATAGCACTGATACTAAACAAACAGACCTATTTTATAGTAAATTGTAAATTTTTATATGTGCATTTAGGACTAAAACTGTAAAGGATCCAAGTGTCCAAGGATCAGAGAAGGATTTAGTTGAATAAGCATATATTAAGATTGGGAGTGCCTGACATTCCCCCACCCCCCACCCCCCACCCTGAGGTTGTTGATCTAAAGTAGTGTTTCTCAAACTTGGCAACTTTAAGATGTGTGGACTTCAACTCCCAGAATTCCCCAGCCAGCAGGCTGGCTGGGGGATTCTGGGAATTGAAGTCCACACATCTTAAAGTAGCCAAGTCTGAGAAACACTGATCTAAAGCTTCCAAGCTTCCAGCAAGTCACAATGGCAAATTATGGTGAATGATGGGAACTGTAGTCCAACAACATCTGGAGAGCCACAATGTTTATCATTGAGATTGTTATTATGAATATTTCTGTTTGACAGTCAGGGAAAGCCACTACTTAATTCTTGCTATCACTAACTGAAGTTTTTATGGCACATTATGTTGCTATATACTGCAGATATAGAGATGAGCTCAACAAGCAAATTAATTTGATATAAATATTTATACTTATCATATGGATCTTTTCTTTTTGCTCTTTTTTGTTATGTTTAGTTTACTTAATCCTAATAATATATTTAGGGATTTTGTCACTATATCATTGTATCCAGTGTAGACTTTTTTGTATTTTTGTGTCTCCTCTATTTAAACAATAATTTGCTTAAATCCCTAGAGCACAGGGCCATTCAGACAGTCACTGATGCCCTAGTCACCTCATGAATGGAATTGCTTTACATGGGGCTGCCCTTGAAGACCACTCAGAAGCTTCAACTGGTCCAAAATGCAGCAACAGGCAGTGACGGGTGTGTCAAGTTACACCCATGTGTCATCACTGCTTTGCGAGCTGCACTGGTTGTCAGTTGACTTCTGGGTGCAATTTAAGGTGTTAGTTATCACCTGTAAAGCTCTTCAAGGCATAGGGCCTGATTATTTGAGGGTTCACCTATTTTCAGTAAGATAAGGCAGAGTAGGTGTATTCCAGGTCCCTTCAATTAAACAGTGTTATCTATTGGGACCCAGGAAGGTCATCTTCTTTACTGCAGCACTTGCCCCTGGAGATTCCTATGGCTCCCTGGCTTTGGTCTCAGGCCAGATGTTAGAGTGGTTGCTGAGACCAAGTTAGCTTTTTTCCCTGGTGTATTGGGTTGTTTTTCCAGATGTACTTGCCTTTTTCTTCATAACCTGCTGCCCACTGCAACAAAATGGAGGTGGCCTCACCAGTCTCACCAGGAAGCCCCTCTACTTTTAAACCAAAACATAGGTAAAAAATTCAGAGCCAGTTCTCAGTTCCCTCAAATAGGCTTAATTACAATTATGGTATCTCTTGTCATCCAAAGCAGCTAATGCATTCAGTGGAAGAAAGAAATTGCTGACCCAGCAGTTGATCATCCTGGCTAGAACCTGCTCCTCTGAAACTGTCACAATAATCTGTCTGGTAGAAATCTTTCTTGTTTACCTACCTCCCCCATTAACATGGTGATTATGACCAGAAGGTTTTAATCTCTGTTTAAAAACCATTATAAAACAATCCCTCGAGGTTTCTCTTATCTAGTCACAGCATGTTTTCTGCCCATTTTATCTGCTTTGTTAATTGCTAAAGTAACATTTTTGGCATTTGGGAGGTAAGTCAGTCCCTCAGAGTGGAGCAAATATCAGGCAAACTTGGACCTACCTATGCATTCCCAGCTGAGTTGCTTGATCAAAGAAGATGCTGGGAATAAAAATATGGAGTTTCAATTTCTAGATGGTCTTAGAATCAGTGAGCCTGAATCCCTCGTTTTCAGAAGGGGAACTCTGGTGTGTGTCAGCAATACAAACTGGCCAGTCAGGTAAAGGCACACTCTCTAGACTATGACTGAATATGCAAGCTTGTGTTATAGAGAGTCTTTAAATAATGCAGTCTTATATTCTGGTATAAGAGTTTCAGGGTAGGGGCATACAGAAGAAGAATGATAAAAGCTAGCAAGATGGGGCATGAAACTAGGAGGAAGGGACATGTACAATCATAGACTAAGGGGTAAAACCCATAGAACATTGACTAGTTTGACACTATAAATGACTTCCTGATGCACCTTGAGATCAGACTTGTAGATGGTATAACAGAAGTCAGTCTGGGTTTTCTCTGAGATGACACCAAAATGTATGGAATTTCTTTCAATTTCAAGAAAGCTATTCAACTGGACTCCTGTGCAGGCGTACGGTAGGTAGAGTGAAGCAAAGAAAGTCAAGTATATGAACAGGTTCTTTCTATAGGCATAGTGCAAATCACTGGTTGTTACCTGCTTCAGTCTAGCATATTTTTGTGTCTCCCCTGCCCAATCTGAGTAGTAGTACTTAGCTACATAGGTACGTGTCCTGGTATGATATCTTTTCGGTTGTCTATTCCAAACTTGGAAGTTGAGTTTTGACAGTTTGTAAATGTGTTTGTGTGCTTGCATCCTCATGAATGCAATATTTCACCTTGCCAATTAACATTAAATTGTTCATCATTAGTAACACCTACATGAAATGTCAGGATTATTATAATTGTATTTTGAGCAAGGGAAAAAAAAAGACTGACAAACTAGAAAAGGGTTCAGAAAAGAGAGAGTCAAAAATTTAGAAGATAACTTTTATGGCATAAAGCTGAAAAATATAAGCCTGGAGTTCCTGGAGAAGGGGACTAATCTATGGTCAGTTTTCAAATATTACTTTCAACATGGCCATGTGTTGTGATAAAAATCTCACTCCCTATAGAGCAGGGTTTCTCAGTCTCAGCAACTTTAAGCTCTGTGGACTTCAGTTCCCAGAATTCCCCAGCCAGCATGCTTGGAAAAGATGGAAATATCAGGCCAGGAAAAGTCAAGGAAAGAATATGACTGTAATGCTATGCAGTGACAAGGGATGGGCAGGTGCTTCTTTTGTTGCCCCCAAACCAAACAAACATTGATCCCAAATCCTCTTGATATGGCTCCACCCTAATACAGGCCTTCTCTGTCATTACTGGCCACTTTATTCTTACTAACTGTGAGGAATGCCTGTGGTCCTAAAAGGTGTTTTGAACATACAGGGACTAGTCATGGCCACCAGAAACAAATGCAGTTGCAGTGTGATTCCTCACATGTTTATGAGGGAATTAGGAATATATTTTATTTTCTTGATTCCATAGCTCAGATGTTGGGATCTCTGTGAGGGAATCATAAGCCGTAGGGCCATAGTTTCCTTAGTTCATGATTAAGCTAAGAGGTTCTCAGGGTTCCTTTTGGTCTAGGACATAATGTGCGCCCTCCCTGGCACACCATTAAGTACCAGGGGAAAACCCTGAGGGACTTGCAGTGAAGTTGGAAGTGACGTTTGCCATGGCTTTCAGTAAATTCAGGAGTGCCTCACGGCTTTAACTCAGAGTGGGACCAAACCATAGGTTTCCCTCGTTTTATGCTAGGGTTACCTCACATAAAGTGAGATACTGAACCAGTGGAAAAAATGGGGATGCAGCATATGATGTCAAATTATGTAATCCAAATGCATTGACAAATGTGCTCCTGCATTTTTAGAACCTTATTCCTAGCACTATGTTACTCAAATGTGTTTTCTTCCTTGTCTCATATTCCATGCGTAGTGAAAGCATTTTCTCCACCTTTTCTCCAGCTGCATTTCTAATGCGGATGGTTATCATGGCGGACAGAAAGGTAGAATGTATCACAGCGCTACAGATATATTAGTGTTCTTTGTTATGTTATACACAGCAGATTTGTCCAAGCTAAAAGCTTGTCTTAGGGCTGAGGATCCTTCACCAGCTTCAGTACAATGTCATATGTTCAGTTTGTGTTCTAGCATTACAGTGGTCCTTTTCCTTTTCCTTTGGGGTGGGAGGTTGGAACAGATGCTGATGGATGTTTTGTCCCCACAGAAGCTACTAGAGGTATGGAATAAATGGAAGACAGGATGCACCACCAGAACAACCGCCATTGGTAAATGTATGAGGACAGAAGGGGCTTTTGGTGAGAAAATATTCAGTTGGGCACATGTAGGTTCTTTCCCTGCATCAATAGACTTGTGCATATGAGTACCAACAACTCCCTTCCACTCCCTTCTCATCCACAACTTGTTCCTCCTCCCTTTTTCTTGAGAATAGCCTATGACATACTTGAAAAGCAACAGTATCAGCTATCAAGCTGACTTGGTTGCATTCTACCTCCATGGCAAATATGCCACAGGGTTTTCATTCCTTGTACATCAGCTTATACTCCAGCTACTCCTGTAAATGCTGCATAACAACACACATTTCAAGCTTTTTCAGTAATATTGGTTAAGAAGTTTTGGGAAAGAAGAATGCACAATTTCCCTATCTAATATTCAGTGATAGCTTGGAACAAGGGTAGGCAACTTGGAGCCTTCGAGATGTTTTTCAGTATCACTCACACAGTCCTTTGTTGTAAGGCTGCAGTCCAAAACTTCCAGAAAGCACCAGATTGACCAGTGCTGCAAAACTAGTAGCACTATGATATGTGATGTTCTGGCACTTCATCTCCTTCTTATTGCTGTAGTCCCCTAATGGAGAGGAACTCTGCAACATCATGCTACAGTCTTCTTCAAACTACTTCTCTCCAAAAATATTTGGTCTATAACTCCCATTGTGGAAGCTATAAACCCAATAAATCTGGAAGAAATGAGATTGGGAAGGCTATACTACAATGCTCTGGTAATTGGTTTTGTATAGTTGCTAAGACAAGGTAGTGACCTGCAGATTAGATTGAAACTAGTGACCTTGGAGAATTCTTGGCCTGTTTTGTCAGCATTCAATCCAGACCATTTTAATGTCATTCTCTCATTCTTTTTCATTAAGCATCAAGTAATGATGCCATTGAAAAGCTTACAAGCTAGGATGATGTGAGAATGTTTCTGTGATCTCTCCTCTCTGGAAGGAAGGTTTGGAACATTTTAATAAAGTGGATTATAAGGATTTGGGCACAAAAGCAACCTGTTTCCTTCACAAGAGCTTTAATCTTCTCTCTCAGCTGCCAAAAAAACCCCAGCAATAACCCAAACCCCTTTCTTAAAGAAAGCCTACTTGCACAAAGGAAAATAGAAGAGAAAGTGAATAGACACATAGAGAGGTGTGAGATGTTGAAAGGCACCCATGAATTGAAGCGCTTGGGTGATAATTGTGTCCTCTTTACCAGGAGCCTATTTCTCTGTTGCTTTTCCAATTCTGGATCAATAGTGGGGGCAAATGAGCCAAATGGAAAAAAGGAGATGCTTTGATTAGACAATATTAGTGGTGAAAAATAATACTGAACAAAAAACCCCTGAGTCAATGCATTAATTAAAAGGTGAAACATCTGCTTTCCCTTTGAAAGCAAAAGAGCTCAACATAGCATAAGATCACCTCCTGAAACCTGCCACCCAATTTTATTCTCAGTGTATTAATAGAAGAAAGTATGTGACCTAAAAAGGTGTTCTATTTTCATACTGCTACCACAATGCATGAAACAGCTATATACTGTAGTGTTCATTTAATGGAACAAAGTTTTGCCTGAACCTTTCTAATTCACCTGGGAGTGGTGCAGTTCCACAGGCTTTAGATAGCAGAGATAGGCAAGCTGGTTCCCTTAGATATTTTGTATGCCAATGCCCATAACATGGCCAAAGGCAAGATGCTGTGAGACCTGTAGATCAAAATATTGGGGGGGGGGGGGGGGCAGACAGGTTGTCTATTCCTGATCTAAACCTGATTGTCCTTTTCAGATGGCAATGTGTACTTCATTTACTTTAACACAGTATAAGCCAGGTTTCTTATGATAGGAGACCTTCCAAATGATTCTCTTGATAGGAACTCTGGACGACTTCTCCAGGGTCTTTTCTCAATTGTATTTCTGTTAGTTCTCTTTAGAAAGGATTCTCAGGTGTTCCCTGTGGATGAGATGTTGATGACTTGCCTTATCTAAGATTAATTAGTTTCCTGGAGTAGGTAAGTTATGAAAAATCTGATAGGAAAGAAAATTCATCTGCCCATCCTACCAGATCTAGCAGACAGGGCCTGTTATGGGTTCCATCACCTAGGAAGCTACATCTGGTGGGGCCTAGGCGACAGGCCTTTCCTGCTATGGAATCTTCTCCCTCCTGAGGTGAGGTTGGCCTCATCACTGTTGAGCTTCCAGAGGTCCCTCAAGACCTGGTTATGCCAGCAGGCCTGGGGACTCCAGGGGATGGGTGAGCTAGGGAGGTGACTCCGTTATTTTTAACTTTCCTTTGTTATTTTTTTGTTTTAGTTGGTGTTTATATTTTTTAATGTATTTATTGATCATTTTGGCCTTGTTGTACACTGCCCAGAGTCACTTGCTGGTGAGATGGGCAGCTATATAAATTGTATAAATAAATAGATAGATAGATAGATAGATAGATAGATAGATAGATAGATAGTTCACACAGAAAGATGGAAAGTAAAGTGGATTATCTTTAGAGGCTTCAACAGCACAGATAACTCAAGATGCAGATCTGTTTTAGCAGCTGAAAAATCTTGTTGCCTAACAACTGAGAAGAGACCAGGAAGTTTGTTTTTTGATGTAGGCTTTTGTTCTTTTCTGATTTGTGTTTCTTGCTTGCATAGTGCACTGCCTTCAAACTGTAATTCTCCAGGACAACTTATATCTAGCCTAATTAAGGCAGAGTTACTCTGAGTCTCTTTCTCACATGTCCTCCCTCCCCTGGACTAAATGATTGCTTTCTGTAATGGCCCAACTCCCTCTTGCAACAGTTTTGCTCCTTCCCCACATTCCAGGATTTGGAGACGTTCTGTCACATGTTCTGACCTGCTTTTGTACACAGAATTGCCTCCTGAATGAAAGAAAATTGGGCTGCTCATGTTTAGAAAATGGACAATTACGCAACTGGTTGCTTAGTAAGGTGGGAAGAGATATTTTCATTAGATGGGGTGTGGCAAGTGTGCTTTTAGAATCTTTGAAATTCGATGCCTGGACATTTGTACTGTTATCAAGTCTTTCTATCTCTTGCTCCCTAGATTCTTCACCTTAACCCTTGGCCAAAAAAAAAAATAAAAAAATCCTATAGCTTATACTGTATCTGTCATTCACGATGAAAGGGTTTCCTTTTGTTGATTATAAGCCTGCTACCTCCCTTGTCACTGAATGCTCCTATTCTTTTGTTATGGTTGAATGGCAAAAAAATAAATTAATTTTTAATGTACTTTTAATTTTAATATCCTCGGGTGCTACTGTGTAAATGTTAAGCACGCAGATACGATAGCAAGAGGAGCATCTCAACAGACAGGTAGAAGCTTTCAACAGGAATAAGATTTTTTTTAATCTTGACAATGACTTTGAAATATACATCTACCCCATTTTGTCACAAAATTATTTACCTTCCCCAAGTACTCACAATGAATGTGGAGTGAATCAACTGATATTGAAAGCAAGCAAATATTTTGGCATTCGTTTTATTAAGTCCCTTTTCTTCTGCAAAGAAAGACTATAATTTTTTCCTCATGGAAGGTCTAGAAAGATGGAGCAAGGGAGGGGCTGCTATTATTTCACCCCATCCTTACAAAGGTTTCTTCTCATTTCTTTTAAAAACATTATGGTTATACTAATTATGAATTCAGTTGCTAAAGTTTTCCCTAGAGGAAGAAAACCCTTTATTTACCCTAAAGATTTCTGACATACACTTCAAAAGTACTAGGGAAAAAAAACCAGAATAGATAAAATAATAAAAAGCATATGAACATCCATCTATTACCAACATCCTTGAGGGCCAAAACATCGTTTCCATTCATGTACACAAAAGAGAGGATTCTTCTGACATTACTACTAAAGGCAGCAAAGGAAAGGGACATCAAACTCCTCCCTATCCTGTTTTCTATCCTCCAGACCAGTGTTTCTCAACCTCGGCAACTTGAAGATGTGTGGACTTCAACTCCCAGAATTCCCCAGCCAGCATGTACTGGCTGGGGAATTCTGGGAGTTGAAGTCCATGCATCTTCAAGCTGCCAAGGTTGAGAAACACTGCTCCATACAGTTAATTACTACCTCAGCAGTTTCCCCCTTCCTTCAGTTCTGATACTGGCAATAAGCCATTTAGGGAGAAATGTGCTGGGCAACAGATGGAAGACAGTTTAGGCACAGGAGAGGAAAGTGCCTTTTCCTAAGCACTTCTGCTTAAAATAAGTCTCTTTTCTCCCCTGCTTTCTATACAAAGACAGTAGAAGAGGAACAGATCTGCTGCCACCTGATTTCATTATGGTTGACGTTCATCTGTGAATTCACCTTCGAAGATCAACCCATTGTCTTCCTTTTTATTTAGAAGGAGTCCTCCTGCTCCTGCTTTGGGTTCGGAGCTCCAGAATTCTTGGAAATAAAGCACCACCTTCAGAGTCATCTTAATACATTTCGATTGTAGTTTTTGTGGTTCTTTGCTTGCATACAGCGAGACAGATAGGTTGGCATTTCTTTCTTCAGGAATCTCTTGGACTCTGAAGTAGAGCACAAGGGGTAGCTACTGCAATGCCTAGGAGCACAATTGTGGTGGTGGGGACCCCCCCGCCCAATCCAGCCAACCTCCTTATTCTACTTGACTTAATTTTAAATTTCTTTTTAAAAACTAAAAAGGGGAATCAGTGCTATGTTGCAAAGTTTTAGCCCATGGCATAATCATTATTTTCAAGAATGCCTCTGGTCCAGTAAAAAGGGTGTTGGAGAATAACCTTACCAGTTTGCTTTTTGAAGGTGGATGCTTGTGACTGGCATGGTACCCAGTTTGTGGGTGCATCCAGGAGTTTCCCAGGCTCCTCCTGGATGCTGAACATTGTCTTTCCTGAGTAAACTATAAGTCCTGGGATGGATGAGAATTCTGAAATCCTGGCCTAGATTGAGGAATAGGTCTGCCACAAATATTACACCTGTATAACCTTTTAAAAAACTTGGTTGTGGTGCCTTAAATGGCTTATGGATTAATGTCATTCTTCTGGGTTATTTTCAGTAAATAATTCATCACAGGTCTTTCTCACATTTTTCATGTGAAATTAATGCCTTCCATGGCCTACCAGGGACAATTTTTTCTCTATGTGAGGTACAGTAAATGGGCAGAGCTCAAGGGGGTTGTTCAAGATGGTGTCCATGACCAAACAGTGGAAGCCCCACCTCCTTTTTACATGTGATACATGTAGAACAGGGGCAGGGCTTTAATTACACAGTCACAGCCATCATCTTAACTTTGTTGAACCCCCCTCCATGGACATCCCTGGCAGAGAAATCAGACACAAAGTAGGAGAGGTTCTGTGGCACCTTTCAGATTTTATAGAAGGATTTCTAGCAGGTGCAGTTATATGAAAAGCACAAAATAAAATAAAATAAAATAAATCAGCATTGGTGTGAATAAAGTGAGAGGAGTAATTCTTTCTACCTGGTAACCCTATTCATTAGAAGCACCATTTTTATTTAAAAAAAACCCAATTTTCTTGATCATGCCGCTGCCGCTGCCGCTGCCGCTGCCGCTGCCGCTGCCGCTGCCGCTGCCGCTGCTTCTTCTTCTTCTTCTTCTTCTTCTTCTTCTTCTTCTTCTTCTTCTTCTTCTTCTTCTTCTTCTTCTTCATCATCATCATCATCATCATCATCATCATCATCATCATCATCAAGATTTGTTTCCATGATCATTTGGCCACGAAACCCAGAGAATCTTACTGTGGCTCAGAGTGACAGCTAGGCTTTTTAAAAAAGTAAATGTTAAAAAATCCATCTGCCCCTTTGCTCTGAATGCAGCAAGCCATTTCCCCTTAAGCCACAGCAAATGTTTCTGTGAAAAGGAGAGGATTTAGTAGCCTCATGTCCCATTTCCCCCCCTGGAGCTCAAGGCAACACCCTCCTATTTGATCATCACAATAGCCTTGTCTGGTAGGTTAGTGTGAAAGAAAGTCATTGGCCCTAAATCTTCCAAGTGATTTTGAACCTGGATCTCTTAGGCTATCACTCTATAAGTCATTCCATGTTGTGGCCAAGAGAAATTGTTGGGACCAGATAGGCAGAGTAGGAAGTGGTTAAGTTTCTTGCATGTTGCACTAAACTGTATTCCACATTTCTCTTTCCTTTGTCCGTGTGTTATTGTTATATGTCAATGCCTCACAAAGGAGTATGGATTGCTCTGGCTTGCCTTGTTTCTCTGCGTGGAGAGAAGGGGGAAACAGACATAAAACCCCTGTTGGGTTCATAGTTTAGCTGTAAAAAAGGACACAGGAGGAAATGGAGCAAGGACATTGTAAACAGAACGGAAAAAACCCCAATAATACTGCATTCCCTGCTTACCTGGTGGCTTTGCCTGTTTTCAATGACCACCCTGATACATCCTAATTCTCCTTTTCCTTTTTCCCCTTGTAACTGCTGTGCAACTCTTGTCTTGAGCTCTGTTGCCAAGTGGGAATCTGCTTAGAGTGCCAACACAGGAGAAAACAGAATAGGAGGCTGTCATGTCCTTTAATGGAGATGTGTGGAGGAAGCAGCCTTTAATGTGTAGTTCCTCATTTTGCTTAGAACGGTACACCCAGAGCAGTTCTTCCCAAGTTAATGGGGAATTCTAGAGTCCTGACATGTTGATTGGGAGGGTGCCAGTTGGGAAGAAAGTTGAAACAGAGCATTACAGAAAGAGATGCAATTGCTTATGATCTGCAACCAAATTCGGTAAAATGTTTTTTGTTGTATCTTGCATTGTGAGACCTTTTTCTCACTGTGGTTCATATGTTTACTCAGACTATTAGTTTTTTTGTAAGATAAAGCCTTAAGGATCTAGCTGCTTTATATTTTACATATATATTTTTACTAGATATACCTTTTACGTATATATTTTACTAGATACATACAATATTTTATATCTAGTAAGTACTAGTTAGTAAAGTAGTAACCCAAAACTTAAGTCATGCAATAATTGGGGACATTTTGGAAAAGACGCTTGGAGCACCTGGCATATAAATGTATTATCTGTCTGCAACTCTTAAAGCAGCTGCAACTTTTGCTGGGATCATACAGCCTATAGCAGCTGCCATGTGATTCTGGGAAATAGCATGGCTACTTTAAAAAGCTGCAGACAACAGCTATGATTGTGCCGCTGCAAACTCTGAATTTTATGACTCAAATCTAAAACATTGCATAGCCCTGCTTGATCATTTTAGAAATATTCCTCTGAATCCACCCCATTATGAATGAACCTATTAGGAGACAGCTGGGCCTCACTCAACTGTTTGGTCCTTTTGGTGGCCACAGCTTATGTTTTTGGGGAAAGATGTCCCTAACACTTGAACATTCATAGGGCTCTTCCATCAAATTGCAAACTCTGACTGGCCAAAGTTCCTGAGTGGTTGGAAGAGCTCTGTGCAAGTACAGCTGTGTAACAGATGAACATAATGGAAAACTAAGTGCCAAACTCCCTTTCCCACTGTAATACTAAATGTATAGGTGTGGCTTGTGGGGCAAGGCCAGTGAGTGAGTCAACATGAATAGGTTTAATCTCCATTACCTGTTCATCCATTTGTTTAACAGGTTCACATGAGCATTCCTTAGTATTTGCTATTTACACATACACATATAATCATAAATTACATTAAAATACAAGGAGGGAGTCTGGTAAAGATTTCCTTAGAGCTTATTCCAGCTGGATTGGCTTTCCTGCAACAATGGCTTTCCCCACCAACTATCCTGTGGGAAGGATCTTGGTGACATCTGCTTTCATATTTTCAGTGTGATTTTATTAGTGCACTTCCATTGATGCTACTTGTTAGAGCTTCAGAGGGCTTTGCATCCCAAATGGTGTGATCTAATTAATTGCAATGAATGGCAAAGAAATAAAGACTTGACAGACAGAAACATCTAACTGCTTATCCCTTGGCTTTGATATGCCCGTTCAAAGAATTGAGCCAAGTGGAGCCAGATTGAGATGGAGGAACCACGGTGAACGTTGAGTGCCTTCACTCTAAGCAAGCAAACACACAGCGCAGAGGTAGCCTAGCCCATCGCTGCAGTTGCTGAAGCAAGAGTTGCAAGTCTTGTGTGTAAAAACAGAACCAAGCAAAGCTAATCAGAATAATTGGACATGTAGTAAATCCAATCAATCCTTGATTGGATTTGTGTGTACTTTGCATTGATTCCTGCTCCGATCAGCCTGCTCATGGCTTTAGTAAAAACTAATTGGTTAATGCTGGCAAGTGTCCTAGTTTAGGCTCATCTGTGTAATCTTTAATACGATTGTAGCCATGGAAAACAGTTATGTGAAAGCAGTGACTTCCCAAAGCAGGCTTAGATGGCTCTAGATGGCTGTTTTGCATGGTAG
This sequence comes from Liasis olivaceus, assembly GCA_030867105.1. NCBI lineage: Eukaryota > Metazoa > Chordata > Lepidosauria > Squamata > Pythonidae > Liasis > Liasis olivaceus. The sequence goes on along the minus strand of CM061348.1, from coordinate 42,844,813 downwards.
GAGAGGTAGAAAAGGCACTGTGAAGCAGATGAGCATGTCCACACTTTCTGGACAGTATATTTAATCATACATTTAATAAGCACATGATATTAACCATCAATATACAATACATGCCTGACAAAAGAACTCTGCCCTCCAAAAACTTGCAGTTTCAGTGTAAAAGAATAATAGAAGATAGAAAGTGAGGAAAAGAGAAGAAATGATGAACATCAGCAAGTCGTTTTGGTATGGAGATTGTTATTGGAAAATTACTGTGGTTAATTTGCAGTTTCGTTTGCACCCAGCATCTTCCTGGTCAATCCCTGTGTCCAGATCAGAGCAAGTACACATGTCACTCAGTGATTGATTGATTCTGTGCCATCAAATCGTTTTCAGCTCCTAGAGACCATATCGATAGATTTTCTCTATGACGATCTATCCTTAACCTGTTCTTTCAAGTCTCCCAATGGTGCACTCATTGCCACTTAGTACAGCTAGCAAAAATGGTTTGATGTTTATTTGTTAAACATCAGCAAACATTAAAAAAATTAACTGGCAAAAGGGACAAAAGGAAGGCAAAAGTAGGAAAGGAGAGACATGAAACACTGGAAAGAGGTAAAAAAATAAGAGAACTTAGAATCAAATTATCTACATTATTGATATCTATCTATATATTAAAAAAGGCACAGAATTTTCCAGAGCTGTGAGAAACAATGCTGTTGGTAATTAGCATTAGCAATCCCAGAAGGAGTGTTTTGGTTATTCCAGCTTTAACTCCTTGATGTGCATAATGGCAGCCATATAGAAATGAAAGGAGGATGCCATGTGATCTCTCCTATATTCTGCACCATGAAAGAAACAATTTGGAGGACAGAGATGATGTGCCCAAAATTGTCTTGATATTGTTCTCAGTGGATAGAGCGAGATTTAGTTTTATTTGTAGAGTTAGAAGTTTCCAGTTGCCATTGTAGTCTTAAAATTTTGTCAAGCTTTCTGACAGGGACTTCCCTGAAGCTTCTATCAAAAGACTCAACATATTCTTAGATGTTGTTTGAACTGATTACTTCCATGCTTATTATTGTGATGGGGGCACCTGTCAACTTTACATCAGAAATAGTAGTAGATATATTGTAACTAATGAAGTTGTGGGCTGTTTCTATTCAGCTTGTTTTATGAATTCTACCTTTTATTTCCTAGTCTTTTATCTGCTGCAGCCATGACTTCTACAACCAATTAACCTCATCAGATTCTGGTGGCAACTTTAAAAACTGAAAATCAACATCATTGTGCAAGCCAGTTTCCCATGAAGCATTCTGACATTCATAATACTGAATTGCAGGAGAGAGTATTCACCCAGTATTTGTCAAGGTTTAATAATAAAATCTTGAATTAAGAGGGAGAGAGGCAATTTGGTTCAATTTGCAGCCTCTCCATCTTGATCAGAGTTAGCTGTTATAAATATTTGTTGTTGATGTAGGTAGCTTGTGATATTGTTGCAGAGGTTAATAGGCTTTGTATTTGTATGGAACAATGCTTAATTATACTATAAATGCTTACTGTAGTCAGAGGTCAGAGTATGCATTCTGGTCATCTACATCAGTGTTTCTCAACCTCGGCAACTTGAAGATGTGTGGACTTCAACTCCAAGAATTCCTCAGCCAGCATGTGCTGGCTGGGGAATTCTGGGAGTTGAAGTCCACACATCTTCAAGTTGCCGAGGCTGAGAAACACTGACCTACATGATAATCAGGAAAAAAGCCATCGGACCTTTGCAAAAAAAAATATATATATATATGGTCAATAATGATAGAGGACATGTACTCTTTCCTATCCATTCCTGGCCTCTCTATATTGATGAGGAAGGTTTTTAGCAATGGATAAACCACATTTGGCTGAAAGCCGTTACAATCCTCTGTGAAATTAGGCAGTCCTACACCAGCCTTCTCCATTATTGAGATGACAACCATTGCCTGTGCTGGGTTGGACTTGTCTGAGTGTTACAGTTCCATCAGCTTGGAGGGCACCAAATCGTAGATGCTGCCACAGACCAGAACCAATGTTGCAAGTGTGTGGAAGTAGATTCAGGTTAGGTATTAAGAAAAATTTCAGAGTTATCAACCAATGGAATAAGCTGCCATAAAAGGTGGCAGGTTTCTCTGCACTGGAGGTCTTCACAAGAGACTGGATAGCCATCTGTCCAAAATGCTTTAGCAGATGCTGTACCAAGCAAGGGGTTGGGCTAGCTGACCTCTGAGGTACCTACCCAATTCTAGGATTCTATGAAAAGTCCATGGCCTCATGGGGGAGATACTCAAAGTGTTCTAGAAATGACCTGGGAGTGTGGCTTAATGATTCTACTAGGAACGCTGAGGAATACAACCTGGCAGCTTAAAGGTAAATTGACTCCCCATAAGAGCTTGGAAGTACTTTTTGCCAAACATCCATTCCAATAACCTTAATTTTCCTTGGGAGTGATCCACGCTCAAACCATTATCTTGTCCTATAAACATCTACCACTTCTTACATCTTCTGGCTCCCTTCTAGGTAGTCACTACTTCCATTTTTTTTTGTTTTGTTTTGTTTACTCCTGGGGTTTATTTCTTCCCTGTATAAAACTGTTATAGAAACTCTGTTTTTTTTTCTCTACGCACATATTTTGTTTTGATAAACTACAATGTTTTGTCTGTAGAAAAGTATTAACCGCTTACATCTATTTTCTCAAAGACCATGCATGAATATTAAAAGGAATTTATACTCACAATGGCTTCAGGCAGTTGAGTAATCCATTATATTCTGTCATATCACACTGTGGTAATGTGAAAACCTGGGAGTCCCTCCAGTAATCTTGATTAGCAATATGAGGGCCTCCCCCCTTTTCTCTTTTTTGCTGTAAACACATTTACGTTCTCTACACGCCACGTTCACATTAAAAATTATGTGATTCTTAATCCATTGCTTTGTTTTAATTACAACAACAACAATAATAATAAAAAAAAATACTTTCCCCCCTTTCTCTCTCTCATTTTAGAAAATAATTGCTAACAAGTGCTTTTCCTGCTGGTAAAAGGTGCTAAGTTACATTTCATCAATCAATTAATTTCAATGTATAATATGTGCCTTTTCTAGGCTCATGTATATCTCAGTCCTATATGAATTCATGTAAAACTTTTATCCTTAATCCATGTTTACAATTAACACATTCCCAGGCAATCAGGTATCAAAACAGCAGATGTACCAAAGACAAGAAAAATGTTGCCCAAACTGAGGAGTACTGTTTCAATTTTTGTTCCTGGGGAAAAGAGTCACTAATATTTTATGTGGAATGCCTCTATTCATTGTTTCTGGACAAAATGGAATATAGTTGCTAACTCTTTTGCAGGTAGCATTCTTATATATATATATATATTTGTCTGCACTCAGTCATTACTGACCCTGCAGTGACTGCCTGGACGAATCCTTGCAGTTTTCAAGGCAATTGTTTTTCAGAAGTGGTTTGCCAAAGCCTCCTTCCTAGAGCAGAGCCCAGCTGGCGAGCGCAGGAGGCGGGGTTTCCGTTGCTTCGCGCCCTTTTCGGGCGAGTGCGGTTTCGCGCTTACCGGCAGGCAACTGGTCCCGTCTCACTGTGCAAGGCGCTGCCAGCATTTTTCCTCCCACCGGAGTGAGAGTCCCCATTTATCTACTCACGTGAGTTTTCGACCTGTTGGGTTGACAGGATCTGGGGAGGAAACAGGAGCTCACCCTGTTAACGCGAAGGCTGGACTCGAACCGCCAAAGCGTCAGCCATTTCTGGCCGGCAACTTTCAGCGTCATTAAGCCGCTGCGCCACCGCATCCCCTAGCATTCTTATATAGTTATTTTTTTGTTTTGTTTTGTTTTTGTGGTGCCTTCGAGACAGTGTTGACTCCTGGTGATTGTCTGGACAAGTCCCTGCAGTTTTCCTGGCAAGATTTTGCAAGTGAGTGGTTTGCCATTGCCTGCTCTCTGGGGCTGAGAGGGAGTTGATGGCCCAAGGTCACCAGCTGGCGTTGTGCCTAAGACGGGACTAGAACTCAGGGTCTCCTGGTATCTAGCTTGATGCCTTCACCACTATACCAAACTGGCTCATCAGAATTAGAATTATCTAGTAAAATTATAGTCTCAGCAAGTGATAGCATCTGGCTGACTTTGGGCGCAGAAGTCAAGCAGGGTTGAACCTGATTAGTATTTGGATAGGAGACCACAAAGAAATTTCAGGGCTATAGTCTGGACAGCAAAGTCAGAAAGTTCCCAGAAGAAGGCAGAGTTAATCCATTACCATATAGTTGTCAAGAAAATGTACATATAAGTACATATACTGTAGGTACATATACTCCCCTGAAGTTGATATTGACTAGAATATATATTTTTTTAAATTCCTCTACATTAAAAAAATTATATGCCAAGACTGGCTTGATGGATCTGTGAGGCAGAATTGCAATGTAGACTGGCTGTTTTGCTTTTAACAGACACATGACTACTCCCCTCTTAGTTGCAATGCTGGCGGGGGGCGAGGGGCAAACTTCTCAGTTGCTTATTTGCTTTCCAAGTTGTAAAAAGCATAAATAATGTAGATGGACTGATGTTTGAGGTGCAACAGTGTTGCTCGGAAGAACAAAGGCAAATTCTTACTGGCAAATTAATCCGATGCTTGTTCCTTGTATGTAGGCTGCCACCAAAATGTGAAGTTCTCCTGGCTGGTGGTGTGCTGGGTGTTTGCAGCAGTCTGATAGATGCTGTTATTCTCACATACGTAATAGTTATCCTCAGATTCAGCTTAACCCCTTGGAAAAATGCTTAGTTCCTATACCCCAGTTTGACTATTCCCCATTATAGTTTTAATATGTATAAAACTAATACAGTATAATATGTACTGTGAAAGCAAATGTACTCATAGACCCTGGAGGAGGGGGTGGGGAGAGGCTTGCTTTAGAAGTTGAAGAAGCAGGGCAGAACCATCTTAGTCATGATCTCTGCCCCAGCCTCATCCTTGGTTTATTATACATGCCCTGTTTGTGCTGGGCTGGCCCAGCCCATCATCCTCTTGGATTAGAGGTGATGGCTGATTATCAAGAAGCTCTTCAGGCCATGGCAGAGGCAATCAGCACTGCAGTCCCTCTCGGCTGGAGAAGGCTGATTTGCAGCAGTCTGCTCTCCACACTGAGTGCGCTGCTCAGGAATATAAATACTGTTAATCCCTCACATTAATATCAGCTTTGATCATCCTTCCCCATTATCATCTCCTTGCTGTTAATGAAACAGATAGCCATAGGGGACAGGAGAGAGGGAACTGGCCTAATCAGTATGTGCTGGTTGGAAATGTTGGAACTAAATTGACAGGCTTGGGAGATTAAGGTGGTGAAGAAACCTGAAAGAGATGATGTGGAATCAGCAGTACCTAATTTCATTTCAAGTTCATTTGGGCCCATGATAGCTCTTTTTTTAAGGAAAGACCTTGGTTTCATAATAACAGTACATAATAATGGAAAGATCATAACTCAGTGGTTGAGGACATTGTTGCCTGCAGAAGGGCTGTGAATCCTAAAGAGATGTTAGCCATTGTAGATGACACTAAACTAAATGGAGCACTGATTGACTGGCTGCTTTGCTTTGCAGCCAGTTCTGGAAATTTACGTTGAAGGACTTTGATTCATATAAGTATGTTATCATGCTGTTGCTGTTTTCATCACAACAAATATAGCATTTCTATACAACTGAGCTATAGAAGTAGCCGTCTTCTTGTTTTCTGTACTTCATATTGAGAAAGGTAGTCAAAGCTCATTCTACTCAAAGAAGAGCTGTTGGCAGTTCTAGATCTTAAGAGGCCAATGCAAATGTGTGTTGTAAATTTCTGCTCATCTTTGTGAGCTCTAGTAGTTGATTGGATGGATGGATGGATGGATAAATAATGAAACTGGCCTCAAAGGATGAGGAGACAATTCACACTACTCCATTTCACACAGAGAAAAAAAAAAAAAAAGATTTGATCACTGTTTCCTGCAATGGTTTGAAATTAATGTTGGCAATTCAATAAGACCATGTGAATGTTTGAAGCCTCTTTGATGTGCATTGATTTGGACAATTGGTCATAGTTTTCTTCTGAAGGTAGATCTCTCGACTTGAAAAGCTGTGCTTCTTCATATTCCTGGAGGCAATGGTACAATCAGTAACTTGAAGAAACTCTGGGAAGATGGCAATAAAGGGATCTCTTTCCTGTTATTGGCTTGCCCTTTTTTATCTTACAAAGGACCAGGAATCTATGCCCCAACGTAGTGCCCCCTAGAGGTGTTAGGACTACAACTCCCAGAATTCACAGGCAGCTTTGCTAGTGAACATGATTATGCTGTTTGTGGGTACTGCACATGAGCACTTATAAAGCTGCTCACGATTTTTTTCATCATCATTATAAACAAGAAAAGTTTGCAAGATCTAGATGTTTTTTGAATGAGCAGCTGGGTATGTCCCCTCAGAAATGAAACAGGGAAGGGTTGATTCTAAAAGACGGGAGATTTAATGCTCAGACGTAGAGTTTACATCAAAGAAAATGGCTTTATTGTACTATATGAGATGAAAATAAACTGCTTTCAGGAATGTGTATTTGTCTGTATTCATGGGTGTACAATCACACTGTTTTGCTACTTTCTCACTTTCCCTTCCTTACTATAAGCTTTTCCTTAGCTTAAAAAAGGAAAGCCAAATCCCCATTTTATGATCTGCCGCACGAGATTGTAAAAGTAAATGGTGTAAACAATAAGGGAGCAATACTTCTGGGAAACATGAATATCCCTAACCGTATCTCTGTAATCGAATCAAGTACAAATGTCTCTCACACTAACACTCATCACCTTATAATGCTGAGAAATTGTTGAAATGTGCACACTAGTCACAGAAAAGGGCACCCAAAAACTCTGCCCTTGAAAAGATGGCTTTTCATTTATTGTTGCTTCGTCTACACCTTCTTCTAAAAGAAACAGATTTATTTGTGGCAAAAGATTTTGGTTGTCATGGATTGAGCTTCATTTGCACCTTTAGGAGGGAATTTATAAGAATGGAACACAATTTTGGTCAAGGTTGGTAGGCCTTTTGCTCCACAGCAGCTCGTCAAAGAGAGGGAATGGAAACCAGATCAGCTTGTACCTCCAGTAATTTGATTCTCTGCTTCTGGAAGGTTGATTGGCAGATCTGGGATAAAACAGCGGAGCCAAGTGACTTTACATTAGTGTGGAGCCAAGTGACATCCAGTAGCCAATTAGCTTCATCTGACTGGAACCCTTAAAAAAGATATTTGCAAACCCATCTAGATTTGGAAATGGAGAAAATATTGGAGCCTTTCCCCCAGTGTAATTACTGGAGTTCATTTATTTATTAATAGCTTCTCATCAAATCCCAAAGAGGTTTACAATAGACATGAAACTGAAAACAATCCTTAAAAAAAAAAGCAGATATGAGGAGTATTAATGGCTGGGGAATGTTGCCTAAGAACAAATAGAATTGTTTGGGTGCTTTTTCTAGCCTATAATACTAGGTATGATTCAGCCATTGGTAAAACTGAGGAAGGTCTAAGAGGCCCTGATGCCATTACGAACATTAGAAGAAACAATTAACAAGCCATCTGAAAAGAACGGTGCTTGTATTCAACCTTCATTTAAATGTATTAAATACACTTTAGAATTCTAAAATAGTATCTTAACTACCAACATAGAGTTGGTAGATGCTAAAGACGCACGGGGTCCAGCCTCAACTGTTCAGTGCAGAAATACACATTAAACATCTGTGAGAAATTTCTATTCAGCCTCTGCCTGCAGACATCTAGTGAAAAAGAATCCAACCTTTCTCTGAATGCTCTGTTAGAAAGTTCTTCTTAACATTCAGGCTGGAATCTGCCTACATATAACAAAGCCATTATTCCATGACCTGCATTCTGGGATGACACAAAAGAGGTTATGAGACTTTTCCATGTAACATTGTTTCAGGAACTTGAAGACTCTTGTCATTAGTGGTGGGCTAGAGCTAGCTTGAACCAGCTTGTGAGAGCCAATTGTTAAATTTTCTGGAATTTTGCAAGCTGGCTGAGAGCAGAACTGAGCAACTGAGCATTGACCAGCTGTTTGGTGGCTAGTAGCCCAGCATGGCAATGGAAATGGAGCTGGTGGATCCAGTTGTAATACATTTACTGGCACACCATGGTTGTCATATACCCTATCAGTTAACTTAACTTTTAAGACAAGCAATGAGAGGATAGTCCAGGCACTGAATTGAATGTCCATGATTTAAAAATTTCGACTGGAAGGGAAAAAGCCAAGGGTTAAATATAAAATGCTTCAAGATGCAAAGGAACAAGGAGGATTGGGACCGCCTGATCTGAAATTGTTCTTTGCAGCCAGCTGTTTGGTTTGGATGAAGGAATGGGTGCTGCTGAGAAATAAGAGGATCTTAGGACTAGGCAGGCATGACCTGAGGTTTGGATGGCATGGCTTTTCTATGATACGATAAAGTTAAGGTTAATGTAGTTTTTAAAAATCACTATACTAGAAGTACCATATTGAGAATATGGAACAGATATAAACCCAGACTGTGCCTGAAAATGCCTTTATGGGTCTCAGCACAAGAAGCATTTTATAGAAAACAAACAGCAGGCAAAAAGAAATGGCTAACATATAGAGAGCTGTTACAACAAGAGCAAGAAGAATAAAAGATGAAATCTAGAGATCAGTTGGCTGCAGAGGGATTTAGTTTTCAATAGTTTTCATATGCACAGTTAAGAGAAAGACTTAAGGTAAATAACATGACAATTGGAACTGAACAGTGTAAGACAGAATTTGATAATGAGCTATGTACCAATGATGAACATGTAATTGCTAAAATGTGTAAAATTTTGTTGAAATTGAATGGAAGAACAAGTCAAAGAGCATATGTTAAAATGGGCTAATATTTTGGATATAATATATTGATGGAAAAATGGGAGAATTTGTGGTTGAAAAGACTGAAATTTACATTATGTTATAACTTAAAAGAGAAATTTTACAAAGTGATCTACCGTTGGTATATGACTCCAGAAAAATTATCCAGAATGTATAAAGGTACCTCAAATCTATGCTGGAAATGTGGACAACATGAAGAGTCATTTTATCATGCCTGGTGGACTTGTAAAAAAGCCAGGAAATTTTGGGTTCAGATACACACAGTGATACAAAGAATTTTAAAGATTAACTTTCAACTGAAACCAGAGTTTTTCTTAGTGGGACTAATTGATAGTCTCTGAAATACCCAAATGCAGGAATGACTGGTGAAGATGAAAGAATTAGCAGAGATGGCAAAACTGATTTGTTTGATTTTAGAAAAGACAATAACTACATTTATTAGTGACTGGAAAACCCCTTATGGACTTTTTGCTGAAAAAAGAAGAAAACGAACTTCTGATTTATGGCTTTGATTATTAGAATGGGTAGACTGTGGAAAGAAGGGAATTATGATGTAATTTTAGAAGTAGAGGGCAAAATGTAAATGTATTTATAACTGCTGTTAAGAAGATCAGAGGCCGCTTTACAATCTTTTCTTTTTCTCTATTTTCTTTCTTTTTCCTATTTTCTTTCCCACCTATTCACTATTTTTCTCTATTTTCTTTATTTCTTTTCTAAAATTTGTATTGTTTTTTATCTTGATTTAAAAAAATTCTCTTTAATAACAATTATTTTAAAAAATTATAAAAATTTCTACTGGAAATTGTGGCATGGTAGCAAATAAGCCCCTGAGTCTGAAAGTTTTGTGGACAGGATGTTTGTTATTTTGATTGTGTTTGTGTATTATATGCTGCTATTTAATTAATATCGGCTGCAGCAGATATTAATTAGGCAGCAGCAGCAGTGGTGAAATTTGTAGTGGACAGCTACTAATATTTCTCTTCCAGAATGTCCTGGGCTTAAGCTACATCATGGCGCAAGCATTTCATGGCTGCCTCAGAATGATCTACAATCCAATGCACATTTTAAAATAAAGAAAGGAAAAGCAAAGAGAGTAGGTTCTTGAGACGGGGGCTGAAGATTAAACAAAACATGGAGATTGAGCTGTAAATGAGCATAACATGTAAGAGAGCAGGAACATGATTACTATTTCGAAGGCATGACAGTTTAGGCGGGCACTGAAATTTATCAAGTTTTGTGCCTTTTGGTGCATGATTGAATTAATATGCACCCTAGAGGGGTAATCCTAAGCTCCTGTCCTTGGCTGTGGTAGGGAGTTAGAATCCAAAGCTAATGGCTTTTCACTGGCATGTGTTTTAGAGAGAAGCTTCATTGTGAGAGAATTCCAATCTTATTGAATTTCCCATTGCATCCAAACGGAAAACTACCACTAACCGTTCTCCTGTTGACAATAATTGGGTCTTCATGACCTTTCCATATGCAAACTGGCTTTGGGCCAGTGGAATCTAAATTTCGCTAATTCTTCCAAGGAAGACCTGATTCAGATCAGTCATCCATGCCAAGCAGAAGCAGGCATGGGCTAGCAGGAGGGACTTCGTAAGAACCCCCCCCCCCCCACACACACACACTTTGCCAGGGAAGGAGTGGAGGGGGACCCTCACTTGCTCTCCTGGCCAGCATGAGCCAGCAGAACTGTGGCTGAAATGAAAAATTAGCTTTATAATTCACCCCTGGCCACACAGAAGATTGCTTTACCACTCTTCTCTCAAACTAAAGTGTATTAATCCTTGCAGTCCTTACACAACTAACCAGTTCAGCCTTGAAAATAATGAAAAGCTTCTTTTCTGACATTCTTTCTCTTCTACTATGGTGCAGATTGTAGGTTTTATTTCAGAATGTCACCTATCACTTTTCATCTTAATCTGATTTAAATTCTGCCCAAAACATATTCAGGTTCATTTTGTAAAGCATTATTTTTTATAGCCATTGCCTTCTTTGTCCAGAAAGGCAATCTCCTCTTCTATTTTTCCTTTGACGTACTTATAGTGTTGCACTGATATCTCTGCCAATCTTTTCTCTTTCAGGAGAGAAGTGTTTATGTTGCCTCTCAGTCTTTGTCTTCACAAGCTGCTTCTAATTTTCTTCTTGCAGGGTAGAATGCCACCATTTTATTTTCCTTGACAAGTCCCTGAACAAGCTAAAGCATAAAGAATGACCAGAAAACTCTGACCTTCACCAGCATGTTCCCTTGGCAACAGTCAATTTGCTATTATGGTATTGCAAGTGAAATTCTGATCTGTTCATAGCAAAATAACAGCTTCCTTTTCAGAACAGGTTGTAAGGAATTTAGAAGTGAATCTGGTTCTTTGAAAACAAGAACAAATGCAATTCTGTTGGGAACTAATAGTCTTCCATGGCACTAGGTGGTGTGACCTGTGATGGATCCTCTATTTTTATTCCCTGACTGGGGAAGAATTAAAAATAGATTATAATCAGTCTCCAAGGTAATTATGAAGATGGGAAGAAGTAGAAGAAGAAAAGAACTATAGACACAGCAGTAAATACTGAGCTATAAAACTGTTCATGAATCTCTGCAGGCTTAATAAATTTTTATAACATATCTTTGGCCATGCACATTACAAACTGTAAACTATATATACTTACTTGTGGGGCAAGCCCTATTTATGGCCACATGAATAAACTTTCTTTTGTAATAAGATATTTAAAATTCATCTTAGAGGGACCTAGTTTCAAGTAAATATGGATAGCTTGGGGCTTTAAGATATTTGGGATTATTTGTAGAAATGGATCATAGACCTTAAAGTATGATACTTGTCCTGCCTTCCATATAATGAATGGGGAAGCAGATTTACAGCTGCTTACCTATCTTAGCTTGCAACTTTTTTCCATCAATATTTGACCTATTTTTCTCAGGTTGAATACAATTTCCCTTGCTTCCATCTTTTATCACAAGACAAAATATATTCAACTTGTCAGAGATAAATAATCTAGTATAGGAGTTGCAAGCCAAGATAATAGTAAAGGAGTAGCATAGAAGCATCCACCTGCTCCAAATGAATTTGTATCTTCAATACATAATACATTGCATTAGTATAATGTCTTTGAAGGTGTCTCAGGAACCTGAAAGTTACTCAGATTTTACTCTCCAAGACCACTCAGAAAATCTCAGCATTGGACAAGGAAACTTCCCCAGTCCAGAAACTTCTACAGTCTTTATATTTTGGATGTTGGAGTTCTGATAGGCTGAAAGGGAGCAATACTGTAAGTATTGCCAGAATATTCCAGAAGCAGCTTTGGTTTCATGGGATCCAACACTCTCCCATCCATCAGACAACTTTCTGATTGATTGCTAGCTCTGGGCCTGAGATTTAACAACTCCATTTCCTGATGAGGATATGAGTGAAAAGTGGAAAAAAACTGCTCTTTTCTGACTTGCTGAACTTAGGTTAAGGTTTTAGAAAACTTGGAAGCACTCACCAAGAAAGAAGGTATAATGATGCTGTCCATGGAGAAATTCTCTCAAAGCCTTTGCCTATGATTTTTGAGAATTATTGGAAAACAAGTGAAGTTCCACAGGCCTTGAAGAGAACAATGTTTCCATCTTTAAAAATAGAAGGATATATTCAACTACCATTCAGACTTCCTAATGCTGATATCTGGAAAGGTTTTGAAAGAAATCATGAAACAATCATATCAAGAGCATTTTCTATAAAACACAACAAAGAGGAATCCTCTCTTGAAAAGAATAGAATAGAAAAGGATTTGTTATGCTGGACTAACCATCTATCATTCAGAAGTGCTTTGCCATTGCCTTCTTCCTAGGACTGAGAGAGAATGACTGGTCCAAGGTCAACCAGCTGTTTTTGTGCCTAAGGTGGGACTAGAACTCCTGGTCTCCCTGTTTCTAGCTTGATCCCTTAATCACTACACCAAACTGGCATACATATGTATACGTATATGTATTTATATTTCAAATTTAGTCACTGCCTATATATACATACACATACACATACATACACCCCCCTACACACACACATACACCCAGTCATACACACCCAGACACACACGCATACATACATACATACATATGCACACACACACACTAATTTGATAGATCAGGGAGATGCCAACTTTAATAAGATTCAAATGTGGACTAGGCAATGCTACTGTTAAGCCAATTTGTACCTAACTGTGTGCTGATCAACAAAGACATAGCAAGTTCTGTCCTGACCCAAAGTTTTTGAAATATTTTGCCAGTTATTTGAACAATGGAGAAACTGAGATGACCATCAGATCTGCAGATAGAGGGGATAGGATAAGTAGTACACAAAGATTCTGCACCATTCTGAATGCAGCTCTGGATCTCTTTATTCCCACAAAATCAGCAGTGTTGGAGAGCTGAGCCTTCCCCCCCTAACTTACTTAATTGCAACAGCAGCAAAACTAGTATTTTTATTTCCACTGCTTTGAAATTCTTCAACTCCATGGAGCATCTGGGTGGTCCATTTCTCATTGGAGATAAACCATTTCCCAACTTGTGAGTTCAACAGTACCTTAGCAGATTGTTCATGGGAAATGGTGGCATGATATCTGTGCAACTCAACCACTCCAATTTTTTTTTCTGTGTGATCAGACGTATATCTACAACATGAAGTAAAAATATGGATACTTGGGATTCTGGCACTTTATTTTACTTCCCTCTTCAATGAAGTGGGGCACGAGGGCTTTGTTTTACTCTACTGCAAGAACTGTGACAGCTAGGCTAGAGCAGAGATTGCTTGATGTTCTTTGTTTCTTGTTCCCAGTGTTTGGGGATCAACAGCAGTGAAGATAACTGCAGGTCAGCTTGAAACTGTTTCTGAGGATTTGGGGAGTGAACATGGTGGCAACGTGGAAGAGGCCTTAAAAAAAAAAAAGCATTCAAGATGATTTTGACAGGATGGAGTGTTGGTGTAAAGACTAATCATGAAATTGGTTGTAAGAAGTATAACGTTCTGCTTTTAGGCAGGATTGATTGGTTGTGCTGTGTAGGAAAGATAGTACCTGCTTTCATGACATGTGAACAAGATTTGATTGGGGAAAGACAGTAAACTAGATAGTAAACCTGAATCAGCAATATGATGCAGTTATTACAAAGGCTAATGCAATTCTAGACCTACATCAGCAGAAATATAATGTCCATATTGTGATATCATTTTATTGTACTTTGATTACACTTTACCTTGAGTGCTGTCTTCAGTTCTGGGCAATGCAGTTCAAAAAGTAATGAAAACTTCACATGGCAAAGAGTATCCAAAGAAGGATGGCTAAATGTATTTATCTGAGATATGTATTAGCCACCTTTCAAGATCGTGGCTTTCCCAAAATGTCTTACAACTTAAACTAATTACACTGCATATAGAATTATAAAAGCACTTTATAATTAAATGACTTTGAAATAAATCAAAATCAACAATAATTTCAAATGTCTAAAAGTGGCACATCCCATAAAGCTCTTGCAATTAAGAGCCAAAGAAAACAAGCATGCTTTGAAGAATCTTTTAAAAGCAACCACAGATGGAGCCAGATGGTGTGGAGGCTGAAGGCTGTGTCCAATGGGGAAAGGTTGAAACAGTTAGGTTTGTTTAGCCTGGAGAAGATATGATTAAGAAGCAATACAATAGCCATCTTCACATGTTTGAAAAAGACTGCCCCGCACATGTTCAAGCAATTTTCCCCCCCTGTTTATTCTGAAAGGGTAGAATGAAGGGTGGAGTCCATAGGAAGACGTCCCTTGTGGCACAAGCTGTTTAATAGTGAAACAAACTGCCCTGGAGTATCCCAGAGGGTCCTTTGTTATAATTTTTAAAGTAAAAACTGGATGGCTACAGATCACATGCACTAAAGTACTGGCTAGATGATCTTAGAGAAACTTTTCACTCTATGATTCTGTATTACTGCAGCCCCATGTGGGAGCCATAAGATGAAGAAGGTGTGAGCTGGCTGCTTTTATCTCTCGGCTTCATATCTACTTTTCTATAGGTTGGGACCTCAGTATGTGTGTACTCAGCAGTAGAGGGTCAAGTACATAGGAGTCTGCTACAAACCAAGATCAAAGGGGGAAAATGATGAAACATATGCTAGAACAACATGATGTTGAAAGCAAGTACATAAGTCATAGGGTTTGGATTGTGATGTCACAATACACGTTTCCCCATTTGCCTTCTCTCCCATCCTCTCTGTGGACACTTCTGGGGGAAGAACCTGTCTCTAGTTATTGTGATTCCAAAGGTGTGTCCCCCCCCCCCCCACTTTAACCCCACTAGCCATTTTTCATTGTTATGCTATGGGGAATTTGGGGGCAAAGGTCTGTTTAAAAGGAAGATTACAAAATATAAATTGCCTATTAGGCCATTTTAATGGGGGACAAGATAGAAATATAACTGGAGAGAACCCTGGGCAATTCTCAGCCTGGTTGCTTGAAGTTTTATAAGGGCTTGGTGAAATACCGGTTAAATGAAAGAGTACTAAAGCAGTATGGTGCTATAACTCAATACTATTACAACTCATTTTATATACACACACTTAGGATTCAGGTGTAGTCAAATCTATTATGTTCAGATTCTTTTTCTTTAGTTTCTCAAATCTACATACTCTTCAAAAAGAGCTTGAAAATGTACATGCATTTGCACTGCATTTCTCCCAATGCCTGCATTTTGTGCAATGTTCTTAATATATACATTTTCTAAGCATATGCACCCTGCTATAAAATATTTTGTACACACTGATTCAAGTATGTATATTTACATTTGATGCACACATTTTTCTATTTTTTTTCTTCTTCTGTGAGTTGTGAACTGCAGTGTGATGTTTGGAAAAGCACAGATTCCAAAAAGCACATACATTCCGAGTCTCATACACAGTGGAAATGGGACAGCAACGCCCTTTCTTACAGTCTCTTACTTCTTCTTGACACGTACACACATACACATTTCTAATCTCTGCTGTTAACCATCTTGCCAAAAGCTGTCCTGACCAGAAAAGATTTCTGCCAGTTAAAAAGACCTACCAACTATTTATGTTATTTCACTTCTGTTATTGTATGTTTTATACTATACTATTTTTCCTCTCTGAAAGCCTAAGGCAGTGTAACAATTCAAAACATCCAGTAGCGTTGTAATATTCTTTCATTTAATTGGTATTTCACCAATATTGCACTAAACCCCCCCAAAAGTAGAGCTGGAAAAGCATTTTAGCACTAATTAAAGTTGCTACTAAAACACCAAATAGGGTGATAAAAAGATGCCATTGCAAAGGTTAGCACGAACATGTGTGGAACTGTAAAGGGTTGCTCAGGTGAAATGAACTTTCTCCACTCAGAGCAACATCTGTCTAATGCCCAATAAAGTGGGTGGAGCTGAGCGGGATGAGCTTTTCTCATTTGGGTGGAAAATAAATTGCAAATCCAATGACAGAACAATTATTATTAGAACTAGAAGTCTCACATAAAGCAGCCTTTATATGTGCTAACTAGAGATATGTAGATGGCAATAGAACAATTATAGATGCTATAGATAACATTCAGACTACTCTTCCTTCTTAGGAAATAGATTTCATTTTTAATTAGAACATACTGAAACTGCTGGTTCCTTTTTTTTTTTATCCCACTGCCAAAACATTCTTTTGATTTGTTTTTCTCAACAGTCTTTTCTTTCTCCGGTTCAAAATTTTGCCAGCAGTCTTCAGACGACATGGCACGTTGCAATTGCATGGTGGTCACGGCACTGTGCCGAACATCCTTAACACATACAATGACACCATTATATTTTGATGAATGTGATTGCCTGATCTGCGTAATCTCATTTGACAATGAGTTGGCGGTGGTGGGACAGCCAACAGCAAGGGTGTTGGCAGCAGCTATGCAAGTATCAAAGAGGTATGAAAAATAACGCCGCAACCCAGTGCAGATGGAATGTCAGGTTTTCAGAAAATTATGTAAGCATTCTACTTTCCTGAACATTTTTTTAATTTGGAAAGTCTGTTTTATAACAAACTGCAAACTAATGTGCTAGATTTTACCAACCCATGCAAGATATGTATGAAAACTGACATCCACATTTATTTATCAGAGCATACATTTTTACTGCTGATGATTGAAGGAGAGCTCTCTCAAAGCACTCTTGCTAAAAGGTCTTGATTCTAAGGAACTGTAGATACCCAGTCTGTTGTGGGGCCTCAATTTGCAGAAGAATGGATAACAATTCTAAGGTCACAAATAGTTCTGCCAGTCATGTATATGCACACCTACCATGCTATTCCCTTTCAGGGTAATCATGATTATGCAGAGTGCAAATACTGAGCAATGAATAGTAAGCCAAAGAACTTGCAGGCATCAGATAAGAAACAGAAAAGGAAATGAGTGTACACCAACTTTATTCACTCCATGGCTTTATATCCTTTCAGAATGTCTCCTCTCTAATGCTACATTATATGTCAGAAAGTATGAATTGGTATCATCTAGATTGTTGAGAGTAGGACTAAACGAAAATAGGAATCTGTACATTTGTAATTGTTGCACGTTATGCTCCAGTGGTGATAGTACAATGACTTATTGGGAAAATAAAATATACTATACACCCAAAATCAGGATATTACTATTCAGCAGCAAGCCACAGAGGTTGTAGAAGTATGACAGGGATCGGCAGTTGAGAAAGTTAATATTATGCCTGTATATTTTAGCTGCTGCCTCAAGGACAGGTAGCACTTTAACTGATTGATTGACTGATTGATTTTGTGCCATCAAGTTGGTGTCAAAGCAACCACATAGATTTTCTACAGAATGGTTTGTCTCTGACTGGGTCCTTCAAGTATTCCAAAGGTGCACCCATTGTCACTGTGACTGAGTCCATTCATCTTGCTGCTAATCATACTTTTCTTCCCTTTCCTTTCACCTTTCCTTACATTACAGATTTCTCAAGAGACATAGATCTTTGCATATGGTGTCCAAAATATCATAATTTGAGCCTGATCACTTGTGCTTTGTGTGAGGAATCTGGGTTGATTTATTCTATGATCCATTTGTTTGTTTTCTTGACTATCCATGGTATTTTCAGAAGTCTTCTCCAACTCCAAAATTCCAAATTGTCAATAGACTTTCTATTCTGCTTCTTCAAAGTCCAACTTTCACTTCCACACCATGGCATTTGAATATCTTTTCCAAGGCCTTCATGGCTACTCTACCAAGTACTGGTCTGTTATGTATTTCCTGGCTGCTAGTTCCTTTACTGTTGATAGTTGATCCTAAATGGCAGAAGCTATTCACTTCTTTAATATCTTTGTTGTCAGTTCTAAGACTAGTTGCCATTCTTGTTAGTCTGATTTTTTTCAATGTGCTCTTTGACTTTCATTATAAGAGCTTCTGTATCATTTGCATTTTCAGCTATCAAAATCGTATCATCAGCATAGCATAGGTTATTGATGTTTCTTTCTCCAGTTTTAAAACCAAGCTTATCTTCTTCCAGTCCAGATTCCCTCAATACATACTCAAACTCTAGGCTGAATAAATATGGGAACAGTGTATAGCCTCATATCAGTCTTTTGCCAACCTGGAGCCAGTCTGTTTCATCATGTCCTGTCTGGACTGTGGCTTCCTGACCCATATAAAGATTTTGCATGAGGATAAGGAGATGGTCTGGGATTTCTATTTTTCTAAGGACATACCACACTTGACATGTATGACCCAATTTAAGGCCTTTCTATAATCAATAAAACACATATTGACTTCTTTTTTATATTCTTGGCTTTCTCAATTATCCAGCATGAATCAGCAATAGTGTCTTGCATTTGTTGGTCTTTTCTAAAACCAGATTGAACAACTTTCCATGTAGGCTTTAATCTGTGTTGGATGATCCCTAGCAATATTTTATTACATACTAGCTTGCACAATCTATTAAGTCTCCTTTCTTTAATATTGATTTGTACACTGAACTCTTTCAGTTTGTTGGCCACTGTATTATTCTCCAGATTTGCTGGCATAATTTGGTTAGAACTTTTACAGATTCTTCTGCTGCTGCTTGCCATAATTCCATAGATGTCCTATCAATTCCTGTAGCTTTTTGGCTTGGTTATGACTGGAGTGCTGATTTAACTTCATTTTCTAATACTAGAGATCCTTGTAAATAGGGAATATCTTCTAAGTATCTTGGATATTGAATTCTGTACTACAGTACACAGAATTTCAGTATACTCCTTCCATCTCTTTGATCCTCTTCTCTAGGTCTTTTTTGAATCAGTTATAATCTGTCCATTGGCATCTTTTGTCATACCCATTTGAGATTGGAACCTCCTGAATTCAGAGATGTTTGCTTGTTTTTCCATGTCTGTTTCCATCTTTCATGTCTCTATAGGTGTTGTTGTAATATTGCTTCTTGTCTCTTTTAATTGTTCTCTAACATTCTTTTTCTTCCTTGATTTCTCTTCTCTTCTTTGGAATTTCCACCATTAGTTCAGACATCCAGGTTACTTTCTTCTGTTTCTTGGTTTCTGGTAGTCTCTTTTCACATTCATCCTCAGCAACTTTGATTTCGTTCTACTAACTGAGATGTGAAGCAGATCCCAAAATGTAGTAGAAAATAGAGGCCTTTCCTCTTGGCATATATATGGGGGGTAAATGAGACATTGTGATAAAACTTCAGACTGTTTGCAGAATATGCACGTCTGTATATATGTGTTCACTTGTTCCAGTGGTCACTCTTTGTTTTTAATAATGACATACCCTCTGGAGAGTCTAATAATTTGGATGCAATGCCATTTTAGTGGGCAAATTTGTGCAATTTGTTTAAACAGTTAAAAAAAAAACATGTAGGGTCTTGTATCCCAAAGGCTTTTCAGAATTCCTCCCTTTGCTTGATTCTTCAGAACAGTACCTTTACTTGCTAAATGATATTTAACCTGGAATGCAACCTGCTGGGTGGAATCTATGGAAATATTAATCTCAGATTAAAGGATCTACTTCAGGCTTGCAGAGAAGTTTACAAATGTCCTGGGATAGCTTCTCCTTCAGCTTCTGCTGAAAATCAGACTGACACATCATGCTGCATGTTGCATTGTGTACTCTTTAGAACCTGACATTGGTTATTGTTCTGGGCGGGGGTGGGGAGGGTATGACACAAGCATTGTGACACCACAATGGAAGCTCCGCCTCTTTGTACTTGCAAAACAACCTGTACAGCTTGTTCTTTTATCCTTTCCAGCAATGTACATCACACATCCTTTTACATGTCACCTCAGCCTTTTGTTGAGCTTTTAGGTTGCTCGGTCAAATGTGACTTGCTGCATGGCAGTTAACTGTTATTTTTCTTATCTCTGGTTGCCCCCCTCTGACTGTTGTCCAGTCTGATCTTGATGAATTGCTTCCTGATTCTATGCATTAGTGTATGACCTTAGCATGTATCCAGCATGTACCTGATTCTCCCATTCTCAAGTGGTAATGAAGTTGTTTCCACATTCTACTTGTTATTAGTTGAACTAGTAAAGGTGCCCAGCTGCTTGTTGTCTTCCAAAGTTTAGGAAATGTTAAAGTGCAGTTGCTTCAGCCAAACTTCACTCCTTTTCCCCACCAATAAAGCTTCCTCTAGAATGTATCTTCAGGAAATTTCCATAGCATGACATTTCAATGGCTGTTGGTCCCCTACAAAAAAAAAAGGACAAACCAAACTCATGTCAGCTTCCCCTCCTTTTCCTTCACATGGCTTCATGTGGGAACAATGGCAAGGAACTAGATAGTCCTTGACTTATGACCATTCATTTAGTGACTGTCCGAAGTTATGATGGTCTGAAAAAAGTGACTTGTGACTTGTCCTCGCACTTACAACTGTCACAGTATCCCCATGGTCATATGATCAAAGTTCAGGCATTTGGTAACCAGCATATATTTATGACGGTTGCAGCATCCCAGAGTCGTGTGATTGCCATTTGCGACCTTCCCAGCCCGCTTCCGACAAGCAAAAATCAATGGGGAACTACATGATTCAGTTAACAACTGTGTGATTCACTTAATGACCATGGTGATTTGCTTAATGACTGCTGCAACAAATGTTGTAAAATCGGGTGCAATTATATGATGCATCGCTTAATGAACTCAGGCAAATGTCTCCCTAATTCACTGAACTATAAGGAGGAGGAGGAGGTACAACACAATTAGACTTGCAAGATTTTGTTATTAGAGCCAGTTTCAATGAAAATAGTTTCAGTCTTCCTGTGGAGTTGATTTCTTGGTCTGGCTTATCTAGTGGGGCTGACAAAAAGCAAGTTTTTAAGCACATTTTCCTCACTTGCTATCTCTCCAATTTTTTTCCTGAATTCCCAAGACACTGGACTTTTGCCTGTAATCTAAATTTCCTTTTGCATTTTACATTTTGAATGTGAACGATGCTGTGGAAATAAGGAAGGAGAGAAAAAAAGAAAAAAAGGGAATTGCTTGTTGGGAGACAAGGCTGAAGACAACAGGAGCACTTTGTGTGAAAAGTAGTTCACTCTTTTCGCAGCTCCTTAATAAGTTAATAACTTATTAGAGATTAACATAACACCTTGAGGCACAGAAGACATTGCCTAGTTCTTACATTACCAAGGCTCTATTGTAATTTCTTTATCACTCCCCACCTCAACTCAGCCATTGCATAACCACCTGGGGCCATACTAATCTAACAACATAAGATTCAATTACAAAAGACTACAATAGCAGTACAAACTACTTTTTCTACTACATCAAATTGGTACTCATCAGCATTAATTATTGAGTGACCATCAGAAATCACATTTCTTAAATAGCCAGGAATAAAAAGCAATCAAAGTGCCACCAACCATATTTCTTTATTAGTGAGTTCTTAATGAAGATGTCCGCTATGAAAGGAAATAGACGATAAGAATGGAGAAACTTGATATGGGCAGGGTTTTTTTTTAATTTAATGTTATTGATAAATCTATACCTGCATGTGTGTCCTTGTGATGTATAAAAGTACACACACTAAGGAACTTGCAGTTATGATTTGGCCACCATATTGTAGAAATTTACCCAGCCTTGTGCCTTCTAAATCTGTGGTTTCTATAACTCGCCAAAATTCCTATGTAACATATCTATTGGCTATCCTGATTTGAAATTCTGGAGTCTAGGAGCCCAAAATATCTGAAAAGCACCAAAAGCAAAAGGCTGATACAATATCTGAAATACTATGAATCCGGAATAAACGACATCTTGCAATTGGACCAGCTAAAGTTCATGTCAATGTTTTTAGAACTGACAATGAAGATATTGAAGTGTGGATCGCTTTTGCCTTTTAGGCTCAACCATCTACAGTAAGGGAACAAGCAGTCAAGAAATACGCTGCAGACTAGCACTTGGTAGAGTAGCCATGAAGGCCTTGGAAAAGATATTCAGATGCTGAAATATGTCTGTACCTACAAAAATCAGAATAGTGCAAACCATGGTATTCCTTGTGACACTCTATGGAAGCAAAAGTTGGACTTTGAAGAAGCAAGATAGGAAGAATATTAACGCTTTTGGACTTTGGTGTTGGAGAAGATTCCTGAGAATACTATGGACAGCCAAGAAAACAAACAAATGGATCATTGAACAAATCAACCCAGAGTTCTCACTCGAGGCACAAATAACCAGGTTCAAATTATCCTACTTTGGACACATTATATGAAGACTTAGCTCTCTGGAAAAGACTGTAATGCTGGAAAAGGTGGAAGGAAAGAGAAGAGGATGACTAGCAGCAAGGTGAATAGACTCAGTTACAGCAGGGATCAGTGCACTGTTGAAAGAGCTGATGGACCTGATTATGGACAGATCATCATGGAGAAAATTTCTCTCTCTCTCTCTCTCTCTCTCTCTCTCTGTCTCATCTATCTATCATCTAGAGTTGACAATGACTTGATGTTATGTAATCAATCAATCAATCAAACAAAGTTCATGTTGCACTTTTTAGGCTTTTAAATGGCACAGAATTCTTTTTCAATTGGACTTAGCATGTAATGCGAGTAAGAATTCTATGTAAGTCAAAAGCTAATGTCATACAGTTTGGACTACATAAAGCATATATTGTCACTCTGTATTTTCAGAATGGGTTTAAAACAAAACAAAACAAAAAACCACACACAGCCTTTCAACTAAAGAAACCTTGTGTATTATTGGACCTCTGAGCACTATATGTTCTGTATGCTTATTAACAGATATTTTGTAGTTCTCAGACTAATTACAAATTCCAGGCACCCTGATCACTAGCACCCAAGTTATTTCCTTGCTTCTCATGGCAAAGAGTTTACTGCAACTCTCTGGATTACAATACTAAATAGTGCATTAAAAAAAAAATTCTGGATGGGCTCTTAAGTCAAATGCTTAATATTTAGAATAGTTCACTCAGAACTATGATGATTTAGTCATGGAATTTGGAGAAGACTGAACAGATCTAGGTTCAGCTTCCCATTTATTGTGCTAGCTACTACTTTCTCAGAGTATCCTATCTTACAAGATAAAAATGGGAGACACATACCTTGAACGTATAAAGGGTGTGCGTGTGTGTGTTATTAGTATTATTATCATTATTAGTCCAGATTAATCCATTCTGGGAAGGAGGATTCTTTATTGAGGTTACGGACAGTAACATATTATGTGGGTTCAGTCTGGCTTATTAGCTAGATATTTTTGACTTTCCAGTCTAGGGCTGAGAGACTGTGATTAGCCCAAAGTCACTCAGCTGACTTTTGTGCTTAAGGGATGACTAGAGCCTGGGTCTTTCCACTTTTAGTTCAGCATCTTAACCACTACACCATACTGGCTCTCATGTGTATCCATTTATCATCCTCATCCATCCTTCCATTGTGTGATTATGCATTAAGCATTGTACAAGTTAATAATGTTGTACTCAAAATATAAGAAGAGATGATGTGATCCTGTTTTCAAAGGTCTTGCTCCATCAGGAAGACTCCATTCATTTTTGATCACTATTACGTAGGAATAATTGCAACCACAAAATGGGGAGATGCAGATGGCAGCAATGCCAGTGATGAAATGTGCAGCTGAGCAAGAACCAACTTCCATCTAAAAGGGCAGGACCAGTGTCAAAGTAATAGCCCCCTTTCTCCTTTATACATAGCTATTAGAACTTACCATATATGATAATGACCCTGCCATTCTGCGTTTCCTGCTCCCCCTTGACTGATATGCAGTACAAGGCTACCCAATCTGGACTGCAAAAATCCAAATGATCAATAGATGGCAGAAAAGATATAAAGAAAATGCTGCTGTCTGGTGGTCATCTGGATTTTTGCAGCACATATTTTTTAGCACTAAACCAATGATTCAGAGCGGGGGAGGAAAAGACAAATGATTGCCTCAGCATCAGGCCAGAGCAGTTGCATTTAGCAAAGGAGAAAACATACATATTGGCAGTAACTGGAAACAGCTATATGTTTAAAACATCTACTGTAGACCCGAAGATTTGTTGTACTAGGCACGTTTGGATAAAATAAAATGAGATGTAATGGTAATATTCAAAGTTTGAAAGGACAGTCATAAAGGAGGCAGAGAACAATGATTTACCAAGCCCTTAATGGAAGGACAAGAAACAATTGCAGCACAGCAGATTTAAACCCTTAATTTTAGAAACAATTCAGCAACGAACAACATTGCTGAAGAAACTGATAGAATCCACAAAGGTGATAAAAAAGAACCCAGAGAAACATTTGGCACAAAGGATTTAATTCTGAAGCACTCTGCTTTTTCGATTCAGTGGTCTTTATAGAAGTGTTCCAGTTCCATCTTCATGTAATTACATGTAAAAGAAAATCAACAATTTACATAACAAAGAATGTTCCCAAAGCTTAATTTTGAAGACTACTTTTCAAATATTTCCAGGAATCCCTGGAAGGATTTAATATTAATGCAGAGGACATTTTTGTTGCTTTCCGTTTCACTGACATCTACGAACAGCCATTAAACCAGACACATCCCAGCCAACATTCCACGTGCTAGTTTCTCTGATGCACGCACATCAGAGTTTCTGCCTGTGTAGAGAAACTATATTAAAGCAAACAGGACACACACAAAGGAGTGAATGAAGAAACAGAGATAATCAGAAATGGTCCAGGATGAGAAAAAGCTCTACATCTAAAGTCAAAGGGCCTGTTCATAGAACCCAAAAAGCTGGAAAGAGCCTCCTGCACAGTGTAAAAATCCATGTAACTGTCTAGCATCTCCTTGAACTCTTTCAGGGAACAGGAACCCATCCACCTCTCTGGGTAATTGGTTTTACTGTCAAACTGCTCGTTACTGTTAGGATTTTTTTCCCCCCTCTAGTGCTCAATCAGAATTTTCCTTCCTGTGACTTACACCCAGCACTGGTGGGTCCTGCACTCTGGAATGATAAAAAGCCAGTCCTAAATTTAATCGTGGTTCAGAAGAGTATGGTTAAGTGATGGGACATACATGCAAATACTGCAGATTACATGGGAACACTGATAATTATCTTGGAGAAATAAAAGGAAAAAGACTTGCTCACCAAGTACGAAAGTGAATTAGGGATGCATAGATCAGTCTAAATATAATTCGGGTTTTGCATAGATTCAGTCACAAATCTGTTCCACCTGCATCATTCTGCAATTCTAAAAAAAAGCATTTCTTTTCATATTCAACTTTCCATAATATATGCTTTCTGTATATACACACATTTTCCCTAAAAGATATAATTTCACTTTTGTACATTTGTTTTAAGAACTGCATTGCAAAATACAGAACCCAAAATAAAATTACCTGGATCCCATTAGCAATATGAAAAGTGAGGATCAGATTAATCAATTGAAAAATACAGGTCAAATAAAATTCTCCAGCATTCCTACCTAGAATATACTTTGTACATTCTTGTAGCTGTCTATAAAAAGGATTTGGAGTAGTGGGCAGATTGTAAGGAGTATCAGCTTCACTAGCAGTGGGAATAGCTCCTGTGGTCTTTCAAGGTGAAAGCCTTGACACCTTCCAGATGTCTGGACTTCATCTCCCAGAATCTCCCAGCCGGTATGTCTATTGCTGAGAATTTTGAAAGCCAAAGTTCACAAATCTGGAAGGTGCCAAAGTTAGGGAAGGCTGCCATAGGTGGAATTGTCTCTCCAAGGAAGGATATTCAAATCCATATAGTAATAAAACACTTTCACAAACCACAGAGTTCAATTATCAGGGAAAGGGACCTCTCAGTGATAGTCCTTTGGCTACAGACTGCTTCCAGAAAGAGGGCCTGGTGGCGATGTCAACTTTTTTTTTTAATCTTCCAAAGTCTTGTTAGTTTGTTTTGGTTTGTTACTAAACCCTTTTCTGTCATTTTTGATACTTTAATTTGTACCTGGAACAAGGATTCTGGTTGCCTCAGGAAAACTCAATGCATTTGTGATCAGACCCTGGAAGGGAAGTTCAAGATACTGCTTTGATCATGGAACTTCAAGTGAGATCATTGAATGGCAACAGAAGAAAGGGAGATTGGAACCCAACCTAATGTAAACAGTCCTCTCTGTGTCGGCTGGCTGGGGAATTCTGGGAGTTGAAGTCCACATATCTTAAAGTTGTCAGGGCTGAAAAACACTAGTCTACAGGCTGTGACTAAAAAGTTCCTCCTGCAGACAGACTGAACCAATGAAGCCAGGAAGGGATGCTTCAAAGAAATTATTCCTTTCATGATCAGATCAGATCAGATCCCCTCCTCAGTTCCTGCATCACTTGCCCCAGCCACGCTGAGAGTCATCTATGTGTGCTAGTGGATAAATCCACAGATAACCAAATGTGAAACACTTCACTCCCATTACTTCCTGTTCTCTCTTTTTCTGAATGTTCTTTTTCTTTCTTCTAATGATCCACTGCTACAAATTGAAATTTAACATGGGGAGCTTGCAAGATCCTTGCTAAGGCAACAGAAAGGGTTTCTTAAGGGTTTCTCTCCTCCCTGCAATCAATGAGATGAATTTTCTAGGTTTTATTTTAAAGCAAATAACAGTCATTTAAGATTGCTCATTGCAGAATTTCTAGTCAGATGCAATATTTAGAAGCTGGGAGTGGAACAAATGAGCAACAATAATAATACAATACTATGCATGTTTTTTCAGAAGTAAATGTCATTGTATCCAATTAAGCTAAGGTTGAGCAACTTGCACCCCTGGGACCACAAGCAGTCCCCAAGCCCCTTTTCATAGCTTTCAGAGGCTCTTCAGTCCATGACTACTGAAAACTCACAGCATATGCTCTTGCTATTCTGAAGTGGGAAGAAAGCTGTAGTGTGAACCGTAAAGTTAGCATACAATAGCTGTAAAGTTGGCATACAAAGAAAAGCCTCAAAGGAGATTGGGACAAGTATGAGGCACACTCCTGCTCCACTCACAAGTGGCACACTTTGTGGCCCTTGGTCCTCCCCAAATGTTACATGTGGCACTTGACCACCAAAAAGTTGTCCACCTCTAAATTAAACTTACTCTAAAGTACCTGTACACAAGATTGAACCAGAGACAACACTGAAGAAACAGGAAGATTGCAGAGACTCAATGGCGATCCTATAGAGAACCATATGCCTTTCCATCCCTGGCAGCCAGGAAGCCTTAATTAAGTGTGCCTCAGTCTTGAGTGAGCAGCAGCAATCCTCCGTTTACTTCCTCCTCATCAAGTCCTATTGAACAAGGAGTGAATGACTGTAAACAGGATGAGGAATATTTCTGAAGTGGGCTTAAATAAGGTTGCAACCCTATTCAGCTTTATTTGGGAGCAATTCCCATGGACTGAGGTTTACCTCTGACAATGCAAGTGTAGGATTTCATTTGAAGTTCCTACTAAAGTTATTCCACAATGCTTGCTACAAAAATTAATAGGTGAATTTTATGCTATCTTTTTATAGTGGAATATTTTAATATACTGTATTTCTTTCTCTTTTTTTACTGAAGAAAACATCATGAAGCAAACAAACAAAAAGATGTCAGAGTTAAAAAGCAAAATAATCCAGGGACAAGTTTAAAAACAAACTTAAAAAGAAGAGAATCATGGGAGATATAGTTGATGTAGATATAGATATAGATATATAGATATAGATATAGATACATACGACTGAAAAAGCGCAAGTGATATAATTGAAAGTTTTATGTAAATGGCTAAAATTAGCTCAGATAAATGAATTTGTATACTCTGGTAGAATGTTTACTAGAGATAGGAAAGTGAATGAAGAAATTTTAAGATGTGCAAATACTGGTAGAAAGGTAGTGGGTAATATGAGTTTTGTTGTGAAGAATGGATGTTGGTTGGAAGAAACACAAAAGACTGTGTACAAGAATTTCTGCCCATTTTGTTATATTCAAGTGAGAGTTGGAAATGTCAGAAGAAACGTAAAAATAAGTTGAATTCAGCAAGAATGATATTCTTAAGAAGTGTGTGAATGGTAAAACACAAGAATGAATAGGTGATGAATGAATGTAGACTGAAAGCAAAAGTGAGTCACCAGTATAAAAGAAGTATTTGGGGTGATTTGATCATATGGAGAGCAATGAATTGCAAAATAGGTATATGAAGGAAAAGTGAATGGACTGAACGAAGGGAAAGGCTGAGAAAGTTGTGGGTGGATGTAGCTGATGAGCTTCTGAAAAAGGTGAATGTTAAAGAATGAAAGGCACTGTATGAAATGGTATATAGGCATGGTGGAAGCAAGGATGGTTTATAAAGAAAGAAAGAAATGAAGAGGCATAGTGAATGGTGTTGGTACAAACTAGCATTACCTATGTTTTCTTTTAACTCTCGCCTTCAATTTCTTTTGCTTTTTCTTCCTTTCTTTCTGGACTGCACATGACATTACTTATTTTGAAAGAGAACAGTAAGATGGGTATGTATGCATATATGTATGAATATGTATGCAGTCATAAGGAGAAATGCAAACATCTTAACTATCCATATTTGCTTTTAATGGTTTTTGCTTACTGTAATACTGAATTTTGTAAAGCAAACTAGGAAGCTATTGAAGGGAGGAACAATATGAACAATATGAACAATATGAATGAAGGAGCAGAACCCACGAGTATGGACAAGACCAACCAGGTAAAATATAATTGATAACATTTCTAATTATCCCCTTCTTGGCTGACAAACATGAGTCTTTTGTAACAGAAGAAAGATAAGCCTGCATTTATCTGCCCTACGTTTTCTATCTGCAGCGGAGGCAGCATGGAGCTGCCACCTGCCATGTAGCTTTAATGTCATGTGGTCCACCTGCAAAGGAAAGATGCAGTTCCCACCACAAGCCCATTGCTAAAACAACGTCACCTTTCTCCCTGGATTCTTTTGATTCCTCTCTTGTGTAATGTCTATTACATGCTTTGTATCTAATTAAGACACATTGTCCAGCCAATTGGGAAGAAGAAACTAGCAGAAGCTGTTTTACAAATAGAAACAATCCTTGTTCATTATGCCTTAATTGAGGCAACAAAAAGGTGCTGGAAAACATCCATCAGAGATATATTCATGCACATAGTTGGAGGGGATTGGATTTAGACACTCACAAAAGGAACATCAAATGTTCCAATCAAGAGTTATACAGGCAATAGTGAAACAAAGACTTGGAGACACAAATACAGCAGAATTAGCCCAATTACAGATTATATGTTTCCGGGAAAACACATTCCTTGGCTTTCATCCAAGATTTTTAAAGCATACTTTCTTTCTTCCTTTTATAGTCATAGCACAAAAAGTTGATGCTATTTGTTTCTCCTTCATTACCTCCAGATGCGTTTTCATCGGGGGAATATGTAAACCAGGCCCAGAGATAGCTAAGAATAAGGTAATGTTGAAATGAATGCCAGCCAAAACTCTTACTCAGATTTGAATTAAGACTATATTGAGGAGTGGAAAATTCAGTTTATCTTTTCTTTCTTGTTGTTTTGGTGGATTCTTAATTTTTTCCCCTCCACACGTCTTTAAGTCTCAGGAAAAAGCCCCACTGTTAGAACAAGTTGATTTGTGGGGAATTTTGAGAAAGATTTTCAGCAGTGTAGTATGGGAAGAACTTGTTTCAGCATGAAATGAAACATGTCCTTTTTGAATCTGAATTTTCCTATTCTTCATCCTGGACTAATTCTATAGATTTTATCTTTTAATTAATTTAAGAACAAAGGTGTTTCTATATGTGTGAAGAAATGGTCATAAGAAGAACCATGCTGGGTCAGATAAAGACCCACTCATCCAACACCTCGTGAAAAATCAGATATATTAAGTCCACAAGCAAGACATGAGTACGAGAGCATTTTCCCATTCATGTTCTCCAGCAGTTGGTATTCAGACACATGCTTATATTCAGAAATTCACTCTCTAGATAGTGGCCTTTTGTTTCATGTTTTGCAATCCTTTATTAACTTATGGTCTCTTCAGGCATGCCTAGTGCTCTTGCCTAATATACCAGGTACAGGTAACCTGGTGCCCACTAGATAATGTGGACCTACATTCCTACAGTCTTATAACATTGGCTGCTGATGAGAGTTGAAGTCCAAAACATTTGGAGGCACCAGGTTGCTTACCTCTGAGATATGCATTCATGCTGCAGAACTCCCTATTTCAAATCTGGTGCAGGTTTCCCAAGAGAAAATGCTGCGAGGTATTTTTAAAATAAAAGTTTGCAAATATGCTGGTTTTTCTGTTAAAAGCTAAAAACATGACAGCATGAGCACAGGGCAGGAAAAGCTTAAATAGTAAATGTGGTATGCCATAACCTAAATATATATTAATTGGTCCTTGTGGTTGCCATCACTATCCCATTCTAAGGCCATTTGATTCCACAGTGGTATTTATGGTATGAATTTTTGAGGGTTTAGGAGCTTGTGATGTGGATATGGGAATATTCATAGGGAGGTGTCCCACTGGACAGTGGTAGGGTATGGAAAATCCCTCTGGGAATTGAGATCAATTGTGTAATTGAGGATTCAATAATGTTCAACAAATGACACTTTCTGTTTCTACACTTCTACAGAAAACAGAAGTGTAGAATATACAGTATAACAACATGTATTTTCTAATTAAAAATAACATCATCAACAGTTGTCAGCCAAAGCATGGCCTTAACACTGATCTAACTGGCATTATTGTTGTCAAAATGTTTTTTGCATGTATTTCATATTTAAGGGCACAACTACACATTGTACATGTGAGAAAAGCTAGAGGGATGCTTTTCCTATGGTGTAAAAAAAAAACTGGTTCAAGACAAAAACTGGACAATTAGAGTAGGAAAAAAGATGAGGAGTTACAGAGGGATGAGATACTGAACTCACACCTAGTTTTTTCCTGCCTAGCTGTTTTTCCCTACCTACTGTTCTAAAGGAATGTTTGCATTAAGTTCCTGACATCAGAGAGAACAACGGTTGGAAAGGAGAGTATGAATTATTGTGTCCTCTTCAGCCCTGTCCTCTGTTAGAAATCATCTCTGCGGGCTTCTAGTACTTTGAGTCATAGGTGACCTTTCTTGGAGTCACATGCCAGTATTTGCAGGCTGTTTGACTTATTCTAGAATATTATGGTAGAGATGCCAAATTTTGCTGATGATCATTACGTGCCACAGATATATAAAGCACTGACTTATATTATTTATATAGATCCTATTATAACACCTCCTGAACTGTCCACCATTTAAGAAAGACTATGGAGTTCAGCTGCCTCCCTCTCCTCTTTTGAAGGCATATTTTGTCAGTGTAATTTTTATTATCCTATTGCTTTGATTCATTGAAGTCAGTTGCCCAATATGCTGGATTGTCTGAGGAAACTCCAGATGCTAAAATAACATTTGAGATTATTTTTAACCTGATTAGTTTTACTGGCTCAAATGCAAAATAGCGAACTATCTTTCAGCCTTCTCCATGTGTGGGGGCCTGAAGCCTTTATAGCTGAATGGGAGCCCTGAAATGACTAGCATCATTTCATACTCTGCAGTTTTGGAGTGGTGTACTGAAGCTTTGTTTCAATGATGGTCTACTACACATATAATATGTGATTATAACATAATAGTATACCAGGGGGAGTAGGAGTGATATCAGAAGGGGAGACAAGGCCAAAATGTTTGTGTAGCCCTCACCCTATTCTCTTTTGAGATAAACAGCTTTATGCAGAGTACAGAAAATAGATAAGGAATAGTAAGACAAAGACAAAGAAATGGAAGACATGCAATGAGAAAAAGAAAGGGAAACATAACTAAAATTAGCTTACACAAAAACAATTCATTATACCCCATTACCTTTCTCTCCTTTTTTCCACCACATCCATATTCTGCTTTATATATCTCTAAAATATTGTTTCCAACATTTTCTCACTTCAGGTTCATCCTAAATAATGTCATCAGTTTTATTTTTAATGTTGGAGGTTTTTTCTTTTCTTTTTCACTCATTTGCAAAACAGTTTTATCAAAATCATTATGCATTTTCACTCCTCTTCAGATGTTTATCATTCTTTGCCCTTTTTGACTACATTCTTTGAACAAATTCTTATGCTTAAAGCACTTACTCAAAACATAGCTTTTTCCAAGCAGGTACTCTCCAGTCACCGTTCTAATTCATTCTTGGGTTTCCAAATAGCCCAGTCACTTAATCTATACTCTCTTGTCTAATTGTCACCCATATATTTACATCATGTAACAGAACAATCCCACCCCACCCCCCCCAATCGCCTTCATTCAGAACTTTGCATAATGTTACCCAAAACCCATCCTGAGTTCTTCCATTGTCATCATTCCCTGGAACTTAACTTGGAACTATCATCAACCTATGAGCTGCTACTTTCATACATACCCAGAACAACTTAAATGTCACAAATGTGTACTTTCTGATATATAATTTAGCTCATTTCTTTGTTATTAAACCTACACCTTCATCTGCTGCAGGTATTCATCAAATTCATTCTACAAGATCAGACCACCTTTATTCAAATACATTACCTTCTTAGTCTTTCACAAACACACAACTATTTTTATTTTAGATGAAAATTCATGCTCATTATCATTTGCTCTTCTTACATTCCAAGTTTCATATGTGAAGGTCATCACCAGATAGGCCCATAGATTTTACATACTACCACCCATCATAATTTGGTCAATCATGTCTTTCACATACTTTCTAGTAATATAGAGAAAGTTACACATTCCTGTTCCCATATAACAGCTTGTTGGGCCCTTAACCTCCTTTCCCTTCATGGTCTACTATCTTATACTAATTAAAAGAATTTCCCATCCACATGGAACAGTCCACTGCAAAGCACAGTAGGATTTTAACCTGGGTCACTCTCAAATTAACATAATAGATACCTTGTGCCACATTATAGGGGACCTCTTTTATGAAGCAACGAGGAGAAACTCTGTGCAGATCCCTCCAAAGGACAAATTGAAAACCACAGCACAGGTTGTGAGGCTAAACGAGTATTCAAATTGGCTAATAAAAGAATAACCTGAACTGTCTGAAGGCCTGAGTCACCTAAAGAAAATCAACAGACTCTCAGCAACAGTGTGAAGAATTTCAGTGGTAGTGTCAGCCCTTTGAGGTAGTCCAGACCAGAAGTAGAAACCATGAATACTAACACTACCTTTATTGTAAAGTCACAGTAACAGAATCTTGCTGAAAGTCTGAAAACATTTCTCCCCTCCTTTCCTTTTATAGTACTTTCCAGAAAACTAGGGAGGGTCCCTTCTGAGATGCTTCCTACACCCCTTTTCCTTCTGTGGGCTGAGATATCTTTTCCATGATGGTTGTCTAGGCTGTGGCTCTTCCTCCTGTCTCCCAAGCTCATTCCCATAGATCATTGTATGCAGGCATGAGGGATTCTGAAACAAGCAACCATTCTGGGGAGGATGGGGTGCACGTAAAAATTACAAAGTTCTTGTAGCATGAATAGCTGAGGCATGCCTTGAAGGGATACCTCCAGAGCAACCTGAGCCAGTGCAATTTTAAAGGCTGTAGGAAGGAATTAGTCAACACAGCTTCCTTACCCATCCTTTAAGAAAAATGCAGATGCCTAAACCAGATAGAATTGACTAGTTCTTATCTGGAGATTATTTGACTTCTGAAGGCACAGCTCGAAATCCAGTATTGTTACAACATTATTTTTTAATGACCCAAGGGCAAGTGGGGAACTTGATTTTTACATTTAGTTAATCTAAATAATTCAAGCATGGATTAATTCAGCCATATTAAGAACATTGGTTGGTTACATCTTTACCTTGCAGGTGGTTAATTGCTTTGAGAGCTGTAAAATATGAGCCATATTAAAATGACAGTTGCATGAACACTGACCTCGTAGAAGGTGAGAGTGAAATTGTACCTGCCTCCCAGCCCCACACGTTTGGCCAGGGACTGATGTCTATTTATAACCCATGCACATACAAACTTTTGCATGACCAGTTTTTGCATCCCCCTTCTTACACACAGAGATATATGTGCAACAGAGATAAGTAGATCTACATATATACAACCTGTACATACATAGGTTCTATTTACACCAGTGATGGACCCGTGGTGTCCCTCTGCCCCATTCTTGTAGTCTCTAGGCCTCCATCCTCCCCTGTGCACTGCTGAAGTTCGCTGGCGCATCAGTCAGGATGAGCAACAGAAGTGAATATATATGGGACCAACTTTCATATAATTAAAAAAAAAAACTTATCAGGGAGCAGGACATGGATGAGTGATTCCCTTTGGTTATTTAATAAAACCTTTGGACAAGTGTATAAGAAATAGTTGTGATGAAGGTGTTGGTTGAAGATGTGAACGTACATGTATTTTTGGATGCAGATAATGCTTCATTTTTGGCTAAGAATTTGAATGAGTTGGGACAAATGTTAGATATAATGTATGATGCAGCAGAGAGCATGGACGTGAAAATCAGTGTATCAGATACCAAGATAGTTATTGCAGGGAACATTCAGTGAATGATGACAAGTTGTATATGTCATACATGGTAAAAACAAAGAAATCTAGAGCAAGTAGAAGAATTAACATATTTTGATGGAATGTTTATCTAAAATGGGAAAACTGAAATTTAAGGCAAGCAAAGGCAGGTTGAAAAGTCATAGGTAGTACTAAGTCTGTTCAGTGAATGAATGTTTTTGAAAGAGAGGAAAATGGCTGTTTAGAAGAACAGTCTTCCTTCTTTATTATTTGGAAGCCATAGTTGAGTATGCCAAGAGAAGCATAAAAGTAAGTTGAATGCAGGAGATGTAAAGAAGAGATAGAGTCAAGAAAGAATGGGTACTGAATGAATGCTGACTGGACACAAAAGTGAGATCTTGCTATGGAAGAAGTACGTTGAGTTGGTTTGTTTATAGAGAGACAGAACGAGGGCTGAATTGCAAAACAAATATATGTGAATGATGAGTGAAAGGGTCAAAGGAATGGAGAAGACCAAGAAAGGTGCGGTCGGAGGGAACTGATGAGATCCTCAAAATGAGTAGGGTGAGACATTTAAAAAACAATTGACAAGCATGTGTAGATGTGGTGGAAGCCAGGATAGAAAGGTATGAAATGGTATAGTGAACTGTTTTTGTGTAAGCTATTTTTAGTTATGTGTCATTTTCTTTTTCTCATCTCATACCTTTCATTTCTTTGGCTTATTATTTTTTATTCCTTTTTGGCCCTCTGAATAAAGTTGCTTAGCCTAAAAATGAATATCATGATGGTTATTGATGTATGAAGTAAAGGGTGGTCCAGCAGAATGCCTCAGTGGAATGACAAATGAATAAAACAGCTTTTGAAGAAGATAAAGGATACAAAAGGCCATCTTTTGGTTGAGGATCAAGATATATGATCAACTACCCATATTAATTCTGTAAACCTAAAACTATTTACTTTCTTGTACTGGTATTCTCTCCAGTTACTTTCAAATCTGCTAAATTTATTCTTTTTTCCCCCTTCACACACGTACACACCAAGATCTCCTCAAGTATCTTGATTAATATTGTGTGTAATTTATCAAGCTACTGCTTTAGTTGAAAGCCAAAATAAAGGCTCATTTATTTATATTTATAATATAAATAATATATTATTAATATAACATATATTATGTATAAGATCTTTCAGAGATAAGATTTGTGTATGCATGTATTTGCAAGCAAACATTTGTATGCCACCTGCTCTCAGACTCTTGTATTTGTACCTTATTTCGGCATTTAAGCTCGAGACAGTTCAACAGTACTTGGCCATGTTCAATGGAAAGGGTGATAGGCAACATATACAGATCTTGCATGTCTGTGAAGAGGAAAGGCAAAGGTCCAGAATGACTATGGGCCATAGGAAGCACACAGTGAGACCTGTCATTTAAAAAGGTCTGTAAGTTTTCTCCCACCTGCCTTTCAAAAGTCAGTGAACAGAAGTTAGTTTGAATCAGCATTCTAACACATCAGAAACCTTCTGGAAAGCCCTTAAGACCTGGCTATTTTCATGGGCTTGGGGGGGGGGGGTCAGCAGATCAGTGAGCCCATATCTGCTAGTTCCATGGATTCTTTGGCAGTGTTGAGAGTAAGGAAGATGACCTTGATGGAAGTATGCAGGGACCATTACCTAGTGTGGTGTAGTGGTTAAGGCATCGGGCTAGAAACTGGGAAACTGTGAGTTCTAGTCCCATCTGAGGTACAATGGCAAACCAATTCTGAAATTTTGCCATGAAAACTGCAAGGACTCATCCAGGAGTCAACACTGACTTGAAGGCCCATTTTTTAAAAATTACCTAGGCAAAAAAGGCTGAAACATTTAAATCCAACAGCAAGATAACATTCAGAAGCAGCTCAGGCATGCTTCTTCCTAATTCACTGAACTATAGGATGGAGGAGGAGGTCAGCTCAATCAGCACAATCAGATTTGCAATATTCTGTTATTATAGCTAATCTCAAGGAAAGTAGTTTTAGCCTTCCTCTGGAGTTGATTTCCCAGTCTGGGCTGACACACATCCTTTTTTTTTGGGGGGGGGGGCGGTGTCTTTATTTTTTGTATTGTTTTAAATGTTAGCTGCACAGAGTCATGTTTAGCAAGATGAGTGGCCATATAAATCCATGCAAATAAATAAGAAAGATTTGACATGCCTGAAAGCTGCATGGGAAGGAGAATCCAAATGAACAAATGGAGGCTTTTTTTCCTATGCATGTTGCAGGCACAGAGTGGGCACAGAATCTGAACTGGGACCACAGTTGGAGGAAACCCCTTCCTCTTGCTAGGGCTCTAATCTTAGTTTGGTTCCCCATGCTTGCTTTTGACTAAAAAAAAAAGGGGGGGGGGAACAGATGTAGCAGCACTCTATGTCTTTATGGTAATTATATTAGCTAGGAAGAAACAAGGTTCTTACATAAATAAATGGTGCAGTTTCTTCACAGTCTTCGTGGTATCTGTTAGCAATCACATTAGTATGCTTCACACTTGGTGTCTGCTTTAGGTTTATTTTCACAACACAACTTCTCCGTGTGGGGAGCCTGTGCTTTGGGTCGGGAAATTGGGTGTGGCTTTGACAGTTTCTGTCCAGTCTCCAACCTTTCCTAAAAATGAAAGGCGGTTGAGAAAATGATGGGGATCCAAGACAACATATTTTGCCCCAATGTAGAAGGAATTGGGGAGATACCCCCAATTTCAATTTATATCTCACCCTATATGCTGTGTAATTTATTGGCATTTTGGGAAGGTACAAATCAGAGGCCAATCTGCTGCCATTTTTATCAGCCTCCTTCTCTCTGGAAATCATCCTGTTAAATAGAGAGAAGTTTCCTCAGATCAAACCATCTTCTGTTGCCCCGGAGAACATGATTCGTTCTACCCATGAAATCCAGCTCCATCTATTAGCTGCTATGTGAATTGCTGTAATTCACAGTTAAATAAGCATTTTCCCTAGTTTTTCACTTTTAAAAGCTGTGTCCAATTTCTGTATTTTTATCTGTTTTATCTCTTAAATAAACCTTTAACTGGAGTTAATTACATTTCTTTACATAGCTATTGGGCCTGTTCTTAGTTATTGTGGCTTTGCCATTTTATCCATGCTGAAGGTTTTAAGATATTTAAAAGAAGAAAATGGGAGGCACCTTAGGAAGAAAAATGAAAGAAACCAGGGGGACTGTATATTTAACGAGCTCAGATATAAAAGGAACATGTATAGGAAATGGAAGGAAGGATAAATTATTTGGAGCCAAGGCAACCAAGGAACTGAACAGCATAAGTAAAGTAGCAGAAGATCCAATGTTAAAATGAACTTAGGCTTGTGGAATTGCTAAAAATGATAAAAAGGGAAAGGATTGGCTAACTTGGAGCAGGAAAAAGTAAGTAAATAACAAGTCTGCCAGTTGAAGAAAACGGAATCGTGTGAGCTGAAACTGTTCAAATCTTGTTCTGGATCCCACAAAGGAAACAGTATGTGACCAGACAAAAATAGGTACAATGAAGAATTGGGGCTCAAGAGATGGTATGAAAAAGAGATGGCATGGGAGACCCTAGCTTCTTTAATTAAAAAAGCCTTCAAGGCTTGAAGAACAACATTCTTGGATACTAAAAAAATTTGTAGATATAAGCACAGAGCCTCCCTCCATCCCTCCCTCCCTTCCTTCCTAATTCTTGGAGAACAGGGAGAATGCAATGAGATTTTCCTAGGAAACAGACCAAGTACATCCAGACAGTTATAGACTTTTCAACTTGATAATGACACTCGGAAACCTTCTAGAATACAGAAATTAACTTTATAAATATTTAGAGTGAAAAAGTCCTGCTTTAATCATAAAGAATTGGTACAGATTTCTTGAGGACAAGTTTTGCCAGGCTAATCTTATCTCCTTTGTTGTTGAATCTTCTTTGTTGGTAGAGTTCACCAGAGCAATGTGGTGGATGTAGCTTGATTTCAGCAGGATCTTGAACTGTGGGCTCCTCCCCTTACCTTACAAAAGAGGAGGGCAGAAAGGGTACCTCAGGGATTGCAATCCCAATATCATCCCAGCCCCTCCACAATGAATGGGCCAACATTTGTGCCCACACTGAGGGTCAACATGGGTGCCATAACTGTGAAGGTATATAAAGTGTAATTTTATCCCTTAAAATTTGGGAGGTCCAAGCTTAGCTCTGGCCCCAGCAACATTTGGAGAGTAGATTTCACACAAGGCTTTGTGAGGCCCTTGAGCTAACAGAAGTTGCACAACCCCACCTCGGAAGAAGGATTTTGACTGGATGGAAAATTGGGCCCAAACAACCAATTAGTTTTTCATAGGTTCGTGTAAAGTTATTATCGGGTTGAATCATCATCATCATCATCATCATCATCATCACTTGTATGCTGCCTGACTCTCAGTGACACTGGCAGCTCACAACAATAAAAGAAATTACAATCAAATCAATAAAACATAAAAGATAAAGATAAAAGATGGCAAGTGCAGTGAAGCAAGGAGTCTCACTCTCCCTTGCCAAAGGTATTATAGAGATTTGTATTGACCATGAACTAAACTTGAAGTAGCACTATATGAATTAAAAAGATTAATACAGTGTCCACTCAAAAGAAAGACCATACTCTATTCTGCTTCTACTCAGATCTTGTTCTGACCATTTCTGTTTAAGGATATGACAAATCTGGAATACATCCAGATGCCAGCAAAAATCATGAAGAGCTTGCAGAGCAATTCTTATGAGGAAAAGAAAAGAGCTGCCTTTGTTCAGAAAAAGAGATGATTAATAAGCAATATGAAAAAGTGGGTCCCCCACTTCCACAAAGGGAGAAAAGGTAGGAGGCCTACAGATGCTGTTTCTCAAGGTGGCGCCTCTTCTCTTGCAGAGGTTTACCCATGAGGTCCTGTT
Organism: Liasis olivaceus; assembly: GCA_030867105.1. NCBI lineage: Eukaryota > Metazoa > Chordata > Lepidosauria > Squamata > Pythonidae > Liasis > Liasis olivaceus. The sequence goes on along the minus strand of CM061348.1, from coordinate 42,805,058 downwards.
AGCCATCTCTTATGCTACTTTCCAGAATTAGATTAAGATCAAACTTTTTCTGAAATTTGTTCAGGTTTTAATTGGGGTGATGCCACTGGTTTGTTTGTTTTTTTAATATAATGTAACATGTTTTAATTAATACTAAATATTGGCCATTTCTACATTTTATCATATTTTGTTTTGTTTGGATACTTTTAATGATGTAAACTTTCGGGAATCCTTTGTGAATGCAACAGAATCCAAATCAGATAGATTAGATAGATTAGATAGATGATAGATGGATGGATGGATAGATGGATAGAAGAATTTGTGAATGATATGAATTCCTTGGCACTGGAAAAGCAGCAGATTTTGTTTTTTAATAGGTCACCACCTAAGGATTCTCTTGTAGATTTTCTGAATCAGCTGAGGATGAAACTAGATTAGTTTTTACATTCCTTCTAGTTATTTGATTCTATATGACTGGTGAACAGAAGAAATAGAGATAAGCAGGAGACAGAAAATCACTGTTTCAAGGGTTCCTGATTCCCTAGAAGCATTCACTGGCTTTGAGCAAATCTGAATGAATTGCTTTGGGACTTTGATTAAATATTTATCTATCTTCACACATACACACACACAAAGTTGAGATAATCAAGGCCACAAACAACCAACTATTTCTGGGCATGTACCAAAGATTGAGATAATTGGCTGGTGCATACCCGAAAAGGAAAACAGAGACCATGGGACTTTAACCATCTGTGAAACCCTGTGGGACTTTAACCATCCATCCTTCCAGAACATGCTTTAGAGTCCAATAAACATTTGCTCTCCTTTAAGTGGTTTATAGTTATCTAGAAGCAGCATGTGTGCTGATGCTTGTTAATTAATATACTAGAGTAAGCTGAAACACGGGTTGCGTGGCAATTGAGCAAGACGGCAGACTGCAGGAATTCTTCTGCCTTGGGCAGTGAAAACATAGCAATGGTGCTATGATACATGAGGTTTGAGAATAGAGGATGGCAACTTTCCTGAAAACTAGAGTTTTTACTCTACTATTGGAAAGAAAATATTGTCTCAGGCAGGAGTGAAAAAAATGCAAAAAGAGAACCAGACTGTGTGAAGCCAAAGAGTTGGTGCCCATTTGGCATTGGGGGGGGGGGGGGCTTTTAAGGAGCAAGCCCCATTTCACTTCTTAAAAACTACCCCAAATGGGCTCTAGCCCTAGCCCTAGCCCTAGCCCTGACTGTTTTGGGAATGTGGCTCTAAGAAGGGCATGCAAATTGTGATCCTCAAGCTCAGGAAGTTCCCACTCCTGATCCAGGAAGCTGTATGTGCTCCATATTGTACTTCTGAGATAGAAGAGAAAGCTTGGTGCTTATTTACAGAAAACAATAAAGCTATGTAGGAGGCATAGAGGAAAATAAGATTGAAATGGAAGCCCTTGTCAGGCCTAGCCCAGGGAACACCAGGAGACCATGCAGATTCAGTCCAGCAAAGTTTATTAGCTACAACCTCTATCAAGAATCTTCCCAGACTGGAACTAGTTCCCAGGGTCAGTCAGTAAACACAGCATGAATTCCTCAGGGAGGTGCCAGCCTCATCCTCTTATCTCTTCCCCGCACTTCAGGAGATGAAAGAGAATGCTTTACTCCCCGAGTCTGGCCTTCATAATTCCATTTCATCACAGCCCTACATTTAAGGAAAGAAGCTTACTTATTTGCCAGAATTTAGCATATAAGGTCATCATGAAAGCAGTTATTGTTCACATCTGCACCAATAAGAAGTAGATGTGAGGAAACCAGGTTTAGATTCATAGACCGACAACCAGGATCTCCAAGATGGCACTTCTGAAATGCCTCCTGTGCTGCATATGGGACTAACTAGAGAGGTGACACCAAATGTCTCAAAACATGAGGAAGAGAGTGGTATTATTAACAATTGTTTAACTTGGTTGAGCACTGGGGATGTTTTGGCACAGAGCCTGCACTGAGGAATGGTATCTTTATGGATCTCGCCTGCTGGCACTTTATTAGGCTGCTGAGCAGCTTTTAAACTGAACCCTGGGAGGAAGATGATAAAAGCTGGGAGCATCCAGTTTAGGCTGAATGATTCTAAGATGAGGATGGGAAAGTGGTAGAAATGTAATAAATCCTCTGCATGTGTTCCTCCCCAGTTGTCTCCGGTACTGAAGACAGCAGTCTGAAATCAGAACCAATGGCCACTGATAGCTTGTAAGTGAAGGAATTCCCGATCCATTTCTCCACGTTCTCAGCTTTAAAAAGGAGGATGGATCATGCTGATGTTCAGGCAGGGGCATTTTGATGACGTTGCTTTCTCTGTTGCACCATGCAAGCTGAGGAAGGCTCAAGAGAAAGGAAAAACCTCACAATGTGGTGCCGCAGAAAATAGAGGGCAAGCGATGGAAAGGGGCAGAACACCTCCAACAAATTCTTACTTCATGGAAAAACACACCACCAATGACCTGAGCTGCACATGTTGCAGTCCACACTGTGCTACTCTCTCCAAATTTTGTTTTGCTCTCAGATGAACAATAGCTATGGGAAGACCTGGATAACAGTCATGTAGTCGATGATAGCCCATTAAAAACCAAGGTGACTATTCCTTAACAATGGTAAAAGGCCTTTAGGAAATTAGCATATATCAGACCAATACTGCTCATGTGAAATGGTTGCAGCCAAATCTCAGGCAGCAGGTTTGGAGTAGGAATCTCCTCCTGATTCCTTTCAGCTAGAGATCCTAAGAATTGAACCTGGGGCTTCTGCTTGCAAACCTTAGGCTAGTAAACATGGATAGGATTGTGTTGTAATGTGGTTTATAGAACCCTAAAGGAGGATAAGGGAGAAGCTCATTAGGATTCTTGCTCTGGAAGGAAACATGCATATGTAAAATCAAGTAAGCTGAATTTCCCCTGGGGTTTTAATTCTTCATTATAAATCATTTGCAGGAACCTATTAAGGCTTTCTTCTTTCTTCTCTTTGTTGATACCATCATTCTAGTTTTCTTCACATACCCAGTGAAACTTACAGCGGCTAGGAGATTGTGGCAGACTGTGGTATAAACCTCAGAATGGAAACTGGAGGTCACATTTAAGAGGAATAGAAATATCAAGGCACTTCAAAGCAATCCTCTTAGAGGCTAATTGAAACTTTTTACAAACAACTGATCACAAAACCCTTCTCCTTCTTCACTTGGCAGACATTTAAACATTCATAGTGCTGAGAATCTGATGTGTTCATGTCCTGTCTGATCCTCTTAGACAGGAACTTCACTTCATGCAGTGTCTACCACAGAAATGGAAATATTGGAGAAGTTCTTCTTTTCAGAATGGGGATTGCTTAAGGAAAAGGTTAACTGCCGTGTCCTTGTTTATGCGCTACTGTGCTAAAATGGGAACACTGGCAGTTGCTATGCCATACAATCATTGGTCGTATCTATTCAGCTTTAGAAAAAGGCCTGGCATCCGCTCTGCCAAATTAATGAAATGTGTCTAGCTATTTAAAAAGCATGCCGCTGCAGCCACTTGCCAGGAAAAAAACATGAAGAAAAGAAGCTTCTGCACTCTTAAATAAATAGAACGAATCTTATGCATTGAGCAGAAAAGAATGGATATTTTGCGAGATTATCTGGTCCACACTGAAGGACAGAGCAGGCCTGTCACAGGTATGAAGCTCTGAGTACAGTGGGATACCTTTTGTTTCTGAAATGCATGTGGCGCATAGTATCAATGCTGCAGCTGCCACCTGCTATACACCAGAACCATTCAGCAGCTGTCATATATTTAATGATTTGGGAGGAAAAGTTGCCCTGCCCAAGAGATTCACAACATCAGTATAAGGAAGCTGACATGAACTCCCTGAGATTCAAGTGGTTTCTGCAAAGAAGAATCTTGCCTACTGAGGCCACTGAATCTGAAAGTCCAAGCGGAAGATGAATGCCCTTTTGCCTGGGTAGCATCAGCTGGGTACAGCATACCAACTCTTTGAAGCATGGCACCGTGGACTCATTGCAAAACATGTCTCTCACTGTAGCTCAAAGCTCTTCCTCTGTCACTTCATATAGTTCATCTACAGCAGCAGATTTGCCGTTCATTAAAAGCAGATAATATCTTTCATGAGTAAATGTTGTTCATGGAAGTGCTACTTCACCTTGCCTTTAATAGAGCGCCCAGTGATAAATGCAACTTGCAAGGATGATTAAGACATTTCATTATGTTTTAATGTGTCTTTAGGCATGTAACTGCTAGTAACAACAACCATTCTGCTTTTCTTTCCCAAAATTGCCTGATGATACATTACTTATAGGGCAGACTTTAAGGGCACTGAGCCATAGATGAGCTTTTCTGTAGATATTAACATACGCTAAGAAGCTTTTTTTCAATTACAGCACAAAGGGCAGTTTAAAGATCCATCCATCTGCCAGGAATGTTGATCTTTTTAAGTCTTGCACTCTTAAAATTGTGTGAGATCTACCCCAGACTATCAAAGAGGGAAAAGCAGATTGACCTCAGGATAACCAGGTCACTGCAATGCTTCAGCATTATGGCCACGTCACTTGTTATTTTTTAATCCATAAATTATTTCATTTCTAAATGCACTGTGCACTTTACATTGCCCAAAAATGCAAGAAAGATAAACATATCTTCACATGTGTCTAATACATCAGACAATATTGCTCATGCATACAGTATGTGTCAAAAAACAAGTATTTGTTACTGTACTGAAACAGCCCATGGAGGAATTACAATGGTACTGTTGAAGAATTCACCCCTATTCTGGGGTCTGCAATGCAGAACTTTATAACCTGCATCAATAAATCAGTCACAGTTTTGCAATCTGACTAAATTACAGCAACTGTCACCATAATCACATAATTTCTCTTCATTTCTATAATTATCATAAATAATTAACAATATTCAATAATAGTATAGTAAGATAGTGTTAATAAAAAATTCCTAACATTAAATAATAATTATTTGTATAATTAAACCTAATTTCCATAATTAATATTAATAAAATACATTCCATAATTTCTTCCAATCTTGTTAGTTATAGAGAGGGGCAAAAAATCTATGTACTTAGGAGGATGCTGAACCTCTGACATTGTCTTGTTAACTGCTTCTTTGAGGCATATCTTAGATTCATTCCCTTTTTTTTGAACAAGTGAAATAGGGAATTTCAGAAACTGAGTTCTGTGCCCAATAATTAGTTTGACACACTGAAGTTATGAACATAGCCCAAGCATCCATCTGGCTCTTCTGCTGTGACTTGCTTAAGTGACTTCTGCCCATTGTTAAGAAGTGAAACAAACTTAAAAAGCTGTAAATTCTTTTAAGTTTCTTTTTTTCCTTAATGAATATGGAAGTTGCTGGCAGATAACACTGAGATAACAAGCCAGCAACAATGCGGTTGGGAGGAATCCGCTTGAGCTTTCAGCTATGTTCACGATAAGCCACAAATAATATTGTTCATGCTATGAGCACACCCTTCTTTTGTACGCTTTGCCATGGAATCATGCAATCAGGTCTTCCCATCTTGTGGCATACTCACTCTTAATTTTTGAGGAAGATTTTATGATTATATTCTGAGGATGCTGGGCTATAAAATCCTTTGCTGAGCTCATGGGCATCTACAGGATTCTCAGCTTTCCTTTAAAAAAAGACTAGTGTGACAAACTCCTAGTTTCATGTGGGACTATAGTGCCCTCTGATAAATTTACCATATGCTGGGGGGCCTGAATAAATGGGATTCAACTTTTGTTTCCCAAAAACTGCTTCTCCCTGTAACATCATTTATATGGAGGCAGAACTGGTTAAAATGAGATTGTGCCATTTTAATCCCATCCAGGATCAGCAGCCCTTAAAATATTTTTGATTTACTGGCTGGAACCAGAACATCATAGGTGTTGCTTGGATTGAGCAAAACAACAGTTAGTCTCTTCAAAGGGGTTGCTTTTCGTTTATCCCCCATATTCAATAAAACTGGGGAGAATTGCTCAGAAGGGGGTAAAAATAATTTTTAAAAAAGGAGGAGGAGAAGGAGGAGATCTAAGCAGGATGCCCAGAAGATCTGTCTCCAACCATTCATTTTGCAATGAACATGTACTGAAGCCCAAGAACTTATGCAGACAGGCTAGTTTGGTTAGGCTGACCTTGATTTTATTTGGAATTCTCCACGTGTGTTCCTGCTTTCCCTTGTTCTTCTGAATATCATTTTCCTGAAGAAACTCCTCTTTGTATCTAGAGATTGGACTGCATTGGTTTTAGAAGGGAATTTCTCATTAAAAAACTTCCCTGTGTACAAGTCTTCATAGTCACATCACTATCTCTTGTGTTTCAGGATTGCACAAGGGTTGCCAAATCGTGTGTCCCTGGGCACTGAGCACCTCCTTTCTATTTTCCTACAGCTCAGCTGAACAGAGAAGTCCATGGTAGAAGGGCCATGGATCACCCAGATGGACAGAGATTGGAGGGTGTCAGGTGGTTCAGTCTAGACTTCTGGCAGCTTGTCATAATTATCTTTTACAGATGAATCCTTGGAAGAAGAGGTCTGCGAGGAAGGTTTTATTTTATCTCCATCTTGGTTTGTAAAGCTAATCTCTAGCCCTTTCAGAATCCAAGGTATAAAAGCAAATAAGGTACTACCTCTTCTGCCCATTTTCAAAGACAAACCAGTTCCTGATTTTCATTTTTTAGCCAATGAGTGAATGGTGCTAGCAGTGATTGACATATACACTATCTGAAGAAGGGCTTAAAAAAAAAAATCTTCTCTGCTGTCAAACTAATTGCTACCTTCTTAAAAAACAATTCAGAAATCCAAGCTTTTGGTGGAGTTGCAACTGGAGACAAAACAAACACAGGAGATTTGTTTTTCTGAGTTTCTAAACATTTGAAAAAATCATCCTGCCAGTGTATGCAAGTGAAGTCTATGATTCTTAGAGTCATGTTGCAAAAAGCTGGGTGATGCCAGCTTTATTAGATAATTCAATAGTGTCCTACCCATTTGCAGGACACTAGTGGATGGCAATCCTGCAGAGAAGTGCAGTGCTCATTATCCAGTCTCAGGGGCATCCAGAACAAACCATAAAAGTGCTCAAACCACAAAAAGTTCATAAAATTATAATTGTGCAAATGTTGTGATTATATATGTGTGTTAGGATGTCTGACGCATGCATGTAAATTGTGGCATTTGCTTGATTATGTCACCACATGTTGTCAGTTGCCCTTCCTTACCTTCCCCTAGGGTTGTCCATGCCAGTCTCTTGGGGTGTTATTTATTTATTTTAGGGAAATTGATTTTAGTACCAAAGCAATTTATTAATGGCTAGATAAGTATGTACTATTAACCAACATTGCAAGTTTTCTTTTCTCTTTTCTCTAGGTGGATCTTTTCTTTCTTAGAGTGGGGCCTTTTCACTGAAGGACTTTGGCAGGTGCCTGCTCAGAAATTAGTGTTTCCTCATGTATTAATTCAGTTCAAAAGATATTTGAATCTAGGAATCGGCTGCAATCAGTATCAGATTGGCATTATATACCAGAGAACCCTGGGAACATATTCATTGATCTGTTCAAAATATTTCTTTCTTTCTTTCTTTCTTTCTTTCTTTCTTTCTTTCTTTCTTTCTTTCTTTCTTTCTTTCTTTCTTTCTTTCTTTCTTTCTTTCTTTCTTTCTTTCCTCCAGAATGACATTTAAGGCAATGAGCAACTCCCTTCTTGGTTTTTTGATTGACCAGGAGCACCTCTATCTAATTTAAATTAAGTATGAACTTGTTTCTCTTCATCTAGTCCCCAAAAGATCTCAAACACTAATTCAGGACTCACTTGGATTTTTCTCTTGGAAAGATAATGCCTGTATCCCAGTTTACCTAGGTTTTTAAAAAAGTAGTCTAGTATATCAATTTAGCAACAAAAGACCTTGTAGTCCAAGCTACAAGGCAGCAGAACTGCTAGAATGGTTGACCCTGTTCCAGATATTATAAGATCTGAAATTCCATGAACAAATTGTTCCAAGAACTTTGGACCCGTATAGTATTCCAGGAATGCAAACTTACACCTGATTAAAAAATGGCTGATCTACAATGTGAAATTAGAATGAGTTCCAGATTTTGGCTGCTAATATCTATTTCTTTCCATCCCAACTGTGAATGTCCCTTTCTATTCCTATACAGTACAGAATTCTCACAACTGTTCCAAAGAGAAGGGTTGTTAATTCAATGGTGGAGTATCTTTTTTATATGCAGAAAGCCCTTGATTAATCCCCATCCTCTCCAGGTACAGTTGGGAAAGATTCTGGTTTGAAACCTTAAGAGCCAATAGAGGCGAATACGTGTAGCTCAGGGTTGAACTGTGGAGTCCTTGGGGTTCTCTGAGTGTGGTTCTTTTCTTGCAAAGGTTTCATTACCCGGCTAGGTAACATCTTCAGTGCTAAAATGGGATGGGGTTTGCTCTCTATTTATATACTGTGGCCTGCCTTGCCAGTGTTGGTAACCCCCACTCCCACCAGCACTGGCAAGGCAGGCCACAGTATATAAATAGAGAGCAAACCCCATCCCATTTTAGCACTGAAGATGTTAAAACATTTGCAAGAAAAGAACCAAGCTCAGAGAACCCCAAGGACTCCACACCTTAAAGAGCTTCTGCTAGTCAGTATAAATAGGATTGAGCTTGATAGATTGGGGTCTCTTTTGGCATAAGGAAACTTCCCATTTTCCTGTTCTACCACTTGGGATCTTTTCTCTATAAAATTATGCTTTATGAAATTTAGGAATTTATTTAAAAAAAGCCCTTTCACGTGAAACATGGCCTGATGTAGTCCAGATTACATTTTCAACCTACATTGCAGTCCCCCCCCTGCACCTTTTGAAATATACAGATGCTCATGAATCAATCTTCTTGCAAATTAAAGTTTCATACTCACTAGCTCTCCCTGCAAGTTTTACAAAAGCTACTTGCGAATGATGAACAAAAAAGCTTGTTTACTCCATAGATCACAATCAGTTTTGCTATTTTTTCTCCTTCATGCTGCCTCCCATCTCCATTCAGAGAGATTTCTAGTGTTTAGGAGGCACACATAATCCTCAGGCACAAGTCACAAAGACATCACGTATGTCATGACATCATGGCACAAATGATGGAAATAATTCTCTTGCACAATGATTTCCTGACTCCCTTGTTGTTGCCCAGTCTCTATTGACCCCAAAGTGAGCTATCTTTAACAGAATAGTGCTGCTGAAGGTCTCAGCCAAAGACATATAGAGCATATTTAAAAGTATATCCAGTCACTGAGATCTGTATGAAAATGAATGTGTGTAAAGCTAAAATTGTTAATGGAAAACTAATGGGAAATTGAATGGAAAATGATGTAATTCCAGGGGGATAATTGTTATTATGATGATAATGATAATGAAATGCTTGATAATAATGACTACTCATTTTAATGTAATACATAAAATACATATGTTATGAACTTATTAATGATAATTAATACATAAAATACTTAATAATAATGACTGTTAATATTAACTAATATATTCAATGCTGATTACTAATGTTGAAATAATTATAAAATCCTACTAAGTAATGAAACAATTACAAAATCATACTGAGACAGGCATTGCTCAATGACTCTCCTTTTGTCCCATGCATTTCTCTTCTGGGCCTCACTTATTCTTCCTTGGGAAAGCACCATTTCTCTATTTTGAGAAACTGTGCCATTCCTTTAAAATGGGGGTCCTAAATGTTGATCCTGACTACATCCCAACTGCAGCATTCTGCACGAGCTGCAGCTGCCATGTTGTCTTGAAGGGAGGATTCACACCAACCTCATGATAGTAATTTGAAGGGGAAGTTACCAATCCATAGACTATGGCAGCCAGTTGGAAGATGCCAGTTGGGTTTACTCTGTGGGCAATATCTGGCCGAACTGAAGCTGGTCAGAAGCATTCTCGACCACTGAAACTACATGTGCCTCTACTGAAAAGATGAGTTAGGAAAATGGAAGCAGTTTCTCTCCCAAGGGTCTGCAACTCCAATTCTAATCATTATTAAAACAAACAAACAAATAACATCAATACCAACATCTGGAAATCACATCACCAAAAACTGGCCATTTTGTTGGCGGTGTGATCTTGGAGTGCTAACGAGCCGCAAAGAGGGAGCAGCTTGCAGTCTCCAGGCTGTAGATTATCCACTCTGACGTAGATGCTAAATGGAATGAGGAACAAATAAATCCCTAAGGTACCCATAGCTTAAATGCCATGGTGCTAAATAGGTTTGCCATTTTTGGAATGACTACAGGTAAGGGCAGAACCTCTGTAACATCATGAGTCCCATTTCATCTCAGAGCCGGTCTAGTAAGATACCAGAGTTTATGGTATCAAAAGCTATTGAGATATCCAGGAAAATCATCAGTGACCCATCCATTTGTCCTGTTTTAATTCTGAAGCAGGTCACCTATCAGGATCAGCATGGTTTTGGAGTACTGAATCCTGACCTGAAGCTCAGTTGGAATGGGTCAGGAGATCTCCTTCCCCTGGATCAAGAACATTATGTTTTTTATATACTTAATAAATATAGAACAGCCAAATGTTATATCTTTAACTATATTGCTCTTTTGGGAATGATGTTTAATCTTATTTTACAGCTTGATTGACACTAGTTTGTACAGGAGACAGTGTCTTCAGCTCAGTAAGAGATGGAGGAATGACATGCCTACTCTCTACCACCTAGGTGGGCTCATTCTCCCATTGGCAATGACCTTGAATCAGGACAGTTGCTAATTCTGTGCAGCTATTACTTTGGAGTGTGAGCCATATGGCTTTCTCCATAAAGATGCTTTGTAAAGGTAGTGCTCAATCTGCCAAGGTTCAAAGCCCAGGAATGAGAAAGAAGCAGGTAAAAGTCACTGTATGGTAGGTCCCTGAGCACAGTGGGATTTGTTACTCCAAGGGAGGGGGGAATTCACCTTCTCTCTATCCCCTGAAGTCCTATGTCAGCTTTTTCTGTATCATTCTTTTTACAGTAATATAAATGAGTGAACCCCAGGTGTGTGTGAAACAAGGGCAAATTTGTGTGTGGGAAAAGGGACATTGAATACAATGATGAACTATTGCAAATATTTTTTGTGCCAAGCCCCCTAATAATACTTTCATTTCCTCCCCTATTATCCTTACTACAGCAAGACTGGAGTGTAATAAAGCACTAAAAATGATATGTTTGAAGGTGCCTTTCTTTTGTGGGGGAATAAGCAATTACTTAAACGTGACTGATTTTTGTTAGCCAAGAGTGATTAAAAATGCAGTCGTTTATCCTGCTCTTTTTGTGTCATTTGTTATGGCAAGGTGGGAGGGTAGGGAGAAAAGAAAAGGAGAACCAATTTCCCATCCCATAGAGATGTCAACAACTGCATAATGAAGCAAGTTGAAGGGGAATATTCCTATTTCTTTAGGTATTAAAATTACAATTTAATCGGCCCCTTACGGACACCATTAAGGGCAAGTGGCCTTCCTGTAAATATAATCTCCTTCTTGCAGTCTAGTGAGAAGAGCTAGTGTCTAGTGATGACTGGAGGAGAGGGCGTGTTTGACGTAGCAGAGAAAGGCAGCTAGATATTCCTAAGATGTGATTCACAGTGAACTGGGCATTAGGGTGAAGGTGTGAATCTGATTCAGAGTTCCATAAGTGACCACTTGTCTTTGGTGGAGTCTGCTGTTACCAGTTAAAGCAGGGTTTCTCAACCTCAGCAACTTTAAGATGGGTGGACTTCAACTCCCAGAATTCCCCAGCCAACCTTGGGAATTGAAGTCCACCCATCTTAAAGTTGCTGATGTTAAGGAACCCTGAGTTAAAGCATTAAACAGCTCAGAACCATTAAAACAATATTCTCTCGCATGACCTGGATTAACTAGATCATGTCTTTCTTTGTGCTCTCCTGTCCTTGGGATAGAGGTGGGCGACAACCCTAGATGTAGCACGGCATCTGGAATACTTTGCAGAAAACTCCCCTCCTGTCATCTGATATCTTTTCATCACAAGTAAGACATTTTAATTCACCCAAGCCTTTTAGCTTCTTATGTATTTGCTTTGTTGCTATAATTGTTTTTAACAAGATGCATTTTATTCTTGTTTTATTGTGCTGTTAATTTTTGGTAGCTGCTCTGGAGGCAGGATAAGAAATACTGCCAAATAAATAAGTGAATTGATTTTTCCCCCAGTTATTGGAATGTGCCCAGTTCCCCCCCACCCCACCCCCACCATATTTTCTACATATCTAGCTTGTGATCCCTTGTAACTTGCTTGGACAGAAATGAGCAATCTGGGGCTCTCCAAAAGTTGCTGACCGACAGCTGTCAGTATCCCCGATCTTTACTATTCAGAGGTGATATTAAGCAACATTTGGAGAGTCGCAGATTGCTCTTCCAGGTGTTAGGAGATCATACCAGCATGTGGATAATAATCCAAGTAGATCCTATAAACATTCAGAAAACAGATTCCGCATGCCAAAAGGCAACTTGTGTTTGCTTCAAACAGAGGTTTGCTTATGATGGTGAACAGGAGTTCAGAAGAGGCAATGATTTCTGGATGGCTACTAGACTTTACCCTTATCAACCATAGCATGATATGGTCCAGTATAACTGCAGCTGCTGCTACAGCCATAATTCAAGCTCCTAGTCCTGATACAGCTTAATAGAATTGATCAGGCCACCCGCAGACTTCCTAATGTGGCCCTTGTGATCCATTAGGACTGGATTCTGAAGGTGAAAGCAAATGCATATGCAAGTATGGTAGAAATGATTTGACAAACATTCAGAGCACTCAAAGACATTTGTTTTCAGGGCAAACAATGAGTGTTTTTAAACAATGTTCCTGGATGCTTAGAATGTGTATTGGCCTCAACTCCGAATTAATTGGAAAACAAAATGAGGAGAACAACACCTTTTATGCTGTTGAAGGTGAGTTTTTAAGCTAGGAATAAGCAATTGAGTCAATTTGGTTTCCACTCATATATTATTCTACTATCATAATTTCTCTTTGGCTCCATTTTTGCCTTAATTTAAATGTTAAGCCAAACCTCCAAACAATCTATGAATGTTCATATTTTCTATTAATGCAGACATTGATATATGCACCTTTCCTAGTAGGCCACTTTTTACAAATACTTTTTCCATAATAAAATTTCTTTTTGTGTCTACTTTTCATGAATATTTTCATTTATGTACACACACTCTTTCCTAATGTAGATATATTTGTTGGGGGTCTTTTGAGTCATGAATCACAAAATTCTGGGAAGAAAAAACATCAACATAGACATACATTACAGATTCTTCTATGTATTTGAGAGACCATATATTGTATATTTGTACTAAAGAAATTAATGATCTGAATTTTTAATTTACTCCTACACTAAGCTCTTCTTTAGATTCTTGTAAGTCCTGATTACTTGGTAGATATGTGAACTAATATTAAAACTTACTGATTATTATGAGTCAGCAGTGTGACTTGGATGCAACAAAGCCAAACATAATTTTAGTCTAATTTAATAGAAATGTCGTTTCCAAATCACAGGAATAATATTTCTGCTCTATATGTTTCAAACTAAACCACATTCAGCAATCAATTTTGGGTACGACATGTGAAGAGACCTTTGGATAATAATCATAGATTAAAATAAGAGCGATGAAGAAGATCAGGGGATTGAAAACCAAGACTTTTGAGAACAGACTGAGGGAGCTGGGTATCCCTAAATGAAACAGAAACTGAAGAGTGATAACATAGGTCTGTTCTCTATCATCCCGGAGTACAGGACATGGAGAAATGGCCTTGTAGCAAATAGAGAGATTCAGATGGAATGTTAGGGGAAAAAATCTTAGCAGTGAGAGCATTTTGGAGGTCAGCCAATCACTGAAGGTGACAATGAGATCCCTTCACTCGGTGTGCTGAGTGCAGAGTCCAGGGACTGACGGCCATGTCTATGGATGTTTCAGTTTGGGGTCTTGCACTGAGTAGAAGGTGTGACTCGGTGGTCTATATGAAATCTTCCAATAATTTGGTGATTAGGGGCTATACTTGTTCCATTGTATCCTTCGTTATCAGAGTGATGACAGAAGAAAATGCAAGAGAGCCATTCGCTCAATACCGAATGGCAGCTTTTGTTTGTTAAATTATAAGTTATCTCACATCACTTCCTTAAATACCTGGAAAAACACATCTATATTAAGGTGTGGGTAAGATGGAAATGTATTTAAATTTCATCAGTTAATTAACCAATTAATTGGTTTAAAAGCATATGATTAATCAACTAAAAATATTTAATCAGTTGACAGCCCTAAAATAAAATGTTAAAAGCTATTATACAGCAGAGATGCTTTGCACATATTTGAACGAGTGAAGGAAAATAAGGAGGAACAAGTTTTGCTTGTGTGCATGTGTGGGGGGTTGTTTTGAAGTTTAAGTAATATTTTAAAAAGTGACGAGATATATAAGTTTCAAATGTGGAGCTAGGATACTCCTACACCCTTGTATTTTATGAAGTTATAACATGGCAGGATGGGATGGGTTGAATAGGAACTATGTTAATTGAATTACAACAGCTTAAACTTGTTAGAGCAGTGTAGTCCAAACTTGGCCACTTTAAGATGAGTGGACTTCAACTCCCAGAATTCCCCAGCCAGCCATGGGGAATTCTGAGAGTTGAAGTCCACTCATCTTAAAATGGCCAAGTTTGGACGACACTGTGTTAGAGGAACTGAGAGAATCTGAACATCACTAAATGTTTCACTGTAGACCATTAGAATTGGACAAACTAGACAATATCTATGTTTACTGCTGACTGGAAACCCCTTATGGAGTTTTTGAGGAAAGCAGAAAAAAATGAACTTATGATTTATGGTTTTGATGATTAGATAGGGTAGATTATAGAAAGAAGAGAGACAAGAGTGGTGGGGAGGAATTCTATGGAGGAAACTGATAATACATTCCTCATTCAAAACATTGTCTCCCAATCACCATGGTTACTGCCAGGTTTTCTGCAGTGGCCCAGCATATTCATCTGTCAGATATGCTAATGGAGAATGGACCCCGTCATACAAAGGAGCAGGCTATTCAAACATACATGGCAAATAATTGTACATGTCAAAAGAAAGATGCTTGTTATTTGCCTAATATTATCCCCCAGAAGTGGGAAATAGTTCAGCTCTCAATGTAAAATGACTTGCCCTTATCAAAGAGGTAATTTGCTGATAATTTAGGCTATTAGGTATCTTGGGGTGGCCAAGCAAAGAGTGGGGGAGAGGGGCTGTGCGCAATCAGTGGTCCTTTATGATTTCACTGAAAAGCAAACGGTGGAGGATGTTGCAGCAAGGAGCATCATGGGACATGCTGCCAGCCAGTCAGTAGGACTGCTAATGCGACCCCATTTCACCTCTGTCAGGTAGCTCTTGATGGGTGGTTAATTATAATTTAGAAGAAACAGTTTTCCAAACTGCATTCCTATTGCTATTTGTCTTCATGATGGGCCAATTTCCAATTTGTCTATTTCAGTAATTAAGCTGAAGAAAAATGTTTGTGCTAAATTTTTCTATGCTTCTAAGCTCTTGATGCTAGCAGCTGGAGATGCCAGAGATGGCGGGCTGGCTGGCTTTCCTTCCTCTTTCCTTCCTTGTATTATTCTGCATACAAGGAACAACCTCATTTCTCCCATTTTCCTCTTGTAAATGTTTATTGGCTTAAAACTTCATTGTATTTAGGAAGAAAAAAGATTCCCACTATATTATACAGAGGCAGGAACTATGCAATATTCTTACTAAGAACCCTTATTCTCCATTATGATGTGTCTTGACCCTTGTGTGCAGCACCCCTTGTTATGCAAGTTCTACTATTATACAATTCTGTGAAAAAGAATTTGCCCCCTCATGGATTTGTGTGAATGTTTGCATTGAATGTTATTAGAGATTCATGTTCGTCCTATTGAAATATAAAAGGAGTCTGACAGAATAGATAGCATCTAAGCTTGATGCTCATTTCATTTATTTCATTAAAAAGTTATCAACAAAGATATGTAAACATTCAGAAAATCCAAAAGGAATTTTTTTCTCAGAGCAGCCTTCCCAGTTTGCCAGTTACTCCATCTCTCCCTGAAGCCTTATCTGCCATTCCAATCCTCCATCCCATGATTCTGACAAGCTATCTCATTCTCAGTCTAAAGTACCTTAGAGCAATCTCGACATCCTCATTCACAGGACCTCTGTCCCAAGGATTTAATCTCAGTTAGCCTCTGTTGTATTGAACTTCTTCCTCTGTTTAGTTCTGCTTTGTATCTTCCAATCTAAATTTCAGTATGAAATAGAAACTTCTTGCTGAAAGGAACTGTACATGCATGGTAAGTAAAGGCAATGTTAATAGGAAAGATGGCTGAGGCTGTAAATTCATTCCAGAGATGATAGGAAAATACCTCAAGTACTTCCTTTGGACAAAGGTTTTTATTGTTTTTGAAATGAGGAAGAGAGATGGAAGAAAGAGAATTGGCAAATGAGGAGAGGACACTATGACACGATGGAATACCATCTGCCATCCTGTCATATGATCTCCTAGACATACATATACTGTACTGTAGTTGATAACCTGAAGCTGGAAAAGAGTTGGGAGAAAACAACCCCCCCCCCCCCCCCCCACATATAGAGTGGGGAGGAAAATGGGCTAAGGACCTGACATGAAGGGAGATATTTCTGGACTTCGCTAGCAAAGTTGGATTTAGGTAGTTTCAGATTGGTGAAGACAAGCAAGTTCCTGGTTGATGGAAGATTACTGAAGAAATGCCAAAATTGGCATTGCTACCAATGGAGGAAGAGATGATACTTCAAGGAATCATGTTTACTTGGTGCAGATTCTGGGAGAAGAAGATCTGAATAAAAAAGAAGATGAATGTTCTAGTAGCCATGAGAGATTGCCAGCTAAATTTAACAAAAGCCCTTGGTTAACTCAATGGGGAATGTAATAGTAACTGTATGCATAGCAATAGGACTGTTGTGTAACAGTAGTTACACAGCAGTAGTAACAGAAGAATTACTTTTTCAGGCAAGGAGATAGCTACTCATAGCCCAGTAGGGCAAATTAAGCTATAAATCAAATTGCAGCATTCCACTCTCTTCCGAATTCAGAAGCAGGAAGGAGAGGGGAATTTGTTTTAGTTGATTCACATTTGCAGAGCTATCTAGCTGAAAGAATGATATGAATCAGCTGAATTCAGAGTATTCTGTTCTGGAAATGAAACTTATGGAAAGAATAGAACAGCAATTATGATTTCAAAACATTTTGTAATGGGATACAAACCTACCAGTAAGAGAATAATTTTCATCAGGATTCAAGGGCATCCACTCAATATCACAATTATACAGGTGCATGCACCAACAACAGATGCTGGGAAAAAAATGGTTGATGAATTCTGTGAAAGATTACAACAAGTAATAGAACAAACACCAAAGACAAATGTTCTAACAATCACTGATGGGTTTAATGAAAAAGAAGAAACTGTGTTGAAAACTGTTGGAAAATTTGGACTAGGAATCTGCAGGGCAATGGCTGATAGACTTCTCTGTAGAAAATTGGCTCTTTGTTGCTAACACATCATTTTAGCAATACAAAAAATGGTTATATACCTGGGAATCTCCAGATGGACAACACTGTAATCAAATAGATTACATCTTATGTGGTAATAGATGGAAAGGTTCTCTGCTGAACTGCAAAATATAGCGAGGTGCTGGGTGCAGATCTAATCAGCTACTAATCACAGAAATATACATCAGATTGAAAAAGACTAGAAAGGATCCAATCCCAATGAGATATAATCTCAAACCCATTCCTGATGTATGTAAGATTGAGATTAGAAACAGGTTCAAAGACCTGGACCTTATGGACAGAGAGCCTGAAGAATTGTGGGAAGAAGTTAAATGATTGTAAAAGAGGAGGTCAGAAGCAACATAACAAGAGCCAGACAGCAACAAAGGACCCATTGTCTATCAAACAAAGCCATACACATAACCAAGGGAAGAAAACTGTTGAAAGCCAGAGAGGATCTTGGAAAAGTAGAGAGCTTAATGAAAACTTCCAATAGCAAGCAAGAAGAGATAAGGAGGAACACATGAACTCAGAGTATGGAATAGAAGAAAATAACAAAATGGGATCTATTTAGGAAAAGTAGAGAAATCAGGAGAACATTCAAACCTTGTGTCAATGTCTTAAGGAAGTAATTTGGAAAACATTTAATGATGGAACATTATGTGAAAAAAGATGGAAGGAATACCTGGAAAAGCTGTACAATAAGTCTAACTCAGACAAGATTGTATCAAGACAGAAGGATATTAGGAGAAACCAGTGGTGCTTGAGGAGGAAGTCAGATGGGCTATAAACCACCTGGAAAATAGGAAAGCCCAAGAGGTGAATGGTTCAATCACCACAGAGTTCTAAAAGGAGGCTGGCATGAAAACATGAAGATCATGACAGCCCTCTGCCAACCAAGATGGAAAAAAGCAGCATGGCCCAAAGACTGAAAAAGATCTATTCATATTTCCAGCCCTAAAAAAAGGAAATTTAAAAGAATGTTTAATTGTAGAACAATAGCCCTAATACCACAGGCCAGTAAGATATTGTTGAAGATCCTGCAGAAGATATTATAACCCCATATGGAGGGAGAAGTGGCAATTGAACAGGCAGGCTTCAGAAAGAACAGGGGAACACAAATTTGTATAGCTAATATTAGATAGAGAACGGAAAAAGCAAGAGAATATAGAAAAGAGCTATGCTTCTGCTTTATAGATTATTCCAAAGCTTGATTGTGTTATCATTTAAGACTATGGAAGCCTCTCAAAGCATACCAAAACATCTGATTCTTCTGATAACAAATTTCTACAATAACCACAAAGCTACAATGAAAATGAATTTGGTAACAGTGAATTGGTACCATCAGGAAACGAGTCAGACAAGACTGCATTCTATTATCTATTCAGTCTATAAACTGAATATTTCAAGTATGCTGCAAGTCTGATAGAACCAAAGGCTGGTGTTAAAAATCAATGGAAGGAATGTCAGTAACCTGAGATATGTGGATGACACTACCTCAGTTGCAGACACTGAAGAAGACTTAGAAACAATCATTCTAAAACTATAATAGGTCAGAAAAAAATCTGGGCTTTCTTTGAACATTAAGAAAACAAAGATTATTGTATACTGAAAAACTAGAGGAATTTAAGATAAATAATGAGGTGCTAGAAGTGGTTGAGAGCTACAATTGTCTAAGCTCCAGAACTGATAAAGATGATGGGTGTGCAAAACAGAGTCAGAGAAAAATAACAATGAACAAAAAGACACTGCAGAGTCTAGATAAACTCATGAATGACTGTGACATTTCAATTAAAGCGAAAGTTGGAATGGTCCACTCAACGATCTTCTCTGTTATGATGTAAGGATATGAGGGATGGACCCTGCACAAGAAGGAGAGGAAAAAGATTGTCTTCTTTGAACTATAACACTGGAGGAAGCTGCTGCTTATTTCTTGGACAGCCAGAAGGACCAACAATTCAGTAATAGAGGAAATCAAGTCTGAATGCTCATTGGAAGCAGGGATCATGGAACAGAAACTCACATACTTTGGATACATCATGAGGTCTGATGCATATGTGGTAAAGATGATAATGCTGAGCAAGGTGGGTGGAAGGAGAAGAAGAGACTGAGAGCATATGAAGTGGGCATATGGAGTACTGGAAGTGAAATGCACCTACAAGCATGGCATAATATCATGAAATAAAGTTGGTATTTACCTAAACAAGAGAGCCAGTTTCGTGCAGTGATTAAGGCATCAGGCTAGAAACCAGGAGACTGTGAGTTCTAGTCCTGCCTTAGGCACAAAGCCAGTGGGGTGACCTTATGCCAGTCACTCTCTCTCAGCAAGGGCAAACCACTTCTGAGAAACTTGCCAAGAAAATTGCAGGGACTCATCCAGGCAGTTGCCAGGAGTCAAAAACTGATTTGAAGGCACAAAAACAAAATAAAAACACATCTAAACAAGGCTACACTTTCTTTGTTAAGCTTTTAAATGCTATTTCTCTATATTTTAAGAGTCTGTTCTTCTCTGTGTTACTACAGTCTATGTTATTTACTCTACTGTTGTACTCTTGTAGAGATTTATATAGAAACTTAGAGAGCCAGTCTGGTGTAGTGGTTAAGGGATCAGGCTAGAAACTATACGTTCTAGTCCTGCCTTAGGCACAAAGCCAGTTGGGTGACCATTGGCCAGTCACTCTCTTTCAGCCCTAGGAAGTAGGCAAGGGCAAACCACTTTCAAAGAAACTTGCCAAGAAAACTGTAGGGACTTGTCCAGGCAGTCGCCAGGAGTCAAGACTCAAAGGCGAAAGAAAGAAAGAAATTTAGTAATTTAGTCTCTCCTGAGTTTTTATTTATTTCCTTACTCTGAATTATATTGTATTTCATCTATTCTTGTTTTCTATCTGATTTTATAATGCTACACTCCATTTCTATCTTTCCATTCTTTATTCTATTTTCTCCATTATAACTTTATTTCTTTAGTCAGCTTTGGACCTTTAATCTCTCTCTCTTCTCATGTTCTCCTTAACAACTTTCTCTGCCCAAACTGTATCTAGCTTTTGTTAACACTTACTTTTCTGCCTGACTGCTTGACTTCACTCTTAAACTAGATCACTTTATAATCTCTCCCTCTTTCCCTCCCTTCCCCAGTATCACTTGCTTACTGTTTCCTAGTGTCTTTTTCCTAGGGTTTGGATGCTCTGGTTCTTTGCCAACAACTCCTCTCAGATTCTCTTTGGATGTTGCTATGATCCTTTCTCCAAGACTGCTATTGCCTACTGTCTCTGTCTGAAGACATGCCGTATCATCCTCATAGCCTTCACACTTCTCTCAAAGGCTTCTGTAGGAATTCTCCTCCTCCATCTCTGATACCTGATATCTGGCTGTACTTTTCAATGCAGACAAGGAGTGAGTACAGGATTCTCTTGTTGGGTGTCTTCTGTCAGCTTTCATAGAGTTATCTCACCAGACTCTCAGCTCCTTCTTCCTTCTCTGGTCTCCTGATAATCATTTCCATTATGAACTGGCTTTGCATAACAAACAAACAAACAAACAAACAAACAAATAAATAAATAAAAGGGGGTAGACAAAAAGATTGCTCCCTGTTTTCCTTCAAACCCCTTTTTATTTCCAGGTTAACCTACCTGGGAACCTTCAGAGTGTAGCTTGCTAAACTGCTGATCTTGGTTTCTAACTTTTGACATCATTGTATGCACACAGCTCTCAACCAGGACCATTTCTCTCTGGAGTCACCTACTCCTTTCCTTGACTGCTGTTGCCTTTATATTATATATGTTCTGGTCTATACACATTCATTGACTTTCCTGTCTTATGCAGAGGTAGGGCTTCTGAATCCAGTATTTCTGATTCAGTTTGGTAGATACAGCTGCTGCTATTATTAGAGCCCTGTCTTTTTAATGCCTTGCTCCCTCCAGCCCCTCCTCTGTCCTGCAGCTCCTGCATGTCAGCCAGTTTCTTTTTGCACATATGCATGCTCCTCACCTCCATCTAGTTTCAGTGAGGGCTCTGTTGGTTCTCCCTTGACCTGGATACCTCCTTTCTCACTTCTTTGTCTGCTCCCTCTCCTGGCTATTCAGGCACTGAACTTCTTTGACCTATTTATCCCTCCCTTCCCTTCCCTTCCCTTCCCTTCCCTTCCCTTCCCTTCCCTTCCCTTCCCTTCCCTTCCCTTCCCTTCCCTTCCCTTCCCTTCCCTTCCAGTCATTGTCAGCCAGCCATTCTGATCCTCTAACAAACAGGCATCTCCTCATAACCATCTCCTGTGTCTTCCTAAAACCTGTAAGTCCCACCTTTCACTTGCTAGAAAAGTAATTGTTTATGTGCAACTGAACATGCTCCTCTAGTGAGGGATAGCTGATGACCTTCATGAAAGACAGGTACAGGATGTTCTCTCACACAATCAGTTGCGAATTCCACTGCTCTAGTTAGATTGCCAAACCAGGTAACCTGGTGATGTATCATTTTGTTATGGAAATCCTTTTTAGGAGGACATTTCATTTTGCTGTCACAGAACCCATCTATTTAGTAGAGAGCTAATTCTGTACTTCTTTATGTAGGGTGCCACACATATCTGAGCACAGCCAAGGGAATAGTTATTCCCCCTTTCTATTGTATTATGCTCTGTTTGATCATGACTTAAAAAGTAATCCAAAAACATTGGGGACCCTATTTCTTCCTTGGATTTTGCTTTTGTGTGAATACCATTATTGAATCAATGTATCTGAAATGTGGTGAAAACTTGAAGGCATCATTAAAATGCTAACATTATTACTAAGTCATGCAAAAGAGACACTGATACACACACACGCACACACACACACACACAAGGCAGAGATGGGCAAGTCTCCCTTTCCAACTCTTTTTGACTATGCCACTGAATTTTGATTGTATAATTGCCCAAAATCAGCAGTGTATTTTCTCACTATTTTAGGTGGAAAATCACAAAAGACCCTATTTTATAAGCTTTGGAACAAACTAAATAAGCTTTTAAAACAAAGAAGGAGAAAAAAACCCCCAAATTTATCTCCAAAAACTGGAAAATGTGCTGGACATGGCTTCATTCCCTTGGGGTCAGCACCCCTCCCCAACATCCTATGTCATCATCTCAGCCCTCAGTCTATCCTTTCCCCCACAATTAAATGCAGCTCTTCACCTCTTGATATAACGGCAGTCTACTATTTGGTGCTGCTTCCTGTACAAATTCTCCCTCTCCTGGACCTTCTAATGCAAGACCCCGCATCAGGGAAAATACACTGCAGGGATATATATGAAATAATGTTTTTTAAGTATGATATTACCCAATTTCCACAGCTTTTCCAAACACATTAGTACGTTTGATCTCTCTACATACAGCTTTATTCTAAGAGTGCATTGTAGATCTCTCTACATACAGCTTTATTCTAAGAGTGCATGGACCTCCAGGTATTGTTGGAGTATCATTCCCTTTTAATTTAGGAATAGTTCATCCCAAAGATCTGAACAAAAATATTCATTTCATTCCTTTTTATGAAGTTACCAATATAAAAAGGAACAGGAAGATTGCTTTATAGGATAAGATAAAAACAGTATGGGTAAGTAATACTTCAGGTTTGGTCAATATTCAAAGCAATTTGAAATCTACCAGATAAACAGCAGCCACTAACTGTTTGATGAAGGAACAGCCTTGAAGAGAAGACTTGTGCTAGAATTGAAAGAATGTTTAGTAAACAAAACTGGGGGAAGAAATAATAGTGGAGACATAATATGTATTATATTATGTTACTAAATTTATATATTTATTTTACAAGAAACAATCTTGCTGATAAAGCTTTATGGGTTCCTTCATTATATAACAAGTGTAATATGAAAATAAGATGAATAACAGTATTGCACTATGTAAGTTACTAAATGGATCATGCATCAAAAGGCACATTTTACAAAACAGGTCTATAAGTTTATCATCTGAATAATACATTTCTGTAAGTTTGCCATTTGAGGTATACATGAATGGGAGATGATGTATTGTTAAAAAATAAGATGTTTATGTCACTATAACTATTTAAAAAAGCATATCTGTTTTGTATCAGATTTTGGAAGAAGTAGGAATATGCACAAAATGGAAAATGCATTTTGATTCAAAGTGAAAACAAAACAGCCCCAGTCAAAATGCAAGTTGGCTGTGTTCTCAATGGAATAAAATTTGAAATAGATTGAGTGTCTGTATTCTGATAGAATAAAACTTATTTTTTTTATTATTCTAGCCATGTAAAATGGGAATTTAAGACCAGCTGCTGCTCCATTGTGTGTGTGTGTGTGTGTGTGTGTGTGTACTGCTGCCCCAATCTTCACGGACTCTGGACAAGGAACAGCAACTCAATATACAATAATATCAAAGCAATCAATAATATTATGTAATGGAAGGCATGTGCGAAGAGGATACTGGAATGGAAGATCAAGGCTATCAGGAGGGAGGGAGTGCATTCCAGGAGAGGGGACAAGGCAAGCGCTTTCTCAGCCCGCAACAAGACCATGAGAAGAAGAAGAGGCCTAGGCTACACCCTCCCTAGAGTCTCAGGGGGTATATCCACTAGTTGCTTTAGTATAGATTTAGTCTGGTGAGATTCTGTCTTTAGGCTGTAAGCAAATAAAGGAACTATACTGGACTGCACTGCCTCATTGCTGTTCTTAGGCTGGGCCTGACATCATATTAGTAATGAAGTAACTACTATGGTTGTCTGAACACCATTAAGGGATGAAAGGCCAATTGGAACAGTACTGATTTAATTTGCTTCCAGAAAACAAACAACGGTGAGGTCACCCATTCTTCTGGAAATAACTTATGGGGCTCACAATCAAGAAAAACTGTCATCTTGTCACACCCCATGTACTTGTGAGGAGGTGGGTTCTCAAAAGGTGCTCTCTAGATTCTAGTTTGGTAGGAGGTTGCCTACTGTCATCCAGGGCCATCCAGCAAACAGCTTTAAAAATCATAACCAGCACTTTGAATTGGCTCTGAAGGTATACTGGTCACCAATGTGGTGATTTCAAAATTCAGTGATTTCAAAACCAGTATCATTCTGGACTAATAGAGTTGCCCCATCAGCAATCTTTCCACTGCATTTTGTAGCAGCTGTAGCTTCCAGGTCATCTCCAAAGGCAGTCCTACTCCAAACGGTAGTCTACCATTTTTTTGTCCAAGGCCACAAGAGTCACTAGTTCAAACTAAATGCTATCATGGGCATCTGTGAAGGAGGGGGGAATGACCTGTGTATGACTACGTTATCAAGCAAATCAAGCAAATACTATGACTTACAGTATGGGGATGCAAGTATGCAAGGACAGGATTTGCATGGTGATGTCCCTGTGATGTCCCTATTGTCATTTTGGCATCATTGTAGCTTGCTGTGGATGCCTAGATATATTAAAGACAACCAAGACTGTAGAAAATTTGACCAAAGGATTGTGTATATACAATTAAGTCCACATAGAAAACAATAGGAACACATGTCCAGTCTCACCCATTGGATACGTCTGTGTGTGTGTGTGTGTGTGTAGACATTCCATTCAACTGGCATATCTCCCAGCTTGAAAATAAACAAGCCAAGCAGGTAGGCACAAATTGCACTTCTTTCCAGTCTTATAAGGGTTTCTTAATGTTTTGATTTTTTAATAAGTAATCTCCTTGGCTAATTTTTCTGTAGGCTTTGACACCCTATTTATACAATCAAGCAACAGATTTAGCATGATTTTTTTTCCTTTTGGCAGCCTGCCTGCTGGGCATAAATCCAGGAAAGGCAGTTGTATTATTCTTTTGCTGATGGTTTTACTTGCACATATGCTGGCTTCTAATATTACAATAAGAAGGCACAAGGGCACACATAAAAAGCCTATATGTACTTTGCCTTTTTAAATGTACCTTGAAGCAGAACATCAACCAACACTGTATCTTGTCAACCAATGTTTTTTATACAGCAATGATGTACAACGATTACATAATTACATTTGTATGTAAAACCCAGTAATGTACACAGGGTGTTTCTGTCCATCCACTAAGATCTGGCATGGCTCACTCCAGGTCCTACCTGTAAAAAGCAACGTCATCTCTCTTGGCTTAGTTCTTAAAGAGCCTATGCTGAAAAATAATACAATATTAAAATCCCATCAAACAACCACGAGAAGCAGTAGTGGCAGCAAATGCAGCAATTTTAATTTTTAATACAGTAAATATTGATAAACATAGTCCATACAAACAAAAGCTCTTTTGGGGTCCTCCATAATTTTTAAAAGTCAGAAGGGGTCCTGAGAAAAAAAAAAGTGTAAGAAACACTAGGTTAGGAGATTGGCCTTCTCCATGGGTGTGCCTGCCTAAGAGTCTTCCCTATTCTGTTTGCTTACAATCCTGTTGGGCTTTCACAAATCTTTAAAGACCTGGTCTTCCAACAGGTGCTGGAGTAAAATGGACTATGATCCATTCCCTGGACTGGTAAGATTCATATTTTATTATTGTGTTGACTCTTGTTATGTTCTCCCACTGATGTACTGAGATTACTGTCTGTTTTTATTATTGTATTGTTGTTTTTAACATTATCAACATGTTTGATTGACTGACTGACTGACTGATTATGTGCTGTTAATCAACCCCTAGTGACCACTTATATAGATTTTCTCCATGATGATCTGTCTCTAACCTGATCTTTCAAGTCTTCCAATGGTACACTCATCACCATTGTATCTGAGTCCATCCACCTTGCTGGTGGTCATTGTCTTCTGCATTTTGGATTTGACTACAAGAAGAAAGTGAGAAGGGATTGAACCAAAGAGGTTATACTGAAGGAATGGTTCAGAGGAGATTAAAGGATTGGCATCTGTGCTTTCCCTGTGATGCTTGCTGTTATTGCAAAATGCCAATTACATCATGAGGAAGAGCAAAGCAAACGATCTAATTGGCTATTAAAATATTTCCAAGTGGCAAAATTAGTACAATTCCCTTCTCATAATTTACGTGCTTCTGTACAAAAAATTAACATAGATAAATACATTTTAAACAGGAAGGGAAATATATTTTCCATTAAAATGCAATAATGATTGTAAGAAGAAGCTCCGGCATATAAATTTGATTGTATTAAATCATCCTGTTGTGACTGACAATATTCAATCTTTGGTTTGCCCATTGAACAACAGAACAAACCAGGATTAATGTGGTGCTCCCAACTTCTTCATGTCTTCTTAAACAGTGTTACCTTCTTATAGCTGGGTGTTAAATTCTAAAGGAACTTGAAGATAATAACTTAAGATGAGACCATTCAGCTAGCCATCCAGATATCCATTGTAAACATTTAAATAGGACACATTTGTACTGCTATCCTCCAACTTGTATTTTCAACAAATGACACTGGGAGACATTTTTTCTTCTTATAATGACATGTGCTGATAGCCTTCTCCATGCTTGATCCATACCCTAGGTATGATGATTTCTAGAGACATAGCTAGTGCATGTGCTGAGAACCAATGTAATGTAGTAGTTAGGACCAGAGAATAAGTATCCATTTCTAACCCCGATGATGCCAAAATGATGAAATGTGCATTGTGGCATCATGATACAACTCTGTCCTTTTATACTTGCATTGCAATATTTCATGCAAATAAGAAAGCAAGAGTTTGTGTTGTGATGATGCAATATATTTCTTCACTTAGCCTTCCTTGCAGATGTCTATGGACCAGAGAGACCCAAGTTCAAATCCACACTCAGCTATGGATGCTCAGTGGGCAACTTTGGACTAGCCACTACTATGGGCATATCTGCACTTTCCTTTTAAGCTGTACCTGTCCTATGGCACTTTAAGTATAAACCAGATTAAGAAAGACGTGTCTGGATCAAGATACTTGGCAACAATTTGCATGTCCTCCAATTGGACAATTTCTCTGTTGTTTTACCCTCCTAACTTGTATTCCAAGAAAGTTATGGTCAATTGCTTTCCTTCTTGTGGATGGGATATATATGCAGGGTTCTGCTGTTTTATCATTTCTCCAGTCACTGGAGGTTATTTTTAATGTGTTTCTGTCTCACCCAAATTTCTTCTTATTTTTTTAAGTAAGGAAAGAAAGCATTCCAGCTGAAATAGACAAGAGTGCTTGAAGAGAAATGAGAGGAAAAAAGCTAGTTTCCAGCTGCAGCAGAGAAATGTGCCAGGAGGTCACAGTTGTGATGGCAGGGAAATGAGTAAACTATGAGAACACAGCCTCTGTGGTTTGTAAACCTACCTTATGGTTTAGTGCAATGTGTGAGCTCACTGAACGAACTATAGCTTAATGTGATGAATGAACTCAGCCAGAATGAACTGATGAGAAGTTATGATAAGAAGCTGACTGTTAGGTAATGCAGCTCCATCTTCTTCAAATACATTTTAAAGATTTCACAATGTAATTTCACAGAAATTTCAACTTTCCAAAAAAACCTACAAAGCACATATTATCATCCCTAATCGAAGAACCATAGAATTGGAAGGGACCCCAGATGCCATCTTGCCCAACCCTCTGCTCAGTGCAAGATCTTCTAAGGCATTTCTGACAGAAGGCTATTTGAAGACAGTGAAGAAGAACATGCCATTTCAGGAGATAACCTGTTCCACTGGTTATGAAAATTCCCCTAATATCCAGGCTGAATCTACTTGTAGTTTCAACTTACTGATTTTGATCCTGCCTTTCAAAGCAACAGAGAACAACCCACTTCCTCCTGTATATAAGAACCCTTTAGATATGTAAAAACTGCTATCTTACCTCGTTCAGTCTTGTCTTCTGCAAACTCAGTAAATCCAGTTTCTTTCATTCTGCTTAGGACTTGTCCCCTTCACTTTGGGGGAGCCTGCCTTTGAATCCACTCCAATTCTGGACACGGAACTGGATACAATATTCCAGGGGAGGTCCAACCAAGGCAGGCTGGAAGGGGACAATTGCTTTCTATAATCTGGACTGTATATACCTGTTTATACATCTCAAAATAGTATTTGCCTTTTTAGCAACTGCAACCACACTCCTGGTTCATGTTCAAATTATGACCTTCTAGAATACCTAAATCTTTTCCACATGTATTATTGCCAAGTCAGATTTCTCCCATCCTGTACTTGTGTCTTTTATTTTTACTCCCAGATGCAAGAATTTATATTTTTCCCTGTTAAATTCCATCCTATACATTTCAGCCAACTGTTCAAGGCCATCTATTTTTTAAAAAAAATTTCTCTTTTTCTTCTAAAGTGTTAGCTGCTCCTCCTAGTTCTGTGTCATTTAAACATTTAATCATCATCCACTTAACTCCTTCGTCTATGTTTCAGTAGAAATGTTGATGAGCGCAAGGCTCATAACAGAGAACATTCTAACTTGTTACTACTCTCCAAGCTGGTGTGGGACTATTTATGAGTACTCTTTGGGTGCACTCATTCAGCCAATGAATTAATGTGATAGTTATATCATCTAGGTCATATTTTATAGTTTAATTACTGAAGTTATAATGAGAGAGTTTGTTGAATCCTTTGCTGAGGTCAAGGTACACTATGTGCACTTCTTGCTGTCACCTGTTACCATTTCACTCTTTCTTCCTTGCCACAGACCCTCTTTGGCTATATACTCCTCTTCCCCCTTCCTATACATGTCCCTATTTCATCATAATCTTATCTGTTCTTTAGATATGAAGATTATTTCCTCATCACTTTGCAACTGGCCTTATTTATTCTCTGGGCTCAAAAACAAACACCCCTCTTATTTTTTCCTTCTTTCTGTTGCTCATATTCCGGTTTGTTGGTTCTAGTGTATGGTTAACCAGACCCAGCATGATTTGACCACTGATTCTGTTTAGGACATTCAGCATTTGTGAAGTAGATTGTGTGATCTATCCTTGGGAATGAGGCCATTTTGCCTGAAGCCTTCCCTCTTATTTCATGTCTGACGTTAACCCAGGTTATGCAGAGAAAGCACATTGCCCTCCTTCCAGGGAACCTCTGGAGAAGAAGTGGGAGATAAATGAAAGAATCTAATGTCCCATTGAGAAACAGGGATGAATAGTAAATTTTTGATGCTTGCATCTGATGAAGATCACCGTGTGTCTTTAAGCAGAACTCTTTCAGTCATTCCTCAATCATATTCTGCTATGTCAAAAGTGAGTGACTCTGCTGGGGCAGCTGATGAGCATATCTTTCTTTGCTACTACAGCATTGTTGTGACATTGCTGGAAATTAGAACACTGACTTGCTCCAGATAGCTATTATGTTATTATTTTTCTTCAATCTTTTTGAAAAGATTGACAATTAAAAATATGCACAGAAGAAAGCGTTTAGAAATTATTGTTAGAAAATAGATATTCACTGTCAGCTCTGTCTCTGTTTACTTGTCTTTTCCTACCATGGGTGGAGACGATGGGGATTGAACCTAGGCCCTTCTATACGCAAGCCATATGCTCTGTCACTGAGTCATAGTCAAGAGCCATATTTATTTTTCCCTTTGTAAATATCTATTTTGCATTTCCCAATCCCTAAGAAATCTCACAGCATCAGATCATTTTCACCACCCTTCTCAAAAATGCTTCTGGGTATCAGAGCAAAATGTTTAGAGCAAAGCTTATGAGATGCTGCTTTATGTGGTCTACTGCAAATAGTCAAGCTGTGGTCATCTTGTACTTCCTGCAATGCCAGGAGTTGCATTCTTAATAAGTGGTGAAACGGAACCACATAAATACACAAGTTCTGGCTAAATGGCAATTAATTATATCTTTAGATTCCTTACACAACTGTTTCATCAATCGTCCACACACATGGCTGAGAATATCAACAAAGGCAGGCGTTAGCATCTTCTGCCCTAACTGAACTGAGAAAAAGAGCTATTATTCAACATACACATGTCTAACCTTTCCCTTTTGTGACTTGGCTATCAAGGGTCTGCAGATGGCTGGATCTTATTCTTGCTGTAATTGCTCCCATTCCATCTAATAATAAATGCATGCAGCAGGATTTCTTTTATTGCTCTTTTTCTTTTTAGTGGTGCTTTTTTTAAAATGGCTGTAACATTGTAAGGAAGCCCTTTCCACACTAGGCAAGTGAATGCTGCTAAAGCTACAAGCAATAGGGTCATTGCTGTAGGAAGCTTTTAGAGTGTGACTCTATTGGTCCCTTCTCAAGATACTTTTCCCAGTGAGCTCAGACAATGGGACAAAAAGCCACCCAATAAAAAACCATTTGCTCTGCCAACTCTTTCCATGGTCTCCAGAGGTTCTACTGAAGATGCTGTTATGCATATGAAAGAGAGAGATTATTTTCTCTCCCATATAGTTTCAGGGAAGAGCCTCTTTTCTGCTGGTTTAACTTTTGCAATTTCCTTCCACAAAAACAGTTGGATGGACAAGAATCTGGTCATTTCCACACGTTGTGGGTCTTGTGGTTCTGGCTATGTGATCCCAGAGTCAGATGATCTGGAATCAGTAGAAGATGGGCAGGCCATTTCTTCCAGTGGTGTCAAGGAAGAGTCTCTGGGCAGTTTCTCACTTCTCTGCCTAACATTCAAATCCATTTGGCAGAGTCAGTGAGGGGATCACTTCCTGCAGCAGATGCAGGACAATGACAATGCTGGAGGAGATAGCTGAGTGCATCCTGGTTTGCCCTGCACTCTCTAAACTAGCTGGTTGCCTTCAGCTACAGTGGAGAATTTGGTTCTAGGAGCAGTGAACCTCAACTGGTAGCCCACTCACCACTTCTCAGATAATGAGAGGAAGAGCTATTATGTTTCCTGGCTTATACAGAAAATACCTTGGAGGGCCCCGACTATGGATTCATTAGGATGTACAGCTAAAAATTTATAATCAGGGAAATGAATACAGTTTCTAAAGATCAGAGCAACCTTTCACCTATCTTCCTATTTATCACAAAATATTACCTTTAGAATGAAAATACTCTTTTGTCTCTCTTAGTGGGTTTCTCTCTTTTGCTTTTGTGGTTCATCTCTGAGGTTCATCTCCTAACATCTGATACCCACCATAAGCCCAATTCTTGTTTCTACAACAATATTACTACCACCATTGCTACTGTTTACTTTTATTGTTATTATTTACATTTGCATCCTGTTCCTCATCTAGTGATTATGAAATTGTGTCCAAGGATAAAAATAAAATACCAAAACAAAAATCTTAAAGCAACACCCTATGAGCAAATGCAGCATTCTTCAGGAAGTTCCCAGCCCACCCCAATATAATCAAAACTTTTCGGAAGATTTCAGTGTGGAGGACAGCATACCCTGTGAGAGAGGAGAGTTCCGCTGCTGTTTTGAGCAGTTTAGATAACTGAGAATAAGTGTAA
Organism: Liasis olivaceus; assembly: GCA_030867105.1. Classification (NCBI taxonomy): domain Eukaryota; kingdom Metazoa; phylum Chordata; class Lepidosauria; order Squamata; family Pythonidae; genus Liasis; species Liasis olivaceus. Next base: position 42,773,143 of record CM061348.1, on the reverse strand, counting down.
GATAGCTCCACTTTAGTCTACCCTGTAAGAGCCATGTATGGCGTCCTCTGCTAATTCAAGCTTCCTCACTGGTTTGAAGGACAGCTCCATCTAGACTGTGTTACAGTAATCAAAAGGTGAGATTCCTAAGACATGGCTCCTTGTAATCAAGTCATCTCAGTCCAAAAAGGACTATAGCTAGATAACCTGCTGGAGCTGAAAATAAACATTCTTAGCTAGTGCAGCCACCTTGGCTGCAAGGGACAGAAGTGATCTTCCTGCATCCCGTTGCTGGGAACTGCCCTCCATAGAGGGCATTATCCCTGTCTTCAGAATACCTGATGAAAATGAAAATTATATACAAACCTTACTATTTCGTTCTTCTGCCAGATATCTAAATGTGTTTCCTTTAGGTAATAAAAAAAAAAAAATACTCAGAAGCTACGAATATAAAACATAAATCACTTGAAATATTTAAGCAATAGCATATGTCATATCCCAAATAGTTTCCATGTATTGGCATCCCTGATGTAGTGAAACACTTTATTAGACCTCCAACTTTCACACATGAACTGTAAAATGAGCATTGCTACGTGTTCTATCCAATGGGGTTTTTAATCTCTGACCCCCCAAAAAACATGTTAAATTTTAAAGATTTTTTTATCCCGCCTTTATTATTTTTATGAATAACTCAAGATGGTGAACATACCTAATACTCCTTCCTCCTCCTAATTCCTATTTTCCCCATAACAACCACCCGTGAGGTGAGTTGGGCTGAGTGAGAGTGACTGGCCCAAAGTCAGCCAGCTGGTTTTCATGCCTAAGGCAGGACTAGAACTCACCACCTCCTGCTTTCTAGCCTGGTACCTTAATCACTAGACCAAACTGGCTCAGTGTTTGTTTTTGTTTGTTTACTATCATATAAATCTGCCTTCCTTATTTATTATGATTGAATCTAAGTTCCTAGGTCATAACTACTTGAGCTTTAACAAGCCTGCATATCAATATAAACACGGATGCAAACAAATCTTAGGGATAACCTTTGTAGTTCATTTTCTTTTTGACATTTATCACATTAGTAATGCATCAAGCAACCTTGGTTCTGCTGTTAGTCTTTACTCTAGCTTTTGGCACAGAAACAGAACGGGTCCAACAGGTCAAAAGAGAAATAAATTGGACATGAGCAGAGATATTTTTTTCTTCTTAAATTGGCATCATACATGCAGGACAATACACATATTGATAAAAGAATGAAGAATTTGGGACTGATAGATCAATCAGACCTATTGAACAGGGAAGAAAAAAAAGTTGTTTTCAGGATAAGCCCTTAAACAGCATGCAAACTAATGTTGGAGCTATAGTTGAGATCCTAGTTCTGGGCACCAATATTTTCTTCGACAAAAATGGCACAAAAATTAGTTGGAGGAATGTGAAACTAGAATAATACTCACCTGACAATGAATTTAGTAATAGCAAACTGCTAATCACTAAGAACACATTCTCAAAATGAATTATTACAATTTACAAACATTTCTCCAAAGGTGATACATATAAAAAATACTTCAAGTTTATTTTAATATGCATAATCAACATTATTAAATGTCTGGTATTTAATAAAACTTAATATCAATCAGCCTTTATTTGTTTAAAAGTGAAAAATATAACACAGAAATATGTCCCACGAGTGACATTTGGTACAACAAATTCAAGACATACATAACAAATTAGATTACAGATCAAAAACATTAATGTCATTTTTAATGTGATAGCTCTATATCAAGTGATCACCTTGACAAAGTACAGCAACAGTTTTCACATGTTTGGATTTAATTTTCTCAGCTGCCATCACATATGAAACAGCGTTATAAGTAACATATTTGTCAACATCATCCAGGAAGGAAGTAAATATTTCAGAATGTAAGATCCAAGAACAGTAAAAATATAGTAGCATCATATATTCCAAGCCGTATCTTGGATGGAGGTGGACAGTCTAGAAAATGCCAGTACAGGAGAAGCTAATAACCTGTTTTAGGCTGAAGGTTATATTTTAGTTTGCATTTTTTGGTTCTAACTGAGAGCTACAAAGTGATGCAGGTACGTAACAGAAATGGATGGTCAGAAATTTTTGGCTTAAGTTTCAGGGGCTTTTTAAGGTGTAAAAGAGGTACATTATGTGTTGCATTTTTGCCCCTTATTTTAATTAAAAAATGAGAAAAATGCACTGCTAGAAGTCCGATTTTTGCCATTGAATTTCAGCAACATGATCTGGGTATGCTCTGTAGGTTGTAAAAGGGATGTTGGAGAGCTGTGCATGATGAAGGGGCCACAGGATGCCCAAACGTCCTCAACAGAAAGCCAGGCAGGCATAGCTCAGCCTGAGCATCTAAATGGGCCAAGTGCTTAAAGGCTAGCTCTGTGTCCATCTGCATGTTCTGAAAGGTCCTAATATATATTCCAAGGAACACAAGACGACTAATCTTGGCTGATCTCTATGGCCATCATCAGTCCACAAATAATGGAGTGTCTTTTTATGGGTATTTGTTGGTATGCCTCCTCTGTGATGCCTCCGAATTCTGGAATGCCCTCTTCCCTGAAATCCATGAAGCCTTTATTGCTACATCTTAGGCATTCCGCTGAAGATGTATCTCTTCACCCAGGCTTTTTCTGTGTGAATGGCATAGATCGGTGTTTCTCAACCTTGGCAATTCTAAGACATGTGGACTGGGGAATTCTGACTGTTGAAGTCCATACATCTTAGAGTTGCTAAGTTTGAGAAACAGTGGTACAGATGAATGGTTTTATTTTATTTTTCCCTTTCATTCACTTTTTGAATGCCTATGTTGTTATACTGTTCTAGTTTCCTGTAATTAATTTTAATCACATTTATTTTTATTGTAAATCACTTTGAAATGTGACTGCATTTCATGGGAAGTGGTATAGAAATATAATACTGTAAATAATAGAGTATGGCAGAAAACAGAAGTGTGTACAGTGACCCTTCAATATATTGTTTATTGTAGCAAAGTCTGAAAGGAATTTTTAGTTTGGGTTCTGTTGAAAGCAAGTAGAAGTCTCCTTGTGACTCTATTTGATCAGGAATTGCCACGTTAAGGGAAGTTCTACTTGCATGCATACTGAACTTTACTCAATATGTGAAGGCTTGAAACTAATGAAATGCAACAATCATGCAGGGACATGGGACAGGCCAAATGTGTAGTCCCATCTAACGATTAGGAAGCTTCCAGAAATAGAACTCTTCCATTTCTCAACCCTTTTGATTGCAGTATAAAATCTACCTGAGTTTGATCCAGGCTGCTTTGACCATTGTGGGTCTATTCCCTGTCTTCCCTTCCTTGCAACTCTTTCCTAAGAAAACCCAAGCAAAGCAAGCAGAGGTGAAATTGACCAGAATTAATTAGAAATAGACTATCAGGAACTGTCTGTTCCAGTCTGCTCAATGTTTCCCTGTCAATTTCAGAAAGAGCCACTGCCTTGACATGAAGTTTTCGGTTGCTGAAACAAAGGGGATACATTGAGGTTTTATGCAATTGCAAGTCTATGGTCATGGTGTCATTTGGTCACCAGGGAGCTCATCTCATGCCCAAATAGGAGTGGACCTCTGACTCGAGGTGATTTAAAATGGCTTATTTATTGGAATGTCCCCTTATTTTGAAACAGAGGACACTATGGATTAATTTCTGATTTTCAAGTGAGATATGAAAATAATAACTGAGAGAATTCCTCCAAACTGGGCAATGGGGCAAAAGAAGCAAAGATGAAATTTATCATAAGCTAATGCAAAGAGAAGCCAATTAAGTCAATAAGCCCCTAAGTTCACACATATACTAATGGAGTCTAAATTGGCAGCAATTAGCCAAGAAAGTGATCTTGGGGTCACAGTAAAAGGCATAGTGAAATTGTCTTTTCAGTATGGAGCATCAGTTTGCAGAGGGAGAAGGAAAAAGAAAATTCAGTTACAATTATTAGGAACAAAAGTGAATAGAAGTAAATTATTCTCTCTCAAAACTACTAGATTCAGGGTCACCCAATTACATTGATTTTCAAGCAATTCCAGGAAAACAAGGACATCTTCACACAAAAATGCACAATTATTTATAGAATTCATCATCGGGGTGTGTTGTTATGGCTTTAATGAATGATTTGACAAATGCTTTGTGTTATCACTTGATAGATCCTGTGATAGGGAAACAGAGATTCTCTGAATTCAGCCACAAGATGTATTAGGTGACATTTCACTGCCTCTGTCATTTTTCCATCTGTCTTCTCTGAACAAGGCTGGACAACTTGGCTTGGCTCTCCTTCTGATTTCTCGCAAAATTTGAGATGTATGTAGCCTGGATTCAGGCTGCTGAGGAAAATTTAAAAGGTAGCTGGAGTGAATGTCTTTCTCTAAAAAATATGGAAGGCAAGACAGGAAACTTCTTGGGTATCCACAGGGAAGGCCTGCAGGTTTTTACACCCCTCTCCCCCAACAGATGTCCCTGCATCTGTGGCAAGCACTAAAGGTGAAATAACACTGGGGAAGCAAACTATATGATTTGCCAGTGAGAGAGATTGTGGGAAAGATGAAGGTGAGCCAGCTGAAAGGATATTTCAGAAATGGCCAATCAATTCAGGTGCTGAGAAGTCTGGGGGCGGGGGGGGGGGTGCTTCAGAGCTGTAACTGAAGCTTGGAATTTTTTTATTACTTTTCTTAATATTCTATATTTACCCCAGACTAGTATGCAAGGTGCCATATTGAAGTCTATGTCAATTTCGTTCCGTGGCCTTGCCAGCTGCAGGGGACTTGACAATCATGTTAATGTTGGGGTTGTCCTCATACATACACATCAAGCCATATTAGTAGTATAAGACAGTGCTATTTCAGAGTTTATTGCACTTGCGATTGTGTTTAGTGCACTTTAAATAAGGTGACACGTTCTCCTGTGGTTGAAAAACTAGAAGTCTCTATGCCATAATCGATCAAATCTAGAAATGTGCACATTTGGCTTTGGCGTGGCTGAAGACGGCACTCCATGTGGGACCAGGGCAAATACAAAATGTATGCCCCAGTCAAAAGAGTATCAAAACCAATTTCCTCCTTTGCATATGGAAAACTGCTTATCAGAATGTTACATTAGGTAAAATGTGTTTATTGGGAGAAATGTGTACAAAAATACATATACATTTTCATAGTCCAATTCCAAACAAAGAGAAGAAAAAAAAACTACTTTCAAGAGGTTGCACAGCAGCCAGTTTGGACTATCTGCAATATGCCAGCATGGGATGCAGCCAACAATATTCATTTTTTTGGGGGGGGGGATGTCTCTAGCAACAGTTGCTAAGGAAAAAGTGTCTTATAGTGGAGCTCATCATGAGGGAACTATCCCCAATGAGTTTTTTCAAATGTGGAAGTGGGGGAAGTCAGGGAGTCTTCAGGATGATGAAAGGATATATAATATGAACTAACACTGCCTCCAGTAAGAGAGGAAGGAAGGAAGGAAGGAAGGAAGGAAGGAAGGAAGGAAGGAAGGAAGGAAGGAAGGAAGGAAGGAAGGAAGGAAGGAAGACAAAAAAAAATCTGAAATAATTCTCAAATACTCCGAGAATAAGCATACAAGAACAATTCTACCTAATATCTCAGCCCACTGCAACCTTTAGAGTGCATGTGAAATGGGGAGAACCTGAAACTTTCACCTGGTACTTTTTCCACAATCTTACCCACCCCCAATTCACCTGCAAGATTGATGCTTCATGGTAATGTAGCATAATTCTGATTGAAGTTTCTGGATAAAACTATTGCTGGACTCTATCCCCAGGTAGTCCCCACAGGAGACACTGAACACCATCAATGGGCCACTTGGGAGGCAAAGGGCAGCATCTATAAACAGTCCCATGAAGAACTGGCAAGTTTTGCTCTGACTCCTATTTTGTATCATTCCAAAAATGTCTTAGGCATTAGCTTCCTTTTGCAATCAGTATCTCCTTCACTAAATGCATTACATTTTAAACTATTATTATTATTATTATTATTATTATTATTATTATTATTATTATTATGAGTAAAAGCAATGGCCATGAGGTAGATTAGATCTGTCTTCAGTTAACTGGACCAGTCTCATAAGCCTATTAACCATTAATTGAAACAGTATGCAAGGGAAAGAGATGACTGCCTTGGTCATACTCTTCTTGATCAGAACCAGCCTTATATACAGAACAAAGACCAAATGGTTGCTGAAGTTTGAGTGGAAGTGACTATTTCCTTGTGTAGCCATTGCACCCACCCCTTTGTAATGTTAAATAACCCACTTCTCTCACCTGAGAATGAAGTTGGCCTCTCCGTGCAACAGTCTTTCAATTTCAGAGTTAACAGAATCATAATTCTATTATTGAATAAATACCAATGCTCGATTAAGATGATATTTGGTAAGTTTCTACAGCCAAGCTTCAGTTTCTGGATACCTATTTACAGGCCTGTTAAACCTCACTAAATGTGTTTGCAATAACCACCTGGTATCTCCTTATTAAACAATAACTCTGTCTACTAAGTCTTCATTAAATCCTTATTTGAAATGCTTCATTTAAAGCATTATTGGGAGGCAGAACCTGGGGGGAGAGGGGAATCAAACCCTGTTTTTACATCTAGCTAGCCTTATGCATAAGTTTCATATTGGCTAGATTTAGTTTTAATTCTTTACTGAATTCCACAGTTAAAAAGCCAACAAACTTTTACTAATAAGTCTTACTAATTAAATTACATTCTGATCGGCTCTTACATGCTTCTTTCAATTCCTTGAGCCAAAGGAAGCTGAAGGGTGATTTTAACTTGTATTTGTGAGGTGGTATAATAAGAAGTTTGATAGCTTCAGACAGAATGCTATTTTTTTCCTTATATTTTCCCTATAACTCTAACAGAACTATGAAAATATGTCAGCCTTCTAATATGGTAAACTTTACAGTTTTCCCACAGGATTGGTTTCACACACATACACACCCTTCAATTAGAATCACAGGTAGTAACCCATTTTGAAAAATTCCTCAAACCTATTGCTGTTCAGCCAAAGTTACTATCCATCTTAAGTTACTTTAGAGTAGCTGTCTCTAAAGCTGCATTGGAATGAGGTACTGGTGCCCTGTAGACTCTCTTACCAATAACCTTGTCCTATGAGATGGAAATTGAGGTCATGAGCAACTCCACTGGGGTACTGGTAGTTGCACTGGCTCCTCCATCAGCCTAAGGGTCACAGGAGGGATACTCTGGCAGAGAAAGTGTATCTCTGAGTCCTCCTCATGGAGGATGGGGACCCCTAATAAATGTAGAACTTTTTAAGTTATTACCAGCACCATGAATTGCACCTGGAAACAAACTGGCAGCCAATGAAGTTCCTGCAGTACAGATGTTATGTGAGACCATTGGGACTCTCTTATTAGTATGTGGGCTGCTTCTTTCTGAACCAGCTGCAGTTTCTGGGTGGTCCTCAAGGGTAGTCCATGTGGAGCGAATTACAGTAGTCCACTTACAAGGTAACAAGGGCATGGGTAATAGTTGCCAGTGTCTTCTGCTCCAGGAATGGTCATAACTGGTGTACCAACCAAAATGGCCCATCTCACTACAGGTCCCTCTCCTTCAGATTACCAGTCATCTCATTTTCAGGGAGCACAAACCCATCCAGAATCACCTCTAAATCAGCTGACTTCTGAATCAGCAGCCATTCTACCTTGTTTGAGATGAGTGTCAACCTGTTCCTCCCCATCCAATGCCCTCTTAGTTCCAGACACTGGGTCAAGGCTTTGTTGTGTGTGTCCCATGTGATCTAGGATACAGATGTATAATGGGGTATTGTCAGCATACTGATGATATCATACTGCAGAGAAATTGAGTCAGATCAGTAGAGTTGTGCTTTCCCAGCTAAGTCCTGCCACAGGTCATTCTTGGAAGGGACCAATACTGTTTTTGGCCTGTGCCTAGGTCTGAATCCTAACTATAATGGGCTGAAATAATCCAGTTCTTCCACAGCCATTTGTAATTGCAACCCTATCACCTTCTTAATGACTTTCCTCCCCCATGGGGAGGTTAGAGACTGGGAGATATTTATCCAACACCACTGGATCTAGGGTTGTCCCCCTCCCTTGGCAAGGCATTCACGGTAGCCTAGATCCAGCTCCCTGTCCCATTCTTGGAAGGCTGGTCTACCTAGTAAGGCTGACAATATCTGAGTGATTTTATCCATAAACTGCTCCCCTAAGATTTCTCAACAGCTCTCCAAAAGGTTTTCTAACCCAGCTTTCCCTCAAGGTCCAAATTAATTTAAACAGGAATGCTGGGGGCACTCTGTGGACATAGTAACAGTGGAGAAATAATTCAGCCTTGCCTCCCAGACAGTCACATTGTAGGCCTGCTGAGCTTGGGCATGCACTCATGTGCAGTTGGATTTACTCTTTGTTTTCTACCTCTTCGGCCTATTTACATATCTATTCTGGTGTGTCATCTCTTGGAGTTGTGGTATTGGCACACAGGAAGATGGCGCTTAGAGGCAGTGCCATAAAGAGCCCTCAACTTCATTCTCTGAGGTTGATGAAGCTCTCAGTAGAGTTTCCTTTCAGGTTTCCAGGACACTCCTCAAGTGAACCCCAATTGGGGACATAAGACACTTGAGGCAGACTGCTTAAATACCCCCTCCCTCCGGCCTTTCCAAAAGGTATAATTGTGTTGGTTAATCCAGAAAGTGATCTGTCTGTGACAAAGACCTAGAACTTCCAGTGATCATCATGGTTTCTGGATGAGTAAGTACCACTCCTTCCCCACTATCCTGAGGTTGAGGTTGTCACACCACTCCCAAAACAAAAAGGCATACCCCAGGCAGGGGCTGGAAGGAGGGATTAGCCATAAATTTCTACTCTCCCTTTCCCTTTGCTTGATTGAGAGATATTGACTGGCTCAAAGTCACCAAGTGAGTTCCCATTGCTGAGGATTGACTTGAACTTGGGTTTCTTCAGGCCTAGTCCAATACCGTAACCACAGTTTAAGAAAATATTTTATCAAGGAGTATCATGACTCCTTGGGTTTTTGCATACTCAGAACTATCCTTCCTGCTACAACAGAATGGACCATATATCATTGACTTGGCAAGGTAATAACTATAGGTTTCTTCACCCTATCTGTACCCCCTGCTGCATTTTATACCCTTCTCTGTCCAAGACAATTATGCTCCAAGCTTTCATTCAAACTGTTTGTTCTTCATTTACCTTAAAAACTGCCCAGCAGCACAGAAATATGATAGGTTGCATTTTGTTCTGTCAGAAAAATCCTTTGTTCTCACACTAGAGTCCTATGAAGACTAACTGGTGCTTAGATTAAAATGGTAGCCTAGGACACATGATGAGGATGCCATAATTCAGGAGGGAAATGATACGAAACATTTCCAAAGTTCCAGTTGTACATGGCTCACTCCTTGTGCAATTAATTTCTTCCTCACCAACTTGCAAGGAGTTATTTGTCTCTAATTTTCTCAGCCATGAAATACACTAAGGGTACAATCAGATACTGAGTTAAGCACATGTAAAAAGCATTGATTTCAGTGCACTCAAGAGTGCTTAATGATGTGTTAGACGATATGATCAAAGCATCTGTGCTGTTTTATTTGTCATGCATGTGTCCAGAAGTTCCTGTATGCCAGAGCAGCGAAGCAGCCAAGTATAGTACAAGTGGATGATATGAAAGCATAGATGTTCTTACACACATACACAGACACACATAATACAGGAGCACCGACCCAAAGAGACTGACAAAGCTCACTCTAATAACTTGGCATGCTACACTATCCTTCTGTTGTCCATAAATAATTCACTGTCAAGATGCTTGTAGGAACAGTACATTCTGTACATGCCATAGGATGCTGTAACCGCTACTTTGCCCCTGCTGACATCTTCATTGAAAAGGGTGTTGAGCAGGGGACAGGCTGCTGTTTCACTGTGGTATTGGGATGTTAGAGCCAGTGCACAGATCTTATGAGAGCAGCAGAAGAAGGAAAGAGGGTTGGGGCCTATAAAAGTGAGTTTCAGAGCTGCAAAGTTAAACATCTGGACTAAAATTCTGGAAGTCTTAGGGTAGATGCAGTCTCTATAAATCCAAGGAGGCTTAGCATAGGATTTATATCTTATGCTTCATCTTCCTGCATATTAGAGATCTTATCTAGATTCTTCAAAAGGAGGAAAGATGATTAATTCAATGAATGCTTGTATTTTCTGCCTATTGCTCTGTAAGGCCCTTGGTCTTGACAGCTTAATGAAAAATTTAATATCTTCTTTTTCATGTCAAACCATGCTGTCTCTTTAAGAAAGTTTTGGTTTTCAGAAGGGAGGAGGGAGGAGGGAGGAGGGAGGAGAAGGAGGAGGAGGAGGAGGAGGAGGAGGAGGAGGAGGAGAAGAAGAAGAAGAAGAAGAAGAAGAAGAAGAAGAAGAAGAAGAAGAAGAAGAAGAAGAAGAAGAAGAAGAAGAAGAAGAAGAAGAAGAAGAAGAAGAAGAAGAAGAAGAAGAAGAAGAAGAAGAAGAAATGTGTGTGCTAGAAATCATGGAGATTTTATAGTGTGCGAGTATGTGCTATTAGGGGAGAGGGATTGGGATATCCAATCCACTTTTGTAGCCTGGAGTGTTGTGCACAAATCTACTGGAGTAGGGTGAAAAGTTCCTTGGTGCACCTAAAAATAAACTGGTTAATTGAGTCTCAAGGCATTGCTTTTCCACTTTTGTACAAAGGAAAAAGGCCTTCTCTTCTTCACAGTACAATTTTCTATCTTGAAGGACTTGGACAATTACTGCCTGTTTACTTTTTTCTCCCACCTCATGGACACATCCCTTTTTTTAAAGAGGCAATGAACATTTCAGCTTCAGCTTAATAAGAAAAGAGTAATGTTTGCACTTTGCAGGGAGGTTGTATATGGTGAAGTTTCCACTTGTATAGCTAAGAGGATAATTGAAAAAGATTCATAAGCTCTGGGAACAAAGCCTTTCAAGTTATAAGGAAGCTGCTGGAGGTTGATCAGTTCTTTAAATAAATACAGAAAAACTGGAAAAGCTGGAACCTGTTTTCTGCCTGCTTCCTTTCCCTCACTTCTATTTCTCCCTCTTAGCACTTAGTAGATTTGTCTGGAGATCTGATCTCCACTAGAAAACAACAAACAACAAACATTTAGGATACAATCTCACTCAAAGCTTACTTGGTCAGAACTGACAATTTTAAAAATAGAGATCTCTTGTACTAGTCTTCTCTTTATGCAGCTGAATGTGGAAAACTGTGACTGTACCTCCAAATGAAGCTTAAAATCAAAGTTCTGTATCAATCAGGATTCACTTCTGAATGAAGAAATCAAGATTGGGATATAGAAGAGCTTGTTTTTTTTTTATTTGAAAGAATAATGAGGCAGCCCAGAGAAATGCAGTGAACATAATCTTTAGCTGATCTTGAGCTGATGTCCAGAGGAGCTAGTAAGTTGATAAGACTCAGCCTATTGATTGAATGTAGACTCAGAATTAGTACTTGACTTCCTACAGGAACTGCTATGATGCCCTGAAACCTGGAGTCAACTCATCCATCTTGAGGCTCTGTGCTCATTGTGCATAGAGTGGTTCCTAACTTGCAATCCACAAGGGGATTGCAGCTGATCGATAGGAAGCAGGAGAATGCTAATGTAATAGCAGCAAAACTCTGCTGGTAGACCTACTGCAGATAAATGTGTTGTGAATGAGTGCAATATGTCTGTGAGTGAACATAATCAATGACTAGAAATATTTGTGGTTTTATGCCCTTGACATGTATCTTTGACTCCTTTGGCTTCCATAGGGTGCCACAGGGAAAATCATTGCCAGCACAATGCTGACCTTTAAGGACTATGTTTATGCCTCAAATGGCTTGTTTATATGGCAATCTGCAACAGCCTTCAATTACAATCCAGTGGCTTATATTAAGGAGTAGTTGGGAGCCACGGGCTTTGAGCCGTCATCCTCTGCAATGCCTTCAAGATACCCTCAGGCCCTTTCAGACATCCAGAGAAGACTTGGCCTCTTCTGTTTTTAAGGTTCCAAGCCATAATAAAACAAAATAAAATAAGAACAAAATAAGGTATTTGCTTCTACGCACCAATGCCCCAAAGAAGATAGAGTCTGAATATGTTTTAAAATTAAAAAAAAAAAAAAAAAGCAATACATCCCCTTTGAGCTTGATGCCAGGCCAATGTCCTCCTGGACATCAGTCTGACTGGACTTAGGCAGCCACATTCTGCTATTGTGGAAAGTTGCCACCATAAGGGTCTCCAGGAGGGACCTGTGTTATATGTGTGTAGTGTGATGATATGACCACACTGATCCTTGCATTAGATGTGATGCAAGTATGTCCTTATAGCATTTGCATGATGACATTGCATGCATGTGTATGGTAATTTTGATATCATCCCAACTTGTTAGCGACACTTCTGGTTGCTACATCTTCCTACCACTGGGTGGTGAACTCACTGGCAATGCTGACTTAGGAGGAAGTCACTGAGGAGGGGGTTTTACCTTTGGCCCACCTGGAACCTGGAACTCACCCTGAAGAGGACTTCCTTCTTGATAAACATGCATAGTTTTTCTACTTTTAGTGTAATCCTGTTTTAAAGCTTTACTGCAGATTAGCAGGGCAGAATCAAGGGAGCTACAAATTTTTTGCTGTCCCTTTCTGGCTGTGTATTTTGCTTTTTAAACTTCCACTCTGAGAGTCAGGCTAATTAGTCTTGTGAATGAGAGAGGAGCTGGAGCGCTCTTGTCCAGCACTTTCCATGGTGTATTTTGGCCTTACAGACATTGACATTTCACCTATATGGAAGAAGCAGTCCTGTGTAACAGAAAAGAAAGTGGGTATGTGGGGATTTGATGTCAGATTTCCCTGTCTAAGCCCTGTCTCCAATCTCAGAAGAAGACTCCCAGGAATCCTATGGTTTATGGGACAATGTTCAAGGCACCATAAGGTATAAACCTCAACCATATAAATTGTTTTATAGGATGTTTCCATCCTTTATTTATGAAAATGTATTTCAGTGAAAGCTATCAGCTTGCTGTACGTAAGTTGCAATGGTGGAACTGATGAAGGGAAAAGGGCTCAGCAAGATTGTCATGGGGACTACTGCCTGCCTGTTTGTTTCTACCATATTGTAGGCTGTACAGAAAGTGAAATAATATTGTAGAAACCTTGGAATTCATGGCCAGGTTTTTAGGTGTCTGCTCAACAGGCTTCCTGAAGACTTTGCAATCTTCCTAAACCCCAATAACCTGCATTGGCTTTGGGGCTGTTTTTGTGTAGTTTCGCCATCAGTCTTGCTATTGGAAGATGACCCTGTTCATTTTAATGGTTCCCTCAATAAAAAGAATTCTAGTGTGCCTGCATTTTTATGAAAATAGAACAAAGCATGGCACGCAGAATTCAATCTCCCATTGGAGATAAAGCATTCTCATTTACCAGCTCAGAAAATCAATGCCCGTGATTTGATATCAGCATTTAGATTCACTTAACTCTATTCTATCACAGAGGCATGTACGGAACAGGGGTGTTTTATTTAATATAGCAAAATTTGTATGGACTGGGGCACGAAAATTGCATTTTTCCAATCAACAGGAATTAATTCTTCTGTATGGCATATGCACACTACACAGGGCACAGTGTTTTCCTTGAACATACACATTTACATACCACTTCCAGTGCATGACTGGAAATCAAGTAATCCCAGGCCTGAAATCCTGCACTAAGTTACCCGGAATTAAGCCACACTAAATTCGGTAGAACTTACTTCTGAGTAGAAACCTTTAGAAACATATGGCAAAACAATTTACCTTGTAGATTTTGAAACGTGATTTTTAAAAAATAAATTTGGACAATCCATTCTTCTTCCTCTCTGCCTTCACTGTCCTCAGCCTCATTTTCTATACATTCCTATTCAAAGAGTTGACCTGCCACAATGCTACATCTGATGTAGCAGTTTTGGATGTTTGTAAACAAAATCATGATGCTCATGGCTTCAGAAGTCAGAGGACTGATAAGGTTGGAATTTCACTCAGAAAAGGAAAATATTTAGGAATATTTGGCCAGGGAAGTTTCCAATACCACAGATTTCTGCTTGGTGGGGGAAAATCAATTGGGGAAGTGTTAACATCTTGTCTTATAGGAGTAGCTGCACCCCAAAGTGTGATCTGGAATTATACAATATTTAAGAATTTTGATATAGCTTACAGCACAATGTCCAGCTGGGGTCTGATTACCAAAAGTTGTGACAGAACTATGTTCACTTTAAACATGGCAGCTGTAATTGCTGCAGAGAGCTGAGTGAAAATCGTTAATTGCACACAACCTGTGTTTAAGGTCCTCTACTGTCGGAACCTACGTGACTCCTATATGCAGTGCAATCACACTGAGGAAATGCCCTTTATATTTTCACACATCCAATTACCGTTAGGTTGGTTCCTTCTGGGTGGAAAATGTGTTTATTCCTATATTCCTGCAAATTCCACAAGAGGACCATGTTCCACAGGGAGGATGACCATGGTCCTCCCCTCTGCACCCAATGGTTACAATCAGGAAAAGAGGAAAATTCAGTCCTTGACCCCTGATTGGGACTCAGATGTATCTCCTTTGCTGTTTCTTTAGTAGGTGCCCCAAGATTAGTCACCTGCAACACCCACAACACCAACAGCTTAGTCTGTGCAATTGCCAAAGGTCTTAATGCTATCTCTAAAGCCCTAGATGCCTTCAATCAGGAGCCAAAACAAGTTTGTGAAGCGACATTAGAAAACAGGGCTGCAAATTGATTATTTGCTCCTACAACATAATCATGGGCGCAAAGAATTTAATGGCATGTGCTGTTTTAATCTATCTGATAATTCCCTGTTAATAGAAGGGAATAATACATGGGATTTAAAGACCTTGGTCCACAACATTGGCTATAATCAGGACTTCTTTGATTTCTCATGACTCACCTCCTGGTTACGCAACCTTGCCTGGTTAAAGACAACTTTTCTGGGAATTGTAGGCTTTGTGGTAATAGGAATATTTGTCTGTTATTTTGCTCAGTGCTTACCCCCTTGTTCAGGATGTTTTAGGGAATGTTCCTCTCTCCCCAAACAAAGATCAGTAGTCTTCCCCCCAAGCAAATATATTTAATGCTGATACAAATTGACAAAAGGTACATATTTGGTTCACACAATGATTTATCTGGGTGTGTGTAAAATATTCTCTTCTATGCACAAAGGGAGGATTGTGGGAAGGAAATCCTCTTCCCACCATACTGTCTTCCTCCCATCATACAGTCTTCCCACCATAATCAAGGCAAAAGGTTAAAAATTACAATTAGAATGTGCTCAACACAAAGATTAAAATGCAGCGGGAAGCACCAGTCTGTTCAGGTGAATATTCCTTTCAGGCTCACCTTAACCGGAGCCCCCCTTGATTAAATAAGAAAGGATCCTTTCCCTGAGGAGATTGCCATTTCAATCTGCGATGCTAAACAGGCGGAAACCACAACTCAGCAGGGCGCCTGACTGCAGAGCGCTCCCTCTCAGAACTCCGGCTAAGTGCATTTTCTCAGAATTCCTGAAGGGTGCCCTTTCACGCGCTTTCGCGGAACAAAAGCAAGGTTTCCCTATATAAAGGGCTTACAGAGAGGACTTGCTGTGTCCACCTCTGATAGCTAACTCTGTACGTTGTGCTCTTGAAAATAAACCTCACCTCTGTTTCAAGCAACTGCCAGCGTATTTTATACCTGGCTCGGAAATGAACCTGGTAAGATTTCTTCCTAACAAGGCCTTCTTGATAGTGGCCCCTACTTTATGAAACATGCTTCTCTGGAGGTACAGTTGGTCCCCTCTCCTCTTTTGTTTCAATGGGCATTTGGCCTTACAGTGTTTGGTGCAGATTTATTGTTTTTGTGACTGATCTTTCTTTTTACTGTTGGTTTTTAGGCATGACAGTATTCAATTTGTAATGGTTTGCTCATGCACCCCACGCAGAAAAGGGGCAGTCTGTTAGTACTGCTAATAAATAAAATAATAATAAATAACATTGGCAAAAAGAGCAGGCTTCCTGAAGCAAAATTTCCTCTGCTTCTTTTCCTGGATTTCTGCTGCTTCTTATACATTCCAGACTTTAAACAGAGGCTGCAGGATGATGGTGAGCCCCACTCTTTTCTAGTCTCAGTCCACAGACTTCTCTGGCATTCTGCCCATAGTTTTGAAAGGACCAGACTGTTTCTGTCCCCAGCAGAGGGAAGGGCTGGGGTAATCTCATTCCCTGTGTGACTCAATGCACCCATATTTTCCTTATGAGGATGTGTACTGACCGTCTGGCATGAGCGGCTGCTTTGTGCATTGTGGATGTCTGAGCCCGTCTGGCTGTCAAGGAGACTGCATTCACAACTCACATGCATGAAAGCTATCCATTTAAGAAGGAAAACATAATGCAAGCATGGGAGAAAAATGCAATTGTGGAATATGGCAGCATTCTCTGCAGAATAAGCTGTTTCTCTCCTTATATATTAGAAAGTCTCAGTGAGGAGCAAGATATCCTCTCCAAATATGAGAAGCAATATTTACATTTATAGCTAAACCTCTGGATCTGTGCACAGGTCCAGCGAGAAAGCAATTAATATGCATGGAACTTCTATATACAATCAGAATAAGAAGTGTTCTTCCTAAAATCTACCGAATGGTGCGGTGGTAATCCAAACAATAACTACCATTAATGGATTTTTATCTATGATGTAAAATGAGAAAGAAAGACTGCTTATCATCTTTTGGAGAATGAGCATATCTGCTGGAAACTAAAAATGCCTAATTAAACAATCTATTGCTGGAAACAATAGACTGAAAAGAGAACTTAGCATTGTGCATGATGTTGTGTGTTCGTTGTCTCCTGCTAGTTAACCTATTGTCAGCAAGGGCAGGATATGCCAAGAGATTGTTCTAATGAGCTACTTAGTTTATGGGGATTAAATTGTGCATTGGAATCCAGAATTATGCTTTGCCTGTCTCATTCTATCTGCAGAAGAGCCCTGCTGATATTGAAATATTTGTTCTCAATAACTGTGAGGTGACTCCCATTTGTAAGGGGAATGCATTGCTAGGACTTTGGCCATAAGGTGAAACCCAGTACAGTTTTTCTGCTGCTCAAGCTGCTTCTGGGCTTACCTGCACCACCTGGTTGCCTTCAGGTCAGAATGGGCAAGCAACCATTTCTGGAGGGCAGAAACAAAGAACATCACTTTCTATTAATCCCCCACTCACTGTTAATGTGACTTCAAGGTGCATTATTCTGCACTACTTCTGACTTAAATGTTTCCATGTTATGTTGCCTTAAGGCTTCTGTCAGTTTGGATACTGTGCTTCTGCTTGTAGTATTCTAACACCAGCAGTTCACTGGATACTTTGCAGAGTCAGGAACAACCCTTTAACTGAGTTAATGCTTACCATGTTCTTCAACACGTTTTAGAATTGCCTGTGATGGAAGGCATGAGCAGGGAGGATTCTGGGGTGGAGCTTCAAGGTTACAGGGAGGGGGAGTGACATTCCTAACATCTCCTCAGCCTCCAGCTGGACTGTGTGAAAGTAAGGAGGAAGAGACTGGCCCCTCCTGAAGGGCTTGATGGTTATAGTTGCTCTCATTGGGGAATTAGAGTTAGTCTGGCGAGATTGGGTGCAAGCTAATAAAGAAGCTGAGCTGATTTCCGGACTCTCTTGCGTGATTCTTGGACTGAACCTGACACTGCCTTTTTTCTTGAAAACTATAATAACACAATGGCTATAAATCTTACCTTGCAAATAGAAGGTTGCTGGTTCAAAATCTGGGATGAATTTTTTTGTAAAAAAAATATATTACTATTTTGTTTTCCCTGAGCTTCTTATATTTTCCTCTGCTTTTTTTTTTTTTGGAAAAAAAAATCTAGTGCTTCATGCTTTCACTGTTTTTCTAGTCATCTAAAGTGGAAGGTTCATCTCTAGCTCCTAAACAGCCTTGACACCTCTGCCCACCTCCTCTGTGATGGCTGGGAGGATGGGATGACAAAAAAATGGTTGCTACATGATACTTAACACTCTTTCACCCTGGGCTACTGAGACACAAAGGTGAGTTTACTAACCAATGGAGAAGATGACTGGGTTGTTTGTGTTGTACAAATACAGACAAAGAGATGGTAATATCCAGCAAGACAAAGAGACAGTAATATCCAGTAAGACTCAAGGGCAAAGATAGAGGCTGAGGAGGCACATACTGGGGCAGGAAAAGATGCAAAGTGGTCCAGGCTATGCCATATACATCAATAGGGCTGAGCTTTTCTTCTTTTCTTGCATTTGCAGGTGTTTGGGTCTTTCCCCCCACCCTGACTGTATTAAGACTGATTTAAGCTTTGTACTTCATGTTTCCTGCCTGAAAATGAGAGATTGGACTTTTTTTAAAGGAAAAGTGGTTGGAGGGGTGTGTGGGGACCACAAGATTAGGGTGTGAGTAATCTTCCTTTGGTGTACATATCAGAATGCGCAGAATAGTCCTTTCTCCCTTCCTTCCAGAGCGGATTTCCCTCTGTCTGATGCACGGATGGTGCTTACAATGAACAGGGCCTAATGCAGCCCCTCCTCTTCCTTAGCTAAACCTTGGCAGCAGGTGCTAAAAAGCACTCTGAGGAGCCTCTGCAACAATACCAAGAGGAGTATCCTGTACCAATAATGAGGAACTGTGCCAGCACTGGGGGGTTTTGTTTTCTGCTTCTCTTTCTGGCAAGGATAGGGAGGGAAAAATCAGGATGTGGCAGAGGGAAATAAATAATAAATGGGCAGACCCAGTTTGCCAGTGTTCAGGAACCGATATTGAGCGCAGTGACCAGTGCTGACCTTTTGTGTTCATCTCCCACTGAAATGGGGAAATAATTGCCATTTCTATATGATGCTGCCTTCAAATTACACCCTCTCTGCTAGCTTTGTTCAAGACCAGCCAGTGATGACATTAGAGTCCAGAATCAAAAACTAAGTGGTTACTATGGTGTCAGACTGAAATTATGAATCTCCGAGAGTCTGCCAGCTTGGAGAAGGCGCAGCGATGGACACATAATTAAAACTGGGAGAATAGAAACCACATTGTATCTGAATAGTGGCAAGATTACACATCCTAAACTCTGGTTAAAAAAAAAAGAAAGAAAAAAAAAGATAGATGGGCTTAGAAATGCCATTAAATGCATAATCAAGATAGAGGAACAATTCACCCAGCTTGTATTTATTGCTGGTCTCAGCTTCACCACCTACCTGCTTGTCTCCTGCCCCTCCCTTTAAATGGCTAGTGTTGAGAATAATCATTTTCAAAGGTATTCTAACAATGCATTTGGCCTTTGGCAAGGGCTCAAGTGCCCTTCGCCACAGTTCTTCCCCACAGAGAGCAGTGGCAAGCAGAAATGATTGAGGAGAGATGTACTGTAGAAGAAAGTCTGGGCTATCGGGAAGCAAAGCTGATTTTGTAATTTCAGCTGTCATTAGCTGAGCTCATTGTGGGATTGCTAGATCTGTCTGCTTTGTTAGAGTTAAGTGGACTGATTGTAGAACACAAAACATATTTAGGGACATGATGGCTAATTTAGAAAAGGGTAAAAAAAGAGTTTATTATTCCCTAACTGAATCTCACTCCCTATATGGCCCTGTTGCTAGAGTCCCTTGGAAATCAGATACTAGTCTTTTTATGCAGACACCAAGGAGAAGATGACATATTTTCTTTAGAGAATCAGATTGTATTACATGCAGTTTCACCCAAGGGCCAAATCAATGAATTGCAATGACCATATGCATTTTCCCCAAACCTGATTTATTATTTATTTAAATGTATTGGTTGCTCAACTCCAGTGGACTCTTCTCTGATTTTGAACCTGGGAAGAGAAAATAGTAAAATCAGAAGCAATTTTATTTGTATTAGTTGCATTCATATTGAACACTTCCACCAAACAGCAGTGTAGATTCTTATTATTCCATTTGATCTACACAATAGCCCTTGAAGGTAGATTTGACTCAGCCTTTGTGTGGGAGATAGAATTTGAACCAAGCTGTCCTTTCATTCCCCCACACTGGTAAAATTATCTTTAATGAAGCAGGCATGCTTCAGTGAAAAGGGAGAGTTATTGCTGCTATTAAAGCCGATCTTACCTCTGGGAGAGCACTTGTGCATGTGATTGACCCAATCAAATCATGGAGACTGGGAAGCTTGTAAGAAGAAACACTTTACAATTGAGCTGGACATTTGCATCAGAGTGCACTGAGTACCCTTAGAAAATGTGTCATTGGTGGTTCCACTCAGTTCTTCCATGAGGCCCACAAATCGTATTCACTACTGCTGTTCATCTAAATAGCCAGCTAAGTACGTCCTATTTCTGTGGCAGGCTCTTTGGAAAGGAATCCAGCCTTGCTTATCAAAAGTGGTCTCAAAACATTGATGCCAGGAAACTAGAAGCCTCTTCTGCCATTTCTGCTTCCTGTCAGCACCCAGTCCCTCTTAGACACTGAGAGGAGTAGATTCAGGGAAAGACTGGCCAAAGAGGCATATCTGGCTTACTTACATAACTCTTGAGAGGGGGCTTTCCCCACAGAAACCTGCTACTGCTTCTGTGCAGATTTTACTTGCGGGGGGGGGGGGGAATCCCACCCACTAGAAAACACCTGGCCTCTCTGCATTTCTGGAATCCTAGAACAGGCAAAGGGGAGAAGGATTTTCAGAAGCTGACTCTGGTTTCTCTTCAGATCATATAAATCTTTTGCCTTGTAGTTCAGCATTGTGTTGCCACAGAGGCCAGCCAGGAGCCTAAGGAAAGACCCTGCTCAGTACATGAGCACAGTAGCACCCTCCCTCTCATATGCCCCAGCAACCAGCACTGGGAAGCATTTTGTCCCTGATCTTAGAGGCAGTATACTGATATTGTTAACTTGGGGTATATCAACTCCCTGCCTTATCTTCCATGAATCTGTCTAATCAATGTTTAAAGCAATGCAATCCAATATCATATGACAGCAGATTATAAAGTAAAGCTAGGGACTGCGTGAACATGTTTGTTTACCTGTCCTGAACATATTTGTATGAAGGCATTTTGATAATGGCAGCTTTACTTTTTGATAAAAACAATAATTTGCAACATGATGACCATCTCCAACATCAAATTTGTGATTTTTATAATAGCAGCATATCCAATTGTTGTCATCAATCATACATCAGAACTCCAACAATCCCTTTCTTGGGCTGTTCCTGCAAGCTCAGATGGCATCAGTGTAACCACAAAGTTAGGGTGGTTTGAGGGAAGGGGGATCACTTTGCATTGAACCAAACTGGTGCCTGCACACTGCAGACTGATGTTTGGTGCCTGCAAGAGAACAGCAAATGTCATTCCCATCATTCCTCACCCACTTAAGGGGCTTACTACCTTAAGTCAGCCAAGTTATTTTGGTACACAAAGCAATAATGAGAATTAGAACAAATTAAGTGACTAAGAATTTGCTTCCCATTCATAATATTTAAATAGGATGCCTGAGGCAGCTGCTCATTAAGGTCCCTGGGCATCCATGGGGATGTAGTCCAACTCAACTCTTCCCTACTCTCCTCCAGGTTGGTTTTCTTTATTGTAATATGTTTCTATACCACTTCCCATTACAAATAATAATAATAACAACAACAACAACAACAACATCATCTTACACCCATCTGTAGTTGATGACAGGGTATTGGCATTATTCAAGATATATATCCCTTTGTTAAGACACTGTATTCTCAGTGGAAGATGGGGGGACATCAATCCCCAAATTAATAACATGCACAAGCTAAATTGGCAAATGATATTTGTCAAACATTAGCTGGATTTGCACAGATGATACTGAAGGCAACTAACAGTGGAAGATGTAGGTAAGCAGTAGATGTGTATGTACACACACATACCCAAACAAACATACAGGCATATGGATTTGAGGTACATGAAGGGAGCTTCAGGGCAAAAATTGAATTATACTTTTTATATTTGTTTCCTAATTCTCCTTAGAAGATCCTTCCTTTGGTTATACAGACTCCTGTGCAGCACAGTAATTACTTCCCTAAATCTCAAAGATGCAATTGTTTTGAAAAATATTTAGCATACATTTACTGAAGACAAAGTGAAGATTTTCCCTATTTCCCTGTAATATTGCTGGGACAGAAGACTTGTAATTTTATATCTTCAGCTGCACTTTAGCATCATAACAATTTCCTTGTCCATGAAACTTGACTTTAAAGCCTTTCCTGCTGTCTCCTCCAGTCTTGATTTCTATTCTTTCCGGCATAGCGTCATTTTTTTACTGGCTCCTGTTCATCTCCAAGCTCATGAAATCTGCAGGAGGAAAAAAAAAAATCAGACCTTAATCATGTGGAAAACATTATATACACCTGATTAGAAAAAAATATTTGGCCTCCTTGCAACAATGTCGCTATAGTTGAACTTTTGGACCTCACATCCAGGACTGACTGAACCCAATGAATAGAAAGCATACCCCCACCCCCACTCAAACATTTTGCAGTAAGTAAAATAATACATATATTCCTCTCTAAATAGTTACACTCCATTCAGTATAAAGAATGACCCCCGCCAAAAAATATTTGATTTAAATGGATAATGCAATTAAGTCCAAACTGAAGAAGCCAGTCCTTCAAAGCTCAAGTTCTTAAACACTGCAATTTCACATCTGAGTATTTGTCAAATGTGAGGGTTTTCATATCTGAATTAGTAAGCTAAAAAGCACTTTTTAGTTTCAGCTATATTGAAGTCTTTGCTAACTAAAGCCCTGATTCTGGAAAGTACTTGAGATTGTATTGAAAACCCATTGACTGCTATAATCTGGATTTATGTACTTGAAGTTAATAACATGGCTTAGTGCTCCAGTGTATCAAGATCCTTTTGAAACTAACTGTATTTCAACACCATCACTGTTCCCATTCCCTGATCCTTCAAAAATAGTTTGAAAATGACCTGCCATCATCTTCAGTCTATTTACTCAAAAGTCAGTAAAAGAAACCCTATTTTTGCTGCAGGTTCCACATCACCACAAATGCCCTCATCCCCATCACACTAAAAGGAAATAAAGAAAAGAAGAAACTGGAGCACTTGGCTAGTCCCCTACCAAAATGAAAAGGGAAGCTGACAAAACCTTATCAAAAGCATCATTATTCAATTCACTTTGGCTGTTGAGGAACAAATGCAAAGCTGTCAAGTCAACATGCCTCTTACAAGACCTGCTGGAGTGGTTGAAGACCAGGAGCCAGAGGGAGGGATAAGGCGAGAGTTCTCTTCAGTGGAAAATAATGCCTGCAAGCTCCACAGATTAGAAGCATTTCAGAGAATTTTCTCTTATGCTGCAGCTGGGTCACAAGTCAGTCAGCTCAGCTTAAACACCTCATGTAAATGTGCCCTGACTTTCAACTGCAGCAGCAGCAGAACCTACATGCCAAAATATGAATACAGGACTATGATGTAATCATGATAAATGCATTAATAGATTATTAATGATTCATTAGTATCCGCCAACAGATGTAATCTGTTATGGATCCTCTTACAGTTAGCAGCTCCCTAACTGCTGTCTCTGCTAGCATGTTTATGGATTTGTTTTATAGGACAGTCACATTTATCCAGTGATTGAGAAGAGGGAAAGAATAGAAGTTTCTGCTTAATCCTACTTAGCCAGTAAAGGTACAAGTGTTTTGATCGGTTCAGAAGCACCCTTCTGCTGAATTCTGATTCCAAGTAGTTCTGGACAAATTTTCCTTGCCATAATTATAAATAATCTCAGTATTTATTTTACAGCTTGCTTGATGAGCATATGGGGGGAAAAAGGTTGTTTCTGAGAGTTCTCTTGTCATCTGTAAGCTTAGTGTATGTGTGCTGATTGTGCTGTGTGCACTTCCTTCACTGTTCCTTGGGAATTGTGATTTTCGGCACCAGCTATAGCTGAAAGCTCCTGGAAATTCAATTCCTTATTGAATTTGCCTAAGAAAATGCTCAAAATAACTGAGGAGAATTTGGGATCTATAAAGTGACAGCGCATATATAAAGCTTTTGTAAGAATCAGCTAAGAGAAACAACCCAAACAGAAGAAACTCACCAAGAAAAGTGCTTAGATCAGATGATGTATTTGCATATTTAATAGAGAGTAAATAATTCATATTACCAAATGTCTGTGCCCTCAAAACAGTCCAGTCACCCTGAATGTTAATAACATATATGTGGAATCCCATTCTTCATTCTGTACAGAAGCAATTTTGAAAAAAAAAATCATCTCAGTTCATAATGCACCTCAGTTTTATGAGCTGAACATATTTCACATTCATAACGAATCACTTGGAAGATAGGAAACTATTTATATTAGATGTCCATTCAGCCAAGTGTTGCCTACAAAGGTAGAAATAATTCACATCCCTACAACTTAAATATTTTATTTTAGTATTCATTAATATGATGCCTTTTAGAGGTATTGACCAACTCCCAGCATTCCAAGCCAGATGGCTGATTAGGATTTCTGGAGGGCTATAATCCAACAAATCTGGAAGGTGCCACACTGAGGAACCCAAGACTTCCTATATGTAATGCATTTGCTCTACTATGTTTAGCTTAATGAATCTGAGTAAAACCTTGGTTGGCTTCTCAACTTGGTGAAGGACATGGCTCAGAAAATTATTTTGCCTTATCTGGAGTTTGTTTGTTTGTTTTTAATTTAATTTCAGGCCTCCTGACTCCTTAATGACTCTGGGTGGCTTACAGTTAAAAAGAAAAAGAAAGTTCTAAATTGAAATACAATTGCTAACTCTGCTAGGGAAGTCCCCCAGCTCCTCCTCCATCTCAGAGGAGGAAAATCAGCAACAAGTAAGGTAATTAAGCCTGGGAAGGGAGGAGAGAAGGAATAACTCTGGAGCTATCAGGCTCACTTTGTCTTGAAAGCAGCACTACAAGTTACCAAACCAGAATTATGAATGCTGATGACAACATCCCTAGAATTAATTATAGAATTCTTCCTAGTTATGCTGGAATTGAAGAGGAATAGAATATAAGGAGGAATGAACAATACACAGAAAGTCCTCTAATGAGAAAAGGAGAATGTGTAGGCATCTGTTACCAACCACAATGAAAAAATGATGAGATGTGTGCATGCTGCCACAAAGCAGATATGGCCCTTTCAGATTTGTGTCCTGTTGTCAGATGTAAGCATGCAAGTCATCGGGCTTGCATTGTGACATTGGACACGTGTTATTGCCACACCTTTCACCCCATGCCCCCTCCATGGATTACTATGGGGCAAGTATGAGAGCTCTGGGGTGGGGGGGAGTTATTTCCTTTTCTTATCACAACAACTGTGTGAGGTATGTTTGCCTGAGAGCCTAAGGTCTATTATTATTATTTAATCCATTTTCTGTTGTAGCTCACCTCCAAACCACTTGTTCTTGCCTTGGTGGAGCCTGGCAATAAAATGTTTGAGAAGATATACTTTAATCCTTTTCTGATGGAAAATGAGGGGACTTTAGAAGAGAAGGAGATCCATAACAGGCATGAAGTAATATACTTAGATAAAAGATTAGGTGGCATTTTAGGGGCTAAACAATTTTGAAATTAGGGATCTTGGAATTTAGCTTCTTTGAGATTAATTACCCCAAAGAAACACCTGATCTTAACTGTGTAATTGCCAGTAATACATGTGCTGATGCTTGGCTAATTCGCAACAGGAATGCTTATGCTGAGCAACAGTCACCACATCATCACACTTTCTCAATTAATGAGGTGACTGTATTTTACTTTACAGCTTTTGGATCAAACTTGTATAGAAATCTAAAATGCAGCAATTGGAGGTGGTGCCATAAACCGATCAGGGATTCCTACAAGCACAGCTGCTGATTCCTGGGTTATTTCTAATATTGTATGGGTTCAACTGTCCTTTAAATTGCTGCCATTAAAAAGGCCATATTGACTCTAGTAATTATTACATCAACATTGTTCATCAGAGGTAATTGCTCCCTTCAATGCATGCAGAGGGCTCTTTTGAGACCTTGCCAAACAATTGGAGTCCAGTTGTTTAGGCACTCTCTGAGAGTCAGCTGCAATAACTCCATAATACAGCTGACTGAACTGAGTAAACACAGGCAGCATTTATTAGGAAGAAGCAGTATGTAGACCAAGGTCCAGATCCAGGTATCTAGCAACTGGATCACAATGTAATTAATCTGAAATAGAAAGATACCATCAGCTGTAGCTTAGACTGAATCTAGGGAGGCTATCTTCCACTTCAGCACAGAGCTGTAGGTGCTGCTTTACTGATAAATCCATAACTCTCTATCAGTAGAGGACCAGCAAATCAGGAAAAGAGCTTCTTCTTCTTCCTGCTGTGCTTGTGTTCTACTTCCATGGATTTCTTTTTTTAATGTAGAGAAACATTTAAAATGTGATGTTCTATTTTATTAGAATTCACCCACTTCATTTTACTTCATGAATAATTCCAGCCTTAAAGAGTGATAACAGTGAAAGGTTTATTCCAGGTTTCCAGATGCAGATTTTAAAGCTGCCTTCATAACCAGAGCTGAATAGGGTCAGGATGAGGTGGTAGAAAAATTGTAGCACAGTGAAGAATACTGTTTTTAATGTTTTCTCCTGTAGTCTTCAAATCCTGTCACTTCAGAAAGAGGTTAACCATTTGTCTGCTACTGTGGTTTTCTATGTTTCAGAAATTGTTAAATGTATGGGAGCACGCCAAAATATAAGATCCCTCCACCCACACACATACAAGCAGAATTAAATGGTATAGTGCCTTGCATTCTCTGAACATTTCAGTTCCTTATTCTGTTTTATTGTATTACACCTTGGATATATACACTCACTTTTCTGTGCAGGAACTATGTATACAACATTTGATCAATAAAGAAGAAGCAAATGAGAAAGTAAAGAAACTAATACTAGACTGCCATATTTTAGAATTAAGCTTGTCCTTAGACGAAACTCCTGAAAGAGACTTAAGAGGTACTCTTGATGTTTCCACTATTCAGCCTTGCACCATCTGAAAGGCATAACTGGAATATGGTTGAAAATAATGTAAATCCATGTGGGTCTCTGAGATTCCAGATCAGAAATGCTGAGGACTG
Source organism: Liasis olivaceus (assembly GCA_030867105.1). Lineage (NCBI taxonomy): Eukaryota > Metazoa > Chordata > Lepidosauria > Squamata > Pythonidae > Liasis > Liasis olivaceus. The sequence continues at coordinate 42,745,992 of CM061348.1, read as the reverse complement.
CAGCATTCAATTCCAACATTTTTATCATGTGGAATTTGAATTGGGGAAGGAATGAATGGCAAACTGAAGACAGCTCCACTAAAAGCAGAGCCAAAGACCATGGTGGAATGAAGATCTGGCAAGTAGACTGACTCTTCGTAATTCCTCTCTGGACAAGGAGAGGACTTGAGATTGCCCACAAGTGCTCCGTACAGTTGCTCCTCACAAGGACACCATGAGACAGTGGTCTCCGGTGAGTTTATTGCTCTGGGAGATGAGGGAATAGCTACCTTGCTCAACCCACAGTTAGCACTTGACACTGCATTCACATACTTCCTTTTTTAATCACTTCTGGAAATTGCTTGTTAACTGCTTTTCGGCTATTGGGAACCTTTGGATTGACAAGCTTTAAAGCACCAGGTCAGTTTCCTTGAATCCTTAGTGAAAGAAGTTTTAAATACAAGTTTAAGGACTTATTTTTTTTTTCTGGAATAAACAGAAAAAGGGTGATTCAAACTTTGATTTTAGAAAGTTACAAATGGACTAAGGATCCAGATAAATTTGAAATAAGATTTTAGAATTAATTATAAGAATCCTTCCCATGGGAAAATACTTCTGTTTTGAATTCTTTAAAAAAACAACAAGATAGAATGGGACTTTGAAGGTTGGACACTAGAGGAAGCTAGAAGGAACTAAAGATTGCAATTAAAGGAGAAGAACACTTAATTTTGACTTAGTAATATAGAATGGAGCAAAATATTTTAACATTTGACATATTGAAGAATATTTTTGAACAATGGACCCAGAAGTTAATTTTAACAGTGTCTGCCTTGATAGATGCACTATGTTTAAAAGATGTTATGGAAGAGGAACAAGTCTTACTGGACAAGACTGAGACTGATCTAGAAGTGGATTTAAAAATGACAGGCTACAAGAATGATATGGAAAAAGATGCTACACTGGATATGCAAATGAAGCCATTTGATGTCTTAATAATTAAAGGGGATATATAAATAGCAAACCAAAAGAGTGACCTGGATACTCTTCCTATATTGGATTTACAAGAGGCTTGTTAAATCTTTGAAGAATTTTGTGAGAAGGGACAAAGAAAAAAACGAAAATAAATAAAGTTTTAGTACATTATTTGAAGGGACTAAAGATCAAGATCGTTAGAAGTAAAAGGAAGGAATATAAAGTTGGTTTATTTGATCAAGGCTAAAATGGATATGAAGTTACCTCTGGTAACCCTTAGTGGACTTTTGCTGATCAGGACTGAAATGGTGAGGTTAAGGATTTGTTTATAGATGAGAGATGGGATGTGGAGATAATGTGTTGTATTTTAAGAGAAGGTGATAAGTTACTAAAATTGTTTATGCTTGTGATGAAGTCTTTATATATTTTTCTTTTTATTTACTATATTCTTATTTTTTCTTTTCTATTTTTTTCTATTTTCTTTTTCTTTTCTGCACTTTCTATTTTTTTCGTTTGTATTAGTTTTTTGTTGTAGTTGTAGTTTTTAATAAAATTACTATTAAAAAAAGGAATTTGACTTAAATGATTAAGGCAAATAGAAACATTTGGCCAATGCTATGAAACATAAATTAAAATTAATCATCTACTTTACGGGAGCTGAAAGCACAAAGCTGCACATGTAGCTGAATATGCTGAACAAATTACCTTAGCCAAATAAGGCTGCCTCAACTTAATTGCAGATCTCTCCATTCCTCTATTACATCAAGTATTACTAATACTATTATGTTTTTGATAGGGAATCCCTGTTAAATGAGCAAATCAATAATCTACCTGCATCAAGGGAGAAGCTCAAAAACTCAAAAACCATTTTCATTGCCTTCAAGGACCACAAAACATTTCAGTAAAACCTCCTTGTGTTCCTGTAGGCTAAAGCTGTTATCACTGACTGCATTTTATGCAAGATAAATCTCAGGACATAGGGATAAAGAACTTTCATGATTTAATATCAAATTGAAAACAAGTTACTTAGGTATTCTTCAAAAATGCATATTACCATAAAAATTATTAGGGACTAAAAAGAACTACAGGGTCCTATAAGCATTGCTTTCTAAAACTAGTTCTATTCTAAATTTCCAAACTTCATATGATTTCACACAGAAAAGCCTTGTGTTCCATCTCTCTTGTATTGGAGGGAAAAAAATGAAAGCAGCCAAAATAACTCTCTCATATGAAAAAAAAATCAATAAAATAATACATTATGGTTCTTAAGGGAGTCTGCCATTGGCAGAATGCAGATGGGACATGACATTTAAATGTCCCCCCCCCCTTTTTTTTTTCCTTAAAGGTGCTTAAAAAATAAGTCAAAGTCATTTCACTGTTCCAGTCATCTGGGGTAGAAGGGTTTTATTTAGTCCTCGTATAGCACAAGCAAACCTATCTGGGAACTGAGATGAAAACTTTCTACCTCAGGTGACTGGGAAAATGGTAAATTCAGAGGGAAAACTGAGTTTACTTTAAAAAAGAGAAATGATTTTTAAAAGAAAGTTTGTATTAGATTTTGAACTGGCAACCTTCTCTGTGCTAAGCAGAGTTATTAACCATTGTGCTATTTCATCAGTGCTGACAAAAGGAAGTACAGAAACTATTAGAGTGCATGATAATCGTTGGGTCTGTTGAAAAGGTGGTTTTTCTTTTGCAAAGCGGCCACTAAATTTCTTAGGTTAACCTGCAACAAAGTGAAATGCCCCATCCCAAACGGATAGGTGTATTTGAGGTGTTGTAACAGGGAAAAGAGTACTTTGGAACTGGAGAAAGAAAAATGTGCTGAGATCACTTTGAAGCCGAGTGAAGGATTAATAGAGGGCACTGTTGTCTATTTTCTCCATTCAGAAGTAGTTGCCAGCCCGTTCTGGGCAATTGGACAGTATGGATAAACCCTGATTGAGATTCTCAATTTTCCACAGAGTATTGTTGAGGGAATGTAATACAAGCCACTGTAAAGACATGAAGAAAAGAGGTATAAAATCATATAATTAATTAAATAAAAAGCATAGCAGTTCTAGGCAAGTTTACTAGGAAGCAACTGCTCTTGAGAACATGGATGTGCTGTGCAGGATGCTTCTGTTATCTTTAAGAAAAAGGAAAGATCTCCTTGCTTCTTTTCTCTTGATCAATTTATAACCCAACTGTAAATCTCCTGGGAGCTCAATATTGCCTTGTCCAATTGAGATTAAGTGATCTTAAATGAGAAGGCTTTTTCTTCTTCTCTTTGGTGATTGCAGCAAAGCTTCAGAAAAGAACCTTGCTTGAGATTCACCCTGCATGTTAGAGTGACAATAAGTTGGAAAAGATCCAAATGTTATTTAGACCCTTTAATTGAATCAGAATCCAAGAAGAGAGTTTCTATCTATCACAGTATTGGTTGCAGACAGCTGAACCAGGTTCACATTAGAGGGTCTTGCCTTTACTCTGAAGAGTCCTCAGGATGCTGTCATGAAATTACAGAGCCATGGAAAGACTATTCCTTGCCAATATATGCCTTAGGAAAAAGTGATAAACAGAAGGAACACCAATCAGAAGCAGTTTCTGTAAGGACTGAGTCACTTACAGTTTAAAGGGGATATAACTCAGTGTAAGGATGTTTGTGCTTTGCAGCTAAATGTGATGCCTATCATGTCCAGATTGGGAAAAGACTTATTTGGAGCTCTGAAGAGTGGCAGTCAATCAATTTAGATTTGAAATGGGCACACATGACCTTCCAAAATTCTTCACCAAATTTGTAAGCAGCAGTATTGGATGGATGTTTTCTCTGAACTTGTACAGGGAAGGGCAAATCTAGTGAATAGATGGCATAGAAATTGGAATGAATGAATGAATGAATGAATGAATGAATGAATGAATGAATGAATGAGTTCTTCAACCTTAGTGACAGTGGTTGGATTACTGAAAAAGCCCAGCAGGAGTTTCCTCATAAAGTCTTCCTTTGAGATTCAATGGAAGCTGCAAACTACTGGAGAGATTATTGTACAATGGAAAAAGGGACATTGACACAATCCTGGGCCAGCTTGTCACCAAAAAGCACCAACTTTCACCCATGAGACTCTCCAAAATTTTCTTTCTTTTTCACCAGACAGAATTATGGTAGGTAGGAAAAAATGGAGACTTTTTTAGTCTGACACAATCCATTTAAAACAATGGTGCCTCTGAGCTAAAATCCAGCAACCTCACAGCCAAGGAGGGAGGGGCACAAATGACATTACAGAATGACAAGCGATGAGGGAAAGCTGATACTGTTCACAAAGATGTGCTGCACCTTAGATTCAAAGCCAAAAAAGAGTTTTGGAGAAGACATGGTTATGCCTGCCCTACCTGTTGACACTTCCTTTACCTTCCCCAGAAAAAATACATGTTTGTGTTAGGGAAGCAATAAGAAGTTGTAACAAGGTGTTTCTGAGTAGATCCAAAGCATAGCATTTCTGTATTATTCATCACAATATCTATATATATATATTTCGATAGATACATAGATGATAGATTAGATAGATAGTTGGAGGGGGGCAACTGGACATCTACATAATTGTAAATGTACATTGTATTATTTTTAATTTAGAGATATTATTCCTTTTTGCAACAAAATGGAGTTTATTCTCTAGGAAAGACATATAAAAGATATTAAAAAAGAGATTCTCTGTAAGATTGTTACATCTGGGGTCAATGATGCCATTATAGACAGTACTGAGGTAGATGGATCTCTAGTCTGATGTCTTGTGTTCTTTGTTAAACAGCTTCTTATTAATGTGTTATTATTAATTGCATTTATGTGCCTTCTTTTCTCTGACAGGCCCTCACAATCACACAATGTGAGGTAAGGTGAGAGAAGTGAAATTGGCCCAAAGGCCCCCAATGAGTAGCAAGGCTGACTGAAAGCTTAAACTTGGGTTTCTCCAGCCCAAGTCCATCAGTTTAATCAATACACTGGTCACTGTTTATACTCTGTCTGCCACCATAATATCAGCCCAACTGCCAAATCTGAAATTGTTTGATTGCAAACATTTCAGAGAATAATTTAGCTCAGCAGTAATATGCAAAAAATTAAGAACATGGAGCAGATGAAATTCAGAGAGAAACAAAATTCTGAAGAAAGAAGTCCTTTTATTTGGAAATATCTGACTGGATTTCTACCCTTTTGATTTTCCTGGAATGTCACTTGAAATTTCCCTGCCTTAATCTCTCCTCCTTACATTTGCTCCTTCCTGAATTCCAGTAGTTAAAGATAAGAAAGCACTGTTTATAACGGATTGATCTATGCATAAAGATTTTGACCTCAGTAAAAGAGGTTTGGTAAAGTTGCAGTTATATGCTTAACAATTTGAGCCTCTTTAGTGCTTGTTAACAGTTGTTACTTTTTCTTTCCAGCTGCATCCAGTTTCATTGAATCATATAGTACTGTCATCTAGGCAGTGGTGTTTGCATTGTAGATCAATAGGTGGTTAACATTTCTGAAATACCAAAGGAGGTCTGCGATTAGCTTGATACTGAAGTATCAGATTTTTTAGGTTCAAGAACACAACTTAACTTTTTTGTTTGTTTGTTTGAATGACTGGTATATTTAATATCCTAATTATATATTCATGCTCTCTCTCTCTGTGTATGAATGTGTATACAGTATTTTTACTTTTTTTTAAAAAATGAATGCTTTCAAAAGAAAGAAGATAGCATAAAAGGACTGGCACAATTAAAAATGCTTGTGATATATGCAAATCTAACAAGGCGTGAAGAAATGCATGGATTATAACATGGCAGATGAAGTTGCCTTTTACCTAGCCAGATCATTGGTCTATTCAGCACAATACTGATTATGGGAGCTATGCATGCTTCAAAAATTATTTGGATGAGGTATTTCAGAATGTATGAGAGCAGCATCTCTTTAAAGAAGCTACATAATTTTTCAAATGTCTGCACAGCCTTAATTAAACAGCTGCATCCTTTTTCAGGTTCAGGTTTACTTAAAAGCAGAAAAAAAGATGTTGCTGCTCTAAAGAGCTGCTATGTTCATGTGCATTCAAAGCATCTCTTCCAAATTATTTCTGAAGCATGCATAGCTCTTTTGACTTTACTAACTGAGAATGGCTCCCCAAAACTTTAGAAGAGTGTTTGTTTCCCAATCCTAGATGAAGTTGATTCAGCCTGGAAATGATTTCATGCAAAGAAGTACATTTTCTCCCTTTCTGCCTCTGCCTGTGACTTACAGCAAACCAGCATTTATCAGTTAAGCTGCTCCTATCCTCTTCTCATAGAGGTTTGACTCTAAACTGGCTTAAAATCCAGTATGGACTGAAACACTTTCACAGTCTGGAGTGCAGACTACCACATCCTCCCTTTGGACATTCCACTCTTGTGATCTTCTACCTTTCTGTCCCAGAAAATTTAAATTTGCTTTTAATTTTAAAAAAGAATTTAAATAAAATCAGCTGGAATCTGGAACCAGGCAGGTACTGAGGGAGGGGATCCATGGGCCCATTGGTGTCCATGAGCGCTGATATCGGTAAAAGTAGTTTGAGACATCCTGTGGAGGTGGTTTCATGATCTGTTCTACCTAGTGGGGCCGACATCCAGACAGCTTCATAAGTAAGTGGGGACTGGGTCTTTGGGTCTGACATCCTAAGCACTACTTCACAGTGGATTTCAGAATATATATATTCTGGTCAAAGAACACTTGACTGACCAAAGATCAGTGTTCTCACTTCCCACCCGAATTTTTATTTTGCATCATAACAGGCATATACTGAAAGAATCCCACCCTTCTGCAGACACCACTGGTCAACATGGCTAATGGATCAGATATAGTCTGCTGTTAATCAGGTCATTTGATTTATTTGCTGGCAGATGTCAAGTCTGTTCATATACCTTTCTGGGCAATATTATTTCAGACTTTAATGATGTCACCCACAAAAACAGGAAAACACAGACCTGCTTATCCTCCAATATGCCATCCTCTATCAGCAATTCCTCACTTCATTTTATATTGGACAAAATGGCCATTCCCTACATAACCAAATGTAATGGAGACAAGTCTTAACATCAGTGATGGCAGCATCAAAAAATAGAAAAGGAAGCACTTCAGCTTTACCAGACATTACATTTTTGATCTGAAGATGGTAATAACTGAGAAAAAAAAATACAGACATTGATTAGATTACAAAACAACTGAGCTGAAATTTCTTGGAAGATTTAGTATTATTTTTCATGGATTAAACAAAGACTGGTTTCTTATTCAGCCACATATATTAATGACTTGGTCACTACATTGTTGCTTCACACAGTTCTGGTCCACATCTTTCCATCACCATTTCCCTCTTCCCTTCTCTCTCCTCTCCCTCTCAAAAACATAAATATACTTCTTTCTCAGGATGCTAAGATCATGGGATAATATATTTAGTAGTCTTTGATATGCCATAGAAATGCTTGTTTTTTAAATAATTTCTGTTGTCATGACAGCTCCTGCAGGTACAAGAATTTGGATTACTTATGGTTAGTAGTTAAATAATTGTACATCCCACCTTTAAAATCTCTGTCTCTGTCTCATTCTTTGCACTTGTTCCTATGTATCCTGTTCCTATATCTCTTCCTGCCCCACAAACAACTGTGTGCCTGCAAATGTTCCTCCCTTAGGACCATATTCTGTACATCTGATGAAGTGGACTGTCGTCTCAAAAGTTTATGCAATAATAAATAAAATAAGTTAGCCTCTAGGGTGCCATGATGCCTTTTGGTTTTTAGTTTTTGATGTGTTTTGTCTAAGCTGAGTGATGCTTAGGGTGCACTGATGAATTTAAAGTTCATTTAGAATTTACTAATATGATGCAGCTGATGTCTTTTAAGCAATGAAGCTTATGCAACATGTCATTCTTTTACTGGCCAATGTTATATTAGCAAACCAAGGTAAAATGTACATGTAATAAATCATACTGCATAAATGTGTAATCTGATGTTGGATAATTGTTGAGACCAAAACAAAGTTGGAGATTGAGAGCAGATTCACAGATTCACACAGTAATACAAAAAGTAACATTCTGAATCTAAAGCAGCAACTCGAGCCGTAGAAAAGACAAACTGATAACTTAACTTCAAAAAAGAATTGGTGATTTTCTTAAAATAACTTCCTTTTACCCACATTATTTTGTTCTAGCAAAAATCCCACTGTACAACAAAGGAGAAATAGGAATATAAGTAAAGTTGTAGATCACACCTTTTATTAGAGATTGGGGGTGGGACTAGGAAATGAATTCCCTGACCAATTCAACAGTAAAACTTTCTTCAGAACCATTATTATGTTCCACAACCTGCAAAGAGACAGACTGAGTCATGAAAGTAGACTTATAGAACCTGCCTAAGAACACAATTTTACTTTCATATTTTACTTTAAGGAAGTAGGTTCTAGAAATAACCTGTTATACAGAAAAGGAAAGTTGAAAAAATTTAAAAAATGTTTTAAAATAGATCAAGCTAGATTGGCTTGAAATCTTTTGATATATACAACACATCCTCCACAATCACTCTGAGTTTTGAAACCATAATTTTAAAGAAAATGTAAAATGTTTTGGGGAAAAAAATAGGACAAACAGTGAAAAACAGAGGGGAGTTAGAGAGTCCCAGGACAGATGCAGCTGTGTGTTTCCGGGCTGCCAGACAAAAAAGACAACAAATGGAGATGGGTGTCACTATCTTGCCTTTTACGTTAGAAACAATCTGTTTTGGGGCAGCCCTCTATGAATTTGGCTCAGTATGGCTATCATTGCATCACTGAGACATTTATAAACTGGACCAGCTTTGGCTTTATAGGATCTTCAGAGGAAACGTCCACCAGTGACTCCATGTCTTACTTTATATTTTTGTGCCCAGCAAATGTGCAGTGTGTTACTTTCACAGTGAAAGCTTCACAGGTGCCATGTGTTAACCCACATTTATTTCTCCATTGCTCCCGTCCAGAGTATAAAGGAAAAAGGGCATCTTGAAACTATTGGGGCTAATGTCACCGGGGTGCACAAATTGCAGGCGCTGGATGGAAGCCAGATATATAATTGCCTCTTTTGGAAAGGGCATGCCTACCAGGCAAATCCTGGGACCTTTGCTTTCCCCCTCAAAGAAGTGAAGGCAGCCTTATAACCAAAATCTGGCTTACTAGATTTTTCCAGTGAGTTCTTGGCTTTCAGCTGTGATCTTAAAAGCCACCCCTGTCCTTTGTTTGGTACCACAAAGGGAGAGCACTGCAAATACACTCAGAACGGAGAAGGATGCTCAGAGGAATGAAAAGGGAAAGATTATCCATTGCTCCGCTTCTCACAGGTAGGGGAGCGTGGTCAAAGGCAGAAAGTTATAGTAACAAGATAAAACCACTCAATTTGGTATAACACTTAACCACAGACTGAAGCTGCGAAGCTGTAGTCAAGAGTTCAGGGGGGAAAAAAAGTCTTAGATAATGGAATGGTCAGCTTAGAGAGAAATATGATAGCCAATACAAAGGTAGATTTTCCCTGAATTTAGGTAGTTTTCTCCATATAGAATATAGATATATAGATATACATATACATACACACACACACACACACACACACACACAAATCCCATAATGCATTCCAGGCCAGACCTCTTCCACTGTTCTTCCTATCCAGAAGAGCTTTCTGAGACAATGATGTTACTTCAGCACAAATTCTTTTGAGTTTATTGTGATTTTTTTAAAAAAAGAAAAAGTGGGGGAGGCAGTGAAGGGGGAAAAAGATGGGGGGGGGAGAATCTTGTATGTTATTTACTCATGGGCTGCTGATGTTAGAGGGTTTCTTTAAGGGCCAGTGGGTTATTAACTTCCTGTCGCCTGCCACAATGATATGCTGTGACATATTGTCACTGCATTCTAGCGAAGCTTTAAAAATTAATTGGGAAGTAAGATGAGTGAAGCGGCTTTAATGAGATACCTTGTTGTAGCTTCTAACTTTACACATTATTTACAGTGATTCCACTAATGGTTCCATCCATCAGAGAGGAAGAGAGGGAAGGAGGGGTGGGGAGAATAGGAAAGAGAAACAGGAAGAGAAAGAAGGGGGGAAAATGAGAGTGAGAGAGCACGAGAAAGAGAAATACAGAGGCAGGGGCAACTGCACTGCTGTCTGAAGATGGAGGGAGGGGAACAGCATCGTTATCTGCCATTGTTCTCCTTTGAATAGTAGGAAATGAAGAAAAGAAAGCAGAACAGGAGTAAAAAATCTCCTGGTTTTGCATTCCTGAATTTTAGCTGCCAGTTCCTACTGTATCAGCTTCGGCCTAGCAGTTGCCACACGCTAGTTATTGCTTTTAAAACCCAGGATAGCTATAGTCCAGCTTACCGGAAAGATTATCTTCCTCAGAAAGGGTAAGTCATCTTTAAGGCCTGGGAGCACATTTGGAATGTCATGTGGTAGGCACCCTCACAAAATGGCTGTCATGGGAGACTGGTCTGTTCACAAAATGGCTGGTATTGTGGATGAGGCCATTCACAGAACACTTATTGGAAAATGAATGGACTCCTACCATTTAAGAGAGATCATTATGCGGCCTGAAGGATTATTGCTAGGATGATAGAGCTGGGACAGAATACTTCCATTGGCTTAACAGCTACCTCAGACTTTGCCTGGCATGCAGGCAACTGCACTCTGGGGATAGGGCCTGTTTTGGGAGGGGAGGGTTTTAACTGGTAAAATGGGGTGCTTAATCACTTTAGGTTTAAAGCAACCATGTTCTTCCTTTAAGTCCCCTCTGTCCTCCAAAATGCAAAAAAGGCCAAGGTTTTAACCTCCTTCAGACAGAATCTGTGGGCCAAAAAGGAAGGTGGAAACCCCCCTCCCTTTTGTACTCATATCCTAAATGCCAATTGCAACTTGCCATATTTCTCTTTATTAATGTTTGAAATTAATTGTCAGGTGGGGGAGGATACCAAGAGAAGAATCTGGGGTACTTGAGGCTTTTCTACATGATTCACCCTGCTAACTGAGGTTCCTTGAGGAGATTTCCCTATGGTTTCTATAGGCTCCTATTTCTGATTTCTCTATAGCTGCCCCCATGCTGGCTGGAGAATACTTGGAATTGAAGTCCACACATCTTAAAGTTGCTAAGTTTGAGAAACACTGATTTAGGCTATCAACCCTGGCCCATTGTAGGAATCCAGATTAAAGCATCCTCAATAGAAGGCTGTCCAGTTTCTGCTTGAACACAGCTAATTCAGAGGAGCCTAGCACCACTCTGGGGAACTGGTTTCACTGTTGTACTGCTATTGCTGTTAGGAAGTATTTTCTAAAATTGGATTGTAATGTACCTTCCTGTAACTTAAATCCATTATTCCTTACTGGAATGAGAGAGAACAAGGCTTGATTTTCTTCAATATGACATTCTTTCTATATTTGAAGAATGCTATCACATCTCTGCTCAGTCATCTTTTCTAAGGTTAAATATGCACATCTTTTCCAATCTGTCTTCATAGGATATAGTTTCTAGTCCTCTGATCATGCTGTCCTCTGAACCTGCTCCACATTCTCTAAATCCTTTTTAAAATAAAGTGCCCAAAACTGGATATGGTACTCAAGGTGAGGTTTGACCAATGCAAAATAAAGTGGGAACAATTATTTCCTATAATTTTGAAATCATACTTCCACTGTTGTACCTTAAAGTTAAAAAGTTAAAAGTTTTTTTGCAGCCATATCCCATCACTCGCTTGTATTCACTTTACTGTCAATTTCTATTCCAGTATCTTTTTCACAAGTACCATTAACAAGGCAGGCATCCTCCATCCAATACCCATGCATTTGATTTTTGACTCCTAAGTGAAGAACTTTGCATTTGTCTCTGCTAAATTTCATTCTGTTATTTTCAGCCCGTTTCTCTACCTATCAAGATGTGTTTTTTATGTGTCTGGATAGTAGCATTTCTATCCAATTTTCTGTCATCTACAAATCTGAAAAGTATTCCCTCCACCTCTTCATCCAAGTGATTAATAAAACTATTGAAGATTAGAGGACCAGAGCTGATCCTTGTGGCATCCCTGAAGAGATACCTTTCTCCACTTTAATGAGAAACCATTGATAAGTACTCTTTGAATAGGATTTTCAATCCAGGTATATATCCACTGTATTACTGAACCATCCAGCTCGCAGCATGTCATGGGATACTTTGTTAAGATATATCTACAGCATTCTCACAATCTAGTAAGAAAGTTACCTGATTAAAATGAGATCATATTATTCTCTGTTTTAAATTAGAGCTGCCTTTTGTACTAACAGCTCAAGCTCATTTTATTTATTTTCTATACATTAGTATATAGACAATGAAGGACATGAAACTTATGCACCAAAGTTCTTTCTGATTTTTCATTGATTGGTTTAAGAGGTCTCATTTCAGCAATGCCCCCACTTTTTCCAGTGCATATATTTTTATCTGAGATCTTTATTTTAGGGTATTTTGTTTTGAATCCACAGGATTTAGTTCAAAGCCATGGTAAACCTAATCAAGGACACCATGTTTTGGTCAACTTCTTTACTAGTATTTATGAGGAGCAACCCATCTTGTGCCAGTAGGTCATCATCTAGATAACCTTGATCATGATCTGAAAAACAGATCTCTCCCACTGAGAGATGTGGTCAGTCACTGATTTGCATCATTATTTCTCCTTCTGGTGTTTTTCAGTGTACTGGAATGATGAACAAGAGTACTACCTGAACACCCAGGATCTTGAGCTTCCTCCAAGATTTTCAAAGCCTGTGGGAATGCAGTTGTTGCTCTTTGCAGTATCCTTTGTCTCTATGTGAATTAACAGAAAGGGTTAACTGACAATGGATTTATTAAAGCTTGGAAGTTATTCTCTCACATCTCTGATCCTTGCTTCTGGAATGCAGCACATTTCATGAGTGAACTGGTCTGGTTAGTTTACCTTTGTTTCAGCTATCATCTTCTCTTTGTCTTTGTATAGAGGACAGTTACATCCCCTCTGCCCCTTAGGGATCCACCATCCTGTCTCCCACTCCTTTTCTTTTTCTTTCCCAGAACACAAGGACCTTTCTGAGTTTCAGCAGTACAGGATATCTTCTACACCTCTGACTTCTTGCTTCCTACTTTTGTACAATGGGCTTGCTCCTCTGTTTGTCTTCCATAGAGAAAGTTGCCCTTGTTAGTTTCTGTTGCAGAACCTCTTATCTTTGAACTGATAAATCCTCATCCTCTCTCATTAGCTGAACTGTGGCTCCACCCCTCTTTTTCAAGGCCTACTGCAAGTTTGCATCTGGTGCAAATTTATGTCAGGTTGTTTTCAGGTAGGAAGACAAATGTGACACAAAAATTGCTGATTTCAGTTGCAGATTATTCACCATTGATCTTTACTTCTTTTTCTTAGGGCACACCAGTGGAAAGATTTTTATTTCTTCTTGTTTCTGTTTTCAGCATCTCAAATAAGCTAGGTACAAACTCTTGAAAGACAGAAAACGTGTTAAAGACTTCCTCTTAAGTTCTCCTCACAAACTCCCCAGGCTAGCAATCCCTATTTTGCCTTTCAGGGTGCTTTCTTCCTGGAATCTGTTTTGTCTTACGTTCTTCTAACAGTTGCCACTTATTCAGCTCTCACTCAGTCACTCAAATGTGGCAATTGACTCTCAGGACACATCCCTTGCAATCAGTAGCTAGCAGAAGATGATCTTTTCACCCCTCATAACATGTTTCTCAGAATACACAGCTCCTCTGGTTACTCTTTTCTCTTCCTCCTATTGAACTGCCCTAGGAAATTCCTATTAGCTCTCCTTATTTATCCCCTCAGTGAGCTTGCTTACTGCCTGGAACCTGGTTGCCTTATATTCCTCTTACAATCTCTGCTTACTCAGAGAAAGAGAGAGGAGATAAAGCATGGTAATTATGATAATAATGTAGTGTATAATTTCTGGTCAATACATTGTCTGGGGTCACACATTACATTAAATATAAAACATAGTATAATTTGTTTGGGTTGAGACCTAGTGGCTCATTTATTCAATAAATCATGGTTAAGCAAACCATGAATAAAGGTAGAGTGTGAAGCCAGTCATAGAATAATAGCTGTCCTTGTCTATAAGCATCCTTTTTTATCAACAAGAAGCAGTCTTTCTTGTCTGAGATTTGTTCAGAGTTGAACATATTTATTTTAATTAATTAGAATCTATGTATCATTTTTGTAACTACTACAATATGTTGTCATATGTGTATTTTTCAATTTTTATTTTTATCATATCAATATTATACTGTGAATGTTTTAATATATTGGATGATATTGTAAGCTGCTGAGAGTCCCTTGATTACAACAGCTGACAAAACTAATAAAACAAATAAATTTTACAAAATGCTTTTAGGCTTTTTATGGATGCCTCAATGCTACAACTTTAAATAACCTTGGAACCAGTTTGTTTATAACAAGTAGTGTATTTTCCTTAAAGACTATTAGAAATTGTGGCTTTGTGAAGCCATTCGGGATTTTTCATCACATACCTCCAAGCCTAAACAAGTGTATAGTTTCCAGAGGTTTCTGATTAGAAATCAGTCTAAAACTGATTGCAGTGTAGGTAAAACCTAGATATACCCTAAACAGGAAGTGTAGTGTATGAACAATATGCATCTTTTTCCAGTTTTATCTTTTAATTTAATCTTTAGATTAAATTAAATTAATAGACAATATTTCACCATATTGTCTCATTTACTTTTCCTTTTTAAATTTCATTTGGTTTCCTATGATTTGTGTGATATCACTTATTTTACCAATCAATATGACTTCTATTTCAGTATTATGTAAAAAAAATTTTCTTCATCATTTCATTCATTTCTGTAAACCTGAATGGACATAATGCTAAATATTCAATCCAGTTTTATTTTCTTATTTACCCAGCTCCATTTTGTAATTTAATTAGATCTGCAAGTTCCATGTTTCAGCTGTGAAATCAGTTAGAAATATCAAGTTATACCAGGAACAGTTATAGAAACAAAGATCCTTTTACTAGCATTATAAAAGCCCACTCTTCATCACAGGGAGCTGCACCCCCTTCCCTCCACAAAAAAGAAAAAAAGGCCTGCATTTATTTTTAACTTTATGTCAAAGTTATAATAGGGTTATTGGGAAGAGGTACATGCATACTGAACTGAATTAAAATTCTATGCACTTATTTATTTAAACAGCTAGGAATGTAACCATATACACACATGTTTATTACAGCCCTAAGGCCAGATGTAACCATATTGGCTTAGTTTTGATTTCCAAGTTTGACACTCTTTTTAAAAATGTGTTTTGTTATAAGGCATACAACATTTGTGCACTAAAATTCAGCCAGTCAATTCACGATTTTACTGATCCAACTGATTTACTGATTCGAGCAGCTAGATTCTATGATCAAATATGGACAATTCCACCAAGTGCCATATTTTGAGAGAACATGTGTTTGTGTAACATCAGAAATAGAAGACATTGCATGCATCCTATTCAGCTGTCAATGATATGCCTCAGCAAGGGCCCAGTACTTACAGACACTACTTGATAGAACCATATATTGGGACTCTAACAAAATATTATCTTATTTCCTTCAAGGCACATGTAAATAGCCCCATGCTAGCATTTAAAAAGAATTAAGTGTCAATTTCTTCCATATCTGTCAGATTAATATAAGCATATAATTTTTTAACATGCATATATGAGAAAGAACATACTCTGAAATGGTGTAATGCAGATTTCTTTTTTCTTCAGCCTAAAAACTTGACTATACTGTAAAAACAGTCCTGGATCTTCACTTTAGTCTCTGTGTTCCATCTTCGCTCTGTCCTTGATTGGACAGAATCTTTCACCTGCACCCGGGGCGACTATTGGGGATTGCTACCAAAAAGTCAAGATGATGGCTATGTCACACCTAAAAAGGGTCACAACTGCCATCTTGACTTTTTTGATCCCCCTTCCCATGGATGACCTTGAGTTACCCCCAGGTCAGTCAGGTTTTGTCAAACCTTTGTACTTACAATGGATTTGTATTTTTACAACCAAAGATGGGGAGTCAAATTTATTCACACTGTTTATTCATAGGTACTTTCAGGGCTCCAAGAAAGCACATTCAGTCACTGGGAGTCAAGCTCAACTGAAAAGCATTTTTACTTTTAGTCTAAATGGTCATCCGTCAAATGCAAGTGGGATCAGAGTAAACTGCATTGGACAATTCCATAACTATTTAACTTTATCCGTTAATTACTAGGCTTGGATTATAGCCAGAATCCCTTTCTCCTGTTATGGTATAATGGCCTCCAAGTTGCCATAAAGATTATTTGGCTGTTTCTTCACACTTTGTAACTTTCCTATGTTGGGCTCCATTTAAACATAGTTTGGAAGATGATTCCTGATCTCCATGTTTACTGACTGCTCATTTCTTTCCAAGCTTAGGCCAAAATATCTGTTCTGACATTTTAGGAGAATTGCTGTGTTCGTCTATGGCAGCAAAAAATCAGAAGGAGCTAGTAGCATCTTTCCAACAAACTTATGCCTTTTAATAACATTTGTTAGTTGGGAAAGGTGCTACCAGACTCCTCCTGTTCTGACATTTGAAACTCTTCAAAGACTTAATAAAGCAATTAAAAGTGTGGCAGGGAAGGAAGAGAGCAATCAATCTATTGCCACATTTTTAGATCTACAACTGCCTTCTCCAACCTTGGGTGCACTCCAGAAGTATAAACCAAATCCTAAATTCCCCAGTTAGTTTGGCCATTTCTGAGAACTGAAATCACATATCTGGAGGATGCCAAGGTTAGGGTTAGGAACTGTCTAACAAGACTGTGCTTGCCAGGGGAAGAAAATTCCCTTTTCCTTTCTTTCCCTACAGTAGCTCCAAGTTGGCAGTGACATTCTGAAATCTTGAGAAATCTGTCAGGCTTTAGAGTTAGCAGATTCAAAGCTGCTTAACATTAATGGCAGAAAGGAAGGAAGGAAGGAAGGAAGGAAGGAAGGAAGGAAGGAAGGAAGGAAGGAAGGAAGGAAGGAAGGAAGGAAGGAAGGAAGGAAGGAAGGAAGGAAAAGACAGACCATGAAATGTCTCATTTTTGGTTCTTTCACCTGCCTTGGTATGCAGAGGCATCCATCTCATGGAGCCCACTCGCTTTCAGAGTTTCTCTCCATAAGTGAGGCTAAAGCATCTCTGACATCTTAACCCCTCCAGGTATCAAGAATTAAGTAGCAGAATGTAGCGTTGTATTGAAAGATCTCATTAAGGCTCATTAAAATAATTGAACAGAAACCTGATCTTCATTCCACCTCTGTGAATAAGTAGCATAATAGCAGCAAGGAACAGAGTCTTTGGGATGATGTTGCTCCAGAACAGTGGAGTGAAGAGTGGGAATGTCTGCCTGTCCAAGAATTAGGTAGGACTGTGGAACTGTGTTGCAAAGATCTGGATGACCACAAGGTGATAACATAGAGATATGGAAAATTCTCTTTGCTCCCATCTAGTGATCATCTGGAGGTTTTCAGCCCACACCTGGTAGCCCCAGGAATAAGTAAAAATACCTTATAAAGTCATTACAACAGACTGCTAGAGAGTTCAACACAGTTCTCCCTTACTTACAAGATATATTGTATAAATAGCTTTTGCTTTTCTGATTGAGTTTCATTAAGGTCTAACCCATCTCATACACATACAGGGAGGGCAGAATTTTATTAGTTGTTAATGCACACTATCCTTACTGTTAAAGGAACAAAGTGCTGTCAAAAGATAAAAAGTACAGCAGTATTGATGCATAATAACGAACTCTAACAGAAAAAGAAAATTTCATTAAGCATCAATTTAAGAAACACCAGAGGCACAGCCCAATATTGTCTAAAAAAACACTGGGTGAACAAATAGGAAGCAACTGCATCTCTCCCAAGAGAGAATTTCGTACTCTGGTGCTGCCAGACAGAATGCCATATCTTGAGTTATTGTGCTTCCACATGGAAGCAGCAGGCTTCTGGATTTCAACACACAGTTTGGCTTGTATTTTAAGGCAGGGATAGGAAACGTCTTTAGATCTGAGGATTACACACTGTGTGTGAGCACTGCAGGAGGGCCATAAAGGTTCTAACTTTTGATGTGATGTTACTAAAATATTGGGTGGGTGGGGAGGTTGAAATTTTGCATGTTAAGGCATACAAAGGTTTAAAGCAGGATTCCACAAAGTAGTCAATATCAACCCCCAAGAATCAGTGAGACTATCCAAGGGGGCAATGTTGTTATTATTATTATTATTATTATTATTATTATTATTATTATTCATAGTACTATTAGTTAAAGTAGCATTTATTAAATTATTTTCATATAATAAATGTTTGGGGATCTATGAACAATCTAAAACTTCATGAAGGGGTTGATGAGCTGAAGAGTGTGGGGACTCTTGGCTTAAAGCATTCTTTTGCCTCTTAAACATTTCTGTGATTTGGTGGGAGAGGTGGATTAGGTGCCTTTCCCCTGTACAAGGCATAAGTCATCCAGTTTGACTTTACCCCCTGCTCCCAAAATGCAAAAGAAAAAAAAAAGTCTAAAAATATAATCTCTATGCATTTGAGGTGAAATTTAGGACAACTAATGAGGTTCTAGGGAGGATGCAGATTACCCACTCTTTGTTTAGCTCTATCTGTATCACCATAAACTCTTGGTTTAGGACTATGGTTCATAGACAGCTAGTATCATGTGAATGCTTTTTGCTACTTTGTAGCAACCTGCCAACTGCATTGCACATCAGCTATGCCTCCTGACCCTTACAGTGGTCAAATTGTGCAGTTATTGAGGCGCAGATCACTAAAACCAATATATCCTGGTCAAGGAGAAGTCACCACTGTCAAACTAGTGGAAGTGGGTATGATTGTCCTTTTCATTGATGCCTCTAACCTTTGTACCTGTTCCTTCAGGAGGAGAGCATCTTCATCCAGGAAAGGACCACTTCCTAAATTACCAGACCTATGAACCAATGTTATAGAAAAATTAACCAACCAACCAACCAACCAGTTCTATATTATTGTGCTACTCCTTGTTTTCACAAAAATCTCCAACATTTCTCTATGTTCTCTTGTGTTTGAGTCAAATATGTGAGAAGAGGGCAGAACAGCAGATACCATTTCTCATGTGAGACAGAGAAAAAAAATCTTACAGCCATTAAAGATACAGGAGGAGCTCTTCTATCCTTTGGAGCAAGTCACTTCTAATACAATTATTTTAGCATTCCAGGTCCCTCATGTTAGTGCAAAGATATCTTAGCAAACAGCCCAGGGTCTGCATTTTTCTGTTTGCATATAGGCTATGAAGAGGCAAAAATAAACTGCTTCCATATCTTCAACACATCAGTTGATCAGGGAAATGTCACTGATATAGAGTATCTGGACCTGATGCAAAGCTTTCAGTGAAGATTTTCATGAAGTTCTCCTTAACAACATGGTAATATATGGGTTAGATGATACTACTATTCAATGAGCTTACAATGGGCTGAATTACCAGGCCCAAAAAGAGCATTTATTAATGGGTCCACTTCTGCTTGGAGAGAATTATCAAGTGGATTGCTACAGGACTCTGTCCTAGGATCTGTGTTGTTCAACATTTTCATCAATGATTTGGATGAAGGAGTTGAGAGAATGCTTATCACGTTGATAGATGACATTTCTAGGAGGAATGGCAAATACCCTTGAGGGCAGAAAGAAGGTTAAAAAAAATCTAGGCAAGTTTAAGCTCTGCACTGCACTGAAATGACTAGGATGGAATTTAACAGGAAGAAATGTAAAGCTCTGCACCAGGGCATGAAAAATAAAAGCACAACTATAGGATCAGGCTTGACAGTAGTATGCATGAAAAAGATCTGGCTGTCCTTTTTGACCACAAATTAAACATGAGCCAGAAATGTGATACAGTTGCTAAAAAGGCAAATGCTTCCTTGGGGTGCATTAACAGGAGAATAGAGTTCAGATCATGGGAAACACAGTAACTGCTCCACTTTCCTCTTTCCTGGTCAGACCTCACTTAAAATACTGTGTCCAGTTCCAGGCACCACAATTCAAAAAAGACTGTGTTGAATTGGAGCAAGACCGTTATTGTACCAGAGGGCAGGATCAGAAACAATGGATTAAAACAAGGAAATAGATTCAAGGAAGAACTCCCTGTCAGCCAATGGAACATGCTGTGATGAATTCTCCTTTGCTGGAGGTCTTCAAGTAGATGGTGATCTGGCAGAGATGCTATAGTGGAACTTCCATAGATTACCATGTAGGATTAGATTATTTATTATCAATCAAATTGATATGGCCGCTCATCTCACAAAAAGTGACTCTGGGTGGCATACAAATCAAATAAAACAGCAAATGTATAAAACAATCATTATAAAAATATAAAATATTCATTATTAAAAATTAAAATATTATTAAAAATTAAAATATACAAACCACAAGGCACAGAGAGAGTGAATATAACAACCACAGATTATGTCTACACTCCCTTCCAATTCTATGATTCTTATTAATTGATGTATATCTGGAAAGATTCAAGCTTGAGCAGTGGTATGCATTATTCAATGTGAGTGAAAATTGGCCCAAAATTGAATGCAGAGTGAATACCATCAGTTCTATATTCTGGGAAGGTAGCTCCTGTTTTATGTCCCAGCTGGCTTACTATGACAGACCAACCTGCTAATGATATTGGTAGACATTGCAGCAGGAATACATATACAAGTAAAGCCAGAAGGAAGAATTTGTCTCATTTTGTCTTGATGAACATGATTTAGGGGAAGGATTAAAAAAACAACAACAACACTGGAATGGTTCTGCATGGCCAGAATAAATCAGCATTTAATCACAGCTTAAAGAAATGATTAATGAAGTAACTGATTAACTTGAAAATCAGTGTGGTGTAAAGGTTTAAATATTGTATTAAGACCAAAGACACTTGGATTCAAATCTCCATCTGGGATGAAGTTAACCAAGTCATTTGACCAGCTATGCTCTCTGGCCAGGGGTTCTTAATCTGGGGTTCCCAAACCTCTTGGGGGGGCATGGATACATTTTAGAGGGTCCATGAACTTGGGAAAAAAAGTTACTTTGTTTTCATTAACCTCTAACTACATTTAGCTTGTCTTGTTATTGATTTAATAGACTAATAAAGAAGGACGTATATTACAATATTACATGTATGTATGTATGCATATGTAAGCATTGACTCCTGGTGACTGCCTGGACAAGTCCCTGCAGTTTCAAAGTGGTCTGCCATAGCCTCTTTCCTAGGACAGAGAGAGAATGATTGGCCCAAGGTCACACAGCTGGCTTCATGCTTAAGGTGGGACTAGAACTCATAGTCTCCCTGTTTCTAGCCTGGTGCCAATAACAACAACAACAACAAAAACAAAGTAGTATAGGTGGGCATGGAATGTTGCAAGTACACCAGACAGTTTAAGAAGAAAAAAGGGCGTTAGAAGAATATCTGAAGGACAGTGAAGAAGATGCACTGAAGCTAGTACACCATGAAGGCTTACTGAATACTGAAAAGACCAAACTGGCCTATAAGAAAGATCAAATAAAGAATAGAAAAGAGACATGGCAAGGCAAAGCATTACATGGCCAGTACACAAAAAAACTAGCAGGCAAAGCAGATAACAATAACACCCGGCAATGACTAAGAGCAGGAAAGTTGAAGAAAAAGACAGAGGGGTAATTCTGGCCGCACAAGACCAAGCCTTAAGAACAAATGCATACAAAGCCAGAATTGAGAAGACAGCAGCAGATTGCAAATGTGACCTCTGCAAAGAAGCTGAAGAAACAATGGACCACCTAGTCAGCTGCTGCAAGAAGATTGCACAGACTGACTACAAACTACGGCATGACAAAGTAACAACAATGGTGCATTGGAATATCTGCAAGAAATACCATTTGCCTGCAAGAAAGAACTGGGACCACAAAACAGACCACATAATAGAAAATGAAGAAGCTAAAGCGCTCTGGAACAGACAAGAACCTGCCACACAACACCCCAAAACTTAACAATTGTTGATAAGAAAGACAAAAAAGTCTGGATAGTGGACATTGCAATACCTGGAGACAGCAGAGTAGAAGATAAAGAACTGGAGAAAATCACAAAATACAAAGACCTGCAAATGGAAATAGAAAGACTGTTGCGAAAGAAAGCAAAGTTAGTACCAATAGTAATAGGTACCTTGGGTGCAATCCTCAAACATCTGGAGTACCACTTGAATGCCATTGGCATTGACAAAATCACCATCAGTCAATTGCAAAAGGCAGCTTTACTTGGAACAGCTTACATCCTGTGATGATACCTTTAACACCATCAAACAACATCTGCCTATCTCAGGCCCTTGGGAAGGACTCAATAGGTGGATAAAAATGCCAAATCTAGTCTAAACATCTGGCTGACTGTGCGACCAACCACAATAATAATAATAATATAAATTTATATGCCACCGAACTCCCAGTGACTACGCTACATCACTACGCCCAACTAGTGATGTAGTGTTGGTTGGTTTCTTTTGTAATTCTGTATTTATGTATTTTATTTTATGTATTTAAATATATTTTTTCTGAAAAAAGTCTCTGTAGGTTTACTCAGACTCTCAAAGGGGTCTATGACGTAAAAAGATTAAGAACCCCTGCTCTAAGCCATACTTACCTCACTGGATTGTAAGGTAAAAATACAATCAATAAAAATACTGCTTAAAAATTTATTTTAGCATCATGATCTTGGAGTGATTGTAAACAACAATGTGCCCTTTATATTTTTGCTCCAGTAGCTTTGGGAGATTAAATATTATATGAGGGATGACTTCATGCAAAACCAAGGATTTTAACCTAGTTCTCTCATATCCAAACTGAACTACGGACAAAACTCTTTGTCTTACCTTGAACGAAAAAGCAAATGTCAAGCCGTACTACCACTATCTGGTGAAATGCCCCACATATAACAGATCAACACTACTTTGTGGATATAGTAGATATTTTAGCCCTCATAAATCTAGTTTTACAATATCTGAGGCTGGGTAATGATTGCAAATTAATTGCATGTTTGAATATATGAAAACCTGGGCATATTCAGATGGAGATGCTACTGGAAAGTGGGTGCTTGCATTTTATAGTTTGGCACCCAAATATAGCAAAGGGCTTAGAGTCCCTTGAAACTTGAAATTCTGTGCTCAGACACAGCTACCTACCATGGTTGGTTCATTTTTTAATTACAATTTCTGTGTGCTTCTGGAAGCACCATTTAATTCCCCCTGACAACCACCCATTTAAATTAAAGTCAAACACTCAGAACTTTGTTGGAGAATAGAGCCACACAAGAGATGAGCTAATTACCAGGTGCTGTTAATTTGACTCTGATATGCTACCAAAAAGGGATTTTTTTTAAAGTAAACCCAAAGTGGCTGTTTGTTCAAGTTGACACTCTGTTAAGTAATTGACATGTGTGCAGCTGATAGGGATGTTCTTGCACTAATAGCCTCATAGGCCAAGCCATTTTATGCAACGAACTGTGGAGCTTCCCACATGGGGGCCAATCTTCAACGGATTCTAAGGCTAGCAGGGAAAATATCTTCCCACAGAGCAGCCATCTGAAGCCTGTTGTTTGGTGTTTCCAGCAGCTAATCTTATATCAGATGAAAAATTTCTAGTGGGCTGGTGCATGGAGAGAAAAATGTGAGTTGCAGAACCTTAAGCTATAAACACATACAGTTGGATTAATAGGATTCTCTGACCACTCGCACTAGTTTAGCTCTGTTGAAGAGAATAATTCTACTCTAGGGTAAATAGTTAAATAAAAATTCCATAATGCTTTTCCCCCATAATCTCAGACTTGGAGATAAAGTCAAGATACAGCTAGGATAAGTCGCCATGGAATTTTCCAGCTAAAAATTTTCAGTTAATCATGGTATGATTGGCAGTTTCTGACATCCATAGAGCCACAGCACCAGCTTGCCTATCACTTGTCTATAGTGTTGCTGCTCCACATTTTGTCTTTGCTGTTACATTGCCCCATATCTTCTAAAATGTGAGATTATAATCAGAAACAGAAGATTTCAAGGAGAGAAGGCATGAACTGGTAGGACTATTTCACTGTTCCAAATCAATAGGAATATCCTCCACCAGTAATTTTTAGAAAAATATCTGGACTATATTCATATCAGAATTAGCCAACAGGAATTTTTCAGCATCAGAATGATTTCCTATGGCTCTTAGTGAGGGCAATTTGGCTGCAACTTCTGTCACCCCACTGATCGCCATGGTTGATTCGGCTAATCTGGTTGGTTAGGTGGGTGTCTCTTCCCTCCCTGCTCCTTGTGTGTCCCTCCTGAAGCTGCACACTCCATGGAAGAGGATGGCCATCCCAGATAGGAGTGTACCAATCTTTGGTCAAGGGTATACGATAGCTGCGCACCCCTGCCAGAGCCTCCAAACAAGCTCAAGGTCCATTAAATACGCATTCATGCTTTGCTTGTAAAACTTACAAAAATGTTGATAAAATTTGGATCTGGACATATCCTCAGCTGTATATGAACTGCAATTCCATAAAAAAAAAATTACTCCCTTTTAGAGTTTCTGAACATGCCACTGAACCTTAGCATACGGAGAAGGTTTGGGGCAATAGTGAATTTTCCCAAGAGTGACTATGTTGTCAAAATGACTCTATTAATGCAGCATAAAATGATCCAAAGTTGCAATCCCAAAACAGCATTCAGGGATCTACAGGACTCTGTTGTACTAGCTAAAATCAGTGTTCATGACTCTACCTTCAGAACGACAATGGGTAAAAATGGAATTACTTGTACGATAGCAAGATGGAAGCCATTACACACTAAGTGCAACATTAATACTCATCTCAAATTTACCAAGAAGCACCTGGACAACCATCCAGACTTCCAGAGGATATTTTGCAGACAGATGAATTAAAAGTGAAACTTTTGGAACTGTATGATTATATCTGTCCAGCATGGAGGTGACAGCATCATCGTTTGGGGATGTTTTGTTGCCTCAAAACCTTGATAACTTGCCATCACTGAAGAAAACATGTTTCTCCTTTTTATTAAATAATTACAGAGGAGAATATCAGACCATCTGTCCATCAACTGAAGTTCAGGTGCAAGTGGGTGGTGCAGACAATGATCCCAACCATACAAGCAAGTCTACAAGAGAATGGATGAGGAAAAAATTAAATGTTTTAAATGGCCAAGATGTTCCATTTTTCTAGGCCCTGGCCAGGCTCACTTGGAGTATTGTGTCCAGTTCTGGGCACCACAGTTCAAAAAAACAAATTGGGGCAAGTTCAGAGGCACACTATCAAGATGGTGAGAGGTCTGGGGACTAAACCCTATGAAGAACAATTAAAGGATCTGTGCATGTTTTGCTTACAGAAGAGTCAGTAGAGAAGAGATGTGATAGTAGTCTTCAAATATCTGAAGGAGTGAGTGGTTATTGTTGCTTCAGAGGTATAACCAGAACCAATGGGTGGAAACTACAAGGAAGGGAGTCCAGGCAAGACATCAGGAGGCAGAATTTCCTGACCGGATAATCTGTCAGCTAGTGGAACAGGCTGGCACAAAAGTGGTGAGGCCTCCTTTTCTGGAAGTCTTCGAACAGAGGCTGAAGACCTCTTCAGAGATGTTTTAGTGGCTCCCACACTGAGTAGTGGGTTGAACTAGATGACCTCTGTGGTCCCTTCCACATCCCACAGACATTTTGTGGCAGGATATGAAATGAGCAGTTTATACTGGAAAATTCTCAAATGTATTAAGTTGAAGCAGTTGCTGTGGATGGATTGGGCAAAATTCCTACATGGCAATGTGAGAGACTGATCATCAGTTCCAACAAGCATTTGGTTGTAGTAATTGCAGGTAAAGGCAGTGCAGTTTCTGAATCTAAGTGGATGATTACTTGTTCACACCACTGTGTTGTATGTTGACTGACATTGTTTATAAAATAAATCAAACAAGTGCCAAACATTAGTGTTATTTGTTCACTCAGACACCCTTGATATATCTAGGATCCACATGAAGCTCTGATAACATTCAGTGGTAAATATATGCAGAAAATAAGAACATCCAAAAAGGGACAAATACTTTTTTCACAAAACATATGTGCTTTAGTTTCTTTCTGTCTCCAGACAAGGTGAAACCTGGGAATTCATTACAGAGACAGCTTTGAAGCCCTTAAATTCTATTTCTGTTCCCTAGATATGTCTGGAAAGAAGGCACAGTTGCTTATGAGATGTATCTGGATTTGGAGCACAGAGAATGGCTTTGTTTAATAGCTACCTCTTCGCATCAGGTCAGATTTCTCATGTTTTGTCTTTTTAGCTCATTGAAAGTTTATGCCCTAATAGGTCCACCCATACTGTTGGACCTTGCTTTCATGTAGACTTCACTAAATTATTTTTCTCAGTCCAGGGAAAATCAATTCCTTTTCCTAACTCAAACAAATACTTCTTAAAAATATTTCAAAGAGATGGCAATAAAATAGCATTATTTTTAGAATTTCCTTTTCTTTGTCAAGGTCTCATTGCATAAACCAAGGCTATCTTAGGTTGGAAACAAGTATGGCATTTTTTTTCTACGAAAAAGAAAAACAATACTGTTTACTAGGAGATTTAAAAAAACCCAAAATGAAATGTAACATTTAATCCCAGTTAATCATGGGAGAAAAATTAAATTGTTATTTTTAAAAGCCACTGTTTCTGCTCATGAGACATATTGGGAAGCAAGCATTCCATAACTAGGTGGAGGATTACATGCCAGAGGGTACTAGATATGCTGAATTTATGCAGTATTTTAGTTACATATACTTAGGCTGTAAGGCCCACTGCACTCTCCGAGGTTTCTGACAGGGACAAAGAATTGCATTGCTAGGCTTATCTATATAAAGGCAAGGTGACCCACAGGTTAGAGTAAAGCTTCATGGAAAAGGTGATTATGGGAAGGGTTTGGAAGGAAGAGAATGGAGTTATCACACAGTATGGTGAGAGGCATTCCAAGCATAAGAGGCAGGAAGCTGGATTGGGGTCCTGACTTGCTAACACTCACAAGAGATGAGTAAGGTCAAAAGGGTTTGGGAGAAGGAAATTTGAATCATTATTTAAATATGGCAAGTGCTTCTCCCTACATAATATACTGGGAAAGAAGTTTAATTCTCCCTCTCTTTCATCTTTGCAGGGAGAGAAGGTGTATGGCTGAGTGCAAGTGTGATGTTTATATATATATATATATATATATACATACATACATACATACATACATACACATTTATATACATGTATGTAAACAAACACACACATATACACACACACTCATTCATTCATCAAATTTATATGGCTGCCCATCTTATGAAAAAGCAACCCTGGGCAGCATATGGTATACATTTTTTCCCATCCTTCTGCTGGCTACTGACTGCACCCTGCCCTTGCATAATATCCAAAATTACATACTGCTACACTCAGCACAGTTTCCCAAGCAGTGAGCGGTTCTATGGTTCAAGTGCTACGTTTTCCCCCACTTTCCTAGGAGGCCACTAGAATTGTATGGTGTTGAAATATTTGCATTTCTTGACAAATATATGCTGAGCATCGCTGGAGGCACAGAGCTTAAATGCTCTGACAGATAACCAGAGGAATCTAATACATACTCCTTCAGAGGTTTTCACTGATAAAAAGATGATGCAGGCATGATCTGATGGGTTTGTTGTAGGTATAAATTATCTTAACTCACTGTATGGGATAACATCTGAATAGATAATCCAGTGGAGTCTTCCTTTCCCTAGTTTCATCATTCTTATTCACACGCAGACTTTTTACTGCAGCAGAGGAAATTCAGAGATGTGTACCAAATGGAGGATATGTAACGAAATATGATGGATTCCATTAAAGCCGGTACTCCAAGGATTCCATTGGGCTGTGTGGAATTTCTCCCTGAAGCCTTATTGTTAGCTTTAGCCCCATGTGTACCATTGTCAATAAAGAAAACATATTATATTTGAGTGTTGAATTCTGTGGAGGAGAGGGGCTTTGGAATGTTCTTTCCAGGCCCAACCCCAAAGCTTTTCTGCAGTATCAACCCAGAATCTTTGAGGAGCTCCTTGCATTTTCTACTATTCACTTTCCCAGTACACATGCACTAGGCAACTGCATTATATTGCCAGTGTAAATCTCCCCAAAGGTGCTTGCATTGTAATGCTGAGTGCAGATAACCAGAATGCTGCAAAGCAAAGTGTAAAACAAATAAAATGGGAAATAGCCATTTGGGGGGTCTATTTCCCTGACTAAGGTTGGTGATGAAACAAGACTCTGCCAGCCCAAATTGAAAGCCAGCAGAGAAGCAATGCCATTAGCCAGATTTTGTGCAAGTGCACAGTCCTATGCAATTGGAAAAGGCTAATAATCATAAATTGGTGATAGGCAAACATGGCCTTTTCAGTATATAATGTGCAAAGTAGCCCTAAAGGGAGTATATTCATTATACCACAATTGTGGTCATGCAGATTTTGATAGTTCTGAAACGTGATCAGCCGTATGTGTTGAAAAGATCTCTTTTTAGAATAATGTTCTTCCAATGATAACACAAATATTAACTCCTGTTCAGATGCCTTCCTGAGCCAAATATGGTATTTCTAAATATGGATCATTCTAAATACATTTGAGACACATTTTTGAAGTGTTGTTAAAAACCAGGGAGTTGGCTGGCACTTCGTTATTTGGTGGGTCTATATTTCAGGGAGTTTTTCTTAGTCATTTGGTAGCTTCAACAGCAAAAATAAATTAGTTTGGGTTGGGCTGGAGTCCAGTTGGAGAAGAGAAGAGAAGAGAAGAGAAGAGAAGAGAAGAGAAGAGAAGAGAAGAGAAGAGAAGAGAAGAGAAGAGAAGAGAAGAGCTCTCCTGCCATGCCCATCATCACCCACTCACTGGAATGCTGAAAGTTTAGGATAGTTGGCTGCTATGTGACCGCAGAAAGACATCTTCATTTTTCTACTGCACATGCACACACTTTCCTTTGGAAACTCAGCCAGGAAAATCAAACTGAAATATATACCAAAATTTCCAAATACTTTGTCTACATTTTTAATATTTAAATATAGCCCTTCTCAAGGGCTGAAGAAGAAACATTTTAAAATATGCACATTGTAAACTGGTTGTGCTAAAGATAGTGATGGTTGTTTCTTATTGAGCCAGAAGCCAGCTATGGCAGAAATATTTCCCTTGTGATGGGGTGATCTCATTGTTTGCAATAAAGATAGGATGGAATAATCCTAAATTTGAATCAGTTTAAGAAGATTTTCAGGATATTTTTTCAGCTGCTATAACTGGAATATTTCCTTGCCTCTTGGAAGAATTTTGATATTTTTGCACAGAGTTTATATTTCAGTGATGTCCTTTACTTGTCTGGGTGTGTATTTCCCATCCTTCTAATTTTCAAGGAAATATAGAACATAATCAGGGCTTGGGAAGAGACGTCAAAACTTTTCCAAGAAATCCTTACATAAAGAAAAGCCTGCACTAGCTACTCCATTTATAGAACTAATAACCAAATCAGGGCTCAGCTTCAATACTTCTGGATAAGAAGCCCATTTGATGCTTCTTGTGGCAACAGTTTCTAATAATTTTGTCCACAGTATAGTTTCAAAGTCAGCAAAACCCAGGTCTTGACTGGAATAAGCCTAATTGCTTATACAGAACAATGGATGACAATTTCAGAGGTTCTGTTCTGTAAAGGTAGTTTCTGGTAGTTTCACGTTCAACATGTGCAGGGATCATCTTCTAGTCATCTGCACTGTTTATAGGTCTACTGTAGAAAAAATGCAAACCTGGCTTCTTGCTGTCCTAGGAGGGCTGCTCTAGAGATGAGGCCATACTATTTTCTGGCAAAATCTCAGAAACCTCCATGTGATATTCAGCCCTATTCTTTCAGTTGATTCATTATGTCCTATCAGGTCAGTATTGACTCTTAGTGACCACATAGATAGAATTTCTCCAGGATGATCTGTCCCCAACCTAGTCCTTCAGATCTTCCAATAGTGCTCCCATTGATGCTGTAGTTGAGTCCATCTACTTTACTACTGGTCATCTTCTTTTCCTCTTTCCTCCCACCTTTCTCAGCATTATAGACCTCAAAAGAGCTAGGTCTTCACATAATGTATCCAAAATAGGATAATCTGAACCTATTTTGAACCTGAGGTCATTTGTGCCTCAGATAAGAACATTGTCTTTCCATGTGATTTTTTTAGGAAAATACAGAAGTGGTTTACTATTGCCTTCTCCAGAACAGTGTGAAATGATGACTTTGCTGTTGTCAGTAAAGTGATAATCCACCTTCAGCATCCTTTCCATATTACTGCTGCCCAGTATAGATGCCTGCTTGCTTTAGTTGGGCATACACTCCAAAACATTTTAGATTTAAAAGCAAATCTTATGCTGGGTCGGGGCAGTTTGATTTAATCTCTGCCTCTGTTAGGATCGAAGCTTATGATATTTTAAAATGCCAGACTTTTTCAGTCTCTATTTCTTTCAGGATAAACCAAGTGAAAAAATGTGAAGCCATTTTTCCCAACTTAATACATTACAGATGTGTTGGATTTTAGCCCTCATAATCCTCTAGCCAGCATAATTTGAGATTAAGTCCAACATTTCTGGAAGGCCTAGGTAGGGGAAAGCCAAATTAAGCATCCCTGCAAGCACTAGATAAATATCTCTGTGGTTTATGGAAGTAATGACATCTTATTCATAGATTCATAAAACAAAACTGGCCATTCAAATTACATGAGTGCCTTGGGAAACTGAGACTTAGCTTTAGCTGTAACAGCTGTTTTTATGTGCACGGTCACCTTATTCTGCACATCGCTGCTTTATTTTTATGTGCATGGTTCTGTTCTTTTGACTCTCGTCTTTGCTTCTTTTTTCTGGTTCCCCATAGATCTGTAATTGATGGAGATTCCTAATTGCCAAAAATGTTTAGATGGATCTGAGACATTGTGCTGTCTGATCCTATAGCCCAAAAGTAAAGCTAAGCAAGGTAGACTTTTCACATTTACTTGCAGAAGACGACACAAGGGTAGGCTTTTAGAGTATTCCCAAGATAAATTTCTTAGTAATTATTCTCTGGAATAGCCGTACACCAATAACTATCATTCTATCCCAGTCCTGGTACTGAATATACAAAGAATGCAAAACAGGATGGGGCTATGCAGATCAAGAGGGCAAATAGAAAATGAATGAATTCCAGATATTTGGATAAGCAGTCACAGGAGCAGCTTAACTCCCCACCTCGGTATTTTTATTGAAGAGGCAAGTATTAGTTACATTTGATCAGAATCCTTATAAAAACCACACTTGCATTTTTATATTGCTTGTTAAGAATACTTACATGGAAAATCCTTGTCAAAAATTGGATAATTCAGAATTGCTAAATAATTCAAAGCATTTCCTTTGATACTGAAACACTCAACAGGGAATTTAGGGTGATACTTTCTAAGCCCTTTGGATCATACTGTGGAAATGCCAAGTGCATCATAATAATAACTATTACTATTTTATTTTTATACTACTCTTTCTCTCAAAAGAGCCCAGAGTGTTATACTAAAAATAAAATCAAGGGCATTAAAAAAAAAAAAAGATAAAGCAATCAACATTCGTGATAAAACAGGACAATGAAAAGACCTGAATGTAACAATAAAAACCACATTAATTTAAAGTAGTAGTCTAAGAACAAATGATACAACCTCTTTGCCCAGTGCAAGGACAGCCCAGTATTTTCCAAGCACACATCTGCATGCCTTTGCCTATATCTCAATGTCCTCTTAAAGCTGAGACAGCCAGAGTACAGCTTAAGATGCTGCACTTCTGAGATACTGTGTGCAGGCAAAGTAGGATGTGCTGGAGTCCATCAGGAAGGCAGCTGAGATGAAGTGCTCTGTGCTGGCAGCCTTGTGGCTCCAGCTGGATCCGCGGGACCACTCCCTTCAGTCTGCTCCTTGCCCCCTTTGCTTGTTCCACGGTCCTCTTTTGGTTGCAGAGGAGACTGGAACTTTGGCTTCTTCAGCCACTTTTGTGAATCAACTGGTCAACCTAAAGAAGGCAAGTCCTGAAACTGACCTTGGTTTAACAGGAAGTTGAAAGTGGCATTAAAAGGATTTGGTTCTTGTACTTCCATAGCCTGTGTGGTTGGGAATTCCCTTTCCAGTGGCTGCTACTCCCAAGGAAGACCTGGCTCCTTGTTTCCTCTTCTCACATTCTCACATAACCCCCCACAGCTAACCCTTTTCCCCAAAGTCTAGCTCTTCATCACCTTGCCAACACAAATCTGGGCAGCCACTAGATGGCAGCCCAGTGATACAACTCCAGGAAAGGTTCTTGAATGGGCTAAAAATAGGCTATCCAAAAAGAGCAACAATAGCAACCAGAGGTGCAGCATCAGTGCATCCAGCTGTTCCCAGCATGTACATTTCTAATGTTCAAGCTTCTGTTAAAGAAGGCAAGACCAATCATTGGGGATGTCCACAGGGAGGGGTATCAAAAAGTCAAGATGGAGGCCCCAACCATGTGATTGAAACCCTGCCTTTTATTTACGTGTGTCACAATGCATGTAAGAAGGGTGGGGCTTAGGTTGCATGGTTGTGGCTGCCATCTTGACTTTTTTGACCCCCATGCATGGGGCTGGAGAGAAGGTTACAGTTTAAAGTGACCCAGAAACAATTGGCAGCATGCAGTTGAGTGGGACTGTGAATAATCACTTGGTATTTTATTATCTGATACCTGTCTGTGAAAATATTAAATAATAATACATGATTCTAAAAATAGGCTTTCTGACTCTGTGCCACCCTCTTCTTAAGGTTTCCCGGATGGTTATGGCTGTTGTGAGTTAACCTTTTCTGGCATTTCACCGATTGTAATAACTGCCTTGCCTGTGAATGTGAAAGTAGATGCCCTTTCCTGCTGTATAAACGCACATACATACACTCACATATCTCTCCTCTGGATTCTTCCTTGCAGGGCA
Organism: Liasis olivaceus; assembly: GCA_030867105.1. Lineage (NCBI taxonomy): Eukaryota > Metazoa > Chordata > Lepidosauria > Squamata > Pythonidae > Liasis > Liasis olivaceus. The sequence goes on along the minus strand of CM061348.1, from coordinate 42,712,992 downwards.
TTGATCTCCTTGGCAGCATGCAAAAACATTCACTCGCCTGCGGAGGCAGCTGGAAAAAATACTCTAAATAGCTCTGAAACTCATTATTTTAGTCCTTCCATACAACAACCTTGCTCTATCCCTTCTCCCAGTGCCCTTCTTTTCATTCAACACGGTCTCGTCATACCAGAATAACTCAAAATATACAGCAATCCTGAAGCTAATCAAGCTTTCAAGATGCCGATGCATCCCTTAAATCTGACAACACACCCAATCGTCTTCATTTATCCTTTCTGAGCAGTGCTGTTGAGGGATGGAGTTTGCCTATAAATATTAGATCTGGCAGTGCCATGCTGCTTTCATTTATCACTTGCTTAAATCAGATGGGTGCCACTTTGGGTGTATATTGTACCTCTCTATTATGCACAGTCTTTTTTTTTCTTACTTTAAGAACAAACGTGACTCCAAATGGTAGAATAAGGGAGTAATTGGTCGTAGAGGTGAAGTATCATCTCTGGTATGATGAAAGTCAGAAAAAACTAGAGGGGAAGCATGTCCAAGCTCATGTCTAGAACATTAGCTTGAAATTTATTTTATTTATTTTATTCAGATTTGTTACAGCTGCCCAGCGCCAAAACACTAATGTTAAAAGGCCTGCTTTTTCAGGCATAAGCCTAACTCCCAAGCAAAAGGGCAGAGGTTATAGACTTTTAAATTTGGGAAGAGCTGAAAGGAGGTGGTTGGTTTCATGGTGACATGGCAAAATCCAAGTGTTTCTGTTAAGTGAAGCTTTAAATCCATGGCAGTAGAGGCTCATCCTTTGTCAAGGCTGTTCCCCACCACCATCACTCATTTAGATCAGGGAAAAACTCAGCAACTGCATTTACACAAGTTTGGTAATCTGAGCTTTGGTTAATTCTTGGATGGGATGGCAGGTTGTGTGGACCCAACTATTTGGTTAGGTTATGATTCAGTGTCTTAGGTAAATCTGCAAAATGGCCAATCCATCAATCAAGGTAAACTTGTGTGAATGTAGCCTCTGTGTAGTGTGCCAGAGGCTGTACTCAAAATAGTGAGCAAAGCCAGGACAGAACAGTGAGTGTGTTCAGGGAGAAGGAGGAACGCCTAAAAGTGATTCCTAAACCAATAGTAAAAAAGAAAACAGGCTTTACATCCACCAATCATGGTTCACATATAAAGACTATCAATTATATCTGCATAAACAATAGACAGACTAGCTGGGAAAACACATGGGAATCAATTTCACTTCATCACTCAGGGTTTGGCATCTTTATTTCAGGGGTAGCTCTCCTGCCTTCAAATAAAACTGCAGCTGGTTTATATAGGTATTTATATAAGTATCCCCACTATGATCACTCTGTATTCTGATACTCATCTGAACAAACTGCCTCCGTTTATTTCTGTCCCTTTTCCGGTGCTAAGGACTTTCCTCTTCTCCTTTGCTCTGCTTTGCTAGCTGTTTCAGCACAGCCTGAACAGTGATTACCATTTAGGTTAGCAAATGATCATGTACAAAGATTGTGGTGGAGTAATAACCATCTTGGGATCAGCTGAGATTGTTGCAAATTGTCCACCGTTGGAATTCCTGCCCACAATCTTAGACTCTGGACTTCAAGGCTTCATCATTTCATTCACAATTCCTTTCCACTGGCTGTTCCTCCTAATTCTTTCTGCTTTCCAAAACAAGCTTCCCTCACTATTGTTAGCCTATGCACCAAGAAGTGTTTCTTTTGCCATTTCTTGGATATTTTTCAAAACCATTATCTCTGATATTTTGCTGGATGCAGTTTACAAGCCTTTCTTTGACGGATGCTTGAGTCTTGTAACCAGAACAGGTCTGTTGTTTGGCATGTCAATACATTTCTTGGCAGAAAGGGCACTATTTCTTGAAAATGCAAAACTGCATTTCAATCTCATTTAGGAGGAAAGCGAAGGGGGCAAGAAAAACACCTAAATCATATTTCCCCCTTCTCTGCGAACAAGAGCTTTAGGTAAACAACCCTTTACCTTCTTTTAATAAGGTCATTTGAGACATGACTTTCTTACTAGAAAAAGCACATTTTGTTTTCTGTGTTGTAAAGAGTCTAGTGGCCTTTGCATCGAGAGGCTTCCAACAACTTGCTCCCACGTAGGCAAGATATAAAAAGGAAGCACCTTTTCTTCTAGTTGCCAAGAGTGACAACAGGTTCCCAGCAGGCATCTGCGAAACCTGCACCCTCCCCACAAAAATCTGGAGCAGCTGATTTCGGTACTCAAGACCATAGCTCCAACGTCCCTAGAAGCATGCACCTTTGACTTTTCTAAATAACAATGCAATTACCTTCAAAAGCTGGCAGCCAAAGTACGTAGTGAGAAATGGATGCCATTAATAAGAAATTAACCGCCTTCAAGGAGCAGACAATTTATTAACCAGTAAAGAAGGCAGAAAAGAATTGCAGTGCCTACTGTACATGGGATGGATTTTCAGGGTGCTATTGTAGATACATTTCCTACAGCCTCTCCCCTTCCTTTCGCTAAGTCCCAGGGATGCCCTATATTTTCACATACACAGCACATTTTGGCACCATCCCAGAACTCATCACAATAAGTTTAGCCTAGAATCCTTCCCCCAGAAAAGCTATTTCCCTACATTGTAACGGTGTGTGGGAATGACCTTGGGAGACAGGCAACGAGACGCAGCCAAGGGAACAGTCAAATAAAAGGCAGCTGAGCCTGCAGCAGGAATGTGGGTGGGACAAGAGGCTCAGAAGAGACCCTCCCTAGTTTTGGGGCCGTAACAGCTGGGGCAGAGTTTGCTTCAACCCATGCAGCACAACAACTTGCAGCTGAGCCAATGCTCCTTTGTTCCCATGGGAGCTTGCCAGAGAAGTTCAGAGGGGACCAGGATCAATTCCGGACATTCACAGCTCACAGCTTTGGATCTCACCAAAGTCACTTTTGTGCGAGGTTTGTTGAAGGAAGCAGCAGCTAAGTGGGCAATACCATTCATTGAGGGGAATGATCCAGTACTGGATAACTATCAGGATTTCGTGTGTAAACTCAGAGGACACTTTGGGGATCCAACAACGTATCACCACTAGTTGGGAGATCTGAAAACTCAAGCAGGGACAAAGATGATGCATTTTGTACTTTAAATTACTTGCTGGAATGGAATGACTTAGCCCTGACTGACCATTTCAGAGAAGAGCTAGCTGAAAATCTGAGAGATGAGCTGGTGAGGCAAGGCACCCCAAACACCCTCAAAGGGCTGTACCAACATTGTGTAATAATAGATGCCCAGCTGGAGAAGTTAAGGCAGGGAAGGAACAGGAAGGGGAAAAGAACCTATTGCCTGCCTTCCCCCATACTGCCCCTCCAATGGCCTCCTCAGAATCCAGTGCAGGAGAACCCATGCAAATTGGAGCAACCAAGAGTTCCCTGTTATCAGGAGAGAAGCAAAGAAGAAGGGATCAGGGACTGTGCTTTTATGGCCGGGGTCCCAGGCACATAGCCAGATCATGCCCGGTTAAAGCTCAAGCATCTGTCACAGCAACAAAAAGCAGAACTTGTAAATCAATGGAGCATGTAAGCAGCAAGTGCCCAGCTTGCTTCAAAGCAGCATACCAGGGAAACTTCACTGGCTCCCCTCCCAGGAGCTCTGAAGGGAGGCCCTCAACCATTTAAGGACAGCTCACATAGCCGACAGCAGGCAAGCATACCCAATTACTCCTATTATTGTTATTCTAGATACCAGGTAGAATGTGGAACTCTCTGCTCTTGTAGACTCTGGGACAACCACTAATTTCATAGATATACAAACAGTACAGAAACTAAAGTTGCCTATTCAATCTCAAGAAAGCCCAATGATAGCCAAGATGATTGATGTCAGCCTTACAATGTAGACCAGACAGGAAACATAACCAGATGAACTAATTCTATTTTATTGTAAAGAATCTTGCAAGTCTGAAAGTACTTCTCTCCTCCTGCCTCCTTTACAGCCCCAAAACTAGGGAGGGTCTCTTCCGAGCCTCTTGCCCCATCCACATTCCTGCTGCTGGCTAAGTTACCTTTTATCTGACTGTTCCCTTGGTTGTATCTTGTTGCCCTGTCTCCCAAGGTCATTCTCACATACCATTACATACATTGAGGAAATTGGTGGAAGTGGACTATGGGCAACCATTCAGCTGCAGGAGACTCAAAGCTCACTGCAAGGGGGAAGTGCATCATAATATCATGACACAAAAATGGTGACTTAATAGTTGCATCAAGCTTTGGGAAAAGTTTGCATCATGATGTTACTGCATGCATGATGCCATTTTAATGTAATCTCAGATTGCTGTGAAAGTTTATGAGGAACCTTTATCTGTAATATACTGTAAATGCTGCTTTCTGAAGCAAATTAGGTCTGTGTTAAAGTTTAAGAATATAACCCACAATTATTTCTTAGAGCTAAAATTATCTTAGAACTAGAGGTGTCTGCAAGATTTAGCACTTTAGTTAACATTCCTTGAAAAGCATCATGGATTCATGATGCAAACACTACCTCTGTTGTACTCACCTATGATAACACATGTACAAAATGGGTGGAGCTTACATCATACCAGTGTGATACTGCTTTTGTAATTTGCTCCCTCTTCCCTCCCTCCAGATCCCACTGCTTAGAACTATCCAATCCCCTGTATCCAAAATCTCTCAGATTTAATTCTTGGCATCTCCTTAAAAATGATCACAGGTAGTGATTTCATCTTGAAATCTTGCAGATCTTCTGCTGCTCAGATTAGATGCTGCAAAATTAGTGGGTTTTGATTTTATTCAATGTTATTATGCTAAACCAATTAACACAAGAAAAGTATGTATAGAATATGATTAACAGCATAATATAACTTCAAATGAATAATCATGCTGATAACAAAAATCAGAAAAAAAAAATAAAAATGGAAAAGGAGATCTGGAAAATTATGTTATAAACAAAACAACTCCAAGAAATTCAACCATATAGCTCAAAATCTTCTTTGCCCATTTGTTGGAAAAACCCTAATTCAAATTTAGCAAACATATCAAAATCTATCACTGCAAATTTGATGTACAGTTTTGTTTTAGTGTTGCATTAAGATTATTTTAGCTAGCTCTCATATAAAAAAAAATCTAAAATTATTGATGTCTTGGTAAGATTACAGATTTTGGAATGTATGGTCAGGAAGAACACATACTTCTTTACACAGAGAGGCTGTTCCAGAGTTGTAATTACACTCCTGTTTATGCCAGTGCAAACTATGAAAATAATAGAACAAGACCAAATAATATGAGTTAATATTCCAACTAACCCTTATGAAATATTCTTGTAAGATGTCCAATATACCTGATTATTTCCCTTCCCTTCCCTTCCCTTCCCTTCCCTTCCCTTCCCTTCCCTTCCCTTCCCTTCCCTTCCCTTCCCTTCCCTTCCCTCCCCTCCCCTCCCCTCCCCTCCCCTCCCCTCCCCTCCCCTTCCCTCCCCTTCCCCTTCCCCTTCCCCTTTTCCTTTTCCAATTTTAAGATCACAGGAAATTAATTTTACATTGCTTAAGTGACCCTTCATTGGTTTACCAAGCAGGACATTCAAGTTCATTATTTCAGAGGCTGCATAAATATTATTTTCATCAAAGTCATTCAACATTCTATAAAAAATTACTGGCTTAAGAATCAGTTAGTTCTTCCAAAAGCTCTTTGCTGCTAGATTAGTATGCTAATAATCTGACTTGCTATAAGATAGCTTTCTCATATGTTTTGTGAGGCACTATGTGAGGGATTGGGCTTCACCTGGTTCTTGTTTTTGCTCACTAAATGAAAGTTCTCCTGCATTGTCCTGACTAAAGAAGTCACATGTTGAAACTTCCTCTGCTGTGAAAGAGAAAAGGCTATTGCTCAGTGGTAGAGCACATGCTAGAAACTCAAAGAATCTCAGGTTCATCCTCTGCATCTCAATGTAGCTTTTATCCATCAGGGTGGACAATACTAAATAGATGTATAAGCCTAAAGCAGCCATTTCTGTATTGCCAAGGAAACTATAGAAATGTGTCCATGCAATTATCAGGAGTCAAGCTCAACCAAATCTTTACCATTTACAGAGGGTGGACCTCTGTTTGGAGACATCTTATATTTGAAAGCCTGCCTAGGTCACATCTAATTTAAAAATAACCCAAAGAAGCAACAGCAGGGTCCTTAAAGGAAAATTCCCATTCACACATAGTCCTTGGATTGCAGACCAGGCAGGCACAAAGGTTGCTTGGCTACACTGTTCCCACAATGGTGAGATGTACGACATTTTTAATTAACTTTTATTAGCTCTTTCTAAGCATGGATCTATTTATCTAAATTAACACACACAGTTATATGCAAATCTCTGTCCTCCTTTGTGTTCCCCTTGTTTGTAATGATATATTCCCTTCTTTCTGGCAATTCATGGATGACCTCTCAAAGTTCCAGCTACATTAATCTACCAAAATAGTTGTATTCTATCAAGCTAATCTAATTTCTTAAAAGACATATGCTGAGAGATTCAGTATTGCACCAGGGGCTTCCTGCTGTGGTTGTCTACATAACTGGGCTTCAGTGGTCTATATGGAATTCCTGCCCATACAGACATGTGACTGCATATTCTTTGCAGAGACTGAGCAGGCACAGTTTCCTGCCCATCTGTTTATAATCCTTGGCCTGTCATGTGAACAGGGTTATCATTTCAACACTTGTGTAGATTAAGCAAGTGCAGGAGAATCCCTGCTTTCCATCTGGCCTGAAGAAAGGTTAATGGACAAAGTCGATAACCATCTTCTGTCACAGCAGTCTCCCACTTTAGTCCCCAAGTATTTCTCCCCTAAACTGTGAATACAGTAGGAAATAAGGTGCCTAAATGCTCTTTAAAAATGCCAGGGGCTGGCATTTTCTTCATCTAATGTCAACATACATCTTGTCCTAAATGATGGGACAAGGAATTAAAGCTGGTGGGACAAGAAATTAAAGTCAGATTTTGTTCTCTAAATCATGGGCTACCGCCCAGCTAAAAGAGATTTGAAGCAGCCCCCAGAAGATTAGTTTTCATTCATTACTGAGCCCATCAATAATTCTTTTCCCTTATTCTTGGCAGATTTTTGCCATTTTGAAAAGAATCCCAGGATGCTATTATCCAAAGATACCACCTCATGCTCTGAGCTGCTGTACATCATTATGTCATATAACTCTGTTCAATGAGCTGAATGCAATGGGCCTATTGCAAATGAGTACAATTGGTTGAACTTGAAAATATTGAAAGTGCTGCAGTGATGGAGACAGGAGTGGGGGCAAACAATTGTGGCAGTGATAAAACCTGTGGCAGCTGGGAAAACATGTACAGAGTCACATAGGGCAGACATGGTTGCTGAAATGATGAGATCAGGGCACATTAGAACACATAGCTTGGTCTTATGTAGCATTTAAATGAAGACAGCAGCCCAAAACTGACTTTAGCCCAAAGTTTGTCCTTTCTGAGAACTGAGAAAGAGGGTTGCTTTATTATCAGCAGTGTTAGTAGTAGCAGCAGTAAGTATATGTAGTCATAAAATATAATTTCTGTCCTTCCCTAGCTCAAAAATTGGTTTGTCACCTGCCATATGAATGTGTTTTAGCTGAAGTAAGTTTTGGAAGCACTAAGAAATGTCAAAAAATTATATTATTTACTGATAAAATTGTAAGGTCAATCTATTGTCTTTCCTGTTATAAGTTATAAATGATGCTTTTTTATTACAATTCCAAAGCAGACTTGTTGATCGCCCAAATCATTCTCATCACTGTGGTAAATGTCAGGATTTAGCAGAACTCCCCTCTGCCACCCCAATTGTATTTTATTATTTTAAAAGCAGCATTTTCTTCTAGGATGTTGGTGAAGGTTGCCAACATAAATGTCTTTAAGCAGAGAATGAGTTATGTTGATCAGATGCTGCCTCCATCCTTGGCTCTGAATACCAGATGCTCGTAATAACAACACAAGGGAGTGATTGGCTTCAGGTCCATCTTGTGGGCTTCTCATACACTATAGTAGAAAGCTGGGTGCTGAAGTCGATGTAACTCTTAGACTAATCTTTCTGTGGGTTCCCTCCACCAAATATGAAATAGGCGTGCACCATGCTGATCTCTTCGTAAATGCTACTGAGAGAGCAGCTCATCACTGATACTTTGGGGCCTCTTCCTTTAACACACTTAACTGGATCAAAAGGGGTCAATGTGTGTTGTAGAAATATCAAAGAGCCTATTGACCTCTAAACTAAGCCCTAAGGATTACATATAACCCAAAATGGACCAGTCTTGCATAGGGTTAAACTAACAATCTATTCAGTTGTATTTTGATACATCTGAGTTCATTAACCCATTTTGCATAGCCAATCCTTCAAGAAAAAACATTGGCAAGAAAGAGTGTCTGAAAAAAACCCACCATTTTTTCCTTTTCAGAAATCACTACAAAGACCTAGCCACATAAGACACACCTACTGACTGGATGTAATAGTCTTCTTGTGCTTACTGTTGCATGCCTGATAAATGGGAAGAGGTTAGCAATATCATGAAGCAGATTATTAATATTCTTCTGGTACAAACGTTCACGGGATGCTAGAAATCTGAAGAAAGCAGGCAGGGAATCTGGAATCTCTTTTTTGCACAAAATACTTGCTGGCCCACTTAATGTGAACGTGTGCCTCCAGAACCACCAAGAAAAAAAAAACGGAGTTAAGCATCTTATCTCAACTTTACTTGATGTACAATTGGGGATTCAAAGGAAGTGGCTTGACAAATACTCAGGGGGGTGAGTGTCACAAAAGTCAAGATGGCAGTTGCAACTGTGTAATCAAAGCCCCACTTTTTAAAAATGTGTGCTGCTCATGCAGTGCATGATTACGGGGATAGAGCTTTGATCATGCAGTCATGGACACCACCTTGACTTTTTATCCTCCCCCCACCCCCCATCATCCCTCTAAACACTAGGAGCTATGGAGCAAATGTATGCTGCTCTTCCTCTTCCTCTTCCTCTTCCTCTTCTAGACAATCTCTGAGAACTAATTAGTTCTTGTTTGTTGAGTGCATCAAAGTGGAGGCAACTGTGTAAGAATGAAGTATTATTATTGCAGCAGGTTCTCTTAAGGCAGTGGCTATACACTTAGGTACCATTTTATACTTAATGAATGCATAATTGTTCAAACCTTGAGGCAAATTATCCCTTCATTTTCTTTATTCAAGCAAAATTATACAGGTTTAAATAGCTGATTCATTCATTTATCAATTCATTACATTTGCAGAGCTCAAGTGGATCTATCTTGAATCAACACATGGAGTCATGGAAAACCCCACAAGATAAAAAATTGCTAAAAATTAGCTTCAGGAAAATACAAAGATAGAAATGTATAAGGAGCATATCATGCAGTAAACTTTTGGGTACACATTTCTAATTTATATAGTAATAGTAATACAGTAAGCTACCTTAAACTGAGTCCAGCTATTGATCCTCTGTTTTATAAGGATGTATACCAGTCCTTATAAAATATGACAAGTGTTGCTCTCACTGATACATGAGTTCCTGGGACCCAAAGGGAGAATGAGCAACAATTCTGATGATTCTTACTAAACAATTTCAGAAGGCAGCTACAAAGTACCAAAGCAGGAACTGGTTAAACTAGCTTTAGATGACGATTTGTGATAGGATTCAAATACTCTTTTCTTTCAGGTATGAGCTCTGCCCAACCAGGGCACAGGCCTGTGAGAAGATATTAACATGAAACAGAGCTCAAACAAAGGGCATTATATTACATCATATTGTTTTAAAAGGTAGTTTTCCTTAGGGTTATTAAATTCCATACAAGATGATAATTCTATGCCTCACAATAGTGTTGTTATGGTGGGAAACCTATGAAAACTAGTCTTTTATCAGAGATAATAGACTCACAGGAACCCTATTCTTCATTGAATCAAGACACATGGCACTACAGGCTTTGTGTACATGTTGAGTAAAAATGAAGTCTTGGGTAGTTGCAAGATTTAGAATTTATGCTTTTGGATATCATCCAGGTTAAAATGCAAAAGAAAGGTTTTTGATACTTACTAATAATGAGAAGTTGGTGCCATCCCCTCTCCTCCTGAAGATGAATCATTAGTGCTGAAAATATAAGCTAGGATGCAGGAGACTATCCTCTTCAAATGTTGCTCCTATCCCACAACAAAAAGTAAGAAAGAAGGTTAAAATATAGGCAATTAAGAAACTCTGTGCCAGAAAGCTGAATGCTCACAGCCCTTGCAAAGGCATTTCAGGGGCTTTCCCCCCTCCCCTGTCAGTATGAGGTTGCTGCACTCCCATTCCAGGCAAAGTTTGACTTTTCTCTGTGCTGAAGCTATAGATTCACTCTTTAGTTTGGAAGTATCCTTTGGCACTTCAAGCAGGACGCATGTATATATGTGCCTGTGTTTCCTAAATGACCCTGGGAAGATACAAATATGTGTGCATGCACACAAACATGAAGACCCCAGAACAGAGCAGTGTTGTGAGCTCCCCCTACTGAGGTAAAGAGTGAAATCACTATTTTGGGGAAGCTGGATGCAAAGGATGCTAGAAAATACAGTGGTACCTCAGTTCACGAACTTAATTCGTTCCGCGACTCTGGTCGCGAACCGAATCGGTCGTGAACCGAATCAAATTTTCCCATAAGGTTCAATGTAAATACGGTTAATCCGTTCTGACCCCTATGAATTTGGTCGCCAACCGATTTTTGATCACGTCCCGAATCAAATTTCCCTATAAGGTTCAATGTAATTACGGTTAATCCGTTCTGAACCATATGTTTTTTTTTTAAAAAACCACAAAAATATGACACAAAGTACAGTACGAAGACAGAGAAAGCTAAACTTGCTCAACGCGACTTCTGGCATGGAGGACAGGAAGGTGGGTGGGGAGGCGATTACTGCTTGGAGGGAAAGTCCCCCTCTCTACAGGAAGCCGCGACCACGTGTCACGGGAGGGAAAATGGCCGCGGATCCTGTTCATAACCCGATGCAGAGTTCGCGAACGGAGGCAAAATTTTGCGACCGGAGCTGTTCGTGAACCGAATTGTTCGTGAACAGAAGTGTTCGTGAACTGAGGTGCCACTGTAGATAGCAAAGTGGTTTCATGCTCTTAATAATTCACTCAACCCAAACCAAAACTATTTGGTCCATGGTGGTATAATTTAAAGGGTTAACTTCCTTTAAATGATACCACCTGAAGCCCTGACCGTTATCAATTTTCAGTTTATAAAATGGAAGAAATATTGGTTTGTTCTGATAGACTATTGTAAATCTTCACAAATAAAACTACTGAATCCCAAGTTAAAATTGGTGTGTATACTTAAAAATGACAGTATTCCATCATGTACTATCAAGTCAGACAGATTGCCCAAGACTCTTCTTGAGGACTCTGGAAGCAAAAAGGTGTGCTGGGCTGAGGGTGATGCTGGGGAATGTAGTGGCCTCTTGTCCCCTAGACATTGCATTAAATTGGCAGCTGATCTTCACCAGCCTTGAAGTTGCCATAGATCAATTCTATTTCATTAGTTTCAAGGGCAGGATGAAAAAGAGCTTGGATAGAGTGAGAAAAGTAGAGGTGTTGCTCTTCCCTTTATATTGTCCTATCTAGTTTGATACTGAAGCTCTGTAACATGAGCTGAAATTGCACCATGTATGCATTTTATATACAGTATATGTAGACTTTTAAAGCAGATTCTACCCTGAAATATATTTTAATGCACTTCCAGATAATAGCTAGCTAGCTAAATACGAAGGGGGGAGAGAGTGAGAGAGAGACAGAGACAGAGACAGAGACAGAGACAGAGAGACAGAGAGAGAGATAGACTGTTAGCTGAGATCACACAACATGGAGAAATATTAGATTTAAAGAATAAATTGCATTTCCCACCTCTACAGGATTCTCTCAGTTCCCCCCAGGATTTGAAAAGACTGGATCACTCAAGCATTCTTCCCTGTGTTATCTTAAAGATCAACAGTGTTGCTGTGATCCACAACCAAAGTGGTGTTCACTTTCTTAGGCGCAGGAACTGATATCCTCAGCTGATTTGTATGTAAAAAAAGAATTTCTATCCATGGGGTTGCTCTTGTACTCATGTGCAAATTTTTCATTTGACAAAGAGGATAACTTCCAGTCCATGAATGCTTAAATCCCAGATCAGTTGCTGGTCTCTGAAGGTGCCACAGTTATTTTATAATGACAAACTCTATTTGATAAGTAAACATAAATCTGCAGTGGTATTACCAGTCTGGGAGCAAGAAGCAGCATTCAATGAATCTCCAATCCATCACAAGGGGCGAGAGGGAATTGCTACAGTTTCCTACATACGTTGTTGTAGACAACATTATGACATCTGAACCCTCTTCCTTCCCTCTGTACTGTATGATAAACCTAATAGCATGACTCAAACAGTCCTCACTGTTTCCTCATCAGTGTTAAGTACTCTGAAGGTGATGGGCAATTGAGCCCTCTGGCGCAATCTACCAAAGGTTATATCCTGCTTCAGTTGTTATTATAATATTTTCTTCTAGCTTTCCCATTTGTTTCCTCAGGCTGCAACGCTGATGAGATTCAGACACCAAGCCTCCCCTCCCTCTTTCACTACTACTCTCATTTATTTCAATTTGTTATGCTTTTGGCATTTAGGAGGAAACGAAAGCAGCATTATTGTATCTGCTGTGTTGAGCTGGCATGAGATTTTTGCCAATTGAAACTTCACTGGTGTCAACAGCCTGATCCTATGCAGAGGTACACTTTCTTTGAACTGCTGAAATTAGCATTCCCAGCTCTGCATAGAATCAAGCACTAAAATGGCTAGGAAAAAGGATGTTCTATTTCAGGAGTGAGTAGGTTTGCATATATGGACGTATGTATATATTAGATTTATAAGCCACCCCAATCTGTTATGATTCTGGGAAGCCCATACATTTAATTTAATTTAATTTATTTGGTTCAGTTTTGTTGCCACCCAACTCCAACTTACTCTGGGTAGCTTACAATGCTTTGTTTATACTAAATGCTTTGTTTATACTGGCACATGGATTCTATGTACTATATGGCATTCCAGATGCTAGAAAACAGTACTCATCACCACTAACTAGTACACCCATTAATGAAGGAAGAGGGAGTTGCAGTCCAGCAACATTGTGTGCACTGCAGTCAGGGGTGTCCACAGAGGGAATGTCAAAAAGTCAAAATGGTGTGTGTGTGCGTGTGCACATAAATTGACCAGAGGTCACAGTCCTTCTACACAAAAATCCACTCCTGATTGTTTTCCATGATTCATAATTTCAGCAGAGTAATTGGTGTGTGTGTGTGTGTGTCTTTTATTACTTTTATTGTATGAGAGTTAGAAATTGCAGTTTACAGGAAATCACTCAAAGATACATTTTTTTGGTATGTGTGTGTGCCTTTGAATCAGTGTCTCTGCAGTTTTCTTGCCAAGATTTTGGAAGTGGTTTGCCATTGCTTTCTTCCTAGGGCTGGGAGAGAGTGACTGGCCCAAAGTCACCCAGCTGGCTTTATGCCTAAGGAGGGACTAGAACTCACCATCTCCCACTTTCTAGCCTGATGCCTCAACCACTACACCAAACTGGCGACATAATAAATCTAAATCTAATTCTGCCCATCTCTTCTGAAGTAATATATGGACAGGGTTGCAATAGAGGAAGGATGGAACAGATGCATTAGAAATTGTTTCAGAGGTGGCTAGCCAATCATATGGTTTCTGCAGCTCTTTGAGATTCTAACTAGAAGCCTGGGAATGGAATTGTTTTAGGTTTCTGGCACTTAGGGTACAAGAGCAAATTTAAACATATGATGGTAATAAATGTCTATTTTAGACAGAAGGAGATTAAAACAAAAACAAAAACAGAAATCTCAGCTCAAATAAGAGTTTCTGAGGGGCTGCACAAGATTAATAATCACATCACAGAAGAGCCACATCAGTCATCATCATCATCTGTCAATACTGGCTTGGAATTCATCCTAGAGAAATGGTATGCAAATAATGTATTTATATAGTATTGAATATTACTTAAAAAAAAAAAAACTGGACATTTTGACTTATCTTTTTTCCCTGTTAATAAGAGTCAAGAATATGTTGATGTAAGTTATGTTAGGTGAAGTCAAGCACTATAAACATATGCCTTGAATAACTTAGACCACTTTGCAATGAAAATGGGCAAAGATAACCTTAACTAAACTAAAATGTAGTACAGATCTTTTCTGTTTCTATGCATTCCAACAACATTAAAATATAGGTGATGGGCTTATATTGCATTGTTCTATTCAAAGCCATTACTTAGTGTTATGCTCAAGCAAATACATTTGGGATCCATTATGTTCTGTTATTTCACAATTTCTGGGTTTTTCTTCTTAATTTGTTTTCTGATCCTGGATTCTCAATTGCTTCCACAAATACAAGTGCCTTTCAGTAGTATTCCATCAAAGTAAAAATGTTGCAAAAGAATATGAACTATAAAAGAAGGATTCACAGGATTGCCAGATCCAGACAACCTTTTTGCTAGAACATGATAATGATAAAGTGCAATCATGAAAATTAAGTGTATCAATTTAGCACCCATTTGCATGGTGCATTATCTTTTCCAATTATCGGAGAAACTGAGGGAAGGAGGCATGCAAAGTGGTCTTATTTGGCCAACTGGGTCTCCCCAAAGAGAAAGAGAGAGGAAAGAAAAGTGAAGTATGTGAAAAATATGCTGGAGGAATTCATCCCTGCTGTTCCATTTTGCAATCTGAAACAGCAGATTTTTGTATAAACCCCAGTTGTTAATTCAAATTTGGAAGGGTTCCAGTAAGAAATCAGTTCATTTAATATGAGGAAATACCTTAAATATCTGTATTTTCAATGTATATCTTTTTAATGCATAGTTCCTTTTAACAATATCTATAAGACTCAAACCATGATGTACAAAAAATAACAAATGAGTTTCTGGTAGTCAATAGATAAAGTTAAATCTTGTCCTGGAACATAGTTTAATGGGATATTATTGTTCATAGAACAATAACATTAAGTATCAACTTGCTAAATATATTTGTCATTTGCTTTTCTCCTAACCCATTCAATTACCCTAGTAGTTCCTATTTGATCTAATTAATGATAGTTGGGTGGGTAATCTTTTAGTAGTTGGGTGTTTAGTAGTTGGGTGGGTAGAGTTTTCACTTTTGGGGGGGGGGGTCCCTGTAACAGAAGACTTTGTTGATAGTCACTTATGCCCCAGTTACCTTACACCTAGGTCACTGCTCTACATGAGGCTGCAGCAATTTCTGGAGGTAGCAGTCCAGATAGTTATAGGCATGTCTAGGTTTATCTACATAATACCACTACTACGGACATGCATTAGTGCCCATTTGCTTCTAGGTTTCAATTCAAATCTTTTGTTGTCATCATTAAGGCTGTACATGGCTAATGGCCTGGATATTTTTGAGACCATGTGCTTCAGGCAGGGTCTGCCAGTCTGGTCAGATCAGGGAGAGAAGGCTTTTTAAAAGCTCCACTGCTGAGGGAATATCATCTTTGGGGACCCCACTGTGATGTCTCCCCTCCCCTCCACCTGGATAGCTAGAGTGCCTCTTTTTATTAAGTTGTCCAAGAGCCTTGAAAGCTTGGCTGTTCTGGAGAGCATTTGGGGATGAGATGGAAGGGCATATTACACTGAGCAAAGGTGCATTGTGTGTTGTTATGACAGCTGTTATGGGTTGAATTGTTTTTGTTCTTGGTTCTTACTGTTTTTAACCCTATTTTATATGAAATGTTATAAGCTACTCAGTGTATTCACATTGAAGCAGCATGCAAACTAGAGTAAATAAATAAAATGGCAAGAAATTCCAGAGCCAGTATTTGGGAATAGTGGTCAGAGGAAGCTCCAGAAGTTGGAAGAAAAAGATACTTGGGAAATACATATATCCTGGGACCACAGGGGGTTTACCCTTGTTATAAATGAAATGACAAAATCTTCCTTTATGAGCTGGGTCTTGTGCTCATACCTTTATTCCATTTATACATAACACACTTAGGAAGTCTTATTACTCAGTGTTATGCTTCTTGGACTTAATGAACTCAGGAATAGAGATAAGTAAAATAGCCATACATGGATTTAAACTCCAGAACAAAATAATGGATGTCAAGTTGATCATGTGAAAAATGACAATGTGCAAGGTGAAAACAATGGAGAGGAAGGATATCTGCCTTTTTTTGCTCTACTAGTATGTGGGAATGACCTTGGGAGACAGGCGGGAGAACCTCAGACTGGACAACTGGCATGTAAAAGATTTCTCAGCCCACAGAAGGACCAGGGGGTGTGAGAAATGTTTCAGAAGGGACTCTCCCTCATTTTCTGGAGAATAAAAGGAAAGGAGAGGAGAAATACTTTCAGTCTTGAAAAATTGGCTTAATAGAACCTAATGATAAAGATAGAGCTAGTATTCCTGGTTGTGCTTCTTGTCTGGACTACCTCACAGGTATAACATTTGTTCACTCACATTTTGGGAATGATCTGTGGGAAGTGAATAAAGATGTTTTGCAAGCCAATATATTTATCTGATTATATTTATGTGATTATTTTCAATTTTGTTCTCCATATTGTTTTGTTGATGTGACAAGATATTAATTTTGCTGTATACTGAAAGAGTTTAAATGAAGGAATGCATCTGTGTGTATAAATAAAGACTTGATAAATTTTATTCTGGGAAAAAAGTGTTCTATTCTCACAGAGAACTCTGACCATTCCCAAACACATTATACTATTTATATTATAGCATACTTTTATAAGTTTTGAGAGAGAGAGAGAGAGAGAGAGAGAGTCACACATTAAATAATCTTTCAATTAACAACAGTATCAACAGTAACAAACAGAAATTCGGATTAGAAGAAAATCCATTTGACTTCTGCAAGCAAATTAAAGCCAGGGGATTTTGGCTGAGAATATCACACATCCCTCAAATAATTTCTAAAGTTCCACTTTATTGTCCAATTCCTGCCTTAGAAATGAAACTTGCTTAATTTCCTGTGATAATGGTAACCTGGCATTTAACAATATTGTGGTAAAAATTAGAAGGATGCTACTTTTCTGTCTGAAGATATTTGTTATGGCATATTTAGAAAGGCAGGCAGGAAGAGGAACCGGAGTTAGCAGGACTGCAATGAAAAAAAGTGAACACTTGAAGCTTCTTTTGTTCAGGTCAGACTGTTGATCTAGGACTGTATTGTCTTCTTGGATCAACAAGAGGTCTCTGGGATCTTAAGAGGAGATAGAGCTTCAGGAGCTTTGGGGGAGGAGCATTACACAGATGTATACAGCACTTAATTCTAATGCAGATTCTAATGGAAATCTAATGGAATATGCAACACCTTCAGATGTTGTTGGACTCTGATTTGAATCAAGTTCAGCCAGTATGGCCAATGGTCAGATACTGTTGAAGCTTCAGAACAAAAGTATCTTCAGGTTTGTAAGTTTCCCTTCACCGTTCTAATAGATAAATAATTGAGAAGAGTTGAGGTTATTTGTCACACACACATGACAGGAAGATAATGAAAGTATGTCTTTGCAATGGTGGATTTTTTTAAAAAAAAAGTTGAAGTCACAGACTGAAGCTGATCATCTAAGACTGAATCACTTTTACCTTGTATGTGCTGTGGATTAAGCAAATTCTTCAAATTCCAAGCTCACAATATCATTGTATGAACATTCATAAAGGGTTTATAATCTTAGTTATCTACAAGCAGGTGCATACAAATACTAAGATGCATTCAGCTCCATTCTCTCTCTTTCTAATAAGAACTTACCAAGATGATCATTGACAGATTCACCCTTCTAGGAAGAACAGTTCTTAATGATCCAGGTTAGAATCTGTCTCATTCTGCAATTTCATTTGGTTTACAGAGGAAACCAGTGGCATCTGACAGAATGAAATCTAGGCATAGAAAATTAGGACAGTCAAACCTAAACAGGCAAAGTTAGTCTAAGACTTAAGGAGATAGAATCTAGTCTAGGGATGTAAGCTAAGACAAGGAAGAAGCCATCTTTTGTGAGAGTAGCTGGAACTAAGACCATAGGTAGCTCCAAGCAAACTTTGCTAAAACTCATTCCTTAGTAAAACTATCAGAGTAGCAAACAAAAGAAAATCAAAGCTTTTCAAATCCAGGTGCCAACTATACCTGATCTAGGAGCAGGCTAAACTGTTAAAGGATTCTTGCACTGAGAGCTCTACAAGACTGAGGAAATGGAGGCTTTACAATAGCCAGAGAAGGGATACTGGAGGAATACCATCCAAAATCTCAGCTTGGTTAAATGAAAATACTGCCATATACAGGTGACTATTATCCTTTGGATCACAGCCAGATGGCAACTAAACTAAATTCAGGACTGCTAACACTATATATGATGGCAATTAGTACCTATATTTAACCTGGTACATAGATATAGATAGATCAGATGGAATTAGATTTATTTTTCTATCAGAAAGCATTGTTCTGACAGGGTAGTAGAATTAGCATTGGAAATAATGAGAAGGACCATTCAGAAAATAGGTTTATAGCCCAGATTGCTACTAGTTGCCAATGTGTCACTACAGTGCTTGGGGCTATAATTGCAGAATGCTAAAAATGGGGGGGGGGGGGGGTTGAGTGAGAGGAAGTTACTTAACCTTGTTAAAAGAAAACCAAGAAAGAAAATCCAGTTGCTATGGATTCATGTCTCTGAATTCCATTTCCATGGGAATTCGTTGAGCAGGCCATCCTATCAGGCGATAATCACCAAGCAACTGTTCTCAGAGAATGGTGTTTAACACATCTTGAGCTTGTGGTAAATTGCTGTACACCTGAAATATCCTGAGCAGCAGTAAAAAAAAAAAATGGAATCACTGTCAATTACTTAGTACATTAAGTGAAGGTTTTACACTAGGCTTTTTCTACTCAATAAACCTAAACAGATTTCAAGCATGCAATTATCATGGCTTCCTTAATGGGTACTGTTGAAAGTTCTAAGTGGTGGCTGGGGAAAAACAAGCAAGCTTGTGCTGTGTCACAGAATGAAAAGTCCCAGAGTTCCTGAAACACAGCAGTGATAGCTTCAGTCTGTTAAGGAACTCTGGCATCCAGCTATGTCTGTCTAGATTTACCTTGGATGGCCATAGAGGCTGGGAATTATGGAGCCATACTCCACAGATGACTATGCAGCTTAAATATATGGCAGGTGTCAATTTGCTGTCTATAATAATCTGGAAAGTTAAGTTACCTAACTTCTCCAATCAATTTGGATGACTTCTCAGATGGAAGAACAAGGATGTGTTCTGCAGTACTCCTTCCTCCAAATTACTTATGCTAAAAACAGAAAACAGCCCTGGCTTAATTATGTAGCCAGTGGTGATGATGACTTTGGATTACTCTTGTACTTCACTGGGCCTGAGCCTAATTTGCACTAGGCTAGCATGGAGTCTTGGTAGCAATGGATATTTGAGACAAACTTAGGAGGGCTCATGGCGGTTAGGTAGAGATTATATACCAAACTGAATAGGGGAAACAAAAGCATTTGAAATCTGTATTGTTCTCTAGTGGAATAAGTTATTTGGGCTGCAGGTTTGTCCTGTGAGGGGATTCAGTCTGGGCAATGACCCTGTATTGGCTCCAAAATCCTCTGATAGCACTTAGGTTAGCATTTCAGCCTACTAGTTGGTTATGTTCCATTGAGTCTGGTTGGTGGTTGATCAAACTGGAGAAAAGGTACTGATGGTGGCAGCTGGAGGCTCCAGTTTGAATCATTATACAAAGGGAGTTTAACTCACCTTCTGCCTTGAAATTCTTGGAAGTGTAAACTCTGAGGTTGAGAAAGAAGAAATGCCTTGGCTTGATAAGGATATTGTAATCCTTACCGTTGTCCAGCAGGCATTCTAGGGGTAAATGTTACCCTGAACTCTGAAAGCTTGACTTAAATTGGGCCTTTCTTGACCCAGTGGGCAGGAGGTTACTAGCCTTCGTACTAAAAAGTCTGGTGTTTTCATTGTTGGAAAGCTGTTGACTATTTTTCCTCTGTCAATTCATTTAGATTTCTCAGCTTCACTAATGTTTCCTAGGTTAATTTACAGTCATTTAAAATAAGGGTTAAGTGAAGGTCACAGGCTACTCTAAATTAGAGGGAAGCTTTTGCAACAATTGCTATGCTATGACCTTTTCTGATTTTTTTTCCTGCCTAGTCAGGCTCTTTATAGCATTGTTAACGCCTGAAAAATACTTATAGTGGCTGTACCCAGTGGCACTGCCACAATTTTTTAAAAGGTTAAAGCCATTTTAGGGTAATACAGACATGAAACATCCATGGAGTCCTGCAGAGCCATTCTTTTTCCAGATCAGTTTTAGAATGAGAACTGGGGAAAATGCAAAGTGTGCCATGTATATGTGCCAGGACAATCCTTGAAGGCTTTTTCTTTCTGAAGTTACAATGGGCTTTCTCACCAACCACCCGCTCAGTATCAGCTGAAACGGAGCTCGCTATTTGTGAATAATGAAATCCTTGCTACACTGACAATAAATGCCAGGCCCAGAAATGCACATTTTTCATCCTACAAAAGTCAGCCCCAGCACTCAGGTACTCTATGTATGCAATATACATTCCATCAAAAAGCACAGGTGGTATTTAGATAGAGCAGGAGATGCCCACTGACTTTCAGAGGCATTTTCATAGATCAGCAAATCCTTCCCAGCAGCAGCCTGATGATGTGATTGTACTGCAAAGGGTTGACAGAGGACAAGTAGTCATCTTGGGATGACCACAGTGGCAGGTGCAGTGTTGGCAATTTATGATATTAGATGTACCTGGTCAAATGAGCTTACACTTTTAACTAGCAAGGAGGAGAAGCCTGGCAATATTTTGTAGGTCAAGAGATGGAGATTTTCAGATGGTAGCAAGCCAAAGGTATATTTTGGTGATATTAGGTGAGCTGGATAATTGTTTAGATATAGCTAGTTTATTTAGCAAAATGTTTAATTGGAATTTGAAATACAGCTACTCAAATGGTAAAGTAACATAACAAATATGAGATATCAAATAATAATACCAAATAACTTGGTAACCAACAGCATCCATAACAAGACATTGTACAAATGGCATAATTATATAATGGCACAATCTGTGCCACAAGCACATAAGCTGCATCATTCATGTGATGATGTAACGATACAGGGCTTGTTATTTGCCTCCCTTTTACCCTTTCTGTGGATGCCCATGTTGGTAACATACTTTATTATAAATGTACTCAAAGTGGCCTTTAAACAAAGTATAACAACAAACTTAGATTTCCATTATAGGGAATCCACACAGCGACTACAGTGATAATAAAATATACAATTCTAGTTGGGAGGGAACCCAATGAATGAGTAGAAATGCTTAGTATCGCACTAAGACTATTGAAGTATTAAATGAAGAACAGGTCCCAGCAGTGACTGGTTTAATAATCAGGGCAGTCACAGAGCCCACTAGTCAAAAGGGGTGTAGAGTTACTAGGCTCCAATACAGGTGGGGCACCCAGGCAATGGGGGAGGAAAAGGGCTAGAGAAGATGGCAAATCCATTTCCCATCAGCTTTTTTGGAAATGATGAATCAAAGATGATTCACTATCCTTGGTCTCTAAGTGATTTGGAGTGCCAAGCTAATCCTAACAGCAACACAAAGAATAGGAACTGACATCATGTTCTGAACTTCTGGAAAATATTAGCCAACATCCAGCAAAAACTGAAGGCTGTCATAAGAGATAGTTCACTGGAAAACGTGATGGACAAGAAACTTTCTTGTCTGCATCTTAAAATATAAAAGATGCATATTTGTGCATTTGAGCTGAAAATTCTTTTAATTTCACCACTGAGATACAATTGGGTATGTCTGGATTATCTCCGAAAACATAAAAAACAGATATAACTAATTTTTAAGGTTCTTCATGTGGATTTAATGACCAATTCATTTTTATAATTTACTAAGGACTACTATTCTGTGGTTTGCCAAAGCTACTTATTATTGTAAGACAACTGTTTTTATGTGGTTCTTTTAAATAGGTGCTTTTGAATTTTTTAAAATTTATTTTGTTGTGGTGTTCGATGTTTTGTAAACTATCAAGGGAGCTTGCTACAGGCAGAGTAAACTATAAATTGGAGTGGGCATTGTTTGGGAGTGCATGCCACTTGCCGGCGGGGGGAGGGGAGCTTTTGTATTTTGGGATGCAGTGGGAAGTCTAATGAAAAATATATAAATCTCTTCTAGTTTAACACATGCAATTTTGTTTTCAAGGAAGAATGAGGTAGGAGGGAGAAATCACCCGAATGAAAGTGTGCAATTTGGTACTGAATTTAAGCACTGCAGCCTTGGGAGGCTTTAGGGACCACAAAAATATGGTTAGAGGCCATCAGGTTGCTTGTACGTATTATAAATCCATATATGTGAACACACACGCACACATGTACATACACCCATCTATTTTTCATCCTTAAACTCTACTAGATTAGGAACAATAAGATTTACAATAGCAGCCAAGAATGTCTGTTATGTCTGTAGATCTATACTTTGCCAAATTAATCTAAATGATAATACTGTAGGAAAGTGAGCAAAATCCAGTTTACCCTCACAGAATTTTTTTTAGGCTGCTATTTCATCCCTGCTGCCCACTTTGTGTGTGTAGATCAGAGCCATCATAATACCCAGTGAAACAAAAACATTGCACCCTATCTCAAAGTGCCATTGCCAGCTACTGCTGGGTGTGGCTTGGGCCTCCCTTCTTTTCCATTAACTGAGTTAATTAGCCCCAAGGACTCCTCAGTTCAACCCTGAGCTACATATATTCACTTCTACTGGAAGCCCCTTGTAGACTTCCAAGCTGGAGACAGTTGAGATGAAAGGCTATGAAGAGGAAAGGGACCAGAGGAGCACTATCACCCAACTGTGACAGGTTAAGATGGTGGTTTCCGAAAAGGCGTTCTGTGATGGAAAAGGATTTATTCAGTTTTGCATAATTTGGACAACCCTCTCCATTTGCACTGAAATAATACCTTCTTTATGTTGAGCAACCTAAATAAAAAAGGAACAATGCAGAAAATGCATATTGAACACCCTAATTCTGCTGAAAAGCACCCAATGTATCTACAACAAGCAACAGCTATATATGTAAGCAACAGAAGAGCAAAGCAATTTTAAGGCAATGAATGATGTTGCTTATATTGTGCAGTAAAATTGTGCAATATTTGCATGTACCAAAAGACAACCTGAAATCCTCCACTGACATACCAATTAATAGTGTTCAAGCAGATTAAAAATGAAACAACAGCCCACCCTCACAAAAGGTGAGAAGGTAATTATTTCAGTACAAATTTGTACTGTTTGAATTAGCTGTGACGTTTAGGTGGAAGAATTCCATCACACTGAGAAAAGAAAAATATCAGTGTTAAAATGTATTGGAGTTAAATGTGATTTAAGAAAGTAATATACCTCTCAAACCAGATGAGCATCATCTGAAGGAGTCTAAAAAGGGCTGAAAGAGTTGAGATATCTTATTTTTCCCCCACTTCTGACAGGGATTATTGGTGCACCATTTCCAAAGCAAACTTCTTTTTTAGAATATCATTGTGGAAACTAAGATCTAGTGCATGGGGGTGGGGTGGGGTGGGGGGGGGAAGCAAACAACATGATGGAATTTTTTCAAGATATTACCATTGTGAACTAGGGAGATGTAGCCCAGAGCCCAGCAACTCTAGGGCAACACTCAGCTAAGCAGTTTCTGCTTATCCTAAGTGCACAATTACTTGCACTATAAGTTTCTCAACATCAAGCTTTATCTCTACATTAAGTCAAGCTATCCTGAGATCAGCTTAACTAATCCAAATTCCAGCTGTGCTACAAGCAGTCGGAAGTGCATAATTTGATCAATGAGAGCCCAGTGCAGGAGAATCAAGTAACTCCACTGTAGCAAATTCAGTATGCAAGGAAGTAATTCTCTAACACATAGTTTAATACACAGAAAACACACCCTTCCATTTTTCTTGTTTTGTTCACGCATTCACCTTTTCCTCTTCCTTTGTAACTATTTGTATGGCTTTTCCAGAATACTTTATAGCCACCTCTGATATAGGAATACACAGGTATTTTAATCAGTTCCTCTTCTGTTATATTATACTCCAGTACCAACTTGTGAAGGAGCTTTGGAAATCAAACCCAAACTCTTTGGAGTAGCCCAAGGAGATTGTACACCCCTGTCCTAAGACCTGCCCCAAATTTCAGTTTTGTAGGTGTACAGTTAGATTCATTATCCCCATCCACCAAATTGTCTCTTCATGGTGCAGAATAGGGGAGAGATCCCCTGGTGTCTGACTTTTCACCTCGATATGGCTGTTATTAGGTACATAAAGAGTTAAATCTTGGGACTGTTCATGCTAATTACCCTCATATTGTTTCCAGTGGCTCTGGGAAGATCTGTGCCTTTTGGTAGTTATAGATACTGTAAATTCCTGCCTGTTATTCATATCTGTCAGTCTTAAGAGGTAGAGCAGGCAGGAAACACAACCAGATGAACTAATTCTACTTTATTCTAAAGCTACATTTACAGAATCTTGCAAGTCTGAAAGTTCTTTTCTCGTGTCTCCTTTACAGACCCTGAACTAGGGAGGGTCTCTTCTGAGCCTCTTGCCCCACCCACATTCCTGCTATGGGCTTAGCTGCCTTTCATTTGACTGTTCCCTTGGCTCTTTGCCCTGTCTCCCAAAGTCATTCCCACATACTCTTACAATATCTCTCTTCCTACTTTTGCTTACCTTGTTTGCTGATGCTTAATAAACAAAGACCAAACTATATTTTTGTAGTTGAACTGAGTGGTGTATGTGCTTGCTCTGATCTAGATATAGAGATTGACCAGGAGTGTGCTGGGTGCAAGCTGGAAATTATCTACAATAATTTTCAAGCATCTACTACATGAGGTTAGCATGTGGTAGAAATGTGGAAGAAGGCAGGGGCTGTTATAAGGAGAAAACATATGTAAATACCATTTCCATTACACCTGATTGTTTTTCAAAGACTTAGGAAATATGGAAGATTCAGTACCAATAAGATATTCTTAGCTACCGGTCAACTTATTGATCTCTGTCACAATTTAAGTTGCAAGATGGGAAGGCATCTAAAAATGGGAAGAGTACAAAAAATAACAAGTAGACAAAGTTATGGAATATCAGTATATGATTAATACATTTAATAAGGAACTGGGAGGGAAATGAAAATGTTCAGAATAGAAGAGTTACTATCAAATCAGAACTTATGTGTGAACTTTGGAATGGATGTTATAATCAAAGTAAAATACAGTAAAAATATGGATTACTTTCTGCATTATGGATGATTGCATTCAGTTTGAAAACTTGATGTGTATGAGAGTGTGATGCACTAGGACTGTGCAAATCAAATCTTTACAAAGAAATGCTTCAGAATATGTGTGTTATGCCTTCTTGCTATTCAAGAAAGAGACATATGGAGGCAGCTTCCAAAGCAGCCACATGAGCGGAAAAATATCACAACTGCTTCAACAGTTCATAACGAAGTACAAAGAGGTGCTTCATATGCACTCCTGTGTCTTCTAAAGAACCCTCTTCAAGGGATATGCACATCCTGATGTGCCAGAAGAGGTGGTATACAAATGGTTGTAAAGAAAGAAAGAACACAAAGGGGTTAGAGTCCTTTTCTCTGTTTTATTCTCTAGAACAGGTTTTTCAAACTGTCTTCCATGGAATCCTAGGATTTTGCCAGACTTTGATGGGGTTCTGTGAAAGACTAAGAGGAAAAAGAAAGCACTCAAATGCAGCCAGTTTTCTGTTGCTAGAACTTGGCTTCTTCTGTGGCCTGGGAAAAAAAAAAAAAAAAGGAAAATTCTGCTTTAGAACTCCTTTCCCTGCCTGTACCCTCTTCTGATCAACTGATTAGTGCAATTAGAAATTTACTCAGCAGGATTATAGACCCATATATGCAAACTATGAATCCAGCTGGAGATAAATTTGAATGACCCTGGATTGGTTTGAGATAATCCCAAGACCTGAATCTCTATTTGCACCCTGTCTTTGCTCAGCAGAAGATTTACCTGCCTACCAGTAGGGATGCAATTTCCAGAAAGCCTAGTGTTGTCTTGTAAAACTGAACAGAGAGTTAAACTTTGCTGCTCGGTAGAAAAACATTTGGGGCACAATTGCACTTCATCTAATTCCATATAATTTCTGCTTTGTGAACTTGTGTCAGTTTTGCATATGCCCAGGTTCCCTTATATACACGTATTCACTATATTTGGATACATCTAAGGAAGATGTAACGGCATTGCATTATTAAAAGAGGAATGTACAGAGTACAAGATTAAATGGGGATATCTGCTTCAAGGAATGATACTTCCTTATGATTACCAGAAAAACTTTGAGCTTTTGACTCCTGGAATAATTACTATGAGACCTGAACAACTTAATTCACCAGATAATTGCATGGTTATTTTTTTGTTCTATGAAAGGTAAAGAGGTAACATTTAATTTAGAGGATACTGAATAACCCCCTAATTGCTCAGTAATTTCCATGTCATCACACAATAAAAGTGAGGACTGTTCTGTGGCCCAGATATGACAAGAGAAAAATCCAACTCTATCAAATATTGTTACAACATGCCTGTTATGCATATACATATGCAAGAGGATATATTTCTTCCATGGACATGAAATTCCAAGGAAGGAGGTTTGCTGATTGAGGTTGTGAAAATTTTGTTGGTCATCTTGGTTGCCAGACAACGGTTATTAAAGAAATGGCCTGAATGTGTCTGAAAATCTGGAGCACCAACAATGCTGAAGTACAAGGAAGAAACATACTTTAATATATTTACCAATTCCTTATACAAAATGCAGTGTAATAAAAAGTCAATTACAATGTGAGTAATAAAAGGATATGGAACACAGCAGCCAGTGCGCAAAGCAATTCTGAGCATCTCGTTCTAAAACTAAGATGTCTTTCAGTTCACTGTACAGAGAATGACAATCATTCTTATGGAACAATCAGATTAGAATACAAACACTGGTAATAGCAAGATAATCATGTGTAACAAAATGTGAAATAAGACACAGAATATTGATGGATACTATTACTACTGACGCACTTTCTTTTCTTCCCTGAAAGGAAGCAAACTTTCTTCAATGAAGCAACTTTTTTTTTCACTATAAGCATAGCAAATTTACAGTGGACTGCTCTAAGCAAACTTTCTTCAATGAAACAAACTTTCTTTGTGAACTGATGGAGTTGAAGGCTTCGTTCATAAGATACAAGTTCAGAAGTAAATTGACAACAAATGCACTTATTTACTCCTTAAATGGTCAAATCATCATCATAATAGGTCAAATTACCCTCATCTCTAATTTCTAAAATTGGGAGGGGGGGGGGAAATGGAGGTACATCAAGCTCATTAAGAAATCTGGCTGAACATTTATCATCTTTGATGGACATGTAGTAAAGCTAAAAAATTTTGGACTCAAATTCATATATTAATTCAGAATATTTTGAAGATTACTATACAGTCAAAACCAGAGAGTTTCCTTTTGGGACTGATGGACAAACAATTGGGAAAAGCTCATGGACCTTTGTTTTTATATATGATAACTGCAGCTAGACTTTTATATGGTCCAAGGTGGAAAGACTCGGCATTACCTACAATGGAAGAATGGATTATGAAGATGATGGAGTTAGCTGAGTTGGCAAAATTTACAGCTTTGCTTAGAGAAAAAACATTGACTAACTTTATTGCCAATTGGAAGCCCCTTTTGGACTTTTTGCAAGAGACAGAAAAAAAATGAAATTATGATTTATGGATTTGATGATTAATTAAAATAATAGGTTATACAAAATATGTATGTTAAGATGTAGTCTAAGAGTAAGAGGTCACTATGTGATTTATCTATATCTGCTGTATAAGAAGTCGGAAGTCATTCTTTTTGTAATTTTTCCTTTTTTCCCTTTTCTTTAATTTTCATCACTTTTGTATTCCTTCTTTATCTCTAACTCTCTTGTTTTTTACTTTTCTCTTTGATTATTAGTTCTTGTTTGTTTTTATCTGTATGCTTTTTATAACTTTATTAAGTTCTTATTTTTTTTAAGAAAAAGAAATCTGGCAGAACAGTGTTGAGCTAAGGTGGCATTCTTTGACCCTGGAGACCTTTGACATATCCAGTGTTGTTCTGTTGATTTGGGCATAAATGTAAACAGAAAAAATATTGTGCTTCTTTTCCTCCTTCTGAATCTTAAAAAAGAGAATAAAATATTGCACATTATAACCAATGACATTGACGTTTTTTTTAAATTAACCAGGGGAGGAGAAGAAATTTTCCAATAATTTCTCAAGGGCAAGAGTTCCCCTTAGCAGGGACAGTAGCACTACTTCTAACAACCAACCAACCCCTCCCCCCCCCCCCACTTCTTCCTGAGGTCTTCCATTGGGATTTAATGGGAGCGTGGAATGCCAGCCAGATTCTAAGCTACTGGAGAGAGAATAGGATTGTATGATAAGTGAAGGGATTTAATATTTACACACATGTGCGTGGGCTCCTTTGCCACCTTCTCACTAAAGAGGTACAGAAAGACCACAGCAATGAGAATTTCTCTGAATTCTCTTTTCCTCTGAAAGAAGCTAAAGCAAATTCTGTTTCATCAAATTTAATCGGAACCCATAGGAAAATGTAGGAGTCTTTCTCTGCCCTCCACTAAACTGAACAAGCCTATGGCCCTTGGATACCATTCCAGATGCCATAGGTTTTCAGCCTTAGAGAATTATATTTTTAAATCATGTTGTCTTTGATACTGGACAGAGATTTTAAAAAAGCAGCAGCAGAATAGATTTTTTCTAGTATTTGTAGCTGAGAGCTAACAAAGAATCAAATGCATTACCTTTTTATCTGCTTTCTCTATATGGAACCCATAGAAAAATATTTTTTTAAAACCTTGCTGACTTGGGTGTAGGCTTTTTCAAAGAAACTGTTTATTTTCTCTTGAATGACACTAATGTCTGTCTAACACATAAAATAGCTCTTTTGCCTTGACAGCAAAAAATATCAGAAAGAGAGAAATAGATAAAATTACTATAAACTGCTGCACAGAAACTAAGATATCATATAAATTAAATTTTTGTGCATAAATATCACAGTGTCCTCGCAGTGCTGCAAAATATGACATTTTAAAGTTTTTTTTTTTTTTTTGCATGCCTGTATTGATCTATTGCAATGGCTCCATGTGCATGGAATAGTAAATGAAAATTCTAGCATATCCTGATTTATTGTGAATGAGCTGTGTGTTAATACACAAAGCATACTTATTTCTCCTTGGTTCATCTCTTGACATGACAAGCTGAGCAATCAAGCCATGGTTTATTTAGCATGTTGTCTAAATATGTGGACTTGAGCTCTGAAACAAATCTGGATTTGCAAGGCACAGTCATAGTCGATTTGCTGTGAAGCCTTAACAGGGAGGATCCTAATAGCAGCTGTTAAGCCATAACCTATTTTGGGCAGAGAACTACATTTGGTCTTGTGTAAGACCTGGACTCAAAAAGTAGGTGTGGCCGGAAAAAGGGAGGAGGGGCCAGAGCAAAAAAGGCAGGATATGAATTAGTCTGTAATAAACTAAAGAAATGACACAAATAAAATAAACATTCCCTCCAGATGCTTCCAAGAAGTCCAGAAGAACAGTAGGAAAGTCTTAGCAGACAGAGGAATGTGCTGTCATATACACTTTTTCACCATCATCCATTTTTTTAAAAATAAAGATAAATGGTTCAGAACCAAACTTATGTATTTTTTTAAGCAACCAACCCACCTTATATGGAACGATGAAAAGGTTTTGGATTGGAGAAGAGGCAGAAACTGCGAACCTGCCAAAATGGCAGGGACTTTTCAAATGCAACAGATTGCCCTAGCTCATGACCTTTCAGTCCTGCCGACTATGCCAGACTGTTGTGGGAAAAATACCCACTTTCAGTAAGGAACCAGATAGATAGATAGATAGATAGATAGATAGAAAGATAGATAGATAGATGCAAGAAAGTATCTTTTATTTGCATGCAGTTACAGTGATCACTGGAGTCTCAGTCACAATAATGCAAAATAGCCCCAAACCAAGCAAAGTTATGGGTTATATACCCCCAGAACTGTTTCACAGGAATGATAAAGAAAGCAATGTAAATCATACCATGACCTTTACAGTCAGAATGTAACATCTGATATTACTATGGGATGACCTCACTATGGTCTGACCCAGTGCCTCTAAATTCTGCATTCCTACAAAGGCTCCAAACCCACCCTCTCCAGCTGATACTAGCACCTTCTAACATAAAGAATGTCCTTTATTGTACCCGTGTAGCATTTCCTTTCACACTAGGGGAAGGGTCACAATCTGAATTCTATTATTTGTCTCCTTCCTCTTCGGGGTCCATAGACTGTTTCAGCTTGTCTGTTCTGTCTAATGTACAATTTAGTACCAGAAGGAAAGGGTAGAATATTATTTGTCCCCCACACTACATTCGTTCACCAAACAATGATTTTATATGTCAATTTCTTTTTCTTTTTCAAACCCTAATTCTAAACATGATAGGAAGTTTATTTCAAAATGGACAGACACCAACACTTGGAGGCAAGTACCTTGCTGACGTATTGTAGCATCACTGTAACTAATCACATGGTCTCTGGAAACCAAACCAAACCAAGAGGGATCCAAGGGACATATTGAAATCTCAAAGGGAGTCCCTGTGGCTGGTAAGATGCAGGGTGTCCACCTTTATACCAGGCAAACTGCTGCTTGTCCTGGTTGAAGAAGCCAAGCAGGAGCCCTTGATGTCTCATGATCAGTCAAGAATCTCTAGAGTCTTTTATAGCTATTATCTATGAATTTGCTTAGGAGTGTTTGTCATAGACTTTATTGTATTAGTTTGATTGATTGGTTGATTGATTATGTGCCATCAAGTCTGGCACTCTAATGCTACCCCCCCCCTCGCCCCACCCAACCACTGCCAGCACCTCCAAAGTTCCAGAGTCCCAGTAGGCCTTCCAGATGTATTAATGAAGCTGGATTGGAAGAAGATGAGTGTGATTTTGAAACTGGAGGTTAACATTGAAAACCTGCGCTATGTTGATGACACTACTCTGACAGCCAAAAATGCAAAAGATCTGCAAGTTCTAGTAATAAAAGTCAAGGAGCATAGTGAAAAAATGGAACTAAGATTAAATATAAAGAAGGCCAAACTAAAATAACAGGTATAACAAGCAGCCTTAGAATTGCAGAGTCTATGGGAGTGGGCACTATAATAAAATTAATAATAATACTGATGGTGAAGATACTGAAGTGGTAGACAGCTTCTTCCTTTTAAGATCAATGATCAATAGTAAAGGAACAAGCAGTCAAGAAATACACCACAGACTAGCACTTAGTAGAGCAGCCTTGCAGGCCTTAAAAAAGATATTCAGATGCCATGATAAGTCTATACCTACAAAGATCAGAATTGTGTGAGCCAAGGTATTCCCTGTGATACTCTGTGGAAGTGAAAGCTTGACTTTGAAGAAGTAGCATAGGAAGACTATTGATGCTTTTCAACTTTGGTGCTGGAGAAGACTCCTGAGAATATTGTGGACAGCCAAGAAAACAAATAAATTGGATCATTGAACAAATCAACCCAGAGTTCTCACTTGAGGCACAAATGACCAGGCTCAATGATCCTACTTTGGACACAACAGCCTTTGGGGGGATGCGGATGAGCCAAAATATTATGATGGTGACAGGCATGGTGAGATATGGCAGGAGATGGGGAGCAGGCCATTCTTGGGGAACATGGGACCGATATCTTATATCAGTTTTGTGTTCCAGCCTTGCTGTCAGCCAGAAGCCCTGGCTTTTGGTTACTACTTCTAAATGCCAGGTCAGTCTGTAATAAGGCCTCTGTCACCTCAGTTACTTTATTAGCTTTCACCTGCAAGACAGAACCTCGCCAGACTAACTCTAACTCCCAAAGTCTGCAACTAAACACTACAAATTCCTTAGGGTGGTGCCAGTCTCATCCTCTTCGCTTTCTCATGCTCAGGCTATGGGCTGAGGAAATGTTTCTCCCTGTGACCCTGAACCTCTTCGTCCAATCCTCCATCACAGCAACTGAGGCTTTGGATTGGATCATGCCTTTGCAACCACCTCCTGCTGGTTCACCTCCTTTCTTTGGGGTCAATTCCAGTCGGTGGTGATTGCGGGGGAGAGATCCCGCTCTTGGATCCTACTGTGTGGGGTGCAACAGGGGTCAGTGCTCTCTCCACTCCTATTCAATATCTATATGAGGCTGCTTGGTGAACTCATCCATCACCATAGGTTGAGGTATCATCAGTATGCTGATAATACCCTGTTATACATCTCTGCCTCTGGCAAATTAAGCGATGATGTGTACATCTTAATCAGTGCCTGAAGGCTGTGAGGGTCTGGATGGGGAACAACAGGCTTCAACTGAATCCTGGCAAGACTGAGTGGTTTGGGGTCTTGGGGCCTGCTGGTTCTAGGACTATACCATTTTTGGTGCTGGATGGGGTGGCACTGCCCCAAACAGACCCCGTTCACAATCTGGGGTTTCTTGCTTCTAGAGTCTTGCTTGAGGAGCAGGTGGCAGTCGTGGCTAGGAGGGTCTTTGCTCAACTTTGTGTTGTGTGTCAGTTGTGTCTGTTCCTAAATCAAGGGGCTCTACTCACAGTCACTCATGCCCTAGTCACCTGATTGGACTACTGTAATGCGCTCTACATGGACTACCCTTGAAGAGTATCTGGAAGCTTCAGCTGGTACAGAATGCAGCGGTGTGGCAGTTATGTGTGTTTCCAGAAGAACACACCTTATACCTCTGCTCTGCAAGCTGCATTGGTTACCAGGCTGTTTCCTGGACCAATTCAAGATGCTGGTTTTGACCTTTAAATCCCTACATGGCATGGGACTGGGCTATTTGAGGGACCACCACTCTCCGATTACATCTGCCCATCCCACCAGATCTAGCAGAGCGGGCATGCTGCGGGTCCCATTGGCTAGGGAGCTACATTTGGTGGGTCCTAGGTGGTGGGCCTTTTCTGCTGTGGCCCCTGCTTTATGGAACATTCTTCCCCACAAAGTGAAGCTGGCCTCATCCCTTTTAACTTTCCAGAGGTCCCTCAAAACTTGGTTGTGTCATCAGACCTGGGGACCCCAGGGGATTGATGAAACATTGAGATGGCTCCAGTGTAGTTAACACCTGCTCTTTGCCATTTATTTATTTATTTATTTATATTTGTGTGTCTTTTATAATTTTAAAGTTTTTAATAATAATATTAATACTTGTTTGTATATATTGTTTTTAGCTTTGTTGTACGCTGCCCAGAGTCACTTGTCTGTAAGATAGGCAGCCATACAAATATGGCAAAATAAATGATGAAATAAATAAATATCTATTCAGTGTGCGGTTTAAATAAATATGGGGAGAGTATACAGCCTTGTGTATTATTCTACTCCAGATAATTGATTTCTTTTATTTAACCCCAAAGTTTTATAGTCTTCAACTATTCGGAGATGGCAGTGCCAAGTCTTGCTATTCCCATCTTCCTCTGAACCAGTTGGACCTGAGCCATCAATTTCTCCCCCACCCTCTTCTTGCAGTTCGTTCTCAATATTTCAGCAAGAGGTCAGCTGATGTGAGCTTAAAATCTATAGAACAGTTGCCCAGGAGATTCTTTAAGCTGGTGATGCTTCCTAGCATTCTGCTGTTTATAGCAGTGATTAAAGAGGATACCTATTCCTCTGGCAGGCTGTAGACATCCACTCAAATTGCCTTTGACACAATTGCTCATAATAGGTGCAGTTTGAACACATTAATAATCCAGGAGGCAAGGTCTCTCACTGCCCATGGTCATGTCATCTATTCAGATCTACAGTATCTATAATGATAACATACAATATTGTGACTGAGAGGGTTGTTTATATTTCTGAAGACTCCTTAGCCTTGGTTGCTGAGCAAGCCCATTTCCCAAGATAGTTCTTCAGCTTGTCCTTTATGGTTAGTCATTTTGAGCATTCATCTACTGTTCTAGATATTAGACCTTTTCAGTATCTTCAGAAGCAGTGATATTAAAATTTAACTGTGCAAATGGTTCATTCATGTAATGACATCATGTACAGTAAGTTGCATCAGTTGCATGATGTCACACACATGTCATCATTTGTCCCCCTTGCTCCTACCTGTGAATGCCTCTGGGCCTCTTAAGTATTGCCTATTAAAACAAGGCCTCAGCCAAAAAGAACATATCTGGTGTGTTTTCATTTTTGAATGTTGAAAAGTAGTGCTTGTTTTTATATTGTTCAATATCCTGTGAAACAAAATAATTTAAATAGCCTTTCTCAAAGATCTTTCAAGTTAGCCCAGAATACAGATAAATTCAACAAAAACAGAAAACAAATATATTTGATGTTAAATTGCATACTATAATTATCTTATAGATTATGCTCTTATTATACAAATTATATTCTCCTCTGTGGTGGAAAGTAGAGCAGTTCTGTTTTCCCTTGCATTTTTTTTTTAAATAAAAGAATGACAAAGAAGAGTTCTTCTTGGTGGTTTTAGCACCACACGTGTCCTTAGTCCCCATTTTGTGGCCCCAAAGCACCCCCATATCGATGCTAATCTAGTGCTTTTTAGCAAGACAATTTGTAGCCTTTTGAACTTTTTTTATTAAAAAAGTACAAAATAAGTTTATGTTTCCATGTGAATCAACACACCTATTTGGCATTAAATAATTCCCCAAACCCCCAGAGGGGAAAAAAAAGAAGCTGATAACACTTGATTCTGCTCACTGGTGATTTGATTGCATCACTGGACACTCCGTGGGCATGTAAAAATAGTGTAAACTCCACCACCTGGCCATAAGAAGTCGTTTACAATGGCTGTAGTGGGTAAATCCCCTTGATGGCTGCAGGGACTGGCAGAGTTCTTCTCCAAAGATTCTAGAATGATGCTGCAGCCGGGCATTCTAGCTAACTACTGCAATTAGTTAACTAGTTAACTCCTTCAGCAGCCACAAGAACATCTCCACTAGTGTTTCATAATCAATAATAAGACCCTCTTTACGCCGCCTTTTTAAACATTGCTTTCATAACTGTTCCCGGTTATATATGTGTGTAAGAAAAAGAATATTTTATCCCAGTTTGTACCATGCCCTTTCTGTACATAAAATAGCATCATTCCTATGCTTTCTTTTGTTCTCACCAGCTTTCCTTCTTGGTATCATTTTCCTTCACCTCTTTGCTCTCACTTTTCTCAGCCCCATTTGCCCCTATTGCCTGTTTCATCGGATGCACTATGGCAACCCATTTGACTCTTTCTGTTGTGATGGTATCACAGATGCCAGCAGATAAACTCATGGGGATTTCCATAGGCCATCAGACTCAATCGCAGTGAGGCAAATGTCATGGAAGAAAAGTAGAGGAAGAAGATGAGTGCCAAGAAAGCACAGCCAAAGGGAAAGAGTCTCTGGACACCACTGAAAGAATAACACTTTCATCAAGAAGAGTAATTTTTTGATAGTTACTTCAGGTGCAAATGCATCAAAGACAACATGACTTTTAACAAGTATTTGACACAGCTCTAATTTAAAATTATATCCTTTTTTCACTGGTTATGGCTATCATTAGTGGATCTGTTCGGTTAAAAAGTCATCTTGTATGATGATTAGCAAACTAAACTTGTCCTTCCTCCCCTAGGTTTTGCGAGGCAGGATTGAATGTGTTGCCAAAAGAAATCTGCTTAATTGCTTTGGATAGAAACTCATTCATAATTTTGTTGTAATGGACTGTAGATCTGGTCTAGGCAGGCTGTAGCTGCTGTACTTGGTTGGTACTAAAGTGGGATTCCAAAGCACAGAAGTGAGAAAAGAGATGAAGGGAAGGAGAAAATGAATATCTTGGCATCTCACCTTCTTCAGAGAAAGAGCAAGAGATTCGTTTGGCCAGCGTGTGACCCTAGAATAAAAAAAGGATTGCTTGACCCAGCCAAGCAAAAAAAAAAAAAAAAAAACTTGTATATTTTCTAAGATCTTTTTTTTAGGACTTGCATTATCTTACCATTAAACCGGAGCTGGGTAAGAGAAGCTCAACTCTGTCAATACTGTCTATTTCATTCTCAGAGGCAGAAATTGCCAGAAAGATTTAATGTTGGCACTGGAAGTTTATAGTAGATGCAGGGACAGTTGCAGATTAAATCAACCCCTACTTCTACAAATTCCTATCCACCAATATACCAATCATGTTAGAAAAATAGTAAACATTTCTAGCTGCTACTGTTAATTAGAATTCAGGAAGCCAGCAGGAAATTTTGACATTGACGGATAAAGATGAAAAAGAATTATTTCTATTCGGTGAAGCCGTCTATGACAGACTGGGTAAATCAAGGCTCTGGGACACCATGTGCTTCTTGATCCTTCTTTGATCCTCCAACTTTGGAGTCCCACAAGTACAACTGCTGAACACTACATTTATTTATTTATTTATTTATTTATTTATTTATTTATTTGCTTGCTTGCTTGCTTGCTTGCTTGCTTGCTTGCTTGCTTGCTTGCTTGCTTGCTTGATTTATATAGCACCTATCTCATTTTACATGACTCTAGGCAGCTTACAATAAAACAAATCAAAGAACAACATACATAATAGAGAGCAAAAATAAAAACACATAGTAGCTGGACTTGAGCTAACCTAACTTCCAAAAATCCCTCATGAAACCTATGGAAAAAACAGAATATTCTGACTATGCTCATGGACAGGACATAGTTTTCCTACTCACTTCACATCACCACCATGCCCATTGCAACCCTTAGCCCTATAAAAAATGTTCAGTTTGGCCCTGATAACCACTAAGTTTTCTACTTGTGATCAAGGCTTTCTTTAAAGGCTCTGGTATATATATATGATAGTCATTTTGTACCTTCACCAGTTGTTTCTCTGAAAATGGGCTGAGCATCTTCAAAGCATATCTAAATCAGATTGGACAATTTCAGTTGCTTTAATAGAAATGTTAATTATCAAATTAGGTGTGTAATATTTAGGATTTAACTCATAATATATAAAATCTCTACAAATTCTATATCAGTGGCTGTCAATCATGGTTCTTGGACAGTTTCCTAATTACCGTAATAGCTAAAATAGTGTAGAAGCCCCTTTTATTATTTATTTTTGTGTCAATTTTTTGCAATTAATTATGAATGCTGTGAGAGCCAGTTTGGTCTAGTGGTTAAAACTCCAGGCTAGAAACTAGGAGAATGTGAGTTCTTGTCCCACC
This sequence comes from Liasis olivaceus, assembly GCA_030867105.1. Classification (NCBI taxonomy): domain Eukaryota; kingdom Metazoa; phylum Chordata; class Lepidosauria; order Squamata; family Pythonidae; genus Liasis; species Liasis olivaceus. The sequence goes on along the minus strand of CM061348.1, from coordinate 42,675,605 downwards.
TTAGGCATGAAATCTAGCTGGGTGACTTTGGGCCAGTCACTTTCTCTCAGCCCCTGACATCAAGGGCTTGGGCGACAAACTGATTGGTGAATTCCTGTCGCAACCAACATTCAGTTGATCTGAAAAAAAGTGGACCTTACGTATGCAGGAGAAATGTTCAGAAGAAAAAGAAAATTATGAATGCTGTAATCAAGGGCTTCCTCACATTATATATTTTCCAATAACATAGGTCATTGGTCATTTCTCCTGGGTATTATGCTTTCTCAACCACCATGAATATCCTTGACAAGTTTTCACTGGGACAAATTAATTAAGAGGGTAGTGATAAAACTTCATGATCTGCCTACAAAAGTCTCACTGGTTTTTATATTTTCATATTGTCCTTGGAAAAACTTCAGAGGAACTTTGAATTAAACCAAAGGTTTTATCTACTTTAGCATATTTTTTTCCAACAATGGTCAGTAAATTGTATTCAATATGCTGGCCATGATTTTGACTTTTTATGACCACATAGAAAACATCCCACACAATTCTACATGCAATTTTTAAGCATATCTGTATTACTGGCTGACATCTTCTAACTATTTTTGGTGGAGTATAATATTTATTTGATTTATATCCCACTTTTAATTTTTACAACTCAAGGCAGCAGACATAATTTCCCCCACAACAATAACCCTATGAAATGGGGTTGGACTGAGACAGAGTCACTGACCTATAGTCAACCAGCCATCTTGCATGCCTATGAGAAGACTATCGAACTCATGGTCTCCTAGTTTCTAATCCAGGACTTTAACCACTATGCCAGACTGGCTCATTATCTGCAGAGTTAGGCATTCTGTTTCCTAAGGCATTTCTGTTTCAAAAGTTTGCTCTGTCAGTGAAATTCAATATATACTGTAGTTGTAAAAGTCAATATTCCTTTCATTTCACTGATACACTTGCTCAAGATATGCAAAGCTTGATGAATTGCAGCTTTGCTGAAAATCTGTCCTTTTTCTTTTTTAAGACCTGCCTGCCTATCTTTTTTAATTGTGCTTTTAGGAATCCAAATATATAGTATAGTTGGATCCAGAATTAAGTTTCTTCAACTTAGGTCCCATTGAAATCAAATTTAGAAATAACTAATGTCAATGGGAAATAAGTACTAGTGAAGCTCTTGGCTACATGTTGTTGGAAGCACAATCCTGGATTATATGGATTGTGGTTTTATCCAGCAAATAAATTATTGTGGTTTGTTGTGAATGTACTCCCCTTGTTATTTGCTTTGGTACTGAAGCACTTTGTTAGTGTGCGTGTGCACCCATGTGTATAATGTACTTGAGTTTGTAGTCTGTCTTTGTTTCCTCTGCTGATGCTAATAACCATGAATGGTTGTTTGTTTTCTTCTTTTGCATATTTTATTGCTTTAAAGGTGTTATTGGTTGTCTCCTGTGCCTTCTCTAACTGTTCTTTCTTTATTATGACAAAAGTATCATTTAGATAAGCCATTATCCCAAAGCTGGAGTTAGTGGTAAGGTATAGACCAAGTGGTCTTCTGAGAGCTTTCAGCCTTCTGCTCTACAAGTCACAGGTTCTAATACATGGTTATTAAAGGGTGGTTTGCAGAAAAAAATCCTTTAATATATTAGACTATATATTAAATATATAGTCTAATTTTTAGGATAAAATCTCAGTGCCATCTTAAGGTCAAGCCCCCTAACAGTAAAGAACTTAATGTCAAGCCCCCTAACAGTAAAGAAAACTAGGTTCTCACAAAGTCTTATGAACAGTTCTATTGCAAGGAAGAAGAGGGTGGGTTACAGAATCTTGAAAGCTGAGTATGTGTATACTTCAGCTGTTCTCTTATCAGTGAGTATATTAAGGTGACACCCACCCCCTTGATTCCTTTAATCCTCTTTCTAATTCTGTCTTGATTTAAGGGGAGTAAGTTCCCTCTTTATGAGATATGAATGGAATGTTTATCTCTTCTTGTTCTGCAATGCTTTGCAAATGCCCATTTTGGTTCCCAGGCTCAGAAAATTTCATTACAGTATACTTAATTATAATCAAAACCTATAAACAATATTCAGTACATAAAGTACCAAATAGCACATAAACAATGGTAGATTAAACATCAGTTAAAGGCTTAGCATAGTACAATTAAGCAAAAGCAGGCAAAAAGTAGTTTCAAAACACTCTGAAGGCCAAGAAATAAATAGTTGTCAAGGAAGGGCATTCCAAAGATGTGACACCAACACAGAAATGTCTGTATGGCTAAAAGAGGCCAGTCTCTCACCTCTTACAAAGTCTAAGAGCAGGACATCAAATGCTGTTCATAAGGCTTATACAGTATGTTTCAGATAATCTGATCACCTTAAATTGAGCTTAGAAACAAATTGGCAACCACCGTAACTGGCATATAATTTAATATATTGATTAGTTATATTTGTAATTCTTCCAATAGCAAAGGTATGAATGTAACACAATTCAAACAACCCCTACCAGCATTTTGGATCCTTTAGTTCTTTCAGAAACTTGGTAGACAATGGATCCCACAGATGCTAAAGAATCTTTGAATTAATTTATTTGGTACTAGGCCTTGAATGGAAAAAGAGGAGGTTGGTATGCTTAAGTTGATGGCAGAGAGTGACCTGAAACAACTGAACTGAAGCTTCCATTATTCAGGCACATAATACAGATGTTCATACCTCACATAGAGATCTACAGTACCTTGTAAGTATCCATCCTAGTGTGTAAAGATGCATGGGGCAGAAATTGGCCAAACTTCTGGCAAAAATATTTCTGACTGTTTGATTTGGAAGTGGTTCCTGAAGCTGCAATCACTGGATATCCTTTTAGATGGAAGAAGGTCTAGGCTTCTTGAAATTACTCAAACTGGGGAGATGTTTGACCTCATAAGCTAAGAACAATAGTGGCAGTGTCTTCTAAGTTTGTTTGTACTTTATCTGAATAACTGTGCCCCACTAAAGCACTGGAGGATGAAATATGTGAAGGAGGCATGGCAAAATAGGGAATGGAGTCCTGTTTATTTCCTGGGCCTCTCATATTCATCCATTCTAAGTACTTACTAACTTCTCTATTAACTCTCGTAAGTCATAATAATATCCACCCCACACTTTCTAACATAACCAAAGTAGCATAAGCTTTGCATTTAATTTCCAATGAGAGGTATGATAGCACATTTGCTATTCACTCTCTGCAATGTATAAGGCTCAAAAATGTAACCTCGGTGATAGCTCAACTTTTGTTTCCATCATTTTTATTTGAAATTAGATCCAATATTTATTTATACCATAAGCATACTGAAAAACTGAAAAACTAGGAATGAGCATCAGATACAGCTAAAGCCTAAACAGTGGCTTGAAGTGAGCTGATTTGGACTGAATTGATGGTTATACAGGGCAAAGTAGAGTTCCTACGTGTGGTGAAGGAGAAACACCAGCCTCCTCTTGAGTAAACCACAGCAACAAAGTATGAGTGTCTGCAGATTCAGTGCCTGCTCTGAGCGTAAAGGTGCTCTGATGAAGAAGCAGGCATGGGGGTTAGGGAAGGAGGTTGAGAGAAACATCAGAGGTCAACAAAGAGAAGCCTCCAGAGCAGTGTTGTCCAAACTTGGCCACTTTAAGATGAGTGGACTCCAACTCCTAGAATTGGAGTGGCTGGCTGGGGAATTCTGGGAGTTGAAGTCCACTCATCTTAAAGTGGCCAAGTTTGGACAACACTGCTCCAGAGAAACCACCTGCTGGATTACCCTTACCAAGCCTGCACAAACAAGCTCCCCAACCCTTCCATGCTGCCTTGACTCAGGTGATTGCCCAGGCAGGGAAGAGAGCTGGTTCCTCAAGCTTGAAAGTCTTCCTTGGGAGGGAAGAAAGGGAACCAGAGACTATGCAAGTAAAAAGTGGCTTATGGGCCCAGGGCTGAGGCTTATTGTCACCCCTGCTGAGAAAGCAAGGGAGCAAACTCCAAACTGCTACTCCAGAAGAGTTTACCTCCTTGGTTAAGCATTTCATTTTGAATTCTACTCTGAGTTTTTAGTTTGTACTGCTGAGGCTCCAAAGTGTCTATTTTGCTGTTCAGCCCCTGTCCCTGAATACTTAAGGGACTGGGGAGAATAAATTTCTGCAGATTCTCTATGTCTTTAGAGAGTCCAGTGTTCGCTTTCTGTAACTTGCTGGTTTAGCTCCCCACCTCTCTGTCTACAGGGTTCTCTACCGCATTATGAAATGACCAAATCCAAATTGGGAAACTTTGTATGTGATTTAGTGATTCATTGTCCTGCAGAAAATGGTAGCTGCTGAATTAGCAAAAATGGCTGCATAATTCCATTTCTTCAAAACACAACATGATTCAGAGTGAAGGGGAATTAGTGGACAGCACTAATATGCTTACTTTTTAATTACAGGGAATAATTCATCAGCCGTGGCTTCCAGTGATTTCTCTAAAGTCAAAGAACAGCAGAAAAAATGGTACTCTGGATAAGGTATTACTAATTCCATTAATGATTATCGCACACTGTACATACTTTTCTATAATTTTGTGGCACTCAATAGGTGTCTACCTTCTCCCTCATCTGCTACCTTCTCCACACTGCTTGATAAGACATACCTGAATGAATCAATTGCTCAAAATTTGTAAAGATCCCTTTGCATAATAATCCCCATGGGTGTTGGAGGGGGCAAGGGAGGGCAACACCCTCTTACTGTAACCCTATAATGCCATTTGTATGGCACCCAAGCCATAAGTGGCATTTTCCAATTCATTTTAAGGCAGTGCTAAAAATGTGTGGCATTTCTTATTTTCAACCAGTAACTGGCTAGATAGTGGTGAATGCTTCAGAGCAAATGGCCTTGTGATGAGACTTGCAGATAAAAGCAACCATATGCTGCAAATGAAGGCAAAATGAATTCAGCTTCACATTTCTGATTAATATGATTAATAGATCAATTTCTTCCCAGCGCCAACAATGGTAATCAGTTCTGACTGTGTATAAAACCACCCATTAAGTCACCAAAAGAAAATATAATTAGGCACATCTCCATGTCTTTCTACTGTTGTCTTTGGGGTTCCTGGTATACCTAGTATAGAGCATCATCTTATATTGCCAGAGCCCAGGTGATCACAACTGAATCATTAGAAAAGAAATTGCAAGGCATCCTCCCTAAATGTACCTAGCTCTAAAACCCTCAGTCAACCACTTCTTCTACCATATTAACTTTAGCTTTCTTGGAAGGCTTTGATAAAATCCAGAAAAAGCAACAAATTGGCACTAAATAGGTTATTTGGAGCCAATATGAAGTTGTATGCTACTGACTCACCATACCGCCAATGTAGTCAGGCATTAGGTGCCCCTTCCCTCCCCTTTTCAAACATCACTACTTTTTCACAATGCAGTCCTGCCTTTGCCTAATTATTACTGAATTCAGAGGCCAATAGTATGATATTGGTCTCCAGAGCAGCAAGCAAATTGGAAAGTTGGTGCTATCCTGCGTGCTGAATTTGAAAATTACTGAATTAACTTGTGCTACACAGTTATAGGAATGCATAAATGTAATATTCATGGATTTTGAATGTTACCATAGAAGGCTTGGCTTTTCAGGCACATTTTCCTTATTTCTGAGGCATTAATGTGCTTAAAAATCACATTAGAAAAAGCACAACTCACCTCTTCTTTACTCCAGCCGATATGCAGTCATAAATAATTTTTATTTTAGGTGGCTGAATGTCTGCAGCATCTGTGTAGCTATTTGGGAACTCTGCTTGTCAGCTGATTTTATCCCATTTTTCACATCTCCCTGCAGGCAGGGTGCCTGCAGGTAACCTACAGGCATACTCATAATGGGCAGGTAGTCTGTGCTTGAACCTGCACATGAATAAGGTAATGGGGTTCTTCTCACTCACATTAAGATTCATTAGCAGCAGCAGTAGCTTTGAGGCCCTGCATACTGATGGACTGTCTGGTCTGAAGAATTTCCAATCAGGGAGAGAAGCAGTCTGCCTAAATAGTCAAGGTCAATCTATAATAATAACAACATCAACAACAATTCCAAATGGCAGGTTTGCCAATCTATGAAATGTGGTAATGCTTTCCTTGTCAATGTATCTGGACCTGACTAAAACAAATAAAAACCCCAATCCCTAAATATTTCAGCGGGCTAGGATCAACACACAGGAAGCCTGAAATTCCAAGCTTTACTGTGAAAACTGCTGTCTCGCTACCTTGAAACTTAATGAGAAATGGCACAAATTGGATCCTCAGAAGCAAATTAACTTTGGCCACCACCGGATCAATTTTATGGCATTGCTCAGGGGAAACTGAAAAATGAAAGCAACAGAAGTGGATTCTACTATGAAATTTAGGAGGTGGGGCAAACAGCAACAAAAAACAGCATCTGGGCCCTTGTTATGTTTCTTAACATTAAAACTGTCAAGGACAGAACACAGATAAATGTTCAGCCAGAGCATGTCACAAACCAAACACTGATTTTTATTGTCTGGGCCACTTCATATTTTACAGTTTGCACATGGAGTCCATGTGGAGAACCAATTCCCGCATAATCTTGCCAGTGTTGAGTGGAGCAAATATCTTGCAAAATGGCGCTTATGCAAAAATATGCTCATAAAAACCAATGATTAATTGTGGGGTTGGGGGGAGAAAGAACTAACCCAGCCCCATATAATTGTATAAAATTTTCTGTGGACCTTCCACCAGGTTACAACATTCTAGAAGAATGTTGGCCAAACCACTGAAAATTAATGAGAGGAAAAAAAATCTGCCTGGTTCAGACAATGTTCATTAATGTGTTCATTAATCCAGCATACTGGGTGAGCTGGATATTTCTGGGCAATACATATGACATGAATGCTACAGCCCTACCCCTTTATTATTTGAGAGAAGCACCTGATAGTCATTACCTAAACCTTGAAGTAGATTGCATAACCATTCTTGATAGAAGAAATAGTATAGTATGTGTGTGTGTGGAGGGGGTTAAGGTGAGTAGTACTTCTACTACTCACCTTAGTAGTGCTTCCACTTTCCTGCTTAATGCTGCATATCTCTCCAAAAGCCTGAAATCTCAATTTCTGGTTTATGGGGAAAGTATGGGTGGGAATGAGGATGGATTGCCTCCCAGAGCCCTCCCACTTTTATTCCCACCCTTAATTTTGAAAAAGGGAAAAGGAAAAAAAAAAAATCATCACTGAAATGTGGCCATTTTGCTGTAAATGAGCTGCTGGAGTTTCTGTATTATGAGTTTCCCATTTATATCTGTTACAGAATCTGGCCTTTTGCATGCATGGGGACAGTGAACAATGGCACAGTAGATATGGGATGTCACCAGGGAACATCAGAGTTCCATGCGTCTATTCCTGTATCCTCAGACCAATAGGAAATAGAGACGTCATAAAGAAGATTCAATGGGGCACAGATTATTGTTGTTACAGCTCCTGTAAAAATAAAAAAAAAATAGCCCTGACCGCATTAGAAATGCCAGGATACTTTAAACTACCGTAAATTGTCAAGCACAGTTACTGTTAGTTTCCTATCTATTCCTCTCTTTAGCTTTCCAATAAAATAGGTGTTAAAGAGCTGGTATTGCAAACATGAATGTGGAGCTGGGGGAGTGTGGGGGGGAGGGGGACAGGAAGGTGGGAATAGCTGGCAAACTTGGAGAGCATCTCTTTCCTTTGGGTGCTGGAATATTCTAACATCAGACCTTCCGTACTCATTAAGAGGCAGTGTGTGTGCAATTGTGACATCTTTATTCACATACCCCAAGACTTCAAAGGCTTCAGGAGACTTCCTTGGAGGATTGAACATAAAAAATAGATTAGGAGATGAAACAGAGTAAAAGCCAACCCAGGGCATTCTTGCTTTAATTAGAACTTGGGTGAAAAAAAAAAAAATGAGGCAGGAAACAAAGACATGAGCATATCATATAAAAGGATATGTAACCAGGCAATGTATCTTCAAACCCTTGTGCATATAACTAGGATTTCTTTTTCCTTTTCCATACACACATTTGTAAAACATTGCCCATGTCATGCCTCCTGCAATTTGGATCTGTTGTTGTTGTGTTTAAAAAGTGAATACATCTAATGCCTTAAGTGTATGCTTGTACATGCATTACTGCTATGTCGTGAGTGTGTGTATAAAGGTTGTTGTTGTTCAGTCGTTAAGTCGTGTCCAACTCTTCGTGACCCCATGAACCATATTGCGCCAGGCCTTCCTATCTTTCACTGCCTCCCTGAGTTTGCTCAATTTCATGCTCATTGCTTCAGTGATGCTATCTAGCCATCTCATCCTCTGCCGTCCTCTTCTCCTTTTGCCTTCCATCTTTCCCAGCATCAGGGTCTTTTCCAAAGAGTCCTCTCTTCGCATTAGGTGACCAAAGTATCTGAGCTTGAGCTCCTTTATCAATCCTTCCAATGAGCAATCAGAGTTGATTTCCTTTAAGATTGACTGGTTTGACCTCCTAGCAGTCCAGGGGACTCTTAAGAGTCTTCTCCAGCACCACAGTTCAAAGGCATCAATTCTTCGGCGCTCAGCCTTCTTTATGGTCCAGCTCTCACAGCCATACATTACTACTGGAAAAACCATAGCTTTGACTATGCGGATCTTTGTCGGCAAGGTGACGTCTCTGCTTTTTAATATGCTATCTAGGTTTGCCATAGCTTTCCTCCCAAGGAGCAAGCGTCTTTTAATTTCATGGCTGCAGTCTCCATCTGCAGTGATCTTGGAGCCCAAATAAATGAAGTCTGTTACTGCTTCCCTTTCTACCCCTTCTATTTGCCAGGGATTGATGGGTCCAGATGCCATGATCTTAGTGTTTTTAATGTTGAGTTTCAAGCCAGCTTTCGCACTCTCCTCTTTTGTACCCCATTACTGCCTTTCCCACTATCTTATTGACTATGAGTGCAACTCCATTTCTTCTAAGGGTTTCTTGCCCACAGTAGTAGATATAATGGTCACCTGAATTAAATTCACCCATTCCTGTCCATTTCAATTCGCTGATTCCCAAGATGTCGATGTTCAATCTTGTCATCTCATGTTTGACCACATCCAGCTTGCCTTGGTTCATGGATCTTACATTCCACGTACCTATACAATATTGTTCTTTACAGCATCGGACCTTCTTTTCGCTTCCAGATACATCCACAGCTGAACGTCCTTTCGGCTTTGGCCCAGCCGCTTCACTCTTTCTGGAGCTACTTGGAATTGCCCTCCGCTCTTCCCCAGTAGCATATTGGACACCTTCCGACCTGAGGGGCTCATCTTCCGGCGTCATATCTTTTAGCCTTTTAACATTGTCCATGGGGTTTTCTTGGCAAGGATACTGGAGTGGGTTCTCCAGTGGACCACGTTTTGTCAGAACTCTCTGTCATGACCTGTCCGTCTTGGGTGGCCCTGCACGGTATAGCTCATGGCTTCACTGAGTTACACAAGCCCCTTCGCCACGACAAGGCAGTGATCCATGAACGGGGTGTATAAAGGATGGGAGATCAAATGAAGCACTGCTGAAGCAATACAGGAATTAAATTTAATAACAGAAAAAAGAATTGGATACAGTATTTGTGATGAATCACTCCTTGAATTTAACCTCTTTTCACTGACAATTTTCATCCCAAAGGCACGATGTATGTGTGTTTAAGCAATGCTTATTCATTAGTTCAAATAATTTTCCAGTTAATTTATGTAAATGCATTTGGTCTGTAGCTTTTTCATCATGTGAAATTAAATTCAGTGCATTTGAAATATGCACTTTGAGAAGCCTTGATTGGGCACACAGATCACACTAGAGACTCTTAACTTCTGCTTTGGAGTCAAGATTTCTCAGTGCTTACTTGCTACAATTTCATTGAGACCAGCAGGAACACATTAGTGTAACCTTTCCCAATGGGATGCCTTCCAAATTAGTTGGGCTACAACTCTCAGAATGCTCAGCCAGCATGGTTTTGGGACCTGCTGGCAGGGAATTATGGAACTTATTGTCCAACCACCTGGAGACCACCAGTTGGAAATACTGCATGGTTAGATGACTTTCTTTGCAATAACATGCAGGAAGATGTAACCCTGAACTACTGTGATCAAGCAGCATACATGAAGTGCTTCTTTAAAGTAACAGAAAAGAAAGGAAAAAGAAAAAAAAATCACATTAGCCACTTCCAAAAAGCACTTTCCCCTCAGTGATCTGACCATGGCAAACTGTTGTAATGCTTTGTTCTAATTTTTGTTGTAATTTTGTAATAACCAGATCACAACACAACTGCTTTGAGGCAAAGACAAGGTCTGGCATATTGTTGATTTCTTTCCTTGAAAGAGCAAACCCAGCATTCCCCACCATATCTACCTAGATTCATCACAATTGGGATCATTTTGTTTCCACCCTTAAGACTGTGGTTGACATCCATATCACCAGCACAATCATACTATAAGTATACTCACATTCCTAAATATCCTAGTGTAACAGTCCTCTTTTATCTGGCCAAGCCACTTAAGCCAAGCAAATAGACCCCTAAGAATCACAACCTCATCACAGCCTTCCAAACCTAACCCAATCCTTTGCATATAACTCCTCAAAAAGTGATACCTGGCCACCTCCTACATCCTAGGAGTCCCTCTTTCACTGGGGCCCTGGCTTTAAGCAAGAGTCCCACTCCCAAAGTCTCACCCTCTTCCTCCTAATCTCCAGCTTTCATTCAATGATAATTCTTACTACAGTCCACTTCCTCTTTTACTATCTAAGCAGTACTAACTGTAGTCTGACAGTGCTTCCTAAACCAGCAACCAAATGTCACCACTCAAGCTGGATGTCTGCTGTTCATCACTTTTAATCTCTGATCTTCGCAGCCTGGTCTTCAGCTACAGCTGCTTGCCTGACAGGCATTCCTCAGCCCCCAATGTGGGTTTCCTGAGTGCCTGGCAAACCTCCAGCTCCAAGCCCACCAAGGCTACCTTTTCACTGCCACTGATCACATCAGATGTCTTCTCCTGAGGGTTCTGTCTGCCCATTGCCTCCATGCAGCCTCACAGACATTTGTCTCACTAAATTGTATTCTTGGGGAACCCCAGGGTTCTCTAGCACATGTTTAAATGGTCCCCAAGATCAGTATCTTAAGGAAAAGGCTGAAGTATAAAAAGCCCCATTTATCCTGCTCAGTTTAGGTATTTTTTACACTGAGATTAAAAAGCAGTGTGTGTCTTCAGGAGTAAGGTGTCTGCAGTTTCAACTGGAAATATAACTTCTTTTCTCATACAGCTTTCTTTCCTTCTTGCAAGAAACTTTCTCTGAATTGTGATCAATGAGCCCCAATACCACAGCTGAATTTTAATTTGCAGGTCTTTCAAAGCATTGTTGCCTATGTGGAGCAACAGATGAGAAGGAGCAGCAGCAAAAATGTTGTGTCTTTAGAGCTGCCAAAATAGCAGACAGCAATGCAGCAGTTTAAAAAAAACACAACTGTAATTCTGTAAAGATATTTTAAAATCTTATTTACCTCAGAAAATCTACCAAAAGAGGAAGAGGAGAATAACCCCTGGTATCTGGTATGTACCTAACATTGACAGCATCAACAACTACCATAATAATGAAACTCTAGACGTACTTTAAACATAATTAGACAACAGGATGTTTCAATCTGGCCATTTCCAGTTATTTCTACTGATAATAATGGAAGACTGATCTCATGAGTTTATGTGGTTCCTGGTTAATTTTTTTGCTTGGATTCATGGCTGGAACATGTCTTTTGTTCTCACCATTTTAACCTCTTGAACCCATCCTTTGCAATATGCCATTAAAATGGAGCTTTGGTTTGCCCAAAGCAATCACAGTGCAGAGGATAGCATCAAGGAAAAGAAAATGCTTTTTTACTGTTAAAAAAGCCACCCAAATGATACCCAAAATGGGATGGATTTATTCCATTTGCAGAAAATAGGGTTTAAACTTAGAAAATGGGGCAACATTATTCTTCAGCAGCTCATGCTACTTAATATAATCACTTGGAAGCTAATAAGAATTTAATTGGATTCACATATATGCATGCAACATAGTGAGTGGCTTCACGCCAATACAAGAGAGTGTGTATTGATTTGATTATTCTGTTTGTCCAGCCAGATTTGATATTTTCAATTGTTTTTCCCCAATCAAATAAAGCATTTTCCACTGATTAATTAATTTTAATTTGTTTTCACTTCAAGCACAAGATTTGTTTTTTTCTTGATAGTAGAGTATCCATACTTGTGAAATACTGCAATTAACTTATTCTCCCTTGCTATTAAAAGGTAAAGCAACCCTGTTTCAGTAAAATGATTCAAATTTACATACCCATTGACATGAATCCATCTTATTAAAATGTTACTTTGACTTAACAAAAAAGAAAAAAAAAATTGGCTTTGTATCTGAAGGTATATAGTATCCTTTAGTTGCTAATTAAGAAGCCTGTTATCCTGTGCTTACTTTTGCTTCCTCAAGAATCATCCAGTTTTATAAAGATAAAAGGAAATGTAGCTTGTCCAAGCATACTCCTCAGAGACTTACAATTTGAGTAATTGGTTCCCAAAACTATGAATAATTGGTCCCTACTTATGGAGAACCATTTTGCTCTGTTGTACCCAAATGGAGATGCATTACTTTGCAGCTAAGGACAATAGCCTGCAGCTAATATGGAAAAAAGTCTGTCCTTTCTTCTTTTAAGAAAACATACTAACTTGGCTAGTAAGGATGTTACTATATTCAGTGTAATGTTAGAATATTTTCCAAAACTTTATGTACCACTGAATTCCCATTCTATATTTAGGAACAGATTTAGTAATACCTCTTCATGCACACACTTCCCACACTTACATACAATTTGGGGAAGACTTTGATCCAGGCTAAGCCCTAAAACTGCCCAGCTTCACCAGTATGTCTGCAGGCTGCAATGGAAAGTGGGAGATATCAGGAGCTGCATGTTGGCCATATTTGCAAACAATAACTACTATATTCCCTCCTTCTATTAGGTGACTTTTCCCCACATCTCCCTATCAAATGCATCTCATGTTCTCCCCACTTTTTTCTTCCATTTAAAATTATGCTGATGATCATGTTTATATTATTTCATTAACAGGGTTGTATGAAAGGGTGTAGCTTTCTTTCGTTGAATAGTTCAGTACAATTTGTGCCTGTGGGTATGTGCCTTTGAGTTACCGTTGACTCCTGGCGACTGCCTGGAGAAGTCCCTGCAGTCTTCTTGGCAAGGTTTTTCAGAAGTGGTTTGCCATTGCCTGCTTCCTAGGGCTGAGAGAGAGTGACTGGCCTGAGATCACTCAGCTGGCTTTGTGCTTAAAGTGGGACTAACACTCATGGCCTTCCAGTTTTTAACCTGGTGCCTCCCAACACCAAACTGGCACAATAAAATGCATGAAGTGGCTTTATTTATAAAACAAGCAAAGGGGAAAAAATGTAGGTAAAGGATACAGGATACCTGGTTGGGTAACAGTATTTGTATCTGACGAAGTGAGCTGCAGCTCACAAGATATATATAATAAAATTGGTTAGTCATGAAAGTGCTTCAAGACCCTTTCTAGTATTTTCAAAAAAATATTGGAATTGCATACTGAATATGACTCAGCACTGTAATGTGACTGCAATAATAATAATAATAATAATAATAATAATAATAATAATAATTATTATTATTATTATTATTATTATTGGAAGCTGCACCAGCAGAGGTATCCTTTACAATCATGGGAAGTAATTGTTCCGCTTAATTCTGTTTTGTCTCTTCCTCAATTACCATTTGGCACTACAGTTTAAGGATTTAGAGAAGCTGGAAGTGGGCAATGAGGATCACTGGGAATCAGAAACTACGTCATATGAAGTGGGATTGAAAAAGCTGGCCGTATTTAGGCTTGATAAGAGAAAACCTGGGTGGATAAAAAGAACTTCAGGTACTTGATATCATGCAGAAGAAGTTCAAGACCCATTCATTATTGTTACATGTGGAATAAATGTGGAATAAATTGGTGTAAGTTGTAGGAAGGTAGATCCTGATTGAATACTAGGGAAAACTGCTTAATAAGAGCTGTTCAACAGTGGAACAAATATCCAGAAATGTAATGGGCTCCTCTTCAAAGGGGAGTTTGTGCAGTTCTAGAGAGCCACCAGTCTGGTATGTTTTAATTTGGATTCCTCCACTAAGCAAGGAGCTGGACTCAGTGACCTAAATGGCCCCTTTTAATTCTTTTATTTTTAGGAGGGCCTGTATTTGTCTCTGCTAAACAAAAACCAAATAAAACAAAGATGGAGTTCATGGGAATCCTAGGGAATCCTCATTCATGGGATTCCACTAAGAGACAGTAGAATTCAGTATGGTCTTGCTCTGTGGTGAAGCTATATTACCACGGGCACCACTGTAATTCTGCCACCTTAGTACAAGCCATTGCAGGTTGCAGCAAGCACAGTGAAGCATGCTCAAGGAGAAGAGTAGGTCAGCATAAGAGACTAGAGAGAGAGATTAATGGAACACAATCAAATCCGAAAGTTAAAATGGAAATGTTAATCGTTTAGAAGAAGGACTAGGTGGAATTGCTTGCTTTATGTCTTAGAATAAAAAGTAGAAAAACGGAAAGAATCTGAAGTCTCTGTAAGAATAATTTAGTAACTTGTGTAATTAGTTTTTCTTTTCTTTGGTAGTTCACTTGCTACCTTATCACTTATCCAGTGATTGACTCTACTTGCTTTTTCCTACTAAACTGCAATTCGCCATCTGGAAGTCATAATTTCTTTTTTTTAATCCTATAGTCTTTTGTAATTAGAAAATAAATGACAGGGTTATTTTTCTTATGAAGGAAGGGACATGTTTTGCATATTTTATACCCCGTATAGGCCATGGTCTTTTGAACCAGAGAACAGAGTTCAAACAATGTCAACCGTATCCGTCAGATGGAGCTACACCTTCAAGAGACTGAAGTGTGAGGGCTAAAGCTGCCAAGACTGGGAGTAGGGAGCCTGAAACCTGACAGCATGGGGCAGGTGCCCTTTTACACATGCAAATCCAAGAAGTGAGTGACAAGAAGTCCATTATCAGATAAAGGTGGGAGAAAGAAACATAAGATTTAAACCTTAGGGCTGTTACAGAGACAGAATGCTAGATTCTGCAGGAGTTGGTCTTGTATCTGCAATCAAAGCAACTTCTCTGAGCTTTGCCCTTGATTTTTTCACTGCTAACTCCTGGGTGCTAGTTGAGTTTCTAGAGAGAGATCTACAGTTGTGCCCTGAGTGGGCCTGCCTTTCTTTTAGGAATTATAATCCTATTAGAAACATCTAAGTTTAGAGTAGGAGGATTTTGGAAGTCATCTACTGCAATCCCCACTCAACGTAGGACACTTGCAACTACTTTATCCCTGATAAAATACTTCCTGCAAAGAGGAGCTGCTCATCTCCTGACTGCAGTTTCATTATCTTATCATTAGGAACCTCCTTTTAATGTTTAGCCAACAGTTGCTTCCTTGTAGTTACTACCCACTCAATCTATATATGGCCTCTGGAGTAACAGAAGACAAGTCTATGGTCTGGACAGTCACTCAGAAATCATGAAGGATGATTTGGTAAAGGACATGGGAAGTTACTATGATGCCTAGTAATATTTAACACTTCATATACATGCTGATAGTGGAATAAAGCATAGAATTGCAATTCCTGATTTATACTAAACATTTTACATGAAATAAAGACAAGTTTAAAGATATATGAACTTGGCAGAAACCTTTATCAATTATTGGATCCTTGGCATTCATAATCCAGTATGTTCATGTCATCTCATATACTTCTTCATGTCTGAAAAGATTGAGGGTTGTGAGTCCTACCAAAGATGGCTACATCCCATGTCTGCTGCTGGACACAAATCAGCAGGGGTATATCACAGACTAAAGACAACTCCATATCCTGGCTATCTCAGATAAATGCCCCCCCCCCCCTTCACCCCAGTTGAATGGAACACATCTTCCTGCATATTTCTCCAGGGCTTGTAGGCATTTTTTTGTTGAGATGCTTCCTATGCATCTCAGTGTCCATTTCAAAGAACAGCCTTGGAGTATGGGCTAAAATCATTTAGGGGTCATGCTAGGTGAAGGATGGAGAAGAGGTGGATGATGGTAATAAAAGAAATAAGGTACAATTTGCAGATCAAATGGATTGCACTATGTCAAAGTTCTTTATCATGTTCCTTTCATGAAGTATATCAGTGGTGGCACCAACATCAAAAGATTCACTTATTTCGCTCTTTCGCTTGCTTTTTCATGGACAATGATATATTGTTTTCATTTCAGATGGCATTTTATTCTGTGTAATTACTTTTTATCTGTATGTATTTAATCCCTTGGCATATCTAAACTGCTATCAGATTTGCCCTAGTTTTGTATTGTTACTGGTTGTGTGTATGTCTGTACCACATTTTGTCTCACGTGATCTACTGGGAATCTTTCCAGTTTTATTTTTATCTGATTATAAGCTGTCTCCAGTGAAGGCCCTCAACTCTTTGCACTGATCCTCAATCAGATCTGGATCTGCCTGTCCCATGACACGAGTTCATTTTGAGGACAGAGTCAGTATTTTTCTGATGCCAGACTGGTGGGCAGTCTGTTTTTCTACTGGTTTCACTCTTGGTTTATCATTCCACTCAACTCCTGGCTTCAAGGTTGTCCTTTCTCAGCATCTGCATCAATCTAACTATCCTAGAGTAGGAATAAGGCAACTTTATTAGCAAAGGAAATCTTAATCCCTGTAATCAGTTTCTAGTTAATTTTACAATCCATGCAATAAACTGCCCCACTTAATTTGATTATTTATCTAGGTAAGCCTTGTGAAAGGGCAGCAGTGTTGGAATGAGTCTGGTCTCCGGGGGATTGATGTTCCAGAAGGCAGGCATTATGAGAGAAAAGGCTCTCTTCCTAAGTCCTGCCAGATTATTCTCCCTGTTGGATGGGACCTACAGCATGCCTCTCCTGCCTGATCTAACAGGACAGGTAAATACAACTGGGGAGAGACAGTCCCCGTAAGTATGACTAATGATAAAGTATGTACTTTACAGTAAATATGATTATACTTTTATAGTAGGTATGACTAATTATAAAAGATATTTGTTGAGGTTGAGCTCAAGAGACTTCCTCCAAAATTACATTTGCATTCAGTGCTTAGCATATTAATAACAAAACTGAAGATTGGTTATTAATATAGTTGTTGAATTAGTTTTACATTGCTATTTATACCACAAGGCACCCTCTCTCTCTCACCTTGCAGCATATGTGTGTGGGTATGTATAATAAAATAAATCTAAGTGGGTAAATACATACAAACCATGCATGTATATCCACACACATACAAGAATTATGTAGTTGATTAAGCATGACAATCACACCTGAGGCAGCTTGGATCTGAAGTAATCCAAGGTGAAATGGGCTGATTCAGAACCTTGAGGAGGCTTTAAGTATTTATTTTAATCAGTCTGATATGTTTTTATAACCTCTGCCAAGCTTTTATAGGATAAGAAGAAGCTACCTTAAACTAATACTATCTCCTACCACCCCAACTACTTCAAAATTAGCAATAGCAAGTAGCAGTGGTCCTCTGAGGGTTCAGACAGGAGTCTTCCCCACTCCAGCTGGAGATGTCTGAGGTCAGCCTGTGACCATCTCAATGCAAAACACACACTCTACTACTTATCTATGGTGAGGAAGAACAGAGAATGGTGGGAAGCAGGGAACGATTTAGCAGCCACTTCCTTTGATTTCTAATCACAGTACCTAGTTCACACAGCCACCTTTTCCCTAATCAGTTTTACACTTTTAATGATTTTCATGCTAATTAAGCAGACAGCACTATATGTTTCAAAGCCTCAAATACTCCCCCCTTCATAATTCCATGACCATTGCACCTTTTGTGCTGAAATTTTTACCAGGAAGTTATTCAGAAACACTTCTACAAAGTGCATTAGGGTCTTATAAATTTGTTTTACACACAGAACTGTTAAGAAGGGCAGCAGAGCATCTTGTTTAACCTCACATTTTAAACCCACCAGAAAACCCCCTTGGACCAATTTGTTTGAAATTTGGCAGCTTTCATCCCAGATTTAGAATCTCAGATTTAGAATTTTTGGCAGCTTTCATCCCAGCTTTCATCCCAGATTTAGAATTTTTTCTTTTGCACTTCCAACAACTGAATGATGGACTTTCCAGGCATAAGTATCTATTCCTAACCACAATGACTCCAACATGACAAAACCTGCATTGTGACATCACAATACAAGCTTTGTCACTTTGTATCTGTATGGATACATAATGGGGAGAGTCTGCATCCCATTATGATGCTCATGTTGTCATTTGCTCCCTCCCCAGTGGATGCCTATGGTGCTAGATTTCCATATATATGAATAAGAATATCAGATTTACAATGATGTTGCAAGCCCAGGTTTTGCAAGAGTTCCAAACAAGGGATGGGAGCTATTCCATTTTTAATTAATTTAAAATATGATGCTACATTGACATATTAAGCAAGGCATAGAAAATTAAGTCTGTGGTGTAAAAAGAAAAAAGGAATTTTTAGAAATAATAAGAAAGGTAAGGCATTTATGAAGCTCCTTCTCTTATCCTGCAGCTCTCAGAGAACAAAGCAACTGCCTGGAAATTCTTGGTTTTTATTAAGGAAGCAAGTAGATGGCAGGGAGAAAAACCTATCTTAAAAAGAGAGTAGTGCTGTCTGATTTAGCTTGCTAAAAGAAACATTTCAGAGTGCAATCCCCATGTTTAATAAAATGCATTGCAACCCCATTTTCAGTTACGTGAAATTTGCCATGTGACCTTTAGTCTCACCATAATCAGTATCAGCCTACCAAGGTACCTGGTTATCCAAATGTTTTGGCTTTCCCCAGAGCCAATACGTTCAATGAAGCAGCAGGATATTTTTAAACATGTACAACAGAGGAAGGAAATGCCAAACTGGTTTTAAAAAGCTAATAAACACCCACTCAGCCATCTCACATCATTATCTTCTGCTACACTTCACCTCCAGTCATAACATTGTGCTTTATGCTCACGCCTACATCTCCAGTTGGGGACACCAGCTGTAATGTGCTCCTGTTGCTTTAAGCTACATTTCAGCAAGAGCCACCTGAACAGTCCTGACATGACTTCTCTGGAGATTCCAGAGGGATGGAATCTGCTGGATTGCAGGTTGAGAATTGGTAGTGCCAGCCAAAAATAAAATAAAAATATTTTATTTAATAAAAGAAAATACAGGGTCAGAGGAGACCTTTTGTCATGCTGCCACATAATTTAAAGTTCAGAGCTTGTTTCTTTCCAATAAGCCTCCATTACAGGCAGGTAATTTGGTGAAATCACTGTGTCAGCTTTGATAGGCTCATTCAGTCCCTCGTGCCTTAGCAAGATCACAAACTACTTCTTTTCAAAGGAATCCTCCTGTTGGAACCATGCAACACCCTGGGCCATTAGCCGTCTTCAAGCTAGCAAAAACACAGAGAAAGAACACCAAGGATGAGCATTTCTTACAGACAGCAACTGGTCTGGCCTGCAAAAATACAGCAGAAAAGAATTAGAGCTCCCTCTATTTCTTGGCTTCCATCTATCAAGTGGTTGTCTGGATATTTGCAGCCCAGATGTGGTAGGCCTAATCTTACCCACCTGGGGGCCAAAGCTGATGATCTTTTTTTGAGGGCTGAATTCTCATTAGGCCAAGTGAGGACTGTGCCACTGATGGCAGATACTGGAGGCTGGGGGCAGCTGAAAGCTATAGGAGGCAGAGCAGCATATTGCTTGGGGCCTGCCCTTAGGGACAAGGGAAAATTGTGAGTGTGGAAGGAAGATGCAGCTACCAATCAATCTGGCTTCTGGGCATGAAACTGCAGGTCGGAGTGGTGAGAGTTTGTCCATTTCAGGCAGGGCTGGCCTCAGTGACATTCGGCACTTTTATCTAAAAGGATAGGAGTGGGATGCCTAATTTGGTGTGTATCTTAGTTCAGAATAAAAAAAAAACCAATTTTAATTAATTGCTATAACTTTAATGACTATATGGCAGAGGAATATTCAATGGGAATAGTTATTTTATTTGTTTGTTTATTTATTTTATCAGCAGTGAATTAAACATGGATCTAGGTAAGATAAATACTATGGTTATCAACATGTTAAAGAAAAATAGAATGGTCCTCATAGGTCAGTTTGAACATTTTAGAAAATAAAATATAATCCACTGGTTCCAATCCAATTTTTAAAATCAGTACTAAAATTTACCAGATCAAACATCTGTTACCCAAAACAATTTGAAATGGGAGTAGGCCTAACTTGGTCTATTAATCTCTATTCTCCAGTGCCTGATATTGATAAATGTGTTGCCCCTAAACCTGGAGGTAGTGCAGTCAGCATGTGAGTCACTGTGGTATAGTTGTTAAGGTCTGGGACTTCAGCAAGTGTGTTCCAAGATGAAGTCCATTGGATGACTTCAGACTGGTTACTCTCTCTCAGTTTAGCCAATCTCACAGATCTATTGCTATTGCAGAGATAAATTGGAAGAAAGAGTGCTATGAATACTATCTGATGCTGCTGAAGGAAAGATAGGATGTAAAAATAAACAAAGAATAGCTATTGACAACCGTCCTCCATCATCAGGGCTGTCCTTAAATAACAATCAGGATACTCTGATAGTTCTAAAGTTCTGCTGGGTCTTGGCTAGCAAAAATGGGTTCACCCTCTTTCTGGGTTTCTTATTGCTCTCATTGGTCACTCTTTCACCCAACGCCAGTTCAGTTTCTTCCGTGGGGACTTCCAAGGTTGGAATATCCTGGCGGTAGAAAGGGCCATAATAAGAGGCTGGTGAGATGGCAGGAGGTGATTTCCAATGACTTCTCAATCTCCATTGGAGCTATCAAACTACCCCCCTTTTTTAACCATCCAGAGATGCTTCCAAATACACAATCAGATTTCAGACCAGCACAAGATTTGAAAAATGTCACAGAGATAAAGTTTGTCTGAAAGCTGAACCTGTCATGTTTTTCCTACAACCCATGTGGGTGGTATGAAAGCAATTGCAAAAATAGTCTCAATGTGAGGCGATGATTATATATATTTATACTTTAATATTAGCATCATATTATATGAATAATGTGATTGTTTCATGGAAACAGAATTTGAACTATTGAAGCATTTCAAAAAAATCATTTATCTGCAATGTTTTACCGCATAATTTGATTCCTGTCTTTAAAAATATCCAAGATGAGTTCATTCACTCTTTTGTCACTGAACTGAAAAATCAAACAATGATCTGCATATGCAAAGCAGTCATCCCGGATCAAACAACTCAGAGCTTTGTACTTTCTGGCATATTCTCAAATAATAATTTTCAGTGGAGGAGATTCACAGGTTCAGCAGCAACACCCTGAGGCCTGATGCCTTAAGTGGCACTAGGGAGGTTAAACCACTGAATGGGCTGTGAAAGGGCTGAGAGCTGAGCAGTACATGCATTTATATGCTGCTTCTCTATAAAATAATCTTTGGAGTGGCATCAAATGCTGAAACAACAGGAGAAGCAGCAGGAAGAATAAGCAATTAAATGTGCAACAGTAATTGCAGTTTGTTTCAGCTGGTGGAAGAAGGCAATCTGGCCAAGATACCCTCTTCCAACCACAGAATCATGGAAAAAGTCTAGGGCATCGGTAAAAGTATGCACCAGGAAATTTACATAACCAATGACATTGTGACTATTTATGTTGAGAAAAAGGTCTCTCAGGAAATTTATATTCTGCACATTAGTGGAAGTTGTGTACCATTGCCACGAAGTCCCATATGTTAAGAAAAGTTGTGAACAAAAACAGATGCAGTGATTTTTTTTTAACAAAATGCTATCCCAGTAACATGCTTATTAAAACAGATTGATTTTATTTTGAAGTTCGAAACAAAAGGAAGTCAAGATAGTTTTTAAACATTGACCTGAATGGTCCAAAAAGTGGCTTCTTGTTGAAGGCAATGGAGCTTTTCAAAGAATCACAGAATTAGAAGGAGGTATGTAAGACAAGGGTGGCAACATTTAAATGCACCTAATACATTTCTGTAGGAAAGTGAGGGCTATATATGTATAAACAGGACCTGAGTTTCCCCTGTTGTTTATCCTGAGTTCGGAGAGTATTTATTTTTCATTCTTTTTATTAGCCATGTTAAGCCTTTTTTGGATAGTTTCTACATCAAAATGGCAGCAATTTTGAAGCTTTGAGGTTGGAAGGACTCCAGGGGCTTCAGCTAGCCCATCTTTGTTAGGGTATCCACCAACCTCCTGCTCAATGGAGGAATTAAAAGCAAAACATTCTTGATAAATGTCTACCTAGCTTGAATACATCATCCAACTGTCATTAAGGATATATCCAGCAGTTATAGGAATCCCACTTAATTCTAATGTAGATATCAGTAGCCTGATTCCTGCTTAACCTGGTTTTGGAATCTACCTGGAAGCCAACTTTGTCAAAGCCTAATGAACTGTCTGGGCTAAAGTAATTATTCCGGGGAGAGCTGTGAGAAAGAACGATCAGTTATTCTGAGGAATAAATAGTAATGAAAGATTCTTCTCACCTTATATAAGAGAAGTTGTTTAGATATATGTGCATGGTTGATTTGCAAAGGGTGGAGACATAGACATCTGTTCCTAACCCCAGTAACTCCAAGAGTCCATTAGAGTTGGGTGGCTTATACATTCAAAGAAATTAATAATAATAACAATAAATAACTCCAATAGGTTGAAAGCAGCACTGTAACTTCATAATGGAGGCTCTGCCCTTTCACACTTACCTGCCGCCATTTGTATCCCCCTCCACACACTCACGTTATGGACTATGGAGAATCAGCTTTTGTGTCTGTTGCATTTTGTCTTATTTACATCACTATTGAAAGGAATCTTCTTCAACTCAAATATATAGGTTGCAATTTGCTATTCCTGTCTTTTTTGTTTGGGAAACATGAATGCCTTATTGCAGCTTAAGGCATCAATTTTGACTCTCACCCCCCACCCCCAAGCTGTCCCACCAACTCCAGAAGCATTGTGGGAACCAAAAGAAGTGCTGCAGGTTGGGGAACTGTGCAGATATGTCGTATTGCTTTAGAAATAAAGTTGTCTGCAGAGTAATAATTCAAGTACCCAACACCTTGTGGAACATTTGGCCTAGCTGATTTTATATTTTGCAAACTTCAAAAAAATCTATGAGATTATTGGCTGCATTATTGCCATGTTAAGTACTTCTACTTAGCATCGGGCAACTGATGAGTTTCTTTGAATTGTTCTGTTTTTAAAAAATCAAGTTCAGTTCAAATATATTTGATTTTCTTTTCAGTTAACTTCTACAGGATTCTCCTAGACATCAATTTCATTTGCACTGAAGTGAGAACACAAAGAAATGTTGATTCCCAATATTTTCTTAAATAATCTATTATTTAAGAGGTATATAATAAAAGAGATAAGAGATAGAAGCCTAAAAATCAACAACAACAACAAAGATTGATGTAACTGCAAATATAACCTTGTGGCTTTTCAAGAAAACTACCCTCAGCAGGGAAAGGTGTGAAAATACAGTTTGTCACTCAAACTCACTGACTCTTTGGTGGCTCTACTGACCCTTGCAGCAACTGTGTCCATTGCAATCACTTGGAAGCTGGGTGTATTTCTTTTTCATGAAACCCACAAAAAACACAAACTAATGTAAAATACAGCACCATCCAATAATGGCCTTCAGTGACTTTCAAACTATGCCCTATTCAGGCAATGTCGATTGGAAGGTTTTTAAAAAAATCTATTTCAGTAATTAGCTATAACTTAAACTAGATTTTCTGACTAAAAAAATGGCAAAGAGTTCAAAATTATTGATGTATTGCATCCTGTTTGGATATTTCCACTTTTTGCAAAATATTCTACCATGGCAAGCAATGTTTTCTTAACTTTCTCCCCTGACCCCTCTCGCATTAGTTTGTATACTGAGACTTTTTTTATTGAGATAAAACACTTTCTGATCTGCAGTTTTGAATATTGTGTACACAAAATTGCTAGGTATGTGAGTACACTTCTCTTGCAGTGCTGACTTTAATTATAATGGCAGTGTTATCAAATAATTACCCCCCTGGGTAAATTCAAAGAAGAAGAGACTTTGCCATTGAAATTTATTCCCAGAATAACTACCTTACATTGGCTTCTGGCTATACTTTGAATGACAATCACACAAGTTAGAAGAGAATTATAGACCAGGAAAAAAGAACTGTATAGATTACTTCTCAACAGTGTTGAACATCAGATTGAAAAATATATTTTCAGCTAGTAGAAATTTCAAGTGTGATAGATTCAGAAAGAAAGCCTTAATGCAAAAGAAATAAAAACAAGTGTTTGTAGTTATTAATAAGCATATACATCATAAGAATGCATATGTATGTATGTTTTTGTCCATATATGTCTATGGGCCAAGCTTCACTCTTGATTAACAATCACCTTTAATCTTTAGCACTGGAACAGCAAATGAATTCATTTATATTGGGCTTCAAAATCCTGACTATAGCATTCTAATTCTGAATCTATGTGAGATTCTAAATGTACAAATGTCTGTGTGGGTGTTCTAATTTGGTATGAAATGTATATTTAAAGATGCAGGTTCACCAAATTTGGTGAATGGGATAGACCAGCCACCAAAGCCTATGTAAATATCTCGAGTCGCCTCATCCTGGCTTACTTCAACAGTATTTTGAGTAAATACACTGTCATAAAAAACAAAGTGAATGACAGAGGCTGTAAAACTGTACTTGTTGGGCATTATCTTATTGTTTATGATATAGCTGATGTGGTTGGAGTTATCTATCAGAAAAATGGCTGGCTCTTCATGAAGCAGAAGCAGGAAGACATATGATGCTTTTAAAACAAAAACAATGGGAAGACATCAGTAATAAAGATTCACAGACAGGGAAAAATGAACAAGAGGCATTTAGTCCCAGCATGAAGTCTCGAGATAAGTAGTTTAATTGCCAGACTGCATTGCCTGGAAAAAAGAGGAAATCTAACCTAAATTAAAAGATTAGAGAAACTTTTTTCCTCATCAGGTGGCAACAAATAGAAGAAATGCAAGAGTCTGCTCAAGAGAGAATAAGAATAAAAGAGCTGTGAATATTGCAAAAATACATCCATTAGGCTTGCCTTATCAAAACCTGCCTTTGCCCCTGTATCCAGCCCTACATTTCCATGGCAACTGGCCTCATCAACAGAAAAGAAAGTGTTTTTGTCAGGGATGGGTCCAAACACGTAAAAGCCATTTCAATTTGGGGCAGCGCAATCCTCTTAAATCAATACAGCACACATAATAATTATGCTCACCATTTTCCCATAAATCTTCATAAATCTAGCTATCCATCCTTGGAAGTTCATGTGTCCTTAGTCTGTCAGCTCCCAAAGTGCCTTGAGCTTACAAGCAGCACAAACTCAAAAACCTTAGAGACTTTATATAAACAAACCTGGAGAGTCATTTTAGTGTAACCTATTTTTAATTTTTTTTTCTTTCTTCCCCATTTCCTGCATTTTCTAACACTGGATCTGACCAAGAGATCCAGAGAACTCAGAAATATAGGACAGAACAAAGGATTTTCTGTTGATCAGGTTGGTCCTTAAAAAAGTCTTACATTGCTATGGATTCTGAATGGTTTTTACCTTTTTAACTCCATGGACCAAGAAGGCACTGACTGTTTTAAAAGGAGGGAGGGAGAATGACCAAATGGAAGAGAGACGGCCTTGTATTTCTAAGAGTTGTGCAGCAGAGGTGATTCAGATACTGAATTTCTGTTCTATGCATGGTAAGCTGTATCACCACCTGAAATGGCCTCTCCTATGTGTCTGTTAAAAGGCATAGAAGGTTTGCTTGCCCTTTGTTGAATCTGATTTGTCCCAGAAAGGAAAAAAGAAAGATATATGCAAAAAATAATATAAACCAAATGACATGTTTCAGGTTGTACCTTAAACTGATAACACCCAAATTAATTCATAAGTCTATAGAACATATAGTTTGAGATTTACAACCTACAGTAAGCCCTCTTATTAGGACTTATTCTAGCCAGTACATAGTTAACTGCAGCCCTCAGTTCCCATTTTTGTCTAGCAGTTCCATGAAGGTTTAATGTTCTGATACTAAGACTTCCTCCATATCAGCTACTATGTCAGCTACACCATGCAGTAGTTTTGATGAGATCGAAGAAAATAAACTTGGCTAACATATTGGAAAATAATGAAGTGAGCAGATGAGATTGGGAAGCAGGGATTTGTAGGCAGTTTGGATAGCCAGATAATGTTTTTTTTTTTTTTATGATAAACAGCTGAAAAGAAAAAGCAAGAACAGGATTAGATGGGATAGGACATGATGTTAGACAGGATAGGATAGGGAAAAGCAACCATTTTGCAGCTGGGAGGCTGCATCTTTTTCAGCAGCCAAAAAGAACAGGACCATCATTTTTGGTCCACTGTGCTGGCAAATTTTGTAGCATATTCTTCACTCCACCCCTGACAGAGGAGGGGACAGGAAATGGCTGAGTCTACCTAATCACCTGATAGTGATAAACTTCTGCCTGAAACTTCTCTTCACTCTGATTGGCTGTTGTGCCTCAGCAGTCAGCAACACCCAGATGACCTTGGCTGATTTCCCAAAAGCTAAACAATTGAATCTGGTAAGTACTTGGCTGAGAGGTCATCCAGAACTATAGGCTCATGTGGAAATTGGAAAACATTCTGAAAGAAAACAGTGGCATTTCACTCCCATACTACTGCTGAGTAGTATGTGCCCATCACAGAGTCACCAGAAGATGCATATTTTTTTTAAATTTCTAGAGATATTTAAAATAATGTAATATCAAAAATCCTGAAGAGATTCATGATGTGCTAATTAAATAATTTTGTTTTTCCTCTGCTTATAGTATAACGTCATTGTTTTATGTTCTCCCCCTTCCCCATTTCTGTTGCATTGTAAGGTACATAAATGCCATCAGATTCAAACATGGTTGCTTCCTCTGGGAACTTTAAAGCACACTTTAAAGTAGCTGATACTTAAAATGATTTCTCTAGAACAGCGGCGGTTGTTTTGAGACTGAGATCAGTTATTATCAGCTTTTCAGTATTCAGCACCATTAGCAGCCTCTAAAGGGTAAGAATTAGAGGAGATATAATGATTATGACAGCAACACTAACAAGACAATATCTTGCATTTCAGAGAGCCCTACATTTTGACAGATGGAAATGAAAATATTAATTTGGCAGAGAAGCAGAACAAAATAATTCTTTACAAAATATGGAGAGGGACAAAGAAGGGTAGGCCAGGATGAAGTATACGTTGTTCTTACTGTAATGGGGGAAGCTGTCCCTGAAGATTGTCTCATATCACTATTAATTCAGAGCCAGGGCAGCTCCAGAGTCAGATAATATAAACTAGGCAATGGAAGAGGCAATGTACACTGGAAGAAAGAAAGCCTATATCTTTAAAGGGTAAAGTCTAGCATGGTATGAGAGCCAGAGAGGAACTGGGGAAAGCCAGGCTGAAGAGTACTGGTCAGCTATGGAAGCTAGCCCAGTGACTGGATCAGTCATTCTCTCTCAGCCCAATCTACTTCACCAGGAGATGAAATAGGAGATTCCCATGTAAGCTTCCTCATGCTCTTGCAGAAAGGCAGGGTATAAATGTACCAATAAATAAAAATAAGATTCATGGTTAGAGTGCACTTTCCCACTAGATGTTCTGAAACTATAACTCTCAGAATATCCAGCAGTGTGGCCATTGCTGGAAGGAATTCTGGAAGTCATAGCCGAACACATCTGGAGGGAACCACTGTGAGGTGTACGAAAAAGTCAGACTTAAGATTGGGACATCCAAGCTCAAATCCTTGCCTGACCAAAAAGCTCATTAGGTATGCTTGGGACAGTCCTTCAGACTAAATTACTTCACAAGATTCTTTAGGTGATAAAATGGACAGGGCAAACTCATTGAAGGCAAGACAATGTCTCCTATGTGTGTCCGCTTGGTTCCTGAATAGATAGCAACATCAGATAAGTTCTGTTTTCTCAATGAGTTGGACTTAAATTAGGTGGAGCTGACACTGGACAGTAATAATCCCATCACTCTGAATGCTCTGAAATGACATTTGTTCCATTAGTTTATTAATTTTTTTCACACAGGGAGAAAAATATGTCCATGTATATTCAACCATGATAAAAACTACATTTCTCTTATTATCTGTGCCCATTTTTAAAGTAGAAGAGAGTTGGGGAAAAGGATGGAATTATATTTGTGTAATATCAATATCAGTACCCTGTGTAAGTGTTTGGCTAACATCCAAGTGTTATGTTGGGTGAAGTTATACGTAGTATAAATAGAAAGCTTGCAGTTTTAAAGATAGGTATTTGCCAGTGAATTAAAAGTCCCATTCCTTACATTTCAAATATTCTTTGTTGGAAGTGGTCTTAACAGTGGTATGTATATGTTTAAAATTTGTTACAATTGAAACAATAGCTGCCTTTTTCAGGGACACAGAAAACGGTGTTAATTGTACCTCAATGCCCTACATCTATCTCTCTAGTTATTGCAAAACTATGATTTTTACAAAAGCAGTCCTGAGGGGATAAAACATACACAGGGAAACTGCCCACTGACATGATGTTCAGAGAATATTTAGGCATCTCCTGGAGTGCAATTTCAAAGGAAAATAATTGGACGTTCTGTCAAGAAATTTGAAATATTGGACATTTTAAGAAAAAAAATATTATAGCTCCTACAAAATGATTATTCACCTGTTCTTTGCCATTATTATCCAGAGGTTTTGCTGTGTAAGTAAGCAAAAGAACAGAAAATATTAACTTTTCTTTAAAAAGATCCTGAAATGACCACTCGAGGTTATATTTCTATATCTGCTCTTGATGAATGTGTGAATTATTTATATTGTTCAGTTTGTTTGACAAACATCACAACAAAACTAAACTATGCCTGGGGAAAAAAAGACTGCAAACAGTTTAAATAAAGTTTAATTATTAATTATTTTTCAGCAAGATGGCTCTAAAAGTTTGATAGTCTGTTAGCAGCAGTAAGTGAAATCTTGTCTCCACTGTCTTGTGCAGATTCCCATAAATTACTGCACAGCACCTCCTTTACATCTGACAGCATGGAGGCACCTCTGCGTGGGGCTATTTTTCAGACCCAGTTCACTAGTAGGAAGCTAAAATCCACCCCCTTCAACAGTCAGACTTGAGTCTGTATGGACAAAAAAAAACAAAACCAACTTTCAGCTGCAGTTTCTTTATCTCTGAAAACCCATAATGTGCCCCAATCCAATTTAAGGAGGTATGCCCCCTTTCATCCAGTTGCTGTTTTTGATGATGATGATGATGATGATGATGATGATGATGATGATGCAATTCATCCAGTGAAGGCCTGTGAAATCAATGAACTATCCTCAACCCTAAAAACTCCTCTCAGCCCTTACATCTCCCAGCTGGCACCCTTTTGGATTCTGCCCAGGCTGGGTAAAACATTCTCTCCTTGCTTCCCACTCCCCTGCCCACATTACAGCAAAGCTTCCCTTCCCTTTCCTTTATTTTTTGTAAAGCATATTTAAGTTGCAGTATAGGAATATCTTGTTTCTATGAAGCTGAACTAGCAGCTCTTGCTACAAAACCTCTATGGATCTACCGAAGAATGTAGGAATGGGAGAACAATCTTTTCCCTATGGCTTTGATTATTGTACCATCAGTGATAGTGCCATGTGGGGGAAAGAAAGAAAAAGAAAGGGTCTGCTTTAGTGTCAAAGAAGATAATGTAGGAAGTGGGCATTCTTGTGGGCAAACATCTGAAAAAACAAAGGAAAGGTGTGGGGACTACTGAGGAAGAAACAATCCCTGAAAGAAAAATGCAGGTACTGGTAACCCATCTGTACAGGAGCCAGCCAGGGAGGGGGCTGACCAGTCAGGCCTTGCAGTGGCTATGGTCTGGCCTGGGCAGCAGCCTGGCTCTCTTGCCAGCCCACTGTACCCTGGCCTGGAATTTGTGTAGCTGGCTAAGAAATAGCTCAGGCTGCAATGTGGAACTGCCCTTAACGTTACTTGAAAGAACAGCTGAGTGGTTGTTGCTAGAGTCCAGCTCATGCATGTGGGACAAAGGTTTCTCTCTGCTCTCTCTGCTTATTTCTTTTAAAAGATTTCCCTCCTGCTGCTAGCAAGAGGAAGACATTTATTCAAGGTTGACCCTATGATTAGGTACAACAGTTCGGCTGCTAATACTGTAAGATAAGGGCACTTAATTGGGGCCAAGTGGCTGGAAGCAGCCACACAGTCTAATGCCTCATTCTGAGGGCTCCTTAGAGAAGGGTTCGGGATGGGTGTGGCTCTGGAGCCACTATTTGTCCCCATACTTCTTCTTAGGGATCCCCAGAGTGAGTCAACAAGGCTGTTGTGTTTTTAAGGCTTGAGGAGGGAGTAGTAGTAATAGCATGGATATGTATGAGGGGCAGCTGAGTATTCAGACTGCAGTGTGTGGTCTGTCCCTGAGTTTATCTATACCAGCGTCAGGGTTGGTGTGGATAACATGCCAGTTGATTCTTTATTTTGAAGCTCAGCATTCCCTTCTGTGCTTTCCTGGCTAAAGTCCATCACCTTTTGTTCCATCTGCAATGCTGAACATCACTGTCCCACAGCATCTTCTGCTCATCAGGCAAATGACAGAATAGTAGCGCACCCTTTAAGGATCCCCAGAGGATGCAGTAGGAGATGAATCTCTAAAGACCAAGTTCTGCCAACAGACTGCTTTTGTACTTTGCTGGTGACTTTCAGCAATGCTTCAGAAATCACTAGGCACTCTGCAAGAGAAAAGTCCTATACAGTTTCATTGAGTCTTCCGAAGTCAGATGCATTGGACTGCAATGGTAAGTGACTCTGGGCAGTGTACAGCAAAAAATATAGAAACAATAAACATGTCAAAAGCAGTCAAATTAAAAAGTTTAAAAAGTATAAAACACATAAGAGATTAGATCAGCAAGGGAGCCACCTCAAGATTTCACTGGTCCTCTGAGATCCTCAGGCCAGATGACATAGCCAGGTCTTCAGAGACTTCCAGAAAATAAGTAGAGCTGAAGCTGGCCTCACTTTGGTGGGGGGGGGGGAGAATGTTCCATAAGTCGGGTGACACCGCAGAGAAGGCCCACCTCCTTGGTCCGCCAAGTGTAGTTCCCTGCCTGACGGGACCTGTAGCATGTCTCTCTTGCTGGATCTGATGGGATGGGCAGAAGTAATCAGGGAGAAGCAGTCCCTCAAATAACCCATCCCCATGCCATGAAGAGCTTTAAAGGTCAAAACCAGCACCTTGAATTGGACCCAGAAGCAGACTGGCAACCAATGCAGCTCTCAGAGCAGAGGGGTAACTTGTGCTGTTCTAGAAGCACACACAGCTGCCTCCACCGCTGCACTTTGCACAAGCTGAAGCTTCCAGATACCCTTCAAGGGCAGAATCCCGTAGAGAGCATTACAGCAATCCAGTCGGGAGGTGATTACCCACATATATGCCCAGAATGGTTGTTCCATACGCGCAATGTGTATATTTCTTAGTAGTTACATTTTTAAAATGTATTTCTAAAAAAATTATTATTACATTTATATGCTGCCTGACTCCCAGCAACTCTGGATGCTTCTTTTAAACATTATGCTTGCTTCTAAACATTTAGCTACCTGGAATAGGAAACAGAAGAAAGAAGAAAAGGAGAATTTTAAAAATGGAAAAGAACTAATTTTTTTTCCCCAAATGCAAGTCTCTTTAAAGTTGTTGTTTTTAATCAAACTCTTCCAATTTTCTGTCCCCTTTCATGTGAGTTGGATTCAGTATGATGAATCATATGATTACTTCTATAAATACAGGGATAAAATATTAAGCATTTTGGGGCTGTTGATGTAAAGGAGAGAGAAAATCCACAGTATTATCTTTTGCCCTATCTTCTCCATTAGTTAGAAAAAAAGTGTCTGGTCATCAGTAGCCCAGGCAATTCTAAGTTTGCAGCCCCTGAAGAATACATGCCATATATGTTTGTTCGTTTGTTTATTTATTTATATATCAAATTTATATCACCGCCCAACTCCCCCACAAGGAATGTTCCACTTTCACAGCCCAGAGTAGATCTGGACCTTTCCAAAGAGACCATTGTTAACCTTCTGTGTTTTCATTATCCTCTGATGTATTCATGATACCGTGGTCATGAAAGTAACTGTATCTCTTTGATACACATACATAAAAGCCCAATGGTGGGTTGCAGTATAAATGTTAATGCCAAACAAATAATGACTGCTTCTTTTTTGCATGAAAGAATTCATTGGGTGACAGGTACAAAGCTTTAATAGTAAGTGAAAGAAATGTTCTATATAAAAGTCAATACAATGCACATTTGAAAAAGCCTGGTTTGAATCGCAGAGAGGCGCGTTTGTCAACTGGTGAATGCTGTTTGGGTGGGGGAAGGATGGGGAAAACATAAACAGAAGAACAGCAGGTTTTTCAGGTAATGATGACTGGGGATTTGTGCTGCAGTTCCATAAATGCATTTGCTCCATCAAGGCACTTCTAAAATCCTCATTACTGGAATATCTGAGAGACTCACAAACATTAGGACATGTATACCTACACAAAACAGTAGGGAAGTATATTACCTTGATTTTACAAAAGGGACTCTGGGGCACAGATAGATTAAACACATTCTCTGTTGTATACACAGACAGCAGGCAACAGAGCTATGGTGTGAACTACAGTCTCTGGTCTCTTGACCCAATAGCTTAATTTGAGCAAGAAGCATTTATATGTTTAGTTGCCTGAAACAGGATAA
Organism: Liasis olivaceus; assembly: GCA_030867105.1. NCBI lineage: Eukaryota > Metazoa > Chordata > Lepidosauria > Squamata > Pythonidae > Liasis > Liasis olivaceus. Next base: position 42,642,718 of record CM061348.1, on the reverse strand, counting down.
AAGAGTAGGAAATCCATCCTAGCACAGACTATCTGCAATCCATTATACATATTTGCAAACACCTCCTGCAAAGGAATCTCTGTAGAACTGGGGCCAATTTACATGATTGCAATAGAAGAGCTGTGATCAAATGCTGGTCAATTTCAGACAGCATAAAACTCCTGCATACAATTGATGTGTCTTCTGTGGTATAAGCAGTGAAATTATACCAAACGTCATGATAAACCCAGGGAATGCTGGATTGCACTGCCTGCACCATTTTTCTTCTCTTTCCATACCTCTTGTCAATTTAAATAGTCAAAGGTAACATTTTTTCACCAATTGTTATAAGTTTGTGGAAAAAGCAAACCTCTGTCTGGTTTAGCTAATGGGCTGAAGCTGAATCCTGAAAACCTAGAAGGATTTAGGGAAGGTGGTTCTCAGACTAGGAATTTGAGCTACAATCTGTTTATTATGGCATTGAGTCTTTCTTGGAAAAGCTGGTGTACAGTTATGTTTGAATCCAGAAAGTCACATGAAACTCTAGTGTCTTTTGCAACTTCAGCTGGTTCATTAATTGTAGCTTTGTCATGGATAATGATAATCTGACTATGGTGAACAATCCTTTGTAAACCTCAAAATGGATTATCTTAATGCAATAGATATGAGGTTAATTTTGGATCAGAAGCTTCAGTTAGTATAGTCTTTGGCTTCTAATTCTAGCACTCTGGCTCCTAGAATTAGCAGTCTTTGGCTTCTTGGCTGGTTTCCCTGAGTGGAGTTATATTATATCAATATTGAAGGAACTATATAGGCTTCTTATTTGCTACCAAGTTCAATTAAAGATACTGGTGATTTTACAATGCTAAATGGTTAAAAGCTCAGAGCTAACATAGCTGGGCTTTAAAAATCTGGATGACCGCATGTAGAGAAGTAAGTTAGAATTTTCTGCAATTCTTTGGTTTTCCAGATTTTTGTAACTAGATATGGTAGTTCTTGGAACCCAAATACCTGAAATATGTCTTTATCCCTTATGAAGCTGCCTGTGCAATGATGTTGTCTGAAGAGGTCCTTCCTTATATGTGATTTATTTAAAAATGCTCTTTTTCAAAGTCTATCCTCACTTTGTAATAGTACCCTGTGAGTAGTGTGCCTGATGCCATTTGCATAATATTTTAAGCATCAAGTTAAATTATTAATTTCTATTTCTTGAACTAGGTGATATGCTTTTTATATATTTTTTTGTTTTATTGTATTATCAAATATCTGATTTCTGTTTAAACTTTCTGGAAAACTATTTTTGGCTGCAGATGTGAAAAAGGGGCTTGCGCTTCTCAGTGATACTATGAGCTGTACTGCTGAGAATGTATTATTTCCAAAAGAGTCACCCATGAAAGGCAAGTCACGGATGAAAGTTCAAGATTAAATACAACCCCCAGGACAAGGAAATAGTAACTCACTCCAGTATTCTGCCAAGGAAACCAAATGGACATTCTCAGCAGGTCAGTGTCCACATGATACTGGAAGCTGAGCCAGCCAGGTTGTACATGACCTCCTGGAAAAGACAGGGCCTACAGTATAAGTAGTACCAGTGTCTATGAAATAGCTGGGTTACAGCTGACAGGACATCCAGCTGCTAGGTCCCAGGGCTTTCACTCAGGCATCCTTACCACATTCTAACTGCTGCCAAGAAAGGCCTTAGATATTAGAGATGCTGCTTAGAATGTAATGGCCAAATGGCGACACCAAAAGATACTGATGGCAAGATCCAGGGAAAGGGCAGGACATTCTGCCAGAATGAACCGAGAACCATCTGGAGCTTTGGTTTTATTTCTGATACTTGATATTAATATGATTTATAATATGAGGATTTTTATAAGCCTTTTAAAGGTCTCGCCTGAGCCATAAAACAAGATAGAGCCATTTATATACAGTAAATGAAGAAATAGGAATTTGGAAGAATTAAAATCCATCCACATAAAATCCATCCCATTCCATTGCTTGATGACATTCCCAATCCATAGTGAGGGTTTCTGCAAATGAAATATATCCCGAATTGGTGCATTTGACATCCAAAACACCCTGGCACCCTTTGGATAGCTCCTGCTGAAGGCTGCTAGCCCATACTGGGGATTTGAGAAGTGTGTTCAGTCCACATTTCTTAATGAAACTGATCTAATTTACATTTCCAGGATGAAAATATGAATTGGAATTTTATTTTGTTTTATTTATTTGAATTTATAAGCTGTCCAAGCCCAGTGGAATGCAGTTATTCTTTAAGTTCAATGCTTCTCCAAGTTTTACCTCAAAAGAATATGTATGAAAAATATTGTATTCTGCAAAAAAAAAAAAAAAAAAAATCATATGGAAATATAGATTGTATAGTTTATGTGCGTGCATGAAAAAGAGTTTATGGAAATCAATACATATAATGCTATTATGGATTTTTATACATTGCTTTTTTAAAAAAAAATACACAGTTCGCATGATTTTTGCCCTTTGTTCCACTGGGATGGAAAGACCCTATGATGAGCCCTGAAGAATGGCTGCAGTATTAACACACATGCACTATTAATACATGTACAAGACACTGTCATGATTTCATCACTGTTGCTGAATAATTTACCATTCAATTAAGGCCCCTTCACTAATAGATTCTCTGCTAATGAGTCTAAATGTAAAGGTTGTCTAATCAGGGTAGTTATTTACACATTACTAAAATCTGGAAAGTGGGCAGGGTGGGAGAGGAAAAGGAAAATTGGTAATAAAAAAGAAGACCAAATAAGACTTAGATTTTCATAATATATACAGGTGGTCCTCATTTAGTGACTGTTTCAGATAGTGACTGTTTGCTAGGTCCCAGGGCTTTCACTCAGGCATAGCAGTCACAATGAAGAAAAAGTAACTTTGCGACCAATCCTCACATTATTGATCTTCACAGGTCTGTAAAGCAAAGGAAAGCTGAAGTAAGATGATAAGCACAGTCGTGGTTTCACTGTCCTTCAAACTGAAAACATCACCAAATAGACCACTGTACCAGAAATATGGCCACCCTGTTCATAACTGTGGTACAGACAAAACAGTAACACTATTGTTTTCCTTTATTAATTGCCCTCCTTTCTTTTCATTAAATAGTTGCACTATCCCAGTGCAGCCTCACCCAGCATTATACAATACAAAGGCAGCTCCATTGAGACCCTCCTGTAATACAAATATTTATAACACTCAGACACCAGAAGAGGATTTTCAGCGCTGACTGAGATCATGACATGCCAAAACCTGGGCAAATGACTATAATTAAGACTTGAGGAATCGTGTTCTGCTTTTTATAAACAACCCAGCGTGCGATGGCAGGTCTTGTATGTCTGCAATGTGAGGAAAACAGAGCGGGGAACTGTTTGTCTAAGCAGGGAGGTTAAACCTTCAAAATTTGGAAACATGAGCTATAAAGAATGTGGGACATGAGCAATGAATTCAACACGGGACTTACATCAAAGCAAAGCAAAAGAACGCTTGGGAGTGAATGGTGAATCCTATCATTACTTCCGACTGAGATCTAGATCTGCTGCACCTGTTATGCTTCCTTTGATTACTTCCATCTGTAATGCTATTCTCAGCTTCTGGATCTTTTTCAAACCATATCTTTTTAATGCATATGTACGCACAGTTGTTCAAAGCCTGATGCTTCCAGCCCCAGACTGTTTCCCCCATCTTGTTTCATATTCCTGAAAAACATGAAAGAAAAAAAATGGCATACAGTTAACAATGGTTTTTAATAATATTTGCATGGTTACATTTCTGCAGGTCAGGGCATCATCATGAAAAGGGGAGTTGGATTTAAGCCTAGAGTTGGGACTCTGCATTTAAATGGCTGGGCTATCCTAAAGCTTGCTGGGTTCCACGGGCATTAAGCTAAAGCAGCTTATAAGAGTTGCTGTCCGGATAATATGATAGGATGCTCCACATGAATGTCCATTGAGAATGAATAAATTGATTAAGAATAAAATCTATTTCCATCTTCTCCCATCAACAAAGGATGATGCCCTGGGCTTAAGTATAATTGCTTGAAGAGAAGCCTGAGAGCTGCAACAATCCAATAGCAGAACAGAAACACAAGGAAATACATCCAAAGATGCTGTAGGCTGATTCTTAAAAGACTGGCGTGTTTCCAGCTACAAAATATGTCTCCCAAATTATTTACCTTCTTCCTTCAGTTTTCTCAAAGGGAAGCTGATGTTCTTTGTCTTCTCTTGTCTACTGTTCTCTTGAAGAAGACAGACTCACAGAAGTGTTTTGTATCCCAAACGCACCAAACTTTTAAGAGTAAAAGGAATTGTCCACAGCACTCTGGGATATTCCTTCCTTTGGTTTAAGGACGTGATCACATCAGCCAACAGGCCTGTTTTCCTCTTGAGTCATTGAAACAGGCCAAGGGAGTCAGAAGTGGCTGTCAGCAGATCTGATAGATGGAATCTCATTTCTGGGGCATATGTAATGGACTCAGAGCTGATATTAGCTGAACCAGATTGGTAAGTAGCATCTTCTGCTTTCTATAGGTCAGAGGTGAGACTTATTGAGAGGTGGAGATTTATATCTGTGCATTTCTTTAGAGGTAAATCAAACTCTTCTTCTTTTATTATATACAATTAGAGTACTCGACTTCAACTGTAATGAATTAAAATAAAAGGGAAAAGTTTAAAATAAACTAGGGTAGTCTTGCCTTTTCTGGTTTTTTAATCAGGAGAAATGAAGACTTCAATTAATTAAAAAGGCAATCAATCTGCTACACTTATTTAGAAGAACAGATATCGGGGCTAGATAAAAGAAAGAAAAAAAAAAAAGGAAATGCACTCTGGCAAGGAAAACAACAAATGATATACAATAAGGACCTGGCCTTAGAAGATGTAGACTTGCACAAACTGTACAAATAAAAGAAAGCCAGACCAGCTAAAATAACCAGTGTAGGTAAGTGGTAGTACCTGTCTTACAAAGAGGTTTTCTTGATTAGGGCCACTCAGTCCTTGCTATACTATAATCACATCCATTCTCCTTGTTGACACATCCCCCCCCCTTCCCTGGTGTGTACCACCTGCTATGTTGAGGGATGTTAAACAATTTCTGATGATACAGAAATATGATTCAAATGAAACCCAGCACAGTGAAAACACTAAGCCGTATCATCATGATAAGAACAGAGTAGACGGTAGATACAATAAGGAAAGACAAATGTGATGAGATAAAATGCCTGCATAAATAAAAAAAGATTATGAGCTGGCACTAAAAGGCTTTGAGCTGGTGCCCATACATTTTCTAGTTATGCATCATTTGCAATAGGAATAATGGAGTCTTCCATTCTGTATTCATTGTGGTGTGAATGGCTTATCTCATTCCCCACGCAAATACTTAAAAAAAATAGTGGACAAGACATACACAAGTGGAATTCATGTAAAAAGTCAAATGTATCAGTCCTCCTATTTATTTAGATCTCCTTCTGAATATAAATTCTTCCAGGAATGACAAGTACAATTTGCATTGTCCTTCATCACTGAGATTTGTTTTTCACTTGTTCACCTCTTTAAATAGTTTAAAACCATATTTTTATTAAAAGAGTTAAGAGCTATTACCTTTAGTTATTGGACTTATAAATTAGGAATCCAGAATGATAGTGTGACCACATTGTAACCAGTGTTCCTATATAATTATCATATATATTAAGCAATAGCTCTTTGTTTCATACACACACACACACACACACACACTTTTTGCCATGAATTTGTGTGAAGATGTAATTTGTCCTGTACTAAGATGGAGTATGTGAGACCCACTCAAAGCAGGCCATGAGGCAGAAGGGAATGCTCTGGGAGAGTTCAGCTTAGGTGGCCAGGGAAAAAAAATACCAAATAATGATTTCTAAGAAGAATTGACAAGTGATGGTTCTCAACACTGGATGAGGTGATGACATTCAAGTGGAAAATACCAGGAGTAGTTTGGAGCCATCACACAGAACAAGGTAATATTTATTTATTTATTTTATTAAATCAATTTATATAGCTGCCCATCTCACCACAGGTGACTCTGGGCGGTATACAACAAAGCTAAAAACAGTAAAATACATTAAAAATATATAAAACAAAGCAGAGAATAAAAGGGAGTTAAAAATAAGGGAGCCACCTCACTAATTCCCCCATATAATATGCACGATAGATTGCTTGCCTCAGTTCATCTAGAATTCAAACCTAGCCTTATCACTAGATTCTGAGTTGGGTAGGCCTGAACATTGTGTGAGTGAAGGTCATCCAACTCCTGATGACTTTGGGCAGTGAGTAACAATAACAATAAAAATTAAGTATAAAAACAATCAGGAAAAAACAGGAGGAAATAGCCTGCAACCAACCTTACAAGGAGTCTTACATTTACCCTAGCCCAAGACCTAGGGGAATAGCCAGGTTCTAAAAGACTTGCTTTGTGGGGAGCACCATAGAGCTTAATATCAATTAAATCTTATCATAAAACATTTGTCATAAAACTAAGAAAAAACAGTAGTAAAATTAAACTTTGTATAATTCAACAAAGTGAAACGCAAAATGAATCACCTAGGAATTGACATTTTAGTCATCAGTGAATGGAAATGGACTGGAATTGGACATTTTCTGTCAGAAGATCACATAGTTTACTACTCAGGACGTGAAAAACCAGAAGGAATGGCATTGTTTTCATAGTTAGGAAAGATATAGTAAAGACAGTACTTGGGTACAATGCAGTCAATGACTGAATAATTTCAGTTAGACTTTGTGGACAATCCTTTAATATGATGGCTTTCCAAGTTTATGCTGCAATCACTGATGCAGAAGAAGAGGAAGCTGATGAATTTTATGGTCAACTTCAGTCCAAAATGGATCAAATATGCAAACAAGATGAGCTGCTTGTGGTTGGAGACTGGAACACCAAAACTGGAAATAGTAAGGAGGAGAACATAGTTGGACTGTATGGCCTACGAAGCAGAAATGGAGTAGAAGAATGACTTATCAGTTTCTTCCAATCCTGATTTCTTCATGGCTAACATAGTTTTCAAACAACCAAAATGATGCCTATATACTTGGACATCATCAGACAGAACACAGAGAAATCAAATTAACTATATTATTGGTACAAGAAGCTGGAAATGGTCAGTAATAACAGCAAAAATGTGGCTAGGGGTGGCTGTGGAATAGATCAAGAACTGCTCATGTGAAAGTTCCAAATGAAGCTAAAGTTAAAGAAGAAAGCCAACCAGTTTCCACCATATGATCATTTTCAGGGTGAACGTCAGGAATTGCTTTGAAGTCCAGAATTTCATTGATTGAGAGCCAGAGGAATTGTGGAATGAATTTAAAGAAGTTGTGAAGGATGAATGTGAGAAAAGACTGTCAAAGACCAAGAAACAGAAGAAACCAAACTGGATCTCAGAACAGATGGTAGAAATTACCAATAGAAGAGAAGAGCAGTGGAAGCAAAGAAAAACAAAGATCTCAGGAAGGAACTTAGCAAAGAATTTCAGAGAACGGTTAAAAGAGACAAGAAGTAATGTTACAATGATATCTGTAGAGGCATCAAAGATGGAAACAGACACAAAAAAACAAGGAAAGTCTTCCAAAAAGTTTCTAGACTCAGAAGGAGGTTCCAACCTCAAATTAATATGTTAAAGGATGCCAATGGACAGATAGTAACTGATTCAAATAAGAACATCCAACATTCCTTAGAAGATATTCCTTATTTACAAAATCAAATCAAATCAAAGTTTATTGATTAGCCATTAGGCCATATCAAAATACAGAATTTCAAACACAAAATAACACACTTATTTCTATATTTAATCACTGTATTTTATTTCCATTTTACATAATTTCTTTTTATATAGGGGTTTAAGTGAGAGTACAAATCATATTTCTGTGTCACCCCTACAATTTACTCCAATCAACCCCACGTATGCAGAACTCAACCATATTGTTTTACACAAATACCAAGTTGTATTATATGTTATTTTCAAATTCTGGCCACACATAAAATATGTTGTTTTAATATGTGGTTCCCAATGGGTCATTCGTTTAATGTGTGATCCAAGATACATATTTCTCTCCTTCTTATACAGATTACAATCAAATAATATGTGTGCTAAGTCTTCTATCTCTGATGCTCCACAGATACAAATGCGTTCATTATAAGGAATACAATGAAACCTCCCATATCTAACCATCGTGTCAAGCTGGTCAAATCTTGCTCAGGTACATACCTCCATAAGGTGTTTTGGTATTTGTATCGTTAAATAGTTGGCAGTTTGAAAAGTATGTTTATATTGGCTCAGCCATTTCAAATTGCCAACCTTACTAAGGGTGGCTATGTCTTTCTGTGCTTCTATATCCGAGATTCTTTGAGCAGCTCTCTTTTGGACTTGTTCTCCATTGCACAAGAGACAGGAAGACCATAGCTTCTTATATAATTTGTCAACTGTATAATCCAGGAGGTCTGTAATTGGGATTTTATCTGCTCTAGTAAACACAGCTTATTTACAAGAATCTCCCAATGAATCAGGGCAGAGTTTGCCTAAGTCTCTTCTGAATGCTATCTTGTTTCCCAGGACTTATGAAATATTTCAGTCCTCTTTGTTTCTATAGCTGTTCTTGCCTATTTCCCTCAAGGTCACCTCCCTGATTCTCTACACTGGATGGTCTTGATTACAGCAGCAACAGGGGCATTGTTGAAGGACCTGAAGGACCAGGCTGGGGATATATCATCTTGGAGAAGGTCTATCTTTGTGGCTGCCAAAAGCTGACACTGAGTTGATGACATATAATCAATTAAAAAGTATAAAAAACTAGAATCTACAGCCTGTACAAAACAAAGCCAGACTCTAGGAAGTGAGTTCCATAATTGGGTTGCTACAACAGAAAAGGCCCTCTCTGTCCTACCAACCAATCTAGCTTTTCTTTTTGGCAGGACACACAATAAAGTTTCTGAAAGAGGTCATGGACTACAGACAAGCTCATAAAACCAGATTTTCTTTTTTCCAGATATGATGGGCTAGATGGCAAGGAGTAAATGAAAAGAAAGCATCAATCGTTTAGATGACCAGGGTCCGTTATTTAAAAATATAATCAGAGAAGCATGTAATTGCTATCATGTATAATTATTTTATAGTTTTCCTGTAAGTTAGCTGGCAACAGATATTTTCCCCATAGTTAATTTGATGGATATTGATAGAATTTACAGTCTGCTGGTAGTAAGTACTTGATTGAAGTGTGCTATGTTTACAAAAAAGTAAGATGAGACTTTTTTGTAAACATAACAAAGACTTATCTCTGTGAGCTATTTAGAGTTATCTCCTTTGGGCTAGACTAAAGTAAACCTTGCCAGGAACAAACAGTAACCTTATATCTAAGCTTGTTGATCTTTAACTGCCTTGGGTAGGTTGAACATTGCCAGCAATCAGCTATGATTTCCTGTCACAACGTATAACATCAGGCAGACAGAATATGACAGCAAGCTTCACCACAGGCAAACTGGCCCTTTCTACTGTGGCCCTGCCCACTGGAACTGCCCTACTGCTGCCAGCCCCTGAAGGGGAGGATGAGCCTGTTAAAGAATGATGGCTGAAAAGTTGGCAGTGGGCATCACTAAGAGACATATGGTTAGACTGGGCAATGAGGTTTCTCTTAAGTGCATCCTATCTTTTTCCTTTGGAAGTAAATACCTGTAAAGGTTGTTTGACTGCAAGTTTAAGACTGCTGGTCTCAATTTTCAACTTTAAGGCTTTTTCCCATTAGATCTTGTTTCAGCAAGCTAAGCAAAATATGTCCCCAAGTTTTTCAGACTTTCTACATCAAAATTAGTTCCTTGAATGGTGCCCAGAAGTGGACTAGAAGCCACTGAAGTTGTTTCAAGGCTCGTTCAGTGTGGTTTAAGTCAGTGTTTCTCAGCCTTAACAACTTTAAGAAGCATGGACGTCAACTCCCCATGCTGTCTGAGGGGATTCTGGGGGTTGAATTCCACACATCTCAAAGTTGTTAAAGTTGAGAAACACTGTTCTAGGTATCTTATTTTGTACTATGGATAGTTCTCAACTTATGACCATTCATTTAACAACCATTTGAAATTACGATGGTGCTGAAAAAAGTAACTTACAACCAGTCCTCACACAACTGTTGCAGCATCCCTGTGGTCACATGATCAAAATTCAGGTGCTTGGCAATCAGCATGTATTTATGAAGGTTGCAGCATCCTGGGATCATGTGATCACTATTTGTGACCTTCCCAGGGGGCTTCCGACAAGCAAAGTCAATGAGGAAAGCTGGATTCGCTTAATGACTGCATAATTCACTTAACAACTGGGGTGATTTGCTTACCAACCACGGCAAAAAGGTTGTGAAATTGGGCATGACTCACTTAATGACCGCATCACTTAGCAATGGAAGTTCTGGTCCCAATTGTGGTTGTAAGTCGAGGACTACCTGTAGTTTCATAACATTCTTTAAGGGTTATTTCTTTTTCAAGTATTTATTTGTTGGTGATTTAATAGGATGTTTTTTGTTGGGTGCAATAGGAATGACATGACATGACATGACGGCAACCCAGAACTGGAGCAGATTATAATAATCTAAGTGAGAGCTAATGAAGATGTGAATCATTGCAAGCAGTTTATCCAACTCCAAGAAAAAGCTGGTAGTTGATGTACTGGGCAAAGGCACTCCTAATCACAGCTACAGCATGAACTGCCAGCAAAAGTACTGCATATCCCCAAGCTGCATAGTTGAATGTTCAAAGGAAGAGGGTCACTGTGCCTAGGATATCACTGTCTGTGAAGTGGGAGTATTTTCCCCATCCCATATATATAGGGACTACTTTGTAACCATCTAGTGGAGACAGGAAGGCTCCCTTCCTACACTCACGAACATTTTCTTCGTTTAACTGCTTGATGTGATCCTAGGTTTAACTCTAGCAAATGAGGATTAAATTAAATTCTGCCTCTGGAAAATGAATGTAGTGTATGATTAAGCTGACAGGAATAGGTTTTTGTATTTATTTCATTATTGTCATTCTCGGCATGTGTACAAATAATTGTGCTGTAAGTCTTCCCCATCTTTTCATTTACTCCCCCCTTCCCCCTTTCTTTTTGAAATTCAGTATTTTTTCTCTTCCCTTTTTCCCTTCCTCTCTTGTCCTGACCACCAGATTTTTCTGGTTTTTTTTTTTTCCTTCTGCCCTCCCGGCTTTTCATTACTGTCATCTTTTTTTCCCAGCCGCTGAACCCTTGGTGTTTTTCTAATTGACAGACGGGGTTTAAAAGCACATTTGAAAGTGCCAGTCTTTTTAAATAGACTCCTGTCTCATCAAAAGATGTACAGCAACATTCCATTAGAGCAAATCATTTGAAAATAGATTGGGCTTTTAGTAACTGTGGTTGCATTTTTATAGTTGGACTATTCAGCAAGGTTTTCCCATTGCCCTTCGTCTCCTTTCTCTTCCCTTCAGAAAAGAAGAAGAATAAAAAAAAAAGATACATTAAAGTAAGATTTCATACCATATTTGTTTTGTTTCCATTTTTTCTCCTTTAAACCTCTCAAGCAGCTTATTTCTACAATTCGTTCTTCGTTGCCAGGGCATGAAAGTTTTGAAATGAAAGAGGTGATGAAAAATGCAAACACGTACTTGGGAGAAGGAACACAAGAGGAAAAATAGCATTACTCTGCCCACTGTTCTGCCTGGCAGCCTCAATTTCTGTTGTCTTCACAATTTACCTATGGACAGTTAACCTTTGGCTTTGCTACCGGCATTATATGTGAAGTAAGGCTTTGATGGACTGTCCCAGGAAGCGTGGGCTGTAATTCCTTTTAGCATCGATAAAATATTTTGGTTCTCCTTGTTTCATTGGCCTCCTACAAGTATAATTCCGGCATAAACCTGGATTAAATACTGTTAGAATCTTCTGCCCAGTTGTGTTCCCTGTATCATGAATCCTGATTCTTTGTGTACTTGTTCAGACTCATTCTGAGGTATACCTGCCACATTTAGCTGACTTACATAAAGCTGCCAATTTGCCACTAAGCAGTTTCCTCAGGATTGTATCCAGAGAATGGTAAGGATTGGCATTTGTTAAGGATCGAAATTGGCAGAAATTCTGCTGACAATCCTACCATTTCTACTTTTCATCAAGCATCCAAGAAGATAATGCAAAGTTTAAGAGAACTTTTAGTTCACATGTTTGGCATGTATGATGCACAAAGGTCCTCAAATTGTAAAGACTGACTGCGTTGATTAAGCTGCATAGCCGCAAACAACAAAAATGAATGGGAACGGTTTCCTGGCACCAGCATTTCTTTAGATATAACAGACCACTTGCTATTTGGAAAGTATTTCCAAATACGTTCTTCAGTATCTTAAAGGTGAAGTCATCATTATCATTTTCAGGAAAAGACACGTAAACTTTGAGCAGAAGGCCTTCCGCCATACTCAGTGGAATGGTCTACCACAACCTTGCCAAATATCTCAGATACTAACAATTCCTAATTTTAAAGGATAGGACCCTTTTCTGGACCATCTTATACACAAAGAAAACTACTATAACTGCCTAGATATCCCAAGGTTCAAGGGGGAAAAAACAGCAGTATTTTTAATACTTTTTTTTCCAGTAAAGATTTTGAGCCAAATCAACTGATTTCTAAACCAACTGCTGAAATGGGATTAAGGTTCACAGCTGGGAAGGTGAGTAACTTTGCTGAGGTTAAAGTGAATCTTTGGCACCTGATAGATCAGGTATGCTTAACTGAAGGGCTTTCAAAAATTGTGTGTGGAAGCAATGAAACCTTAGACTGGTGATCTTCCTCATGGTGGTCTAATGAAGATTTCTGTTGGCAGGCAGAAGGTTACAGAGCCATATCAGTGTGAAGAAATGTGAAAGAGTTTCAGTCTCAGAAGGAAAGGGTCTGTTGTATTCAGTGTGTATAACCCACCCACTCATGGCTCCAATTCCCTAGTGAGAATAAGGTAGCTCTCAGTGAGCACAGCAGAAGTCAACTAGTCATGTTTGGGAATCTTCTGCTAGAATTGTAGAATGATCTCTGTTTCTAGTCCTTCTGAGTGAAACATAGGCTTAGCCTTACTAAAGCAGATCCAGTGAAATCAATAGGTCTTGCGTCAATCATGACCAGTTTAAATGCCATTGATTTCAAGGGGTATATTCTAAATAAGGGGTATATTCTAAATAAGGGGACGCGGTGGCGCAGCGGCTTAATGACGCTGAAAGTTGCCGGCCAGAAATGGCTGACACTTCGGCGGTTCGAGTCCAGCCTTCGCGTTAACAGGGTGAGCTCCTGTTTCCTCCCCAGCTCCTGTCAACCCAACAGGTCGAAAACTCACGTGAGTAGATAAATGGGTACTCTCACTCCGGTGGGAGGAAAAATGCTGGCAGCGCCTTGCACAGAGAGACGGGACCAGTTGCCGGTAAGCGCGAAACCGCGCTCACCCGAAAAGGGCGCGAAGCAACGGAAACCCCGCCTCCTGCGCTCGCCAGCTGGGCTCTGCTCTAGGAAGGAGGCTCTGGCAAGCCACTTGTGAAAAACAATTGCCTTGAAAACTGCAAGGATTCGTCCAGGCAGTCACTGCAGGGTCAGTAATGACTGAGTGCAGACAAAAAAAAAAAAAAAAAAAAATCTAAATAAAACTGGATTTTACCTTCTCTATTTTATGGGTCTTGAAATAAAAGCAGCCAGTGAAACTATCAAACAATGGCACAGAAATCGTGCAGCAGCAATGCTTGAAAGCATCTCCTTATTGTCTTTCCAGGCAGGCAATGGAATTTTCATTTTAATGAACCTCAAGTATATGTATCAAATGTCAACAGCAGTGTGGGATAAGGCAAAAGAGGAGATCAGGAAACACAATCTGTTTGTTGTGGATTTCTAAGAATCTATCTATCTATCTATCTATCTATCTATCTATCTATCTATCTATCTATCTAATTTATACAGCCAGCCATCTCACATAAAAGTGACTCTGGGTGGTGTACAGCACTTATAACTCTTAGAGAGGCTTGCAAAATTGGCTTCCCTGACTCTACTTCCTTCTGCATCTCCTGAATACCTTCCCTAAAAGCTTTTTAGAAAAATTGTGAGTTCTTTCTCAACTGGATGGGATAAAGCATTTGTTGGTTGGAGAAAAATACACTGAAGGAGATTTGCTCAGTTAGGTGAAGGCAAATTTCATGAATGGAGTTTTATAGCTCAGAATACCTTTTATGTCTTACTGCAGCTCGGTGCCCCACCAAATTCCTGGAGAGTTTTTTGGGCCTTTAAGATATTGCAGAAGATGGAGGTGAGAAAGAAGGGTCAGCTTTTAAATGGTTAAATTACCTATTCACCTATCAAATGTTAGTCATTAAAGTGCTGGAAGACACTATTAATTTTGTAATATCATGACTATCTCTGTAGAATTCTACCTCATTTGCATTCCACTTTTCTAAGACATGCAAGTATTGTATATGCTTTCACATCTTTCACCACAGAGCAGAGTATCTACATATATCTTGCTACTGATAGATCAATGCAGCACAATTTAGACTTCAACTTGGAAACAGTAAGCAAATGGGAAATAGAAGAGGAGGGGGGAAACTAAGAACTTATCTGCATGGGTTGGAGGATTATGAGACTTGAACTTCAATAAACTGGAAGGCATCAGGCTGAGGAAGGATGAATAATGTAGTTTATAAAGCTATCTGGACTAGCGATCACCAATCACATCTTATGGACTCTGTAGACTGATTCTGTATTTTGAATCCCCTGCCACTTAGTTTCACTTGGTGGTCTGTCAGTTTTAGCATTATTATAAATTTAGTATTCCTGAGTATTATTGAAGAGGAGAGTCAGAAACAAATTGAAATATTTGTTTGATGGCTCTTTGATCCATGTGATTTCATTGATAATATTTTGTTGTTAGAAGTAAAAGGAAGGAATATAAAGTTGGTTTATTTGATCAAGGTTAAAACAAGGTATGTTGTTACATCTGGCTACCCTTTATGGACTTTCTGGTGACACCAGGACTGAAAAGATGATGCGTTATGAATTTGTCTATAGATATCCCAGCTGAGTCCATGATTGCATCAACATCTTGTATTCTTTCTTCTTCTTCTTCTTTTTTTGTTTTTTTCTGCCTTGTTGTTTTTGTGATTGTTGTGGTTGATTTATTGGGTTATGATGTAGATTTAATATTTTTAAGCTGAATTGAGGCTTTAGGTGATTTTTCATATCTTGGACTCCACTAAGTCTTTCGATTGTGATAGGATATAAATATGATAGATAAATAATAGATAAATAAATAAATAAAGAGAAAGCTTTGAGAGCCTCTAATTAATCTGCTAATGACTCCATGAAATTCTTACCTTCCCTCTTGCATTTGCCAATATTTTCTTACATTTGCCAAATAACAATATCACCATAATTATTGCAATTGTGAAACTGCTGAAGCTCAGCCATGACATACCTAGTAATCATGTCATGAAAAGTGTTCTTCATTTTACAGTGCTTTTTACAAGAAAAGGCTCACCCCAGCTGATCACCACTGAGAAAAATACAGTAAATAGACTTCCTATGAATTGTATACTACTAGTCTTGTTGTCAAACACTGTTACAAATGAGACCTGCCATATATAGTTGAATCTCTTGTTCAAAGTGCCAGCCAGCCAGCCAGCCATGCCCTCTTCTGTGATGCTCCAATTCATTCCTAGTCCCTTGACAAATTTCCTTAACAGACAGTACCCCATATTTACTGAAAGTTCTCATTTAGTCATTTTAGTGGCTCCCCTCCCCTTTTTTTTAGCTCTGTAAATCTTGGGTTTCCCCCCAGACTTCTCTTTCATGAATGGATGGTGCTATTTTTACTACATTTGCTATTAGTATGTGGGATGATAAAAACAAACTACTGGCAGGTATCTATCATAGCAAGGATCATTGTCTTCTAAGTAAAACAAACTTTCAAGTATGTCTTCTGTGATGCTCAGAGTGAAACAAATCAATATTCTGAATAACTTCTTGAAGCTCTGTATCTCCTCAGCTCATGAAATCACGTTGAACTTCTTGGTTATGTTTCTTTCTTCAGAATGCTCTCTTGCTTCTATCATATACAATAAAATAAATAAAAATAATCAGTGGGTAATTTTCAATTAAAGATAAGCCAATGAGATAATACATATTTAAACATTTCTTAGGTGTACTCAATACAACAAAGGAAAAATGATGTGCTACACTTTGATCTTCAATCCAGTCTAAGAAAAGCACAAAAACAATCATAGCCATGTTGTGGTCATAAACCTCACCTCTAAAGAAGGCCAAACAACTGGAGAGTTGGAAACCAGTTTTCTTTATTAAGCTATAGAGAAAAAAATATAGCGGTCACTGGACTTCCAGCAAGCAGAACCAAGAGCCCCAATTTCAGGGCAATGCAGATCTTATATAGGTTTCATTACATTACATCATATTCCAAGGGGCATAATCTAACTGAATCATTGTTTTACAATTGTTTTGCCATCCTCAGATAAGGAAGTAGAGGTTAAGACCTTTTGGAACCTAACTGGAGTACAGCTGACCTACCTATCAAAGTTTGCTGTAGGCTCTGGGAGGATGTTAAACAATCATGAAGATTTGGTTCTTGTATGGCAATTTAACCTTTAACAGGTGAGGGAAGGAAACAGCAGAGCAAGCAGTTTATATGGATTGCCAAATATTGCAGTCTTCTAAATTATATGCAACTTTACAAAATTATTGTAAATTATTGGTATATCTTCTAACACTTCCAGAATATTAATCCATGAAAAATCTAAAATCCTGATGGGCTAAATACTTTTATTATGATCATCCAAAATGATACAAATGATACAGAATGATATAGCATTATGATAAAGTCTCTCCCAAAGCTTGCTGGGAAGAAGCAAGAAAAGTTAACTGATATTCCAGTCTTAAAAGTCTTAATTTCTATGTTAGATCAGGCTGAAGTTATCCAATGATATTTCAAAAGCAGAGGTCATCAGGGTGAAGTCTAATTTGACCCTTGCCTAGGAATCAGATGGAATCAAGGAGTTTATGTTTTTAATGAGCATATCGGAAAAGGCAAAAATGTTCTATGTATTAGTATAGTATTGTATATTATTGACCTAAATCCTGCTCTTCTCTGATGAGAACTTTGAAAATCATTGTCTATTCTTTTAATTCTGCTGAGCCTCTTCTATTTCCAGATGAAGTAAAGTTTGGCAAGTTCTTAATCAATAGAGTCAAGATGCTAATCCTAATTCAGCTTTCCCCCTCTCCTCTCTAGAATCATAGAGTTGGAAGGGACCTTGACCTTCTTCTTATCTAACTTTCTTCCTAGGGCAAGAATCCTCACATCATTTCAGAATAATGTCTGTCTAGACTTTGCTTGAAAATGTCTAGTGACAGAGCGCCCACAACTTCAGGAATCTGGCTATTCCACTGCTTAATCATTCTTATGGCCAGGAAATTCCTCTTATTTCAAGCTTCTGCTCATTGATCCCTGTCCTACCTTGGGAAGCTATAGAGATTATATAGGGCTGTGACAGCCATTCAAGTATTGGAAGAGTGCTATCAGGTCTTCCCTCAACCTTCTCTTCTTTAGACTAAACCAGTGTTTCTCAACCTTGACAACTTTAAGATGTGTGGACTTATGCTGGCTGGGGAATTCTGGGAGTTGAAGTCTGCACATCTTAAAGTCATCAAGATTGAGAAGCACTGGGCTAAACATATCCATTGAACCCAGTGCGTTGTAGGATTTAGCTTTCAAGCTCCTCCTCATCTTCCTCCTTGATCCTTTTCCATACACTGCTTCTTGTCACTTTTCCTGTTACATTTTCCTCTTATAATTGAGAACAGTTGTTTGCACACAAGGTTCCTTGCAGATGCTTTACAATCCCCCAAAACATCTCCAAAAATTGTGTCAAAATTGTACTTTTTAAAATGACAAAGAGGGAACTTCAATACACGAGGAGTAGTCATATTACATTGTATCAATCTTTAAATGGAAATGCAATCACATTTAGTTTGCTCTTGCCCCGCCCAGCTCTTTGTCTTGATCCCATGCACTATTTGGGGTGCAACTCTTTGTTCTGACACTCAGAGGCCAAATGCACACCTTTCTCTAAATTATAACATGTGATAGAGAAGAATGGCAGAGAAATGAAATAACAAGACAATTGCCAGCAAAAGAGTGAGAAGGGGAGAGGTTGCAGTGTACCTGGGCATAGAGAAATATGGTGCTCAAATAGCTAGAAACAAATCGGAAAACACAGTGCTTGTTGTGATTTGCTTCATGAAGAATTTGCTCATCAGCCACAAACAAAGACCAGGGATGAATGAAACTGTTAATTTTGGATTTACTTACATTCTTGTATTTCCAATTTTATATTGGTTTCTTAATATTTCCACATCAGTCCATGAGGGTTTTTTAAAAATTAAAAAATAATTTTAAATGCTGGTTTTTTTGGTGGTAGTGGTGGGGGTATATTTTTCTCCTCTTCACGGCAGATTTTTTGTATACCTTTTTTTATATTGGAGCCATTTGGGGAAAGCCATTTCTTTAATATAATATTGTAAAATATAATATTGTAAAATATTGTCCAAAATGAGTCTGTACTCACAGCCCCTAATATATGCAATTTGTATGATTTGTTTTTAATTGAAGAGCCTGAGAATGAAATTCAGAGAAATCAAAGGCTAAAGGATAATGTTAGTTTCTATATTGGTTTAGGGATGTGTTAATGCTAACCTTGACAAGCTACCAGGACATCCTAGGGCTATAGTAGAAAACTGACACAAGAATATCCTGGAAAAAGGCAATGGCAACTCCCTTCCATTGTTGTTGTTTCTATTATTGTGGATATATGTTTCCAGTGAGGATTCAAGGCAAACTAGACATCCCTGAAGGAGCGGGGATGACACTGCAGCAGTGATTGGTGGCCAGACGGCAAATTCTGGCCAGCGAAATCTCTCTGGCAAAAGAAGAGATCATGAAATCACCCATTTACACTCTGGACAGCTGCTCCTCATAAGTAGACTTAAGGAACTGAGTTTTTTGCAGTTGGCTCATGAGTTGAGTGACTGGGAGTGGAGGGATTCCAATCAAGCTCACAGCCATAACGCAGCCTATATGGACATACGGTTCGCATGAGCCTCACTTTCTTAAACATTTTTGAATGTAACTTATTTTTATTTATTTCTTTACTTATTTTTCAAATTTATATATGTTGCCCATGAATGGATCTATAACAATAAGGGAAGTTTCTGAAGCTAGAAAAGGGATTAAACAAGGAAAGATGCCTGGACCAGATGAATTATCAGGTTTTTATTATGAACGTTTTGAGGATGAACTTTTACACCCTTTACAAAACATGATGAACTCTATCTTACAGGGAGGAAAGATGTCAGAGAGTTGGAAAGAGGCCAATATAGCACTAATACCTAAAGAGGACAAGATTTGACTTTAACAAGAAACTATAGGCCAATATCTTTATTGAATAATGACTTCAAATTGTTCATAATGATTCTAGCTGATAGACTGAAAATAATTTTGCAAGAATTTATTCATGAGGATCAATGTCGGTTTTTACTTAAAAGACAGTTAAAGGACAATGTTAGAAATGTGTTGGACATTTTGGAATATTTGGAGTGACATAATGAAAAATAAGCCGCATTGATTTTCTTAGATGCAGAGAAGGCCTTTGACAATCTGAACTGGGCTTTCTTGTTCAAGTTTCTGGAAGATAAGAATTTTGAAGACAACTTTATAAAATGGGAAAGATCAATTTACACTTCACAGAAAGCACAAATAATTGTTAATGGAGATCTAACAAAACCCTGTGAGATAAAAAAGGAATGAAACTGTCTCCTCTCTTGTTTATTTTGGTTCTTGAAATACTGAATAGAAATACTGAATTGAAACATTAATGGGCAGATTAAAAGAATTTGGTGCATTAGCAGGTTTCAAGACTAATAGAAGATGAAGATGTTAACAAAAAAATGAAAATAGAAGATCAAATAGAACTGGTGAATAAAATGTGTTTTAAGATTGAGAAGAAGGTAAAATATCTGGGTATCACTATGACAAACATGAACTGTATGTTATTTCAAAATAACTATGTTAAGAATGGAATTAAGTTAAAAAAGGCATGTTAAGATGGGAGAAATTACAACTGCCATTGTTGGGAAGAATTTCTGTGATAAAAATTATGTTTTTCATCGAATGATGTTTTTGTTTCAGACAATACCTGTTTTGACAACTGATGCACCATTTAAACAGTGGCAGAAGGATATATCCAAATTTGTGTGGCAGGGATAAAAACCATGAGTTAAATATAAGGTGTTACAAGATGCAAAGGAAAGAGGAGAATTGGGTCTACCTGATTTGAAATTGTATTTTGCAGCTTGTTGTCTGGTTTGGATGAAGAGGGGGTGCTGCTGAGAAATAGAAGGCTCTTAGAGTTAGAAGAACATGACCTGAGATTTGGGTGGCATGGATGTTTGTGGTATGACAAAGTCAGGTTAATGTGGATTTTAAAAATCGTTACGTTAGATGTGCCATATTGAGAATATGGAATACAAATCCAGACTGTGCCCAAAAACACCGTTGTGGCTCTCAGCACAAGAACCATTTTACAGATGAGAAATAATAGGCAAACATAAATGGCTAACTTATCATGAGATACTAGAATTTTATCTAGGAGAATGTAAAATAAAATCAAGAGAAGAACTGGTGGCAACAGGATATAGTTGTCCATGGTTTTCTTATTTACAGTTATTAGAAAGATTTAAAGTAGACAAAAGAGCTTATGGTTTTGAACATTGTTAAGACTGAGTTTGAAATAGAATTGTGTACAAATGATGAACATGTAATTGCTAAAATGTATAAACTTTTACTGAAATTTGAAACAGAAGAACAAGTGAAAATGTATGATAAAGTGGGCTAAACAAATTGGTTATAATATATAGATGGAACAATGGGAAATTATGTGGTTGAAAGGACTGAAATTTACACTGTTATAATCTTAAAGAGAATTTATATAAAATGATGTACCGTTGGTATATGCCACCAGATAAATTGTCTAGAATGTATAAAGGCACTTTATGTGAACAACAAGAAAGGACATTTTATCATGTTTGGTGGACGTGTAAAAAAGCTAGAAAATGTGGAGTCCATGGGGTTCTCTGAGTGTGGTTCTTTTCTTGCAAACGTTTCATTACCCAGCTAGGTAACATCTTCAGTGCTAAAATGGGATGAGGTTTGCTCTCTATTTATATACTTGGCCTGCCTTGCCAGTGTTGGGGGGGTGAGGGTTTTGTTTTGCTCCTCTGATAGTTCCTTGATTAGCATATGTTTATTGCTGGATTGTGTGCCTGGTGGTAACCTTTGCTTATCTGGGTGATGATTGCTGGTGAGGTGATCTTCTGGTCTTTTGTCTCTTTTGAATAGTACGTAGATGCTGTTTATCTCTGTGTGTCTGTTAATGGCTGCCTTGTCTGAATACCAAGCTTCCAAGAATTCTCTTGCATTTTTGGATTTAGCTTGGTGTAAAATACTGACAGTTTCCCAGTTAAAACTATGGTTAAGTCTGTCCATGTGTTGTGAGATTAAGGAGTTTTCATCATGTCTTTTGACTGCTAGTTGGTGCTCATGGATGCGTTCTGCCAGTCTTCTGCCTGTCTGTCCTACATAGTGTTTGTTACAGTCCTTACACTGTATGTTGTAGATGACTCCTGTTTTTTCTTCTTGTGCTACTGGGTCTTTTAACTGGAAAACTGTCAGCATTTTAGATCAAACTTGGTGAAGATGATTGACTTCTTTGATTAGAGAAAAGACAAGATCTGTTTATTGCTGACTGGAAACCCCTTATGGATTTTTTGTGTGAAACAGAAAAAAAATGGACTTATAATTTATGGCAGCCTTTCTCAACCTTTTGACCTTGGAGGAACCCTTGAAATATTTTTCAGGTCTCGGGGAACCCCTGCACATTCAGGCTGAAATATAGACCAGAAGTTACAAAATTATTATACTCATTTCATGTGTAGGCCTGTATATGTGCATTTACAGTGTTCTTAAACTAAAAATAAAGAATGAAACTTACGTCTTTAATGTGAAACCTGTGCTTGTTTTTTGCTGCCCAAATATTCAATTCTGGGCCGAAGTTGAGATAAGCACAAACAGATTTCATCTTCAACATTTTTTGGCTATTTTGGGCTACTTTTAAGGGCATGTATGGTTTTTGACCAATATATCAAACTGCCATGAATGATAACTGCAAAATACATTGCAGGGACACAGATGATGCCAGCACACTGAGGTGGGTCGGCTAGCTTCCTCCCCTCTCCCTGCACCACCAGCGTCTTATTCCCTAAATCCAGCTTCTCTCCCCACCCTGCTTTCCATCTCGTCTCCCAAGGACCCCTTTGCAAAACTAGAGGGAGGCTGATGCCTTGTAACCTCCAACACACCTCCCCTTAATATTTGAACTCCTCAACCTCTCCTGAAATCTTGGCACCCTGATGGGAAGCCCTCCATCCTCCAACACTGGGTTGGACTGCTTCACTCTCTGCTTTTTTAAAAATAAATCATGATCTCCCAGGGAACCCCTAGTGACCTCTCACCAAACCCTAGGGTTCCACAGAACCTGGGTTGAGAAACCCTGATTTATGTTTTTGATTATTAGACAGGATAGATTGTAGAAAGAAGAGAATTATGTTGTAACCATAAAGTAAGAGGTAAATTTATAATTGTACTTATAACTGCTTCGAAGAAGAATGGAAGCTACTTCTTTGTATCATTTTTCTTTCTTTTCTATTTTTCTTTTACTTTTTTTCCTTTCTTGCACTTTTAGCTTTCTCTTTGATGTCTTTATTTTATTTTTATTTTATTTTTCTTACTTTATATTATATTTATATTATAAATGTACTTTATATTTATATTAGTTTGTATTAGTTTTTATCTTCCAAAAGAAACCTTGAATAAAAACCTTTAATAAAGTTATATATAAAAAAAGAAAGTTAAATGGATATGTCCATGTAGTCATTAGGAACTGAGCAAAACTTGGAGTCTTTACTTTTAATTAGGTAACGTGACTTTAACATGAAAACCCAAAGCATTTCTCCCCTGTAACACTGGTTCATCTCCTTATAGAACTTGCAGTGAGCACTGACTGGAAAGGCCCAGTGCTGTCTTCCTCCACCTCCCAAAGTTGCAATTAAGTCCAAAAGAGAATCCAAGACAGCACATTCGGACCCTCCTAAGAGAACCTCTCTGTACCCTTTTCTTGCCTTCCATGTTACGGCTTCTCGTGTAATAAAGATAATCCCTGTTGCTTTGTTGGATCACCACAATAAATGGCTTCTGAGATTGATTAAAAACCCTCTGTACAGCTCTGGCTCAGCATTGATTTTAGCAGCAGCTTCCTCTTGCTTTATATGCTGTACATCATAGATATCAGAGAAGGAAAAGACCGATTAGGTCCCATCTGGCTTACTTTCCCACCCTCCCTCCCTCTCTCCTCTCTGCACAGGGTAGCACTTTCTCTTCCTCTTCCTTATCCATTCAACCCTGCCTGACTCCAGTCTGTTCTGAAGGAACACTGCGGCCTTACAACTCTCTCCCCTCCTCTGGCGCCCTTCATATGTATTTGACTACAACTCCCAGGATCCCTTGACAGCAGGGCCTGCAAATCTAGAAGCTGCCATACTGGGGAATCAGTCTTATACCTCTTTTTCAGACTTCAGAGATCCTAAGGAGATGTCCTTCTGGACAAGCACATTTACTCATTTGTTGCCAGTTCTTCACTTTCTTCTTATTTATAAGCTACTTACTACACTTAAAACTACCCCTTCTTTAGAAAGGCTCAAGTGATTGGGGATTGGATATGTGATGGGTCAACCCTGTCATTATCCATCATGCCCAGCCAAGGACATCTACAACAGTGTGTGTGTGTGTGTGTGTGTGTCAAAAAGGCAAGATGGTGGCCATGGCATCACCATTGAAGCCCTGTCCCATTTTTAGAAGAATGGGATTTTCTTGTTCAGTAAATGCTTTCCCACTGTAAAACTGTGAACATTACTCTTCCAGTTGAAGTGAAGGAATGGTTACTGACCAGTTTGTAGCACATAATCAGAGCTTTCTGCAGTGCTTACCTTCTATTTATTCCAGAAGTCTAAAACCTTTCCGCATGCTGGACTCTATCATGCAATCTCTCAGGTTCAACAAATTAAAAATGACAGAAATCTTGCAAGACTGAAATTTCAGCAACTTCACTCACCAGATCTCATACAAGAATACTGACATAAGATTTCAGCCATTTCTAGTTTAATATTTTTTTCATTTAATTTAGATGCCACCTAGAACTTTTGCAGGCATCTTGGCACCAACGGTTGCTGTGTTGCTGACCTCTGCCTTCTAGTGGAATTGGCAATTTACTTGGAAACCTTTATCAGTTTCGCCTTACCCTTGCTCTTGGTTCAAAATTATTTATTACTGGGTTTTGTACTATGAACGCAGCATATCTCCTTGTTGGGGGAGGAAACATCTTGGAAACCTAGAGTTTTCAGCTGCATTACAGTTATAGCTGCATTAAGATTCTTTTCCTGTGGCATCTTAGTAGAATGTAAAGCTTTAAAAGATTCATTGAATTTAATTATCTTAATTCAACTAATATTTCTTTATTGCTTTTTTGCAGTGTTTCATTAATGGGTACCTGCGTATTGCTTTCAAAAAGTAAAATTAATTGGAAATTTTCAGCAAATCATTATGATTTATATGGTGCATTTTAGAAATTCACTCTCATAAAAGTGAAATGCAAAAGCAATATGGCAGAATAAACTTATAGAAGAATAAAATAATAGGACATGGAGATTTCTTTATCCCTAATTCTTGGATTCATTTTGATTTACAGACGATAACTCTATTTAATGATAACATATTGGTGGAAGATTTAATACTATTTTTCTTAACACCATGTAAAATGCTTTCAAAAATTATAAGGTTTGGATGTGATTCTTTTTCTTCATTTACATGGCATTAGAACAGATTCAGCTTAATAAATTAAATTTGACAGATGATTAGTCTATAATGTGGTGCAATCACTTCTGATATTTGAAAGAAAAATGGAAAATGGACAAGGTATTTAACTCTGAGAGACCTGCTGGGTATTAAATGGGCAGTCCCTTGAACTTCAGAGACATTAGGACATCAGGATAATTATCTCTCTGTGCTTGAAAAAAGGGGTTTAGTGAAGGAAACCAGCAGAGGTGACATTGGATGTTGAGACCTGGATCCAAACAGTGACATTTGAAATTACCTTCATATGGACATGTGGGCCCTGCTCAGTTCTGTTGTTTTGTAAAGAGTCCTGATTAGAACCATGTTGAGGATACTATTACATATTTTTAAGAAATAGGCACATATGTCATTCAGCCATGATTTAGTTTGTCCGTAGCTTATTAACATAATATACCAGGTCATAAAACAGTATATGTTTTAGAAACAGTGTTCATCCAACATGCTACTGTAAGTCAAATCAAACAGATGGTTTTTTCTAGCACAACCTGTGAATGCTGTCTTTGTGTTTTAAAATAAGCTATGCCTCATGAAAGGAGATAACATGAATCCTATTCTGGGATGAAATTAAAGGTACTGTTATCAGTAGCTATTCTTAGGACAGAACATATTGGGTGTGATTTCAGTACATTGGTACCAGCAAAGGAAAGATCAGAAATTACTGCTACTGATGGCATTGACAAGAAGCTGTCCTGTTTGAACTATCTCAGCCTGTTGTAGTTTCAGTAGAGCCTTCCATACTAATACAAGAAGCCCTTCTGAAATTATTGGGATTTGGGGGAAGCTTTATGACAGAGGAAGGACGCTTGGACATTCTGTCCCTCATTGGTTTTCGGTATTAATTTTGCTCATCCAGAATGCCAGGTTGAATTTCTCCAGGGCAGCCTCCTTGTTTGCATGCAGTGATGACAGGTTAAAATGATAGCATTTAAGAACATACATTTATGATACTGATCTGATGGATTACTGCTTTTCCATTTTAATGTTTTATGACACATGCGTTTAAAGAAAAAATCATAGAAAAGCAATTTCTTAGCTATCCAGCCCTGTAAGTGATGCCTACATCAACGCTTACATGACCAGTTTTACTCTCCATGTCCAAGTAGTTGACAGACTCAAAGTGCAAGTCTTATATGACCCTTAAGACATTGGGTCGCCCTGTCTTTCTCCCATTCCTTAGGTGACAGCAGAAACAGGCCTCTTCTTTTATTTTTTTAAGAAAAGGTATTGTTTAAAGAAAGGGTATTTTGATTAGGCTATCATCTATTAACACATCACAATTGTTTATGAACTTTTGATTCTCCAAGAAGAGCTACAATTAAAGCTATTGTTAGTGACAGCTACCACTGATAGGTAAAAGCAAGGCAACTCTTCAGTTTCAAGCTGCCATTTAATGATAGTTTCTAATGTTGATAAAAAGGCTATATGTCAACATGTTATGATACAACATCTCTAGTTTTACTTCCAGAACAACTATTTAGGGGGGGGAAAAACCCAGATCTTATTTGTTAAATAAGAGAGTTGGGAGTGGAAGAAGTAAAGAATGCTTAATCAAAATTTTCCTGATTCTCATCACTGAGGGATTTCTGCATTTAAAGCATTGATTATTGCACATTTTGTACTATAATCCTCATGAAACCATATACTATTTGAGCATTTTTGCTCAAACTCTTGTTATACTCCTGAGAATCAATATTTTGAGGGCTTTTCTTCTCTTTTTTCTTTCTTTTTTAGTAGAGTAGGTTTTGGAGGTGGTTTAAAAGAAAGAAAGAAATGGCTAGCACAATGAAGAAATTAATTCCTGTATTTTTGAGAACTCACTTGTAATGAATCAGATTCTCATCCCCTTTGTTAGAAATTCTTCAAAAAAAAAAAGGGGGGGGGGGGCGGACATTTCTAAACATGCCTAGACTAAAACCTGCATGAAACCTCTTCCTAGGATGATTACACTAAATAGATAGTGTAAGATCAGATCATCCAAGGCATTGATTGGCCAGACTGAATTCTGTCTTTGTTTCCATCTCCCGCAAATGTGCCCAAGTAAGGGGTCTACATGATTCTTAGGGAGAGAAAAGGAAAGCTTGTGAAGAAAAAACAGGTTGATGAGCAGAGTTTCATGCCCCACTTAGATTTATGTATGAGGGACGTATAGATAAGTCAAATTGTGGTCTATATCAGACATGTGTACATTTACTGTTCTATCCTGTTTGGATCATCATTTGGATTTCTGAACATGCGGAAAGTGGAGAATCAATTCCCAAATATCTTCAATTTTGAAATCACAGCAATGCCAGTAATTAAAAGGAGATGCACTGTAGCTGCCTGGTTATCAGTGGTTAAAGATCTCCATTTTTTTAACACAAATGCAGAGCTACAAAGGCATAGAAATGTAGGAGTTTTTATACACTTTATTGCTTTTAATGGGATGTGCACTCAGATGTACATTCAAAGGAGCATTACATTGAAAAAAGGAAGCATTCTAGATAGATAGCATCTTAGTTCATATGTATATTTCACTGTGTGCCCAAGTGAAGCAAAAGTCTCCACTAGGAAATGATTGGTTTGTGGTATATGAATTCACCCATGACAGGTTAATGCTATGGCTGCTCTGATCTGTTCAACAAATTATGGTTAAGGTCCTTGCTGTGGGAACCCATATCTTTTAGGTTTTGCCTAGTTCCTGTTTGTCACAGAAGCAAAACTTTATGCTCTGCTCATCACTTCAGCCTCACACCCAAAGAAGCTCACATAACTTTTCATACATTAAAGAATGTTGGGATGGGAAAGTTGTGGAGAGCTCTTTCCCAAGCAATTATTTTTAATTAATTTTTGGAAGCTCAAATGGTTTCTATCATGGTCTGGGAAGGCTCACTTTGCTGGACTATGAGAACCCTTTTGCGCCGAAGATCATAAAAAGTACCATTCCTCTTTAACATGGAAGTCCTTTGCTAAGGGCATTTCGTTTTAATTAATGTGAAGACATGTACTTCAGGTGTGGATATATGCATAATATAAATTCTCCAATTTATGTTCATCCAAGGTGCTCATAAGGTCAATATATTATTCACAAGAATATTCTGTCTTTTAATGAAAAGGCAGAAATAAAAGCAGCTGTTTTCACCAGTGCATTACACTCATCTATATATGCATGGCCATGGGGTTAAAAATTAATTTAAAATTAACTGAATACTCCCTAACTACGGTTAAAAAAAAATAGAATTTATTATGAAGCAGTACCTAGGAAACCCACTGAAACAAGACAATCTTTGCGGCTTACAGGAAAGAAAGCAGCAATGGAACCAGTCATCTCTAGAAAATTCTGAAAATAAAAGGATGCAAAATTCTGCATCCTGTAACAGAAAAGGTTCTGTTCTTTGTACCCACCCCCCTACATTAGCTTAATGTGTATAAACCCAGTCATTGGGGTTATAAATGACATATTACATTTTAGCATGATGTGTGAACCACCACATCATGGTTAAAGCAAGATTTAGTGAAATGCATGAATCCAGTAACAGTGTTAGTCCATCTTAGCAGTAGCAAAGAGGTCTCTGGGCTTCTTCAGTAGGGATGCAGTAGGGATGACACAAAGGATTTTGCATCTGTTATGCCTTCTTAGATAGGTCATTCCTGACTATGTCCTCTCAGATTACTTCTTAGGAACAGCACAGAATGAAATGATCAACTGCACCTAGAGAAGCAACATAAAATGCAGAAGCTTCTGAATCCCATTGCATTAAAAAGGTTATTGTCAATTGTGTGAAGTATCCTAGGGAAACCTTATGGAGAAACTGTGATAAATCCAAAGCCAGGTTCAAGGCTTCTGTATTTTGGATCTGGGGGACAGGAGAAGTACATAATGTTTTTAATCTTTTTCCCTTTTTCCTTGTAACCTGATCTTCTTACTAAATTTGATATCTGAATAGATGACCAAGGTCATAGAGGGCAACCCTATATTTGAATCTGCATCTCACTTGATTTCGACTTTGATGCTACATTACTTACAGCACTTAGTTATTGATTGATTGATTTGATTTGATTTGATTTGATTTAGATAGTTGCCCATCCCACACAAATGACATGGAGTGATTTATAGATGATGACCAGCACCTTGAATTGTACCCAGAAGCATACTGGGAGTCAGTGCAGCTCATGGAGCAGTGGTGTTACATAAATCTAATGAGGAATGCCAAACACTGACTGTGCGGCTACATTCTGGACCTGCTACAGCTTCTGAATGCTCTTCAAGAGCAGCCCCATGTAGAAGACATTACTGTAATCCAAACGGGAAGTCATTAAGGTATGAATCACCATAAGCAAGGTGCAATTGGTGCACAAGAGAAACCTGTGTAAAAGCCCCCCTGGCCACAACTACTACCTTCTCTTCGAGCAAGAGCCAAGAGTCCAGGAGGACCCCAAAACTGTGCACCAACTCTGCTGGAGAAGTACATCCCCATACAGAGTGAAAAATGGAAAATCCCTGGTACTGGGGGTTTTGATTGATTGATTGATTGATTGATTGATTGATTACAAGCCATTAACTTGTTGTTGACTCTTAGCAATCAAATAGATTTTCTTCATGATGATCTCTCCCTAGCCTGGTCCTTCAGCTCTTCCAATAGTATCCCCATTGCCACCTATCCACCTTGCTGCTGGTCGTCCTCTTCTCTTTCCTTCCACCTTCAGCATTAGAGCCTTCTTCAGAGAGCTAGGTCTTTGCATAATGTGTCTGAAGCAGGATAATTTGAGCCTGGTCATTTGTGCCTCGAGTGAGAACTCTGTGTTGATTTGTTCAATGATCCCTTTGTTTGTTTTCTTGACTATCCACAGTATTCTCCAGAATCTTCTCCAACACCAAAGTTCAAAAGCGTCAATACTGTTCCTATCCTGCTTCTTCAAAGTCCAACTTTTGTTTCTATAGAGTGTCATAGGGAATACATAGCTTGCAATATTTTGATCTTTGTAGGTATAGACACATCACAGCATCTGAATATCTTTTCCAAGGCCTTCATGGCTGCTCTACTAAGGGCTAGTCTTTGGTGTATTTCTTGACTGCTTGTTCCTTTACTGTTGATGGTTGATGCTAAAAGGCAGAAACTATCTACCACTTTGATATCTCCATTGCCAATTCTAACACTGGTTGTTGTACCCATTGTCATTAGTTTGGTCTTATTTATGTTTCATTTTAGTCCCATTTTTTTACTTTGCTTGTTAACTTTTATGGGGGGGGGGGGTGCTTAAAACCCACAGTGACTCCATCTTGCCAGTGTTGAGCCAAAGCCTGTTCTTCCTCCATCCAGGCCCCCACAGGCACTGGGAAAGGACTTTGACAGCATTGCGTGGTCATCCCAAGGAGGAGATGTACAATTGGATATCATCAGCATACTGATGATACTACAACCCATGCTGATGGATTACCTCATCCAGAAGCTTTGTGAAGATGTCAAATAGGAGTGGGGAAAGAGTAGAGCCGTGAGACACATATTTTGGCAATATGTCAAATGATCGTCCAATTTGTATTGGACTCTGCAAAGAGTTTTGCTCATGAAACTTTGAACTCACAGCAAAATATTCCATCAGTAAGACATATTAGATCTTTAGCCAATTCTGTGTTTGGAATATTATAAATGAACCTAGAACACTGGAAGTATTCCTGAACTTGCTTGATGAAGGCATTTTATGACTCAATATTTGCAAGGCATATTCTGTCACTTTATTTTATTTCTGTATGAACAATAAATATCAAATCTAGTGCTACAATCCTGATACCTTTGAGTTCCTAAATATCATTTTGTCAATGGGATATATGAGTTTGTAAAGAAGCTCTACAACTGTATGTAAAATCTAAAAATCTCTCCAAGCAACATTCATCATTGGGGAGGAACTAACTTTCATTAGTAAATCATTATTTGATTCATAAATAAGTTTGGATTTTAATGTTTTTATACAATGTAACTGGACTAATACATTATGATCTTGATTAATGTTATTCAGCACTTCAGAAGATTCTTCTTTTCCCCCCTTAGCATGAAACTCAAAACAACTTTACTAACCAGCTATGTATAATTCTCCACATCTTTTCAGAAAGATGGACAGGATCAAAAACCCATTTAGTACAATCTCTTGTTTTCAGACAGGTAGGCCCAATCTATTGGCCATTAATCAACATAATATAGCAGAAGATCACCTGTTCTAAAGCCTTTCTAACTGGACAAGAATACAGAGGAGTACCCTTCAGGATCTGATTTTTTTTTTTAATTTTTCATGCAAGAGTGATGATATCAATATAGTGGAGCATTAGAGTAATTGACAGCTCCTCCTTGCTCTGATAAGTTAATGAGGTGATAATGAGGCTTTACAAGTTTTATTATACTTTGTGACAGATTAGCATAGTGGAAATCAGGGAAGAAAATAAACAAGCAGAAGCTGCTCTTACTCCATGCTAACCATTTAAATGGAAATGCTTCTTTGCAAAAACCTAAGGAGAAACTAATGATTGCCTTTGTAGATGGTGGGAAAAAAACCACAAACTTTTATTAAAGCCCAAAGTATCTTACGAGTCAAATCTTCTGAAGTGAGAAGTAAGCATTCTTGAGGTCAATGGAGCTTTCTCTTGGGTAACTACTATGCATCGGATTGTATCATGATGATGCAAATAAATTGGGTAGTTGGCTATATATGGGTACTCTTTGGTCACTTTATGTGCATCTATGCATATATGTGTACACTGTTGTGATGTGGTCCTAATCTCAAAGTGACCATTTCAAATGGCCACTGGACAAGAATAAGAATATGCTAGGCCTTTATTTCTGTTATTGTCATTCTTCTGTCACTAAGGTGGGGAAAAAAATGAGTAGATGGGGGCTGAAAAGAGGAGGAGATATATGTACAAAAGGTTCAGTTTATAAGGAGAAAAAAACCCTCCAATTCTGCCATGACAAATGAGTGAGGCACTTACTGTTGATACATAATACCTCCACATTCAAAATGGGAGGTGCAGCTTCTGGTTGAGTATTTGGATGCTATTTTGAATGTAATATGCCTTTTCCCCTTCCACTTTAGATGATGATCCAATGCTTAGCAAAGGCTTATTACCTAAGATGTTAGTTCAGAAACTGCTTTTGGTGCACAATGTTACTTTTTGGATATTAACAGATGGGTAAATTACAAAACAGAAGATAGGCACTACATCTTCTTTGCTGGTTATCAACTTCTTTTAAGGCTCAGTTCAAGTGGTGGTTTTGAAGCACTTAGTGGCCTGGGAAATGAGTATTTTAAGAATAGCTTCCATTTATGTTACTTTACTTTCTTTCTTTCTTTTTTTTTTTTGAAATACTCAGAAGCTTTGCTCTAAATTCCCTGGTGGTTTGATGACCAGCAAAGCGAACAGAAGCTGTGGACTTTTTCTGTGCTATTCCTGGGTGGCTGAAATGCCTTACCAAAGTCAGTGTACCAGGAGAGGTGGAGAGCCCATCTTTATCAGATGCTGTTTTTAGGCATCATTTTAGGAATGGAATCCTGATGGCTACCCTAGGGTGATTTGGTAGAAGCTCTCATCCAGGTTGCCATTCTATTTTGTGCATGATTGGACCTTATCTTTCCTGGCATTTGGGGTCAAAAATCTATTTTGTTCTGGAGAAAATCGGAAATGCCCAGAGGTTGATAGGAAAAGAATAATGGTTGAGGAGGATCAGAAAAGGCATTTCATTCCTTAAGACCCAAAACCCTTGCAGTCTCAGGAAATACCTCAAGGTCAGCAAAATCAGGCTAATGCCCATCTGTCAGGAATACTTACTTTCTTTCCCATTTGGTCCCACAGAGGAGGGAAATAATAATAATAACTTTAAAAAAAAACTTTAAAATGTTGTGTTGTGAGGCAGCTTCAAGGAAATACTTTGCTTAAACCTTTATCAAAGCAAAGCATCTTTTGGAAGATTTGGATAACCCTGGTAGGCAGGAGTGTTCTTAGATAATGTGACTGGGCAATCCTTAGCAACAAATTTTGTGCAAACATTCATTTCTACAAATGCTTTGTTTATCCTTTTGTACATTAAGAAAGAATGCAAACTTACAAAATCCACGAAGTACCCAAAACAGATCTAGCTTTGGCTACAAAATATTACAATAAGGCCTTTTCAACCACTGGTTGGTGCACAAGTTGTTATGCATTTGTTATATGCGCCCCAGATATCATCCCTCAATAGACTCTTTCCTATTGTAAGGATATGGATGGGACAGTCACCGTTGTTGAATCAAAGGGAGCATCCCAGTTAGTGCAGATTTTTGTGTAAGCACCCTTGCTCCACAGAGCTCTGGATCAAGGCCAAGTCTGAAGGCTCCATCTTAACTACATTACTACAGCATTTATTTACAGTGGTATCTCTTTTCATCAGCAGATTTTTGACATACAGGTGAAACTCGAAAAATTAGAATATCGTGCAAATGGTCATTCTGCTCAAAGTTTATGTGTCTTTTCCTGAAAATGGTAATGATGACTTCACCTTTAAGATACTGAAGAATGTATTTGGAAATACTTTCCAAATAGCAAGTGGTCTGTTATATCTAAAGAAATGCTGGTGCCAGGAAACTGTTCCCATTCATTTTTGTTGTTTGCGGCTATGCAGCTTAATCAACGCAGTCAGTCTTTACAATTTGAGGACCTTTGTGCATCATACTGTATGCTGTAAGGCTTTTCTTTAAACCTAGCTGTTTTAGTTTCATCAGCTGAAGTCATAGTATGGATCTTTGTTCATATTCTTTGCATGAGAGCAATTTGTTGTCCGCTGCTCTTTGTATTGATAGAGTACTGGCCATCATTGTCAGTTATCTTACTGCTGGGAAGATATGTGAAGGTATGTTCCGGCTGTATATGTGAGTTCTTTTTTTTCCCCCCACTTGCTATTCATCTGATAAAGAGGGCATTACCCTTGGGATCACTCCTCACTCCTATGTTGGTGGTTAAGTAAAGTAGGTCAAATACTTAATTAGCCTGACTCTTCAAAGTGTTTTGAATAAAACATTCAGCATACTTTTCACTACAAGACGTGTTCTATACATATCCCCAATCAGGAGCATTTAAAACCCTTGATTTCAAGGAGACATGGACTGACTGATTGCTAGACAGGCAGATACTTAACTGTGCTATCGAGACTTCTGCATACCAATAGCCAAAGGGTCCTTAGGGCTTTTGCTTCTTTCAAGACCATCTCATGATTCCTCTGATTTCGTGTACTTAATCATGGATAAGAAATTGAGGCCACTAGGATACTCAAGAGTTACTTCAAAGCTTCTGTATTATTAAAAGCATGTGTAAACAAATTTTTTATTTTCAATCAGGAATTATTTAGCTCCTAAGATTGCACATTACTAGAAGTGCTTGTAACTAAGTATCAGCTGAGGAGCCTGTGGCTCTGTAGCTGAGTTTTCTTTGCAGCCCAGCAACCATCTGTGAACTAGGTTCCTCCAGTTCCTCAGCGTGGCCAATGCTGGGGTGGCGTCTGGAGGTGGAGGCTTGAAGTCCATGCTTTAGTCATTTGCCTCCACCTGCCCAGTTCAAACCCATACTCTCTATGAAAATGATGCAACTGGCCTCAGTTGAAAAAGTTCCATTAAAAAAGAAGGGGAACCTGGCAGTCATTCCCTGCCCTGTGGCTTTTGCACATACCATTTTGCCATTAGACCTAGTATCAGAGTCAAAATATTTCTGGTATCTAGACAACACTAAGTGCTATTGATACAGTGCATTTGGAAAGTATTCAGACCCCCTTCACTTTTTTCAGTTTTGTTATGTTGCAGCCTGATACTACAATTGTTCAAATTCATTTTTTTTCTCATTAATCTACACTCAGTACCCCATAATGACAAAGCGAAAACAGAAAAACTGAAATATCACATTTACTAAAAAGGAAAAACTAAAAACACATTGGCATACATATTCAGACCCTTTGCAGCAACACTTGCAATTTAGCTCAGGTGCCTCCCATTTCTCCTGATAGTTGCTGAGCTGTTTCTACGCCTTGATTGGAGTCCACCTGTGGTAAATTAAATTGATTGGACATGATTTGGAAAGGCACATACCTCTCTATAGAAGGCCTCACATCTGACAAGGCATACTGTACCAGAACAAAAGCCATGAGGTCAAAGGAACTGCCTGCAGAGCTCAGAGACAGGATTCTTGCAAAGCACAGATCTGGGAAAGGCCACAAAAACATTTCTGCTGCACTGAAGGTTCCCAAGAGCACAGTGGCCTCCATAATTCTCAAATGGAAGAAGTTTGGCACAACCAGGACTCTTCCAAGAGCTGGTTGCCTGGCCAAACTGAGCAATCAGGGGAGAAGAGCCTCAGCAAGAGAGGTGACCAAGAACCTGATGGTCCCTCTGACTGAGCTCCAGAGATCCTATGTGGAGATGGGACAAAGTTCCTGAAGGGCAACCATCACTGCAGCCCTCCACTAATCTGGACTTTATGGCAGAGTGGCTAGACAGAAGCCTCTCCTCAGTGCAAAACACATGAAAGCCCGTTTGGAGTTTGCAAAAAAGCACCAGAAGGACTCAGACTGTGAGGAACAAGATTCTATGGTCTGATGAAACCAAGACTGAACTGTTTGGCCTCAATTCTAAATGTTATGTCTGCAGGAAACCAGGCACCGCTCATCACCTGCCCAATACCATCCCAACAGTGAAGCATGGTGGTGGCAGCATTATGCTGTGGGGGTGTTTTTCAGCAGCAGGGACTGGGGGACTGGCCAGGGTTGAGGGGAAGCTGAATGGAGTAAAGGACAGAGATATCCTCAATGAAAACCTGTTCCACAGTGCTCAGGACCTCAGACTGGGCTGAAGGTTCACCTTCCAACATGACAACGATCCTAAGCACACAGCCAAGACAACACAGGAATGGCTTAGGGACAACTCTGTGAATGTCCTAGAGTGGCCCAGCCAGAGCCCTGACTTGAACCCTATTGAACATCTCTGGAGAGACCTGGAAATGGCTGTCCACTGATGGTCCCCATCCAACCTGATTGAGCTTGAGAGGATTTGCAAAGAAGAATGGCAGAAAATCCCCCAATCCAGGTGTGCAAAGCTTGTCGCGTCATACTGAAAAAGACTCGAGGCTGTAATTGCTGCCAAAGCTGCTTCAACAAAGTACTGAGTAAGGTTCTGAATACTTAAGTACATGTGATATTTCAGTTTTTTCTTTTTAATAAATTTTCAGACATTTCTAAAATTCTGTTTTCCCTTGTCATTATGGGGTACTGAGTGTAGATTAATGAGGAAAAAAAATGAATTTGAACGATTGTAGTATCAGGCTGCAACATAGCAGAACTGAAAAAAAGTGAAGGGGGTCTGAATACTTTCTGAATGCACTGTACTTCATTCAGTGTCTTTTTATCAAAAAAGACTTTTGACAGAAGGAGGGTGTTTAATGATCTTCCCAAGAATGCCTGGTGTGAATGTATTTCTGATAATATAAATTGAGGGCACTCTCCGTGCTCATTCTCTGTTTAAAAACATGGCCTTCTCTTTGTGTGACCTCTGTGGTGCATGGTCCATCCCGTACAGCAAAGGTGCCATCAAATGCTGGGCAGCAAAGATAATGTGAGAAGGGGCTGTAACTGATCTAGTGTAAACTAGGAAACATTTCAAATATTTCAGGTAAGTAGTTATACATCCAAGTAACCTTTTATCTCCAGATATTTAACCCAGCTATTTAAAAATTGAGAATATAATAAATATCATGGTTCCCTCTAGTTCAGTATTGTGCATCAAAACACACACACACACACACGGTTTGTCTCTTTCCTCTAACCATTACAGTATTTACTGAAAGAATTTGGACCAATATCTTTCAGTATTTCCCTCATCCTACCTTTTATTTTGATTTTTTTAAAAAAAATTAATAGAACACATTTGTATCTTGCCATTCAGTTCAGAATTTCCAGAGCAATTAATGTTAATAACTCTGTTTTAGTTCGTTTCTTTAAAATTTTTATGCTAGCTTTAAAAACAAAATTTGCCCAGAAAGACTTACAAATCTGCAAACAATTCTAACAAAACAAAACATCTAAACAACAAAAATTTATAACAGCAGTCTGGCATGGGTAGTAAAGCAGTGACTTAATCAAACAGTTAAAACCATAAGCAGTCACTAGGTAGAAGAGCTAAGTGGAGTTTAAAAACACCATTGCACAATGAATAGACAATAAGACCATCTTTGCAAATAACTCAGCGTGTGGTGATTCCTTTGTGGTCTTGTAATTCAAAACTGGGGAGCTAACCCTAAGACAGCAAATTTTGGACTGCCATTCGTTTCGCCTCTCTGTGGGAGAGTGCCTTCTGCAGGGCTTCTGAAGGGATTTGGTAGAAATGTGAGACCTCCTTTCAGTGCTGGAGTCATAAGCACCAAAAGGCTTTATGAATGAGTTTTGAATTGCCCCCAGAAATAGAGGACAATATTGTGTATTCCAGCCCTCAAGAAATGGTCAGTAACCCATATTTGTGCTGGAACAAGCTGGTCATGTAGATCAGCCTGTAGACAAAACACTCAGACTGAAGAGATTCTCTTCCCGCAGCCAAATTACTTCACTTCAAATGGCAGGATCATCAGAAGAATACCTTTTGAGGACAATGGTAAAGTACAGTTGACCAAATAGAAGAAGTCCCTTTCAGGAGTTGAGTTCTAAGTTAAGCACTAGAATTCTTTCAGCACTGGGAAGACAGTCTTGAATTAAATAACAGCTTTTTCTTTGTTAAAACAAATGGTTTAAATGTTGCTTGAAGCTAGATGCATGCTGATGCTATAAGGGTGATTGTTCCCCTGCACCAAAGAAATATACACACATGCACAGATATACAGGGTATACAACCACCTTGAGTGCCCACCAGAGGAGATATACAGGTTTTAAGTCAAATAATACTACTAATTGATTCTCTATATTGGTTATGCTGGATGATTCCCTCCCATTCTGTCCAATAGTGTTATATATCTAGACAGCCTTCATCACGTTATGAACTACACACATCTGGAAAAGCCATTGAGTTTCTATTATTCTGTTCTTTTCATTTCTCTCTGTGTATGTGTGTATTTATAATATTATATCTTAAAATGATTTGTTTTTAAAGAACAGATTGATTCCAGCAGTGATTTATCATGTCACCTTCAATAAAATTTCAAGCAAAAAAGTGAAAGATTAATGGGGAAGCAAGAATGCCACATCTTTTATGCATTTTAGATGGCAAAATATAAATCAAAATCATGACCTGTTTTCTAGGGTTATGTAAAAAAAAAAAGTTATACGCAAGCATTGTAATAAAGTTGGAGTCATCCCTGTCAGTCCTGGTGCTGATATGTACAGATTTTTAACTTATTTTAATTGCATTATGATGTATAGTCACTGCAGGAGATGAAACTATAGATTCTGATATAAAGGCAAAAGCAGCTTGCTAATCGGAAGCACCTATTTTCCACAGTAATTGATTTAAGTCAAGGAGAACATCCTTGTCTTTTATTTGCTGTGCTATAGCAGGTTTTCTAAGCAGATATAATAAACTCTTTTTAAACATATGACAACAAAAGTAAATGGTCTAGTGCTATTCTAGGAAAGGCCCATGGATGTCAGTGAGTTGGCAATGCCTGCCTATTTTAATGGCCTGGAGTTAGATCTAGCTGGAAACACTGAGTACCCTGTTCCATTGGCTGTAGCCTTCCCCGAAGCACTGGAAAGTGGTACCCAAAGTATTCACACTAGAAGGACAAGAAGACATAATACAGCATTAGATAGGGATTGTCTAAACAATCCTTGTTACATGTTCTTTCACCTTTCGTTGTACTATTATGTGATTAAGTGATGTTTGTTCTCCTGCTTTCTTGGGTTTTATTTGTTTATTTTATATGTTTATATGTTTATCTTATTTATTTTTGATTGCTTTTAGATTGTTATGGAGTTTTTAACTGTTGTTGTGTGGTACGCCTCCCAGAGTCATGTTTGTGAGATGGGTGGCTATATAAATATGCAAAATAAAATAAAATAAAATAAAATAAAATAAATAAAATAAAATAAAATAAAATAAAATAAAATAAAATAAAATGTGAAATATGCCTTGAGGGTGAGATTGAACAATAATATGAGAACCATTTTCTGTAGAGAATGTCTGATTACTTTCTACATGGGCTTTTCTAGTAGAAACTTTGCCCTTATGTTCCCAGGCTGGACTTGAAGGTCAGTGATTGTTTTACACTGCTTTCTAGAACAAAACCAAGAGGAGTTTGATGAGATCTCATAGTAACAGGAGAGCTCATCTGTTCAGCAAATCCAGCCATGACCTCTTTCTAATGTTTTCCCATCTCCTCCTAGCCTGTATCTGTGTGTGTGTGTGTGTGTAATTTACCAGGGCATTTTCACAAAAACATTCCTATCAATATTCAAGGACCTCAGCCATTTCAGCAAATCTATCAAATCCAGCCAAGAAATGAGGCATATTCTCTCTCTCTCTCTGCTTGCACTGTTAAAACTAACAGTACCTTGTAAGGTTTTCTAAAAAAAAAAAAAAAAAAATGGCATTAAATTATGACCATTTTTTGCTCTGCATTTCTGGAGAAATCTTGTATTTGAAACAATAGCATAAATTGTGTTGTTTCTGTTTGTTATAACAGAATGGAAGATCAGGTGGCTACATTCTGATCCTAATCCAATTCTAAGTATGAAATAAATCCAGCTTCTTCCATTCAGGCATAACGTTTGAATATGTGCATAATCTTTGTTATTCTAATACTAATCAAAACAGTGGTG
This sequence comes from Liasis olivaceus, assembly GCA_030867105.1. Taxonomy (NCBI): domain Eukaryota; kingdom Metazoa; phylum Chordata; class Lepidosauria; order Squamata; family Pythonidae; genus Liasis; species Liasis olivaceus. Next base: position 42,602,831 of record CM061348.1, on the reverse strand, counting down.
AAATGCTTGATTTTTGATGTACGATAAGCTTATTTATTAAAGGTAAAGAGTCCCATAACTCCAGCCTGATTTATGGTGATATCATAGGCACATCCATGTAGTTTTCTTGGCAAATGTACAGATGTGGTTTGCCATTGTTGTTTTTCTGAGATGTTTTTGCAGCACCCCAATCTAACCAAAAGTCTAGGGGGTTCCTGGTGATCTTCTATCTACATATTAACAGTTCTGACCTGCTTTGCTTTGCTTTGCTTTCTTGCTTAAGTGTACTGTTACTATTTCTATATAATCACATATTGATTGATTATGTACCATCAAGTCATTTTCAACTCTGAGCAATTACATAGATAGATTTTCTCCATGACCATCTGTCCCTAACTTAGTCTGTCAGCTGTGCATTCATCACCACTGTAACTGAGTCCATCCACCTTGCTGCTGGTCATCCTCTACTTCTCTTTCCTTCCATCTTTCCAATGTTAGAGCTTATTCTGGAGAGCTGGGTCTTTGCATAATGTGTCCAAAGTAAGATAATTTGAGCCTGGTTATTTGTGTCTTGAGTGAAAACTCTGGGTTGATTTCTTTGATGATCCATTTGTTTGTTTTCTTGGCTGTCCCCAGAATTCTCAGGAGTCTTCTCCAACACCAGAGTTCAAAAGCATAACTTATTTTGCTTCTTCAAAGTCCAACTTTCACTTCCATAGAGTGTCACAGGGTTTACCATGAAACCCTTTTATTAGATTTGATGAAAGGGATTTCCAAGTTTCTTTCAAAGGAAATTAAAATTTTAGTGAATTCATATGAGTAAAATGGGTAATTGATGTCAGGCCCAGCCCAAGAACAACAGCGAAACAGTCCACTTGAGTTAAGTTCGTTTATTTGCTTATACCATATAGATAGAATCTTGCCAGACTGAATCTATACTACTACAACTAGTGGATATACTCTGGGAGATTCTAGGGAGTGGCTATCCTGAAACTCTTATGCTTCCCATGCTCCACCTGCAGACTGAGTTGTCTTTTGTCTCCTCTCCCTTCCTGGAATGCACCCTCTCCTTGATAGCCTTGCTCTCTGTTGCTATTCATCACATCACCCTCCTCTTTGTAGATACATTCTGTCACAGTTATTTAGTTATGAGGTGGTCCAATATTTTATGCATATCTCCTGCCTTTCACTATACGATCATTTGTTTCATGGTCTGCAGCCTCTAGGCATTCCTATATTTCTTTTCAAGCCCAAGGGAAGTTACAACAATAGAAATCTTCATAGACTCTTTGGGTCTGGGAAATGCAGGCACTTGTGGGTGGGGTAGTACAGAAACACAAGAGCATCAGAAGTCCTGATGTAGTTAATCAGCTCCAACAAATAAGTGGGCTCCAAAACAGCACCACAAAATATTCAAAAGAAATTTGCAAGCACCCTGAAAACAAGTGATAAAAATAGAGGCCTCTTTTTCTGAGAAATAACACTTTTGAGAAATTAAAAAGTGGATTTTGGCCCAGGGTTATTATACTGTATGCAAAAATTTAATTATTTTAAGGAAATTCTTGTTTAAAGCTCCATTGATGGACTGAACAACATATTCTAAGAGTTTCACGGGTCTCAGGAGTGAGCAAAAGGAACAATAAGGGGCAAAAGGCATCTACTGGCAGATTAGAACAGCTCTGTAAGGTAGGTCCCAAGGAGATCCTGCTGTAATGTATTTAATTAAACATGCAGGCACCTTGGTATTTTTTCTCATTTTTCTTCCTCATATATTACATGGGTCTTTAAGTGAAAATGCTTAACGTTTATGAAGAGAGAAGGAGCTGATACCTTTCTGCATCCAAAGAAATTGTGATACATCTTGCCAGTTGCTCAAGGTACGTTGAGAGGTCCGGCAGAGGGAGGCAGTCCAAGAGAACGAAGCTCCACATTCCCCCAGCAGCAGAGTAATTGCTAATTCCAGCCTTAGTTGCTTATAAATTAGTTGGGGACATTTGTTGAACTACAAAAACATGCTTTATTTATTTACACTAACAACATTACACATACTGCTTGCAATCTTTAGATTGCATTTCCTAGTAGAAACGCCTCAGCTGAATCCTTCTGGTGTTCTTCCTGGGTTTTTCCTTGCCATATAGGAGTTTGGCTTCTCCCTTGATTTACTTAGGATTGATTTCCTTGCAACCTATACTCTGCACTTCTTTGTGTTTTAGTTTTCTGAAAAGTGGCCTTTAAAGAGCAAAAAAGATGTGCTTTCTTTCCCGATGGGCCAGCTGCCCCACTGCTGCCTTATATACCCCACTATTTCGTGACGTTTGAATACCACCAGTCCTTTTTAGCTCAACAGCACCTCTGCATCGTCCTCAATGGCTCTCTGCATGAGCAACGTGGTGGTAAAAGGTTCCCTCCATACACATAAGCTGCATTCACTACCAAGCCTATGAGATGCCCTCCCACCCCCCATACATATGAACTGCTTAAAGTGGCCTTGTAAGAAAACATTTACAGCAAACTGACTTGACCCTGAGTGGCAAGAGGGAACCTGTGGCCCAGTAAACCAAATTGTTTCTATTTGCTGACCATGTCTCAGAGATAGAATGGCTGGCATGCTGACGTAACAGGAAGGGATGAATTAGGGCTAAGGTCACACAGATGGGTTTATCTACATTCCAACGCCATACTGTAATTTCCACCATGTCTGTCTTTTTCCTCTGTCTTGTCTTTGCAACGTAGTGGGCCAAAGGTATATAAGCTCTGGTTCAGCTTTTGCTCATGGCTGCTCAGTAAAGTGTCAATGTTTTGCTGGGAGCTCAGTATATATACTCTTTATTGAGTGCATCCAAATAAAATTATGTTGTATCTTCAAAGTGATTTGGTTGCTCTAGCTGAGCCAGGTTTTGGCCACAACAGCAACAAAGTTGCTGCTTGCACTATCAGGATGCCAGCCTCTTTGTCTGGAGTACTGGGCCTTTCACGCATATGCACACTTCCTGGGCCACAGGCAGCCAGTGTAGGAGTTGAGCTGCATAAATGTATGAAGACATTTGGCAAGAGGAGTGTGGCATGCAGAGGGAATCAGGTGGAACTGGTCAGAAGTGGTGCTGTGGTCAAGAAGCTCCTACTCTTGTTCAGCACTCATGTGAATGCATGAAGACCAAGGGCAGAGCTGCATTGCCATGTTGCCCCCTTGTGAATATGGGCCCCCATCGTTGTGCCCTACTGACCTCCAGTCTACTGCAGATGGGATCTCTATTGCTGTTTCCCTGCTCCATGTTGAAAACAGTGTCTCCTGGCTTGGCCAATCAAGGTTTGCTGTCTGAGTTGCCTGCAGTACTTTCCTTTCTTTTAGGCAAACCACTGCACTTTGACTGGCTCCTGTGTGCAGTGGCAGGCCCAACCCCTCACCTGTGTCAAAGTCACCCCCCTGCAGCTCTTTAATCTCTGCATCAGCTACTGTTCGCATGGGGTTCAATGTACCCTAGGGGCATAACATTTGTCTAACATGCAGAAGGTCACTGGTCTGAAACTTGACAGAAATAGCTTTTTTGAAATTACTGTTTTTCTTTCCCTGAGCTATTCAACTTTTCCACTGTTTCATTTTTTAAATAACTTCCCTGGTGCATTTTGAAAATGCTGGAGATTCCTTTCCTTTTTTCTTTTTACCCAGTTCCGCAATAGCCCAAATTAGCGAGTACAGTTGCTTACTTCATTATTTTTCACAGTTTCATCATGCCTAAACTGGGCTCCCCTCTTTTTGCTCTCCTTCCATGTCCACATATTTTCCCGCTGCACAATCTTCATCCGGTTTTATCTGTCCTTTTTTCTCTTCCTTTCTCCTTATCTCAATGCTGCTTGAATGCTACAGAAATTGAGTGACATAAAAGCTGATATAATATATAAATAAATAAATAACTCTATCCTGCTTTATTCTTTTTCATTTTGGAAGATTCTGATGGAAGGAAGGAGAGGAAAATGCACATTTCTGTTTTGTATCTTTCTCTGTAGTGCAGTAGTTCATGAGGCAATTATTGGTATATAGAGATCAGAGATTACTTAATTTTTTACATGGGCATCATAATTTATAGGCAATTAATTTTAACCAGTAGAAGATATGAATTCAAGTATTACTTTCTGTTCTGGCTTGGCTCTTTTGGGATATACAGTATGTATGTATGTATGTATGTATGTATGTATATATGTATGTGTGTGTGTGTGTGTACATGTGCACATGTATGTACTATATTGATTGCCTCATGGCCATAATAAAATATGTTGTTGAATGTAACACACATGTAATACACACATACACCCAAGAGAGAGAGAGGCTTAACTTTATATAGTGCGTACATGCCTATATGTCTCTCTGTGACATATCTACACACATGCATATTACACAGGTGTGACATGCAAATGCCTATGTTTATATGTGGGGCTATGGAGAAAACTCCAGGACTGATTTCAGCTGATATTAACATTAGGCTGACAAGAGAGACAAGCTGGGCATTGTGTAGGATTTTTTCCAACATTTACAAATTTTGTTCTTTCTATTCTTCCTTCGGGAGATCTGCCTTAAATCCAGGGTTGACTCTCTTCCAGGCAAATATGGTAAGAATCTGGTCACCATTAGGCAGCATGTCTATCTGGGTCAGAGAGTTGCACAGAATTGCTATCTTTGGAGCTTTTATTGCTGCTTTAGGCTTAAGACTGTACTTCAGTCAGCATAAATTAGGAAGGGTATCCATATCGTCGGGGAAGGGACAGGTAAGGGGAGCAGGACTCACCAGCAGGGCCTCCCATAATGGAACAGGGCAGTGCTGCAAACTACTCACTGGCACAATGCCCAGAACTGAAGCAGTTGTGATGCAGGAAAGTGTAGAAAGATTTCCTTGCCAGTCAGAACATTAGCCATGACTTCTGTCAGAATCTGAGAAAGCCTGAATGAACAGGAAAGGAGAACGGTTGGGCTTTTCTTAGACTTTTTGTGCTGCTAATGTGAATCATGTCACCCCTTCCTTTGGATACAGTTTTTGGTCCTTCTCTGGACTAGTGCATCCTCTGAGACCAGAATAACACTGACCTCGCTAGAGTTTTGGAAAGCCCTTGTCATAGTGGATGGGGTTCCTGGGACTTAAACTGCAACATATTTGGAGACACCAAGTTGATAATGGCTGCTTTTGATTCAGACATGATACCCAGGATAAAGTCAATTAAATTGCAAAAGAGATTTATGGTGTCCAAACTCAAGTTAACAGTAGGAAATATATTATATTACTCCGTAGTACCACACTTATTCTGATATTACTACAGAGATGTTGTTCAGAAGAAGGGATTTTTGTTAGAAACAGAATCTGCTAATTAAAATCCGGTAATTAAAAATATTCTTCCTCTCTCTTATTCCTCCATTCACTCCCAGAATTTGATTAGTTTCTTTTCAAAAGAATTTGGAGGGGATTATTTAATCTTTGATCATAAAAAGATCAATCCACAAATGTGCAAACACTCTTAAAAGAAGCATTTGCCAACTGTTACACAGCACATGATGTGCTCTGTTCTTTAAAGGCCTCTGGAAAGAAATGCAAAAAGACTGTGAAGAGATAGATGGGTCTAGCTCCGAAATTTTAAGGGAAGGAGAGATTTGAAAAGAGCAGCTGCCTCTTTTTCCTGATTAGTTCCGTGCCTCACCATCAAATTGGTTTCAAAAGAAGATAAGAGCTAGGATTCTTTTTAAAGAGTTGGCTAATGAGAAACAACAAACAGCTGCTACTAGTAACTTCATTGCTTTCACTTATACCCTGTTTATGCAGATAGAATGTTAGGGATTTGGGGTTTTGATTGTTCCCTAAGTTTTTTTTTTTTTTGTGGTGGCTGTTTTTTTTCTCTGCTCTTTCTAATTTTGCAAGTTTGGGAATGGTCGTTTTTCTTGTACCAGCTAATGCTTTCAAAGCCGATAATCAGAGGATTCTTAGTGTTTGATATTCTTAGCACCATCACACTTAACTTCTTACAGCATAGCCCAACAATTTGTTTGGAGAGAAGAGGAAGAAAGCCATCGTTGTTGTTATCCTACACACATACTGTCTCTCTCACAGACTCACATCCCTTTGAAAGTCATGGAGATTGTGGTGGTTTAGATCATTTTAATTCTTGTGGTGCCATGACTGAGCAAAGGGCATTTTTGAAAAGCAATAATACATTACCACACATTGAAGATGCATATCCAGGCATGAAACGATGAGGAAGCCTTGTATAGGGCTACTATTTCCACTGTATAATATTTCTGTATCTCTTTGTTGCCAACAAGGGCCCATGTGGAATTTTGCAGCCCAGAGGTGATAAACCAAGTTAAAGGCCCTGGTTTTGAGAGAAACATTTACCTGTCAGATGCTTGATACTTCTAATTCAAATATGACCAAATATGACATAGTTCAAAAGGAGACCCAGAAATGTTCCAAAGGATAATGCAGTGAACATTCTTATATGTTGGCTGAAGTTTATCACCAGCTAGATTGTTAACAACATACACCAAGTCCACAACTGAAAATTGTGTTCTTCAATTGTATGTGTAGTATCAGCATACTCCATTTGGTCCCAAAATTTCGGATAATGTTCTCTAACAGCTGAATTATCCCCCTCCACTTCAGGGTAGAGATTAAGAAGCTTAGTACAAATGTCCTGAGAAAGAAGCAACTTGATAGGTATATCCTTTGAATATGAGGATATGCCATTAAAATCTTAGATAATCCCTTTTTCCAATTCCTCCCTTCAGAGTGTGTAGTGTGCAAAGCCTTTTCTTTTTCCAAATAGCAATGGAAGTGCTCTATATTCTCTGTACTCCTGGAAGAGTAGGGAGAAGCATGGATATGTTTAATGCCATGTGATTGGAAAAAACGTTAAAGGAGAATAACTTACAAGCTTTGGGCATTATCCCAAATTAGCTACTTCATGAAGACATCCAAAATGACCTGCAGTGCCCTGACAACGACATTGGTTGAACTATGTGGCAACTTAACTGCTTTCCGGTAGGAAGAGTCAATGACTGTAAACACAAACATTTGTTGTATAGGTCCAACAATATCAATTCCTAATATGGTCCCAAGGATGGGATGATAGTGGAAGAGGGTATAGGGGCTAATCATCATGTAAAGGCTGAGTTTGTCCACAGGTAGAACAGTTCTTGATAAAATATTCCACATCTGGATAAATATTTGACCAGTAAAACTTAGCATGCAGAATCTGTTTGGTTCATCATGCCTTGGTTGTTGCATTAGCTAACTTTATCCATTTGGGTACTTTACATTCAGTCTTCTCCTCCCTCCCCCCCCCTCCCCATAAGAGATGATCATGCACAGGAAGTTTGGCAGTAACATGTTTAAATGGTCTTAGTGGAGCAGGAACTGTTTGTAGCCATTTATTAGATTGAATAATAGATTGAAGTCTGGTGAGCAAAACATTTCACTGAGAAGCAAGGCAGAGCTTTTTTGATGAAAATGCCTCAAAATCCAGCATATATAAATCAACATCCTGATGAACATACCCCTCCACCAATGAGTTTGATCCTGAATCAGGTAATGGAAGATGTGTTAAGAAATTAGCTACCTTCATTTTTTTCAAGAAATATTTTGAACAACAAAATTGTATGGTGGCAATCTCCAACTGGGAAGCTGCATACAAGGAAGCAAAACGGTGGTTTTATGTGGTTGAAGCATGTCTATGAGTGGTTTGTGATCCATTAAAGCACAAATGGATACCCCCACAGATAAACATTAGAATGTTCTTTGGTTTACAGAAATCCCAGTTTCATCCCCAATTTGTGAATACCTCTACTCCAGAGGAAAAAGTGAACAGCTGGCATATGTAATAGGCTTCTTTGATCTGTCTTTCAGAATCTGTAGCGAGATGGCCCCAAGTCCCCAAAGTTGGTGTGTTCAGTTTATTATACGTCAGGCAAGTCTTCTTTAGTTAATGAATCTTTCAGCTGCTGAAATGCAGAGTCAGCTACTGCAAGCCAGTGCCAAGCGACTCCTTTTCTAGCCAGCAAGCACAGTGGTTCCAAAATATCTGTATAATTATGAATCCATCTCATAAGTTAGCTACTCGTAGCTAGAAAAAATGCAGCAAATCCAAATTCTTGGGACCAAAGGCTTGCAGAATACCTTCTACTTTCTTTGGATCACTTTTTATTTCTTAAGCTAAGACAACATAGCCTAATTTAACAATCTCTTCAAGACTTGCAAAATGGCATTTGCATTTATGAAATCTCTCAAAAAATGCCATCAGTCTATCGCAGAATTCTTCAGTGTACACAGCAATATCATCCATATACCAGATCCAGCAGAAGAGGGTCCCTTGCCTTTTGATAAGCCTCAGGAGCATTTGGGAGTCCAAATAGGCTTTTATAGAACTCCTAACAACCACAGTGTGTTATAAAAGTTGTTAAATGACAAGAATCTGGTGCCAATTTTATTTTCCAAAAATCTTTGATGCCAAAAATCCATGTACCTTGCATGGAACGTAAAATATTGTCTACTGACATTACAGGATGGTGTTCCCCTACTACAGCCTTGGTTACCACCCTCAGATCAACATGAAGATAGAACTTCATATGTATTTTCTCTGTGGGTGTGTGTGTGGTACAATTTACACATGGGATATCTAATGTGTACTGCATTGTACTACTTTTATAATACTATTGTCCAACATTTTGTCTAATTCAGCATTCATGGCTTCTACATGTTTTATGGGAAATCTTAGGTGCTCCTCAACAAACAATAGAGTCATCCACTTTGGAGAATATTCTGTAACCAATTTCTTTAAGCAATAAGTTATACTTTATTTTATTTTATTTGGAGAATATTTTGACCAATTTCTTTAAGCAATAAGTTATACTATTCAACAGTTGACCCAGTTTATCCTGAGAATGAGCAGCAGAACTTGTAATATGGTTCACAGAAACTTTTGCTGCAGCATATGGAAGGCAAATGAAGTTTTTGGGCCCAGTAATACATCTAGATTTTTCCAAGCATATGCAAAATCATCAACCATCAGCCATACTATAATTTCAAACTGATTGTGCCACGAAGTCATCCAAATACAATACATGAATGGGCAGCACTGACCGTAGGTTTAAAAAAAAACTTTTTTGTTGGTAACAATGTAACCCCTTGCTTGCAAATATTCCATAATAGAGTTTGATGCAAATAAAATCCTGTCCATTTCAAGTATTATTCAGCATCTCTAGTTGCTTCCCATTAATGCTCCCAATTTCATTTTCTTCAGAATCACCAAAATAAACTCTTCTTCCTCATCATCTTCACTTTCTGTTCTCCAGCAGCCATTACAGACTTTGCTCTTTGGGCATGATATTTTTATGTCCTGGTTATGAGATTATCTCTGGCTTTCTTGTGATGAACTTGGGCTAGATACCCATTTTTAAAAACAGTATTAATGGATAGTATTCGGTATTGCATTGGTCTCTGGAATGGTGCCCCAATCACAGGAATTTTTGCCTTCAATCCTGTAAAAGACATCTCTTGCTCACATTTTCCATAGTTCATGGAAGTGTCTAGACAGATGCCACGTATTGCCGCCATTAGGTGACTTTGAGCACTTCCATATAATCTGGCCATGGTAAATGCTTCATCCAATTCCTGCTGCGGGTATTTACTATGCAATGTTTTGTGAGTTCATTTTCCTGCCACTGGTACTTGAATTGTATCTGCTTCTAAGTTTCCATACTGACACAATTTAGCTACTTCCCAAAGTGTGTGAACATATATAACTGTAGATTCTTCAGGTGCCAGTATTCTATTCAAGCCATTCCATCACAACCCTTCAGTGTGGAGTAAAATACTTATCCAAAGCAGCTTTGGCCTGTGAAAAGGTACCTTTTTTTCCTGGTAAGTTTGAAAAAAATTGTCCTGGAAGTCCCAAGCAAAGCACGCAGCAGTATAGCACACAGGACAACCTCTTCTTCCTTGTCTAGCTTGAATAGCAATTTTACCGAATGCCAAAGGGTCCATTTCCAGCTTGTGCTCTGTATATAGGTCATCTGCACCCAACACCTTATACCAAAGATGATGCTGTATCAGCTTTCAGGTTGTGGTTGATCTCCCACCTTGTTATTTAGTGAGCCACATTTGTTTTACAGGACAGGTGCAAGAATCGACATCATTCAGTTTCCCTGCGATATCCTGTCCCCAAGATGTCTGTTTTAATTCCTCATTTTGGATTGTCTGGAATCTCTTTTGTTAGTATATTGTTTACCCTATATAATTTCATACTGATAATTTTAGCAAGTGATCATTGGGGCATAGAAAGAAAAGCTATTTTGAAACTTGATGACTTAGCAAGCTTTTTTTTAAATAGTTTGCTGTTTCTTACACTTTTGTAAAACTTAACATGGGTGGTTTATCTTGGTTTGACAAACAACATATTCTTCTTGGAGGCTAATATCAAATCCTTAAGCTTGCCTATAATAATTAGATAAGGTTAGTTATGGCTCCCTTGAATGATCTGATTTAATTTTCTTTTAATCAGAGAAAAAAGAAATTGTCATGCTGTAAATTAAAGCAACTCTAGCATTATCTTTATTTCCATGAATGCCCCTTAACTTCCAATGGGTCTTATAAGCATTTCTGGAAAATAAAAATGGCTGCTGGCCATCCTTTGTTTTGGGGAGCATCTTTCCTTGAAGGTAAAGGAAATCTGGGTTGAAAGAGTGTGGGAGGCAATAACCTCAATTACTTTCTGCTGAATGGGTGCTTTGTGACTATTTTATGAATGAGCGAGCAAGCCAAGCAGCCTTGCTCTACCTCTCACCCAAGTCCATGGCAGCCATTTCATGAGATTATCCACAATATGCTCTCAACATTTCCAAAGCATCAACCAAACCCAGTAGGTTAAGAATATAGTTAATTCTGGCAAATCTAGTATCGTAAGGATAGTAGTGTATAGTGTAGATCATAATATATCTCACCATTATGAGGAAGGCTAATGTCATGACCTCAGCTCTTGGATTTTGCAGCATGTGGAAGGTGACTTGGAGAAGAAGTCCTCAAGAACAAATCAATATGCCCTGAAATTCAGAACCCTCCCTGCCAGAAGACACAGACTTGCAAACATCTGCATTGTCAGGGAGGAGCCCTGCTTGAAACTCTAAAATCAGGGAAGTCTGTTAAGACGCCAGAGTGATCCTTCAGAAACAGTGATTGTCACATGGAAGGTCATACAAAGGCAACTTAATAACACCTCAAGTACTACTTGTTGTTCTTATTTATCCAAAGATTCAGATACTTAGAAACAATGAACATTTACAACTCTAAATTTTCATTTATTTCCCTAGCTAAAACTTCTTTTCTTTTACACATACAAACACCCATGGGTATCTACCCAACTCAGTGTTTAGTAGGGCAGGCTAACTTTGCATTCCAGAAGAATCAAGGCAGGATGCTGACTAGGCATTATTCATACTGTGTGATGGCTCTGAAGTACTACTATAGCCATTTACTTTTATACCTTCAGACACAACTTGGCCAGTCCTAGTTTTCATGTCTCCTGATACATTTCTACTTGAGTGTCATCACCTCAGCCAGTTCACATGGGAACTATTTCTTGTTTTGAGAACTACTTCATGTTCTGAGAAACATCTCTTGTCAAGAGTTTTCATAGGAACCTTTAATCTTGTATTTTGAAACATGCTACATAAGACAGAACAACCTTTTGCCTTTATAGCCTGCTTTGAGTGAGCCTCAGGCATTCCATCTTTTCTTCACACAAATGCATGGCACAAGAGACGTGTGTCAGCATGTGTGCGTGCATGAGTGTGTGTATGTGTGTATGTGTATATGTATATTCATATATAACCTAACAGCTATCAATCAGTATATATGATAATTATATAGTAATCCTTGGTAACATTAATGTGATAACCCATGTATGGCTTCAGTTAATTTCAGAGTGGTAGGGTACATCATTAGGCACCAAGTTTAGGGACAACTTTATTAAACTCTTATTGTAATCTGACTGGCAGGGCAAAGTGGTCACATTTGCATTGGGTGGATTGATAGAGAGGATATCTGACAAATGAAATCTGAGACCAAATATAGCACAATAGCATTGATTGATTGATTGATTGAGAGAGAGAGAGAGAAGGTAGTATTGGTCATTCAGCCACTTGTACTTACATTTCTACCCTTTGGGTAGTTAACTCAAACAGAGTGTAAGATAGGATAGAAAAGATTATTTTCCGTAGTTGTACATATTGTCTTCTTCTCTCTTGGGTTGATCAGGGCTACATGTTGACCCTCCTAGCTGTTTATTTTATATCTTTATGCATGGGAAGAGGTCATTGTTGTTATATTCAGAAGTGGGTTGTTGCTTTTTTTGTCGTGGGAACCTTGTTTCCTTACTGTGAGAAAAAGTAGTGCTTTGTCACTTTTGCTCACAACATGTCAAGATCATCCTTGCTGACACTCCATGTTTTCTCAGTTTCTCACAATAGTCTGAGACAGAATCTTATTGACATTCCATCTAGTTGCTCTCTCAGCTCTATTGACATCTCTTTCTCAGCTTGGCACTTATCTGGTTCCTGTCCATGCATTCAACCTTGCTCTTGTTATTCACATCTTGTTTGTATGCTTCTTGTGATGTTCCCAGCCTTGTTTTAGCCATTTCACACATTTCTACTCATTCTTTCATTCACACATTATAATAGCTGCTTATAACTTAATGCCACTGTTAACGTTAAGGGCTTGTACAATAACACAATTTTATATTGGAAACATTTTGCCAGATCACAGAATGTCCAATCATCTTGTTTGCAATAATCTCTAATTAGAATGAGACAGATTGAGTCATTCAAAGGCTGGTGATAGTGGACAGTCTTTAGGAGCTGGATGGAATGACAATTAAATCTTTTTGAGCAACATTGTCCCATAATTCTGTGACTGCATAGTGGCAGTTCTGAAACTCCTAAAACATTAATGGAAAAATATTTCATTTTTCCATCTGGTACTTCTAACTGTGTGTTTAAGATCAGATTGCTGTAAATTATTATATTTCAATTGGGATCTTGCATTCTTATTCCATTTCTAACTTGGCATGTGTCCCTGAAAAAAATTATTTAGATGCTGTTGTAGATCCTTTTCCAGTATTGCTAGTTATTCATTGATCTATCAGTATAATGAGAAATAAAAACTTGGGTGAGGTGATAGGAGTTCATACAAGATAATTTATTGTAGAAACATGGTATTTCAAGCAGGGATATAACCAACCCAAATATAAGTTGTTGCTGGACTGGAGTGTATAATTTCTATTGTCCAGAAGGCTACATCGGGGACATCGATGGATACTCCAAAACTAGGCAGGGACAGGACCCCAAATAGGCCTGATCTTGAGAGGGATTTAACCCACTTTGCTCCTCAACTTTGTATTACTTTAGGCAAATAATATGTGCAAGAATTATGCCCACTTTGTATACTAGTACAGTGATGGATTGAATTCAAAATGAATTTAAATATAGACCATGGCTACTTGAAAAATCTGTTGCAAAAATCACTTGAGTTGGCAGTTTGCCTTTCATGTAACAAGGACCTTGGCTTTTAAATTTCTTCCCTCCAGATTTCCATCTGGCTAGCTATTTATTTATTTATTTATTTTATTTAGGATTCCACATTTGGCTTCCTGTTACTGCAATAGTGCCATTCCTCATTTTTTTCCTCTATTGATTTTATTTGATTCTTATAAGATTATATACTTTTATGGGGGAAGACATGTACTCAGTGAAATTATGAGTTACGTACTACATGGAGACCCAGACCAAACATTTACACATGCAAAGGTTCTAACCTGATATACTTTCTTTTTACTGCACTTCACCCTGAAATGAATTTAAAAAAAAAATTAGTGAAGTTACCATGGTGTCAAATTGGTGCTTGCCATGTTTGATATCTAGATAGTACAGGAACATCTACTAGCAGATATTCCACTGTGCCCTTGTTTCAGCATTATTGCTTTTTCTCCTTTATTTGTGTCTCTTTATTTCTCTGGCACTTTAACAACATTTCCTGTGATTTTGGAGATATGATAGGCTGGCTTTACAATGACCCATCACAAGACAAAGCTAGTTTCTTATCGGAGAAAAGTGCCTCATCTCCTAAGCAACACACATTTAGAAAGTAAAAACAAAGAGAAAGACCAGGACAAGCCAGAAATGAGCTGAGATGGCAGCAGTTGGCTATTCTATTATTTATTCCATGTAATACTCTCTGTAGAATATCCTACCAGTATGCCCAAGATTAGGAAAGGATATTATCACTTGGAGAGACAGTAGAAATGGCCATATAATTTTGACAATGCCTTCTCCCTCTCCCTCTTCAACCCTTTCTTATTGCTAAGCAATAATATCTCTATTGCACTGTTACTGCAGTGTCATTATGTTTGTCTGCAAAAGAAGATCACCTGAGAAGAGCAGGAGAGTTCTTTTTTAAAAAATTCAAATTAATGAATTTAGGAGGTTAAAAAAGGTGCCTGCATTATGCACATCAGCGTAGAGCAAAGGGGAATGTGGCTGCAAAATGGAGAGCTTCTTATCTTCATGTGCTCCCATGGAGTGATCACATTTTGAGTGAAGTGATGTTTCTCATCACACCATCAATGGGGAGGCCAAGAGACAAGACTTATTAGCTCAGAAGACAAATAATGAAGCGTGCCAGGCTAGATGGAAGACTTTGTGACATCTAGTGGTCTCTGCCATACTGGTAGCGGGTTGGGAAGAAACTGTCTATGTAGCAGGATGTGGCCAGTTGGAATCTTGGCTCTGTTAGGAAATGGGGAAGGGCAGGAAATGGGCAAGGTCAGTTCATTAAATACAAGTGCTTGTAATGAACTGAAAAGCAGTTAGAGGATGGGTTAATTCTGAGTGGAGACTGAAAAGAACAAGGGGTAAGTAATTGTTTCTCCACTGGCTGTTTTTTTTCTCCCAAATCACTTTATCCCAGCCATGTCCACTTCCTTGCAGTGTTGCTTATAAAGACATGGAGGTTGGGTGTGGGCAATATTAAAAAAAGAAGCATGCATTCTGCCATTATTTACCTTCAAAAAGTTTCTGTTTAGACTCCCTCCCTCGATTATGTCTTCAAGAGTAATTTGCATATTTTCACCCAAGTATGTGATCTTTTCAGTGCTACCTTTAGCAGAAGAATGGAGGTCATATTGCCATCCTAATTTTAGGCTGATAAAAGTATTATTGAAATGCTGTATACAAACTGAAGTATATTGTGTTATGGTCTCTTCCAGTGCTCTGGTCAGAATTCCTAAGTCAGAAGAAGAGTTTTATGCATATATACTTAATGCACATGAATGTCATATCAAGCACCATCAAGAGATATGTTGGGGGGGAGGGATGTCAGAACTGAGAACGTGGCCAAAGTCATTCATGTATCTCATAGATATAAACTACAGATATAACATAGATGTAATAAAGGACCAACTTGGATGATTTTAAAAGGGAATTAGACTTTTTTCTGGAGGATAAGGTTATTGATGGCTATAAGTATCTTCTAATCCTGAGATAGTGTGCCTATGAATAGCAGTTGCTGGGAATAAATCAATTGCCATTGTGTCCTGGTTATGAAGTTCTGTGGGTGTCTAGCTGCAAAAAGAATAAAAAGTTGGACAAGACAGACCTTCAGTTTGGTCCAACATGGCTATTTTTATGATCCCACTCTCTCTTCACTGAACTCAGGTGGATTATATAAATAAGCTGACACTCCCTCTATTGTGATGTAGGACACATTTGCCAAAATGTGTATCAGGAACATTAGTTTTCCTTAGAAATAATGTATAGTTAGGACCAAACTATATATTTACAAGTATCAGTGATCAGCATTATTCTAAGCATTGTCCCCATGCCCTTACTGAAAAATAAATCAATTAGAAATAAAATTAGGCATATCACCTTTATGCTTAGGCTTTCCCCTTGCCCAGCTCTATTTAATTAATGGCAATAGGCAGGACAATGAATAATATGGCATCATTTCATTAATCAACTTTTAATGAAACAAAACTATAGAGAAAAGGTAAAGGGAAGCTGCTCTTAGTGGCTTCTAGTCTAGTGGTTGGACCTCAGGTGACCAGTTTCTCCCAGTGAATCTTGGGATGGGGAAATCAAGACAAACTTTCAGATTAAGTCCAGTAACAATGGATTCTGTAACTACTACTTGGGAAACTGGAGACAAGTAGTAAATTCCAGTGATCCCTCCAAGTAGGTCTATGAATTAAAACAAAACACTGTGTAACGTGCTCTCTGATTTTGGACTTCAGATGTTATGGGATCTGATTTAGGATCAAAATTCTCAAGAATCAGAACATAGAATTTGCTTCTAGTTTTTCATCCAATCTTGAGGTAGTTTATCTCATTTTAATCCCAAACATTTGGAACATATCTTCTTGCTATGCATAGAGGCTGTAAAGCTAGCAGTGTGTGAACCAAGGCCACTATTAAGGCAGAAATACACATAAAAAGAAATCTGGTCTATTACTTACAATGGATAGAAGGTTTTCTTGAATTGTGATGTCATCATAGTTATTGATTGATTGATTGATTGATTGATTGATTGATTGGTAGGTAGGTAGGTTAACCAAAGTTCATCTTGGATTAACTGAGAAATTACTTAAGATCCTCTGCTAGAAAAATGATAGAATAATTTGCAACTGGATCAACCCAAAGCACCCAAAATAAAGCCCCGTTTATCTCCATCAACCTCTCAGATATCCAAAAGTTTTTTCCAACCTTCCCCTTTCCCTTGGGACCAGCACTGTAAGCTTAGCTAGTGAAAAGAGGAGACTTTTCTATCAATCTACGTTATTCCAGGACTCCTAAAATGGCAACACTATCTCTGCCGGTGGCAAAGATGACATCAGCAGAAGTAGAGAAATTGAGACAAGTGCAGACGTGACATGAAAAGAAGGAGGAGGATGCTCCCTAAGCTCCATTCTCTTGGCTGAGTTTTGCAGAGGCAGAAAACCCGCTGTAAATTGAAAGGCAGAAATATAAACAGGTGACATATCAGAAGTACTTATTTATATTGGATTTTAATTTTAAAAAATTATCTTGTATTATTCCAACCTTCTTCTGGGGACCACTCTTTTAATGTTTTGGATTCACCCAGGTTCAGGGGATGTGGCCACCAGAGTGGGTGGGGTAAAATTGTTCAAATCCCTGCAAAAAAAATTGGGCTCATTTTTTAGGGGCTTTGGAGATCTTTAAGGGCTGAAATGGGTGCCTTCAATGGGGCAAGGTTTAACATTTCAAGTTGACTCACCTGCTGTACAAGGTGTTGTTTCTGATTTCAGCAGTGTTTTGCACATTTTTGGGGAAATGTTGGTGGGGAAATGGTAGAACGTGTGGCAGACTGCCAATCAGTTGGATGGCTTGTGTAGCACAAATGCCCCTTAGAGCTGCTTCCCAATGAATGCTAAACAAGCTGCAGAATATAACAGTGATGGCATCTATAGCATCCACCTCCCCTAATCTGCACAGGAGGAGCCATGAAAGACAGGGATCTGGGCCAAATGTCTTCGTCAGATTCTAGGTATTTTCAGTAGAAGAGAATTTCATGTGACACTTGGGATACATATATATTTGTCATTACAGCTGTCATCGTGAGCATATAGAAAAGAAATCATATTCTTTGGGATGCAGAGAGCAGGGTGGTAAGCTGTCCATCACTGATAATGGAGGCACCATCTTCAGCCCAGTCATGCTTCTGAATATTTTTCATATAACGATGATGCATTTATTGTGCTTTTTGTGCTGCTTGATTGATGGGACCCATTTCCTGCACGTTCAGCTCCTTTTCGGCAGAAATGAATGGCAAACTGAACAGAAACAATGTTGCACATATTACTACATTATCAAGATGTTATCACAGTGGCTTAGACATAGTGGCATCTGAATCTCTTCTGAGTTCATGCTCTTGGGTTATGTGACCATCCTCATGTATCTGTGCATTACCACCTATCTAAATTTTTCTCTCTTGCAGGAACTACCATTGGCCTGAACTAGCCGTCATCTCAGACTGCAGTATTTCCTCATTATCAGCTCACACTGTAATTTGAGCTCCATCACTGTTCTACAGATATAGATATATTGCTGCAGCTTTAAGCTGGTTTTTTTTTTTGCTTAGGAGGAACAATTACACTGCAGGACTACTTGGGAAATTAATCCTAGTTTGCACTGAAATGGCAAACTTATATCTCAGTGGTATAAGGGCCACCAAAGAAGCATTATATATTATTTAAGGATTAAGAAAACAAGATCAAAGAGAGAATTGATGGTCATACCAGGGCAAATTGGAAGTTTAGGGATATTACACTGTTACAGATGAACTACCAGAATATTACAGAGGGGTGTACAGAATATTACAGAAACTAGGGGTGCGAAATGACTTCAGCTAGACCTAATTCCAAGGCAGAATGGGGCAACTGAGATCAGATTCAGATTTCCCCATGGTAAGGGAGAAATGTTCAAACTGGACCAGCCCCAGTTCTAGGCCATAATGAAAAGCTGATTTGCTGGTAAGGAGGGGAGATTGAATTTTAGTGACTTGACAGATCTGCTCATGAAATCAGAGTCACCCTAGCTTTTAGACCACCATCAATAACTCCAATATCAGCATTCTGTAAGAATGGAGAGATCCTTTCCATTTCCTCCACATGGCTCTGCTCCAGTACGGTACATCACACTAATGTCCTGAGATATTATGTAACAGGATTTTCTGAGCTGCATTTGTGAGTATAGCAGCAGGATTGTTTCATTTGTTCTTTATTTCTTCTTTTTGCTGTTAGTCATTTCTCTATACTTCTACATTCAACAGAAGTACAGAGAAAGTTAATCCTGTATTTGTTAATCCTGCAAGTTAATCCTGTATTTGTCTACTTCAACAGTATTTGCCAGACCACTTCTTCCTGAGGGTATCTGCCCATCCTACTAGGTTAGATAGGGTGGGAGTGCTCCAGGTCCCCTCCCTTAGATATTGCCACCTGATGGGACCTCAGAGGTGTGCTTTCCTGGTAGATGCCGCAGCCCTTTGGAACAGCCTCCCACCCGAGAACCAAGGGATCCCCACCCTTTTTGCCTTCAGGAGGGCTGTGAGGACCTGGCTGTTCCCCAAGCATTGGGCTCGGAGGGAGGTTGAGCTGGGAGGATGTTTAGTCTGGTGTCTGGGGGGAAGGGTACTTTCGTTTTTAGCCATGTTTTTATGGATTGTTGTGAGCCGCGTAGAGTGATGATATGAGGTAGGCAGCCGTATAAGTCCTGTATATAAATAAATAAATAAACAAACAGTGAGTTCAATTCAATTCAATTCAATTCAATTCAATTCAATTCAATTCACCCTTACCATTTTTAAAATCACCCCTTTCTTTTGCCAACTTACCTGAAATTGAACATTGGTGATCCCTGCTAGAGAGACTGATATTGCTACATATTTAATCATTTTTCACCAGATTTTAAGGCACTTAGTGTTATGTCTGTGTAATTGAAAACCTCTCTACAATTTCTATGAAATTTGGCATGCTTTAACTCTTGTAAATCTCTAATTTATCTGCAAAATATATTCCAGTTTGCTGGAAAAGAAAAAGTACAGTTATTCTTGTTTTTGCCATACTAGACTACAGGAAGAAGCTCTGTTTCTCTGAATCTTGCTCAGAATCCAGGCATCTACTCAGATCAGATTGCCTGCACTGGGTAGTTTGAATTGGAGCAGACTGCCTTGAAGGGCAAAAACTGCCATGAATCAGGTATAACTGAAAACAAGATATGCTGATGCCAGGATTAATTCAATCCGTGTTGCCAAAAGTAGAAATCACATTTTCAGCTTCACTGTTGTTGTAGGACATTCAGTGCTGAGCCAAGGTTGCTGTGTGACAGGCAGTTCTCAGCAATACCTAAGTTCAGAGCTTGAGGTGTAGTGATGCACTGGTGAATGACACAGTTTCTAGTCTGAAGCTAAGAATAGATGCCAAAGACTACAGTTCTAAGCACACTAACCTGAAAATGTTCCAGTGAAATAATGGGACTTACCTTAAATAAGTGTACAAAGGGTTTAAATATTAATTTACAATGGTTCTATGCTGTTCACTTCCTGAAGGCATTGAGCTTACATCCACAAGTCACATCAAGTGAAAAATGTAGCCATCAACATAGTCATCACAACAAAAAACTACTAGGTATGCCTCCAGACAAGGGTAGACAGATCATCAACATCCCCAAAGTCCCATGTCTTCATGGGTTTTCAGAAGCCCAATAGAGAGAGAGCGGTCCAGCTATCAGGGGCAAGCTGTTCTATATAAGGAGGTCATTGAGGACAGGGCTCAAATACAGGGACACTGTGGGAGGCACTCTTTGTAAGACTTCTGTCTCAGATTTCACCAGGTGGACATACTCAACCCAAAGAAGTGGTCTCAGAGATATCCAGGCTCTGAGCTACGAAGGGCTTTAAAGGTCACACTCCTTGATTTGCACCTGGAAGCTAACTGACAGCCAGTACAATATCTATGGTAGCACGGTAACATCAGTGAATCTAAGTGTGCCATAACTACTCAGACTGTCACATGCTGTGTGAGCTGAAGCTTCCAAACTGACTTCAAAGCAGCTATGGAACTATGGAAAGTAAGATATGATAGTCCAGAATGAGGCATCAAGAACATGAGTAATATGTGCATAACACCTGCTGATACAGAACAGCACACAAGATACAGTGAGTCCAGGAGAACCCCCAAGTTGTGATATAGTTCAATATAGGGAGGGAGACCCTGTCCAGAATTAAAAATGGACTATCTCCATAGTCAATTGGCCTTCAAATCCACAGCAATTTCATCTTGTTAGGGTTCAGTCTTAACCTGTTTTTACCCATCCAGACCCTAACAGCTTTCATGCACTGGGCAAGGATCTTTATTGCATCTCCAATCCAGCCTCTGGGAGAGATGTATAGCTGGATATCAGCCACATATTGATGATACTCAGACTTCCTCCACCCACAAGTGAAGGATAGCTACTGTGACACAATCTATCCCAATCCTTGCAGCTGATCCAGAAGTATAGCATCGTTGATAGTATTGAAAGCTGTCAGGAGATCCAGCAGGATCCTTTTCACAATCCTGCCAAAGGTAATCAATAAGAGTGACCTATGCTGTTATCTAAGTCTGCATCCTGACTGATAAGCATCCAAATAATCCATTTTATCCAGATACAACTTTCTTAAAAAACTGAAAACATGATAGATGGCTAAAAGATCTGGATAGCGCAAAGGATTCTAGAAAGGAAAGGCACCTCCTCTTTCAGGGTGGGAGGCATCTTCCTCAAGGATGCATTCTCCGCTACCCAAACTCAGGATTTTCTCACCTCCATGACAGCCTTCATTAGGCAGGAAAGACAAGGATCCAGTCTCCAGGTAGCCAGGGTGAAAGCACAGATCCTGTCCATTTCATCAGGATTCACAGGCAAACAAATCTCAAATACCTATGCAAGATGAGGACTCTGGCATCTCAATCAGTCCTGCCCACCTAGCATCTAACTTCAAGCAAATATAAGCCATTTTATATTCCAGATGATATATATATTCCTTGCAATGATCCAGCAGCCGATTTTCTGGCCTAAATTTCCCCAGTGGATTTTGTTTGGAGCGTACTGTGTCATAAATAAAGTAAATACACCCGGAACTAGTTGAGGTAGTAGTTGATTAGTATCAAACTTTCAAAGAAACACATTAAGGCCTAGGGGCTATTCTCGAGAATGCAGTTTCTTTCCCCTTCATTTGCTCACCTATACATCCCTCCGAGCTAGTGGAGAAGGGAGGCACACATTATTCTGAGTTGGTAAAAAATAAATAAGTGTAAGTTTCATCTTAAAAATATCTTAAGCATTATCTGCGCTGTAGAACACAGACACACCTGTTAGCTATTGGAAGCTCCTATCTTGTGTGTGTTCTATTGCTTCCACTGCAGCAATCAACAATGCCATACAGCTGCCTCTAAAAGAAGTGCGGGTACAACTTGTTCAACTATGCAAACACCAAAGTGACTAAAATAATTATTCAAGACAGATTGGAAATAGTACAGTATAACTTTGAAGGAGTCTCAGGAGAAATAACTACTGAGATATACTGTATGTCTCTTGTGTTGACATCCTTTCTTGATTGCTTTTGAAATACACACACACACAGTGTGTGTATGTGTGTGTGTATAATCTAACTAATGCCCATTCTTTTCAGAAAATAAGGATGCTTTCTGCTATCCTATTTACTAACTCTACAGAGGACATCAGTTATTCTGTCACCTTCTTATACAGAAGACTTTCATATTTTTCTATCCTATAGTAGTTACTTCTGGAATTCTGATGCCTTAGTAGTTTGTAGTGTTAAGAATATATAGCATTTACATAAGTATTTATCATAGCTTACGTATGTAGCTGTCCATCACCCATGTCAAAGTAAGCAATATAAGAATTGTTCACTCAGCAACAACTCAGATAATATTAAAGCTCTACCTCATCTCTCTCTTCCTGGTCATCTGGTCATTCATTATTCACAATTAAGTATTTTCCTTTCTGTACAATATATATTTTCTTCTGAGTAGACCCTACATAATTGGATCTGTAATAACTAGTAGGCATTCCTACTAAGGCACAAGCTCAAATTATCCTACTTTGGACACATTAGGCAAAGACCCAGCTCTCTGGAGAAAGCTCTAATGCTGGGACAGGTGGAAAGAAAAAGAAGAAGAGGATGACCAGAAGCAAGGTGGATGGACTCAGTTACAGTCACAATGGGGATGCCATTGGAAGAGCTGAAGGACCAGGTTAGGGACAGATCATCATGGAGAAATGTTAAGAAAGAGAATGGTGACTGCCTTTTGGTTAGGTCATGGATGTTGGGCTAGCTGTAATGGAGGTAGGGCCAGGCTGGGGTGGTGGCTTTGACCTGGGCCCTACACTGCATCTTCCTTATCCCCAGCCATAAGGTTGGGTGGCCATCTTGCCTTCTTCCTGGCTGAGAACTGGAAAAGACTTTGAAGTGACTGTCTTAGGATGTGCTGCTTTTAATGGGAAACATCGCAACCCAGGAGGACTTTGTTTGAGGCTTGGACTGGTCATCAAAGAGCAGGACTGTGGATTGTGGAGGGTGATTCTGCCTACCATCTTCCTGGGTAAGGGAGGCTGGGTGAATGGCTGGAATGTTTAGAGGCCTACCAGCCCAGTGAGAGGGGGCTGGGTGAAGGCAGGGTGTGGGATTAATTGAAGGCGGGGGGCTGGCTGGCTGCTGGTGCTGAGTGCCTTGCAGAAGTTCCCTGGTCCTGGGAGTCCTGTGGTTGATTTTGCTATGTTAGTAAGGGAGGGGGTGAGGACCTGGGCCTGGACCCGTTTGGGTAGGGGAGGGGAAAAGTCTCTGGAGAGATGAGGATGGGCTATAACATCTTGATAGTGATGGGTAGGGGGAGATATGACAGGAGATGGGAGATGGGTGGCTTTCAGGGACCACACCACAAGTATATTCTTCCTGTAGCGTGCTCCAGCCCCCCAATCTCACTCAAGGCCCTGGGCTGTCTGCTGCTGCTGCTGAATGCCAAGTCAGTCTGTTATAAGGCCTCCCTCACCCATGACTTGATTGTGGATGAGAGGGCCAACCTGACATGTATTACAGGTAGTCCTCAACTTACAACCATTTTTAGCGACCATTCAAAGTTACGACGACACTGAAAAAAGTGACTTATAACTGGTCTTCGCACTTACAACTGTTGCAGTGTCCCCATGGTCACCTGATTGTGATTTGTGCGCTTGGCAACCATTGTGCATTTATGACGGTTGCAGTATCCTGTGGTCACATAATCACCATTTGTGTCCTTCCCAGCTGGCTTCCGACATGCAAAGTCAGCGGGGAAGCCAGGAGAGAAGGTCACAAGTTTCAGTCCTGTGATGTCTCACTTAATGACTGTGGCAAAAAAGGTTGTAAAATTGGGTGCAGTCACATGATACCTCCCTTAACAACCACACCGCTCCACAATGAATTTTCTGTCCCTGTTGTGGTCATAAGTTGAAGACTACCTTTACCGAAACCTGGCTGGGGCCAGGATGTGTGTGTGTTCCCTTTCTGAGATATGCTTAGCTGGGTTTCAGGCATGGCATCATCCAAGACCATAGGGTAGGGGTGGTGGGGTAGTAGTGGTCATCCAAGATACTTGGGAGGCATCCAGGGGCACTGCCCCACAGATTG
Source organism: Liasis olivaceus (assembly GCA_030867105.1). Taxonomy (NCBI): domain Eukaryota; kingdom Metazoa; phylum Chordata; class Lepidosauria; order Squamata; family Pythonidae; genus Liasis; species Liasis olivaceus. The sequence goes on along the minus strand of CM061348.1, from coordinate 42,578,583 downwards.
CTGGTATGAGATCCAATTTGTTAAGTTGGGCTCTAAGGATCAGTTGGGACTATTGCTACTATACCAGTCCCCCTGCTGCATAGCAACCTCCCTGCCTGTGGTGAAGTGCAGAAGAGAGTAAGGTTCTCAGGAAGGAGGGGGCACATTCTAAGAAGGGCAGAGAGACAAGAGACAACACAGTCCAGAGCAGGATCATGGGAAATATAAGCAGTTTAGAATAGCCACTCCTAGAATCTCCCAAGGTATATCCACTAGTTGCAGTAGTACAGATTTAGCCTGGCCAGATTTTGTCTATACAGTGTAAGCAATAAAAGAATTGAGCTTGGTTGGACTGTTTCCCGGTTGTTCTTGGGCTGGGCCTGACGCTGCCTGAGCTCATTGACTCAGTGGCCAGATTGGTGGTGGAGTTCCCCAGGCTTATCTCTTGGGGGACTTTAACTTGCCTTCTCTGGGAGCAGGGTCTGAAGTAGCTTGGGAGTTCATGGCTATCATGACAGCCATGGGCCTATTTCAGGTGATCCAGGGCCCAACTCATAATAGCGGTCATACGCCTGACCTGATTTTTCTGTCTAAGCAGTAGCAAGGTGTTCTAGATTTGGGGGAGGTTTTGGGTTCCCCCCTGTCATGATCAGATCACTCCTGGTGAGCCTCCAGTTCTCTAGCATCACCCTCACCCCCCATCCTGGGGAGGCTGGACTGATTGGATCAGTCTGCTCCAGGTGACTAATGTACCTGGCTGGGTTCCAGAGGGAGCTTGGGGTTTTTCTGGGAGGTCTGCTGCATGGTCCGACTGAAGTCCTGGTGGCTGCCCAGAATGGGAGGGCAGCTAAGCTTCAGATCGGATCATGCCTGGGTAGCTTCTCAGCACCCATGGATCCCAGAACTCTCTGTTGTTCACAGAAGAGCTGAGGAAGATGAAGCGGGTGAAGAGATGCCTAGAGTGCTGCTTGCAGACAACAGGAAGCATACCTGATTGAACAAGAGCTAGAAACATGGTTAGAGCGTGCCTTGTGGCAGTAAGGGTGGTGAAACATAATTATTTTTCTGCCCTTATTGCATGCACAGAGAGCCATCCAGCAGCCCTATTTTGGGTAACCCAGACCCTCCTTGGAGGGAGTAATTCTGAGGTTTACCTACAGGGTCACTGTGAGGAATCTGCTAGGCATCTGATGGATGTAGTTGCTCGGATTTGCTCTGCATTGGAATCTAGCCTTGGAGCAGAGTGAGTGATGGCTACCAGCCACCTCTGTGTTAGATCCATGCCCCTCCTGGCTGGTCAAGGCTGCCTGGGAGGGACGTGTGATTGGGTTCAGGTGATAGTTTATTCTTCCTTGAGGGAGGGGGTGATTTCACCAGCTCTTAAGAAGGCGGTGGTGTGTCCCCTGATCAAGGGACCATCGCTTGATCCAACCAGTCTCGACAGTTTTTGTCCAGTTTCCAACCTTCCCTTTTTAGGGAATAAGAAAATACTTTGTGGGATGCCACATGGCTCAGTCCTTTCTCCCCTCCTGTTTAACATCTACACGAGCCACTGGATGAGGTCATCCAACAGTTTAGGGTGAGGTATCACCAATATGTGGATGATACCCAGCTTTATATCTCCACTCCTGGCCACTTGAGTGATGCCATGGATGTCCTATCCCAGTGTCTGGAGGCTGTGGGGGCTTGGATGGGGTGCTTTGGCTCAACACAAGCAAGACTGAATGGTGTTGGGTGTTTGGATCTTCTGGTACCAGGAACCTTCCATCATTGGTCTTGAATGAGGTGGCACTGACTCAGACCTGGAGCATAATCTGGGGGCCCTCCTGGACTCACACCTCCTGCTCAAAGAGCAGATGGCAGCGAGAGTCTTTGCACACCTTCAGGTTGTGTGCCGTCTGTGCCCATTCCTGGACTGGGGGCCCCTGCTCACTATCACTCGTGCCCTTGTGACCCCTCAACTGGACTACTACAATGCACTCTACATGGGGCTGCCCTTGAAGAGCATTTGGAAGCTTCAGCTGATGCAGAATGAGGCAGCACAAGCAGCAAATGGCACCAGTTATTTGATTTGGTTGCCAGTTATTTGATTTGGTTGCCAGTGTGCTTCCGGGTGCAATTTAAGGTGCTGGTTGTCACCTTTAAACCTCTTCATGGCTTAGGACTGGGTTGCTTGAGGGACCATCTCTCCCCAGTTGTTTCTACCTGTTCGATCCAGTCAGGCAAGATGGGCATGCTTCGGGTCCCATCAGCCAAAGAATGTCAGTTGGTGGGGCATAGAAGATGTGCCTTTTCTGCTATAGCACCTATCTTGTGGAACATTCTACCTCCAGAGATCAGGATGGCCCTGACCCTGCTGGCCTTTCATAAGGCCCTGAAGATCAGATTCTGTGCCTGGGCCCCAAGGGTGTGCAGGGACCCACTTCTTGGCTATGCCAGTGATTTGGATTGATGTTGCTCAGTCTCTGTGTATTTTAACTTTTGTAATGCTTATAATAGTTTTATTTTATTTTAACTCTGTTTGCCACCTAGAGTCACTTGTTGAGATGTATACCGTATTTTTCCGACTATAAGACGATACTTTTTTCTAAAATCCTTACCCTAAAAATTGAAGGGCGTCTTATTTAAGGAAGTCAGCCGAAGAGAGAACCTCGCTGTTGCAAACCTGCCCATACTTTGTTTCTGGAGACAGGCTTCTTCCTATTGCTAGCCTCCAATCACGAGTGAAATAGCTTGTCTCCCAAACAGACTTCCTCCAATCACGAGCCTTATGTAACTGATGTCAGCTGATGCTGAACAAACCAATTAGAGGAAGACTTTTGCAGAGAGAAGGTATCGGCAGTTTCACTCGTGCTTGAATTTAATCAGTTATGCAAAAGAGCCTGGAAATAGAGCTGCAGAGAGACGGTTTGGACCTCCTCCCACCGAGTGTATCAGGTAAATGTTAACTAATTACTAAATAAAAATGTGTTCTGCGCTATCTTTAAAATATTGATTTCTTAATTTGGGGTTGGAAAAATGGGGGTCGTCTTGTACATGGGGGCGTCTTATTGTCGGAAAAATACGGTACATTGGATAAATGAAATAAATAAAAAATAAATTAAAAGAAAGAAAATCTATGTGGTTACTAAGAGTCGACAACAACTTCATGGCACATAATCAATCAATCAATTCCTAAGGTACCTCTGAAATGCCAGATGAGTTTACATACCTGGAGAAGAGCCACAAAGTACAGGCGGAAACATGGGGAATTCAGGAGGATCTGGAATAAGACTGAAGGAGTTTTGGGGGTCCCAGAACTCAAAATGGGATTCCTCTGAATTTCCTGGTCAAAGTCTCCTACAGGAATAGGATGCTTCATATTATAGATCATCCTCATCTTACTCAGCAGAAGACTTTTTGAAGCTGAGTCCCAGACATCAGATAGCTATACGTCCACCTCCACCCTTGAGTAGGCTTGCCTTTTGTCTGTCTTTTTTCTTATTAAGATTATCATATGTGGGCTGCAATAATCCACATACCCAGTAGATGATAGCAAAGAGTTGATTTTCTATATCTTTTTGCTGCCATCTAGTGATTCCCTGGAATTTTGCAGTCCAAATATGGTGGCCCTAATTTTTATCTGCTCTTCTGCCTTCTCTTCCAACCTCTCATGGGAAGGCATTTGAGGGCATCAAGAATATACTAGATTGACTTGACTGCCCTTCAAAGGTTCTGCCTGGTGGTAAGACAGAATGGCCTGAATGGGAAAGAAATGGGCAAGGCAAATGGTTAAGCCTTGAGGCAGGTTTTCAAGCCTTTCTTCTTCTCTTAGGGTAGGCCAGTGCAAATTGTAAACATTTACTACCAGGACAGCCAATGTATTTATTATCTGCTAATAAAAAAGCAATCATCTAATGTATATGGGTGGAGGAGGAAAAGGAAAGAAACAGAAAATGTTGTACATGTTAGAAAAAAATGTGCTTCTTGCTAAGATTGAATCTAAATGAAGAAAGCATTGTAGCATTTTGCTAGAAATAGACTGCTTAGCCAGCTTGTCCAAAAAGATGAAATGGAAGGCTTCATTTAATTTAACAAGGTCAAAAGAACATTCATTAGAAAGAATAGAAAGGATGACCATCACACATTCTGCATCCTGTGATGTGAAGATGAGCAAAAGAAAGCTCTTCAGACAGGTCTGAGAAGCATAAACTGAACAATTAAAATATAAGCACATCTTTTTTATTGAGTTTTTCAAATTCAAATATTTATTTTGATCATAGACCAGCACAAGATAACATAAGGATATGAGTGCTACAAACAGAACTAGATCCAATGTATTCATCAAAGTGGCTCAAGTGGCATTGCATCATTGCGATGCAGACTTTGCCCTGTTTGTACATGTGTACAACATCCCAACACAAAAGATGCAGAGCTTGTGTTGCGACATTGCAGACCTTTTTCATCATTTCACTCCCCCTTGACCCCACAGATGGTTCTAGTTACAACCATTTTGTAAATAACAATCTAAACTGTAAACCATAAAGGCTAAGATTGCTAATAGAAAATTATAAAACATAACACTAAGTCTGTTGTGCAGAGCGCAGCAAAGCTCCCAAAAAACTCTGCTCTCAGGAAAAATACACATCAGCATGAGAGCTTGCAAAATGCAATGTCCATATGTTGTTCTCCCAAGAAAATCCAGCCAGAAAATATATACTAACTGGTTTTATTGATAAAAATGCAAAACTCCATAAAATACAAGTTACATACAAAATATAGGAAACAACAACAAGGAAACTTCTTCTCATAAAACTTAGCATCCAAGACTTATCCACAACAAAGTCTCTAGCTAAAAACTCTCAGAGAAGAGGTACACTACTTAGTTATTAGTTACAACTACATAACCTATAAAACCTACATGGTGGCTAAAACTATACTGAAAGGCTGGGCATATAGCCCTCCCATTATATTGCCAACATGTACCCCCCCCCCCCCGGATAACTAGCATACACATGCCAATAGGTGGCAGTAAGTAGCAGTATACGTGTACAACACAGTCACAAGTTGTTTACATGATCTATGTAGCCATAATAATTGTTGTACAGATAACAAGATGAATTTCTTCCCATGAGAAAGTCCTGACAAAGTCTATATATAGGAATTCTAGTAAGTAACAATGCTGAGACTATTAAAGTGATGGTATAGCAGAATTCAACATAAAACAAAATGATATAAAAGTAATTTTTAAATAAAACCTAAACAATTAGAAGTAGTCAAAAAGTCAGAAGTTATCTCAGCTATAAGGCATATTTATATAAAAAAATAACTAAGAGCATTACTAACACAAAAATCTGAAATATTATAGCTCTAACCCCCAGTGAACTACCATGCAAGAACACTAAGATAGTAGCACAGTAATCAATTATCTATGTATAGGATCAGAGCTTACCAAATGATTGATTGGTTGATTGATTATGTTCCATCAAGTCATTTTTGGCTCCTAGTGACCACATAGATAGATTTTCTCCATGACAATGTATCCCTTACCAAACTATAGGAAGAAACAAGACAATACAAGACATACCAGGATGCTAATATTAAACAGCAATAATAGAATAGATTGTAATTGTACAGCTCAGCCACACCTGATCAATTAGTTTTTATGCTTGATTAGTTGTTGATCAGTTCCTGGGGGATTTTATAGGCTATTGTACCAAAAACAGCCACTTTAGATGTTCTAGAGGAGTTATAGTCTAATAATGATATACTGAGATATATTTGACTGGGACAACCTGGCTTGGAAAAAAGGGACAGATAAAAACACATTGAATATCCTCATAAAAATAAACATTGAGGATGTATTCAGTGGACTTGACTTGAGGGCCCTAGAGGAACTGAACTGGTGAAAATTAAAGTCTACTGGGATGTGAAACATCCCCAATTTTATAGAAGGTGGACTGTTGTGTAAAAGTAGTATAGGTTTTGGTGAGACTACACATACATATACACACACTAATAAACAGTAAAGTTGGAGATGCATAGTTGTAAAAAATTTTGCTCATCATCACTGTCCTCCTTTCTTAAAGAGTATTGTAATGCCCTCCCTATCAATCAAATGAACACAAGCAACTTGGCATGTCTGTCAAAGTATCTCCTATTTTTTGTCTCTTCCTTTTTTATCCCATCACGTTGTAGGATATTCTTGACCCAGCATCCATCACATTAACACAGAAGCTCTAAATCAGAGGGGGCAATTTGAGGCCTAAATTCATGCTGCCCTCAGCCTAAAATGCCATATTCAAATGACCATTTTGTTTTGAGTTTTGCAAATGCATCCATCTCTTCCCAGGAGAAAGGAAGGAGGAGAAAAGGAAAGAGAGAGAAGGGGGAAAAAAAGGATTATCCTGCTCTCTTTTGTTACTGGCTCCATTCACTTGGACTTTGAACTTCGTAGTTCAGCAGCTGACTCAGAAAGGAACGGGACAGAAGAAAAGGTTTTATGCAATTGCTCTAAAGGAATGTTTATATACTCACTCTGTCTCTCTCTCACAGGTGACTACAGAGATCATTGTCAGTACTTTGTGTGTTGTTCCACAAATAGCTTAATATGGTTTGCACCTTCTGCATGCAGCACAACTCTAAAAGGTGAAAATTCATGAAGTAACAGTCAAAATAATAATATATAAATCAGCTGGTACAGAATGCAGCTGCCTGCCTGCTTACTGGACAATCACAGGCTTGTCGTATAACACTGCTGTTATAGGAACTGCACTGGCTGCTGAGTGCAGTTTGTGGTATTAGTTATCATCCGTAAAGCTCTATATGGCCTGGGGCTTGGACATCTTACAGGCAGCTGATCCCAAATAAATTCTGTCTGCCCAACGTGGATGAATAGAGAATACCTGCTGAAAGTCCCTTCCTACCAGGAGGTTCAACAGAAGGTGGGCATCCTTGAAAGCTGCTCCCTTCCTTTGAAATAACTGATCTTCAGAGGCAAGAAGGCCTTCTTGGAAGTTAAGCAACTGAAGTAAGTTTTGTGCCACTGGAGACATTACTCTTATTATTGTTTTGTGGTTTTAGTTTGGATCCTATTGTGTTATTGTTTGTGTTCTATTTTGATCTTATTTTGTACACCACCTAGAGTCTTTGATGTGAGGCAGCCTATCAGCCTTAAGTCAATAAATCATCTAAGCTTGAGATGAACAGCAAAATCCACACACCTATGGAGAAAGTAGAAGAGTCACCAACTGTGATGAGGAACAAATGTATTTCTGGAAAGATTTTCTAGAACATAAGATTGATGGTGGTCAGCATGCTCAATGACCAGAGCATGCTAAGGACTGTTTAAAGTAAAGGGCTGAAATGAGAAAGGAGAAATGGAGTTGAATATCTTGGGAGTGATATATTATAGTCAGCTGGCTGCATGAAATATGAAACAAGAATTGCTTCATATTACAAATGTTAGTTGCAGACTCAACTTGTTTATTTATATATCTCATACATTTTCCTTGCTTGCTCTTCAACTCTTTTTCATGACCCAGAAGGAGAGATCTCCACCTGCATGTTTGCTTGTTTGTTTGTTTGTTTGTTTCAAATGTCTACCTGCAGTTTTTCACTTGTAATTTCTGCATGGCTTTAATTGTTTTTAATCTGTGCCAAATTTGAAAATATCAGGAATATTTTAATGAAAATATCAAGGACATTGTAAATAGGTAATGGAGGTGTCACCATCTGAACTATTTTTCTTTCTTTTCTGGACCCTTAGTTTCTAAGAGCTCTGTGATGGTGTAGATGGAGAGAAATGCCTTAACTATGAGGCAATTGTGCCGTTCTTGATCAGATCTCAGTTCATTCAAGGAGAAGAAAAAACTTCTTTCCTTGCTCTGCAGTCCTTCTGTGGCTGGATGGTTTCCAGCCTAGGCTGTTGGTTCTGTTCCTGAGGTTTCAGATCTTCTTACCACAGAAGCTGCTATTGAAGTTGGCAATATCAGTCGATATGGTAGCTCAGAAGGGGGTTCCTGCCAATGTCTTATTTGAGTTTTGTGTGGAAAAGTTTCTACAGGTCTCTTGAGATCAATTCTGCTAATGGGAAGAATTGTTGGCTCCTGACAGTGAAAAGATGTGAACCTTCAGGCTGAAGGTGGTTGAGTCATTCAGCTTTCTCAAGGCCGGGTTTTGTAAAGCTGTTTTATTTCTGTAAAAAGATAAGGAACAAAATCTATAGATTTTCATTTATTTGGCTTTGCCAGAGTCTGCTGAAATCTAAGCTCAAAAATATTTTTCAGTAAGAACATTAGGCACACTGGAAAGGATTCAGAAGCTATTCAGCAGACTGCTTCTCTGAAGCATTTCTGCACAACTTCACTTTGTTTTGGTGTGGGGAGAATAGCAAAACATAAGGTATTTATCTGTATTGCCTTGCAATAGTGCCTTTCTTCTGTGGTCTTAAGGAGGAAAACCATGAAGCAAAACTGGTGTCTGTACAGCTGGGATTGTGCATTAAGTATGTGCCTCTTTGAAAATGATTCAGAAAAAGTGCTTTGGATCTTAAGTGAGCCCAGCACTCAATGGCATGTTCAAGGGGATTATGTTGGGGATCAAAGCCCCCTGCCTTTTTCACATGCATTGCAAGCAGGACACATGAAAAAAGGGCCAGGAGTTCAGTTGCATGGTCATAACTACCATTTTAACTTTTTTTTTTTTTTTTTTGGTAAGAACTTTATTAAGTTATAAAAAGCATAAAGGTAAAAGCAAACAAGAACTAATAATCAAGGCAAAAAGTAGAGAATAAGAGAGTTAGAGAAAAAATACAAAAGTGATGGAGACTAAAGAAAAGGAAAAGAAAAAAAAATACAAAAAGAATATCTTCCGACTTCTTATAGAGCAGATGTAAATAAATCATATAGTAACAGCCTGGAAGACCCACACCAGCCATCATATAGTAACCTCTTTCTCTTAAAATACTTCTTAACATACATATTTTGTATAATCAATTGACTTAGCTAATCATCAATTCCATATATCATAATTTCATTTTTTTCTGTCTCCTGCAAAATGTCCAAAAGGGGCTTCCAATTGGCATTAAAGTTAGTCCGTGTTTTTTTCTCTAGGCAAAGCTGTCAATTTTGCCGTCTCAGCCAGTTCCATCAACTTCACCATCCATTTTTCCATTGTAGGTAATGCCGAGTCTTTCCACCTTGGAGCATATAAAAGTCTAGCTGCAGTTATCATATATAAAAACAAAGGTCCATGAGCTTTTTCCAATTGTTTGTCCATCAGTCCCAAAAGGAAAGTCTCTGGTTTTGACTGTATGTTAACCACCAAAGTGGGGGACGCGGTGGCGCAGTGGCTTAATGACGCTGAAAGTGCCGGCCAGAAATGGCTGAAAGCTTCAGCGGTTCGAGTCCAGCCTCGCGTTAACAAGGTGAGCTCTTGTTTCTATACCCGCAGCTTCTGCCAACTCAGCAGATCGAAAACATACGTGAGTAGATAAATGAGCACTCTCACTCCGGTGGGAGGAAAAATGCTGGCAGCGGCTCAACAGAGAGACGGGACAAGTTGCCGGTAAAAAGCGCGAAACCGCGCTCGTCCGAAAAAGGGGCGCGAAGCAACGGAAATCCCGCCTCCTGTGCTGCCAGCTGGGCTGACGCTCTAGGAATTAGGCTCTGGCAAAGTCTAATTCCGAAACTAGAAAGATGCAATTGCCTTGAAAACCGCTAGGGGGCGGTCACTGCAGGGTCAGTAATGACTGTTAAGCAGATAAAAAAAAAAAAAATAACCACCAAAATCTTCTGAATTAATATATGAATCTGAGTCCAACATTTTTTAGCTTTATTACATGTCCAGCAAAGATGGTAAAAAGTCCCTTCTTGTTCACATTTTCAATGTATGTTTGAAACCCCTTTATACATTTTTGATCATCTTTCTGGTAACAAATACTATCTATACATCATTTTATAGAAATTATCCTTCAAGTGTAACATAGTGTAAATTTTAACCCTTTCATCCACATATTTTTCCCATTGTTCCATTTGTATATTATATCCAAAAATTTTAGCCCATTTTATCATACAGTCTTTAACTTGTTCATCTTCTGTTTCAAATCTCAACAAAAGCTTATACATTTTACCAATAAGATATTCATCATGAGTACACAATTCAGTTTCAAAAAGAGCTTTGTTTCGTTCAAAACCATATGTCTTTTTACCACCTTTAAATCTTTCTCCAAGTTGTACATATGAAAACCAGTGATATGAATGTTCTTGTGTTGTCAAATCCTCTCTTGATTTTATTTTAATTTCTCCTTGGTGAATATCAAGAATATCGCCATAAATTAACCATTTTTGCTTAGTTACCATTTCTTGCCTATAAAATGCTTCTTGTGGAGATAACCATAGGGGTATTTTTGGACACAATCTAGGTTTATACCATTTTGACTTTTTTGACCCCCCCCCAGGAGATACACCTACCAGCGCCCCTTTTCTATTCATTAAAGTCGCCTGACTTGTTCAAGCTTCTGTGAGAGCCTGCAAAAAAGCCATGGCTTTAAGAGCTACATTGTTCTCAGGATGGGGGGCTAAGGGAGGGACAAGAATCACTTTCTGTCATTGGAAGTTTGCTTAGTGCAGAAGTGCAGCACTGAGGCCCCTCCTAGAGTTCTTTTCATAGGACAGAAGGGAGGAATTTAATAACTGCGTAATCATATCAGTCATATGTAATGTTTTGTTGTTGTTCAGTTGTTAAGTCGTGTCCGACTCTTCGTGACCCCATGAACCATATTGCGCCAGGCCTTCCTATCTTTCACTGCCTCCCTGAGTTTGCTCAATTTCATGCTCATTGCTTCAGTGATGCTATCTAGCCATCTCATCCTCTGCCGTCCTCTTCTCCTTTTGCCTTCCATCTTTCCCAGCATCAGGGTCTTTTCCAAAGAGTCCTCTCTTCGCATTAGGTGACCAAAGTATCTGAGCTTGAGCTTCATTATCAATCCTTCCAATGAGCAATCAGGGTTGATTTCCTTTAAGATTGACTGGTTTGACCTCCTAGCAGTCCAGGGGACTCTTAGGAGTCTTCTCCAGCACCACAGTTCAAAGGCACCAATTCTTCGGCGCTCAGCCTTCTTTATGGTCCAGCTCTCACAGCCATACATTACTACTGGAAAAACCATAGCTTTGACTATGCGGATCTTTGTCGGCAAGGTGACGTCTCTGCTTTTTAATATGCTATCTAGGTTTGCCATAGCTTTCCTCCCAAGGAGCAAGCGTCTTTTAATTTCATGGCTGCAGTCTCCGTCTGCAGTGATCTTGGAGCCCAAATAAATGAAGTCTGTTACTGCTTCCATTTCTACCCCTTCTATTTGCCAGGGATTGATGGGTCCAGATGCCATGATCTTAGTTTTTTTAATGTTGAGTTTCAAGCCAGCTTTCGCACTCTCCTCTTTCACCCTCATCAAGAGGCTCTTTAGTTCTTCTTCACTTTCTGCCATTAGGGTGGTATCGTCTGCATATCTGAGGTTATTGATGTTTCTCCCTGCAATCTTAATTCCGGCTTGTGATTCTTCCAGCCTGGCATTTCTCATGATGTACTCTGCATATAGGTTAAATAAGCAGGGGGACAGTATACAGCCTTGTCGTACTCCTTTCCCTATTTTGAACCACATATGTAATGTTAGTCAGATATAAATGAAGTCAGATCAATATTAGTTTTAGCCCTGGCCCTAGCCACTGAAGGCACCAGGACATGGCAGAAAAGAAAAAAAAAATGTCATCAAGGCCTGTTTAGACTGGGATTACACTAGTGAGGTGCTAGTGAGGAATGGCTGTTTCCTTATATAAGTGAGGCACCTTAGCTGTTAACACACAGAAGGTAATGAAGGGACATATAGGAGTAACTGCTTTGCTAATCATGTCCAACTCTGTTTGTCATCATTTTTTGATAGGGAATGCTGGCACGTTTCTGCTTCAAATGTAGCAGGAAGAGGTTATACAAATCTCATATAAAGAGATCAGGAAGAAAACCAAGATACTGAATCTCTGCATGGACTAGTTCTTAGTGGCCTTTAAATGGAGAAAACCTTTGGGTAACAAAAGGAGTTTTAGGCTGAACTACTGGGAATGAAGCTTGTGGAATCTGAGCATTGTGAACTCCAGCAAGAATTACAAACTAATGTGCAAATCAGCATATCGATACCCTCCTGTTTCTGCATTTCCCAAAAGTTCCAGTGTGGTTCTCAGCTACAAAAAAAAAAAAACAAGCATGCAAATTTATTCTAAACATTTTAAAATTAGTACTTTGAGAAAAACCATTTAGGAATGTATATTTGAATAAATGTATATTTACAACATGCATTTAAATGGGTATGAAGATACTACCCATCACCCACGGGGATCATGTCATAAGTTTGCAGCCAAATCTTTCCCTAAAGAGAATATTGGGAAGGGATACACCAGGGAGGCAAACACGGAGAGGACATTTTCTGAAAGGGAACTCATATGGCAAATATTGTTCCCTGACTGTCCTAGGAAGTGGAGTGCAGTCTCTTATCAAGGAAAATGCCACACTAGGGACTGTGAGAAACCGAGGAAAATGTCAGATAATTTGAAATTAATATTCTTTGGCTAAATGCCTAGGAAACGCATGCCCTTATACTGTGCTTCGGGGATTTTTGTTGTGTTTTGTTTTCTTTTAAATCTCCTTAGTCTTACTTTCGTAATCTTTTAAATCTTTTGAACTTGGAATAGGTCTCTGATAAAAGAATACAAACATCATCTCTATGTAAATAGAGCTTTTATATATACAAAAGACCGGAGGAAGGGAATTTTAATAAGTAACCTTTTATCCTGCAAAATATGCATTACTCCTATTATGATAAACAGTTCGTATATTTGAGAAGAAAATGGCTATACATATACATTCCAATTACATATTCATTTGACTTTATATTACATAAACACAGCTCAATTTGGATAAATGTCTGAAGCCAGAGGAATACATTAGGAGTTGTGCCGAACTCCTGCTTTGCCCTTCCCATTGTGTTTGTAAGATTTGCATTTTATAGTGGCATATTACAAATATGCATATTTCATTATGGTTTTGGATTACAAGGTTATCATCTCTATTACCCATTAGTAGTAAACACAGCCTTTTTGGATGAATGGGTCCTTGGCTCAGCTGCTTGCTTAATAGCTTTTCATCAGTGGGTTGCCTTCTCCTCTCCTTGTAGAGTCCCCCCAAGCCCTTCTGAAGTCTCATTGTCCTCAGTGAGGGGACAAGAGGGAAAAGGACACTGTGCATGGGAGGATCATTACTAGATTTTTATACTGCCATACTCTACAGGGACTCCTGGTGGTACACAATAAAAAACAAATAACATATATGGTTTAAGAAATGAAAATCAATTATTAAGTGTCCCAATGATCTGATCTTCTGAAGAGTTTCACTTCAAAAATTTTAATGAAGGTCAGGTACAACGTAAACTTCTGGATTTCCGATGGGAGGCTGTTCTAAGGGTAGGTGACACCACTACCGAAAAGCACAATTTCTTGCTGTCCCCCACATCTCAGGTGGGGTGGAGTTTTTCCCTTCAACATACCTTTCTAGTGCACATGCACTGGATGAGTAGGAAGTGCTTGAAGCAGACAGTAATGCAGGTTTCACAGGCTTACATGTAATGCAGATAACATTTCCAGCTGAGTATCTGACATCATGCAATCTCTGATTCATTAGCTGTAAACAGTATTACAGAGGTAGGCAAACTTTCTGTGGCCAGAGCATTTGAAGCTAAATCGCTTCCAAAGACTGCAGGAGATATAACGCAGACACAGTGATACCGGCAGAGGAAGTTGTGGCAACATTTTCAATCTGTTTTTGGGAGTTTGGATGGATGTTAAGCCCTGATGTGAATCACTTTAATTAAAAAAGCACAGACTTTTGCTGCCAAAATGGAGAGATGAAAAAAAAGAAAAAAGAAGGAGAGAGAGGGATATCATACAGGCTAATTGGCTTTAGGATCCCCTCCTGGAATAACTGAACAATCCTGGACAAAGATGAGTCAGTTTAGACCACTCAAGCCAAGTTTTGTCTTGACTATACTGATCTGGGCTAAAAGAGAAGCAGGAACAGGAGCAGGAGAAGGAATGTAGTGGGTTAGATTGAAGTTGTGAAAAACCATAAAATTCGTCTTCTTGGCATCTGTGGTGAACAAATACGTCCATTTTGAAGTATCAACTTTACTGAGGCTACATCAGTGTGCCCTTTCTATTAAGGAACTCCATGTGATTGCTCTTACTAGTTGGGGATGAAATGATTGTGAGGAAGTTTGCCGCAACAGGAAATTTTAAAAAATGGCTCCTTCTGTGATATATATATGTCATAGGTATTCAGAAATGACTGGATTCAAAGAAGAGACTCTGATGCCACAGAGAAGTGAGGAAAGCGCCAAACAAATAGCTATAAAGAAGAGGCTTATGTCTAAAGGGGGAGGTTATGTATCATTTTTTCCCCATGTGATATCAAAGAGAACCCAGTGAACCTTGCTGTAAATGAGGTAAAGGCATTCATCATTCACGTATTACATGAGAAGCACCAATATATAATGTATTCAAATTAACAGTGGAGATAGAATTCAAAGCAAAATCAGAACTGAAGAACTTCTCTTGAGAAGAGCTCCTGGCACAATTTTGCTTGCATCTCAAACAAGTCTCTTCTGGAAGGAAGAACTTAGCTTGGAAAGAAGGCAAGGCACCATGGAGCAGGTGGATTCATCTCACTTTGAGAACAAGAGAATCTTTCAGCAGTCAGAGTTATGGGGCTGCCAGCCCTCTGAAAACTGTCATCTACAGAACTCTCTATCATTATTCCCCACATCCTGAGACCAAAAGAGACTGACACCAATTGGGTCCATCAAGGAATCTCTTTGGAATGCTAAATCAACAACCACAATAGCTCTTGAAGAGTTCTGATTATTTTTTATTTTGTTTAGATGAATGCCTGAAGTTCTCAAGTCACATAAATAAGAACATCTGTGCCCAGGCCTGGGGCCCTGAGTGTGCAAAGGGTCCCATCTTCTAGCTGTGCTGGTGACCATTAATTGTGAAATCTTCCTCGGTTACTGTGTATTTTAATTTGTATATTTGTGATGGGAATTGTTTTAAATTTATTTTAAGTTTGTTTGCCAGCCAGAGCTATTTGTTGAGAAGGGCAGCCATGTTAATTGAATAGATAAATAAAAATAAATAAAATATAGGTGGAGATGCGACAGAGATACAACCAGCCACCCACTAAAATTCAAGAGAGTGAAGAAGATGGGTTTGCCACACAAAAGGGTTTCTAGATCTCTGGTGTTAGAAGAAAGTAAGCGGAAAGAAAGATATCGGGTGCTGGTACTCAATTAGCAAAGATACCCTTGTGAAGATACTCATTGAGGATGCATTTGATGAAGGGTGCTGTAGTTCATGAAAGCTTATGCCTTTTAATAAAACTTGCTAGTGTGAAATGTTTAACTACCATAGACTAACCTGGCTTTCCTCCTGCAGTGTCAAATTATAAAGTATTGTATGTCAGAACCAACAACCAAATGAATCTTCTCCCTGATTTGAAAGAGAAATAGAAGTTGGAGGCTCAGTCTTAAAAGAAGAACATAGCTAATGGCTGAGAAAAGAGTATATTAGATTATATAGAAGTAATATATGTATGATATGTATGTAATTTAGCCACCTACTGGCTAAAGAAAATAACAGCAGTGCATGAATGCCTAGCAGCACAGATGAACCAACTGCTAGCAGCAGGCTTCCACCCAGACTGGCTAACACAAGGAAGGACAGTGCTGATCGTGAAAGACCCTCACAAAGGAACAGCACCATCCAACTACCGGCCAATAACTTGCCTCCCCACAACATGGAAAGTTCTATCAGGCATCATAGCTGCCAAGCTACATGACCATATGGGCCAGTACATGAGCACAGCTCAGAAGGGCATTGGGAACAACACCAGAGGCTCAAAACACTCATAGATAGGGCAGTCGCCGAAGACTCAAGGTCTAGGCAGACCAATCTGAGCACAGCCTGGATTGACTACAGGAAAGCCTATGACTCAATGCCGCACACATGGATCTGTGAATGCCTGGCACTATACAAAGTCAACAGGACACTAAGGACCTTCCTCAAGCACTCAATGGGACTGTGGAAGACAACACTGGAAGTGAACTCAAGACAGCTCGCACAAGTGGCCATCAAGTGCGGCATATACCAAGGTGATGCACTATCCCCACTGCTGTTCTGCATAGGCTTAAACCCCCTCAGCCAGATAATCACAAGGTCTGGATATGGGTACAAGTTCAAGAGTGGAGTCACCATCAGCCACCTCCTCTACATGGATGACATCAAGCTGTATGCTAAGAGTGAACGAGACATTGACTCACTGATCCATCTGACACGGATCTACAGTGAGGACATTGGGATGTCATTCGGACTGGAGAAGTGTGGCAGGATGATAGTAAAGAGAGGGAAGGTAGTTAAGACCGATGGAGTGGAACTACCAGTGGGCCACATAGCAGACATAGAGACCAGCTATAAATACCTTGGTGTCCCACAGTCACATGGGAACCATGAGGAGGAGGCAAGAAAGACAGCAACATCCAAGTACCACCAGAGGATAAGACAGGTCCTGAAGAGCCAGCTCAATGGGAAGAACAAGATCCATGCCATCAACATGTATGCCCTGCCAGTCATCAGATACCCTGCCGGTATAGTGAGCTGGCCAAAGGAAGCATGGAGGCTGCTGATGTGAAGACCCGGAAGCTCCTCACAATGTATGGAGGTTTCCACCCCAAGTCCAACACCCAGAGACTGTACACCAGGCGCAAAGAGGGTGGGCAGGGCCTGATGAGTGTCAAAGCCACTGTCCTGGATGAAACCCGAAGTATCCAGGAGTACATCAGTAAGATGGCGCCCAAAGATGAGCTGCTGAGAGAATGCCTCAGGCAGCAGCAGACAAGGCAGGAGGTTCAAGCAGAGGAAGTGCCATGGCAAGACAAGCCCCTGCATGGGATGTACCATCGACAGATAGCTGAGATGGCTGACATTGGGAAATCCTATCAGTGGCTGGAAAGGGCCAGACTAAAAGACAGCACTGAGGCACTGATCATAGCACTACAAGAACAGGCACTAAGCACCAGATCCATAGAAGCAGGGGTCTTCCACACTAGACAGGATCCAAGGTGCAGATTGTGCAAAGAGGCCTCAGAGACAGTCCAACACATAGTGGCAGGGTGTAAGATGAAGGCAGGAACAGCATACACTGAACGGCACAACCAAGTAGCTGGCATTGTGTACAGGAACATCTGCACAGCGTATGGGCTAGACACCCCCAAGTCCAGATGGGAGATTCCACAGAAGGTCATGGAGAATAACAGGGCTAAGATCCTGTGGGACTTCCAGATCCAAACAGACAGGCAGGTACTGGCTAATCAACCAGACATCGTGGTAGTAGACAAAGACCAGAAGACAGCGGTAGTGATAGATGTAGCAGTGCCAAGTGACAGCAACATCAGGAAGAAGGAGCATGAGAAGCTGGAGAAGTACCAGGGCCTGAAGGAGGAAATCGAGAGGATGTGGAAAGTCAAGGCCAAAGTGGTCCCAGTGGTGGTAGGAGCACTCGGGGCCACGACTCCTAAGCTGGGAGAATGGCTCCAACAGATCCCAGGAACAACATCAGAGCTCTCTGTGCAGAAGAGTGCAGTGCTAGGAACAGCTAAGATACTGCGCAGAACCCTCAAACTCCCAGGCCTCTGGTAGAGGACCCGAGATTGAGGAAGACACATACCACCCATAGGGGTGATATATATACACACACACACACACACACACACATACAATTATAACATACATATAACATACAAACAGAATTTTGGTATACTATAATCTTTGGACAATTATCCTGATTACTGTAGAAGATTACCAATTTATGTCTGATCAAGTTGTTTTTGAATATTAGGTCCTTCTTTATGTGTCAGGCCAGAGATAAGATCTACTTACTCTCCAAAAAGCCTGATAAGAAATAGTCTTGCAACCTGATAATTTCTAACTGGAAGCTGAGAAAAACCTCTAACTGGTCACGATTCTGCTGGATATTGAGCAATCCTGGTAGCTAGCTATTTTGCAAAAGCCTCCTTTACATGTAAGATCTTAATCTAAAATGACCAAATTCTTTCTTTGTTTTGCTGTGGTAAAAAGAAACCCATTTTATTTAACCACATTGGTGAGCAATGACTTGTTGGAGGCTGAGCCAAAAAAGTAAACTGTTTACCTCTGAAAACTGTGATTAAATATTGTAGCTCCAGTTCCAGCTGATGGCTACATAAAATAACACCATCATTCAAATTACACTATGATTTCCAAAGAGAGCTTTTTTGAATAGGAATGCAATTTATTTAAATAAAATCAGTATTTAATAATTAAATGCATATTTAAATAAAATCACTGCTTACTTTATCTGAAGGCTAATAAAGCAAACTGTTTAGTGTTGGAATCATAAAGGTTTGGAAGAAAGTGGAAACAAAAAAGTGTAAGGGCTCATCTTTATGTCCTGTAATTGCAGCAAGAACATGACTCAGTAATATGTTTAAAATGCCACATCTACATGATATTGCCTTCATCTCATCTGCTGACTCATCTTAGTCATCTTTAGCTGTTCCAGTTTTAAAATTGTGTTTACCCACTTCTCACATTTTTTTTTCTTGCTATGGATATGATTTAGCACACTTCACTGATGATGCGGTTGTTGATGAGGTCACTCCACTTCTGTGCGCCACTTTCCCTACTCAGTTCTGCCTCTTTGGCTTTCATGAGCTACATATGGACACTGCAGGTCACAAAGACAGAAGTAGACTCACTTGCTGCATAGTCAGAGATGGAATTAACTTAGTATAAATCACTCCATCCCACTTCAATTCATGCCCCTCCTCTATGTTTGCAACCTGTCAGCCAGGATATTTTTGGACACAGGTTTTGGACACAGACACTGTCTATGTCCTTCAGAAGACCCATATCCAGAAGTAGCCAACTGATACCACCTCCATACCTGCAACCTGGGGAACTTGACAGATGGCCGGTCATAGTTCCAAACAGCCACCTATGCTAGTGCTAACCTACCTTAAAGAGAGTGGTTGAGTGGTTGTTCTGTATGATATAAGAGGAGACGGAAACCTTGTTAGGTTTTCAAGATTCTGTTATTATATCCTATAATTCAAGGCCCTTGAATTCTCATGGGGATGGAACCCTCAGTGTCTCTTTCCTGGATGTAGATGTGGGTCAGGAAAATGCTCCTTGGAGGAGACAATTGTGCTAGCCTATATTAATGAGATTCTGCATTTAACCCTGCAATAAGCAGATTATGGGGATTGCTTTGCTTGTAGAGATCCATTATATTGGCCTTTTGATACATCATGTTTGGATGCAATTGGTTATTTAACTTGTCCACCTATCCTAGTTCATGTCCTTTCCTTTAGCACAGAATTCACTGTTTG
The DNA here is from genome assembly GCA_030867105.1 of Liasis olivaceus. Classification (NCBI taxonomy): domain Eukaryota; kingdom Metazoa; phylum Chordata; class Lepidosauria; order Squamata; family Pythonidae; genus Liasis; species Liasis olivaceus. The sequence goes on along the minus strand of CM061348.1, from coordinate 42,559,103 downwards.
GTTGAAGATTCATCTGTCTGGGAAAATTATTATTCACATTCTCTGTTTCCTTTGACTCCGTTTACACAAAAGCAGTATAGCTTTTCTTTCTTATTCCCTTCTAAGTTTTAATATCAATTTTACTGAATTATCCTGGAGAAGGAGGATTGAAACAGAAATAATGTCCACAGTTAATGTGGCATATCAAGAGTCACTGAAATGGAAACTTCACTAGTACTGTATATCAGTTTGGCCCACTTCCTTCCTTGACTGTGGTCTGAATTCATAGGATCATAGAGTTGCAATAGGCCAGTTAGGGCATCCAGTCCAATTGTCTGCTCAGTGTAGGAAACCAAATTAAAGTATCCCAGACAGATGGTTCTCTAGCCTCTGCTTGAACATATCCAGTGAAGGAGACCCCTCTACTTTTCTGGTAATTGGTTCCACTGTTGAAATGTTCTTACTGTTAGGAAGTTACTTTCTAGTCTTCAGTTGAAATCTGTCTTCCTGTAACTTAATCCATTATGCTGTGTCTTGCACTCTGGGATGAGAGAAAGCAGATCTTGACCTTCTTCTACGTGACACCCTTTCAGCCATTTGAATAGTGCTACAATAACTCCTTCAGTTGTCTTTTGTCAAGGTTAAACATACCCAGCTCTTTCAGTCTCTCTTCATAGGACTTACCTTTGTTGTCCCTCTCCAAATTTCTCTGAGACCTTAAAGGGTGGTGCCTGGAACTGGACATAGGGCTCAAGCTGGGTCTGACCAAAACAGGAGAATCTAGAATGATTATGCCCTGTTATTTGGAGATTATATTTATGATGATTCAGCTTAAAAACATCATTTGCCTCCCCCATCCCTCTTTCTGTAGCTATATTATATTGCCAGTTATTAGTCTTCAGTCATCTATCATTCCTGGATCTTTTTCACAAGTACCATTTCTGATTCAAAATGACCCTCCCTTGATTCTGTATGATATAAGAAGAAAGGGAAACCCTGTTAGGCTTTCAAGATTCTGTTATTATATCCTATAATATTGAAGTAGAGTTCCAGTAGTCCTTGTAGTGACTGTTTCCTGACCTGTCTTACCACAAAGGGCTGACATCAGGTATTCCTCATCTTACACATGAGCATATGATTTTTGCTTCCAGAGCAAAGAACATTGCACTTGGGCAGAATTTCTTTCTGTTACTTTCAGTCCATTTCTTTAACCTATTATATCAACTTTGCATTTCCTTTCTCTTTTGTGGAGAATTAGCTCTCCCCTACAATTTTGTGCCATCTGCAAATCTGATAAGCAATTTGTCCACCCACATCTTCCTCCAATTTTTTTAGCCTGCCTTTATTATTTGTATGAATAACTCAAGGCAGCTAACAGACCTAATACTCCTTCCTCCTCTTGTTTTCCCTACAACAACAACCTTGTGAGGTGAGTTGGGCTGAGAGAGAGCGACTGGCCCAAAGTCACCCATGCAGCTTTCGTGCCTAAAACGGGACTAAGGTAGGAATTCTTCTGCTCCCCCCATACATCTGGTGTGACTATTCTATAATATGGGTCTGATTCAGTTTTAGCCTAAACCAAACTGAACTGGTACAGGGGTGGGCAACCTGCAGCGTATCCCTCCTTTCTTTGATGCCCTCAGAGCTTCTTCTGACTATGATTGCTGGATGTAGCGTCCCACTATTTAGGGATGAAAGCCACATGAACTCTGTAGTATAAGGCCCAAACTAGGCACTAAAGAAAGAATCCATGCTAGTTTTTTTGTTTTTTAAGTGTGATTTTGCCCTCAGTTTCATAAAAAAGCATGAAATTCCCCAACCTGGAAATAGAGGCTTTCCTTCAACCTGGGAAAATCAAGAAGAAACGTTTATGGTCATCTTAGCAGTCGAGTTTAGTGTTCAACCAAAGCTGTATTGCTCAGTTATCACTTCTCCCTAGCACATCTGTAGTCTCCTTTTCTGGGACAGGTTTAATAGCTTCTCCTTCCTGAGATAGTACTCGGAAAGTTATAAGGATGTTTTAGCTAATAGTCCTAAAGCAACCAGCAACCTGTTAGTTTTTTGCTTTACTGCTTAATGATATTTTAATTTTAATCTTAAACTAACACCAAAGGTTCTTCACAGCGTGTGAGTGTGTATCAAAAAAGTCACGATGAAAACTGTGATTGTGTCATTGAAGTCCCGTCTTTTTTTATATGTGTTACATGCATGTAAAAAAGAGGTGACCACCCTTGTGGATGCCCTGCTAACAACTTTAACAGTTGTGATTGTTTGGAAAAGAGAAACATTGCCATCAATAGAGGAGTGGGAGTGGGAGTCTAAAATCAAAGGTTATGCGGTAAGGGAAAAACTGATGGTATACATCCACATCAAAAGTCTAACCAAATTCGAGCAGGAATGGTTCCCTTATATACAACATATCACACAGCAAGACAAGCTAAGACACTTAGAATATGTTTTTTTGAAGAAAAAGAGAAACTGCTTTAAATAACAATAATGACAATAATAATTTAAATAATCCAAACAGAAATGAGTAATAATGTCCAAAGTAAAGTATAAAAAATACCCAAGTAGGATTAGTGGCTGGGGAAAAACTGGGGGGGGGGGGGAGAAAGAAAGAGAGGGGAGCTACCAGAATGCCTTTTAATATTTTTTGTTTGTTTTGCTTTTTAAAATTTCTTCTCAAAATTCTTTAAATGCACACACACACACACACACACACATTCTTTTTTTCTTTTTCCTTGCATATTTTACTTAACCAGTAAAAAAGAAGTTTAAAAAAAATTCAATAGATTTTTAGATTTAATCCTTTTCAACAAGAAGTAATATTTTAGAAATGACCTCATTGCATTTATGTTGTTGGAGGTGCAGTGAAATTAACGCTTATTTAAATATATTGTTCCATTTCAGTAAGAAGCAATTACATGCATTAACTCAACCTTGAGATTTAATATTCTCAGATGTTTAAATTCTATCTGATTCACATGGGAGTTGACTTCTGGACAAAGAAAATCAACTTACAATCAAAAGACTTATTGTTTAGCATCAGAAACACAGTCATATGGCTCCAACAATTCAGTGGTTTGCAGAATGGATTATATATGTATGTCTGTAAATATGTATTTTGTATGTTTTTGTTTCTTTTTTTTCCCAGCTTTTTCCTGCTTTTATAATTTTGCGTATTTCTTTTTCTTAGGATTTATTTTTATATTTAGTTAATTTTTAAAAAATGTTATTGTGTTTCAATGATTAAGCTTAAATTTGGGGACATTTACCCATTTATCTAGTTAGCCTTGTAGCTAAAACAGTTTGAGCCAAACAAGCCTCATTTTCCTCCCACAAGAAATCTTCTGGAATTTTCCCCTCTTTAGCCCACTCAGTTCCTGAAGAAATAGGCAGTGATTCTGCATTCATCACAGTCAAACTTACTTAGACAAAATAGTTGGTTTAACTTTCCTGGTCTCTGCTTCATCTTTTGGTGTTGGGGAACACCACTAGTTTTCTCAGCTCTGAAGCATCCGTTTCTTCCTTCTTTCTGAAGTCTCCTTTGTTTTAACTCCATTCTATTTATATGAGACCTAAGATATCTGGACTGCCAGACTTCAGATGACCACTAGAAGGGTGCAGAAAGACACTGAAAACTCTAATTCTGTGCCTCCATCTGGTGTCATTTGGATTTATAGGTAAATTTACATCCTATAAGGTTTTTTCCATCTCAACTTGCGAATAACCTTCATTTTGCCATCACCTTCCTCTTTGTTGTCAGGACTTCTTTCCTGCCCATACCATATTTCTATTTTCAGTGTATCCACTTTAATTGTCTTCATGAATGAATCTTAACCCTAAAAGTGACTATTATTCCTTAATGCGTTGGTTTGAATTTTTAAATGTATTTTTAAATTCTTTTCAAGACAGAAATCTTTGGTTAAGGAAGGAAGTTAACTCAATGTCTTTATGCCTGGAGGTATCAGGTTAAAAATTCTCCCAGAGGTTTGAACTCATCATCTAGAGGTACACACATCCAGGAATATATCATGCTTGATTACACACTGTTAAAATGCTAAAGCTTCAGTGTTATGTGCTCCTCTTTCTTTCATATGCATCAGGGGGTAGTTCAAAGCTTATCCTTGACTTTCAAACCAACTACAATTTGTCATTCCATCCATAGGCATCCATGCCTAACCACAATGGTGCCAAAATAATGAAATATACATTGTCAGATCAAGACGCAAGCTCTGTCCTTTCATACTTGTGTTGTGATGTCATACACAAGTATGTTTGGGGTGGAACTTGGATAATGATGTCAGGATGTGACAAATGTTTTGTGACACAACACATAGAAAGACTCAACCATAGTTTTAACTGTGAGCATCCTGTTGTTGTTGTTTAGTCGTTAAGTCGTGTCCGACTCTTCGTGACCCCATGAACCATATTGCGCCAGGCCTTCCTGTCTTTCACTGCCTCCCTGAGTTTGCTCAATTTCATGCTCATTGCTTCAGTGATGCTATCTAGCCATCTCATCCTCTGCCGTCCTCTTCTCCTTTTGCCTTCCATCTTTCCCAGCATCAGGGTCTTTTCCAAAGAGTCCTCTCTTCGCATTAGGTGACCAAAGTATCTGAGCTTGAGCTTCATTATCAATCCTTCCAATGAGCAATCAGAGTTGATTTCCTTTAAGATTGACTGGTTTGACCTCCTAGCAGTCCAGGGGACTCTTAAGAGTCTTCTCCAGCACCACAGTTCAAAGGCATCAATTCTTCGGCGTTCAGCCTTCTTTATGGTCCAGCTCTCACAGCCATACATTACTACTGGAAAAACCATAGCTTTGACTATGCGGATCTTTGTCGGCAAGGTGACGTCTCTGCTTTTTAATATGCTATCTAGGTTTGCCATAGCTTTCCTCCCAAGGAGCAAGCGTCTTTTAATTTCATGGCTGCAGTCTCCGTCTGCGGTGATCTTGGAGCCCAAATAAATGAAGTCTGTTACTGCTTCCATTTCTACCCCTTCTATTTGCCAGGGATTGATGGGTCCAGATGCCATGATCTTAGTTTTTTTAATGTTGAGTTTCAAGCCAGCTTTCGCACTCTCCTCTTTCACCCTCATCAAGAGGCTCTTTAGTTCTTCTTCACTTTCTGCCATTAGGGTGGTATCGTCTGCATATCTGAGGTTATTGATGTTTCTCCCTGCAATCTTAATTCCGGCTTGTGATTCTTCCAGCCTGGCATTTCTCATGATGTACTCTGCATATAGGTTAAATAAGCAGGGGGACAGTATACAGCCTTGTCGTACTCCTTTCCCTATTTTGAACCAATCGGTTGTTCCATGACCGGTTCTAACTGTTGCTTCTTGGCCCGCATACAGATTTCTCAGGAGACAGGTAAGGTGGTCTGGTATCCCCATCTCTTTAAGAATTTGCCACAGTTTGTTGTGATCCACACAATCAAAGGCTTTTGCATAGTCAATGAAGCAGAAGTAGATGCTTTTCTGGAACTCTCGTGCTTTCTCCATGATCCAGCGAATGTTGGCAATTTGATCTCTAGTTCCTCTGCCTCTTCGAAACCCAGCTTGTACATCCGGTAGTTCTCGGTTCACGTACTGCTGAAGCCTAGCTTGTAGGATTTTGAGCATAACCTTGCTAGCATGTGAAATGAGTGCAATTGTGCGATAGTTTGAGCATTCTTTGGCATTGCCCTTCTTTGGAATTGGAACGTAAACTGACCTTTTCCAATCCCGTGGCCACTGTTGCGTTTTCCAAACTTGCTGGCATATTGAGTGCAGCACTTTAACAGCATCGTCTTTTAGTATTTTAAATAACTCAGCTGGAATACTGTCATCTCCACTAGCTTTGTTGTTAGCAATGCTTCCTAAGGCCCACTTGACTTCACTCTCTAGGATGTCTGGCTCAGGGTCAGTGACCACACCAGCATGGACATCAGGGACATTAAGATCTTTCTTGTAGAGTTCTTCTGTGTATTCTTGCCACCTCTTCTTAATCTCTTCTGCTTCTGTTAGGTCCCTGCCTTTTTTGTCCTTTATCATGCCCATCTTTGCACTAAACGTTCCTTTGATATCTCCAATTTTCTTGAAGAGATCTCTAGTCTTCCCCATTCTATTGTTTTCTTCAATTTCTTTGCATTGTTCATTTAAGAAGGCCTTCTTATCTCTCCTTGCTATTCTCTGGAAATCTGCATTCAGTTGCTTATATCTTTCCCTTTCACCCTTGCTTTTCGCATTCCTTCTTTCCACAGCTATTTGTAAAGCCTCATCAGACAGCCATTTTGCTTTCTTGCATTTCTTTTTCTTTGGGATGGTTTTAGATGCTGCCTCTTGTACAATGTTACAGACCTCCATCCATAGTTCTTCAGGCACTCTGTCTACCAAATCTAATCCTCTAAATCTATTCATCACCTTCACTGTGTACTCACATGGAATATGATCTAAGTCATACCTGAGTGGTCTAGTGGTTTTCCCTACATTCTTCAATTTAAGCCTAAATTTTGCAGTAAGAAGCTCATGATCTGAGCCACAGTCAGCTCCTGGTCTTGTTTTTGCCGTCTGTATAGAGCTTCTCCACCTTTGGCTGCAAAGTATGTAATCAATCTGGTTTCGGTATTGACCATCTGGTGATGTCCATGTGTAGAGTCGTCTCTTGTGTTGTTGGAAAAGAGTGTTTGCTATGACTAGCTTGTTCTCTTGACAGAACTCTATTAGCCTTTGCCGTGCTTCATTTTGTACTCCAAGGCCAAACTTGCCTGTTATTCCGATTACTCCTTGACTTCCTACTTTAGCATTCCAATCCCCTATGATGAAAAGGACATCTTTTTTTGGTGCTAGTTCTAGAAGGTCTTGTAGGTCTTCATAGAACCGGTCAACTTCAGCTTCTTCGGCATCAGCGGTTGGGGCATAGACTTGGATTACTGTGATGTTGAATGGTTTTCCTTGGATACGCACTGAGATCATTCTGTCGTTTTTGAGGTTGTACCCCATTACTGCCTTTCCCACTGTCTTATTGACTATGAGTGCAACTCCATTTCTTCTAAGGGTTTCTTGCCCACAGTAGTAGATATAGTGGTCACCTGAATTAAATTCACCCATTCCTGTCCATTTCAATTCGCTGATTCCCAAGATGTCGACGTTCAATCTTGTCATCTCATGTTTGACCACATCCAGCTTGCCTTGGTTCATGGATCTTACATTCCAGGTACCTATACAATATTGTTCTTTACAGCATCGGACCTTCTTTTCGCTTCCAGATACATCCACAGCTGAACGTCCTTTCGGCTTTGGCCCAGCCGCTTCACTCTTTCTGGAGCTACTTGGAATTGCCCTCCGCTCTTCCCCAGTAGCATATTGGACACCTTCCGACCTGAGGGGCTCATCTTCCGGCGTCATATCTTTTAGCCTTTTAACATTGTCCATGGGGTTTTCTTGGCAAGGATACTGGAGTGGGTTGCCATTTCCTTCTCCAGTGGACCACATTTTGTCAGAACTCTCTGTCATGACCTGTCCGTCTTGGGTGGCCCTGCACGGTATAGCTCATGGCTTCACTGAGTTACACAAGCCCCTTCGCCACGACAAGGCAGTGATCCATGAAGGGGGTGAGCATCCTAGACCAAGCTAAATCCAAAAACACTAGGGAATTCCTGGAAGCTTGGCACTCAAGCAAATCAACCATCAATAGACACATAGAGATAAACCACATCTACACATCATTCAAAAGAGACAATAAAAAAGACTAAGAAGGAAATAAAAAGACCAGAACACATCCTCTTCAGCAGCCAACACCCATATAAGCAGGGATTAACTCCAGATTAACAATGAAGCAGGAAACAATACCCTAATCTAGGAACTACTAAGGAGACAAACAATCAAGCAGACAAACAATCAAGCAGAAAACAATACCCTAATCAAGGAACTACCAAGGAGAAAACCACACCCCTACCAACACTGGCAGGGCAAGCTACTGTATATAAACAGAGAGCAAATCCCACACTTACTAGCACTGATGATGTTACCTAGCCAGGTAATGAAATGTCTGCAAGCAAACAGCCAAGCTCAGAGAGCATCAAGGACTCCACATGTTTTGTGTCTTACCTTCCTCCCCCTTCCCTGCCATCCCCAGAAGCCGATGATTCCATCTAATTTGGGGAAATGTGGTTATTAAAGCCAACAGAAGCACAACATTAAAAATGGGTAGGAGGGAAGGGGAAGTGGGATCTAAGATTTCAAAATGCAGGGTCATTCTTTATATTACCCAATGTCTTTACCACAGTACCAGGACTGAGCTAGCCAGATATTATGCAAGGTGTTTCCTCCATCAGAAGCTTTATATTTAATCACTGAGGAGTGTCAGGGAAGATAACAAAAGCTTTACTACAGTGATGAACAGAAAATAAGAATTTCTTGCTTTCTGTCCCCAAATCATATAAGACCTTCAAAATCTTGTGAAATTTCAGTGATTTTTCTTTTTTTGCTTTTTACTGCTACAGCAGAGACACATTCTAAGATCAAGCAGATACCAAGCTGCCATTCTGTACCCTGTACGATTCTGACTATTATACTTCATGGCAAAGGCTGGATTGTTAATATAAATAACTCTGCAGGAAAGCAGATTATGGCCTGCTACAATGGAGCTACTGGAGGACATTTGAGCTTCATGCTCAGCTTTCCAACTGTTCATCAATCTAGGGATTTGTGGGCTTTTCAAAAGCACTTCAGATGATTGACTGTTTGAAGAACTGATACACCAGGATGAGCTAAGTATACCAATGGCCTGTCCATATGGCTGTTGATTTAAGTCACCGGCTTGCCTTTAATGTGTTTCCAGGACCACCAATAGCTCAGCAGAAAATGCCATTTTTATTTCTTTAACAAATAATGAAAAATGACATAACTGAGCTGATTCAGTTACCTTGGCAATAAGAATATTTGCCTGTAGTACAGCAAGAATGAGTGCTAGGAGAAATAAAACACGCTAAGGTTGGAAGTTGCTTTGGAACTTTCATCTAAATATAACAGTTTCATCTGATGCAAATAAAATAGGACCTCTGTGTGCCAGTATATACATTTCTGGATTCCATAATAGGAGTTCACTGCTAACATCTTCTACTATTTAAGTTCTTCCTCTGCAAACATAAGAAAAGATAACAAACAGTTCCATGACCTTATAGGAAGATAATGTCCCATATATTTTCATTAAAAGGGATGCTAAAAGCTTGTTAATTTATTGTAATTACAATTTTTATACTACTCCAATCAATCAACTTTTGATTATAGATTTATAATATTTCTAAATGTAAAGTCAACTCTTTTGAATCAACATAGCATAATATCATCTCATATAAAATGTCTGCTTAAAAAGGAGAGTTTTCAGATATTTCTGAAATGCTAAGAGGGAAGGTTCCAGCCTTTTATCGGGGGCAGCATGTCCCACAGTGTCAAGGCAGCACAGAGAAGGCCAGCCTTCTGGTCCACAATCCCTTTCCATCTTGTACAGGCAGAACCTTGAAGAAACCTTCTCTCAATGTTCTTACAGGATGGTAAGATGACCCCTGATGAAATCCAGTGTGGTGCCATATGGTTTTATAGGTGTGGTGCCATATGGTTTTATATATCACTTTGAACTGGGCTTGAAATCAGTGCAGCAACTGTAAAATAGATGTTATCCTGCAATAGCAGGTTCAACCTGCTAGCAGTCTGGTCATTGCATTTGAGTCATCTTAAAAGGTGATCTGTGTAAAGTGTATTATATCTTACGGAAGTCAAGACATGAAATGATAAGAATATGAGTAAAGCTTCCTGACCCAGAAAGGACTATAACTGGTACACAGTTTAAGCTGGTCAAAAGTTTATTTTAGCAGTGACTTCAAACTACTGTTCCAGGACAAGCGTTTGTCCAGGAGAATCCCCATCTAGAACAAATGCTGATACCAATATTTCTGGAATGCCTTGATGTTTACAGATGACCAGTACCTTCATCTTGCTAAAGTTTAATGTCTGCTACTTTTCTCCATCAGATCATGCATGTGACAGTTGCCAATGTTCTCCAGCAGATCTTTTCTCATCTGCTTTGAAGTAAATACAGATCCAGCATGTGGTCACCCACATGAATCAAGCCCATCAAAAAGTTGGGAGATGCCAATACCATCCCTGAGACAAGGTCCAGAAACTCCAGGAGGTTTGCTATCAGACAGCAGGGAAACTGGGACACCATCAACAGCCCTAGCTTGTCCCAGGAATTCAGCTGTCTGTATAGGAATTTACATCCAATTACCTCTGGTGTGACAAGTAGCATGGTGTGAATGATCAAAGAAACTCCTCCTTCCTGTCCCTTGCAGCTTCTGAAAGACCCGAAACACAGGAGGGCAGAACTCCTGCAGAGCAATATTCCCATTGCTGCCCAAGCACATAATATACACTAGATATGCACATCCATCCACCACTAAATTGTGTACAGAAGTGGCCTTATTCAATAAAGACCTGGCATTTACCAACAGCGGCCTGAGTCCAAGGCACCTGACAATTTGGCCATCTGGGTCAATAACCCAAAATGTTGTTTTGCAAGCAGGAGAATAGAAAAGCTGAGCTGCATTGTTGCATAATTTAACATGGGAAAATAACAGCTGTAATTTTTTTTTTTTCCAGAAGATTAGGAAAAGAGAAGATGATATGTGCCAGATGTCACAGAAATCAGTTCAGGAGCTTTCAAGTCATACTTGCTTACCTTTTTATTTATTTATAAATACCCCATATCTGTATTGGCTTGGGATAACAGGTAATGAAATGTACAGCTCTTTCTGATTGTAATACTCTTACCAAACTTCAGATAGATATATCAAAGAAAGGCTGTTGTGCAAAGGGAAGATGTGTTGATAAGGAATGAAAATGTTTATCTACTAGGACCCTAAGATCCTACCCTTTGCACAAGAACCTATTAGATTTACCTATCAAGACCCCGAGAGCTTCACCTGATTCTCCTATGTGGATTAAGGCTTAAACGTAAACCTAAACTCCTAAGTCTGTCTCTCCCTCTTTGGTTCTTCAGGTGAAACAAACTTTGCAGCAGAGGATAAAGGACATGAAGCATTAGGCAGATCTAGGCAAGGCTCCAGCCTTCCTGTCATCAGCAAATACTAGGTACAGAATTACTCCAACTCACTATCTTGCACAGTCAGAAATACCTTGCTATAGGAAAGCCTTTTCCTTCTCTCATGGTCATGCTCTTCCCTCTGCAATTTTGGATGGTAAATACTAAAAAATAACATTGGCTGAAAGGCCTTATCCCTGTGATTCTGAAGAAGTAGAAACCATGAAAAATGCACTTCTTGTTGCTCCCTTTTATAGAGACATTTGAACTAGATTTATCCTTCTTTTGATCAGCAGATATCCTGATTGCTCAGACTCAGCTTATGCCCAGATGCTACTTACAGATGAACTGCCATTTATTACAGTGCACGTGGCTTGGTTTTGCACTGCAGCATGTAAGATCTGCCAGACCTTGACAGATCAAGTTCCTGCTATATAGGTGTATTTTATGTAATTTTAGATATTATCGCATTTACGTCTAGACTTAGATTACCTCTCTTTGACTTTACTTATGAGTCTTAGGTTGCTTTATAGATGTATTTCAACTTCAATAATGGATGTTTATCTACTGGTTTCTTAAGCTAGACTGTTATAGGTAGTTATAGATCACTCAGGGACATACTTCTTGTATAGGTCTGAGACTGCAATAAAGAATGACTGACTGACTGACACCTGATGGTCTTCTCCAGGTACCTCTACCAAATAAGGCAGAAATTGAAGCAGATATAGTCCATTCACTGGTCAACCAACTCTTCTCTAGGGGTCATTATTATTGTCTTTCTGGTACCAGCTGAAATATTCTTTGCTTCCACATTTTTGTGGAACTTGAGTGTTTTGCTGCTATTTTTTATGCCAATATTATTTATTGCTCTGATTATTTATTGCCAATATTATTACTGGAAGTCTAATTTTTATCTGTTGTGCTGCTCTCTAGGTAGAATTTTATTTTTCAAAATATTTTATAATATAAAATATATAGCAATATAATTTTCATAGTTACTTTTTTTTTAATAAAGATATGTTTTAATAGGCTGTATTTTTCCAAGAGAACTTCTGTTTTTGTATGGTATAAAGATAATGAATCATTCAATCAAACAAACAAATACATTTTTTCCTGAATTTATTGGAGTTGATGGTTTGAAGTTATGCATAAATATGTGGGAGGAACTTTCTGGGCTTTTCCATCAGGTAAATCAGTTGCTGTTAGATCAGATCAGCAAGTTAATTCTGGTCAGAGAAATGTTTAGCATGAGAGCAAGAGTGACAGTGAATGGCCCAACTAAGGATCCCTATTCTTTTTTTTTTTTTTTTTTGGCATGGCTGTCATAACACCACCAGGTGTCATTTTCCAGAGTTCCTGAGAAACAGATTGGAATCAGAACTTCACAGATGTCCATTCAGAATAAAGAAATTATGTCCCATTTTTCTCTGGGACACAATTACCCAGCTCTTCCTAAGAGTCTGGACTTCAGACGAATCTGTCACACACTCCTAGGGGTGACTGTGGCTCTCCACAAACTTAGCTTCTTTCTTTCATCATGTAACAGTAAAGCAGATGATATATCTGCAGAGGTCAAAGAGACAACAACCATGCTATTTTTTTTTAAATTGGTCTACTTCAAGTCTCTCTGGGGAGAAGGGAGCACAAATCAACCTGTTCCCCATTAGTGAAAGAAAATGCGCCAAATTCAGTCATCCCTAAATGTCACTGTGTTCTAACCTGAACTCTTTCCTGTAAGCTATAGTAGTCTGATAGGGATTCTGATTTTTTGATTTTTTAATTTATTTTTGGTAGAACAGCCTTTTTCAAACATATGCTCTCCAAATATGTTGGGGCTAAAACTCCCAGAATTCTCAGCCAACATGGCTGAAGACTGCCAAGATGAAGATGGCTAACTTAAATCTTCTAGAGATAAACAACTGCATTTTAATTTGTGTGCTCCAGTCCACAATATTGTTCTGAATCTGTTCTCTTACATTGCCTTGGGATGGCAGATTCACTGGGCACATTTGTTGTTCTACTCCACTTCCACCACTGACCTAAGGACCTTTTTGGCTCTTTACATATTTCTGTACACTTTTAACTTGCCAATATGGAAATGAAGCATAATTATTTCTACTGTGCCCTATGAGTAATGGTTGCATGTATGTTTTACTACAATGACCTTTTCAGTATGTTGCACTTTGATTTGCTGTCTGCTGTTTCTATTCAATAACATTGCCGTCTTCACCTACGGGGAGGAGTGTCGTGACAAGCCAATCAAATGACAGAATACTGAAAAGGTCAAAGCACTAGTAAAGCATGCTAATGAAATTCACCCACTTAAAGCAAAAGAGGACATTTAATAATTGCAGTGTTCAGAAGAAAGCTTTCAAACAGCATGATATATTAGACCTAGTGCTTTAAAACCTTAACCAGTATCATCTTTTTATTTAAAATATTTTTACAGCAGGTTTCCACAGTTCAGACCCAAAGAATAGAACCATATTATTTAACTTTACTACAATCAAATATTAGATAGATAGACAGATGATAGATAGATAGATAGATAGATAGATAGATAGATAGATAGATAGACAGATATAGATAGAAATAGATAGAAATGCATACATATATATGAAATTCTTTATGGAAAGAATCTGAGCAGGCAAAACTTCTTCACACTTCATTAGGGATGCCTGAAGTTGGTTTGATAGGATCTTCACTTATTGCACAAATCAGCACTTAGCTAATTTTTGGCTTTCACACTTTCCAAATATTCCTCGGCAGTTCTTCATTTAAAAAGTTGAAACATTTTTCTCCCTCCCTCCTTTCTCAATGCACATTTTGCAGGGAAAAGAGGCACTTCAAAGTTTGTATAATTTGTTGTGTAGTTTGTTTTAATGTGGAGACATACAGATAAATGCATGGAGGAATGGCACAGGCTTTATAGAAATATTGAAATGTCCATCTCAACAAAGATTCAAGTCCTGGGCTATTACATTGAAGTCCCTACTTCTTGCAGTTGATGTTCTCATCATCCCAAGCAAAAGAACCATTGATCACAGCCACAGGAAGTATTCTTTTGGCATGTACTGGTCTTAAAGGGTCTCAGCAATCTGAAAATGTGAGATCCCTTTGAGTTCAGCTTAAAGTCCAACTTCACAAATGTTGTTAGTTTACATCTGTTTACATCTGCTGGAAGGCAAGCAGCCTTTTTTGGAATGTGCACATATTTTCAATTACTGCAAGCAACCCAGCATAGGACTTTTCCCTACTACTGAATTGAACTGCCATTCATCCACCCTTGAGTCAGCGGAAAACTACACTACCTTGAAATTTGCTCTGCCCATTGCAGATCCCTATCTTGTCTTTATTGTCTCTGTTCCCAGTCACTGCCAGTCACCCCTTGGGGCTGTCCTTGAATGGTGCCAAAAAATATAGGAAACTAATAGAGTTAAGGATGACTTAAGCTTGTCTCATTCATGGACTGCAAATCAGATGAAGGCAATGTCATGGGGACAAATGGAAAAGAAGTGTTGCAAGGACATGAGTGCACTATGGTTAAATGCAAATGGGGCATAGCCATAGAGCACTTTGAAGTAGTTTTAGAAGGTACAAAAGCATAATGTGGAAAAAAACCTGGTAATATCCTTTCTGCCCAATAATTAGTAGGAGCTAGGTAACAATTGCAGTTATAAAAGGTTCCCAGGTCCCTGGTTCCTACCTCCATCTTATCTTCCTTAGCAGTAAGGTAGCTTCCAATAGCACTCTTGGTCTTGACCCTTTCTCATAAGGAAAGCTCATAACTTAATCTATCCCAATCAACCTAAACCTTCTACAATATAGTTATTAACCACCAACATTGCTTCATTCTTGTCTGCATTTGACCTCCACAATTAGATATGGAACCTTTTAAAATCTTGTATCTGATTCAGCTCAAATAGTTTATTGACAAAGGAAAACAATATGGTTTTAGTACAGTCCTCAAAAATGGGCTTATATTATACAAAGTAATTTTCAGATTTCATCACTGTGAATGTATGCAGGTTCAAGAATAGGGAGAGATACAAACATATGAAGTTGCCTTCCGCAGCATCAGACCATTGGTCCTTGCAATACAGAAATGATTCCTTTGAATAATTATTCCAGTTCTCTGAGGTCTTGGGGAGGGGTCTTTTTGAATAAATAAATATGCCAGGAGATAATCTGGGACTTCCTTCATCCAAAACAAATGCATGCCATACCCACTGAACAGGTCCCGGTGAAATAACTCAGTGGAACTGAGATAATTGCTGGCATTGTGATGCATGCATTAGAATAGACATCCACACCCTGATACCTGCTAAGTGTGTTGTCAACTTCTATTATTCCTGCCTTGAAGGGGAAAATCCCCCATGATCCAATTTATGAGTGGAGACCACATGATCTGCTTGAGCCAAGTTTATGTGAACAGTGCTGGGGACAGAATACAAGGTTCTGCCCACTTAAGGATGGTACAAGCAACCTATATAGTCATATAATAAATGCTGACCAATAATGATGTCAAATGCCAATCATCTTATTTTTGATAACATGGGTTAGATTTTCTGCTTATAGTGAGAATACACAGTTAATAAAGTGGAGATCAGCGCAAGTCATTTTTTGTGGTTAGATACTTCCTAGTTCCTATTTAAAAATACAACTGTTGATTATGATAACTCATGAGCCAGCACCTGTAAATGCCTAAACAAGTTGTTAGGGAGGCCTACTTGAGTTCAGGACCCTTGATATTTTGAAGATCTTGGTCTGGGTATTTGTTTTACCCCTTCAGCCTACATGGCTAATAGACAGTGCTGGCTGGAGTATGAAGGGTATTGATATTAAATACATCTGGAGGATATCAGATTATATGAAGTTATCAAGAAATGGTATTTCTGTTTACCATCCTTATTTGTAATTAATAAATGAGGTTGCATTTTAACATACAGTACATCAATACCCATCACATTATTCCCTTCCAGAAGTAGCAGTGTTATGCAAAGTGCAAAAAAGGAGCAAGAAATAGTGAGATAAAGAAATTAAGGCAAGAGGTAAGAAAAGGAAAAATAGCTATCATTTTAACTGTGTAGAAAATTATGTCTCCCATTTTAATTTCATGGAGTCTTTATGTTCCCAGATTCAGACATATCCTGGATCTACTATACCAAACAGCTAGAAAGTGTCCCTATTTGTTATTGAAGCTGTAGGAGTCTGTGTCTCCCTCTACTTCAAAGAGTCAAGAGCCATCTCTGAATGGCTCTAAGCAGGAGAGAGCTACAGATGTGGCAGTCTTGTTCAATGTGGGGCAATAGCTCAATGGGAGAACACACTCTTCACTCCTGTTGGTGTTGCTGATTTAGGGCAGGCATTTGGGGTAGTCTTTAGATGGCAAGAGAAGTAGCTGGGTGCAGAAGCAGGAAGGGAGGGGGGGAAAACAGTGGCACAGATAAGCAGAACAGAGAAACTGAGTTAGTGGTCCACTGGAGATCTGTATAAAGCTGCATGAATATAACTGCATGAATGAAGCCCTAGTTTCACACCATGAAAGGGGATACCAGAAAGTAGAGCCCAAGAAAACTTAGTACAAGTTGTTGCATCAAATCTAATTAGCCCTCTGTTTACTGGACAGAGGCTTTAGTTCTTTAAAAGCAAGCTCTTCAATCTTGCCAATCTAAGCACCACATGAACTAAAGGACAGAAATTGAATTTAGATAAATTCATCCTTGAAATAAGATGCAATTTCCTAGCAATGGGGGTAATTAAGCAGTAGAATCTATTGCCAATGAGATGGCTGACATACTTTATCTTTAGATCTTTATAATTAGATTACTCAGCTTTATGAAAGATGCATTCAGTCCATCTGGGCTGAATTCCATAGACTATTTATGCAGGGGGCTGAGCTAGGAAATGACGATCCAGAAACACAGAGATTGAAAAGAATACAACTAGAAACACTGCTAAGATGAAGTACTACACAACCTTCATTCACTTCTAAGGCTCCAGAAACAAATGAATGGAGGATACATTACAGAAATGTCTCCTGGGTCATCCTCTTGGACAAGTAGTCAAAGAGACTGTACTGGTAAATCTTCCAAATAAAAGTATATCATAAGAAATTGTTAGCATTCATTGTTATGCCACTGCCAACTTTATTTTGGATTTAATGCCTCCAAATGATTCAATAATGTTAGTCTATGTATTAAATGGTTATTGTAGAGTAGGCTTGCCTTTTGTTAATCTGATATGTTTTATAAACAAGAATTCTTATCCTATCTAATCTGATTTAGTGAACACATTGGATCAGAAGAATATCCAACCAAAAGTTCTCTGTGAAAGTTCCACAGTGCTAGCAGCCTTTTTATTTAATAGGAATTACTTGGCATTAGGGCTTTGTATAATTTTGGATTTGATTCCATAAAGGTGCTCTGGAGTGTGAATGTAGCACTACCTGCAACTTTAAAGCAGCCACATCTTTTTCTAAGTCAGCCATCTTCTGTAGCACCTTTTTGGAACTGAATCCAAAATGCACAGCATTCATACTTTGCTTTCTGGTGGAAAGAATTGTAGCTTTTTCTGCTTAACCAATTCAGGTTTGATTGGAAAAAGAAAAAGAAAAAGAAAAAGAAAAAGAAAAAGAAAAAGAAAAAGAAAAAGAAAAAGAAAAAGAAAAAGCAAGCAAGCAGACAGTAAAGAGTCATTATATAGACACACATCTATTAGTGAGGAAGAAGGGGTAATGTTAAGAGGAGAGTTGAAAGACAGTGAGAATTACCTGTAGGTGGTGATCTTTAACAAACCAGCAGTTAGGCATGATTCAGATATTCTTGAATTGATGAGCTGGTTAATAGGGCTATACTAATCTTCAGTGGAGTGCTTCACTTTGCCAATGAACTTCTCAAAGCTGCTTTGTAAAGCTATGTATCTTTGTCACTTTGAGGAGTTAAGAGAAGAAGCTTCACTTATCTTCACTGCAGCTTCTCTGAGCACTTGTAAGATCCTGAAGAGGCTTCCCACAGGAACTGAACTTCACAGAAGCTTCTTCCAATGCTTCTAATCAGCTATTGGAAACCTCTTCTTGTTTTTGTGAGTGATGGAGAAGACTATATGGAAGAGATAATAGGTTGCAAGTATGCTGCAAGTCTATGCAAACTGCTTTTTTGGGACCAAATGTGTTGCCTTTTTCCCTTGAGAAAGAGGATCACAACACTTCAGTGGTGCAAAGCTCTTTGTAAAGGCAAATCAAAGCCATCTCACACAGACCTATTGATTAACGTAAGGAATGCAATAAGAAACCTTGTACTCAGTTTAATCTCTGAGAAATGGTATGAAATGTTCCAACAACACTCCCTTCTCAG
Source organism: Liasis olivaceus (assembly GCA_030867105.1). Lineage (NCBI taxonomy): Eukaryota > Metazoa > Chordata > Lepidosauria > Squamata > Pythonidae > Liasis > Liasis olivaceus. The sequence goes on along the minus strand of CM061348.1, from coordinate 42,540,686 downwards.
GATTATACACCATGCATTTCATGACATGGATGGTGATCCATAAAAGCTTAGCAATAAAAAAATGGTTAGTCTTTAAGCTACCATTTATTAGGACCATAGGAAGCTTTGATTCAGAGATTAGTTCAAAACAATTTGACATTTCAAATCAAATCAAATTTCTGAATTAGATCAACAGTTTGAAAGAAATGGTTGAAACAGATCAGAGGCCTCTGAAGTGATTTGTTGATTCAAAAAAATTCAACTCAGTTTGAATGTGATCTGAAATTAACCCATGATATGGCTCAACAACTAGAATCAGATTGGAGCTGATTTGCATCCTCCCGTGTCTAGAACTTCTGCTGCAAAAGGTTGACACAGCTTTCTCTGTTTCTCTGGAAAATAACACAGTGGTGGAACACAGACATTACATGCAAAACTTTCTAAGTCTAATCACTGTTATTTCTAGTGAAGGCTGAGCAAGACTGATGCCTGATTTCTTGCTGATAGCATCAAGATCAGCTGAGCCACAAGGATCACTTATCCTTCTGGATAAGTAAGAGGCACCTTCCCATGTTCTTTTCTATTTCTAGCACTCATAAATGGTGCACATGAGGAAAATTAAGACACTCTTCTTCTTTAGACTATTGCACCTTTCTCACTTCAATTCTTTTTTTCTTTTGTGCTTCTTACAAACATGCTCATATGTCAAAAGAATGTGTGAGAGGGGCATGGAGCTACCTGGAATAGTTCCATCCCCCATGCACACCATAACCATGCCTCATGTTGCCAGCCACCTATGGTAAAGGTTATTCCACACCTTCTACATCTTTGAATGACATGGGAAGGGATTCATTTAACTTGCATTGCACACATGCAGATCATCCCAATGGGAAGAAAAACCTGGATCGGGCTTTCAGCGCATGTGAGAAAACACTTCCAGGAAGAAAGAAAATAATTCTGTATGAAAGAAGATAAAGTTAGAGAGAGGATTTTAGATGTGCCTGAAGCTGAGTGATCTTGAGAGAAAAATTTATCAGTGTTTGCCACCAGCCAGTTTGAACCCCTCATTCTGCCCAGCTGAGGAGCTTTTAGACCTTTGGCTCAAGGCTTCTGTCTTCTGCCAAGCTCTTAGAAACCAGAAAGGAAAAGTGCTTTGACCTTCCTGTCTCAAGCCCAGAAATGCAGAACTTAATAAGCCTTGTGCCAGTCCTGAAATAAGGAGCAGCTAGGTATAGCCTTGCATTTAGAGAAGGATTTAGTAAAAAATTCCCTTCTAAAACCGATGAAGCCAAATCTATAGATATTTACTTGTTATTTATAGATCACACTCACAGAATTCCAAATAAAACAACTGAGTCAGCCTAGCTAAACTAGATATGTATTACTTCCTTTAATATGCTCATAGTTTTCAGCCCATATTCACTGTAGAGAGGTAGTTGGGGAGAGATCAGATGGGCTTCTGTTTGGATGTTTGTAAACAGGTTGTTGTTGAGGCTGCTGTTGTTGTGTCCCTCCTTTCTCTTGCTTCTGGTCTGAGCATTTATCCTCAGCTGTATAGACTGTGGCGTAAGCAGGAGCTAGAGTCTTTGGGGAGACTGACTGTTGCTCTGCCCAATCGAGGGCAGTGCTCCCCCAGTGTTGTCCTGTGTCTAGCCAGCAGATCAGAAAACCTAACTCCTCTTGATGGAATTACAAAGGTGCAGCCTTATTTCCACCAGTCCTGCCTTTGTACAAATGGGGTTACATGGGAGAAGCTCTATGGTAATTCCATCCAGCCTTCCCAGAGTGAGGTCCATTCATCTGATACTCTAAGGGACATTGTTGTGCCATAACAAACTAGGGGTTTATCATACTATGATACACTATGATACTTTGAGTATATCTACACACTCAGAATATTGAACTGTTTTAAAACTTTGCAAGAAAGAGGAAATAAGAGAATCAGAAGCAGAGTTGACAAAAAAGAAGATTGTCTCTTGAATGAAAACAGTTTTAAAGATAAAACACAAGTCCTATTTTGCTATCCAAGATAGGCATTTCTCCATTTTAATAGGAACAAATATTTATCCAATGCATGTGTGGAACATACATTTCATGTTTCCAGCAAGAATTTAATTTGGTTTTCAAGTTTAGTGGTTGAAATCTTTCTTTTGGACACTTTAAGATAATTGTTAGTGAGTGCATACATGAGATAGGCATGGAAAATAGAATGGGCAAGGGAAATTATTTTGAAAGCTTTGAAAGAGTGAATAAATGTAGGCAAAAACCCTGTAAACATGGATAATAACATGTTATTGCAATTGGAAAAATTATTTAAACCTGTTCTCAGGCTACCAGATCTGAGTTGCAACAAGTCAGACAAACAAATAGAGATTTTAGTATAATTTTGCTGCCATCGAATTATCAACTGGATTTTTCCAACCCAGATCTGATTGCCTTAGACTGCCTCCAATACAATTAAGACTCAAACTTATTCATATGGGGAAACAGAAAGAACATACATAACACAACTAGTAAATATGTATTCCTGAAAAGTAAACTAATAACTATATATGTTGCAGTAAAGTAAATTAGGTGGGCTTCTGAAAACTCTGTTTTCATGAGCCCACTTTGATTTGCATGTAGAGCTAAATTTGCTGGAGTAATTTTACCATCTCATTTTCACATAGGGAAGCACGTGTGGGAAAGATCTCCCAAGGTGAGAATTTCAAAATTGTCGTAAAAAAACACTAATTTTCAAGTGTTTCTCTGATGTTGTAACTTACGGGTTTTACACATCAGTGCTAGTTGCTTCCATGTGAAAATGAAGTGATTGTAATTACTATGTGTGGACTGCGCAACTTAGATAGCATATGTGAGAAATGGGCCTCACGCTGTCTTCAGAACTGTTATTCCTTACGTTAGGGTTCTGATTACTTATCAGATCTCCAGAATCCTGTATGTTGTTAGCTACTCTTCATCCACTGATGGATAATGTGCATTTTTGCAGTATATTCTGAATCCTCTGATCCTGATTAACAGTCCAGTCAGATGAAGGTTAGCAATGGAATTTTAGTCCCCTTCATTCCCTGATCCCTTTTGGGGAGCTGTCCTTCAGGTTTTTGCTCATTTTCGTTCCACATCAACTCTTAACAAATCATTCCATTCCTGTTGGGCAATTTATTGTTACTTGCACTCCATCTTTTCCTCTTTTAACTGCTTCCCAATGTATCCAGGCAGTTCCCTGCATATCCACCAGCTCTGGCTTGACTCCACATCGCAGTAGGGACTTGGAAAAGTATGTTGTATAGATAACTTTTTATCCACCCCCATTGATTCTAATTTACAGCCTCTCTTGGTTAATAGCAAAGAAGAGGGAGTTTAAAACAACAACAACAACAACTGTGGAGCAATAAAGAACTTCTCTCTTTGTCTTCATATGTGGGTTTGCAAATGTGCACATTGCAAATGTGTGGGGTTTTGCTTGTTTGTTTGTTTCTCACCCTTGAGTTCATTCTCACCTGTTTCCATAGATCAACTTACGATTTTTAAAAAATTCCTTAAGAAGAACTGTATTTCCTTTCATGGGTACTTTTCCTAGGATACACATTTTCAGGACACTATAATGGACATTTTTTCCTAACAAATGCATTTTTATGCACACATTTCCTTTGTTCACATTTTAAAATTTGGAAAAATGTAGATTTCAGCATATAAAATACATTCCAGTTTGCATAATGGTTAGGAAAATATGAATTGGGCCAAAATTTGCATTTCAAATATAAACAAATGCCCTCCTGCAATTCCTAATCCTCAAACATCTCATATGTTTAGCATACCTCCTGCTACGCATGGGCACCCACAGCAATGGCTGCTGTCTTCAAAATGGTGAGTGTGAGTGGGCAAACAAAGCCCTGACCCTTTTTATGTGTGTGGAATGCACACTTTAAGGCAGCGGTGTCCAAACTTGGCCACTTTAAGATGAGTGGACTTCAACTCCCAGAATTCCCCAGCCATGGGAGTTGAAGTCCACTCATCTTAAAGTGGCCAAGTTTGGACAACACTGCTTTAAGGAGTGGAACTTTAATCACCTGGATGAATCTGCCATTTTGAAGTGGAGGATCATTGCTGTGGCCACCCCATATAAAACAGTGGGAGGTCTCCAATATATGGGGCAGGTGGGTAGATTGGAAGTATAGGAATCCTGTTTGGGCACTTGTTCAAAATAACTCTTTGTCAGGTGATTTGACCATTCACTAAATGGCTGCCATCATCAGTTATACAGCACTGATTTACCTGGGTGTGCCCCACCCCTTCCCTTAGCCTCCCTTCCTATACTAAACCTACTTGCCCTTTTCCTTTTTCTGGACATGGGGATGATTTTCCTATCCCCATGTCCAGAAGTTGTAGCTGCCTATCATTTTTATTTTTAAAAAAGGTAATGAGGACTTTTTGGGGGTCAAGTGCATTCTGGAGAAGGAAAATGTTCTAGATGCTGGTGTTTTGTTTTACATCATGCCAGCTGGCCATTTTTTCATTGGGAAAAGTCACGTGGACAGGGACCCTGGTGGGTGCCAAAAGAGGAATCTACAAGCACAGTGATGCAATGCTGAAGGCCCCAGGAGTACAGGAAGTTTTCCTCTGAGATCTGTTGATGTGTGTGTATTTATCATGTGTCTTTTCTCTCCTTTGGGTAAAAATGGCTTTATCATGCAACAGTCTTTCATCATTATGCTAATCTTGTGCCTCATTTCCTTTGTCTGGAAGCAGAATTCATAATTTTTTCCTCTCCTATAATTATTGTTATTTTTTTGTTATGGATGTGCAAGCTGTCATTCCTCTATTAGCAAGGATATAATCAATTTACCATCCAGGAACAATTCATATAAAAAATCTGAAGTTGCAATTCTGTCTGCTTGTGGTCAGTTCCAATGTACTCAATAGGACTTCAGAATAACATGTGTAGAATTGTACTGTATAGTTCGAACAGATGATATATTTATTTATCTGTGGATAAAGGCAGAGGATTCACACCAGCTACTCCTATCCTCATGCTCCATGCATTAATCTATACCTTTGTAAGAATAACATACAAGGTCTGTACTGGGCAATACAATAAATGGTATTATGGATTACTCTGGAAAGCTGTTATATATATCTAGTTCTGTCAGGTTCAGCCCAAAGAACTCCACAAGGCAATGTAAATACAGTTCTGTTGCGTTTATTAGCTTCCACTTCAGGACAGAATCTCACCAGACTGAACCCAAGTTCCCAAGCCAGCCAGCCACAACACTGTGAATTCCTTAGGGAGGTTCCAGCCTCATCTTCTTGAACTTCCCATGCTCCTGTTGGGGGCTAAGAACACACTTATCTCCCTGAGCATGGCCTTCATAAGTCCATTCCATCACAAGTTGCCATGTACATATGTTTCGTAAAGAGGTTCAAATACATGGAATTTTTTCTATATGTGTATCCATTATATATATATATTTGTGTGTGTGTGTGTGTATGTATATATATAAAGAGGGAGGTGTGTGTGCATGTATTGATTGTACACACACACACATTTATACAGGACAGTACTTATCTGTGATCAATTCAGTTATTTTTCTTCTAAACTTCAGAAAGCTGACCTCACTACAAAAATCTCAGTCATCTTAGCCTTAAGAAGTCAAAAGTGTAACTGTTACTAGAGGAAAGAAATAAAAAGATTCCCCCCTCCCTCTCTCCCTCCCTCTCTCTCTGCTTTTCAGTGCATTGAGGAAGAAATCTACAAGAGGAAGGATTTAAAACCTCAATGCCCATATATTTCCCATTATCTGCACCTTATTCAGAAATGCATATTGGGTGGAATCCTCTCTATGAAAAGAAGAGGCAGACTCAAGAGGCTATCCTTAAATATAAATCCTTCACTTTAGTAAAGTGAAAGAGTGATTCAGTAGTATTTCAAACCTCAAGAAAGGCATTCAAGAACCTAATGTCCCAAATAGAATATTCCATATAAAAGCTCAGGACTGGCATCCTATGGATGGATCACTCAGTGTCGGTTGTTGAATTGATACTGTTTATGAAGAAGAAACATTTGTTATTGTAGAAGTCAAATGTGCTGTCTTCCATCATGCACAACATATAATCCTTCTGTAGGCACTCCACATTGTTAATATTTCTCCTTTTTTTCTGTGTGGAGCATCTAAACAACACCACACACTATATTCTCTGGATGGGGTGTGCCAGTCCAAGCCTCTGTGCAAGCCTTTAAATCAGTGTTTCTCAACCTCAGCAACTTTAAGATGGGTGGACTCCAACTCCCAGAATTCCCCAGCCAGCACACTAGCTGGGGAATTCTGGAAGTTGAAGTCCACCCATCTTAAAGTTGCTGAGGTTGAGAAACACTGCTCTAAAAGGAGTATTGGCTATTGCCCACACATTTGTGTTTATTGGAAAGCATAAGAGTTACTTAGATGTGATGTAGTACAAATGGTGACATCTGAACTGGCATTTATCTACATGGGAGGGAAAGCTGGCATTATTGATACATCCTATTTTCTACTGTAGCACTATTTAGCAATTAAAGCAGAGAATCCACTCACAGGCTGTTTTCATTCTGCTCAGCTAGAACAGAAATTCATCTCAAATAAGCAATGGATCTTTCTGTAGTATCTTTATCGTGTATCTTTAGACTGACTGAATCTACTTGTTGGGGTATATTTACAGGCTAGAGCTTTTCTGATGATGGATTTTTGCTTTAGGGAGTTCAATAAAAAAATAATTGCTGCTCATACCTTTGAGAAATTCAGCCTTAATTTTTATCCATTTTTTTTTCTCAGGGGATGGGTATCATGTGAATGGGTTCACATAAATATCATTATTTAAGTTCCTTTGAAACTGGGCATTTGACATTATCTGCTCAGCAGGCAGCTAGGTACCAGAATATATTTGCTGCATTTGCGTCCTGTCTTTCTTCCAAAAATTTAAAGCATCCCAATAAACTTACATTATCTTCAAAACACAATTTCCATGAAGTAGGTTTGGCTGTGAGATTGTGACTTTCCCAAGGCCATCCCATAGTATTTTATGAATGAGTGGGAATTTAATATGAACCCAGGCCTTCCCTATATAAATCTAGGATTATTCAATATTTAGAATTGGCTTTCATGCCTAGTTTTCATAAGCCATTAGCAGCTGAAATAATAGCACTTTTTCTGTGTTTGACCATATCAGCTTATAAATAAGAAGTCGTATGGTAGAATATTCTACATTGTTGTCTTTCTGAAATTTAGGCTGAATTCTTTTTGCTGGTATCAAGTTCTGTGAGCAAAGAAGGTGGAAGAAATGTATAGGGAGCTGTATGTGGAGGTTGAACTATCATCTCATTTAGTGGGAGAGCTAGCTGTTAGTGTATTCTGTTTCCCTGGAATCTCTATTTATGGCATTTACTGTAAGAAAATTCACCTTGTTGGCTGGTTTGCAGGAATGTATGTATAAGTGTTCCTGCCTTGCAGGAACAGGGTTGGGTGATATCTAACTTATTGATCCTCATCTTTACCCTGGTAGACCAAATGAAGTCATGCCAACATAATTACATTGATATAATATTTAAATAATTGCTTTCAAATTATAAAGAGCAATTCAGACGTGCATGCTATTGGTCCATTCCTGGAGCAAATGCTCTGATGTATTTGCTGCCCTTTCAGTTCATATCCATTAAAAATGGTTAGCAACCAATGAGTCCTCCAATATCTTTGTGTCAGTTCCATAACAAATACTGCTACAAGGCAAATTTATTGTGATATAATGAGTAATACTGTAATGATGCCACTGTCTGTGGAAAGGGTTGCTTGTTCATAGAAATAGCTTTCCTGATGTTCCTAAGCACCAGACGTTAAATGGGCAAGAGTTAGGCTCTGAAAGTGGTGGTAGATGGGAGGGGAAAATCCATAGTACTTTCCACTGTGGCTTTCATTTAAAAACTAAAAAAATAATAAGAAAGAAGCAGCAGCCATGTAAGGACTACAGGTATCTGACTAACATAAGCCAGCTGTATTTGAGATTCCAATCTGTTTTCCTAGCTTTGGTCTGTGGAAGAGAGGCTTAGATCTTTATTTTATATTTTATGGCATTCAATTTATTCAATTCTTCTGGATAAATAAATAAATCTGAGCAGGTTTGCATCAGCAGTTCCAATTTGGCACAGAGGGAAACTACACACCTGAGAGATCCCTGTGCAACCAGCAAGCATTTTATTTTGAATCTGGAATTGAAGGAAGGGTGGTGCTGGGGAAAATAATTCTAAAGGGCCCAAGGAAGCACAAGAGGGATTTACATAGATCAGGTTTCTTTGTGCACATCAAGGCATCGACTTTGATTACAGCTTGGATGTAAACAGGCATTACTCTTAGCTGCATACAGTCATATGTATAAAATTCATTTGTCCTTACCCTGGTGGTAACTCTGATAAGGATGTAGAACCAAAGGCAAGCTGTGCTGTGTCTGAAATGAGTTAAGCCTACATCTGACTAAACTGAATGGAGGTAACACCGACTCTTCTGAGCTGGAATGGGAGGGGACCCATTGATCAGGGATGGAGAAGATGGCCTAGTCATAGCCTCTCTAAGGAAGACTTTTCTTTGGGGCCTTGGAAAGCAACTACTAGCCTGAGCAGTCTATTGCACTCAGAAGTGCCCACTGTGACTGATGGCAGCAATACTTTCATTCATTTCAAGGGGACTGGCAGCAGACACAACAATTCAGATCCTACTGAAGTGAATATAGGAGGTGGGCAAGCTATATTTGGTAGATGCTACCCTGACCCCATTACTTTGCAGGCCTAGTTATATTTAGCTGTTGAAATTTAGGAGGTCAATGAAGACTCATTTATTCTGGCAGGCTTGAGAGTTGCTGAGCTATTCTTTTTAGGAGAAGCTCATTTGTTTGTTTTTATGTGCTGTGATTTTATGAGTTGCTGTTTTATGTCTCAGTGCAATTGTTCCTTTATTACAGATTTTAATTTTGAAACTATTTTACTGTTCCTTCTTTCTAATATACTGGATGGATAGATACATCATTTTGGAAACTTCCCTGTAAAGTGATCAATGAGTACAGGGAGGAAATATGTGATATGCAGAAGTATTTGAAAACTCAGATAAAGGAGAAGCAGGGGAGAACTTTATCAGAAGGGGGTTGCTTTCCACTGATGTGTGGAGACCACAAAGTAAATTCTGCATACGGTGGTCCTAAAGATTCCAGAGGTGCTGTTATATGGCCTTGAGATTGTCTGAAAGCAGGTAATATAATTGTATATTGCAAGAAGATATTGGGTTCCCTTTCCAGAAGTCTGAGAAAGCTAAATGAACCATGAGAGACTCACAAAACAATTGAGCAACATTTTTAACCACCTCTTAGCTGCTGAAAGCCTTCCAAAGGTCAGAAACATAGTGGTAGTAGTGGCACTACAGTAGTTGCAATCATCATCATCATCATCATCGTCGTCATCATCATCATCACCTACCAGAATACAGTTCTTCTGTGATTGTAAAATACAAGTAAATAAATAAATAAATACTGGAATGACAGGAAACCTAAAGGAGGCCTGCACAGAACTTTTGTTGTGATCCTCTGCTTCCATTATGTTCTCTGTGTGTCCAGTATGTGCCACTGCTATGCTTGACAGTTGGTATTCTTATTTCTCCTGGACCTTAAATATGATGTTTCTGCTGGGGCAGGGGGAAGACTATCTTTGCCCAGGCCAGTGCCTCTTGCTACCCTCCTATGCTTTCTGAAACATCTGAGGTCCCAAGAGTAGGGATCTTTATCCCCATTACCATGGCAACTGGACTGCCCTGTCTCCCTGTGGCTCAAGCAGTTTGTTTGCTTTGCCTGTTTCCTTAGTGACAGATACACTCTTCTTCAAGGCTTTCTGGTTCCCCTCTCAGTTGGCTGACATACTGATTGCTGTAGAGAAATTCTCCTCTGGTTCCTGAAAACATTTTTCTCCTCCAAAAACAGAGAAATAATTTCCACTAATTTTTTGAATGGAAGTCAATTTTCACCAAAATCTTCTGGAGGTGGGAGTGGTATTATCATTCATCTTACCTGTCTATTTCTTGCCATTGGTTGCTTAATGGACTGTTGCTAACTCTGTCCGATAGTTGCACATTCTGGAATGCCTTGAGATATTCCTGGGACATGATAGAAGCTGCACTTCCTGCCAGCTGCACTTCCCAGAATGCCATCAGAGCAGTGTGAAGCAAAGCTGTGTGATGTGACCTGAAGCTTCCAGAAAGTGTGGGCAGCAGCAAATTGCAGGGAGCTAAGGGGAACCCTCCCAAGTAATAACAACAGTAAAACAATATGGCCATCCAAAGTTCTTGTCAGGAGAAGCAGTGGGAAACCTTAATGGTGACAGAACCAGCAATGACAGAACCCTTTCCCAGTTTAAATTTATCTTCTGTGCAGCTCAGGATTAACACTGTCTTAAAAGTCCTGTTTTTAAAGCACTCAAAAGTGCTAAACTCATGTTTATAATGAACCCACATAAGACTTCATTCTGACTTCCAAGAGTCTTGGATAGTGCCAGTCAGGAATTATGTGAGCAGATTCTGAGGATTTTAAAGATTAGCATTCAGTTGAAACCAGAACTTTTCTTCCTGGGACTGATGGATAAAAAGTTAGAAAAGAGTTATGGAACACTGTTTTTATATATGATAACTGCAGCAAGATTATTGTATGCACAAAGTTGGAAAGATTTGGTAATACCTACAATGGAGGAATGGTTGGGGAAGATGGCAGAACTTGCTGAAGTGGCTAAATTGACTTGCTTGATTACAGAAAAGACAATATCTACATTCACTGGTGTCTGGAAACCCCTTATGGACTTTTTCTGTAAAAAATTGGGTTGGGAGAAGAAGGAAAACACTTCATTAAAATGGGAGCAAAGAAGACGACTTTAAGCTGCCTCAGCTGTGGGCTGGAGAGGAGATAAAGGCAACGTCATGAAAGATGGTCTATCAAAGTGTCTATTCATATTCATGCTTCAGATAGAGGGATGAAAGACTGTACCCTGTCTCATCTTAGTGTGTCTTCTTCTCTCATAGCTGTATCAATTATCAACAGTTATATAATTTGCATCAGTTTGGGAATTCAGTCCTTGAGCCGAACTATTTCTCAAACAAGTCCTGGGATCAGGACTCCTGGGAAGAAGCTTGGTTTGATATGCTCATTATATTATACATTTATTGAACTGCCAGGTCCACTAAGTGGGTAAAATCATGACTGGTTGGAATCCATCACAGACATAAAATCTTTATACGGACTAAATTCAGAGCATTTCTGGGTGTGCTTAAGGCCCCAGGCAAACATTTTTTCATTGCTCTGTCAAAAAAGCTAGAAGCAACAGGTATGGAATTGCTGATCTACCTACTTAATTATAACTTAGTAGGATTGTACATGTTTCCTGGATATTTCAACCCAAATATTATTTCAGTGATGCAAATAAGTCCAGTGGTAGGTATCACCTGGGACTATTTTATATACCTGTGCTCCACTCAAAGTGGAAAAGGTGAGCACCGATGCCAACTGCAGGGCTTGGGGAAAGGGAGTTCCTTTTAGTGAATCCCCTCCTGCACCTTTCCTCTGCTGATGCCATTATTTATTTGTTTGCCCTTTTATTTTGAGCCCAATCTATAAAGCTGTCTAGGGGGAGAGGGCAGGAAGAATGGAGGCTGCTGTTCCTTCTGTTTGATCCTCTAACCAGTCATTTGCTGAGTGGAGATATGTGAATGGGCAGTCTCACTGCAGTGGAAGAGCAACAAGAAGGGGGGATAATGGCATTGGCACTGGGCCCCAAATGGTCCTTGGAAGACATCCAACAGTGCTAATTCCTGACAGCAGCACAGATTGGGGTAGCACAGAGCTGTTTGCGCTGCAGCAAATGCACCTGCTGGATTTCAGTCTTGCAAATCTTCATCCAAATTCCAGTTTAGATACTGATTTACAGAGCAGTCCCAGGAAAGTTGCTCTCTCATCCTTGTTTCTCCTCTTTATATTGGAAGTGTTAAGGCCATATCTCACAACTCACATATGCATAGTGCTATATAAATGATCACTGCTCCTACAAATCTACTTAAACTGAACTTTTAAAGAAATCTAACTTCACAAAGCTAAACAAAATGTGAATGTCTGTTTTATACACACACACACACACACACACACACACACACACACACGTACATACACGCACATAGTGCCTTCATGTCAGTGCTGGCTTCTGGAGACTGCCTGGAGAAGTCCCTGCGGTTTTCTTGGCAAGGTTTTTCAGAAGTGGTTTGCCATTGCCTGCTTCCTAGGGCTGAGAGTGAGTGACTGGCCCAAAGCCTCTCGGTTTCTAGCCTGATACCTTAACCACTACACCAAACTGGCTCTTTAAAATTTATATTAAAGACATTTTATACAACAGACTTAAATTAGTTTAAAAAGCTATTCTTTGTTTTGGGATATACTGATTTTTTACAGATAATTCTTGGTTCTTTGACCAGACTAAAAAAAGAAAAAAAGAGAATTTGGGATATACTGATTTTTTACAGATAATTCTTGGTTCTTTGACCAGACTAAAAAAAGAAAAAAAGAGAATTTGGGATATACTGATTTTTTACAGATAATTCTTGGTTCTTTGACCAGACTAAAAAAAGAAAAAAAGAGAATTTGGGATATACTGATTTTTTACAGATAATTCTTGGTTCTTTGACCAGACTAAAAAAAGAAAAAAAGAGAATTTGGGATATACTGATTTTTTACAGATAATTCTTGGTTCTTTGACCAGACTAAAAAAAGAAAAAAAGAGAATTTGGGATATACTGATTTTTTACAGATAATTCTTGGTTCTTTGACCAGACTAAAAAAAGAAAAAAAGAGAATTTGGGATATACTGATTTTTTACAGATAATTCTTGGTTCTTTGACCAGACTAAAAAAAGAAAAAAAGAGAATTTGGGATATACTGATTTTTTACAGATAATTCTTGGTTCTTTGACCAGACTAAAAAAAGAAAAAAAGAGAATTTGGGATATACTGATTTTTTACAGATAATTCTTGGTTCTTTGACCAGACTAAAAAAAGAAAAAAAGAGAATTTGGGATATACTGATTTTTTACAGATAATTCTTGGTTCTTTGACCAGACTAAAAAAAGAAAAAAAGAGAATTTGGGATATACTGATTTTTTACAGATAATTCTTGGTTCTTTGACCAGACTAAAAAAAGAAAAAAAGAGAATTTGGGATATACTGATTTTTTACAGATAATTCTTGGTTCTTTGACCAGACTAAAAAAAGAAAAAAAGAGAATTTGGGATATACTGATTTTTTACAGATAATTCTTGGTTCTTTGACCAGACTAAAAAAAGAAAAAAAAGTTCACTCACAAGGCACCATGCAAGTTAAATTGGTATAAACCCAACATGCACTTATAGTCTTTCTATTATGCAAAATCCATATGTTATTATTATCTGGATGATGCATTTTTGTAACAGATATAATGTATTTTCCAAATGTTCAACACACAATGTTTATAGTTGGGAAAATACATTATGTATTTACACGTACCTCTTGTATAGTACAACTTTAATATTTTTGTACTGGAAACTAAAATTGATTACAAGTTAATTTAACATTTGTGTATAGCTAAGCATCCATAAACCAATATTTTTCACCAATATTTTCTATTGTTAGACATGTACATCCAGTGGCAGTGACTGTTCAGCATCTCATGTCTAAACCATATAGTTTTGAGCACTTGGATAGGAAGGCAGCAATTAACAGGAACCAGGAAGGGCATGTTGCAAACAAGTAATGCCAAATTAACTTTATATCCTTTTTGACAAGGTTAGTAGTTTAATAGATTAAAGAAATGTTTGGATATTGTCTACTTTGATCTCAGAAAAGCATTTGACAAAGTCTTTCATGACATCCTCATTAATAGAACAGTAAAATATGGGCTAGATGATCCAACTGTTAGATTTCATAACTGGCTGAATGACTGTACTCAAAAAGGATGCATAGGCTTCACATCAATTTGAACAGTAGCATCAAATGGACTACCACAGGTTCTGTCCTCAACTTTGTGCTACTCAATGTTTTCATTATTGACATGGATGCACAGGTGTCTGTTCATAACCATGACGTTGCCAAAATGGTTGGGCTAGATGCCTTTTAAGATCCCTTCTGTCAGAATCCTCGCAAGATTTTATAGTAGATTGTTATATGGCTAGTTTAGAAATTGCTTTTTACATGCTGCAGTTCTGCCATTGTAAAAGCGGGGGGGGGGGGGGGGGAGAAGGAATGAGAAACCGTTAAAAGCAGATGGCTCCTTATCACAGGCACTGGAATGTGCAAGGTCGTACCAGTGAAGGAATCAGAAGACCAAGAACTAAGGGTGGTGAAGGGGGGGGGGGGTTAATGAAAGAAAAGCAAATTTTGGCATGCTTATGCTCAGTGCTAGTGAACAAACAAGGGGCATGGTGGTGGCAAGATAAGCTTTATGTCCCTGCAGATGCTAGAAAGTGGGTCTTGCAAAGAAGTCACGACAGCAAAACAGCGGGGCACTTTGGCTTTGTGAAAACATTACATCTACTCAGGCGTCAGTTTTGGTGGCCAACAATGAGAAAAGATGTAGGGGAATATGTGGCTACATGCCCCACGTGTGCAATGGCCAAAAGGAGGGGGGGCAAACCAATGGGGCTTCTACAGACAGTAGCAAACCCAGAGGCTCCTTGGAAGCAAATTTCCATGGACTTTATTGTAGACTTGCCTAAAAGCAACAAAAAGACAGTCATTTGGGTAGTTACAGACCTTTTTTCCAATCAAGCCCATTTTGTGGCATGCCAATCCCTTCCATCAGCCCCCAACTGGCTAAGTTGTTTAAACGGCATGTCTACCGAGCTCATGGTGTCCCAGAACGAGTAATTTTGGATCACGGGGTCCAGTTTACCGCCAAGTTCTGGAGGGTGTTCCTAAAACTACTGGGGGCATCGCAAGGCTTGAGTTTGGGGTACCACCCCCAAATGGCAGGATTCTGTGAACGTCTGAACTCAGTGCTAGAACAATATTTGAGATGTTTCATTAACTACCAACAAGACAATTGGGATGAGCTGTTACCTTTTGCTGAAGTAGCTTATAATAATGCAGTACACCAAAGCTCTGGCCTCACCCCTTTTAAAATAGCTACAGGACAGGACTTTGTACCCATCCCAGAACTACCTAAACAGTCCACTCAAGTCACTTCAGTTGATGAATGGGTCCAACAAATGACGCAAGTGTGGCCTCAGATTGCTGCATCATTGAAGGAGGCCAGAGCAACATACAAGAAATTTGCAGATGCTAAGAGAACCCCAGAAAAAGACTGGAAAGTAGGTGATAAGGTTCTTTTGTCTACCAAGCATCTTAAATCATTACAACCTTCCAGAAAGCTTGCTCCAAAGTTCGTAGGGCCTTTTGTTATTGATAAAGTAATTAATCCAGTTTCACTACGATTACAGATGCCTGCTACTTTTAAAAGAATCCATCCAGTGTTCCACTGCGACCTGCTTAAACCCTACAAAGAGTCGTCTCAATGGCATCCCTCCCCAGTGCCTCCTAAGCCAATGATGGTTGAAGGAGAACAACATTTTGAAGTTAAAGAAACACTGGACAGTAGAAAATATAGGGGGGGAGGTGGGTTCAGTTTTTAATTCAGTGGAAACATTTTCCTAAATCAATGGCTAAATGGGTTGACAAGAAACATGTAAAGGCTCCACATTTACTTTAAACATTTTATAATGTTTATCCTACAAAGCCTTAACAATTAGAATTGTTATTGTGTTATGTTTCTCTTTGCTTTTTATTTTTTAGAGTGAAGAAGAGGAATCATCTGACTGACATCCTCACTTGTGGAGGGGCAGCATGTCAGAATCCTTGCAAGATTTTATAGTAGATTGTTATATGGCTAGTTTAGAAATTGCTTTTTACATGCTGCGGTTCTGCCATTGTAAAAGGGGTGGGGGGAGAAGGACTGAGAAACCGTTAAAAGCAGATGGCTCCTTATCACAGGCATTGGAATGTGCAAGGTCGTACCAATGAGGGAATCAGAAGACCAAGAACTAAGGGCGGTGAAGGGGCGGGGGGTAATGAAAGAAAAGCACCTTTGGCGCGCTTATGCTCAGTCTTAGCAATGCTTTGGAACTGTACACTTATTCTCAATAAATGAACTTTCTTTTGAATCAATATTGGTTGCAAGGAAAGTTACTGGATTTGGGATCAACAGGAGGCAGCTCGTTACACCTTCCTACTGTAATTCTATGATTTGTCTTACCTATGAACTTTCTTCCTCCAGCTTCATCACTGCCTATAAAACCATGAAAACAGCCCTCCTGATCACACCAGAGGCCTATTTAGCCTAGCATCATGTGTCACTTACTGGTCAATCAGGGCACCCAGGAAGTTCACAAGCAGGACAGAATGGTAATGGTAGTCTTCCAGCATTGCTCCCCAGCAGCTGGTATTTTGTGTAAATGACAATGATCTATAACCATGAAGATTATTTGCCTATGATAGCCTTCTCTTCTATGAATTTGTCCCCTCTAAAAACCATCTACCATCACTATATCGGATAGTAATGGATATTGTAATTTAATTATTTGTTGTGTAAAATACTTCTTTTTATTACTGCTCAGATTCAGAATGACTCCAATTCACACTATCAAAAGGGCTCTGCCCTTTCTCCCTTCCTATCCTATATGCTTGGGTAATCTATAGGAAGGGATCTCATACTTTCTTCAAGTCCCTTCTCACCAGTTTGTGAAGACTTCAGCACATCCTCCTACTCCTATTGTCCTAGTGTAACTGGGCTCAGAGTTAAGGCTAAACAATAAGTCTCAAGGTTCAAAAGTAACTTGATAGAATTGAACATTGGGCCTTTCCCAACAAAATGCAGTTCAATGGCAAGAAATATAGGGTTCTGCACTTAGGTAGAAAAAAATCAGATGTATAAGTGGTACCTACTTCAATAGTAGTACTTGTGAGAATGATCTGGGTGTCCTGGTAGACCACAGATTAAGCATGAACCAGCAGTGTGCTTCAGCTGTCAAAAAAGAAATGCAATCTTGGGTTGCATTAACAGAGGTATAATGTCAAGATCACAGGAAGTGTTATTTCCACTCTACACTGCATTGATCAGACTGCAGCAGGAATATTACGTCCTGTTTTGGTCACCACAATACAAGAAGTGCCTTCTCTGTTCCAGTGCCTGCCCTCTGGAGCATCTCTATTACTCTGTTCCCAGCCCAACAGGGTTGGGTCATGTGCTCTTTTGAATTTGGAAACAATGACCACACAATATGAATATTTAAGACTTTATTCCAAGTTAGTATAAAAAAATAGCATAATAATATAACATGAGACAGCAATAAAAAAATATAAAGGAATACTGAAGAATATAATATAACCCAAGACAGCAGTAAAAGAATATTAATACAAGTCAGAATCAAGGAATATTCAAGAATACAATTAGACACAGAGAGAAAGACCTTATACCCCTTCTGCCAGTCAAAGAACCCCTGAATGATGAGGTGGGCAGAAGTAGCACCCTTCCAGTTAGGTCTGCATTGAGGTTCCATCCCTTGGAGGTTTCTGACTAGCCTATATAAATAGGCTCCGAACCATAATTAAGCACACCTGTTCTTCAATGGTCTCATCTCACTGGATTTTTCCAGGGACAAAGAGGACAAGTCTATCTTACCTTGAGTAGCTTTGCCATCCTGCCAAGAATGATACCATCAAGGCTAATGAGTCTTTCTTTATACCAGGTAGCAATGAGACCATCTCCAAGTTAAGGAGTATCTGTTTCTCAAGGTTAATTGGACTGAAGATGAGAAAGATCATTCTACTTACAAAGGTGTCTCATCAAGGACAAGACAGACTAAAGTATAACCCAAGTATACTTTGACCTTTTAGTGGCTAAAAGAAATACTTGTTTAATTCTGTACTATAATGCTAAACCGTTACATGAAAAATATAAAATCATAAGCAGTTCTATGTACCATGCACCTAATGGAAAGAGGTACATACAATTATTCATTTTTTTCTCACCAATCTTCCCATAAAACCACCAGCTGTACAGCACCATACCCCCTGAGAATCATGGAACCCCAACCTTGCTAGCATTTCAGAAGTCCTTGAAGACTTGAATGTTCCCTCAGATATGATGCTTGGAGGTGAGGTGAGATATCACTTTCTTATGATTGGACTTCTGCTTGTCTTCAGCCATTGCTTTTTCTTATTTTTCTTATTGTGTTCTGCTTTGTTGTTTTTAACCTACATATGCTACCCAGGAGACAACTATGAGATGGGCAGTTATAACAATTAATATAATAAATAATAAATAAGTAAGTAGATTGAGCAACTGGAAAGAGTGCATAGAAGAGCAACAAAGATGGTGAAGGTCTTGGAACCTAAATCCTATGAAGAACAGTTGAAAGAACTGGGTATGTTTAGCCTAAAAAAAAGAAGGCTAAGAGGAGATATGATAGCAGCCTTCTAATATTTGAAGGATTGTCACAGGGAAGAGAGCATGGGTTTATTCTCCGTAGTTTCTGATGGTAGGACAAAAACCAATAGCTGCAAGCTTTACAGCAAAAGATCCAGATTCAAAATAAGGAGTAATTTCCTGACTGGGATTGCTACTAAGCATCACTGCAAGTTTTCAAACAAAGGTTAGACAGTCATTTGTCTGGGATGCTCTGAGGATTCTGGGCAGGGGATTAGACTAGAAGATTTCCGGTCCCTTCCAACCCTATGATACTTTAGATTCTTTGATTCTATCAGGAAAGAATCATAGATTTGATTCTATCATATGGAAATGATTTGCCATTGCCTTCTTCTGGGATGTTTTTGATTGAGTTTCTTTTGGGGCTGGTGGGTTTTGGTTGTCAATCTAGCCTACTTCCTTGTAGCTTCCTAACCAGCACCCACTTTACTTTAGTTCCCTCCAAACAAGGTAGCCTTGTGCTACTACCTGCTGAGATATATGTCCCATGGACATGTACACTTATTTGTGTCAACTATGTTCCCCTTTTAACTCCATGAAAGTTGAAGATAGAACTGATCAGTCTATGGAAGTCGGGGGTAGAATTACCAGCACCAATCTTCCTCTCTCTTAATATATCTGATGAACCTGAAGACCATCAGATATATGAGAACAAAGACCCTAGCATTAAGAAAAGAATTGTTGTTAGGTTTTTTTCCTTTGGTGCTCCTCAAAGTAGATACAATTCTGTTCAATATCTCTGAACTGCAAAACATCTTTTGCTGCCAACTCAGAAGTATTTTCTCCTTACGGGTGATAATGGGGACCAGATTATTGCTTCACAACTTCTTGTTTTGCATATTCATGATCCCGCTCCCCTCATTTGTAAGTGAGGGGGGAAAACTAGCAGCAGCTATTTGAAGACAGTAACATGGATTATCCAAAGAATGAGATAGTGTGTTGTCACAGGGTTAGGGCATACCAGAGTAAGGCTTTAATACACCTTGCTTGATCAGTCTGAAAGGTTCCAATGATTTGATTGTGTGATATGGAAGCACCACACTTTGGAAGGAACAGCTGCCACCTGGTGGCAGACGTACAAACTGAACTAAAACAGACATTTGGGCAGGAAAAAAAATCATATAATTGCAATAATCCACCAACTCCTCCTCCACAGCTTAGTACCTCCAGTTGTCTCAGACTATAACCTCCATATTGGCTGAGTATTGATTATGTTACCTGAGAATAGGAGGGCTTAGTGCAGTGGTTCTTAAACTGAGGGTAATTACCCCCAAGGGTAATTAGGGCATATCCTGGGAGTAATGGAGCAATTTGTAATTGCTTATTTGTGAACTGAGGATCACAAATTGATTGCCGCTGTGAGCATAAAACAACAGTCTGGTTTTTGTTGTTATGGTGGTGGTGGTGGTGGTGGTAATGCTATTATTCAAGACCAGGAAAAGGGATAATTGAGTCAAACAGTTGGAGAGACACCAGCTTTATGTTGAGAATATCTGGAAAGCACCCAGCAGTGGAAAGACTGATCTAAGGTGTGTTGAAATGGTAGAACCAATTCTGCCACAGTATCTCTAGTCTTAAATATGTCAAATTAAATCTATTCCATGGTTGTTTTCTCATTGTCTGTGAGGCTAAAATGAGCAGCAAAGGACTTGCCTTTAGGGTAGATGCAATTGTTTTTGAGGCTTACTTCTTCTTGTTGCTTGAAATTCAACCACAATGCTGTGGAACCAAAGCATTTGCTGCTCAACACTGACAGAAGAGATGTTGGCAATGGGTTCTTTCCATGGGTGAGATGGTCAGTCCTCATCTCCTTGTTCTTTTTTAATTTTTTCATAAATGGATTGGCTTCTTCTCTTTATTCAGACTGGCCTAAAAAATAGAAACAGAAAAGGAAGTAGTAAGTGTGTGCTTTGGCTGTGGCATTTCATGTTAAGGTCTTCTGAAATGATGCAAGAGAAAAATGTCATGTTCTGAAAGAAATCTGCATGACGCACGTACAAGCCCACCTACATGCACACATGCATGGATGTACACATACACAAAAGTCATGTAAACTCCCGGCTGCAGTTTTAAATTTCATAGAACAGAACCAGGCTTGTCATCTCAATAAGGGTTCAGAAGAAACAGCCTTCAGAATTACTTCAATCCATATTCCCACACTCCAGTAAATACTCCAAGTGGACAGTTTTATAGGTAAGATTTCTGCCACATCGTTTCTCAGCTTCTAATTGGTGTCATGATTCAGTTTCTTTCTGAAGGGTACAACTCTGGTTGTACTAATGTGTTGCCAGTTGGGCACTGCATCTCCAACCCTGGTCCTCTTTTAGAACACCTTCCCAGAATGTTGAAATGATCCTAGTGAGTCTGAAATGGACAGAGGGATGCGGTCAGCCAAGGCACTTTGGCTCCTTCAGTGCATCCTTCCCCTGAGCGTTGCTCCAAAGAGAAATATCATGCCATCTCTTTGACCTCCATAGACACTAGAGCCAACTACGTAATCTTACCACTTCTTCTGACGCCTCATCCAATCCTAGCTTTATTAGGAACCGTACTGAAGGATACAAAAGTACTGTGCATATTTTTGGAAAGACTTTTCACTAATATAAGGAATCTTGATATATTATTTTGACTAATGTACACATTTTATGTTCATATTTTAATTAAAGAACTGCATTACCGAAATTCAAAAAGGTGTGATTATAGAAATATAACTGCATTTTAATTCATGTATTAATTTGGGAAGTGTGCATTAAATAAATTCAAATTAAAATGTGAACCAAATTAAATTTTCCTTCATCTCCATTTCTAAGGCATACAACATTTCTCTATAATGTTTGTATATTCATTTAAGATATTAATATACTGCTTCTCTAAAAGGCTCAAAATGGATAAGAGATAAAATAAAATCAGCAGTACAGAAGTAAAACTAAACAACAAATATCCAATTATACGTTTTTAAAAAATAAAATACCAAACAACTAATAATTAGCTGAACATGAAGCAATTAAATGAAACCAATTCTTTTTGAAAGCAAAGATAAAGACTTTTTTATTCCTTAAGGAAGGCATTCCAGAGTATAAAGTCAATTGGTCCATATCTGAGCAATTCTTTCCACAAAGGGTTCCGCAAAGACTAGCATATAAGGCAATGGATAAGAATCCGATTCACTCATTTAACCCTGGATAAATACAGCTGCCAACTTAATGACACCCCAAGGAAAACTCAAAGCAAATTGGCAGGGATGGGCTTTTCCTCAAGCAAAATGATTAACTGCTCTTTGTGGTCTGTCAGGCTTAAGGTGACCAGATCTAGGCTGCAAGCACAAGGATGAACACGAGATGGCAGGTGAGAGAGACAGAAAATGCAAAATCTTTGCTACCATCTCCTGATCGTTTGTCTTTTGCCTCCTAGATCTGGTGGTCCAAGTTAGGTTATCCCATAAATAGGAAATTCACTGAAAAAAAAAATCAGTTCAGCACCCACTCCGTCGTCAGAGTTTGCCGGAGGCAAACCTCCTAGCTAAGCCGAGGACTGTTCTCAGTTTGAACACCTAAAAAACAATGAGGGGGAAACAAAACAACGTCAGGAAGATGAACAGTTTTAGTAAGATGTGCTGGAAGGGAGAGGATTTTTACAAGTCAACGGTAGGACTCTGCAGAGAATTTATAGCCTTTATTTGCTACTCACTCTGCTTCTGCTGCACCTAAGGCCTTTTTACAGCAGCATCTTTCCCGCTGTGTGCCCAGATGGAGCCTGCCTTGCACCATTTTGATTTCTCCTTCTGCATCCCCAGTTAGCCAAGAAATCAGTGGCCTGTTTCAACATGCTACGGGCTGCCTCTTCCAGTTGTTATCCTAGTGGGTAGCAATCTTCTCTGCTCAGAGAACGCCAACAATTGGATTAGATGACTGGAATTATGGCCTATTTAAGTGAAAACTGCAGGGCCAACCTGAGAGCAGCAGAATTAGCGGAAAAGGCCAGATTGAAAGAGAGGGGTGGGGGCAAAGGGAGCGAGAGATCACATACAGCAAAGGAAACACTTTAAAAAGCAGTAAGTTTGTCTTCATATTGGCACTGCAGTGTTTGCAGCATGGCTTAGTGTGCCTCATCTTGTTAAATAAATATTGTGACAGTTCTAATCCTAGCAAGCGGGGATGTAACCAGAACTTGGATTTTCACTGAGGGCAAACAGTAATGGCTGCTCTTTAAGTATTTCAAATAAGCCTCTAATTTAGATCTACAAAGTCAGTACTGTTTGTTAAATAAATTCCCAAGTCATCTGGTACAAGGCCAATAGTCATGGTTAAGGAAGATGTAGCAAACTAACAGATATTTAATTCCACTCTTGGATGAGCAGCATATTCATGTATGCAGGAAGCAGCTTTTTAATTTCATTTAAAGCATTAGCAACTGCAAATAACCCATACAAACAGCACCCGGACACACACACACACACACACACACACGCACACTCCTCTTTAACTGAGGCAACCCTTTCTGCAGGACTTTGAAGTCAATCAAAGGAGACAGCTCCAGCACAACCAAGGAATTAGGCATCATTTAATGGCTGAAAGGAAAATGACAAATGCTGGTTCATAACTAACATGCTACAGCCACTTTGTAAAATGTTAATTGGAATACCTTGCACTTCTCCAAAGCCTTTAATGAATTAATGGTAATGCCACTCTCTATTTATGGCCCAGTTAAATTCCAAGGCAAATCCATTTACCTCCTTTATATTGTTATTAAACTTCATATGACTGTTACATAATCAATAAGCAGCCCCTTCATTAATCTAAATGAAGGTTTTCCAGGAGGCCCTTGTGGAAAGCAGTAGCCCCTTTCCAAGAAGGTCTGCCACACTTGGGGTTTTGTGGAGCTCCTAAATGTAATTTTGGTTGTCTAGAGACTTGCAATTAACATGTTATTTTTTAAAACATACACACACACACACACACACACACACTAAGAAAACAAGTCTTCTTGCAGGAAAATATTTGTCAGCATCTTTAAAGGGATGTCTCCAGATGGCTGGGCTGCTATACAAACATGCAGCTTTATTGTTACACATCTCTCTTAATTTGATCTGGTTGCATGCATCTTTCCCACGGCAAATAGCTGAGAGGGGGATTTAGTTTCTCTGGAAGAGTTTTTAGAATGTAGATGTTTAAGAGGAACAGCCTACTGAAGCCTGGTAGTAAATCCAGGAGTATGCACAAGGGTGCAAGGTGCTGCCTCAGAAACCACTAGGGATGGGTCTTGGGACTCTGCCAAAAATTGCCACCAAACTGTAATTTTTAATGGGACAGATGGAGGAAATTACTCAATTATATGGAGAGTGGTAAACTTAACTATATGAATTAATTTTACTTATATTTCAATTTTATTTTTTTTTTGTCCAGCATGGCTGGCTGGGGAATTCTGGGAGTTGAAGTCCACACATCTTAAAGTGCCTAGGGTTGAGAAACACTTCTAGAGCTTAGCCCTGGCATACTACTCAAAGGTGAGATGGGTCCATTGGTATGATAAACATTCAATACCACTTAGATCCAAAAATTGTAAGAGAGGAAAGATGGCTGTGATGAGCTAAACTGCTAAACTACAGCCTTGCACTCTTGAACGAAACCTAACAAAGAAATGAACGTTGGAATTCTGAAAGCATCTGGCTCCTTTCCCAACTACAGAAGTACCTCTTTTCCAAGTTGTTATTTATTTCATTCCCATATAGTCCTGACTTTACTTTTATTATTCAAAGTTGCTATACAGGGTTTTTCTGATCCAATGCTCTCAATCTTGCTTCGGCCATTGCTGAAAGTTTTCATGTATTCCTTTATTCACATATTAAGAGAACTGCCTGTAGCCTTATAGTTAGTTATGATGTATATAAGATGCCTGTTAGCCTAACCTGCCCAAATTCACAACAGTGTGTGGTAGACTTCCAAGACTTGCAAAGGGAAAAGACACCCCGTTAAAAAAGCATGAGGCCTATAATTTACAAAGAAAGATTGCCTGCTTTCATGTGGAACTTATACCTGCTGGAAGTGTCTTTATTCTCAATATTCCATGCTGGAATGTGGATTTAATAAAAGAGATGCACAGGTACCAGAAGTAAGGTGGGACAATGTGCTAAATGGAGTGAGAAGGTAGCATTTTTGAGATTCTTCTTCCATGGAGAGGGAGGACTGGAACATCCTCCTAAGGTCTAATGGCAGAACTCTAATTCAATATATATTTTTAAAGTACCTACACAAAATCCAATGTCCAGTCAATCTAAATGATACGTTTTAGGCCTGGGCAAATCAGCTAATGAAAATTAAGGTGTTGATTAATGGCTTGATTCCAAGATAAAAGTAGAGCTCTGATTAATCTGAACCTGCCACCCGGAGTCCCTTACAGCTACTGCCAAAGCCTAATGGGGTTCTTTTAGGGATGAGCAGATCTCCCCTGGTTCTCTTTCATTATCGTGCCATGGGTTGGCTCTGCTTTGTGCTAAGTGCTCCTTTTCACCTGGAGAATTTCTAAAATTGGTTTTGGAATTGGCACATGGACAGTTTGCTACAATTTTCAGTTCACACTATTTTCTCCCCCTGACAGCTTACTAATTCACTGCACTAATTAAGTCACAGCACACCAAAAAGAGAATGTGATGTGATCTCTGCTAAGGAAAAAAAAGAAAAGAAAAGATGTGAACGGAAAAAATGTAGCAAGTTTAATGCACATTGCAATTTGCATAAAGCTAAGAAATCCATAATGGAAGAAGGGTGGATTTCCAATGCAGCAAATTGCTCTGCAAAGGAAAAGAAAGCAGCTAATTCTAGGATGACTCCAAAATTGGGATGGCGGGGGGGGGGGGGGGGAAGACATCCAGATGTGGAGAGTTTCTTTAATATACTTCACTCCTCCCCTGTTCCTGATTTAAAAGCTGCCTGAAAATCAATGGGTGCCTTTCCTGCAGCATTCAGCTGACTGACCAACTACAAGGTTCTTTTGTCTCAGAGGAGACAAACTCTCCCAGTCAGGCTTGGAACTGGACACAAGAAAACTGAACTAATTTCCTGAAAAACAGCTCCGCTCATCCAGATTACATCCAGGTAACTTGAGCTTACCCTTTTCTGATGATGTCCTTGGACGTATGATGGGATCTAATGCCATTATTGATCTCCTGACCTCCAAAGCTCCTCTCCCTCCATCGTTTTTCCTCCATGTGATTTAGTTGTAGGGGACCAAGAGACAGAAAACATTTCAGTCCTCCAATCTGCATGAAAATCCAAGCCAGAGAAAACTTGTAAGGCTTTAATGCTCATTTGATAGTTCAGGTGAGTACAGTGAGCCTCAATAAGATTTCATTTTCCAAGCTAAGGGACATTTGTGCATTTTACAATACACTTTTCATTCATAAAGAAATACCCAAACAGGAGTGCAATAAACAAATTATTTACAATTCACAAACAATTTTACAGGAAAAACCTTTCAAAACTACTTACCTTTTTAAAACCATGAAACAAGATTGATTTGAGTTTGGTAACACTCAACCATTGTAAACAGAACAGTAATTGAGAGATGGATGTTTAATTGCACTGAGTGTGGGATGCACATTTAACTTATAAATTGATAAATAGATAAATACATAGATAAATATAAACTTATAATAGAAGAGAAACTTGTTCAGAAGTATCCCAGTTTGTTTAGCTGGGATTGCTCTTTATGGGGTGTTATCCACACTAGGTGTGTGCCTGCTTAAAAAATGATTCAGAAGAAATCCTCCAAAATTCTGACAAGCACGAACATAACTTTCTGCTCCTCCAACCATTTTTCAGGCTCAAAAAAAAAAAAAAAAAAAGGAGCTTTAATGGATAACATAGAAGTGCTGCACTTGTGTAAGGTCTAAAGCATTCCATCTATATAATTTTCAAATTATGCATAGCCCTAATCTATATCCCTTAAAAAAAATCCCATTAATGCAAGAATGGGTTAAGAATCTAGAGTGTGTTGGAAGGCCATAAACAGGAGACTCTCTTTTCAACTTTGATGCCTTGTTCTTCTGTGATGAGGATGAAGAATCTTCAGGGACAGAAAATGAGAGTAGCGTAGCACTGGTGCCATCATATTTCATAAATATGTTCTGTCCATCATTCTCCAATGCTCTACTAATTTCTTTTTGTCTATTTCTGATCAGAAATCTTATTATTCCATTATACAATTCTCTAAATTTTTCACTAACAAATGTTAAATATGTTTCCTGAAAAGAAGAAAACCATATTATTATTTTTCAGTGGGGCTACCAATAGTGTTTGCAAAACAAATAGCTTTCCAGAACCTGAGAACCTGGGAGGATTTTTTTCGTGGGGGGGGCGGGGGATGTTTCTTCCTATTTGTGGGAGTTCTTGTTCTTTCTTTTCTAACAAAGTATTCTGCACATTTCTTTTTCCAGGAATATGAGATAAATTTCTAACTGTGTTTGCAAGTGATGCTGAATTTAGAGTCTTCCCCCTTCTCCTCCACCTACCCTAATTCTAGTTGCTGGTACATGTGAAAATGACTATTTGACATAGCTTGTTGTGACTACCTGTAGCTTCTTAAAATAACCTTCCTTGACCTGTATGCCATCCAGATGTGTAGATTTCAACTTCCACAATTCTCACTAGTGCCTATATTGGCAGGGCAATTCTGAATGTTGGTCCACACATCTGGATGTCACTCAAGTTGGAGAAAGCTATCTTAGAAGATGCTCATGGTTGCATACCTTCCCATTTATATTTTCTAAGTTGGTGAAATTAGCCTGATAGAAAAAAGTAGTGCTGAAAACTATTAAAGAGTTAGAGAGTTTAAAAAATTGATACTTTTAAAAATATAATGTTATATTTTATCAGCAGCTTTAGGGAATAATGTACAACCATATCTTTATGCAGTCCTGGAATCAGATCTAGGCAACTCATTCACAGATAGTCTAATTTGTAGGAAGAGGCATACATTAAGACTTCGAAAAAGTCATGTATTTATATAGTATTGTCTAAGTGCTTTACAGAACAAAAGAATAGTTGAAAGATGGAATGGTTAAAGGAATAGGGCATAATTAATCCACCCAGTTCAAAATTAAAAGAGGATATGCTGATTGTTCTCACATTGCTTGGGAACACAAGGCCTGAGAGTTCCTCAACTGGAGTCCATATGTTCCTCAGTGTTATCTCTCTGAATAACTTCTATTTATTCTTATTCTCGGGGCTGCCCTTTTGGGAATTGCTTTGTGTACATCTATTTACAATTTGTGTATATAAAAGAGAGGGTGGAAAAGCATACAAAGAGGAATTAAATCTTGCAAAGACTCTTTGCTGGGGCTCCACTCACCATCACTTGCAACTCCCAACTAACTTCTCTAGTGGGTCTGACTTATTTTTAAAACATGATGGAAAATGAGGAAAAAATGTTTGCTGATGGAACACAATGGGTTACGTACAAAGGAAGCCAGAATTAAGATAAGCATGCACTATCACCTCTTGAACTGTTAAGCAACAGAATAAACTAAGTTAACCATGACGATCATAAAATCGCCTTAGGAACTTTTCAAGGAAAAGATAAGGTAACAATTTTCTAGATATGTTGTTGGCAGAACTAAGCAGAGAGAGAAAGAAATCAAAATACTATGGCAAGGCCTTGAGCTCTGTCTACAGCTGGCATACATTATGTAAATTGGACACAATCATTTGAACTGGAGTCAACTATGTAAAATAAGTGATTGGTTTTTGACCAGTGGAAAAAATCCTGCTGTCATCCATAAAACCTTCAGAGATTTATCAGGCATTTTGAAATCTATTTTAGCAGTAATAGAGGCAGGAAATTTGTTTGTAAAACATGAAAAGGGCACAGATGCTTTCAGAACCAGTTATCGTATTTGTACAATGTCTTCCTAGCTGTGTTAGGATCTTACTTGAATCAGGGCTTTGATTTAGTGGTAAATTGTTGGATCCCTTAGATCCCCTGCTCCTTCACTCAGCAAGTTCTTCTTCAGCTAAAGTCCTCAGTCCAAAGGCCAAGCTGCAGGCCATCCTTTGAAAAAGGAAAGTCTTTGAAACAATCTCCTTTCCAAGCCTGCTGTTCATTTGGCTAGCTTGGCTGCTATTGCTTGGCTGTAGTTTAGAGATAGAACTGGATGCTGAAGAGCCAACATCAGATTCCTGCCAAGGAACAAGACTCCCAACCAGTGAAAACATTCAAAAGCCCACCAGAGCTTGTTGCTAAGCATAAGGGAAACCTGGTTAGCAAAGTCATTTCTATGCTTCTTGAGTGCCTCTGATTTTCTGCTCCAGCATTTCCTCTGCTCCTGGACACCTTTCTTCTGATACAGAAGGCATTTTCTAATGCCTATACCCTGGGCTAATGTTCTATGAGCGAACAATGGCCTTTCATCAAGCTGCTCTTCCTTGTTTCACTAGAGATAATTTCTGAGCTGGTTTTAAACAAATGGGATAAATGTTGTTCTCTACATAATATCTTATCCTTTGTGGTTGGTTTTTGTATTTGATCACCAACCTTTCCCATCTTAAGAATAGTCAATAGGACACTTTTGTTGGTTTTGAAAGCAGCTGAACACTAAAGTTACTAGATACTTCAAATCTGTGAAAACAATGCCTGAGATTCAAACTTCGCACTGAACCATGAAGTGGTTTCTTTGATTTTAGCTTAGCATGTTGTAGGAACCTAGCCACTATGGTCTATGGCTTAGCACAATGTGTAAAACTAGATACTGTTAAAATAAATAATGATGGCCAGTAAAGAAATTTGTGCTCATGCTGATCTCTTGAACAATCTGCACCTTAGATTTTTATAACCAGGAAGGAATAAAACAGCATTCAGTGTTTTGGTTATTACTGTTTTTAGTCCTAGAGATGTTCCAAAAATCTTCTGTTCTGAATAACTGCCTGGATTTGGAATTTTCAAATTCCATTTTTCTGATGTTCAATTTTTCTATTTTTTAAAAAAATAATATTTCTGAATTTATGTACACTACTTCGCACATGCTATTTGCCACAGTACTGATCTCTGCTATTTGCATGTTGGCCACACTATATTGTATGATAAAATGTTCACCTGCATATTTGTACACTAAACACCAAGTGACATAAAAAGCACTGTTCTCACTTTAAGCTGGCTTTGTGACATCATTATGCATCAAAGTTTGATATGCTACTTGGTCATTCATTTAAAAATTGTTCCATACTCTTTGTGAAATGGATAAATCAGTGTTAGAACATAGATCTGCATTAAGATGATTTTGTTTTAATCCCTCGCAGGGTCTAACTACTTGAATTGGAGTATTAGTCTACCTGAATCCATTAAAAACAAATATCAGAATAGACAGTTCTGGTTTGGATGACTAATGGTTTATAATATTTATTGCATCCAGTTTTCTGTGCCATTATCTCAGAAACAAGACAAAAGAGTACATTATAAAAAAAAAACATTTGAATTCCTAGTTAATCTCAACATTTATTATAGCTAACAATCTTGCTTACAATTAAGAAAATTATTTACAAAAGGTATCCCAATTTTTGAGGGACTGCAGAGGTAATTTTCTGGATTCTTACAGGTGGGTGTGAACTGGTTTTAGTTAGCATTAAAGGCATAACATCTAGAATTTTGAACAGCACTCAAAGCTGAGAAAGTTTAGTTCGATTAAGCTGATTCTATTCATGACATTGTATCCTTTACTTTACGGGCCATGTAGCATGCAGTTATGAATGGAAGACAAGGTGAGAGGCATGTGACTGGCAAAGGCCTCCATGAACCTGGACTGGCCCAATGATACATTAGCAGAAAGAATACAGGCTTAAGCATCCACCTTCTACAAGATAGTCAGATTGGACCAAGTTACTTCTAGATCAGCTACAGCTCCATGTTGGACACAAAAATTCCCTCAGCTGAACGAGAATTTTTCTGGCAATGAATAATGATTGTTGAGCCTGAGAGAGTTAGTTTATATCCAATGTTCCAGTGCAGCACACTGACCATTGGGTTACCCAGATTCCCATACAGAGCATGGTTTTGTAAATATAGGGTGCTCTATGATCTTCAATTATTCCATCATTATCTTTTATTTGAATCCCTGCATTAATCAGAATAATTTTTCATGCTGTAAAGATGGGCTTCTCACATCTGGCATGCTTTAAATTCTCTCACTTGTGCTTGAGTGAGGGTAAATGTCAGCAATTGCGCTGATGGTTGGTTCTGCACAAACACCGCTAATAACAGGTTTCAAGACTTTGGGTAAATGAATAATAGAAATTAGATGTCGTAACACTGACTGCTGCCGCAGACTGTGGGGGTGGGCCTGAACAGCTGGCATGCTCCAGTTCTTGTGTGGTGGCTGCCTGCACCACATCTCAGAGACTCAGGCAGCCACCTTGATACCTTACCTATCCATCTCCCCAGATACGCTTTCATTCTTAAAGGTTTTTTTCCTCTTCCAGTCCTCTTCCCAGTTCTTCTTCCCAGTCCATTTTTCCTTCTTTTTTTCCTTTTCCAGTCTTGGTTCCAAACAAGAGGATTTGAGAAAGAATAAAAGATGTAGTTTATCAAAGCATCTCTGAACTCTGCTTCCTTGGATTTCCTTGTCATGGGGTCCATTTTTTCATCCTGCGGGAGACTTGCCCTTGCAATAACTCGGGGAAAAAATCACACAGCATGTTATAATTTTTATAACTTGACCACTATCACACCTCCATATTATAAGCAGGTTCTGATGAGGTAGTGCCTGAACTGGGGAAAGTTGTAATAGTAACACAATTTCTGCAAAATCTTTGCACTGGGTTTTGCTAAAACATCAGGTTCAATAACATTTCAATGATTGTTCAATGGTGTTTATCTTCATTTGCGCAAAAGATATTAGTTTTAACCTTTCTAAAAATCTGGCAGTTTGCTAGTCCATGCTTGTATTTCAAGGGCATTGTCATTACTTAAAAAATGAACAGGGAAAAAACTGAACTCGTTTACCTTGAAGTATAATCCAATGAATGCAATGAAACTTACTCTACAATAAGTGTGGCTTGGATAGTATGAGCTACGAAGAACTGATGTGAAATGGATAGTCAATTTCTGTCTTTAAATAATCAAATACCCTGAACCAGCCACCCAGGTGATCCACTTAATACTGAGCTCTGCCACTCCACAACCCCTTTGATCTGCAACTAATGCCTCAAATGCCGGATACTCAATTGACCTCTCACCTCCGTTGCCCTCCCTTGCTGCAGATTGCAAGTGGTTTTTTTTAAATTCTGCTTTTGTTTAGATGTCTCTATACATCTGTGAAGCCTGTAGCTCACAGACAAAACGTTTGTCCATTCTCTCCTCAGCTTGAGTCTGCCATCAGCTGAGCACAGAGAATGGCTGCCTAAGCACATCTATGGGTCCATAAACAAGAAAAGAGAAGCAGAAGCTTAAAAGGAGGCAACCCCGCCCCTCGACAATACACATTTCAAGTGCTACATTTCTCCCACATGTACACCTCATGTATTGTTATCCATGAATCTGTGTGCATTGCTTAATGGTTTGCCACCCACTCACAGAAATAGTCCACTCCTGGCCAGGTGCAACAGGCAGGTTATTTATCTGCTTTTTGCGGTGGCAGAACATGATGGCTGGGGGTGTATTTTTCCTCCAGCGCATTGCATTTATTTATTTGTTTGTTTGTTTGTTTGTTTATCATATTTATATTGCCGCCCATCTTGCACAAGGTGACTCTTTAGAAATGGTTGTTTCTTCTCTTTGCAGCAGCCTCTCAGCATTGTTTGTGAAGTGAGTTTTCCTTACAGAATTTGCAAGGGTCGTGTGATTTCTGGATTTCAGGTTAGTAACAGACTTTATGAGAAGTCATCTCAAGGTTTGGCTGGGAAGAACATGAGCTGGGAGGAGCAGGGTACGGCTGGCAGCTTGTTCAATCAGAAAGTTGGTGCCTGCAGAAACTAGAAGAATAAGCTTTTATCCATAGTGAAAATGAGAGGAGGATGACAGAAGCCTTGTTTCTAAGAAGTGCCAAGGAACCAGACTATTTGAGAACCTGCAGCACGTTTCAGCCCTTCTGAAGCTGCACGTATGTGATCGACAAGGTGGTGTCACGTTCCAAGAAGGAATATCCCTCGTAGGTGCAGGAACCTCACTGTTTCTCATAAGAGAAAATGCAAAATGATATTAAAGAAAGGATGCATGATAGAAAGTGTGGGTTTATATCTAATGATTGGTTTCTACTTTCGGGATATATGGATAATGCTTGCACTGTCTTAGTCAATCCAGTCTTTATTCAGCTTAAATGGCAGATTAGTCAACCAGCATTGTAGCTGGTGAGGGCAAATTTTAATTGGCAGGCCAACAAATTAAAGATTTCCTTGCACATCACTGGAGACTATTTTGGCACTGGTACACTGCTGTGACAAAGAGTGGAAACAATATTAAAGCAGCTCTCCCCTAGCAATGGCAAGATGAGTTATTGAATTGCAAATTATGTTAAACTTCCTTCAGTATTTCAGGATTTGGGTAATAAGTACATTCATTTTAATTCAGTCAATTGATTGGTCAGTCAGTTAAAAGGCATGTGATTAATCATCCAAAACTGATTAATAAGTTGGCAGTCAACTGCACACACTTCAATATTAGACTTTTTATGTTTATCTCTGCAAAGCATTTCTTTTATTTTAAATATGTGACTGGTAATTTCAAATGGTACCCTGTGGTTCTATGAGTATAACAAGGGGATTATGCTTGCAGCTCTAAAACTGGGCTTAGTGCTCTACAAAATACAAGAATATGTATTTTGACAGAATGTTCTTTGATCTAATGGAAACTTCTCCAAATGAGACACAGACAAGACCACTTCTGCAACCCTTTGGCTGCCCACTGGCACCCCAGTCTACTCAAAAGGCCTGGAAGGCCAGGGAAATCAAGGAAAGATTTGATCTGGCTCACATTAATTTGGTGTGTACTCACCCTTGGGCTTAATTCTTTTTGTTGCCGTATGGATACTTAAGGAGAGGGGCATTCTAACAAATGTATACCATTTAACCCCAAATGAAATTAAATTAAAAATCTATTTTTAAATGTATTTCGTAGTCAGGATAAAAATAAATTCACAAGTTCCCTCTTACAGATTTTTCTCCAACCAGAGCATGGAGAAATTTGCATTGCTATTGCCCATGTTATCTCTTCATAACGTCTAAATCAGAAGACAGCTATAAGTAAAACCTGTCCCTTTCCCTTCCCCAGGGCTTCCAGTCAGATTGATGGCCATATTTAGGCTGCCATTTCTTGCTCTCCTCAGAGACTGTTTGTTTGTTGTTTTTGTTAGTAAGCCCATAAATATCCCCTATTGCCAGAAAGCTACTTTGCTTGGTTGTGGCTAACCTGAGCCCATTGCAGGTAATAGATTTGGAGGGGTTGGGGGAGGGGTTGGAACACTTTTGTAGGTCCTGGCAAATGGCCAGGCAATTCATGTGCCATAAATTCTGGTCAGGTTGAGCTAACATATTCACATCATTCATACACTGAAAAAAGTCGACTTCATTGAGAGAGACAGGAGATGTAAAAGGAGTCTGCAGATGCCCTAATGGGAAGACTTGCTAATTAATTAGATACAGTTTTTAAAGTTGGAGGGAGACTCAGGAAGAGTGAGATTGGTCAGTCCTCCTGGATGTTTTAAACAAGGAAATACAGGTACTCCTCGTTTAGTGAGCACAATTGGGACCAGCAATTCAGTCATTAAGTGAAGCAGTCACTAAGTGAAACTGTGATTGTGCTTACGATCTTACAAAGCTCTCCTTTGCTTTACAGATCTGTGAAGGTCATAAATGCAAGGGCTGGTTGCAAAGTTACTTTCCATCACGATTGTAACTGCGAAAGGTCACTAAACAAGGCAGTCGCTAAGCAAGGACAGAGAGGGTTCAAACAGAAGACCAATCATAGACCACTAAGTTTCTTAAAATAGAAAGTTATCATTGTGAGCCTCTTTTGAAAGGGCAGCCTGTACCAATGCACATCAAGGAGGACTGGTGAAACACATTTCAATATTAAAATATATGTATGTATATGCATGTATATGTGCGTGTATTTGAAATATGTTTCACTGCATACATATATATATATGTGTGTGTGTGTGTGTTTCACCATGTACATACACACACACACACACACATTCATATTCAAACACAATTGCATCTAATAATTTGGACCAATAACACAACAAACTATTACAGCACATGTATCATGCCATGTCTGGTTCCTGTTATTTTATGTAATCTCTAAAACAACCATACAGGGAAATGTTAATTGCTATGTCCCATTTGAATCAATATTATGATTGATGTGAGAAGATCTTTCCCAAAGAAAAACTGAGTTGAAATCAGAGGGATTCTTTATTGGGATGTGTGCAGTGTTGAAATGATGCAACTGGAAAAAAATCTTGCTTTACTGTTCTTACAGCAGTTCCTGCCACAGGCTTCCTTCTAGTTCAGGGCGATAAGATTCCTAATGTGTGAAGCAAGATTCAGTTGCTCATCTGCACAGCTTTTGTCCACGGAACAGCATTTTGCCCTTTGCAGGAGATGGTCTGGCATTCAGTATAAACCCAGCCAAAGATCTTTCAGATGAGAATTTCCAGAGAAAATGTTTGAGAAGGACCTTTTCCAAATATTTGTACCTAGAGACCATTTGTGAATCTGGTCCCCTCCCCTCCTCAAATCTATCACCTGCAAACCAAGGGGAGAATTTCACGAGCCCATTTCCACCTGCAAATCACTTCTGAGATGTACAGGATGCGCCTCATCTCTACCCGTCTGCCAGGCGACATTGTCCAAGGCACAGATGTAGCAAACCAGGGCGGCAGAAGGAAGAACTTCCGAAAAGGCTCCCCAAGCAAAAGGCCTGAGCCTTACACAGAAGTAGCCCAGCAGCCCGTCAGGATCGCTCTTGTTAACAAACTGGCAGCAGCCGATTGTTCCAGCCCTACTTTGATGGATCAGGAACTGAAGCCGGGAGCGCCGCTTCACCTCCTTTATTGCAAAGAAGGAAAGGAAAGAAGGGAAACTTATTAAAAGGAAGGAAAGGAAAGGAAAAGAAAAGAAAGCTAAAGGCCTCTCCTCTTCCTGCATGCTGACACCGAACATCCTACTGTTAATTTATCATAAAGAAAAGGAAGGGAGGGTGTGTTTTGAAGCGATTTATTTATTATTTATTTATTTTATTCCTCTGTTTCTATAGCCACCCATCTCACAGAAAAGTGACTCTAGGCAGCTCACAATACAAAAACGATCATACAATCAAAATGTTAAAACCAATACAATTAAATAAGTACAATTATAAGCTGGCAGGTCAGCTTTTGTGGTGGCACAGGTGGTCAGCTAATGGGGAGCTCAGAAAAATGACCACTGTTCTTTCCATTTTTCTCCCTGTGTCAAGTCGGATTGTTTCCCTTTAATGCACCATGTGCTTGGGAGAACTTGCGCTTCTGTACTGTCGACATGTCAGGATTTTGTACTCATCAGGATGTGCGCCATTGACTACAGCAGTGTTGTCCAAACTTGGCCACTTTAAGATGAGTGGACTTCAACTCCCAGAATTCCCCAGCCAGCCATACTGGCTGGGGAATTCTGGGAGTTGAAGTCCACTCATCTTAAAGTGGCCAAGTTTGGACAACACTGGACTACAGTCATGTGAGAGGCATGCAACGTGTCAGTCAGAGCTCCATCAAGCTGGGAATGATTCATACATGCAGTCATGTGGCAGGCAGACTCAAAGAGAGATTGTCCTGTAAATTATTTATCCACCTGAAAGTGTTTACAGGAATTTCACACAAGTCAACAGGAATAAAATCAAGAGTGTGAGATTAAAAGTAAACAACTTCTATGCATGTACTCACTCATGCTGCTCAGGAAAATAAAATCTCTTTTTTGTTGTTTTGCAAATGTCTTTCAAAGAGGAAGAGAATTGTGGAGACAATCTCATGGAGGGACTGGCCTCTTTGTATTCGTTGATTTCTCCTTTGGGCCCTGGCTATACGTGAAGATCCCATCTTTCATGCTTCAGTAAATGCTCCTGCAATTTACAGCTTTCCTGACTTTTTGTGCTTCAATTAAACCCTAAGAGAAGGCATCATAAGATAACTCCTGGTACTAGTTTTATTTTGTTTGTTTGTCAAATTTCTATCTAGCTTTTGCCCCAGTAACCGAGGGCAGTGTTTAACACTCTTTCAGTTATCTTCCACTGCAACAACCCTGTAAGTCATTGAGGATGGGTTCTAGTCCAACATCTTAACCACCTATAGCCCAGTGCATCTCACTGTTGTTGTTTTTTCCCCAAGACTGGGAAAAAGTCTTGGCAGCCAGGGAGGCTTCAGGGTGATCAAAAGAGATATAACAGCAAGGCAAAAGCCCCTCTATTGGGGCTGTGCAA
Source organism: Liasis olivaceus (assembly GCA_030867105.1). Lineage (NCBI taxonomy): Eukaryota > Metazoa > Chordata > Lepidosauria > Squamata > Pythonidae > Liasis > Liasis olivaceus. Next base: position 42,503,729 of record CM061348.1, on the reverse strand, counting down.
AACACTCAAAAGAGATGCTTCACAGAGCACATTGACAGAAGCAAATCACCCTCCTTGAAGTGATAGGACTGGAACACCTGCATGGCTTCTCCACAGACCATCCCCAGCTTTTAACATTGCCTTAATGCTTGGAAAAGCCCTGCCCTCCACCACTTCCTAGAATAAAGTGAGCTCCAAAGGAGCACTAAGAAACATTCAAAAGAAATTCTCAAGCACATTGAGAATAAGACAGAAAAAGAAAACAGAATCTTTTGTCACTGGTGAAGAAAGTTACAAGCAGATTTCAGCATAGAAGCAGATTTGGAGCTAAGAAGACATTTGGGGACAAGAAGAAAGAGTATGGAGGCTGACTGCAGAGAAATACCAAGTCACAAAGTTTTGGCTCTCCTATCGTTGTTTAGATGTTTCTCTGTAGATGATATGAGTGTAGATTCCATGCTGATGGGCCTCTGAAATATTGAAGAAGTCACTGACTAGAGTTGCCAACTTTTTTTCATGTACCCTTAAAAGTTCTGTGTTGAGCATTCAGCTACTTTATGTATTAAGTTTCTTTTAACATAGCTGTTAAAGGCAGAGGAACTTTACCATTAAAAAAAGAGCGAGCTTCAAAAAAAAAAAAAAGGACAATGAGCCTCCAGAAATATTCTTCCTCACACGTTGGAACAGAATTACCAATGTTTCAGCTAACCTCTGTGCTTGTTTAATAGCTGGTACGTGAGATGCAAGTAGCAAAACCAAGTTGTCCACAGCAATAAGATTTCACTGGAAAATTGCTGTGGGCCAAGCTGTTAAAGGCACAGCTCCAGATGCCCTTTGAAAATTTGGTAACCCTATTTTGCTTTTGAGCCAAAAAGGTAAAATGAAATGTAATGCTTGCATTGGCTGGTAGCATAAACAAGCAGCAGCCTGCATTCTTATTTCACGATCTGCTTCTCCATCTTCCCTTCCCACAGTTCACTTCTCTGCCCCCTTTATGTCACCAAAAAATGGCACTTGCAATAATAACATGCTTGATTTCTTCTGAAGTACGGAGACGTGGTGATTCATATGGAAGAGCTGAGTGAGTTGCTTGCTTCCCAGGTGACATCCATCCAAGAGGGGAAGTGAAAGTTCAGATCTGAAAGGAGCTCTTTAGAAAAGAGGCAGGATGAGCACTATTTGGAAAACTCCAGAAAGCTGGAGGGTGGGTCAGTGGGTTTGCCATTGTTAGAAACTAGAATTTGGGAACATAGAAAGTATGACCCAGATCTGCTCAATTTGAAAAAAGCGAGGAAGTTCTCTGAGTTTTGACTCATGATATATGCAAAATGTATGCATAGAGACGTAATCTATATATCTCTTGACCTCTATTACTCCAGTGGAAAGGGGTTGTGTGGCCGTGACGGCAATTGATAAAATAATAACACTTCACATACGTAGCCAAATAGCCACGAGTGTCTCTCATGCATTTTGAAAAAAAAATGGAGAAGTGTGTGTATATGTGTCTTATTTATTAATTTATTATTCCCTCTGATTGCACAGGCAAAATTAAGCAGTGTGGGTATTGGAAATCAGCAGCAGAGTTTTGTGCCATTTTGAGAGAAGAAGCACATTTTTTTTTAAACAGTAAAAGTGCCTCCATGGAAGTACTTCAGTATTGCCTTCTTCCAAGCTGTTTTTCTTTTCATTTTTCTTTTCTTTTTTCTCAATTTCCAGCCTTGGGGTTCCCAGGTCATCTCCCATCCAAGTATGAATGAATCCCAACCTTACTTAGTTTTTTAAAATCAGCTTTGATTTGGCCTCCCCCTGTACTCTATTTCCTGTAAATAAATCTTCCTTTCTGTTATGAAACCTGTTTCACTAATCTCGGCTCAGGTCAGATTCCCACTTTTGGGAATGCTCCTGTGCACAAAAGTGCTTCAGTCTCTACCAGCCACTTGGTTCCTTAACCATTTCCTAAATAGGTATAAATCCCAATTAATCTTGTGTGTAGTCTGATTGAAATCTGTAATGTAATTCCTACGTTGACCATACTTCATTAACTGAAGAGCTTATGAACTCAGATGTAGAAAAGGGGGAGCCAAGTAAAGAAACTGATTCAAACGTAGTTCTTCTCTGTGTGTCAACCATGCAACTACGATTGCTGTCAACAAGGCCTGGACAAGCCAAATACAACCTACTCTGTATCTGACATCATCTCATTAGGCGTTTATTCCAGTTCCACATGATTGGCTACTTCTGATGCAGGCAGGCAAGTACAAAGCCCTGTGATGTACTTAATAGGTTAGTTTAGCAGCTAAGCCAAGAATTTAGTCTGAGTGTTCTGGGGCAAAATTCAACATTCTCTCCTTGTTCCTATCTGCATTTTTCACCTGTGCAACATGATTCCTCTCCATTCAGTAAAATTCTGGACATTAAAGGAAGGTGTCATTTTGTTGGATTTAATGGACTTTAATCAGTACATTGCCATGAACTGTTCATCTTCTCCAATGAGTTATTTTTACCCAACCTCATCACCATTAGACTGAAGTTAGGCATAAAATTTATTACATGTTCCTGTGTGCCCGTGGGGATTTCACAGCAGTTTTTCATGATGCGTTGTTGAAACATAAGCTAAATTTTCCTTGCCTGGTTGTCATTGCAGTCAAAGATATATATTGATGATTGTAAGGTGGTGTCTTTGATCTCCTCTAGTTTGCCCTGAACAGCTCAAATATAATAACACTTGACACATTTTTTAATGTTCATGTGACCCATGATATCCACAGGGAAAGCTCCCCTACATTGCAAGGGCAAAAGATGGTCCATTTCTTGCAAGCATTAAATAACTGAAGGAAAACATATGCATCACACAGTGACCAACCTGAATTATATATGTATGTATGTATGTATGTATATAAAAAAATTCCCCTCTCACCCCTATGGGTGGTATGTGTCTTCCTCAATCTTGGGTCCTCTACCAGAGGCCTGGGAGTTTGAGGGTTCTGCACAGTATCTTAGCTGTTCCTAGCACTGCACTCTTCTGCACAGAGAGCTCTGATGTTGTTCCTGGGATCTGTTGGAGCCATTCTCCCAGCTTAGGAGTCATGGCCCCGAGTGTTCCTACCACCACTGGGACGACTTTGGCCTTGACTTTCCACATCCTCTCGATTTCCTCCTTCAGGCCCTGGTACTTCTCCAGCTTCTCATGCTCCTTCTTCCTGATGTTGCTGTCACTTGGCACTGCTACATCTATCACTACCGCTGTCTTCTGGTCTTTGTCTACTACCACGATGTCTGGTTGATTAGCCAGTACCTGCCTGTCCGTTTGGATCTGGAAGTCCCACAGGATCTTAGCCCTGTTATTCTCCATGACCTTCTGTGGAATCTCCCATCTGGACTTGGGGGGGTCTAGCCCATACGCTGTGCAGATGTTCCTGTACACAATGCCAGCTACTTGGTTGTGCCGTTCAGTGTATGCTGTTCCTGCCTGCATCTTACACCCTGCCACTATGTGTTGGGCTATCTCTGAGGCCTCTTTGCACAATCTGCACCTTGGGTCCTGTCTAGTGTGGTAGACCCCTGCTTCTATCGATCTGGTGCTTAGTGCCTGTTCTTGTGCTGCTATGATCAGTGCCTCAGTGCTGTCTTTTAGTCTGGCCCTTTCCAGCCACTGATAGGATTTCCCAATGTCAGCCACCTCAGCTATTTGTCGATGGTACATCCCATGCAGGGGCTTGTAATATATATATTACAATAAAGCTTTCAGTATCATTTGGGTTTGTTTTCTTATTAATACAACAGAGAAGCATCAATCCATCATTTAGTTCCCATAAAGATCATGAAGATGCTTATAGACAAGCTACAAACAGGTCTTGGGCTCATCCACATTTCTCTTTAACTGGCTGGAAGTTGCTTTACTAACCATTTTTAAGGATATATCATCCCAAGCCCATAGATGAGGCTGCCTAACTTTGTGTTTATCTGATCCAATATTAAAATGGTGTTTTCCATCTTCTCCCAACACAAGCCTTGCTATCTGTATAATTTGTAGTGCTTCGGCAGTGATTGTGATGATGACAATGCAGCCCAGCTTGGGTTCTGCCCAGCTCCTGTTTGCCACTATCAGCTGCTGTGGATATGCTCCCTCCCCTCCAGCTGCTGGCACCTCCACCAGGGCCATTTTGGCTTGGGCAACAGGAATGATCAGACAGCAGAAATCTGCCCCCCTTGCAAAGAACCATTCAAACACTGTGTGGGCACAAAACATAAAAAAATAATGTCCTGGCTGCCAGGCAGCTTACAAAGCTTTGGTTAAGGCAGGGAGTCCACCTGCCAGCTCCTGTCAACAGGCCCTGTCAGCTGTTTTTAGACAGTGTGAGAGATATCAAGGGAGGGAGGGAGGGAGTGAAAACATGAGAGGGAGTTTGGGACAGCAAGCACAGAGTGAGTAATAGAGTGAACTAGTAGAAGAAACTTAGAGTGAGAAATCAAGAGCAAAAAAAGCAAGTGAGGAAGACTGACTGCCCAAGTGACAGAGAAAAACAAGTGAATGAGAACGACATGAATATGTGAGAGATTGAACACATGAGATGAGCAAATGAGAAAGAAACAGTGTGAGAGGGAAAGAAAGCAAGAAAGTTAAATAAACAAGAGAGAGAGAGACCAAGAGAGTGATAGAACAAGCAATAGAATAAGAAAGATTGAGCAAGGGAGAGAAAGGCTGAGAGAGAGAGAGAGAGAGAGAGAGAGAAAGAGAGAGAGAGATCTGGAATACCTGCAGAGTGGATGGGGGCCTCCAAGGAAAGCTGGTAAGCCCCTCACTACCTCATGGATCAGGTTCTGATAGATGGAAAAATCCAGGGTCTAGACATCTGTCAAAATTCACTTCCTCCATTCATCCATCCCACATTAAGAAGAGAAATTGGGAGATATTTTTTCTGCTGGCAGGAAATCTACGAATCACTTCCTAACTTGTCCCATATTAGAGCTGTCAGAACAGTACCACTCATGGGCCTACTTACTAAGTCAGAGTATGGATTGGCTATTGGGACGGAGTAAATTATTCTGGCATACTTTTATGCCACCTCATCAACTTGATGAAAGCATGGTAACCCAGCTACCTGGATGTTTTGGAAAAGCAATTGGCCTTTCTCCCACAAGTAATATCCAGTGATATAATGCCTGAAATGAGGCATTGATTTCCCTTTGTATAACATCTTTCATCACATATAAGCTTGCAAAGTTCCCCAAAATTTTTTTCAGATATTTCATATATTAATCTTCTGTAACAATTCATCTGATGGGGCATTTTTTCTTGAATGAGGCCAATCCCAACTTGTAGTATAATAATCCAATCTGGTGAGTGTTAAAATTCTCAAAACAACACAGTCTGAAACCAGTGACTTTTGCACCAAGGTTGAGACAAAACATTCAGATCTTGGATGTTTCATTTCAAATTCAAAATACTAGCCATAAATACCATTTGAAGCTTAGAACATTTTGCACATAGCTACTTATTATCTCTTTCAACTGGAAATGTTAGTGATTTAATCTGGGACTTCAATCACAATATATCATGTGACAGGTTAGAATATTTTTTTTTAAAAAAAGGGTATTTATATATCTTTTATGCATTTTAGCTTTTCATAATGTTTTTTAGATTTAGATTTTTAATTTTACTCTTGATGTATCCTTTATGCTTTTCAAATGACTGTACCCCACTTTCCTTATGCTGGTCTATGACTGTAATAAAGATTTTATGTGATTTGTTGGGTATCTGCCACCTGTCCTGAAGTTCTGGATTTTTTATTCATCTAAACATGCTACAAAATAGTTTGTCTTCATTTTATTTTGTCTTTTAGAAATATCTATACCATAGCTTTCCTATCAATACTCACAAAACATTTTACTGCTGGCCTCTACCTCCCTTCTCAAGTATACACATATAGAAGTCAGAAGAAAAAAGAAAAGAAAAGAAAAAGAAACAAGAGTTGGATACAGAATCATTTTGCCTCTAGGGGAGTTATCACCAGTAAATGCATTCTTGCAGCAATACCTAGAAAAGAAAGTTGCATATATAATCTCACATTTATTTCTGCCTGATAGCCAAGGGAACACAGCATGGGAAACAACTGCCATCCCTCCGTATTTGTCATGGAGTGCTGGAGATCCTTGTTTTTGTAAATGTATATATGGTGCCCCCCAGGGCATTTCTGTGTTCCTCTTCTGTGCTATCTTAGATAGAGTCCTTAGTTCCAGGCCATAAGACTTCAAAAGTGATGCTTGTGCTTTCTGACATCCCACAGAGTCCATGAATGATAAGAGCCAGGGGAAGGGGCCTTTTGGCCAGCTGGCATTGTAAATTTATTATAAGGCAATAAAATATGAAATAGCAAAGGCACCTTAGGAAATAAGTTTGCTTTATGAAACCTTCTTTCTCCTTTTGTCATAAAGTAGCTGAAGTTCATGAGAAGGCTCCATTTATAAGATGTTAATGAATGCTTAATTGCAGTGCAAAAGAAGATATAAACATTGAGAAGGTATTTTATAGGGGGATATAAGTCATTGAGTAACCACAAGCCTCAGCATAATCAACTGCAGTACAAATTAAGCTCTGCCACGAGAAGGGATTTTGCCGATGACCAGTCTGCATCAGCAGCGACAAATTTACTCACCTGATTGTTCTCTGGTTCTTCTATGTCCATGAGAGTGGGCCCTTCCCCACTGCCAGGTTATAATTCTCTCCACCCATCCTTGAATCAGACAGGCTGCCCATATTGCCTCTCCCTATTCTCCCTCCATTGCCTCTGTTCTGATTTACTTCTGAATGATGTCCTGATTTGGCAAGTACAGTGCATGACAAACTTTTTCTGTCTTCCTCTGCATATCACTAGCTGGCAGGAAAAAAAAAAAAAATCCACCCATCGTAGCACTGCAGCAAGAATAGGGCACAGTCTGGCTGTGAGATTCTGTCCCTCATCTCTCAGCTTTGCCCTCATTCCATCATATCCCAGGGTGAATAATGTATTGTAAAAACAAAACAAAACCTGGAGTCACAAAGAGAACTGAGTCACAAGCAACACTTTTAGTTAGGATTTTCCTCCCTGTTTTTTTCTTTCTATACATAAGGACCATCATTCTACTGTTTGACTGTCTTGGCCTTGCACTAAGCTGATAAGAACCAAAGAATTATCATACGCTATATGTAGGGAGCCATGAAGATGACCTTGGAGAACTATCCAGGAACTATTAAAACAGGGGCAGAAACATGCTTGGAGCCTGGGACAAAGGCAGAGCATTAGGAAGCAACTCAGACTGGCTCCTCCATGAGGTGTAAGAGGGGCTGATGGTGGAATGGAAAATGTGGTCAGACTTGCCAAATTCTTTTACTATAGTGTATCTCAATAAAATATAGTTCTAGTCATCTTGTGGAGTCTATTTTCTCAACTCTTTCCTTGTAGAGTTGGTACAATATGATACAATACAAAATCAAATGCCTCTGTGCAGTTCTGATAGAGCACCAGCACAATGTTGCTACATCCAACTGTTTAGGAAGACAGGGGCAGAGTGACAGCAGATGAGGCTGCCCAGGAAACAGAGGGGAGGTGGCATGCCTGCCTCAGACGGAAACACAAAATAACTGTGGCTCTGATCCCATCTGCCACTGGTTACCTGACTTTACACTGATGTAACAGATGGGCCAATAGGACAGCATCTCCTCCTTTCACCTTGCAGCTGCCATTGGATGGCATTGGCTTCAGGGGAAAACACTATTTTAACACTAGTATAACTAAGGACAACTTAAGGATATCTCACTCATGGGCTGGGGAACAGTTGAAGTCAGTGTTATGAGGACACAACAGAAAAAAGTGTTGTCAAAGTGTGTCTGCACCAGAGGTGCAAGTGGAGAAAACACAGTGTGAGCCTCATCTGAATACTTGATACAGGCTAAAAAGGTCCCCACATAATTAGTAACCCTAAAGGCACTAAAGGAAGGGGACAGAGTTTGATGTTGCAATTGAAAAGAGCTTCTGCAACCTACATACATTTTTCTACTTTAATGTCTGATATAGCAAAACAGTCCATATCCTATAATTTTAAGCAGAAAAATAGTTGTTGAGAAAGAATTAAGTAGAAAGCACACCTTTCTTTGTCATTCTCCATCCAAAATTACAATTACAACTTTGTTATAGATCTCCTGCGTGGGAAAGTTGGGAACCAGCTTGTCATCATTTACATTCACATACTTTCCTGTGTAAAATGGTGCCTAAGAGGGTGGCCATATTGGACTTTTTCAACCCAAATAAAAGCTAATTAGTTTATAATCATACAAGCTTCTGTGGATTACTGTCCAATTCATCAAATGCACGGAGTCCTTAGAAAGGAATAATATATATAAAGATGATGTTGGGAGGGAGGATCAAGTGGAAGAGGAAATGCCAAAGGAAAGGCGAGAGACAGAAAGAATTTCCTAAAGTGACCTTTAAGAAAGCAGTAATTAGGTATGATACAGACTGTCTAACACTGATAAGCTGGTTAACACATGTAGTGTGTAAAAAACATTGGTTGTTGTTTAACTCTTGAGAAATGATATTTAATTTACAAAGGCTATAGCAATTCTTTGTCACCACACAAAATAAACATTATTTATTAATAATAACAATTTTCTTTCCGCCAGATAAGAAGATTGGAGATGCCCTAGCTTCTGCTTGAAGACTCATTTTGCTGGGTAGCCTTCACATAACTTAATGTATCTGATGCAGAATTCTTAAAATCCAAGCAGAAGTTAATGCAGTTGATACATAATATATATCTTTTTAGATATGTTGCAACTGAATATAAGTGTAGAGTGATTTACACTTTACAATTGGGGCAAAGAATCCTACCTTCATATATGACTGATGGGGTTGGGACTTGAATATGTGATGATACAAGCTTTTTTGGATATTATTAGAGGGGTCAAAAATTGGAGTAGAAATAATTATATAAATATAAAATAGTGACAAAGAGGACTTAGTCCCAACTGACTATTCAATGTCAGTATCAATTCACTGAGTGGCATTGTATCCTGGGTATTTCAAGATACAGAAGTAACTTCTGATTGGTGCATATGGGCAACAGTATATTGGCTTGCAAAGTAATCTCTAGATTAGATATCCTAGTTGGCATAGAATAGCATTAGCTATAAGGTATAGGACTAATTATGAATTAAAAGGCTAAAGCGTACATCCAAAAGTATAATTGTTGTGGGTGTGAATTAAATGGGAATTAATGGGTTAGTGATAGTTGCATGTTATGCTCCAATTAAGGGTGATAATGAAAGAACCAGGAATAGTTAGGGGAAAATTGTGCAATGTTCTAAATTTTCTTGTGGATAATAGTATTCTGTTAGGTGTCATGCATAGATGGATCAGAAGAAGACCAAATAGAGAAAAAATGAATGATGGGGACATTCAGAGAAAAAGAATGAATGAGAATAATTGTTTAGTTAATATCTACTTAGAAAAAGGTCTGTTTTGAACTATCAGTTACTGTAATAAAAACTATCCCTACTCCATGCTTTGAACATATGTTTTAAGCATAAGTCTATTTATGTATACAGGTGGCAAAGGAATGAATGCAAATCTAAAAGCATGACTGATTATTTATGGTGAAGGACTGAGAGAATTAGTGATGGATACAAGGCAATGAGAAGTTTTGAATGTGAGACTGACCATTTCTTTGTAGTCTGAAGAGTATATCTTGGGGCAAAATGGACATGGAAGAAAAGAAAAAAGTGAATTACTGTGGGAACAGAAAGTATAAGTACTATATGAAAAAGGTATTAGAAGATAAATTAATTTTCCAAGACAACTATGAAAAGCGGATGCAAGGAAAGAGGATGTGGAAGCTGCTTAGAATAGAGTTGAAAGAATTATCTTACCAAGTGCCACAGAAATGTTTGGAGTCATGCTACTGAGGAATATGAAAAAGAATTCTTGGTAGAATGACGAAGTGAAAGAGTCTGTGGATCTAGAAAAATGCATATAGGAGAATGATTACTTAAAAAAAAGAGGATACAAGATATTTAATTCCAAAATGTATTATATTCTAAAAGTTGTTGTGGAAATGAGTGAAAAGGTCTAAACAAGGAGCCCCAGTAGTGTGAATAGAATTAAAAATAAAATAATGAAATGATTTGGGATGAAACAGAAGTGAGAGAATGCTGGAAGGAGTATTTTAGATTGTTGAATGGGAGTGATAATGTTATGTCAAAAAATGGAACTGAGGTTAATGTTGTAAATATTATTGTCCAAGAAAAAACATGCTAATAAAGTAATCAATGGTGTGAGAACATCACAAAAGTTTGGGCTGCAGGTGTTGATAATGTGAACTGAAGAAATGTTAAAATATGGATATGGTTTGTCTATGGAAAGATTATGTGATTTGTTTCACATGGATGTAAAGATGGCATCCATGCCAGACAATTGGAAGAATGCTGTTATTATTGTTCCCCTATAAAAGGAAAAGGTAACAAGAAAAGATGCAGCAACTGTAAAGGAAGTTTGCTGTGGAGTCCTTGGGGTTCTCTGAGCGTGGTTCTTTTCTTGCAAACGTTTCATTACCCTGCTAGGTAACATCTTCAGTGCTAGAATGGAATGGGGTTTGCTCTCTGTTTATATACAGTGGCATGCCCTGCCAGTGTTGGTGGGGGTGTTGGGTTTTGTTTTGTTTTTATTATTATTATTACTATTATTACTATTATTTCCCCCTCTGGTAGTTCCTTGATTAGGGTATTATTTACTGCTTGATTGTATGTCTGGTGATAATCTTGATGTTAATCTCTGCTTATCTGGGTGATGATTGCTGGTGAAAAGTTTGCTATGTGTGCCTGGAAAGTATCCACAGAATTCTGTTTCAAAAAGTATGAGAAGTGACGGTGAGCAAAATCTGGGACATGGAGTGTGGCTTTATGCTGGGCAGGAGATATGCAGATCAGGTATTTTGCCCTTCAGCAAGTCATTGAGAAATGTACGTATGAATGACATTTTACAGCATGTTTGTTGATTTGGAAACATTATATAAGGAAGGTGTACTTTTGTGTGGCAATGATGCTTTGTTACTGGCTGAGTACCTGAATGATTTACAGTAAATATTAGATGAATTGTATGGTACAACAAGGAGTGGGGATCTGAAAATTAATGTTTCGAAGGTCAAGGTAATTGACAGGAAAAATGAAGTAAATAACTGCAATCTATACATACCTGTAAATTGTGAAAAATTAGATCAAGTAGACCAGTGTTGTCTACTTGAATTCTGGGAGTTGAAGTCCACTCATCTTAAAGTGGCCAAGTTTGGACAACACTGAAGTAGACGAATATGTGTACCTTGGTAGATTATGGACTGAAATGGATGGAGAAATGTTAAAATATGCAAACCCTAGTAGAAAGCTAGTGGATGGTATGTGGTCTTTGCCAAGGAATTGATATTTATCAAAATAAAAGAAAATGGGTCTATTTCTGCCCACGCTGTTATGTGGAAGTGAAAGGGGGAACACTGAGAAAGTCATGGCTGGATGGAGTTGAAAAGGTTCCTGTAAAAGAGAGAGAAGAAATCTGAAGAACAGCAATGTATGAAGTGGTAAGCAAAGATGATCTGCAAGAGTAGAAAGTTATGAAGAGATATAGAGAATGATGTTGGTATAAACCACATTAAGTTAGATTCCCTTCCCTTCTGTCTCATTAATTTCTTTTGCTCACAACTTCTCACTCTATTTCTCCACTTTGCATGATCTTGCTTACTCCAAAAGGGAACAGTGCAATGCTAAACTACATGTGGTAGCAGTGAAAAAAAAGCAAATCCTATGCTATGAAATATTAGTAAAGGCACTGAACATATAACAGATCACACTCCAATGCCTTCTTACAAATAACAGACCAGGTACAATTGTAATATGCTGTATAGTCCTGGATTTTTCCTACTACTGAGAGCAATTTTTGCAAGTCAGGGATGTGGAAAAAATGGATTGGACCTTTAGGATCTTTTGTATCCCAAGCTTCTTTCACCCTTTTCCCACCTTAGTACTTGTTATCCACTTCTCTAAATTGATATATCCCAGTTTGGAAAATGCCTACTGCAAAGACTTATAGGGAGGCAAAAGAGAAGAGTGTTAGATGTTCCCCTCTAAGTTGGAGTATTCTGTTTCTGGGGTTAGAAACTTGAAGGCGTGAATCTAAGTCAGTGTTTCTCAACCTTGGCAACTTGAAGACATGTGGATTTCAACTCCCAGAATTCCCCAGCCAGCATGTTGGCTGGGGAAATCTGGGAATTGAAGTCCACATGTCTTCAAGTTGCCAAGGTTGAGAAACACTGATCTAAGCAATCTAATAGCCACTGGGACTACAGATAGAAGTTTTGATCCTTCTCTCATAAAACGGAATCCAGGGACATCCAATTAAGAATTGTAATTTGGGACTAACTAAAGAAAGTAATGGTTCCCCACAGCATTTAAACGCTGATCTAATGTCCATTTCCATGTGTTCCTCCTCACATTAAGTACCTAAAAGATGGGCTGTGCTTGCTGGTCCTACCCATTCGATTGCATTATCAGTTGTTGTGGAAAGATATGAAGGAAGGAACTTGCTTTACATGGATAGGATTCTTAAACATATTACATGCAGCTCTAAATGTTTCAGGCTGCCCAAGCTTTAAACTGTCTCCCTGCCTTCATCTTTCCTCTACAACACACTGGAATGTAAAGTAGGGGAGGGGTATCTTCATGTTTTCCTCCTGCAACAGAGAACCCGTAGAACATCTGGAAAGGGCCCCATAGTATGTTATTCACAACCACAGGACATGGTGATGGCCTTTGGCATAATTTTCAAAGGATTCATGGAGGGAATGTCAATTTTATACAATATCCATATTTAGAGCAGGTACATTACAGAATACAGATTGTTTCTGGGCAAAAGTTGCCTGGAGAATACCAATGAAAATAAATACACAATTAAAATGAAATAATATTGCCAAGTTCCAGAATGCTCTTTCAGAATAAAAGCTGATGATATCAAGCTGGCCAGAGTTTGTTTGTTCATTTATTTGTTTTGATTTTGGTGTTGCCTGACTCCAGACCGACTGGAGCTTGTGTATGTGAAATTCCCACAACACGCTCTTCCTAGAAGTGCTTTTGTGCATGTTCAGAGGAACATATTAAAGCTCCTTGAGTCCCTCATTTCCTTCAGGAAGGATACAATCTCCATGGAGTTTAAGGGAAACAGAACCCAAAGAAATACTGTGGAAGATCTGTGGATGCTCCAAAACAGAGTAATGCTGGTCACCTGAAATGACCTTGCAGCATATTTGCAGTGTTCATAATACTATATTTAAATGGTGACTTCCTGAGATTATGAGTCTGATCTCTGTGTTCACTTGATTTGAAATGCCACCTCACTCTTGTCAACATGACTTTTTTTCCAAGTAACTATAATTCATAGGAATGCAGCCTTTAACTTCATTCCTGCTTAGTTATTTCTAGAGCAGATGTAATGAAGGTTATGAAAAGAGTGAACTACATTTTTAATGCTTCTCCCACCTTCCCTAAAGAACCTGCAGCTATCAAGTCAATCATTTGTGAAGATCAGAATCTAGCTTCCTCTACCTTAGCTGTATCATCCCTGAACGGATGTAATGATGATTAAATGATTTTTTTTTTTTTTTTTTTTGCTCAAAACATAAGCAAATTTGATTCAAAAAACACATAGGGACCAGATGCATCGAGTTAGAAGGGGTTATTTTTGAAGTTAAATAATTACATTTCTGATTATGTTGCCATTTCAAATGTGTTTCCAAGGACAGATTCATATATTTAGACTTAAGGCTATGCATATATATGTGTGCTGAAAATAAAAGTAGCTCTTCCATATACATATGCGTGTATTTACATTTTGTACACAATCTTCACTTGCATCTGAGCAAAAAAGCTACATGGTTCGTTCTTGGATGGGAGAACTCCAGGAGATCCCAGGAATATAGGTTAGACTAGAAAGTTAAAAAAAAAAAATCCTCAAAAAGGCAGTGACAAACCATTTCCATCCTGTTGCCAAAACATCTGCATGGACATATCCATGAAATCACCTGGCATCAAGCTGACTCAGAGGACCTCTTTACACAGGGGACAATCGATTTATATAAAGCCTGACCCCTTTCTACCTGTAGCACCAAATAGAGTCTCTCCACCCGACGCATTCTACCTGAGGATGCTTCAGGCACCCACCCTGGAGAGATCAGTTGGGGAGGGGGGGTGTGGGACTCAGAAAATAACATTTTCTGCAGCCACCTCCTTTATCTGGATCAGCATGATCCCTGAGGTCAAGTCAGGCTCCATCCTTTCACTTCTAGGAAATTAGTGAAGGCAGTTCCCTTTTGGAGAGCATTCAAAAAAGCTTTTAATCTGTATTATTATTTTACTTATTATTGTGTATTTTTAGAGATATTTTAAGGATTGCTTTTTATTCTAAGCTACCTAAAGTCACTTGAGTAGGTGGTGCATAAATGTTGATAATAAATAATAAATAAATACCACCATATGTAAATTGTACCAACATCAAGGCATAGATAGGTATGCATTTAGATGATGGCGGATGGGAGCAGACATACGGTGTGGGGCTCCTTGGTATGACTGTGGTGTTGAATGTGGGGGTCTCCCTTGCACCCTTACCTGGTTTTACAACTTTACTGGGATTTGTGTGGACTTGTGGCCAACGAGCTGGCAGTGGCTGGAGGCTGCCATTTGCAGCCTCCTTGCAGGGCAAGAACAGCTGGAGCAACAAGCAGGAGCAGCAGTGGCAGTGGCTGGCCGGTCCCGTGGCAGCTGGTACTTCCTCTGGGATGGGAGCTGGAGAGCCAGAGAGCCGGAGAGGATGAGTGGCCGGTGAGCAGCCACCAGCGATGGAGCCTTTGTGGGTCAAGAGCTGGCTGCACCAAGTGGTGTGGTGAGTGGCAGCGAGAGCAGTGGTGGCAATTGGGATCTTGTGGGCCTCATGGGTCATGATGCTCCTGTGACCTGGATAAACTGTGGTCAGGATGGTGGCAGTTTGACAAATGGTGAGCAGTTGCTAGCAGCAAGTGGTGGTTGGAGTGGAGGCCAGTTGACAGAGCCCCCTTTGGAACTGGTCCTCACACAGAGGCAGATTTGGCCTGGGGGCCAGGGGTCTCCCTGGTGTGGTGGGAGGGGCTTTCCCTCCCCAGGATGAGAGCCAGTGGGTGGGGTATGCCTTGAGAGGGGATGTTTGGGGAAGTGTTTGGGTGGGTGAGGAAGTGAGTGCTTGGGGAGAAAGGTCCTCACTTTACCCGAGTGAGAGTCAGGGTTGGGTAGCACCTTATCAGTTAGTGGGAGAGGCTGGTCAGGGTTAGGGTGGTGTAGTTGGATGTGAATAGAGTTGGTGGTTAGAGTTCCTGATGATGCTGAGAGCAATGGCTGAAGCACCGCAGGGTCTCATCACCACCCCTTGGGTTGGTAGGGGGATGTTTGATGAGCAGGAGTGGAAGGAGCAATCCCTAGCTATGGGAGGGGGGTGTCAGGCCTAGCCCAGGGAACTCCAGGAGACCATGCAGATTCAGTCCAGCAAAGTTTATTAGCTACAACCTCTATCAAGAATCTTCCCAGACTGGAACTAGTTCCCAGGGTCAGTCAGTAAACACAGAGTGAATTCCTCAGGGAGGTGCCAGCCTCATCCTCTTATCTCTTCCCCGTGCTTCAGGAGATGAAAGAGAATGCTTTACTCCCTGAGTCTGGCCTTCATAATTCCATTCCAGCACAGGGGGAGACCAGAGTTGGGTGGCAGTGATTACTCTGGGGGGCTTAGGATGGGTCCATTCATTCAGGTGGTGATGGGCATGGGATGTTTTGATGGGAGACAGAGGGCAGGCCATTCCAGGGGAAGACGTCTCTGGTGTCTTGTTCCAGTGTTGTGTTCTGGCCCCTTATACTCAAGCCCAGGCCCTGGTCAGTGGAACTTCAGAGGTCTGGGCTTTCAGCTGCTGCTGATTAATGCCAGGTCAGTTAATAATAAAGCTCCCCTTATCTGTGATCTTATCAAGGAGGAGCAGGCCAACTTGGCATGCATTACTGAAACCTGGGTGAGGCCTCAAGCAGGGGTTCCCCTTTCTGAATTATGCCCAGCCGGGTTTAGGGTATGGCACCAGCCGAGACTCCAGGGCAGGGGAGGGGATGTAACTATTAACAGCCAAGAATCTCTGCTGGCCTTGAGGGGCACTGCTCCCCAAGTTGCTGGTTGTGGGACCCTGTTTTTAATGATAGGCTTGTAGGATCATTTGGGATTGTTGCTACTATACCAGCCTCCCTGCTGTGTAGCAACCTCCCTGCCTAAGCTGTGGGGAGGCCATCTTGGGGTTGGCTGTGGAGTTCCTCAGGCATGGTGGACTTCAACTTGCACTCCCTTGGGCTGGCCTTGGAAGCACCTTGGGAGTTTGTGGCCACCGTGGTGGTCATGGGCCTATCCCAGGTCATTCATGGCCCAACTCAGAACAGTAGTCACACACCGGATGTGGTTTTCTTGTCAGAGCAGTGGCAATGTGATCTGATGGGGGAGCTATCCTTGTTCCCTTTGTCATGGTCAGATCATGTCCTAGTGACTTTGAGGTTATCTTATGATGCCCCTCTCTGCAGGGAGGCAGGACCTATCCGATTAGTTGGCCCTGGGGACTGATGGACCCAGTGGGGTTCCAAAAGGAACTGGGGGTGTCCCTGAGGTTCTGCTGCATGGTCCTGCTGAGCCGTTGACTGCTGCCTGGAATAGGAAGGCTGCTGAGGCCATAGGTAGGATTGTACCTGTGTGATGTCTCTTGGCCCATCACTCCTGTCGCTCCCTGTGGTTTACAGAGGAGTTGATGGAATTGAAAAGGATCAGGAGACATCCAGAGTGCCACTGGAGGAAGACCTCCAACTGGACTTGAGTTAGAGCTTTCATTAAAGCCTACCTCATGGCAATAAGAGCAGCAAAATGTCATTATTTCTCTGCTCTTACTGCAGCCGCAGAGTACCACCCAGCACACTGTTTAGGATTACCTGGACCCTCCTAGTAAGGGGGGGTTCAGAGGTTTACCTTCAGGCCCACACAGAGGAATTTACTGAACATCTGGTGGACAGAATTGCTCAGATTCACTTCCAGTTAGATGCCAGGCACGGTGCAGGTCTTTTGGAGATGCCTGGGGACTGGACTTGCCCTGTTATTTGGAAACAGTTTGATCCTGCTGGGCCCGAGGAAGTGGACAGGGGCCTCAGGTCTGTAAGCATGGCTACCTGTGCATTAGATCCATGCCCCTCCTGGTTGGTTAAGGCCACCCTGGAGGTGATACATGGGTGGGTTCAAGTGATGGTTAATTCCTCCTTGAGGAGTTTCTGGCTCCTTTTAAAGAGGTGCTGATTTGCCCTCTCCTCAAGAAGTGGTCACTGGACCCCACCTTTCTGGACAATTTTTGTCCAGTCTCTCACCTCCCTTTTTTGGGGAAGGTGGTAGAAAAGGTGGTTGCACTGCAGCTCCAGAGGATCCTGGATGAAATGGATTATCTGGACCCCTTCCAGTTGGATTTTAAGCCCAGATATGGGACAGAAGCGATATTGGCACACTTTTAGATGATCTCTGGCAGGAGCAGGATGGGGGTAGTGCATCGATCCTGGCTCTTGTCCTCTCAAGCAGCTTTCAGTACTGTCAACCATGGTATCCTTTTGGTCAGCTGCAGGAGCTGGGAGTAGGGGGCACAGTTTTTGTGCTGGTTCACCTCCTTCCTCTGAAGCCAGTCCCAGTTGGTGTTAGTAGGGAGTGAGATGCCCAGCCCATGGCCCCTGCTCTGTGGGGTGCCGCAGGGCTTGGTGTTCTTTCCACTCCTTTTTAACATCTACATGAAGCCACTGGGTGAGATCATCTGTCACCAGGGGATGAGGTATCATCAGTATGTGGATGATACTCAGTTGTACATCTCTGTCCTGGGTGATGCTGTGGATGTTCTTTCGTGGTGCTTGGAGGCTGTGGGCACTGGATGGGGAACAACAGGTTTCAACTGAACCCTGGTAAAAAGGAGCGGCTGGGGGGTTCAGGGATCTTCCATATCTCGCTATGGATTCAGGGCTTTTCCATCGTCCTGGGTGGGGTTGCACTGCCCCTGACAGAACTGGTACATAATCTGGAGGTCCTCCTGGACTCATGACTCCTGCTCAAAGAGCAGGGGGCAGTTGCAGCTAGGAGGGCCTTTGCTCAACTACATGTTGCGCGCCAGTTGTACTCTTTCCTGGATCAGGAGGCCCTTCTCTCAGTCACTCATGCCGTAGTCATCTCCCATATAGACTACTGCAAAGCGCTCTACATGGGGCTACCCTTGAAAAGTATCTGCAAGCTGCAGCTGGTGCAGAATACAGTGGTATGGGCAGTTAAGGGCGACTCTAAGGCTGTGCGTGTAACACCTCTGCTGCATGAGCTGCATTGGGTACCTGTTTACTTCTGGGTCCAATTCAAGGTGTTGGTTATGACCTTTAAAGCCCTTCATGGCATGGGCCCAGGTTACCAGAGGAATGGTCTTGTCCCAGTTATATCAACCTGTCCCACCTGGTCTGGGTAGAAGGGCATGTTACGGACCCCATTGGCTAAAGAATTTCAACTGGCAGGGTCTAGGAGGAGAGGCTTTTCTGCCATTGCCCCCACCCTGTGGAACATCTTGCCCCCTGATGTGAGATTGGCCCCACTGTTCTGGCCTTCCAGAAGAGCATTAAAACCTGGCTCTGACAACTAGCATGGAGGTCACATGGAGGTTCACAGCACTGGGGGTCATTGATTGCTTGAAGATGCGCTCTCTGCCTTTTAAGTTTGTATATTTTTGTACTAATTTTTATTGTTTTTTAATTGCTTTTTTACTTGTAAGCCACCTAGAATCACTTGTAGAGTGAGATGGGTGGCATATAAATTTGATTAATAAAATAAAATAAAGAATTAAATAAATAATTCTAGCATAACATATTTCAGTCAGCCCCATGGTTTTGTTCATCTGAAATCTTGAGTTTCAGCTGACCTACAGTCATTGGTTGCATATATGCATCTGTCCTTGTACTTTTTTTTTTTTTGGTGCCTTCAAGTCATTGTTGACACCTGGTGATTACCTGGACAAGTCCCTGCAGTTTTCTTGGCAAGATTTCAGAAGTGGTTTGCCATTGCCTTCTTCCTAGGGTGCAGAGAGAATGACTGGCCCAAGGTCACCCAGGTGGCTTTGTGCCTAGGGTGGGATTAGAACTCATGGTCTCCCAGTATCTAGCCTGATGCCTTAACCACTACACCAAACTGACTCTTTATATTTAAATATATTAGGTATTTACTCTATAACAGCTTAAGCTTTTTAAGAAAGGCAACAGATAGATGTGGTAAGTTAGCAGATACATTGGTGTGCAGGTACAGGTAGTCCCCAGTTTAAGAGCTTGAACCATTGTGTATTTAACTCAAATCATTGTGTGTTTAATTCGAATTTTGCTACAATAGGCTCTGTTCTTAACTATGGGTCATCTGTAGCCTGGGTGTTTTTAACCTGGGGACTACCTGTAGTTCTCATTTAATGACCACTCATTCAATGACCATTGGAAGTTACAATGGTGCTGAATGGGGAGCCTTACAATTGGTCCCCATAGTTGCAGCCGTTGCAGCATCCCCATGGTCACGTGACTGTGACTCAAGTGCTTGACAACTGGCTCGCAATTAGATCACAGTGTCTCATGGTCACATGATCATCATTTGCGACCTTCACTGCTGGTTTCTGACAAACAAACTCAATGCAGAAGCTGGCAGGAGGTTGCAAATGGTGATCACATGATGCTGTGCCTAATGACTCTGCGAGATTCCGGTAACAACAGTAGTATACCTGTATATGCTTGTGTTTGTGCTGAAGATTTGAATTCAGCAGGTGCCCTAGTTAGAAGATGTGCTCCTGAACATAAACAGAATGCTGAAAAAATGCTGAGTAATTTAGTCGTACAATGTTGCATGAAAAATAATAAAATTCTCATAATATAGATGCATTTGTTTTGGATGCAATGTTGAGAGACAGGCATTACATTTGAAGTAAAAACCGGATTAATAAGAAATATATAAGGGTAGAAAATCCTCACTTGCATCTAAACCACATCCTGAAGAGAGGGCAGTGCAAGAGAGAGAAACAGGAAGATCTCTTAAAGACATTTAACTAATCTTGCAAGTCTGATTGTGTTATACTCTGTCCTCCTTCTTATACTTCAGTGAATTAGGGAGGTGTCTGTCTGAGCTGCTTCCAAATGTTATCTCGTTCTGGACTTTAAAAATGCGTTGGTCCCTTTTGCTTGGGTTCCTGCATATTTCTCTCAAGATCATCTTCTTTTTTCTGTACAGAAACAGACCCTCATGCTCTGGTCACTTCCCGCATGGATTACTGTAATGTGCTATATATGGGGCTGCCCTTGAAAAGCACCTGGAAGCTTCAGTTGGTACAAAATGTGATGCCTCAGTTATGTGTACACCTAGACCAGTGCACATTACACCTCTCTTCCATGAGCTACATTGGTTACCAGTTTGCTTCTGGGTTCAATTCAAGGTGCTGGCAATGACCTATAAAGCCCTACATGGCATGGGGCCGGGTTCTTTGAGGTGCCACCTCTCCCCAATCACATCTACCTGTCCCATCAGGTCTGGCAGGAAGGGCATGTTGTGGGTCCTGTCCACAAAGGAATGTCATCTGATGGATCTAGGAGGAGAGCCTTTTCTGCCATGGCCCCTGCCCTTTGGAACATCATTCCCCCTGAGGTCAGATTGGCCCTAACCTTTCTGGCCTTCTGGAAGGGCCTGAAAACATGGCTTTGCCGTCTGGCTGGGGATCTGGTGACATGGGTATGGAGCCTGCAATTTCCCTTGCTAAGGAAATAGAGTGTGCTCTCCTAAAGATTATGGGGTATTTTTAATTAATGTTAATGGTTTTTATTGTTTTTAATGTTTTTTTAATGATGGGGGTTGCTATTTTTTGTATTGTTTTGTGTTTTTAACTTTGTACACCTCTCAGCGTCACGTATGTGAGATGGGCAGCGTATATAAATTTACCAAATAAATAAATAAATAAATGTGATAACCCTTCCCCATAACTATCTCTCACCATTTGCCTAGTGGTTAAAATGGCTCATAGGTGCAAAGAAAAGAGCAGTTTCCAGCAATATGTACTGTATATGTATATGAATATGTATCTTTTTGTACATATATGTATGAGCCATGCACGAATTGTTCTGAAGAATGTGAAGGAGACCCAATCTGCACCACCACCAGCATAGGCCATTCAATACTTCCTGAATGTAGGGACAGATGACATTGTCCTTCTCCCACTTCCAGCCCATTACAACTGCACCCCATTGATGCATTACAACTGCATCCATGTTTTCCAGCTTTAATTCAGAACTGTTGTCTTCTGGCCAGAACTGTCTTGAGCCCTTCACAGCAAATGGTCTCTAGCGGTTTCTTGGATTCTAGAAGCAGCCCCCAGCTCTGATTGGCTACAGTACCTGGCATGCCCCCTCTCCTCCAGCATCTGGTTGCTGCCCTGAGTTTTCATCCAGAACTCATCCAGGGTGGCCAGCATTCTAGTCTCTCTGCTGGTCAGCAGTTGGTGGAGGTGATGATGGTGGTGTGTGTGTGCATGTGTGTGTGTATACACACACATGCACACACACACAATTGATCCAATGCTTACCTGATAGGTCAACAAAGTATGCTCAACCCTAAGAGCTGTTCCAATCAACTCGTACATCTCCCAGCGGGCACCCTTTTGGTTTCTGCCCAGGCCGGGTGAAGCATGCTCTCCTCGCTTTGCTATCTCCTGACCACTGTAGAGCAAAGCTTTCCTACATTTTATAAAAATGCCTTTAAGTTGCAATGTAGGAATATTGCTATTTTGTTTCTATGAAGCTGAATTAGCAGTTCTTCCTAGGTACAAATTTTCAATGGACCTACAGTGGAATATAGGAATGGAAGAACAACCTTTTCCCTACGGCTTTGATTATTGTAGCAACATAGCTATGTTGCTGCCATATGGAGAAAACAGAAAAAAGGGCTCTATGTTAGTGTCAAAGGAGGTAATGTGTGAAGGGGAGTGAAAATGCACAAACATCCTGGAAAACCTAGGAAAGGACATGGATTAGTGGGAAGGGAACAATCCCTAAAAGGAAGTGGGGGGAAAAAACAGGCACTGGTAGGCTAATCCACGGAGGAGGCAGAAGAGATGCTTGTTTTCACTGCATGGATGGGAAGAGCCAGTAGCAGGGGAACAACTAATTGGAACTTAGAGTGCCTAAAGTCTGATCTGAACACAGCCTGGCTTTGTTGATACCCCACTGCAATCTGGAGTGGAATTTCTGAAGTTGATTTAAGAAACAGCCAGGAGCAGCATGAGAAAGAAACAGCTTAGGCTGCACTGTGAAATTGCTCAAAAACTTCAGTTACCCATTTGGATGGTCTTGTATCATGCTTGCCCCAATTCTTACATCAAAGATCTATCCTTTCAAAGCCACCATACAAATATAGATTTCAGAAAGTTACTGTATTCTCTAAGTCCTTTTTGCTTTCTAGCCTCTTGGTTGAATGAGATTCCTCCAGTCTAGTTGATTTATGGAGGGGAAGGAGACTGTGCCTACACATTCCACACAATCTCTAAAATCAAATGCCAGCTATTTGCTGACAGTTCAACACACATCGGTGCAAATTATGTGGTTTATTTACTATATTTGTACTGGACAATTTTCATCCAGTCTCCCACCTTCCATTTTTTAGGGAAGGTAGTTGAGAAGGTGGTGGCGTTGCAGCTCCAGAGGATCCTGGATGAAACGGATTATCTGGACCCTTTTCAGTTGAGTTTCAGGCCCGGATTTGGGACTGAAACAGCATTGGTCACATTTTTGGATGATCTCTGGCAGGAGCGGGATGGGGGTAGTGCATCCATCCTTCCTCTTCTTGACCTCTCAGCAGCTTTCGATACCATCGACCATGGTATCCTTTTGGGTCGGCTTGGGGAGTTGGGGGTGGGTGGCACATTTTTGTGCTGGTTCTCCTCCTTCCTCCAAGGCCAGTCCCCATTGGTGTTGATAGGGAGCGAGAGGTCCAGCCTGTGGCCCCTCCTTTGTGGAATGCTGCAGGATTTGGTACTTTCCCCACTCCTTTTTAATACCTACATGAAACCAGTGAGCAAGATCATCCACCACCATGGGATGAGGTATCATCAATATGCAGATGATACCCAGTTATACATCTCCATCCCAGGTGAACTGAGTGATGCTGTGACTACCCTTTCACGGTGCCTGGAGGCTATGGGGGTCTGGATGGGGAACAACAGGTTTCAGCTGAACCCTGGTAAGATGGAATGGCTGTGGGTTGGGGTCTCCTCTGTATCCAGAAGTTTACCATTGTCGGTTCTGGATCGGGTCGCACTGCTCCAGACAGACCAGGTGCATAATCTGGGGTCCTCCTGGACTCATGACTCCTGCTTGAAGAGCAGGTGGCAGTTGTGGCCAGGAGGGCCTTTGCTCAACCACATGTTGTGCACCAGTTACGCCCTTTTCTGGATCGGGAGTCCCTCCAGTCAGTCACTCATGCCCTAGTCATCTCCTGTATATACTATTGTAATGTGCTCTACATGGGGCTACCCTTGAAAAGTATCTGGAAGCTTTAGCTGTTTCAAAATGCAGCCACACGGGCAATTTTAGATGCCCCAAAGATGGGACATGTTACACCTTTGCTGTGTGATCTGCATTGGGTCCCAGTTTGCTTCCAGGTCCAATTCAAGGTGTTGGTCATCACCTTTAAAGCCCTACATGGCATGGAACCAGGTTACCTGAGGGAGTGTCTCACCTCCATTATATCCACCCTTCCCACCCAGTCAGGCAGAGAGGGTATGCTGAGGACCCCGTCAATGAAAGAATGGTGACTGGCAGAAGGGTCCAGAAAGAGAGTATTCCATAAGGCAGGGGCCATGGCAGAGAGCCTTCTCTGCCATGGCCCCCGCCTTATGGAATATTCTCCCCCCCAGAGGTGAGGCAGGCCCCAAGTCTCTTGTCCTTTCAGAAAGCAGTCAAGACCTGGCTCTGCCAACTGGCATGGGACAAAAAAAGGGGCAATCAACCCGGGGGGTGGGGGGGGCTAGCACCTTGAAGATGCTCCCATATGTTAACATCTTACTGATCATCAACATCTTGGAAGTTATTATTATTTGCATATGCGTTTGGTTTTATTCTATTTTTACTGTATTTTTATATTGTTTTTATTGTATTTTAATTAATATTTATTGTTGTTTTATTGTGAACCGCCCAGAGTCACTTTTTCGTGAGATGAGCAGTATCTAAATTTGAAATATAAATAAATAGATATAAATATTTATATAGTAAAAATCAGCTCTTTGGTTTCTATGTATCCTCTTCAAATGTTCTCTGCAGAGGTGGGATGCTGGATGTAGAGGGAGGCACTAAGGGCATCTTGCTTTCCTATAAAAATGGACTGGCTTGAGAGAGCCTTACCATCTGTTCCAGCCCATTTCTGGTTCAGAAGCCATATTGACAAGATATTATTTTTAAAAGAATGTAAGAGTGTTTAATAGATATTTAAACTCATGGTGGCCCTCTTTCTCTACCCATAGAAGGATGGTAGGAAAATCTATAACAGAAGCTGCAGTTATCTGGGAAGGAAGTTCTGGGGAAAAGCAAAGCTATTCTGCACCATCACTATAACACTAATTTAAGAAGAACAGAAACCAGGGAATAAGGACTATTCCTAGGTTCATATGGACCAGTTGAAGCACATGTTATGATTCATTAATTAGCTATCTGGAACAATATTTATTATTTAGGTATTTGTTAGATTTATAAACAAATCTCCAGGAGCTGAAGGCAATGTACAATACAATCCCTCCTCATTTTTTTTCTAAACATTGACAGGACCAGATGTCTTACTAGGCAGTATCTATAAGAGATTTTGCTTCCATGCCATTATCTACATCTGAATTTTTGAGAGCAGTCTTCTCCAAGTTGGATACCTCTAAATGTACATTTGCATAATGACTATGTAAATACACTTTTCCTTAATATTATTGGTTGCTTTGGTAGTCTCTACTACTTCAACTTGTGTGTGTGTTTTAATGAGTCCTCTATTTGTATGAGCCATGGCAGAAGAATTTGGAATTGCAGGAATCTAAGGAAAGAATTAAATGTTGTCTTCCCTACTTCTTGCAAAATAGTCTCATTAAATATGACTCAATTGAAAGGCAATCCAGGAGATGACTCATGATTTGACCCATAGTGTTTAATTGGGAAAATTTTTCTTAGCAATTATACATGTAATAGTAATAGTACAATGGAAATATTAAGTAGGACCAGTAATGTGACTATTGTCTGGTGGTACTATGGAGATGGCCCTCACCTAAAAAGTCAGAAATTCAGGGCTGTAACTTCACAAAAATGAATATGTATGGGAAATTGTAGCTCTCACATTGAAGTTAATGATGCATATTATAATACTGAAGCTGTCCCCAGACTTTCTCCAATTGTGATTTTGGATATTACAGAAGGATATGTTATTAATTTTAGAGAAATAGAAACTACTAGATAGCCTACAACCCATTAGGTCACCCTTTGTCAATATTTACTTACCCAAAGAGAATGACCACGGGTGGGCAAAAAAGCAGTGGGAGCCGGAGTGATTTCTGACTTCCTGCTGGCTTCCCCATTGACTTTGCTTGTGGGAAGCTTGACAGGGAGCACCAGAAATCATGATCACATGACCATGGCTGACCACAGCAGCACAGTGGCACAGCAGCTGCCACAACTTTTCCAATACAACTGGTCTGAAGATCCTTGAAATTTCAATTCCGTGGGAGTCAGGGGTCCTGGATTTTAGATGCATTCTTTAAGTACCTTGCTTCAAAAACTGTTGCCCTATGATGCACCATTTTGGCCAATTGAAGGTTACAGACAGAAAAACAGGCAGGAGTTTTAGTAGTATATAGAAGATAGATTATAGAATGGGAAATAATTGTTTCCCCTTCTCTAAAGTGTTAAATCGATGAAACATAATCTAAATAATGGTGAGCACCAGCAAATTTCACTGAGCTCAGAGAAGTATCAGAAAGAATATGATCAATTCAAGAGATAGGAGTCCTGTACCTATATCTGGTCCAGAGGCACATCCAATCTAGGTTTTGACTGCTTAAAGGGACATGCAAGGTGGACCAAAGATCAGACTTCAATGAACTAAGAATGTCACAGGGACGGATTTGCAGGGTTCTCAGAATCAAACAGACCAACACATAGTCCTAAAGGTCCTCCTTGTGAACCGGTTCAATTTTTATCTTTATTTGTAACATAGCAAAACAGAAAAACTTCAGTTTCTCTGAGAATTTAACATTTACAGCTAGATTACAGCTAAAAACTGTATGTATATGTGAAACCATAATCTATTTCGCTCCCAGACATACAAGTTGTACCTGTAGTGGAAAAACTCAATATAGGAAAATAGTTGATGCACTGAAAACTGGTCTCAGATATGTTCTAGCAACCAACACGCCTAAGCTATATTAGTTTCATGGCCTTAAATCTCAGACTTCCCATTTGGAGAACTGGAATTCTCTTGTTCAGCCTGGTGAAAAAAATATTTCACTCTTCCTTAGAAAAGAAATTACCTGTGAGATTGTGATGCCAAGAAGTGATCCCAGGTAGTATGTGGGGCCCCATATAACTGAGGTCTAATCTGGAGAAGTTAATAAAATCAGCATAGCCAACATTAAATAGGCCAAACAGTCCATTACTTTTTCTCAGCTTCAAAATTACTTTTGAAAGTAAGTCCTGATATTAACTTCATTTGGGAGAAGGCCAACCTTATTAGTTAACTCATGCTGGAGAATGGAGCTGGATCTTTTCTCCTGAGTAGATTCTTCACAACAGAATTCTCTAGAGCCAGCTAAGCACTCCAACAGTGACTCTGACACACCAAATAAATTCATTTCCACTGATGTTCTGAGGCCATGGAAAGAGAACTGAGGTGGGAGAGGGTCCAGGATGGGATTTAAAGGGTTATTGGGAACTTAGTGAGGCCTGGGTGATGTTGGTGCAAAGAAGGTTCCTCATGACCTCCAATGGGAATGGGATGATCTCTAGAATCTTCCTCTTCCACTGCAAAACAATATTCTCTGGAATGTAGGATCATGATACTGCAAGGATTGCATAGCGTACTGGCTGGGGGGACAGAGCATCCATTTATATCCACATCCTTACTTGCACTTGCATGTGTACACAATAACTGTTCTCCCAATCTGTTGGTTTCCATGCCATGAATGCATTCCACTCATGGGCTTACCGTATTTTCAAGCAGATAAACTACAACAGAAGTCACAATCAGCAAGCTTTCACAAGCAAGCCATGGAGGTGAGTTTTAACAAATGGCTAAACCAAAGCAAAGGGAAAGGCTGGGTTTAGCCTTCTGACACATCTTGCTCCCCTTCTACCTGGCAAAGGGGAAGCAACTTTTGAGGGATGGCTAAAGCTGTTTGGTCAGTACAGCTCTACTTTCTCAGATTTGTTTGGAAACTGGCTGGGATGCCTGGACTGGAGCACAAAAGCAGGACCATTCCAGTAAATTGGATAAACCTATCCAGTTTTCTTACTGGCAACATGATAAGCCTATCCATTTATTTACTGGCAAAGGCTTCTCCCTTTATTGTGCTGCTGAATCTAAATTTGATTTGTGTCTAAATCAGGCTTTCTCATCTTCTCTTCCATTTTGGGGGGTAAAGGTGGGGAAGGGGGACTTTATTTGTTTTCATACAATTTTCTTTAATATAGGGAGTTCTGAGTGCAGTTTTCTCTAATATATGCTTTTTTAAAAGGCACAACTGCCCCAATATACAATTTTTATCCAGCCTTCCCAGATATACAGTCTTCTTGGGCACAACTTTCCAAAATGCAGAATTATGTAAAATTGTGAATGGAGAATGGCAGACTCCAGTGGATTCAGTACATTATTGTCTATTCATGCTACAGTAATCTCTTTGGGTATGTCACACCATTTTATTCCCACAGAATTCCACGAGAGATTTATTTTATTTTTTAGCCCCCACCCACAATTTTCCTGAGATTTCTTTATTTCTTTATTAGATTGATATAACTGCTCAACTCAGGTCATTGTGACTCTGGGCAGTGTACTTCAAATAACCCTGTCCCTCCCCAAAAGACAATATTACATAAAGACCATATAACATCAACCCCCAAGAGAATCCCATAAACCAACATATCCCATAAACCAATCCCACAAACCAACCATTACATATAGCCAGGGTTCATCAATCATCTACTCTACCTCTCAGGTGATGGGCTCATATATTATCCTGGCCCAAAGCCTGGGGGAAGAGCCCAGTTTTTGCAAGCTTTCCTGAAAGCTCACAGGACATTGCAGTGATACTCTGCAGCATATAAATACAGCTTGTGGTGTCTCTAGGAAGAGTTGCTCTCAATCTGAGGAAAGAAAGGGTATACTCTTTCTTGCCTAACATCAGGAAAGGTAACAAGAAAGTTTATCAGTTCACGAGAGCATTTTTTAAAGCTCTATTATTTATAGAACGAAGCAGAATGAAAAGGAATTGAAGGGACAGTGCAAATTGTAAGACAGATTTGACGAGTCCAAACATCTGTTCAAGGGATGTCTGGTCTCCAAGACACATTATAATCTTCAAAATGCATGGACAAATATCAGAAACATTATACACAAAGAAGTTGCTGATCCATAGGCCATATATTATTGATCAAAAAGAGCACAGATGCAACATGAAAAGCTTGAAAGATGTAAGTTTGGCTCTGTCGCATTTGCTTCTTTATATATGTAAAGCTGCTGAGAGTCTCTTGATTGGGCAGCACAGAAATACATTTAATAAATAAATAGATATTTTTAACTTAAGCTTATGTGGATAGATGCAATATATGTTGAACAAAATGTACACTTATTACTTGAATGCACTAATTTCTCCATAGTATACTTGCATTAAAATTAGTCAGCCCATAATTCACTATTTCTGAAGACCGAGTAGGACTGTGAGAAGAGCCCTGAGTCCTCCTGAAACTTCATTAGCAATCTGAGATGTAGAGGCAATTTTGCCTAGAGACACTTTCATGATGTACTTCATTTTCATACAAGTATGGAACTGAATTAAATTCCTTCCATTCAAAAATATTTCAGATGCCCCCACCTTTTTTAAAAAAACCCTGCTTCATAGATTCAACAGTTTTGGAGATTGAGTTTGTCTTATTTTTTGGTTAGGATCACTGCTATGGTAGATAATTTCATAACAAAACACATAAGAAGAAATGTGTGTACTCCTTATAATAAATATCTAAATTAGAAAGGCTCTTCTGGAACAATTTTTTTTACAAGAAGTCCTGAACCTATTTATATGAAACTTGGTATTCTTAGTACCTTCAGAAAAAAATTATATTTCTTGTAAATGTCATCTAATTCTGCCACCAAATTAAAATGCTGTCCGCACTTTCCTATTTTAAGCATACAGACTCACAAATATAAGGTGTCTGTCTCCAAACAAACCAACCTCTTTGTGATGTGCTGTTTCTGAAATTTTCATCTAATACTAATATACATACATTAGCCATTTGTTGATTTCCAGTAATAGTAAATAAGAAATATATAAATCTGGATTTCTGAATCAAGATGCAGGTAAATACCCTGAATCAATGTGAGGCAGACCGTTTTCTGGAGGATCCAAGCAAATGCCCATCCTTCTCTCTACCCACCTAGTTTGTGGAGGAATCCCTGTGCATTGCACATTATCTCTGTATTGGAAAGATTCTGCTCTAGGCTCTGGAGGGATCTATTGATCAACCTACGTATGATCTTTACACGTGTTCATGACCATTTGTTAAACATCCACATCATTCTCTAATCGAAAAACCCACTTGTAAAACTATTTTCTTAGTACATGTTCCCCCAATATACATATTTTGTGTGTCTAATATTATACATACTAATATTAATATATTGGTGCATACTTTTAGAAACAAAACTTCATTATGAAATTTGGAAAGGTGGAGTAACTATGTTCTGATCCTAATGATAATCTAAGAAATGCTGAAAGATGAAAACCTAACAAATATCTCAACAACCCATTTGTAGGACATATTTGGGTCACATACAGGCTTTTGGATCCTCACTTCCTCCACCTGTGAACTGAATCTGTTCTCTAAGATACAACCAAATAGTCTTATGACTGACTGAACATGGTAGGGAAAGATTGAAGAGATACGTAGATGAGAATAATTTGTATTTCACTCAAAAGTTGCTTCTGGTGATTCTCTCGCTGAGCATATTTGCACAACTCACTAATCCATGTGACCAGTTACCTGCTTTCTAAACCTCAACCATAGATTAATTTAAAGGCTAACAGATTATCACTGGGTGGCAGACAAAAGTGAACGTTTTCTGTATTTCTTTGTGTCACCTAATATTCATTTGGATTTTTGTAGACCAGATATGGTAACTCTAGATTAATTTATAGTTAAACTCAATTGCTTCAGTCACAGATGTGTAATTATGGCTTATTGAGGTTTGCTTACTTTGTGATGACTCACATACGGCATGCCATTTTAATCCAAAAAAAAAAAAATATGGCTAATTGATGGTTAAGAAGTCATCATTCCTCCAGGAAAACTGAGCTGTGGTTGTTCTTTTGAAGATTATTGCCAGGGCAGCAGCAATTTTACCCTTATTACTGTCATATGATTAACTATCACTAAATCACTTTTTTGGGAGGAAAAGTGACAATGAAGGGATTGGTCATAAGTACAAGGGACTGACATGAATGGATTGGTCATAAGTACATCCAGAGTACAAGGATGGGTTTCCTAGTCTGGATCTGAAGCTACCTTATTCTCATCTGCTTCAATGGAGATCTGGAGTTTGGAAAGGGGCAATATTTGGAAGTATTAGTCTCTTCTTCTAAGCAAAGCAGCATAAGCTCAAGTCCTATGGAAATACAGGTGAGAACTAAAGTGCATGAAGAAGAGAAGATAGTACTCTCCCCTTGTTTCTACAGCTGCACCTTCATTCTGAATACTGGACAAAGATTCTCTTAACATCTGGGTGAAAACCAATGGCCACCTCTTGTTGTTTGAAAATGTAACCTATACTCTAGAGAAGCCACAGCTGCATTTTTACCTTTACATTCCTGGGTAGTCTTTTATTGCATATCATATTTTCCCTGTAGCCAGTTGTGTACACTTAATCATTAGCCAGTGGGAACTAAAATAGAAAATAGCTAAATGAGAACTCAGTTTAATTATATTTTTTATCTCAATTTGTCTTGGTATTTATGAGTAGCACAAGTGCTTTTATTAAAGCAAGAGGCTAATGAACAAGGTCTGAGTAGATCAATTAACCCAACTCTGGCAAGCCTTGAAATACATTAGAGAGGTACACACATAGTCACACTTGCATAACAAAGAAACCACTAAAATGGTTTATATGAAGCAATTTAGTACATTTTTAAAACAAATATAATTTGCTTGATTTGTTCTCCCCCCCCTCCCCCAAGTAAAATCACTTTGGCATTAAAATGTTTTGCCCAGTTCTCATCCTCCTGCATTGAATTTTAATTAACATTTCATTCTGCATCTGAAATCCATCTACCTCACCTCTGGAACTGGTACTTGTCATTAAAGTATGTGCACACATCATCAACAATACATCTTGGGCTCATGTTAGATTATTATCTCAGCTTAATGTATTGATCAAATAGTCAAGGTAAACTTTAAAGTGATCAGGCAACATCAAGAATATATTTTAAATGGACCGCAGAAAGGGTAATACTAATGAGTTCAAAAAGAAGATAAAGGCCTAGGGATCAGCTCTGAAACACTTCAGTTGGCTCATTTCACTTACTTCTTCATGGATAGATTTTTTTTTTCTAAGCCATTACAAATGGGGGAAATGGTGAGAGTTAATTCCCACACAGTCAGTAAGAACTAAGATAAGAGAAAAACTGATTGCTGAAAAAACAAAGGGCAGATGGAAACAGGCCAGCCATGCTTGTCCCCATGCTTTAGGGGGCAAGCAGTCTGTTACATGGGGCAGGAGGGAAAAAGAAAGTCAAGATGTTTGAACGTTGTTTCTGTATAGGACTTGTTCTCGAATAGCAGCAGTTGTAGAAATGTTGTGTGTTACGGATTCCTAACTTGTTTCAATAAATATTACTTGTGTTAAGTCCTTTGATTTATTGCATGCTTACTTAACATGGTTAAAAATAAAAGTATCCTTTCTCCCAAGCAGACCAAGCATCCTTGCAGCTCAACCCTCATCCTAGCCCAATGCTTGGGGGAAGAGCCAGGTCCTCACAGCCCTTTGTAAGGCTAAAAGGGTAAGGATCCCTCTGATCTCAGGTGAGAGGCTGTTCCAAAGGGCTGGGGTGGCCACCAAGAAGGCATGCCTCTAAGGTCCCATCAGGTGGCAACATTTAAGGTAGGGGACCTGGAACGCACCCACCCCATCATCCGAATGATGACTTTTGAAAACGTATGCCAACTCCCAGAGGTAATCTTGATGCTATATGTATCACAGCAACCCTTATCCAAATTTTACTGAAGTTGATGGGAACATCTATGGATGCTTGTTGGGATATACATTCTCACCCCTGATTACTAGATATCTGGAATATGTCCAAACTGATCGTTTTAGTTATGTCAGCTTCTTAAGGTTCTACAGGTCCTTCCAGGAAATGTTTTGCCTTGTCAAATCATCTGACCAAGCCTAAAGTGTATTTGTTTTTTCTGTCAGGATTCCTAATACTTCTGTGGGGGGTTTCTACTCTGTTTAACACTGTTTTGAAATGGCTTTTATTAACTTTTGATCTTGTTCTTATCATATGATTTATGATAAGCGTAATTGGCTTTATGCTTTTTAAAATAAAAAGTGATAGTCAAATATTGTCAACAGTTGCCCAACTAAGTTCATCAGGCAAAGCTTTTCTAGCATACCTGCGTCTGCAAGCAAGAAGGAATGATTGACTGTTGGGTTTATCATAAAGTTTGAACAGCACAAGGACTCTTATAAGAAATAATGTTGGCCACCCTATATGTATTATGTAGGACAAGGAAACAATAACAAATCACTTGACTTTGAATATTACCTGAATCTAATAAGATCTTGCTATCTATAATGATTTGTTTCTCATGTCCTATTATTAGTTCTTTTCCCCTCCCTTAATATATTACTTTTGCTCTAAACGATTCTTGCAATTTGGGGCCCAGATTAAAAGGTGCCTCGTATAGCACATTAAGCAAAAAAAACAGCAGAAGTGCAGTTTTTAGTAGGCATCAACTTTGCTCTGACAGAAATTTTCCACAAATTGCAATCACTTGGATTTCAAGAAGTATGCACCATATGAAAACAAATGTGTATTAATGCATTCAATACCACACAAACAGCATGGTTAGGACAGGGAATGAACAAGCTGGACCTTGTGGAATGAATTATTAGTATATTAAAACTGCCCTTCATGTATTTTTTATGAGAAATGGCTGCTTGAAAATGGAATCTCTGAAGGAGACCATGTCTGCATTTTCTCATGGCCCTGGTTTTATGTTTGAAACAGTTGGGTTGTTTTTCTAAATTAAATTAAGGTGTGTAGGGATGAGCATGGATTTGGGAGATAGGTAGTAATATTGGAGCATGCTCCACTTGCCCCTAGGGGAACTTGCACTCATGAAGATGCAAGCAACAACCCAATTATTGAAACAGCACCTGGATGCTGTATCCTTGCGGACTTGTTTCCATCTTGTACTTGGAGTGTTTTGTTCAGGGGTTTCTACACTCTCATGCCTTTACAGGAGTTTAATAAGAATTTATAAATGAACACATGCTAGTTTTCTCAGTCCTTTGAGGACCGACATTTATTTTTACTGGATTCCAACAGTTTCCTTCCTCCATATTTTGGGAGAGGAAGGGGAATCCTTTTCTTTCTGATGCTGTCTGGCTTGTTGCAACAACTCTTTTAATCATCCTTTGATGGACTAGTAATGAATGCTGCAATCCCACAAAGTTTAAGATGTCCACACATCTTAAAGTTGTCAAGATTGAGAAACACTGTTTAGATGGAACCAAAGCAGCCTGACTGTGTACAGAATTGCAGCCAAAAAGTGATTGGAAGAGCCATCCCATTTCAGGCTATACCTAGGATTTTACATGGTTGAATGCTTTTTGAGATTGAAGCAATTAAATACGCCCCCCCTCCTTGCATATTGGTTAATGTTGAATGAAAAGGCACAAAAGAGATCACAATGTCTACAACATTTGTACACGCACAGGTGCCGATTTAGAAATAATATCCATTAACATCCAATAACATATACACAATTTCAACAGAACAACAATATATCTCACTTAGTGATGATGACTTTGAGCAGATGACCTTTGTACCTGCTCAGTTTGCTTTCCAACTACTGCCAACAATGTCAAGATCACTACTTCTCTTCTGTCTGGTTCTTAACCTTCAAACCAGATTTGGGCTAATCCACTCTTCAAGCACAGAATACCTTCAACTGGGCAATGATTTTCTAACACTCTTCAAATGGAACCCTTTTATATAAACATTTATTTATTTATTTATTTCAATCTATACGGCTGCCCATCTCACAGATGTGACTCTGGGTGGCTGACAAGGTTTTTAAAAGTACAGTATAAATATATTTACCAACCAAAACACAAAGTGGCTTCCCAAAATACTATGTACTAGCAGTATGGGCTCAATTACTCTCTTGGCCCCCATGCCTGGGAAAACAGCCAAGTCTTCAAGGTTTTCCAGAAGGTGAGCAGAGTTGGGTCCAGCTGAACCTAAGGTGGTATGGTGTTCCAGAGGGCAGGTACAGCTACCAAAAAGGCATACTTCCTGGGTCCTGCTAGATGACAGTTCCTGACTGACAGGACCTGGAGCATGTCCCTCCTACTCGACCTAATGAGACAGGTAGAAATAATTGGAGAAATGCTGTCCCTCAATATGTCCCTCAACATGTTTCTCAATTGCATTGGAAAAGAACTTTATGTATATTGGAAAGGATTTGACTCAGTAGCAGAGCACATCCATGAAAAAAAATACCTCAATTACTTACACCACCAGCTGAGAAAGATGAAAAAGAAAAACATGAAGGAAATTTCTTGAGAGTTCTGGGGAGTCATTACCTGTCAGATAGTAGTGGGACAGATGGACAGAAAAACTTACTCTGTATGAGGCCACTTCTTCTCAGTAAATCACTTTGGGGGAAGGGTGGTGTGTGTTTATTAATTCCATAATATTAGTGGCTTGTGGAGAGATTCAAGAAGCAAATCTTTTTGTGGGGAAGTGTTAATGAACTGCTTTGGCTTTTGATGTCCCTATATACTATTCACACCCATCACACCATTTCCTTCTGAGGTCAGTAACAAGCAGAGCACAGCAAAGGAGTAACAAATAGTAAGGCAAAGAAATTAAAGATATGATTGAAGAAAAAAAAGAGGAAACATAACTAAATCTAGCTTGCAGCAAGATTATTTTCTCTCTATACCTTCCTCCCCTCACAAACCATCTTTGCTTCTATCATGTCCATACACCAACCCATACATTGCCATTTGTTCCCTAAACTTCTCATTGCTCCCTTTTTGAAGATCTTATCAATTCCATCTTTGATGAAGAAGGAGAAATCTAACCTTCAAACTCAAAAAAGTAAAAGGAAACAGAACGGACCCACCTATCTAGAAACGGGCAGGGACCATCCAAACCCAGGAAAGGCAAACTTTAAGCTGCCAATCAGGAGCAACAAGGTTTCCCTATATCTCTGGTGAGCTTTTAAAAGGGTAAGCAGCAGCTCCACTTTCCTTTATTCTTGGTCTTCCATTATGGAGGGCAGAAGGCAATCTTTCTCAGACTGTCACCAGACAGATCAGAAAAGATTTCCACCCTGAGAAGGGTTGAAGAATCAAAAGAAAGCAGCCCCAGGGAAAGTGAAGCTAGATGAAAATTGAGGTTCCCTTTTGTTGGTTTATTTTATGATCTAAACCAGTGTTTTTCAAACTTGGCCACTTTAAGATGTGTGGATTTCAGTTCCCAGAATTCCTCAGCCAGCATGATCTAAACACTGATCTAGATAGTGTCTTGTATCCTGAGTCCTATTTTGTTCTCCCTATGAATGTGGATGTGCATTTCTGTCTGGAAGAGTAGCCACTGAGTTAAACCTGGAGGAGTGATTATATTGTCTTTTCCCCATTCCCTTTAACTCTTGTTTAGCATCTTAATATTAATTCTCATAATAAAAGATTTTTACCTTCTTCAATCGGTACTCAATCAGTACTCGCATTCTGACAGGAAATGTTGCCTACTACCTGTGGTGGCTGCTCTGATAAGCTATAAGACTGGACCAGAAGGTTAAGCAGGAGGTTTCTTCACTGTCTTCCTCCTGATATGTATTTGATAGATATCTATCTTACATTTCATTCAGGAGCTAAAGGATACACACATAGCACTCTCTCCTCCCATTTTTCCAGCACAACCCTGTGGGGGCCCAGTTCACCATTCTTCCAGGCAAGCGATTGCAGGCAGGATGACCCCTTCTGAAACAGGCAGGGACCATCCAAACCCAGGAAAGGCAAACTTTAAGCTGCCAATCAGGAGCAACAAGGTTTCCCTATATCTCTGGTGATATAGCAATCCAGTCACAACTTTCTTGGACTTCTTCCTCTCAATCCATTCAGTGTTCCCTTCATATATTCCTTTTGCAATGTGATCTTTATTCACACTCCCTGTGACCAAACTACCTCACTGTACATCTTTACTGGGCACTCACTTTTCTATTCAGTCCACATTCTTTCAGGATCTATCTGTATTTGATCCTATCCTTCCTTGTTTTAACACATGCAATTCTTATGTATACTACTTGTAGTAAAGTATACTATATACTATACTGCTTTCAGCTTACTATGATATTTTTCTTGACATGCAGTACCTAACTCTCACTACCATTATATAAAGTGGACAAAAGTACACTCTTATACACAGCTATTTTCACATTCATTCCTTGCGACGGACCACATATGCCTACTACCTTTCTACTAGCATTTGCATGTTTCCATTCTCTATCTTGGTAAAAAGCATTTTTAAAACACCTTTTAAAAACTGTTTTTAACTGTATAGATCTTTTCATCATTTCCTATCACTGCATTGTGTACAAACAAAACAGTGCATGTTTACTTATTTGAAAAGAGAACAGACATTGAATTTTCATTTTGGCCTCAGAAAGTACTTGATCTCTGTGCACTACTGCATAAGGTGAGACATTAAGAAACATATAATAGCCTGCTCAGTGAACTACCATCAGATTCTCAATAGACTTCATCCATTCATCCAGACTGGCTATTTGATCCTTCAGAGAGAACTTCTTGTTCTAACCGAGCCTAGTAGACCTCCTGAGAGTTGACGTAGTCCTGATTTATCCAGTGGCTTTTGTCTCGAATTCTTTCCCAAAGCCTAATCTTGACAGAACCAGAACAACTTGGATACAGAGGCAGACAAAAAAAGTTAGAACCATTCTACAGTCTTGCACAATATCCTATTTACTCAAAGACCAGTTCAATCTCATCCTTGGAGACTGTGTCAGTGACCACAGTCAACCTCATATGTCATGTCTCAGCCTTCTGGATCTGTATGTTAGAACAGCCTTTCTGGATCAGACCAATGGCCTACCTTACCCAGCTCTCTGTGGATACAGATACAGTAGCCAACCAGAGGCATATGGAACACACACATTTGTATGTGTGGTCATGATGAAGGGTTTAATTGTTAAAGCAACCTGATGAATGAAATCATCAATTCAAAATTAGTTTGGTTCTCCACTTGTATGTCAAATCTCTTCAGGGATAGTTATTCTTACTAGTAGAAAGTTGTCATGAAGCTATCTGCAAAAGCAGCACAATGCTACAGAACAATGTAGAAGCTGAAAAAAAAAAATCAGGTTGCTTAATGGCTAGCAGAGAGGTGTAGTGTTCTCATGAAAAGTACAGTAAAGCACTTCTCCTAAATCTTTTTCCAAGCAAGCACAGCCCTGGAAAGTTGGAGGTTTTAAGACACAGATGGCATGTGTAAGTTAAGTGGTGTGCAGTAGGAAGTGTAAAATTTTGGAGAAGCTGCACTAGTCCTTTGCACATTTCTCAGTGCTTTGTCTTCAGTGCCACAGGTGATGTTTTGGACCACTCTTTTCTACAGTTTCTTCCATACAGTCTGATTTATCTTTTTTTTTTTCCACCCCAAAAGAAAAGGTCACTTCCAACAAAAGCTTTTAATGCTTCTTTTATTTCTTCTAGTGAAAGCCGCCATAGATACTGTTCAGGAGAGGATGAGGATTCAGTTGTTTATAACACCGTCCTTTTTGGCTCCCTTTTTCTGTCTTGAATTGCACTGTTGTAATGATAAATGAGAGCTACTAGAGAATGTTGATGTCTGAGACCCTGTGATAGGGGATGAAGTTGCCCCGTGTTACCTTTCAGTGGTCCTTGCTGCAGCCTTTGAACAGGCAGCCCTCGCTATTCTTTTCACCTTTGCTTTCTTAATAGATTCCACTAAAGTGGGGGGACCAAGCAGCAAAGACTGTTAAGCCAGTAGTAGCAATGATGGTAAGAGTAATGATAAATGGTTTGATTCATAATTTTCGTTTGCTCTGCCAGAATCAAATGTAGTCTCAGATTAATTTTGATACATCCTTGCCTTTTACCTCTGAGCAGTATGAATCATTTATAGAGCACTTTGATTGTTCAGATTGCGTATCTCATTCATTCTCACAAGAGTCATAACAACAGTGGTTAGATCATTTTCCCCTCCATTTGGAAAAATGGGGAACAATGGAAAACCATGTAGCTGATATGAAGATTTGAAAATTTCAGAACTTTAATTATAATGGGAATACTTTAAAAACAACTAGTTTCTTCCATATTTTTTATGCTTTTCCTAGTGAAAAATTCCTATTTCAATGTCTTTACTTAACACTTCAACCCAGCTAATGAAACTGAGGTCCATGGAAATCACTAAAGCAACAAAGTTGTTACTAAAGTCTAGGAGTGTTTCATAAATCAAGTAAAGGCTTTTCTATAGATTAGGGGTAGGCAAGCTGTGGCCTTTGAGATATTGATGAACCACAACACTCAGCAGCCAAAGCTAGCATAGCCAGTATTGAGAGATTTTGGGAGTTATCATTCAAGTTGGATAGCCTCAGCTTGCCTACCCTTGTTACTCCTGCTTGATTTCCACAAGGGAAATTGGCCCACAGCAAAGCATTTGAATGGTCCTGAGGATGGGCAGAGTCTAGTGTTGACAGAGAAAATCCTTTCCTTTTCCAATAAAGAGAAACAGAATGTTTCTTAGCAGTGGGGAAGAAAATGTTCTTCCCTTCCATTCATCTGCAGTAGGTCATCTTAGGAAGTATTGCTGGAATGTGTGTTGTATATCTGTATGAAATTATGGCTGCATGGTAGCAATACTTGCCCAATTCTTGGCATGAAGAGCCTAATGTCTCAGCCTAAGGCCAATGTGGCTCTCCAGGGGTAGTGGATATTGAGAAAGGTTCCTTCTTGAAACTTGGAAAACTCTGCTTATCTTGGTTGGCAGTGATGAGAGGAATGGAACAAAGACTCTCCCCATGGAACAACTTTAGACAGATTTTCATTAGAGCTATCAGCTCTTGGGTTGCAAAAATTTGAATGAGCAAAGAAATAGAGAAAATGCTAACCTCTGTTGGTCATCTGGATGTTTGCAGCCTAAATATGATAGCACTACTCAGTTCTATCTGAGAAAGAGGATGCAAATGAAAGATTTGTCAACCATCTATGCTGAAGTGATTTTGAGTGACAAGCAATATGTTATTGTTAAATTCAACTTCAATCTAAAATTTCAGAATATGGTGACTTAAGATCTCAGCACTGCCTATGGGATGCCTATGACAGGATCCACAAAGGAACAAACCTGCTTTTGGTGGCTTCCTTGCAGCCATTTTAGAACTAAGATGAGTTAGTTAGCCATATTGCTTTTTTAGGCAAAAATACTCTCTTCTTCATGTTCCTGTAAAAAAATACATGGGGCATCTCTAACCAAAGTGTGAAAGCTTTTCATTCTATATACAAAAATCACTGCTGAGGTAAAATAAAAAGTGCCTGACCTACTTACATTGCAGTCTGAAGTTTTACTGCTCTGTCGTCTGTATCTTGTAACTCGGCAGTGCCTATAATGGATAGTTTGTGCACGGTAAATGTAAGTAAACAGAGTGACATCTCATTTGCTGTTTGTGCACTCCAGTGAAGCTACGTTGTAAAAGCACTCTCTGGATTTAGCCAATTGTGCTCTGCAGTACAAACATCAGGGAGTGGAATATGCTCAAGGCAATACATATGGTGAGCCTTCTGGAGACTGCAACCAGATTACAGTGTGGAAGTTCAAACAGTGGTCTACCTAACTCTGTGTGTGTGTGTGTGTGCATGTGTATTTCTGTGAATATTTGTATTAGTAGGGTGTCTTGACTGTTCAAGTGGGTCATGAACTGACAAGAGAGCAAACATAATTAAGTAATCAATTATAACCAGACTAGACTTAACAATCATTAAAAGTAATGAGTCATATGTTCAGTCCTGGAGATTATGTGTGTGCGTGATTGTTTATGCCTTGGCCATTTTTTTCCTCAGTACTTAGTTTACTAGTGACTGCAGTGACAAAACATGTAGGTCCTGCTCTACCAGTAGCAGAGATCCACTGACAGTAGTGGGCCTTGGACGAGATGACCTTTGTAAGATAGACAGCCGTGGAGGCTGGTGAACAAAATCTTAGTTTTTTATGCCTTGGGTGGTCTTTATAAATCCTGACTCAAGGTGTAGAAACAAGCAAAGCTATGGAGTATCATGGCAACTTATCCACTAGACAATTAATTCAGAGCTGTCCCATGACCTTGGAATAGCTTCCTTCTCATGAGAAAAATGCCTTCTTTGCTATATGCAGTTTGCCATGTGCAGGGTCCCTAACATCATGCTTTCTGTATTCTCTCACAGCTTCTTGTCTGTATCTAAAGTGCTATTTGCCCCTCCTCACGCACTTCATTTTTTTTAACCTCTATGCAAGTGCATTTTTAATCTTTCCCTTGCTTTCAGCTCCATCCTATCTTTAGGCCAGAAACTCTGTTGAAAACTTCTGTTTTATCACCCCACAACTCTTTACCTCTGATGTCCTGCTCAGAATTTACTTCTTCAGTGAAGCCTTTCCAACCTTGTTGAAATTTCACCCATTTGCTTGCCAGAAAGCACAAAGGAGCTTTCTCATTCTCTCTTTTTCCTTTTCCTCCTGTTGCCTATCAGCTCTTTTAGGCAGGGGGCTTCCTTGTTTGTAACACACTGCTGTTACTAGTCATTAAATGAATAACTAATAACTAATACAAATAAAGATGTCCTTGTTTGCCAGTCAGTTCTTTTGCACATGCTAGTATTGTTTTCTTTCATCTCAAAGGATTTTTCCAAGGGAATCTAACAGAAATGCAAATTCTCTCTTGGGACTGAGATACTATTTCCACAGTTTGTTTTCAACCTTTAGGAGCAGGGTTTTTCCCAAACTGATGCTGTTCAAATGTGTTTCTCAGTCTTCCTAATTTATAGGTATTAGATACCTAGAAATGACTTCTAACTTTTTTACATCACTGAGTCAGTTTTGCAGCTTCTCTCTGTGATCTAATCCCATTTTATTAAATGGGGATAATGGTACTTTTCTCCTTCAGAAGTACTGTGAGTAAAAATGAGTCATGGCTGCTCATTGGCAATTGGAATGGTGGAACTCACAGTGGCCTTTGGTAAAGAATCCACATGATATACTTTGATTGCCAATTGCCTGTCTTTTATATATGCACACACATATGCACACACAGCACTCTCTCTCTTTCTCTCTCTCTCACCGTCACCTATAGCTCAGTGATGTATACTTCATC
The DNA here is from genome assembly GCA_030867105.1 of Liasis olivaceus. Lineage (NCBI taxonomy): Eukaryota > Metazoa > Chordata > Lepidosauria > Squamata > Pythonidae > Liasis > Liasis olivaceus. The sequence continues at coordinate 42,461,713 of CM061348.1, read as the reverse complement.
CTGGATAATGACCGGGTGATAGACGTATGTCTGCTTACAACAACCACCCAGCATGAAACATTATGAAGCAGAGACAATAGACTATACAATAATAATGCTAACACAGGAACCTAACCCTCAGGCAGGCCCAGGTGCTGATTATGTTCCTAGATTTACTCTGGCAATATTATCATAGGACTTAATAATGTCACCACAACATCAGCTGAACGTACACTGGTTCATCCTCTAATGTGGTATCTGTCACCATCCATCAGCAGACACCACCATACTTTGCACAGGACAAACTAGCAAGTCTCTGTGTGAAAGACTAAATGGATAGGAAAGTGACCATCAGAAATGGCAAAACTGAAATATAAGTAGGGGCACATTTCACTTCTGCCACTGATCTCAGCATAACAATCCATGAAATAAGGAATTACAGATACCAGCTCCAGTACAAAACAGTGGTGTTAAAACTCATTAAAACACTACTTTTCATGGATTAAACAAAGATGTTTTGAAAGTTACAATCTAATATTAACTTGCACACTAAACTACTGCTTCTTGTATAGCCATTATAAATAATTTTCACTATCTCCATCTCTTCCACTGTCTCTATGCCTCCATGCTTCCCTCCTTCCCAACAACAGTGATGCACGTATCGTTTGTGCCTTTCATCCATAGTCCATGGAAAGAAAAACCCTTTTGGCAGAGAACTATCAATTATACTGTTCGATACCCTGAATAAATGCTTCAGAGATCAGAGCCCTTGTAAGTCTCTCTAGGAAAAGAAAACGGAGAAATCAACTGTAACACTTCCCATTTTGTCAGGGTTGTCACTAGGCAGCATATCTGAGGCAAAGTGTACAACAGACGTGAAATAATTCCTATGAGAGGAAAGAATCCCTCAGAGACAGCTCTGTCTCATTTTTATTATTACTTTGATATGATGGGGCACACTGCTTCCCCCCAAGAAACTCAGTGAAACTCCTTTCTCTAGGTATATGACAGAGATACATCATACCTCTCTAAATTTGATGCCTTTATCCTATGGAGATACAGATATAAAATGTGAAGAAGACACTGCCATTATGGAGAGTTTTCATCCCTAAGAAGGAAGGGGAAGAATATTGGTGAAATTCAAATGGTTTTGCATGATAGAGACTCATGGAACAATTATGTACCACCTTTCAAAGATTTAAGTTGTGAGATTTAACAAGACCTCTCCTTAAAGAGAGCCACAGGCAATAGATGACATGTTTGGTTTTGTCTTATTTGTGTTTATCATATTTGTGCAATCTGTTGACTTTCCAGCATATTGGACAATTCTAAAAATCTCCAACCAATGGCTGTGTTGGGAATTATAATCCAGTGCCTCTGGAGGGCACCACTTGAAGAAGGCTACTTAAATCATCACTATCCTTTCTTTCACTGTCATGAATCTCCAGCTTGTTTATAAGAAGGCTTTGGATTAACCTATGTAGATCAAAGAGCTCTGGGAATAGATTGTAGCTCAGCAACACAGCAGACATTTTTCAGTTCCTAGGTTTTCTTGATAAGGAGAAAAACAAATAGGTCTGAAACCCTAGATTGCATCAGCCAATCCAAGTAGATAATTCTAGGTTAGAATTATCCATAATCTGTCTTAACATAAGGCAACTTCTTATATTACTCTGCATTTCCTCCTCCCCATCACCCCATAAAATGGATATTTTGTAGTACCTACACACTCCTCATGAAATGTTCTGCACACCTTTAACTTTCCAGGCTGTGGTGGGCTGTGAAAAGGTCCCAGGGAACATCAGCTAGATGCCAGTAGTTACATTATTTGGGCCCCTTTTGTGTGTGTGGATGGATGGATAGATAGATATGAGAGAGAGAGGGAGGGAGGGAGAGAAAAAAAAGTTTCTAGGTTGAACACTTATCAGCATTTCAGCAAACATCCTTTCACTGTGCTAAACCAAAGACCTCAGTACTTTGGTCACATTCAGCTTTGTATGTTCATTAGGGCAAAACTTTGAAGAAAGGAGATGCCAGAATAAGCTTCCTTTGGCCTTCCCTCTTTCAGTCCCACCAAGCAACAGACCAGTTCACTAAGTGTGACAAAGGCATAACAGATCAAAGATCATCCACCTAGCCAGGGCAACTGCTGCTCTTCTATCTTTTAAAGTCTTTGCCTTCCAGTTCATTAGGTTAGTTTGAAATGGAAATTATCCTGAAAAATACATCAAGCATGCCAGCAGAAGAGTTTTACCTTTCGATTATTCCTCCCTTCCCCCAAGATTGTGAAGATGATCAAAATCGAGAGGGTACGAAAAGAGAGAGAGAAAGAGGGAGCGAGAGAGAGAGAAGAAATGATAACTTAATATCTGAGAGGTAAGTGTTAGTAATTAGTCTGAAACACTTTGATCATTAATGCATGCAATCAAATTATCATCAAGAACGTTTCACAGTCAGCCCCTCCTTCTCCTCCCCTCCACCTTTTTCTCCCTCCCCTCCTTGCCATTAAAAACAAAAAGGGTTGGCAGACTGCAGTGGTAGGTAACCGTTCTGTTGAGGAGAAAGTTTGCAAAGGAAGATGCTGCTCCCTAGCGTCCAAAGGATTTGAAACTGACTCCAGAAACCTATGCCAAGGAAAGAGAGGCTTCTGAAAGAAAGGCCAAGCCATAAACTCGTGGTCCTGGACAGAATTCCATCCAATGTACCAGCTCTTTTTTATCTGCTCAGATATTGATCATATTCCCAGTGGATGTAACTCAGGTTCTCCTGCTTTGAGGTCTTCAGTGAAATTAAAAGTGTGCAGTTCATTACAGCCCTCTCTTTCTATCTTCTCCTTCCTCCTCCCCCCCCCCCTTTAATCTTTTGGCTGGGTCTTGATGACTGACAGCCAATTATCCCCATGTGATTCACAATCTTTTTCTTTCTTTTCACAGTCTCCTATACCCTGTGTCCTCAGAAAGAATAAGAGATCCACAATATCATGCATATGGTGAAAGAAAAAAAATGCTCAGAAGCCAGTTAAGAAAGTAGATATTTTTCTAAACCTCTCTCTGTCTTTATTTATTTACCTACTTGGCAAAATGTCAGTGTCCTAATATCTAGAAATTTGATGGAAGGTCAGAGTGTACAAAGTGATGGTCGCTCTGTTTGAGCTGGGCAGCCCTATAAACCCATGCAATGAATGGATGGATGGATGAATCAAAGGGAAGGTTACAGCATTTGGACTCATGCAAGACAGGTCCACTTTCTTTAAATATTCACTGATGCAACGTTGTATCAGTATGTTTGTGTTGGTGGTGGAAGAACAGGAAGTGGAGCAGCTGTGCCTTGAGTTACTTCTATTTATTTGAAATCTTAAAATAAATCTTCTATTTATTTGAAATCTTCTCACGCATAGAGCTGATGAGTGTGTACAAGCCGGAATTAAGAAGCAGACATAGTCTGCAAAGGAGCCAGCCTCTTGTTTGGTTATTCGTAACAGTAAAGGATTAAGGATAGGTAACCAAGAATGTGAAGGGAGGAAAAAAAGTCATGCGGAATATTTTGGCCTGTTATGAGCACATGGGCAGGGTTACCATAAAGCCCACAAATGATGGAAAATTCCCCAGGCTATCCCATGAAAGGCAATCTCAGTGAATCTGCCATTTTACATTTCCTATAGTTCCTTTGAGTTCCTGAAATAGCTTTGCCCAGAGGCATTTTGGGAACACTAAAGGTATTTTGCAACCTTGGAATCCACCTTGAAAATATCGCTGAAAGTATAAGAATGTTGATGCTGAGAAATCAGCCCCCTTCACTTCTCTACTCACCCTGCTTACACCGACTCAGCCCCAATGTTGAGTTGATTTTATTTTGCTCCCAGGGGCTCTGTCCAATTTTAATCAAAGTCTCACTAATGTGCAAAGTTTTATTGAGCTGGATTGTTGCAATCACAAGTGTTTGTTCTTCATTTCCTCCTGGCTCATTGCTCACCTGAACTCATTAAATTCTGAATACAAGTTAAGTAGATCCATGTATAACATTTGACACATACATTATTTGGAAGTTGCCTCAGTAGCAAAGCATGATTGTCTCCCAAATCAACCCATATTCCTTTGTTTTACAGTGATGGTGCACTGGTGCAGGTTAAATATACAAAGTCATTTCAATAACCTCTCTACCACTTGCCTAAATGGACGTTCTCACAGTTTTGTTGTGAATGAATCCTCAGGCTGACAATGATGAGGCTATCATTGTAAGCTTGACTCCCTTTATGCCAACTAATTCTAAATCTTGATCATCTATATTAATGTATGTTTGTACCACTTTCCTTTTTTAAAAAAATGATTCTCTCTGGTGTGTTCATGTTTCCACAAAATGAGGAATGATATCTCATTTTTATGACTATATTGACCCTTCCCAGTCTACTTGCAATCCTTTTATCATTAATTTTTATTCTTTGGCTTTCTTCATCTCCTGGCAATGATCATTTTATTCTGTCATCACTTCACATCAGGCTCCTATCTGCCGGCCTGCTTAAAAATGAATATTCTGTTTCTTGTTTGAGTCTAAAACTTGCTTCAATTTTTGGAGACATCAACATTTCGTAGGATTCTGTGTGCTTTTATACCTCCTTTTGAAGATAGAAGAAGCTCCAAGTTGCCACCAAGGTTGGGTTTTTTTTTGTTTTTGTTTTCATCTCACTGAGAGTTAAAAGTAATCCCTTACCTATGGAAACTGTATTCTCTTAATGAGCTAGGGCAATAGACATCTTATTGCTAGTACTGCAAAAGAAAATGTCTTCAGTTTATTCTTGGTGTTCTGCAGAATTGGAGTTGAGCTGAAATAAAGGGTACCTTTCTACAAGTACAGTATATTGCTACTTGTGAAGAATGCCCTTCTACCACAAATTTTCAGGAGGGGCACACTCTTACATTGAATTCATTTTGTAACCCTGGATGGCCAAGAGTTGATGATTTAAAAAAAAAAAATTAAAACAAAGGAGAAGTATTCAGAAGCATGGATAGCATAAACAAAGTTTTCTGCTGTTGAATGAGGTGCCAACACTTACATGAGAAAATCTGGGTCTGGATGGCCTCAAAAATGAGTGTTAGTTCACAGTAGAATCAGCTGGATGTATTTCCTGCTTTACAGAAGACTTTCCTTAATTTGAATGTATCTCTGTTTGAATGACTGATCCAAGTCTGATTTAAAAATACATAACTCTATGATGGAAGCCCAAGGGCTGTGAATTTGCTTATCCCCACTTAGCACCTGACAGCACCTGAGCAGATCTATCTAGTCAGAATCTTCCTTGTTTTGATGAGATGTAGTGCATTTCTATTTTAACTCTAGTAATTATTTCTAAATTTGCATTGATACCTATAACTTTACATGTGGAATTTCAGGCAAATTGTGTTCTCTTCAGTTAAGCTGCTTTGAAAATGGAAGGCAAAGGAAGTGGGAAATGGAAGATCTTCTGAGGGTTGTATATTTCAAGATATTGATTGATTGGTAACTGAATATGTTTCTATCTTTCCATGATTTGAATTAACTCTTGACAGTATCAGACATCAGTTTCTAAACTTTTAGTTCTAATCCAAAGAACTAGTTAGATGTGTGTGAGGACTTGGTCAAGTTTGATGTGATATTTTAAGTTCTACCCAAAACCATAGTTCTCCCTACTATTTCACAACTCATTTTTCAGAAGTCTTTCAAATTCAAGTGATATGGCAGTATGGAATGCTGAAGAAACAAAAGCCCACATCACCAATGAAAGTCTTATTAGAGACAGGGAAGCCTTATTGGAGGTACAATAAATTTCTTAATTATCCTCCTTAGGAATGTCAGATCATGTTTGGGAGGAGGGAATTTTTGGGGGGTGGTAGTAAGATGTTTTGGCATCTCCTCCACTGTCCATGTATGGAAAATGACTCTACTGATAGCTGAATCTAATTTCAACACTAATGAGGAGATACTGTTGACCTCTGTACAGGAAGTATCAGGCTAAGGGGCCTAGGAAATGGCTTATTCCATGTTGTTTTTTAACAGAAGGAAACAGCTTCATAAAAAGGTAGCCACTTTTGCCCATGGCTACTGTTCCTGAGTAGGTCCTCCCCCCCCCCCCCCCCCCAAGTCTTTGCCTGAGAAGCTGAAAAAGTATTTAGCTAACTTTGGGCCTGGTATTCATAGTTTCCATTGTCCCTTGCTTGCGTTTGAGAGACAGCTACGATCCCATGTTCACCGTTTAAGGACAACCTGCTTCTAGCAAGTTCTCTCCATGATTACAGTGGAGACCTAGTGCAGTGGTTAAGGGGCTGAACTAAGGGTGGCAAGTCCCAGGTTCAAGTCCACTTTCAAAGGCAAATGCTTTTCAAGCTCATTCAAAAGGGAGTTTACCTGCCATTAATTAGTCTAGGGTTATTTAAATTCAGGCATGCTGATTTATTCTCATATGATTTTCATGTATTGTTGAGTATTCCAAAACAGAAATAGTGAATTTGTGATGAATTACTTTCATGCTTTATTTCTTGGATATGGGGTAAGTTGCAGCTTTAAAAATTTAATAATAGTAAATATAGTGTATATTTTAGATTAAGAAAGATGATGGCTATAATATGGAAATCTGTCTTCAAGAAAAATGATATGATCCAGAATGTATGCTGTCTGCTAAAGCAGAAAACACTAGAATTATAAAAAAAAGGAGACATAGAATGATCTAAAGCAATAAGATATAATTTTATGCCATGATATCAGGAAGGATCTATATTTTGATCAGATTTCTCTCACTTGACAAATGAAAATCATATGGATGCCTCTTTGAAATTCGCTCTATCCAGTATATCTTTCAGAAATACATTGTAAAGCCATTTGACAGTTTCCAAAGTGAATTACAGGTTCAGAGGCATTCTGCCCCTTCCGTGTATAAATATAAACAGTGCTGAACACAAATACATCCATACCACAGATTTTGCTTTAAAATGATCAGGTTCAATTCTTTGTTATTGCCATCCCAGCCATTTGGCAGGACTCAAAATGCAGTTTTATATTGGCTTGACCTACTTGTTTTCCTCTTCCTGCCATGGATTCAAAGACTTTTGTAGGGCAATCTAAAAACATTAAATAAAATGTTGTATACCCGAATCCCATAAGGAATCCATTACTCACCTTTAATAGAATGATTTCCATAAGAATTTTCCATATTTGCCTTTAAAAAAATCCTACTTCATGACTCCTTTATGTTAATGAATATAATATTACTATCAATATCCTCTATTATGAATACTAGTGTTCCACTTCAAAGGAACTTGTAATGGACAAATGGTTCAGTCTATTCCTGGTTTATCATATATTTTATATGTTCCTCAGAAAGTTTATCTGCAAAAGGTGGGGAGGGACACATGGTTACACATGTTGACCATGCCCACTACATCCTTTGTTCATGCTCTGTTCTGTCTCTTTCTGAGTGCCACATTGGGCACTTAGATCTGAAAGGAATTTCTACTCGTATCACTTCAGTGCAATTGTAGGATGCCTACCAATGTGCAGTGTAAAGTGAACAGCATTTTTAGCAATTTTCACATTGTTAACTGCGATAGCACATACTGTATGGCGCCATTATTAGGACTACATAGGCCAATCAAGGCCTCTCCAGAAAATTTCAGATAATTCTCCTCCAAGCTTACCCAGTTGAACAAATTGATTTATCATCCAAAATGTGATTTATTTATTTTAAATCATTTATACCTCAACTTGTCTATTTGCAAGCAAGAGTTCACTCCTGCCAGGTTCTTATATGATTGTCTTCTGCCAGATTTAGAACACAACTGGGAGCGGCATCCTTCCCACCATATAAAAAAATGCTTGCTGATTTTTTTAAAAAGACAATTGGAAAAAATGTAACAATCACATAGATGCATTTAAAACAGTGTTGTGGGTTGATAATAATTTGTAGGAGGGACATTCCCTGAAATGAAGTGCTGGATGGCAAGTTCATCTCAAGCAGAGAAACTTTGTCTCCTTATTTGCACCTAACCATGGCGCAAACATGCCCTGAAAAATCTTTTTTTTTTTTTTCCTGCTGTGTCCTGATGACATTTTTGTCAGGTTATCCCCAGCCCATGAGTGAGAGAAGTTCAGTGGTCTTAGCTTTACTGATGTTAAAATTAGTGTTTTCTTCTTTTCTCCAGCACTGACCAAAGACAGGCTCAAAATACGTACCATCTGACAGTCATTACACTCTATAACTAAATAAAATACTTTCTTCTCCTTCTACCTAAAATAAAGCATCAAGGAGAGTTGGGATGGGAAAGGGCCAATCCCATTCTGAGCCTCCATCCACATTTGTGTTGGCCTGGATGCAAATCAAAAGGATGGGACACTTTTCATTAGGGAATGGGAGATTACTTGGTAAATCAGCCTATAAGATACGACCCCACTAGGCAGACTGAGGTGACATTTTCCTATAGGAGAGGATAAGTGTGCAGGAATAACTCTAAAGCTGAATTGATTTGGAAGTCTGATTGCTAGATTAAATCAATGTATACTTTCTAGTGGAATCCAAAAGGGGACAGGTTGGGCAAAGTGATTGATCTGGTAGTACTACTCTATGAAACTATTGTCATCAGCCAAAGCAGGAATATTGGTTGCTCTTTCATTCCCCCTTTATGATGATGCAAGATTTGACTCTATATTTGTACAAGTGGAGAGAAAAATCGTAGGGTGCCTTCAAACTGATATCTGTGTGGACCCAGTTCTGGGCCCCCTCAAGGGAAAGCAGGGTCTCCATGTCTTCCTTTACCACCCTCTACCACCAGTATGTTGCATTTTGAAGGCATTGATTGATTATCACTAGCAGCAACACAACATTGGTTTGCAGCTGACCAGCGGAGGTTTTTGCAAGCACTATAGAAACCTCCATAGTTCTCTTCTAGGCCTGGGCACAACTTTCAAGTGCTGCTTCAATCCAAGGAAGGTTTGGTTGAAAACCTCCTTCAGATTGGTGCCTTGGACTGAAATGCTGCTCTCTTTGAAGTGTCAGATCAGAGTGATGGCACAGTTTCACCCAGATACTAAAAGGAGCTTCTATAGACGTGTCCTCCAGCTTTCTGACTGATTTGTGCACTTTTAAAAAGTCCGAATAAAAATGCATGTGTTTTTGTGCACACATTTATATTACATGAAAATCATTATGCATGTTTGTACCTAGTTAGCCTTAATCTATGCATTATATTTTATAGCTATATGTATGCATTTTTATGAAGAGAACTGTATTCTAAAATATGTTTGTCAAAACCCAAAGCTAATTGCATTCTCTTTCATGTATTAAGTCAGGAAGTGTAAATTAGATCACTTCATGTTAAAATGTGAATCAAACTAATTTCTCTCCATCCCAAAGCGGTTCCAACAGGAAGCTTATTGTGTTCATAAGTACTGTACATTGTAGTGTATCTCTGTATGGGTATGTATATACACCTACACATACAGCCAAATAATGAATTGACCAAACATTTGTATTTGATTTACAGCCGTAACTGATACCTGTCTTATCCAGCATTGTTTCAAGTTACAAATCAACCTAAAATATCCAGTAAGTGCCCAGCTGATCCCCTCCTCTCTCGGCCAAACTCTACACATCTTGCAGCTGGTTATCCTTACCAAAAGGTTCAGGGGACAAGATGAAGACAACATCATGGGGACACAGCAGAAGAAAAAAAGGTTATCAGGGCAAGTTTGTGCCATTATGAGGTACAAATGGGGAATGGCCTGTGAAGATAAAGAAAGGTTACAGAAAGGATAGAAAGAATACTAGGCTTGTTGTTACTATAATGAATACACAAAAGTCAAGCAAATTTAAGGGTATGGCTACAATTTTCTTATACTTGTTTTAATTTTTAAACAAATAACCTCTAAGCCATCTCCTAGCCCGGGGTTCCTCAACCTTGGCGACTTGAAGATGTGTGGACTTTAACTCCCAGAATTCCCCAGCCAGCTGTCTAGGGAATTCTGGGAGTTGAAGTCCACCCATCTTCAAGTTGCCAAGGTTGAGGAACCCTGTCCTAGCCAATGGAATGGGGACAGTTTCAAAGCAGCAGCAACAAAAAACAAACAAAAAAAGAGCATTACTCAGTAAATAAGGAAAGTCTTTATTAATTCTTGCATGGATGCGCGTTCGTTATACACATTCCCCCATCCCAGAGTTGATTAATAAGCACAATATCATCTGTGATCATTGCAGGAACTATACTGTGAAAGAAAGGCACTGAAGGCCTCTAACTGTTTTCTTCTGTTTCCCTCGCTCTCTTTCTCACTTGCTATTTTTTTGGTGGTGGGGGGGGGAATGCTTTAAAATAATGGTCCTAATCATTAATTCCTTTGGTGTTCATTTGAATTACATCAATCACTGCTAACTCATTTGGTGTAAACGAAGATGTCAGGCACACTTCTGCGGGGATTCTTTTTAGTAAAATGTGTTCATTAGCTGTATGGAATCTTAGTTTTTGCCTATTAGAAAAATTAACAGGAGTTCAGATTTGGAGGCTGCTGGATTTATAGAATCACAGTGTTTTCATCAGCCCCAGCTACATGCTACTGTACACAGGACAGTCATGCCTACTGGTGGAAGCTTGACTGCATGCCTGGTCCCATCCTCAGTGACACACCCCTGGCCCAGTTCTGCTCCTTGATCTCCTGTGTGGAGTGCTGACCTTGTTCTTTTGTATGCATAGGTCTGTTGTTATCTGCTTCATGTGCTTATTTCAAACCTAAAACAACCTTCCCCAAGCTACTGTCCATCAGAGGTCAAAGGCCATAAATGGAAATACACCTAGACCTCTGGGGGACACCAGGCTGGAGAAGACTGACCTAATGGTTTGAGATGTTCCTTCCAAGCCCCATGAACACCTTTGTGTTCACACTCTACACACTCAGCACATTCTACTGTATAATCTTATCCTAATAACCCACTCACAGTAGTAGAGGAAGCTGTGTAAACACGTGCAAGTAAAGTTCAGCTTTTATGCCTCTAAGGGCAAAAGTAGAGTCCCTCCCCTTTAGAAGGAGGACACTTACATCCCACTGTCTCCTTCCAAAAACAAAGTTAACAATGTCATTGTAATAGATGTTAAGCAAGATTCTGTTGCAGCACCTACCCTCTGGAGCGGTATCCCCCCAGAGATTCATGTGGCTCCCAGCCTTATGACATTTGTGAAACTGTTAAAAACCTGGTTGTTCTCCCAGGCCTGGGGATGAACAGGATGGTTGGGAGGCCCATTTTTGGCTTTGTTTTGCTTATTATGTCTGCTGAATGGTCTGGTATACTGTTCCTCTGGCCAGTCAGGGTTCTTTCCTATGTATCTCTGTATGTTGTTTTTCTTTTCTATTTGTCAGCCACCAGAGTCATCAAGGAGTTGGGCACCCTTTAAGTTTGGAAATAAATAGAATTAGAAAATAAAAAAGACATCTTACTGAGAGAAGTTACAACTCCATTTGCACTATCATTTTTTTATCCAGCTGGGAGAGAATCTTAACTTTAAGCTGTTAGGACATGTGGGATTCCTATCCTCATCAAGGCGAGCCAGCTCATTAAAAAGGAAACTTTTTTCCAGAGACATATTGCTTCTTTTTGACAGCACAGGAGTACACTGGAAGCTCCAAAGGATTGCTTGCTGAAGACAGCTGGTGATATGTACAATCCAAGGCTGCAGTGACAAAACTTAAGGAGGAGAAGCCCTGGATAATTAGGCACCCTTTCACTGTCACTTCTGCCACCTCAGGATAAGATGTTCTGGGAAATTCGGAAGATCCTTTATTCTCCTCAGATCTCCTCAGTGAAATGACTGAAACATCAAACTGGTATATTGCACACACCAGAACTGCAAAGTTTCTGGTGTGTTTCTCCTACTAGCAACTAGATGATGATCAATATGAAGTTGTGGCTTCAGCTAGGGCTCGTGCGTTCATTGAAGTACTGTGAGCCAAGCACACAATTTCCATGTTTCATGATGGGCTATGCTTCTCCATTCCTATTGGATATTGAGTTGTCAAAGTAGGGACATAGAGAGGACCAGATACTCACAAGACAACCAACTGTAATTACAGGTTCTGCAGTGGAGGAAGGAGAGTCCACACTCAACTACCTTGAGGGAAAGCCTGCTTATGCATGAAACAGCCTTCCTCCATTAATTTCCTCCAGATATGTCGGGTTTAAATTCTCACACTCTCTTGCCTTGTTGATTATTAGGGGAAGTAGCCTCTAACCCATTTAGAAGGCATAAATGGAAGGTGCCTCCCCAACATAATACCATTCTAGTAGGGAGCTCCTACACTACTTTTTCTACTGTGCTCAGAACTGTTAACAGTGGAAGAAAACAAACAAACAAACAAATGTTAAGTTGGTGGACCTGAGCCTTAGTATTTCTTAGTTCTTAAAAAGCAAAGGCAAAACCTCTTGTGATTTCATGGCCATGGCCATGTCACTTTCTTGGCAGCAGAACAAAAGTGGCCTGCCATGGCCCTCCTCTGGCATGTTTTGCTGATTTCCCAACTTCTCCTACAGCCCTGGGATTTCCCGGTGGTTTCCTATCTAAGTAGCAACCAGGCCCATCTCTGCTTAGCTTCAAAGCTCAGACAAGATTGGCCAGATGATGCCACCTGCTGAGGTTATTACTGAAGCCCTTAAAAAAAGTTTAAAAGTGAAGAAAAGGATAAAGGATAAAGCAGCAAGGACTGGAATTAACTCCGCATGAATCCTGCACTGAGCACTTGAGATGGGGTACCTGTTTTATTTGTTTCTTGTTTGTTTGTTCAATTTTGAAGGCTGCTCAACTCCATGACAACTCTGGGGAACATGCAATAATAAAACCATTGTTTAAAAAGATGCAGAAGAAAAGATACAAGTAAAAAACTCCAGAGTCATCTGGAAGAAGAAAGACTGCTCCTTGTAAAAACAGTTCAGCACACAGGACGCCCCCACCCCCACCCCCACCTGCCAGCCAGTCCAGCTCAAGGCCTAGGGAAGAGCCACATTTCCAGAGCTCTTTTGAACCCAGCCCGGGTGGGGGCCAGATGGCTCTCAGGGAGAGCAGGCACTATGACAGAGAACGCCCATTTCCCAGCTCCCATCAGAAGGTGCTGTTTGATGGATGGATGGGGTCCGGAGCATGCCGACTCTGCCTGATTGTAGAGGAGTGAATAATCTTGAGAACAACCTTTATATATTTATATGTTATATGTTTCTTTCTTTCCATCCCAACCTTGCAGCAGTGACCTATGTATCTTTAGTTCTGCATACTGTGTCTCCATATTGTACAGCCAATATTGTGTTCTTACATTTGTTTGCACAATCTTGCCACATGCAAAATGATCAGGAACAACATCAGCTGAACAACATTCTCCCACCAATTTTTTTTTTAAAAAAAATCAGATCTGAATATTTTATCTTTACCCATTCTGGGAGGGCTCTGTGGGCTACAAATGGGGTGCTGAGAGGTATTTGTATGATTGCCCCCCAGATGCACACACATTATATGCTTGCTTTTTCCAACTATTCTAACTGTTCCTGTCATAGATTATTTTTTTCCTCATTGCTCTTGCTTAACAAAGGCAAGAGGAGGGTGATACATCTATCCACTACTTGGTACCACTTAAGCGAACTGCACAAACACATTCTGAAATGTACTTGAAAACTGAATAATGTATGTATTTTGAATTTTGAGCTTGATATTAGAATGAATACGTTTGTCTACTTATTTAGTAAATTTAGAAGCCACCTGACTACAGAATTACTCCAAAATTAACCTCACACTTAAAAAAAGTCTAAACTTAGTTAAAAAAATGAAAACCCAAGCAAGATAGGAAGTCTTGATAGATTAGGGGTGGACATGTGGTAAATTATTACACCTATAACTGCTCTAGTATGAAGAAGGCCTCTTCAGGAGTTTTGTACTTTATGAATATCAAATGTGTGAAATGGTCAGCACAGAACCAGCTCTTCAGGGATGGCTGTTTACCCCTGTTGATGTACAATGGGGTCAGTCTGAAATATCATGTTTCAATCATGTTTTTATTAGTCCCCCATATTGCTCTGACCCATGGTATTGAACATTTGAAAAGAGCTAAAGAATCACTTTCATTTGTTATAATAATGTTGAACTGAAATGTTCACTTACATACAATCCTAGCTATGGAGTTCCTGGGGCTCTGCGTGTACATGTTTGTGCATGCACACAGAAACGTCTGCATGTATACATGTGCACGTGCAGTGTTTCTTGCCCTCTGTCCTGCAGCTATAAAGTTGCAATACCGTGGCCTTTCTTTACAGGAACATGTGAGATAAAGAATGAAAACTGTGGGTGTTACATAATTTGATTTAAGTAGATTAGTGAACTAAAACTATAATGGCAGATTAAAATCCTTTCCAATTTGTTATGGGGAGGGTATTTCACTGGTCATAGATAAGCAATCATTTCAATGTCATATTTAATGTTGGAGGAGGAGGAGAACTAAAATTTTCCTCCTTGGTATCCAGAGTTAGCAGATGATTTGTGTTTCAGAATGAAACCCTTACAGATTCCTCCTATCTATAATAGGCACATGTAATATTACAGTTGGCTCTCCAGCATTACAGATGGGACTTGAATATGCTCATGCTTGGAACCCATTTTGACTCTGCACTAAGGACTATTTCTTCATTCATATTCCCAAAGTGATGAAAAGGAAAGTATTAAACTCATTTCCTTTTTCCAATGAACAGCAACTTTTCTTCATTAAAAGGTAAGGCATCTAACTCTTCAGAGAAATGTCAATTTCTTTTAATATTGCTAAAGCCAGATACTTCATCGACTAATTCATTTTCAAATGATGGACAATCCGATCATATTAATTTTTTATGAATGGTCCAGGAACCCTTCACTGTTTGGAAATAAGAGATACAATCCAACACGATGAGATAAGCTTAGCAGAACTCAGAACAACTAGCCCTTTTATGAATTCTGTCATAACCATCCAAACTTTCAAACAATGTCAGTTTTTCTGCTTGACAATTTATATTTGTGTGTGTGTGTGTGTGTGTGTGTGTGTGTAAAACCACTGCATTTGTCTAGCTTTAACCATTATTCAAATCATACTTAAAACAAAAAATTAATGCTAGTAAAATATAAAAGGAAGGAGTTCATCTGGATTTATTTCAATCATCCAGATAGAGTTGTGATGTGGACTTTATGCATATCATTCTTCTTTCATAATGCTCTTACCCCCCATAGTCAGTAATTCATTTTGCTAGTCGGCACTCAGCCATGTGTACTTATACTCAGCAGGCGTGTGCAGGAATCGAGGGCAGCAAAGGATTAATATTTCCTTAAATTGCCTTTAGCTCCCTGGAGTTCAAAGAAAGCCATAGAAAAAGTGGCTCGAGGTGCTGCTTACAAATTCTGCCCCATTTCTTCAGCTGAAGGAAGTGACGCATTCTATGACAGGGATAATAACTTAGCCTGACTGGCAGGTGTCCTGTGAAGCACCTATGAATGTCTTTGCTGAGGCAGATCAGGGATTATGAAGATTTATAAAACTAAAGCCTTGGCTCTCCTGTATCCTTTGCACTCTGTGGTGCATCCAAGTCAATTTCCCCCTGAATATCTTGTCATAATGAAAAGACTTTGCATGACCCACCCTTTTTTCTGCAGGTAGTCCTCGCTTAATGACCACAATAGGGACCGGAAAATTGGTCGTTAAGCATTGTGGTCATTAAGTGAGTCACCATGTGACTGGACCCAATTTTACAATCATTTTTATGGTGGTCGTTAAGTAAATCACATGGTTGTTAAGCGAATCCAGCATCCCCAATGGACTTTTTTTGCTGGCAAAAAAGATTGCAAATCATGATCACATGATCGCAGGATGCTGCAACTGGTCATAAATGCGAGCCAGTTGTCAAGTGTCCAAATTACGATCACATGACCACAAGGATGGTGCAACAGTTTGTGATGGTCATAAGTGTGAGTACAGGTTGTAAAGCATTTTTTTCTGAGGCCATCATAACTTCAGACTGTTGTTAAATGAACAGCTATTAAGCAAGGACTACCTGTACTTTCAACCTGTCCAAGCAAGCTGATGGCCACTTGCTTCTTATTCTCTTTCTCTCCTTTACATGCATTAAAATGAATCACCTTTTTCTTATTTCTCAAGGACAGTGATTAATCCACTGAACCATTCTGATTTCTGTTGAAATGTATTGAACTAACGAGCATGGAAAAAGAAGAAGAGGAGGAAAGAAGAAAAAAAAAATCTCCCTCTTTTAATGGCAAACAATAGAGTTTAAATACATTCCAACCCCTTTAACATTGTTCAGTAATTAGTGACAAAGGACTTTTGTTCAAGCACAGAAAAATATTTAATAGCTACCCTATCAACCTGGAATTCATTTACCAGCCTTGCTCCCTAGTCTGCCAAGCCCATAAGTTATTTTGGCAGTTCAGTGTTCCTTTCTCCACTCTCCATCTCTCCTAATGCTTCAGACACAAGAGTTCAACATCTGCTAGTGCATTTTCTGTTGCCCCCTTTTTATTCTTTCCAGTCCAATGGAATGTTGGAAAGAAATTATGGAAAGGGATTTGAGACTCTATCAGCAAGATAATTCTCTGAAAACTGAACAGAATGGGACCAACTTTGGTGTGGCAGGAAAAGCCAACCAAATAAAGATTAAGTTTGAAAATGGGCCAGATCCAGCTGAGGGCTGCAGAGGGGGGGGGGGGGGAAATCAGAAAAAAATCCCCCAATGCATTTTGTGATAGAAGTTGTTGGTCAGCGACTCAGGATACTGTCAGCTGCTCTAGTGTAAGTCTCCCTCCTTCTTTCTTCCTGGTTAGGTGGCCAGATGATCAGAAAGAGAGTGTATGCAATCCACCCTGCACTTCCCAGGGGACAAATATACACAAACACATAGAGACACAATGAGAGCAGAAAAACACACAGAAACTGAGGCAACACATTTGAACCCACCCTGATTAGACCCTAATACACAGAGAGCCACACACGGATCACACACATGAACACACACTGATTAGTCCCTGGTAAGAAAGTTCACACAATACATACAGACATACAAAGACAGAATATGCTATTTATTTATATGGAAAAAGCTACAGACATCTCATACAGTCACTACTGATAGAGGGGTTGGAAAGCATTCCAGAAATCATGGTCTCCACATTTGCTCTCCCTATTGTGTTTACAAGACATCCTTTGGTCATTCATTTACTCAGTTTGACTTAAAAATCGAGGACCTGTTGATTACCTGAATCTTTCAGTTCTCAGTATGAAAACAATAAAGCAAAGTAACAAATTATATGCCTTGCAATGATTCCTGCAGCATATTTCATACTTCCTGGTTTCCATCCATAATTATTTAACTGCTTTATGGGAGTTCAGAAACAACCAACAAAGCACTGGAGCCCATACATCATATTCAAGAATATGAATAGAAGAAGCAGAGTCTTCCTGACTGGGATTAACAAGGGAGCCATTACCAGAACAGATCACTGTTCACAGAGATGGGGGGGGGGGGGGGGAATCCTACTGTTACTTGTAACTCCTTTTCAGACATTCATCTAAAGCATAACTGGTAGATTCCTGCTGATAGAGTGGTTTAACAAAGGCAGAACAACAAAATCTTGATTAAAAAAATCAAACCCAAATGAAACTGACATCCCTTGATACATTTGAAAGTACTAAAAATAAAACAAGCAGGAACAGAAATGTTGGCATTAAAAGCTCTTTGACAATATATTTAGCATGATCTATTGTGAGCTGAGTTTACATATTTAAAACTTGCATATGCCACCCTTTGTTTTAAAAAGTCATGATGGTATACTTGGGAATTTTCCATATCTATCCTATCTATCTATCTATCTATCTATCTATCTATCTATCTATCTATCTATGTGGCACATGAAATGGTGTCTCAGCTTGTCCCCATTCCTCACAAGAACTAAAGATAAACTAGGAGCAAAATTAATCAGATTATTCCATTGCACTTGAATTATTATTATTATTTCTGCTGTGAGCATTAAGCCATTCAGTAAACAAAAATCACAAATGAGCATAATGTGGTCTATATGATTAACTGGCAACATATAAGTGCAAATGAGGCAAAAATAAAACAGAAGCTGCCCTTCAGAAAATAGTGTTTTGCCTTATAACTTAGTTACAAGAAATGTTCAAAATTTATACTCCTGAATAGCTATCCCTAATCTGATTCCGTTCAGGTATTTTGGACTGCAAGTCTTAGAATTTCCAGAAAGTAAAATAGAATCATAGAATTGTAGAGCTGGAAGGACCAGGATCATCTAGACTAACCCTTTGCAATCTGTAGCTTCTCAGAAAGTCCACTGAATTTTTGAATCTCCTTCATATCTCCGCAAAACAGTTTGAAGACACTTGATTTGATGTGTCAAATTGATGTGAAGATATAAGCTGAAGATTCAGTTCAACAGAGTGATTTGATCAAATCACTCTAAATTACATCACCCCTTTGAAACTTTGCACAGCTTTACCCTTTCCCTTTTTCCCCTGATTATATCACACCAAACTACAGAGAAGTCTTCACACTCTATAACCTCCTCTTCCTGCCCCTGATTAATGTCTAAGCCAGTGTTTCTCAACCTTGGCAGCTTTAAGATGGGTGGACTTCAACTCCCAGAATTCTCCAGCCAGCATATCTACAATAGATAGATATGCTACTGCATGTGCACCAACATGCACACATAACAAAAGATTGCCCATGTGAGAAAAGAGAAGGAAATCACATTGCACATTTCCAAAAGTCATGTGTAATAACTATTCTGGTAATCAGGCAATGTCTGCTGAATGAATAATTCTGGCATAACTGGAACTAAGGTGGTCATCTGTAGCTTCTGACAATGAGATAAGCCTGAATCCTGTATTTTTTTTAAAGAATTCATCTTCAATCTGACACACATTCTTGCCAAATCATATTAGTGAGTGTATAGCAGGACAACTTTAGTTTATGAAATACTGGAGTAAACAGAAGAAAAAGTCTAGAAAACAGTGGCATTTTTTTTAATTAAAAAGAAAAAGATCAAATAAGTTATTATACCAAGTCACCAATGGGAAAGTTGAATGGCTGAACTCAAGCTCTGAAACGTTCACAGGCCCCAGCTTTTCCTGATAAAGGGTTTACGTTATCTGGCTGAACAAGTACAGGCTTGGGTGAATCACAGAGCAGCCTGACTTACAATGTTCCATTCTAGAGCTAAATGAAAACTTAGCATAAAACATTTTTCTAAATAGACTTCTGAGGTTATTTTTAAAATATCTTCCCCATCAAGAAAATAAGGTCATTTTGTAAACTCTTCTCTGAATATACTTACCTTTACTGTCCACCCCTCTCATGATATCCCTGAATATTGTTACCTGGGGGTAAAGATGATGGAGAATGCAACATGTAGCCAGTATCTTGACTCAATGCTCTTGTGATTTCTAGTGATAGCTTAAAAAAAAAAGGGGGGGGGGACAAAGAGCTAAGAAAATAGTGATGTTAGTTTCTTACCTTACCTAAAAATTGTTGAAGAACTTTCTCTTCTTCTGGAAATATTTGATAACCCTGATACCCTATCCCTCCAAACTCAGCCAACATATAAAATCAAGAATTTAAATCTAGACCTGTACAGCATTAGCAGTCAGGAATAAATCTGCATACCTTAATTTCATTTCCATGTCTTCCTTCACTGTGCCTGTACTAATCTTTGCCCATTTCCTGTATATATTCTTTCTCCTTAAAATACAGGGTCATGTTCTATTTTTGGTGTTTTGTTTTAATGTGTTAATGCATCTGTGTTTTAATTTAACAATTAACATACCCATCTTCCATGAACAGTGCTGATAAAAGAGAGGAGGAAAATATCCCCTGAGAAAAATCCACACAATCTAGGCTAGAACGTTGTGAAGTTCTTAGGCTTTGCTGCTGGAAAAAAAAGGACATTAAAGAAAAAATTATGAACACATGAATAACTAACAGTGTATCACAATGAATAATAATAATAATAATAATAATAATAATAATAATAATAATAATGGGATTGCTTGGACTTTGATGAGAAAGAGGTACTTTGCCAGTTTTAGTACTTCCATACTGAATAATATAGACTATTATTTGAAGCTATTTTTAGCATCTTATGGGAGCTATTTAAACAATCTTCCTCCACATGGTTTCTACCAGATGTGCTGGGACTGCAACTCCCAGGATTCCCTAGAATATGTTAGCATATTCTAACTGATGGGGAAGGATATTCTTGAAAATCAGGACATTTTCATATGTGGGTGTGTGTGAGAGAGCAAGAGAAGGAGAGAGAGAGAAAGACATGCACTATTGACAAAAATGAAGCCCTTACAAGTTAGAGCAATGACTAAATACCATGGACCTAGTTCCACATTTGCAAATCAAGTATGGATCCTTCCTAGCCTTAATTAGTACATAGATTACTATTCTCCATCTGCCCGTGAAGACAGCTGGAGTACTGTATGGGCACCAATGGAGAATATATTCCAGAGTTAGGGAATTGATTTCTATAGATTTAATAGTGCAGCATTACAAACAGATGGAGGAAGACCTAAGTGTTAAAAGGGACATTTCCCATGCTGCTTGTTTCCATGGCATTATCATAGCTTTCACAATACAGTATCCATATTTACTACAGTCTTTGAATGATTTGGGGAAGACTATTGTGAACCTTTCCTACCTGTGAAAGCCAAGCCCAGGGATGGAGACAAGGAGACTCCCACGAATCAAACACCAAGTTCTATCATTAGGGTGATTAACATCAAACAACCCAAACTATAACACTGTCTGCCATATGGGAAAATTTTGTCACAAGCTACAAAATCCCATTTAAATCGATTGCATTATGGCCAGCTGGAGTGATTTTTCTGCCAGTCCAATCAATTATGCAAATGCTGATTCTATCATGGGAATCTAGTAGAAGCTGCAATGATGTGAAAATGACAAGACTGCATTGTGATGTCACACCACAAACTCTGTTGGCTTGTCTTTGCATTTTAATGTTGGGCCTAAGTCAAGTGGTTTATGCTACAACAGATTTCATTCCTTGCCTGCCTTGCCTTCTCCTGCAGGTGCCCAGGATTTCCATACAGATGTTCCAGGGACAATTTTTGCATGCTACACACTCATGCAACCCTGATCAGATATTATTTGGCTAATAGGATTGGACTATCTATGCAAATTGGCATTTTGGGGGATAAGTGGGGAATAAGTGGGAAACTACTTGAATAACTGCCAGTCATATTTAATTTCTGATAGATTTAGGATGGTATACAAAACAGGGAGAAAACAGGAGACCCGCCTTGCTCATTTTCTGGCCTTGTCTTCCATGTGCAGAGCTGTCATGCTGATGCTTTAAAAACCACTAAAACGCATTTTAGTGTACTGTATTTGTGTTAATTTGTTTAACATTTGCTTACAGCCATTCAGCAGCATTAATTAAATGCCTTTTGAATGTTCAGCAACATAAAATGTACATGAGTGGAAATGAAGTGATCTGACCTCAACCTTCATAGGCAAGGGAGACCAAACTGAGCATCATCTGGAAAATTTGGGATTGATCTTTTGGCTTCATGTGTTACTTTATCATGCCAGTTAAGAAGGAGAAAAATAAATCCTGGGCCTTGCAAAATTGGGTGTCCTAATCTAAGTTCTTTCCCATCTTCTTCTGCATTCCTAATGCACAAAAGGGAGAGGAACACTTTCCCCCAATGGGAAAAAGAAGACAGCTCATATAATTTAAGGATGTCTCAGACAGATCTCTTTCTATTCAGATCAGGCTTGAAGGGGGATTGCACTTCAACACTAGCTAGCCTTATCCCCCATTCTTTCCTCAAGGCAAAATTCCCGGAATCTTTATGCAAAATCTCCTTTGAGTCATGTGTAATTCCCAGTGATTATGTGACACACCCTTCTATTTTTCTTGACAACAATATAGAAATGGATTGCCATTGCCTTCTTCTGGGATGTTTTAAATTTCTTAGTCTATCCTACAGTCCTGGGATTTCATGATGGTCTTCCACCCAAATCCTAATCAGGCCCAATTTTCTAACTCCCCAAAACTGGCCAAGTACTGCTAATCTACTGAGACTCAGATTCCTTAGCTTGGAATAATTGGTGGTGGGTCTTTGTCTCCATTTTATGTTAAAGTTTTTGATCAGAGTATTAGCTCTCTTCAGGGAATCATAGAATAGGGAGGGATTTCAAAGGACATTTAGTTCAACCTCCTACTCAGAAAAGGTTCTTAAGTATGAATTATAGAAATTGAATATCTGGGGGAACATATCCTGTGTAGTTTCCTCTTCCTTCCTTTGTCCTCAGCATCTAGCAGCACCTGGCTGATCTCCAAAAAGCTAAGTAGAGTTAGACTTGGTCAATGCTTGGATGAGAGACTCCTCAGGAGATCTCAGCCCTGTGAACTAGACTGGAAAGTTGAATTAACATCTTTTAAAAAAAGGCAATGGTAACCCATTTTTGTACAGCTGCCAAGATAACAACAAAAATTTAACCTCAACTCTTGGCAGGTTTTATTTTTATTCCTTTCTATCCTTAAAGTTTTCATTATGAACTCCTGTTCCAGTACTTGAAGCTACATAGAAATGGTTCTTGAACATGAACTGGATTGGGTGCCAGAAATAAGGGGAAACTAAAAGTCTGATACTCCCCAAAAGAAAATAATTATTCTCTGGTAAGGGGAAGCTTGAAAGACCTCTTCTCTCTCTTGTTAGTGCTCGCTCCCACTGCCACTAATTTTCTCTTTTCGCAAATGCATAGATTTGTAATCCTGAGTTTTCTTCAGAAAAAATTGGGAAGAAAGAGTAGGAAAGGGAAACATGCTTCAACCTTAAGGAGACTTTAGCTTCCTAAACTGAAGAAGTCAAACAAAAAAGCTCAATGGTTTTTTTAAAAAACAATTGTTTCATTTTGATTTATATCTGAGTGTGTAATCACTCCTGCTCTTTTGTTCTGTTCTGTTCTATTCTGTTTTGTTTTGCTTTGCTTTGTTCAGGAAGTCTTTATGGACACCACTGACACACAGACACACAGAATCTAAAGTAGTCCCCAAAGTAGTCCCCAATTGTTTGGCATGTGACTCTTTGGATCTTACAAGCTGAGATACGCAAATTCTTCCTAGGCCTTGCCTCTCACATTCTAACTATCCATTCTACAGAGAGGTGGATCAACTGTGAAAAAAACTTTGCATATGCCATCATGTAGTCAAATGCTTCTGAATTCTAATCTACTTAGCAACTTGGCAAAATTTTGCCTACTTAATTTTCAAAGGGTTAAGCTAGTCCATTTGATTACAAATGGGCACTATCATTATAAGAAGGTCAAGGGGTACAGTTCTCTTTCAAGCTTTTATTTAATTAAAGAAAACCACTAATGGCTGCTGTCAAATATTACTGCTGTTGAATAACTGCCATTAATGTTTAATGGATATTTTGAAAAATTTCTTGCCATGTAAGAACTGTAGAGAAATTCAGCGTCCTCATCAAAAAAAAAAAAAAGTGATGTACAGATCCGTACAGATGAAATTAAGACATCTGTATCAATTTTGAGTATCATCATTACTTTGGAACAATGCAATTCAAGGAATCAAACGGGCTGCAGTCTGTGGAAATAGTCCTTCCTCAGTTATCTTCGAAGACAGAAAAATAGCCTGGGGAATCTCCTGGAAAATAATAATTTATTAATAGTTCAGTCCTATACCTGCCAGTTGGAAAGGACTTCACACTGAGCTGTATAGGGTTCAGGAAAATGGTTATAGAATGGACACTGCAATCTTGTACCCTGGAAATAAAATGCACTAAGCTCAGTGAAATGTATTTTGAGTAGACATTTAGAGGACTCTGTGTTTAACCTTAGTTTTATGGAGTTTTTACCTCCTTCAAAGCATGCTCAATTTCTGGTGACTTAATGGGCACACTCCAATAGCTTTCTTGGTAGCAATATGGAAGAAGCTTCCGCCCTCCAGAATGTGTTTTTGACTTTAGATTTCCAAGACATTGGTGCTTCCCTTTGTGAACAAATTTGGTTGTATGGTTTCAAAGGCACAGCATTAAGTTCTGGATGAGACTATGTTCAAGTGTTAGTGGTCTGGTTGTTCTTTTGCGTTTTTCATGATATCCTTAACAGACAGCTAAGAGAGTAAACACAGAACTGCAGACTCTTCTAGCCACAGCATTTACTTGGTGCTTTGCAATGGCTGTGAATATCTTATTACAAAGTGTTGTTTAAACAGAGGATTATGGGCTTTTGAAACACATGCTAACCACTTGTTAGGCCATCGTGGGGGAATCATTTTAGCTAACAAACATCTATTGCCAGAATCATTTGTAACTGACCCTGATTCCTCTAGCAGCAATAAATCTCCGACAAGGTTGAGGATTTCTAAGCAAAAACATTTTAGGACCAAATTCTAGCCAACTTTACCTAGAGTTTTTCTGTAACTGAGAAGTTGTCATTTTCTCCTCTGCACTTACATCTACGGTTGTGGGACAGTGTTGATCTTTTTATTTATTTACTTATTTAAACATTTTGTATGCTATACTTCAAAACAACTTTACAGCTCCCCCTTCTCTCCCCTTTATAGACATCATTATGTAGGGAAAAATGTGAAGTAACTGTAGTTGAAACCTTCCATTTCATTCTCTGTTGTCCAACCTTAGCGTAATGTACATGTGTGGTAAGACACATTAATGTGCAATGTGAATATCCATAAAGACAACTACACAAGATTTAAAAGAAAATGAAATCAATTTATTAAAGAGATTATGTGTGTTGAAAAAAGGTAAGAAGAACAGAAGGATTCTGTAGCATGTACAGGTAGTCCTTGCTTAACAACTGCCCTGTCTAGTGAAGTTACAATGGTGCTGAAAAAGTAACTTTATTAACTTTAAATACAAAAGTCCTTGTATTTATGTCCCCTGCAGCATCCCACGGTCATGTGATCACCATATGCATGCTTCACAGCAGGCTTCTGACAAGCAGAGTCAAAGGAGAAGCTGACAATAAAATTGTAAGTTGTGGTTATGTAATTTCTTGCTTAACGACTGTGGGTAATTCATTTAATGAATGCAGCAGAAGTGAGGTCGTAAGTCTGTTGTGGTCACATGATGTCTCACTTAACAACTGCATTGCTTAGCAATGGTGTTGCCAGTCCCAATTGTGGTCATTAAAAAAGGATTATCTGTAGGTTGACAAGGGAGAGGAACCCTAAGTATATCAGTCACCCAGTCAAGGAAAAGCAGAGCAGAAACAAATAATGGAATAGAAAAGGAGTCCCTGTTTGCTATTTCTACTTCTAATGCCCCTAGTGACCAGTAGGCTAAGAAGTACAAACAGTTAATGTTTTTGGAGCTTTTCAAGTAGTCCAGTTTGTATCTGTTGCATTCTTAGAACAGATCTGCACCAACGCAGGCCCCTCACCACTTCCCGAGTGCAGGGATGGACGATGTCATCCTCCTTCCTCTCCCAACCACATGCAAATGTGCTCACATCCAGGTTTTCCAGCTTTGATTCAGAATGGCTCTTTGATGTCACAGCGATATAATTAACCAATAAATAAATCCCCATGGTCCTAAGATGTTTGAAGTGGGTGGCCTCCAGCACTTCAGTTCATGCTAGAAGCAGCCCCAACTTTGATTGGCTGCAGTCCCTGGCACACCCTCTCCCACCCAGTTGCTCTTTCCTTTCCATTTTATATATATATATATATATATATATATATATATATATATATATATGTGTGTGTGTGTGTGTGTGTGTGTGTGTGTACACACACACACTATACACACACACACACTATATATATATATATATATATATATATATATATATACACACACACACACACATATATACACACATACATACACACACAGTGCGTGTATACACACACACATACACAGTGTATGTACACACACACACATAATTTATATATATGTTTAGGTTGCAACATAGGGTAGTTGCTACTTTGTTTCTATGAAGTTGCTGAAATATCAGTTCTTCTTTGCTAGAAAATTTCCATGGACCTACCCAGGAACCACAGTGCCCCTCTTCCTTTGATTATGGTAGCATCAGAACAATGATGGTATTATAGGAAGAAAAAGGGTGTGTGTTAGAGTACAGGAAACTGTGTGGTAAGGGGATGTGAAAGCATTCATATGTGCTTTCACCTGGGAAAGCAAAAGAAAGGCCCTGGGACTAGCGTATGGATGGGAAGGGCAAGAAGGAGGCGAATGACCCATCAGGTCTTGCAGTGGGCATAGTCTGGGCAGAGCACCAGCCTGGCCCTGTGGCCAACCTACTGCAATCTGGACTGGATTTCTGGAGTTGGCATAAGATGCAGGTGGGAGTAGCATGAGAAAGAAGCAGATCAGGCCGCAGTGTGGAATTGCTGTTAGTTCTGTTAAAGTTCTTCTAAGAGGGGAGCATGAACTGACCCTAAGGTAGAGATCACGTTCAATGTCTATACTGAATCCACTCATACAAGGTACAAGCTGCTTTCTGATCTAGCTGGGCAGACACACAAACAATTTTGAACTGAAAACACTGCTTATTTTAAAATGTATGCTTTTAAAATGTGTGAACTAGCCTAATGCAAGGGCATGTTTACAACATACTGAATCAAATGTTCATTGCATTCACAGATGCTTTTAAGAGAAGATCGTTTATTCTCTCTTTTTCTCTCTGTCTCTTAATGAGGCTTTAAAAAAAATAAGGTATTCCTGACATCCAGATGAATAGATTTTGATCTCCAAGTAGACATTAGTTGTAACCCACCCTGTCACTGAAATACTCCAAATGACTTCATAGATTCTAAGGTTTTAATCACCCCATGACGTCAATGGAACTTTTAATTAAATTTTATTGATTCTCTGATAGAAAGCTACACTCTGTCCATTCTCATCAATGCAGATTTTGAATTGAATTCTGAACTGCAGATTCAGAAAATATAAACCGCAATCTGGACTTCAGAGTAAGAACAAACTATTATGAAATAGACACTTGACAATTGAGAATAGCTCCTTTGTTTACTCCTTACATATTTTGTGCTTCTTGTGGGTGAAATAACAAGGTAATAATGATGTTGTGAGGTTTGAATTTTCTGTGTCATCACATATCAAGTTGATGATTTCACTGATGTTCTTAAAAGGAAGACTACCCATTAATATAATTGTCAGTTCCACAGAAGACTTGATATTGATTCAGGAATTTGCAAGCTGCTATTTAATTTCAGATGTAAGCAGATTCAGTGTTGTCTCAAATATTGGTGCTTATTCATGACTTTCATTCAACCACTGACATTTATTTTGCTTATACTTAGAATTTGCTCTTATTTTATGAGAGTGAAGGAGGGTTTTCATGTTTTGGTAGAGAAGATACAGAAAGGTATTGGACTATGACTCATCCCTTGTATCTTCACAGATCTTTGTTTCCATTATCTCTGCATTCATCATTCCACATCACCCAGATTGGTTCAAGTCTTTTGCACTTTGTTGACTTTCTTGAGGCTAACAATCAAATCAGGATGCTTTGTCCCTAAATGACCATGATGGGAGAAACAAAGATGAACTATGTTGGGATTGCATTGGAAGTAGATTGAAGGATTTCTTGGATTTATTTAATTATTTGTTTACATATTCAATTTATGTGGCTGCCTGTCTCAAACACATGACTCTGGTCAGCTAACAGAGAATGACTTTCAGAGAATCCAAAACCTACTTGTTTCACCAATAAAAATCTTTGCTAGCCACAAAGACTTGCGTTATGTTGGACGCCCTGCAGTACATTCTCCAGGCCCTTGTAGGCTGTTTCTGCCTCCTGTAGCATGCATGAGTTTTACTCAGCTGATTATTTTAAATTAATATCCATTACTCTGCCTAAAAACACTATATTTCCAAGAAAAAAATGCTTTTTTTTTCATTAGAATCAGTTTGTAAAGCCGCCCATCTCAACAAGTGATTCTGGGCAGCGAACAATATCAAATAAAAATAAAAACAATTGCATCCTAAATACAATAATTAAAATACATAGCAGCTAACAAAAACAGCTCAATCAACAGTGCTAACACAGCCAGGAAATGGGTCCTTTCACACACACAGGGCCCTAGGCCTGGGCACAGAACCAGGTCTTTAGTGCCTTACAAGAGGCAGACAGTCTTAATTATAAAGATGGACAAAGAGCAGGGAACTGCTGAAATTGAAACCCTTTCCATTTGCCTGTTGAATGCCATAGTCCCCAGAAAAAGAATGTTTCACACCAAGTGGATTAATAACCAGGTTAAAGCATGTGTACTGATAGGGCATTTTATGCTTTAACTATAGTGAGTCTTTGCTCCATGAAGAGCGAATGTGAATGAAAAGGGGAAAATAACCGTATTGTACAGACCTAATGCTTGAAGTGGAAAGGTGCCTATTTGCTCCAGAATACTCAGAGTGGTTTTTAATGAGATATTATGAAAATTCACAGGTTCTCTAGGAATGCTAAGATATCAGATATACTTTAACAATCCTGCAGCCAACTTCTTGTTCTGGAGATTAAGTAGCAAACGTATTATTGAGGAATCATCTAAGTGGGCAGTTATTTTAAGAGACTTCATAATGTCTATATCAAAAATGCATTATTAATCATTTGAATAAGTTGGCTGGAGCAGGATGAAGTAAAAATACATTTAGTTTGTCACTTTCAGATTGAGAAATTCTAAAATGCCAATATTGGACTGAAATTAATACACATTTACCTTCATAATAATACATATCTGGAGCTAGGAATATACAATTTAATGGCATTCATTTAAAATTACTAATTTCAAGAACAGAATGATGTACTTCTGAATTTTAGGAAATGGAATATCTAGGTGGTGAAGATGTGAACTAGTAGCTGACAGAACTTTAACACAGCAACTCCCATAGCCTTCTAGATATCTTTTATAGCAGTCTACTCTTCTAGCTGTCTTGGGACAGAAAATCACAGAATACTCTGCCAGAAGACTGGCTAGAAGTTCTGACAGCTGCTGTTGCAGATTGAAAAAGCCAGGGTGGGAATGTGGGGAGTTGGAGTCCCTACCCAACTTGAAGACTCTGAGAAGGAGAAGTTACAGTCCTTGTTTTCTAAAAATTCTGGTAATTTCAGTGCCAATATATCTGGAGGGCACCAGATTGGGGAGGGCTATTTCAGTTCAGAAACATGGAATTCTGGATACCACTGCAAGCGTTTCTTCACATTAGTGGCCAAGCTGCTCAGGTCTTTCAAACCTGGAGTGCATAAAAAGAGGCAGGTTATATTTCCATGAATAAGAAGAGTAGGAAAAATGGCATCTGTCACAACATGGAAGTACATTGTGACACCATTGAAAAACTGCCTTCTTTCAGGAAACTGATGAAAGAAGTGGGCTCCCAAGGGAAATTCCAGTTCTTTCCTTTCTTCCAAAGGAGGCCAAATGGTAAGCTATAATGTGGGCTGAAGCATATTTATTTGCAGCCTGCGAGAGGAAAAATAGCTTTAAACAATTGTTCTTCTACCACTGCACTTTAATCTTATACATGCATAGCAAAAATGCATCATAGTAGAATTTTCAGAAGGTTTAAATATTGCTTTAATTAAATGAAAAGTATTAATGGCTACACATCTTTAAAACCATTGTCTTTCATTTCTATATTTTGCATCTTTTGTTTTGCATTCTTGGCAGATGCTGAAAAGCACACTTTCCTCCAAGTGTGCCTTGGCAGATTTTCCTGCTGGCCCAGATTTTTTGCACAATTGTATTGTTTATTCTAAAATTGTTAACATGTTTTCCCAGGATGTACTCTTTGCATAATGGCCACAGCTTTTGCCCAGAATATTTTCCAGGTTTGTGCTAATCGCCGTGGAAGACATTGCTTCCTATCTCCACCTAGTGGCCGCAAATAACATATCATTTACATCAATCTCACAGACATCCTGAAGCAGTGTTAGTAGCACATCTGTGTATCCTGTACGAGGTAGTTTTAAAGTTTTGGAAGGTTATTTGGGACCTCCATGGTTGTTTAAGGGGACATATTGAGGAATCGTTTGAAACACTCATGTACTGAGGTTTTAGGCAGGATAGCAATAGCCTAATCCATTCTAGATGAATTCCTGTCTGAGGAAGCCTGTTAAGAAATCTGGCCAGGACCCTACCATGATTCAACAAAACTGCCCTCAGCTGGTGGAAGACACAGGCACTCTCTACCTGTCTGAGTGGGAATTCAGTTGGAAAGGTTCTTTGCCTTCTAAAGGAATATTAGTCTCCTATGTGATCAGTGGATTTTTTTTTTCACTACATACATTCGCAATCATTATCATCTGCCTTTTATCGTCAGGCCCAGCCCAAGAACAACGGTGGAAACAGTGCACTTGAGTGAAGTTCCTTTATTTGCTTACACCATATAGACAGAATCTTGCCAAACTAAATCTATACTACTGCAACTAGTGGATCTAATCTGGGAGATTCTAGGGAGTGGCTATCCTGAACCTCGTACACTTCCCACGCTCCCCATGCCAACTGTCTTGTCTCCTTTCCCTTCTTGGAATGTACCCATCCTTCCTGATAGCCTTGCTCTCTGTTGCTATCCACCACATCACCCTCCCCTTCGTAGATACATGTCATCACACTTATATTCTTAAGGTTCCTATCATGATACCAAAGGCCATTAGCTGCACTTCTGAGCTGATGAACTTCCAGCTCTGCTTTGGTGCAGGAAGTGGTGCAGGAAAACTGGAGCCCCAAGATGGTTTCCTATTAGTGAGAACTCTCACCCCCACCTCCTTGTTCCTCAGCTCTTTCCCTCTCTGATGAAGTCAAGTTGGCTAATCTCTTTGCCACCATTTCACTCTGCTTTTTAAATAAAACCAAATGACTGTCCCTTCCTGCTGAATTCAAGGCACCATGGTACCTGTCAGGCCTCACCAGGTAGACCAGACCAGGAAATCAAATTCACAGGAAAGTTGAAGTTACTTTTATTGAGATTGGCTATAATAACAGAACCTTGTAAGTCTGATTATGTTGTACCCTCCTTCCCCCTTTTATACTCCAATGAATCAGATGTCTGCCTGAGTCACTTCCAAATGTTATCTTGTTGCTCTGTTTCAGTTTCTTTCACCTAGGTAACAGTGCCTGCATATTTCCATCTAGGTCATCCTCCTTACTCTCTATACCACCACACCACACTGTTACCAAGTTTGTTTGTTTGTTTTTAATTGAGTGACCAGGTATCCCCACTCCAAAACAAATGCAGAGAGGCAGTGAAAAGGACAGGGCACAGGGCACTCAGTGCTGACCTTTGTGCTGCCTTTGGTCAGTTAGACAGAGCCCTGACAACACAAGGAAAAGGCTGATCACTGTGAGGATGACAGTGAACAGGAGACTGGGACAGCCTGAAAGTGTTGCTGAAGTTTTGCAGGGGTGAAACTGGTAGTGATATGGAAGTGACCTAAGTCAGTAGATGATGTAGGAATCAAGGCTTATTTCATTTTATTTTACATGTAGGTAAACTAAACGTTTCTCCCCCTCCCCATCTATACTTGGTGTCAATCATAGTTTGATGATCAAAGATTGATTTAGATTGCAGAAGAATCCAGGACCCATACTTAGTATGTTCAAAATGGAAGAAGCTGAGATAGTGGTGAAATGATCCCATTCTAAACCTAGTGCCAGCTAGGGTGGTTAATGCTGGGCTATCTGAGCCAATGGTTTGGGAAAGATATAGATAGATGAGAGAGAGAGAGAGAGAGAGAGGGAGGGAGGGAGGGAGGGAGAGAGATGATAGAAACAGAGAGAGATGATAGAGACAGAGATGATAGAGATAGAAAAAGAAAGGGGGGAGAGGGAGAGGGAGTGGAGATTCAAATAGGCTACAAGCAATTATGCAAATAAAGCACCAATCTGATGCCCACCTCACGTATTATGTCCAGTTCTGGACACTATCCTTTAGGAAGGTACAAAAGAGAGCACAATGTATGATAAGGGCTCTGGGAACTAATTCTGAAAAGGACAGATTGAGGGAAGCCATATCTGTTTAGCTTTGAGAAAGACAGCTGAGAGGCAGTGTAAGAGTTCTCTTCAACTACCTGAGGAGGCATCACATGGAAGAAGGCCATGATGAGATATAGAATAAATAGTCTTAAGTTACAGAAAGACAGATTCTATCTGAAGGGTAGAAAAAATACCCTTACAGTGATAGCAGTTTGATAGTGGAAACCAATTACTAAAAGAAGTGCTGTTTGTTTTCCCCATAAGGAGAGGGAGAGAATTGTTGAAGGGTTACTATCTGATACAGTTAAACACAGATTGGCCATAGGTTGTACCATTGCTGAAAGTACTCTCTATTGTTTTCTATCATTACTTACAATGGAAGCATCAATATGTTATATGAGATTATGTAAGTCTGGGGAAACTCTGAATACAGAGTCTGCTTTTGTTTTGCATGTATGCCATCAGAAGACCACTCCACTTACACTCATATCATTAAACTCATATTGTTAAATGCAAGCAAATGTGCATTTATGTCTGCAAGCAACTTTTCCTAATATATGCCATATTTTATGCAGGCTTTTGATAACATGTAATGCATAATTGTTTATAATTGTTGAAGCAAAAACTATTTTGCATATCTGGACAAGTGTGGTATCCAAAGGATAACCAGTAAGGCAGTTTTGAATTAAATCAACTTGCTTAAAATGCATAAATTTAGAACATTCTCAAAGATTCTTAAACAGGGCAATCAATTAAGCATGCACCAAACAAGATTTGGCATGTGCTAAGGATCTATAATTTGGGGTAAGCCAGAGATTCACTACAGAAATGGAAAACTAAGTTTATATTGAATGGACAACTGAATAACCAGATGTCAGAAAGAAAGAAAGAAAGAAAGAAAGAAAGAAAGAGAGAGAGAGAGAGAGAGAGAGAGAGAGAGAGAGAGAGAGAGAGAGAGAGAGAGAGAGAGAGAGAGAGAGAGAGAGAGAGAGAGAGAGAGAGAGAGAGAGAAAGAAAGAAAGAAAGAAAGAAAGAAAGAAAGAAAGAAAGAAAGAGAAGAAGGAAGGAAGGAAGGAAGGAAGGAAGGAAGGAAGGAAGGAAGGAAGGAAGGAAGGAAGGAAGGAAGGAAGGAAGGAAGGAAGGAAGGAAGGAAAGAGAGAAAGAGAGAAAGATGTTTCTATTTAGGAATATGTGTATCTCTATCATCTATATCTATACACTCACACAAAGACACACACACATTTCATAGTCAGATAGTGAATGAGACTCTTGATAACTACCACACAGGATTAACTGATTCTATGAGAAACTATGACACAAAACAAAGTAGGTATTAATATTATGAATAAGGCAACATCATGAAGTAGTATTCGGTGGACAGAATGAAAACAGGGACATCCACTGAGACATCCAAAATAGACCAAAACATAGAAGGTAGAGGAGAAAACAGCACTATTTCAGATTGGTACAGGTTACCTCTTCTTTTGTACACCAGCACCCAACACAGGAAGAAGGAAAGAAAAAAAGACCACATATGGCAGTGGAAAAGTGATGGTTTGTCAGTGCTGTGGTTGCAAAATTGGAATAACAAAAGAGAGCAACATATCTCCATTTTGCTTTATGCCTTGTGAGTGAAAGACCAAGAAAATGCATCACAAGATGCTGAAATTGTAAATAAAGTTCTTGAACAGAATGCGATAAGGGAGACTGCCTCTGTAATATGATGCTTTTTAAATAATTTTTTAAGGAAACTTGAAAAATCTGATCATTGTGAATTTTAATATAAACTAATCTGATTCTCACCTCTAAGCAAATCCATGGATCAAAGCTCGACTCACAACACCGCCACGAGTACTTCCGGATCGTTCAGGTAGAGGCTACATCTCAGAAAAATAACAAATTATGCTTTTGAAATGTGTATTCCAAGAGAAAGCATGTGTAGAAATGTATTCAAATGTGTGTTTTCATGCAGATCTCTTTTTAAGCCCCTCTCCCACAGATTAATGAAGAAAGAGAATGCAAATGACTGGTGGGTGAACATATGCAAAAGTGATGTGGACTAGAAATAGATTAATTTCCTCACCCCCGTTTTTATCATTCCATACTCTGCCAGCATGTTTTTCAGACTCAAGCTAATATCTGATCAAAAGTTATTCCTCCTGCCGCCCTCCCTGCCCGCCCCCGCCCCCCGGCCACAAAAGGGCTGAATTTACAAGGCTGGAGGTTGGCTAACTGCAGATTGGCCATTCTGTTTTCACATGCCTATCAAGTTTGGATAGACACCCCCCCCACCACCAATTATGATTTTTTAAAATGTATCTTAGTAACTGCACTTAAGTTCTATCTCAAGATTCCTTTTGAAAATAGATTGTAAATGTTATCAGAATTAAGAGCTGGAGCTGGTCTTAGGGAAGACCATTATCCTGTAACAGCACCAGGGTTGTTTGTTTGTTATTCTACCAGACACATAGCAATTTGATGATGGCTTCCCTAGCAATCTTTCTGTCATTTCAATAGAAACATGGAATGGAGCATATGAGTTCTTTAATTTTCTTTCCCCTGACAATGCTATTTCTTCTCTGTCCCATCTAGTTTTGCATCAGTTTGAATGCGAATCTTCAAAATGGGGGGAAAGCTTTGATCTGACTAAATGAAATTGACTGATGTTTTATGAAACATGTCTTTTAAGTATGTAGCTAATCAGAAAAACTGTGCTAAAGCGAAAGACTGAGGCAAAATGAAAGGTTCCTTCTGGCTTGGCCAAAACCCTGGAGGAATTTTGAAGGAAACAAGCATTTTAGTAAAGCTAACCAGTATTTCCCAAAGGAGAAATTTGTATGCTAGTCCCTGGCTGGTGTAGAACAGGAACTGGATATGGATGTTTGGAAGAAATTGAAGGACTATAGATCCATCAGATCAAAGTTTTGGGCTGTTAGATATGTTATCTCAAGTGAGAGTACCACTGATGGTTGGTTTGTAGATACAGATCTTTCCAAAGTAATGATAGAACACTGTCAGTGGCAGACTTCTTCTGTTATCAGAGATTCTCTTTGGGAGCAAAGAGTAATAAGGGTACATTGTCAGAGTCTACCTCTATTCAACAACATCGGAAAGGGTCAAGCAGTCATCAAGCAAGCATATAACAGTAAAATGACAGACAAGAATTGTTTTAAATTGTAGCAAGAAATAAATGCAATCAAATCAACCAAGTTGTCCCCACCCCACTTCACAGGTGGGGACAACCAGACTATGTAGATACTAATAACTTCAACAGATGGAGGATGCTGATGACCTCAGTTTATGGAAAATTATAAACTTTTGGACAGGCTCACTCCTTTCTTGTTCATTGCTTGCCTAATTTGCTCAGTTTAAAACGTGCCCAGTACTTGAAGTTTCTAAAGTTGTTACCACTTAAACAACCTGCCTAAACTTTATTATTGCTATTAATATTCCTCACAGGATATAATCAGAGAGAAAAAAACAATGAAAATGTGTCTTGATATCCTGATGCCAGGAGATGCATCCCCTTTGTCCTGTAGCTGCAAAGTCTACTGTTACAGAGAGGTTATTTAAGTTTTTTCTCTTGTTAGCCATTACATCCACATTCATAAGTTGATATGAGTGACAGTGCTGAGATGTGGAGAGATTTCTGGACATAATCACCTGTCCCAATCTTCTCCTCTTTCAGGACTGCCTCCTCATTTGAATGAAATCCTTAAAGACATGCTTCATTCAAATTCTTAGGAAGCTTTTGAAAGATGCCTTTTATTATTGCCCCTACTATTCTCATACACATACACATGTGTGCATGTGTGTGTGCACACACACACACACTTATAGAGAGAGAGAGAGAGAGAGTGATCTCATACTGTATTCATGTAAATATTTTTTTAAAGAGTAAAGATGAGATTTTGGGTTTTGTAAAATCTTCTGAAGTTCTTTTACTGAAAAGCTCTTTATCACTGCAACTTAGTAAAGATGTAAGAGGTGGCACTCCTTTCAGAGGAGCTTTTGCATTGTGTAGTTAGCTGAGCAACTTAATGTTGGCTGCCTATTGACATGTGGAGAGAGATTGGACGTTGTTTTCCATGAGGCAAACATGACAGAGTTCATCAGCCAAAACACAGAATTCTGCTTCTGTGCCAAGAGAAGCCAAAAGCCAGATTGACACAGATCTAGAAAAACTATCACCCAGGTGTGCCTGGATCTCAGCCACCATCATGCTTTCAAGCATTTTGCTTGAAATAAATTGGAGTCCTCATGAAATCACTTATCACCTTCCGTCCACCAAGTGCCCATTAGTCAGATATTACTCACTATGAAAATCAAGGTTAAAGAAAAAGCAAGCCTTCCCAATTAAAGCACACTGGCTGGATTGCAAAAATTCCATGCTACAAAACATGGAATTTCTTATTAAGTATCAAACATCCTACTCCCCACTTTTAAATAAAAGCAAAACCTTACTCTCAGTGTCATACTCCTATCTTTTTCTGTAGTTTTAGGCACTCTTAAACATTGATTTAGGTCAATCTTCTATCTACTTGCATATGAAAATATTTCACTGTTAGTGCTAAGCAATTTCATGTTGGGGATCATTAGGAAAGGAATTAAAAATAAATCTGTTTCCATTGTAACACTGATATGGTAATTTACTGTATGGTACCATATTTGTAATTTGGTGTATCATTCTGGTCCATGAACCTCAAAGAGCCAATATCATGTATTAATCAGTGATTTGGACCAAAGTTCAAGTTGCTACTTGATCATAGACCCATTGAGATAATTATTACTTCTCCATTATCTTTGAAAGTTGTGGCTGGGAGAAAATAAATGAGAGATGGCTTATAGGTATAGTGCATTGAAATTCTTAGAGAGGAGGTGGAATATAAATCTAAGGAAAAAAGGAAGGTGACAAAATGGTCTGAGGAAAAAGGTGACAGGCCTCTTTCAGAATATTAGAAACTGAAGTAATTCAATGAATCTGAGTGGTATTGGATTTAAGAAGGAAAAAGACTTGCTCCTTCACACCATGCTTGGTTGAGCTGTGGAATTTATAACAATTTGAATGGTTTCCAAAGGAACTTAACAAATTACACAATCCAAAGGTTTACTCAGAGGTCTAATAGCAAACTTATCATTGCACAATATGAAAAGCTTGGCTAGTTTTAGCCTTGATTTTATTTAATTATTTATTTGTTGATTTAGCATGTTGTACAAACCCAACCCATTTGTTTCTGGTGCATTCCATAAACCCAGAAAATGGATCAACTGAGTAATCAGGTTAAGCACATTATGCAACCACAGCCATCAAGGTTGTCAGAAAGTCCTGACCTCCACCATCAGCAGTTTGAGACATATGATCCTCAATTTCAGTTGCCGGAGAATGTGAGTTGGAGTATGCTATTGCCTTCAAGCCCTACCTGTGTGTGATCTGTAGACCTCTGCTTCTCCACTATGAGAACAGACTGATACTAGATACGATACGATACGATACGATACGATACGATACGATACGATACGATACTATACTTCAGCACAACTCTTTTTATGTTCTTAGATCTGGCCTAGTTCTACTTTTATCTATATGGAACAGAATCTGATTGGTTTGGAGATACCCAGAAAGCTTCTACCGTAATGCACCTAAGCCTCGAGAATAAAATCCATTAAGAATTCCTGCTCATGTCAAAAATGGGAGTACTGCATGAAGATATTTGAGAGTTTGGATGTCTCTTGTATTTGTACCTCATATCTCTTTATATGCCATTCCACTGGCTGTTGTGACAGCAAATGCTGAAATATCAAAATGTACAGTATTTGATTCCATTTTGTAGGATTAATGGTCTGAGAGTCTGCAGAGTCTGGTAGGTTTTGTATTGTTTCTCATGGGGTTTTTCAGTCTCATGATGGCAAAGCAAATCAGCATCATGTAAATATTCTTTTGCCATTTACAAATAGAGTAATTACCCAAAAAAGAATCTAATTTAAATGCTACTTGACTTAGGGCATAATCTTGCACTCAGAGATATGCAGATCAGTAAGAATCTAGTCTGCTTCTTTTCACACAGAAAGAACAATAATCTGATTCAGTGGCACTTTTTTTGAGGGAACTTTTTAAAAGTCTGTACAAATCTATAGGTTGTAATCCTATCCAGCTATCTCCCAGGCAGGGCATCCATGGGGAGAGGGCAAGGGGTGCGGGGCAAAGGAGAAAGCATGCATCATGAGATCACAACCCAAATTCTACCTCTTTTGTACTTGTCTGACAACATCACCTCCAAGATTCTAAGGAATGGAGTTTACCCATTTCATAATTTTGATGAAATCTCAGTCTGCTAGAGATACCCCTTAGAATACTCCCCCCCCCCCCCCCAAGCAGGATCTTTCTAACTAAGGCATGAGTGTGTAATCAAAGGGAACCTCCCCAGCCTCTTCCTTTCTGGAAAATCAGTTTTGTGTCATTTAAAATCCAAGCAAAATCTGATACTGGAAGAGGAATTAAAGTAATATTGTTCCTGAGTCTCTTATTTGGATTCATCCAGCTCATCAGACGTGTGCTGCCCCTTATTATGAGAAGCACACCTTCTGAGTAGCACAGATCTGGAGCTTGCCCTCAAACCTGGAGACGTAGCACATGCAAGAGTGGGTTTAAGGCTATTGAATGTTTTATACAGAGAAGCAAAGGACCTCAAGTTGCTTTCTGTGTGTCCAGTGATTCTGACTGGAGCTTTTCTGACCTATTTTTCACACATGGGGAGCTGGGTCTACTGAACATCCAGATGTTTTTGCTAAGTATTATTCATTTAAGTCTCTTCCCTTCCCCTTTTGTAAGTAAAGCTTCATAGATTCATGTAAAGGGTTGAGACAGGTGAATAAAATATAGAAGAATGAAGTTTTATTAATATTACTGTGACCACTGATATCCTAAAATAGAAATATGAAGTCCCTCCACATTCTCATTATTAGATGTACATCAGTATTCTCTTTCCCATTAAGTATGTCCATCTTAGTCTTTAGGTGATGGAAACAGAATTATTATTTCTAGTAGGGATTTTTTATTGAAAATAGTATTGGATGTTCTTTTCTTTTAAAAAATCTAATGATAATAATATAGACCCTGTAATTAAACTGCCATCAGCCTCTGATAAGTCATGAATGGCAAACTGCATCAAATGAGCAAATAAAAAGAGCTGTATTGTATGACCATCATATGGAAATATTAAATGAAATGAAAAAAACATAATAGCCATCATAATAAAGTCAGAGAAGTGCTTTTGAGATTTATGTTCAAACCATTATCTGTGGTGAGGGGGAAGCATTCTTGAATCTCTGTAATTACTTGCACTTTTCTGAACTTCAGGGCAAAAACCTCTCATCTCTTATCTGTTCTCCATTGCAGTCCTATTGATTAGCTACTTTAATATTCTATCACATTGTTTCGTGATGGAAGAGGATAGGAGAGGTGCCTTTGCCACGAAATAGGTTACCATCTGTTTCCAGGTTGTACCTGGAATTGCATGTATCTCAAAATAAAATGGCCAATGGCCGATAGCATAAGACTGCAATCCTATCTTCATTCCCTTGTGACTAAACCCAATACAATTCAATAGGACATATAATTGGCTTTTTGAATATAGGCTTATGCTGTAAATGTATGTATTGTTTCACAGGCATCCTCTCTTCCTTTAGGAGCTAAAAGTGGTCATCATACATACCTTTATTTTTTTGTCAGAACAACAAAATGATTTAGGTCTGGTGGAGAAATGGCTGGTTCAAGAAAGAAGATTCAGGCTGACGAGCAGGAGGAATGTCCTGATGATAAGAGCAATTAAGCAACCTAGAACAGTTCAAATGACCACTTGTGGGGATAATTTAGTGGACTCCTGCACAGAGCAGAGTGTTGGGACTAAAAGTCCTATAAAGCTCCTTAAAACTCCTTTCCATGGAAAGGAAAACTATATACATTATTAGCACTAAATCCTATCATCAAGTGGGGATTTGAACCTGGGTCTCCCTAATCCCAATCTGACAATTTTAGACTTCCTATATATAAAGAGTATAGAAGGACTGGTGTTTACTTTGCATTTTTAATTAAAAGAATCTACAACAAGATAGAGGCTGGTATGGCTTGCAGCTTGTCAGGCACCAGGCAAGTCATCATGGCATCCAGGACCTGCCCATTTTGAACTGAAGATCCATGCAAATTGAACCAGGAACTGTTCAGTTCATCTGCAATTTAGCCTATGACTAGATCTACACTCAAGACATACCTCAGCCAGTTCTTTCATATGGCAAGCAAAGGCACAGGATAGCAGCAGGAGCAGCAACAACAACAGTGTAGGACTCATTTGAATGACCCCTTTCAATGTGGATGTAATCAGGACTTCAGCGCTCAAGGTGTAGCTGTGCTTTCTAAAGCCTACTTCAGCACATGAAGAAAGAGAGAGAAGAATAAACTCTGATGTCCAGCAACTCTGCTGGTAGAATCTGCACTGTGAAGAGGCCCTGATAATGAGGGCCAAGCTTTTTTTTTCCTATAGTGAAGCCCAACTCAAAGACTTTGTGCACTTTTAAATGGGAATCGCTGCCTCTCTCCCCCTGCAGCTGATTGAAGCAGGTTGGTTCATCCTGCCCTATGGCTGGGACAGCCCTGATTAAGGCATGAGAGTGCTGAAAAATGTGACCCCTGAACCTCTTGCATGAAAAGACTGCATCAGTGCCGAGCAAAGCAACCTTAATTGAAACTACTATTTCAGATTCATGGAATGGGGCAGGGTGGGCAGGCATCAGACATTGTCAAGCTCTGAGCCAAGCAAATGCTCGTAAGTAATTGCAATGACAAGGTCATTACAGTTAAATTGGGATGCTGAGGCAGATTTAGCTGACTTGTGGGGGGAAGCTTTGAAAGGGCTTTTTCAGAAGCTGGGAGAACAAAGCTTTGCATGTGTGACTGCTTAACTCACCAGCACATGCATTGTTGTCTAATAGTGCTACAAAATATTATCCAAAACCCAGTGATTTTCAGACATGAATAGACTTGTAATTTGTGGTTTTAAAGCAGAAATCGCTAGATCCCCTAAAACAAAAATAGGGCAGCATGAAGAAAGCCATCATATTTTGGGGGACATTTCCTAACATTATGGTATCGCTAAGCATGAACCAAAGCATTCCTTAGCATTTTAATCACCATTTAAGAGAAGAATAGTGTCCTGTAATGGTTAGATTGGCAGCTTAGGATCAATTATGAAGCTGACTCAATATCATTAGCCCAGGCCCCTTTTTCAGGGTCAAGGTACATGGTGCATTATATATGCAATGTGCAACTGGCTCAGTTATTTTAAGGAGTTTTACTGGAGGAGCAAAGTTCCAATCCACACAAGGAATCCCAAACCTTCTACACCACACTTCATTTTGGAAGTCCCTATTCCATAAAAGGAAGGAAGGCAGGCAGGCAGGCAGGTAGGCAGG
The DNA here is from genome assembly GCA_030867105.1 of Liasis olivaceus. Classification (NCBI taxonomy): domain Eukaryota; kingdom Metazoa; phylum Chordata; class Lepidosauria; order Squamata; family Pythonidae; genus Liasis; species Liasis olivaceus. The sequence goes on along the minus strand of CM061348.1, from coordinate 42,420,218 downwards.
CACTGCTAATGTCTATTTATGCTAAACGCACACAGTGGTTCTTGTCTGCAGATCACTAAGCCACAGTTTACTAGATAAACCATAACTGCCTGGGTTCATACATTGTTTTAATCCATAAATCATGATTTACAAACTGGAACGACTAATTTTGACAGACTCAAACCCAGACGAACTACCTTATGGTTTAATGCAATGTGTGAATCAGTCACTATGGATAAAACGCATAAGGCAAGACAATGCATGTAAGTTCTGGAATTTCTTAAAATAAAAGCAAGTTCAAAAGGAAATAAAGTTCTTAATAAATACTACCATCTCAGCAGTGCTTTTTTTCTTCAAACAGAAAAAATGACAAGATGCTAGATTAAAAATAATGCTGCTCATTCTCAAGATTATTCCCCATTTTTCAGAAGGTCTCATATTGGAGCAATACAGCTGTGACATTTGTAAGCCACCCAGGGAAACTTTGTTTTGAAGGGTAGTATATTTAATTCTAGTTCTAATCTTATTCTGAGAAATTGCAACAATGCTCCTGTAGATTACATTGTTTATGCTCCCCCCCTTAAGAGAATGTCCTTTATTATTCCTTTAAAAAGAATAAGTTACTTTTCAGACCAAACGGCTGTCAATAGAAGCTGGGTTTTGTTTTCGCATTTTTGCAGCAAAAATGTATCGGGCGGCACCATCTGAATCCTTACGGTTCTTTTGTGCATTTCCTTTATAAGAAAAAATGAACACCAGCAGCCTGGAGAGAAAGCGGCAAAATCAGACTAAGTTGCATTTTTTTGGAAGAGTCCGCAGTGTGCAATACTTAATTACGATTTGCTTTCCCCTTTCCTTTCTCTTCACCCCTTACGTTTCGGGTAGCTTGAGAAAAATACAAACAGAAACTGAAATGTGGGTGCAAACAATACTGAGAATATACTACCCATCTGAATGCTGTTATTGTAAAAAAGGCAACCAAAACGTAAATGCAGAGTTTTAATATTAAAAAAAATAAATCTTTGGGGACATGTAATACCTTCGTGCGTCTTTCTCCCCTCCTCCTCCAGTGTCTTTCAGCCTGATGGGGGAACTGTGTCAGCCTGCATGTTTCATGACCATATTTCATGACCACCCCATCCAAACATTTAATCTACACCCTTCCTTTTTTGTTCCTGCTTTTATCCTATTTGATCACCCAATCTCTTGGGGTAAAATTATCAAAAGGTAAAATTTAGAATAGTAATACAAAAAAAGACAGAAGCTTATGCCCTTCTTACTCAGCTTTTATTTCTGTGCAAACTGGGATCCTTTCCTAGGTATTTGCCATTTAAAGTAATTTTAAAATACCCAACTTGGTTACATTTTTGATGTGAGGTGAAAATAACATTTTTCTGTCATTGTACCCTAGTTTTGCAAAACTATCCTCAAATAGATCCAGCTGGCACTTACTTGAATGCCTGTTTTCATGTTCATTTTCTTTTTTAATTGCTTAATAATATTGAAATGGACAGAGCTATGCATGTATGAATGTATGCAAGGAAAACAGACTGGAAATAAAGCAGTCTATCCATTCCTCATTCTGTGTTGTGACACATATGTATGAAAATAATGTACAAAATATATAGCATAGAGATTCATGAGAAATAGTCAGTTTGGTGTAGTGGTTAAAGGAACTAGGTTAGAAACTGGGAGGTGTCAGTTCTAGTTCTGCCTTAGGTGCAAAGGCAGCTGGGTGACTTTGGGCCACTCACTCTTTCTCAGCCCTAGGAAGAAGGCCAGGGCAAACCACTTCCAAAAAATGATGCCAGAAAACTGCAGGTACTTGTATTTGCCAGAAGTCAAAACTACCTGAAGGCACACACACACACACACAAAATCATTTTTTTAGAGGAAATTCTTTGCAACAATTATTTTGCACAACCGGCAAAACTGTAGACAAAAATGTGTAGGTTTGGAGAAATGCAAAATAATGAAGAAATTATAGTGTGATCTTTTTTAAAAATTCAAAGTTGACAAACAAAACTTGGCAAATTTTCAGAACCAGAGAAAAACCAAATATCAACGGATTCACCCACCCCTAAAGTAGAGAAAGCATCAATACAGTTTTCCTTATCTTGTGCTTTCCGGATGATTCTTGACTGGGGGTGATGAAGTACTGTAGGCCAAAACTTTTGGAAAGGAGATGCACGTTTCTTTGAAAAGGGAAAATTGAAATAGCCTTCTTCTCATATTCTAAAGCTAACTTAAACAACATGGAAAGAGGAAGAACAAAACAAGGGTGCAATGTTCTTCTCCAGCCCTGTTGATATTCTAGAGAAGAGCCTTCCTGATTTAGAGGTTTGCCTTGAACACAAGGTGGGTTGTGAGAGGACGGAGGGAGGGAGGGAGTGGTGTCAGAGGTACTGTTTTTATTCTCTGTCTCTGTAAGTAATTTCTGAATGCCTGAGTTTGGTTTATATGTATTTATGCATTTGTGTATATATGGGAATCTCTCTCTCTCTCTCTCTCTCTCTCTCTCTCTCTCTGTATGTGTGTATACGATCTTGATATACCTGGGAAACAACTCTCTTATTTTAGAAGGCATAAGATATGCCAAGAACTTTTTATTTTATGTTCAGTTCTTCTGGCCAACAAAGAGGAACAGGCACAGAATCTGAAAGCACCAGGTGACTTGGGAGATAGGGAAGATGAAACGATAGGATTTGAGACCTTATGAAAAGAACAGACAGAGTGCAGCCAGAGTGATTTTTTGGGGACAAGTAGCTTTCTACAAACAGAGTAAATCCTGTAGTAAGAAAAGCTAGATGAACAAGGCATTCCAGAGGGGCCAGCAGTTTATGAAAGACAACCTAGACTCACAAATTATATGTTTCTGCATGGATGGGAAGAATAGCCCAAATGACCCTCAGACTTGCTGGAGCTACATCAGGAAAAGTAAATTAATTCTATTGAATTTTATTGCTTCCTCCTCCTCCTCCTCCTCCTCCTCCTCCTCCTCCTCCTCCTCCTCCTCCTCCTCCTCCTCCTCTCTTTCTTTCTTTCCCCTTTTTCCACTTTTAATTTTACAATATTTCTTCTTTACATGTATTTTAGAATCTATGGTTAGAAGTAATGCTCACTGGGGGATTCTGGGAGTGGAAGTCCACACCTCTTAAAAGGACCAAGGTTGAGAAACACTGTACTACAGCATCTCTGACAGATGACTATCCAACCTCTGTTTAAAGTTCTCCATGGAAGGAGAACTCACTACTTCATACAGTCAGAAAGTTTTTCTTCATGCCTTCCTTGCAGGTTCTGGTCCTGCCCTCTTGAGCAATAGATAACAATTTTATTTTATTCTTTCTTATGTGTATCAACTCTGCTGTCATATCTCCCCTCATTTGTTTTTTCCACTGGCTACATTTATCCATCCTTTAATCTGGTGGTCCTGCCCTGAATTTGTTCCAATTGATCTCTGTCCTTTCTGAACTATGGTGCCCAGAACTGGACATCAAACTCTAAATGTGGTCTTACCAGGTCAGATAGAGTGGAACAGTTCTTTCCCATGATCTGGACTCTATGCATCTGTTAATACCCTCCAAGATAGGAGTTGCCATTTTAGCTGCATCATACTGCTGGCTCATGTTTAGCCTGTGGTTGACAAGGACACCCAGATTATTTTCACATGTCCTACTGCCAAACCAGGTCTTTGCCATCCTATACTTGTGCTTTGCAATTTTCCTCCCCAGATGCAGAATTTAACCCTTCTTTTTGTTAAATTCCATCCTATTCATTTTAGCTGACTATTCAAGCTTGTCTAGATCTTTTTAACTTTTCTATTTTTCATTTAAAGTATTAGCCACCACTCCCAGTTCTGTGTCATCTGAAGACTTTATAAGTTTCACTTCAGTTTCCACAACCAGGTCATTAATAAAAATGTTGAACACCACAGAGTCCAGGACAGAGCTCTGTGGTACTTCACAAAGGAAGTAGAGTTTTTAATGAGCACTCTTTGGGTGCAATCATTCAGCCAACTGTGAGTCTATCTAACAGCAGTATCACCTAGCCCATAAGTTTCTATTTTGTTAAGGAGCATATCATGTGGCACTCTGTTGAAAGTTTTGCTGAGGTCCAGGCATGCCATATCTCCAGCATTCTCCTGATTCACTAATGTAGTAACTCTGTCAAAGAAGGGTGCAATCTTAGCCTGGAATGATTTGTTTGTGACAACCCCATGCTGGTTCCTGTTAATTATAGCATGCCTATATAAATGCCGTTTTGACTCTTCTTAGTTGCTCCTCTGCTGGATATCACAAATTAAAAGATAACATGATCACTTTTCCCCAAATGCCAGCCACCTTCATTTCTTCAATCAGTTCCTCTCTGTTGCTAAAGCTTAGTTTCAGGATATAGAAACTCATTTTTTTCTTCCACCTTCTGACAAATGAAATTGTCAGCAGGAGGGACAAGAATGTAGTTGTTAGTTGGTATGATTTAGTGTTTTTATATATCATCTTGCCTGAATTGTTTAAATTGAGTTTACAAGTTTTGTATTTATTTGTTTTAAAGTAAGTAACAGTTATTAATTAAAAGACATTTTGTCCATGGAAAAAATGTGGGCCATCATGAGGACACACATTAAAAAAAAAAATTGGGCATGTTCATGCTGCAGTTAGGAGCAGTGAAAATGAGTCCTAAGAAAATAAGTGCAAAGCAGGTGCACTTCAGACTATATTATGCAACAGTTACACAGAAAAAAATCTTGCCTTATAGTCCAATCCATTATATGCAGCATTTTATGAGTTGTTCAGCAACAGGAAACATTATAATTCTGCCTCAAAAAGGATCCTCTAGAATTCCATCTCTCTTCTATCTGCCGTACAAAGCTAAATCCTGTCAATTTCTGACTGAACAATATTTCAGGAGAATTTGCATAGAGGGAGCATCACCTCTCAAAGAAGCTTATAGCGAACAATGACTTTGATCTATGAAAATTAATTCCAGCTAAAAGACACAAAGGGAAAACATGCGAGTGTATAGCTTTCTTATAAAAAGTAAAGTTTCCTTTCAGATGCACTCAACTCTTGGCCACTACATGGAATATCCATGTTGTTTTCTTGGCCAAATAAAGATGTGGTTTACCATTGTCTTCTTCCAGGATTGATACTAGCAGAAAGTCCAGACATGTACCCTGATATGTCCAGGAAAGGGACTTTGGGCAGGATGACTCCTAAATGTCTACCATTCCAAATAGGTAGCATTAGACATAGCCTTATATATTTTTCCTATGGAAAAGAACTCTCTCAATGGTGTGTGGGGGTGTGTGTGTGTGTGTGTGAAGATCATCCCAGCTGTCCAGCTAAAGGAAGCAAGCACCTATAGAATATCACGCAGCAGCAATATAAGAAGATGCTAGAGGCAGATGACCATTTTAGTAACATTTTAGTAACAGTGTCAAAGGCATCATTTCATATTCTACAAAAGAAGGCATTGGTAAACCACTCGTGTCTTTTACCAAGAAAGTCACATAGATAGACAACATAAAGTGATTGATGATGTGGTGCTGGAAGAGGGATTCTAGAAGAGGATGACCAGCAGCAAGGTGGATGGGCTTGTTTATGGTGGTGATGGGTGCACCGTTGGAAGACCTGAAGGGCCAGGTTGGGGACAGGTTGTTTATCTATGTGGTTACTAAGAGTCAACATGGGCTTGATGGCACCTAATCAATCAATATGGAAGAGAAGGAGACAGAGCAAAATAGTCCTCCCTACCTTAGTGCATTCCTGCATAGATTACCTCAAGTGGGGGAAAGAGAGCTATGCTGTTCAACCCTGTATTCACCCAGCTGTCCACAGGGGGCCCAATGGCAGCAGCCAAAGTCTGGTGCAAATGTTTGAGCTATATTAATATGTTCAAAGTAACTTCTTTTTTGTTCCCCAGATTTCTAACTTTTACTGCAGAAGAAATCTTTACTTTCTAAAGTATTTATTTTCAAGTGATAGAAAATGCATTTGATCTTTCTTCTCAGGAGATTCAACCTGGGTGAAAATCAGATATCTAATATTTAGTCCTTTCCCTGTTGGAAAAGACTGAGGAAATTCTGGCATCAGTTTTATTGCTTGTATACATTTTGGGCGCTTTAAGGGGAAAGGATGTTATGTGTTCCTGTGTTTAAAAGTGTCTTCTAGGAGGCAAACACACATTTCACAAAAAGTTGTGAGGATTGGAACCCCAATATCCAGAGGTTGGTTCCTCCACCCCCAACCAGTAAGAATCAGCTCTGGCAGAGGAACTGATTTTGAGAGTTGTGTCAAGAGGAAAAGATATGGTTATCCATTATACCCTTTCCATGCCAAATATTCCCAGGCTCGTGGAGAAACCCATACCTAGAGAAACAATTTGAAAGTAGCCTGGAACTGAAAAATATCTGGAGACCAAGGGGTTCATTATTCTCCTACCAATTCTCTGCTCCGTCACTTTACCTCAAAGTGCTTTTTATTAAAAACAGTAACAACAGCAATTATTAGCTCTTTTTACATATGTAAAGAATCACTTGCCCTCAATACAGCATTCACCCATTCCATGTTTTTGTTTTATATCAGTACTGATATAACTACAAATGATTTATAAGCAAGAGAAAATAGCATGTTGGTAATACTTTTCAAAAGCCATTTTGTTACATTAGGTTTTCCTCTTAAGTTATTCAAGATATTCCATGCAAAATTCCTCCAGGAGTGCAAATTGGGTGTTCCTAAAAACCCCTTATACCCCAGTTCTATAAAGGTAATCCCCGGGTTAAGAACGCCTGGTTTAAGGATGACCATAATTAAGAATGGAGCCTATTGTAGCAAAATTCGAGTTAAATATACAATGATTTGAGTTAAATACACAATGGTTCAAGTTCATTACACAATACTATTTATACAGTATTATACAACAGTACTGTTCCTGCTTACATACAAATCTGACTTAAGGACAGACCTTGGGAATGGAACTTGTTCTTAAACTGGGGACTTACCTGTAGTTACATACAGCTGCAGTAATATATTCAGGAACATCTTATCACAGCCTTTCCCAATCTACTGCCTTCTAGATGTTTTGGACTACAACTCCCACATGGCTTTCTAGTCTTACCTCCCTCTCTGTATTGCTGCGCTGCCTATTAACAGTAATCCTTTGCCATTGCAAATAAAAACAAAATCAATGGCAGAGCATCTAGCTGGGTATGAAGAACCCTGGCCTTGATCTCTTTTGCTGCCTCTTGAGTCTCCTCCAACTATCTTACTGAATTTTGTCAGCTCAAAATTAACTGTGTGGTTTCCCACCATTGTGAAGTAGGAAAAAATACAAAAAGTAGGGGAGGCCCTAAAATAGGCTTAACACCATTTAAAAATCCAAATGCTTGCCTGCTCCAGAAGTGAAAAGATCCCAGAAACTAAAGCTAGCAGTGTTTCTCAACCTTGGCTGCTTGAAGATGTGTGGACTTCAACTCCCAGAATTCCCCAGCCAGCATGAAGATAAGACCAACAGTAGCAGCAGCCACAAGAACAGCTTGTTTGAAGAAAGTAACTCCTGGGATACTTTTTATTTTAACAAATTATACTAATCTTGATAAGGCAATTGGAACTTGAGAGGACCTTGCTAATTGTGCTAAGGCAATAATTTTTTAAAGGGTCATTTAACTTGAAAGAAAATTCACCTTCAAAAGATATTTAAAGAAGAAGAGAATTTCAAAGAAATTCATAAAGGGGAAGGATGTTCTAACACTGACTGAGTTATGAGTGGTTGAGGTGTGTTATGACTGACCCATCTGTAAATGTACATTGTCCCTCCAGGAAGCTTCCCATTCTTCCATTACATCCCAAGGAAAGACATTGTGAGGGAACTTTTCCCATGGAGGTTTTTCAGCAGCAATGGTACAGTCATTGCCCCTGAGATATTGTTAGAGAATTTCTCCCTCTACTGAAGAAGTTGTCTACCTGTGTTCTATGCACACAAATTTTGCCCATTGTGCCTAGCTCTCATGAAGACGATGTGCCATCAAGTTGGTGTTAACTTGTAGATACCATATAAATAGATTTTCTTCAGGATGTTCTGACCCCAGGCTGGTCCTTCAGGTCTTACAGCAGTCTACCCATCACCACTGTAGTTAAGTCCTTAAACCTTGCTGCTGATCACCCCCTTTTTCCTCTTTCCTTCTTGCTTTCCCAGAATTATAGACTTCTCAAGAGAGCCAGATGTTTGCATAACATGTCCAAAATATGATAATTTGAGCTTAATCATTTGTGCCTAGAATGAGAACTCTGAATTGATTTGTTCTATGGCCATTTATTTGTTTTATTGGCTATTCATAGCATTCTCAAGAGTCTTCCCCAACACCAAAGTTCAATAGTATCAATACTCTTTCTATCCTGCTTCTTCAAAGTCCAACTTTTGCTTCCACAAGGAAGACTGTAACCACAGGGAAGGCATGATTCTGACCTTTGTAGGTATAGACACATCGTGACATATAAATATTTTTTTACAAGGCCTTCATGACTGCTCTACCAAGTGCTAGTTTGTGGTATATTTCTTGACTGCTGGTTCTTTTCTAGTTGATAGGCAATCCTAAAAGGCAGAATGAACCTAAGCATTATTTTGCTGGCAGGTGAAATTAAGGATATTGTTCAATAGTTTGCACAGTCTGTTAAATCTTCTTTCTTTGGTACTGGTATGTGGACTGACATCTTCCAATCTCTATCCTTTTACAGATTTGCTGGCATGGTTTGGGTAGAACCTTTACAGATTCTTCTTCTGTTATTTGCCATATTTCTGTAGATATTCCATCAATTCCATCATTGCAACTTGTTAATGACTAGAGTGCTTAACTTCATATTCAAATAATAGAGATTCCTGTAAGTAGGAAATATCTTTGAAGGCCATGGTTCCTAAACTGGGTGCTGTGATGCCATAGCAAACTCACAGGGGCACTGTGGGATATTTTAAATTTTTGAATGAAATCCAGTGATACTCAACATCTATTGGAGACCATGGGAACTGCTAGCTTGAGGTGGTTCAAAGTTTTGGCCTAGCAACACCATGAAAAAATTACTGAAATACTAAGGTGCCATGAACTAAGAAAGTTTAGGAACCCCTCTTCTAAGGTATTGTGGATGTTGACATCTACGCTGCACAGAATCTCAGTATACTTCTTCCAACTTGGTTTGATCTTCTTTGAATCAGTTATTGTCAGTCCTTTGGCATCCTTTAGCATAGCAAATCAAGGTTGGAACCTCTTTCTGAATTCAGAAACCTTTGGGAAGACTTTCCTTGTTTTTCCATGTCTGTTTCCTTCTTCTATGCTTTTACAAAGTTGTTGTAATACTGCTTCTTGTTTCTTCTAATAGCTCTCTGAAATTCTTTATTAAATTCATTCCTGATATCTTTCTTGGTTTTGGCTTCTCTTCTCTTCCAGGCAATTTCCACTGTCTGTTCTGATATCCAGTTTGGTTTCTTATGTTTCTTGGTCTTTGACAGTCTTTTCTCACATTGATCCTTAATAATTTCTTTGATTTCATTCCACAATTCCCCTAGTTCCCTATCAATGAGGTTCAGGACTTCGAAGTGATTCCTGATGTTCTCCTTGAAAATCCCCCATTAGGGGGAGATGGGCGGAGATAAATCTAATAAATAAATAAATAAATAAATAAATAAATAAATAAATAAATAAATAAATAAATATTGTGAAGCTTTCTTCTTTTGCTTTAACTTGACTTGAAAGTTGCACACAAACAGTTCATGATCTATTCCACAGTCAGGCCACATCTTTGCTGTTATAACTGAGTTCTACAACCAATAATGCAGACAATTTGATTTCTGTATACTCCATCTGGTGATGTCCATGTATATAGGTATTATTTTGGTTGTTAGAAGACTGTGTTAGCAGTGAAGAAATCATTTCATTGGCAGAAATTGATAAGTTGTTCTCCTGCATGATTTCTGTTTCCTAGACCATACAATGCAACTATTTTTCTCCATAATATTTCTGACTTTGGCATTCCAGTTTCCAACCACAAGCAGCACATTTTGCTAGCATGTTCTGTCTATTTCAGATTGAACTTGAAACATAAAACTCATCAAACTTCTGTCTACATCAGTGGTTAGAGCATAAACTTGGATAATCATATTAAAGAGTTTTCCATGAAGTCTAACTGATATTTTTTGGTCAGTGATCGCTTTGTGCTCAAGTACTGTCCTTGCTATATCCTTCCTCACTATGGAAACAACACTGATCCTTCTTTGTTTTTCATGTCCTAAGTAATAAACTGTATTATCTTCTGAATGAAAGTGGCCAATTCCAGTCCATTAGAATTCACTGATGCCTAAGATGTCAATGTGTAGTCGATTCATTTCATCTTTCACTGTGTTGAGCTTTCTAAGTCTGAGCTTCATACATTCCATGTTTCCACTGTAATTCTGTCTTTGCAGTTTGGGAACCTCTTTTCCTGCATAACAACATGAGCAACTAGATGTCACAAAGGCTTTAATATATTCATGCCATAAAAACCATTATTACTCTGAAAGATCTTCAGCTCTTTCTCAGTAGCATGTTGAGTGCCATCTAACCTGAGGGCCCCATCATCTAGCACTATACTACTATTAATCATTTTATATTGTCTGTTGAAGCGCATCAGTTGTGCCCATTCCTAGATTGGGAGGTACTGCTTACAGTACAGTTCCTTATGCACTAATCATCTCCAGATTGAACTATTGCAATGTGCTTCAACTCATTCAGAAGCCTCAGTATTGGGTGCACTACATTTCACCCATACAACACCACTGCTCTGTGAGCTGCACTAGTTCCCAGTAAGCTTCCAGGTGCAATTCAAAGTGCTAGATGTCACCTTTAAACTCTACATGGCATGGGACCAGGTTACTTGCAGGACTGCCTATCCCTGATGTTTTCTGCCATCCCACTAGATCTGACAGAGTGGGCGTGGACTGGGTCCCCTTGGTGAAGCAGTGTCACCTAGAGGATGCTAGGACATGTGACTTATCTGTTATGGTACCTGCCTTATGGAGCAGCGTCCCCACAGAGAGAGAGAAGGCCCCAATCTTGTTGGCCTTCTAGAAGGCCAGAAGACTTGGCTTTACCCCCCAGGCATTGGGGCTGGGATGTTAAAGGAGCCTGACGTGTGTAACAGGCATGATGATAACGTGTTTTTTACAGTGGCCATGAACTGACTTGACTTAAAGTCAATCTTTTAATTAATTTGATCATGTTGTATATTTTATTTTTTATTTGCTGTTCAGAGTTCCACCAGTAGATGAGTGGCTTTACAAATCTGTTAAATAAATAAATAGTTATGGTTTTCTTGGTAAAATATAGGCATGGTTTACCATTGTCTTCTCTTGCACAGTGTGAGATGATGCCTTTGCCATTATTACTAAAGTGCTCACCTACCTCAAGCGTCTTTCTATGTTGCTACTGCCCAATGTAGTGCCTAGCTCCATCTGGCCCTAAAATTTATCAACCATGGAGGATGGTGTCCATTTCTTTCAAAAGAAGGGCAAGCAGTGACTGATATATGCAGATAATCTCTCTGTAGAAGAGGCAAATTCAGGTGGATGCAGCAGTCATGTCCATCATGGTTGAATTTTAAGATTGTGATATAGCCCACAATACCCTAACCCTTAGAAAGATCCCCCTGCTTGGAGCAACTTGGACCATTTTGTTAGTCCATGGAAAGAAGAATGAAAGAACCATTCTGACTGCACAAAGGCTGCTAGCTCAGAACTCGGTGTCCAAAGCAAGCTGGCAAGAGCTGCTCAAGGCTACCCCTGACAGAGCAAAAAGTCAGCAGAACAATGCAAAGGCAGCCTGGCACTCTGGGTCGGCCAGCCAGGCATAAAGCCCTGGGACATTGCACTTGGCTCCATTATCATCATAAGAGGACATCTGTTGTTTCAAAGGGACTCAGAGAAGTGCATCTGGGTCCCTTCTTTTCTGTGCCTTTGCTGGAGCAGAGGTGGGAGTGGGAGGAGATTGTGTTTACTCAGGACAAAGGGGATTGATGACTGCTGCTGATTTGGGAATATCCTGTACTGATTTTTCTCTCTTTCCACATTCCAGGAGGTTTCTGATATTGTGTAAGCAACGGCTTAATTGTATATGTATATCCATGCGTTCATTTATTTTGCTTTCCTGGAGAACAGCTGATGAAAAATGTGTTTGGAGAGACAGATTGTTTTTATGCACATTGGGCCTTTTGCAATAAAATAAAATAAAATAAAATAAAATAAAATAAAATAAGAGGGCATGCTGTATAATTGTACATTATGCAGCCATAGCCTCCTTTCTCAAGCTATTTAAGCCCAAAGTGTCTGCACAAAATGCCTTTTTAGGATTAAATGTAGCAATTGCATGACTTGCACTGGCTAATTTTATGCAACTAGTGGGTTGTACTAGATGCTACTCAAGAAAATTGGCCCTTTGTCACCATGCACCACTGCTGGGAATGCAGGAGTGACTGCAGTAAATTAATAGTACATCTGCATGTGTGTGTTTTAGTACAGACATTCATTATATGTACCTATTGAAACGTGTGCACAATTTAGATTTTTAAAATTGTTCCCTCTTTTACAGTACGGATGGGGTTCCTGTTGCCTTCCACACGTTGTTGAACTAGAATTAACAGCATTCCTCAAAACTGGCCATGTTAACAAGTGCTGTTGGGAGCTGTAGTTCAGCAACATCTGGAGGACCACATGTTCCTTACCTCTGTCCATCCTGAGCAGAGGTTTCATTCAAGTCACCTCCTCCTGCTAATTAGATACATATGTGCAGCAGCATCCATGGGGAGGACAAGTGGGACCAGAGAAGCAAAAGCCGTATCACTGCATTGCAGTGGAAGTCCTACTGCTTTTCCACATGTGCTGTGATGCTGCAGCATGATGTTGAGATGCTGCTTTTGTCATTCTGGTGAAAGAAGTAAAAGCATGTGAATCCCACTGCATAGATGAATCACTGTTCCCATCTGAGGAATCCAACTATCTCTCAGATGAAGAGAAATGGTCTACAGTAGTTTGTTGTTTCATCAACCCAACACTCAACAGGCTCCAACCAAGAAATTAAAAATATTCGGTTCTATTTATCAGCATATTTCAGAAGATTTTATCTGTCAGGGATCTGGGCAAATAATACAGTCAGTTCAGAACCAGTTAAAAGTAAAATGTGAATTGTTCCAAGCTTTTACCATGGGTTCTTATTTGCAGTCAATGCCCCACTGCACTCCAGATCATGTTTGTTTCGTGTAGGTGTTGGTATATCATGTAGTGCATTTTTAATCAACACTTAGGAGCTGATTGTGATCATGGTGTGTAGCAGTCTTGAAATTCATGACAAAGAGAAGAAAAACCTATAGTATTAATCATAGAGTTAGAACAAACTTCAGATGTCTAGTCCAACCATTGCTTTGTGCGGGATCTGCTGAAACATTTCATTTGGATGGCTGTAAACATTTCATTAGTCTTTTGCTGTAAAGTCCAGCAAAGGGGAACATACCACTTAATGAGGCAACCTGCTGCCTTGGTTGATAATTCTTACCATCAGGAAATGCCTCCTAATACTTAACTTGAATCTATTTTCCTGTAGTTTCAACACATTTATCATTATTGGAGGAACAGAAAATAAGTCCACCCCCTCCTCTATATGACAATGGGAGGCATATACAGATAGATAGATAGATAGATAGATAGATAGATAGATAGATAGATAGATAGATCCCTGAAGTCTTCTCTTTGATGGGCTAAACATTCCCAATTCCTTCAACTGTTCCTCATAAGATGTGGTATCCAGTCCCCTCATTATCTGGGTAGCCCTCTACTGTACTCACTCCAGTGCCTCAACTTTTTAGACTGCCCTTTTAGACTGTGCCCAATATTCCAAATGAGGCCTGACCAAGGCAGAGAGGAGTGGGACAATTAAGTCCCACTATCCAGACTCTATGCTCCTCTTAATACATCCCAAGGTAGCATTTCCCTTCTTAGGAGCAGCTTCACTACTGTTGGCTGATGTTCAAGTTGTGAGCTACTAGTACTCCCATATCCTTTTCATATGATACTATTCTCACACCACATATTCCCCATCCTATACTTGTGCCTTTCACTTTTTCTCCCCAGATTCAGGATACTACATTCCTTCCTATGAGATTTCATCATGTTTGTTTTGTGCCCAATGTTAAAGTCTACCTAGATCTTTTTGTATCTTCTCTTTCTCTTCTAAAGAACTAACAGCTCCTTCTAGTTTTCTGTTATCTCTCAGGTTTGATAAACAGCCCCTCAATCTAATCCCTTCATCCAGGTCATTAATAAAAATGTTGAACAGCACAAGACCAGGACAGAGACCTGTGGCACTCCACTTAATACTGATCTCCAATGTGATATGGAACCATATGCAATCATTCAGCCAGTTATGAATCCATCTACAGCTGGATCATGTAGCCTGTATTATTAATTAGGATATCATGTTATTAACAAGGATATCATTAGAGATGTTGTCAAATGCTTTGTAAAGTCAAGGTATGCTATATCCATGGCATTAAGCTAGTAATTCTGTCAAAAAAGGAAATAGGAAGATTCTGGCATGACTTCTTTGTGACAAATGGATGACAGCTCTTACCCACTGTTGTATTCCTATCTAAGTGCTCACAAATTGCTATTTGAGGACTTGCCCAATATAGACTTCAAGCTGACAGATCTATAATTTCCCAGGTCCTCTTTTGTCTTTTTTTTTTTTTTTTTTTGAAGGCAGGGACAACATTTGCTTTCCTCCAGCTTTCTGGGACCTCTCTAGTTCTCCAGGAGTTCTCCACGATTTACAGGTAGCAGTTCTGTGATTGCCTTCAGTACCTTAGGACAGGGTTCCTGAACCTCAGCAACTTTAAGATGGGTGAACTTCTGGACTTCATGGCTGGCTGGGGAATTCTGGGAGTTGAAGTCCACCCATCTTAAAGTTGCTGAGGTTCAGGAACCCTGCCTTAGGATGTAATTTATCTGAATTCATTTAAATTACTCAAGTATTTCTTCTCCTTGTCTATTTTCAACTGCACCTTCCTCTTTCTTCTAGCGGAACAAAAAAAGGGCAACTAGGACTTTGTTTCCTTTCTGAAACAGATGTAAAACATGAGTTAAGACATTCTGCCTTCTCATCACCTGTTACTAATTCCTTCCTTTCTCCTCACAAGAGGCTTACCAACACATTGCCTTCCCTTTTGTTTCTGACATACAACATCCATGTTGTTGTTTTGAGTATTTCTTGCAAACATCACCTCATTTTAACTTTAGCCTTTCTGACAGAATCCCTATATGGTGGTGACTACCTTTACTCTTCTCATTTTATATGCCCCTCCTTCCATTTCCTATTCATGTCCCTTTTTCCTTTCAGCACTTCTGAAAGCTTTGTATATCCATATTCTGTTCACATGCTCACATTATTTCCATTTATATTCCATTTTGGATCTGGCATACCTTCTGTCTGATTAAACAAAATTCCCTCCCTCCCTCCCTCCCTTCCTTTTTTTGCTAGAACCTTTTTATTGTTCCACAAGAAGTTGCCAGCCTGCCTACAATATAATTAGAGATTTGGCAGTCATATTCTTCTGGAGATCCCTTGTCAGTAACGAGTAGAAAAAGGAGCTGAGCTGAGGTTCATTTCTTTATTTTGTTGTCCATTTTAAAATTGTCCTAATACTGGTTTACCATGATACAGAATGTAGATCACTGGCTATGGAGCCTGATAGATAGCTTCATTCAACAGGCAGGCAATGGTAATTAACGGCCAATCCAGCATCTTAGCCAATAGCTACTGAATAGCAAACTGGAGAGAAATGAATAGATTCCATTTCAGTCCTTGTAAAAGATGCTGGCTAAAGCATTTCATTAAGCCAGCCTCTTGGATGTGAGTTGTCAAAATATTTTAATCTCCACTTCTGACCTCCAAGCACTTTCCTTTTCCCTTTGCTGATTGCACTAGCCATGAACCTCCCTTATACAAATGACAACCTTAGCTACTAGAATTATTCTTTGAATTAATTGCCCAGAAATATGCTTTTAAATCTTCTACTCCATGTCACAGCACATTTAAAGGGCAACTTGGATGGTTGTTTTTGTTTTTTGAGTTTTTTTTTTTTTACATGTGCTGTTTTGACTGGTCTTTTCCAGTTTACGTGGCCGTTGACACCCTATCGGCACTGTCAGGGGTATGACACTCCTCCTCCTTTATGCACCCCGATAGAAATTCAAGGAAATAATCCTTCAGGCCAGTGTTGTCCAAACTTGGCCACTTAAGGCCACCCATGCTGGCTGGGGAATTCTGGGGAGTTGAAGTCCACTGATCTTAAAGTGGCCAAGTTTGGACAACACTGCTTCAGGCTTTCATGGTAGGATGGCTCCTCTTCTCCTTTTTGTATAAACAGTAGTGCACTAAAAAAAAAAAAAGGTAGAAAAGGCAGCAATTTGGTCAATGAATAATGGAAACACCTAAAGACAAAATAAATGTCTCTGCATCATATATAGAGAGAGGGAGGTACAGGGGAGGGGATGGAGAAGGTTTCTATAGTCAGTGTGATTATAGAAGCAACGTCTATGTTTTCTGAAGAAGTGTGTTTTCATTTTGGGGGAATTTGCTGGCTTGGATTCAGGGACATCTTTCTATGAACGGGAGGGCTCCATCCATTTCTGGAAGCTTCAAATCCAATGGAAGATATTTAAATGTTGTGATGTGTCTATACCTACAAAGATCAGAATTGTACAAGCCATGGTATTCCCTGTGACACTCTATGGAAATGAAAGTTGGACTTTAAAGAAGTAGTATGGGAAGAGTATTGATACCTTTGAACTTTAGGGTTGGAGAAGACTCCTGAGAATACTGTGGACAGCCAAGAAAACAAACCAATGGGTTATCGAACAAATCAAGAGAGTTCTCATATTTGAGACACAAAAGACCAGGCTCAAATTATCCTACTTTGGACATATTATTTAAAGACCCGGCTCTCTGAAAAAGGCTGTAATTCTGGGAAAGATGGAAGGAAGGAAGGAGAAGAAGAGGATGACCAGCAGCAAGGTGGATTCAATTACAGTGGTAATGAATGCACTGTTGGGAGACTTGAAAGAACAGGTTAGGGTTAGATCATCACGGAGAAAATCTATCCATGTGGTCGCTAAGAGTTGAAAACAACTTGATGGCACATAATAATGAAAAAAATCAAATGGAACGTTCCTGCTGATGGAACAGTGGAGGAAGAAAGACTTTCAAATTCCTCTTTCACTTTATTGAACCTCATCAACATTCTGCTCTGGTGGCTTTGCAAATTCTTTAGAAGAGTGGTATCATGGTGAAGCAGGAGGCAGTAAGAAATGCAAATGGAGAAAGATTGCCTCCCCGTGCTTTTTCTCCTGGCAGGGGCATTCTGAGTTGAGTTCTACTTGTAGATCATCCCACTGGTAGAAAGTCTGTATCCTTGTTTCTACCAGCATACAGATTAGCTGCTTAGGGCAGCAAACTTGGTCTTCCCCAAATTACACTGTATTCTTAATTATATTGTACTAATACAGGGCGAGAAGATGATGGTGAAATCACCAATTGGCCTCAGTACTTATATCTTTGCCAGGTTGAAAGTCTGTCCATTGGATAATTAAGTATTCCCTTCCCCCCACTTTTCTTCTCTCCTTTTGCAAGTCTTTCTGTCAAAGCATTCCAGTGGCCATTTGAAAGTAGATGCCTTCTCCTGAGGTCCAGTGTTTCTCCTGAAAATTGAATAATCACACCCCATCTTGGGCTATCTTCAAAGATCAGTATCTTTGATCAGTTACTGAAGCCCACACCCCAGCTGGAGTGTTATGCTTTTCCTCTTCCCCATTAATGCTTCTTCAGCTGCCCTCTCCAAGGCAGTGGAGAGCAGTGACAAAGCAAGAAAAAAGAACTATAGTTTCCATTCACTTCTTCTCAAGGCAGGAATGCAGAATGAGCAGAGAGCAAGTAGATGATCACTGGAGGCAGATGCATGGAAGCAGGCCAACTCATGGGTCAGTGCTCATGTCTAATGCCATCTCAGATCTAGGGCTCATCTGGTGATGGAGCTATTCTTGCCAAAATGTGGCATCAGTACAGTGCTATTCGAAATCACAATTTCCCCAGCCACACTGATAACTCGGAGGGAGAAAGATTTTATGAGGTTACTATAATTAGACCCCATTGATTAGGTACTGCAGTCTTCCAGTTTGTGCTTGAACATGGATAAAAGAAGTGATAAATAACTCTCTGAAATATGATGTGATAAATCACTTACCTGAAAGAAGGTGAGACCTTGGTTTTATTCTTTAAAAACATTTCTGGAATTCCATTGTATTGAATGCCTTCCAGCTTGTCTCTAAGGTATTACTCTTGGACATGGTGTTTGAGACAAGTGATGGCATCTCAGGTCCAGGGATTAGGATTGATGAATGCAATTTGGATTACAGTGGCAGAATTTACATACTGAAGCCAATGCATTGGTGGAGTCTGACTGTAGATTTTGTCAATGGTCTCCAATCTGTGGTCAAGAAAACCACTGAAGTGTGTGTGTGTGGGTGTCTGTGTTTGTGTGTTGTGTGAAGTCTTTGGCATTCTTATGTGAAATCTGGTAAGTTTCTTCCCAAAATTTAAGATGGGGAAACTAAATCTTATGAGGTTTGGTGATCTTATGAGATTCTGCCCATTTAATTCTGTTTTTTTTTTTAAATTTAATCTTAATGTCCAACATATATCATTTGGATTGTCACCAACAGCATAGTGCCCATGGATTTCATATTGCTAAATGCAGTACTGGTCCTTAAATGTTTTCAGTGACAATGTAGTGGTTCACATAAAGAAAAAGATTGGGATGATATCCAAGAACTAAGCAGGGTTAGACCTGGTTACTCCTTGGATGGGAAACTACCAGAAAATTCTTGAACTGTAGGCTATTTTGGAAAGCTGAAAACATATCTCAGAAGAAGTTACCATGAGTTAAGCTTGACTCAAGGCACTTTATCTTTCACATTTTTCAAAGATATAGCTATAACTATAGATACAGAACATAAAGTACTAGCATTTGTCAGAAGACTTGTCATTTCCTCCACAATGATTAATGTACAGATTTGTTGTAGAATGGAATGAGACCAAGTTTGCAAAGCAGTGCTGTAGTTCTAGAATAAACAAGGCAGGAAAACCATGTGGAGGATGGTTTCTGGAACTGTATTTAACCCTTGTACTAGCAGTGCCCATAACAGGCATCTGTATTTGCTTCTGTGTACTACAAGTAGCCTGTAACCAGAAGGAAGGAGGAAGGGAGTTAAAAGTGGGTCAGTCAACAGCATTCCAGGCTACTGGCCAACTGCCTCTCCCAGAGGGATCTGGCCCATTTTTAACTCAAGTTTTCTTTGGCCAGCTTATCTCCCCAACAACAAATATGATCTGGTTTTGTTCAGTTTTCAGAGAATTATCCTGGTGACAAAGTCCTGAGCCTTGTTTCATAATTTCTTTCCTGCATGTTGTTGGGTTGGAAAGAAACATATTTAATGGCAACTAATTTTAATACATTCTCAGTATGCAAATGGCAGTTAAAGTGGATGACTTTAGCTCATGTTCAGTCCTGTGTTTGGGGTCAAGAAAAAGTTGCTTGTGCTGTAAGATTGACAATTGCCTTAATGATATTTTTCCCCTGCAAAGATCTTGAAGAATTTTACAATAATGATAATGATTAAAATCCACGCATGATAAAATGCTTTATCTCTGCCTCATTTCACTTTGACATTTTGGATTATAAATGTCTAGATCATCCTAAACAGTCAATATAGGATAATTATTTAAGAATGTTAAGATATTTATTTATGAATTCAAACCAATGCAAAACGTTTGAGGAATGAAGGATGAAGCAATCGATAATAAAAACCCTCCCAAACATAAAAGCTTGAAGATTCCTCAGTTAGTATATGCTTGTTTTTATTATAGTTTCCTGTTAAATAAGGAAGGTCTTACACATGAAACCTACTAATATTTAGCACAATAAACCATTTCTCTAGTACTTGTTGAATATTTTCTCCATGCTCAATCCAGTATACACTCCTCAGAACATCCACAGGGGATTGGTCAGAATCTACAAGATGGTGGGTGTGGCATCATAATGGATGCCATTATGATGCCATGCCCACCTTTTGTACATTGCAATGCCATTCCTGCCATCTTGCAAATGTTAACATACACACACACAAACACACGTAC
The DNA here is from genome assembly GCA_030867105.1 of Liasis olivaceus. NCBI lineage: Eukaryota > Metazoa > Chordata > Lepidosauria > Squamata > Pythonidae > Liasis > Liasis olivaceus. The sequence goes on along the minus strand of CM061348.1, from coordinate 42,399,979 downwards.
CCTCTGTGGGCATTGATGTGCACATTTTTGCAACTTCCAGAGTAGCCCCCAATTACACTGCTGAATTTGGACTGCTCTATCACTGAATTTCAGTGGCACTTGTTTTTTGAAACAAGTAAAGAGCAGACTGGATGTTGTTAAGCTTCTTCAAGACTTGGCAAGCCCATTTTGCCCTTCTTTTGCCCTAAAATTGTTTTTAAAGGGAAAAAAGGTTCAGAAGTATCCTCCCTGTCCACTTTGATAACATCACCATGTCACTGGCCCTCAGATACTCTACAAAACTCAAAAATTTCAAAAGTGAAGCTCGGGGGGTGGGGGGGGAGTCGCCTATTCCCATTTTAAACATTAAGGACCCATAGGAGTTCTTTTCTTTCACAACAGACTATGTAATAACGGACAAGAATTTCCATCTCTCTTCTTTGTATTCATGAACCTGAGTGCCAGCCTCTCCTTCTCTATCTACTCCATATGTATTGCTATGACTTGTTTTCAAACAGTAAGTGTTTTCAAACAGTAAACTGTTCCATTTATTCTAATTTTCAACCTTATTTTTAAATGACATCACACTTCTCACCGCATACAAATAATAGGTGTCAAGCTTATGGCAAGGTACTCCTGGCCTTTATATTTTGTCTGCCCAGGCATTCAGAAAAGCAAATTGTATGTAAGCTAAGCTTGACTGACAGATTTCCTTTAGCAGCCGTGCGTTCTAGACACCTCAGCCTTGTAGGAAGTCAGGTGATCTTCTCCAGCATCTCTCTTCCTGCTCACTCCCCCCTGCCCACCATCTCTACACAATTTAGATGACAGCTTGTCTTTCTAAGCAGGCTCCACAAATCAAGAGGGGGGGCTGTCACTAACTTAGCAGGGGGTCTCCTGACTTAGATGCCAACAAGAAATAAATAACTGACAGCTGCCTGGGGCTAAGTGAGCTCCTGAAGAGGATTCTGGAAACTTCGAGGAATATATGACTTCAGCCTGAAATTCACAGAAGGACACAAAACAAATGAGTGACAGCAGTAGATACTCAGTGTGTATACTGCTCCATGGATTTCAATGGTGCTGAGTTTATTTGCTTGTTAGGGTTGTCTAGGGATTGGGCACTCTGATTCTGAAATGAATTATGGGAGAACTCATGGGAAGGATGCAGAAGAGAGCATGCATTTTAGTCCTTCTTGGCAGCACTCCTAAATTTATTAATACTCGGAAGCAAGTCCTACTGAAATCTGTCAGGAAAGGGTTTGCTATTCATTAATTTGTATTTAAAATATTCACCTCCTACTTTAAGCATATGTTAATTATTGCTTGTTTAAGTAGCCACCCCTGCCAACATTCCCTCAAGTAAGAGCTACTTCCTGCATCTCATCACAGCTGATAATCCAACACTTCATGACTTACTTGAGCATATGAGGATCTGTCACTGAGGGTATTTAATTATACTTTTTAATGAATAAGCATATCTTTATTTAATATAAGCTTTATTTAATATAAATAATATAAATAAGTATATTGTACTGCCCTCCCTGCTGCCCAGCAGCATCCCTGCCTCAGCTGCTGGATCTGATGGGTGGTTCGGCCAAAGCCCTGGTCACTGTTTGGAATGTGTGGCTGGGGCCTTGGCACATATTGCTCCTATGTGGCCTCTCCCTGCACACTGATCCTGGGCTGCTCATTGTTTTACCAAGGGACTCCAGGAGATGAAGCCCCAGAAGAGACAATGGAGTGCTGTTGGAGGAAGACTCAAAGTGAGTCTGACTGGACGTGGGTAAAAGTCCGTATTTGGATTAACTTGTGGTGATAAGGGTGGCAAAATATCAATATTCTTCTGCCCTTATGGTGTCCACTGATAGCTGTCCAGCACCCCTGCTTAGGATAACCCAGTCCTATTGATCAGGGAGGCCCCTCAGAACATCTACTGGGCCACTTTGAGGATTATTCAGGCTATCTGATAAAGTTAGATAGACAAAGACTTGCTCCACCTTGGATTTTGATTGGGCAGAGCAAACTGAGGGGTCTGGGGCAAGTCTGGGGCTGTAATCTGGGATGAGTTTGAGACAGGGATGCCCGAGGAAGTGGACAGAATTCTCTGTGCTGTCAGCTCAGCCACCTGTTTATGGATCTGGGCTCCTCCTGGATTGTAAAAGCAGCCAGAGAAGTGACCTTTGGTTTGGTCAAGGCTGTGATGTTGACCTCTGAAAGAGGGGGAGGTACCTCCTGCCTTGAAAGAGGCTGAGCTGTGCCCCCTCCTTGGACCCAATGGTTTTCAACAACTACTGAACAGTCTCCTTTTGGGGGAAGGTTGTTGAAAAGGTTGGTCTGTAGCTGATGAGAAGCCTGGAGAAGCTAATTATTTAGAGCCATTTCAGTTGGGTTTCAGGCTTGGACTGTACCCAGTATTGAAACAGCTTTGATCACGCTTGTCAATGACCTGTGGCAGAGCCAAAATGGCGGTGGTGCATCCATCCTTTTGCTCCTTGATCTCTTAGTGGCTTTTTGATACTGTCGACCACAGTATCTTCTGAGCTGTATCATGGGTTGCAGATTGGGGACACTGTTTAACAGTGGTTCTCCTCCTTTCTCTGGGGCCAATTCCAGCTGGTGTTGCTTGTGGGGGGGGGGGAGAGATCACTCCCTAGGCCTCTTCTGTGTGGGGTGCTGCAGGTTCTACTCTTTCTCCTCTCCTTTTCAACATCTACATGAAACCACTGGCTAAGGTCATCCACTGATTTGGGGTTCAGTATCATCAGCTAGTTGATGATACTTAATCATATCTTTTACCCCAGGCCAGCCAAATTCTTCCCCCTTCAAGGGGGTGGGGTGTCTTCCTGGACTCACATCTTCTGCTTGAAGAACAGGTGTTAGCTGTGGCCAGGAAGCCCTTTGCAGAACTCCATCTGGTGAACCAGTTGCATACTTTCCTAGGAGGGGAGGGGGGTTGTAGACAATCACTCATGTCCTAGTCACCTCATGGCTTGATTATTGCAACATGCTGTACATGGGGCTGCCCTTGAAGATCACCCAGAAGTTCCAACTGGTCCAAAATGCCTGCCACAATGGGCAAGGTGCTGACTGCTACTTATAAAAGCCTACATGGCATAGGGTCAGGTTACTTGAGGGACCAACTGTCTCCTATACCATCTGCCTGGCCAATTCAATCCTGCAGAATTGATATGCTATGTGTTCCTTCGATTAAACAATGTCATCTACTGGGACCTGGAAGTGTGTCTTTTCTGTAGCAGCATCTGCCCCCTGCAACAAGCTTCTTCCTAAGATCCAGATGGACCCCACTATGCTGTTGTTTAGAAGAGCAGTGAAGACCTGGTTCTTCACCTAGGCCTTTGACGAGAGAGAGTGAGACCCCTTGCCTCATCGTACTTGCCATCTTTTATCTTTTATTGATTTTATTGTAATTTCTTTGATTGTGGTAAACCACCTAGAGATGTTGAGAGCTAGGGGTGGTGGTGGTGGTGGTGGTGGTGGTATTATTATTATTATTATTATTATTATTATTATTATTATTGCACCAAGGTAAAAATAGGGTTAGAGATCTGCATTCTCAAAAATCCCCTTCCTCATTCTGTTACCTATTTTGTCAGAGTAATGTAGTAAGTTTTGGTGAGTGTTTAAAAATCCAAAGACATGTCTGTACACCAGACAAACCAGATAGGAATTGTATTTGCTTTTAAAAATGTATGAAATGGCTGAAGAGTCTTCACCTGCTTTGTTCAATCTTTTAAGAACCCAGTACACTTTCAACAAAGATCTCTTTGCAGAGAGGATTCTTCTCTTTTCAAGTGCTTCTTGGAATGACCAGGTGACTACAACTATCATATACCTGAAGAGGCATTCTTTGTGTGTTTGGTGAATGTACTTCAGATTTTCTCCATGGTGGGGAATATAGTTTTGTCCAAGTGCCCAACTGTAGGGAACATTTTTTGAGTCTTCAATTAAATGTGCAAAGAATCCACTTGCAATATTCTAAAATAAAACATTTAGGGGTGGAGTCGTTGGGGAAGGGATGTTAATAGATGTTCTCCTTCCATGTGATCTGCAATTCCCATATGACAGCTATCAATCAATACTGCAGTTCTGATATGCTTAACAAGAGCATGTTAAATATCTGGAATTAGTGGTAATTATTGACTGGAAAGAGGTTTTTCCAGAATGATATAATCAAATAATAGAGCAAAAGACAGAAGTTTTGTGTTGTTTGTTGTTGTGTGTTGTTTAAAAAAGTGATGGAATCAGAGTCTTAAGACAGGCAACATTCTTGTAACTCCTGAGTTTAAGGATGCTTGACTTTCCCTCGTAGGAGGAGAGCCTTATTAGTCTATGGTATCTGCCAGCAATGCCTTTCTGGATTCTACATAAGACAAATGGGACGACATTTGAGCAAAAGAATTAATGTGTGCAAGTTTGACTTCAGGACTCAAAGCAAGGACAAAGTAATATCAGAGCCTTTCAACCTCCCAGGATACCCTACTGCAGACCTCAAGGTGACTATCCTGGAAAAACAAGACTTTATCAACATGATTGTGTGAAAGATTGCTGAACTCACATCAAAAGGTTTCAGGCTATCTCAAAAGGTCTCAACAAATGCAGCAGGGTTTTTAAACACATGACAATTATTAATTGATAAGGTACTTGTAGGCTGTCTCACATGTAACCTGCATCTGCATAAGCAAACCATCTTCCCCTCCCTCCCTCCCCGCCTTATCTAAATTTAAATCCTACATCAGTCCAGCCACTCTATACATCTGGAGAAGTGAACTGCAGCTCACAAAAGCTTATGCCCTTTATTAAAATTTGTTAATCAGAAAAGGTGTCCTCAGATTCCTTCTAATCGTCTGACTTTCCCTTATAACTGACTCAGAAAAATGAGATGCTACAAGGTGACCAAGAATGGACAGATACAGGATGAAGATATGAAATGATACATTTGCATTTCTTCCCTACAAACTGAAGCTCTTTTCAGGTTGTGCTGAGTTATCTTCTATGGCAGTTTCCCCAGATTGTTAATGTGTTGTTCTGTACAATCCAGTCTATTTCTTATTTTCCCTTAATCCAGGATGCTCCTGCCCATCCTGAAGTGTTGCTTTCCTGAATTTTGCCTCTCTGATGGGTCGGTTGAGGATAAAAGGGCTGTCTTAAGTTTGGGTGAAAAAATTTTTTTTTTTTTTAATTTTGAAAGAATGCAAGGGATAGGAGTATTTGTAAAAATAATTCCTTGAGTTTCAACAAAACTTCAGGTGATCCATCCATGTAGTTTTCTTGACTAAGCAGGGTTGGGCCAGGTTAGGACTTGGATGGGAGATCAGTAGAATGGAAATTTATTCTGTCAGGCTCTGGGAGTTAATTGTTTTGAACAGGTATCAACTGAAGATGAGGTTTTGAGGCTCAGGTCCCATTTCTGTTTATAACTTTGATCAAATCACTGGTCTCCCATCCAGTTAATGAACTTCTTTCCAGCTGCAGCCAGCTAAATGCCTCTGAGAAGCTATTGTTTGTCCTCAACTTCTCTTCTTTGGGACTCTACTGCCCTTGAACATCAAAGTTCTTCTTGGCTATCATGACAAATACAATGAATCTCTCTCTCTTGATACAAAAAGTGTCAAGAAAGCCTTGTTTAGTAGAACTCAAAGGTCTTGTAGGAATGACTTAGCAGAATGCAGTGGAATTTGTATCAGGCACTTGGTCTGAAATCATCCATTGCCACTGCTTTTGAGATCCACCCACTTCCATTCCTCAAACTGAGACCTTTATGTCTGGACTTCAATTCCTATCATTCCGAATCAACTGTGGGAATTGTAGTCCAACTGGAGAATGTCAAGTTGGAGGATGCTGTTACGCAGGAATAGAGAGAAGAACTTGGTTCCCAGAATATGGTCTATGTGTGAAACTGCTGAGAGAGGGATGTAATCGTCTCTGCAAATCAAGATGAGCTAGCTGGCCAATGAAGCATGTCTGGCATTTTATTTCTCATATTGTTTGGAGATAGGGATTCAGCTGAGTGCATTCAGCAAATAAAGATCAAATAACCTGCTGTGAATAATGTTTTAAACCCGGGTTCCTATCAGGATCTCGTTATAAGCCCATATACTCCGTTGGATAAAAAATAAGTTACACATGGCTGGAGGCAGTATTACTTTCAATGGAAGATGAAATCCATTTTGAAATAGAAAATGTTTAGTGGGTGGGGGGCTGTATTTTTTTAATGTTTGAGCTGTATGAAAGTGCTCCGACTGAATACGTATAGGAGATTTCAGCAGTGTTTCATCTGGGGTATGCTGGGATCTGGGGAGTTGTCTGAAAAAGAGCAAGATAGTACTAGTGGGAGAAAAAGGGGGAAATCTATCCAATGAAGAAATAAGAGTTCCTAGTCCCTAAGATGCTGTGAGAGTGAAATTCATTCTTGTTCCCAGTCCTCCTGGTTGTCAGAAGCCAGACAATCTGTCTTACAGAACTGCCTGTATTAAAGCTCTTGGGAACTTACACCAAGGAAAATCTCTGAGTTGGCGCCCTGCTTGCACCAAATACTTAAGAATGCTCAAAGTTCTTGAACAGAGCATAAAGAATAAACAATGTCATTAATAGTGACATGGAAAATTTGGAATGGAAATAATAATGGAACACTGAAGTGGCCTTTAGGTATCCAGTCACTTGAATTAATCACATTGGTGGAGGTGGTTTGCGTAGGTCTGCCGTACAGATCTGGTACCATGAAAGAGGACAAAAGGAATTTCAAAGGAAATGGTCCATGAACTAGTGATTGGATCATTTAAATTAAGGATGTATAACCAGGGGCCCTAAGCTGCATGTGTCTCCCAAACTCCATTTTGGAGGCTACTAGAGTTCCTTCCGATCACAGTGCTGGATTGGGTGACATGATTTTTGAAAATTGGCAATATAATTTCAGCCATTTTATGGGAAGAACACAACCACTGTAGCATACTTTCTAGAAGAGGCTTAATACAGTTATACAAATACAAATGCCCCACCTTACAAAACTGAAAAAATCCCTCTTCCACCCCTCTTGTTATTTGACCCTCTGCCCCTTGCTTTGCAGCTACTGCAGCCCTTCTTAACCACAGAATTACTCGCCCTGATGGAAGAGGTCTCCCAGCCACAATAAGCAATTTCCTCACAACTAGAAAAATGGTGCAAGGATACCTGGTTTTCCACATAGTATTCCTCAAGGATATATAATAGAAGCAGACATTATTATGTCCTATTCAAAAAAGAAGTAGCTACAACAAATGATTGACACTTCTTTTTGATCTTTTTATGCATGGAACCAGTGTGGCCGGGTTGTACTGTTGGGCCCAGTGTAAATTCCCAGTCAGCCATGAAATCCAGTGAGCAGCGTATGCAGCACTTGCTGCCGCATAGCCCAGTGTTGTTCAAACTTGGCCACTTTAAGATGAGTGGACTTCAACTCCCAGAATTCCCCAGCCAGCATGGCTGGCTGGGGAATTCTGGGAGTTGAAGTCCATTCATCTTAAAGTGGCCAAGTTTGGAATAACACTGGCATAGCCTCACCTCCCTCAGAACATGGTGAGGATGATAGTGGAACTCCTGCAGAAAAGGTGACACAACATAGGTTAGATTACTGTTCTCAGCTAAACCAGTGACTAGGTCACTTGCTTGGAGACTAACCCATTTCTCCTATTTTTAAATGTCCAGGATTGTAATTTATGCTTTTTTCTCTCTCCCTTAAGTGGCTGCAGAAACAGAACCGCAGATATCACCCTTAGCCTTTTCTCTAAAGCCAACATGACTCAAAAGCCTTGAAGGGAGCTTACTGTTTGCAAAAGAAAAAACAAACAAACAAACAAACTAGACGCAAGTTTAGATACAAGGGAGGGAATATCTTACTTAATTATGCCAAGGAATTGTTTTGCCTGCATTCTATTATTTCACTGGGTGGAAAACACTTGAAAGAACCTTGAAATGCACTCCACCCAATAAGAGTTTAGCACTTCATAGTTAACAACTGATATTCAATGCTTTTGATTAAGAATGTTCTGATCTAGATCTTCCTACTAGGAACTGAGAAATGATAGCAATCAAGGGAAACTGACAGCCTGAGAAGAACAGAACTTCTCTAGGCTGCTGGCAGATATCTCTCTCTCTCTCTCTCTCTCTCTCTCTCTCTCTGAATACTGCATGAATTGATAGCCCTTCTCACAGATTTTTTTTAAACTGAAGTTCAAGGACCATCTTATTAGTTACCCTACTGCACTTTTGCTCAACCTGCAACTGCTATCCTTGCCCTTCTAGCCTTGACAGTGAATCAACCGCTGAGGTTGGCTATTTCTCATTCTAAAATAGCTGAGCCATTGTTTTGGAGAAATACATTAGAAATCTTTGACAGCAAAAGACGTCTTCCAATAACCATTCTTGTTTCAGATCTTTTAGTATTTTGACACCATACGTTCAAATTTCTGTCTCCAAAATAAAGGATATAGAAAAAGGAGGTCACAGGAATCCAACAGATATGGTATCAGGAGTGAATTTTACAGTTTCATTTGTATTGACAATAATCATAAGTCATCTTCTGTCCAACTCTAGTTGCAAAAGGAGGAGATATAAAACTTTGAATTATTGGGGGTGATCATTAAATGTATATCCAAAGGCAGAGCCCATTGAAGTTTTCCATCTCTCCTCTGGAGCAGATTTGAGGGGTGCATGGGGGAGAGAGAACCCAACCTTCCCGCTGTGTTCATTTTGCTGGTGGATGTTCACAAATGGATTCAGTTCAATATCAGCATTTGGATGCTTGACTGATTTTAAGTCTGCAGTTTGTTAAGGACAGTTTAGGATTAAAAAGGCTATGAACATTATGGCTATGCAAATAATAATTTTATGAAGCAATATAATATTATATGATATGATATTGTATGATAATAATTTTATTCACATAGTAATCTCTCATTTTGTTTGCTGAGGCTTTTTTAAAAAATCCATAATATAAAAATTATCCATGAAAATTCTTCAATAAAAATAAGTCTATCACAGTCCTCGTTAGAGTTTCCACAGGCAACTGAAACACTGAGATGGAAAAAGGGGAACAATCTGTAGAAACAAGGATTCAGATTTCACAGAGCTCTAGTTCAAAATGTCACTTAAACACCATCAACAGCGGCAGTAATAACAACAAGGTAGGTATGTATGATACTAATGCATTGGGAGTAGAATATAATCCACTTCAGTGGGAATATTTGTTAGTAAAGGTGGGATAGAGAAGGGGAGCTGGTATATGTCTGTCAACAGTAAATTTGGCATAGTTACACTAAGCATGCAAAAAATTACTCTGTACTTTTAAAGTTGCTAGTTGCCATGGTGCATTATAAGCTTGCTAATGTCACTTGATAATTGGAAATGGAAATAATCCAATAGAGACTATTTGACAAAGCAGAGCTGATGTAGAAATTTCTGTCCAGATGACTCAACCATAAGGGGAGGAGACCTTCATTGGCTCTTCATCACACAATACATCTTCCCACAAGCTTCTAAAAGGGTAAAGTGGGGCTAGTGTAACTGTGTTTTTCTGCTAATTAAAGATTGTTCTGTTACATCCGCATTCTGTACTGTAGATGATTTCTGTTGACAACATTACCAACTGCCATGTTAGATTGCTTACTGAAATACCTAGTCCAGCATCATTCAAAACACAAAGTCCTTAAAGTCAACAAAGCAATGAGTTAATCGTGTGGTTTCCTCTCAACTCTCACTCCCTTCAAGATTCCAGCCATTGGGTCATTCCAACAAGTAATCATGGGTCAAATGACACATACAGTATGGATCCAAGTATAAGTTATATGGAAAAGCATGCATTTTGAGCCATAATCTGATTAACACTAGACTGGTGATTAATTTGCATAAATTGAGAAAGAGAAAAGGAGTAGGCACACACAGCAACCTAGAGCCTCACTCAGTCCCTTTTGTTCCTTCTCAAAGGATGTTTTTCCAGTAGAAAAGAGGGTCTTCTAACAGCTACACGGGAGGCTGCAAATGGTCTCCTACATGGTAGAAATAGTTGTATGGATATAATTGGAGATGAATGAGAATGTTGTTCAGATCATTTTCATAAAGGAGAAAAAATGAACTAGAGATTTTTTAAACTCAAGCATGGGAGAAATAAAAATGGCAGATTAATTTGTTGGAATCTATGGAAGTCAAATCAGCTAATCTACGCGATCCTCCAGAACGTTCTCCCTCCCCACCTCTTTTTTTTTTTTTTGCATTACTAAACTGTTCCTTTGTACTCTAATTGACACATCATATTCCATGGCTCAATCCTTCACATTTTGTATTTAATTCTATGTTTGTTTTCCCCAAACATGCTGGTATTCTTCTCTAGTTTCTCAGTGCCTCTACTCATATAGCTCCATTATCAATGACAAACATGAGCTGACTTCACTGTTAGAGGGACTGATATCTATCTGGATATCAACCACACTAAGAAATGTTTTACCACTTTCCACCACTGGAAAAATGTGAATGTGGATGAAGAGCCATCACTGCATTCCTTAACAGTATGAATTATATTTTCTGAGCCATTTTCTCCATGAGTTTCTCTGCAGAAAATACACCTTTTTTTTGGTTAGATTTATATTTCGCCTTTTATTCAAGAGATCAAGATGGTAGGAACAGTGCTCCTGTTCCTCTTCCTCCCATTTGACCTCATGCCAACAACCCTATAAAGTAAGTTGGCCTGAGAAGAGTGACTAGCCCAGAGTCACCCAGTGACCTTCCATGGCTTAGAGTTGTCTGGATATGTGTCTCCCCACTCCTACTCTCACACTTTAATCACTACCCCACAATGGCAGATACAATGTCCAGAGCAGAGCTTTTTCTCACCCACCTCATTTTAACGCAAGGAATATTAGGCACATATTTTAAGCTCTTGTTCTTTCCATGATACTTCGCACTGCAAAACAGGTGAGAAGCAGACATTTCAACAAGCTTTAAATCAAGTAAGATAAATAGATAATTTCACAGCAAAAAGTCTGTACATTATATTCTCAGGCAATTTCAGGTATCACCACACTGACCTTTTCCTTGGGATTAATTCCTCCCACTTAAAAACAGTTAGCAGGATTGTCACACACCAAAGAATCCTATTTGTTTATTCTGTTTATATTGATAATTACTAGGCAATTGGTTAACCTATCTTTACAGAACCCAGAGGCCCCTCCATGAATTCTCAAATGTTTAACCATTGTGTTAATTGGCTTTTGATCGTTGAATTAATAGTACAAAGGACACAAAAAGGTAGAAACAACAGTACAGAGAAAAGTATGTAGCAACATAACAGCATAATAACTATCCAAATAAAGGACTAATTATACAGCATAATATCACCAGGAATGGGTTAACTTAGATGGGTGAACACTATGAAATCAATACAACTTAGGGTTCTCAACTTGGTGATTCAGCTAGCACCTAGAATGTGAAACAAATGGTACAACCCCGCACCCCCAAATAAAATGGTGCAATCTCCCCTGAATAAACAAGTATTTTTCTTAGGGTTAGTAATACTCAAAAGGCTACCTACCTACCTACCAGGCAACATTTTAAAATCCTGGGGGGCTCTTCTAAGTTGTTTGCAATTTCCCTGGAAATCTTTATCTATTGTTTGAGAACTCCTAATCCAATGAAATGCACACATATATTTTAATGAAATCTGAGCTGGATTTAAGGAACCATCAACATATGAAAAATGCAAAAATCTTGTTCTAAAAGAAACATGCTTTTCTTATTTTCTTGTTGGTGTTTTTCTTAATCTGCAGCATGAATGTAGCATAGTAGCGAACAGTGATACTATTGCAACCTTATCATTAGTTCTGAAGCTTGTATATAAATGCCATGAGTGGAAGGAAAAGCAGAAGATGAAATGGACGAATTGGCCTTGGGCCTCAAATCTGTGCAGGGCCCCATTCCTTTGCTAAATCCCAAATAGGCCTCCAGTAGAATCAACAGGAATCTTCCTTTTATACACAAATACATTGATTTCACTCTAGTCCTACTTGCAACGATAGCTTCCAGATCTGAAATATGAATTGGAGAATCATCCAGTCTGCATATTTCTAAGCATTCCATACCATGTACACATTAATTTGTTATTTAAAAAATAAACTACCAGAATGTATATTTAAATATGCATTTCAATGTATATTTGACACCTCTGAATTGTTTTTTCCCTTCCTGTCCCTATCCTTTTAATGAATATGTTTTACTTAATGTTTGACATTGTTTTAATGTATTGTTTTGCTGTGTAAAATGTTTTTGCTTAGTTAGCAGTATACAACTATAGTAAATAAATAAATAAAATCTGCACAACGATTGGAGATGTGCACTAATTCAAATTGCTGGACCATTTTGGAGAGTTTCTGTCATTCTCTGAGGCAAAGAAGTGTTCTCTCCAAAGAACTTCCTCAACTCTTGTGAGAACTTTGATGCTTCAGGTGCCTGCGGAAAGGCAGACAATTTGCCAAAATTGCCACTTTGTGTTTGCTTTTCCATATATGAAAAGTACCAGGCTGAAAAGGCAGAGAAAGAAAGTGAGATGTGCCTTCCTTTTAATCCCGGGAACTCCAGACTCAACAATTTGAGGAAACTTTATAAGCCAGTTAAATTTTATTTCTTGCTACTATTATTTATTTGTCTGATTTGTGTCTTATTATAACTTAATCGTATAGGCCAGTGATGGCGAACCTATGACACGCGTGTCAAAGGTGACACACCACAACAGTTTGGGTGACACACCAGTGTTCACCAACACTCAACAACTATTCTCTCTGCCTGAGTTACCAAAGAAACTGAGTTTGTTTTACTCATATTTCATTTTTGTAATTATTTGACGTTTCTTAATATAATACATAGCACCACACATGACTGGACTGTATTTTTTTAAATAAATGAATAAGTAAAGAATTGTTTCTCTTTTGTTCATGTGTGACATGCCAGCAAAGTCAAGTTAGGCATTTTCTGAATTTTTGACACACTGAACCCAAAAGGTTCACCATCACTGGTATAGGCAGTATCACCCTCTTAACTTACTCCCTCCTACCATTTTGCACTTTATCTCTGGTTATTAGATGTTGGTTTGGAATAAAGTTTTCTGTTCAGTTCTTTTTTTAGTTACTCTGTCTTAGGAACTTATAATTATATGCTTCACTGTTCTGTCTCTCTAGATTGCCTTTGCGATGTGTGGGTCTCTTAATTTGTAGTATGTGCTGTTGTGTATGTATATTCTTATACAGATGCTGACACAAGGCTATGAGTAATATAGTGTATAGTAGTGCACTATTAATGAAGTGAACTTTAATAATAATTGCCCATCAGTATGAAACTATGGTAGGATGTTGGCAATCATAAGAAGCAAAGCTGGAGAAGAAAGAAGCAGAGTTGCTGTTGACATACCCAGTTTACCTTCCCCTCCAGTTCTCAGACACCCACCTTTTGAGGGCAGAGGTAGCATTTAGGAGTAGACAGGCTAGCTTCACCCTATTTCTGAGGCTGCTAATCTTACATTGTAAGCTGTTTAGACTCCATTGCTTGAAGCAGCAGAGAAGCATTTGTAATTCCTTAATTAATTCATTCATACAAGGTATTATCCTGATTGCCAAAATGTAATTTGAACTTAACCTTGTGCACACCTATAGCTAACAACATCTAAAGAAGTTCTAGTGGATAACTAAGTTTCATTGTCCACATTAATTCAGAAAATTCATTAATTAATTTCAGATAGGAATGTGCAATAGTCATATTCTTCAAGCGAGAATGGAATGGAATGGAATGGAATGGAATGGAATGGAATGGAATGGAATGGAATGGAATGGAATAGCAGCAGCCAAAAACAAAACAAAACAGCAGAGACTGGCGAGTTTATCTGAATTTCTGGGCAGTTTGAGTTTGTTTATATGTGCAATACTGACACAGAGAGGTAGGTGAAGGCTGATATTTGGGAAAGACTTAAATTGAGAAAGCAAATGATGAAACCTGCTTGAGAAGAAATGCTCTATAGTTGGAGAGCCACTCAGATGCCCAGTATTTTATCCATTTTTTGATCTGACAGTTTCTCTCTTTTTACAAGACAGCTTCAATCACTGCTTTTTGTTCTGTCTTGCTCAAGCACAGCTATCCTGGTCACCTGCTTTCAGGAATCCCAGATAAGGTAGTGGTTCATAGCATGAATGGAGGGCAGCAACAAAATCTCTCTTTGCTTGAAGGGAGCATATGTTTGTGGTGAATAATTATTTCTGAGCTTTTTCAGGGGCCCTGGGTATGGGGCAGAAAGCAGCTCTCGGTCCATGATAATTTGAGGAGATGAGGGTTTTTTCTTCCTTTGCTTAAACTTTCTTATTAAGTTTATGAAATGTAAGAGTGGGAAAAGCAACACTGGCACCTCCAGCTGAGCCTGCCTGATCTCTCTTCACAGAATGATAGCAGGTTTGGAGGAGACTGTTTAGGCCACTGAGGTCCAGCCTCTGAAGATGAATGAACCATATTCTCTGCATAATTGGTTCCACTGCCCGATAGGCAGGAATGAAACTTGAAAGTGCTAAGAATATAGTCAGGGAATACCTATTTACTTTGAGTGAATTTGAATACTCATGCAAAATGAACTGCATCCTATAGTAAGGTACAGAAGGAACTCGCTGAAGGTCTGGCCAAAGTTCTATATTATCCTTGAAAAATCCTGGAGAACTAATGAAGTGCAGGATAACAGATGTCCTATTTTTAAAAGAAAAAAGTGTGTTGTCGGGAGATGATTCAGGGAGTTACAGACCAATCAGTCTCAAACTGATACCGTGGAAGGTTCTATAGAAGATCCTAAACAGATTTATAAACAAGCACCTTAAGAACAATGACTTACCAGAAGTCAGCATGGATTTGACAAGAACAAGTCTGACCAAACCAAGCTTATCTCAGTTTTCAATCAAGTAACTTCTTCAAGACTATAAAAATATTATACTCATGTTTCAGCAAAATATATGACAAAGTATCCCATGCCATTTTGATTAACAAGATGGATCAGATGGCATCAATTAAAGTGAATGCATAACTGGCTCAAAAGTCTTAAACAGTTTTCATCAAAATTTCCTCATCAAACTGGAGTGAAGGGCTCTATACCATTCAACTTTTTATTAATGCCTTGGATGAAGAAGGGGAAGGAAGGCATATCAATTTTTGGGGATGTCATAAAATTGGGAAGACAGAAGTGAATTTCAGGGCAAACATAACAGATTACAGAAATAGGTGGGAAACAACAATGAATTTTAGCAAAGACAAATACAAATGCCCTCACTTATGAAACAGCAATCAAATGCACAAATATAACAGAGGGGACACTTGGCTTGGCAGTAATACCTGTGTAAAAGAGCTTGGAATAGTAGTTGCATATGAATCAGCAGTGACCAGGCTACCAAACAGCAAAATGTACTTTAAGCTGCATCAATCAAAATATATTCTTATAATTGCAGGAAAGAATAGTTCCACTTTATTCTGAATGATTAAATCCCCACATATGCCAGGTTCTGCCAGGCATAATACTTTAAGGTAAATTCAAATGCAACAGACAGGATCAGAGAAGAGTAATGAGGACGATCAGGGAACCAGAAACTAAACCCTATAAAGAGAGATTGAAGAATCTCATAAGTATGCTTGGCCTGAGAAAAAAATGATAGAGAAGAGCTCTGATGGCATACTTCAAAGAGATGATCCAGACCTGTGGTTTATAATCCCAGTGGGCAGGACACAGAAAAATGGTGTTAAATTACAGAAAGACAGAACCTGCTTCAGTGTTAGGGGAAAAAAATTCTAAATAGTAAAAGCAGATTAACTGTGGAGTCAATAATCCAGAGAAAGCCTGGGGAGCAGGGGGAGAATCCCTTTTATCAGATATGTTTTAAGTGGACGCTACATAGCTATCTGTCGTGAATACTTTAATTGGAATTCCTGCACTGAGCAGAAGGCTGGATTGAATGGCCAGAGTGATACCTTCCAATTTCTAACTGCTCTGTTTCCCCTAACTTTAGTCAGAAGTTGTATCTTAAATCCATTATTCTAATCCTTTAGTCTGGGGTGAGAGAGAATAGGTCTTGACCTTATTCTAGATTACATCCCTTCAGGTACTTGAAAACTGCTATGATATCTCCCTCAATCTTCTTTAAGTTAAACACATGCAGTTCCTTATATCTCTGCTAGAAGAATTTAATTTCAAGTCCTTTGATCCTTCTGGTTGCCCTTCTGTGAACACTACTATAATACGCTTCCTTCTTGAGCTGTCCTTTGAGATCACATGTATAGAGTCACCTTTATGCAACATATAGTTTCTCTACATGTGAATGCAAATTTTCGTTGCCTGTCCATAGATGCAACCAAAAGGTCAGTGGGACTGAGGTGTGTCTTTATACCATCTTTATTTATATTAGTGGTGTGTGTGTGTGTTTTGTCTTGTTCCTATTTCTCCAAGCAGAGTTTCTCTCTGATGGAAGATCTAGCTACATGTGTTTCAGGAGTTGATATACCCCAGAAGAACTGTGGAATAGCTAATTTTGCTTGATGACATAAATATGTCCCATAAAATTACTGAGATGTTCTTCTGGGTAAATGGCATTAGGATTGGTGTGACAGCAAGAGAATGGCAGATTTCCTCCCTATTCTTGGTCTGATTTGGGTTATTTCTCCCATGACCCCAGTGTGATGTTTGGCTATTCTCTAAATCTATTTCTTCCACATGGTGACAGCCTCACTGAGCCAGAGAAGAAACTGCCAAGTATCTGATATACAGTCATCAATGATTGGAAATGTGATCATTAATTCCTTAGTCTTCCAGACAAGGCAATAGAGCAGCGAGTGCCAGCTGCCAATGAAATACTGTGCCAACAGAATTATTGCTGATCTTGGCTTTTCAGTCTTTGTACATCTTGGAAAAATAATCAGTGAAAGGGATGCTGGGTTGAACCATTTTTCAAAGAAGACCTCCCCCCACCTCCCTCTCCTTTCTCCAGCTGTCTGTAATAACTAGGAGGAAATGGAGCTTTAAATATGGTATGTACAGATCGGCATCTGAAGGCTGTCTTGGACTTTCTCACATTCTTTTATGTTCATGGGTTTTAATATTTTTCCCTGCAATCTCACTTAAATTGATTGTAACTTATTTACATTATCTTTGGCAACCCAGGGAAGAACTGAGAAATGTTATGCACATATCCACACCATGTTCAGACAATGGGTCTGATTTCCTGTTTGAAAGCCCACTGGGATGGGCATCTACACTGGCCAGATTTGAACCACTGTTTTGGGATATCTACAAGCTGAACCACCTAATAGGTGAGCTATCTTGATACTAAAGAGAACCTGAAAATACCCTTTGAGAAATAATTGTTGTTAAGGCATGAGCAACAAGCATCCCTCAGGTGTTAACTATCCATAAAGTCACAAAAGACTTCTTTGGGTATTCAACTTACTCAATAAAAATGCAAAGGGGTGTCCTCTTCAAGTTCCTACCAGCTCTCCTTCCTTAGAACTACTCAAGCTTTCTTCTACTGGAGCAGAATAGTCTGGCAGAGGACTCCTGAAAAGATTTCTAAGTCCATATCATGATCTTCATCAAGTCATGCTCCTCACTGATCTGGTCTGGATAGAAATCCTCCAAATCAATTCTATTGACTTTTGCTTCCTGCCTTCCTCATCTAGTCTTTTCTGCCTACTGAGTTGTCTCCTGGCTGCTTGCCTGCCTTCCCATCTGCTGTTTCTTCCCATCAGAACTCCACCCTCCCTTCCCCTAATGCGAGCTTGACCTGTCCGTGGTCCTCATGACCTAGCAATCATATAGCAAGCTGGGATGATTATTAAGCCCAACCGAGCTATGAACTTCTGCAGACGATTATTACTTAGTTGCTTGTGTGTGTGTCTAAAATGTGCCTCCTACCTCTCCTAAAAATAGTCTAAATCGGCTTACCACAAACAATAAAAAGAGCAACAACCGTAACATCCAATTAACAAGTTTTTAAAAAATACAATTAAAACATCACAGAAACAGTGAGGCAAAACCTGTTCCATAAAAATGTAAGTGTGCATTTCATAAAAACAATATCAAAACCAAAAACACCAGCATAATTATCACATTGTGTTTTTCATAAAAGTGTGTTCTCCCCCAAATGCTTTCCATTTATGTTCTTCAGTGACTAATATGGAGAAATAAGCAGCCACTGATATGGGAGGTAGCCCTCTTTGACTGGTAGCCGTGGGTAGCCTTCTCCTCTGGGAAATTAGAGCACCTCCTCTTAAACTGTCCAGGTTGGTGGCCATCACTAGGATGAATCCCATTATGTAATTGTACTCAGACTGAGAAAGTATTTTCTTTCATGAATATTGAACCTTCTACCATTCTGCTTCATTAGATGGCCTCAGGTTCTAATATTGTGAGAGAAGTTCCTTTAGAAGAGAATATATGTAGTTCAGGGTTGAACTGTGGAGTCCTTGGGGTTCTCTGAGGTTGGTTGTTTTCTTGCAGATGTTTTGTTACCATCTAGGTAACCTCTTAAGTTCAAGATGCATTGAAGATGCACTGAGGATGTTACCAAGATGGGTAATGAAACATCTGCAAGAAAATAACCAACCTCAGAGAACCCCAAGGACTCCCCAGAAGTTCCTTTGCAACAACCTGAAAGGTTTGCTTCATCTGCCCGCTGATCCCTTGCTGGTCAGCAACCACTCAGTCTCTGTAAGCATAAATATGAATTTAGGATTTTTTTTTTTTTTTGTCCTAATG
The DNA here is from genome assembly GCA_030867105.1 of Liasis olivaceus. Lineage (NCBI taxonomy): Eukaryota > Metazoa > Chordata > Lepidosauria > Squamata > Pythonidae > Liasis > Liasis olivaceus. The sequence goes on along the minus strand of CM061348.1, from coordinate 42,381,192 downwards.
TACAAGACATTGTTTTTTATTGTATAACTTGATGGAATCTTTACTGAAAAACCTCAATTATTTTTTGAAAATGGAAGAAAACAACTTCTAGTAAATCACTGTATCACAGTGCTTGCCAACTTTTAAAACAACAACAACAACCTCTGAAAACATGAGACACAACTTAACTTTGCAAAAGACAAATAACTTATCCTGGTTTTATACAATTGCCGTATTCTACTTTAGTACTTCCTTAACTTCTTTAACTTCCTTTCAGTCCTACAAATCTGCAATTTCATCTCACATAGATCAGGCCCCTAATTTAGGGATCAACAGTTTGACTGAAGAGAAATATATTTATATTTTCCTAATAAAAGCTTTTCCTGCAGCAAGGATGTGGCACCTTTGGCTCCAGGCATAGGAACCAACAACCTCAGGCTATATGAGGCCTGTCTGATCTCCTTTCTGTAGCTTTCAGACATCCTTCTGAACATGACTGCAGAAAAAAAAATACACTATCTGACACTTTTGAATGCATGTATTTATTTATAACATTTCCATGTCCCTTCCCATTAAAAGAAATCTCAAAGTGGTTTGTAATTTAAAATTATATTTACACTGGCAAACAAATTTGAAAATAAATAAAAATGGCAATATTATATGGTATAGATTTTAGTGTATGTAATATATATTATGTAATAATATAGTGGAATATATTTGGCCTGTCACCCATAAAAACAAAGAAAACCCCAAAACTCTCCACCTGGAGCCAATTCAAACATCAGCAGCCTCTCTGAACTCTACCGCATTCCAGTGACTTCAGAAATTCTATGTACAGTGGTACCTCAGTTCACGAACTTAATTCGTTCCGCGACTCTGGTCGCAAACCGAATTGGTCGTGAACCGAATCAAATTTTCCCATAAGGTTCAATGTAAATATGGTTAATCCGTTCTGACCCCTACGAATTTGGTTGCCAACCAATTTTTGATCGCGTCCCGAATCAAATTTCCCCATAAGGTTCAATGTAAATACGGTTAATCCATTCTGAACCATATGTTGTTGTTTTTTTAAACCGCAAAAATATGACACAAAGTACAGTACGAAGAGAGAGAAAGCTAACCTTGCTCGACGCGACTTCTGGCGTGGAGGACAGGAAGGCGGGTGGGGAGGCGGTTACTGCTTGGAGGGAGAGTCCCCCTCCCTACAGGAAGCCGCGACCACGTGTCACGGGAGGGAAAATGGCCACGGATCCTGTTCGTAACCCGATGTGGAGTTCGCGAATGGAGGCAAAATTTTGCGACCGGAGCTGTTCGTGAACAGAAGCGTTCGTGAACCAAGGTACCACTGTACATGTTAAATATTTGAGGAAGCAGAAGAGATTTGGTTCTCCCAAGTTCTGCTGGACAAGATAGTCCAGCACAAATGCTATCAAAAGCCTTTAAGAGATATGACAGAACTAATGGATATACTCAGCATGTCCTCCTGAAGATGGCTCTTGAGTGAGATGGGCGGTGGCTAAATTTGAAATATAAATAAATAAAATAAATAAGATCATCAGCTAGGTAACAATTTCTTTATCAAGCCTATGCCTGAAGAGGGGCTGAAATTAATCTCAAACTGTACCTTCCCAAAATACCTTAATTTGAGAGTCCACCATGAGTACTTTGTTAGAAAGTGGGTTTCTCATACTTAAAGAGCCTGTTTTTCCACCTCTTCCAGTCTGGAAGAAAACACTAACCAATAACTCAACTTCAGATCTAGTGTGAAAAGTGTGAATTTTCCTTGGACCCATCCCAGGGGGAAGGAAAGAGCTGGAGGGAACTTGCCCTAAATAACTCAATAAGAGTCTTGACAAACAGCTTTGTGATTCTTCCAGAATCCCTGCGGAAGCCTCTAGTTCCTTGGGAAAGGCCATTAACATTTGTTTAGTTATTTTCAGGCAGAAATTGGCAAACTTTAATCTGAGAAATTTCATGTAATTTATTGACACTTACACATCTTTCTTTTTCTGCAGAATCACTGCTGTTTTTAATTAGCACAAATTAATCAATAGCGGATGCCATGCTGAGTTCCATTCAAATGCAGGTGCCGATTGCCAATTGCATGCTAAACATAACAAACGAAAACGAACATTTGAAATGAAGCTTTTAGGAGACGTGCTTCTCAACAAGGCAAACATATTAAACAAGACGATGTGGAAACCTGAAGGAACTGCTCAACGTGCCACAAACTATTCAGTCGGGATGTTCATTACATTTTTACATTTGGATGTCATTACACAGCAAAACAAGGGAGAAGCAAGGTACAAAATAAATCTGCCAAACTTTTTTGGGTGAAATATTCATTGTTACACGAGATTTAGCATTTGGAAAATAGAGGGATAAAAGACCAATTCACCCAACCATTTTATACATACTTCATTCCAATCAAATGAAAATATTTTATTATGATCATAGATCAGAAAATACATACCTCGTTCTTTGTTCTCCAGTATTGATTCCTCCTGCTCATGACAAGCCATCATCTGACCTGCCTATAATCCCAACTGATGAACTATAGAAGATTTCAGTTCTGATTGCCATTTTATTGTTTGAGTAAGTTATAATGAGATAGGTGGTTTTGCATTAATTGTGTTTCTTTCTTCTTCTTTGTATGCCACCCAGAGTCACATGTTGTGAGTTGCATGGCTGTGTGCTTTAATAAATGAATAAAGTCCAAGATCAACCACATCTTTAGGTGTCACTAGTTACCCAATGAAATCAAAACTGAGAAAGACACCCACATGCAGAGTATCTCCCCCGTGTTTGTGCTCCATCTTTCTTCTCACATCTGTTCCATGTCAGAACAAAGCCACTGGAAGATGGTATGCACGTGTACACACATGCATTAAGTGGACACGCGTACGCCTGTATGTACCATACGTCTCTGTATGTCTGCTCTTGGACATACTTAATTTTGAATTCCCTTGCACTGTTCTAATATCAAAATTGGCTGCATTTCTCACTCTTGAAATACATATTAAACAATTAATGTTTAATTGTTTAATATTCATTGCATTGCTACAGTCATCAGCCAGTGCTTTTCTGCTAATCATTTCCTTTGTCCAGTTTCATGGGTTAAAGGAAGCTGCACTGGTTACCAGTTTGTTTCCAGGTATGATTCTAAGTGCTGGTTGTTACCTATAAAGCCCTACATGGCATAGGGCCTGGTTACTTGAGGGACTGCCTGTCTCCCATAGTATCTGCCTGGCTGATTCAGTCGAGGTTCCTTCAATTAAACCAGTGTTGTCCAAACTTGGCCACTTTAAGATGAGTGGACTTCAACTCCCCATGGCTGGCTGGGGAATTCTGGGAGTTGAAGTCCACTCATCTTAAAGTGGCCAAGTTTGGACAACACTGAATTAAACGTTCCCACCTGTTGGGAACCCAGAAGTGGATCACAGGGGGAACCGCATTCCACAGGGCATAGCCATTGAGGAATAAGTTCTTTCCCCACATCCAAGACAAGAAGCTTAAGTGAATAGTTATAAGCCCATTTAGCCAGGGACTAAGCAGTGAATTCAGTTTGTCCAGTGGCAGGAGCAGCTCTGTTGGGCAGAGATGCCTTTTGAAAGAATGAATCTGACACCGTATTAGTTACATGAGGAAGGCTGTACAGAACAAGACTTACGAGCATTATGCCTGAATCTCACTTCTTTGCAGCCTTGCTTCCTAAGTACAAAGAGTAACTCATAATCTGATGAAGAAGCATGCCAATTCTGTAAGTGGAGGCATATAAGGAATGCAGACTTACCAACAGAAACCACAGATAGAGAAGATGGAGGGGAATCACTTAGTGTCATTGGAGGGATGCTGAAATTGTTAGTGAAAAGATACAGCTATTCCTTGGAATCAAATGAAAACAACAATGCAAAGTTCTGAAGCAAATCTCCACACATACAGGTGAAACTCGAAAAATTAGAATATCGTGCAAACGTTCATTTATGTCAGTATGGCAACTCAAAAGGTGAAACCAATATATGAGATAGACGCATTACATGCAAAGCGAGATATGTCAAGCCTTACTTTGGTATAATTGTGAGGATTATGGCGTACAGCTTATGAAAACCCCAAATTCACAATCTCAGAAAATTAGAATAGTGTGAAAAGGTTCAATATTCTAGGCTCAAAGTGTCCCACTCTAATCAGCTAATGAATCCATAACACCTGCAAAGGGTTCCTGAGCCTTTAAATGGTCTCAGGCTGGTTCAGTAGGAATCACAAGCATGGGAAAGACTGCTGACCTGACAGTTGTGCAGAAAACCATCATTGACACCCTCCATAAGGAGGGAAAGCCCCAAAAGGTCATTGCAAAAGAAGTTGGATGTTCCCAAAGTACTGTATCAAAGCACATCAATAGAAGGTTATGTGGAAGGGAAAAGTGTGGTAGCAAAAGGTGCACAAGCAGCAGGGATGACCGCAGCCTGGAGAGGATTGTCAGGAAAAGGCCATTCAAAAGTGTTGGGGACTTTCACAAGGAGTGGACTGAGGCTGGAGTTAGTGCATCAAGAGCCACCACACACAGACGGATCCTGGACATGGGCTTCAAATGTCGTATTCCTCTTGTCAAGCCGCTCCTGAACAACAAACAGCGTCAGAAGCGTCTTACCTGGGCTACAGAAAAAAAGAACTGGTCTGTTGCCCAGTGGTCCAAAGTCCTCTTTTCTGATGAGAGCAACTTTTGCATCTCATTTGGGAACCAAGGACCCAGAGTCTGGAGGAAGAATGGAGAGGCACACAATGCACGATGCTTGAAGTCCTGTGTGAAGTTTCCACAGTCTGTGTTGATTTGGGGAGCCATGTCATCTGCCGGTGTTGGTCCACTGTGCTTCATTAAGTCCAGGGTCAACGCAGCCGTCTACCAGGAGATTTTGGAGCACTTCATGCTTCCTTCCGCAGACGAGCTTTATGGGGATGCTGACTTCATTTTCCAGCAGGACTTGGCACCTGCCCACACTGCCAAAAGTACCAAAACCTGGTTCAGTGACCATGGGATTACTGTGCTTGATTGGCCAGCAAACTCGCCTGACCTGAACCCCATAGAGAATCTATGGGGCATTGCCAAGAGAAAGATGAGGGACACGAGACCGAACAATGCAGCGGAGCTGAAGGCCGCTATTGAAGCATCCTGGTCTTCCATAACACCTCAGCAGTGCCACAGGCTGATAGCATCCATGCCACACTGCATTGCGGCAGTCATTGCTGCAAAAGGGGCCCAAACCAAGTACTGAGTACATATGCATGCTTATACTTTGCAGAGGTCCGATATTGTTCTATTTCCAATCCTTGTGTTATTGATGTCATGTAATATTCTAATTTTCTGAGATTGTGAATTTGGGGTTTTCATAAGCTGTATGCCATAATCCTCACAATTATACCAAAGTAAGGGTTGACATATCTCGCTTTGCATGTAATGCGTCTATCTCATATATTGGTTTCACCTTTTGAGTTGCCATACTGACATAAATGAACATTTGCACGATATTCTAATTTTTCGAGTTTCACCTGTAAATTAGCCTCTCCATAATGCTGCAAGCAGGTTTACAGAGAAATCATCCCTCTCCTTGGGTATCTCGTGAACCACCACAACCAGAGAGAGAAAAAAGGTTGGAGAGCTTCTGACCTGCAACCAATTTAGCTTTGGAAGACATGATAGATTAGCCAGCCTCATTCTCAAGATCTTGACAGATTATCATAGTTGTGGGTTTTCCTGCTATAGTAAATAAGCAAAAAAGGAAAGGAACACATTTCCCCATAATAAGTTGTTTCAGAAAATGTGTAAATGATGCTGACTTTGGAGCACAGGGTTGGAATGCTAATCGTTTGATCCCTGCCATTTGTTCTGCATTCTGTGTAGGAGAAATCTCATTTCAGGACAGCACTGACCAAATAGGCTGTTTTACCTTCATGGACATGGAGTTAAATATGCAGCACAGGGTAGAGGGAAATGACATAATATGTTTTTGTAGGTGTGAATAAGTTCTTAGCACTTTACTTTGATCTACAGGTAGTCCTTCTTTAGCAACCACAGTTGGGAATGACAACTTGGTCATTAAGTGAAGCAGTCATTAAGTGAAACTGTGACTGTGTTTACAATCTTACTTCAGCTTTCCTTTGCTTTACAGACCTGCAAAGGTCATAAATGCGAGAATTGGTTGCAAAGTTACTTTTTCATCGCTGTTGTAACTAAACAGTAACTAAACAAGGCAATCGCTAAGCAAAGACTACCTGTATATGTAAACAGCTGAGAAATAACTGATAATGTATGATCCACTTCTGTTTCTATTATTATTCCTGCCATTCATATTTCTATTCCTGCCAATAGCATTATTGTTAATAATAATATGCAAATGTAATTCTACTGAGATGTTTGCATTTGTAAAAAGTTCTCTCAAACAAGTATGGGTTAACTAAAAAGTAAGGCTGCTATTCTATGGATGCCTGCTTGCAAGTAAGGCCCATCAAGCACAGTTGGAAGTTCAACAGCATAAATATATATAGGACACACTAAGTGCTTTAATGTCTGCTGCATCTGCATGTATTTTTGCCTAAAACATAATGTTCATTTTTGTGTGCACAACATGAGACAGGAAAAAGTATTTCCCAGGTTTTCGTAGGACTGATAATTATGGCAGCTGTAGTCTAAGACATCGGGAAGGTGACATATTGGAGAAGGCTGACAACTCCCTATTGATTGATTCGATTGATTGATTATGTCCAATCAAGTCACTCTCGACTCCTGGTGACCATATACAGTGGTACCTCGGGTTACGAACGCCCCTCCTTACAAAAATTTCGCGATACGACCATCTCTGGTCACAAAAATTCCCCTTGCCGTGAGACCTCCGCCTCGCACTACGAACTGGATCCGCGGCCATTTGCCCTGCTGCCACGTGGTCGCGCCTTCCTATGGGCGAGATCGCGGTAGCAAGGAGACGTTCGGTGAGGCTTGTGGTGTGTTTTGTGGTGTTTGGAAGGTTTTTGGTGTGCTTGTCAGCATGGCTCCAAAGAAAATGCAGAGCGGGCTTGGCAAGAATAAGGGTTTGAAGAAGAAAGTGACGATCGAACTGAAGAAGGAGATTATAGAAAAGCACGATCGTGGTGTTCGTGTGACTGATCTGGCCGCAGAGTACAAGATGGCGAAGTCAACTATCTCGACTATTTTGAAGAATAAAGATGCCATCAGAGAAGCTGATGTGGCAAAAGGAGTAACAATGTTAACGAGGAGGAGGACACAAGTGCTGGAAGAGGTGGAAAAGCTGTTGTTAGTGTGGCTGAATGAGAAACAGCTGGCAGGTGATAGCGTGAGTGAAGCTATCATCTGTGAAAAAGCCAGGAAGCTGCACAGTGATTTACTGCAGAAAAACCCCTCTACCAGCGCAGCAAGTGAGGAATTTAAAGCCAGCAGAGGCTGGTTTGAGAAATTCTGCAGGAGAAGTGGCACCCACAATGTGGCAAGACATGGAGAGGCTTCCAGTTCTGACAAGGTTGCTGCAGAAGCCTACAAGGAAGAATTTGAGGGCTTCGTGAAGGCGGAAGGATACGTCCCTCAGCAAGTGTTCAACTGCAATGAGACAGGGCTCTTCTGGAAGAAGATGCCAAACAGAACCTACATCACACAGGAGGAAAAGGCACTGCCAGGGCACAAGCCCATGAAGGACAGACTGACCCTTTTGCTGTGTGCGAACGCAAGCGGCGACCTGAAGATTAAGCCGCTACTGGTGTACCATTTCCAGACCCCTCGTGTGTTCAGGGAACACAATGTGAACAAGGCCAGACTGCCTGTCATGTGGAGGGCCAATGCGAGAGCGTGGGTCACAAGGCAGTTGTTCATGGAATGGCTGCACGAGGTGTTCGCACCCAGCGTTAAAAAATATCTTTCTGAGAACCAGCTGCCTGAAAGGTGCCTTCTTCTGATGGACAATGCTCCGGCACACCCTCCAGCCTTGGTGGATGATATGGACGCTGAGTATGACTTTATAAAGGTCAAGTTCCTCCCCCCCAACGCGACACCTCTTCTGCAGCCCATGGACCAGCAAGTGATCTGCAATTTTAAGAAGCTCTACACAAAGGTGCTCTTCATCAGGTGTTTCAATGTCACTGAGGAAACATCCTTGACTCTGGCAGAGTTTTGGAAGAAACATTTCAATGTCCTCCACTGCATCAGTCTGATTGACAAAGCCTGGCAAGATGTCACCTGCCGGACCTTAAACTCAGCCTGGAGGAAACTGTGGCCAGAATGTGTCGCTGAACATGACCGTGAAGGGTCTGATGCAGAGGTAGTGGAGGAGATTGTGTCCATGGGCAAGAGCATGGGTCTGGTTGTCGATGGTGCAGACGTAGAGGAGCTTGTTGAGGACCATGAGGAGGAGCTGACCACGGAAGAACTTGCTGAGCTCCAGAGTGAGCAACAGAAAGCGCTTGGTGAGCAGCATTCCACTGAGGAAGAGGAAGACAGGGAGGAGGTTAGCAGTGCCGAGATTAAATCCATTATGAAGCAATGGAATGTGTGCCAGGACTTCTTTGAGAAGCACCACCTCAACATAACTGTAACGAACAGCGCGTTGAACATGATGAACGATAACGTGGTCTCTCATTTCCAGAGGGTTATGCAGTGCAGGAAAAAACAACTGACTTTAGACAGGTTTTTCCCCAGAACTGAGCCTGCAGCTAAGAGGCAAAGAAGAGAGGAAACCGCTGAAGGAGATGTCCCTTTGGAGGGGGACTCTCCCTCCAAACAATAACTGCCTCCCCACCCCATTCTCCCTCTTCATACTGTGCTGTACATACTTTTTTTCATGTTTTTGTGGTTTAAAAATAAAATGCATATGTTTCAGAACTGTTTGTATTTACATTGAACCTTATGGGGAAATTTGCCTCGTGGCGCGGCCAAATTCGGAGGGCGGATTAGCCGTATTTACATTGAACCTTATGGGCAAATTTGCCTCGCGTTGCGACCAAATCAAGTTGCAATCAGAGTCACAGAACGGATTAAATTCATAACCCGAGGTACCACTGTAGATAGATTTTCTCCATGATGATCTATCCCTAACCTGGTCTTTCAGGTCTCCCAACAGTGTACCCATTGCCAGCATAACTGAGTCCAACAACCTTGCTGCTCGTTGTCCTCTTCTCTTTGCTTCCACCTTTCCCAGAGTTAGAGCCTTTTCCAGAGAGCTGGGTCTTTGCATAATGGGTCCGAAGTAGGATAACTTGAGCCTGGTCATTTGTGCCTCAAATGAGAACTCTGGGTTGATTTGTGCAATGATCCATCAGTTTGTTTTCTTGGCTGTCCAAAGTATTCTCCAGAATCTTCTCCAACACCAACGTTCAAAAATGTCAATTCTCTTCCTACCCTGCATCTTCAAAGTCCAACTTTTGCCTCCATAGAGTGTCACAGGGAATACCATGGCTTGTGTAATTCTGATCTTTGTAGGTATAGACACATCACAGCATTTGAATATCTTTTCCAAGGTCTGCATGGCTGCTCTACTGAGTGCTAGTCTGTGGTGTATTTCTTGACCACTCCCTATTATCCTTCCTGAAAAAGAGTGTAGTGTAATGCTATTTATTTATTTATTTATTGAACATATTTTTATACCACCTCAATCAAAAAAAACCTCTTGGTGGGTTAGATAGATAGACAAAAGAGATTAAAACATCCCTAGTAGAATAAAACAACTGCAAAAACAATAGAAAAATAAAAACCATACTGTATGAACTACAAACAAAATAAATAAAAATAAAGATGGCAACATTTACACATTGGAAAGCTCTCCAAAACAATTTGATCTTCCAAAAGGCCAACAAAGAGGGAAGCAGTCTGATCTCCACAGACTGGAGTCTATTCCACAATATTGGCATCAGCCCCCAACACTTCCCCAAAATGCAGGATTTGCAGCAGTTTCTCTGTGGTAGATCTAATTGGACATGCTGATACTGATGGGAGTAGGTGGTCCTGAAGATACCTAATTGCTAAGCCTAGAGGGCATTGCCACACTGCACTTTGATCATGGCCCAGTGCCTTAGAGCACATCCATTCCAGCACATCATGATGATTGACCCCTATGTTTGCTTAGTGACTGGCTAATAGCCATATTACTTGTTATAGTCACTGCAGTAATGCAACAAACACAGATATGTTGGGTACTTCCAGATGATCAGCCTTTTTGACCCCCTCCCCCCTTCTGATTCTAATTTAAAACTCATCCAACATTGTTTGGATCATAGACTGGTAGGGAGAAGGGTCATCATGATCCTTTTTCAGATCTCCATTTCCATCTCCAGATCCACTTGAGTAGTAAGTGCTTAAACATTTGTCATGACTGGCTAGAAAATCAGTAATATCTAAGCTGGAATAGAATACCTTTATGAGTTTCACTTGAGTTCCTTTGGTGAATGGATAATATTGCCTTGTATTGAAGGCAATCAGTACAGGATATCATGATAACATTACCATTCTTGCAGTTTGTCACCTTTCTCTCTGATCTTTGATTGATGACTTTGTCCCCACAGTTCCCTTGTTTCTGCTAATGCCATGCAGAAAAATTCCTCTGCATTTCTCTCTGTCAATTACATTTTATGAAAGAAGGGTTCCTTTCAAAATGTATGCCTAATGGTTGAGTGCGGTGGTCTTGTACCAATTTAATTACAAGATGGCTCAGGCATGTCTATGAATGTCCCATTTATCATTATGCAATTGTGTGTCCAGCGATCTGCACCTTTCCACCCTTCTATGGTCTTGAGGGAATGACTTCCAATGAACTTTTTCAGATTTGTAGGTGTAGGCAGGCAGAAGGCTTCAGAGTGATGGAAAGATGCATAATGGGACACAGCCCCAGCAGTCCACCCTCTATTACTGTCCTCAGAAAGAAAGCTTAACATATTATCAAGAACCTGGAATAAAAAGTTAAAAATAGGAGGCTCTTTTATGAAAGAAGAAAATTTGGGAACTTGTCAGACAACTGTGGCACACCTTTAGTTTTCGCTACTACAATTGCATGAATTCAAAGCTCAGTTCCCCATTCAGGCTCAGATTTGTTTGTTGCTGTTGTTGTTGCTGCTGCTATGGTTGGTAACACAGTCAGGCAGATGTTTAGACTGTATTTGGCATTTTTATCCACCTATCGAGTCCTTCCCAAGGACCTGGGATAGGCAGATGTTGTTGCCTGATGGTGTTAAAGGTATTGTCACACAATGTAAGCTGTTCCAAGTAAAGCTGCCTTTTGCAATTGACTGATGGTAATTTTGTCAATGCCAATGGTCTTCAAGTGGTGCTCCAGATGTTTTGGGATTGCATCTAAGGCACCTATCACTATTGGTACTATCTTTGTTTTCTTTTGCCATAGTCGTTCTACTTCTATTTGCAGGTCTTTAAATTTTGTGATTTTCTCCAGTTCTTTCTCTTTTGGAGCTTGGTCATTTTCTTGCAGATGTTTCATTATCTGGCTATGTAACAACTTCAGTGCTAGAAAGGAATGGGATTTGCTCTCTGTTTATATACAGTAGCTTCCCTGTCAGTGTTGGTGGGGATGTTGTTTTCTCCTTCGTAGTTCCTTGATAAGGCTGTTGTTTATTGCTTGATTATTTGTCTGATGTTGATCCTGGTATTAATCCCTGCTTATTTGGGTGTTGATTGCTGGTGAGGAGGTGTTCTAGTCTTTTTGTTTCCTTTTTATTGTCTCTTTTGAATAGTGTGTAAATGTTGTTTATCTCTATGTGCCTGTTGATGGCTGACTTATCTGAATACCAAGCTTCCAGGAATTCTTTCACGTTTTTGGATGTAGCTTGATCTAAGATACTAACAGTTTCTCAGCTGAAACTATGTTTAAGTCTGTCCATGTGTTGTGAGATTAAGGAGTTTTCATCATGTCTTCTGACTGCTAGTTGGTGTTCATGGATGTGCTCTGCTCATCTTCTGCCTGTCTGTCCCAGATGGTGGCTGTTACAGTCCTTACGCTGTATGTTATAGATGATTCATGTTTTTTCTTCTTGGGCTACAGGGTCTTTTGGTTTACTTAAGATGTTTTGGAGGGCTTTAGTTGTTTGTGTGCTACAGTGATGCCATGTGGTTATAATAATCTGTTGGTGGTTTCTGAGATGTTTCTGATGTATGGCAGTGTGATCCTTTTCATAGATTATGTTGGTTGTGTTGTAGTAGGTTGAGTGGTCAGGCACTTTTTAATAAAGCTGCATGGGTATCCATTTTGTTGGAAGATGTTGTATAGGTGGCCTGTTTCCTTTTCCTGCTGTTTTGGGTTGCTGCAGTGCATTTGTGCTCATCTGAATAAGGTTCTTACACAGCTCCTCTTGTGGGAGATGGGATTGCTACTTTAGCAATGGAGCACTTGGTTAGTGTGGCTTGTTTTTCGATAGACTTATATTTCTAATTTGCCATTTTTTCCTCTGCTGATGTGGATATCCAGGAAGGGTAGTGTGTTGTTGTTTTCTTCTTCCCTAGTGAATTTTATTCCTTTGAAGATGTTGTTGATTATTTCATATATGTTCTTTAGTTGTTCCCTTTTTTTATTATGACAAAGGTGTCATCTACATACTGGATCCATATCTTTGGTCATATGTGTGGAAGTGCTATAGTTTCTAGATGCTGCATTACAATCTCTGCAATGAGTCCTGAGAGTGGTGCTCCCATGGGTGTTCCTCTGATTTGTTGGTATATTTGTTCCTCAAACTCGAAATAGGTCTTTCTCTTCCATTTTGCTGTCTTCAGGTATTGCAATGTCCACTATCCAGATTTTTGTGTCTTTTTTATCAACAGTTGTTAAGTCTGGGGTGTTATGTGGCAGGTGCTGGTCTGTTTGAATTCTAAAGTCCCAGAGCACTTTAGCGTCCTCATTTTCTATTACTTCGTCAGTTTTGTGGTCCCACCAGTTCTTGCTTGCAGGCAATGGTATTTCTTGCAGATATTCCAATGCACCATTGTTGCTACTTTGTCATACCATTGTTTGTAGTCAGTCTGTGCAAACATCTTGCAAGCAGCTAACTAGGTGGTCCCCTGTTTCTTCAGCTTCTTTACAGAGGTGGCATTTGCTGTCTGCTGCTGTCTTCTCACTTCTGGCTTTGTATGCATTCATTCTTAAGGCTTGGTCTTGTGCAGCCAGAATTAGCCCCTCTGTCTCTTTCTTCAACTTTCCTGCTCTTGGCCATTGCCAGGGCTTGTTATCTGTTTTGCCTGCTAGTTTTTTTGTGTATTGGCCATGTAATACTTTGCTTTGCCATGTCTCTTTTCTATTCTTTATTTGGTCTTTCTTATAGGCTAGTTGGTTTCTTTGGTATTCAGTAAGACTTCATGGTGTACTAGCTTCAGTGCATCTTCTTCACTGTCCTTCAGATATTCTTCCAATGCCCTTTTTTTTTCTTCAACTGTCTGGTGTACTTGCAACATTCCACGCCCACCTATGCTCCTTGGTAAGAGTCTGTCAGTGTCACTGCGTGGATGAAGGGCATGAGTCATTGTCTTTATTTTTCTTATCTTCCTATCCAGGGCTTTTAGTTCGGCTTGAGCCCAGTCCACTATTTCAGCTGTGTATCTAATGACTGGAATTGCCCAGGTGTTAATTGCCTTGATGGTATTTCCTCCACTGAGTTTGTACTTTAAGTTCTCCTTCACTCTCATGATGTATTCACTACTAACCTTCAGTCTGCTTGATGTTGTCAGCCTGAAGGATGCCCGGGTATTGTAGTAATCTTCTTCATCCAGATTGTTGATATTATTTCCACTGGCCATCTTGATTCCTTCAGTTTTCACTATTTCTCCCCTGTTGATGGTCAGGGTGGCACATTTGTCCAGTCCAAACTCCATTGCAATATCTTGGCTGTATATTTGGACAGTGTTGAGCAGCTATTCTATTTCAGATGGTGTTTTTGTGGAGTCCTTGGGATTCTCTAAGCTTGGTTTTTTTCTTGCAAATGTTTCATTACCCAGCTAGGTAACATCTTCAGTGCTAGCCAGGTAACGAAACGTTTGCAAGAAAGCAACCAAGTGCAGAGAACCCCAGGGACTCCACAGTTCAACCCTGAGCTGTACATATTCTCTTCTATTGAGATGGTGTTTTTCCATACAGGTTCAGATTGTCCATGTAAAGGAGGTGGGAGAGCCTGGCAGATGTTTTTGATAGTTGGTAGTCATGGCCTGACTTGTTCAGCACTGTTGACAGAGGAATCAATGCAATGACAAACAGTAGTGGTGATAGTGAGTCTCCTTGAAAGATACCTCTCTTGATGTTAACCTCTCCCAGTCTATTGCTATTGACCAGCAACTGTGTCTTCCTTTGTGCCATTGATCTTTGCACAAAGCTTCTGATGTTTCTACTGACTCCTGTTATTTCTAGGCACTTGATTATCCAGTCATGCAGCAGAGAGTCAAATGCCTTTTTGTCATCAATCCAAGCTACATTCAAGTTGGTCTTCCTTCTCTTACAGTTTTCCAAAATCATCTCGTCAATTAGGAGCTGATCTTTTGTCCCTCTGCTGTTTTGGAGGTTTCCTTTTTGCTCAGATGGAAAGAGTTTGTTTTCAACTAGATGCTGTTGGACTGCATCAGCTACCACACCAGTTAGCAGTTTGAAAGCTGTTGGCAAGCAGGCAATTGGCTTGTAGTTGCCTGGTGCTGCCCCTTTTGCTGTATCTTACATTATCAGGTAGGTTTTGCCATATGTTAACCAATCTTCAATTTCACCTCCTTGCAGTATATTGTTAAACTGCTTGGCAATGAGTGGATGCAGAGATGTTTCAACCAAAAACTATGCAGTTCATCTTCACTGTTGCTGACCAATTCTTTAGCATCCTTGCCCTTTTCTCCACCAAGCTTTTTCATTTCAGCTTCTTTTTTATTCTCATCTACTTCCTTTATCCAAGCTGCATTCTTGTTGTATTTCTTTGGGTTGTCCCATAGCTCTGCCCAGAACGTCTCTGTTTCTTTTTTTGTCAGGTGTTGACTGATACATTGAGGTCTCTCCATTGATGGACTGGTATAAACATTTCTGATTCAGCTGAAATTTGAGATTCTGCCTGTAGTATGCAATTCAAGCTTTGTATCTGCTGATCTTCTTGGGTATGGCTGTTATTTGCTTCTTTATTATTTCCAGTGCTTCCTTGATCATTTCCTTGTTTCTAGGTGATATTTCTTGATCAGGTATTCTTTGGTCTTTTTGTTTTTCAGCTTCTTTTCTTTCATCTGTTCTAGCTTGCTTGCATCTGATCTTAGCATGCTGATCTTATTTTCCAACCTGATCTTCCATTTTGGTGGTGCACTGTTTGGTTTTTTTTTTTTCTTGTTTGTTGATTTCGCATCCAAGGTATTCAGTTATAACTGCAGCCGTTCTGTACATCAGTTGGTTTGTTTCTTCAGCAAGCTGGTCTTATATTTGATATTACAGTATTGGCATCTTTTAATACCTGTGCTAGCTATTTCTTTGTAACAAGCTTCAATGCAGACAACCGTATTCTGTTTATTTGTGCTGTTCTAGATGCTCAGTTATTCTTTGTTTCAATTCCTCTTGTTTTTTAGTTAGAGGGCTTTGTTCTTTCTGAGGAGAAGGCTCTACTGTCTGAGCTACTTCTGGGAAGGCTTCGATTTCTTTGCCCTGGGTAGATTTTTGCAGTTTTCCCAATTCTACTTCTGTGAATATTTTATTTCGTCTTATATTGTTTATTTTGATGTTGATCTGCTAGCCTCTGTTCTGTTATTTCTGATTCTGGATGTTGTTCTTTCCAGAACTGGTGCATTCTTTTCAGAAAGCCTCTGCTCATTGGACTTGATTTGTAATAGCAGATCATTATTTCTTTGTTTTCAGTCTTTATATATTTGCAACGGGTAAACAACTTTTCTTCCAGTAGTTCTGCAGCTGCTGGCCCTGGTTGCTCAGCCAACAGTCCTGAGTCCTGTAGCCCACTTGTTACCAGATGACCAGGAACTAGGACACCTAGCATGGTCCTTGTTGACCCAGGCAACGACCAATCCAGTATGGGTTTCTGTAAATTATGAATGTGTGTGTGTATATACACATACATACATAAACATACATACATACATACATACATACATAACTTACAGAAACCCATGCTGGATCGGTATGTAAAAAAAGTGGGATAAAAATCATATATATGTATGTGTTGGGGTGTGTGTGTGTGTGTGTGTATAAGATTTTTATCCCACTTTTTTACATATAACAGAAAGTGGTGAACATACTTCCTATTTTCCACACAACAACCACCTTATGAGATGGGTTGGGTTGAGAGAGAGTGCCTAGTCCCAAACCAAGTGGCTTCTTCCTACTCACCTTCTTATTTTTCTTACCCAGCACTTCATCCAGCAGTGTTACCTTATAATCCGTTCCCTCTGCTCAGCCATTACAGGGGGAAAGGGGGTACCCACCATTTGTTTTTTATTTTAACTCATTCTGTCTGCTGCATCTGGAACTCATGAGCAATAATCATCATCGAGGGTCAAATTTTTTGCTTTCCATTATCTGACTTTGGCTGATGATGATGTATGAAGCAGGGAGAGAAGAGACAGCTTGATTTTCATAGGTTAGGTGTTGACCCTGCTGGGCTTAGTGTAGCGTGAAACTAGTTTTGACTAGTAAACTGAATAAATATGCTCAGAAAGACATAGAGGGGTAATATATATGCAACACCAAGGTACCATTTTTATGAAATGATTCACCAGAGGGCTAAGCAGGAACCAAGCACATTAAGCTTGCGATGAGTTTCGGCTGAAAGGAAAGGAAGCTTTTCATGGCAGAATCTCTCCTTGCAACTGGCAGACTCCTTTGCTTTGCCTTTCGGATGACAATAGAGGTGCATTGGTTAGAAAGATCAGCCTTTGCAGACATTCAAGTCACGCTGCCCAGAGCCAGCCCAGCCAAGCTGGGGCTGGGTGCGAGCCGTGAACATAAGCTTATTAGAATTCCCAAGGGGTAGGAATCTGGATTGTGACCAATCATACTTTACCCTCTGCTTAGGCAGCTAGCAAGATAAATTCTCAGAGCAGCCTAACAGGGATTATTATTCTTGTTTTATTTTCCTTCAGAAAATAGCACTGATGTATTCAGACAGACTGCTAAACTTTCGCTTTGACAATTCACATAGGGAAATCTTTCTAAAATGTTTGGATTTGATCCTCTTTTTCACCCTGCCTTTCATTAAAACATGTGCGTGTGTGTGTGTGTATACATATACATATACATATACATATACATATACATATACATTTGATTGATAGATAGATAGATAGATAGATAGATAGATAGATAGACAGACAGACAGACAGACAGACAGACAGACAGACAAAATCCCCTCTCACCCCTATGCGTGGTATGTGTCTTCCTCAATCTCGGGTCCTCTACCAGAGGCCTGGGAGTTTGAGGGTTCTGCACAGTATCTTAGCTGTTCCTAGCACTGCAGTCTTCTGGACAGAGAGCTCGGATGTTGTTCCTGGGATCTGTTGGAGCCACGCTCCCAGCTTAGGAGTCACTGCCCCAAGTGCTCCTACCACCACTGGGACCACTTTGGCCTTGACTTTCCACATCCTCTCCAGTTCTTCCTTCAGGCCCTGGTACTTCTCCAGCTTCTCATACTCCTTCTTCCTGATGTTGCTGTCTAGTTGGCACTGCTACATCTATCACCACTGCTGTCCTCTGGTCATTGTCTACTACCACGATGTCTAGTTGAATGGTCAGTACCTGCCTGTCTGTCTGGATCTGGAAGTCCCACAGTATCTTAGCCCTGTTATTCTCCACGACCTTCTGTGGAATCTCCCATCTGGACTTGAGATGGTCTAGCCCATACACTGTGCCGATGTTCCTGTATGTAGACTGCAGCAAGGCCTCAGAGACAGTACCACACATAGTGGCAGGGTGTAAGATGCAGGCAGGAATAGCATACACTGAATGGCACAACCAAGTAACTGGCACTGTACATTGAGGTGGAGGGAGGTTAGCAGCAAAGAGAAGAGGGGATGTGTCCACAGCAGCTGCAGGCAGCCCATAGGAGCTGGGCAATTTCAAGGTCCTGCCAGAATCACCCCTGAAGCAATATAAATCATGCCTATAGCAAGACTATAAGATGGAAACTACTGCTTCCACATTGGATGAGAAAATCCCAAAGTCAACTGTATTATGAGGAGCATCCTTCAAGAACAGTTAGCCAGGCATCTTTAGCCAAAATTAGGAGGATGTACCTTCATGGCTTGACCTTATATTTTGGACACCCATTTTAACCAAGGTTATATCTAACAATGGGATTGTATCTATAATAATATAACAATAGACTATTTTGCAGCCATCTTTATTATTTACTCAGCCATACCATTTCCAGGCTGCAAAAATCTAGATGACCAGCAAAGAGATACAGAAATCTCTTACCCATTACCACCATCCTGTGGTCATTCAGATTTTTGCAACCCAGGTACAGTATGGTATGCCTAGAAATATAAATTTTAAATCAAATATATAGGATATTAATTAATAGAGGCAAATATGTGTAGCTCAGGGTTGAACTGTGGAGTCCTTGGGGTTCTCTGAGCTTGGTCTAAAATGCTGACAGTTTCCCAGTTAAAACTATGGTTGAGTCTGTCCATGTGTTGTGAGATTAAGGAGTTTTCATCATGTCTTTTGACTGCTAGTTGGTGCTCATGGATGCGCTCTGCCAGTCTTCTGCCTGTGTGTCCTACATAGTGTTTGTTACAGTCCTTACACTGTATGTTGTAGATGACTCCTGTTTTTTCTTCTTGTGCTACTGGGTCTTTTGGTTTACTTAAGATATTTTGGAGTGATTTGTTGGTTTGTGTGCTAGAGAGATGCCATGTGGTTGTAATGGTCTGTTGGTGGTTCCTGAGATGTTTCTGATGAATGACAGTGTGATCCTTTTCATAGCTTGTGTAGGTTGTGTTGTAGTCAATTGAGTGGTTAGGCACTTAAGGGGAGCAAAACAAACCCCCCACCCCCACCAGCACTGGGAAGGCAGGCCACAGCATATAAATAGAGAGCAAACCCCATCCCATTTTGGCACTGAAGATGTTACCTAGCCGGGTAATGAAATGTTTGCAAGAAAAGAACCACGCTCAGAGAACCCCAAGGACTCCACATGTAGGATATTGTTTTAATGTATTCAACAACACTTTCGTTTCTTTCTTGCTAATCTTAGTTTTGTCTGTGAATCTTTCTAGAACTATTTATGGGAGTATATTTGTATTAGGGCAGTGTTCCTGACTTCAAAGTATCACAGGGTGACATAACAGAGCTGAATAAATCAATCTGTTAAGAAAAAGAAACAAGTAAAAGCATACAGATCCCACCTGAAGAAAACAACATTAAAATATAGTATCAGAGTTAGCTGTACCATCTACTAATTCTAGAATCTCAAAGATAATTCTCAGTTTTGTTATTCAATAAGCTATGGTAAAGATTGATCTTGGAACAATCTATGCAAAGCAAATACAATTTCTTCCATATTCCGTGTCCAGCCTTTAAAATCACTTTTTGTATTATATACAAATAAAATAATCCAAAGCTCTCAGGGTGACTTTTCCCAAAGGTTAACCATGAAAGCTGTCCTGGGCAAAGGTTGACATCTCTCTGCAGACACTTATCTACTCTGTGGAAATTCAAGTCATCTCAAGCCCTCTTCATGCCTTCTCCTAGAACACATAAAATTTATAGGCTGTAGACACAAAACATGCCTAACCAGATCAATCAGTAATTCAAACATACTTCTTTACTTTCAAATCAGGGAGGATACAGTCAGGTAGTTAGGATCAAGGCTCACCATCTGGGGAGATACAGAGTCTTCATGAACTTCCTCCAATTCTTCCTGGTATCTGATGAACTTTTCCATCAGGAACGTACTGACAAAGCTGCATTACTTCAGTGGCTCCTTCCATAGCCCTGATAGGCTGCTCCGGTGGGCATGGCTTATGTTCTGAAAGCCAGTCCAAGTTTGGAAGATGAATTTTGGGCTGACAGGCCTTGGCAGAAAGTTTTGTAATGGAGTGCTTTGCATCAGTCACTCTAATTTTCTTGAAGGACCAAGTGGGTGGGGTCTGCCTGTGTTTTAGTTTTGCACAACACAAGTGACAGCTGTATTGTGTAATCACTGCACTTACTGCTTTTGGTTGCCTGTATTTTGATTGGCTTTTATGTGTTCTTGTTCTGTTTTTATCATGTAAACTGCTGAGAGTCCATCAGCATAGAAACCCAATGAATGCATGAATCAATGAATGAACGATACAGATTTGTGTTAAAATTATGAAGGCTATGTTCTTTTTCCAGTCTGTCTTCTATTACACTGTTCAAGTTGTGATCCATTCCTAGAAAGGCAGATCCTTTTTATGCCAAAAAGGTAGAATATGTATACACTTTCTAGTCAAAGTGCCCTGTTTTGTCTATTCAAGTACAAACTAACAAAATATTTGCACAGCAACCCAGGATGTCTTGAAGCAGAAGCAGGACAGCAATGCAGCACTAATGTTTTGATCTGATTCCTGCAATGAGCAAGGAATTGGCCATGGTCCTTTAACTGGCTTCTTCCAATACTTTCATTCTATCATTCTATAATCCTTATCTACTCTGATGTCAGGATTAGCCCAGGAAACTCCAGGAGACAGTACAGATTCAATCCAGCAAGGTTTATTGGCTTCACTCCCATTACAGAAATCTTCTCAGAGTGAGAGCAATTCCTAGGGTCACCCACAAACATCCTCTGCATTCCTTAGGGAGAGGCCAGTCTCATTCTCTTATCTCTTCCTTGCTGCTCTGGGGACGAGAGTACGTTCTTAACCCCTCTTGCTCTATCTCTCACATCTGTAAAGTCTAAATATTGAGTACTTTATTCTGAGATGAAGCTTGTAAGAGCTTGGATCTCAAAACACTTAGAGTATGCTCAGCAAAGGATTGGAACAGACAGTGTTAAAGGCATGATCAGTCTAGTGCCTATCAGTTGCTTCCAATAAAACTGCACAGCCCCATGTAGGGGGATGACATTGATCCAAGATGATGCAAGATAACATGAATAATTAACATAATTGACCATACCACATAGAGAAACCTGATGGATCTACCACATCAGACGATAATCTTCTATAATATAGCCTTCTGTTTGATATATTTTCACCGAAAGTGGATTAATATTTAGTCTCACCAAATACTCAGTAACTTAATATTTATTGAGATCTGAAAGAAAAAAAATCACTGTAATGTAATTACCAAATTCAGGAAGTCACTGGACAAGTACATTATTTTTATTCATCTATTTGTTCTTTTTCCAAAATGTCAGCTTGCTTGCTTGCTTGCTTGCTTTCATCCGGCTGGCTGTAGTTGCCCACTGCATTACATTGATGGGAGTTTGTGATATCATCTTGTTAGGCATTGTTTCACTAGCAAAATTGCACAAATCATCTCAATCAATATGACTTAAACGGCAGTGAGGGTAGATGAAGCTGAGAACTATTCCAAAATAATTTGAATGACTTTACAACAATGCTGAAAATCTCTGAAATGAAAAGCTACTTTTCAACCCTCCCCAAAATTAATAGGAAATCTGAAAGTCAGCCCCAACTAAAATGATAATTTCAAGAGGCCTTCAGTACAATAGATTGAATTCACCCAATTTTGAATCTGCTTCCCCCCCCCCCCCCAAATTTTGCCACTAATAAACCTTTGGGAAGTGAGGTTATATGGCAACAATTCCTTGAGGATATGCAAACGGTGAAGAAACTTCAGGACCAATGAAAAACAATAGATCAGTTTACGTCATCTTTGAAGCTCCACAGAATTTTTCCAGGTTCTTTTTCTTTTCTTTTTTTAAAATGAGAATAAAGGAAGATTCATTGACTGATTAACAGATCATAGCAGTACAATTAATTTAGCTAAAGGCTTTTGCACTGACATTTATGGTGCTTTTTCATTCAAATCTGAGATTTAAATCTCTCACGTCTCTTTGACTGGGTTGATACATTGCGCTAAGCCATAATGTGGTATCAGGGCTGTTACCTAGTCTCTTTGGTCTGGTTTGCATGAACTGGTTGTTATACTGCATTGAAAAATCTGTGTTTCTTTGGTAGTTACAAATGATATAACCCAAACAAAGGCAGAAATGCTTAGATTTTCTTTATTTGCTTCAACAAGTTTTCTACACTGTAGGATCTCAGTCTTTCCAGCTAGACTGCTCCTGCTACAAGTATGCAATTTGCTGCGACGCTTCTTCCTGACTGTCTGTATGCCAGATATAAGAGATGGAGTGGGAGATGGTCTAAGCTGTTATTAAACAACACTCAGACAGTAGCTTAGAGGCATACAGCTTGAAAAATGTCTGCTAGCAAGGTCAAAAAAGCAAAGACGCCAGGTGCAACTGCACAATTTAGGCCCTGCCCCTTTTTATGTGTGTCACATGTAAAAAGGGTCAGGGCTTCACTTGCATGGCCATGGCTACCATCTTGACTTTTCGTGGCACCCACTTTTCCTGGACACCTGACATGGCAAAAAGAAAGGGGCCCTAGCAAAGCTGTTTGCCTTGTTCCATCATTAAAATTAAGAACCATTTCACTAATGAAACTGGTTTCTTTCATTTGAGGAAAACTTTGAGTCTGAAGAGAATACAGTTCACTGAGGAGGAAATTTAATAAAGCAACATGCAGGAATCACCTCCTTTGCTCTTCACTGCAGCAAAGGAAGATGAAGCTGTTTGGAGTCTCTGCCTCTGATCCTTGGCAGCAGGCGCTGCAATCACATTTTGGCAGGGGGATTATATTTCCCTAGCACTGGAAAATATACCCTTTGGGTAGTGCAAAACTGTTCCTAGAAATAAGAGTAAATAATCATTATGACAACAATGCTAATATTGGCAATTCAGTAATAGTGATAATAATAGTATTCTCAACCACCATCCTGTGAACCCCCTCCAGATACCTTTGCAGACATCAAATATCCCAAGTTGATGTCTCCTCCAAAATGAACAATCAAAAGAGGTGAGACCTGCTACTGTAAGACTAAGCTAGAATTTCCATGCCATAACCTAAACATGGAGCAGGCAGTTAAGCAGAGAGGATGAAAGCTAGGAATCTTGTGAAAAAGATCCCTTCAGGAGATAGGTAAGAAAGAAACAGGACCCTTAAGGATCCTGAAGCCTGCCCATTCTTGGAGTTATCCTGAATCTGGACTTTGCAGCTTCTGTCCCTCTAGCTAGTGCCTGGCAACCTAGCTGAAAAGGATATGGGTAAATAGGAATGAGTGTGTGTGTGTGTGTGTGTGTCTGTGTGTGTGTGTCTGTGTCTGTGTGTGTGAGAGAGAGAGAAAGAGAGAGAGAAAATGTACATTCTAACCAGTAAAGTTTTGCTGTCACATTGAATTCATTGGGTCTCTGTGTATTCCATCAGAACCTGATGTGCTTCAGTGTTCAGGTGAAAGTGATTTTTGCATGGTCTTAATTATTTCTCAGATGTTAACCAGAGCTGTGTGTATCATATGCTGTAGTCACACCTATCTGGAAAACCCGGGTAGAGAGTGAGCAGGGGGAGGCTACAAGATTTGCATGCCTTGACAGGCTGTGTGTGCATTAGTGAGTGATCATAACTGAACCTGGGAGCACATGTAATACTATTATACAGTAGGTGTGTCACACATAACAAACAGGCAGAGTTTTGATTGCACCATTGCAGCTACCATGTTGGCCTTTTTAAAAAACATACTCTGCAGATACCCCTGATGTGAGCTGTCCCCTAAACTATTATTAGAAGAGGTTGTTGCTTAATCTACATGGTTTGCTTGTTTGTAGGTTGCATCTTCATTTGTAAATTGTAGTTTATGGCTTGGAATGACGTGTGAGCATAGCCAGTTGTGGCTTGTTCAGTAAAGCCTAGTTAACAAAAATAAAGCTGAAGGTTACTTGAAATGTCTTATTTCTCTTGGTGGGAGAAGTTCTTAGAACCATTGCCTGAAGACTGGGAATTGCATCTGTGATTTTAGGAATGCCCTTCTGATTTAAACAGTTACCTGAGCTATAGACATTTGGAACTTGGCATTTGTTTTTCATATAGGACTACAAAGATTAAAGGTTGATCTTTATAAGCCAGAGTCTACCTCAGATGTTCCCAGGCTATACCTCCACAACTGTTAAGATTACTGTTCTCCATGCTTGATGGTGTTTGGGGAGAACAAAGTTGGAGGGTAGTCAGTTGGGGAAGGCTGGTCTATTAAAAAACAGATTGGGAACTACTGGTAAATGACTCCTGTAGATCAAGAAAGGTTTGTTGCACTCCAGACGATTCCTATTGGTAAATGCTTAACACAACTGTTAAGATTACTGTTCTCCATGCTTGATGGTGTTTGGGGAGAACAAAGTTGGAGGGTAGTCAGTTGGGGAAGGCTGGTCTATTAAAAAACAGATTGGGAACTACTGGTAAATGACTCCTGTAGATCAAGAAAGGTTTGTTGCACTCCAGACGATTCCTATTGGTAAATGCTGAGAGAAAGCAAGCTCAGGAAATCAGCATTGGATTGTCTATACGGAAGAATTGTCAGTCAGGCCCTGAAAACAAATTTCTAGGCTGAGCACATTCTCTGAGGCAGTGTTTCTTCAAGTGTGGTCCTAGGACCCCTGGGGGGGTTCTCCAAAACCCTCTCAGGGGTCTGCAATATCCAACAGCCTATGTTGAAAAAGAATACAGCATTTAAAATCCCATCAAACAATTGTGAGAAGTGGTAGCAGCAGCAAATGCATCCATTTTAATTTTTAATACGGTAAATATTGGTAGATTTAACCCATACAAAGAAAAGCTCTTTTGGGGTCCTCTATAATTTTTAAAAGTGGGAAGGGGTCCTGAGAGAAAAAAACTTGAAGAAACACTGCTCTAAGGTAGTATTTTTTAGAAAAATCAAATGGTATGCTTGGTCCTCTCATTGTGCATCACTCTCTATTTTGCTCTGATGCCAGCTAGTGGATCCCAAGATTCTAGTAAACAATAAAATATATTCTGTCAAGCCTAAAGTCTGCCACTAGCCCAGACTCCTGTGGTGAAGAAAAAATAGCTATTTCAACCAGTAACAATGGTGAATCATTTCACTGGGATCAAATTGAATTATGGCAGAGCAGGAGTCAGAGTAGAAGCAGCCTGGCTGCTTCATAATTCACCTTGAAAGGGTTTTTCTTTTACTCTCTTTAACCATTTTCCGTTCCATCTGGCAAAGAAAAACTTCAAAGGAAATGGCAACCATGCTACAAACTCATTTTCCATTTAGGAGAGTAAGTGAGAAAAAGCAAAAGAGGGATTGCTCCAGTAAGAGGTTTATTTAACATAATAGGCAACATTTATATTTTTGGTAAGCTGCAAGCCATAAATTGAATGCTTAATGTAGTCCATAACACTGCAGAAAGGCAACTTCAGAGTTAGCATAAAAATCAATTTCAGCTTTTATTTGGCTGCTGCATAGCAGTTTAAAACATAAACTGCAACAGAACTGTGGATAACATCCAAGCATCATAATACCCCTTTGCTCCAAGCAAATCAATAAAAAGACCTTCCTGTATTTAAAACACACTCTCTCACATAAACATTTGGATTTATTTCTACGATCCCTAATATTGTTCCCTGTTATTGATAATTTTGTTTTTTGAACATAATATCTAAGAAAAGATTTTATTTCCTCAACTCACCTTCGCAGCATAAGAGATGTATTCATGGATTGAATCCCACAGCTCAAAGGAATTACTTCAAGGTCAACTCTTTAACCTCTTACTCACTCCTCCATTAACAAAGGGAGCACATAACCAGTTACCCAGAACATCCAACAGTTTTGTTTATAGCACTGATGGACAGTAGCTTGCACCATGTAGCAGGGAGGAACAGAGGACTAGAAATAAGTAGGTCTAGCAGAAGGAGGGGGCTCAGCCAATCATTTTTGCTTGCATGCCAGAGAAGCAAGGGGGAAATCTTTAGTATTAGCAGAAGTGAAACCTGACCAGGAGGAACTTGTTCCCTGTATTCACCCTTGTCTTAGGTGGGATTCCAATTCCCCTAAAAGTTGTAGCCTAGCTCCTGGCCTTCCTTGATCTGACACTGCAAGATATGGCAATGATTGCAAGAAATAATTTTCCAGTGATGACCATTCCTATTGAGGAAGGATCTTGTCAAAGGACTTTTTGACCTTCTACTGTACAAGGGCTTACATTTGGAAAGTATTTAGGAAGTTCAGTTTCTACAACATATGTTACTTGGATACAAAATATACTGGGAGCCTAACATTTTGTTCATGCCAATTTTAGTGAAATTTTCTTGTGGCAATGTTGTTAAACTAATGGCAATGAAGCTGCGTGCCTTAGGGTCCATCTTCAGGACTGTAGGCATGGGCAGCCTGCAGTCCTAGGGCAACTTGTGACCCACAAAACCCTCTACCTCTGCCCCCATTTATGATATGATTCTCCACAGTTTTTATGCTTCATCTACTGTGCATCCGCCCCCCCCCCCCCAATTAAATGGTGCTTCCAACCCTGAAATTTTGCCTACCATCTTATGGAATGGTATGGTAACCAGGTTTTGCCAAACCATAATAACATTATTTTAGGTAGGATATTCAGCATGGCTAGTTAAAGTTAATAGTCATTTAACAGACTTGTGTTTTTATGGTTAACTTCAGTTTTAATAAATCAGTTACTGTTATTTGTTTGAGGTCTTAAATATTCTTTCAAGTGTCACTGATTTTGTTTGCAATCTTGAGTTCCCTGTTAGAGATCTAGGCAGTACATAAACATTTAAATAAAATAAATGGAAATGCATTTGTCTGCAATATATGGGGTATTTAAATGACATTTGAACATCTGACCTTTCCCAGATGTTCAGCTCCCTTTAAATATTGTTACAGATTGCATGCAAAATTCTCTTAGTGTTAGATATGCATGGTGAAATAAACCTAAAATGAAAGCTATTCACACTGGGGATCATAGTATATTGTCAACAATTTTAAGAACAGCTTTCAGATGCTTAAGGTCATTTTGGGAACCAAGTTCCTCAGTTAGTGATTCATTTTTATACATGAAATACCTGCCTAAGGTCAGTTACTCACCCAAATCCCAAAATTCACTCAAGAACAGCCTCAAAAGTTATGGTTTGTTGTCCTCATGACCCTCATTATTCTAAGAATCACTGCTAGGAATGCATAAATCTTGATTTTGATCATCTTATTTTCCCAAATAGAACTCTGTTTTGGCTTCATTTCTATATCTGCTGTGAATTCTACATGTATAAAAAATTGTGATTTAAACCTTAAGTGTCTTTGTAAAAATAATTTCTACTATTCATATATTGCAAGTGATTTCTCTTTTAATATACTATACTTTAATACCTACCTTTCCAAACATAGACCATTTCGTGTGCACTTTTCCCTTGATACACACATGTCTGTAAGTTTATTTTTACTTGAATCCACATTGGAAAATTTTGCAAAGTTTGGATTTTGTTATATGATGCCATTCTGATACCAATATAGGTTTGGAAAGTGTGAATTAAGTACAGCCAGACAAAATTCCACCATTCACAGTCACAGTTTTTTTCAGAATTATATTAGGAAGATGTAACTGCCTAATTAATATTTTAAGGAAAATTTGTATCTGCAGTTGCACCATGACATAATGCATCTTCTGGCTTCTTCGTTTTTTCCTTTAAAATGTATGTGCAGAAAACGAATACCAAACAAGGAAATAAAAAGTAATAAAAATAAGGAAAAATAATAGAAGCAAATCAAAGTTCTGCATCTCCTGTTCATTCTGAACTTGGAAGAACTTATCAATCTCTGTCCATGTCAGTTTTGTCTGCATTCTTTCATAACATTGCATTAACTTGTGAATATTGTTTTTAATGGCCATGAAATTCTGTATTATTTTTAACGTGTTTTTTTTTTTTTACAAAATCTCATTTTGAAGCATTTTAATCAATTTTTATCTTAAAATGCTTACTGCCTTTTAAAAATTATAGTTTTTATATATGAAAAGAAAGGAAAAATATACAAATAAGAAACCAAAAGAGAAACACAAACATACAAATCTATCTATCATCTATCTATCATCTCAGACTGACACCTTGGTAAAAATACATTTTTGGTATATAATTGAAAATCACATCACAACTTTAACCCATATTACCATTTTCAAAACTTTATTAACCAACTATAGGTTAGGATGATACTAAGATGAACCCACATCATAGATGTAAATATCCCCTCCAGCTTTTACCTTTCCAGCATAATGAAGTTGACAATCAACCTCTTTTGTCCCAGTAACTATGAAAACTATTTTGTTGAATTGGTCTTATCTTAAAATAATCATAAACATAATATTATTTAAACATTTCAACTGGCTTCTTATAAGAGCCAGTTTGGTGTAGAGGTTAAGGCACCATGATAGAAACCAGGAGACTGGGAGTTCCAGTCCCGCCTGAGGCCAAAGCCAGCTGGATGACCTTGGGCCAGTAACTCTGTCTCAGCCCTGGGAAGGAGGCAAGGGCAAACCACTTCTGAAATCTTGCCAAGAAAACTGCAGGGACTAATCTAGGAGTCAACACTGAGTTGAAGACATAAGCGTCGTCATCATCATCATCATCATCATCATCATCATCATCAAAGTTACTATAATCCTGGTAGATTTTGAATTTTCACTAACATATACTGAACCAACCCATATTCCATATAAAAGATCTCTTTCATGTGGAAAAAGGACATGAATTCCATGAAACAACTAAAGATAATGTAAGTGAAAAAATGCACATAAGAAAATCCCTTTATTTTTGTAAGTGAAGGGAAAAAAGAAAAAATAATGTAATTGAAACCTTTTTTTAAAAAAGAGAGAGAGAACTGAAGAGCATGAGAAATCACAAATAGAAAAGGAGAAAGAACACTGAAAATAATGAGAAATAAAATTTAAAAAATAAGATTTAAAAAAATAAAAAAGAAGCAAAAATTTAAAAAAAAAACAAATGCAACAATAAATGCAAGAGGGACTTGTAGATAAGTCACAATAAGAATTCAATACAGGAACTTCCCAATCTCCAGCCAAGATAGCCCATCTCTCTCTGAAAAATATGAGAAGAAAAATATTAAATGTAGAAAAGGCTGCTACTCCTTTACTTCAAGTGATCCCAGAAAAATGAGCTTCTCTGTAGCCTCTTGGATCAGAAAACTTCTTCATACCAGGATCCTGGGATAAACAAAAAATCAGGAAACTTTAAAAAATCACAATAATCCCCTTTTATTTTGCTACCAAGTGAGCTTTACTGAATAGCTTGCCTTGTGACCATTTTGTAGAAACCGATCTGAAACAATCATTATCTTTTTCCACGTGCTGAAATAAATGCAGGATGTGATCCTGTACTTTAGATCTGAAAAATCTCACAACAATAGGACTGAGTATCTATAATGAATGGAAAGGGAAGTCCAGATAATTTCAGTTTCCAGGCTGTATACCACCTGCAGTTAAACACAAAAATCTCTTGTATAGATCGCTATAAACTGATCTTGCTTAATGTTGTAAGGAATGCTTAAAATCATAAAGCAGTGTTGTCCAAACTTGGCGACTTTAAGATGAGTGGACTTCAACTCCCAGAATTCCCCAGCCAGCATGTTGAAGTCCACTCATCTTAAAGTCGCCAAGTTTGGACAACACTGTCATAAAGTATGCCTATTAATTAGATGCTGTAAGGCTTCATTGTTTACTCTAAGCTTAGAGCACTGTTTTGATTTCTTGACCACGTTGCTTATCAGACTTTCAAACTAGGTAATTCTTCCTTTGTGTGACTCAATGACTGAGGTTTTTACTCCACCATTTTCTGATTTAGAGAATCAGGTCCTTTGCTTCATCTCCAAAAGGTCTGATTTCACCCCATCATTCTTCCAAGAATCCAGGAAGGAAGAAGAAGAATTGAGACAACCCATACGTTTTTTTGCCCAAGCATGTTTTTCAGGTCCTTTTCAAGCCTGTCTCAGATAATTCAGAAAAGCTTCTCCAGGCCACCACATATTCCTAGGAAAAGGTATGGCTGCTTTAAAGAGTAATAGACAAATTGCCAAGTTCAGGCTCCTGTGTACTCCAAAATGTCTTTTTGAAACTGAATCTGAAGCACTGCCCCGTCCTAATATTGTCAGTATATATTAAAAGTACTCCAGCAGTGATTCTTCTGCTTTCAATGGTGCCTGGACCTTTTTTTTTTTTGCAGCTTTAACTCATTATATCAGTGTTTCTCAACCTTGGCAACTTTAAGATGTGTGGACTTCAACTCCCAGAATTCCCCAGCAAGCAAACACTGCATTATATCATAATGTAATGATGCCTCATAGCTGCTTTATACCATTTATATCATTGCCATATTAATGTCTCTATTGTTTTTATGGTGATGCTTTTAAAATGTTGCTTTTATTCATATTTGTACTTGGAACCATTTAGAAAGCCTCTATGTATGAATGCATGCATATTTCTGTCTGCAAAATGGCTTTGGTAGTATGTTTTTTCCATTACTCCCCAATGCTATAATTTATAAATTTATCAGAAGAAAAGAGAAAATAAATCTTAGCATCTTCTGTCACCAAGCATTGCATTTCTCTAATTAACATTCTCACTGACCCAGAGAGAAATTTTTGTGCAAGTGACGCAAATAACCCAGAAATAGAGTGCTCTGACTGTTTACAATGATGGAAGTTCTTTTTCTGTCACTTTGTGCTACTAAATTAATCATCCACAGCCCTAAAATCTGTACAAATTTCTGATTTCTCATTCTCACAGAGATCTTTCCTTTGGATTCACCTTCTTTTATAATAACTTTATTAAATTTTTTAAAAGATACATTAAAAACTAACAAAAACTAATTTTAAGAGAAAGAATAAGAAGAAAAAGAATTGAAAAAAGAAAATAGTAAAGATCAAAAATGCAAAAAAGAAAAGAAAGAGAAACAACAAAGGAAAAAAAGAATTGACTTCCAACCCTCCTTGCAACAGACATAAGTAACAAGATACATCAAACTCTGACTCTAGATTTAAAACATCATTTCCATTATTTCTATTAACCAATATTATTTCTAATCATCAAATCCATACAACATAATTTCATTTTTTTCTGCTTCCTGCAAAAAGTCCAAAAACTTTTGATTCACCTTTTGATGGTGAAAAGCCACACACACACAAAAAAAATCTGTTTCATCTTCATTATTGAATTTGGGAGTATGTGATTTAAATCATCCAAACTACCAAGGTAGATGTTTCCAAGGTGTGAACAGCCCTCTATCCAGCTATACCTCTTTGCTCTGGCCAAGAAAGAAACAATTCCAGTTCCAGTCCACCAGTATATGTTGATGGATATGTCACACGCTTATCTGTTGTTATTTTTACTTGTTCACTCATTGTAACTCAATTTTTACATTCATCTGCAAATTATTACTATTATTATTATTATTATTATTATTATTATTATTATTATTATCTACATTAACAATGAATATAATTATAAAGAATTTGGCTGAAATTAGAGGAAAAATGTTCTTAGCAAATACAAATTCATTGCAGAGTCCTTCAGCAAAATTGGAAAATATAGTTTCAGGCTGGCATACGAGGTAGCTGAAAAAAATGCATTTCATCAAGGTTCGGATAGCTGTGACAACCATGCTGATGAGGTTTAAAACCCTTCCAGAGCAAATTAAATCAAAGAGAAAAGAATTACACTGCTGAACCTCAAAACAGCCCTCCTACTTTCTCTCTTCATTTTCCGTATTCGGTGTTCATAGTAAACTAAGGCTATATTTCTACATGTAATTCAGTAAGTCTTACTTATAAGTAGGCAGGTTGCACAGGGATAATTCCAATGCACATTTACCTGGCAATGCATGCCACTGAACTCAGCCAGAGACCTAAAAAGTGTTAGATTGGAAATACATTCAACCCCAAATTGCCTTTCCTTACTTTGTTCTGCATAGGCCCCTTCTTTCTTTTCCCCACTGGTAATGGGTTGATTGATAGAAATCCAATACAGGTCAGTGGCACATGCTTTCATATATATAAATAAAATTCCCTCTCACCCCTATGGGTGGTATGTGTCTTCCTCAATCTCGGGTCCTCTACCAGAGGCCTGGGAGTTTGAGGGTTCTGCGCAGTATCTTAGCTGTTCCTAGCACTGCACTCTTCTGCACAGAGAGCTCTGATGTTGTCCCTGGGATCTGTTGGAGCCACTCTCCCAGCTTAGGAGTCATGGCCCCGAGTGCTCCTACCACCACTGGGACCACTTTGGCCTTGACTTTCCACATCCTCTCGATTTCCTCCTTCAGGCCCTGGTACTTCTCCAGCTTCTCATGCTCCTTCTTCCTGATGTTGCTGTCACTTGGCACTGCTACATCTATCAATACCACTGTCTTCTGGTCTTTGTCTACTACCACGATGTCTGGTTGATTAGCCAGTACCTGCCTGCCGTCTGGATCTGGAAGTCCCACAGGATCTTAGCCCTGTTATTCTCCACGACCTTCTGTGGAATCTCCCATCTGGACTTGGGGGCGTCTAGCCCATACGCTGTGCAGATGTTCCTGTACACAATGCCAGCTACTTGGTTGTGCCATTCAGTGTATGCTGTTCCTGCCTGCATCTTACACCCTGCCACTATGTGTTGGACTGTCTCTGAGGCCTCTTTGCACAATCTGAACCTTGGGTCCTGTCTAGTGTGGTAGACCCCTGCTTCTATGGATCTGGTGCTTAGTGCCTGTTCTTGTGCTGCTATGATCAGTGCCTCAGTGCTGTCTTTTAGTCCGGCCTTTTCCAGCCACCCAATGTCAGCCACCTCAGCTATCTTGAGTTCACTTCCAGTGTTGTCTTCCACAGTCCCACTGAGTTCTTGAGGAAGGTCCTTAGTGTCCTGTTGACTTTGTATAGTGCCAGGCATTCACAGATCCATGTGTGCAGCATTGAGTCATAGGCTTTCCTGTAGTCAATCCAGGCTGTGCTCAGATTGGTCTGCCTAGACCTTGAATCTCGGGTGACTGCTCTATCTATGAGTAACTGGTGTTCTGAGCCTCTGGTGTTGTTCCCAATGCCCTTCTGAGCTGTGCTCATGTACTGGCCCATATGGTCATGTAGCTTGGCAGCTATGATGCCTGATAGAACTTTCCATGTTGTGGGGAGGCAAGTTATTGGCCGGTAGTTGGATGGTGCTGTTCCTTTGTGAGGGTCTTTCATGATCAGCACTGTCCTTCCTTGTGTTAGCCAGTCTGGGTGGGAGCCTGCTGCTAGCAGTTGGTTCATCTGTGCTGCTAGGCGTTCATGCACTGCTGTTCGTTTCTTTAGCCAGTAGGTGTGGATCATGTCCGGGCCAGGTGCTGTCCAGCTTTTCATGTTCTTGACCCGCTGTTGGATGTCTGCTACTGTGATGGTGACTAGTTCCTGTTCTGGGAGATTGCTGTGGTCTGCTTTCAGGTCCTGCAGCCACTTTGCACTGGTGTTATGCGTCTTCTCTTTCTCCCATATGTTCTTCCAGTACTGTTCAGTTTCCGCTGCTGGTGGCTCAGCTGTTACTCTGTGGTTGCACTGCAGTTGGGAGTACACTTTGGCTGGTTCTTTGGAGAATAGGGCATTTATCTTCTTGGCCTCTGCTTCTCTAGTGTATCTCCTTAGCCTGGTAGCCAGTGCTGTGAGCCTTTGTTTAGCAGTCTCTAGGGCTTCAGATGGAGTCAGGCCCATGTATTTTTTCAGTAGCCAAGTCTTATCCTTAATCTCCACACGCTTCTGTAGTTCCACCAGCTGACTGACTTCTCTCCGAGTTGCCTTGATCTTAGCCTCCAATCTCATTTTCCAGGGTGGGTATGTACTGCTGTTCTTCTTGATCGTGTAGCCAAGCAGTTCCAGGATTACAGCGGCTGTAGCATATACCAATTCATTGGTTTCAGTTATGGTGGTAGTAGGGATTGTCTGGAGGGCTCTGTTGGCATCTTCTAGCATACTATCTGATGGTACTTCTCCACTGAGCCTTGGTAATCGGACTCGAGGGTTGACTATAGCTAGTTTATCCATGATCTTATGCCTCATATCAGCTGCTGTGCTCTGTAATGGAAGGGGTGGCAGTGACATTCCAGCTTCAGGTGTTGGCTGCACAACTGCTTGTTCTTCCAGGTCTGCTTGAGTCTGGGTTGTAATGTAGAGTTGATCTATCTCGAGTTGTGAGAGCAGCTTCCTCTTTACTATGTTGAAGTGCTGGGTAACTAGTTGTTTCTCAGTTAGTGTGGATGTAGGCCTTCTGTCTATCCATAGTTCCCTCATACATTTCATATATCCCCTCTCATTAGGTCCACTGTTGTAGTAGCATTCTGCGGTTTTGCTCCGCACATGGAGGGCCGCTCATGAGAAGGCCGAAATAACAAAGGAGACTCCACGCAGGTTCTTCCTCGGGTGAGCAGCCCCCAGCCTGAGCCGGGAACTTTCTTTTATTGAGTTTTACAGGTCATCCCATACGAGAAGTAAGCACCAATGCAAAACAATAGCATCACATGGTAAGATTGGCTTTGGGCCAATTAGGTGAGACCCCGCAGGGTCCTCAGGTTACTTGCCTTATATGGAAATCTTCTAGGGGCTCACCAGAATGCATGATGTCTGCTTCTTCCTGGTACGTGCTTCAATCCAAGCTGGACCTGCACGCACCGAAAATACTGCAACATCTCCTCCTTTTGTTTTTTATTGGAGGGCTATTTTTCATCATCACTGCTCATGCAGAAGTCGGGCTTCATGAAGCCTACTTCCTGAGGAATGAGCTTATATGAGATTTCCTTTTCCCACAAGGCATTGACCTGCGCCACCGCCCTTTTCTCTGCAAGCAAAGCCAAGCTGTTGGAAATGGTGCGAACAAAAATGGGTAACACACATGGCAATATAAGACATCCCAGTGCAATCATGCCAATTAGGGCAACAATGGCTTGTAAACCGGGTAGTTTTGGAAACCAAGAACCAAACATTTCTTTAAAACTAAACCCGTCCCAGGTTTGGACTGGGACGTGGGCAATCCTGACCATTTTGTCAGTTATTTCTTTTACAACTGTTCCACTATCGTCAATCTCAATACAACAGTTGGTAAGGTTAAATTTTCCACACACTCCTCCCTCTTGGGCCAAAAGATAGTCAAGTGCCAGGCGATTCTGCATGATATACGTACGGGACTTAATGCTTTCTTTAGCCAATTGTTGTAATGCCTGGGCTGTCTCATTGGTGATGATTTCTACGACGGCCTGTAGTCGAATCAAGCGGTTCAGCATATAGATTGGGGTCCTGTAGCCCCAGGATTCATCTTGGGCCCATGAGGCAGGGTCGTAATAGTGAATAATTCGTTCGGGGGGCCACTCATTATCTTTCCACTGGCCGATCTGAATATTAGATCGCCTTTTACGAGCAGGCACAAGGTCATCATATACTGGGACCCCTAACTGTTGTTTTGCGCGAAGAGGGAGGAGGAAAAATCCCGGGCGTATGGTACCCAGCAAACAAGCACCGTACCATGACCCAGGTAGTTTGTTGTAGGCAGTGTTCCCACAAATCCAATAGAGTCCATCAGGTGTAGTCCACTCGTTGTCTTCTTCTGGTTTTAACAGAAAAGACATAGCGGAAATGGTGGCCAAGGCTGATTGCCCTGTATGGTTAAATGAACCATACCAAGAGTTATTGTTCCAGATACCCAGACAAGTAAGGGTGCCAACATGAGTTCGATTGTGGGTCTGGTTGCGTTGGAAGCACTCATTTCCAATAATGATATTGGATAGGGTCCAGACCTCTTTTCCTGGATGTTTGTAGGTAAAGTTGGCTTGGTGTTGGGCAACTTCGGTATAATTTGCTTCCTGTGCTAACCATGGCCATTGATCTCCCATGTTGGTACCCCCACACACAAAGCAATTGGTCAAATTAAATTCTTGGGCAATGGTGCCTGTTAATTCAATGAACATATTGTGAGCTTTTGGGGGGATGGGAAATTGATTGATTTTTTCCATTTCCTCAAAAAATGAAGTATAGACCGATATGGCATTTCTTTGAACGGATTCTGTTTTTACCTGAATAATGAGATATCCATAGGGGTCGTTCCCGCGCCCGTCTATCCCCAAACCAATCAGATAATATTTGACAGTGGGGCTAGAGGCAGGATGGGCTGATAGACAAATAGGGTTACAATGTCCAGTGACACAATCAGTAGTCGTGGACGCAAGGGTGATATTAATGCCCTCGGGTCCTGGCCAACTAGAAGTCTGGCCCAATGTCCCAGAATACCAATAGTCATAGGCATCTTGGAAGGAAACTTGTCCGGTGCTCTGAATTTTTCGCCTCTGAAAAAGATACTTTTGGTTCTGCATGTATTCTCTCTCCCAATGCTGAGAGCCACATGTGGTCCATGCGCGCCCATTATGCCCCTGACCGGAGGCTATAGCCTTACAAGCATCAAAACAAACTGAGACGGAACCACCCCCCCTGGTTGAATTGTGGGCGAGGTACCCACCCCTATTTTGGCTAGTCTGGAACGCAACAGCACCATCCCCTCCTTTGTATCCATAAACGTAAATGGAAGCGGTTATGGGCCCCAATGCTTGAGGCAAATAACATTGAATCCCTTGGTTAGTATGGCATTGACGATATAGGGTATTGTTATATACGCATAGGGGGAGAGAATGGTTAAAACAATCAGGTTTAAGGCTATAATAAACAAGAGTTTGAGATTTTTTGTATCCTGTTCTGGTCGTTTGCAGGCATCCTTGGCATGTAGGCGATGATCTGTCCTGGTTCGCTCTCCTGAGACGAAAGCGGCGTTGTTGTGGGCGGTCATAGGCTAGCGGCCACGCAGGAACGGGGGGTTTTTGCCAACTGGTCTTAGAATAAACATTTGAAGCACGCCACACAAATGAATTGTTACTGAAACCTTGACATACATATTGGCCCGTTGTTTGATTTGTCAACTTAAAGCTGATAACGATTAAGCAAGGAAAGTGATGGTATTGTATGTCATATGTGCGGTCTGAGCGGAGTGGAACACCTTGTTTTGTCCAAACAAAGGGACAATAGTTTTGAGAGTCATCCCCACATAAAATGGAAACATCGTCACCCATCTGACGATATTGATTGAGAGAGATCCAGAAGGATTTGGCCGCGGCGGTCGTCACATGTTGATTGAGAAATAAGGGTGGATGAGCCAAAGTTAATGCAGAAACCAGGAGGAAAAGGACCTGGACAGAGCTGACAAGGCGGGAGATCGTCATGGCTTCGGGTGAAAGGGGCGAACACAGCGTCCGGGGACCCACAGTACCTTATCAGGTAGTTGTATTGTGGCGTATCCCCGGCCCCAGGTGATTAGGTCTGCAGGGCCTTTCCAGACAGGATCTGGCAAACACCGATAATAAACCTTCGGCTTTGGACTATCTGTAGGCTGAGATGGAGAAAAATGTCGCTCTGCGGCAGTCGTGAGGGGTTGTCCAGAAAGGTTGAGAAAATTCAGAGTATATAGGCAGAGGTTTAAAATGTTTTGGATCGGTGGGAGACCGGGGGGGCGTTTCCCCTGCTTTGTATGTCGGTCAAGAGCATGTTTTAAGGTCTGATTAGCACGCTCAACAAGGGCCTGCCCTTGACAGTTGTAGGGGATGCCAAATTTGTGGACAATACTCCACCGCTTACAGAATGCAGCCATGGCGGTGCTAGTATAGGCAGGCCCATTGTCCGTTTTTAACTCAACTGGGCGTCCCACCGAAGCAAAGGTCCGAATGCAATGATTGATGACATGTTTGACAGTTTCGCCTCTCTGTGGGGTAGCCATAATAAACCCCGAGAAGGTGTCAACCGTAACATGTAAATATTTCCAAGGGGCAAAGGGAGGATATTGCGTGACATCCATTTGCCAAATTTGACAGGCTTGGAGGCCTCGGGGGTTGACGCCCAGGGGAATGGCCGCCGCTTGCAAGCTGCAAGTGGGACATTGTTGCCTGATGGCCGCTGCCTCTGCGGCAGTGAGGCCAAACTGTTTTATGAGAGCCTTAGAGTTTTGGTGAAAATAAGAATGACTCTCCCAGGCATCAACGGAGCACACATTTGGCGTCCCCGCGGCCGCCTGATCGGCAACCGAATTTCCCTCTTGGAGAAAACCAAGGAAGGGTTGATGGCTTCGGATGTGTGCAACAAAGAATGGCTGATGTCTGGCGGCTATGTGTTTTTGAATGCAGGAAAACAAACAGAAAAGTTCTGACTCTATGGCTGGAGACAGATAAGAATTAAAAACGGTGGAAACAATGTGAGTGACATATAAGCTGTCTAAAATAAGATTAAAAGGCACATCAGAAAAAAGCTGGAGGGCCAATATGGCAGCAGCCAGTTCAGCGCACTGTGCTGACTTTTGAGGTGGGGTGGTCTGTGAATGCCACTGGCCATTCTCCTGCCAAGCACAAGCTCCACGGCTCTTACTGCCGTCAGCAAAAACAGTAATAGCTGAAGGAATGGGGCCCAAAGACAAAGGGGAACAAAAGGAGAGAGGGATGGTTCGGACTAATTGAAATCGGGTGTCGGCCGGAGGGTGACAAGAAACCTCTCCGGGCCAATCTGCTAAAGAAAATTGTAAGTCCTGAGAGACTTGGAATAAGGACTCCCAGATTTGGAGTGAGAATGGAATATAAAGAGTTATAATTTCCATTCCGAGTAAAGCTTTCGATCTCTGTCGAAGTTTGACAATTAGTTGGGCAATTTGGGATGGTTTGGAGGTAATGGAGCATCGTGGAGTGTGAGGCAGATGAATCCACTCCAGAACATATACCTTCTGAGCCTTTTGAAAGAGGGCTGCTGTGAAAAGTTTTGGGGTGTTTAGGATCACTGCTGAGAGTGGAATGTTTTCTTGCATTCTATCTACCCAAACCTTTGACATGGCATGTTCTATCTCTCTAATAGCTTTTAACTGGGGTTCCTGTAACGTGACCTTGTCACCGGGGCTTGCTCCCAAAGTAAGAGCATGAAAAAGCGGCGAAAGGGTGGCGGTAGTCAGAGATAAGTATGGTCGGGCCCAATTAATGGTGCCCAGATATTGTTGAAGTTGCACTAAAGTGGGCTGAGGAGGCAAGCATAAAGATGGCAAAGAAGGAGAGGCAGTAGACAACAACATTTTGTGACCCAGGTAGGAAAAGGGGGAAAACAATTGCACCTTTTCCGGGGCTATATAAAGGCCTCCTCTGGATAAGAGGGTCTGCAAATGAGGAAAGGTGGCAAAAACAGTTCCCGGTGGTCCGGGTGCTGCCACCAAAATATCATCCATGTAATGATAAACTAAAAACTTTGAATAAAATTCTCGATATGGCTGTAGAATGTTGTGCACATAATATTGGCACATTGTGGGGCTATTAAGCATCCCCTGTGGCAAAACCTTCCATTGATATCGTTCTGCCGGTCTAGCATTGTTAAATGCAGGCAAAGTAAAGGCAAAAAGAGCACAATCTTGTTCGTGGAGGGGAATAGAAAAAAAACAGTCTTGTAAATCGATGATCATAAGATCAAAGGTTCGTGGGATGATGTTAGGGTTTGGCAGCCCACATTGTAATGTTCCCATGGGCCACAAGATGGCGTTGACGGCCCTCAAGTCATGTAATAAGCGCCACTTTCCTGATTTTTTCTTAATTACAAAAACAGGGGTATTATAGGGACTCAATGAGGGCTCGATGTGTCCCTTTGCTAATTGTTCCTGAACCAGAAGTGATAGGGCTAAATGTTTTTCTTGGGTGAGAGGCCACTGATCTATCCAAACCGGAGTTTCAGTTTTTAAGCGGAGGCGAAGGGGTTTGATGTTTGCTGCCATGAGTTATTGCAAGGTGAGCTTGGTGTGAAATTGTGACATCAAATCTCTTCCCCACAGATTAGTGTGAAGGGGAAGGATGAGCGGTTGGAAATAGGCTGTGCCAGTCACGTCCGGGGAGGTAACTGTCAGCCAGTGCTTACTGCGGACTGCGTTCTGAATGCCCCCCACTCCTCGGACCGCAGGTGTGCTCTCAGTCGGCCACTCGTCCGGCCACTCAGCGGCTCGGATGACACTCACGTCCGCCCCTGTATCCAAAAGACCCAGAAAGGTGGTCTTGTTGATTTGGAAAGTGAGAAGCGGGCGATTTTGTGCCACTGGCTGTTCTACCACTAGGGCATCAGGGGTATAAGAGTGTGGAGTGGGAATCGGAATGGCAGTAGCGACCAACTCCCCTGCCTCAAACCGAGTTGGCGTATTGCCGATGGCCACCATGGCTATCGATGAGAGATCCTCTGAATCCCGTAAAAAGGGGGAGGCCATGACACCGCGAGCCATGAGGTCACGTATCGGAAAGACTAGAAATGGAGTGTGTGGAGGCAGGGGCGCGGCTGTGACGAGGCGTGTCGGCAAAAAGTAAACAGTCCGAGGAATGGAAAGCTCTACAGCCTCAGAGGTAACTAGGCGGACGTGTGATTCATTAACAGCCTTTGGGGTGGGGCTGGCTGTACGCCCCGCCTCTAGTTTCCCTGGGCCTGTGAAAGGTTGGATTTACACTGGTTAGCCCAGTGGGATCCTTTTTTACAATGAGGGCAGACCGTTTTTGGTCTGTTCTCTCCGGGGGTCGTTGCCCTCCCCCTTTCAGGTGGCATTGTGCTTTAAAATGACCGGGCTTGCCGCAGTTAAAGCAATTGCCTTGAGGCTTTTTTGGCACGATAGTTTGCAGCGCCATGGCCAAGGTCTCCATGTTATAGGAGTTAGTACCTACAATACGGCAGGCTTTCAAATAATCGGCCAATGAAACATCTAATTTACTGAGCAGGGGCTGGAGGATGCGTTTGCAGTCTTCATTTGCATTTTCATAGGCCAACCTAAGTATCAGCTCATTGCGGGCTTCTGCATTGGAGATTTGCCGAGTAACCGCCTTCTGAAGTTCCTCAACGAAGTCCGCAAA
The DNA here is from genome assembly GCA_030867105.1 of Liasis olivaceus. Lineage (NCBI taxonomy): Eukaryota > Metazoa > Chordata > Lepidosauria > Squamata > Pythonidae > Liasis > Liasis olivaceus. The sequence continues at coordinate 42,340,250 of CM061348.1, read as the reverse complement.
AGGCTGATTGGGACCCTGATGTATTTTTGAGAAAGAGCCAGTAGGGGTCCCCATGGTGTCATCAACCTTCTCTAGTGCCTTTAAGGCTGCTAGGCTGATATGCGCAAAAAGCGGTCGGGGCAAAAGAGCTTGAACTGTCATGTCAGAAAAGGGGCCCGCGCCAAAAATGTGATCGGGAGTGACATTCCCCCCCAGGCGGCGGGCAGTTGCCTCCGCCTCTCTACGGAAATCTGATTCCCAAACCACAAATTGGGGCCCTGTCAATATCATCCTAAGAAGATCTTTCCAATCCTGGGATAACATGAAAAAAGATCTTGCGATGGACTGTAACAGACCCTTAACGTACGGAGCTTGTATGCCATACATTGAAGTTGCTTGCTTTGTGTCTCTGATTATTTTTAACGGAAGTGCCTCTAATCGGGGAACCGTATTACCGGCACCGTCAGAGACATATTCCACAGGACAGAGAGACAAATGTTCAAGCTCCTCTGAATCCAGAATACCTTCACGATGACCTTGTGATATGGCTTGCGCAACTGCCCCCATCGGTGAGGGATTGTTTTGTCCCGCAGGGGGTGCGCTCGGTGTTGGTGAGCTAGCTGAGAGGGAAAAAACCGTATTTGGTGGTGGCTCCCCTACAGGTTCTTTGGACTGAGGTTCTTTGGGCTGATACTGCGGTGGCAAGTCCACTTGGCTAGCGTCCTTAAAGGCACTTTCATGAATTTTTAAACATTCTGTGACAATACGCCATATGGCTAATACTTTGGCAGGGGCTCTAGGCTGTTCATGGAAATAGGTGCCCAATCGCATCCATGTAGAAACCTTAATCGAGCCTCTTTCCGGGTACGCCGGACATTGGGTATAAATATAATTTAGCAAAATGATCAATTCCTTTTTTGAGGGCAATGGGATAATTTTTCCCTGATTTTTCAAAATCACAATAGAGCTCTTGGTTAGTTCCCCTAATTCTTCCAGGTGTGCTACCTGTGCTTTGGAGAACTTTCCGCCCATACTCACCTGAAGGGAGGGTCCTCAAAATGAAGGATCCTGGAGGGGAGGGTAGGCGCTGATCCGCGACGTCCCCTGGGTTGCAACTGGCTCGTCCGGCCGATGAGATGAGCGGTCCAAAACGTATTCGTCTTCCTTTTTGCGAATCACGTCGGGGTCACCATATGCGGTTTTGCTCCGCACATGGAGGGCCGCTCATGAGAAGGCCGAAATAACAAAGGAGACTCCACGCAGGTTCTTCCTCGGGTGAGCAGCCCCCAGCCTGAGCCGGGAACTTTATTTTATTGAGTTTTACAGGTCATCCCATACGAGAAGTAAGCACCAATGCAAAACAATAGCATCACATGGTAAGATTGGCTTTGGGCCAATTAGGTGAGACCCCGCAGGGTCCTCAGGTTACTTGCCTTATATGGAAATCTTCTAGGGGCTCACCAGAATGCATGATGTCTGCTTCTTCCTGGTACGTGTTTCAATCCAAGCTGGACCTGCACGCACCGAAAATACTGCAACAGCATTCCACCATTTCCGAGTTCTCTTGTCTCGTCCATGTATGGTTTGTTCCAGTAGCCCACTTAACATCAGATTGTCCTGGTTCCCCAACATCTGACGCGGACCTTGTTAATCCGGGTGACGTCCGAGCCGGCATGACTCTCTTAGTTCGTGTCACTCTCATATTTTGAGGTAGGCAGGTGAAGCGTTAGGGGGTCTTTGCCCAAGGACCCCTACTGGTAAGGTAGGTGCCAGCCGGGATTTGAACCCCGGTCTCCTGCATCAAAGGCGGTGTTCTAACCACTACGCTACCCAGCCGCCATATTTAAATATATATATATTTAAATATGTGCCATACACATTTTGAACATTTTTTGTATATATTTCTGTATACACATGGCACACAACTGACACTTTCCAACCATCATTCATTGGCTATATGTATCACTTATCACCATGTCTATGTCTTGATATTGCATTTCACCCTCAGCCTCCAGGGAAGTCCTTCAAAGGAAAGGATAAGCTACAGGACCAGCTCTAAAATGCGCACAGGTGTGTCTGTGACAGTTTTCAGAAAGCAGTCGGGCACTGGGATTGGCTCTCTCCATGCCTTCAAGGTGAAGTGAGGCTACCCAGTGGCTGCCTAGTCATGGGAACGAGTTTCACAGGTTACTTTCTTCAGTGCTAAGCTTGACTGAAGGCCCCAGTATGGACAGATGAGTAAGGAATGAAGCTGGCAGAATAGCAGCCATTATTTTCCATGCGAGACACAACTATTATCTTAATATATTGAGTGGGTATGTCCCAATTCCAAGGCTGGAGAAAAAAATGTTCAATTTTCCATTGGCTTGAGGAGGTGGGAGGAAAATACCTGGATATATGATTTTTGTGCACTGCAGGAGGCATCCAGATCTGTGTGCTCATAGCTTCATCCTTGTATACAGTACAGCAACTAATCTGAAGCCTGACACATGAAATATACTGCATAAAATACATCAATTTCTGAGGCATCACTGCAGTCTGCTCCACCTACCTGCTTCTGTCCCATCTCCTGCCACCTGGCATCATTTGCAAGCCAATACACCTGAGTTTCTGCACAGGTTAGTGTATTGGGTCAGCAACTTTGTTCATGTTGGCAGTAGCTACTCCAAAGTCCAATCTCTCAAAGGGTGTCTTAGAGCATAAGAGGTACTTAACTTGGACCTCACCCCAAACCTTGAGCAATTCTAAAAGGTGGCACTGAACTTAATTCAATGTAAATTTTATTTAAAGTGACAGCAAAGCAGTTTAAATACGTGGGTAATAAACACATTAACTGTCTATAATTTAACTGAAAATGAAATCAGAGGAGGCATCTGCCCTGTTCAGATTGGCCATGCGGGGAGTATGCCCTGGTCCAGTCTAGTAACTGGATATTGTCTTCCATGGACATTTTACCTTGGATTGCAGGAGAGAGCAGGGACTCAGTCCTTTTCTCTCTTGTAACATTGGAAAATCAGCCTCCCATGAGATAAATAGACCTATCAGCCAGGAATTTATTTTGCAGGTGTGGGGGGAGGGGGTGATGATGAAAAATAGATAATCCAATGGAGTTTACAGCATTCTTTTGCTGGGTTGAATAGTCTTCACAAAGCTGTTGGTATTTGAGGTATGCATGTATGTGTGTGTGTGCGAATGTATGTTGGAAAGATCCTAAAGTAGGGAAAACTTGTGGAATGGGGGTGGGAGAGAGAAGAGGCTCCTTGTCTGACCAGAAATAATTAATGGTGGAAACTGACCTCAGGACAGAGAAGAAAAAGATCCAGATGCGCGATAGCAGTGAGAGCTTTTTGGTGTGGGCTCCTTCGCTTTGTATTTCAGTTGCTGATGAGACATAAAGCTAGGCCATGGGGCAGCAAAATTTGGTTAACATATTTTTGTTGACTTCAGGATGGGAAGAATGCATATTAATGCAACAGTGAAGAAGAGTTCTTTATATGCTGAATGTCTGTGTGAGGCATCTGCTTACGTAAAGCTGGGTTGAAGGTTTGGATATAGTAGAATTAGGATGGTAAGATCACTAGAAAGATTGAGGCTGATGATTCTCAGGCCTTTTGAGGGAGGTGGGGGATCAGAGTGGGGATGGCAGCAGGAAGCCTCAGGAAGCAAACTATTCCTATGTCTCCTAAAACTCCCCCCAAATGCTCAAACGTGCTTATTTTAGTCTGGGGGTGGGGAGTTCAATTAGAGGCAAAGTGACAAAAGACAGGTCATTTGTATACACCTGTTCACTACCATGAGATTAAGTAAGTGCAAAATAGCCACCTTCTATCCATGTGAATTTCCCTGGTTCTCTTCATCTCCACCTAGGAGAATTTCTAGCCAAATTCTCTTTTTTTCCAGGGAAAAAAGAAAACTTTTCTGACTCATATTAAATTTAATGACCTACAGTGCCACAGACTGATGCTAAATGAAGGACAAGGAATGGAATTTAAATAGTGATTCCCGTACTGGCACTCATAGTGAAGCCCAGGTTGTTGGGACCACTGTCTAAACATACCCCACTGGGACTGTAATGCAATTAGCAGCCCTATCCCCCACATTACCTGATTTAATAGTTCATATTTTCATTTATTGTGCTTTTGCCCCCACAGACCTTTTTAACATTTTCACAATGGCACAGGCTTTTGTGTTGAGAGTCCAAATGTGAAGTTTAGGGGCCCTGATACAAAAGACGTTTTTGTTAGCAAATCAGCTGAAAACAGTTGAGGTTTTTGCTGCCAGGGCGGGGCGGGCAGAAGCTGTGGAATATCATAGTATGAACATGGAAAGATTCTGCTGAAACAATCAATTGTAAAATAAACAAGAAACTTAAAAGCTACTTTTTACAGCCATGGCTGAGCTGTTAGATGTGGTGTAGAAGGTGGATTCACGCCTCTCCAAATGTATGCTTTCACACTCATAATTTTACAACTTGAAGGTTCACTTTGCTGCCAACTGTAGAGTATAACACCCCCCAAATGAGTACATAGTATTCCTCCTGGCTCTTGAGATGAAAATTTCTATATGTAGATGAAATTAGTTTTTCTGCCCAGATCCCCTTTCTAGAGAACCTTTTTATTACATCAATACCAGCCAATTAGCTTGTTGTCAGAGATGAAAATAGATACTAACCACCCCCCAGCAAAGAGTAATAATACTGCAAAATGTCCTCTTCCCCATGGCAGAGAAGCAGGAAGAACGAAGAGAAAACATCACTCAGAAGTGAAAAAATGTCTGTTTAAATATTCTATAAAAAATACATCCAAGGATGCATGTACAACTTAGAGTTCACCCCTTCCCCACCGAAGAATCAGCATCTCAACAGAAAAATCCCATTTCTTCTGCTCCAGACCTTGCCTCTGGGAAGGCTTTTCTCCCCTCTTTGTGGGAGGGAACAGCACAGAATTGATATCCTCCAGAGTGTCCCTTGGGCATCAGTGTATGCATGTATGCCTTCCTTGATGACCAGCAGACTCTGCCCCACCTTATTTATTAATCTAGTTTTTAGATTTAATTCAAAATAATGACAAATGGGAAGGTGGCACACTGCAAAATTTAGTATCGCTTTATTTGCAAGAATGTACTGGGTCCCCATATGGATGCCAAGGGCAATCTCAGAAAAGAAGATGTTCCATGGCTACAGTTCAGGTTGTTTAGAAAAAAAAGGTAAAGGTAATTTGGGATGTTAGAAAACATCCTGCAGGCCAGAACAAATAATGGGGATCAGTCTTACCTGTTTGGTTGTTTTGGTGTGACTGGCATGTTTATTGTTGTTGCTGTTGTTGTTGCTATATATTTCTTCTGAAGAATACTCACCAAATGCTGATATTTTTAAATAAAGTCAATTTAAACGTTATCCCAAAGCCTAAGAATTGTCCAAACACCTCCATAATATACATACATACATACATACATACATATTTCCAAGCACAGCTGTTTCTCATAAACTAAATATTGTCAGGTCAAATAATTCTAATTGTGTCATCTGCTTCGATAATTCCATTGTCATAGCCTCTAGTGCTCCAATAATTACAGGGAAAACTGTTGCTCGTTTATTCCATAATCTCTGCATTTTAATTGTTAAGTCCTGATATTTTACAATTTTTTCCAGTTCCTTTTGAGCTACTCTATTCTCATTTCCCAGCAGATTTGGAGAACAACATAGTAGCCAACAGATTAGAAGAGGTCACTCTACATACCAAAGAAAGGAGACTTAACAGAGTGTGCAAACTATTGTGCAATATCCTTAATTTCACATGCTAGCAAAAAAAAAAAAAAAAAATTCTAATTTTTACTATTCCAATTGGCTACTTGGATTGTTCTTGGTTCGATTTTTTTCAGTTAAAGCCTGTCTGGCTTGGGAGACCCTGCCAGTGTCCATGATACCACCAGCGTAGCCATTAGACACATTGAGGATCTTAAGCCCCACCACTACCACAAGGTGGCTTCCCCATAGCAGGGCTAAGAATACTACTACTACTAGTAATATGTTTCCAGCTTCATTCAGAGTCACAGCAGCTTACAAGAAAACAAGAATTAAAGTATCCATGGAGCAACATATGAACAGGCAAACATTTCCCTGTGGCATTTACTTTGCTAGAGTTTTCAGTGTGCTTTCTCAAAGGCTGGGGACTCCCAGGGTTTATTCAGGTGGAAAGCCTGGTTGTATTAGACTAAACTTACCTCAGTCTTCCTATAAGTAATCAAGCAAAGGATCCCTGGTTAATTGATTACTGCTACTTCTGATACACATTTTGTCTCTGTTTTCTCCCTGTCTTTATCATAATTAGGCTATCAGATCTCAGAGCTCAAGATAATGGACCGATATGGATATTAATCTGCATGTTGATTTCCATAACATAATTTTCACAATATTTCTTTGGTCCAACAACCTTAGCTTCTGCCTTTGATTGTGTTTTATTATTTCTTGATTTCATTCATATATAATACTCCAAAGAAAGAAAGAAAGAAAGAAAGAAAGAAAGAAAGAAAGAAAGAAAGAAAGAAAGAAAGAAAGAAAGAAAGAGAGAGAGGGGAAAACAGTCAAAATTCCTTTTATTCCATTGGTTTAACCGTTCCCTGCACGTAGCCCCTGGAGCTAGGTAATGATCCCAAAACAGCAGGGCAAAAAAATATTAAACCAAAGCAAAGAGTAGTGTTGCTCACTGTAATGTTTAATAGCAGGTGATGTGTTAAGACACTCTATATATCCCCCCAATAAACTAAAAGACCCTCTCAGCCCTTTTCTGTTCCTTCCTGCTGTGCCCATATATATTTCTTATTAGAGCAGGTCTTTTTTAGTAGAGTTGGATTGTTCAGCAAATATGCACAGAAATCTTTACAAGAAGTGTCCCTAAAGTTATAGTGTAAGAACAGGATCCCTTTCATTGAATCAATTCTCAAGCAGTTACTTTTCTTGGTCTACTAGCTTTGATTCAGTGAAAAGCTACTGTATGTTCCATGTTTTGCATAGTAAGAGGGAATTGAAAAGAAGAACTGCACAAGTTTTAACAATTCTGAATAGCTTTCAACAGATTTGGCTTTCTGAAAATATTTAGTCTATCTTTGATAAGAAAGCAAGAACTTTTCTTCATCACTGGAAGCTTCTTCTATTTCTTGATGTTGTCAGTTTCCACTCCCTTTTTGGTAAAGGATTTTATACATGCTTTCATCGTCAGTTTTTCATATCACTTAGGAGCATCCGCAGGAAGCAGGAAAACACTTGCAAAGTTGCCATCCAAGTACTTTATGCAGGTTCTATAGAAATGATATGCTGCATCAGAGAATGCATCAGAGACCCTTCTTTTGAAAGCATTCCCTTATCTTTAAGAACACCTAAGTTCTGAGCGCTACAATCAAGCAGGATAGTTTGCATAAAGTCCAACGTCTTCATCACTTCCACAGTAGAGTTATTTTTCCATTCCAGCTCTTCAGTGTGTGAATGGAATGCACTCATGAGTGACTTCATGTGCCAGAGGTATAATTCACTGAAATCATGCTTGAATAATTCTTGAGCACAATAGGGTACAGAAGGCTGCTCTGGGACAAGAAGGATTTCAGAACTGGATATATCTTGAAGCAGTTTTGTAATACCATGAAATAAGGGCAGCCATTGAGTCATGCTGTGGTAGAGCTGTCTTCTCTATTCACCCTCAACATAGTATTCTTTTAGTAGCTCAGTCTGAACTATGAGTATGTGGAAGTACTGGTAGATTTTTAGAATTATATTCTTAGCATCCACATAACATATGTCTGCTCCATGATGGATGCAGTTGTTGAACATGTGGACTGGATAGCTTACACAAATTAAAACCTTTTGTGGAGTAATTTCTTCAATGGGTTAAACATGTTCCTTTCTCTTCATCACTCCAAAGTCCACCAAACACGGTGCTGTGGTTGTCACCTTAAACACCACACATTTCTGAAACAAAGCCTATTTCTTGAGACCTTTGATACAATAGTACAAAATTGTCTCACTGCATGTGTCCTAAAGTTCTAAAAGCTTGGTTCTCTTGTTGTCAAAGTGCTGGATAACCGTGATTTCTGCTGCCTGTTGCCACTGTACAGAAAAAAGAGGAATTTTCAAGAAAGGATTGACTGACTACATGCAGGGCAAGCACTTATTTCACAATAGTGTCTTACTTGGTTGAGGCACTGGAAAATGTTCAAGCTATCTTCACATCTGGAAATACTTTTCTCAGCAAGAGAGAGGTACGGTCTATTGATTTGTAGCTGCAGTGATGCATGTCTGTGTGAAATGCTAGAGTGCTTTCTGCTGCAGCAGCAACATCCTCTGCTTTGCTGCCTGGTTTCACACACAAGCGCACACAAAAATGCTCCATTTTGTGGAACAGCTCTCTCCTCTGAATGCTTTCTTATGCTTCTTAGAAGTTATGTGGGCCTGCAGATCACCAGCCCCTTTATGTGCAATTGATATATATATAGGCTAGCTTTGAAGATCAAACACTCTAACTGGTTGTCTTTAGTTTTATAAACATTAGAACATTTGCTCTTCAAATCATACATAAGGACACAATTTCATATAGGTGTTTATTATCTTCAGTGTAAACTGAGTCCTGGAAATAGTGGGCTTGCTGTACAAAACAAAGCAAAGAGACAGTTTCCAGAAGAGAAGGGAAGGCTGAATGAATTCTAAGTACCACTCCCATCCTCAGCAAATAATTAGTAGCTATAAACTTTGTATACTATGTACATTCAATGTTATATATTTTACAATTAGATATGAAAAAGTAATTTTACTTTTTATTAGAGCTGGTCTTGAGTGAAGAATAAGTCTTGGTTAAAGTTACATCTTCTAAATGTCTCATTTTTATATTTAATGTGGCAAGTCCACACAGTTGTTCTTAAGACATTGTGCCCTGTACGTAATTTTCAATCTTGAGAAAGACCTTTCTGAACTTGCTACTGTCACCAGAATAATTAAAAACTGCAGTGCTATACATGCATCTAGAGAGTAAAAGCCAGGGCATTGTTTTCTACTAACAGGTGTATTAAGTCTTTCACAATGTTTGATGTATGGATCTCTACATGAAATATAAAATAGAAGCATACTAATTAACAAGACTTAAATGGGGTTGAGTAGAATTTCTCAGGAATAAGGAGCATAATTGTACAGGAACAATCACGTGCAACATTCCACATGTAGCAAGAGCCTTATTTCTCTCACGTACTTCCTTGTACTTGGTATTCCTAAGTAAATATCAGTATGCCGCATCCACTTCTTAGTTGGTGGGACACGGGTAACAATATGTTGGCTCAAAAGGTAGTCTCTGGATTAGAGATTCTAGCATGAACATCATTTGGTAAAACTGGGCTTTGGCTGCACTTGTGGCATACTCCCTTATGTGCCAAGACTGACAGGTAGTTTCCTTACCATTATCAAAGAATGCAACTAAGGCTGGTAACGCAGTCCACTTCTTCTGTACCTTACTAAAAAGCCTTGATTGAGCAAGGCCATGATGAATATCAAAAGTCAATATACATGATGTCATCTAGTGATTACCAAGGGATATGGAAGATTGTGACTTAAAATACTGTATAAGGGGAGTAAATGATAAAAAAGCATGAATTAACTAATGAAAGGAAAGGAAGAGAAATAGATTTGTTGGCTGTCTGTGAAACTAAGAGAAAGGAGAAGGATGCAATAGATCTGAAAGAAGACAGCCTAATGTTGTGGAGCTGATGAGTACATGAAGGGAAGTGAGCTATAAATTTAATAATAAAAGGTATATATATAAATAAATCTCCTCTCACCCCTACGGGTGGTATGTGTCTTCCTCAATCTCAGGTCCTCTACCAGAGGCCTGGGAGTTTGAGGGTTCTGCGCAGTATTTGAGCTGATCCTAGCACTGCAATCTTCTGGACAGAGAGCTCTGATGTTGTTCCTGGGATCTGTTGGAGCCACTCTCCCAGCTTAGGAGTCACAGCCCCAGGTGCTCCTACCACACTGGGACCACTTTGGCCTTTATTTTCCACATCCTTTCTAATTCTTCCTTCAAGCCCTGGCACTTCTCCAGCTTCTCATACTCCTTCCTGGTGTTGCTGTCACTTGGCACTGCTACATCTATCACCACTGCTGTCTTCTGGTCCTTGTCCACTGCCACGATGTCTAGTTGATTGGCCAGTACCTGCCTGTCTGGACCTGGAAGTCCCACAGGATCTTAGCCCTGTTATTCTCCACGACCTTCTGTGGAATCTCCCATCTGGATTTGAGAGGGTCTAGCCCATACACTGTGCAGATGTTCCTGTACACAATGCCAGCTACTTGGTTGTGTGTTCAGTATATGCTGTTCCTCCCTGCATCTTACACCCTGCCACTATGTGTTGGGCTGTCTCTGAGGCCTCTTTGCACAATCTGCACCTTGGGTCCTGTCTAGTGTGGTAGACCCCTGCCTCTATGGATCTGGTGCTTAGTGCCTGTTCTTATGCTGCTATGATCAGTGCCTCAGTGCTGTCTTTTAGCCCAGCCCTTTCCATCCACTGGTAGGACTTCCCAATGTCAACCACCTCAGCTATCTGTCGATGGTACATCCCATGCAGGGGCTTGTCTTGCCATGGCACTTCCTCCAGTTGAACTTCCTCCCATGTCTGCTGCTGCCTCAGGCATTCTCTCAGTAGCTCATCTTTAGGTGCTGTCTTACTGATGTACTTCGGGATGCTCTGGATTTTGTCCAGGACAGTGGCTTTGTAGAGAGATTTTACACCAGACCCCGCCCACCCTTTTTCTGACTGGTGTACAATTTCTGGGTGTTGGACTTGGACCTCTGTACATTGTAAGGAACTTTGGGGTCTTCACATCGGCAGCCCCTATGTCCTCCTTTGGCCAGCTCACTTTACCAGCGGGGTATTTGATGACCGGCAGGACATACGTGTTGATGGTGTGGATCTTGTTCTTCCCATTAAACTGGCCCTTCTGGTAGTTCCACCTCATCTGTCTTAACTACCTTCCCTCTCTTTACTACTATCCAGCCACACTTCTCCAGTCCAAATGACATCCCAATATCCTCACTGTAGATCTGTTTCAGGTGGATCAGTGAGTTGATATCTCATTCACTCTTAGCATACAGCTTGATGTCATCCATGTAGAGGAGGTGGCTGATGGTAGTTTCACTCTTTAACTTGTACCTGTATCCAGTCCTTGTGATTATCTGGCTGAGGGGGTTCAAGCCTATGCAGAGCAGCAGTGGGGACAGTGCATCACCTGGGTATATGCCGCACTTGATGGCCACACATGCAAGTTGTCTTGAGTTGACTTCCAGTGTTGTCTTCCACAGTTCCATTGAGTTCTTGAGGAATATATATGAATGAATTGGTGTTATCTAAGTTTTTGTAGATGCATATAAACTAAGAATCCAAAGGTTAAAGATAGATCATTCACTTTAGGGAATGGTATGAAAGAACCAGAGGTGATTTTTGAGAAAAACGGTACAGCATTCTAAATTAATACAATCCAGGAGTGGGGTGATGTATGCTATTAAATGACAAAAATAAATGAGTGGGAGTGAGATAAAAGAGTATTGAAAAAGTAATTGGGCCATGTGGAGATTCAAGAATGAATAAGAATGGTGACTGTTTGATGAGGCTTCAAAAAGGTCTGTTTGTTTTGAACACTGGCTGTAAGCATAAATCTATTCATATGTGAACATGGGAAAAGAACTAATGAGAAAGCATGATTGAGATTGAAAGAATTAGTGGAGGATACAAGAGTGAAGAGTGAATATGAAGAAGACATTTTGGGGTAATGTCAAGAGTAGGTCTTGGGGAAAAATGGACAGAGAACAAAAGGAAAGATGTGAAAGGAAATAGAACAATTGTACAAAGATTCCCTATGTTAAATAGTATTAGAAGATAGATTAATTTCCCAAGAACATTAATGAAAAGTGGATTTTAGGAAATGTAATGTGCAAACTGCTTGGAACAGAGTGCTACAGAAGTATTTGGAGTTCCCTAGTGGGAAGTATGAAAAAGGATGCTTGGTAGAATGATGAAATGAAAGAGGCTATGGATTTTAAAAAATCATATAAGAGAAGGAATAGCTGCAAAAAAATGAGAATCTGAGAAAGATATTGTATAATGCTTATATAGAGAAAAATGGACGCAAACTATGTAGTCAAAGAGAGTAAGGAACACTTAAAATTAAAAGAAAAAGAAAATTCAGAGCAATTCTGATTGAAAGAAAATAACTTCAGTGGGTCAAAAAGGATAAACAAAGAGCCTCCGGTAGAGTGAATGGAACTAAAAATAAAAATCATGAAATAATTTGGGATGAAACTGAAGTGAGAGAATGTTGGGAGGGGTATTTTAGAGATTTATATAGTGATATACCTAAGAGTGTAATTGAAATAAATATTATAAATGTTCATGTCCAAGAAAAGATTTCATAAATGCTCTGAGAATGTTGAAAAATTGTACGATTGCAGGTGTAAATTGCATAATTGGATAAATGTTTAACTATGAATGTAATTTGCTTATGAAATGGCTGTGTGGCTTGTTTAATTTGAGTGATGATTGTATCTATCCTTGATGATTAGAATAATGTTCTTTTTGCTCCTCTGGAAAAGGAAACATAGAAAGACTAATGCAAAAGCTATAGGGAAGGTGTTTGGCAGAATTCTGATTGAAAGCATAAGATAATAAATAAAATTTCGGAAATATGATGTGGCTTTATGATGGGCAGGTGTGTGCAGGACAGATTTTTCCACTTCACTGACAAATGCATGAAACTGAGAAAGTTTTGTGTATATTTCCTGATTTAGTGAAAGTGTATGATTGTCAGACCTTCAAGGTAGATCAGACTAGCAATCCAGTGTCATGTAGGTCAGTACTACTTTTATTGTAAAGCTGTAGTAAAAGAGTCTTGCAAGACTTAAAGTTCTCCCCCTCCCTTTATTTTTGTAAGAACTAGAGAGTGGCTTATCTGAGATGTTTACTCAAGTTATATTCTTGCCCTGGACTCAGGCCTCTTTTATCTGACCATTGTCTTGGATAGTGGCTCTTCCTCCTGTCCCTCAAGGCTATTCTCGCTGCCCTCTACAATGACTTGAATTATGGCATGATTTCCTAAATATGGAGTTGAAGTTAGGTTGCTAAGTGCAGCACGGTCAGCATATGATGAAAATAAAGCATGCAAGAGAATCAATGGAGTGCTTAGAAATGATTCAGTATTGAAGTAGAGTAATTCAAGGAAGTTTATGTCCCTTGATTGTTTAATGAATTCATGGAGAAATATATAAGGACTGCTAGAGTGGATATTAAAAATACGTTGTTTGGGAATGAGAAAATGTGTGTACTTTTGCGTCCAAATAATAGTATGTTGTTGGTTGGGAATACAGTGATTTGCAGTGAATGTTGGATCACTTTTTTGATGTGAAAATTTATAAATCAAAGAACAAAGTGGTTTGTTTGACAGGAGAAATGGAGAAATAATTGCAGATTTTAGATAAATGGCAAGTAATAGATGAAAACTTTGGTAGACTATCTATTAAAGATGGAAAATAGAGGATGTTTAAGATATTTAAATTGTGATAACGAGTTTGTGGTAATATGTAATCTGTTTTGAAGAATGGGTGTTGGTTAGAAGAAGCTAAAATGGGTATGTGAACAGAGCCATAAAGTAACTTGGATGTAGTGGAAATATGGAGTCTTTAAGAAGTGTGTGTAGAAAATCCAAAGGAGATAGGGTACAGAATAAATGATGATTGAATACAAAGTGAATAGATTTTTTTCCTAAAATCAAATTCAAAAGTAGGTAAGCCCACGTGCATGTAGAAAGAAATACATTAAGGTGATTTGGTGATACAGACAGAATTAATGAAGACTCAGGTGTAAAACAAATGTATGAAGCAAGACTGAATACACTGAGAGGAAGGGGGACAATGAGAAAGTTGTGATTGGATAGAACTGATGAGTTTCTCAAAAAACAGTGTGGTCAGATGTTTCAAGTGCAACAAGCAATATGTGAAGGGGAGCATAAATGTGATGGACAGAAGCAAGGATGGTTTGCACAAGACAAAAAGATGGAGAAGTACAGGGAATGGTGCTAGTATAAGCTTGATTTAGCTTTTTTCCCCCTTTACTTACCTCATGCTTTAATTTTTTGGCTTATTACTCCTTTTCTGTGCTTTGCATACAGTATGTTGCTGATCACAATAGGGAATAGCTTGATGTACATATGTATTATGTATATATGGAGTTTGCAGTAGGTTGAAGATATAAGGAATTACATTTGAGGTCTTTTGCTGATGACAGATATTCTTGCAAGGGAAAGATGAAAATCTGTCCAATATTAGCTCCAAAATATGAACAGAACCCATCACCAACAGAACAGTTTGTCATTCTAATTGTTTTTCTTCCTAAAATCAAAATCAAAAATAGGTAAGCCCATGTGCATTTATCACAGACCAATGTAAAGATTTGCATCTCTGGGAAGATAAATTTTAAATGATGACATGTGTAGAGCAAAGTAAGCAGTAGGTAAGACTGCTGGTTGGCTACCACAGACAGTTGGCCATGAATTAGCTCCAGTCTAATCATAAATATTGCCAATGGTCAACCCATTGTCTTGTTCTTTCATGTTCTTCCATCAGTCCAGCTCAAGCATCAATGGTGGCCACTGGGGGGGTCGGGGGGCGGTGTTGGGAAAAAAATTCAAAGAAGATCTCATGAGACAGTATCTATTTTTTTTGAGTTGCAGTTAGGCAGGATTACTTTATTGGAAGCAGGAAGCAGGATTGTCCATGCATCAGAAAAACTAGACTAACAGTTTGATGTTGATCTTGATGTTGATGTTTCTGCCATCTTTAGACTCTTTGAAGACTTCAAAAACCTGGACTAATCTAAACCTCAGGTACCTTGTAGACCTAATTGTACCTGAAAACTCATAAAGAGGCAAAGAGGGGTAGTAAAGCTATTGCTTTGCACAGGTATTTCAGAGCTGATGTGGATCAGTGCTCCAATCCCATTACTCCTTGGCTCCTCAAATTTATTTAGAAATTAGTAGTATATATCTGTTAGCTTTTCCTGCTAGTGGAAGTAGATTTAGAAAGGTTAAATGAATGTTCACCATCCCGAGTCACTTGTTTGAGATGGGTGGCTATACAAATTGAATCAATCAATCTACCTAAAACAATCTAACACAAAAAGTAATCAACAGAAAAATGTAAACATTATTATTATTTTCAGGGAGTGGAGGGATGAGGGGGATTGTTTTCCTTTTGATTTTTTTTTTTTTTTAAAAAGATAAAGTGATCAAATTCCAAAGGAAGATATTCCAAAGCTGTGGTGATGTCACTGAGAAGGCCATCTTTTGTACTCATTCATTTAAATGATGATGGTATGAGAATTATGGCCTTTGAAGCCCATTGTAAGGCCTATATAAGTAAATATAAGTAAAAGGTAATCAAGCTTTAAAGCAACCAGTATTAGGCTCTTCATTGTAGTAAAGGAGAAAACTAGACTTTTAAATAGATTTCATTATTTGATTGGATAACTTCTTTGATTGATTGTGAGAATGCTGCAGACAGGATGCATATTTACTTTAGCAAAGCATTTAACAGGATGCTCTATCATATTCTTATTAGGAAACTAATTAAGTTTGGCAAGGTGAATAGATTCAGTTACAGTAGCCATGAATGCACTGTTGGAAGAACTGAAGGACCAGGATCATCATGAAGAAAATCTATCTAGGTGGTCACTTAGAGCTGACAACAACTTGATGGCATGTAATCAATCAATCAATCAATCAGATTAAGTTTGAGCTGCATGGAATATATGTTAGATGGATCCATTGCTGGCATGAAAACCATACTCAGAGTGCTTATTAATGGTTCTTCTCCAGATGGAGGGAAGGTGCCTCAGAGTTGGGTTTTGCAGGACAGGAATGCTGAAAATATAAATAACCAACTGCCACTGTGCACAGACCATGAGAAGTGTATGTCAGGGTTTCTGTTAAGCTATCGAAAGGGCAGAAGGAAAAGGTGCTGAGATTGAACTTTGGTATGTACTGTATAAAATGTTTGCTGCAGCTTTACTGTCAGAAAGGAACCAACTGTTTGAAATGCTCTGAGTCCCCTTACGTTTTATGTACAATAAAATGTCTTTACAAGCTGGGCCATGCCAAGTTTCTGAAGTGCTTCTGCCAAGTGAAAGCCAGCCAAGGGGAATCTGATAGTTTGTTCCTAGCCCTAGTTGTCTAAACTATGGTTTGAAATCATACAGATAGTCCTCATTTAGTGACCACAATTGGAATCAGCAACTTGGTCATTAAGCAAATCAGTTGCTAAGTGAAACTGCGACTGTGCTTATGGTCTTACTTCAGCTTTCCTTTGCTTTACAGACCTGTAAAGTTTGTAAATGTGAGGATTGGTCACAAAGATACTTTTTCATCACCATCATAACTGTGAACGGTGACTAAACGAGGCAGTCGCTAAACAAAGACTACCTGTATTTGCAGATGACATCAAATAGAAATAGCATTCACAGTTATCCTGTCCATTTAGAGTAGATAGCAGAAAGAATGTTAACAGAATCAAATAGAAAAAACAAATGGAAAGAATAAGAAATCAAATGCAGAAATGCAAGATGGAGGCTTGGTAATGATGCATGCAACAAGGATCTTGGAACTGCAGAAATTCAATTTTAGGCTACATCAGATAGAAATGAAGTTTCAAATCAACGAAAATGACAGTTCTGCTCTATTCTGCATTGTTCATACCAACATCAAGAACTGTGCCCAGTTCTGTGCAAACCACTTTAATAAAAGTCTGGACAAAGTAGAATCAGTGTGGAAGGGTAATGAGGAATATCAAGGGACTAGAAATTAAAACCTATGAAAAGAGATGATCCCTTTAGTCCTGAGATAAGATGCCTGGGTAGGGAAATGATGGCACTCTTCAAGTACCTGAAAGGGCATAACATAGAATAAGTCCCCAATCTGTTCTCTCTCATGCCATGAGTGAGAGATAGAATTATGGTTTTAAGTAACAGGAAGGAAGATTCTGATTTTATGTTCAAAAAAGTTGCTAATGATAATAGCAGTTGGACAGTGGAACCAATTACCAAGGAAGATGGTGACCTTCCCTTGGTTGGAAATATTCAAGCAGTGGCTGGACAGCCATCTGTCAGGATTGCTTAATTTGAATTCTTGCACTGAGCAGAGGGTTGGGCTTGATGACCTAAATAGCCGTTTCCAACTATATGATTTATGAAATTGAGCCCAGAAACAAATAAGCAGCCAATTAAATACAACACTGGCATTCTCTGATCCTATTTGATTATGGTTGCTTAGCAAAAGTCTGGCCTCTGCATTCAATAACATTTGAAGTTTCCCAGCAGCTGTGCCTAGAGAATCCCACAATTCATCTGGAAATGAGCTGAAGCAGATATGTGAGCATTCAAACCGTTGTTCAAGTCTATATCCAAGTGAGCATACTGTTAGTCCTCATGTTTACTAGGTTACATGTCATATGCAGATGTCAACATATACCCCATATGCATTGATGGACAGCATTGTGCAAGGACATCTTGGTTGCAAATGGCTAATGTACCTTGAAGGCAGACTTGTATCCAACACAAATTTGTCTGAGATTTCTTTTTAAAATATCATTTTGTTAATTTCAAGTGCTAACCAAATTACACAGTGCAGGACCCTTTGCAATGTAGCTGAAGATAGTTCTCAATATAAAATCATAACAACAAGCCAATAAATAAGAAACAACACACTAATAGAAAAAAAAGCAACAAAAATATACTAATATAACTATTCATCACTTTCCATACACCTACTTTCCATTTATTTTTCACATCAAGAATAATCGATTTACTAAGTTCTTCCAAACAGATTGATAGTAAGTAGGTGGTGTGAATTGATGAGTGTCTCTATCTACCCTGGGAAAGAATGAAAACCAAGTTCCCCAAAAAGTGTGTATTATTATCCTTGAATAAACTCTCTTTTGATGTGTTTTGATTCTTATGGGATGGCGGGGAGATTTTGTATACTTACACCAACACAGACACAGACACACAGCCCTGAATGCCTTGTCAGATGCAAAAGCCTGTCCATCTGCTTCATCAGTCCCTGGTCTTCCTGTTATTTTCCTGGAGCAGAACCAGTCTACCACCTGGATAAGATTGATGATGACTGTTCAGCAATGACCAGGACACAGGAGAGAATGAGACTTGCCTCCCTGCAGTTCTAGGGGAAATCTCATTCAGCCAAGTAAGACGTCAATATTCTAAGCTTTACTTTTGGAGATTTAGCTTCAAATGGGATTTTTTAAACAATAATTTTAAAAAATCTACTCATGAAATGTGTTTGTTAGTTTTTCTTTCATCTAGTCCATCCTAATCTCACAGAGGTGCCAAATGCATGTCAAAACAGAGGATTTCAGACAGAATTTCACCAGGAAAAAGATTGACAGAGTAGGAGGTGTTGCCTGTCAGATTTTGAGATGCATCGACAGAGCTGAATGGGGAAATATTCATGGTGTACCTGCCAGGACTCTCTCTGGTGCTGTAGATCTGTCCTTGACACTTATAAGCACTACAATCTTCAAGGAACAGAATACAGAGACAGAAACAGGGTAGATTTATTCACAGGCACACTGCACTTAAGTAATTGTTCGCGCTAACAATGACTGTTTGTTTAAAAGACAAAAGATTTCTACAGAAATGAAAGAGAAAGATTTGTTTAAACAGTGGTATTTTGATTTTTGCCTTTGTTGGTGGTACTTGTGCTGCCAAGCGTCTGCTCACATAATAAATTTTCTGATGGCATTATCTTCCAATTATTGTTTTGGGGTAAAAGAAAACCTTATTTACATTTGCAAGAATGCAGTTCATATTCTTTTCTTAGGCCACTGACATGTCATTGAAAGAATCCAGGAGCCCGTTGGATCAGTTCAAAGGTTTCTCTTATCTAGGACTATGATTCCAGCAAGATCATCTAGATGCTAATGGCAAACCCATTAATGGGACATGAACCCAATGGCACTCTTCCAATTACATTCCCCAGCAGTTGGAAGTGATATTATTTAGCACTGATGGTAGAAACTCTTATTAGTCTTATTATCCCTAATGTTTAAATTCATCCAAACTGCAGTTTGGCTATGAAATCTGTGGGAAAAGAACACTATATTTTAGCTTTGTGAGACATACTATTTATTGCTATTGTCAGGGCAAAAAAATGGCAGAAGCATCCCTAAGCCTGATTGGGATTCAGAAAACTGCTAGAAGTCTTTGGCAATTCAGCAATCCCACTTCCAAGACATCATTCATGAACTGTGTTACTCTTTGGTGCAGATTCCATTGCAGAATCTGTTTTAGCCAAAAGAAAAAGAAAACCAGAAAAATGCCAGGGCATACAAAAGATGATAGATTAGATAGATAGATAGATAGATAGATAGATAGATAGATAGATAGATAGATAGATAGATGGATGGATGGATGGATGGACGGACGGACGGACAAATATATATTAGAGATGAGCAAAATGTTCCATCTCCAGAGATTCTAGCAAATTCTCAAATATTCCTTTTTTCTTCTGGATCTCTGGACTACAGGAAGTAGCCCATTTAGAAACTACAAATCACTTTCTCTTCCTTCATCATTTACTTGCTGGAAACTGCTGGACCACTACATACATCTGTACAGATGGAACATTTTGAACATGCCTAATTCCAGTGCTCAAATAATGATAGGTGTTTACCATTTTCATTTCTTTAATGCTATGGGGGGCTTTCATAGCTCAAGAGAACCTTCCTTCTGCAATATTACTGTGTCCTCCAGATAGACTGAAACTACAGCTCCCAAAATTCCCAGGCCTAGATCCCTGGGAATTGATTCCCCAATAGCCTCCTAGAAGCTATGGAGGAAGAGGCTGATCAGGATCAGAATCACTGTAGATAAGGCAAAGTTTTTAATACTTTCTTGCCTCAGCTATTTTTCCTGTTGAGCATTCTCCTCTCCCCAAGTTGCTATTCTCCCCCAAAGCTGCTATTTGCTATTAGTAGCAATTTGAGGCACAGTAACAGCTCAATCAGCAGACTTATCCACATGTCCTGGTTATCACACTATGAAGATACACATTTACTGAGGACAGGTCTTCACAACAGAGCCCCCATCTCATGGCCAACCTACTGCTAAGGTAGGCTGAAATCAGGCTACTGTGTTCTAGCATGAATGTGGTGTCTTCTATCCTATGCAGCAGAAAACCTCCCATGTGGTCATTTCATGTCAGATGGAGGAAAAGCCTTCAGAAGCTAGCAATCTGCGAAGCAACATTCGTAGGAATGTCATTCATAAGAACACCCTCTCCTGCCCAGCTCTGCACCTCCATGTCCATTCTAGCTGTGATTGTCAAACGGAACAGAAACTACACTGGCACAGCCTATTTCTTCTAATTTTTTATTCCCCGACATGCAAATATTGATTTCATGGAAGACCAATTGCAGATCTTCCAAGAGAGTCTCATTGGCGCACAAAGCTAAAGGCTCTATATGACTCACGTGGCAACCATCTTCCCCCTTTGTGTACTGTACAAGGCTGACCTCTTCTTCCAGAGGTTGGGAATCATGTAGTGTCTTTCAGAACTTCTACCCACTGCATCATTTTAGTGCCTGAGTGCAGATTAAAGCATTGCAGCTTCAGATGCTAAGTGTTCTGCGCCATGTAAAATGTGAGGCTTACTGCAAAAGGCTTCCAGAGAGGTTCTGAGCAGTTCCTGCAGCAAAGCATCAAAGCTGACTAGAGAAGAGGTTTGGGGGTTTCAGTTGGCAGGTCATTTTTCTTCCAGTAGATGGCACTGTATTTGGGGGGGGGGGGAGAAGAATGGCAGGGATTCTACCAGTTGCTGCCCTGAAACTACCCCTGAAATTACCCTGTGTCACAGTGTGCAGAGACAGCAACACTGACCCGCCCCATTGTCAAGGCACAGTAAAGGTAGGCAGTAAAGTTCACACTGACATGTTCTCCTCCCACCTCAAGGTCAGGAGAAAAATATATGATCATGGCCCAAGGAAGAGTTCTGTGGCACAATTGCTTTGAATAATCCCTCTAAGTCTGTTGTATATTAAAATAATTAAGCAGAGAAGGTGGGGAAAGCACCAGATTGAACATGTAGCTAATACCAACCTAATTTATCTGTATCCCACAGAGTTTTCTGACTTCTCTTTCATTCATTTTGGTTTTGATTCACTCTTTGGGTTCTTCCAGAGGACCAGCTTGTTCATTTTCCAGTCCTTCTGAATTTAGTTTGAAATGCATCATAGAGTGAGTTGGACTGTTTCAACCATTTTCAGATTGACCTGGACCTCAGAAAACTAGGAGCGAAGCTTAAATTTGCAAAGAAGGTCAATCAGTACTTGGGAGGATATTGGTCTTTACCCAAAGTTAAGCTTTCCCACATTACAGGGAGGAAATGTATGTTCCTTTTGACATGTTCTTTTTGTTCCAGGTCAGAGTTGAGTCCAGGCTGATCTTAATAAACACAGCCAGGTCACCACTTGGGTCATTGCCTCCTCGTAAGTGAACAACACAGTGCTTGCCTTTTCTGGCCAGAAGCTGAGCAAAGAAATCTGTCTGCTAAACTGTGCTTGCTGGCTGGCTGGCTGGCTGGCTGGCCTCCTCCTGCTCCCTCAAAACCATGCCTCAACACACAGACTTCCCCCTCTTCCCCAAAGTAAGAGAGAATAGATTGTAGCATTTTTCTGTGCTTCTACTGTGACAAAACTCTATTGCTTTCCAAAATCCTAATTCTGGCATATCAACCATTCTGAATCTGGCCTCTTTTTCCTAACCATGCAGCTCCAGGAACAGAAAGCCAGCTCAGGCCAAGAGTCACCTCCAGTGAGAGCATGGCCACCTAAGGACAAAACAACGATAGCTTCACTGGAACAGCATTTCTGGGTACCCTTGAGGGATGTGTCACACTTCTTACACTTGTAAATGATTGGTTTTTACCTCATTGTTTGATCCAAGAAGGGGGCTTATCTTGTCTTCTTTCTTTGGAAGATCCCTCTGAATGAGTACACAAAGCAAATGGTGAAGAAAAACCTGGGCAAAGAGTGATTAATAATCACAGGTTAACCATGTGTACTTTGGTCTAGTCCCAACAACTGTACTTGAAAGATTCAGAACTAAATTTAGGCCAGATATATAGACAGAAACAGACAGTATTTCTTCAGCCTCAGTTACCCTTCTGTAAAGCAAAAATAATCACAGTCTGTCTTTCTGGATTGCTGCTGTGAGGATAAATGAGCTAAGACTTGGAAAGCTCTATGAAACCAAAGGTACAGTATAAATCATAGTACTTTTGAAGTTGACAGATTTAAACCAGTGTAGCCAGAAGCAGGATTGGTTAACGGTGCTAGCATCAATGGAACTGGCAGGTTTATCAGAGATACTAAGATATTCACTGATGCTTTTCTCACACACAATACTTGATTTGAATCTGCCTTCTTGTGCTCTGCAGTCCTATTCAGGTTGAATCAAACACTCACTCAGTCAAAGGGTAGAGGAAGTGAACAACATTCACCCCCAAACATTTTAACATTCTGTCTACCATCTCAAGATAGTTTTTATGGGATTAAGAAGGTTGGGAATCTGTCTTCCATCCTCACCTCTCTCCAAAAGACATTGCCAATGGTTATAATTTCTCTACAGAATGGGCCTTTTGGGGGGGGGGGGGGCATAGTGGCTCAAGGTGATAGAAACTGTGGTTCAACCAATCTAGTTGCATTCAGCTGAGAAAAGCACATATTCTACAAGCACAGGGGCTTTGAGCCCCCCTTCCCCCATCAGAGGAAGGCTTCATTTTGGAAAATATCCACTCTATCCCTTATTTTACTGACCTGCTAGAGTAAGGCCCCTAAAGATGTGGATTGCATTAAATGTCACCATAGCCCCAAAGCAAGCTTTCTTACATTAACTTATAAGATGCTTTATTCTGCTGTACAGGCTGTCTTACATTTCCCCCATCCATAAAGAGTAGAAGGCTTTTCCAGCATTGCATTCCTCAGGACCCCTGTACTTAAAATATCTGTCATTTATTTAGGCCTTGCCATTACTTGTTGTGGATTAAATAATATCTTTTTCAATTCAAGCAGCACTGTAGATAATGCTTCTTATAATGTCTAATTAATCAGAACAAGCAAAAATGAAAATATGATTATGATTGTATAGAAACTCTATGCAATTTTCTATTAGCTGAGCTTTGGTTCTTTCAGTCCTGAAATTAGGTACAGAAATTTTCAGTCCCATTAACTTCAGTAGGGACAGTGATTTTTTATAGTGTCTCAGAAATGAAGCCACTGTCCTTTTATAATGGTTTTGAAGCCAACTAGGAAGCAATTTACTATATGCACTATATATAGTACTCTGCAGAGAGGAATCTGACATATTGATCTAAAAGTTTGCAGAAACTGGAAAGCTTTTAAGTGATTTCTGATAAAAGGCTACTAGTTGAAATAGAAAATATTTCATTCATGTGCCAAATCTGATGGGTAAGGGGTGCTTATTTAAGATTGGCTGGAAATGCCTACATGTAATACAAGCCAGAAATAACTAGCATGAAACATCAGGAGATATCTCTGATGTCATTCCCATTGACTTACTGTAGATCTTGCAATGTAGGCTGTCACTGAGATGAAAGAAATCACAGTTGATTAATACTCCATCTTTCATTTATTTATTTATATTAAAACAGTTCCGTTTTAAAAGCAGGAACTCAAGAAGACTATCAAAAACACACCCTGCAACATTTAACAGCATGCACCGTACCTGCATTTTCTTCAAATAAATAAATAGGCCTTCTCCTGCTCAACTAAAAATAAACAACACAAATAGTGGGAAATACAGCATAGACAAAAGGAAGGACTTCCCTGCGTGGTGCATTTGATATGCTATGATAAGAAGTAGGTATAGCCCTCAACTTGAATGACTTTAAAAGAGGATTAGAGAACTTTACATCCAGCTAGGTAGGAGCATGTAGCTGATCTTGGAAATCCAGGTCGGGTCTGATTAGTACTAGAAAATACCAAGGCTGTCAGCTAGACTGGGAAGTTTTTAAAAAACATCCTGGAAAGAAGGCAATGGCAAACCAATATTGGGCTGCAGCTGTCAGAAATGCTCTGTGGACTTCTCCATGAAGTCACAAAGACCCAAGTCAGCTCAAAGGAATCTTTACCTTTTTATATCAATTTGCACAGGATAAGCTTCTCAATGCTTACTAATCATGATGGTCATATATTACATATATATGAAGCAACATGTGGGAGGATATTTTCACACTGTGCTTATGGGCTTCCTACCAATATCTGGTTGGCCAATGTGATTTCTAGAAACAGCATTCAAATCTAAATAAAACCAAAAGAATATTCAGTCCAAAGCCTTCCTGAAAAGTCATATTTATACCAGTCATAGGATACTAGGTTCTGGCAAATGTTCATGTGATGTGTCAGCTGAGCCTCTCTGCAGAAAAATCCCTGGATACCACTCTGCTTCATGGGGCTGAGGGATCAAGACCTCTGATGGTGCAGAGCCTTGAGGAGAAATATATGGGGAAAGCTTTCCTTTATTAACTGATTAATTGACTGTAGATGTGCAAGTAAGTAAAACAATGGGTCTGAAACAGAAAAAAACTCACTTTTTTGGTTTTTAGATGGTACATTCATGCACCACAGCAGATAGTATTTTGGAAGGGGCATTTCTTCCTTTTTGAAAGAGAGAACGCAAAAAGCCTAGTGTGGAGGATGTCAGACTAGATGACCACAAAGACATTGCTAATCATTTACGTGAGGCTATATTGTTTTAACTCAGCCTGTGTATTTGTTGGTGGTTGCTTGTGGCCATAGGGTTGCAAGGTCCCCAGCCTTGTTCATAAGCATTGGCTTCCTTGGAAACCAAATTTTCTTTTAAAAAATCTGAGTTTATTTGAAGGATGGGAGACAATGAGATGTTCTTTTGTAGGTAACCCTGGCAACATCAACTGTCAAACCGTGAACTAGAAAGATTCACTTGAAATTGCCTGTGTGTGTCTGCTTCAGGTGTTTGCCAGGATGACACCATTGTGCACATCTCTCTTCATATCATTTACACATTCATTCTCACATTTGACAGAATTCATTTTTTTAATGCCATGATTCCATTGATGTACCATTCACTTTGATCTGAGAACCAACCTTTCAGCTTTGTTTGTGGCACCACCTTCCACTGTTTCAGAAGAATCGCCTTTGGCCAGCATCAGAAATGCTTATCTTTCATATGTGCTCCCTTGCTCCTCCTACCCCCAAGTCCTTTTCATTCAGAAGACAAACAATGGCAACAACTTTATTTAAAAAGCAGAAGGATGTGCAATAATGATGTTTAATATGGTAATATGATGTCTATGTTCTGAATAAACTGGATCATCCAAAACAATCATATTGCAAAATCTGACAAGCTGATAAGCATCAGTAATTATTGTTTAATGGTAACATGTTAATAAATTTTCCCCATGAAAATTGAGGGGAGGAGCCAAGATGACAATAAGCTAGCAGCTTCTGAAATAAGCTTGCAACTTGTGACAGGACTCACCCCCTCTGGTTCAGTCCCTGTGGCCTGAACATGCTATCTAGAGGCAACAAACGAACTCAGACAAGTCCCAGTAATGATACTGGTGCCCATAAATTCAGTAAGGTACAGAAACTGATCTCCCACCACAGAGACAAAACCAACAGCAAGTAACAGATTTACAGCTTCAGTTCCCCTTTGCCTGCGAAGAATATCACAAGGCAGAAGCCAGGAAGAAAGCAGGCCTTCTCCCAGACCTTCCATACCATTCTCCAGAGCAAGGAGGTAGTAAGGATAACCTTCTGGAACCTTCCCCTGCATGCCCCAATTGACATCATTCAATGGCTCCACGAGGTCTGCCTCCTGTCAGCAGAAACCCTGATCCTTATCCCCGTTAGAATTTGAACCACACTTCAGGGACAATATTCTCTTCCAATGAAGTCTTTAGTTGTCAATATATCTTTGCTCTTGGGGGTTGGAGCTGGGAATTAACAAAACAATGGCAGGGTTCATATAGCATGCTCAAACCAAAATGTGGTTTGGTTGATTTTGGCTTAGCATTTATTTATTTATTTATGCATCACATTTATATAGTAACTTTGGGTGGCATACAACAATTAAAATAAAATAGCAAGTGAATAAAAATAGGCATTATAAAAAAAGTTATTACAGGAATAAAAATATTGTCACACCTTTTTAAAAAATGGAACTGAACATATACAAACCCTATGGAGAAAGCAGAATATTAATTACAGTGGAGCCGTCTAAGAATGTCTCTCATTCCCAAATACCCCCCAGGTCTGATGATACAACCAGGTCTTGAGGGACTTCCTAAATGACAGCAGGGAAGGGGTGAGCCTCACTTCAGGGGGTAGAATGTTCCACAAGGAAGGAGCTGTGGCAGAGAAGACCCACCTCCTGGGACCCACCAAATGTAAGTCCCTGGCCAATGGAATGTGTAGCATACCTTCCCTGCCGAATCTAATGGGACAGGCTGATGTGATCAGGGAGAGGCAGTCTCTCAGATAACCTGGCCTGATGCCATGAAGGGCTTTGAAGGTGAAAACCAGCACCTTGAATTGGACCTGGAAGCAAACTGGCAGCCAATGCAGCTCATGAAGCAGAGGTGGAATATGTGCTCTTCTAGGAGCATACATAGCTGCCCACGCTGCCACATTCTGCACCAACTGAAGCTTCCAGATATTCTTCAAGGGCATCCCCATGTAGACCACATTACAGTCATTCAATCTGGAGGTGACTAGGGCATGAGTGACTGTGAGCAGAGCCTTCCGATCCAGGAAGGGGTACAATTGGCGTACAACATGGAGTTGTGCGAAGGCCCTCCTAGCCACAACTCCCACCTGCTCTTTGAGCAGGAGTCACGAATCTAGGAGGATCCCCAAATTGCACACTGGGTCTGTCTGGGGCAGTGCCACCCCATACAGCACCAAAGATGGTATAGTCCAGAACCAGCAGGATGCCAAACCGAAAGCCACTCAGTCTTGCCAGGGTTCACTTGAAGCCTGTTGTTCCTTATCCAGACCCTCACAGCCTCCAGACACCAGGATGAGGCATCCACAGCATCACTTAATTCGCCAGGGCAGAGATGTATAGTTGGGTATCGTCAGCATACTGATGATACTTCACCCTGTGGTGACAGATGAACTCACCCAGTGGCCTCATGTAGATATTAAATAAGAGGGGAGAGAGTACCGAACTCTGCAGCACCTCACATAACAGGGGCCGAAGGCAGGATCTTTCCTCCCCAACCACCACCAAATGAAATCGGCCCCAGAGGAAGGAGGTGAACCCTAACCCCCTCCCTCAAAGAATTAACCACTCACATGTCACCCCCTGGGCCACTTTCACAAGCCAGGATGGGCATGGATCGAGGGAGCAGGTGGCTGAGCCCACAGCTCGAAGGACCCTGTCCACTTCATCAGATCCAACAGGTTCAAACCATTCTCAAATAACTAGGCAAGACTCCACCCCAGGCATCTCCTCTGGACCCACAGCAAAACCAGCATCCAATTGTGAATGAATCCAAGTGATTTTATCTGACAGATACTAAGCAAATTCCTCTGCACGCTCCTGCAAAAAGTTCCCCAGGCCCCCTTTACCCAAGAGGGCCCATGTCACCTGAAACAGGGCTGCAGGGTGGCAATCTGTGGATGCAATAAGGGTGGAGAAGTATGTTCTCTCTCTCTCTCTCTCTCTCTCTCTCCAGTCAATTATGGCTTAATCTATATACTGTAGTCAAGTGAGTCATGGCTTAATGTGTTGTGTGAACCTTATCAATTTTTCAGCAAAGCATGCAACAGATGAGTTCAAAAACAACCTGATTTCCCAAAATTGTTAAATCACTATTATCATTATCATTATCATTATTATTATTTCGGATCTTGGTCCTGAGTACCATCATGGGACTACATTGGCCTAAATCCAAGAGATTGTCTAAATTGGTGGGTGGATTCATTGGACTGGAGGCTTTACCATCAGATACTTTGGGCTCTACAATCAAGTAAAATTCAGTGGTAACCAGGCCTTGCTGAACGAATGTGGCAAATAAGTTAACTGTATGTGGTTAGTTCTATAGATTTCAGTGGGATTTAAGGTCAATCCACATTAACAATTGCAAATGCAGATGATAGGCTCTTGAACACTATATGGCAGCCCCTTCATATCTTCTCCAGTCTTCTACCCTCTAAATGTGTAGGATTACAACCACTACCATATCCAGCCACCGTAACTTAGGTATACAACATCAGTAAAAGATACATAGAGGAAGAAAAGAGTTGCTTATAAAAACAGATGGGCATGCTAACCGCCTGCCCCCCCCCCCCCCACACACACACACATTGGTTGGCCCAATGCTCTGCCTCTGTCTAAGGCAGATTCATGCCCAAAGATCCTGATTCAGCAAGGCATTTCTTTTAACTAAAGTTGTGCAGTCTAAGTGTTTTTCTGAAACAAAGCCAGTTGAACCATGCTGCTACATGCTGTTTTTCATCCTGAGATGGAATCCATCTCTGTGATGTCAAAACCATAGGAAAGACAATTAAGAAAATCTACACTGGGATATATCCAGTAGAACTGAAGAGGTATAGACCCATATGTCAATTATCTGGGGTCATGTGCAGAATTGTGCAAAAAATGATGACTCAAGGAACTCTGAGTTTCTCTCTTCCTTGCCATTGACCTTTGTGGGACAGGGTTAGGGATGGAGATGGGGTTCATATGCCCAGCTATTAAAGACTTGACCCATTCATTTGAAGAGCATTAAATCCCAGGGCTGACTTGGACTGCAGCCAGGTTAAAGTCATTGCAACCTATCAATTGTTGATCTTGCCAGCCATGAAAATGAAATAATAAAGTAATAAGATAAATAGAATACAAAAATGAGAGAAGAGTGATTATATCTATCATACAGATACACAAAAGGGCATTAACTGCAATGTGCTGGATTTAATTTAAGCATTACGTTTATTATTGATTTCTGAGACCTACAAACTGTCTTGACTTCCACACTGATGTTGTTGTTGTTATTATTATCATCATCATCATCATCATCATCATCTGAATGTGTGTGCCACCCACTCCAAAGATTCTAGGCAACTTGCAGCTCAGAATAATAAAAACCATAAAAAGAAGCTAAGAAAGAAAAATACAAAATACCGTACAGCCAGCCTAAATTCATATTCACTAGACCTTCATCCTGGAATTAGCAACATCTGTCTGTGATTAGTAAGGTGTCCATGACTCTTCTCAACATCATTTGTAGTCCTGCACAAATGATTGAAAACTTACGAGAGCAGCAAACCTTGTGAGACTTTGGCGTTTCCACAGAAGATCTTGGGGGTGAGGTTGCTGGCATTTTTTGCAATATTTCAGCAATCTCATTAAACTTCAAGGACCTGTTAATAAAATTGGGAGGGAAAAGCCAGGCCATCAGCACTATGGGCTGATGGGGCCCAGTGCTTCAAAAGATGCTTTCCCCTTCCAGGCATCATTTGCTTTAAGCTCCTGTAACAAATTAAAATGAAAGTCTTGTGGTTGGTTTTATATTCCCTACCAAAATGATAGAGGAGAGAAAAAGAAGTCAAGACTTTTTCATTATAATTGCTACAGCCAAAACTGAATGAAGCTTCCTCCATCACACAAATTGGAGAGCAACTACTTTCTATTTATATTTGAGTGGTTTGCTGGAACTGCACTTTAAAATGAAATTAAGCCAAATTCGGGGTTAGGGAAATTTTTTTATCCTGCCCGCTTCCTGATCCTAGCCACACATTTGAGGTTGTAGCCCTGACATATTAAAGACCAAAGTCAGCCTTTTGCCCTATCCGCCCCCCCCCCCCCCGTGTTTAATCAGCCCAGGTAATCTTGTGTGTTTCTGTAAATGTTCATATTTTCATATCACGCTGCCTCAGTTTCTAAAGCACCAGAAATCTTATGCAGTAGTTAATTTAAGCTATCAGAATATAACTAACCATTTAAAAAATATTGGGCACATTTTTATTGTTGTTTTTCCTCTCCCTTTCACCACATCGCTTTATAAGGAGGAATTATTGTAAAGAAAGCAACCTTGCAACTCATCCCTGCAACATCAAAAAGCTATTTGCAATTAGCATTTCTATTGCCCATTAGTCATTATCTGGATACTGCCCCAGACCCACTCACACAGATGACTGACTAATCTCCTTTGCTACAATATTTTTAAACAATATAATGGAGAAGTGCAATCTAGCCATTCTGTTCTCAGAACATCCCACATGATTCTTAAAAGTCTTTTCTTTCCTGCCTACTTAGCTTCTGTTCCTTTAAGTAACATAGTGGTGATTGACCTGGTAGGTTGGGGGAGCATTGCTTCTAACACGATTCTCCATTTCTCAATCTCCCATCAATTGTGACCCATATAATTTCATGCTCGGGAGGGGTAATCGAAATGACACAATCAATGACACAGGCAGTGACATTGATCATTAGTTAGATGATCAATGTATTGCTGAATAGCTTCTAAAGAAAGAGTTGCCATTGGTAAGGCAAGCACTGGTGGTACTCAAGCTGGAGAGAGCCATAGGTAAACTTATATACATACTGATCAATATGCCACATCTTCTTACAACTATGACCATCAATGGTCTTATGATGATCTCCATCTTACCCATTTCCCAAAGCCATCAAGTGACCCACTAAATATCTTTTAATTTGGAAGGGCAGGAGGAAGAAGCCAAGAGTTCAAGACCTGGGGCACAGATATGTAACATTCCTGACTTCTTTGCATTGCAGTGGGCCCTTAACGGTTGTGTTGGACAGTTCATTCTAAGCCAGCCAAGTCATGTGTGGGAAGCTTCTGAGCTGAAGTAAGGGTTAAGTATCTGGAGAGCTAGGATTTTCTAATAGGCCCAGATGTGAAGCCTGGCATTTTTTTTATTTATTTATTTATTTATTTATTTATTTATTTAAACAAGTTACATGACACATTACAGAATTCAGTCACATCCACATGGGGCTTATCTATTTTTCATTTACATCCCACCTTTTCTCTAGAAGCTTAATGCAGCATATATATTGCTACCTCCTCCAATAAGCCTGTGGGGTAAATGAGGCTGAAAGAGAATGACCCAGACTTACTCAGTGCACTTTAACTCGTAAGGGTGGACTTGAAGCTGGATTTACTAGAGCACATTGGTTTAGAGATACAGGATGCTGGAAGCAAATGTAGCTTCATTCTGCAACACAACCAAAATCTACTCTATGTAAAAAGGAAAAAGACATTGTGGTGACTTTGTATGGGTCCACTGTGCGAGACGCCAACTGACCTGGCCCTAGTAATACTACTGAACAGAGCACATTTATGTAATGATGTAATATAACACTAAAATAGTCAGATTGTTATAATCTCAGTAGGGCTACATACTGATCAATATGCCACATCTTCTTACATCTATGACCATCAATGGACTTATGGCGATCTCCATTTGGTCACCTTGTATCGAGAAATAGATTTACAATATTGTTACCAGTCTGACCTATTGCCGTTCCTCTCTCAGTATAAAGTTATTTTACGTACAGTAAAAAGTGAAATACAAAGTTCTTGACTAAGCCAACCAAATACAAAATTCACACATTAAGAAAATCTGGTTTGTATATTGTGGTTTTGAGCAATGTTTTGGTGACCAAATGTCTACAAAGAGGCTTATCACAGATATGGACAAGGCTGTGCTTTGAGGGGGAGGCAGCTAGGACGATTTCTTTGTATTTTAACTGATATGTCAATTTTAGGGATTACACTATAGTTTTCATCTACCTTTGGTGTTCAGGAATCAGGATCAGAGGGAGCTTTAATGGACAGAAAGGACATTCAGGGACTATATGTAACCTTGGAGCTATATCTTTTACATTAAACCATGAACTATTTATGGCTTATAGTTATGTACAAAGTTAGCTATTATGGTTTATCCAACCAACTATGGTTAAAACCAAGACAATATAAGAACAAGAGCAGTTTTCCATCTATAACATGGAGAACAAAGAAAAAAATCAAACAGAAAACAAAGCAGCAGTCAGGAAGGAAAAAGATAAATATGTAGGCATCCTTAAAGTTTGGATATACCCAGTAGGATTTCTCATGTACAGTATTTGTTATTTTGCAATAAGCAGCATCCTCCTAAAACATTGTATCACAAATTATTTTTGAATTTCCCTAAATGGGATTGCTAATCCCCCCACACAATCCCTTTTTAAAAGAGGAAATTGCTCTTTGAAAAGCAGAAAGCCAAAGATGGTCTTCGGCTCATAGAACTTGTCCCAAAGTTTGGTAAGACCTAGGTCTGGTCTGATTTCTTGAAGGTCCGTGGAGGTAATAATGTAAGAAATGGAGATCTGTTCCAATCAGCTACAAAATGGTGCAGAAGATGCCAATGCAAGTGTGAAAGGGTTCCACAGACTGAGCTGTATTAAAATTATCTCCATGTACTGTTTCTTCCCTCACACTCAGAATTTGTTCCCAAGGCTCTGTTTTCTACAACATGGTTATGAGGTAGGTTGTTTGGAAGAAAAGCTGTGGTGGGAGCAGCTGAACTCAACCCCCCCTACACACTTGTTCCTTTGAACTTCAAACAGCTCTGCCACATGTTAGACTTGATTGGAGTAACACATTGTTGCAGAAATGGGGAATGCGTGACCCTTATCAGGTTGCTGAATTACAAGTCCAAGCCTCCCTTGTTACAAACTTGGCTGGCAAGGGCTGCTGGGATTTCTAGTTCAGCAGCATCTGGAAGCCCATCTGTTCACTACCCCTGCTTAAAATGGACTACGTGCAGTGAAAATGCACATGCTTGACATACAGAGGTGGCAGGGTCAAACCCTGGCAAACTTAGTTGGAAAGGGTTAAGGGCAGTTGATGGGAAAATTTTCTGCCTGCAACCCCAGGGAGACACTGTTAGCAGCCAGAGTGTGCAAGGCTAGCTAGATTGGAAAAACTCCATCTTGCTATAAATCACTTGATCTCTTCCCAGAGACTGAGGACTTAACAGAAGCTATGCTACTTCAAATCAGTGACCCACCCACCCAGCCCATCATCTTGTTGTTGACAATAGCAACAAGAAGAACAGGTTAATAGGCAGTAAAAAATGTTACAAGAACAAAATCACCTTCATTTAATGATGCTATGAGGAGGTATTTGTGAATTTGGCTGTGCCTTATGCAAAACCTCCCAATCTCCAAAAGATAGCCATCTTCTGTGTTTTCAACAGGAATTCAGTTTTGTGGGAATCTTGCCAGAATACTTTCCTTTTCAGGAGGGGCTCTCGGTATTTGGTATACAACTCTTACCAAATGGCTTCTGGGTAGCCCAAAACCAGACCAGAAAGATGCCATCCCCTTGTCTCTTCATTTATCCCCATCATCTTCTAAACAGAAGTCTCCCGCCTCCCGGCAGACTTCACTCATCCCATTTATAGACCTATCCTCTATTTTTGTTGTCGTTGATGGCGATGTTCAGAAAAAGCTGCTGTTTAGTGCCAAATCACCTCTTGTGGCAATGAATTCCTTAAGTTGCCTGAAGAAGCAAAGGGTCTTCTGCCCATCCTCAAAAGTCACTGCATGAGTTAGACTTCTAACACCAAGGAGGAGGGAGGGTGGGCAAATCTCTCTCGGAACTTCTCTCCCTGTATGCCATCCTTACTTCTATCGACATCGAAAAGCATACCCAGGAAATCAACTCACAGTCCTAACTATTCCAAAACCAGTATGTTCAGCTAGCTTTAAAAGGTCTTCCTAACCAGTGAACACTAAATCTGCTTCAGAAAGAAAGAGCTTTTCCTCGCTCACACCATACCTTTCCATGGTGGCTTGTGCAACCCTTGGATGTTTTCTCTCCTGCTGCCATTTCAAACGTTAACTTAGCCTCGTGCAGCCAGCTTGCCACTTCCCACCAGCATATACCTGGCACAATTGTTTTTGCTGTGCTGGGCATAAGGGGAAGGTTCTCTCTGGATTTCTTTTCATCTATTCCTTAATAATTGGAGAGAGAAAAAGTTAGAAGGCAACAGTGGCTTCTATGCTGTGCATAATAACACACTGCTGGAAAAAGAAACATACACATGTAAGAGAAAGAAAGAGAGTGATTTCAACTATCTATAGGCATGTAAGCTGGTTCTTTACCTAATTAGATTTTGAAAAGTAACCAGATGGACACAGATTTTAATGATGTCTTCATCTGGCACTTTGGAGAAGTGGGCTGGATGTAAGAGATAATTACCTTGACTTTTAGATGTGAAAGCCTTCTATCTTGTCCCAGTCTCCCCCACCCCGCTTTTAGTTCATTTTTAATGAAAGAGAAGAATAGTGAAGAAATTCAAAATATCAAATAATAAAAAGGGAAGGTTGACACTCCACCATTTAATCTTTGCTCAGCGACAGACTGGATTGACATTTTTGAGAATTGGCTTGATGGGAAGCTTGTTTGTTCATAAATTGTCACAAAATGGCATTCAGAATGTAACTCACACTTCTTCCTCACTAGAGTATGTGGAGGAGAAATGTAAAGAAGAGACCAAAAATCAAATGCTATGGGGACAAAAATGCATTTTGGTAGCAGAGGTTTCTAGTAAGGTTAGGAAATATTCTCTCACCATGTTTCTCTCTCATCTTTCCCACACAGGTACACAATAAATACACTGCACAATAAAAACATTGTGATTGTTAATAGAAAAAGTGTTCTCCATACACTGTAATGAAGTTATTTTTCCATGCATTTGCTTCAACGTACAGATAGACTACCTTTACATATTGTACATAACCATTATTTGCTTAACTATGGTTTGTTGAATAAGCCAAAATGGCTGGATTTACTAAGCTATAAATCCTGTTTTTGAAACTACAGCAGACGGATTCTTATGACATGCTGAGTTAAAATCAAAGAAACCACATTACGGTTCAGTGTAATGTATGAATCTGGTCACTATGTTTGCAGAGGGTTCAAGTAGTGCCATAACAGACACAAGAGGACCATTTCCTTCCGATGGCACAGGACCCAGCATTTCATATATACACACAGAAGCATAACATGTATGGAAGTTCTACCAATTTGGCACACTCTGAATGGGATGAAACTGCAACTCCCAGAATATATTCATACTGGCAGGGAATTTTGAGAGTTGCAGTCCAATACTATGATATGCTAATACAAGCTGTTTATTGAAAATCAATATCGTAAATCACCAATACTAATGAATCAGAAGTAGATATTTTTATCAGCAAGTAACTTAGAAAAAAATCAGATTTTTCACAGCCCCAGATACTTCAAGAAATAAATTCCATCATCTCGGGGCTGCTGCATTTAAGGTCCTACTCAAATATTTGAAACAAGTGCTTTGAGCAGTTGCTGAATGAGCAGTCAGTAAGAAGGACTACCTGTACTCCATTTTAGAGATCCTAAAGTCACTTCCTGAGTATTTCAGTTTCATATCAGTACAACCTCCACTGGATTTTTCTTTATCCTCTATGATTCCATCCATTTAATAACAGGCTTCAAACACTGGTTTAAAATGGAGGGATCAGCTTCTGAATATTTAAAACAATGTATCAATGTTCTTTGTAACTCCAAATCCCAACACATTATATTGTGAGAAACCGTTTTAGGCATCAAGTGCTATTGCATGAAGAACTCTCTTTCTCTCTCTGGAACCGCTAAGAAAGTAGCAACCAAACAGAAATACATTGTCCAAGGTGTCAGGCCCAGCCCAAGAACAACGGTGAAACAGTCCAATTGAGTGAAGTTCCTTTACTTGCACCATATAGACAGAATCTCGCCAGACTAAATCTATACTACTGCAACTAGTGGATCTACTCTGGGAGATTCTAGGGAGTGGCTATCCTGAACCTCGTATGCTTCCCACGCTCCCTCTGCGAACTGTGTTGTCTTTTGTCTCCTTTCCCTTCCTGGAATGCACCCCTCCTTCCTGATAGCCTTGCTCTCTGTTGCTATCCACCACATCACCCTCCCCTTCGTAGATACAGTCCATTACACAAGGCCAAGGAAAACCCAAGGCTTCCAGCCTTAAGACATCAGGAAAACAAGACCAAGAGGACCCCAATTCTCCAGATCTCAGATGAGGAACCTCTTCCTAAGTTATACCTACAGAAGGCCTAACTATGCTGGTTATTCTTCAGCATGCGCAGGATCAAAACCAGCAAATATTAACAGACAAAACCAAAATCATATTTAAGGTGCAGAACAGAATAAGCTAGAAGCCAGTACAATAGCAAATAAGGTACACAAAGCAAAGTACTGGCAGGGAAGAAAATACAAGAATTATATAAAAATTAGAAGCATGTTTGGTCTTCTCACATTGCTCTCTTGTACAATTCCTAGAGGAAGAAGTTAGAAATAATTATGTATGATCAAGGACAAGGCTGTCCTTACTCTAAATCAAACACTGTTTGTTCCCAATAAAGTATGCAAGAAATATGATGTAAAGTTTGTAACCAACATAATAAATTGCTTGCTAGCTTGAAAACGTTTGTCTTCTCCTCTAGAACACCCCATAGCTACAGATCAATACAATTTCAAAGCACTCAACAGCTGTGGGTTGTATTACAGTATCTTGAAACTGGGATCAAGAGAGAAAGTTTTTCCTACAGTTCTGGCATCATGAGCAGGATGCTGAGATCAACAGATGATTACTGAATCAATGACATAATACCACTGCTGATTTTAGCAGGTTCTTTCCAGGGGCTCCAGAATCCAACCCAGCTGAAAATGGCTTGTTAGGGCAAAGACTGGGCTTGGCAAAGAGGTTCCATCATGCTCCAGGGAGCTGGAGACATAACTCTCTGAGATGTTGGAGGCAGATAAGTACTTGGTCACCTGCCCTAACCCTCTTTGATCTTACAACATGTGATGTGTGCTGAGTGCATGTGAGTGAGTGAGAGTGAGACCTATCCCAAACAAGTATCCTTTGTTGACCAGAGCTGGACATCTCACTGCTCCAGTGGGAAGATGTATCCCATGTAAATTGAGCAGGCTGATAGGTATTAAGTTCCCAAGATTACCTTGCCACAGAGAACATCAAAAGTCTCTGAGGCACATTTTCCACACATATATTAAGTATAATTTTCCTGTCCATAGTAGGGCAACTACAGGTGAAAAGGGACAGGGAGACAGAAAGACAGAATTAGAATCATGTTTTTGTTTGATAGGAAGACTCTGCGGCAGCTGTGAGTTGTGGGGGAATGGGGGAAGATAGCAAGAAAGAGCTTTCAAGTTCTAGCTTCTTATCACAAGGAGGTTTTGTCAATGATTGGCATATTTAGGAAGGAAGTTAGAGGAGGAGAAGTCAGGGAAATTGAGAGAAGGCCTTAGTATATGGAAGAAAAAAATGTTGTGGATTGTAGAAATGTGTTTTACAGCCCACTGCATTCTGAATTTTCTTCTCTTTGCTAAGTATACAACAGAGAGTCTGTTAGGGGTTTTAGCCCTCTAAATGACCTCTGCCCCTTATCAACAGAATGAGTACTATGTCCAGAAAGAAAAGGCAGCATGCCTTGCAGTTATGGATGAGAGAAATGTCTGGAAGGAACCCGCCTTTGGAATCAGTTTACCTCAAGTGGAGCTACAGAATTTTGAGGAAATGCCTGTTGGAATTGTTTTTTGTTCTTCAGCAGCTTCAGTCTAGTACTTTGCCAAACTGTTGTCTCCTTTTTCATTCACCCCATTCATGGAGGTTGAAAGGGTGAATTAGAGGGGAGAGAACAGAAATGAGTGTGAATATGTTTGAGTGCATGTGAATTCACAGACAATAGGAAAAGAGTATTCACTTTTCCTACCTTCCCTTCCTTCCTTCCTTCCTTCCTTCCTTCCTTCCTTCCTTCCTTCCTTCCTTCCTTCCTTCCTTCCTTTCTTTCTTTCTCTCTCTCTCTCTCTCTCTCTCTCTCTCTCTCTCTCTTTCTTTTTTTCTTTCTTTCTCCATAAACTCTCATTCACTTGCAGCAACCTGGGGGCTCTCCTTCCTTTTGCAGTTTTATTCCAGGGAGGATTGCAGAAATCAGATGAGCAGGCAAGATTGGAGGTTATCATTCAGGTTATCATTCTTCCAAAAAAAAATCTGGAAGATGGAGAAATCCCCCTTGCTATTCTGTGTGAGCGAGACCACATACAGGGACTTTTTGAAAATTAAGGTAGTTAAAATTAAAAGTATTATCTTCCATTTCCTATCCTTATTGCAGAAATGGAAGGAGTCAAGAATCACATGAATACAGGGGGCAAGATTTGGCCATCCTTTACTTGAAACACAGTTGCACCCTTTATTTCAGTTGCAACTAATATGATAAAAGATGCTAGCAGACATTTCCTTTGGCACCTGCCAGCTAGCTATTTATTTATTGAAGCCAGCTTGGTGTAGTGGTTAAGGTGCTGGTCTAGAAACCAGGAGACAGTGAGTTCTATCACAGGTTGTGGGGAAAATAGGAGACACGAGTATTAAGTATGTTTGCTGCCTTAAGTTATAACTAAAAAAGGCAGGATTAAATAATAACAACAATAGAAAATGAAGAAGCTAAAGTGCTCTGAGACTTTAGAATTCAAACAGACCAGCACCTGCCACACAACACCCCAGACTTAACAACTGTTGATAAGAAAGACAAAAAAGTCTGCATAGTGGACATTGCAATACCTGGAGACAGCAGAAGAGAAGAGAAAGAACTGGAGAAAATCACCAAATATAAAGACCTGCAAATAGGAAGTAGAATGACTATAGCAAAAGAAAGCAAAGAGAGTACCAACAGTAATAGGTGCCTTGGGTGCAATCCCAAAACATCTGGAGCACCACTTGAAGACCATCAGCATTGACAAAATCACCATCAGACAATTGCAAAAGGCAGCTTTACTTGGAACAGCTTACATCCTGTGACGATGCCTTTATCACCATCAAACAACAACATCTGCCTATCCCAGGTCCTTGGGAAGGACTTGATAGGTGGATAAAAGTGCCAAATCCAGTCTAAACATCTGGCTGACTGTGTGACCAACCATAATAATTACGGAATTTAAAAATACAACATGCCATTAATACATGGGTAAGTAACATTATATACATATCTAAAAGGAAGACAGTTTCACCAAACAGTTTCTATGAGCTAAGGCTATAAATAAAAATGTTGCCACTGCCTCTGGAACACCTGGGTATTGGTAATTTAATAAGAATATTTCAATCTACTCATCACGAGTGGAGTTTATCAGATTCCAGAGCAGGTGTATTAACTGTGATCATCAGTGCTGGGAGTTGAAGTCCACACATCTTCAAGTTGCCAAGGTTCAGAAACACTGGTCTATTTTTTTTTTCCAGAGTTGATTGATGTATATCATATGGAATGAGATCTACCAATGAGGTTCCTCAGATGATTTGTTTCACCCAGAATCTTAGATGACATAATCTTGCCCAGGCCTCGAATGAAATGCAACCTCCTTCTAATCTGGTAATGGCATCAGAAGTTAAGCATAGGATATGTGCTATTGATTTTAAGAATTTTGTTTGTATTCATTCAAAGATTGAGAAGTTTTTGTAAATACACATCTGAGATCCATATAGCAGCATGCCAAGAACTTTGGCCTTGAATAGTTTAATTGCTGCAGGAACAAATTTGTTCCTCTGCCAACTAGCAAATTTGTTGATCACAAGTTTCAGCTTGTAGTATGTTCTTTCTGCACAATGCATCTGGACCCCATGAAGCCTTAGCAGCATTTTGGGAAAATAAAAATGGTGAGTGGCTGCAGTCCAATGCTTTCTCTGAACAAGTTCCCACTTGCCCAGAAAGGGGGAGAAAGGCAAGAGTCAGGTAGAGTGTTAAGCTGCACCCTGGAAAATTAAGAAAAGTGGCAGAAAGTTTGACCTTTGCCAAATGCATGTTTTATCTCTGGCCATATCCACGGTGGCCACCATTTTGTAAGAGTTTCATGGCACGTTCTCATACTTCCAAATCTGCTCATAGGCTTAAGAAGGATGCCTGCTCCTGCTTCTGACTATCTTAAAATCACAGAATAAAGTGAGGCATATTCTAGTACTACCCTCAGTTTCATCACATAATTCTGTTTTAGATGAATATTTCATTATTTTGTTAATGGACATGATTTGGGCAACCCTCTGTGCAATATAATTTTGATGATAACATTAGAAGATGATTTGATGGCTCATGTAGTGATGTCTCTTTGGGTAAATGCTCCATGAAGATCTAAAATCCCATTGCTTCCATCTGTTGCTTAATTTCTATTGCTTCTCTGCTATTGGTTTGCTTATTTATTCATCTAAAGCAAAGTTGTCAGAATGATAAACTGAACTAACAAGAGCATATATCAGTTTCCTTATTTTGGTAATTTTAATCTATCAGGTTGTTGCTCTGTATACATGTGTGGGCTTGTCTCAAACATCTGAAACATCACCTTTTGAGGGCTATCATTTTTTATTTGATATTATGGGCAGACATTTGGAAAGTGGCCTTAGCCAGTGAAGTGCTCAGAAGTCAGATCATTTTATGAACTGAGAGGGTAGAGCAATCCATAAAGAATGTGTCAAATTAGCTGATGGTTTGCTGTAAGTAAGACACCAATTAATGGGTTTGCATTTAATAGAGCAGATGATTTACCAGCCTTTAAAAGCTTAACACCAGTACCCTGTGTGTGTGTGTGTGGGGTGGGGGGGAATCATTTGTCAGGGGCTAAGAGCAATTGGCTTTCTGAGTCCCCTAACCTTCTTATAAATGGCAGCCATCAAAATGCAGAAAGTGACCTTATACCCTGGCACGTTAAGATTATGCTGACCTTTACTGACGTTGCTTCTGAGTGTTGCTTTTGATCCTAGGAATGGAAAAAAGCAGTATGAAATCAGGTAACATAAAAACGTAAGAAATGGCCTTTATCTGAGTCAGGCCATTGGTCCATCCATCCAGCATTGCCAACATTGATTGGCAGCTTTCCATAGTAGAATTTTTCCAGCTCTGTCTGGAGACACTGTAGATTAACTTGAGACCCTGGGTGTGCAAAACATGTGTTTGGTTACTGATTCATGGCTCCTCTAATTATAGTAAAATATCTGAATATTAATGCAGTACTCTCCACAAGGCCAGAGAGAAAGGTTAGGTGTTCATAGGGTCATTCCAGGAAGTGCTGCAAAGGAGAAACTGGCTGTATCAAGAGCTTTGAACTGCTATGAACAAGAGCACAATATTATTATTATATGGTTGAACCTCTGGCATAGCTCTCATCTTTCTCAGACAGGCAAGCCCCACAACCACATTATTATTGTTGGTTGCACAGCCAGATGTTTAGACTGGATTTGGCACTTTTATCCCCCTATCAAGTCCTTCCCAAGGATCTGGGATAGGCAGATGTGGTTATTTGATGGTGTTAAAGGTTCTGTCGCAGGTTGTAAGCTGTTCCAAGTAAAGTTGCCTTCTGCAATTTTTCATGCTGTGCTCCAGATGTTTTGGGATTGCACCCAAGATGCTTATTACTATTGGTACTACCTTTGCTTTCATATGCCACAATCATTCTACTTCTATTTGCAGGTCTTCATATTTTGTGATTTTCTCCAGTTGTCTTCTATTCTGCTGTCTCCAGGTACTGCATGTCCACTATTCAGACATTTTGTTTTTCTTATCAACAATTGTTAAGTCTGGGGTGTTGTGTGGCAGGTGCTTGTCTGTTTAAATTCTAAAATCCCAGAGCACTTTAGCTTCTTCATTTTCTATTACTTTGCCTGTTTTGTGGTCCCACCAG
The DNA here is from genome assembly GCA_030867105.1 of Liasis olivaceus. Classification (NCBI taxonomy): domain Eukaryota; kingdom Metazoa; phylum Chordata; class Lepidosauria; order Squamata; family Pythonidae; genus Liasis; species Liasis olivaceus. The sequence continues at coordinate 42,298,393 of CM061348.1, read as the reverse complement.
TTCTTGCTTGCAAGCAAATGGTATTTCTTGCAGATATTCCAGTGTTGCTACTTTGTCATGCTGTTGTTTTTGACTGTGAGATCTTCTTGCAGCACCTAACTAGGTGGTCCACTGTTTCTTCGCAGAGACAACATTTATTACTATTTGCTGTTGTTCTTGGTACCTTCTTTATTTTCTGATTTCATGTGAAAGCTATCCAGCTAGCAAGCCTTTAAACATTACTTTTTCATTGTATTTTATTTGCAATTTTTACTTGATCCCTATATTGGTTTGATATATAGGCTATTGAAGCAGTTTAAGGGGACTTGCTTCTGCTGTGTATGTGTACGCACATGCCTTCAAAAATTACTGCAATTTTCTTGGCAACATTTTTGGAAGTGATCTGCCATTGCCTTCTTCCTAGGGCTGAGAGAAAGTGACTGGCCCTAGGTCATCCAGCTGGCTTCATGCTTCAGGCAGGACTAGAACTCTGTCTCCCGGTTTCTAGCCTGATGCCTTTAGCCACTACACCAAACTAGCTCTCTGCTTCTGCTATTAGCTATGGGAGGAATAACCTATACATCTTTTCATAAGAACACCCATTGATAAAATGTCATATTCATTTTATTTGTCCAGCAATGGAATTATGTCTCCAGATGCTTATCCTTCAGACATTGGGGTCTGAAGGATAAGTAAGGAAAGGGGTAAAATTCTTTGGTTTGCATTGTAATAAAAACAATAGAATTTGAGTTCCTGAACTAATACCAAACAGGTATGGAATTGTCCTGCTTCAGGTTTCAACCACAAACACACATGGTTGCTTATGGAATTTAGCAATTTTACCCCAGGGCTGAAGAGATAACAGCAAACAAAGGAATCTAAACAAAACTGAGGCTTGGCTCAAGAGTTTGCTTTCTAAACAGGAGTGCAGAAGAGTATTTGTCCCAATCCATATCCAGGGTTCTGAGAGCCAGATCAGGATTGTTAGCCAGTCCAGAGGTTCAAGATTTCAAACACAAACAGGATTTGCAGAAAAGTTATACAACAGCTGTAGGTCAGACATTGTTTCCAGCAAAGAGAACATGGGTCAGAACTGCTTCATGAATAAGGCTGCAGCCAACTGTCACTAATCAGAAGATTTACTCTCTTGCTTGGTAAGGAGCCTAATAGAACTTCACTGCTCTGCTCTCTTCTCTACTCGTTGGGTGCAGGGGCTGGGAGGCCTTGCATCATCCTCATCTGACTTCTCCAGTTGCTCAAATGGTGCCTGTGTTTGATCAGCCTCATGATTCCTGGCTTTGTTTCCCCCAAGGCTCAGCTGGACCAGCTTCTTCAGGGTCCGATTCAAATTCAGAATCTGAGTCCTGAGCCTGGGCCATGACAACAATCAACAAAAGGCAAGATGGCAGTCATGACCATGTGATTGAAGTTGTCTCCCCAATGAACCTTGATACCCTACCTCCATGCCCTGGGACCTCATCATTTCCAAATGTTTCCACCCACCCCACCCCACCCCACCCCACCCGCCTTCCCATTCTTGCATTTTTTTTCAAAAACCAATTCATTCCATCACATTTCTGCACAGGTTTTTTGAATGTCAACATGAAAACTTGTACTCATTTTAATAGACAATTTTTCCTAACATATTTTTTCCTGAATGCTCTTTTTTTTTCTTTTTCTTTTTGTATACTTTCCTTGCAGAATGGCAGGGGAACTTTAAGCAAATCATGCTTGCTTGCAGTAGTGTCCCCAAGGGGAGGCCAAAATAGCAAGGTGGTTATCATGAAACCTTGCCCCTGCTGACCTTTAGAGAAGCTTTATAAACTTTGCTCTTCCAACAGGGTCTGGGTGATTTGTGAACTTCATGATAGTGTGCTATTTTAAGTTTTGTATTCATTGATGCACCATTATTATTATTGGTTCCTGTTTTGATCTGACATCTTTTTAAACGTACTGCATACCACCTTGAGATGCTTGGGATTAGATAGCTTATGAATCAAATCAAATGAATAAATGTTATAGAAAACAGAACGTTTCATCCATGCTTCCATTAGAACGGCTCTGACGGGCAGTGGTGCAGACCAGCAATAAACCTCTCCATGGTCAAAGGAGACAATTGCTACACTAATTATATTGCTGCAATGTATCTTTTCCCAAAGTAGAAATGAGAGTCAGTCCTCCCAGTTTTCTAAAACTATTTATCATAAAAAAATATGACTTAGCAGCATGAATTAAACAGCTGAGCAAATTGACAATCAGCCATCAGGAAGAACACTGAGCAGATAGATGCCACCGAACACCTCTGCTGAAAGCCTTACAGGAAAAATTACTGAAGAGTTAATGAAATTGGAAGTCCAATCCCATAAAGAAGCCAAAACAACACAATGGTGTGGCAATATTGGGCTGGGGAAACCAGGCTGCTGGAGGCAAAGATAGTTAGCAAGAATTGCTAATAAGTGCAGCCAGATGTGCAAGTCAGCCTTGGTCTTTCAGCAGGAATGGATCTGGTTTGCAAATTGGTCCAGGAGCTGCTCGAGGCTTTAAGAACAGCTGAAACAGCAGATGTGTTTCACCAAAGAATGCCAGGAATGAGGGTATAAACATGGTCAAGCTGCTGCCTTCCTACATGGCTGAGGCACGTTCTCAGAATGGGCCAAGCTCTGACTTGGGTCCTATGTGGCAGTGCCGACAATCTCTCATTTGCAGGGCTGGGCTGGGCTGGTTCTGACCACACATTTCACAATTCTTTATAGTCAAGACCCTTTAAAACTGCCATCATAAAACCAAAATAAAAACCAATCTTAGCTGTAGCTCACTGAAAGACAATATTATATATGACCCTCTGATGTGTAACTGGGATAAAAACAGCATCTCAGAGTTGATTCTGTTATAACTTATTTATACTCTATAAATTATATAAAAGAGGCAGGGAGTAGAAAGGGAACAAAGAGGGCTAGAGAAGATTTAGTACACACTGAATGACAGGATGTCTTCCTCACTTTTCTTCTCTCCTTTTGGGGAGGAGAGAGGTGTTTGGCACTCATTTATTTATTTCTTTATTTTCCAATTGGAGCCATGAGCTGAACATCTGAGCAGCAGGCAGGCTTTGAAAGGGTCAAAGATTTGGCTTGCTTCCAATGCAGCTTCTGTGCACAGCCTTAGCGTATTGTAAGCCAGACTGGCTGAGTTTCCTATGTTCCTAAGAGCAATGGCCTGAGGCTTCAAGAGATTAAACTGGACGATAGTGTGACAACATTTGAGAAACAAATGTCCTCCTCCATGCTCCTTACCAGAATGAAAGGCAAAGTCACAACTTCACTGGCAAAGCAGAATCTGCAGTGCAGCTGCAACAGGTTAACTGGAAGATGCAGGGTTAGTTTTATCACCGATTGATTAAACCTGCCTGTTGTCTTGTAATGTTACTCAATTTCCTTGGAGACTGATGGTTAGCTAGTCTTTCTGGAAGTTTCAGCAGATCAAGCAGTAGTAGAAGAAGCTACTCTTGGCTCAAGTGTCTTTTGTTTGAGCAGTAGAAAAGACAACAGGAGGATTCCCCCATTATCAAGCTTTACCTATTCCCTAAGAGCATTTCCATCTGCTTTCTAGCCTCTGACAACCAACTAGACTTTGTGATCTTTTATTACCTACCTAGCACAGGGGGTCATGACTGGCCATAATGCTGGTCTGTGATATATGGCCAAGAGACCTATAGCATCTAAGGGATAAATCTGTCCTCATTCTTGCAAGTGGGCTGGTCCCATTCCTTAATGCCTCAGGACGCCCACCAGAGCATTTAAAATTTTTATTTACTGGGCATGTAAATTCTGTAGAAGCTGACTTAGAGCAACAGACATCTGAACCATCATAAATTGGGTTAAAAGCATACCATAAACATTCAATAAAATAGTAGCAACCTCAATTTATAAAAATGGTAATATATAGCCCCAGTTCTCCCATGGTTCTCATACTATCCATGATGCTGGGACCAGGCATCAAACAACAAATTAATATAAGGCTGCAACCTTCCTACAGCATGAAGTAGGCAGCAAAAATGTGTTCTCTGCCAATCAGGGCACAGCAAAGACATTCCTACTCAGCCTCTCTAAGAGGCAACAAACTAGTTGCAAGAACCAGCCAGCTTTAATCTGAAGCACAAATGTCCCTTAGCAAGAGATTTTAAAAAGTACACATATTTTGAAAACATGATTAATAGTATTATCCCCCAAGATACAGCCAAGATGCTTTAACATACAAAACCTATTAGTATGTTCCTCAACCTATCCTCACTGTCTTTTTAGGCTAGTTTTAATTCATGCCTGGCCAATTTGAGAGGGTGTATGTAGGATAACAATTTTCTAGGTGCTATTAATCTTGCTCCTGGCCTTGTCAGGAAAGACATGGATTCCATAGCCTTTTGTGTATCTGCTGCCATCAAACGTATGGTACAATTACATGTTCTTATCAATTCCCCTCCCGCACAAAAATCACAAATAAATACTACTGGAGAAACAACAGAAAATACCAGAATGTAACTTTTGCGACAGCATCTTCAAGCTCCTCCATAAAGGATAAACGGACATTGTATAGCTGTGACATGGAAAATGGTCTCAATTGAAATAATGACATTGACCTGGCCTGAATGTGAGGTTCTTTTCTCAGTTCTGTAATATCTGGCTTCAATTTTTTTTCATCTTATCCTGGGCAGATGCTAAGTATGTTAAAAGTCGATCTCTAAAAAAGATTCCTCTTGGAATATCCTAGTATGATCATAACAGTGGTCTAAATATGAAACAGAAAAGATGTTTGACTTTTAAGATCCTTTGTCTTAGCCTGCTTAAGTTTCTACTTCAGGATCTCTGCCAGCTTCTGTTGACCTCTTATATTCCAGTAACACATCTGTCTACACCTGTTCTTTTTTTTAATTTCTATTTTTTCTTCTGAAGCCTTGCTATTCTTCTGAAGCCAGAGTGCATCTCTTAACATACCATTGTTTCCTAACTAATATTGTCTATCAATGACCCTTTTCGTAACTTCCTCCTGTTTTTTTCTTCAGTGGGCCATCAATTACTTGGAGAGTGTATTGATTGGCAATTGTGTCAAGTTTCTCTAAGCTTTCTGGGAAATGCTGAGGCTTCCAGGGACTTCAGAGGCTCCCACATGCTGATTTCATAGTACACCTTTCCTGAAATGAGACTTAAATTAGCTACATGCTCACAATTTGCCCTTAGGAAAAGAGGATCCTTGGCTGTTTTTACAAGACAGACATTAAGGAATTTAAAAATTAGGAGGGAGGGAACTTTGGAGTGGCCTAACAATATCTGCTAAGGCAAACTGAAATGTTAACCTAGGAACTACAGCAATTCATCAAATGCTTTCCCATCAGATGCAGGGTACTTGGTTCGATGTATCCCAGCTCTTGCCAAGTTAAGGTTACAGTTAAGAAAGGAGTCTGATTTATATGCTGGCTTTATTTTCAGCATTCTCTGTAAAAGTCTCAGTAAGTTCAACTTATACTGTTGACATTCCTTGCTATAAAACTGTAAATGTGATGCCAGCTCGGTTCCTCATGTACTTACAAAGCTCTTTAAAATTGAAATAAGGAATTTATTTCTTGAAAGGGATTGGCTTTTGATGAATGATTTCCCTTTTTTTAAAAAAATGAAACCATTCATGTGCTTCCTTTGGGGGAATGATAGGCAAGTTCTGGGAATGGCTAGTTCCAAGTTGTAGCTGCCTGTAAAGGAAAACAGCAAAACTCAGGCTTGCTCTAGCACACACAATCTTCCCCTGCTTATTGATTCAAGCAAAGAATCCTAATCTGTAAACACTGAATCACTCCCCTTGGTTGGGGTAATTATTTCCCATCGGGGGGGCATTAAAGTCAGAATGGGTACAAGGCTTAAGGCAACTATTTCATCCCTTAATTCCTCACCCCCCAGTCTAAAAAACAAAAACAGGAAGAGTAAGTCTGAATATTTTGGCTTGGCCTACTTCACTGATGTCCTTTGCAGACCCCATGCAAAGCATAAAGAAAATTGTGCACCCAAAACAATTCATCTCAATTCAGGATGGATTCAGCTCTTACAGAGAATCTTGAGAAAGCACAGACACACCAAGAGTTTTCTGGAAGACCATGTTCATTCAGCTCGTTTTGTTTTGTTTTTCAGTCATCTCTGCTAGTAGTTTCCTTCCTCTCCCATTTTCAAAATTCTACCAAGTAAGATGAAAAAATTGGCCCACAGGATGGAAATCGTGGGCTATTTTAGGCAGCAAAGTGGAAGTAATATTCAGGGGGGAAAGTCCTATTGCTGCTAAAATGAATACAGTCTGAGTGGACTGAGCAAGGAGGGATTAAAACCACTGATCCCAATATTACTAGTAGCAGCAGAAGGTTTCTGAACATGATCCACGTTCAGATGTGAAAAAGAGCAATGGCAGTAAGAGAAAAAACTAGATCGATGCTGTAAACTATTAGTTTTGTATGCAATTAACTTTGAACAAGGATAACATTGTCCAAGCTTTAATGCATGTCTTAATAAAGAACTACTTTTAAAAAGCTGTCATTTGGAAACATCCAATTAAAAAAAAAAAACTCTATTGGATGGGACTGTGAGTTTCCTTATCAGCAAGAGGTAACTATGCTGTACCGAGAGGATCTCACTTAATAATGAATATGCTGCCCCATCTACCTGATGTACCATCCTGTTTGTACCAGCAAGCATAATCTCACACCAGACAGACCTTGAATTGATTTTGTCATCCAGTCTCATCTGTCATAGAGGCATCTGAGATAGAGACTGATGCTAGCAAAAAAACTCCTATCGCTAACAGAACTATTTCTATATAAGACACAGAAGGAGGAAAACACAAAAGGAAGATATATAAACTAGCTGTCACATTGCTGTGAAATTTTCTACCCCCTGACTGAAATGGATGGTTTCTATAATGTCTTGGGATGTTCAACATTCTATCCGCTTGGGTTCAGCCACTGAATAACTTCTGGGTAATGCCTGAGTTAGGCTGTATGGAAGGAAAACTCTTCATCTCCAACAGAAAGTCTTTCTAGTTCCTGAGTGCCTGAATAGAGCTCCAAAATACACGGCTGAGCCAAAAAATTATGCTGTAATCATCAGGATGTTTTGTTATGTACCGCTGGTAGATATGCAACGGCTAATCTTCAGCTGAACTGGATTCTTGGATTCCTTAACAAGCGTACTGATTTCAGGCATCATAACCGCAGGAGGTTTTTTCTCAAGAAAGCATGGGAGGTCAGATAATATGTTTTCAGGATGGATGCTCATAGTAATACAACGTGTTAGCAAAATGCAGATGAGGGCACACCAACTTGTACTTTAGATATTAAAATGTCAGCTAGAAATACTCATGCCAAATGCATACAGCAATCTTATACTTGCCCCCACTGATTTTCATTACAGTTTGGCTATTCCAGTTCAGGAAATAATTCAGTCTTTCTCCGCATAATTTCCTTATCCTTCACTGTATTCAGGGATGTCACCTGCAGATTTCATCAACTGGTTTCTGAGTAAAATAGGTTTTAACTGGAAGGAGCCTGGGTGGTGCTGAATTTCCCATTCTGAACTAATCAACCAGATCTTTAGCTGTAGAGTGTTCTGTTGCCCTGAAAACACCCAAGAGCTCTCCTCCGAGAATGATGACTATCTTTTCGGGGAATATCTAGCTTAAGAGGTGCACTGCAGAGGGAAATTGACAATGAATGGCTTTTCTTGAAAAACTCTGGGGCCCGCTCAACCTTTACCTGTTAAAACTGCTGATGAGTTGTACTAATTTCACATTGTCTTTATATGCACCCAGATCAGAAAGTGTGAGAAGAGCTGTAGTGTACTGTGCATTGAAACTGATCACTTGTTAAGCATTAAGGAATCCCAGATCTATTTCAGTTCAGAAAGAGTCTGGTAGCACATTTTGAGCCTTTTTTTTTTTTTTTGGAGCCTTCAAGCCAGTGTTGACTCCTGGCAACTGCCTTGGATTAGTCCCTGCAGTTTTCTTGGCAAGGCTTTTTCAGAAGTGTTTGCCATTGCCTTCTTCTGAGGGCTGAGAGAGAATGACTGGCCTGAGGTCCCCCAGCTGGCTTTGTACCTAAGACAGTACTAAAACTCACAGTCTCCTGGTTTCTGGCCTGGTGCCTTAACCACTGCACCAAACTGGCTCTCTTTCAAGCCTAACGCTTTTGTGTAAGGCATACGCTTCCATGAGGTGCAGCTCACTTCATGGATGCGTGGAGTGGCTTGACTGATGTAAGGGTTAGATACGTTGGGATGAGGCAGGGGAGGGGAAGGAGAGGGGAAGGCAAGGTAGTTATGCAGAAGGGGATCTTTAGGAGCAAGTTTACAAGGGCCTGTTAATTGTGAGATAACCTGAAACCTCTAGATGCATGTAAGTCAGCTGCCTCCCACTCTTTTGTGCTAGCAAGGTTTCTTGTTACCAAACTGCTACTTTGAGATCTGTGAAGGACTATCCTGGGAGTTAAAATGTTCTGATATAACTTTGTCCCTGTTTTGTATCCTGATGTCAAACGTGTGTCTATTAATTCTTTTGTGCAAATCTGTTTGTCCTACCACAGGGGCATTGGTAGCAAATTATGACACATATAACATTAGAGGAAGAGTATGTGAAGATGCCTCTAACTTTGTGTGTGAGGTCGCTGGGCTTGTGATGACACTGTTAGGGTAGAGGTGAGGACAAAATAGACATCTAAGCTTATTGCAGGGTCTGGTTCCCATGTTGGCATCATTGTCCTGTTTGTTGCTTGTTGTTTATCAAAATTTGCCTCAGTTTGGGTAGTTGTCTATATGCAAGTATGGACCCTCCATCAGGTATCTGGGAAGGGGCTGTGTCATTGTCCCATATGTTTGTACCATAGTAATGATATGTTTGACCAGCTTAAGCTGTGAGCTGTAGATGACAGTTAGGGTGTTCTGTTGTTCTATCTTTGAAGTCTGTCCTTTAATAGGTCCTCCCTTGGAGCTGAGGGACTCAATGGAATCAGTTTAACATCTCTATCCAGCAGATCAGAATGAATGTGATGGTAACATAGAGTCTGACTAAAGATTATAAACTTGATAGTATGTTCTGAATGGAAGCTGGAAGCATGTGGGTAATTTTTCATGTTTCTCTATAGCATGATGGTTTTGCATCCATTTTATCTAGTTATGTCTTTTCACCAGGACATTAAGATTTTTTTTTTTTAGAAGGATCCAGGCTAAGGTTGACTAAGGAGTAGAAGCCGTTGAGGTCTTGATGGAATTTGATGAGGTTTTCTTTTCTATGGTCCCAATGATGGAAATCCAGAGTCCACTGGAGTTGGGCCAATAAATGTAACTAAATAAATAAATAAATCAAATCAATTAATCTCTCACTTCCATGTAACAAAGGGAGCAGAAGTATGCCTTTATACACAGCTATTTCTATTTCTTTCAACAAATATTCTTTTCTCACAATAACCCACATACTACACATTATTTTTCTGCCTGCATTTGCACATCCTGAAATTTCTCTCTTCATTTTCCTATCTTCAGTGAACATTTTTCCAATGTACACGATATGCTTCCTCTAGTTTTTCACTATTAATTTATATAGACTTGGAATAATTCAATTCATTTTTCCTGTCACAGACATTTTTAGATCCATTCTCCTCATTGCATCATACAGTCTATCCAACATTCACTTGAAATCTTCCTTTCAGTTTCCCAGCTAACAACATGGCATTGTCTGGCCACAAATATAGAAGCATACTCACATTCCCAACCAACACACCTCTAATGTACAGTATAACATTCGTTATACATTTATCCATAAACAACTAAGGGATTATCATACATCCTTATCTTATTTAATGTTTAACCATTCACTTAACATTTCATTTATTTTCATGTATGTTTTATTTCATATTTTACTTTTCATATTTTTATTTTAACTTACAGCATTCAGCAAGCAATCCTGAAGCTTTTTCTTTGTGTAAAAATCCCATAATTCAAACCTACTTACTGTATTATATGCATTCTCTAAATCTACAAACATACAATAAACTATTTCTCACATTCATATATTTAATAATGGCTTGCTGAAGACTAAAAATCTTGTCTGCACACTCCAGTTCAACATCAAATTGCACTCCATTTCCAAATTTTACTTATTGTCACCAATCATACCCTTTTGATAACTGGAACACCTTCCCAGGCACACTTGAAAACTAATCCCCCTATCATTCTATCATTCACTTTTGCTATTTTTTTTTTTCTTTTGTATACGGGATGATAACAGCATTTTTCTATCAGAGGCACAGACATATTAAGCACTTTGCACATCCAGTCTACAAGCAAGTCACAGGTATCTTAACATTTCTCATGCAACACCACCTGCACTTTCATTCTTGCTATTTTTTCAAGATTCTCACAGCATATATAACTCCCTTTTCATCCTGTCCATTTTCCCAAGATCCACTCTTGATACTGTTAAAAAAAAGGCATGTCCCACGCTTTTTGCCTTCACTAATTATCTCAATCTTTCATCAGACATAAAATCAGTCATGCTTTCAGATTCATATTCATTCCTTTATCATGTATACATATGAATAGATTCATGGTTAAACACTACTTGAAACAAATAGACTTTTTTTCTAAACAGATGCTTACTATTTTCACCCACTTATTCTTGGATATTTGGATGGCCCAGTAACTTTTTTCTATATTCCCACCTATCCATCCATTCATATAATTTAGTAGAATAATTTCCCCCTGATTGCATTCATTCACAATATTGTACATTTCCCCCCTAAACTCATCTCTGGTTCTTCCATTATTACCATCCACCATCCATAGGAACATACTATGTAACTATCACTAACTATGGATTCCTACTGTCAAACACATCCACAACATAAATGACACTAATTCATGCATTTTAGCCATATTGTAAAACCAACATCTCCACCTGCATACGTATATTCATTAACTCTACTCCACAGATCAGGCCACCATCATTCAGATCAATTACAACCTTCTGCTTTCTCATAGTTTATGTAGACACAAAATGTTTCTATTTTTCTTTCCTACATTTCATCTCTTAATTCATGTTCTTCCCCATTTATTCCTCTTGTATTCCAAATCATAATTTTCCAAATGTCATGGTTGTCATCAGATGGGACAATAGAAACTGATTTCTGCCATGCAGTATGGCTTTAGTCAGCTGAGACTTTCAGAAAACACTTTTTAGTAAGATAGAGAAGGTGTGGAGTAGATTATTATCCTTAGTCATATCCATGCTACCTGAACCATTATCTGCTAAAATTAAGGACAATAATGGTCAGTTTGTGCTCATTTTAGCTAATACATGGCAAATGCAACCAAACTGCAGTTTTACTGCAAGTATTCTCATGTTATTCTGCACAAACTAGGATCTTTAATCTAGGAATTACCTTGCAAGCCATTATACTTTTGCCCATATCCCTCAGTGCAGGGGGTAGTTGTAGTGATTACAGACTAACAAGTTTATTATAGCACAAACAGTCCTCCCATATCTGCTGCTGCCTCAGGCATTCTCTCAACAGTCCATCTTACTTATCAGTACTTCTGGGTGCTCCGGGTTTCATCCAAGACAGTGGCTTTGATACTCACCAGACCCCACCTGCCCTCTTTCCCGCTGGTGTACAGTCTCTGGTGTTGGACTTGGGGTGGAAACCTCTGCACATTATGAGGTGCTTCCATGTTCTCCTTTGGCCAGCTTACTGTACTGGCAGGGTATGTGATGACTGGCAGGGAGTACACATTGATGGTGTGGATCTTGTTCTTCCCATTGAGCTGTCTCTTCAGGACCTGTCTTATCTTTTGGTGGTACTTGGATGTTGCTGTATTCTTTACCTCCTCATCGTGGTTCCCATGTGACTGTGGGATACCAAGGTACTTGTAGCTGGTCTGTATGTCTGCTATGTGGCCCGCTGGTAGTTCCATCCCATCAGTCTTAGCTACCTTCCCTTTCTTTACTACCATCCAGCCACACTTTTCCAGTCCAAATGACATCCCAATGTCCTCACTGTAGATCCGTGTCAGGTGGATCAGCGAGTCAATGTCTTGTTCACTCTTAGCATACAGCATGATGTCATCCATGTAGAGGAGGTGGTTCATGGTAGTTCCACTCTTGAACTTGTATCTGTATCCAGTCCTTGTGATTATCTGGCTGAGGGGGTTCAAGCCTATGCAGAAGAGTAGCAGGGACAGTGCATCACCTTGGTATATGTCACACTTGATGGTTGCTTGTGCAAGCTGTCTTTGTGAGCTGTCTTGAGTTGACTTCCAGTGTTGTCCTCCATAGTACCATTGAGTTCTTGAGGTCCCATTGAGGTCCTTAGTGTCCTGTTGACTTTGTATAGCACCAGGTATTCACAGATCCATGTGTGTGGCATTGAGTCATAGGCTTTCCTGTAGTCAATCCAGGCTGTGCTCAGATTGGTCTGTCTAGACCTTGAGTCTTGCGTGATTGCTCTATCTATGAGCCTCTGGTGTTTTGAGCCCCTGGTGTTGCTCCCAATAACCTTCTGAGCTGTGCTCATGTACTGGCCTATATGGTCCTGTAAGTTGGCAGTTAAGTTGCCTGATAAGACTTTCCCATGTGGGGAGGCAGGTTATTAGCTGGTAGTTGGACAGTGCTGTTCCCTTGCAGGGGTCTTTCACAATCAGCACTGTCCTTCCTTATGTTAGCCAGTCTGGGTGGGAATCTGCTGGTAGCAGTTGGTTCATCTGTGCTGCTAGGCATTCATGCACTGCTGTTAGTTTCTCTAGCCAATCGGTGTGGATCAGGTCCGGGCCAGGTGCTATCCAACTCTTCATGTTCTTGACCTGCTGTTGGATATCTGCTACTGTAGTGGTGAGGTCTGCTTTCAGGTCCTGCAGCCACTTTGCACTAGTGTTAAGTGTCTTTTCTTTCTCCTACATGTCCTTCCAGTACTGTTCAGTGTCTGCTGTTGGTGGCTCTGCTGTTACTGTGTTGTTGCACTGCAATTGGGAGTTCACCTTGGATGGTTCTTTGGAGAATAAGGCATTTATCTTCTTGGCCTCTGTTTCTCTAGTGTAGCTCCTTAACCTGGTAGCCAGTGCTGTGAGCCTTTGTTTAGCAGTTTCTAGGGCTTCAGATGGAGTCAAACCCATGTTTTTTTTTCAGTAGCTGAGTCTTATCCTTAGTCTCCACATCCTCTGTAGTTCTACCAGCTGACTAAGCTCTCTCCGCTTGCCTTGATCTTAACCTCCAACCTCATTTTCTGGGGGCAGGGGAGGGGGGGATATGTACTGCTGTTCTTCTTGATTGTGTAGCCAAGCATCTCCAGGATTACAGCAGCTGTAGTGTATACCAGTTGATTGGTTTGAGTTATGGTGGTGGTAGGGATTGTCATGAGGGCTTCTAGCATATTATCTGATGGTACTTCTCCACTGAGGTTTGGTCATCGGTCTTGAGGGTTGACTGTAGCTAGTTTATCAGCTGCTGTGGTCTGTAATAGAGGGGATGGCAGTGACGTTCCAGCTTTAGGTGTTAGCTGCACATCCAGTTGTTCTTCCGGTTCTTCTTGAGTCTGGGATGTAATGTGTAGTTGGTCTATCTCAAGTTGTGAGAGCAGCTTTTTCTTCACTATGTTGGGTAACTAGCTGTTTCTCAGTTAGTGTGGATGTAGGACTTCTGTCCATCCATAGTTCCCTCATGCGTTTTATATATCCCCTCTCATTAAGTCTACTGTTGTAGGAGCATTCCATCAGTTCCAGGTTCTCTTGTCTCATCCATGTATGGTTTGTTCCAGTAGCCCACTTATCATCAGATTGTCCTGGTTCCCCAGCATCTGGCACAGACTAATCCAGGCAATGTCCAAGCCAGCATGACTTTCTTAGGTGATGTCACTCTTATATCCAAGGTAGGTAGATGAAGCGTTAGGAGGTCTTTGTCCAAAGACCTTTACTGGTAAGGTAGGTACCAGCCAGGATTTGAACTCCAGTCTCCTGTGTCAAAGGGTGGCGCTCTAACCACTACACTATCCAGCTGCTTCAGTGGTTGTAGAGGTTAAAGTTTAACAAGTTTATTATAGCATAAACAGTCCACTTTTTAATTGTTAAAAATAGTTTGATATAGAACTAAAAGAAAGAACAGCAAAGCATATATATGTATGCTCTGTGTGTGTGTGTGTGTGTGTGTGTGTGTGTGTGTGTATAGACACTACAGTTTGGTGCAGTGATTAAGCAGTTGGACTTTAAACCAGGAGACTATGAGTTCTGGTCGTCCCTCAGGCATAGAAGTTGGCTCGGTGATTTTGGGCCAGTCACTCTCTCTAAGCCCAACCCACCTCCCAAGATTGTTGTTGTGGGGAAAATAGGAAAAAGGAACAGTGTGTACGCCATATTGAGTTGCACAAAATGCAGGTGGGATATAAATCTAATAAGTATATATAAAAAACCAAAATATTTTAAAAAATTAAGCAAACTAAAAAAACCAAACTATAGCAAGCATTAAAAACACTAAATAGAAACTTGCAAGAGTCCAAGCAGAGTAAATCCAAAGTTCTTTATAAACAGATTCCAAATTTTTGAAATGTAATTCAGCAGCACATTAACATCTTTGAATCTTAATTTTCTTCAGAGACCTTGGTTCACCACACTAAGAATATTCAACCAATAGGAAGTTACCAGAGTATGTGATTAAAGCATGTACGATATAGTAATATATTTGCATCAATATAAAAAGATTGACAACAATCCTTTTTTAAGCCTCTGTTGGTGAGTTACCTAAAACAACCTCCCAAAGCTCTTATTTTAAGACCATTAAGAAATGATGGAACAAGATCAATAAAAAAAGTAAAGTTTTTATTGTAAATGCAACATTAACATTTCAGAGTTCAAAAAATAAAAGTTGAATTTCACAATGAGCAGGGAGGTTAATGTTTTAATCAAACAAATCATTGTTCAGTGACTGGCATGTGATTGCTTTTCATGGATAAAAATTCAATATTTGAAGCAATTGATGCTACTTGTAAGCAGAGATTATCTTCTATATTTAGCCTATTTCTATACTTGTTGTTTGTTGCTGCATATTAAAGGGATGTTATGCATCCAAAGTCATATTGTTGGAAATGGTTTAAGATATTTTAATGCTCAACTGGCAATTTCAGGATATTCTTTTAAAAGCTCTATCCAGAAATGTGTGAGTTCTCCATGAAGAAATGTTATCCATAAGATGAAATCAATAAAGTTCTCTGTAAGTTGTACCTTAAGTAGGTGTGTACTAGAGGCCACCTTTATGATCAAGCAGATCTCCTGGGGACACTTACTTGCAAACATGCAAATATGGTCTGCAGTGTGGAGAATGAAGAGGGGGGAGGGGTGGAAAGACTCATTGGGATCATTCTTGTGCTGTTAAGCAACATAGACACTCTTGCCACTCTACTTTCAACTCTCTCATCTGCCCTTTAGAAACCATGGACTGCCTGGGAAAGTGCTTATTGGAGTCTGAGGACAGGTGGGAAGTCAGGTTTTGTGTGGGTACAGATGGGAAGAGGGAAGACTTCAGTGGTGGCCAGGGAATGACAGCCAGATGCCTCCTGTGTCTTGGTCCCTCACAGAACCCATTCCTGGTCTTGGGGAACCCTGCCTTAGACCAGTGTTTCTCGACCTCAGCAATCTGGCTGGGGAATTCTGGGAGGTGAAGTCCACACATCTTTAAATTGCTGAGGTTGAGAAACATTGCCTTAGACCATCAATTTTATAATGTAGGGAATTCAAATTATCTATTTCAAGTTTCTCATATATGACCCATATTTATTTTGGTAAAAAAATAATAATTGATGGTCAAACTAAAAAGTATAGGAGCTTCTGAGGCAGCCAGTGCATGTTTCCAGAGAAAATAAGAAATGCTTTTGCTTCATACACTGCCATTCAACTATTTTTGGCAGATTGTATTTTTTTTGGTAACCTTTTAAAACTTTTTTAAAAGTCTTTCATAATTAGCTGAACTAACTCATTTTCAGCCCATATTTTCCTTTATTATTGCTGTTGTTGTCTCACCATTTTAAATTAAGGATTCATACAAACAGTCCGTTTCTCATGAGAGCAAGGATCACATTTGCAGAAAAAAAACCTGGTTGACAAACAATGCATAACAATAACCCACAGCTACAAATCAGATACAATCAAACAAAATATTTTTTAATATGTACCTAAATTGCAACAGATATAGTGCACCATAGATTTTCTGTTAGAAAGGCAGATGCTAGCTGAACTTCATTCTGAATAACATCTGTCTTACTGAGAATCCTATGGACACAAAATAAGCATATCAGCATTTTGGATGGATTTAATTTTAATCTGTAGTTGCCATTCATTTTCCATGAATTCAAATCTTATTTCCTAGTTCTTGTTGGCAGAGGAACAACAAGACAACAACCAAATATAAGTAAAATTAAAATACAAAGGATAACTGATAAAAATAGGAATTCCACAACCAGAAAATGTGATACAAGGTACAAGTCTAAGGTAATCATATAAAATACAGCAAAATCATAAGGAACATCTGTTAAAAACAAAAAGCTCCAATAAAAGTATAGTTCTTGCAAGTTAATTTAGCAGAACAATTCTATTTTGTCTTTGTATTATATATGAAGCACATTCTCTCCCCTTAACATCAAAGAAGAAAGAAGTAGCTGTGAATGGGAAAAACAAAATGAAACAAAACTTTGTAATGAAATCTTCCAAGATTTATCAAGAGATCTGGCACATCCTTTTTTTATTGCATTGTGAAACTAGGTATATATTTTAAAAAGGATGACAAATCTTTCTTTTTCTTCAGCATTATGCTATTCATTACATTTCCAGTATTTTGATAAATTAAAACATCATTAAGAAATGTGAGTAAGAACTGGGTGGACACCTAGCTCCTTCTAGGTATGACTAAACTACAGTTCCCAATAGACCTCACCACTTGTCACAGTAACTAGGGCAGCTAAGAGAATTTGCCAACATCTAAAGGGCAAGCAGTTCCCTATTCCTGTTTTACACTAAGATACCAGTAATACAATTAATGCCAGAAAGATATGCATTAATCCATATGCATATTGGAATCTTGTTTTCTGAAGAATTTTATTACTAGATCTGTGCTGCAAATATCCAGATGGCCACTAGATGGCATCTTAGAGGGAGAATTTCCTGTATCTTTTTGATGCCATCTAATGGTTACCTGAGGATTTGCAACCCATACTTGATAGCCCTATACCAGCCACCAATCAATGACTATCCATGCCTATCTAGGAGTGTCTTGTGGTCCATCCCTGGTGATGTTATTGACCAGAATAGCATTCTGGGAACTATACTGATGATACAGCTGAAAGGCATCAGCTTCAGAAAGACTGGCTTTCTCCAGGATCAATGTGGTTATCCTGCTGACACTGATACTCTTGAAAGCTTCATTTAAAGTATGCGTAAGATGTTCTTTATAACTTTGTCACATTCCCCTGATCGCACCAGAAATGCTACATGTTAAGGGAGAAATTAGCCAAGACTTGTTTAGTTGATTCCTCTTTGTTAATGCTCTTTGGTCCATGAAGGCAAGCCTAACAATTTCAGGCTATATTGCATTATTCCACATGAGAAGCATGGCTGTTAATATGGGTAGGAAGCATCAATAAAACACCAAACTCACTGCTGCTCTCAGTCATTCAAATTTTTTCAGCTCAGGCCTGGTAGTTTGTGTTAACTTATGCTTGAAGCTGATTGATGGTTAAATCCTTTTGTCTCCAAGCAAACACTATGTTCTGTCTCAGGGAAAGAGTAATGGAGGCAGAAAGCTGTAGCTTCCTCACCTTTGGACACTTGGTTGTCCATAGCCCACCGCTTGGGGAACCCATTTTTCTGGGTCCAATGCAACTAACTGCAAACACTGTGACCACCTTAAACCAACATTGTTTGAAGTGCAAAAATCCAGACAACCATTAGATGGAACAAAGAGATGCAATAAAATATGTTTGTTTCCATTTAGTGGTTGTCTGGTTTTGTATGCCCTAGATCTGGTAGCCTATAGATTCTCTAACCCAGTGGCTTCCAGTTCAGCATATGTATCAAAGTTTGATTTGTGATTCTGATGGTTCTGTGAAATAATGGTGTGCTTGGATGCTCCTGCTATTAAGTGCAAAACCAATGGACTATCCATATTTTTAGGCAATCTTATTGGAATTATTCCCTGGGTCCAGCTGGCCCAACATATAACCTGGAAACATACCCTCTTCCTTATATCCAACTGTTGGTGCCACTTGGGACTACCATCATAAAATTTGATGTACAGCATACTGAATATAGTACAACCTGTGCTATGGAATGTAATAAGAGGAAATCACCTGAACTTGCTCTGCTTGTGCTGGTTTGGATGAAATGCATCAGAATGTATTCGATCACAGCCCTTCTAAAGCAGCCATCTCTTCAGGCTTCAGACCAAAATGCTGCTGGTTTAAGAGTCATTGGCGCCTTAAAGCAGAGGGATTTTTTTTCAGGTAAGTGAGGAAGCCAGAAAAAGGAAGTGGCTGATTGAAGGAGTAGCAGAGAGGTGCTGTGCTCGTAGCTGTGGGAGGTTCAAATCACTTCTTCCAAATCATTTTGAAATGATCATCCTTCAGGATAAGCCAAGCAGGGGGAAATGGGCAAGCCACACTATTCTCTTGAAAGCTAGTTGCTGTGACAGCACACCTCTGGCCTGAATGAAAAATTTACTATATCAAAGTCTCATTTACTCAACAAATAAAGACACAGAATTATATACAATTAGTATTGTGTTACACTAATGTAAAGGTTAAGCACACATATAATTTTCCCCAAACTATCCATGTAATAAATAAGGAATAGGTTGATGGTTTCTCATTTCTCAGGAAGGATTCTTTATCAGATGTCAGCCAGAGTCATTAGTGAGCACTAATCCTTCTCAAATGACTGTAAAATGAACGTGATCCTTCTGACTCGCAGTACCATGCAGTCTATTATCACAAATAAAGACTATCATCATAAAATTTGATGTATAGCGTACCTATGAATTTCTAATTAAAGTACCAATCTGCCTTTATTCCCTAAGCCCAAAGAAAGAAGGTCTGCTTCAAACACATGGATAAGATGGATAAGTGGCATCCCCCAAACTTGCTGAGAATGGAAAGGACACGTGCAGCAAATTCTGGATTGTTGAAATGTTACAATGTGCTTTAAAATTCATAAAATGCACATAGGTATGTTGGGGGGAAATTCTTTGCAAAAATAATTGGAAAAGAGTTTTAAAATGTACATATTAGGATAAATGCATATGATTTTTTTTACTAAGTTTATAAGATGCTATAATAGCAAATTTACAAGCAATATCATCCAAAATTTAGAATACCAAACTCAGAGATTTGCTGTTTACAATTTTCAATGCTTGCCTTAAAGGGACAGTACCTTATATATAGCATACATATTATATAGAAACATCAGAAATATTTGACAGAAATTTTAACGTGGGATAGCAGTAACTTGTTATTAAAAAGCTGATACCTCAGAAGGTGGTTCATCTCAATCCACCTAAATTCTGGTGTTATTTGGGAAGCCATTACGCAATCTGATAAAAATTAAAAAGCTCTTTTTAATTTTCATTTGAATTAGTTGAAATTTGAGGAAAATGTAGAACGTCATCAGTGGGAAAAGTATGCCAAAATCAGTGCAGGGACTCTAGCTAGCTTCAGTGTTTCTAAGCAACTTTCAAGAAGCCCTGTATAGTAGTTAGGTCAAAAAACTTAAGTATTTGAGTATAACAATACTCAAAATGACACTCTACATTCTATACCCATGTCTGACTCCCTTCTGGAAGAGCAACATGGACAGGGCCATCTGTGGTTCCATGGCCAGCTATAAAGTACCCATACCATTTTAGCTTTATGACAGAATGTATCAAACTTTGCAGAGAACATGGCTTTTTGTGGCAAATTTCAAGTAGTTAGATTGGGGAATTAGTATACAAAGGAAGCAGATGATAGCAAGAAATAATGATACTCCTCCATGAATAAATTGGAGGTGTTCTAATAGGAAATATAAGAGTTTAGCTACCCAAATACTCCTTTCCCCACAAAGATATTTTAGAATGCTAAGGTACATATGCTTTTGAGTGAAACCTGACTCCCAAAGACTACATAAATGTATCCATGCAATTTTTGGGGTAACAGTACAGATGTGATTTTTCACCTTCCCAATCTAGCCTACATTTCTGAGATTTCCTATATTCTGCCATCCAAATTCCAGCCAATATCTGACTCCATTTAGCTTTTTCTGGATTAGCCAAAATTGGTTAGGTTAGGTCACCTGTTTGGGTTTTTAAAAATACTTTGTATGCATGTGTGTGTGTCTGTGTGTGTGTGTGTGTGTGCATGTGTGCATGCCTTTGAGTCAATGCTGACTCCTGGCAACCACCTGGATTAGTCCCTGCAGCATTTTTTGGAAGTGGCTTGTCATTGCCTGCTTCCTAGCGCTGAGAAAAGGTGAATGTCCCAGGGTCACCCAGCTGGCTTCATGCCGAAGGTGGAGCTAGAACTCACAGTCTCCTGATTTCTAGCCTGATGCCTCAACCACTACACCAAACTGGCTTTCCTTTTTAAAATGCTAACAAGCTGAAAAAATGGGTTTAACTCTTTCTACTTCTTTTGGTGGATTGTTCCTTCTTTTTCATCCCATACACTGAGTTCCTGATCTTCATATTAGAAGAAGAGTTTCATGGAGGATTTTGAATCAGGGACAGGACCAGTTAAAAAGACACATTTCACCTTGAGTGAGTTTTTTGAAGACTCTGATTCATTCTTCTTTTGATTTGGAGTTCAAGCTGAGGCAGTCCACAACCCTTCCTTTTTCAAATGTCTCTTTCAAACTGCTAGAAATGAGTAACTGTTATATGAAAACCTGATATGCTTTGCAACAAGAAAGTAAAATGTCAGGGACCTGGCCTTTCTGAGATGACCTATGAACTTGTTCAGTTGCCAGAAGTATTAAATTTCCAGGTGTATGATGTTTTACATGTTTGACTATAACATGTAGCATCTTTAAATTATATTAAATTATATACATGAATTTACAAAAAAGTAGATTGACATATGATAAAATTTCTCAGAACAAAATCTGATCATGCTATGTTAACTGCTAAAAATTATTTGCGATGAGACCACAAATCATATTCAAAATATAAAAGTGGGTCTTACCCTATTATAAGCTGCGTGTGAATGGATTGATATATTGGTCACATTAAAGAACCATTATATTCTAAAATGGGTAGGTTCTGGTACACTGGAATGTTTTGCATTAAGTACCAATGCTTCAGCGAAACAATCTATTATCTCCCAGAGATCAAAGATGATAGTCTACTCCTCTTCCTCTTCCTCCATTCTAGGATTCATCTCCCCCTCATTACCAACTCTAATAACCACCTGCAGGAAACTGTATTGCACGGTGATTATACATAATTGAACACATTCTTCAATACTTTAGTCTTAAAAGTGACTAGATGGTAAATTATTCCTTAATCTATAGGGTAGTTACTGGTCTAGCACTACAAGAAGATATTTTACTTTTTATCAGTAAGTTTACTGTAGTTTTTTTTTCCACAAATGTGTCTACCTCCTTTATAACATCTAAAAATGGTAGCAGTATATCAATCTATCATAATATATCTTCCAGAATGACATATGCTGTGCAGATTATTTTTCCTTGATTGAATATAATTGTTTCTAAATAGGAGATATATAAATCTGATATCCTGGAAGCAACTGGGCTCCCCATATCAGATCTTTAATTTGATAATAAATCTTTCTGTATATCTAGCAGTATATCTAAAATATATTTTTAAAAAATCAATAGAATGGTCAATACTAGATCTGAAATACCCAACATATTTTATCACTATCTTTTTAGATAAAAAATGTTGAATATGGATTACAAATGCATTTATATATTCCTTCCAACTATGCTGTTCTTCTTTGTGTGATGACGAAGAGTATGATGATAATAATGATTGGCTTTTGTGTAGTTTCCTTTTATCTACTTAGCTTTTTTTCTGTATTATACTGTTTTCCATTTTTAGCATTTTGTTATCACTGTACAATTAAATGACATCAAACAAGGATGTAGCACCTAGCTGACTTGAAAAGCTAAGCAGGATCAGATGTGCTTAGTACTTAGATGGGAGATCACCATGGAATTCCAGGCTGTAGGTTACATTGGTGGTGGTGGTGGGGGGACTGGAAGAAGCCATGTCAAATTACTTTTATATTATCGCCAAAATAATTACATGGACAGAGAAGCTAAGTTTAACTTTGTGTTATATGCTTGTGTGTGTGTGTGTGTGTAGGTGCCCTTGATAGAGGATACACTGCTGTACATAAGCTGAGTGATGAAAGAGTACTGAGTGATTAAGTGGCAGTGATTAAGTATATTATCTATAGATCATCCATTAAATTGGAGAGTATCCCACTGGAAAAAACAGGTAAATACTCATAAAATTCTTGGATTTAGAGGATGGGCTTAGTCCAGCTATCAACAAATGGTCACAGACACTAATTATATTTAAAGTAAAAGCTCAATTTATTAAGAAATATGTAAGGATAGAAAAGTCTTGAAGAGATTTTTCATCTCTTGAAGAGAGGGAAGCATAAGAGAGAATCAGACAGACAGAAAGTTCCCTTATCTCTTAAAAATAGAGACTCATTTAACTAGTGATAGACCAGGCTGGGTGAGACCATGTGAAGACCTTCCTCCCTATCCATCCATCATCATTTGCCCTAGACCAAATAGCTCATAAGGGCAAAGAGTTGATGATATCTCCAACAGGAGGAATAGAGGCATGCAAGGAATTAATGTCCTTGGTAATAAGATATAGAACTCTTATACTATTCTAGACATTTTAGAGCTCAAGGTGTTTTGTGTCTTCAAAAATGTTTTTCTAAAGGATCCAAAATAGATCTAGCCCCTATTATGGTAGGTCTTCCTGGAGAGAAAATCTTTGGTAATACATAAAATAGTGAAATTCTAACTGAACATTGTCCAAATTGATTATTTGTATATCCCAAGGCTCTACTCTTGTAGAAGACTTTTAAGAATAAATTTAATATATTTTGCAAGAATTTTGTATATAATAGAAATAATAATAGGTTGTTTATTTCTATACATTCAGAAAAATTATAGCTCCTCCTTTTTCCACTAATTTAATTGCAATCATGGAAGTATTTTCTAAAACATATAACACTAACTTTTATTTTAGCATGTAGTTACAATAGATTCCTATAATTTTATCATTTATTGAAATAATTTTCAAGGCCATCCTTTCTAAGATTTTGGGTCAATATATAAACCTGAATTTCAGTCCAAAACTCCTTAAATCATAAAGCAAATAGGTCCCTTCATTTCTAAGACAAATGCAAAAGGGCCACAACTCTTTGGCCCATTTTGACATCCTTTGAAAAAACATGGCAGATGCTTATATGCCAGTTGATACAGGTGAAGGACTATGCAGAGTGACTTATGGAAGGAAATTGCATCATGATTTTTCCACAACAAAGAGAATCACACTGCCTCTGCCGCACAAGCTTTCTGTTGAGACAAATCCCACATGCTCTGTCTAGCCAGTAATAGTAGCAGTAGATTTTTTTAAAGGAAATATACTTTTGTAAAATGTTTCCCTATTCTCTGATCTTGTCTTATGTCTCTGTTCAATACCTCAATAGCGAAAATGAACAAAAGTGGGGACAATGGACATCCTTGTCTTGTCCCTTTTTGAATCTCACAAGGTTTTGTTAGTTCTCCATTAACAATTATTTGTTCTTTCTGGGAAGTATAAATCAACCTTACCCATTTAATAAAATTATCTCCAAGGTTCATATCTTCCAGAACTCTAAACAAAAAAAAAAAATCCAATTCAAATTGTCAGAGGCCTTCTTTGCATCTAAAAATATCAATGCAGCTTGTTTTTCATTATGTTGCTCCAAGTATTCCAGAACATTCAAAACATTTCTAATATTATCGCGTAGTTGTCTTTTCGGTAAAAACCCACAATGATCTTCATGAATAAAACCCTGTAAAATTATTTTCAATCTTTCAGCCAAAATTGTGGCAAACAGTTTGTAATCATTGTTCGATAAAGATATTGGTTGATAGTTTCTTATTAAAGTCAAATCTTGTCCCTCTTTAGGTATTAATGTTATATTAGCCTCTTTCCAACTACCAGGAATCTTTCCATTCTGCAAAATAATATTTATCATTTGTTGTAAAGGTTGTAAAAGCTCATCTTCAAAATATTTATAGTAGGAGACTGGCAACCCATCTGGACCAGGAACCTTTCCTGTTTTAGTCTTTTTGATGGCTTCACACAGCTCCCTTATTGCTATACTGTAGGTCCATCCAAAATTTGTCTGTAATCTTTGGTAAATTCTGTTTGTACAAGTATTCATCTACTTTTTCTGAGGAAATTTCTTGACCTTTATATAAAGTAGTATAATACTGATGAAACATTTTTTGCATATTCACATTATCTGTTATTACAGTATTCCCTTCTTGTAACTTTAATATCACTTTCTTTTCTTTTTCTTTTTGCAATAGTCCAATGAGGACTATTTTAAGCATATCAAAAACTGCCTTTTCCAGCCTTGCTGAATAATCCCACTAATAGACCTTGTAGTCCTACTTACACGTCCCTGATAAAACCCCACCAGAAGAAATGAGGGCAACTGCTCTTTCTTACCATTGTTCAACTAATATGGCATACTGTCTTGAAACACAGAAATTCGGTACTGTATGGCTATGGTGGCTAAAAACCACTGCACTTTCTTTCATAAACTTTATCTAATGCAGCCTCATCCTACCTACCTTAGTCCAGATGTTTAAAAAAAAAAAAAGGCAAAGAATCCCATGAGGATTTTGGATTGCCTGAACAGATTGGTCTACTGCCCTTTTGACATGATTGAAGGCTCACTTGAGCTGGTAAAATGAGGAATTTCTAAGAATGTGTTATGTACTGATGAGGAAATGGAGGACGATGTAGGCAATACAGTCAGCAGTGAACATGCACAGTAACATTTAACAGACAAACAGGTAGGTGCCAGATTGTGATACTGGCTCAGTATTGAGGAAATGCATTTTAGGGAGTGCAGACAAATCAATGCCATCATATCAGAACAGTTATTCTTACAGAACAATTGAGGACTTTAACCAGAGGCTTGCTGGATGAAGGTTCATAGTTCCAGAGCTCATAACATTATCAGAGGTGGCATGAATCACTTTGTTTCTCCCAACTAACTTGGTTTCTGATGAAAAGCCAGAATGAGAAAGCAAAGCAGGTGTTTTTTCACACATTCTCATCCCCTTCTCCTACCACTGCTGATTAGAGAGCCCCTTGTTAATAAATTAGCACACACCCTCGATTCTAACTGTAAAGCATCAGCCAATTCTGACCCAAATCCCTTTACATTATGGCCATTAAATTCATGCATACAGGTCTTCAGAAACAGAACTTGCATGGGATTATTTCTTAACACCTTAATATTGAGGACTATCTATTTTCTTTCTAAATGCTTAGGAATTGATCAAACTGCAGTTTCAGGTCTGCTTCATAAAAGGTCCCAGAAGTTGTCATCGCTCAGCTCCAGAAGCAAAGGGTCCACAAGGAATTCAACTCTTCTTCACACAAGGCCTTGAGAACTGGGCAAACCACCAGAACACTTTGCATGGTCTCTGATAAGAGAGCACATTGGCTGAGTTTCGAAAAACAAGAAAAACCCTGGTATCAAAACACCAGTGTTGATTATCTTTAAACTTTAATTGGGTAATTAGATTTGAAGGGTGATTAGACTGAATTTCTAAATCAAACTAACTTTCCAAACTGAACAGATCCTTCAGAACAAACGATCAAATTCAGTTGGAAAATTATTTTTTTAAATCTGAAATATCAACTCAGATAGAATTGCCATTTCAGTTCACATTATTTTAATTGTATTTAAGCTTAACTGTATGTTGCTAGTTCACATTTGCCCAGTCAGATCCTGAATGGAGTAGGGGATTGGGTCATATGATCCCTGAGGTCCTTTTCAACTATATGATTTTATTAAATTATGATGATGACTCTAAACCATATTGTTATATATAATGTGATGGTCTGGTTAAGTTGACAGCTGAATCATAAACTACTCAACCCCATTTTAATCTAGCTTGGCATGTTTATGAACCCAGTCACTGAATGTCTCCTGCACTTTCAACTTCTCATCTACTTCCAGTGAGGGGGAAAGATAGATTGCTGCCAAAATTCCCACAGGGCTGCTAACGAGATTAGAGAAGCAGGACAATGAAGGATAGGCGGCTTTGGGGAGTGGAGGACCTTTGCTTAGGCGACATAGAATGGATAAAGCCTACAAGATAGAAGTTCTTGTAAGTGCAGTACAGACCCTTCCATTCAAGGTATCAATCAAAAAGTTTAAACAATGCAATGTAATAATAGGAGAAGTCATTGCTGGGTTCATAAATCTCAAGCAAATATATGACTTCATTCCTTTTTTTTTTAATTTCAACTACGACTGATTGGATTTGAAACCATACAATAGATGCTTGTGACAAGGTGGCATTTTTGTATTGCTTCTACTCCTTCTGGGTCTGTAGACACTGTCTCTTCCTCTTTGAACATGGGCATCAACTACTGAAACCAAAATACATGTAAAAAAGCCACTCAGAGAAAGGGTGCCTTCAGTTTCACTATACATAGGCAGAAAAGAAGGCCATTTTATGCATTCTATATTCTCAGTTATCTCAGAATCCTGTTTGATTATCCATCTGAGTTAATAACATTGGCTTTGTAAACTCAGTAATCAAAGAAGCAATATGATGGGGTAAGTTCATCCATCATTAACTGTAGCAGGATGTATGCTCAGGACTGACAGAGGTGCCCAACTTACTCCCCAGAGACAGGGAAGGGAAAGCAGCCTTTTCCTCCTTTGTCCCTGCTCAGTTTTCATGTCTTCAACTCAGCATTGCATAAATCCCTTTGGTCTAATTGCATCTAGTATTTCAGTGCTGCTTTATTCATTTACAATTTCCTCTGTATCGAAACATTCTTCTCTGCTCCTTTGAAATTGCCATATTTTGTAAGACTAGGGGAAAGATCACTGGAGTCTGGAGGTGGGCAGGGAGGGGGATGTTCCTGCCTTAGACTTGGCTGTGGGATCAACTGATACTACAACTTGGGCTGTGCAGTGGCTGCATTTCCCACCAACCCCACTAGGTCTCTGTTGATACAGAGAACAGTAAGACTTTGCTGGAAGGAATTCACTGTTCAAGGTGCCTATGGCTTGCAGGACTGAATCTTGTACAGTGAACGAGTGCTTCAAATCCCCAGTGACAGTTCTTTGCTGATGAAGCACTGTGATGCTCCCACTGCATCTAGCCTCCACAAATGCCAACGGAGCTAATTTTTCATAGTGAGACAAACTGTGGCTTATCTATCCCTCAAGGATAAAGGGTTTATTCAGTCCTACCAGTGAGATGAAGTGCATTTCATATTTCATACTGAAGGTTCACAGTGTCGAGCAATTCCTTCTAGGAAAGGCTGCAGACAAAAATCTGATTGTGTATTTTAAAAAGGATCTGATACGACATGTTACTGCTGTTGATAGTCTCCCAGACATTCATCATTCAAGAAACATGGACAGATTTAGGGCTTTGTCACAAATTGCTGATGCTCTTCTTTCTCAGTGCATCTGAACTTGCACTTCTCTTCATATTTAATGTCTTTTTGAGCCAAGCTGGCACGGGGATTTTTCATGCCTTCAAAGCTGAATTTGGAGGTCATTGAAAACACATGGTGGACCAGCAAAGAAGACAGGGTGCTGCTTCTTCCAACAGTACTGAATGGAGTCCATGAGTTGCTGGCAGTCATGTGCCCTAGGCAGCTGCTCTGCTTCCTGAGTGGGAAAAAATCTGGCTCAGCTCGGCAGGAATTTAACAAAATCTGCCACTCTAAAGTATAAACTAATTAGATTTGTTACAGCACAAATGATGTAAAATAAATAAATAAAACTAATGATGCTATAATTGGTTGCATCCTTGCCTTTCCTCACTTGGATGTGCTGACAATATTTCAGATTCATTCTTCCATGAAGGGGAATCCTAAATGCATTTTAAACAAATAAAATAAGTTGTCTGAGCTTTTGGTTGGGAAGATTTTCTTTTTCCCAAAGCCTTAAGGAAACAAAGTCAATCACCTATTCTAATGCCATGTAGCATGGCAGAAATCTCATGAAAATACATTTAAAATGACACATATGATCTCTTACCCTGAAATCTGGGACAAACAAAAACTAAGCTAAAAAGGAATTTAGGATGAATGATAGGCCATTTCCCACTAGTGACTTACAGTATCTTACAGCATCACCCATGCATAGTTGAGGAGATAAAAAGCCTATACGCACTGCTGTTATATTAGCACAGTATTGGTTGGATGACTCCAGAAGATGCTTTACGTCACCACTGGAAAATTGGCCAGAGACTAACCATAGACTCATTTGGCCCCACCTACATATGCACAAAATCTCTACTATGACAACCATGAGAGATGCCTATCCATCCTTTGCTTAAATAGTCCAATAAAAATAGTCTACCATCTGGCTATCATAGACTGTTCTACTGTCGAGCAGCAGGTCATACCAGTAATTTCTTCCTACTATTTAATCGAACATAGCCCAATCAGTCTAGGTATCTTCTCCAAGAGTCACCTGGATGCTAAGTGTAGAACTTGTCAAGGTGAAATCCAAAAGACCTTTCAGCTCATTATGCTGAAATTCCAAAGGGGAAAAAAAAGCTATTCTTTTTAGGGAGATAGAAAAAAGAAAAGGCGTTGAGACCATACCTCAGTCCAGACAATATGTTTCCCATTGTTGTCAGGCCTAGCCCAAGGAACTCCAGGAGACCATTCAAATTCAGTTCAGCAATGTTTATTAGCTACAACCTCTATCAAGAATCTTCCCAGACTGGAACTCTGTTCCCACGGCAGCCAGTGAAAACAGAGTGAATTCCTCAGGGAGGTGCCAGCCTCATCCTCTTATCTCTTCCTCGCTCTTCTGAAGACAAAAGAGGATGTTTCCCTCCCTGAGTGTGGCCTTCATAATTCCATTCCATCACATCACCCCTCCCTCCATCTTCATCCTCCCCCTCGGAGTTCTCAGCAGAACTTGGCAAAGGCGGGAGGGACAACATGTCAGGTGATGATGGTCTCTCAGTACCTCCTGCCTCCTCCATACAGTCTTCCAATGGGTTCTGAAAAACAGCTACAACATTAGCAGAATCAGCCCCCCTCTGACCATCTGCAAACCCAAAGTAGAAGGCTGTGGGCTGCCAGCTTGAGTCTGCTCCTCCCTTACATTCCCCACCAAACCTTCCTCCAGCACGCTGCCACCTCCTTCTTCTTGCTGATTAAATGCTGGTGTTCCGGGCAGCGCTCGAGGCTTCGGCTTGCTAGGGAAATGCTTATGGAGGTCAATGACCAGCTCCGGGGCATGAACATTCTTTGCATTCTCCCAAGAATGGTCTGCTTTGGGGTAACCCTTCCAATGAATCAAATATTGAATTCCCTTTCCTCTCCTGTGAGAGTCCAATATTGCCTCTACCTTGTATTCCTCCTCTTCTTCGACCACAACCAGAGGGGGTGGGGATGAGTGCGTTCTCAAGGGACTTGGTGGGGCCTTCTTAACTAATAAGGAGTGGTGAAAAACCGGATGGACCTTCATCGATGAGGGCAGCTGCAATCGAAAGGCTAAGTTATTCACCTTCTGCAAGACTTTGTATGGTCCAACGAACAGGTCATTCAATTTTCTGGATGGCCTGTTGGAAGCTAGAAACTTAGCAGACAACCACACTTTGTCCCTCACCGAAATCATTGGACCTGCCTGCCTGCGGGTATCAGCAGTCCTCTTGTATGCCTCTTTCGCCTTTGCTAAGTGATCCTGCAACAGTTGCTGAGCTGCTTGCTGTTCTTTCAGAAAATGCACTGCCCCTGGAACCCCTCCCATTGAGACTGTCTGTGGTAAAACCTGGGGGGCCCATCCATAGAGTGCTTGAAATGGGGACATTCCAATTGAAGAGTGCACTGAATTGTTGTAGGAGAATTCCGCCAAGGGAATTAACTCAACCCAATTATCCTGGCTGTAGGTAGTATAGCACTTTAAATACTGTTGTAACATCTGATGGGTCCTTTCTGCCTCTCCATTGGTAGCCGGATGGTGTGCTGAAGACATGTGGCTGTGTACCTTCAACAGTCCAAAAACAGCTTTCCAGAACTTAGAAGAGAATTGACTGCCTCTGTCCGTTATTAATGTATTAACCATTCCTCTAAATCGGAAGACATGATCCAAAAATAGTTGTGCTGTGGCTTGAGCAGAAGGTAGACCCTTGCATGGTATGAAATGAGCCATCTTAGTAAATAAGTCCACAACCACCAGCACTGAAGAATAACCCTTCACTGGAGGCAAATCAGTAATAAAGTCCATTGAAACTGTATGCCAAGGCTTGGGGGAAGTCTCTAAGGGCTGCAACAGCCCAGCAGGTTTCCCATGAAAAGTCTTAGCTCGTTTGCACACGTGACAAGATGCCACGTAATCTCTAATGTTTGCCGCCATCTTAGGCCACCAATAGTCTCTTAAAGTCCTATGCAGGGTCTTAAACACCCCTCCATGTCCTGCTGTTACATTATCATGGCAAAGTTGTAAAACCTCTTCCTGCAAGGCCAGAGGAACATATAACTCCCCCTTATGATGGAGGTATCCTCCTTCCATTGAAAAAGGGGAACCCTCTCTCTGCTGGGTTCCCTGGAGGTCATCCATCCGAGCCCTCGCAAAAGCATCCTGTGCCTGCTGCACCCTTATTCTTACCATTAAATCTTCTGCCTTCCAACTGGCTCCCAACTTCTCTCTTGCGCTGTCCAATTCTTTAAAGCGGGATCGCCGCGTGCTGTGGCGGTGATTGCTCAGCAATGTACTCCGGTTTCTGGGAAAGTGCATCAGGCATCAAATTACGTGCCCCTGGAACGTATGTGATGTAAAAATCAAAACGTGAAAATAACTGATTCCACCGCACTTGCCGCAGAGTGAGCGAGCGCGAGCTCTGCGTTGCTTCCAAGTTTTTATGGTCCATGCACACTTGCACAGGAAACTTCGCCCCCTCCAGCCATTGCCTCCATTCCTGGAAGGCTGCTTTAACTGCAAGTAACTCCTTGTTAAAAATGTCGTAATTTCTCTCTGCTGGAGAGAGTGTGCGAGAGAAAAAGGCGCACAGCAGCCGCCACCCCCCACCTGCCTCATCTGCTTGCAACAAAACTGCCCCTATTGCCACATCAGAGGCATCTGTGTGGAGCACAAACTGGCGGGAAGGGTCGGGATGCAGGAGGAGAAGTTGGGAGGCAAAAAGCTGTTTTAACTGTTGGAAGGCTGCCTGCTCTCTCTCCGCCCAAGTAAACTTTTGTCCTTTCTTCAATAGTTGTATGAGGGGCTTCACATGCTCCGCAAAATTGGGAATGAACTTTCTGTAAAAATTAGCAAATCCCAGAAAACGTTGCACATCCTTTACATTACGGGATGGGTGCCAAGATAACACTGCCTGCACTTTAGCAGGATCCATCTGTAGCCCCTCTGTTGAAATCCTAAAGCCCAAACAGTCCAATTGTGGCAAATCAAACGCACACTTCTCTGGCTTGGCAAAGAGCTTATTTTCTCTCAGTCTCTGTAACACATTCCTGACATGCATCGTGTGTGATTGGACATCGTCAGAGTATATGAGGATGTCATCCAAATAAATCACTACATAGGAATCAATTATGTCAGAAAAAATCTGATTCATAAATCTAGAAAATACCGCTCCACAATTAGAAAGCCCGAACGACATCACGGGGTACTCATATTTTCCACATCTCGTATCAAAAGCAGTGAGATATTCCTGCCCTTCCTTCACACGAATAAGGTTGTAGGCATTTCTAAGATCTAGCTTTGTGAAAATGCGAGCTTTTTGTAGCCGGTCTAAAAGATCTGAAATCAATGGGAGTGGATAATGATCTCTAATGGTTACTTTGTTCAACTCCTTATAATCATGCACCATGTGCATTGGAACGGTCCCACTAATGGCGGTTCCAAACGTCTGCGGGTCTGGCTTCTTTGGTACAAAAAATGAGGCTGGAGACTTTGATGGCCTGATAAATCCTTTCTTCAAATTTACTACTATGTAATCCTTGAGAATAGCTAGCTCCTTTGCAGACATGGGATATTGTCGTCTGGCTAGGATTTTAGCACCTGGCTTCAAATCATTCATGCAATCACAGTCTCTATGGGGAGGCAAGGTCGTAGCCTCCTCCTCCCTGAAAACATCTGCAAAGTCTGCATACTTGGCGGGCAAACCCCTTCCCACATCCTGGATGCCTGCTAGAGATTTAGTGAGGATAGTTCCCTGTACTTTGTGGTGTTGACAATCTGGAGCTGAAAATGAGAGGGTTCCCGCTGACCAGTCAATGTCAGGGTTGTGCAACCTAAGCCATGAAGTACCCAAGACCACTGGCACATGTAAAGATGCTGTCACGTACAGGGGTAATAACTCCGTGTGATCGTTAATGGTCAGCTGTAGAGGGACTGTGGATTGCAGCACCGGACCCGCCCTCAATGGTTGAGAATCTATAGTTTCTACGTACATGGGTTTGTCCAAATCCACTGTAGGTAACTGCCATTTCTGTACAGTCTGAACATCTATGAAACTCATGGTAGCGCCTGAATCTATGAGAGCCTCCAACTTAATTTTGGAGCCGGAAGGCAATGTCACTGTGAGAGGCACTAACATGAAGGCCTGATTGCCGTCTCCATTGTGAGCTCTCCTTAATTGTTTGATAGCCCCCCCCCCGCGAGCTCTGAGGAGGGGGGCTTTGCCAGTGTCCCTGCTGCTGTGCTGGGACAGAAACTACTTTCTTGGGGGGTGCCTGCTGTGTGCGTTTGGCTCCCGCTAGCATACCTCTCGCCGGGCAAACTCTCACCATATGCCCTGGGGCTCCACAATAGAAACACAAGTTTAGATCTCTTCTCTTCTGCCTTTCCTCTCCTGGCACTGTTCTCCGAGCAGCTCCCAATTGCATCGGCTCCCCCGCTGCAAATTCTGTTGTTACAGCATGAGGGGAGGGAAGTGGGGCCAAGGGAGGCTGAGGAGCAACGAGGGGAGTAGACGGAGCATGCTGTTTCAACTCCATGAGCCTGGCTTCAACTATTATACAAAGCTGATACAGGTCATCCAGAATATTTGGAATGCCCTGCTTTACCATTTCCGACCGGAGTTCAGGGTCCAACCCCTCTCTAAACTGGTCTATAAGAGCCACTTCATTCCACTCAACATCTCCCACTAGTCATTTGAAATCTGCAATGAACAACCTTATCGGTTTGTTGCCTTGCCTGAGCTTACGAATGTCCTGACAAGCAGTTAATCTTCTCACTGGGTCTCCCTGAATGCTGTAACGAAATTCTGGTAGTTGTTGAGCATTGGATCCCCTATCTCTATGAGGGGGGTAGCCCACTTGGCTGCAGAGCCCTTCAGTAAACTCGTCACAAAAGCCACCCTTGTTCGATCTGTAGGAAATTCTCCTGGCCTGCCGTCCATGAACAACTCACATTGTGCCAGGAAAGTTATCATCTGTTCCACCTCACCTCCGTACTTCTCAGGCATGCTACCAGGCGAACGCGGTAACACTGGTGGTGGGGGAGGTGGTGGCTGGACTACTGGTCCGAGTTGCTGTATTAGGTGTCCCATAGCTGCTTGCAGGTTATTAATCTGTGCATGCACTTGCTTCTGATGCTGTAGTAGGGCTGCTGCCAATAACTGTAGTGTCAAAGTAGCTCCCTGTGGATCTGTAGCCATGATGTAACTCCTTCTTCTGGAAGGTAGTATGAGTCTGGGAAGATTGATGTCAGGCCTAGCCCAAGGAACTCCAGGAGACCATTCAAATTCAGTTCAGCAATGTTTATTAGCTACAACCTCTATCAAGAATCTTCCCAGACTGGAACTCTGTTCCCACGGCAGCCAGTGAAAACAGAGTGAATTCCTCAGGGAGGTGCCAGCCTCATCCTCTTATCTCTTCCTCGCTCTTCTGGAGATGAAAGAGGATGTTTCCCTCCCTGAGTGTGGCCTTCATAATTCCATTCCATTACAATTGTACTGCATTTTGATCACTGAGACATAATGCACTGTTTTTGATACACCATTATTTATTTATTAAATCCATGTGTATACCACTTCCCATGTCATCTTATATCAAAGTAGTTTATAAATACAAATGAGTATTATAAAACGCAGTGCTAAAATAATTAAAACAAAATTAAACATATATTCATGAATAATGGAGCAGGAAAGAGGGAAAAAAATGACCAAATCAAGCCAATCTATTCATTCATGACATTCACTTGTGTTGCATCTCTGCCACTCTGATCATTTCTGGCCATAAAGACGCAAACTGACACTTCAGCTAACTCTTTCTAATGAGCTCTGCATGGATCTACCGGACTTTAAACAGAAAGAAATCAAGAGATGGGAAGCCAAGGGATCGGCATGTCCATGTGAACTGAGCCTTCATCACTCCCATGGCTACCATGTACTCTAAAGCTGTTGGAAAACATTTGTGCAGGAATGTGCTCTAGAAATTCTAACACACCTGTGACTGCACTTGGATCTCTTTTTGTAAACTTGGGATGCTTGTGCATTTACAAAAGAATGCTCTGCCAGTGAATCCAGGGTTTTTGTTTTTGTTTTTAATTATTATTATTCTAATGGAGTACAGGGCCTTGAATGCTATGCTTTCATACTTGGCAGAAAAAAAGGGGACATGGAGTATTAAGTTATCATGTACATGGAGTTTATTGCTATTTGGCAGAATCATGCTGGCAACCTTCAATGGCAAGCCTGTGCCACAAACACTTTATTTGGAACCAGGTCAAACAACTAATCTGAGGGTCTGATGGGAGGTGCACCGTTCTAGAGCAGTTCCTATAGCAGTGGGCATACATATCTCTGCAGCCACACTTAAGAGGTCCTCCTGAATTATAGATGCTATTGCTTAATAAACTGCCAATATAATAGTTTAAGTTAAAAAGCATAAAATGCACTGGAGATAAGCAGTCATAGACATATCAGTTTTACAGCTTCCCTTAGTGATTGTTACATTGCAAGGACTACACATGGACTAATGCACATGGTTGCTCAGGCATATCTTTGGGACCCTACCCTCGATACTGCTTTTTCCTCCTTCTCAGAAATAAGTTAGTCAATAAACCATGTCATTCCTCCCTTCATGATATGGTGAACATCCCCTCCAACTCCCCTGTCCCTCCCCCCCCATTTCTTCAATCTTCAATTCCAGATAATAGCCTGGTCATGCAGAAGAATGCTTTATGAATTCTGCTGCCAGCCTCAGAAAGGGCTAAGCTTTTGAAAGCATTCTGGTTAAGCTATTTAAAAACATTTTAAAAGTGCTTTCAAGCACATAGGTTGAAAACACCTAACCCACCCCAATACTTTGTAAACACTCCACCTCCTATTGCCCACTGATGCCCTTGGCTCATGTGGTCCTCGGCCTAATTTCAAAAACTCTCTGCAGATGATCAGTTCAGACCTTGGGTGAGAGTGATCTGACCTTTACCAGTTTGCTGCATTATGGAGGAAAGAAAAAAAGAGAGTCAGAGAAAGACAGGGAAGAAAAGGGACACCCCCACCCTCAAAAAAAGGAGCTATCAGGCTGCTTTAGGTTCTGACCCCACTGACTACTTACTTCAGCCCCAACAGGGGCACCCATAGAGATGGGGAGGAATAAAAGAACTTTCATTTTTTTCTTGCTGCTTTTTGTTCCATCCAGCATGATAAGAAGTTCTGGACATTTAACAGCATGCCCATTCCTTCATTACATTCTGCTCAGTCCAAAGTTACTGCCAAGTTGTGGATTTTCAAGTAAACATTCAGCTGCAGCAGCTGGTCCAGAATGTAGTGGCACAAGCAGCTTGGGGCATTTTGGATATACTCATATAACTCTGCTGCTCTGCTCCCAGTGAGCTTCGGGAGTCAGTTCAAGCCTGACCTGGCAAGGACCAGGTTATCTGCAGGACCACCTGTCTTTGATCTTTTCTGCTCACCACACCAGAGTCAACAGGGTGGGCATGCTCCAGTTCCTTTCCACTAATCAAAGCCATCTCATGGCATCCAGGAGACAAGCCTTCTTCTTTAGGGGCTGCCCTGTGGAACAGCATGGCTCAGAGAACCAGATGGCCCCCACCCTGCTGGCCTT
The DNA here is from genome assembly GCA_030867105.1 of Liasis olivaceus. Classification (NCBI taxonomy): domain Eukaryota; kingdom Metazoa; phylum Chordata; class Lepidosauria; order Squamata; family Pythonidae; genus Liasis; species Liasis olivaceus. The sequence goes on along the minus strand of CM061348.1, from coordinate 42,262,039 downwards.
TTGCAAGACTCGAAGGACCTGTTATTCTCCAGGCATTTGGGCTGGGGTGTTAGGTGCCCCTGTTGGTTGATTTGTCTGTTGCTGTTTGTTCATTATTGATCATAAGATGGAGGGATCTATTTGGATCCATGGCACATGATATATTAATTAATTTGAGTTGTTTTGCTGTTGGGAGGAAGGGTTGTTTTGCTTTGTTTTAATTTATTGTTAGCTGCCCAGAGCTGCAGTAGCAAAATGGGCAGCCATATAAATTGTTTAAATAAACAAATAAATAAATAAATATCACAATACTTACTAGGCAGCCTGCAAAATGGTGAACAGCCCCTCTTTAGTCCCCCATAAAGGACTCCTGGTGGGTAAGTAATTGATTTTTACTCCTTGTTATGTAAATACCAGTGGCTGGACTTCACCCAAAAGGATTTGATTTATATTTTGCAGTCTATGAATTAATGCTATTATAAAGCATGCAGTTCAAAGGAGGGTGTGTTTTTATTACTGTGATGACTGCGGCTGTCATGAATCTCCTGAGGATTTTTCTGATCTGGAATGTGGCTGGGATTCCGTTCTATCAGAGAGGCTGCCTATTTGCACTGTGATCTAGAGTGTTCCAATTCAAGTAAAAGGCTGCCTGGATTTGTGACTAAGGCTCTGATTCGCAGGGTACAGACAGGCCAGAAAGGTGCACGTGCTGTAAAATGGTATGTCATGACACTTCTTCTGAAGATGATGGTTAGGGTTTGCATCTCTCAACTCTTTATATTTACCTTATCAATAAAAATATCTTTTTAAGTTAACACATGATCATTTCCCCACAGTCCTTCAATATGTTGGAGTATTAAAAAAAAAAATCTAAGGAGCATGTATGATCATGTAGGGAGTCATGAGGGTGTGAATTCAGTATTTCGAGAAGGCAGAAAACAGAGTCAAAATCTGGCTTTTAGGGCAAGAGGGTTATACCCTTCATAAACCCACAAGGGTCGATTTCCCTAGAAATAAAATAGTACAACCCAGCCTGGATCAGCAATGGCAGGCAGTTCTCATAGATGTTTCACTGAAAAGTAAATTCTGGAGATAATTTAGCTAGCAATATCCACTGGTATTTGGGCACTTTGGCCAATATTCTTCAGTTCTATAATAGCATTTGCCATCTGGGCTGCTCCTGGCATTGTAAAGCCATTGGATGAATGGAATATGTAGGCAAGACTCTATGGGGAAATTTTAAAGGGTGCAAAAAAGGATAAAGATCTTCAGGTAAGAGATCTCATCAGAGCATCCAGGCTGAAGGGAAGGTCTGAAAAGGGCTATCAGCAAGCCAACATGGATGAAATATTCATCATGAAAGACTTGGGGCAAGAGGTGAAAGAGTGGTATACAGACGACACAGATGAGTCTGTAAAAGGCTCTTTTAACCTTAAAGAACTCCAAAAGGTCTCTACTGGCCAACAGCACCTGTAAGGAATTGAAAAAATACTCAGAAAAAGAAGGCAAAGTGAAAGGAAAAAAGCAAAGATCTTTTATTTTGAATTGTGGGAAGCATAGCACAGGCATCTGCCTCTTTACATTGCTACAGCCCCCTCCCCCCAACAGCATATTGATATGGATTTTTAATAATTTCTTGTATATAGCTAAACTTTAAATCAATAGGACAAGACAAACAAAGGAGTGGAAATCATAGAAACAATAACAGAAGGAACATCCTGATAAAATTTAGTGATCAAGAGGTTGAGCTATTAATACTGATTAGGAAGAGTGCTGGACAGAGTTCACAGGCTCTTGACAGAAGTCTTGAGGAGTGTAAATAATTTTAAACAATGTGTACTTGTGATCAGTTAAAAGTCAATCTTAGTTGATCTCCATCTGAGAGAATCTCTTCAGTGCTGGGGAAAAGATCCAGTAATGCTGAGGATGCATTGGAATGACAATGGAAAAGCAGGGAGGGAAATTTAAGGACAGAGGAACATGAAGGAAGAAAATGTGGTGGCAGACTTCTCCTTTTCTAAAACCAACTATGGCCCAGAGTAAAACAAGGGAAATGAGAAGATGCCTTTTGTCTTTAAGCTGTAGTAGCATAACAGTAATAAAATTAACAGAGGACAGATATAGGAATATAAAATTTCTATAACAAGTTACGTTAAAGAGGCTGAGGTACAGTATCTTTAAGATGACAGGGTTTACCAAGACCTATCCATCAACACATTAGCAGCATTTTTCCCCAGAAACAAAAGTTCCAATTTTATTATTCAATTAACAACAGTCCTGGATCTTCTCAGATCATGTAGGACTAGTGGAGCTACAATATCCACACAACTGGAACACATTAACCTCAGATGCAGGTTTTGAAATTACTAAGGAGAGAAAAAGGTAGGGTTTTGCTTTGAGAAGCAGATTCTATGCCAGCATCTCAGAGCTGCTGGAAAACATAAATAACCTTTTATTAGATGCCAAGGATGGCCCTAAAATGACCCTGTTCAAAAAATTAATCTTAAAGAACTGAAACACGTGCCATTCCAGCTAGTGAAGAGCTTGGAGGTGCATTAGGCCTGTTCCCTGGACACCATTTAAAAACATTTCCCTTTGCACCATCATTATCAGAAGCTTCAACACATCGTACTGTATGTTTATACTGACATTTTAGAATATCAAACAGTGGGAGCTTCCTATGTGTTGTTAATGCACTACATATCTGTACGAGGGCAAGACAATTTAATCATGGTAATTTATTACAAGCCCCATTATATCCTGGTGAGCAAACATTACATCCATACTATTACTGTGGAAATCAAAATTGATCAAAAATAAACATCCATTTTTATCATGGGAAGGTGGCTGTCAAGCTTCATTTTAGGCCACAAAAAAGTGAAAGGTAGTTGTGGTCAAGGAGCACAAAAATAGTACTGTATGTCCCCCAAATCTTTATAATTATTTGCAGATGACCAGTTGGGTACTTCTTTTTCATGTTCACAGTTGGTAAAACTGTAACATAAGATTCATAGTAGAGGCCTGTAGCATTTGTTATACCCTTAAAAAGAGCATCTCACAGATTCAAAGGGGTCAGGAGCTTCTTCTCAACTGCAGATTGCTTCAAGGAAGCATCAGTCACCCCCATGTCATTCTATCTGCATTGCCAGATGCTGCAATAATCTTGACTCTTGAGGTATTTTTTCTTTAACCCAGAAAAATACCTCAGTTCTGCAATGGTACAGAATCTCATAGGCTGTATTGAGCACACTGCTGAAGTCTTTTGCAAAGTAGCTAAGAACGCAACTATGAAAAAAGCAACCGTTACATTCAAAAGCCACGTGGGTGTCACTGGTGGCAGCAAAGCAATCCAAACCCTAATTACATACTAGCTTTTCAGCCCCTACAATGCACGCTGAATATTCAGGTTCTCACAATTTCCTATATACATCAACCATTGTGCGGGGGATGTGAAATACCTTTTCTTTGCTAAGTGGCTGCTATCTAAAGGCACCAGATGCGATTGTATTTTCCTCCATACATGAGATAACACTGAGCCACCCAGAGAGATGCTAGTGTAACATGCTGGTAGGGGTCAATATATTGGATTTCAGCCTCACCAACAATACACATTCACACTCGCCATGCTTATGAGAAAATCATGAGGTATCATCTGTGTTACTTGCTCTCTAAAATGATTACAAGCCCCCCTCAGTATCTCTACATCTCGTATGCATAGTAAGACAAGGGCAGTCTCCATTTAAACACTGTATCTGCTTTAGCAACATACCATTTCAGAAGATCCTCTCTCTCATTAAGCATCATGGTTTCAGGACCGTATTACTTGATCTTGGGGAATGGTCCCATGTAATCCTTTTTTATATAATAATTTTATTAAAAATTATAATTACAACAGTAAAAACTAATACAAACTGAAAAAACGAAAAGAATAAAAAAAGTAAAAGGTGCAGAAAAGGAAAAAGAGAGAAAGAGAAAAGAAAGAAAAAATAAGACTATAGTAAAGAATAAGAAAGGAATATATAAAGAAGTGACTTCCCACCTTCATCACAACTATAAACAATTTTAGTAACTTATCTTCTCTTAAAATATAACAAATGATCTCTTCTTCCCATATCCTATCTCTTATCTATAGACAAATCCATATAACCTCATTTCAGTCCTGATGTCAGCAAAAGTCCATTAAGGGTTACCAGAGATAACATGTCTATTTTAGCCTTGATAAAGTAAATTAACTTTATATTCCTTCCTTTTTCTTTTAACAATCTTGATCTTTTGTCCCTTCAATTAATGTCCTAGAACTTGATTTCTTTTCATTTTTTCTTTGTCCCTTCTAACAAAATTCTTCAGAACTTTAACAATCCTCTTTTGTAAATCCAATATAGGAAAACTATCCAGGTCACTCTCTTGGTTTGTTTTTTGAATAGCCTTTTTAATTTATTAAGACATCAGACGGTTTCTTTTGTATGTTCAGCGTAACATCTTTTTCCATGTCATTCTTGTAGCCTGCCATTTTTAAATGTACTTTCAACTCAGTCTCAATTTTGTCCGGTAGAATTTGTTCCTCTTCCATAACATCTTTTAGACACAGTCTAGTTCTAGAGGCAGACAGTCTTAAAATTAACTTCTGGTCCATTGTTCAAAAATATCCTTCAATATGTCCAATGCTGAAATACTTTGCTTCATTCTATAATTGTAAGCTGAGTTTGAGTGTTCTCCTCCTTTAATTGTAATCTTTAGTTCCTTCTAGTTCCCCTTAGTGTCCAATTTTTAGAGTCTTATCTTATGTTGGGAAAAAAAAATAAAAAAGCATTTTCCCACAGGAAGGATTCTTTATCATTAATTCCAAAATCTTATTTCAAATTTATATGGACCGTTAGTCCATCTGTAACTTTCTAAAATTAAAGTTTTAAGCACCCTTTTGCTATTTATTCAAAAAACATTTTTTTAAGTTCTTAAACTTGTAATTAAAACTTATTTCACTAAGGATTGAAGGAAACCCACCTGGTGCTGTCAAACTTGTTGATCCTAATAGCTGAAAAGCAGTTAACAAGCAACCAAAAGTGATTAGAAAAGGAAGTATGCGAACTTAGTGTTCTTTCAAAGGCACTGACAGCAGTTTGAGCAAGATGGCTATTCCCTCACCTCCCAGAGCTCTAAACCCACTGGAGACCACTATCCTGAAGTCTCCTCATAGGGAGCAGATGTCTGGAGCACTTGTGGGCAATCTCAAGTTCTCTCCTCCAGAGAGGAATTATTGAAGAGCCGGTCTACCTGCCAGCTCTTCATTCCACTGCAGTTGTCAGTCATCCTATCAAATTTTAACTGGCCTTTGTATTCAATAAATGGGGGAAATACTCCTTGCTGCCCCAAAAGTCCTTAATTTCTGGTAGTTTGCTTAATTTAAGGAGCAAAAAACAGAAAGTATCAAATGTGTCTTTGGAGTCAGGACTAAAAATAGCAGAACCACATTTTGTTCTCTCTATATCTACCTTGTGACATTTTTGCTCCAGGCTTGCACAACAGTGGTAGTGGCGCCATGGGTAAATTGATAGTGATATGGGATGTGACAGAATTCACAGAAATAATGTTTACCTAGGAAGCCCTTGATGTTTTTGATCCCATAGTAATGATTGTTATGTAACAATACAAACAACAGCTTTCCTTGCTGAGGCCTACCTGTGACAAAAATGTCCCATTTTCCCTGCCTATAAAATAAAACTTTGTTGGTTACTAAGATGTTCTTTAAAGGAATGTATCTGTGAAAAGTCAACCATATTTTCTGTGCAAGTACCAGTCTGTGGTAGAAATCTCTGGCTCTAGTAATGATTTGTTTTGTTAATGACCCATTAACAATTACAGTAGACAACCTGCAAAACATAGAAACTTGCTCTCTGCACTGAAATTGGCCAGGTGGCACCTTTTCTTCTCCAGGACTTGGCTGAAACACAAGGAGCTTAACTTCCTAAGACTACCTTCCTCTGTTCAGACAAATGATGACTGTTAACTATAAATCACCACCCCCTAACACATTTGCATTACTCTGTAACATGCCTTCAGCAAGGTTCACACATTCATCAGTGTTTAAATCATCCCATTGCTTCCTAACAGAAAAGAGAGGATGATTCAGCCCATCCACATCCATCCTGAGTTGTACAAAATTTTGGGGTCCAATGTCCCAAGAAACCCTATTCAAAAGATTCTGCATCTTGTTAGGAATCACATCTGTTGCACATATAAATGAGCGGATATGGTCAAGGCTTACAAATCTATTGTGTTGGTAACATTCCGTAGTACCATAGTTTTTAATAGATCTTTTCCCTGTCTATATCCTTTCCAAGCATACCTCTACCAGAGTCTGCAGATTCATTGAGTTTGGACTCTGATTCTCTACTGGGGTGGCTTCTGGCATAGATTCCTTTGAGCTGTTTACACTGCCTGAGGAGCCCTCAGAAAATCCTCTGCCTCACAGTTTTGGTTTTTTGCATGGTGGTTCTGGGTAAAACAGCAGAAACAATTAGAACTTCAACCAAATCACAAAAATATATTTACATCCCTGGTTTCGTAAACCTATTTGCAGTTTGATAAGTACAACAGATACTTTTACTTTCTCATCTTCCATGTGCTGCATAAGATGTAGAAGGCTGGGAAGTCCCTCATTGCATCAGTGGCCATTGACAAAGCTGCAAAGATTTGATCATCTGCCCCATCTAAAGAAAAGGAAAAAGTGACCCATGAGAACTTCAGCAACATTTACAATAATGCAGCTCCATGTATAGTTTCTCAAACCTGTTTGCAACTGGATAAAACACAGCAAACATTTTTACCTCTAATCTTGCATGTGCCACAAAGAATGCTGAAGTTTGGGAATTCCCCATAACATAGTGGTGCCAGTATGCATCAGTGCTTGGCTGAGCTGCACAGAATTTAACTTCTAACCAATATCAACAAAAATATAAACAAAAAAAGAAAAGTGACACAGCAGAAATGCTTCAAAGGAACCTAAAATTCTACCAGTACTTATTTCTGTGAAAATTCATTACCTTCATAGACTTTCAGTCCTTGTGAGTCCGTTACTTCATTCTGTTAAAGGAAAAAGCAAAAAGTCTCAAATACGGTACTATTTCACCTGTAGGGTTATTTCTCAAAAAGTAGTAATAAAATCTATTCATGTTAGTGGCATCCATTTTCAAAACAATTCTTCTTAGCTATGAAATAGTACAAGTAGCTGGGTAAGGCAGAAAACCTCATGTTGAAACAATCACATATGCCCCTGCCTTTATGTTAAATGCATCAGACCTAAATTCTTAACACCTTTGCAAAACCAATTAGACCCAGGAAGACAGAATTGGAGAATACCTTACTTTGATTTGTATCTATCTTTTTTACAGTCTGATATGGTTAAACAGGGTTAGAAAAAGAAATAAATCAGAGTTCATTTTATCTCTCTCTATATTTTATTATAACATTCAATGGGAAAATGTTAACACCTTCTTGTAGTTAACAGGAGTAACCATTTGACATACTGTACAGCCGTTTCAAATTAACAAGCAATTTGGCCCCAAAGTTTGACATTACTGAAAGTGGATTAGTATCCTTCTCAATGCAACATATGAAGTTTGCCTCTTCAACAAAGGTGTCCTGTGTGAAATATAATTTATCCAGCTTGGGGAAAATATTTAAGATGATCCAAAGGGTCTCAAGTCTGGAAAGTCTACTAAGATTCTGTTTCAGTGCAGCCATCAACTTGTACTTCTTGGTCATGTAAACAACCCATCTGACAACAATAATGGATTTTTATGATACAGACTTTCAGAATCTGCACCATGCTAACATCTTGAGACCTCACCATTTCTAAACAATAACACAAAATAAAATAAAATTAGGGTTCTAGCTTTAGAACTAACCATAATGCCCATTATGACTGCACCCTGTGGCAAGTCAACTTAAATTTCCATTTCAGAGTAGAAGTGTAGTTGGTTGGTTGTAGTTCAGTAGCAGAGTACTTTTTTAGAAGGTAGGAGCAAGTGTGAATACAAAAACTACAGGGGAGTTAGTTTGTTAGAAGACTAAGGTAGCTGTGTGTGACAGGAAAATATGGAGTAAATCCTTGCAAGTTACGCATGAATGTTGAAATTAGAGCAAGGAAATTGATTTGTTCACTAAATATGGGGAAACAGATAGACAATTTTAAAATATGCAAATTCTGATAGAAAGTTAGTAGGTAGTATTTAATTTATTGTAAGGAATGAATATTTGTTAAAAGAAGCAAAAACAGCCATGTAGTATTCTTCTGCCTGCTGTGTCACCTGGAAATGAAAATTGGGTACGTCAGGAGAAACTCAAAAGTAAGTTGAATACAGGGGAATGGGTTTCTTAAGAGATATAGAGTAAAAGAAGAGACAGAGACAAGAATAAATAGGTGCTGAATACAGTAAATGTGGATTGCATATGAAATTGAATGGTCAGTATGAAAGAAACATATTGAGATATTTTGGTCATATAGGAGGAATGAATGAGGACCAAATTGCAAAGCAAATATATGAAGGAAGTATGAATGGCCGAAAGGAAGGGAAAGACTAAGAATTTGTGGATGGATGAGTTCTTGAAAAATAGAAGGTTGAGAAGTCTAAACTACAAAAGACCATGTATGAAGTAGAATACAGACAGAGTGAAAGTAAAGATGGTTTGCAAGGATAGAAAGGGAATGGAGGGGTACAGTGAATGGTTTGGTATAAATTAGATTTACCGTGTTTCCTTTCCTCTTTTTTATTTCATGCCTTGAATTCCTTTAGCTTCTTACTGCTTTTCTGCATTCTGCATAAAGTTGCTTACCCCAAAAGGGAATAGCATGATGAGAACATGTGCAGTTATCTATGCGTGTATGTATATGTGTATGTATATGAGCAATTACCATAAGCTTCATACATGGAAAGCAAGGGGTAGGAACCAGCTACCTGAAAAGGAAGGGCTATAATTAGTCACAGCATAAAGGGGAATCAGTGTGATTGTGTGGACAAATTAGGATGGGATTGTGAGCAAGCAAATGTAGGAGTGATGGAAATGATCAAGCATATTTGAGTTAATGGCTTGTTACTTGGGCCTCCTTTGGTGGTGGGGGTAGGAGATATTTATTTTCTCTTCTCTAGCTGCTATATGTGTTCTCACCTGTGCCCAAACAGCTCTGGTAGGAAGGATTTCTCTTGCTGCATTAAAGGTGTACCTACACCCATCTATAAATACCTGACATGACAAATCAGAATACACTTCAGGATTCTCTCAAAATATTGTGTTGCCTGAGATGAAGATAGAGATGGTAATGTTCATTACCTGGACAATGGTCTACCAGAATCTTCCTTCTGTCAGGCAAAAAAAGTTGGGAGGATTCAAATACCCACGTCATCAGTATTATTGTACTCCAAAGCTACGTACTGTATTTAGAACACACAGTGGCAGTGTGTGCAATTGATTGTATGCCTGTATACTATGCTGATGCTCACAATTGATACACTGTGTCTTTATAGCCAGTGATTACTGTTCATTTTATTGAAAGAGAAAATTTCAATGTCAATGCTATTTCCTAAGAGTTTTTTTAATATTTCCCACTATAATTAAAACAAGAAAGGATCAGATAGTTAAAATGATACTCCTGATCATGAAAGACATTTGGTTCCTGCTAAAAGGTAATTGATTATGTCTGTACATTGAAGTAATGCATCAAGTAATGGGTCTTAAAATACTCCTATTTCAAAGCAGTTTTGACCCCATTTCTTAGAATGGCCTTCTCTAAGAAGATGTCCTCCAACTGACTTGGAATGGCAAGTTTCTGAATGCTCTGCTAGGAAAGACTGCAGATTGCAGCCAAGCTTTGGGGATGCAAGGCAGGCTGGGTGACGCAGACAGCCCTGTCCTCCCACAGAGGGAATCGGACAGGTAAGTTCAAGGGCAACAGCAGCAGGCCTGCCATTTCTGCCTTCCAATGCTTCCCATCACCTGCCACAAAGTCAGCTAACTAACTCTGCCAAGGGCAGCTTTATTGGCCCCTTACCTTACAGGCTCAGTCCCAGAGGAAAAGGACAGGCCATTTGGAAATGGCATGCTCTTGCTAGCCAGGTATTTCGCTGCACCTGCAGTCAGAGATGCAAAAGATCATGTAACAAAGAGCTATGGGTGGTTTAAGAAAAAAAAAGAGGAAGATGCTAGTTACCAGAGTGCTGTAGAAATCAGGGAGCAGATTTCCTCTTTTTTTCTGGCTTGTAGACTGTCTTCCAGGCTCTGCCAAACCATTGGCATGCTGTTTATTCTCTATTGCAAGCAGAGAGAATTGTACCTTTAGATCAGCTTCCAAGCAAAACCCAGTGTTATCCACATTTACATTTATTTAACTTATTTTAAAAAATAATAATCAGAACCATCAACTCCTCCTAGTGCAGCACAGTTGTAAATTTCCCAAGCTGCGTGATCCATCCATCAAAGCTCTGCAAAATATCCTTTGTGAACATCTAATAAACCTTTTCAACACAAATTGCAAAAAAAAAAAAAAAAAAACCTATTGCAGTCAACCTTGGGTACCTGCAAACTCTCTGAAACTTGTAATGAGCTGGGATAAGACAACTGTTTATTAAATAATGCATAAGGCCAGGAATGCTTTGTTTCAATAGAACTTTCCTTTTATATATAGGAATAGAATAGAAAAATAGAATGCTTATTAAGAATATTGATTATAAGAATAAAACTTATTCTTGTATTAGTTACTTATAAGAATTTTTTTTTGCAATTTGTGTTCAAAAGGTTTATTAGATGTTCACATTATTATTGACTTCGTTGATATTGTGGCTACTCTGATTCCATTCTTCAAAAGTCTCCTTCAGTATTTTTAGTGTTATAACATTTTGCAACATTTTACAGGCTTGTAAATCTTTTCTCTACCCAAAAATTTTAGTCTCCTCTAGTGTCCAGTTTTTGAAATCATGAAATTGCTTATCTTTATTATGTCTTATAGAAACCAAAACAGAATCTATTTCCCATGAGAAGCTGTTTGTTCTTTATAATTAATTCCAAGATCTTATTGTAAAAGTTTCAATATTCCAATTTTATCTGGACCCTTAGTCCATTTATAATTTTCTAAGATAAAAATCCTATTTAGCTTTTTGCCATTTATTTCAGATTCTTTACATTCTTAAGCTTATGATTAATTTTTTTTTTCATTCAAAATAGAAGGCAGACTCAACCGGTATTTTCCAACTTGTCATTCTAATAGCTTAAAAGTATCTAATAGCTTAAAAGTAGTTAATGAGGAATTTCTGAAAGTGATTAAAAAGTGAGGTTTGTGAACTTAGTGTTCTTTAAAAGTCTCCACATTGGTTGTGAGCAAGATGACTAATCCCATCCTCTTTCAGCACTCAAACCTGTGGAAAACCACTGCCCTGTGGTCTCCTCGCAAGAAGCAGCCATCCAGAGCACATGCGGGCAATCTCCTGTCCTCTCCTTATCCAGAGAGGTTCCAAGGAAATAGTCTGCTCACCGGTTCCTTGGTCTTTGCCATGGTCATCAACTTAACTTTCACAGAGCCGTCTTAGTTCACCATACCTCCCCTTGTAGTCCCCTCAATAGAACTTTCCAAAAGAAGCATTCAGCTTTGTTATTAATCACCCTGGAATTCTAACCTTGTGTCAAGATCAGTACAGCATAATTGAATTATCCAAATTGATCTTCACAACAATTTTTTGAATTTGAAATGAGGTGACATTTGTCAACAGTATAATTGAATGGACTAAGAACTCATCATTGGAGCCACCAAAACTAAGTCCAGCTGTCAGATTCCCTGATTGCTTTCCAAGAGTTCAGGCCACAGGTAGGGAATGCTGCTACTGGCAAATGAAAGAGCTTATGGGCAGCTCACTTTGAGAGAATGGAGGATCACTGGCCTATCAAACTCCAACCCTTATATAATACCCATTGGGGATTGGGATAATAAGCTATATGGCTGATTGGAGCAAATCAAACAGAATGTCTTGCTTAACACTGCAGCAAGACTGTCTGTAGCCCCTTGTTTAAAAGTGATTGTTACCTGTGGAATCACAAATAAATACCAGGTGCCAGATAGAAAAATGGACAAATATGTCCTGCTGCCCATATTGTGAATTTCCTGACAGTACCACATTAGCCACTAAATGACGCAGAAGGCTTGGCTAGATGGATTCTTGGCCTGATCCTAAAGAGCTTGCTGATGTTTTTATGTCAGTCTGTAGCTTTAGTGGAAGCATAACATTTGAAAGTGACTCAGGCAGAGTCACAAGGGAGGGTAGGTACAACACAATAAAACTTGCAAGATTCTCTTATAACCAATCCTAATAACAATAGTTCTAGGCTTCCTATGGAGCTGACTTCCTAGGCGGATCTACCTAGTGGGCTGACAATGTTATCTGTCTGAGCTGCTTCCAAATGTTATCTTGTTTCTCGGGGCTTAAAATGTTTCAACCCCCTTTGCCTAGGTAACAGTTCTTGCAAATTTCTGTCAAGGCCATCTTCCTTATTCTCTACAGGTAGTGATATTTAACAAAGGTATGGAGCAGTGAAGTGATTTCATCAGGATCGAACAACATATCAGTGGATGAGCTGGGAATTGTAACAAGTTCTCTTGTCTTAAGGACTGAACTATACTACATCAGTCATCAGAAGCAATGCAAATAAAATACTGTAGTATTTTTTATCTCAATTTGTATGTTTTATATAAATCTTTCTGGAGCAACCTTCCCTTCCCTGGTTAAGTCTAGATATGCTGAACTACAGGTCTCATCACTTTCACTCATTCTCACCAGTCATAGTGAGTGATAATAATGGATACTGTAGTCTGGCATACACGGAAAGCATCAGGCTGGGGAAAGGCTGCTCTCACATCTGGCCACTCAGGGATGCACACCCAAATGCATGATCACGCACATAAAAATCTTCAATGAAAGGGTTATGGATTTTGGAGGAAATTCCAATTTAGTTCCAATCAACTGTTGCTAAGATACAGTCAATTTGCTGTGGAAATGAAGCAGTGCTAATGCTGTACCGTAAACTCATGTAGCTTAGTTGGTCAACTCAATAACCTCCTTCAGTATTCAGTAACCTCAGTCTTCCCTCTTAGTGCATCATAACACTGGCTCACACAACATACTAAATCCTAGACCAGGCTTAACAATATATGCCTGTGATGTGTTTTCATATAACAGGCAAATCACATAATGGTTACTATGATGGCCTAGTTCACACAAACAGGCCCCCAGAAAGGTTGGGTTCCCATGGTATGTTGAACTGCAAAGTGTTCAACCCCAGTGTACTGTAAATGCAACACTTAGTTAATTGAATTTACCTCAATTTCTTTCTAGTATGAGAGTCAGCACTAGGAGCAGCTAAAAGACCTGCAATGAAAGCAAAGGGAATTGCAGTCTCTGGCCCCATCCAGATGTTCAAAAAGGAAGAGTTCTCACACCAACATTCCCACCAAGTTCTCAATAAGGCCAAATAACTTCATACATAGATGGTTGCATGTAGTTATACGTATAAGGACTTGCAACAGTCATGGCCCTTGCTCATGGGAAAGACAACACTCTTAATATTGCACATGTTAAGATGTTTTTCTTGCAGGTTTTGGTGACTTTGGAAGAGTAGGATTTACTGAAAGTGATTTCTGAATGCCTGAATAGGGTATAGTCTGCCGTTTTTGTTTTTGAAGGGCCGGGGGCTTGTACTTCATGTAGAAATCCATGTCTTCTATAAGTTATCAGTGGAGCCCCATTTTAGTCATACACACAGACCCAATAGAGAAATGAGCACTCTTGTTCTTTTCTTTGCAAATCCTCACAGCCTGGAGAATAGTTGAATGGCTTAGCGCGTGTCCATCTGAATGATTGCGTCTTCCACTATGTACCTGTCTGATGACATAGATCATCAGAAGATATCTTTTGAAAATCCCCTTGTACCAGAAGCCATGAGGGACATGGAGAAGGCCTTCTGTTGCACAGCTGTCCCAGCTGTCCCTGCTAATTGATTTATATGATATTGATTTTAATTTGGGTTTTAAGTGTATTGAGTTTACTGCTATTTTTTCATATTTTGTATTTTGTTTTAAATACACTACATGTATTTTAAAAAACAAAAACACTATTTTGTTTTGAAAGCCACTATGAGCACTCATGTAAGCTAAAAGGTGGGGTATTAGATAAAGAAACAAAGCAAAATAAATAAGAATAAGAACATGAGAATAAAATTCTTGTTGTTCCTTGGTTCCTCTGAACCCAGCATTTCATTCCAACTTCCTTCTGATCTAACACAGGGAGTTTGTAATATGCTTGTGGGACTGGTATCATTATTTTTTGCCAAGCTTTATTTTTTCATGATTTTTCTGTACTTGATCCACAGCAGGTGGCAGCACTGAGCCAACCTTGGCTGATCTCCAGAGAATTAAGCATGCCTCAGAGCTAACCAGGGCTCGATGGAAGATCACCTGGAAGCCTAGAGCTGTAGGCCAAACTGCAAAATCCAAGGATACAGTGGGAGACCATCTCCATATTGTTGCCCATGTGAATACTGAGACAGAAACCAGTAGTTCCCAGGGCAGCCATGGTTACTATATACACATACAATAACCACTTGGCTTCAGGGCCACCAAGTATCCATTCACTCAGATAAGTATGAGGAAAGAAGCCATGAGCTTAAACCTCAAGGCAATAAAAATCATTTCCATCTTCTCACTGGTGGTGGGCAATCAACTATATTTTATGAAACTTCATTTTTGTTTCCAGTAAGATCCTAATTTAGCTGAGCTGTATCAGCATCTGCAAGTCTTCTGCAAGCCCAGCTGAGCAGTCAAGCAAAGCTATGAAGTCTCAGGGAAGCTGTGATTCATTGCTAAGTCCTAGTCAGGGTAGTTGGATAGCCAAGAAAATTGCACAGAAGCTCATGAAGTCATCAAGAATCAAGCCTAATTTGAGGGAATCTATTGTTTTTAATGTGGTTTGTCTGTGTATGTGTGTGCATTTGTGTCTGTGTGTATATATACATATTGTATGCACAGGATGACCCTGCAGATACTACATGTGCATCAAGTTACCTTTTCTTTTTCTTTCCCTAATCCCTTTCAGGTCATTATGGCTTAGATAGAGATGAGAGCAATTTGAAGGATCTCTATAAAACTCAGAAACTAAAACAGAATGGTAGATCCAATGGCACTGCTGCCATTTTTTGGTCTGTCAAGGCCTTTTAGGTCTCTCCTAAATCCTATGTCTCTGCAGCCTCCTGAAGCCATCCAATATTATGCTTTGTTCATAACAGCTGTATTCATTTTGGGCTGTTCCTCAAAACCCCTACCAAATGTGTGGAATACCCCTCATCTCCAGCAGGACACATTACTGGCACTCTCACAAGGCTGCTTACAACCCAGTGGTAGCTCATTATAGAATTCTCAGAGAGGATTCCAATTCTAGAGCTTCTGCCATGGCTGGAATGCATGTTTAGATGCATTTCCCAACTCTATACCTCCCACGTTGTATTCTTCTCTCACAGAAAGATGACATGACCAGCACATTCACAGACTTCCTCCTTTCCTTAGTGGTTTCAAAAGAGTATGTCAGCTGCCCTATCCAGCCCTCAGACATAGCTTCCTTTTTCTCTGATACCGAGAGTTGGTACCATAATAATCCTTTTGGTAAAATAAAAGAAGGGAGAAAAGCATACTGTATTGGTGATATAGTATCTTGAATATGATTTGCAAATCACATAACGTGCAGAATGGTGGGCCTTTGTGAGAACTTTCTGCTCATTCTAATTGTTTAGCCGAGATCTAGAGAATAGTGGGAGGAGAAATCGCAGGTAATCAATAGGTACTGTAGCTGATCAGTGCACTGTATATGATCAGCTCTCTCAGTGCTCTCTTCAGTGCTGAGCCAAGTGCAGAATACAGTTTGTACTCTTCGGAATGCATCGCATTTCCCTGAAAATGTATCTATCTTCTCCATCCCCCAGCTCTCCAAATATTGTGTCTTATTTTCTTATTTTGTTGCTGAGTTGTCCATGAAATTGCCATGACTACAAATCAAGTCTGCTGCATGTGCAGTGACCCTAATTAGGATTCAAAAGTGAACCAATTTGCATATGCAGCTGCTAGCACAAATTAGCCCATAATAACATAGCTAGCAGTCTCTCTAAGTATCAGCTTTAGTTTGATGCATAGTGGGTGATGCATTTAGTTCTATAAAATGCAGACTTAAGAAGTACCAAGATGGGATTCCCAATGCATAATTATTAACAACTCTTTTTATATAATTAATTGTAGCTAGTAATGGTGCTAAAACTGGGCCACAAGGACACTTTCCCGGGAGCCAAGACAATTCCAATAGGAGTTAAGCTCTTCTCCTTGGTCCTTTCTCCTGCTCCTCATCAGTTAAAGCTGGAGACTGGGGAAGCACTTCTTGGTTGCTTGGTAACCACTCATCTTGTTTTCCAACTGCTTTCAGGAGAGGTTGAGATAAATGTCAAGATAGCTGCTATGTGAGATTGAAAACATTCTCATCAAACATTAGCTCAACCGGGGGCTGGCATGGGGACTGAAGATGCTCTTCATTTATTAAAAACTTGCCACAGACAGGCTTATCAGCCATGCATTTGGCAATTGTGAGAAGGAGCCCTATATGCATATTGACATGAGGACAGATCATTAGCATCCCCGTTCCCCACACAAGCTCTGTATATGTATGGTGGTTCATGCACAGCCCCCCTATTTATGGTCATATGGTGGAAGGGTTGACCAAAATTACTTTCTAATATGATCACATGAAGATTCAAAGGCATACAAACATTAACTCCAGTGTGAACTGAACAGGGCGGAATAGGATCTTAGTCCTCACACCTGCTGGTTCTACCTCTACTCTCTGCATTCATGCATACTGTAAGAGGGATTCACACAAATTGTATGTGTGCAGGATCTGACCTTCCAATAATGGTCACATGTACTCAGATCCTCTGTACATCCCATTTGTATGCATATAGAGAGTAGACAGAATCCATGCACACATTACCTTTCCCTTTACAAATCTCCAGCAGCACAGCATTTCTGTCCAGCAGCTATCCTGCTCATTTGGTACCACAGCTATACAATCCTGCACCAAAAGATATATTGGGATTGAAGGGTGGCAAGTCCACTGCCTGTTCTGGCTCTACCTATTCCATCACTACCATCCTCAACTCTAAATGGGTTACAGAATGAACATGTAAAGCATGGAGCCTGTTCTTTCTTCTCCTCTAATACAGCATCCTGGAAGAAAAGGATTTTATAGGAGACAGAGAATCTACCTCCCCCTTTGCAAAGGTTCACCCTCTATAGAATTTTGGATAAAGATGATGGAGAAAGTGGATCTCTGGCATTCATTCCTGCTCTGTCTCCTGAAATTCATATCATGGGAAACAGAAGGAGCAAATGAGGTTCCTGTCTTTCCTAGAGGCAAGTCTGTGTCATTTCTTTGCCCAGTGGCTGCAAATAGTTTAGCTGGGTCTGAATAAGCTGATTTTCATTGTAGGAATATTCTTTGGTGACTACATGCTAGAGCAACAGAAATTCATATGCATACTATTTTGCATTGTAGATCTGCTATGATATCAATGTACTTTGCCCAAATGAAAAACAAATAGAGTTAAATTTGCAGCTCCATTGTCAATACTTCCTGCATGGAGTTTAAGACCATTGGAGTAAAACGTGTGAAATGGAGACAAAACCAAAATAATGATTCATATAGTCCATGCTTTGGCCTGACACAGCAGCTTCTTACATGGCTGGCTCTGCAATTTGCTAGGAAAGAAGCACAGAAAACAGTCCTAGAAAAATGTCACATACTCCCTTACTGAGGCTACAAATCCATCTTATTCCACCAACCCAACAGATACTGAGTCTTCCTTTTTCCAATAATCTGAACAACTGTAAAGAAAAGAAAAATTGTCCTTCCTATAACTCTGAAATGCCCAGGATCAACTCTAGTCCAATCTTTTTGGGGGGAAAAAATACAAAAAGAAAGCAGGTTTATATAATAGCTCAATTTATTTATCTCCAGTCATGAAAATCTGGTTACAGTATGCTGCCTAAGCTTTGACCTTGGCTGATAAAACAAATCCCTTTGCTATACAGCTCCTCTGCCCCTAGGTGCCTTGCAAAGGAGCAGAAGTGTGATGCAGAGTACTTCGTTTTCAATCTAGTAAACTCAAATCTTGCAAAACTGACATGAACCATGTAAGGAAACCACAGTGAAATAAAAATGGTCCAGAAAAGGTCCTGCAGAACACTAGTTCTTCATACTTCTTCAGTAGCCAGATTCCAGCACTTTACCCAGTTCCAACTGGATTACTGTATTGATTACTTCAGTTAGCTATTAGTTAAGCAACCAATGAGGTCTACCACCCACAATACAAGCTGTAATCCAGCATCAGAATTTGCCAAAAACCCAGTGGCTCAGGAACCTCTGCGAACAAGGGTTTCCCTCCCCCCACCCCCCCAACTTCCCTGCACTCTGCACATAGGGCATTTGCTTATTGGTTGTTCTTCATTAGGGAAACTGAGTCTGTGACACCACCTACCTCCCAGCCATGCTTTACAAACAGCAGCAGGTGAGAGGGCTATGGAGGAAAAACAATCTGGGTTTACCCTTTGTTTACGCTGCAGTTACAGCAGATTGTAGTTTGGTAGGGGCTGATAGCAGGTGCTGCCTCGTTTGCTGACAACCAGGCAACTCCAAGCTGCCTATTTTGCAAACTAACGAAACAGTGTGGGTGTGATGTCAACATATTATTCCTGAGAAAAGCATTCAGAATGTTGGTATTGCAAATCAAATTTCAAATCTCCATTTATATCCTGTAAATCAGGAGGCAAGTAAATCCCTGAAGCAGCCTAAACACTCATTTCAGCAGTTAGAGTTCTTAACATCTTGCACAGTGGCATTTCTGGTTAAAAATGGTACTTTGCGGGCAATAAATATTGGATTATTTATTATGCAAGATACCTTTCATTCCCCTTTCTTGCTTCTGATGACAGGGAAATGAGGTCAGGAAGACCAAGGAATATTGACTTCTGGGGAAGAAATGGAGAACTGAAGATGGCTCTGCTAAAAGCAGAGCCAAGAACCGCAACATTAATTCTGATGAGTAGACCGGCTCTTTGTAATTCCTCTCTGGACAAGGAGAGGACTTGAGATCACCCATAAGTGCTCCTTACAGTTGCTCCTTACAAGAAGGCCACAAGACAGCAATCTCTGGCTGACTTAGAGCTCTGGGAGATGAGGGAATAGCTATCTTGTTCAACCCACAGTTGGCGCCTTTCAAAAGGACACTGGATTCACATATTTCCTTTTCTAATCACTTTCAGAAATTTCTTGTTAACTGCTTTTCAGCTGTTAGGAACCATTGGATAGACAGGTTTGACAGCACTGGGTGAGTTTCCTCCAATCCTTAGTGAAAGAAGTTTTAGATACAAGTTTAAGGACTTAAACTTTTTTTTCTTTTGGAATAAACACCAAAAGGGTGATTAAAACCTTGATTTTGGAAAGTTACAAATGGACTACGTGTCCAGATGGATTTGAAATAAGATTTTGGAATTAATTATAAGAATCTTTCCTATGGAAAAATGCTTTTGTTTGGAAATAGTTTAAAAAAAAAACATGATAGGATGAGACTTTGAAGGTTGGACACTAGAGGGAACCAGGAATGAAAGTTTACAATCAAAGGAGAAGAACACTTAAATATGACTCACTAATACAGAATGGAGCAAAATATTTTATTGAAGGATATTTTTGAACAATGGACCCAGAAGTTAATTTTAAGAGTATCTGCCATTATAGATACACTGTGTTTAAAAGATGTTATGGAAGAGGAACAAGTTTTACCAGGCAAGAATGAGACTGATCTAAAAGTGGATTTAAAAATGGCAGGCTACAAGAATGATATGGGAAAAGAAGCTACGCTGGATATACAAATGAAACTGGTTGATGTCTTAATAATTAAAAGGGATATACAAATAACAAATCAAGAGAGTGACCTGGATAATTTTCTTATATTGGATTTACAAAGAGGCTTATTAAAGCTTTGAAGAATTTTGTGAGAAGGGACAAAGAAAACATGAAAAGAAATCAAGTTCTAGGACATTATTTGAAGGCACTAAAGATCAAGATTGTTAGAAGTAAAAGGAAGGAATATAAAGTTGGTTTATTTGATCAAGGTTAAAATAGATGTGTTGTTATTTCTGGTAACCCTTAATGGACTTTTGCTGACATCAGGTCTGAACAACAAGGCTTTAAGAATTTGTTTGTAGACAAGAGATGGGATTTGGGAAGAAGAGACTATTTGTTGTATTTTAAGAGAAGGTGATAAGTTACTAAAATTGTTTATACTTGTGATGAAGGAGGAAGTAATTTCTTTATATATTTCTTTTATTTTTCTTTACTATATTCTTCTCTCTTCTTTCTTTTCTATTTTTCCTTCTATCTTTTTTCCTGCACTTTCTATTTTTTCTTTTTATCTTTTTAATTGTAATTTTTAATAAAATTACTATAAAAAAAGGAAGAGTGAGGAATATTATAGATGAATATTAATCTCTTCTCTTCAGTAAATACGTGCATTTATTTATACGGGTGATTTGCTGGTTCTGTTTGGATACACACACATTTAGCTGTAGTGCTTATCCTGAAAAATGCCATCAAATTAGCTCTTTTCAAAGATGCCAATATTATTGGCAAGGAACACATTTTCTTTCTCTCTTGTAAATGCATTTTGCGCTTCTGTGCTTATTCCTTAGCAAAAGCAAAAAGGGGAGGGGGACCCCGTACTTCTTCCAAAGGCAAGAGAGGGTGGGGATGAGCTGATGTCAATCACACATTTTTAAAAAGCCCAACACTCTTCTTGATCCGCCTGTGACAGATTAGGGAAGGAGATAAAAAGGATGAAACAAAAGCCTCAAATGTCTGCTTCACTAGGTTCAAGGCAGACTCTCTCTCACTTTTTCTCTTTGTTTTAGTTCTGCGCTCTGCTTCTTTAATTCCCGCTGGCTCAAATGCCAATTTTCTGCTATGCTGGCATGGCTGCCGAAGTATTGCTTCTGTTAATAAACTGCACAAAATAGCTGAGCAATTAGGCAATTAAACTGCTTTAAATTTAATTTAAACCCCTGGCATTTTGCTAGGAGGATTTTAAAGAATCCTTTCTGCTTTGTTGTTGTTGCTGTTGTTGCTAGGTGGTGGGTTGGGTGGGGGCAGCATGGTGCGGGGAGAGGCAGCACAGGGTCGGCAGGGATTTTTTTTTTCCTTCCCAAGGACAGTGGAGATTCATTTACTTTTGCATTCTAAGCTGGCTGAAGGGTTGCTTGCTCTGGTAAGCACATTTTCTTGTGCTCACCTTATTAGAGCAAGTCATTTTTCCTGAACATTTAACACGCAAACAAGCTTAATCTGATTTCTGCCAAGCTCCCAGATGGGTAGCAGAAGCAATAAGCAAATCGTTTTGGAGCAGCGTTGCCTGTTGGCTTGCCACAAGTAATCCAAATTAAAATAGCAGTGAGTAAAATAAAGCAGATCAGGAAAAGTGACAGATATTGGTATATGAGTGTGTGCGCGTGTGTGTGAGTGAGAGAGAGAGAATGCTAGAACTGAAATGAAATGAAAATGGCAGAATGTTTTCTAAATCTGTTCCCCAAAAGCACAGAGAATTAGAAAGAAAAGGTGCTCTTTATTCATGGGGTGATTCTTTCTGTGATTTAATCAATTGGAGGCCACTGCTAATAGAAGGAGATAGTATTTGTCACCAAATCCTACCCCCCATAAAACCTCCCCAACCTATTCCAACTTTGTTTCAGGGGAATCTTCAGTCTCTTCCCTTAGAACAGTAAAACCCACCGCCTGAGGGCACAGAGCTAGGAAAAATCGGTGGAACTCACCCTTCCTGAGAACATCTTGTCTATAAGGACAACTCAGTTCACCTCCTGAGATCTTAGGAGCCAAGCCAAGCCAATCTGCCCTGAATGGCTCTTTCAAAAACTTGGGGGGGGGGGGGACCCTCTTTGCATAGTGGCTTGAGAAGGAAGAGGGAGCCCATCATCACTGTCAAGGTGACTGTCCAATAATCTCTCCATTTCTTCTCTTCAGCCACATAATGCCTGCAGGATGGGAAGGTGCCAAGGCAAGGTAGCAATTAGAGAACAACAACTCAGTTCACTGGACAGTGAGGAAGCTCTCCTCTTTGAGCTTTTGCCCTGAAACTAAGGGCAAAGAAGATCTTCATTTACCCTCAGTGTTACTACTAAATCCATTGTGTGATCCTAGACTGAAGAGGATCATTAAGTCTTTTGTGTTAGCTCTTCAAGGTAGACCAGATCAGGAATCAGATTCCACAGGAAGACTAAACCTGCACTTTATTGAGATAGGTTGTAATGACAGAATCTTGCAAGTCTTCTCTTCCCTTCCCTCCCTCCAGGGAGTCAGGGGAGGAGGCTAGTCTGAGTATCTTTGTAACACTCCCCACCTCTTTGGACTTAACACATTTTTCTTCTGCATCTGCTACTTCCCTAATGGGCTCTGAATCCCTTCTCCAGGGTCATTCCATAGAGAGCCTTCCAAAAAGTTGTAACAATTACATACTGTACTTGGGAGTGTTTTAAAGGACCTATCCAACATATTCCCTTGTAAAGAAACATGGAGAAACTAGGGCTGTGTATTGCTCAGCTTCATATGGATTCTCTGGCCTCTTCTACAACTTTCAGAAGGGCTTCTGCATATACTCCACTGGCTATTGGAAAGCAGGAAGAGGTGATTGGAATAATCTGAAGTACCTTAGCAAGGCAAATTGCATCATTTCTGCACCTTGATGAAGCAAATAGCATTGTTGCTACAGAATGCTTCATGGAAGCAAGTAGTAGCTGCCTTACACAGCCCTAATGAGTACCAATCAGTTGCCTGTTATCATTTTAATTGAAGACATCATAGGGAACAATCCTGTGGTTAGTTGGAAGAAACAAAAATGACTGAATTGTGCTCATCTGTATGATTCCATGATTAATCCAGATTTTTACTCTGCTTGAGGAAGTTAATCATTCACCTGAGAAGAGGTAGCTGGGAAGAAGAACTCAGTACCATGCAGACGAGCATATTCCAGGAAGCATCCAGTTATCTTCCTATTTCTTAAACGTATAGAGAATCAAGTTTGGAGAGACAATATCAGGAAAGCTGAAGCTCAACATGAAATTAAACTTGCAATATATTAGCAATCTCTTTCTGACTTAATGAAACTAACAGTAATAATTTCTGGTAACCCACTAGTTTTGGATCAGAGGGTTTAGAGAGCCAGTTGGGTGTAGTGGTTAAGGTGCTGGACTAGAAATCAGGGGACTGTGAGTCTTCCATTAGGCGTGGAAGCCAGTTGGGTTGACTTTGGGCCAGTCACTCTCTCTGTCTCTCAGCCAAACCCATCTCACAGGGTGTTGTTTGGGGGAACATAGGAGGCAGGGACATTATGTATGCCACCTTGAATTATACAAAAGGTGGTTTATAAATCTAACAAATAATAAATAAATACATAAATAATGAAGAAAGTAATACATTGTGCAAGATCAGAAAGAAGTGAGAATTTCCCCTAACCTTTGGTGATATTGCTTTTTCTAGCTAAGCCTGCCCTCACATTTTTGTGCAGCACTGCTCTTTAATTATTACATGTATATATTTGTAAATTGTAATCCTAATGATAACAGAATAAAAACACTGAATTAGTCCCAATAAGACAGCAGTGGCAAGCTAGATATCTATTACCATACCACATGTCAATCAGCATTTTAACAATTAATGGCTATCTAATTATCTTGGTATAACGAGCTTGTTATACACCATTTAAACTGTAAGGCATTTGAATGCATTAATAAGAATGTAATTACACAGTTATTGGTGATATAATTTTCACTTCATTAACCAGAAACTTATATACTTATTAAACCCAATAAGGGCTCCTTTAACATCCCATTGATCATGAATCATGATACAATGGTTAGCTTGTTAATTCTAAATGAGATGATTATAATTATTGGAAATGCTTTTCTGATTTTTAAAAATTTCTGATCTGCGTGGAAAGCAAATGATCAAGTATCCTATGGAAGAGAACGGTGATGAGAAGCTGAAAACAATTAGGCTGATAGATATGGAATAGATAGCAATTTCATTTTTTTTTAAAAAAATGAGTCTTGTATTGCTTATATGTGAAATTTTGGATTTACCATATGCATCCTGAGCCTAAGCAAAACAAGGTTCCTTCATTTCACCTCTCAGTGTCAGACTCTTGTCTTAAAAGTTGTCACTTGCTTCCTCCCTCCTAGAACATCATGGATGGCCTTTCTTTTAGATCACACCAGGACCACTGAACACAACAGAATAGATGCTGTGGTGCAGGAAACTTAAACTGGCAGTCCTATCCTTTCATGTCATCTCCCATACTAAAAAATTATCAGGAGAGATAAAGAAAAATGGTAAAGTTCCTGCCTTAAAATCAATGTTGGCCCATAGTTTAGTGATACAGAAGACAACATGTTGCAAGAAACAGTGAAGGAGATGCATTCATTCTCCGGAATACACAGGATTGTTTGCTTGTTTGTTTGTTTAAATGTATTGGCCAACTCCATTGGATTCTGAACTATAGGATTATCTTGATCCTATATATGTTTACTGATAAAGAAGTCTTACTTTTCTATTCAAAGATACATTCAAATCAAGTACTTTGTGAAAATTGGATTATGATTCAGGTTCAGATTAAGTATGTTTAATTTATTAGAGCTCCTTCTATTCCTAGATACACTAACACTCACATGGAAGTGATGCATCAACCCAGCAAAAAAGATTAACAGATCCATGCAGGCTGCACAGCCATACAGTTAGTAAATAGCCTTTCAGATGAGTTGAACCATTCTGCTTTAGGACATTGAAACAGCTGAACTTTATTATTTTTAGGAGATATATATTGCCTTTTTGAACTGTGACGTCTGGTAAGAAGATCCAGATGATGTGTCATTGGTTTCAGATGCTAATTTAGGAAATAACCTGCTCATTATTAGCTGGAAGGATAGAGTCACCTCATGGTGAGCTTTACTGGAGGTGGATTGCGATTGTCTTCTTCTGAGGTTATTTTTCAACTTCCTAGTTTAGTCTAGCCTAGTCTACAGATCTGTAGAGTCTGAGCTGGAAGACCCTGCTTGGAATAAACCCCAGGAAGAGTGGAAGGGTGCCACTCTGAAGGCCCTGGACAAACACCAACCTCTGGAGGAGACTAGCAGTGTGGCACCTGATAGGGCTGACAAGGAACGCGCAGGGTAGCTAGGGCATCAGGTGATGAGGGGCTGGATCCAGATTTCCCCCCAGCCCTGAAGCACATTGTGCAGAGGCATTTGGTATGGCTTCTCACCAGTCAAGGGACTTCCTGCCCTTGATTGCCTGTACCTGTGGCAAGTGCTATTCAAGAACGATCACTGCCAGCAGTCCTTTGTTGGAAACAAGCTCTCTGTTTACTGGAATTTTGTGTGTTTGTCTCTTGAACTCATTGCCTGTGGAAACCCTGCTCCTTTGAACACAGACCACCTGATGACCCAAGTTTAGGCTCTTGAACTTCTTTCTATGCCTCTGCTTCTCTCCTTGGACTCTGGCTATTTAGAACTCTTTGCAGGCAAGCTCTCTGGGAATGGGGACTTTGTTGCTTTGTGTGCGCACATGTACACACACTCTGCCTGCCTTGTAACGGCACAAACTGGAAGTAAAGTCTTGTAACTGAACTCCTTGGTGTATGTGTGCATCTGGCTTCAAACAAAACAGGAACTGGATTTCCAGGTAGCCTCTCACCCAGTTACTAACCAAATCTGGTTCTGCTTAGCTTTCTTGATTTGCTACCTGCTGCTGCTGCTGCTGCTGCTATCTACTGAGAGAATAAAATAATATATTATATGTTTTTATGGTGCTTATTGATACTTCCTTATGATCTCTTCTTTCCCGCTTTGACAAAGGTGAGAGAAATACAATCCCAGCCCAGATTATAAAAAGAAGTGATATTAAAGACAACAATGTCTTCCTTATGAATCTTCTAGCTTATTTCATCATTCTGGGATGGCATAATGAAATCTGGCCTTTCATATACACACTCAATCCTTTATTTATGAATAGCAAATAAACCACCAATGCTTCCTCCAGCAGCAGAGGAAGCTGTTTGATGAAACTGGGATAGATGAGCCATGGAATGAATGAACATTTGAGGGAGGGAGAGAAAGGGAGATCCATGTAAATCTCTTCCTTCGCTGCTCTCCTCCTCCACAAGTTTGAGCAAAATTCCGTTCCTACCATATCTACAGAATTTAAACAGAGCAAAATGACTGATTACTAGGTGCTGAATTAGGCACTCTGTTGAGTTATAATATTCAACTGACTCAGACATCCTACTCAATGACTTAATGAGCATTTGGTGGCTACAGCACCTATTCATTATCCTTGATAAATACCTCCTTGAAATGAACATTGTACCCTACACCCCACAAAAAAAGACTCCCCGATGATTATTGTTGTATTCTAGCTCTGAGTGTCACGTGCACACCTGTACCCAGCAGTTGTTACTGAATATTCTTTGGCAAGTTTCCATTAGATACCAAAGTACTAATGATATACCAAGCTCCTCAATCAAGTGAGGGAGAGAGGGAGAAAATGAAATTCTTGAGAATGAAATTCTTCTTCGTCTGGCCAGCTCTACTGTTTATCCACTAGTTGGCAAAGCAAAACACATAACACCAAAACTAGCTGCTGCCTTCTTTTTTTTCTGTAGAAACGCAATGTATTTATTGCAGTTATAAATATGTTTTTTAATGTTACAATTATTCTCTTTTCCTCCTTTTTTATTATTTTTTAGAAAATATGTATGCAATACCAGAAAAGCAAAAAAGGAAAAGAAAAGTAAGTTTTGTCAGCCTTAAAATACCAAAAGTGCAGATGAGCACACAAGCATGACACCGAATGCTCTCAATGGGTTCTCCAAGAGCTAGCTATCTCTGTTCTGGCAGTAGGTCTTATCATGGTTATTCTTTCATATGTCTGTGGAACAGCAGACTTTCAGACTTGCAAGGCTGATGTTAGCTCTTCAAGGTAGTTCGGACAAGAAGCATGACAATGAATACTAGCTCTATCTTTTTTGTAAAGTTGCATTAACAGAATCTTGCAAGTCTGAAAGTGCCCCTCCCATCCCTTACTTTTACTCTTCCAAAAACTAGGGATGGTCCCTTCTGAGATGCTTTCTCCACCCCCACCGCCCTTTGGACTTAGATTTCATTTATCAGACCATTGTCTAGGCTGCAGCTCTTCCTCCTGTCTCCCAAGGTCATTCCCACATTCCATTACAGTGTAATAGGATTGAGACTGCCAGTTAGCATCTAAACATAATTGGGAGAATTAGTTATTAATCTGAAAGTCCATCATTGTTCAATCTGTAACTAGCAGGGCCTTTGATATAAAAGTGCTGCTTCATAATCCCAAGTTTAGGCAAAAGGTGGGTGGAGCAATCTGTTTCATTCCATAGCCATACTCATTCATAAATCTGTTCCTGTCCTATTCTGACTGTAATCCACATCCAAAACTGTATTTAAATATGTATTTTGAATATATTTCCCACCCAGCATGTTTTTCTTCACGCATTTTGTAATGACATGTAGATTCTTATATGAATGTTCATATGTGTATGTGAGCTGATAGAATGCACTGCAAAATTCAGGGCTGGGCAAAGCTTGATTGACAAGTATGTTTCAATCCATGAGCTGTGCATGAAGTCACTTCTCAAGGTAGAACAAACCCAGAGGTGTGCAAGATGATTAGGATTACTTTCTATTGGCAGGAATGTGCCCCCACTTGCTCCTGACACTCAAGACAAGTTCCAAGTTAAATCCTGGATCAAATTAAAACTTGCTTCCTCCTACTCAATTATATGGATTTCCAAGCATCAGCAAGCTTTGACAATCATGTTAGCCATAGATCCATCACTCTTTTCTGCAGTATGCATAAGCCCCAAGGACAAACAGATATGTAAATATTCAGATTGAATGTCATCATTCCTTGCTGTAGGCAGGCCTAATCACATGGCAGGTCCCCTGATTTGATCAGGAACTGTTTTCTGGTGGATACTTTTCTAAGCCTCATGTGTTTATTTTATTTATTATATACAGGGCTTATAAGCTGCTCCAATCAAAGCAACCCTGTGTTGCCTTTTATTTTCTTGATAAATAAAAAGTTCCCAGTGGGCTGCCTTCCACTGAGTTTGCAGAAAGCTGGTGTTCCCACAGAACTTGTTTGTGCTTCTGGGGGAAAAGAAAAGGCTATGATTTTTTTCCCACAAAAGTATATTTACTAAACAGCAGTAACTAGGATAATGATGCATCTGGTGGCAGTGAAGTTCCTGACAGCACAATCATGACCTGCTCTCTGCAGGTATCAAAGTCACTAATTATTCATCATGCACCCAGCATCCGCATTCATTAGAGGAACTGACACTACATTATTCAGTCCGAGGGAATCTTTCTCTTTCAAGTCCTCGTGGCTTTCTCTTTCCATGGGAATTTGTGATGCATCAGCAACAACAGAGGCTGCTTAAATTGTTAGATGTTGGGCTTCTATGCTGCCAAATACTTGCTTTCAGCATCAGGCCAGATATGAAGACTATCCAAATGGGAGGATAAAGTACCAAAATAAAGCCTGAAGCAATCCCTTTTAGCAATGGGTTAGTACAAAGTCACAGCGGAGTAGATAGACTGTTGGTGTTTTATTCTTAACTCACCTCCTCAAATTTCATGAACTGCAAAATGGATTCTGGTATGAGGTGTTTGTTAAATAGGACCCTTTGAAACAACCAACACTTCATTGCTTCTATAGTGCATCCCTGCTACCTCTGATTGTGTGAAATAAAGCATAGAAGGATATCTATGCCTTCCAGGTGTTGCTGGATGACGACTCCTGCTTTTGGCCCTGCCATCTAGGGTGGCCAGGAGTTACAATTTAGTTATACCTGGAGGTCTACCTTTAAGTTTTTCTGGATGGGCATCAGATTTGTGACCCTCTGAGTTGTAATGCAAAGTAGAGAGATAGTGGGAATGGCTCATTCATGGCATGAAGCCTACAGTAAAAAGTAAGTCATCAATATCATCATAACCGCACTAGGATCTGGACAGCTTTGAAGTTTGCACCAGGATTCATTTCCAAAAGGATCTTACGTGTCTGGAACATAATCCAAAATGGATTTCCATTTAGAGGAAAGACTTGCCCTATTTAGGGTTACAAAATTCACTGGCATACCTGAATATCCAAAATGTATAATCCATTGTTAATTCCAAGGGAATACCTTCCAGACAGAATAACTTCCAGTCTTTTGGCACATTAAAAAAAATCCATTAAGACAACTAGCTTAAACAACTCATGTATCCCTTAGCAAATTATCTGATTTAACTCCAGTTTGACACTGTGGACTCTCTGCATCTACTTGGTGTATGTGTGGAAGGTAAAGGTCAAGAAAGGTAAGTACATTTCAAGTCATAAATGAACTGAACAATTTATCCACTTACAAAGTTATGAATACACAATGTGAGCATATGTGAGCAGCATCTATATGCCTTTGCTTGCCTTGCTCCCTGTTTGCCATCTATTTTTCTTGGTACATTATGTCTGGGATTTCATTTTCTCTGCTTTTTGCATTCCAGGAACACTCTTTCTAAATGAAACAACTGTCATATAAGGATATGTCAAGTCACAGCGAAGAACCAAATAGCTCCATCTGTGTTTTAGAAGATGCCCATCCAACCAGGACCTTCACCTGAATGTAAAGATCTTGCAAAGCTTGGACATTAACCTTTGCAATCTCACCACACCGTCTTTCCTTTCTTTCTTTCTTTCTTTCTTTCTTTCTTTCTTTCTTTCTTTCTTTCTTTCTTTCTTTCTTTCTTTCTTTCTTTTTTCCTTTCTCCATCTTATATACATAATTTTGGAAAACAACATTATTTCTCCTGCATATTTTTTTAAAATCTCATGCAGCTGTTTGGGAAGCCCAGTCTTATATGCTCAGTATCACTTGGCTTATGTCAATTCAGATATCAGCATTTGACAGTGACATTGTTCAGTATTTAATGGTATTCCTGAATACACTCATCATTTTTCATAGTCTGCTCTGTGCTTTTATCCAGTATCAGTTCTAGCCCCCATCCCACCCACCCCACCCTTTAATGCAGCTGTTGTTGCAAGTAACTATTTACATGTAACAAGGAGTAGATCTAAATGTCAATATGCTTCTCCATTAATATTAAAAGATATTTAATATTAAAGGAACCATAGAATGGGGATAAGGGTTGTGCCACAAAATAGTTTAACTTTGGCAATATGTGATGAAAACTGCTGCTATAGGATTAACTCCATTTGTGGATCATGGAAAGTCCAAATTACACCAACTACATTTGTATCAGGCACTGCCAGCCCTTTGAGGTAGTCCATAGAAGAAGCTCCAACTAACTAACACTATCTTTATTGTAAGGTTACAGTAACAGAATCCTTCAAGTCTGAAAGTGCCTCTCCCCCACCCCCTTTACTTTTACTCTCCCAAAAACTAGGGAGGGTCCCTTCTGAGATGCTTTCTCCACCCCTACCCCTCCTTCAGTCTCAGATTTTGTTTATCAGACCATTGTCTAGGCTGCAGCTCTTCCTCCTGTCTCCCAAGGTCATTCCCACATACCATTATAAGCACACAATAGACACAAAAACGTGCAGTAGGATCCAAGAAAATCTGATGTTTGCTTTAGAAGACAATTAATCTGTGCTGGCTTTAACATTTATCAGTGCCATCCAAGGAGGTCCCTTTCTTTGTTGATGCAGCCTGTCATGGCCCTCCATCACTTCTGCCTTGCTTTTTTTGCAAGGCCCAGCCACTCAGAAGTCCTCTACTGCAAAAGCCACTGGGTTGGACTCTGCACTGACATGCTGTTGGCTGAGCATTGCAGGGAGGAGGCCTCACAGGCACCAGGTGATGGGGTGGAGAGGGGTGGGGTGGGGGTGGAACAGAGCTAAAATGTGTTTCTTCCTTTAAGATTGCCTGGTGGGATACTTTAACCTTCCTTCCCTGGAATTTTCACTGTAGCTGATATTGTTGGGAGAAGGAGTTTCATGGTTTATGTTTGTGTGTATTATGAGTATAGAAATAGGAGCATATGTGCATTAAGGCTTGAATATGTGTGTGCATCTGAGTGTGTTTGCATCATCCAGCACAGTATGTGATCTTTGTGACCAGAACACGTGTATGCCCCGATTTACGTATACAAACAGGAAACTCACTCTCCAAGGCTTTATCCTTTTGAAGTCAAAATGACTGCTAAGACATATTTTTGGGAGATCTCCAAAGCTTTGCAGAAGTATTTTAAAAAGTCCTTAGTGAGAAAAATGGCATGGGGCAATCCTTTCCTCAAACCCAACATAACAAGTAGACTGAGCTTTTAAAGGAATCAGATGGAGTATGTGACTAATTGGTTGGAACACTGAACAAGTATATTTTATAATGCAAACTTTTGTTGCAAAAGCCACTTGCTGCATTTCTACCTATTTGTTTCCCTTGCTGTACAATTTCAAGCAGCTGACCACAATAAAATGAGCAAGAAGCTTGAAAATCAGGCAACTTAGTATACACGTACGCCATATAATTCTGCCATTGTTCTGGAAGCTAATATGTCCATTTTAGCACACATCCTGATACAGAAAAGGTCCTTATACATTTTTCCCAGCATGGGAATCATAAGACCTATGTGCCTTCTTTCTATCTAAGTCAGAAGTCAATTCACTTCTCTCCAAAATGCCTGATAATAGTTCCCCCCGCTTTTTTTTAACGTACCACTAGATTCTTTATTTCCCCTTCTTAAAATAATAACGAAACGTTTCTAGCTTTGGGCAGGGGAAACAAAGCAGAGATGTCTATTTAAGTGTTGTTAGGGAACAAGAATGAATAGAAATCTTCTATTTCCAGCATATTGTCCAACAAATTTCCTTTTTAGCCAAAAGTCAGAAATGTTAAATGTTAGAGACATTGAGTCAGGTAGAAAGACACATCCAGCTGCAGGTCAGAGTTCTTCCTTTTCTATAATCATTTTTCAATGCTGCTTCATTTGGGAAATTATGATTAAGGTTAAGGACACTTCTGCTTTCATCTTTTCCTTCCAGAACATTCACCTTTGCTCCAAAAAGGAATTTTCAGAACATTATTGAGAATGAGGCATGGCAATTAAAATTGATAACTATGCTGGATTTTTCTTAATGGAACAAAAGCCCATCCATTCTTGAGCTGCTTTGTCTATTTGTGTCTTTAAAAAAAAAAATCCTTGCAATATGTAGGTCAAAACAGTCCAAAAAAGGCACTCTTCAACTAGGACTGTCAATCACTTATAGAACAGTACAGTGGAATCCTGTAGCAATCTAAAAAATAACTCCCAATGGCACTTTCTTCCAGCTGAGTGAGGGTAAGAGTGTACCTTTAAACTTTAATGACTCAAACAGATATCTTGTAACCATGTAATCAGTTAATAAATTAGTGTCATGGGGAAAATACTTTACATAGCAAGAACAAATTGTAACTAGTGGGCTGTAATTTACAGGGGTAGCCCTCCCCCTTTTTATTTCTTTTCGGGAGGTGGGGGAGGAGAGGTTCTACTCAGCCAATCAATTGAAAAGTATTACCTAATGGGAAAACAGCTGCCATTCAGGTTCTTTCCTCTCTGAAGTGTTTCCATTCAAGCTGGCCATTTTACCGACAATTGTATAACATTTCATCTTATGTAATTATCTATACTGAATTTGGGTTTTTGCTTTATTTTTCCTTCTATTTTTCATACTGTGCTTTTATATCCATTAGCTTGCATACCTGTAAGCAGGGACCTTATGGCATGTAAGGAAAGTTTAGGAGTGTTCATAATGTTTAAAAAAATAGGTAATCATATGATAATGCTGTTTCTTTAATAAATTAATAATCCCCAAACAATGCTTAATGGCAGATAAAGCCAGCAGGGTAAAAAATGAACTCTAAAGCATGCTACATGTTGTGTAATCTAATACCTAATTCTGGATTAATGCCTAACACGCAGCCATTTGCGTGGCTCCGGTTTGCGTGGCCCTCAGGCAGGCTCCTGACCTCTGCTATATATGAAATATTTGCAGTAGATAGATAGCCAAAAAGGCATGGCAGTCAAGGCTTTTTCAAGTACACTGATACAGTGATGCTTGGAGAGACTGCAATGAAAATGAAATAAAGAGGAATATTTTCTTTGTTAAATTACTGTTTGTTTTCAGTCCTCTTCTGTCAGCTTGAGCAGGCAGACAAGATGATTATCTGAAAGGATACAAAATGGATATGGGGGAAAAAATGAGAGCTTCTATATACTTTAGCTGCTTTGAAATGTGGCTCGTTTAAAGTTGCTATAATAGTGCTTTGGATTATTTTTTTTCCCTTAATTCAAATGCTGCAGAGAGTCGATTTCAGCTTAAACAATCACTTCAGTACCTTATCACTTCAGGAATCTTATGTATCTATGGAATTGGTGGTAGGAAAGCAATTTGCCCCTGCAAGATAAAAGAAACATATAAATGACTCCTTGCTCACATATTTTCTTATCCCATACACACACAGGCACGCACACACAATAAAGTACACTATGCAATCAGTTAATAAAGGAAAATTGTGTGCTGTAATGCCAGATAGTGAAATTCTGCACTTTCTCGTTCAGTCTGATGAAAGAGAATTTGATTCAGAAATTCTTTCAAAGGGGAAAAGAATTTCATAGGTATCCTCATGAGTGTTCCTGCACTGTTTAGTTAAAATGTCTCCATGGGGTGTGTGTATATGTTGTACATTATACAAACTTTTCTCCAGGGTCTGCAGCTTCCATGGTTTCCAATGTATCAATTAAATCCCGAGGGAAAATATCATGAGGGAACCCCTCTCTTGGGCTTTTTCGGCAGCAGTGCTATTGTCCCTCCTACAGAGGCACCCTTCTGCCCTGCCTTGGAACAATTCTTGGACATGTCTTCTTTCTCCTGGATAAATTCAGAGAAATCATCCATCCAGTTTCTCTACCTACAAACTAGATAAAGAATTTGTGTCAAACTCTAGTGGTCCATTTCCCTCTCTAAAAGCTGATGGCAATCCACTCTACATTTGTATTATTGTACTTTTTTTTTTTTTGGCTTATGCCAAAAAAGATTTTTAATCAAGTGTTCTGTACTGTTATTCTTTGCATCCACAACAATGTTCCTGGGAAGCTGCTACAATAGACATGTATCAGCATAATTTGCAAAAAGGGAGATTGTGAAAGGGAGGAAAAAAATGCATTTTCTTATGCTCCAACTCCTGTTTTGGCTACAAATCCTTTGAGCCTTTTTCCAAGCAAAACAGTATTCTTCAAAGTACTTCCAGTTTGAGCTAAGCTGTTAACTTTAGCCACCCTTTTAATTTCCACAATGTACCATACCAGAATAATTGGGAAGAACAAACACTGAAAAGGCATCTCCTTACTGGAGGATAACAGTCTGGGAGAAACTCAAAATACTTTTATCCCTAACTATACATGCATGCATGCATGCCTAGGCCTCAGCCTTTGAAATGAGCATAGGGTTTGAATTTGAAACACTTTTCAGTGCTATGTTTCAGTTAATAAAGGGGGTCATCTTAATTTTGAACTATAGATGAAGAGGAAAGAAAAAGGCAAGCTGTTGAAAATGGGCATTGTAAGAACAAATCTGCAAAAAGCACTAGTTAAGTATCTTAGTTGTTTGGGACTGAACCTCATTACCATGGACAGCTCCTACATGACCAAAAATGTAATTAAAATGGCGTAATGTCACTCCATTAAAAGCTGGCGCTGATGCCATTCATGTATTGTTTCTCCCAACCTGGGAACATTTAACTCATAGCTGGGTTTCCTCGGTTTCCTCACTTTTTGTTTCAAAAAAGAAACAGACCTCAGATTCTCCACAAGTAATGTTTTTCCATTAATTTTTAAAACGTCTAGACTAACTTCACGCAAAAGGAAATCTCCCAGGAGAAAAAAAATGACACAAGGAACACTAGAAAGATTCTATCAATGGGGGGGGGGGGGAGCAGCTCATAACAATTACATGCTATCATAGAAAGAACCATGATAGCAAGACCAAAAGCATTTTTCCCCACTGCCTGTGGAAAATAGTCAAACGCAATAAAAAACAAACAAACAAACCTGCCTAAAGCTAGAAGAGCATGATGCACTGGACCTCCCTCAATGAGGAGGGAAATATAGCTATTTCCTAGCTTCCTTCTTCAGTTTTTAAGGTCAACAAATTAGCAAGCTTTCTGCCTTAAAGCTAGCCAGACACAACTTAGCTTTAATTCAAAGGGAGTGGGGGGGGGGGGGGGGGCGGGGAGGAAAGGTTAACTCAGGGAAAGATTGAAAGTTGCTAGTGCTGCAATAATAACATTTTATCATTGCTTTGACTGCAACTATACAGCCCAGTACTGAGGGAAGGCTTTTTGGCCTAGCCTTCCAAAAAGGCCTCCTACAATCTGCTCCCTTGCCCTGCCTTCTTCTGTGGAGATTATTCCCCATCCACAGGCCTATTTCCCAGCAAGGCAAGGTGCAGAATGAGGTTGTTTTAAATTATGCTTGTCACAAAATGCCACCATTTTCTAATTTGGGCTCAATAAGTTCAATGATGAAGCAATTTAAAGAGGTATACAGGTTTGTTTGTTTGTTTGTTTGTTTGTTTAAATACTGGTAAATGCTCCTTAAAATAGCTGCACTGAAATATGCTTCAGTGCTCGCTCTCAACAATAATCAATAGTCCCCATCAACCTCCAAATGAATGTCATAATCATCTGTGGTTTCCCCCTCATCCAGAGCACTGATGCAGGATTTAAACATCCTGCAGGGTAAAACTGAAGCTTATTTAATATCCATTTCATTTAAGTGCAGGGAACATAACTGAGGCTGAGGAGGGGAGCATGAAAGAGAGGGAGAGGGAAAGATCAGGTCCTGCTTATTGCAAGTGAATTACCGGATGCATTTTTTAAGATCTGGTGCCAGGATCAGTACAATAGAGGATATTTCCTTTCTTTCTATATGCTTATGGGCCACAAAGATAATATTCACTCACACACAGATTCAGACGTAGATCAGACACACACAAGTGGGATACCCAAATCAAAGTATTACGAGGGATCCTGGGACAGAAGTACGTATTTGGAATTGAGTCCAAAGGATGTCTAACCCTGCTTATTCCTACAGCACAAAATTCACCCTTTATCATCCTATAGGTGGCTTGAAATCAGAAAGCAAGCAGGTTGAACATGACATCACTGGGACAGCCACTCAGCAAGAGAAAAAGGTGGCCCAGATTTGGCTGAAGAACAAGCTAGAATCTACATCGCGATGAATTAATATGAGTATAGTCACTGTGTAGAAAGCAGGGTGACTGGAAAAGTACCTAGAAGTTTATAATTTTTCAAACCCCTGAAATTAATCACAGCCTTGCTAACTGGCTACTAAGTTGAACAGCCATCCAGGGAAAGGGAAGTTTATCTCTATGTTTTACAACTTTTTGGAGGTGTGTTTTAGTATATCCATAGTTGTAGATCAGCGATGGCTTTAAAATTTGGGGGGCTCTGAGCAAGAATGTCATTGGAGGCCCCCCATGGAAGTTTGATATCTGAAGCCATTCTAAGATTTCTCAGCCTATGATATATTGTAGCTGTGAATGTCCAGTTATCACAATTCATAAATGAAAGCAAAGAACAGAAAGTTAAATTCTGTTCTTCATCCCATGTCTTCATGCTGAAGACATCATCCTAACTTCCTATAATTTTTTTATTTAGCTGAAAATATGACAAAATTTAGGGCCCTCTCAAAGATGGAGCCCTGCCGAGGGTAATTCCCCAATCTGTCCACTCCAGAAGTTACTTACTGCTGTAGATCTCAGCTGGATAATGAATAACTTGAGGGCAGAATAATTTCTCATTCCTTTCTTCCAGGAAGTTTTTTTCAACTTCTCAGTCTAGCCTAAGGTTCTGGATTCCCTGATGGTCTCACATCCAAATAATATCTGGTCAGATCCAACCTAGCTTTTGGGGAGACTGCCAAAACTGGCTAGTTGGTGCCACCTGCTTTGGCTATTGAATAATAGCAGCCCCCAATAAGTCTGCCTTCTACCATTTTGGTTGCTGAAAAAGAATGGTTTGGATGAAAACCTAGAGTGGATTTATATACAGGTGAAACTCAAAAAATTAGAATATTGTGCAAATGTTCATTTATGTCAGTATGGCAACTCAAAAGGTGAAACCAATATATGAGATAGACGCATTACATGCAAAGCGAGATATGTCAAGCCTTACTTTGGTATAATTGTGATGATTATGGCGTACAGCTTATGAAAACCCCAAATTCACAATCTCAGAAAATTAGAATAGTGTGAAAAGGTTCAATATTCTAGGCTCAAAGTGTCCCACTCTAATCAGCTAACGAATCCATAACACCTGCAAAGGGTTCCTGAGCCTTTCAATGGTCTCTCAAGCTGGTTCAGTAGGAATCACAAGCATGGGAAAGACTGCTGACCTGACAGTTGTGCAGAAAACCATCATTGACACCCTCCATAAGGAGGGAAAGCCCCAAAAGGTCATTGCAAAAGAAGTTGGATGTTCCCAAAGTGCTGTATCAAAGCACATCAATAGAAGGTTATGTGGAAGGGAAAAGTGTGGTAGAAAAAGGTGCACACGCAGCAGGGATGACCACAGCCTGGAGAGGATTGTCAGGAAAAGGCCATTCAAAAGTGTTGGGGACTTTCACAAGGAGTGGACTGAGGCTGGAGTTAGTGCATCAAGAGCCACCACACGCAGACGGATCCTGGACATAGGCTTCAAATGTTGTATTCCTCTTGTCAAGCCGCTCCTGAACAACTAACAACGTCAGAAGCGTCTTACCTGGGCTACAGAAAAAGAAAAAACAGAACTGGTCTGTTGCCCAGTGGTCCAAAGTCCTCTTTTCTGATGAGAGCAACTTTTGCATCTCATTTGGGAACCAAGGACCCAGAGTCTGGAGGAAGAATGGAGAGGCACACAGTGCATGATGCTTGAAGTCCTGTGTGAAGTTTCCACAGTCTGTGTTGATTTGGAGAGCCATGTCATCAGCTGGTGTTGGTCCACTGTGCTTCATTAAGTCCAGGGTCAACGCAGCCGTCTACCAGGAGATTTTAGAGCACTTCATGCTTCCTTCCGCAGACGAGCTTTATGGGGATGCTGACTTCATTTTCCAGCAGGACTTGGCACCTGCCCACACTGCCAAAAGTACCAAAACCTGGTTCAGTGACCATAGGATTACTGTGCTTGATTGGCCAGCAAACTCGCCTGACCTGAACCCCATAGAGAATCTATGGGGCATTGCCAAGAGAAAGATGAGGGACATGAGACCGAACAATGCAGCGGAGCTGAAGGCCGCTATTGAAGCATCCTGGTCTTCCATAACACCTCAGCAGTGCCACAGGCTGATAGCATCCATGCCACGCCGCATTGCGGCAGTCATTGCTGCAAAAGGGGCCCAAACCAAGTACTGAGTACATATGCATGCTTATACTTTGCAGAGGTCCGATATTGTTCTATTTCCAATCCTTGTGTTATTGATGTCATGTAATATTCTAATTTTCTGAGATTGTGAATTTGGGGTTTTCATAAGCTGTACGCCATAATCATCACAATTATACCAAAGGAAGGCTTGACATATCTTGCTTTGCATGTAATGTGTCTATCTCATATATTGGCTTCACCTTTTGAGTTGCCATACTGACATAAATGGACATTTGCACGATATTCTAATTTTTCGAGTTTCACCTGTATAAAAGGACTTGTTTTGTGGAGCACAGTCACTAATTTCTGAGCTGCCAAGTGTATGTTGGGCACTATGTGACTTAGTTCTTACAGTAAATGCCCTATCTGACCTTTTGTGTTTGTTTGTTTGTTTGTTAGTTTTGTGTTGTTTTCCATTGGCTCTAGTTGATTAAACTTCAGATTTTTAAGGATTTCTCTTCTGCCACAGGACTCCAGACCATGACCATTTGAAGCTCTGTCTCTTCCCAAGTGTGATTTATAGAGAAAAATCTATCAGAAAAATAAGGATAGCAGGATAAGCAAGCATATAATCATGTGGTCATACAGTTTTCCCTCGATATGTATTGAATGGTTAATGCAGCTTTTAGTAATGGTTTCTAAACTGCCTTCTCAGCAAGCCTGGGCCTATTTAGTACTTGGATGGGAAATCCCAAGATTATTGAACAGATGAGGAAAAAAAAAAATCCCAGAGGATGACAATGGCAGTAGATATTTCTGTAGTGCTACCAAGAAAACCTACATGGTGATATCCATGAAATCACCAGGATTTCAGCCTGACTCAAAGGAGACTTTTCCTGTATAAATCAGCATATGCAAACCTGTCTCTTTTGTCCCCTGTTATAATTTTATATTTCCTGTCTTTGGGCTGGAGGGTGGCAGGTAGGAATGACATCTGATCCAGATTGTAGTAGGATCAATAGTAACAATAGAACCCTAGGCCTAGCAGGCTCAGTAGGCCCCAGCAAGCCATGTATGGCACGGCAAACCCCAGCAGGCCTCGATGTGGGGTGGTTGTCTGACTTTGGAGGAAGATCCCTCAGCTCTGGGCAGTGGGGGAGCCGGACAGCATATTAAGTTAACAACTCTTGTTTTCAAGAGGGGCGAACTGGGGTTTTAGAATCTAGCCACCCCCACTTAACCCACCCAGTGTCAGTGGAGAGTTGTAGGGTCCCTCCAGTGGGACTCTGGGACTTCCTTCTGGAAGTGAGAGTCTGGGAGGGAGTCTGGGAGTGTATAAGGATGTGAGTATCCACCTCCTGGGTGAGAGACAAAAGGTGTGAGTGAGTGAATGGGATGCCCGCCCTGCCGAATAGTGAGAGAGGTTGTGCAGGAGAGAGTGTGATAGCAGTGTAAGGTTTGGTGGGGGTGGGTCCCAGCTGGCGCCGAGAGCGCGAGCTGGTGCACGGGCAGGATCTTCCCTCACCTGGGAGTGTCTGGTTCTGAATGAGGATGTCTGATTGGAAGGAGGGACCTTCACCCCAGATTAGGGATCCTGGAGGTCCAGGATTGGAGATATTTGGGCCTGGAACCTCCGGGCCCTGGTCAGCAGGTTCATAGGGGCCCTGGCCTTCGGCTGCTGCTGCTTAATGCCAGGTCAGTTAAAAACAAGCCCCCCCTCATATGTGACTTGATCGCCGAGGAGGGGGTGGAACTGGCATGTAACACCGAGACTTGGATGGGGCCCGAGGGGGGGGTTGCCCCTCTCAGAAATGTCCCCAGCTGGGTTCACGGTGTGGCACCAGCCGAGATGCCAGGGCAGGGGAGGAGGGTGGCTGTTGTCATCCGAAAATCTCTGGTGGCCTTCAGGGGCATTGCTCCACAAGTCTCCGGCTGTGAGACACTGTTCTTTAGGTTGAGTTCCCACAAACAGTTAGGAGTGCTGCTGCTGTACCAGCCTCCCTGCTGCATGGCAGCCTCCCTGCCTGAGCTGCTGGAGGCTGTCTCAGGGCTGGTGGTGGAGTTCCCCAGCCTTATGGTTCTGG
Source organism: Liasis olivaceus (assembly GCA_030867105.1). Classification (NCBI taxonomy): domain Eukaryota; kingdom Metazoa; phylum Chordata; class Lepidosauria; order Squamata; family Pythonidae; genus Liasis; species Liasis olivaceus. Next base: position 42,221,369 of record CM061348.1, on the reverse strand, counting down.
GGGACTTCAACCTGCCATCTCTGGGACAGTCCTCAGAGGCAGCTCAGGAGTTCACGGCTACCATGGCAGCCATGGGCCTGTCTCAAATTGTGTGGGACCCAACCCGAGACAGTGGCCACATGCCAGATTTGGTCTTCTTGTCAGAGCAATGGCAAAGTGATCTGAGGGGAGATTTACAGTTTTCCTCGTTGTCATGGCCAGATCACATCCTGGTGACCCTGAGTTTCTCCTATGCCACCCCCCTCTGTAGGGAGGCAGGACCCATGCGACTGGTCCACCCCCGGTGCCTGATGGATACATCAGGGTTTCAGAGGGAGCTGGGGGGGTATTCCCGTGGATCTGCTGCACGGTCCAGCAGAGGCCTTGGCTGCTGCCTGGAATAGGGAGGTGGCTGGGGCCTTGGACAGGATCATGCCTATGTGACCTCTCTTGCTACATCGGCCCCGACACTCCCTATGGTTTATGGAGGAGTTGAGGGTTCTGAAGAGGGTCAAGATACATCTAGAGCACCGCTGGAGAAAGACAAAGACCAAATCCAACTGAACACAGGTTAGAGCCGCTATCAAGGCCTACAATGTGGCAGTAAGAGCAGTGAAGTGCCAATACTTCTCCGCCCTTATCGCGTCTGCAGAGTGCCACCTGGTAGCCCTGTTTGGAATCACTAGATCCCTCCTTGGTAAAGGGGATCTGGTGATTCATTTGCAGGGCTGCATGGAGGAATTTTCAGAGCATATGCAGGACAAAATCCTCTCATTCGTTCCAAGTTAGACTCCAAGCATGGGGCAGGGTCTAGGGAGATATCAGGGGATCGTTCTTACCCAGTTATCTGGGAACAGTTTGATCCTGTTGTTCCTGAGGAAGTGGACAGGATCCTCCAGACTGTGAAGGCCACCACTTGCCATCTGGACCCATGCCCCTTCTGGCTGGTGAAAGCAGCTCGGGAGGTGACGTGATCAGATCCAGGCGATAGTTAATACATCCTTGCAGGAGGGAGTGTTTCCAGATGCCTTTAAAGAGGTGTTGGTGCACCCCCTCCTCAAGAAACCCTCCCTGGATCCTACTGCACTGGACAATTTCCATCCAGTCTCCCACCTCCCCTTTTTGGGGAAGGTGGTTGAAAAAGTGGTGGCAGCACAGCTCCAAATGGTTCTGGAGGAAATGGATTATTTGGACCCTTTCCAGTCAGCTTTCAGGCCCAGTTATGGAATGGAAATGGCATTGGTTGCACTTGTGGATGACCTCTGGCGGGAGTGGGATAGTGGAAGTGCGACCATCCTTGGTCTCCTTGATCTCTCAGCGGCTTTTGATACCATCGACCACAGTATCCTGTTGGGACGGCTCAGGGAATTGGGGGTGGGCAGCACAGTCTTGTGCTAGTTCACCTCCTTTTTTCAGGGCTGATCCCAGTCAGTGGTGATAGGGAGTGAGAGGTCCCATACTCGGCCCTGCCTTTGTGGGGCGCTGCAGGATTCAGTTTGCTCTCACATCTTTTTAAACCTCTACATGAAACCGCTGGGTGAGATCATACATCATCATGGGATGAGGTATGATACTCAATTATACATCTCCATCCCAAGTAAGGTAAGTGATGCTGTGACTGCCCTTTTGCAGTGCCTGGAGGCTGTAAGGGTCTGGATGGAGAATAACAGGCTTCAGCTGAACCCTAGTAAGACAGGGTGGCTGTGGGTTAATGGCTCCTCTGTATCCAGGACCTTGTCATCTTTGGTGCTGGATGGGGTAGCACTGCCCCAGACAGACCCAGTGCATAATTTGCGGGTACTCCTGGACTCGTGGCTCCTGCTCAAAGAGCAGGTGGCAGCCATGGCCAGGAGGGCCTTTGCACAACTTCGGGTTGTGCATCAGTTACGCCCTTTCCTGGATCGGGATGCCCTTCGAACAGTCACTCATGCCCTTGTTATCTCCCAGATAGACTACTGCAATGTGCTCTACGTGGGGCTACCCTTGAAGAGTATCCAGAAGCTACAGCTGGTCCAGAATGCAGCTGCATGGGCTATTTTTGGAGCTCCAAGAAGGACCCATATAACACCATTGCTCCACGAGCTGCATTGGGTACTGCATTGGGTTTGCTTCCGGGTCCAATTCAAGGTGTTGGTTATCACTTTTAAAGCCCTACACAGCATGGGACCAGGTTACTTGAGAGACGGCCTCTCCCCTATGACTTCAACACATCCCACTCGATCACACAGAGAGGGCATCTCTGGACCCCCTCGGTAAAAGAACTCTGACTAGCAGGGTCCAGAAGGTGGGCCCTCTCTGCTGTAGCCTCCGCCCTTTGGAATATCTTGCCCCCAGAGGTGAGATTGGCCCCCTCACTCCTGGCCTTCCAGAGGGATTTGAAGACCTGGCTCTGCCATCTGGCCTGGGGTGGGGAGGGAAGGCATCAGGTGTGGGGATGGCTAGCCCCTTAGAGGCCTGGCGTTTGCTGCTCTGAACCATCGGCCTCCTGGACCCTTTCTTTTTAAGTAATTGTTTTATACAGGTTTTAGGTTTTATGTAATTGTTTATTTATTTATTGTTTTAATGAGTTGTGAGCCACCCAGAGTCCCCCATTAGGGGGAAATGGGCAGGGATAAATTTAATAAATAAATAAATAAAATAAAGACGCACAGTATGAAAGGACTATGCAAATACAGCTCTTGTATGAATTGAGTGGGATTTTTACACTCATATAGATCTGATAATCCATAAAATGGACCTCGTTTCCTGGGTTCACTGCCTACCCTTCCTCCCCAGAGGGAAGGGACAAGACTTCAGATTAAGAAACCATCACAGTAAAATAAGCAGCCTTCTTTCCTCCTTTCCTACTCTTTCATTTTCTCTCTCTGCATCTGTGCAAATTAAGAGGAAGCGAGAAAGTTTAATTGTGATCCCCCTCTGTCTTTCTGCTGGAGCTATGATAGGGGTAAATTGTGAGTGTTTTAATTTTGCCTCTTGCAAGCCTATCAGAAACCTAGTGGCTCATTACGCCCTCTGTTTTTCTCCAGAGATGCTATAGAAACACAACAGTGTAACTAACACTTTTCGTCATTTAGAACCACAGGTGGCTTGAATGTGTGTGATTTGATTGTCTTTACTAGGTAATTACAGGTTGGTGCCTATTCCTGTTGTCTCGGTGGGATGCTTACATGGTACATGGGGGTCTGAATCATTTGCAAGGTGGCAACACAGTAGAATAGCTTGGAATACTACACCATTTGAAAAAAAAATAGCACACAGGGATATGTGCTTATATGTCTATAGAATCTTGTAGATTAAGTAAACTATGGTAATGATAGTGTCTTTTCTATTAGTTTTTATGCCTCTATGTTATTCTTTGGCAAATCTTCATTAAGGTGGATAAAGGCATTGCAGGCATCTGCAAGCAGGGGTCAAAAAGTGAAGATGGCAGATGATTGTAGCCCCAGCCTACAGTCAATTACACCATCACTACTACCATCTTGACATTTTTTATCCTCCCAGTGGATGCAGATTCTCATATTTTCCATTAGCAAAAAGCCCAATTTGAAAGATAGTCCAATTTCCTGACATTGTCTATGATTGGCCAGGATCATGACATTCCATGTCATTCTCATGAATTTGTTTTGGCTAAGAGCACTCTATATCCCCACCATTTCTACTTCTCAGTCTTCATTTATGACAGCTCAGACATGTTGAGAGTAAGGAACGAAATTCAGTGTTCGGCCCCAGCTGGTGCAACAAAAATCCCTCCCCCCACCCCATTCCACACCAAGGCAAAGGAAGGAAATCACTACCAAAACAATCCCAACTGTGAAATGCCATCTGCTAAAGAAAAAGAGTAACCTTTTTCTTACCCTGCTCACTCAAGCTACCATTCCACTTACAGGACCTGCTATGGAGGCTGAAGCTCAGGAATGGAGGAGGCAATCATTTCCTCCATTGGGGACATGAACCACTGTGAAAATGCAGATCTCTAGTGTTTCCAGCTGCAACCTGCACCCAGAGCAGTCTCTATTTCACTGCAGATGAACAGAAGTTAGATTGGCTCAGAGGCAGAAGACATTTGACAGCATGGGATCACGCATGTGTATGTGGGTATGGGTATGAAGCAGAACTAGGAGAAGCACAAACACCCTATATGGAAATGCCCAAAGAAAGGAGAGAAATTTGGGGAACTGTTCTGTTCTAGGGCTTAATTGGAGCTAACTATTTTTACTGATTGCAGCTATACATACCTATACAAAGCAGAACTGACACTTGATAGGAACTGAATCTAGTTCTTATACACACATAAATGTGCTAACCATTATGCTCAGTAATCTCCACAAGCAGTCTGATTAGAGAAGAACTCATAGGGCCAGTGAGAAGAAATATTAATAGAACTGGTGTATAACTTGAAACTGCAGATGATATCATGCCTTGGAATGTTCGCCCATGTTTGAAACAAACAAGGCTTCCTTTCAGTAATTTATAATCTCACAAAGATAGCTGTGAGAAATACGTGCCAGTTTTCTACATAGAGCCCTTTATAAGTTTCCAGCAAATCTTTATCAACACTCTAGATCATCCCTAAGTGATCTGAATGTATGCATTGTGCTGGGAAAAAAGCTAGGAGAAATTAACATATTCTGTCCATATTACCAACCTGTTGCCTTACATTTCAAAGCAAAGAAAGTAACTCTCTCTGAGTGTATAGTGGTATAATGGTGAAGATGCTAGACTATGAGCAGGGAGACCCAGTTTCTGGTAGGTCTATACAAATCTCTGGAGGGACATCATTCCAGAAGAGGCCCATGACACTGTTTAATCAGTGGGACCCAAAGCAAGCCGACTCTGCTCAATCATGTGGGACAGGCAGAATCAAAGGAAGACAAGCAGTCCCCCAGATGACCTTGTGCTATAGAGATATAAGTCCCTATGCTATGAAGTTCTTTGTAAATGATCACAACAGTTTCAATTGCACCTGGAAGCCCAGTGGTAACCAGTGCAGCTAAAAAAAAAAGCCGTGTTGTACAGGATACTGTGGTATGTCCATAACTTCCTGTGCTGCTGCATTCTGGACCAGCTGCAGCTTCCAAGTGGTGTTCAAGGGCAGTCCCATGTAGCACATGTTGCAATAGCCATGAGGTGACCAAAGAATGAGTGACTGTCCTAAGAGCTTGCCCTTTTCCTAATCATATTACTGCATGGACCCAGCTACACATCACCTTCCAGGCAGCCTTTACCAGCCAGAGGAGGCATGGGTTATAAACAGGTTAGCAGTCCTGAGGACCCTTTCTCAGGAATTATAGGTTCAAACACAGTCCAAGTAACAACACAAGAACTTGTTTCTGTCACCTTGTTAGCACTTGCCTAGTTGGAGTCCAACTCCAAGAGAATCTAAGCCACTCTATCCAGTGATGCCTAGAATATTCACTCCATCCACCAGATGCTTAGAATATTCCTCACCACAGTCATACAGATGATTCTGTGGCTTATCTCGCCCCAGCAAGGAATATACCACTTTACCAAGTCTCTTTAAGAGGGTTACTGGACAGTTTTCAGCAGACACAATAAGAGTGGGAAATTAACAATATTTTGCAGCCCTTATTGCCACAATGTAATCTTTAATATGGTCTCTTACTCACGCTCTGTGGAATTAGCTCTTCATCTTCTTCCAAAAGTACTCTAGGTCTCTCTTCTGGAATTTCATATCCCAAGTTACTCAGGGAACCAAGGAGGACCTTAGAATCAACACCATAGAGAGGCTACATAGGAATGATCTGATCCAAGGTTGTCATCACATGTGCATTCCAAGCTTTGACCAAGGATTCAGTTTTCCCATGAGATCCTTGGGGGAAAAAAACATGTGTCCTCTGGAATTCCACAAGATCCATTAGTCACCTGTAGGAGACCAATTTAATAGGTCTCACCTCCCTGCAGGATAGTAGCACTGGTGAACCAAAGGCAATAAGAAACTGATGAATATATCCTCCACCCTCAGTTCATGTCACAACTGCTGTGAGCCAAAATCCATGTCTAAAGTGTGACACCCAGTATGTGCTGGGCTCTCAATGGCTTAGGTCATGTCCATGGTTGCCATGGTGGCATGACCTCCCAAGCTTTCCTAGATTCCACACCACCTGGGCATAGTCTGAAATCTCCAAGAACTATAAGTCTCAGAGACTTCACTTTGAACCTGGTGACAGAAGCTAGCAGTTCAAGCAGGGGTGTTGCTGCACAGCAGGCAAGCTGGCACAACAGCAACCAGCCCAACTGCTTCTTAGAGCCCAATTGCAGCCAGAGGGTCTCCCACCAAATGATCTGCAAAGCAGAGCCTCTGAAAGTCATCCACATCTCCCAGAAGACAACTGTCATACATAGACATCACGTTGGGCTCATCGCTGATGCTAAATGCAAAATCCAGGTGAGCTTATATCTGAGAAGTGAACCCCCCTCCAGTCCCATTAAAGTCTTGGTTGTATATGCCAGCTGCTTCATCCACAATAGATGAGGGTGGTCTTATTACAAACCAACCTGGCATTCAGTAAGAGTAGCCAGAGACCAGGCCCACCAAAGATCCAATGACCTGGCCTGAGGGAAGTATACTGAGGGCTGGAGGGTGGGACAGGTCTCAGCCATCAGTTTGCCCTCCCCACAAGTGCCCCACTCTCATCCATCCCTATCTCCCTCTGCCCATCATGACCTTGATAAAACTGCCTGCCTTTCTTCTCCCGACTCCATCCCACCCTCACTGCCCCCTCCTAGACCATGGAATACATCCTATATTGTGTGTGTGTGTGCGTGCGTGCATGTTTGCATGTATGTAAAAACACAGACACACACACCTATACATATAAATATTTCAAAGAGACTTGACAAGAATCAACACAAATACCATCTTAGACCATCAGACCATTTTATCTTTATCAAACAGTTGGAGATGCATTAGTGTGTATGTTTTGAGCATATTGGTTTTCTCCTGCAAAATGTGCAAATAACCCCAGTCATATAAGCCCACTGTCTGTCTATTATCAAGGGACAATGATCATTTGCCATCTAATTTCATTAACTGCCTTGTGTTCCAGATGTATTTTCTGACATATAAATGACTGAGCATGGTCTGTGGTGATGAATTACTGAACTAGGGTGACTGAATTGATAATCTCTTCTGATCAAATACACATTTCAACTCCATTTTAAAATGTAAATATTTATATTGTTTGATTTCAGCCTTGAGTCTGCCAGAACTTTGAAGCTGATAAGCCAGCCTCTGTTCAGATCCTGCCACTTTTCATCACCGGGAATTATATTTATCGGGGGAAATCAATGTGTAGCAGGAATGGATAGTGCAAGAACATCCAGTGACTGATAATGATACCTTAACTCTATGTCCATGTAGCGTATTCATGTTAAAACTTGAAAAAAACAAATTAGCTGGAAAAAGCTTTTCTGACACAAATCAGATCTTGGAGATTTCTCTTCCTCTTCTCCATGACTGAGTTAGAACAGTTTGCAGTGAAACTCAGAGTTGTTGGAATATATTCAGGCTTGTTCCTAATTTTAAGCATACACGTTCAATCATGTGCAATCCGAACTCTGATAGATCACCTACATAATGAACTCCACTGTTCACACAACCAGCTTCACAGATAAGGGTAAGTATAATTTGCTTGACCAGGGTTTACTGAGTAAACTCAGTGACTGGACTCATACACCCCAACCAAAGCCAAACAACCCTCATGATGACCTTACACAACATGCAGGCTAAACCGGTGCCCACATGTGAAGTCTGAAAGGATTGTTTCTCCTTAAGGATAAACTGATTTCTTGGTTGTCTCCCTGATTGCCCTGTTGTAGATGTTTTCCAGACTTCTTTTTTCTGTCTAATATTTTGAATTTGCATAATTATTCATCATTAGAATGAAACACATAGCAAAACATTAAATACCAGTCTATTACCTTAGTAATGAGCATAATGAATGAGGAAAGAGGAATTCAAAAAATACACTTGCACCATAAAATGGTAGCTCAGATATTGCAGTAACAAATACTCAAATAGGCATATTTTTTGCTCCAGTGCTCCAAAGATAGCATCAACTAAATACTTACACAAATCTCTGACCAGCTTTCAGACTACATGAGATTATGCCAACTAAAGCAGCACAAAAAGATGTTTCTTTGGGTTTTGTAGAATCAAATATACTGAAATGGAAACAGAGATAACTTGAAATATCTAGGCCACCTCATGCTCAAACAAATGTCAAAATCAATCTGAAAAAAATACTCCCCCAGTAAAACAGACCCAGTGAGCTGGTCAGGCTATCAGTGGGGAAGAAGAAGGATACTAACAAGGTAGGCAGATAATAGCTTCTGGAATTCTGTCCAACTTCTTTACCAGCAGTGGCCAGAGGACACATTTCTATTTTCTACTGTGTAACTGACTCATTCCATCTGCAGGTGTGTGCATATTTGTTTCTTTTTTCCCTTGTGTTATATAGGTATGTGTTTGTGCATCTGGGAGCATTGGGAATCATAGAACAAGCTGTGTGTGCTCCACTGTAGGTCACATGACCATTTGGGAGGAGGGCTTAGAATGGAGACCTCAGGATCTGAGCCACTACTCAATTGTCTCTCCCATAGGGATGCACTGGGGATATTTTTTCTGAAGTTTTTCTCCACAGCCCTCAGCCAGATCCAGCCCATTTTCACATGCAATCTTGCTTTTGCCAATGTGTCCCACCATACCAAATACGGTCCCATTCTGTTCAGTTTTCAGAGAACTATCCTGCTGATGGACACACAGACAGATTGCATAGTTTCTTTCCAACATCCTGTTAGGTGGGAAAGAATAAAAATGAATATCCTGATCTTCGCACCCCCACCAACATTTTATAAAAATAGGCAAATGTTCTTTAGGAATTTTGTATCGGATCCAGAGAAACAACTGCATACTGCTTATGGCAAATTACAGTTGCCAACGTCCCATGGCAGCTTTAACCCTAATGGGATAAGTGAAATTCTGACAGGCAGAAGTGGAATTTAAAATCCCAAAGTGAGGTAAAATGAGAAGGAAAAAAAGTGTGGGAGGACACTCTCTGAAGAAGCAAACAGGAAAGAACAATTCTCATAAGCATTTGTTCAAATCTGTGCTTACAGGCCGACATGGCTCAGAATTATTCCTTTATCAGGAACAGTTTTCGCTGGTTATTTCCAAACAGTTGAATAAACAAGAGAAAATGGAACTCAGTTCTTTTGAAACCAAGAACAGAAATGAACTTTGATGAAGAAACACTCTTAAAATCTACTGGGTGGCTGAGATGGGTTTTCTTTCCTCTTTAACTTCTAAGCTGGAAGTTGCTATGCTGCTATCATAACTTCATTGCACCTCTAGGCTTAATACAGCTGCACTAGTAGAAATGCTGCAACTCCACAGTAAGGACCAAAGACAGGCTTGGAGGACAATATATGGCCTAATCAGGCAACCCATTTACCCTCTGAGACAATCACTGCATTCCTACTGTCTATCATTCAATTACAGTATGTGAAAAAACAGGGTAGAGATGGCTGTACGCCACTTAGCTCACCTCCTGATCTGCTGTTACTATTGATGAGGCATGGCTTTTCCATGTCAGCTAGACATACATTAAAACAATGGTTCCATCAAGTATTACAATCCTCATTAATTCCCAGAATGCCCAATTCACTAAATATTTAATTTTTTTCCTGGATGTTCTCTACAGTACAGTCTCCACTGAGCTGAATGCAACTTCTGGTGGCTTCATGGAGACATCACGAAAGTGGCTTGCCATGGCTTTCTTCTGATCGTTTTTTCTTCAACTTCCCAGGGCAACCCACACACCTGGTGTTTCCTGGATGAATTCCATCTCAGTAATAACCAGGACTGACTCTGCTTAGTTTCCAAGTCCAGACAAGATTGGCCGGGTGCTGCCCCCTGTGAAAAGTGTTCTCTACAACTGTCCCTTGAAGCAGCTGTTTCTTCCTTGGCTCTGTCTTTCAAAATGACAGATATCTGCCTATTCACTTCCAGTGCCACAAGATGGCTCATTGCCTTCGTTTGTTCCCATTTCCTGCTACAAACATGAAGGAAGGCTTGAATTATTGACTGTCCATTTGCAATCAGAATAAATTTTCATTATCTTTTTCAATCATTATTGTTATTATCGCCATTGTAAAAGTCCAACATTGCACTAATATCCCTTAAAAAAATAATTTTCTGGGATAGGATACATTGCTGTTTTGAACAAGTTAAAAATTGCTTACATTATTTACAGTAGTTACTAGGCCCATGTAAACCATTCAGTGAACTACGTGCCCCTATGGATCCTCTTGCTGAAGCTACAGATTAGTTGCAGCTGTGTGAAGGGTTGGTGTGACTGGGTTGAGGTCCTCTGGTTTAGTGTGGATGTCCAGAAGACACTTCTGCCAGGACAGCTGGTCAAGCAAGGTGACTACAGCTGCTCCCCAGGTTTGAGGAGCAGATTAAGAGGTGTATTTCCTCATGAATGAAATGCCTTGTTGCACAGATCTAGTTGCTGAAAATAACTACTATCAAAGTATATGGAAATATGCCAATAAGATAATGTTGTGTGATAGATGTCTGTCACATTTGGGTCAATCTGCTTTATCTTGGTTTTATTATTTTCTTTCACACAACCTATTTCCCATAAGATGTTGAATTTTGTGGGGTGGAGGCTTTCCCTTCAAGCTCTTTTAGACCCAAATATACTAAAACGGGGCTGCTCCATTCATTTTTTTCCTGTGTACCTACTGTTCTTCCTCAAAAGGAAGGCTATGCCTTCAAGACCTTTGTGTGACTTTTTCAAAATTCTGAGTATCTCCTGAAGCAACAACCTCTTCAATTTCATAGGAGCTAAAGATAGTCATATGACTCTAGCTAATATGGTAGGCACAGGTCAGTACTGAAGGCCTGAGAGAGGAAGTAACCAAGTAATTACCAATCCCTAAGCTGTCATGAACATCAAAATATCCAGACCAAAGAGCCAAGGCAGAATCAGCAGCAATATAGGATCACTGAGAACCCTGTTGGCATCTTATATTGCTTGTTCTCTGCTGAATGACAGTGTGATATTATGGCTGTCTGCAGTGATGTGATGTAGCATAACAGAAAGCAATCCAGCCTCTAAAGTATCTTGGGTATCCATAGGGGAGGGGGCAAATAAGGAACCGTGTGTGATGGTGTCATCATGCAAATGCTCTGACTGACATACTTGTGTCAGATATTGGGAAGCGAGTATGTAAGGGTGGCATTTTTTGATGAGGTTGCACATGTGTTATCACTCTGGCATCACTGTGATTGGCTAAACAAGGAGCCTTCAACAGAAAGTATGGTATTAAAAATAAAAGTGATGAAATCTCTTCAAATAAAACTGAAGTGAGGGAATCCTGGAAAGAATATCTTAAAAAACATTGAATGGTATGATAGTGAGGTAAGTGAAATTGTAACAAATGATATAAATATACATGTTCAAGAAGGAATTAACCAAAAAGTGCTGTTACAATAATTTTAAAATGGTAATGCTACTTATATAGATGGTATGAATGTAGAAATGTGAAAATATGGAACATTCATATTGAATGGGTATACAACTTGTGTAACATATATGGGAAGACTGCATCAATGCCTGTAATGGAAGAATGTAATTACTATTCCCCCTCACAAAGTGAAAGGTAGCAAGATTGTCTAATGGTTAAGGCAACAAGGTAGAAAGCAGGAGAGGATGAGTTCTACTCCTGCCTCAAGCATGAAAGCCGGCTGGGTGACTTTGGGCCAGTTGCTCTCTCTCAGCCCAACTTACCTCACAGAGTTGTTGTGGGGGAAATAGGAGGAGGAAGGAGGATTAGGTATGTTTGCCGTCTTGAGTTATTTATAAAAATAATAAAGATGAGATTTAAAAAAAATCTAAAAAAAATGAATCTAAAAACTGCCAGGGGATTAAATTTTTTAAGTCGGCCTGGGAAGGAATTTGACAGAATTCTGATCAAAAAGATATGCCTAGTGAGCAAAATTGGAGAACTGGAGTGTGGTTTCATGCTGGGCAGGGGGTATGCAGTCAAGATTTTTGTTCATCAGCATGTCACAGAGAAATGTATGAATATGAGAAAGAATGTATAATGTTCTTTTAATGATTTAAAGGAAGTGTATGATAAAATGAATAGGACTGAGTTATGGAATGTTTTACAGAAACATGGAGTTGGAAGTTGGTTCCTGAATGTAATCATAGGGCAGAAGTAAAGCATCTGTGAAAATAAATGGTAATTTGTTCAGGATTAGCAAGGAGTAAGATAAGGATGTGTAATATCCCCTTGGTTGTTTAATTTATGGGTAAATGTTTAAGGAATGCTTATGGAGATAGTAGAAATTTGTTAGTTTGGGATGTGAATACTTTTGTATGCAGGTGTGCTGTTAGTTGAAAACATGAGTGATTTACAGCAAATGTTAAATAGATTGTATAATGCAACGGGGAGTATGAATCTGAAAAATAGCATATTTTCAGCATAAATTAGCATAAAAACAGCATATCAGAGACCAAGATAATTGTGTTTGACAAAGAATATGGAATATACATAAAAGGTGAAAAACTAGACCAAAATGGTGAATTTGTGTACCTTGGGATATTCATTAAACATGGGAAAATAGAAGGAGAAATTTTAAGAAGTGCATATGTTGATAAAAGATGGTAGTTAGTATATAATATATTGTATGGTATGAATGTTTGTAGAAACAAGTGAAAAGAACTGTGTATAAGAACTTACTTCTGCCCACTTTATTTACATTTTGAAAATAGGAGTTAAGTATGTCAAGAGAAATACAAAAGAAGGTTGAATGCACTAGGGCAGCATTTCTCAACCTTGGCAACTTTATGATCAGTGGACTTCAACACCAGCATGCTGGCTGGGGAATTCTGGGAGTTGAAGTCCACCGATCTTAAAGTTGCCAAGGTTGAGAAATGCTGCATTAGGAATGAGATAAGATGTAAATAGCAAAACAAGAAGAAATAGGATCAAGAATGAATAGTTGTTGAATGAATGTGGATTGAACACCAGACTGAATGACCAGCATGAAAGAAGTATTTGACATGAGTTGTTCATAGAGAGAGAGAATGAATGAGGACTGAATTGCAAAACAAATATATAAAGGAAGAGCAAAGAAGTTAAAAAGAAGGGTGAGACTGAGAAAGTCATGGCTGGAGTTGATGAGATCCTGATTAAGAGAGAGTGACAAATCTAAAAATCATAGTCAATGTAGAAAGTGGCATATGTACGTGGTAAAAGTAGGGATTGTTTGCAAAGATACAAAGATCTTGGGAGGTAAAGGTGTCAATGTAAACTAGATATAGCTATTTTCCTTTTCTTATTCTTCATTTGTCCCTTAATTCCTCTGAAGCACATTTTGTACAACTGTTCTGCACTTTGCACAACATTGGTTTCCCCAAAAGGGAATAGCATAATGGGTATATACATAAAGAAACCATGGCTTAATGCAATGAGAAAACCTAATCTATATATCAAGACTGTAATGACAAAGTAATCTTTAATTTGCTCCTTCTTGGTGTGATCCCTGACATTGCTATTCCAATAGGATTTAGCCTAAAGATTTTCTTGATGAAGAAAGCAGTAGGTGAAATTTTGTATTCATTTTGCATTTTTATAAAACATACTCATTGACCCTTTATTCTCAAAGTAGTCTTGGAGATCTTTTCTAAGGCAAGATTTCTATACAGGGCTATAAACACTGTAAAATTAGAACCCGGTAGAAGAATTTCACTCTCGACAGCAAATATTTAGCCCTAAAAAAGGAGACATGCTAACTGCTTGATAGAGTTCATTAAAGAGAGCTGAGCAGGAAAGAATGGGTGACCAAGATGGAATCTATCACTTTGTAATACTAAGCTAGTTACTCTGATGCCAAGGACGGAAGAAATTATATACCATTTAGAGGTTTTTAATGAGTTTTATACTACAATTTATCTGAAGAGCACAGGAATGCAGCAAGAATGAGACATTTGGCTGTTTGCTTTATAGCTGGGGGAGCTTTCAGATCCTGGACTTGAATTTACTCAGGAAATCAGCCAAATTTTTCTAAATATAAAATTAATTTGAACAAGTACCAAGCTTAATTGTGATAACTTCTCAACTCCTTAGGTCATTTCCTTGCTGTTCATGATGCAACCCAATGAAGCCAACGTCTCACTCTTTTTTACCCTTCCAAAGATCTGTTGGCCTTATTTAAAAGAGTGGAGTGTCATAAAAAGTTACTGGAGCAACATCCAAGTGTATGGGAGGGAGTCCAGCCCTGCAGTACTACATGGAGGAGCTGAAAAGATTTAGGTTTCTTCCCTTTGCATTTTGCTTGTGAACCTTTTACTTTCAATTGAGCAAGTATAAAAGACATAGGAGCAAAATCCAAGAACAGGAATGATGGTTAGCCAAACTATAGAAAACACTCACAGGGATGGATTTTCTCAATTCCAGTTTACTTTTTCATCCTGTATCTTTTCACTCCAGCCCTCTTCAATGTGGTGGAACACACATTGTTTAATTACATTATAGAAGCTAAATTTAAGATGCTTGTAGGGAAGGTTGCAACTATGCTGACAAACCTAGCTTGACTGTGAATGACTTAATGGTTCCTTGCTGACAAAGACTTTTTTTTTCTTTTCTTTTTTTTTGCTAAGAGACATTGCTCTGCTAGACATGCAAAGCACTTGTCAATCAAAGGAGCTAAAATAGTTCTTCACTGGCTCAGATCTCAGTCCTGTAAGACACGTAATGCAAAATTCTGGACCTTTTGATAGCCCCTGAAATCCTTTAATGAGTTTGGCTCAGAACTTTCCCAGCAATTCTATATTACACTGGTAAGGCCTATGTGTAATGAAATCATACAGGCATATTGTTTAATGCTTTTATTGCTGCACACTGCTAGAAGTCTTTGGATTCCAGTAACAAATGTGAGAAATTAACAAAGAAATAAATATTATCTATCTATCTATCTATCTATCTATCTATCTATCTATCTATCTATCCTCTATCTATTATCTATTTTTGAATGATTATGTGCCATTAGGCCACTGTTGACTCATGGCAACCACATAGATAGATTTTCTCCATGACAGTCTGTCCCTAACCTGGTCTTTCAGTTCTTCCAATGGTGCACCCATTGCCACTGTAACTGAGTCCATCCACCTTGCTGCTGATCATCTTCTTCTTCTCTTTCCTTCTACCTTTCCCAGCATTAAAGCCTTTTCCAGCGAGCTGGGTCTTTGCATAATGTGTCTGAAGCAGGATCAGTCGAGCCTGGTCATTTGTGCCTCGAGTGAGAACTCTGGTCTGATTTGTTCAATGATCCACTGGTTTCTTTTCTTGCCTGTCCATGGTTTTCTCAGGAGTCGTCTCCAACCCCAAAGTTTAAAAGCAACAATACTCTTCCTATCCTGCTTCTTCAAAGTCCAGCTTGTACTTCCATAGAATATCACAGGGAATACCATGGCTTGCATGATTCTGATCTTTATCTGTCTGTATTTGTTAAAGGAAATAATTTAACAATTTATACCTTAAAGGCAGGGAAAGGAACTAATGCAAATAAATGACTTGTTGATTCTCTCTCTCTCTCTCTCTCTCTCCTTTTTGGTATATTTAGTGGTGAATATTCATCAAATAATTTCTGTGTGTTTGAATATGTGCTGAATATTTGGCTTATATTTAAATACCCATCTAATACTCATTTAATAATTGCCTCCAATATTTGAATTTAAATATTGTGTGTCGTTTAAATGTACCTAGTACATTACATGTTGTAATATTTTAATACCTGGCAGTATGAGATAGCCAATATGAAACTGTAAATAGCATTTAACTATATTTGCTCATTAGTGTCCAGTGTTCTGAAGCATGAGTATCCACACGATCTTGCTGCTTTCATCAGAATGAAACGAGCAGCATTGCCTATCGGCTCCACCCCTTTCATATGTGCATGCGACATCACAATCCATGTACAAATGGGGCAGGGTTTGCATCATGACAGCGTGATGCTGCTTTTGCCATTCTGCCCCCTTTGCCTCTTCTATAATGCTATTCTTCTGACACATTTACCCAATTTTTGAGAATTAGGAGTGAGGGGAATTATTGTTTGATGCATTTGGAG
The DNA here is from genome assembly GCA_030867105.1 of Liasis olivaceus. Classification (NCBI taxonomy): domain Eukaryota; kingdom Metazoa; phylum Chordata; class Lepidosauria; order Squamata; family Pythonidae; genus Liasis; species Liasis olivaceus. Next base: position 42,205,225 of record CM061348.1, on the reverse strand, counting down.
GGCACCAAAGGGAAAGTCCCACCAGAATGCAGAATGAGAGACTTTGTCAGGTACTTTATACTGGGACTTACCTAGCAGGGCAAAGTATTGGAAGACAGACTGATAGATACCAGGCAACCTAATCCTTTTCTGCTAAATCAGCTTGCTGCTCCAGTTCTATCAGAAAATGTTCTTTCACAGCAAGTACTGAAAAAAGATTCAGCTGCCATGCAGTGGTAAAGAATGCCATCTTGTTCTTCATCTCAGGCAGCAAAATGTCTGGGCAAGGTTAGCTTATGATATGTGTCTATAAACCTGTTATTTAGAAATATAAAGTTTAGTGGTATTATTGGATTGTGAAACCAAGTCTCCAAGCAATACTCATTCTAAAACTTCTGGAACCCATACATAAAAAGGTCAAAGCAAAATGAAAGTCACATTGCCAACAAGTCCATCTTTCTGCAAGTGACTCAACCAGAACAGACCCAACCCAACCAGCATTTTAAATGCATCCCAAATGCCTAGAAATCAAAAGAATTTTTAGGACTCTATTTTGCAAAAATTGCTCAATGTATCCATCAGAATTTGTTAGAAAGTAGTATCTTTAATCAGAAGTGCAGACAAAAACTGCATCTTTCCTCTGACATCATGATCTATTATGAGAATAGATGTCCATAACATGTCCAGAAGGGCTGTGTTTGTGGGAGTCCAGAACTGAGTTGACCATCTACACTGAATGAATTTTTGAATTTTTAAATTAAATTTAATTTGAATTTGAAGATGCAATGTCATTTGTCTGAATGCTCACTGAAAAGAAATATAAATATTCATATCTTTCCAAAAAAGGAATTTAAAGCTCCCTATCTCTCCCTTTCCTGAGGTTGTTCCAGTGCTGGCAATTGTAGTCTATTCCAGGTGACTGGCAGCCTGAGATGTCTGCTGGCTGGAAGGCAAAGACGGAGGCTGGTGCAACAAGGCCTGAAACCTAGCAGTGCCAGGCTGTGGGGACAGTTTCCTGAGGAGCCCAAACCAGAGTTTCCCCTTTCTTCTTCCATCCAGGCACTTTGAAGAGAGTTTTGAGAGCGGCAACCTGAGATCCAGCTGGAGGGAGCTGGACTGTGGGAGTAGGAAGTGGGAAGAAACAGATTGTTATAGATCCAAGCCCTGCAACGGCTCTGAATTTTTACTCTCTATGCTCAAGCCAGGTTGTTTCTGCTGCATTTGTCCTGTTGTTCCCCCCCTCCCCAATGTTTTATCTCTGTCTCTTGCCATCTGTGGACTGGAAATATTTGGGGTGGACTGATCCTGATGTGACCTTTGTTCTACTCTGAATTTTGCCGATGCAGGGGCAGGGACCAAGGAATGGAAGAAGAGATAACAGTGAATGGGAGTGAATGGGTTATATTTAATATACCCATTTGCACCCATTCCTGGACCAGAAGGCCCTTAAGACAATCACTCATGCTTGGCCACCTCACCTATGGACTACTACAAAATGCTCTATGTGGGCTGCCTTTAAAGACTATTTGGAACCTGCAGCTGGTCCAGAATGCAGCAGCCCAGGCAATTATGGGCACGCCTCTGTATGTCTGTGTAACATTTCTGCTCCTAGAGCTGCACAGGTTCCCAGTAGGCTTCCAGATACAATTCAAGATGCTATTGTCATTTAAAAGGCCTTTCCTGGCATAGGCCTGGTTATCTGAGGGACTGTCTGTCTTCTTTAGTTTCTGCCCATTCTATATGATTGGATAGAGTTGGGATGCTCTGGGTCCCATGGTGTCGTCTGATGGGACCTAGGAAGTGAGCCTTCTCTGTCATAGTGTCTGTCTTTTGTAATATCTCCCCAGATATATTAAGGCCTCCATCTGATCTTATTCAACTAGGTCTTTAAAAAGTGGCTTTTGCCCCAGACTTTGGGTTAGAGTAGATGGTAGGCCTCTTGTGAGGACAGTAGGTTTCTGAGAATTTTTTCTGACATCTGCTTTTTGTATCGTTTGTATTCTGTTTTCAATTTATACTGTTCACTGCCCAGAGTTGAAATGGAGTTGGGAAGCCTGTACATGAAATGAATGAATGAATGAATGAATGAATGAATGAATGATTTGCATGCTCCTATTTCTATTTCAAATGTATAGTTATTATGTTGTCAACACTCTTTGCACCTATGATCTTAAAATTTATGTTGCTTTGCTTTACTTTCCCATTTCATATTCCTTCTTCTCATCTTAAGAACTTGGTCTAATTATATTTTCCTGCTGGACATTTCATGAAGAATGTACAAAGATGAGAGTTTTATTTCTTTCAAAAGAGCCTCAGTGATTTGCTCTTCTTCCTCCTCCTCCCCCCCTCCCCACTTTCCAGTGATTCTGAAAAGGAGGTTGCACTTTAAAATACATACATACATACATACATACATACATACATACATACATACTACCTGCCTGGTCAGAAGAGACAGTTTTATAATTGCATGTTAGTTATATTTGAATGCTTTTGTGTTTTCTGCATGTAGGGCGATAAACTGAACATAGTTCTTGGAACGCTGCCAGGCAGAATTGTCAAAGAAAGTGTAGAAGGCCTTGTGAGGGGGGAAAAGAGGAAGATCAGAAATACGGAATGAGAGCTCTTAGAATGCCATTCCAGAAAAAAATGTATCATAAGACAGCCTGTCCTGGACGAACCAGCCTCGGTATACTTTGTTGGAAACAGGCACAGTAACTGCAAGTGCCTGCCAATCCATCTTTTCAAAAGCAGCCCAGATAAGGAAATACAAAAGATTGGAGGGGAGAGAGAGTGTTTTATCTATCTTGTTGGTGTTCAGAATTGGATGCTGTTGTTCTTTAAAAAAGGGAGGATCACCATGAAAGTCCAATCGTATACGTGACTTGTTCAAACATTTTCTTCCCCAAGACAGCATGTACGCATTGTCTTTATCTGTAATGACAAGGCGGTGTGATTGTTTCTACTACAATATAGAAGATGTGTTGCAGTGCTAGAGTAGATTGGCATACATGAATTATATTAAAATATCCAACTGATGAGTTTATAACACCTGTTTCAAAATTGCTTATATGCTGAAGCGCCTGGAATTATTTGTTTCTGCCTCTGTTGCCTGTAGTTAAGTCACATATCACATAAAAATTATCAAAACAGCAATGGTTTCTGCTATTTGTGTATTAACATATTTAGTGTTCCTTTACCTGACAGGGTGAGCCCATTACTTAATATCTTTTCTTGAATTAGGAGAAACAGGAATATATGAATAACAGCAACAACAACAGTAGTACATACTGGTGTTTTCAAATGTTGAATTTCCTTATTTATTTATTTATTTATCGGATTTGTCACCACCCATCTCGTTAAACCACTCTGGGTGGTTTACAAAACAATTAAAATCAATTCAAATTACAATATTACAATAATAAATACAAAATAAAATAAAATAAAGTAAATGCTAGGTAAAATATGCTGAAGAATCTCTTGAGTTTCTGTATATAATCTATACTGTTCTGCCATGAAGGCCCTACAGTATTTTCTTTCATTAAGCAGAAATGAAATCCTCTCATGGAACCCAATGCTGTAGCTGATTCTTGTAGAGATTTTGGATACTATTAAAGAGTGAAGGGAAATACTTTTTTTATAGTATGGAAAGGGGCATCATTTCGCTGTCTTGCCCCAAGTGCCAAAGCTTTTCACTAGCAAATCATATTTTAGGGGTATCCATTTAGCTCTTTCTCATGAATACAAGACTAGTAAACGGATACAATTCTCTGTTTGAAAGACAAGCCCATACGTCAAGCTGATTGTGAAAAATGGGGGTAATGGAGGTCATTGTAGAAGATGCGCAAAGCTATTCTTTATGAGGCTCATGTATAAATTCCTGCATCAGGCACATTGTCACTGTTCAGTAGAATTCAGTGGCTCAATCTTGGCTCTGCTTCTTAAAAATAGTGTTATTTTCTGTTGGGTCAATAGCTTTGAGAGATTATATTTTAAAAGATGGAGAAGTGCTTAATAATGCTCTCACCTTTGGGAGGTTGGACCCAGTTACCGCATTTGGATTTTTCATCTTTTATTTCCACACATCATGAATGCAAATGCCTTTGAGGAAGACACGCCATTGCAGAGAATAAGCCCAGGGGGGCTATTAAATAGTGAAGATGATGGGATTATTAAACAAGATTTTCTCCAGAAATACAGTAGTTTCTCTTCCACATACAGGCAACCAGAGATACTGTTTCTTTAAGTGAGATACATTTAATTAGGAAGTGAAAAATTTCACTGCTTTGATACAGCATTGCACCCCTCCGCAATTGCCTAGTCCCTCAGTGAAGTACAAGGTGAGGGCTTGACCAAATCACTTGAACTGAGAGCAAACTGGGATTCCTTTGGAAGCCAATTAACGGCTTTGTTTCTCCTTCCTTGCACACCAACCTTTCTTTAAAGGGGGACTCCTGTCATTAGAGGACAAAGTGGTACTTGACGTACTTTTGCCTCGGATGGAAAGCTTTGCATTTTCCTTTCTCTTTTCCCACAGAGGACACCTTAGGGAGATATTTGGTGCCGTGAGATGACAGAGCCAGCATCTTGCTTCTCAACTAGATTTGCTTCTCCACAAATTGCTTGAGAGGTTGCCTGACACCTACAAGCTTTAAAGTTCAAAATCTTTCAAAAGAGCATGTTATTCTTTTTTCTCTCTGTTCCTCCAGCCCTCTCCTAAAAGTCAGCTTGGAATGGGCTTTATTCCCAGTTCTATACCTGAGACAACCTTTTCCCTGTGTCTAAATATTTTGCTATCAATTCAAGAGAAAAGGGCAACAGCAACTTTTTTCCTAGAAGTGCCAGACCCTCCTCACCTAGGGATGGTTTGTCCTCATTCATATCTTCCAGGACTTAAAATGAGCCTGCTTAATGCTTTTTGGGTTATTCTTCCAGTCTCATCTTTGTTCACTATTTTGGACTGTTTAAAGGCTCTACACCATCTCCTGGGGAAGAGTGCTGCTACTCTCTTCATACACGGCATTCAATTTTAGCTGTTCTTGAAAAGCTAAGCAGAGTCGAACCCATTTAGTATTTGGACAGGAGACCAATTGCCATTGCTATAAACTAAGGAAGTTGCAAAAAACTTTCTGAAAGAAGATGTTGACAAATCATTTCCATAGTGTGGCCAAGTAGACCACATGTCCATGTCCATGTCCATGAGGTCAACAGAAGTTGAGCTCAGCTTGAGGGAGACTCTGTTCTTTGCACAGGTGAAAGTGGAGCCCCTTCAATGCACCAGTTTTATTAGCAATGCCACTGCCCATTTAGTAAAGGGGCATTAGGGTGAATCACTGTGAGCACAAAAATAATTTAAAGGGTTTCTCTATAGCATTTGCAGCACTTGTCCTTATTACTTGTCCACTGCTTTCTCTGAGCAGTGAGAAGCATTTCTCCCCTCTCTTTGCTGATCTAGATTTAAGAAGAATCCAGATGTTGTTGAAGAAGGGAGAGCTCTCCAAGGTGATTGACTGTGCAGCTGTTAGAAAAACCAATCAGCCTGCATAAAGTGGGTATTATTTTTCAGCCATATGGCCAGAAGTTACAGAAAGCTTTATATGTAAGGATGTAACAGAACAACTTAAGAAAAGCTTGCTGGATTAGACCAAATACTGATCTAGTTCTGCATTCTGTGCCATCCAATAACCAACCAAAGGTATTTAGAAAGCTCATAAACATGGACAGGAAGACAACAGCCCTTTTCCAACCTTGCTTCCCAACTGCTGGATTTGGGGTATAGTACTGTGATGCAGGACATTTGGCTATACGCATGGTGTAAATCAATGCCTCGTTTTATTATCCTGAATTCCCTCACATTCCATTTCAATATTTGGTCCCAACTTCTAACATTGTGAGAGAGGAAGCAACACTTTTCCCTCCTCATGTTTTCTAGTCCTTGCATGATTCTATGTATCTCTCGGTTACATCATCCTCCCATCCTTTACGCTAAACTAAAAAGTTTCCCAAATGCTATAGTCTTTCCTCATAAGGGACCATTGTAGACATTTAAACTGAGCTGTTTTTTTTCCCCTTAATCTTTTCCAGATCTTCAATACACCTTTGAGATGCAATGAATAGTGGCATGGTCACACCCTGAATTTTTATTATGGATTTATACTGACAGCTTCATTTTCAGTCCTTTTTGCAATGGAATTCACCTTTTTTAAACAGCTGCCTTTTGCTAGGCTGGCAGCGAGCTTTTAAGTAGTCAAACCTATGGATGTCAAGGACTGTTGAATATTGTTCATCGTCCATCCCATACATACATTATTCAGTTATGTTATTATGAGATGTAAAATAGGTATGTGTGAATTACCTATTATTGGCAATGATTGCCTATCTGACCAGAATGAACCACAGAGCAGGAAACCATGTTTCAGTCCAGGGCTACTGGATCTCAGCTTTATAAATCTGAATGACTACAAGAAGGTAGCAAAGAGTTGTCTGTATCAGCTGTTATCTAGAGATCATCCAGAGTTTTGCAGCCTATATATGGTACCCCTACTGTGGACTGACCCAGTTAATGAGGAGGAGTTATTATTTTACACTGTAATTATTAAACACCAGGGTTGCATTAATTAAGGTTCATATCCAGGTTGGATGCAGTACAAGATATGGTTTGTCACATGTTAATGTATTCAGATTCTCCTCAGAGAATAGCCAAGTCTGTCAGAGAGAGAAATAGCTATAACTTACTGGATTTATTTCAGAAACAAGGAGGGCTTCTTTATTTTCCCAAGATATGCAAATGAGAGTGTTCTCACTCCATTATTTGCTGGATTTGCATCTATAGAATAAGCTATATTCTATATACCACTGCCTCATTTTAACGTTGACTGCACTTTAGGTTCCACTGTCTTTTTGTGTAAACATAGAGTAAAAATTCAAGAACTAGAGATTTTTGGGCCAAATCTGGTTATAGAGGAAAGAAAGTAATCCCCTGCCCTAGCCCAAAGATGTGTAAGAGTTACCACTCAGACTGATACAAATTCAGACCAACCAGCTTCAGCCTTCTCCATTATCGGTGAAGAAAGCCACCTGTGCTGTGATGCACTGTAAAGCTGTGAAAAAGACTCTCAGGAAGTCTGTGCCTTGATGTACGCCTAACTAACCTACATGGAAAATTAGTTCATTTGCAACCCTACCCATTTCATCTCAGCAGATCTTGCTAAGGAGACCCCTATGAGAATCATGCTTGGAAAAGAATTACTTTCTGTTCAGGAACTTGCCAAAGAGCCTGACAAGATGGTATCCTGGTGCTTGTGGCAGAGGAAATAAGCTCCAGCTGCTTCATAGATGAGTAGAAGATCTCAGCCAGGCCATGTTTTCCTTTGCTATAATGGCCTTCCAGCAAATAGTGTTGCTGAACTAAGTTCTGGGGTATTTCTCCAAAAATAGGGTGATGGGATTTATTTGAGAAACAGCTTTCAGTAACGCTACTCCTGATCTGTCTTCACCTTGCTGCGTACTGCTTTTATAATGCTCTTTTTGTTCCCCGTGGAATAACATTCTATGCGCTTGGTCCTCTTCCTAAACAGTAATGAGGCCCTGGGCATTTAAAAAGATGGCTTTGCTATCACTTCAGTTATAATAAGGTGTTCTGTACAACAAAGAAGGTTAAATGAGGACTCAGTATCAAGACTATATATAAATGTAATTGTCCTTGAAGTACAGCCTTTCCCTGCAGTGCTGAGCTTTAAGATTTCTTTTTGACTTTATGTTACAGATTTTACTGATGCATGCTAGCCTTATTAATGGCCAGACCTCTTGTGTGGAATGATGTAGCATAGCCTAGAATCATTAGGCTTGCCTTCACAGACCAAAGATCATTAACAACGAGGAATCAACTAAATGACTGTTTGGCTAATTTCTCCCTTAATGCAACATGCAGCACTTCTGGTATGACTGGAATATTTGTGAAGTTAGAAAGGGCATCTTACTCATAGTTTAATCAGAGCCCTTCATAGGAGGGGTAGCATATCAAAGTGGCATATGTTGGCCACAGTGTTACTGGAGATTTCCTATATTCCTTGAAACCACCTTTTCTCAAGTTGGCACTTTTCAGATATGTTAGGGCTTATATTTCTAACTGCTGGAATTTGGGGCAGCATCATCATCAAGGATGGACCATGGGAATATGTCTAAGGTCCTTACTTAAGTATGAATAGCAGTAGACTAATAGCTGGAGAGTTTGCTGGTGGTGGTGTCATGGCAAGTAGGCAAGGTAGGGGTGCATTCAGATCAGGACCTCTGAGAACCCACTTTAGGGTCAGCTAGGGGTCCCTCACACCTGATGGCACAATGAATTCTGGGAGGTTTGTTCCAACATACCTGATGGGTATCAGCTTGGGAAAGGTTATTTCAAATCCATTGCCAAATCAAGAGATCAAGCATAGGGACTTTCTTGTTCTATTTCTCCCCCATCACATGCATATACATGCTAGTCTTTGCAGAAAACCTTTCATACTCGTTACAAGAAATGGCTGCCAATGTATCCTTCAAACACGTGATGTGAAACTTGAAACAGGAACAAGGTAAGAGTTTGCCTCCTGATTCAGAACATAAAGAGAGAAAATCTCCTTTTGGCCATCCAAAATGGAGCACATCAGTGACAGTAAATTATACAAAATTCTACTCCAAATTACATTGTTAACAGAAATTGAAGGCATCAGACTCCAAAAGTGGATGGATACTGCAGCATAGGCAATATACATTATTATATAGACAGTGCTGATACCTTCAGTGCAGAAGTTAGCTACAGGCTTTTAACATCAAGATTTTTATTGTATTTATCTGTTTAATTCAGTTTAGACACTGACTGAATCCACATAACTCTGGGCAGTTCACAAACAATAACATAAAAACCAGTACAAATCAGAAACAAGATGGGATCTGGGCACAACACAGAGACAAAGACAAATAACAGACACACTCAAAAAGGGACCCCATCCATCTCACCCCAACGCCTGGGAGAACAACCAGGTCTTCAGGGCTTTATGGAATGTCAACAGGATGGAAGCCACATGGATTTCAGGGGGAATCTCATTCCAAAGGGCAGGCATTGCAACAGAGAAGACACACTTCCTGGGTCCCAAAAGATGGCATTGTTTATAATGAGTCAACCTGCCACCAAGTATCAGCTAAGCAGAAACTATGGGAAATGGATGGTCCCTCAAATAATATGGTCCTATGCCACATAGGGCTCTATAAGTAATAACCAGCACCTTGAATTACACCTGGAAGCATACTAGCAACCAGTGCAGCTCACAGAGCAGAGGGGTCACATGGGCATAATGAGCCATGCCCATCACTGCCCATGACACTGCATTCTGAAGCTCCCAAGTGGTTTTCAAGGGCGGTGTATTGTAGTAATCAAGCCTTGAGATAACTAGGGCATGAGTGACTATCTGAAGAGCCTCTCAATCTCAGAAAGGGCACATCTGGTACATCAGATCCCTTTGGCCATAGCTGCTACCTGTTCTTTGAACAGAAGCTGTGAGTCTAAGAAGATCCCTAAATTGCACACCACTCTTGACTAAGGAAGTGCTATCCCATCCAAGAGTATAGATGGAAGGTCCTCCAATTCAGGGGCACTAATATCTATAACCACTCAGTCTTGGTAGAATAGAGTCAGAGTTGGTTCCTCTCCATCCATGCTGACACAGCCTCCAGGCATTGGAACTTGACCTCAACAGCCTCATTTGGCTGGCCTGGAGTAGAAATGCATAAATGGATATCCTCAGCATATTGATGATACCAACCCCCAAACTGGTGGACCACCTCACCCAGTTGCTTCATGTTAAACAAGAGGGGAGAAAGTGTTGAATCTTTAGCACCCCATATAAAAGGGGTTTAGGAGGCAACCTCTCCTCAGTCCTTGCCAGCACTGACTGGAATCAGTCCTGAAGAAAGGATGAAAACCACCATAAAATGGTACCCACAATTCCCAACCTCCACAGCCAGTTCAGAAGGATACCATGGTCAAAGGTATCAAAGGCCACTGAGATATCAAGAATCACAAGGATGGATCAACCTACATCAATAAGTGTGACCAAGGCCATCTCAGTACTGAATCCCAGCCTGAAACCTGACTGAAAGAGGTCTAGATAATGTTCCTCCTGGTTCTCTGCAACTGCAGACTGAATACCTTCTCAACAACCTTCCCCCAAAAGGGAGTGTTGGAGACAGGACAGTAGTTGTCTCAAATTATTGGATCCAAGGCCAGCCTCTTGAGGAGGGAGCACACCCCCACCTCCTTCAAGGCTGAATGCACCATCCCTTTCTCAGTGAGGCTGACACATCAGCATGGACTCAACTACAGGTTACCTCCTTGGCCATTTGAACAACCCAGGAGGAACCTGGGTCCAAAAACCAGGTGACTGAACTAATAGAACAGAGAACCTCATCTACTTCCTCAGGCATCAGCAACTCAAACTCATCTCAGATTGCACCACAAGACTTAGTCCTAGGAACCTCAGCTGTACTACCCAGTCAGAGTTCAGCTCGGAGTGGATCTGAGTGACTTTATCTGGCAGCCCTGCAAATGATCTGATGGCTCATTTCTGGAGTAATTGTTCTACAGAACATTTCAGGGAATTGGAAGAAGTAGTGTTGGTAGATCTTGCCTGATATGTAATGTACTGTATAGTGTCTTTCAGGATCACATTTCCTGCTACCAGCTGGATTTGGCTTTCTAACTACTGCTGTTGTCACTGTTGCTAAAATTGTTACATCGCAGACACCCAGAGCCACATGATGATCCCCATGTTGAATTTAAATCCAGGCCCTATTGATCATCTGTATTTGTAGCAATTGAGCTATTCTGACTCACATGCCACTGTTCTGGGTAAAAGTAGTAGCTACCCCAACTTTCTTATATGTTCTTCTTGGCTTTTGATTGGGCTAAGATGAAATAAGCATCCTTTTCCTGTTTTTCTCTTCCACAAAAAGTATCTACCTTTTCAATTATCACTGAAGGTCTTTGCAAACTTTTTCCCCGAAGGATGCTGCAGAGAAATGTGTCCATTCAACATTCATGCAGCCCTACATTTCCTGCACATCCTCCCTTTTTCTGTGGTTGGCAGCTTCAAAATTGACTCTTCATAGTACCAGCCATTAAGAATTTTGATGTCATTTTTGTTGGAAAATCATTTCTCTTCATCTTGGAAACAGGGAGGTCAACAATTAGCCAAGCCAATATGGCCATTTGATTATGTTACTGAGAAAAACATAGCTAATTCAGAGAGAGCAAGAGGCTATTCATGAAGCATTGCCTTTTATATGAGTGCATTTTGTCATAAAACAATGTCATTAAAGAATCATTATTCTTTATGTCATTGATGATGATGTCATTAAAGAGTCATAAAGGTTTTCAAACAACAAATGGTACTAAGGCTGCAGCTAGCCAGGCAAAAGGTGCTAGTGCATAAAAATAATATTTGGGAAGTTCTTTTTTCTCCATTATAGCTCACTTCATTTCTGCAATTTGACACTTTAAGGACACAGATTTTGTTCTCACTGTTGCATCAATCTGCATTTTGTACCCAAATGTTAGCAAGAAAAGAAAGAAAATAAAGATGGAAATAAAGATGACGGTATCTAGCAAGGTTTACCAATTTTCTGCAATATTTGCATATTAAAGAAAAGATAAAAAGAAGAAGCAGTGAAGAAGGCAAAGTGGGGACCTTCTGGATTTCAAATAAAATGAAAACAGCAGTCAATTTTTCATTTAAAAATGGTGGAGGCAAGGAAAATGGCGTGTTTATCAGTAAGGATGCTGAGCCAAAACTTGAGCTTGCAGGCTGAAAGAAAGATCATTAATTTTAAGACCCATGATGACCTCTTCCTATTCTTTTTCCAGTTCCCTGAAACAAATGCAATCTTGGATTTATTCCCTTCAGCTGAACGCAGTACATTAATAGCCATTGGGTGATGTCCGGTAATGGCTGATTTGAAAGGATGAGGACTCTTGCAATCTTCTACTCTCCACAGGGGATGTCTTCCCTGCAGTTATCTCAGTAAAACCTGTTTTAAAAAATGCATCCCAAAATAGTAATAAAAAAGCCGCATGCAGTAGTGTGCTGATATACATACAAGATTGGGACCCCTCACTTCTGCTAGTTTGCCTACTGCGTTAAAAATAGAACTACTGTACCTGAGGTGCAAAAATCCAGACACCACTTGATGGCAGCAAAGTGATACTGGAAGCTCTACCTCTCTGCTGCCATTTCATGATTGTCCAAATTTTTGCATCTCAGATATGGAAGGCCCAGTTAAAAAGACAAGGTGCTTGGGAATTTCTTTCAAATTCTTGGTGGTGTTTTTGAGCTGACTTTCTTGTTGGAGATGGTGAAGGATATACTGTATTCTATTACTCATTTTTCCATCATTCTGCAACTTATTTGGCTGCTCCTATTTCTCAAATGGAGGAAAAGGCTTAATTGGAGGAATTCTTTTATAATATTTTCCCCCATAAATTTATTGGCCATCTGAGAAGTCAAGGAGGCTGAAAACCACTGGAGATGGTCTTCGTCTGAAAAATGGGATACTCACATACAATTCTTTGACATCTTATAAACTAAAAAGCACAAGAAGCAGCATGTAAATAAACCAACATCCTCGTCTAGTTTGAAATCGTGTCTAAAAAAATGTCCCTTTCATTGTACTGAATAAAGATTGGTAAACAAAAGTATAGAATTACTCTGCTTAGCACTAATTAATAGTGAAGCAGACATCATTAGAGCTGGTAGGAAAAGTACAGATGATTTACATATTTCAGGGACCAGATCTGATGTGATCTGGAAATGTTTTATTATCAACTCAGATTGAAAAGTAAATTTGAAAAAGATTACTGATACACAAAAGTCCAGAAAAAGAAAAGAGGAAATTGATTTCCTTAATCTCCATTGATATTTTCTAAATTACTCAAAGGAAATATTACTTCCTTTCCTTTTTCTTTCCTTTTTCCTTTCCTGCCAAGTTTGTTATCTATTATCTTCTTTATTTATTTATCTTATTTTTAACATGAATTTATTAATGTACTTAATTTAATATAATATTATATCATGCTACAAATATTAATTCATTAGATTATATTTTTGTACTTAATAATCTCTTCTTCTTTAATAGTTACAATTTGGTGGCAGCTTTTAGAGGATCTTTGGGAATTCCAAGTTGTGCACCCAAATTTATAATAACCTCAAAGACAGACTTCATTTCCCCTTTTTAATACAGATTTCTGGGTAAATTGGCTATTGTCAGTTCTATTAGCCATACTGTGTATGGACCGCTCAAAGCCAAAGGAATGAGCTAGGTAACTCTGTTTTGAGTAAACAGAGTTTACTGTACAGAAAACATGCCCATCAATTGTTACAGCACAAGCATCTAGAAAGTAATGCTTGTGGGGGCGGGGGGGGGGGGAGAATGAAAAGAACACATGGAAGTTATACCTTTTCAGGCCATTGGTACATCTATGGTCCATGTGGACTAACAGAAGCTTTCCAGAATTTCAGTGTGTTTTTTTTTCCCAGCCAAATCTGTAGAAGATGTGGGTTGAATTGAGGATTACTTAAAAAATGTATGCTTAATCACTGAGCATGGCCCTTACCCAATATGGCTTACAGAAACCTCCACAGGAGTAGTCAATTGGGGAGGGGATGACAAATAACTTTACATGCCGCTACAAAAGGGGCAGAATTTACATTATGGCAACATGACACTGCTTTCATAACTTTGGTGAAAGCCTCCAGTCACATGTATACCTCTGATGACTTAGCTACTTTCCATCAATGCAGAAGATTCTGGAATGTTCTGAAGGGTTGAACAACTGTTGTTCTCCTCTCAGTTACCATGGGGGTCCAATGACATCGTTTATGAATAAAGGTCTCCCAATTCTCAAATCTAGTCAAGACATTAGCTTTTTAAATTCTATCAAGAATTAAGATTCAGATCATCCAGATTATTTAAGTATGTGTTAGTTGGAGGTGTTCCCGAATAATGATAATGAGAGTTTGATTGGGCAAAAAGAGGAAAGTAAAATACCTCAGGTAACATTCCCCCTCAGCAATAAAGAAACAAACATTCAAGAAATACCCGCAGACTAGCACTTGGTGGAGCAGCCATGAAGGCCTTGGGAAAAATAATCAAATGCCATGAAATATTTATAACTACAAAGATCAGAATCTTGCAAGCCATGGTATTCCCTATGACACTTTATGGAAGCAAAAGTTGGACTTTGAAAAAACAAGATAGGAAGAGTATTGATGCTTTTGAACTTTAGTGTTGGAGAAGACTCCTGAGGATTCATGGACAGCCAAGAAAACAAACAAACGGATCATTGAACAAATCAACTCAGTGTTCTCACTTGAGGCACAAATGACCAGGCTCAGATTATCCTACTTTGGACAAATTATGTGAAGACATAGCTCTCTAGAGAATACTCTAATTTTGGGAAAGGTAGAAGGAAAGAGAAGAACAGGATGACCAGCAGCAAGGTGAATAGACTCAGTTTCAGCGGTGATGAGTGCACCATTGGAAAAGTTGAAGGACCAGGTTAGGGACAGATCATGTAGAAAATCTATTTATGTGGTTGCTAAGAATTGACAATGGCTTGATGGCATATCATCATCATCATCATCATCATCATCATCATCACATCACTGCTATTATTTAACAGCCAGTATGGGGTAGTGGTTAAAATATTGGATCAGAACCAGGGACAGTTGGGTTCACTTTAGCTGTGAAAGCTCAGATTGGGCTAGTCACTATCTTGCAACCTGAGGCACCTCACAGGGTTTTTGTTGCTGTGGGCAAACAGGGAAGTAAGGAGCAACAGTGACTCCTGGAGGAAAGTGCAGTATAAATCTAATTAGTAAATTAATAAATTAGAGTCCTATAATTGGGACTGGAGTTAGTGCCTTGAACTAACTATCTATTTCTAAGGTCCTCTTCTTCTCTTACAAAGCCTTACTCTTGCAATTCTCTGATTTCTTTCCTTTCCTTCTGTTTTAAACCAGCACACTTTTCCCACAGGCACTGTCAGATGCTAATAAAATCTTTAATTAATTCAGTTTCTAATGGGCTCGCATATTTCTCTCACTCATTCATAACTTGAATCAGGTCTCTTTGGGAGGTTGCATTACTTTCATATCACTTTGCTCTGTAGCTCTGATTTATCTGGAGCTTGGCTAAGATGGGCATATTGGCAGCAAATCTTCAGATAAAAGCAGAGCTGGGACAGGAAAAATCATTAATGTAGGGTTTTTTTTTTTTTCAGGAAATAAGACAGGGGAGGGAGCATAACCAAAGATCCCATCATAATATGAATCCCCCAAGAACTCTTGAGATTACAGACAATTTGCTTGATTAGGTTGCACTGATTTGAAGTATTAGAGTGAGACAAATCATTCTTAACAAATGTTAAATAAAAAAATGATAGACAAGAAATCTTGGTAATGTGAGATGATTTTTCTAAAATCAAAACATCTGCAAGATGCTCAGTTTATAATAAACCAATAGGCCCAAATATGTCCTGTCTCATTATCCATTTTGATGGTTAGTCACAAGATAGTCCTCTCTAATAAAGTAATTAACTTCAAAACAGCAAATCATATTTTTACATGATTATTTACCAGTGCCCAAAGTGCTTAATGTTAAATGCAGAATTCCTTCCTTTTGCAGTTTCCCACTATTTGAGTCAAAATGTTCACATTGAAAGTGTGGCAATATTTTTTTTTTCTCCTAAGGGGAACAATCTATAAGTTACAGTATATTCACTAAGCAGCAAATCCCACTGAATCAAGTGGGATCAGCCTGCATCTATATCCCTGTGACTGTTAGATAATACAAGCATGTCATTTGCAAAAGAGGTGAGCAGCTCTATAAATCCTAAAAGGACATTATTATTATTCAAAGATAAATATTGGCATAATAATGTGACTGTAACAAGGTCCCAGTTTTTCTTCCTGAGGGACTGTCATGGTTTCCTTTGATGCATAACCCAGCCTTACTACTGGGTCACGTGGCACATGCTTTGCATACAAAATTACCACCAGCATCACAATACAATCACAATACCAAATTATACTCCTTTCTAAAAACCTGTAATACGGTTACCAGTCTACGTGAACAGGACTGAGCTGAAGAAAACAACCTTGTGGTCAAGTCAAAGGTAGCTTCCTATGTTCCCAAGTTACATCGGAGAGTTCAGATACTAAAAGGAAGAAAGAGTCACCAAAACAGAGTTTGCCATGGCACAGATGGCAGCATTGAATAGAATTCACTAACAGTCCCCCCCTCCCACTCTGCCCCAGTCAGAAAATCCACACAACCTTCCTGCCCTCTCCCACCTCCATGTATTTGTTGGGAGAAATGAATCTGAAACATGGGTTTCTCCAAGTTACATATGCAAAGGAAGAGCTACAGTTTTTAAAAAATGGCTTGTTGAGGGAATTTCCGTTATGTACATTGGAAGAATTGTGTATAAAAACTCCATACTTTAGAGAAAGTTATAAATGAAAGTCCTGATGGAACAGAATTTGCCTCCTAACAGGGGGACAGTAAGCAGCCTGGATTTATACTAATCTATACATTACTAGTATTATTCATCCATTTTTCTTTGCCCTCTGGCACTGCCAATGCAAGAAGGAGAGAGATGTTAAATAAGTAGTAATACTGGTAGGCTGATTTTCCCAAAATGGGCCACTATTGGTTTATATTTTTGCATCACTCATCTACCCCTCTGGCTAAATCCAAGGAGGAAACATCCATCTGTTTTATTTTCCTGAGCTTACTTGCAACACTGTGGCTTTTGTGGACAGGAACCTACCTTATACATCTTGTTAAGATACCGTATCCTGCTTTTGATCCTAGACTGTTAGTAATACATACATATATATTGCAACCATTATTATTGTTAATAAAGCTGCCTATTGTTCATAACAATTAATGATTTTTTGAGTAGCACAATGTGTTTTGATAGCAAGCTGGGATTCAACACAGGGCTCATATATCATAATTCACTGATCTGAGTTTCTGCAGGATAATACAGTCTATAGCAATATTACTTCAGGTTACAGATGAAGGTTTACAGCGTACATATACCTATAGAGGGCATGGGACAACATTATAACTGAGCATATATCACCAATGATTAGATTGCCTATATGGTATATTATAGTGGAGATGTGTTACTCTCCAGAATAGTAGGGTTAACCCCTTAGCTTGAAGCTTATTCCTATTCTGGGGCAGAACTATAGGAAATAAATGTTAATAAATATTGTCACACATTTTGGGGGCTGGTAGAGTACTGAGAAATGCAGTTTCATATGTGATCCCTCATAAAGTTTGATAGCTCACTGAATAGCAGGAATAAACAGCTCAGTTAAGTAAAGGTGAATTCTGAACAGTAACCCTTCAACTTCCTCAAGGCTTTATTAGTATAATTGATTTCAGAACATTAATAAGGGTATTGATCAGGTGGGAAAGAACCGAAGCCAAGGGGGATCAGGCCAGGCAGGGGGGAAGGAATAACACATCTCTACAATGTATTCATGTTAGATAAGAAATAAAGAGTCCATCTTCAAAGAATGTGTCAGCTGTCTGCTCCTAGTTTAGACATGAATAAAAACTAGCTTTAAGGGCAGTGCAATCAGTACTGCAGACATGAGAGAAAGCTCAGAGCAGCAGGATTTAAAATGACGTAAGGCTTGTTTGATCATTTCCAACACTGCAATTTCCCCCTGACTGCAATTTCATAAGTCAGGCTTTCTGAAGGAAGATCAGTGGCAAAGCCATGACACGTTTGTGTACAGGAGAGGTCTTTACCAGGGGAAGAACTGATTAGATGCAGTTTGTAATGAACTTTCTGTTCTTGGAAATGGAAAGCTATAAACTACTGATTTAAATCTGAGAGACAAATCTCAAAAGCATATACTGACTCCTGCTTTATTTAAAATCAAAAGGGCATTACCAGTTTATGTCAAAAATATCCCAAACTTGATTTACCTCAGCAAAACTGATATAAGCTCCCTTTAAAAACAAAACAGAAAAGAAGCATGTGTTAAATGCAAATATTGGATATTGATATTGATATTGATATTGATATCAGCTGGCAAAAATGTGACAGTTTATTCACACAGATTTTATGAAGAAGTTTGAAGGCCCTCATGTGATCTGCGTAGAACTATGCTGTATTTGCAGGTTAATTCAATATCAGAAGAAGCAGCTGTTCTCTACATTTTCTCAGGTTGGCTGATCCTACTGGGACAGGCTATAATGATATTCATATGTTCTACATACCAGCATTTTGTAAGTTGTCTTCACATTAACTTCCATATACAGTGTGAGATACCAAACCATCTACGGCTTTCTGTTAGCTGCACTGGATCTAACTTTTGATGGGTCTGTTTCAAACTGCCTAAATATCTAATGATGTCCCACAAGTCTCGTGGGACAATTCTACAAAATCCCCAAAGCTCATGACTACTCTACATCACCTGAATATAAACGTCTAGGGGATATGAGCTTTTACTTTGTGAGCCTAAGCTTTTGGCAAAAAAAGCATATAACCCAACAGTTTCAATATTTGTATTTGTTCCAACAGAAATCAACCAGATTTATGTACAATTTACATTCACGCAAGTGCAAGTTCCATTTAATGTACACACTGGATTAACAGCAATCTATTATTTCCAGGATTTGCATGAACAATATTAAATGAAATTACAACTATTTTCCCAAAATTACTTGAATAATGTAATGAATTATATTATGTGGGTTACATACTTATGATGGAGCTTATGTCTTAAAGAGAGCTTCAATCTTTATGGATGATTGGGTATTTTTCCCTTGCCTTTCTTGACATTGTCAAGAATGTCTCAAGAAGATGCTTATGCTGAACTTAACATTTGCAGGAGGCAAAACAAGTTGTTCTCTAGGTTTTCAAAGTCCAGCTGCAACAAAGTTTTGCAGTCCTAATTTAGAGACAGCTCTTGAAGAGGACAGCCATGCAATGAGCTTTGCAGCCATACATGGAACCTGACTCTAAACAGCTTGGCTAATCTGGGTTAAAGGTTGGAGCACAGACGTATAATCTGTACTGATGGTTAGTAAATTATAGTGATGGATGGGAAACCAATACTGAAGAGAAGGTGATTTTACTAAAAGAGTTGATTATTAACACTTTCTATTTAAATCTTCATTTCCCCCTCCCCTATTTAAAAAAAATGTTTTGCAAATGGGGAGCTCTTGCACATACATAAATCATGGAGCTCCTGGATGGAAGCAAAGACAGGTTTCCATGGAAACAAGATCTATGCTCTAAAGAGGAGATGCCCTTTGTTATGTATCTTTGTGATATTTCTCTCCAGACATGTCACTGGCAATTACCCACAGAAGTAGAGCTCAAATTGTAGCATAGCCCAGCAGATCCGCCTTACATTATTTTCTGTAATTAATGAGATTATTGAATTTCCATGCTAATAAACCATGGCAAGGAGTCTGAAAACAAGTCTTTCTTTTTCTCCTCCTTCCCCCCCTGCCCCACCCAGCACCATGAAGTCACTCCTTGCTCTCACCTCCTTGCCACCTCCTTGCTTCCAAATCACTCTGCAGCATTAGATGCTGTCAAAAGGCATTCTCAAAAGCTCTTCTACGTTTCTACACGTCAGCTTGGAGTAAGAGTATTGACAGTTTTGCATCGCCAGGAAGTGAAGCTGCACGCAAATGTTCATAAAAGCACTTCCAAAGCTATTCATCTTTCATAACATGGTTTCTTTATGAAGGCTGGAGCTTCACTTAGAGACTGATGGATCACTGTTTGACAGGCCTCCATCTATTCTTGTTCCGCCTGCACATTCCCAGTACATAGAAATGAAGTTCCTTGAGCCCACCCTCCTCCCAAGCTATTTTCAATACCGTTTCCTTCTTTATATGCACCTTTCAGTTTTCCTGGAATAAAAGCAGATGGAACTGTAGCAAGATGACGTAGCAATGACAAGAGCTGCCAGCACATATATGAATGCAGGTCATGTTTTCCCACCATCAGGATGTCACCTCAGTGCTGAAAAACATGACTTGCACATATCTTCTTAGGTTGCTGATAACACATATGGTGCCTCAATTTTCTAAAAGTGATCTTATTTTTGTTCTATGAGAGAAGTGAGCATCAGTGGGTCTCTAGAAAAGAAAAATATATTCCTCTAAGTGTTGAGTCAAGAACAAGGATGGGTAACCTGAAGGCCTAAGGCAATGTTGTCCAAACTTGGCCACTTTAAGATGAGTGGGCTTCAACTCCCAGAATTCCCCAGCCAGCATGGCTGGCTGGGGAATTCTGGGAGTTGAAGTCCACTCACCTTAAAATGGCCAAGTTTGGACAACACTGGCCTAAGGCAACATACGGTTCTCAACTACTTTTGTTTGTTTGTTCCTCTTCCAATCACAGTTACTGAAAAATAGTGCTTTGTTTTTCTAGCATTTTGGTGGAAAAGGTAGTGTAAGACTTAAAATATTTTAAAATAGTTTTAAAAAGAAAGAGCACTTCCAATTCCCCACCCCACCCCAAATGTAGGGAAGACTGTAAAATTCAGCCCTTCCCCTGGGCAAGACATAATTCTGCCCAATTTGCATTCGCATAATTCCCACTGGAGACCTCAGCCTTCCCATAAATATTCAGTGCATGTTCCTGGTCATCAAAACTTTGCCTGTCTCTGCTGTAGAACAAGTAGTAAGGAATATCACAAGGAGAGTTAATATATATTAAACAAATATCAAGAGGTAAGGTAATTCATGCTGTTAACTTTATTTACTTTATTTAAGAAATTGAATACCTCTGTGGATGTGAAAAGAAGCTAATTTCTCTACAACTTCCTTCAGATCAAGAGATTTTGATAATGTTTTCAATACTTCTTCTAGCTAATCCCTTAACCAGTCATTTTCGGCAACTCTGTATTTTATGTGGTGATATTTTCTGGCACTGTGCTATAAAGTCAAGTGGAAGGGAACAAAAGAGGAATCAGCTTTGACTCATCCTTGATTTCACAGTTAGAAGGCAGCTACTGACAACTCCTTTCTGGACATCACCCTTCTATTCTTTCTGGTGTAGGTGTAAACTTAGCAGATTGCCTCCAACTGATCACAAGCCTAGGTCGCCCTACCTGCAGAAGTCGCTAAAGCCATTTCTGGATTCAAATAAAAGACCGCAGAGGCCTAAACAAAGAGCTACCTGATATAGCAGTGTTTCTCAACCTTGGCCACTTGAAGATGTGTGGACTTCAGCTCCCAGAATTCCCCAGCCAAGCAAGCCACCAAAGTTGAGAAACACTGCTATAGGTTGCAAAATTTCAGACAAACACTACATGGCCAAAAAAGGATCTCTTGGCTGCCATCTAGGTGTTATTTGGATTTTTCAGCTAAGACCTAGCAATCTAAATGTACAAAAAAGAATCTCAACCCCAATCTGAAGCATAACTGTGCAAATTAAATATTTCTGGAATATATTAATATTCAGATATTTACCCTGTGTGTCTTTCGCATTTATCATTCTCAGTGCTTTTGCTTCTAGCTTCCTTTGCTTCTAATACATACTTTCAGGGCCTTTCCCAACTTGCACATAATTGTGGAAAAAGCATGCCCTGGCAAAATATTATTTTTCTGTTGTATCCTCATTACATTTCCTTCATCATGTCCTCAGCCCCTGGGTATCTTAAGTTTAAGTTGCCATATCTGTACCAGTGTTAAAGTAGTACTTTCCCCATCTCTCCAACACAATCCAAAGGCAGCTTCCGGTATATACTACCAGTTAGGGTTGGTCACCCTTTATCTTGGGAGAAGACAGGTGACTGAGAGTAACTGGGAAGAGGCAACGGGGTAGGATAGAGATCAGCCATGGAGGCAGCAAAGTTCATACTAGTATAGTCTTTTGTTTGTTTTGTTTTGTTTTTTGCTGACTCAAAGATGGGGGGACAGCACTTCAGCTGAACAGTGGAGAAAGACCCTCAGTCTGAGCAAGACTCCTATAAGCATTTACTCCTAAGACACAAGTTCTGCTGGCTGATTAGAATAGCCAGGATATCCATGACCATTGCTGATACCTTGGCAGGTGGGCAGAATGTAATTCCTTTTTCAGTCATTTGCAAATTAAGACAAAAGCTCATTGTCTAGTTTAGTCAATTACTCCAGAATATAGAACAAGGGCTCCAAACGCATCTTAAACAGACTTTTACAAAAAGGCCATAGTGATGATGTATTGCAAGTCTATGGTATCACATTTTCCAGGCATTTTGAGGATAATGACACCATTATTCACTCTGAATATGATGCCCTCATTGGTTGAGAGCTCTAGGCACATTCAAAGTACAGTCTGGTCTGTTTGTATGTGATTGATTATAGTTGATATGGCTTGAGAATTTGGACAAAATATTTCCACGGTTTCTACCCACCACCTGGGTTCTTTAATTCTGTCCATTAACTTATTGCTGGACAGGACTGAATATATGGTCTAAGAGGCAGTTAATGCCTGTTTATGAGTGGAAGGAGTGTTGGCTACCTGGCTGCCTAGAAGGATATTCTATTATACTTTTTGTGTTTCTGATCCACCCATCCCACTGTTCTTTGAGTCATCTCTGCATGCTTTGTATCTAAACCCATATACCCTAGTCTACATATTGCACAAATATATGGATGAGAAAATATTATCCATATAGATCCATTCACTATACATTCCTTGAAATTTTTAAAAAAGGTCCCTACTTATATAGGTATCTGCTTAGAGGGGCTTTCTCCACATAAGGGAGACTTCAGAAAGGAAAGCCAACCTCCATGTCTTTTTATGATATCTGACTCAGATTTAATATCAGAAAATGCTGTTTGCAGCTCCAGTTTTACCTTATCAACTCTCCAGTCCTCACATTCTAGGCTATCATACCTAATGTTAGGAGTGCAAAAGCATGTTCAAAACCTTTTGCCTGGAACTTGTCCTTCTGTAACCAATAAGGACACTGGATAAAGTATTATCCTACTGAACAAATGCCCAAGGACAGAGATAGTAATGTCATCACTGAGGATATTTAAAACAAGCCAAATACTGGAAAATAGTTCTACAACAAGAAATCCTATGATTGCCAATAAGATAGAATAGATAGTCTAATGGGCCTCTTTTATCTTTGAAGCCTATAATGATAGTACAAGCTAGATGCAGCTGTCAAATGAAACTCCTCTGTCTTGCCACATGAATTTATCCCAGAGTAATTACTGTGTAAGTAATGGAAATAAACATTCTGCCATGGAATCTGCATCCTCAACTCTCTTGGAAATGAAGGATGATTTCATGCACAAACATGAGAGCAAACTCCTTAGTGTATTATACAGTTCCTCTGCTTTGCTCTGCTTTAACACCCTTACATGCTAATTATCTTCTTTTCTGGCAAATCCATCATGAAATATTAACCAAAGTTAGCTGATGCAGCTGGCTCAATAGTTATACTCATGAAAATTGGAGGAAGCAATTGGATTTTCTTGTTTAATAGATGCACATATATTATTGGGTATTGAGTAGCTTCCTATTACTGGACATATTTTGCTTCCACAGGCCCATAGCTTACTTATGTAAATACTTGGACATTTAGTAATGTAAAGCAATCAATAAAGTTGCATCTTCTTTCTTATAGGCAAGGAATGGGAAGAAAGTTCAGAATGTGCAGCCACCCTTGCTTCCAACAGCAGCAGAGCCACTGTCAAAATAATCCTGAAACTAAGACCCTTTGACACTGTCTCAGATGAAGGGAAGGGAAGGGAAGGGAAGGGAAGGGAAGGGAAGGGAAGGGAAGGGAAGGGAAGGGAATCTTAGATTAATAAGCATCATGCTTGAGAAAATGCTTATCAACACCCAAAAAGGCTCTTTGCATCCTGCTTACTAAGGATTCTATTAGCAACACTGATAGGCAAATTTTTAACATACTTATGCTTGTAATGAAGTGTTCTGTTTTTAAGGTTAGCTTGCTACAATGAACCTATTTATGGGGGCAATTTTTCCCAAGCACTGGATGAGAGTCTGAATGCAAGATCTTGCATAACTGCAAAGAAAATTACAGCCTGTGCCTGTATGGAAGGCCTCCCACAACCTTTCCATTTCAGATATTGAGCTTGGATTGAAGCCAAATTCTGAAGTTGCATTGTCCCAGCTGCTGCTGCCTGCTGCCCAAGAGAGGTGATGTGACCTCCTTACTAGGCATTGGATCTTCAAGTTAAAATGATGACTGCAAGGGACAGCAAGAATAGGCACCTGTTTGGTCAGGGAGAAGTGAACAAGTCTGATTTAGCTGACTTTTGAGGGCTCCTGACTGTAGTTTATTTCACTTCCTTGTTGCTGTGGATGATCTTCCTGATCATCTTCCTGATTTGCATGGTAGCACAGAATCTCCATCTGACATTCTTCATATTGCTAGGTCTGTCTGAGTCCTGGATCCAACAATTCAGGGGAATCTTCAATCCCATATTCACACAAAACACTCTTTAATTTAAGCCAATTCATTTTATAAAATGCTTTCTCTAAATCAACAAATGAACAATCTGAAGTCTGACAAATGTCTTCTCAGGCACAAGTTAATTCTCTTGTAATTTTGTATTCACTTTGCTACCTTTCCCTTTTTATAGTGGAGCAGCAGTGGCATCATTCAGTCATTAGGCACAGATATGGTCTTCACACATGGATTACATAAGTCATGCTGCTACTTCTATGGAAACCACATCCATATTTTAACATTTCTCCAATTACATCATCTACACCTGCAGCCTTATCTTTTTTCAACTCTTTCATAACATTTATGACTTCCTCTTTATCATTTTTCTTGTACACTAACATTTATATCATTTTTTTCAATTCCATTTTTTACATGTCAATATTATTCCCACAGAACTTATAAAAACCCCTCCTTTTGGCATTCCTTCACTTCAGTTTCATCTCAAATAATTTCATTACTTTTAATTTTAATTCCAATCACTTTGCTGGAGGCCCTCCTCACCCACAAAATAATGTTTATTTTCATCAATAGTTTTCATTTTTCTCTATATCTTTTAATCTTAATTTTTCCTTGTTATCTTTGGCTACATTCTTTCCAAATATCATTTTCTATCTGTGCACATTTTTCTTAACCACAGCCTCTTTTATTTCATGACTCCACCAAGCATCCTTTTTCATACTTCTCATTAGTGTAACTTCACATACATCTGTGGCACTTCATAATAGAATTCTTTTCACTCTGCTCCAAGCAGATACCACATCTTCTTTCCTTCAATCCATTTTCCATTCATTCTGTTGGAATTTTGATCAAATTTTAAATATTTTTTTCATACAGGACTTATATAATGTTCTATCCCATATTCAGAAAGTCATGGCTATATCCTTTAATTCTCTCAATCTTTCATCATAAACAAGCAATCATGCCTTTTGATTCATTCCTTTTCTTTGTGTTCATAGACTTATAGTTGAACTACATATTCAAAACAAGTTACACGTTTTCTAAGCAGGTGTTCACCAGTCACCATTCTCACTCATTTTGGGTCTCCAAATTGTCCAATCATTTTTTTTTTTCTGTATTCTATCATCTAATCCCTACCCATCTACTCATGTACACTAACACAATAATTGTGGTTCATATTCATTCAAAATTTTACACACATTCCCCCAGATTCTTCCATTATCACCATTCACTGGAGTGTAACATAGAACTATAACCAACCTATTAACTTCTACTTTCATACATACCTACAATCACCTAGGTGAAACCAATTCATACTTCCTCACATATATTTTAGTCCTCTCATCTATATACTACTAAAACTCTCATGTCTATAACCTTCAACTGGGCGAAACAGTATGTCATAGAGCAACAATTTTTTTAAAAAGGTACCTCAAATGAGCTAATTTACAGAATGAGTCCAAATTCTGGGATCCATTATCCTGTGGGACTGAAATTTGGGAAATTTGTGACTGCTTCAGCACTGCACTGCAGCAGTCAGCCCAAGTCATGTGATCATCATGGGCGTATTCCTGACCTCTTTCTTACCTCCCTTTGTCCACTGTGCCCAATTCGCTGACAGCAAGGCCTGACAGGCAAGCAGCAATTGGTGGTTTTGGAAATGAGGCAGAAAATTGAATGTCACTTGGTGGTGAGGGAAGGATGAGGGGAGTGACTTGGATGCCTGCTGGCAGAGTAGGGCTGGCTGGTGGATGCTGGTGGTTGATGGGTGAGCTCTGTTCCTCCCTTGAGGGAGGGTGTCCTTGGGGGCATACTGGAATGGGGAGCGGGGATGCGGTTTTCTTCACAGTCTGCAGCTCCCTTTGTTCCATCTCCTCCCAGCAAAGTGGCAGGCAGTTCTGCTGGTCAACTGAGGAGAAGGAAGAGGAGGAGCAGGAGGAGGTGGCAGCAGCTTCACTGGGGCTCTCCTGCGGCTCATGAGGGGAAGACAAACAGCACAAGCCTATATTATATGTGGAGAGGGAGGGAGGGAGGGAGGGAAAGGGAAAGGGAGGGAGAGGAAGTGAAGGAAGGAAGGAAGGAATTCTGCCACTTCCCCCTAGCAAAGTCAATGGGGAAGCTGGCAGCAAGTTGTAAGTCGCTCTCACTCCCACTGCTTTTTTGCACTTGGTCATTCTGTTTCTCTATTTAGGGTAAGGAAATATCTCTGAAATGATGACCCAACAGGTCACAGGTTGTCTAGTTTGTATATAAACCTATATACAGTATATATACTTCCTTTCATTATTCATGAACTCCACTCCACAAGAACTGGTTACTTTCATTCAGATCTACCACATCCTCCCCTTTTCTTTTAGTTTCACAGGCACATAAATTATCTTTCCTTTTTTCTTTTTCCATTTCATTTATTGATTTGCATTATTTACCATATCCCTCTCTTACACTACGAACATCACTACAATATATGGGCCTGTAGTTACTGACCTTTGCCACCATCACGGCTTTTGTCAATTGCAGCTTTTACATCATGCATTTGAGTAAGATAGAGAGGTGTAGATTAAGTTACCAACCTTAACTGCACTCATGCCACATGCAACATTTGTTACTAATGGTTAGAGTGCTATTTCTCAGTTACCACACTGTTTGGGTGATATACAAGCTATATTCACCTGCTACAAGAATGAATCAGTCTGGACTTTTTTGCTTGTGGTGAGCTTAGTCTACAGTGGATGAGATTAAGTGTGTATACCACTTTTATTTTATTTTATTTTTTAGTGCTGTAATTCTATGAGCTTCCCCCTGCTCAATTTTCAGTGCTTCTATTTTTATTATTTGCTTTAAGATTCACAGCCCACAGGCCAAGAACCCCTGCATCAGAGCATAATGAAAGTCATGCTGCCACATTCATTATCTTCTATAGGTATTCTGTTTGTATTTCATTAAAAAAGCAACTGTTTATTTTGAAATTAGAATGCATTAACACAGTATTTCTTAGCAGCTGCAAATTTGTAAATCACAATATTGCTTTGAAAAACTATCCATTATATACAGAGTTTTTTAGAACATCAAACATTAATCCCACTTAATTCTTTTCTTTTCTCTCCTATTTTATTGTCCAGGAGGGAGAACGTGAATATAGTGCTTATTTCAAACCTCAAAGCCATAGCTTACTGGACCAAGATTCTTATTATAGGATGAATGCGTTATGTTTTACCTAAGCAATTCTGGAAATTTTGATAAGGATAATAAATATTCCAGAATTCCTTAAGAGAATGAAGCTATTGGTTAATCATCAATAAGTATATAGATTTCCCTACATCTGTTATCATTGGTTTAAATAAGATGTTGACACAAGCTTCAATTGCTATTCATTAGGCTATTCTTCATTAGAACTAGAAGGAGCTCTTCCCTTCTCTGTAGGTTCAAGGTACCCCTTAGAAATGTTTCAACAAAAAGTACACTCTGTCTCTCTCTCACACACACTTCTAAGGAGTATGTAGAACCACCATGATGTTTCATTTCACCCAAGAAAACTCTGCCCTTTTCTAGAAACAAAGCAAGTAGTCAAGGCATATCAACTTTATCTGTATGTTTTTAATTAAAGTGCAGCATAAAATTCTAACCACTTCATACAGACCTACTAATCACACTATATGACAATTAAAGCATCTTTTCATTTAAGAACTGGTATCTATGTTTTTCTTACTTTCTCAACATTCAGAGGAGAAGGGGAAAGATTATTATGCCAGGAGGGAGAAGTAGATGGGAAGTGATCTCAAAATCATCAGCTGGAGTGACTTGATCTTGTATATTGGGAATATGGGATAGGTGAGAGATTTTAAGGGACAATCTTGAATGAGGGAGAAACTGTAAGTACAAAGAAATGAATTTGAAGGGTGGGATTGTTCCATCTTCCCCTTATATCTGAGTCTTTGTGCCAGTCATTTATCTTTTAACCTCAGTAGTTTGCATTTCTATGAAATGGGCTTTGTTAGAGGAGAACATTCTAGATTTAGAGGAGTTATTTTGTAGTATTTCTCCCAATTAACTCAAAGGCTACACCTCCAGCTACAACATACAAGGGTCTCCAGCCTGGTGCGCTTATTCAGCAAAATGGGATACCTATTGCTTCTTTATATTATTGGACAAAATAGTTTTCTTTTAGCCTCAAGAATGTGTCTTGTTATGAAATGGGTGCTTTCTGATTGCTATGCCCACCATAGCAGCAATTCTGTGGATAGGCATCCCAGTTTGCGATAGCAGCCATTATACTTTCTTAACATGCTGAATAAGCCCACCAGGTTGGAGACCCTTGTAGTTGTAGCTGGAGGTGTAACCTTTGAGTTAATTAGTTTCTATATCTTAACCCCCACGCAAGATGTATATCTATATATCTATATCATATATGATAAATATACCAGCAATATGATGATTCATGTCTTTGTAATGCAATTACATTCTAGTGTTCTCCTGTTTATTCCAGCAGTGCATGCCTAGCATGATTAAATTGTGAAATGATTCTATTGTATTCCCAAACAATATAAAATTCAGACTGCATTCCTGCTTCTGCATCTTGCCAGCTAAAAGGATATGCTTGTGAACTGCTCCTTACGCCGTCAGTTTCAATTGTACTAAATATCCGTTCTAAAGCTTTTAGTGTGACTTACTGGTTTTAAGATGAGAACATAACTATCTTCTTAAGCTACTATTTTTGTGTGCATTTGAGGGCTTGTGTAGTGCAGTTGCGAGGGCTGTGAATTATGAACTCACTCAATAGCTATAGTCAAGCCCACATGTCCCAGCTGTAGATCCACACCTGTGCACTGACATAATAATAGCAGCCTGCCTTATGGGGCTGTTCAATCAGGCACTAAAAAAAATGCTATCACTGACATCATCCTTATCAGCACTGTTTTCCAACCTTTGTTTTACCAAGCCTGCCTTCATGTGGTAGCACAGAACCACGGGGACCAAGGCTTCTCCTCCAACTGTTAACCTATTTATTATGCACTGACTTTCTACTTATTGAATCCTGGCTCTTTCATGTTTATGTCCCCTTATGGAGACTTTGTTATGCAGCACCTGCTTTCTGTTTGCAATTTTTCTGAATTGGTAATAAAGACGTTGTGTTGTTTTAGAAGCTAATCTCCCTCAGAGAAACCTGGGAAGTTGCAATGCCACTAGGCATTGGCTCACTTCCAGTTAAAGCCCCACGTGCCAATTGATTTTTTTCTTTTTTGCTGCTGCTTCTTTTTTTTTTTTTTTTGCTCCAGCAGTGCTCCCTGTTGTTATTTGGACTGGAACCCCTCTAAAGTTTCTGCTATCAACACAGTCTCATTGATCACCTCAGCAAATGTGCTCAGCTCTTTCTTGGACATTAAACAACAAAGACATGGCAGTGAGGAGGCTGAGTGATTATTACAGATCAGGCACTAATATTTTTTTCCATCTTGGATCTCGATGCAGATTTGGCAGCCTGGAGAAACACAAAGTCTTCTTAGTTATCAAGATGAAAAGGGACAGCCAGCACTATAACCATTTCATAAGGAACTTCAAGTATATATTTTAAATCATGATGGTCATTACTCTCTGGAACAAAGTACAATTAGCATGACAAATTGTTCTGAAATGTGTTGAACTTTCCTCAAAAGTTTACTAATACAAGAGATACTAAAGTTTGAGAGAGGAAGTAGGATATCCACTGACCCTATTCAGATAGGGCTACAACTGGTTTGTAATTAAGCTTTATGTTCCTGAAGATTTGGGGCTTGAGTAATTTCACCAGAAATGCTGAGAGAATCGCAATGATGAAATGGCTCCAATTTGCAGAAATAAAGAGCAAGAGCTCTACTTGTATGAAACATAATAAGGCTTCTGTAGAAGACACCATGGGAAATTGTATGACTAGTAAGAATGTCTTTATTCCAGGCATACCTTGCTTTCAGAAGGTGTCTCTGCATTTTTATTTGTGATTACACTGGTCGTGTGACTGGCCATTCCAAAAGCTATTATTTGCCAAATTAGGCCAATTCAAAGCAAACGCTTCATTCTCTACATTGAATTTATTGTTCTGGGGAAGAAGAGAAAAGGCAAACTATTAGCTTCATGTATTAAGCTTTACAGGATTATGGAAATCTTTCCCACTTTAAAACTCCACTTGAACCATGGCCTCTGACCTTATAATCACAAAATGCTCTGAAAAAAGCTGATGAAGATGAGATCATCTCCCCCAGGGTTTTCTTCCATGCCTTCCCAGATAGGCAGCATGATTGTAATACCCTGCTTCCAATTCAGAACACAGGTTCCCAATAACACTTCCATCCTATAGACCAGGGTTTCCCAAACTGTGAGGTCTGCCTTCCTTGGGGAGGTGCAGATAGAGTCCAAGGGAGGTGTGAAGAATCTTTTAGTTGTACATTGTTACAATAAATCCACCTTTTCCAAAATAGCAGTTTGAAGTGAGTAGCATGGTGGTGGAGGAAGCACAAACTTTGATTTCATTTTTTATGTCTTTATTAAAAATAAAGTTTCATTGTATTGTTTTCATTGTTCATTTGTGTTCCTTTTGGTGTTTAGATTTTTAGGGGAGGTGTGTACATTAAGATTACACTAAAGGGAGGTGTGATGGCAAAAAGTTTAGGAACTTCTGCTATAGACCAACAAGTGCCCAAGAATTCTCTTAGAAAAATACATTTTGGAGATTACAGCTGCATCCTCATTGGGCCTCATGCAGAACTGGATCTTCCTTATTTTATGTGACCTCAAGCCGCTTCATATCCCCAACCCATGCAGCCATTTAACTTGCATAAATGAGAGTTAAACGTATTTTTGGTGTCAGGAGGCACATGCAAGCCCAGTGACTAACATTTCTGCATGCTCAATATCTCAATACTGTGATGGAATGCATCTACAAAGAAGAGGGTGATGTGGGGGATAACAACAGAAAGCACGGCCACCAGGAGGGGAAAGGAGACAAAAGACAATACAGTCATCACAGGGACTATGGGAAAATAAGAGGTTCAGGATAGCCACTCCCTAGAATCTCCCAGGGTATATCCACTAGTTGCAGTAGTATAGATTTAGTCTGGCAAGATTCTGCCTATATGGTATAAGCAAATAAAGGAACATAACTCAACTGGACAGTTTCACCATTGTTTCTGGGGCTGGGCCTGACAATAGATAGTTGCTTTATCAAACAAAGATCTGCAGCAAATCTGTGAGTATATGGTAGATCTTCATGCTCAGATCTACAACAGAGGTCTGTGCAGTGCTCATCTACACTACATTTTCAGTGCTTGAGTGTGCAAGCTTAATGGCTGAAGTAGGTTTCTGTTGAGCTAGTATCATCTACAACATGGTGCTCCCTTTCTAAAAGTGAAGCTAAGAGGCTGCCTTGCTTTGCTGTGCCATGTTTCTGGGACTCCCCTGACAGTTTCAATAGCTGGAAGAGGCTTCTGACTAATCACAAGGTAGCACAAAAGCCTCTTCCAGCTACCAGGGCTGATGGTTGACCCTTTGAGGGGGTGCAAGGCACCTTTTTGGTGAAGCCAAGCCACCTTGCACCTTGTCTGGCTTCTTTCGATAGCTGGCAGGGTTCACTCAGAGGTTTTGCAATGTTTCTGCTTTAAAGGATTTGCACAGGCATCTATTTTGCCTGGACTTAAGAATCTTGAGTCCAAGCAAAGTAAATAAATGGTGGTCAGATCTGCAGGATCTTTGCTAAAAAAATAAAAATAAAAATCATGATTTGTCACATTTGTGGAAGAGTTTAGTTTCAACAGATATTGATGATGCCCTTCTTGCTATTCCAGCTGGTTGCTCTGTGAAGCATTAATGGCAACTAGCCATGTCCACGTCTTCCTCATTTTGTCTTGGTGTTGATGCACAATCCTGAAGGCAGTTGGCTTCTAATGTGTTTTCTGGACTTCCAAAAATTACTCCTTTTCCTGTGGGGAAGGATGAAGCTTCCATCCTCTGCTGACCCCTATCCAAGCACACTGTTTTTGTCGATTGTAATATAATACGCTCTGATACTGTTGCTAAGGTGAGTAGCAACCCTCCAGCATGTTATTCATGGCTATCTATTGTCCTAGTTCTTAGCAGATAAAAGCTCAGTGTTTTTTCTCCTTTTAGTATCAGTTCAGACTATGCTTTTGGTTATACTTCAGACAGCAGAGGACAGTAATTCCCAAATATGTTATCAAATCCCAATGACTATGACCTACAGGATCAGCTTGATTCTCTCATCCGTAGCAAAATAATTGAGCCGGATATGAAGCCTGGCATAGGAGTTAATATGAGTTGGGAATAGAGTAGTGGGTTAGAGAGTCGGTAAGTGGAAACCGAGGCAAAAATCTTTTGCTCTGTTACTTGCATAAAACAAATGTTTGCATTTCTGTTTCCACTCTTGTTTCCTGACATTAAGCAAATATGACAGATACTCTCCCCCAAAGGAAGCCTTGGGCCCTCGCTCTCACTGGGGAAGAAATATAAGTTCTTGCTGGGAAAAGACGATTTGTGTGATTAGTTATAGCATAGCTCTATCTATGTATAGCTTTTTCCCTCAACAATCTCATAAACATTTTTCTTCAAAAGGGTTTCCATGGAGATAGCAAAGTTACAGTGAAAATTACTTCTATTCGTTTTCCTTAAAAGTAGGTCACTTTAGAGGACAAAGAGATGAAGTGAGGTTAAAAAGTTCTGATAGGTGCTGCTTCACTCTCTGCTAGGAAGCGCAGCTCACCATAGGAACCAGATTTGCTTCTGGAGATTGTCCTGCCAAAGCACTCTTTCCAAAAAGATCTGTCACCCTCAAATTCTATGCTCATGTCGACCAGTAATAGTCTAGAGCTGTGTTGTGTTTTTTCTTTTCCTCCTTTTTCTTTTCTGATTTCCTTTTTTTTTTTTTTAAGCTTTCTTTGTCCTTTTCAGGTGACCGCAAAGCACTTGCAAATCGTTTTATGCTATATTTTCAACTGAAGCCAGAGATGCAAATCACTGAGAGAATCTTTTAATTTCATTAATCGACAAAGAACCCAGCTGCTAAATTAGCTTCTCCTTTTTTTTTTTCTTTTCTTTTTTACTTTGCTCAGTGACTTCTTTTTACTTCCTTCTCTGTTTTGTGCATTTTTCTCTCTATGCACAATGCACCTATTCTTTGTTAATTCTCTGTAATGTGCAGGGAATTGTCCAGAAGACATTATATTAATTAGCAATTTTATATGTATCATTTAGAATTAAAAGTTCATTTAAAAGTCAACCTAAATCCCATCATTGGGAGGGGAAATGGCTGATTCTGGAATAATTGGAAGCAAATTATTTACATCTTTAGCAGAAACAACGATTAGCCATCACATAATGTGCATATGTTAGGTAGGTCATTATGCCCTGTAAATAATGGTTCTTAAGCAAGAAACATGGATTGGGGTCATGTGCTCTTTGTATGATCAACCTATCAAATCCTACCCTAATGTTTAGGACTCTGGAACTCACTCAGGAGCTCCATGTAGCTGTGCTTCAGCCTGGGAGCAGTTTTCACTGCAAGGCAATTCAGATTCCCCTTGCATTGATGAGAATAAATCTCTCTCCCAAAGATAGAGGCCTGTAGTATTGGGATTTTTCTAAATGAGGGGGGAGGGGGCATGCCTCTTTTCTCTGTCAAACGCGCAGCAGAAATTAAGAGGGCCATTTTATACAATTAACAGCTTTTGCCCAATGACTACTATGCTTGTGTAGTACCCTCCTGTCATGGCCTTTTCTTGTTCCTTAGCTACATTGAGACAGCTGATCTGGAGTGTCATCTAAAGGAAGAAGATTGTTATTTCATTTATTCTAGACAAGGGTGTCTGCAGTGGCAGTCACTGGTTTCAAAATGGCAGGTGCAGCCAGATGATCAAAGCCCTGCTCCTTTTTAATGTGCATCGCACACATTGCATAATATAATGGGAAGAAGGAATAACCTTGAGGAACAAGAGGAAGAGCTGCAATCAAAACAACATTCAGATAAAAGAAACCTGAGTCCGAGCCAGAATTGTAACCTGAGAAAGCATCTCAGATAAGCTCCTCCCTAGTTCTCATAAAGATAGAAGGAGGAAGAGGGGAAGCGCATTCAGACCTGCAAGACTCTGTTACTATAACCTTATAATAAAAGTAGTATTAGCCTGCATGACTTTGGTTTCCTAGTCTGGTCTACCTTGAAGAGCTGACACATAATATTAAAAGGGTAAAGCTTTGATTGCCTGGTAGCATTTTGAAGCCAGTGACCATTACTGCTGACACCCCTAATTCTAGATATATTATGGTTATGTTTAGATGAGAGCAAGTTTGGTCTAGTGGTTAAGGGTCCAGGCTAAAAACCAGGAGACTGTGAGTTCTAGTCCCTCCTTAGGCACAAGAGCCAGCTGGGTGACCCTGGGCTAGTCACCCTCTCTCAGCCCTCAGTGTCAGGCTCGGGTGACAAGCTGGTTGGTCAATTCCTGTCGCAACCAATGAATCAACATTCGGTTGATCTGAAAAAAAGCAGACCCTGCACATGCGGGAAAAATGCTAGGAAGAAAAAAAAATTATGGCTATATTTAGATATCTAGGAAGAGATATTTGTGGAGGGACAGTGTGGAATTTTCTACTTTAAGTGCCAAATTAATATAACCAGTTTGAATAAAGCAACCAATCCTACATATGATACTATTAGAAAGGTTGTCAGAGGATAATCTTTTGAAGACATTTGTTAAAGGGGTCTTTTTTTTTTTTTTTCACGTAAAATGCTATTGTAATACCTGGCTGTCCAGAACACATTTGCAAAGAACTGATGAAATTTTGGAAGTTTGCTGTCCTTTTAATTAGAACTTTCATATGCAATTCAGCCAAGAACCTACGTGAAATCATGATTCAATGGTGACATGATTTGATTCAAATCTGAGATTCAAGATTTGAAAGCAGGAAGATTATATTCAAACTGAATATTTAAGATTTGATTCAATAATAGATTGAACCAATGGAGAACCTCAGCTTGTCTGCAGCTGCTTCTTTTTTTGGCAGAACTGAGTGGTAATATCAAGAGTGATTGACCCTTTAGGGGACATTAAGCCTACAAAGTTTTGGCAATTTAGCTTCAAGGGAGTCCCCATAATACCGTTTTGAAATATTCCATCTGCTTCTCTTTTAAGACAAAAACAGAGATGAGGAAACGATTTAGCAAAGAGCCCCCAGAGAAATTGGGCTGAATCAGTACAGAAAATGTCCTACCCCATCCTAAAAATAAGCTTTCAAGAATTGTTTAAAAGGTAAGCCCCTACTAAAGTTCAAAGAGACTGCCACTCTCTTACCCCCTGCTTTGTTTGGTAGGCAGGCTTGCTGGCACGGCATGTTGCTTGTCGGCAAAGTTAGAAGTTTGCCAACAAGCAAAGTTCTCTCCTGGGATTGACATGTTATCTGTTGGTTCCACAGCATTTAAAAAAAACCCTGAAAAGTGTTGTATTATCATTCTTTTTTTTAATATAATAGATTGTGTTACAGCCTGGCTTACATGAATAGCATGTAATAGTGCAATAGCAAATATGCTACATTAGACCTACTCGTACAATTAAGAAATTTCTCAATCTCTCTCTGTCTCTCTCCATTCAAGCAAACCTGCCTAAATAAATTGTAACTGACAAAGTGACAGAGAAAAATACTCAAGTAGCACTCCCCAAAGTACTCCAATGGGCAGATTTTCCAGAGCTGATAACATTCATCAGCTGGCTAATTGTGACAATACCAGGCAGCCCATTCCACCACAACTACGTCCCTCAGCTTTGTCCATATATGGACGGAAAACTGCAATCCTGTTTGGAAATCTGCAAAGGCAGAACGTCTCCTAAATTTTTGAATGGCCTTTGAATGTCTCCAAAGCAAGTCAAAGGTACCAAAGTTGATTTGGTACATCAGATCAATTTAAATATATAATGTGACTGAATTTGCTTGGAAATGAATCATCTATTTCAGTATATGGCAAACAATGAAACAATACCATATTCCCATGGAACAGGAATTAACTAATTAAAGAGAAAAAATTGTCACAAATGCTGCACTGTATTAATGCTATTTTACATTAATGCTATTTTACATTTTACATTGATTAGACATCAAATAAAAATAAAAGCCTCTGCAAAGAAGGTTTTAATTAAATGTGATGAGGAATTTTACTAATTGGTTTGTTTCAGATAAAGTTGATAGCCAAAATCAACTTATTTTCTGCAGTCTTAATCAGTGCTGACATTACACACACCTGTAGTTCCATTTGGGGTCAGCATAGGTTGTCCAATTATTCTTCTACCTCCACCCTGAGCTTTCACTTCTTTTCTTTCATAGGTCTTCAGTGATTAGTTTTCAGGATTGATCAGAGAAAACATAGCAAGCAAGGACCTTTGTGGGAACCAGGTCTGGGTTTTTTCGTGTCCCCCCCCCCCCTTCATTTAATTAATTAATTTATTTTTCAAATTTATATATGCTGCCCATCTCACTATACAAGTGACTCTAGGTGGCATTTACAACATATCAAGGATAGAAAACATTAGTTTCTCTATAAAATTGACTGTCTAAATTCCCCAAACCATTAATCAGGGTCTTCAGATAAAACTTACCCAGCAACCTCTCACTGCTAGTGCAGCCTTGATCTTCTTTTGAGTGCATTTGTATCTGCTCTTCCTTCTTGGCATGTGTACTGCATAGAAGGATTCCACGCCACATTGTTCTCCCTCCTGCATAGTGTTTTCTATGCTGACACTTCCCCGGTGATCTTGAACCACTTTTTGCATCTCTTTAGCAACCCAAGGCTACCTAATTCCATCTTTGCTTGCTAGCCATTTTACTATTTCTCCTGCCCTGCATCCAGCTCCAATCCTGCTAACATCTTGCTGGCTTCCTTTTCAACTTTTCCTCTCCATGAGAGATTTCTTTTTATAAAGACCTTTTCTCTCAGTTCTTTCTCAGTTTCGGGTTATCATTACAAGTACCATTTATATGTCTAGGTGGTCACGTGGCAGGTTGGCAGCTGGTGTTTACCATCTTCATTCTATCACAGCATTGTTGGATAACATAGCAAGCCTTCTTTAAACTGACTCCAAACGCCATGCGGGTTTGGCCTTCTGCTTAATGCAATCCCAACTACATTCTCTAAGGGTCTTTGCCACTGCTGGGTTGAAATACTCTCCTTAAGTCTGCAGAATACTCTACCAGCATGAATTTTGCTGTCCCATTGCCAGTCTCTCTCTTGCTTCTATTAGCTGTGTTCCCAACCACTGCTAGTCATTTGACTTCCCTCCAAGATAATGGGTGACAAAGCCTGAAGGATTTTATACACCTTAAGACTGTCCTTGGATGATGCTGAAAAAGAGGGCAAAATAGTTCTTTAACCCTGGTACAGCCAAGGATGACTTAAGTTATCTTGCTCCCAGACTGGGAATAAGATGGACATGAAATACGGTAGGGGAAAAAAAAGGTTGCCAGGGCATGTTGTGCCATGGTTAGATGTCTTAGGTGAAAGGTCTGATGTCTAAAAGAAGCCAAGTTAGCAAAAGCTGAATTAATGCTATATGGAATCACAACTGCTGCTTCAATGCGATTGTGGTAACATGATGCCTTAATAGTGCTAAACAGTTCTACAGCAGAAATGATTCCAGTGTGGTGACAAACCTCAACAGATGTTATTAGCACTGTCAAAAACATTAGGAATAAAGTTTCCTGCAGCATCTCAATCCTCTTGCAAGTGTTGTAACTAAAATGGAGCCTCAGTGGAGGCTTCTGTTCCCATGATTAAAAAGACTGCGGTGGAAGGGACAGATTAATCCTTGCACCACGATTGGAAGGTACAGATCCCTCTCGCATGCCTGCCTGTCCTGAGAGCCAAGAAATGTTGTGCTACAGTGCTCTAAAGTAATGTGCAATACACAGATGCTGTTTAGCATCTTTCTTTATCCTGCTTCGGGCAGGTGTGATCAACAGACTTCCTTCCATCATAGGCAATACAGAGCCTGTGCCAAGGAGTGGTTGAAGAATCATGCCAGAACGCTAGAAGAATATGGCAATATTGATGCTAATAAGGCAGGGCTGCAGGGCTTCAAATAGCAGAGGTCAAGGGAAAGCTCCATAATACCATTTCTTTGTCTGCTGATGAAAAAAAATAGAGATGTAAATATTTGCAACCTTCACAGGTAATGCAAGTTGTGTGCATTCCCATACTGAGTATAAATCATATGGTTTTATATGGTTTCGACCATTAGTAAGAATTGTTTTCATGCCACCATGTTTATGATTTTCCCTGGTTTGAGGAGCTATTATACTAATGCCATGGGGCCAAGCTAACTGAAGCAGGGGAAGGGGGATGTTTTCATTAAATGGGTGTAATTATATGCATTCCTAAACGCCTTTATGAGGTGGATGTACCTTAATTGAAAATAAAATTCAAATGGACCTTTTCATCCATACATTTAATTTCTAAAAATCTGAGTCTCCATTATTCATTTCCTTAATAGGAGTGAATCTAGGAATGATGACACTTCTGCCTTATTTATTTATTTATTTATTTATTTATTTATTTATTTATTTATTCAATTTGTATGGTGGCCCATCTCAGCAAGTGACTATTCCCCATTTAATGCCTCTTACTTGCACTGGATTTCAGCATGACCTGCATGTCCTGGCTGGAGAATATGTGAGATCAAGAGGTACCATGTAAATGGTGCTAAGTTATGTACGATCATGGGGTATTCTGATAAGGAAATGAATGTCACTGAGCTGCCCCACAGTAGCTGTTGAAAGGTAAAAAAGATGTGTGTCCATGTGTGTGCATGTGTGTGTGTGTGTGAGAGAGAGAGAGACAGAGAGAAAAGGAGGAGGGAGGGAGGGAGGGAGGGAGGGAGGGAGGGAAGGAAAGAGGCATAGTTTTACCTGACATATAGTAGCTTTTCCCGCTGCTTGCTTTACTGAACCTCTAGTGAGTCTACAAGAATTACAATATACAGTATAGGCAAACCAAGGTAATCAAGTAAGCATGCCAAGATCACAGACAAGCTTAACCAGTCACTAATGATTGATCAATACCCTGCCATGAGACTGACCTTGCTATATTTAGAAACCTAGATCTTCTAGATTTTAATATGTAAAAGGGATAATGTCTGTCATCATAAGCAGGGATGTTGATACTCTATTTGATGGTAAAGAGAAATCTCTACAATATGATAAAAAGATCCATTTCTTTCTTTGATATTTCTGGTTGTCCACTTACACTCCCCTCTGTAGTCTCTTGCTAGTACTGCTATCTGATGGAGAAGTGGCATATTTCAACATGATAGCTCAATTCGTTTCAGCTATTCATCCTGAACACTGCTTCTCAAATTAGGTTTGTATTTCTCTGTTTTGTTTTGTTTTACCTTCTAGAAGTAAATGAGACATTGTTTCTCTACATTGTTATGATTATATATCCTTCTGAATCCTATTTTGTACTTTGTCCTCCAAGAACAAAGCCCAAAGCTGCATTCAAGCAGCTTCAATCTCTTTTGGTGGACAGAAGGTAGACAGTAGTGGTACAAGCACGGGTTGAAACTAACCAAGCTCAGTGTTCCCCATCTATCTGTGCATAATTTTTCTCTGCAGCTGGGTGAGGAAAAGTTATCAAGTGTTCACTGCCACCTTTCACAATGTGTGACATAACCACACCAATGCTGTAATTTAAGGCATCACAAGCCAACTTCACTGGTAACTGAGGGCTGTAACATGGGAGCACCAGGCCTGATGTCACTATTTTCTCTGTTACTGTAAAAGCTTTTTTGCACTGTTTTGTCCATTGCTATGTCCTCCTGAATTGTACTAAAGAATTCAAAGGGTGGACCATGATAGCTGCATTTGGCGGGCATGTTTTTTAATAATTAACAAATCCTAAAAAGGGTTATATTTCTGACACAGCATGTGGCCTTGGGGCATTTGCAACTGCTTGAATTTTCTCTGCCCATTTGTATATGCCTCATGTATCAAAGCGTGACTGCAATATCAGGTGTATAAAAACACACATTTATTGCATTATGCTTTGAGGCCATGCAACACTATATTGAGGTTTTGTATATTTATCATTTTTGCAGTGACAATAATGTTATTTAAATAGAACTGGGTGCCTGGACAGTTCTGTACCACTTGGTCCTTGGCTGTCTGCCAACTTATTGCTACAGATGCTACACAAGAAACAAGCCAGATATAATGCTATAACCATGTGTTTGTTTTTATGGCAAGAAACACCTTAGAATATTCCTCCATTTTGATCCATAAATAAACTTCAACTAAGTCCATTTTGCTAAAATGTTGTCCCCTAGCAAGATAAGCAAAAATGTCCTCAATTCTAGGCAAGAGATATTCCTGTCCCTGTAATAATGGATTAAAGGCAGCTTTGAAATTCCCATAGATTTGGACAGTTCCATACTTTTTAGCTGGTGAAAACACAGATGTCGCCCTTGGGCTCCAAACAACTTTTTAAAGCATGCCCTCAGTTTTCATCCAATCCAATTCAGCTTCTACATTTTTACGTAGAGCCTATGGAACTGGAGGTGCTTTGTGAAACATGGATGCAACATTTTCTTCTAACACGATTGTGTCTTTGCTATACTTGGATGTGCTGATGCCCTCTTTAAACATAGGCACAGTGTCATTCGATAGTTTTTTGGTGATCTCTGGGAGGGGTATTGTAGCTTGCAAGTCATTGATGGAACTCCAATCCAGCAGCAGCTTCCTCAGCCAATCATGATCCCAAAGTGCTGGTCCACCTGCTTTCACAAAATATTAGTCCAATGTACTCTGTTGGTTATTGTCTTTTACAGTTACAAGTATCACTCCATTGGGAATGATCTTTTCTCTAGCAGCATTTTCACCTCCGAAAGGCCAACAGGTAACATCCAGAACTAATCTAATAGTTTTGTTTTCTACCAGTTTTAACTGCCACAGTTTATTTCCTTCCCCTCCCAAAGAAACTTGGGAATTATACTTTTATGAGGTTGCTATGGCCTATTAATGAGTCAAGAGACTATAGTGATTGAGCACTACCAGAGGATTAAATCCTTTCCCTTTATCAAGAAGGAAAGGAGAAAAAGTTGATGGTCCTTGAGATAAAATGCATCCAGTTTTTGGGATGTTTGATAGAGAAAGTGGAAGAGGGTGAGAAGTAGCTCTGCTCTGGGGGTTGTTTTCCTCACAATGGAAAGAGTAATAATTGTAGAGAAGGGACACTGACGGACGTTAGGTAATGTTTTGGGCTAGCAATGTTTGTGGTTTGTCCTCTACATTTATATTGAGTTAAATTATCATTTGGAGATCATTAGAAATATAAATTTGTGCATGTGAGTTTATGTGTGTGTGCATGTGTGTGTGCATGTGTATATATATATATATATATACACACACACACACACATATACACACATACACACACACACACACACACACATATACACACATACATGCACACACACACACACACACATACATACATCTAAACTGCTCTTTTAGGGTTAGTCCCCTAAATACTATTTACAACCAGGGCCTTGCCAGTCAAGGATTTACCATCTTGGTCCAAAACCAGAGAGGAATATGTAATAAGATTTTTGCCCAGGAAGAAGAAGCCCATAACTAACCTGGGGAGAAGGGAGGACAGCCTAGCAATGATGATTTGCTGCCCCAGAAAACTCTTCTTTAACAGTTAGGGATTGCAGGTAGCTGAGAGACAAGGGGGAGAAGTGAATTGGAGAAGCTACAAATTCTATCACAGAATTATCGCGCTCTGTTATTTACAAAGAATAATGGGCTGTGATTTTTTTGTTTTTGTGGAGATATACGCTATTCATCTACACGGTTTAAAATGCCTGGAAACCAGGGCTCTCTGTTGAAGACTAGCCTCCAAATTTAACCCCAGACGCTGTTTCAGGAACAACGTGTTCACCCAGACACCCTTAACGCTAACATCAATGTAGCCTAGTCTGTTTCCCTGCAACTTGGAAGACTTCCGGCTGTCACCTAGGGCAGTTGACAGTGGGATTAACACTCTATTCCGCAACACTCAAGCAATATTACTGTAGCTTTTCCTGTTGCCTAGCAACAAGGCCACCAGGAAGCTTGACAAAGAATTTCTCCACAAGCTGTGTTTGTCCAGAATAGGCACTCATCGCCGCTCTGCAAACAGTAAGCAACCCCCTCCACCCCTTAT
Organism: Liasis olivaceus; assembly: GCA_030867105.1. NCBI lineage: Eukaryota > Metazoa > Chordata > Lepidosauria > Squamata > Pythonidae > Liasis > Liasis olivaceus. The sequence continues at coordinate 42,162,514 of CM061348.1, read as the reverse complement.
TTACTGAGGCAAAGCAAAATGAAACTCCATATCCCACAAGGGACTTTTAAAGTAAATTTGTTAGATAATCAAATATTTGCAGGTGCCTACAAGGAGATATTGATTAGAGAGAGATCTAAACTGTCTGGTTAATTTGAAGGGCTTGTTTGTCTATATACCCACAGAGTCTTTCTAATGGATTATTTTTTCTGACCAGGTCAGTACTCTGGAGATTTCCCAGTATCAGCTCTTCAAGTAGCAGGCCCAGCATACAAGGCTTGTCCCAAATATTCCTGGCATTTTGATTTTACAGCAAATGTGTTAATGTTGCATCTTCAGCCTTGTTTAATTTTGCTGGAGTGTGTTCAGTGGTTCTGTTTCGTTGCATAATTGTAACTCTAGGATTTTATCTCAAGGCCGATCATTACTTAACAGAATAAACATAGTAACTAGGTATAAGCCGCCCAGAGTCACCCATTGGGGGAGATGGGCAGCATACAAATTTAATAATAAATAAAATAAAAAATAAGGGAGAAGCAGGGAGCAAAAGTTCCACCTTATTTTAAAATGTTCAATTGTAAAATTATATTTTCCCATGGACATGTCTAATATTAAGCCCAGATAGCCTTGAAGTTTTATTCTTAGAGAGGCTCATTATTTGGGGAAACAATCTTTGTAAAATATTTTCACAAAACCAGATCCACTATAAAGGACTGTGTTCCTTCACTCTAGAAAAGTGTTTCTCAACCTCCTCAACTTTAAGACATGTGGGCTCAGGAATTCTGGGAATTGAAGTCCACCCATCTTAAAGTTGAGGAGGTTGAGAAACACTGCTCTAGAATAATGCAATTTAATTTTTAGCCTTTTTAAAGTTATATTTTAAGAGCATATTTGCATGGATAATGAAATAAAAAACCTTTATGTTTCATTTCATTACCTGGTATTGCAATTTATTGAAAGACATTTCTTTTCCTCTTCCTGAAGGACATTTTTGAAACATATTTTCATGTCCTTGATAAAGGATCAGATCCAAGCCTGACCTCTAAGTAGTTACATTCTTTTTACTCTTCTGAAACAAGGGAAAGCAGGTGATAAAATAAAAGAATGGAATATTAAATACTTCCATAAAATGTTGTTGGGTAAGAATGCCAAAAATGGGAAATATATTTGAGGAGTAGGAGTAGAATGTAACCATCCAGTAAGTTGGGGAGGGAATAAACATCATGAGCAGATAACAGAAAGTGTTTTGGATCTGAAGAATCAGCACAGAAGAAAAGTAGTAAAATCAACAGAAGACATTTACAGAAGCTTATTTACAATATTTTTAAAAAAAAAAAAAAACCTGTAGGGGCCAGATTCTGAGGCACTGAAGTATATAATCATCTATACTGAGTGGGAAACGGGTGAAAATTAGCTGAAGCAAATAGATACATATTATATAAGCAAGCAAGCAAATCTTATTGTTTTGAGAAGTATCACTGCTGCCACTACCAGCCCTCCCAAGTAAGTATTGTTTATGGGAAGTTAGCGAAATAAACTTGGGAGAAGGTTGATAGATTGATGGGAGTGAAATAAATAAAAGATTCTTTGCAGTTTTTAATCTGAACTGGTGAAGAACAGAAAGTTTTTATGGCATTTGCCTCTTCTTTGAGATAAGTATTTCAAGTGCCTGAAGCTGACACCTAAGCCTAGATATGCAAAAATTCATAGGAATCTATAATTGTAGAAGTTTCTACATCTCTGAAGCAGGAATGGGCAACATATAGTCCTTTAGATGTTGGTGGATTACAAGTTCCGTCATATCTTACTATTGACCCATGCTAGCTAGGACAGATGGGAGCTGAAATTTAATGATGAACCACACGTTGCTCATCCTTGCTCAAAAGCATTGTTTTAAGATGATAATTTCCATGCATGTTTGTCATTAGCTGTATGAAATACCCATTATACATCCATTATAGATTGCTTGAAAAACAGAAAAAGAGAGTGATACACAAAATTCATGTTTTGACTGAGATAGAAGTCAAAGTAATAATGTAGGGTTCAAGTTGCATGGAAGCCTACATGGTGTAGCTGCATATATAAAACCTTCTTCAATGCAGACATCTTCACTTATTAAACTTCTCAGCCTTCTCAGTGAGGTCTTATCCTTGCTGCTTATGGGGTGAGTTTAAACCTTTTTGCAATGCCCGAACAGCTAGAGATGCCACTGAAAATTTGATATCTTAATAAAATGCTCAGTTAAATACACACATCAGATCTTCCCATCGTGATGGGACTGACTGTAAGATTTAGAAATACCTATGAAAGCACTGTTGTGAACAAATTGTGCATCGCCAAACCATGACATTTGCTTTATCTGCTAGCTATGGAAAACAAAATCCTTTTCCAGTGTCTCCCTCTGAGGAAATCCCAGCAATTGTCTTATTTAATATAATGGATAATGAACCATTAATGTTGAGTGTTGGTCATTATGTGAATGGAGTCATCCATAAGGAGTGCTAAGGTAAGCAAAGCAAATGGGAAGAAAAACAATTGCTTATATCTTTAGTGAAAATTCAGCAATCTGAGCCCTAGTTTTAGGTTAGGGTATATCATCTAAAGGATATCTAAAGGCTTATTTTCATTCATAACCTTCCCATCCACCATAGTTATCAGAATTCTTGCTTTTTGTCTAATCGCCAAGAATGGCACATTTGGCGGTGATGTGAGCACTTTTGGGGTGGTTGTTGAACTTCTTCCCAAGGAAAATTTGACTGGTACCATTCTGGGTGTTTTCAGGTATGCAGGCAAGATTTGGAGGTGGGGGCAGGCTTCAAAAAGGCTTATAATCATTCTGCTCTGAGGTACTTTCTAAGCCCTTTTAAAAAATATTTTAACTGTATTAGATGCTTTTGGGTTTTTTAGTATATTAAAATGTGTGCTTGGGGTTGTAAGCTTCTTGGGGCCTTTTTGATCAATATTTTTATTAAGTTGTGGTTTATGTCAGTGCAATGAACATAGCCAAAAGAATAAAATGGTTAATTAAGGAAGGGGCTAATAGAGAAGGGAAAGAGAAACATGGGTGGCTGTCAACTGTTACAGGTTAGTTTCATTATCAGGTTTCTGGAAGCATGGTAAACAAAATACTTTACCTACTATTAAAGCATTGAGTCCAGGAGAGCTATTTTACAGTTTTGAATTTGGTATACACACAATGCTATAAATAAATTAGTAAGAAAGGCCAAGTTTTCACTATTTTCAATGTGATTGAAGATGAGTAGGCAGATTATCTGCGCCTGAGAATCAGAATGTGAATAAGTTCCTGAAGACAAAAACTAATGTATGCAGTACCCTCAGGACTACCTGAACATGGCCACAAAACATTAGTACCAAGAGGAGAACTGCATTTTAGCTTTTGTTTTTAGCAACTGAATTTGCTCAAATAATATAAGAGGAGATTGAACCAAGCCCTTGAAACCAATTTATTGAGAGAGAAGTGCTATAATTTTTCAAGCCAATATTCCTTCTGATTCTTTTATGCATTAGTAGAATGGAAAGCTTATATATTTCACTCAGCTTGCAGAGCCTACCTAGATGTAACTTTGAATACCTACCTGTATGTGTTGAAACCTAGTGTTGTCCCATTCTCAGGAATAATCTATTACCAATTTCTGTGGCAGAGAAATGCAAAAAATAAAAGATACACTTATCTATCACCTACAGTGGGAATTTACCTCCGACATTTGTCAGTAAACTCGAAGTTCACCAAAATAATTTATCCCTCATTTTGTAATATGTTTGTTATTTAATGATACTGTAATGAGATCCATAGAACAGACCTGTAATCCTCGAGTATGCAAAATGCTGAATCAAGACCAAAGCCTGCACATTTGATCCAACTTCTTTCAAGAAAGATGATACGGAAATTGGAAGTATGATATTCCTCAGCTATTGCTGATCATGAGCCTTAAATGTGTCTAAATGGATTGAAAGATATCTCAGTGGGGCATCTATTCAGAACCAAGAAAAATGTTTGGAGCAGGTTGATTTAGGAAGGTAAGATCTCAGGATGAGGTCAAACTGGGGATGTTATCTAGCCACTTTAGTCTGGTTCGTGCAAACCAGCTGATAAATTCACAATCTGAAGAGACAACTCTGGAGAAAGGGGGCTCTGCTGTGCTTCCCCATTGAGGATCATAGGGTGCCTGGTATCATGGGCAGCAGGAGCTCTACTATACTTGCTCCTCTGGGCTCACTAGCAATGAGCTGCATGGAGAAACTCAGTTCCAGGGACAGTGGGAGGAAGCTCAGATTGCTGCACAGCTGAGGACCCACCTTTGCCAGCTGCAGACAAAAGCTGCAATAGCCCAAGGTGGTAGCAATCGTGCGTATAACACACACACACACACACTGTCAGTAAGGGTGCACCAAGGTCATTCCATGAGCAAAGCTGGGTTTCTGCCTATTGGGCTAACATTGAGTTGCCTTCTGACACAATCTGTATGTGGTACAAAATTAAATATGCCATATTTTTGCCAATCTGAATGCATACTTACCATTTATGAACCCTTGCTTACAGGCTCAAAAAAGGAAAACAGTGAATATGGCAGGTGCAGAAATGTGGATACCCTTCCATTTATTTTTCCTGTTAATAAATCTCTAAGTGCTCCTAGATAGCAGTTTTAACTGTAGGAAATAGATTAAAAAATGGAAGTTACATGGGATTGTTGAAGTCAAGGCAGGATCTGGAAGACCAAGAAAAATCTCTGCCAGAAATGCCCCCAAACTGGTCATATCTGCAGAACAGAACATAGAGATTACAGCAGATGGACAACTGAAAATTTTAGCCTGGAGTGGTTATCTACAGATTTATAGTACAGTTTCCTTGTGCAACAAAGATCTGCATGGAAGAGCTGTCAAATGGAAACCTCTTCTCTGACCTCATCATAAAAGTCATCATCTAAAGTATGCAAAAACAAATCTCAATGAACCTGAAATATTTTGGAACATGGTGTTTTAAACTGAAGAAACTAAAACTGAACTTTCAGCTACAACCACACAAAATATGCTTGGAGAAAAAAATGCAAAGCCTTTGAAAAAAATAACACCATGTGAACTGTTAAGCACAAGGGTGGCTCTATTATGCTTTGGGGGTCCCTGGCCACCGTGGCACATGAAATATTGTGCTGGTACAAGGAAAAGTGAATTCAGCTAAATAAAAATATATCCTAGAAGCTAATTTCCCACCATCAGTGAAGAGTAGGTATGCATTGAAATTTGCTGAAAGATGTCTTGTTTAATTTTGCACCATGGGAACATTGTGTCAACTTCACTTGAGGATTCCTTAAAATATACAATTTGACCAGAGGTGCCTAAACTTTTGCATGTGGCTGTAGCAGTTTAAATTCAACTATGTCAATGTAGCTAGGTTGTGCTGTTAGTGAGCAATGAGTATTATTACTCTTTGCACTGTACGGCTATTTTTCAGTTTTCTTACATTTCCAATTACACCTCAAAGTTGCCATCGATCTGTTTGCCGTTAGCATGGAACTCAGAGATGCTCTGATCTATTTAATGTAAAGTCTCTACCTTCATTAACCCTCCTTTTTGTTTTAAGACAGACCATTTAAATTGATCGCTATTAAATAAAATCACAAGTGCTATCAATCCCTCTGCTTCTGGGAGTTAAAATAAGCAAAGATTGGACCAGAAAGGAATTGCTTTTGTATTCCTTTTGCTTAACTACTGCATTAGTTCTAACATGCAGACTTAAAGCTGCTTCCTACTTACATTGATATTGGTAAAGAAAAACCCAAAAGAAAATGGACCATTGATTTGAATTTTTCTGACAGAAAACATAATTGTTGTCGTTGTTGTTGTTCAGTCGTTAAGTCGTGTCCGACTCTTCGTGACCCCATGAACCATATTGCGCCAGGCCTTCCTGTCCTTCACTGCCTCCCTGAGTTTGCTCAGTTTCATGCGGATTGCTTCAGTGATGCTATCTTTCCATCTCATCCTCTGCGGTCCTCTTCTCCTTTTGCCTTCAATCTTTCCCAGCATCAGGGTCTTTTCCAAAGAGTCCTCTCTTTGCATTAGGTGACCAAAGTATCTGTGCTTGAGCTTCATTATCAATCCTTCCAATGAGCAATCAGGATTGATTTCCTTTAAGATTGACTGGTTTGACCTCCTAGCAGTCCAGGGGACTCTTAAGAGTCTTCTCCAGCACCACAGTTCAAAGGCATCAATTCTTCGGCGCTCAGCCTTCTTTATGGTCCAGCTCTCACAGCCATACATTACTACTGGAAAAACCATAGCTTTGACTATGCGGATCTTTGTCGGCAAGGTGACGTCTCTGCTTTTTAATATGCTATCTAGGTTTGCCATCGCTTTCCTCCCAAGGAGCAAGTGTCTTTTAATTTCATGGCTGCAGTCTCCGTCTGCAGTGATCTTGGAGCCCAAATAAATGAAGTCTGTTACTGCTTCCATTTCTACCCCTTCTATTTGCCAGGAATTAATGGGTCCAAATGCCATGATCTTAGTTTTTTTAATGTTGAGTTTCAAGCCAGCTTTCGCACTCTCCTCTTTCACCCTCATCAAGAGGCTCTTTAGTTCTTCTTCACTTTCTGCCATTAGGGTGGTATCGTCTGCATATCTGAGGTTATTGATGATTCTCCCTGCAATCTTAATTCCGGCTTGTCATTCTTCCAGCCTGGCATTTCTCATGATGTACTCTGCATATAGGTTAAATAAGCAGGGTGACAGTATACAGCCTTGTTGTACTCCTTTCCCTATTTTGAACCAATTGGTTGTTCCGAGACCAGTTCTAACTGTTGCTTCTTGGCCCGCGTACAGATTTCTCAGGAGACAGGTAAGATGGTCTGGTACCCCCATCTCTTTCAGAATTTGCCACAGTTTGTTGTGATCCACACAATCAAAGGCTTTTGCATAGTCAATGAAGCAGAAGTAGATGTTTTTCTGGAACTCTCGTGCTTTCTCCATGATCCAGCGAATGTTGGCAATTTGAACATAATACTGAACCTAATTTTTGTATGTCATCTCTGCTGATGGTTTAAATATTATTTACACATTATCCTGGCCCAGACCTTTCCAGATCCTTTCAAGGGTTCTTTTGGTATGTTCTTTTTTCCAATCTGGATAGCCAGAAATTATAGAATTGTATATAATGGGCAGGTGTGGCTGAGTATCCACATATTGATTACATCTGGTGAATATTACCTATATGTTTTGCTCTGTGTCCAGGATATGATTAAGGTACAGGGCTCTGGGGCAGATTCTTTGGGTATGATCCCCCATGCTTTCAAAGTAGACACATTGGTTTTCTGAACATAATATCTTCCAGAAGATTAGCTGTTAAACTGTGGTAGAAAGAGTCCCATGGCAGAAATTGATGGGTGTCTATTCAGAGTGATAGTGTCAGTCCAGGTATTTGATAATGTCTGCATGCTTCCTGAAGCTGTGGTGGACACATTTTTTCTATGAAGGGCCACATTCCTTCAGGACATCCTGCTGAGATCCTCAAGTAAAGAGTGAGAGGGGTCAACACCATGTTTCATGCAGGTATGGGAAATACACATTCTTTTTCTGACCCTTGTTCTACATCTCCTAAGCAAAAACGATAGAAAAGAGGGGCAGACAACTCTTATCAGAGATCCCAAGTAATCTCTTATGAACAGGTTTTGAAATTAGTTGTAGGATCATAGAAAAATAATTGGAAGGCTGATGAAGTCTTATTGACATAAGTTGCCCATCTCTGCTCCAAAGGACTAGACTTGCAGGTAGTTTGTATTCCCTGGTCCAGTTTTGTCACTGAGGTTCAAGGGACTCCGTGGCATGGAAGATATTTCAGCAGATTAGTATGTTGCACCAGATGAAGTCCCTTTCAAATCCTCCCAGGGCCATGAGACCATATTAAGTGACTTAACCTTCTCTGAAGCTGACCTACTTTACTAGGTTGTTCTAGGGAAAAGTTGGAGAAGGAGGCGCATACCATCTTGACCTACTACAGAGAAGACAAGACAAAAATACATTTGTATGTAGTGAGAATGACAAATATACACTAAAATTGGCAGTTTGAAATGTGCATTTCAGATGATGCAAAAACATATAAGCATTTTCATGCAGACTTCTGGTTACAAAGAAAAAGCAAAGTGCTCATAAAAAAGAATGGAATGAAGGTAAGACTGAATGTATTAACAACAAAGTAAAAGTGAACTTGGTAGGCTGGTGTGGGTCTTCCAGGCTGTGTGGCCGTGTTCTGGCCGTGTTCTGGGCACAGAGAGAACTGCTCCTGTCTGTGCTCCTGCACTCTGAAGATCCCGGTCACAGATGCTGGTGAAATGTTAGGAAACAAAACTTCCAGAACACGGCCACACAGCCCAGAAGACCCACACCAGCCTTCAACAATACATTGAACTTGGTAGATTTGTCACTCCCTAGGCCTTTCCTGATCAAAAATAGCCTCATTGTGATTAGCCAGGATAAATTAATATCCATCTGAGAGAGCTCAGATGCATTTGACATATGAATGTCTTTGAAATACAATCTGCACAACTGCCAGACAACCAACTTGAATCACTTAACATATTGTATTGCACTGGCGCTCAGTCTGTTGCATTGGCTTCTGGTCTGTTTCCAGGCACAAACTGGAACAGTGGCATTTCCCTTCAAAAACCTATATAGATGGCTGACTCCTACATTAATCTGCCCCCGCACTGTGATTTGATGAACAGCCCCCCATCCAGATGCTTCCTCCCTCTCCAGATATATGGTCACCGGGAAGTGGACAGGGCCTTCTTGGTTGTGCTGCCTTATTTGAAGAACACTCTAGGGCACTGTTTCTCAACCTTGGCAACTTGAAGACATGTGGACTTCAACTTCCAGAATTCTTCAGTCAGCATGGCTGGCTGGAAAATTCTGGGAGTTGAAGTCCACACATCTTTAAGTTGCCAAGGTTGAGAAACACTATTCTAAGGAAGTGAAAGCTACAGGTACAACTCATTTTTTCTAGTCTTTTCAGCATTTGATATCAGTGTTGTCATGCTGCTTTCAACCCACAGTTTTGCCATTTGCAATGTTGTAGCATTTATTTTATTGTATTACAAACTGAGGAAAAAATAAATGATAACAGGAGAGCAAGGAGTTGGGGGCATTTCTCCAATGAGGTACTTTCCACCATGAAAAATATTCCTCTGTCTTTTTTTTCTTTAGCCTTGCTTTGCAATTACAAATGCTTATTTTCCACCTTCAATTGTACAGAGAAGTATCAGGTTTTCTGAAAAATTAAGACTGAGAGTATGAAAAATCATTTAATGCTCAAGACAAATGCTCAGCCATTTGCTCCCTTGGAAAGAAAAGACCTCTGTATTCACTACTGAGTTTGCCCTACATACATCTTCACTCCAAGATTCCTAAAAGTGCATCTGTGTGTTTTGAAACTGCATTTGAAAAGAGACAACCCACAGGGTGACAAATCTAGCTGTGCTCAACAGGAGCAGCAACACCTACTGATTCATTATTTCTCTACCCAAGGTTGATCTTAAGTCCCACCTTTATACAGTTTGTATTTCTTTTTCCTGTGGGCAATTAAAAGTGTATATCGCCATAGACAGCTTTGTTCCCTCAATTAAGGAAACTTCTTAGTTATGTGCTGCAGCCCTATTTAGAGCTAAAGCTTCAATTGCAGAATCTGTATACCCCGGAGTTTCAGTGTGTATGGCTTAATGAGTTTAAATGTATGTGACTTCCATTTTGGTACATGCTTTTGAAATGATCAGATCAATTGATTGAACAAATGTACTGTAGCTCCAGTTAAAACTAATACTCTTCTGCATTTTTGCCTGAGTAAAAAAATTATTTTAATTTCATATTTGTTTCAACCCGCTAATGTGGACTACACTACAGGCAGACTGCTCTTTCATAGAGCCTGAATGGAATTCATAGGTCATCAGTCTAATGCCTTCCTATGAATCAGAGGCTTTCCAGAAGAATAGTTTAAAGGATTTACATTTACAGTTTAAGAATGTAGAAAGCAGCCTTGTATTGTTAGTCCCTCTAGTTCAGTATTTCCTACTCTGATTTGCAGCATTTCTCCAGGGTTTCAGGAAAAAAAAAAAAAACCTTTCTCCAGCCCTACCTAGAGATGGGAAAAGACTGGCCTTCATATGGTCAGTAGAGTGGGTACTATGCCACTAACCTGCTGTGCTTCAGACTGCCACCAATTCTCAAAGATATCTTGCCCCATCATATTATAGAAGGAAATGGATTTTCTCTGGCAGATCAGAGGGAAAGTAGACATACAGGCTAGGATCAGAGAAGATTGGGGCAAACCACATCATCCTTTTCAGGTCACAGTCTGGCAGTTCTGGTTAGCCCAAAACCAAAAAATAGATTATATCAATAGAAACTTTTTTTTTTCCCCTGTCAGATCTCTGGTATCTTGAAACTATTATCTTAACAAGCCAAGATTCAATAGCTTTCTTTTTTATAAGCTTGGAGAAATCATGGTAAAAACTTTCTCTCTCTTTTTTCACTGCTCATAAAATTACTTGGATGAATCAAATGAGCCCAATGGGCAGAAAATATCCATGGGATTTTAACCTGTACTATAGATATTGTAGCAGGACTCAGCAGTGCTGGATCAAAACCAAGCTGTGAATTAAGCCTCATCTTTTGTGATGCTGGACAAAAAAAAATGCCCTAATTATAGCTGGCCCATTTTATTCTTTCTTACCAAAGATGCAAAGGAAGTTTATGCAAAGATGTGCCAGGAGTGAATGCCAACTAAGAGAAGCATGATAAAAAGCATCCAGTGTTTCAGCCAAGGAGAAGGTGGCCTGTTTTATGTATCACCTGGCAGATTTGCTTTCAGTAGATATTCCAAACTTGAACTTTATAGAGGCTGTATATTGCAGCAGGAATTTGCATTTTATTCCTAATGCTGGAACAGAACTAACACTGATCCAGCACCAGCAATATGATAACTTAATCTCTTACAAGGAATATTTAACGAGGTTATTTCCCAAATGGACTGAGTATGCAATGAAGGCAATTCAGATGAGGAAGTCCTGCAAATATTATGGCCCCCAGATGAAATAATCACTATACCAAGACTTTCTGAACAGATTACAGATACCTGTAACAAAGACCCTGCGCATGCATGAACCTGAACCCAGTACCCCTTGCTCTGCATGCCTCCTCCTTCTTCCATTTCCCCCTGCAATTGCCATTACTGACCGTCTAAATTTAGACTGCAAACCTCTTGAGTCAAGGAGTGAACTTTGGTTTAGAACAGCAAAAGCAAAATGCTAGTCCCCTCCTCTTAAATGTTTACAATGCAATTTGAAGAAAGAAACACTACTTTTAGGCTTTTCTCACTATGAAGCTTGCCTACTCAAAGCTGAAGTGGCACTGGTGAGAAGAAAAATGGCAAGAAAGGAAGGAAGGAAGGAAGGAAGGAAGGAAGGAAGGAAGGAAGGAAGGAAGGAAGGAAGGAAGGAAGGAAGGAAGAAAATTAGAAGGAATTCAAAGTTTTGGTTATAAAACCCAGTCAGCCTGAATATTATTTGAAGCCAGAGACTAGCCTAACTCTTACTGGGGCCAAATGGGGCAAATCAGCATCATGATGTGAAAGGTGAGAATGCTAAACGTCTAGCTCCCTCTTATTCTGCAGCTGTGGATCTCCAACTTTTTTGGGGGAACTTAAATCAAAACTGTAATGGCCTTCTGATATTGTTTTAGTCTTGTGAACAGTTTGTCTCTGTTATGGGCTTATTTACCAAAATAAAGCAACTTTACTGAGAAGACGGCAGGAGGTGATAGAAGGTGAGTTCAGCTGCATTCACACAGCACAGCCCTTAAAAATCACTGTGCTATGAAGGAGACATTTCCATATTTCACAGCTATTTTTGGCTGGTGCCTAAAGTTGATGATACAGCAGGAAAAAAAAGAAGGGAGGGAGCAAGCTCTGAATGAAATGGGGGAGGGATAATGACATTTCCTTTACTGTTCCTTTCTTCCTGACAATGTACATTATTCCAAGCCTTTTGCTTAGCAAACCCAGCAGAGGAAGTGGGTTATGCCTGTAAATTCACAATGATTACAAATGCAAAGAGCCTCTCTCATTAGCCCTGAAATAAAGAAAAATGGGAGCCAGTATTCCACAGCATTTCTTGAACCCCAATTTCCCTTTCCTCTTTTACTTTTCCATGAAAATACTTTATCACTCCTATCTATCTATCTATCTATCTATCTATCTATCTATCTATCTATCTACCTACCTACCTACCTACCTACCTACCTACCTACCTACCTACTTTTAAGGCCTAAAGTGACCATTTATTACAATAAGCTTTGTAGTAATTAACCTTTCCAATAGATGCTTTTGCTATTCAGGCTTCCTCCAAAATCATACAGTATAAAGCAGTGTGGCTGCTGGTATTATTCCACCATCAATGTGCCTGGTTTTAGGAAAGGATAAGCTCTTGCCTAGAAAACCTTATAATCAACTATTTGATTGAGTGGTGACAGCAAAGGAGGAAGAAATGAATGAAGATGTAATTAAACATGAAAAATCTTTTCATTTATAGACTTAGTTCTAGTGGGTAGGAGAGCACAGATCAAGGGCAGCACCAGGCATAGCATGGCAAATCAGGGGTCAAACACCAAAAGTGGGTACAGCCAGGATCCATTTGAGGAAGGTTTTCAGGAATGTTGAGAGGTGAAATGGGCCTGTATTGTTTCCTTTTATTTTATTTTTCTAGGTATTTGTGGCTCTGAGATCATAGATTGGCTACCACCATGCTAGTCTCTAGCCCATTTCATGCATCCCTACATGTTCTACTGGTCCTATCTCCATGTCCACAGATACAGCAGCTGAATGCACATATGCTATATATGTAATCAGGCTTCCTAAGTCATCAGGATTTCTGATTGCCTGGAGTGTCTGAATATTTTTAATTGGTTTTATATTTGTACCACTTTTCTACATTATATTGACTTACGATCATTCTCATTTGAAAAGAGAGGAACTGAAGGCAGAAACTGCAAGAAATTGTCTTATACCAAGTTACGCAGTTGGATCTATTTAATCCTATGCAGCTTTCCATAAAAGTAGCCCTCTAGGCTCTTCTATAATTCACCTATTACACCTTTTTATTACTAAAATCAGAGCTGCTCAGAGATCACCAGCCTGTTTTGAGGGCTGGAACCAAGGCTTCAGAAATAATAGCACTGAAACTATGCTCTGGATTTAGTCAATCCCATGCCAACTGGAATAAGCAGATTCAGGAAATGTCCAAATCAAACTGAGGATCCTTCAGTGGAAACCAAATCTGAATTTCAACCCTTTCAAAGTTTTATTGATTTGCAGAAAAGTTGAGGTTTGTAGAAACTGATACATGTCACTCCAAGTACTCTATATAAGGAATTATCAGAATGAGAAGAAAGGGAAAAGGATGGGGGAATCCCTGTTTTTAATTGACATTCTAGTTTCTACACCTTGAATGATGTAGCAGGTTTGTCCATTTTCAGTGCTTTGAGGGAGGGATGTTGAATATATCAGGTATTGTTCTAAAGTTCAATGCTCTTTGAATGTTTACTCTCTCAGAAGCTGGACTCACAAACACTATTTTGGAATCTGTGAGTTGTGATAGGGCATAACACTGAATAATTATTGGGAAATGCTGGATATTCAACTCATTTTGCATGTCCCATTGTTGACCAACACCATTCATCCAGTTAAGCTGAGCAGAAAGCAGCAAGCAAACTAAAAAAGCCTTACACTAATTTTTATTTATCATAACTTCCAAGCTTCTATAGCTGTATCTTGACTAGGACCCAGAGTTGGGGAAAGGAGGAAAGAAGTAAATCCCCATTTGGGAGAATTTTTTTCAAAATGTAACCGAGCCAGATCTGTGCTGTATGCCATTACCATTCTGATTACACACATATACAAGAGATGATCTGCATCTTTTTTTTAACCCTTTCACCCAAATATAATGTTGTTTTTCTGTAAAACCTCTGAACCTACCTCTGAAACCTCGCCAGCTTCAAAACTTTAGTTTTAGAACAGCCTCCTGTATTTCTTTGTCTGAAATTTGGCAAGCTTCATTACCTGCAATTTATACCAGATTGTATCTTTTAAAACATTCAAAACAGTTTGTTGATTTACAAGTACAGGAAATGTGAGATTTGGATTTTGAGTCAAATGGGTGGAGTGTGGATCAATTGGAAATTAATGTTATAATCAATGTTTACCTCTACTGAAGATCACTGAATGTGATGCCTGAACTGAGATTTAAATGAGGGATTCCAGTTCTTAATATGACTGTAATAGTTCATCTGTTTTGCCACTGCTGCTTCAAAGAGGTAGACCCCCATTATCTCATCTGTCCAACCCTATTTTATTTTTCATCTCCTTCACATAACAATGGGCACAGTTCAAAATGAGATAATTCTGTTCAAAGCAACTGAGACACTGCATTATTTGCTGGAATCTATATACTACTTGAACTCTCGTATCTGTAACCTTCAACTGGGCAAAATGGTGCATCATAGGGCAACAATTTTTGAACCAAGGTACCTCAAATGGGCTAACTTACAGAATGCATCCAAAATCTGGGACCTATTACTCCCATGGGATTGAAATTTGGGAAATTTGGCTGCTTCAGCACTGCTGTGCTACTGTGCTGCCATGGTCAGCCCATGTCACATTATCATCATGAGCATATCTCTGACCTCTTTCCCACCTCCCTCTGTCCCTGTGCCCAGTCAGCTGGTGGCAAGGCCCAATGGGTGAGTGGCAATTGGCTGCTTTTGAAACGAGGCAGAAATGTGAAATCTCTTAACAGCAGTGAGTGTTGAAGGAAGGATGAGGGAGTGACTTAGAAGCCTGCTGTCAAGGTAGGGCTGGTGGGGTGCACTGGTGGTTGATGGGTGAGCCCTCTTCTCCCTCAAGGTAGGCGGCCCTTGGGGACACACCAGAATGGGGAGGGGGGGTGCAGTTTTCCTCACAGTCTGTGGCTCCCTTTGTTCTACCTCTCCCCAGCAAAGTGGCAGGCAGTTCCACTAGTCAGCTGAGGAGGAGGAGGAGGAGGAGGAGGTTTCCCCAGGGCTCTCCTGAGGTTCATGAAGGGACGGCAAACAGTGCAAGCCTATATTATATGTAGGGAGGGAGGGAAGGAGGAAGGAAGGGAAGGAAGAAGGAAGATTTCTGATGCTCCCTGCCAGCTTCCCACAAGCAAAGCCAATGGAGAAGCCAGTAGCAAGTCATAAGTCGCTCCCACTCCCACTGCTTTTTTGCCCTTGTTCATTCTGTTTCTCTGTCTAGGGAAGGAAATATCTCTGAAACGTTGACCCAATGGGTCATGGGTTGTCTAGTAAAATCCAAAACTGTAATCAGGCCACCCTGCACACTTCAAAAAAGGCCTTCCCATGATATTAGAGAAAGTTTTCCCATCACCTGAATGTTGGCCATGTAAGGTTTAATCAGGTTAGCTGAGTTTTCTCTCTTCATTTCACAGCTTCCATTCGCTGCACCAGATTACAAACTTTCAACATGTAATTGAACCTGACTCAAGAAGCCAATTGTGTTACAGCAAACTTTAAAATGGGGAATAGCAAGGACTAAAGTTTCCTTTCAATGAATGCAATTTCTATGTGCAGAAATCAATTCAATTGACATCAGTTGAGCTTTAATGCTGAATTAAAGAGCTGCCAGGTTTCCCCCATGGGGTTTTTAAAGTCTGGGCTTTATGAATTCATTAAAATGCACACACAAAGTTTTAGGGAAGTAGTATTACACTGTAATAAGAGCTACAAATCGACAATATTCCTTTGAGAGATGACTCTAATTTGAGTTGCCTAGTTGGCAAAATTGTTTTCCATTGCTTTGCATCTATTAGCACAGGGTGTCATATTTTCCCTTGTTCTTGTTTCACTTCCTCACTGTTGGCTCAGCAGGGAGAGCATTTAAGAGCTCCAGAGAAAGCAGACTCTTTTAGGGAGCTGTCACCTTTGCAGGCATAAGACCAGAAGGAGAGATGTGCAATGCATTTACAAGCTTTGTTCACAGAGAGAAAAAAAGAATGCTCTTTTTCAAGAAAGAGTCAATTGATTTTTGTCTCTGCTATGTTTCAATAGGAAACACAGTGAAGCCCATTTTCTGGTAAAAGTGCCAAGGCTCAGTGGAGTCTGTGGTTGGGCCATTTCCCCATTGGCAGGAATTCTCACCATTCCTAGTCCTTGGGCTTCCCTCTTCTTCATAGTGTCTAATTTCACATGAACATTTGTTTGCTCATTCAATAAATGGAGCCATGAAATGATTCTTTGGGGGTATAGTATCTTGGCAGCTTGGCAGCTCCCTCTCAATTGTGAACATTCAGGTTTTTTAAATTTCACACAAAACAAAACATGGTCAATAGCTTCTTTTTTCATGGCCTCTTTGTTGTTTAATTGAAGAGTACACAGAGTGCCTTATGGCATTCTCTGTGTTAAGGATGAATACAGGTTGATGTTAAATTGCTTCTGAAAGTTTGGGGTTTATCAGCAAGATCAATCCTTTGAATTTTTCTAGTGAAAAAAACTAATTCCAGAATCCTTTTCTAAATATAATCTCTTGCTTCCTATTATTTTCAATGTGGTATTGCATATATTGATTTCTTATATGGTTAAGATTATTAGCCTTACCCCACAGCTATAAAAGTTCCTCCCAACATACAACACCTACACCAACTCCTAAACTAATCTGCCCCAAATTTGTCACATTTATTCTCACAGAAAACAAAACTATGCCTAAAGTTTGCATCAAATTTAATTGAGAAATGAAAAGGCTTTAAAACAAATGGACCTTACATAAAAATTGGTAAGTTTCATTTGCTGAGAAGGGATTACACTGCTTACATATTTCACCCTGATCTGTTAAAAATTTTAAAAGGCATGGGCTTTTCATCATTCTTGGTTACTAGCAACCTTTTCCCACAGAGACGTGGCTTAACACCATTTAACAGCAATTCTTATGAGCTAAAGAAAATTATTTAGTACCTCTGGCGTCCGCAGCAAACTATGATAACTCCAAAATGATGACACGTGCACAGTGATGTCATCACACGAATGCCCCTGTTACATACTTGTATCCTGATGTCTGATGCAAGTACATGAGTTTGCCATATGCAGGATTACATTGCCACACATATTTTATTTGCTCTCCTGGTTGCCCATGCCTATTTATCCTATTCCAGCATTGTGAAAGCAAGAATCAGAGTCAGCCACAGGACAAAAGTAATACGACTTAAGTGTCACTGTCTATTGCAGATACTGCATGAATGTGTTTTGAAGTCTAAGGTATATATGTGATTCCTGTTGTATCTTTGTAGTGAGATCCAGGGGCAAAAGGATCAGAGAAAAACAGAGACAATGACTTAAGTATTGCTTATCATTTTGTAATTGTGAAGCAGGGGAAATGTTGGTAGATACAATAGCTCAGGACATGAAACTGCAAAGGTAACAGAAAAGAAAAGCCTGAAAGCTGAATTTATCAACAAATTTCTCTTTCACATAAATGCTATACAAAGGGATTACAAGAAAGTCAGAGAGATGAAATGCACCCATTTTTGCACCTGAGAGTTCCCATCATGTGGACCCTGCTGTTGTGAAAGGTCCCATTGTTTGGTTGGTTGTGAAGCTAGTAGGGCTATGTGAAGTGGTGCTGATTGGAATCAAAGCATTGCCTTGACCCAGATCATTGTAGCATTCCAATTTGAGAGGATGCATTGACTTAGAAAACTGAGTTTATCTAGCTCAGCCCCTTGAATCTAAGCTTTGAAGTAGGCTGACTCTGTTCATCCATCTACTTCACTTTAATCACATGTTCTGCATATGAACAAAAGACCACTGAAGCAGTCAGATCTAAGCCATATGGCTATTTGGATCCAATGCGGGGACCATCCTGATTCTGCAGTCCACTGTGATTCAACTAAGCTTTGTCAGAGCAAATTACCCCATCAAATATCTATACAGCCTTGCAAGCTGATAGCAGCCATATGCATTCTGATTTGCACAGTAGCCTTGAAGAAAAATAC
Source organism: Liasis olivaceus (assembly GCA_030867105.1). NCBI lineage: Eukaryota > Metazoa > Chordata > Lepidosauria > Squamata > Pythonidae > Liasis > Liasis olivaceus. Next base: position 42,144,458 of record CM061348.1, on the reverse strand, counting down.
ACATTGGACCTTTTCACAAAGAGCTGTGAGGAGCTCATGCACAGGGCACAGAACTAGATGAACCAGTTCAAGGAACAAATGGGTCATGACAATCACTACTTCATTGTCTGCTTTTTCACTTCCCGTGGTTGTGGATTGGCACAATTAAGTAGCTTCAGTCATTCTTGAAAGGCATACCCCAGAAAATGATGCCATGAGTCAATATGTTTCAGTATTCATGATTTTATTTGCTGCCATAGGTTGTAGTGGTAGCCATCCTATACACATGCACACAGTGCTCCAGAATAATGTAATAATAATGTAATTTCCAGGGCAACTGACAAAAATCCAATGTGTTGTATGGAAAACACTTGGCACTGGATCATCAGGAGGAAGAACTTTAAAATACTCTTATTAAAAGGGAAACCAGAACATCTGTCCCTGAGAACACCCAGTGATGGAGGAAGCTACCTCTACTATTATGTCTCTCAGGCCAATGTCTAAGTCAGGCACAGAAGAAATATAAGCTTTGGCCTAACTAAAGCCTAGGATTTAATCTCAGCCTGTGTGGGCTTTAGAATAAAGCTTGCAGAGTAAAAGCCAGAAATCCATCTCACAACACTGCCTTATTAATATGTTCCATGGGAAATGTAGGAGAAAAGACATATTGTTTTTCTGAAGTAGTGCATCAGATCAGCAACCTTCCCTAATCTGCAACCTACTCTGCAGGTATGTTGAGTCCACAACTCCAGTTACACTCAGCCATGCTCATGCTGCCTGGGAGTTATGGGAATTGTGGTACATCTAAAGGGCCACAAGTTGGGAAGCCTGCATTAGATGATTGTATCATTTTTTGTGTCAAGCAGACCTCTTTTTAGGGAGTCATAATATGTAGCCTGGGAAAAGAGGAGCTACTGGACAACAAGTGAGAGGGGCATCCTATTTCTTTGCCTCTTCTAGTCAAGATGAAAAAGAATGTCATTTGCCCATTCAGCACTGCTATGTTTATTGCTCTATGGAGCTTAGTTGTTGAAGCAGCCCCTCTGGGATTTCCAGGGATTGCTTTCCATGGGGGCCCAAAGGGAATGGTCCCTGACTTCAACAGATACTCAGGTGACATGGTCTTGTTGAAGAGGCCATCACTTTTCAATGCCCCCCTCCCCTGGCTTGCCATTCTTTCCAAAGAGCACTATACTTCTATTCCAGTCATCTTAGACACCAACTAGGCAAGACTAACTCATTTTGTGTCCTGGACAGGCTGCAGAGGCACTTCAGAGTGAGAATGCAGTCAATTGCCAACTTATCTCAGATTCAGAAGTACTGCTACCTACCAGGACAAAAGCTTGTTGGCTGAGGTTAGGTGAAGGGAGTGTTGGTTTGTCATTGAGACCAGAAAGTCCCTAGTCAGCCACCATCTTATATTACACCAAATGCAATGTCTGGCTTGACCTTATGTGTCTGACACTGAGGGAACCAAGGGGCTCAACTCCTTTAGAAGCATGGTGCCACCCAGCAAAATATTTCCTTTGTTCCAGAGTCAGAAAACATATGATAAGCCCTGAGGATTTCAGAGTCCGCCTGACAACACCAACCCTCCTCCTTCATCTGCTTCTTCTCAGGTTTGGGCCCAGCCTCTCCTTTTGTCATGCTTAACACCTGCTGGAGCATGGCTGCTCTTTTTCTTTGTGTCAAGAGGCTTGTTATGTAATATAACGCTGTTTCAAGCACACCCCTCTGTTACAGTGATTGTGCAGGTGTGGGGTTTTGCATCTAGACTAGCCATTTATGGCTTTCTCACTCTTGGTTGCATTTCTGAGCATAAACTGGCCTGGGAAATACACAGGAGTGTCAGCAGCCCAGCCTCTTTCACCTATAATTGCTCACAACCAGGCTGGTTGGAAAGAAGCCAGAAGCACAACAGAATTATTAGTGGAAATAATTATATCAGTGCATTTTGCTGGGAAGTTGTTACTAAACAATCAGTATTCTCCATTTTTTAAAAAATGTTTTATCCATTGGAAGTTTATGCTCCATAAGATGAACTGGGCTATTGGTGGGGAAGGGGAAGCAGTAGAGATTCTTGATGAGTCAGCCAAACTTTTTCATTCCTCTCTCTCTCTCTCTCTCTTCCAAGAGATCACACTGAGCTTTCCTAGTTGAAAAGATGACAAGCTATCTTCTCTTTACACTTAGTGAACTCCCAGGAGCAAATTGGGAAGAAGATAATTAGACCAAATGTTGATACAATAAACTTCAATGGAATGCAAACTGGAAAGTAATTTTGGCATTTCCCCACCCCTTCCTATTCCACCCCCATTCCGTAATACTGGCAGCATCTTGTCAGAAAATTCTATTAGAGCAAGGAAGAAGCCACAATCACCTTGAGGAACAATTCTTCTCTTTTTGTTGTCTGAATAAATAAACTTTCTACACAAGAGAGATTGTGTATCTCTCGCATATTCTACTTTTGAAGATTGTGGATTCATCTGTGATGCGTTCCTTACATGTAAACCAAGGCTATGGTCCTTTCCCTGGTTTCCTGGGAATAAGATGCACATAATTCAACAAGGTTTATTGCTGAGAAACCAAGAATGGGATTGCCCTGTACGGCTGCAATCCTATCATTAAGAGAGAAAAAAAAAGGATTCTGCACAAGCTTATTGAGAAATAGAGACCAGTTCATTTGGTGAGAATTAACTTTCAAGGATTATTGTAAATATAATCCTCTCATAAGGATTATATTTACAGTAATAGACACTCTACACAAAAGATCTAAAATATGTCTGGGTTTAGGTGCAAGTCCTATTAAAATCAATCATGGTCATTTACAAATATTACCTTTTGTGAGGATGTTTATAAACTACTCTTCAACTCTTGGCCCCATTGACTCTGATTGGCTACAAAAAGCTTCTATGGAAGGTGAAGATTTTTCATGGATAGCAACACTACTCAATCAGTGTTATCTGGCTTGTAATTCCCAACTCTCTACCATTCTTGCATGCTGAGTTGTATAAATATGAGATCGGTCACAAGCAGAATAGCACAGGTCTTTCCACAGAGTTCTGCATTTTTCAACCCTTAACCCTCAGAATCACTTGGAAGAGAAGTTGACCATCTTATTTTCTGCAAACTCTGAGAGTATCTTTTAAAATCTCTGAGTTTATTTGCCCCAAATAGAAAGACATTTTAGCTTTTGTTTCACTAGTTACTAGTTATAGAAGCATTTAAGCAAATGCAGTTTATGTTCTAACATGTTCCACCACAAGGATGCTAAGAAAATATCTGTAAAAGAATATAGAAAATGGAATTGTATATGTAGTTAAAATTACTCTAGGCAATTTTTCCTCACATTTCACAACAGTCAAAACAGAATTGTAAGCATTAAGTATATTGCAAAAATAAACTGGGTATATATACCATTAATGTAGGGTAAGGAGTCTGCATTTATAAACTTGTAATAGAGATGGAAGATGTATGAAAAGAATATTTAAGCTTTGTAAAATGGATCTCTGTTAAAATGAAGTCTTTGAACAAACTACTACAGAAATGGACATAGAACAGATAACCCTGTAATAATCCAATTCTTAACAAAAGGGCTTTTGAAATTAATCTCAGTAGGTAACTTGAAATGTCTAGTAGATATTCATGGTGAATTTTAATACCAACTTTCTCTCTGTATATGTGTGTGCAACACACACAAACACTACCACACAAGATTTAAGTATCTGTAATCAGGTGTGGTAATCAATCTCTTTTGGAAGCCTTCACAATATTTGTTAGAGATGGATGGAAAAAAATTTACACCCTTATAGAATTATCCATTTAATATCATTTCAGTGTGAAAAGAGGAGTTGCATTAAAGGATCTAATCCACTGGAGATGCAAACTACTGCCTTTGCCCGGGTCTGTTTTAGAAGTGGGGTGTGCCTGGCAGTGGTTGTATAGTGGAACATTGGTGACACCTAGTGGATGGCACTTCCTGTCACCAGTTCCTATTGAACCACTTCAATATTTGCACGCTTACAAGAGAGAGTAGATTCTAAATTGCTGCAACAATTGACATCAGAAGGTCTAAGAGTATATGCAAGGCTTTGAAATGTGAATCACCTTCTCATTAATCAGCCAGCATCTCCCACCTTTTGTTTACATTTTTCAGGTTTCTTAAGCTTGAACAAAATATCTTGCAGCAGCTTGCTTAGGGCTATTATTTCTGGTATGCAATTTTAGCTATCTCTTTCCCACATCATCTAATGGTCATCTGGATATTTGCAGCCCAGAGCTGGTAGCCCTGCCATTGGAGAATTTAACACGCACTCTGACTCACTCCCACAAGGACCTCTGGACAATTCAGGTGATCCATCAGTTGGCAACAAATCCCTTTTCCATCAATCCAGGCTTGTGCAGTCTTGTTTATGATTATTTGCAATTACTAAAGATTATGTCATATTATGAAGCCATAGGCAGAAATTATATCCTTTTTTCATGCAAGCTGTTCACAAGTCACACCAATTGTGTGAATTACTCTTCATTGTAAGCCCCACAGGTAAGTTCAAAAGAGTAAAGCCTCTTGTGGCTAAGAAGGGAAAAATAAACCATATTAAGTTGAATAAGAAAACACTAGTCCTAGATAAGCCAAACTGCCCACAAGTAACCTTGAATATTCTAGAGTTAGACTGACCTAGAAATGACCAGGTTACAGGGTTTGCATGACATAATAAACCATCCAACCTAACTGAGTCATTTTTTGGATTCACAGAACCATAAATGACCGTAGCACACTGGGTGACAAAAAGCCTACCCGAGAGTAGCAACAGAACCTAGCAGGTTGTGTGCATAGAGTTACCAGGTGTTTAACTAACCTGCTTAAAGCATGTCAGGTGACCACAGCTAGCTGTATAGCAAAAGCTATAACTGAAATGATACAGGGAAGGGAACAATTATAAGCCTGAAAGGCCTAATAGAAGCTTTTGCCACTTCAGTTCCTCTTTCGAGACATTTACTCTGAGTTAGTTATATATGTTTTAGGGGAAAAGCGGTTCAGAACAGGAAACAGGATCCCCTTCCACAAATTCTCTGAGAATGCCTAATGATAGAGGCCAGCCCAGGTTGCAAATTTGGGGGAAGCAGTAGTACTAGAAGTTCCAGTTTTCCTGAGACTTTTGCCAGTATTTCACTGCTCAATGGAGATTTGTATGTAAGGTAGACTGTCTTGTGCCCACAAAACTAGCCTGCTGCTCTCAGATGCATTATATGGTAGAAAATGTTACTCAACAGAATATGTAGAAGTAAGATTCATTTGGCTATGAAGTTAACTTCTGCTTATGAAAGAGGGACATTTTTTTTTCCTTTTTTGCCTCAAACTGCCTTAGATTAGCCCTAGAGATGCTCTGCAGTAGGCTCCAAAGCTTCTTACAAAAGTTCTGCCATACCAACCTGAAGGTGGCTGTTAATTCAGTTTTGAACTTCAGAGGAAACAGAACATGCACAACAGAGGTGCCACTTGTTCTTCTAAGATATTTTCCCTAACTTTTTCCTCCTGGCATTTTCTTTCAAATGTCCCTCTGTAAGATGCTGTTGGGCATTAAAAGTAACGTTCCAACAAATGACCATCTGGAGAGAAATGGGGATGCTTTGGGCAGAAAAATGGCACAGAAGAGGGATGTGTTTCTTTCCTCGCTCCAGAATCCTTTTATGCATCCACCTGTTTTGTAATTGCTATTTAAACTGAGAAAACACACAAGAGAAACAATGTCTATTTTTGGCAAATCTGCAGGACCTGAAGCTTCTGCATTTCTAGGACTCACATTGGCTTGTAGCATATAACAACTCACAACATTCCCATTTAATGATGGGAACCAGAACTGGGAAAAGGGTGGCATAACCAAGTGCATCCAGGAGATCACAGGCTACTAGGAAAAGCTAAACTCACATCTTCTAGGGGTATGTTACTAACCCAGTCACTAGAAGTCTGAATGTTTTATATTTAGGAAATAATTAGAATTTCCAGTTTTGCTTTTGATGTGCTTTGTTACAAATACAAGGTTAGGACAGGTTGGTAGCTGTACTCATACAAATCAACATGCAAAATTGTGCCCATAGGCTATTCTAATTTATTTATCAAACCTATCAAAGCATTTTTTTTAAATATATTCCCCAAACCATGATCTAACTTCAAAATATTCAAGTAAGTTATCAATGTTGTTTGAACCTCAGGTTGCTTTAATCCTTTGCATTACTGTAGTTGAAAACAAGAAATCTGATTAATTCTGTTGCCAGAAAAAAAGATCCATCACAATGCTCTAAATTCAGGGTTACTGAGTCCCATTTTTTCTGCTTTGTGCCAATGTCTCACTTGACCTCAGTGCCTCTGAAAGGTCTCTCTCCTTGGTAACTATTATTTGTTTTTAACTTTAATTATCTCTGTGGCTGGATGGTAGCTCTTTTACTTAAAAAGGAAACTTTATACTTGCCTACTTTCTTCCCATTAAAAAGTCGGCGACTGTCTTTAGCAGGTCAAACGGTGGGTCGTTATCCTTGACCAACGTTCTTTTAGCATAATGATTTCATATGCCTTGTACATTAACAGTGAGTTATTAAAGGGACTAGATGTACTACACACTCACCCACTCTAATATTGCTTCATTCCAAGTATGCCAAATGTTGAATGTTTTGATTTGCTATCTTAAGTGGCAGCAGGAGAATACCTGGGAGGCTGGGCTGGGGGTGAGAGGGAGCAAAAGAGCTGCTTCCTCCGCAGTCACGTTGCAGCAACACTGTTGTCTGGATCAAGCATTGCTTTGTGGAAAATGTCAATTTCTGGGTGCTTGTATGTTAATAATCCAGAGAGGAATTAATCTGAAAATCATCCTTCTGTCACTAAATTTCCAGATGAGTGGGAGAAGGAGAAAACTCAACCAGCTCAACTGTAGAACTGCCAATTCCTGTGATTTCTGCAGCCAACAATCAGCTCTAATATTAATTGGCTGTCTGGAGTCCAATTAAATATGCGGAAGGTGCTTTTTCTTTTTTCTTTTTCTTTTTTAATTTTCACATTTATGTGCTTCCCACATGGCCCATTGCTTCCTGAATCACTGAAACAGTGTAACAACTGAGGAAGGCATGAGGCAATGCTCGATAAGCGGCAGTCACAATTATGGCCACGCTGATTGCTCCTGGAAGTTCATTCTGACAGCTGTGAGTTGCTGGATCCTCACCACCCAATGTTTTGAATGCAGTGGAATGCCAGGCCCAGTTGCTTTGTATCCAGGAATAATGGCCTTCCATTTAGAGCTGATGAGTCATTGTTGCATTCAAATGAGCTACCAAAAGCTGTTTCTAACATAATCTCCAAACCTTCTTTTCCCATCGGTAGCTGGTTCTGATGCACAAGCCGTCCCTGGTTTCAAAATATTTATTTATTACAATCACTTACATTCTGCCTTTTAGGACAACAATCTTTCCAAACTGGCTTAAAGCAGTATAAACAATTGTAAATAAAGCATAGTTTTATTACATTTTATTTTATTACTGAAAACCAAAGAACAAAGGCATTTCCAATATGTTTCTCACAAAGCAATGGGCGGGGGTGGGGGGGGGCTTTCTTATATTTTTCTTATTTTAGTAGGTAAGTTTGATGGAAAGAATCTTATAATCTATTTAGTTGTTTGTTTATTCTCTCTCTCTCTCTTCCACTTTTCCTCCAGGAGCTCAGGACGGCATAGAGCATTCCCTCTGCCAATCCTTCTCTACAAAGGTCTGCAAAGTGAGCTGGCCTGAGAAAACTGATTTGCCCAAAGCCATCCAGTGAATTTCAGACATCCAGTGGCTATCTGAGGGTAGCTGGAGCTTGGTCTCTCTAGCCCTAGTCCAACAATCTGACTACTTCTACACTCTGAGATATCTCCTCTTGTCAAGGACAGTTAGTATCTTACTGGTTGGTGGTTATTATATTATTATAATAACATAGATGATTATCTGAACACTCTTCCAGCAAGATAAACAATGTCATTCCATCATCTTTGTGGCAGCTCTTCAAATACTTGAAAGACAGCTATCATAAAGCCTTTTTGGACCCTTCTGTACAAGGCAGTTATTGTGCACTCATTCTGCCTCATTCACCAGATTTTGTTGGATAGGAGCACACAGAAATGACTCCTATTTGTAACCTTCTATTTTACCCACTGACTCTTCCACCTTTTTTAATTAGATAAAAAAAATAGTATTTTCTTACAGAGAAAATTCTTCACCTAACTCTGCTGGCAAGTCCTTCTCAGAGTTGTAGTTCAGCAACATCTGGAGATCCCAGCGATTCCCCATCTGTTTTTGACTGGTAATACCACAAGTCATATACTGTAGTTGGAAATACTCATATCTGTCCTTTTCAAAAACCAAACATAACCTTCCATCTTCCCTCACGGGATTCATCTCCAGATGCCCCCGAATCTTTGTTGCCCTCCTTGGAACACATTCTAGATTGTTTCTCTCCTTAAATTGCTCGTGCCCAGAATTTAAAGGGATTGGGGGAAAATGTCAGTGCCAAAATGGAAATGTGTAGAAATGTGTGCTTCGGCAGCAACATCAATACAGCAAGAGAATCAATTTGGGCTCTAGGGTTTGCAGCAGGCCATGAAACTAAAGCTGCAATCCTGTCCCACTTACCAGGGTGTATAATCTAGTGAATTTAAGAAGACTTACTTCTGAGGGGTGTATTATGAGGAAGCCCTGCAAGTATCTCAGAAAGAGGCAGAAAAAGGGGCAGAGAGATTAAGTTGTAGGGAAGGGTGACAAAATAATCTGACAGGAGCTGTCTTTTAGAAGGGACGTTTCTGCCTGAAGACAGAATCAGGGAGGGAAGAGGGAAACAGTTTACTCAGACCAACAGTTGACAACAGAGAACTTGATGGAAGGTGGGTTGCATCTTCTATTCAAGTGGCCATAAGAAACTTTTGGTCTGCCTGGTGAAGGGAGGGTGATGTTTTCCAAATCTGTCCTAACACACAAACACACATTAGGCAGTGCAAAAGTTGCTTTGCAGTGCATGGGGACACGAACAGCACCTGTCTGCAACTCCTTAAAGCTGCTAAGGCTTTTCCTGGGATTCAGCAATTGCCTATTTAGCTTAAATTTCTGCCCTTGAGTACTCCAAAGCACTTTTTGCTTTCACATCTGAAGCATTTCCCAACATATATGCACATGGTGAGTACATTATTGGTACAATTATATAAGGTTTACTTCATTTACTGTGGGTTTGTTCTGTGGGTTCATTCTACGGATTTTCAATCAGTAGCCTCTGCCTTTCACTTAGGGATAAAGGAGCCCCATGTTCAACATCTGTCTCTTAATTCTTGCTCTTACACACCTTCCTCTGCAGTGCCTCATCTTGACCTGTTTTCAGTGTCTGAAGAACAAGGATTGTCCTGATGGTCCTGGTTAGGGGAACTTGGTAAACCAAGAGTGATATATGAGCAAAAATGAGTCAAAACTCCTGCTTGGATCATAAGCATAATTGATTATTTCTTAGAATATAGAAAAAAGTAACAGGAAGTTGAGTCTGTTTCACAACAAACTTTTAAAACGTCTTTATCATTCAAGCTACCAGATCTGGGCTGCAAAAATCCAAATGACTACCCATCATCAGCAGAGATTCAGAAAAACTCCCAATCTGTGCTGCCATCTAGTGATTGTCCAGTTCTTTGTAGTCTAGATCTGTAGCCCTCTGTGTGATTTTTTTCCCCCAGCATCTGCTACTGTATCCATATTAAGTATGTTTGCATAATACACTTAACTGGGTTTAGAAGAATGTAAATACATTGCACAAACACCATCAACTTAGTCAGGACTGAGGATGGGAGAATGTTTGATTTAACCCCAAAAAGCTCTTGGATTCTTTTGCACAATGGTATTAAGTCTGATCAGGCCACCTTCCCCCCCCCCCCCCCCATTTGCTGGGCATTATTGTTTTGTAGGTATCCAATCCAAGTAAGGCTAGTCTAAAAGCTTTTTTATTTATTTTTGAGTAGATCCACTGTAAGAATGAAAGCAGAGGTTAATTTCATGAATATGCTTAGCAAGACCAAGGGGAAAGATGGGTGCAAAGTCCTTCCAAGTCACCCCCCCTCCCTCGTTTCCTCCCTTGTGAGCAAAGAAAGCATTCTGATTTTTCCCAATGCTGGATGAAGAAACATGTTCGGAGATGGAACTATAACAGAATGAGTGGTGCTGCATCTTTGCATTTTCTGTTTTTTCTGATGCTCAAAACCAAACTAGCAGTGTCTACAGGGTGATGCAATAGAATCATATTAAGAACCATTAGTTCCCTCCCTACTATGAGGCTATCTTGGGGCTGATCTAAGATACTTTTTTTTTGAGGTGAAAGACAAGATGATATAGCCCTTCCATATGCAGAAGCTAACTGTATGACCAATTAAGTCTTACTTGAACATGAGATAATATTTCCCATGCTTTGGTGCATTTGAAGGGAGCAGGAAAAGTTTGTTTGATATCCAGCAAAGGGAAATGGGTGGGTCTCTCAGGAAAACTGGAGGAGCTGACATTACTTCTCCTCTAGCATTTGCAACTGAGGCAATTATCTCACTCAGATGGGGTTGGTCTACCATTAGTCATTCTCAGAGAATGTGTGGAAAGAGATTCTCTCTAGTTTTCTGTTATGAACCCTTCCCACCACCCCCCCTGAATGTATATAATTTATTCACACTATATATCTAACTGGGGAATTTTTGGAGGTGTCATCTTTCTATATAAGGTAACCTTCACTTTCCAAATTCCATTTTTCTACAGAATTTGTATGTGGCTCTTCCTTAAATAGAGGCACTGTCTACTTGCTGTTCAGGCAATTCCAAACTTGGCCCTAAAAGTTGTAGAAGCTGTCTCAGTCCATTGTCTGTTACTTCTTTAGTTCAATACATTTATGCATTGTCACAGTTTGAGGACTTCAGTGTTCAGAGATATTCTGTCGTCCAGCATTCCCTCAAATAATATCTTTTTCAATGTCAGCGGTTGATGGGTGGTGCAGTGAAACCAAGTTCTTTGATTTATGTACCTAGATTTATTCTGTTGGCAGCTCTTCTCTTGTGGTTTTGTCTTGAATTTGTTTTGTATCAGCAAGAAGGATAAATTCTTTAAAATAAATTATGAGGAAGAAAAGCTAAGACAAGACCTATGGTTATGAAGACAACTTCCTGTAACTATACAGCTGGAATTGTTGAAACATCTGATCCACATTTTGGATTTGATTTTGGGAAGGTGTTGAATGACTGGTACTGCTAGGCACCCTAAGATGGGTGATCCTATGATAGTTCCCGTAATCTGTTGGTATATAGAGTTATTAAACCAAAAGTAGATTTCTGGTTGGGTATCTAGTTTTTGGTGAAGTATCCTGTGGATACATCAGTATAATAACTTGAAAATATACAGCAACCTGGGCTACTTCTATTCCAAGAAATTCAAAGGAAGGCTTACAACTTCCACAGATAACCCTTTTGTAGTTCTGAACTCCTGGTTGTGGGCCTGTCAAAAATGATCTAGTTTACTAGTTTCCAAATTGTTCTGGGGAGCCCTGAGGCTCTTCAGAACATAGAAAGTGTTCTCCATTAGTATGTTGTTAATGTATTCCTGGCAGTATGCACCTGCAAGACAATTTGGGAGTTCAGGGATTTACATTGCAGTAAGCCATTATGTTTGGTTTTTGCTAACTATCTATGTGAACCAGGGCATTATGGTTTATTCAGCAAATCAGCATAATGTGTGAACCCAGCCATGGTTTGCCTTTGAGCAGGACTGGACAGCAAGTAAACTGGCAGCTTCACATGGATTCAGTTTGGAAGGTTATCCATTCATTATATACTGAGAAGCTCCAGTGATGTGGCTCACCACATGAAATAATACTTAGCAATTCCTGATATAGATAAGATCACTGTAAGTTATGGTCAGAATTTAGGCTTACAAGGGTTGTTGTTGTTGTTGTTATTTCCTATGTCTTTCAACCAGAGCCAAATATCCAGATCTGGAGTCAGATGAAAACAGTAGCTCAGGAAGTACAGCCAATTACCCATTTCACCATATGAGTTCTACACTGGATAATCACCATATATCAGTTCAAATTTACATGGGAATCATTATAAATCAGAGGTTTGAAATATTTAATTGGGTGGGGGAGAGGTTGGGGAGAGAAGCATGTTATTGTTGCTACTGATAAATGAACTGTAAGGGTTTCTAATTGTCAATCTACTGAAAATCATCAAGCAATGTGTCAGAAGATCCCCCTCTACCTTCAGCTTGCTCCTTTATTACAGAATACTCATTATTCTGACCAAATTCTTGCTTCTTTGGGAAAAGACATGATAATTAACGAGGTATATAACCCAAAAGGTTTGTAATGTAGACAAGGGCTCCATTCCTCCAGGGATAAATACCTCCCTACATTCCTACTGTAAAGTAGCCTGAAGGATCGTATCACCCAAAAATGACCTACAGCTCATTGAGTGAAATATTATTTCTGGAGGAAAAAAAGACAATTTTTTCCCCCTCAGGCTTGCTAAAACCATCATTCAGTGATAGATATGAATCCTGTATACAGTTCATTCTTGGTTGAAACATGCATCTATCTGAAAACTGGTAAGCTCCTGCCAAATGTGCCAACAATGCTGAACTACATGGACCAAAACTCTGACTTAATATAAAACAGCTTTCTATAATCCCCACAATTACTCCAACCTATGTGAGATACAAATTTGGATGTGTATCAGATACCTATCCAGTCTTAACATAGACCTTGAAGACACATTCCAGTTTTAAGAAAATATTCCATGTACTGAAAAAGAAAGAAACTTTTCTGAAAGTATACTTATAATTTAAGAATATGGTCTGCATTTCTCTGTTAATCATTTCTGAGCTGAATTTTATATGTCAGTGCTTGTCTATCTCCAACTGAAATCAGTCTGCATTTAGTCACAGCATCTGTAGTTAGACATCCCTGCTTCTTGTGCCTATAAGTAACTTGTGCAAGTGGTAAGATGAAGCCCTTCAAGCATGAATAATAAAGTAAAACACACTCTGGAAGATAGATTAAAGCACCCCAGCACTTTGAGATAACATTTGCAATGCAGATAAAGTGCTTGTACTTTAATTTTCTAGCCACCGACAACAAAATAAGCAAGTGTGCAGGAATAGTATTTTTCTTTTAGAACCAGGTCCCCAAATTATTCATATTGAAAGAAAACAACCAAAAATGGTTTTCAGGAAACAGTGCATGCAGAAAGATTATACACGATTATCAACATTGCAACAGTAACCTGTCCATTTGAAGAAGAGTGTAAAGAAACACAAAGCTGTTCTGTAAAGGACTGAATCTAATTAAGCAGTGGATAAATGTGGCTGGCTAAACACTTTGTGACTGCTAGAAATCAAATTTGATAGCAAAAGCAAATTGTGTGTGCTGTGTATTTAAGAAATGTGTGTATGAGAGAGAGAGAGAGCAAAGCGAGGTATTAAATAGCGCTAACAAGTTTTCTCTGGATCTCAAAAAGATAGAATGAATCATTTTAATATAAAAAATAACTAAGCAGATATATTAAAATTTAAAGCCAAATTTGCAAAACATACATGTTTATTTGCACTGAGGGAAAAAACTGATAGCTGGAAGTAGGGAAAATTAGAAGTTGCCTGTAAAAGATAAAGGAACAAGTCCATATACATATAAATAGGAATGGCAAAAAGAATTAAAATGTAATATATTGTGGAATTTAAAAAAACAAAAACAAGAAACAATTTCAGATTCTATACAGAGAGGTTTCTGGTTTGATACTTCAAAATACATTTTAAAGAATTATAGATAGGAAAGTAAAAGGTAACACTTGCTCTTTCCAAGTAAGAAGATTCTTACCGTTACATGCAGCTTTTATAGCATACAGTATACAAATATTTAAGGTACTGTACTGTTGTACTCATATTGTATGAATTTGTCTATAGAGTCACAGATAAGAAAAAAACAGTATTCCTTTCTGTGAAAAAGACAGAAGATAATTACATTAGGACTATAAAATGTTTGGGTTTTTCTTGAAAAAATTGTGATTTTTCTTCTGCAAATATATAATGATTCTCCATTCTATATCTTGAAGTATTAAGTTATAAAGTCATCTGCATGTAACATAAAACTGGTTTTGGAGATTATGCTTGTATATCATATTATTAAAGTTTTTTTTTTTGTTACTGTAACAGGTTATAGTTTCAGTTCTGTATTATGGCCCCTGATAATTTTGCTGGATAAAATATAACAAATGAAAATAAATTGCAGCTGTTTGCACAGTAAAAAGAGAGAGCAAATTTATAAAAACACTAAATAAAGGGCATCAGGACAATTGATATTCATAAGTTACTAAGATATACTCCACTAAAATAAGACTGCCAGCTAAAATAAGCAAGGCAAAATTAATCAGCTATTAATTGCAGGTGAATTCTGCGAGCTATCACAGAAAATGTGGCTACATTAAACTTTGTTTTTGAGTTCAAGTCACACAAAAGGTAATGGATATAGAATTAATCTGCTTTCCTGGAAAGGTTTAATAGGGAATGCTATTAACCTATTGTGGAATCTCTGTAAAAATTACAACATAGTAGAAAATGAGCCAGCAATTCAACTGTTCAAGGACAAAGACAGATTGTGTTTCTACACAGAAGCTTAGTAAATCTGCCTTGTAAGACTGCTGAGGGTAAGGTGCCAAAGTGTAATAGCATGGAAGCTTTGTGGCATTGAGGTAAGTTAGCTTTTCAAGGTAGCTAACTGACCTAAGGCTCTTCAACAGGTAAACTGATTGATTATGATTACGGGCCATCAAGTCATTTTTGACTTCTAGTGACCACATAGATAGAGAGGTTCCATAACTCTACATTATTGGAAATTCTCTTGTATTCAACTGGAGTTTCCATAATTATAATCCTCCATCTGAGGTCTGCTGTAGACTGTTAGCAGCCCAAGACAAACCACATTTTAGAAGAATTTCCATATCACAGCAGCTTGTCCTCCACTATTCAGGAAAATCAGTAGCTGTCAACATTTGTGAAGCAAAACCCGTGGGCAAAATGTTCGTTTTAAACAGTAGGAACGGTTGATGTTTCATGACACTATTTCAACTTTGGTCAAGCCTGCTTCAGTGCAGAGTGCTGCATTTGGTCACAATATTCCTCCTAGAACAGCTTTCTCCAAATGTTAGATTGAACCATGTCAAATACAGCAAAACTAATGCATGGGCTTAACTGAACCCTAGAATGGCCATTAAATAATAATAATAATAATAATAGTGATGATGATGATGATGATGATGTTTCTTACCCCATTCCTCTTTATGTGGACATTTATATTTTATGTCTATCATCCCTTTGAAGAAGGGTTAATTCAATTCAAAACATGTTAGAGAGCATGTTGGAATTGAGCACCAAGTGGGTTTTTTTCCCCTCCTTGTTTGTTTTTTCCTAGTCCAACATTGCCCTCTATGCTATACTCATTCCCTTTAAGTGAAAGAACATGGTTAAGTTCACTCAGTCTTCAGTCTAGGCTGTGGAATCTACCATTGGAGATTATCTTCTCTGTGTGGTAGACAGAGCCAATGTATCTCTGTTGTTTCTATTGGATTTCTCAGCCATTTTTAATTGCATGTAGACCACGGTTATCCTTCTTAATAGCCTGAGTGGAGTGGCTTGGTGGAACCAGACCTTCCTGAAGGTCAATTTTAAAGGTGATTGTTTGGGAATTTGGTTAAACTATTGGTTAAATAGTGGTTTGACTATTGGCCTATGGTTTCCCTTGAAGTTCCATCTGTCCCACATATGGATTGACATTTAGATTAAACATTTGGGAAGGTTTCCAGGTTGCCCTTTCAATTTAAATCCGAGGAAGCTATTTAAGTTCTTAATCAGTGCTTAATGTTAGAAACATATAGGATGCAGTGTTAGCCTGGAGGATGTCTTAAAACATAAAAGAAAATTTGAAGAGTGTGCTTGACATCATACATTTGAAGTAATCTGTAGAAATATCACTCAGACCATAAAAGTTCCCACCAATAGGGAATATCCTGGATAAGTAAGGATGAATGGAATGCAGGCAGCATTTCCTGCAATTGGTTTAGAAATAAAATACAGTCATTATAGTAATGAGTTCTTCACTGAATTAACAGCACTGGTTTTGCAAGTTATATTGAGTGACAAAGAGCTGGACTTACTGGTACAACTGCAAAGCATTTTGCAGCAAAACTCATTTCTTCTTCCCTGGCTAATTAGTTGCCATGACATTGCCTTTGAAACAGCCCCTGAATGAAGAGGCAAAGCTGAAAGCAAAAGCAGCATTTTCAGACTAGTCTTGAGTAAAAATCCAAAGGTTGGCCATGAGAATCACAGTGTTTCAAACCTAGCAGTGCAACCCATTAGAATACGTTTATGTTTTTAGGCAAATATTCCAAAAGGAGTTCTCCCCCCCGCCCCACACACACAGCATAGACTCTTTAACTGTTGGCTTGGTAACAACTGTTGTTACTGTCAAGAGGTGCCACAAGGGCAACAACAGCGCTTGTCGCTTTCGTTCTCCAGGAAAACCACCTCACTGTGTCTCTGGCTGGCTGACAAGATTTATTAACAGCACAGCCATCCCTAGAGTAAGGGCACAATACCTCGCTGGGGTTATGGTCTCCTCGCAATTCTGCAAGGCTGCCTTAGCCAAAGCATGACAAGCAGGCTATAGGGCAGAAGCCACGGCTGTATTGTCTTGCTGGGCTGGCTATACAGAGTTGTTTAGCACAAGACAAGAAAGACCCAAAACATGATTTAATGGAAAGCCAAGGGAGAGACCACAGCTCAGGGATACTTTACACACAAAAAAACTAGGTTCAGGCCTTGGCACCTCCAGTTAAAAGGATCAAGATGCCAGGGATGGGAAAGCCTTCTGATGCTGATGCTGGAAAGTTAGTCCCAATAGTCTATTGTTGTTATTATTATTATTAGATTTATATTCCACCTTTATTTTTGTACAGTTCAAGGCAGCTAACATAATGCTCCCACCTCCCACATCAACAATTCTGTGAGGTGAGTGGCTGAAAGAGAATGAATGGCCTAAAGTCACCCACCAGCTCTCATGCCTAAGGGAGGACTAGAACTCATAATCTCCTAGTTTCTAGCCTGGTGTCTTTAACCACTACACCAAACTGGCTGTCGATTTGGAATTTAAGCAAAAGTGTACAAAAATCATAGCACCAAAGGAGTATGTGTACTTCTAGAAATAGTGTCCAGATATTTCAACTACAAGGTCAGCTTCAATGAAGGGCAAAATCATTTATATATAGTGGCTGTGGCTGACTTAGTATATGATTGGTTGCTGGCTTCAGACAGATTGAAGCAAGTTGCAAGAAAAAGAAAGAAAGAAATATATATTTATCTAAAGATTTAGAAAGAGTTAGATAATAATTTAGGCATCAATAAGCCATTAATAAATCACTTTCACACTTGGTATAATTTACAGTTTAATAAGGTTCATTTTAAACCTGAGTATGTAATCTGTTCATAAATAGTATATCACTTTCAAATCAAATGAATTGTGGTATGACTTATAACTAATAACATTCATTTTAATAGGCTGGCTTGGGAGGAAGCAAATTCCAATGTTCCTGATGCACCCTGAGCTCACTGTTTCATTATGGCTATCGAGAGAGAGGAGGCAAAAACAATGTTGAAATGATATTAATTAGCTATGAAATGTTTTCAGAACAAAACACTATTCACTAAACAAAAGAAAATACTGAAGTTGCCCATAAGCTAACCATCTGATGGGAAAAAATGGAAACTAGTAAAGTTGTGAACATTAACTAATTATCTAATATAAATTCAAGCTTTGAAAGTGGACAGATTAAATTTTATGAGTTTTGAAGTCATCGAGATTTGATCCAATTCAAGATTTTATTCAATGATAGATTTAGCCAGGGAAAGAACAAAATACTTGCAGGTGTTTCTGTTTGCTTATTTGTTTTTAGAATGGGATGGAAATAAACAGGATAGTACATACTTTGACTGCCCACTGATGAATCCGCCAACAATTGTAACATTCTTGCTCTGTTTTGTGTTTTTATTCTTATTTTATTTTTAATGTGTTTTATTTTGACGATAATAAACTCTATCTAACAGAACAGTAGATTCTTTCGGAAATATTAATCTTGCAAAATTTCAGCCCCAAAATCTTACAATAATTTTTTTTTTAAATATTCTCTCTATTTTTTAAAGGAAAAATAGTAGGAATGAAAAGATAGTCCAAATTATCCATCAAACAATCTGTAGAAAATGTAGACTACATCTCTAAGACAAGCTGAAAAAAGGAAAACAAAACTCCAAACCAAACTGCTCAAGCTAAACCCCAGAAGCAAAGAGGTAGTCAACATGTCCAGCCAGCCACTATCCACTGCAGAATGCAATATCCTCCAAAAAGGCCTCAACATAGACGATGCTAACCGGTTAGAATTCTTTCCATCCTTAGAAGCAGCATTTAAAACCACAGGACTTGCCAGAGAGACCCAAGAAAACATAAGGCAGACAATCATACCACAGACCAGAAGAACACAGAATCAGAACCAACTCAAGGCAGAGGACAGAGTAGCCCTCAAAAACCTAAAGAAGGACCAAACCATCACCATCCTCCCAGGAGACAAAGGTCGAACCATGGTTATCATGGACAGAACACAATGCATACAAAAAGCCAAAGAAACCTATGTCCCAGTAAACACCAACCCAATACAGAAACTAGACAACTTGATCAAGAGAACCTTCAGCAACCTAACTAAGAAAGATCAAATCATGAAAGATGAACAGTAGTCGATGAAAAGCAGTGGACCCATTCTCCCACACTTCTACGGATGCCCAAAAATACACAAACCCAGCATACCTTTTCATCCAGTTGTATTGTTACCAGGGACCCCAACATACAACATAGCAAAAGAACTTACAAAAAAGCTTGGACAGAGGGGAGTGAATATTCTATCAAATCTCCATTACAGTGCCTCCAGAAAATCAAAGACCTAAAAATAGAAAAAGATGAAACTATGGTTTCATTCAATGTCACAGCACTCTTTACATCCATAGTTCCAAAATTAATGAAAGAATCCATGGCAGCAGTACTACACAACACACTCGACCTAGACAAATACACTGAATTACCCAGAATCTTGGACCTCATCAACCTCTGCCTCGCTACCTACTTTCAGTTTGATGAACAAATATGCCAACAACTCATGGGATCACCACTCTCAGGGCTCATAGCAGAGACTGTAATTCAGCATCTAGAAGCTATAGCACTCCCACGCATACAACCAAAAGTATGGCTCCAGTATGCAGATGACACCTCCATCATAATAAAAAAGGAACAACTAGAGAAGACACATGAAACTATGAACATCTTCAAAGGAATAAAATTCACACGGGAAGAAGAAAACAACACAGCACACTACCCTTCCTGAGTATCCTCATCAGCAGAGGAAACAATGGCAAATTAGAAATGCAAGTCTATTAAAAAAACAACCCACACTAACCATGTACTCCATTACCAAAGTAACAATCCAACCTCCCACAAGAAAAGCTGTGTAAGAACTTTATTCAAACAAGCGCAAATGCACTGCAGCAACCCAGAACACCTGAAAAAGGAAACAGTCCACCTATACAACTTCTTCCAACAAAATGGATACTCACACAACTTTATCAAAAAGGGCCTGACCACTCAACCTACTACAGCACAACCAACACAAGCTATGAAAAGGATAACACTACCATACATCAGAAACATCTCAGAAGCAACCACCATTTACAACCACATGGCATCACCGTAGCACACAAACCAATTAAAGCCCTCCAAAACTTCTTAACTAAATAAAAAAACCCATTAGCCCAAGAAGAAAAAACAGGAATCATCTACAACTTACAATGTAAGGACTGTAACAGCCACTATATAGGACAGACAGGCAGAAGACTAGCAGAGCACATCCATGAAGAACAACTAGCAGTCAGAAGATATGATGAAAACTCCTTAATCTCACCACACATGGACAGACTCAACCATAGTTTCAACTGGGAAACTATGAGCATCCTACACCAAACTAAATCCAAAAACACTGGGGAATTCCTGGAAGCTTGGCATTCAGATAAATCAGCCACCAATGGACTCATAGAGATAAACCACATTTACACAACACTCAGAAGGACAATAAAACAGCTAAGAAGGAAACCAAAAGACCAAAACATATCCTCTCCAGCAGCCTACACCCAGATAAGCAGGGATTAACACCAGGCAAACAATCATACAATAGTGAAAACAATACCCTAATCAAAGAACTACCAAAGAGACAAACAATCAAGCAGAAAACAATACCCTAATCAAGAAACTACCAAGGAGAAAACCACACCCCTACCAACACTGGTAGGGCAAGCTACTGTATATAAACAGGGAGCAAACCCCACACTCACTAGCACTGATGATGTTACCTAGCTGGGTACTGAAATGTCTGCAAGCAAACAACCAAGCTCAGAGAGCACCAAGGTCTCCACAGTTCAACCCTGAGCTACACATATTCTCTTCTATTGGAATCTGTAGAAAAGTTGTGCTGAACCAATGCAAAAAGTGTTCTATTCCAAATTATTAAGAACAATTGTAAATGTTTTTATTTTTAAAGATTGAAGAGTCTACCACAATTTGACTATTTCCTTTCCTGGCTGGTTGACTTATTTCAGTCATTTCAACTAGATGGGCAGTGACAAATTTGATATATAAATAAAAATAAAATAAGTATATTTCATGGCTCATTGGCAATGTTAGCCTCTTCTGAGTATAGTGTTATCAGTATTGCATATATAATCCAGATTTTTTATTTATGTCACAAAATATTATGCATAATAGTCAAACAGTAACCACACTATGTCAGAGTCATTTATGCAATGGAAAACATTCTCTTAGTATAGACAAGGTAGAGATAGACAAATAAAAAGAAAACGGAGCAGACTATGGACAGAGAAAAAGACTGACAGAACTGAAGCACTGCAGATAGACTGGACACAGGGGCTAAAGTGCAGGTCAGACAAATAGAGTTATGAAAGGATGTAAAGGTATATCTATTTGAGCCAACAGACAGTATAACACAAGAAAGACTAAAATAATAAAAAATACCAGCAAAATGAATTTAAGTCTCTCTCCCTCCAAGTGAATCTGCCTAAATAAGTTTTAGCAGAAGAGCATGAGAGGCAAGCAGTAGAGCAGCACACTCTCAGGCACTCTGAGAGGCAGGTTTTGCAGTATCAGAAAACCCACCACACCACTCACCCTCCAGTTTTGTCTATATAGGAAAGCTACAAGAATGTTTGAGACTGCAAAGTCAGGATCTCCAAATGATCTTTGAATGTCTTTGAAACCATATGAAGGTGCCTGACTCAACGCCTCAAATTAATTCAAAGATTTGAATAGAAAAGATGATTTCACCAAATCTCCTTTGAATTGAATCACCATTTCAACGCTCCCTAAGGGATCAGGAAGGTATCTAATAAAAATGAATATACGGGAAGATACACTGGTAAAGACCAAAGAAAGAAATGACTTTTCAAATATGGCTTGGAAAAAAAATGGTGGTGATGATGCCGTGAATTGCTGGTTGAGAATTCTGGAGGGTACCAGGAAGGCTGGCCTAGGTCGTGTAAGAAGATCATCCAGGAACACTGTAGCATCAAAATGAAGAAAAGGACAAAGTGGAGCATCTAACATCTGAAAACTGTAAGATTTAGTTGCAGCAAAAAAAGCCCCAAATGATAGCCCTTTTTTGAAAAAAAAAAAAAAAAAACCTATCTACAAGTCCAAATTAATTTGACAGCATTAAAAGAAGATGAGAAAAAGAAAACAAACACAAACACGAGTCAATAACGAAGTCTCAAATAATTTTGCAAAAATAAATATCATACTGGAACAAGGATAAGCTGCCAAAAAAAAAACAACAACCCAGCTTCTCCTAAGATGATTTTCTTTCCCTGGGATCAATAGCAGCAATGCCACAGAAGTTTCTAAATACATGGTTCTGAATATATATTTCTTTTATTCTTCTCAGTTGTATAATGAAATGAACACAATTTATTTCATCATTCACTCCTGCACAACATTCTCCACTTGAATATAAAATCAAGACAGTGTGTTCATCTGCAAAAGTATGGTCAGCAACAAAAACTTTTATCAAACTGCTAAGCAAACAATAACAATTAAGAGTTTATTTGCTTTTTACTTGAGTTGATTTTCTATCCAGTTCATAGACATTAATCACAGCTCTGATAGAGCTATAAAAACACTGCCAGAGGGTAATTTTTAAGATTCCAGGAACTCCGTGAAAGTCAGAGCCTATGATTAATATCCATGACTTGAACAAAAATGGTTGAAATTATGAGGAACAATAATAATAAAAAAGATAAGGCAGTGTGATAAAAACACAGTCAAATGCACATTTTGGTTTCAATCTCTAAGCACATATTCCACAGCCACCAATCTCCTTTAGTGTTCCCCAGTGACAGGAAGGAGCCTTGGGACATGTAGGACTCTACGGTACACATATTTAGCAAGGATTTCATTTTTTTTTAAAGAACATTATTACATTTCAACAAAGAGTAAAATACAGGAAAATAAAGAGAGAAGGAGAAGATAGGAAAAAGGAAAGAACCAGAAAAGGAGTGAAGTTTAAAGTACAAGAAAAAAAGGGAAAAAACGTGTCATTTTGACTTTCTTTGATACTGGCACAAATATATAATGCATCCACCTTTTGCTCTAATGTTTAAAAAGATACAAAATATATTTAAAAGGATAAAAAATATAAATATAACTAGTACAAGATATTTCTGTAACTAAAGAGAACATCAGTCATCAAACCCCAAAATTAAAGTTTCATTTCTTTCAGTTTCAAGCAAAAAGTTCAAAAGCGGTTTTCAAGTAGAAATAAAGCCAGTCAGTCTTTTCTTTAATCAAAGTAGTCAGTTTCGCCATCTCCGCCAATTCCATTAATTTCACTATCCACTCTTCAGCTGTAAGTATTTGTAAATCCTTTCATTTCTGCACATAGAAGAGTCTTGCTGCTATATTTAGCAAGAATTTCAGAGGTTGAAAATATCCATCCATCCATCCATCCATCCCAGGACAAATTATGCCTTTGATGCTCTACTGATCATGTTCTACAACAGCCCAAGTACTTGTATTCCTGCAACTTGAAGTTCCTGAGATATGCAAAATCCATGCCAAATATTTAAGCAATCTGAACCCTTTGAAACCAGCCCCAGTCAGCATGGTGAAAAATGTTGGGAGTTCAACAAAGCTGCAAGAACCAAAAGTTCGTCATCCCTGCTTTCAGTGAACAGCAATAATTAAATCAATACTGAAATATTTCTTCCAAATATATATTATTTATATTTATTTAATATTAAAGTTATATCCTGCCTTTCTGATTGCATAAATATTAAATTCTGTTGATTATCTGGCTGAATCATAGCTTTTTTTTTTTAACTTTTCCCTTGAGAACTGTAGTTACTCTTTTTCCCGTGCATGGCCTAACAGTGTAAGGAATATGCCAGACGGGCCAGTGAAGACACAAAATCTTTTCCACAAATGGTTTGCTACAGCCTTGGAGTGTTTTATTGACCTCCAATTTGCATACCATTTACATGGAACAGTGCCTAAGTTATGTCTAACCTATACTAAAGGTTTCCTTGTTGTAATTTTTCCCAAACTGAAAAAAAAAATGCTATTTTATAGGGCAGATGTAGTGATAGAAAAGGCATCTCTGCTGGATCCCACCAGATGATACTGTTTAAGTGACAGAACCTGGAGCATGCCAACCCTGTTAGATCCTTTTGGATGGGCAGAGGTAATTAGAGACAGACAGTCTCACCAATAGCCAGGATCTGTGCCATGAAGGGCTTTAAAAATGACTAGACAACCCATGACCCGTTGGGTCATTATTTCAGAGATATTTCCTTACCCAAACAGAGAAATAGAATGACCAAGGGCAAAAATGCAGTGGGAGTGGGAGCAACTTACGACTTGCTGCCAGCTTCCCCACTGACTTTGCTTGTGGAAAGCTGGCAGGAATCATCAGAAATCTTCCTTCCTTCCTTCCTTCCTTCCTTCCTTCCTTCCTTCCTTCCTTCCTTCCTTCCTTCCTTCCTTCCTTCCTTCCTTTCCTTCCTTCCTTCCCACATATAATGTAGGCTTGTACCATTTGCCCTCCCATCACAACCCTGAGGAGACCCCCAGTGAGGCTTCCTCCTCCTCCTCAGCTGACCTGTGGAGCTGCCTGCCACATTTCTGGGGGGAGATGGAACAAAGGGAGCTGTGGAGTGTGAGGAAAACTGCACCCTCGCTCCCCGTTCCGGCATATCCCCAAGGGCCCCCCCCTCCCTTGAGGAAGGAAGAGGACTTACCCATTGACAGATGCCCCCCCAGCCAGCCTTACCTCACCAGCAGGCATCCAAGTCACTCCCTCTTCCTTTCCTCAACACCAACCACATTAAGAGATTTCAAATTTCTGCCTCATTTCCAAAGCAGTCAATTGCCACTTGCTGGTCAGGCCTTGCTGCCAGTTGATTGGGTGCAGGGACAGAGGGAGGTGGGAAAAAGGTCAGGGATATGCCCATGATGATCATATGCCCTGGGCTGACCATGGAGGCTTGGCAGCACAGCAGTGCTAAAGCAGCCACAAATTCCCCAAATTTCAATCCCACAGGAGTCATGGGTCCTGGATTTTGGACGCTTTCTATAAGTTAGCCCATTTGAGGTACCTCGGTTCAAAAATTGTTGCCCTATGATGCACCGTTTTGCCCAACTGAGGTTTCAGACATGAGAGTTTTAGTAATATATAAATAGCCAGCAACCCTGAATTGCACCTGGAGGCCCTCTGGCAACTAGTGCAGCTGACAAAGCAGTAGTATTACATGGGCTACCTGTTCGGCTGCATTCTGGACCAGCTGTAACTTCTGAGTTGTCTTCAAGGGTAGCCCCATGTAGGGTGTATTACAGCAATCAAGGCAAGAGGTAACCAAAATGTGAGTAACCATGAGTCAGGCCTCTCAATCCAGGAATGGGTGCAGTTGGCCCAAAAGATGGAGTTGTGCAAAGATCCTCTGAGCCATGGTTGTCATCTGCTCTTCATGCAGGAGTTATGAGTCTAGGAAGACTCCCAAACTGTACACCAGGACTGTCTGGAGTAATGTGATCCTATCCAGAATCAAAGATGAAAAATCTCTAGATCCAGGTGATTTCAAAATCCCTACAGCCCCTCAGTCTTGCTAGGTTTGAGTGAGCCTGTTCCTCTCCATCCAGACCCCCAGAGCCTCCAGACACTGGGAGAGTACCTTGATGGCAACCCCTGTGCAACTAGGGACTGAGATATACAACTGGATATCATTAGCATACTGATAGCTGTGCACCCTCCACACCCCTTCCATAGCCATTCCTTCAGTGGGTTGCTTTTGTGTTTGCAGTAGATGAGTGGATCCTAGGAGAAGACTGGAGGGGAAGTCCTAGATTTAATTTTCCTTCTGTGGAGAGGCTTTGGCAGACAGACACTCTTGTGTTCCTCATATAGGTATCTCAAGTCATTATTTTCAGAAGGTTAGCTGCTTAGAAACATATGCTCACCATGCTTAGATAATGGGGATGACTGAGAAAAGAAGCTGTGAAATAACATGGATTGGTTATCTGGGGACAAATCAAGATTTAAGTGTACAGGAATATGCAGATGGCCTTGAAGAAGGTGTTCAACAGTTACTACATAAACAACAACTTAACCCCAGAAGGGAGGAGGGGGTGAGAAAGAAATTCAAGATTTACCACCACCACCACCACGATTCTCTTGGTTATAAGACGGGAGAGAGAGAATCTCTGTCAGGCTTTCAAGATTCTGTTATTATATTCCACAGCAATAAAGTAGAGTTCCACTAGTTCCTTGTGGAGTCTGTTCCTGACCTGGCGTACCTTGAAGGGCTGATACTGAGCTTCGCTGGGATCCACCTACAACTGCAACTAAAACTTAGCGAGGCAAAGCTCAGGTTGTGATGACTGTGTAGAATTAGCATTTCCAAACTGCATGCTTTTTTTTTTCCCAATAAGAACTTTATTATATTATATTTCAAAATACAATACAAAATTTAATACAAAATTTAAGCTGCTACAACCAAAGCTAGATAGAAGTTGCAGGTGTTTGTGCAGAAAAGACCACAGAAACATTTGCCCCAGGCTCCCGAGAAGGTGCATTTTTCTAGGCAGGGGAGGACAGAGACTGGGAAGGGTAAGGTGAATAGTGGGAATCATGTGAAGGAGGAAATTGACCAAAAAAATAGCTTGATCTAACAAGATGGCTTTGGTTAAAGCAAAAGCAATGCTCTGGCACCTGAAAAGCACATACAGGTGAAACTCAAAAAATTAGAATATCGTGCAAATGTTCATTTATGTCAGTATGGCAACTCAAAAGGTGAAACCAATATATGAGATAGACGCATTACATGCAAAGCGAGATATGTCAAGCCTTACTTTGGTATGATTGTGATGATTATGGCATACAGCTTATGAAAACCCCAAATTCACAATCTCAGAAAATTAGAATAGTGTGAAAAGGTTCAATATTCTAGGCTCAAAGTGTCCCACTCTAATCAGCTAACGAATCCATAACACCTGCAAAGGGTTCCTGAGCCTTTAAATGGTCTCAGGCTGGTTCAGTAGGAATCACAAGCATGGGAAAGACTGCTGACCTGACAGTTGTGCAGAAAACCATCATTGACACCCTCCATAAGGAGGGAAAGCCCCAAAAGGTAATTGCAAAAGAAGTTGGATGTTCCCAAAGTGCTGTATCAAAGCACATCAATAGAAGGTTACATGGAAGGGAAAAGTGTGGGAGAAAAAGGTGCACAAGCAGCAGGGATGACCGCAGCCTGGAGAGGATTGTCAGGAAAAAGCCATTCAAAAGTGTTGGGGACTTTCACAAGGAGTGGACTGAGGCTGGAGTTAGTGCATCAAGAGCCACCACACACAGACGGATCCTGGACATGGGCTTCAAATGTCGTATTCCTCTTGTCAAGCCGCTCCTGAACAACAAACAATGCCAGAAGCATCTTACCTGGGCTACAGAAAAAAAGAACTGGTCTGTTGCCCAGTGGTCCAAAGTCCACTTTTCTGATGAGAGCAACTTTTGCATCTCATTTGGGAACCAAGGACCCAGAGTCTGGAGGACGAATGGAGAGGCACACAATGCACGATGCTTGAAGTCCTGTGTGAAGTTTCCACAGTCTGTGTTGATTTGGGGAGCCATGTCATCTGCTGGTGTTGGTCCACTGTGCTTCATTAAGTCCAGGGTCAACGCAGCCGTCTACCAGGAGATTTTGAAGCACTTCATGCTTCCTTCCGCAGACGACCTTTATGGGGATGCTGACTTCATTTTCCAGCAGGACTTGGCACCTGCCCACACTGCCAAAAGTACCAAAACCTGGTTCAGTGACCATGGGATTACTGTGCTTGGTTGGCCAGCAGACTCACCTGACCTGAACCCCATAGAAAATCTATGGGGCATTGCCAAGAGAAAGATGAGGGACATGAGACCGAACAATGCAGCAGAGCTGAAGGCCGCTATTGAAGCATCCTGGTCTTCCATAACACCTCAGCAGTGCCACAGGCTGATAGCATCCATGCCACACCGCATTGCGGCAGTCATTGCTGCAAAAGGGGCCCAAACCAAGTACTGAGTACATATGCATGCTTCTACTTTGCAGAGGTCCAATACTGTTCTATTTCCAATCCTTGTGTTATTGATGTCATGTAATATTCTAATTTTCTGAGATTGTGAATTTGGGGTTTTCATAAGCTGTATGCCATAATCATCACAATTATACCAAAGTAAGGCTTGACATATCTCGCTTTGCATGTAATGCGTCTATCTCATATATTGGTTTCACCCTTTGAGTTGCCATACTGACATAAATGAACATTTGCGCGATATTCTAATTTTTCCAGTTTCACCTGTATGTCGCTTCTGTTTCCTAAATTATATTGGTAATATAAGGAAGAAGATTTCCCCCCATTTCTTTCCCCTCTAAGAACCATAAATCTATATTACAAAGCAGGACCTTTGTTTAAAATGCAACTAATCTAAAATCAAACATCTCAGGTTCATCAGAAATCACAGAAGGCACAAAACGCCAACCCAAATTAATATACTTCTGTGTGTTTAAACTCAGATGTCTTAGGAAAATTATTGTTGATTCCATTCAGTACTAATTACTGAGATCATTTACCAGTAGACTGATTCTAATACAGACCTCAAGATTTGTCCTTCCAATCTCAGAAATCTATACGGAAGTCTAATGACTAATGATGTCACTAATAAACACATAAGTACATACTGTGGGGTTGTACAATGGATGTGAAACTCAGCTACAGCTGCTAATTCAGCATTTTGAATTTTCCTGAGAAATGAACCCAGGAATTTCAGAAAGAGATCAGAAAAGCTACTGAAACAACAATCGTATGTTCCTTATAACCAGCTCTGATTAATAAGCTAGACAGAGTCTTCTGAATATATTTAGTAATTGGTGCAGCTAGTGAACTAATGTTAGTACTGCAGCTGTTCTCCCTGAAACTATTCAACTTCAAGGCCAAATCTAGGAGTGTAACTAAACTGTGACCCAGTCCACAAGACTAGTGTAATACCATCTGATATAGGGGGAAAAATGTATTTTTTAGATTTTGTTTCAGTTTATTCACCGTCTTGTCCACTGACTTCATATAAATTCAGAATTTGATCAACTAGCTTCAGTTTCCATGAGAACAAAAGGTAATTTGTGGTATCATTGGCATCTTAGTAGTACCAAACCCTCAAATTCCTGACATACTCTCCCAGTGGTTTCATATAGATGATAAACCGCAAGAGTTATAAATAAATGAATAAAAAACAAATGGTATAACCCAAGAGACACCACAGGGTAATGACCATGACATGAAATAAGAGTCCAATATTACTGCCATCTGCGGTCATTCCTCCAAAAACGAATGTAGCCAATCTAGAACAGTGTCTCTAAATCCCATTCTAGTCATATTGAAATGCATCATAGCAGGGAGACCGACTGGGTGACCTGTACGCCTTTATCCAGATGTTAACTGTTGATAGGAAATGTCAAGGCTCCCTGATTATGATTCTTTGCATTTGGACTAGACAGGCCTTCAGAGAGAAGTCACCTTCAAACAGAGGATTATTTTCCATAAATTTTAAGACATATGGCCATGCCACCTACAGGGAAAATAGCTACAGGGTTGTGATGTTCTGTTTTATCAAGGTTTCTCTCCGTGCAGCTCAGAAGAGAAAATGCAAAATAGGACCATTAGATTTGGAACCTGCAAATGAAAAGCGATCTGGAGAGACAGACACCATCTAAGCTATATGTGATTTGCCTGGCTGGCTTAGCATGATTCACAAACCCAACCACTGGGCTTTGTAAACCATGGCTGATGCCTGTAATGGTCTGTGAGAATGACCTTGGGAGACAGGAGGAAGAACCGCAGTCTAGACAACCATCACACAAAAGGTATCTTGGCCCACAGAAGGAAAAGGGGTGTGGGAAGCAACTCAGAAGGGGCCCTCCCTAATTTTCTGGAAAGTAAAAGGGAAGGAGGGGAGAAGCACTTTCAGACATGCAAGATTCTGTTACTGTAATCTTACAGTGAAGGTCGTGTTAATACTCATGGTTCATGCCTCTTATCTGGACTACCTCAAAGGGCTGACAATGCCTTAGCATGCAGCATTTAGCCATCCAGTAATGGTTTATTTAGTAAATCATGATTAAACAATGGCTTAGCACAATATGTGGACCCAATTAATGACAGGTTTCCCAGGTAAGGATCAGAAGCAAGTGGCAAAGGTGAATACTCTTATGCCACTTCTTCAAGTCCGTAGCTCTTTCCTCAGAGCCGAGTTGAAGTGCTATCCATCAGTCCTTTTGCTGGCAGGAAAGTACATAGTACCAGCAAACCGTTTGCTATTCCAGCAGCAAAACTGCTACAGCTTATTGCCTGCTTCAGGGGAAAACATTACTGTAGCACTAGAACAGCTAAAGATGACTTTAAGTTGCCTCAGGTATGGATTGGGGAAGAGATTAAGGCAATGTCATGAGGACGCAGCAGACAAAACAAGGTTGTTGAGGCACATTCATGCCATGGTTAAGTGCAACTGGGATACATCCCTTTATTAGGCTTTTAAAGAGTTATTACTCTTTATACTGTAGTTACTGGCTACTTCCTAGCAGTTCAGGTCTGCAGTGTGAGGATCCTGGTAGGAAATATGCTCCAGATGTTCCTGCTTACTGAATAATGTGAAAATCACCCCTCAAAGTCAGAGAACAAAGTCCTTTCCTGGAGCTTATGGAGGTGATAGGATCTAAAATGGAAACCTTAGCTAAAAGACTAAAGGGACGAGTTCCACTCAGAATTTTTTCCACCAGGTACTGAGGTTCTAGATCTTAAGTCATGACAATTGATATCCACCCAGACCCTTACATTACATCTTAATATACAGTACTGTGCAAAGGTTTTAGGCAGGTGTGAAAAAAATGCTGTGAAGTAAGAATGCTTTCAAAAATATATATTGTAATTGTTTATGTTTATCCATTTACAAAATGCAAAGTGAGCAAACAGAAATCTAAATCAAATCAGTATTTGGTGTGACTACCCTTTGGCTTCAAACCAGCGTCAATTCTTACATTTGCACACTTTGTACACTTGCACAAAGTCAGGGATCTTGTAGGATTAGAGTCAGGTGTATAATTAACCAATTATACCAAGCAGGTGCTAATGATCATCAATTTCATCTGTAGGTTGAAACACAATCATTAACTGAAACAGAAACAGCTGTGTAGGAGGCTTAAAACTTGGTGAGGAACAGCCAAACTCTGCTACTAAGGTGAGGTTGTGGAAGATGGTTTCATGTCACAGGTCACACACCATGGCAAGACTAAGCACAGCAAGAAGACACAAGGTAATTCTACTGCATCAGCAAGGTCTCTCTCCCAGGCAAAAATTGCAGAGCAGACTGGGATTTCAAGATGTGCTGTTCAAGCTCTTTTGAAGAAGCACAAAGAAACGGGCAACGTTGAAGACTGTAGATGCAGTGGTTGGCCAAGGAAACTTAATGCAGCAGGTAGAAGACACATCATGCTTACTTCCCTTTGACATCGGAAGATGTCCAGCAGTGCTATCAGCACAGAACTGGCGGAAACCAGCGGGACCCAGATACACCCATCTACTGTCCGGAGGAGTCTGGCCAGAAGTGGTCTTCATTGTGGCCAAAAAGCCATACCTCCGATGTGGGAACAAGGCTAAGAGACTCAACTATGCACGAAAACAGAAACTGGGGTGCATAAAAATGGCAGCAGGTGCTCTGGACTGATGAGTCAAAATTTAAAAGATTTGGCTATAGCAGGAGGCAGTTGGTTCGCCGAAGGGCTGGAGAGAGGTACAAGAATGAGTGTTTTCAGGCAACAGTGAAGCATGGTGGAAGTTCCTTGTAAGTTTGGGGCTGCATTTCTGCAAATGGGGTTGGAGATTTGGTCAGGATCAATAGTGTCCATTTATTTATTTATTTATTTATTTATTTGATTGATTGATTGATTGATTGATTTCTCTCCCGCCCATCTCCCCTACAGTAGGGGACTCTGGGCGGGTTACAGAGAGAATAAAACTATAAATATACATAAAATACACACCATAAATACAATTAAAACAATACTAAAAACAAAAAATCCAAGAAGATGGAAAATCAGGGCGGGGACAGCTGGCCACTATGGGGCTAGCCATCTCCCTGCTTGAGCTGTTCCCTCCCCACCCCACCCCACCCCACCCCACCCCACCCCAGGCCAAGTGGCAGAACCAGGTCTTCAAGGTCCTTCGGAAGGCCAGGAGTGAGGGGGCCAATCGCACCTCCGAGGGCAGAATGTTCCAAAGAGCGGGGGCTACCGCAGAGAAGGCCCGCCTTCTGGACCCCACTAGATGGAGTTCTTTTACTGAGGGGGTCCAAAGCATGCCCTCTCTGTGTGACTGGGTGTGATGGGTTGAAGTCATAGGGGAGAGGCAGTCCCTTAGGTAACCTGGTCCCATGCCATGTAGGGCTTTAAAGGTGATAACCAATATCTTGAATTGGACCCGGAAGCAAACTGGTACCCAATGCAGCTCGCGGAGCAATGGTGTTACATGGGCCCTTCTTGGGGCTCCAAAAATAGCCCGCGCGGCCGCATTCTGGACCAGCTGTAGCTTCCGGATACTTTTCAAGGGTAGCCCCATGTAGAGCGCATTGCAGTAGTCTATGTTGAGAAATACAGGCAGATACTTATTCATCATGCCATACCATCAGGGAGGTGTGTGATTGGCCCCAAATTTATTCTGCAGCAGGACAATGACCCCAAACATACAGCCAATGTCATTAAGAACTCCCTTCAGCGTAAAGAAGAACAAGGAGTCCTGGAAGTGATGGTTTGGCCCCCACAGAGCCCTGATCTCAACATCATCGAGTCTGTCTGGGATTACACAAAGAGTCAGAAGGATTTGAGGCAGCCTACATCCACAGGAGATCTTCCGGTAGTTCTCCAAGATGTTTGGAACAACCTACCTGCTGAGTTCCTTCAAAAACTGTGTGCAAGTGTACCTAGAAGAATTTATGCTGTTTTGAAGGCAAAGGGTGGTCACACCAAATATTGATTTGATTTGGGTTTTTCTTCTGTTTGCTCACTTTGCATTTTGTAAATTGATAAACATAAACAATTACAATATATATATTTGAAAGCATTCTTACTTTACAGCATTTTTTCACACCTGCCTAAAACTTTTGCACAGTACTGTATATCCACACAATCAATGTAATTTGAACTTAAATAAGTTCTCTAGTAAAGTGTTTGGATGAACAGCTTCAAGCTTCACTCTGGAAACAAATCTCAGTTTCAGTACAGTTTTTGACCTAGCTTTTCTCAAAATATTGTATTTATGGTGTTATACTAATTGTATTTTTAATTCAGTATTATATTATATTCTGAATAATGTATATCTTATTTTGTGCTTGTTAGAGTGTATTTTGTATTTCTCTGTATACTTACATACTTTCTATAAATTTCACTATCAGTAAAAAAGCTACAGCAAGCAAATACTTCAGTTTTTCCTGAGCTGCACAGAATGGTAACTACATCCTGAGAGGTTTTTTAAAAGTTTTTAAAAACATATGTCCATTTGCTATTATACTTATATTTACACACATATACACAGACACACTGTTTAACATAACTCAGTTTCATGATTAAGAACATCTGGACCACTTTTGTCTCCTCAAAATAAACATGAGTGCCACTAGTTTCTGTTAATAGCAAAATCATATAATGAACTAGGATTGATAAAGAGAAGCTTGCATTTATAATCTAGAGAGAAGAGTAAATAAATGTAAAATAGTTTGTTGAGTTGAGCAGTAGCATCCTGTAAGAGGTTTCATAAAACAGATTGTAGCAGTGCCATCATCATTCTCCAGCGATACAGACTTTATGTTTCCAGGCTTTCTTATATGACTCCATTTGTCCAGTCAGACTGATTTCTGACTGATAGGATTTTTGACCGTTAGGATTTTTTTTTTAACAAAAATGGATCCCAGGATTTGTTTGATCCCAGATGTAAAAGAAGAAACAAAATGCTTTCTGATGGATCCTTCTAAGTAACAAAGAAAGGGGTCCATGGAGAGTTTCCTGGCCTCACAAAATGTCCAGAGAAAGAAGGCAAGAACCTGGGATCTGCCTCTTCTCCATGGCGGTAGCTCAGAGATTGGTAATAGGCCCTTCTGGGGTACTGAAGACTCTGCTAGTGCCCAAGGATTCTACTTTATGCTGACTTGGAATCCTAAGGCCAAAGCTGAGATGAGGTTGTTAATTTTCCTATGAGCTTCTTGGTCCCTAATATAAAGAAATTAAGCATAGTTCATTCCACTATAGAAGGAAATCTGAAGCTATATTTTCATTCCTTTATATTCCTTGAAAAAGAAATAAAACTGAAAGAACAAATCTGATACTGTTTTTTTATTATTACTATTGACAATCATAATAATTTGATTATCTTACCAAATTAATAATTTAGTTTTATTCTGAACAAGATCAAAATCTGAACTGGTGAAATGTTGCTTGCTTGCTTGCTTGCTTCCTTCCAATTGCTGTTTTAACCGAAGGTCTTTTTCTGGAAAGTCTTCACAAAATAAGGGAGTTGTTTATGTTTTACAACTCAAGTCTCTTTGCATGTGTC
Organism: Liasis olivaceus; assembly: GCA_030867105.1. NCBI lineage: Eukaryota > Metazoa > Chordata > Lepidosauria > Squamata > Pythonidae > Liasis > Liasis olivaceus. Next base: position 42,110,125 of record CM061348.1, on the reverse strand, counting down.
CTTTCAAATCTTCTTCACCATTGATGTCTGTGTCTTGGCCCCAGGCATAACTAGGAACACTGTCTTCCTTTCTCCAGAGTCACCAGCTCTGCCATGAAGTGAGAATTTTGACACTGTGAAAAGGAATCCACCCCCACATATTGGCTCAATTGCATACAATCATTATACACTCTGCTTTTGCTACAAATGTTACCTTTTAAAGAAAACCACTAAATAAAGTTTAAAAGAAAGCCAGATTGCTTGTAGAGCTTCCTTTCAGTCAGTGACCTTGAGAAGTTTGTGCCATGCCCTGAATCCTGGGGTAGGAAGGCCTAGATCATCCTTGCCAGTATTCACCTTGGAACACTTAGCTGCAGTGTTAATCCAGGAATTCAAGACTATATAAAGAGGGTACATCCAATCAGTTACTAAGGTGGTTGCCTGGGGTATGTGTGAAATCTGATGAGCTTCCAAACCCTGTCTACCAGAATGCGCATCTTGGAAGGATGGTATGATAATGTCTTACGTACCATTAAAGGAACTTTTTCCTGTTTTGCAGATGGAAAACTAAGACTATGAGATAAAAGCCAGGGAGACAATTGCAGGGTGGCTCCAATGAATCCAGTGCTGTACTTTGACTGCACCTGCTCCTATGCGTCCAGAGGTAGACCTTTCACATTCGCTCTTGTAGCCTCATAATACAAGCTGCCTTCTTATCTGAACCAATATCACCTCGCTGACTAAAGCTGCTTAACCACTCAGAGTTTTTAGTTTGGGCAAATAAACTGTGGCCTCTCTTTTAGAGATGTTACAGATTATTTATTATGAATGAGAATCCAGGAGATGGGACATTTAATTTGTTACCTTCTGATTACTGTTCATACAGTGCTAACTAGCTCTAGCGTTGAGTGAACTGTTTCCAACCCACTGCCATTAGACTGTGATGCATGATGCTGAGGAAATGCCATTGAAGGCAGCCTTATACATATGTACATGCATATATCACAGGCAGGCACATACAGATGCAGAGAATACTGCATAAATAACATTTCCAAACAACCAAAATCCTGCTACACGCAATGGTGACTTCATGAATGTATAGCATAGGACAGTGAAGCATTTGGAAAAATGGTAAACTATAAAGAGAATAACATAGTTCCTTTGTTCCTTTGTAATGCCCTTCCGCTAAGATCTGGCAGGGCCCCTACTCTGCTAGCCTTCCAAAAAGCCTTGAAGACCTGGCTCTTCCCACAGGCATTGGGATAGAGTGTGGCTGGGGCCCAGAAAAGTGGTTTATTGGCTGTGAGGGGTGTGTTGCTTTTGGGGTGCCTGAGGTTTCTATGCTGCTTTTTATGTTTTTCTTGTTGTTTTGATTATGGTTTGTAAGCTGCCCAGGTTTATGATATATAAGATGGGCAGTTATATAACTCTTTCAAATAAGTAAGTAAGTAAGTAAGTAAATAAATAAATAAATAAATAAATTTCATCAAGCTGCAATGAGTATTTTTTTAGGTTTTTATCCTGCCTTTTATTTATATGTGTGTGTGTGTGTGTGCGCGTGCACGCGTGTCTGTGTGAGTATAAATATACATATAAAAAAACTCAGGGTAGCAAACAAAGCTAATATTCCTACTCCTCTTTGCCCAACAACAATAACCCTGTGAGGTGGGTTGGGCTGAGTGAGAGTGACTGGCCCAAAGTCACCCAGCCAGCTTTCCTGCCTAAGGCAGGACTAGAACTCACAGCCCTCTGGTTTCTAGGACAGCACCTTCACCACTACTCCAAATTTGCTTACCAGGCAGGGAAAGGAAAATCCACACAATTAGTATGAATATGTATCTCTAGGGTTTACACCAGAGAACTTTGTAAAGAAAATACAAACAAGATTTGAATTCCAAATTCAAAGCCCTCAGGGGCAATACACAAGTTAATATTATTACAGCGGCGACATAGGTATTTAAAATTAAACCTGTATCTGGGACAGAGATAGTACCAAACAGAACCTGGAGTGGCTTCCTTATGCTAAGGTTAAAGGATATAAAATTCATAGCAAAGTTGCTGTAGGCTTTATATCTGCATATTAAAGAATTTCATATTCAAGTAAAAAAGATTATCCATGTCAAAGGTAAACAGGAAATTATCTTATACCAAGTCTGAAGTTTATTTATTTATTCATTCATTCATTCACCTTATATACTGCTGAATCCCGTGGGACTCCTAGTAGCTAAAAACTTAGTTCAATAAAATATCCATGGTAAATACATGATAAAACAACAGATATATGATTTAAAAATGAAATCTCCTTCATCAATTCAAATTAAATGACTGTCAAACCCCAACAAAAATATATCACTAGCAAATATGGCATCTAGTCAGTCCATAAATGCTCTGCAGTAGAACTTGGTTTTGAACGTCTACTTGAATCAAATCAAAGCGAGGCAAGTCTGGGAGCTATTCCAATGGGCCAGCAGTGCCACTGCTTCTCAGCAGTCTCACATCACGGAAGTGAGGAACAGCCAGCATGTTCTCCTGGGACCACAGTGTAGATTGTCATCCAAGGATGTGGTGCTGCAGGTATCCAAGTGTCAAGCCACATTTTGAATTGCACATGGAAGCCAATGCAGAATCTAAAGCACAGTTGCAATGTGTTGTTATTGCAAATAGCTAGTTAACAAAGTGGCTGCTGCATTTTGCACAATTGAAGCTTCTAGGTAATCTTCAAAGGCAACCTTTATAGAGTACATTGCGGTAATCCAGATGACTGATGATGAGAGCATGAGTTACAGTGGCAATGTCTTCCTGATCCAAGTGGGGCCACAATTAGTGCACCAAATGCAGCTGGTCAAAGGCCCCTTGGCCATGGCCTCCATCTACTCAAACAGCAGTGATTATGTGTCCAGGAGGACCCTTAGGGATAGCACTCCCCATCAAGAGTCAATACTGGAGCTGACAGACTTGATGCACAAACAGCAACTCCATATTGCTTGGGTTGACTGCTTCATCCCACCTAGATCCTGACAGTTTCCAGGCAGGGGGATATCTCCAGGTTGTCAAAGGTAGCAATGTGCAGTATCATACTGATGACACTGCACCCCAGACTGGTAAATCACCTCCCCCAGTAGCTTCATGCACATGTTAAAAAATAGGTTCCCTATAAGGGGGCCATCAGTGGGCCAACAATTCCCCACCTCCCATTGTCAACTGGAACTGCCTGCTCAAGGTGTAGAACCATAGAAAAAGAGTGCCCTCAATGCTCAACCCTTGCAAATGATATTGAAGATCCTGAGAGTTGTACTAGGTCCACAACGAGTGCATTCTCCCAACAAAGGTCATCCAGAGCAACCAGTGCCATTCTCATTCCATGCCTAAGCCTGAACCCTGACTGAAATGCATTTCCTCTAGAGTGTAGCATTGTTGATCCCCCATCACAATTCAACAGCCTTCCTCTCAAAGGGATGATAGAATCTGGCTAATAGTTGTCCAAGACAGCAAGATCCAGAGAAGAGCTTTTTAGGAGGGGGAGCACCGTTATCTCTTTCAGTACCTCCTGGATCCAGCTGACCACACTGGCCCAGTTACCTGAAGGAGCCTAGAAATGCATAATGCATAATTCCTGCTGGCTGGGGAATTATGCGAGTTGAAGTCCACATATCTTAAAGTTGCTAAGGTTGAGAAACACTGGTCTACATGGACTGGAAATCGATCCTAGACTTCAGATTGGAATAATTGTAAGTGCCAGTGAGTAAAGCTGGAAGCTTTGCATGCCATCCGTGCACTCTTCTACTGATCTACAGGCTTTCCTTGATAAAAGGGACCAAAGTAAAAATACATCAGTACTAATACATACCTTTAACCTCCCAGAAAGAAGCAGAGATGCAGTCAAAGGGATCTCAGTAGGGATACTACTAATAACCTAGGAAGCAAGAATGTACATATGTCTGTCCATTGCTTAATTTAAGGGGCTATGCAGATTATTTCTGTTCTTACAAAGCAGACTATACAGGCAAGTAACTGAGGTTTCCACCAAAGCCTATCCTGCAGTCTGATGTATTTATTTATATGGAAGATGTTTAGATTGGTCTTCATCTCCATGGATGGAGTTCATCTCTTTTTCTGTATGATTTCCAAATGGGGGTTCTGCTATTCTCACTTTAGGGAAGATGCATGACAATCTTTTTTTAATGCCTCACAACAAATGCAAAGAGAGGATTTCACCAGTCTGCACCCTCTGTCACTGACTCTATGAGGAGTCTGAATCATAAAGAAGTCCAAATAGAAGATGATGCACTGACATCCTTCTGTAGGATTTAAGTTAAATAGCCTCCGGGTATATCTGTGAATCTGGAGTGGGAAGGATTTTTGTCCTCATAGAGCAAGATTTCCCATGCTGAATAGTCCATTCTCTACTCATTAAAATTCCCTGTGCTCTAACATCAATAATGCATACTTACACCTCTGTACCTTTTTTCATAATCTGTTCTCTTGGCAGCATGTACAGTTTTGCAGAATTTATTATATTTTAGCTAGAAGAATTTAAGAGATTAGGAGTGGAAGAGTTAGAAAATTAGAAGCAGAGATGTTTAAACCTGGCTTGTGAGGAAGAAGAAAATCTCTTTTAGTTTATAAACCTTTGGCAGCAAATAAACAAGCAAGATTTCTTTTGTTTTTAAATAAATAGGACTAGAAACAGATTTAAAATTCGTAGCAAGGATAAGATGGTAAAGGGGTTAAATTTTGTACCAGGTGTGCATGAAAAAGGGGGCTGATGAGTTGAATATATTTAAAGAGAGTATGGGAGGATGATTTAGGAAAACATATTTAGGAAATATCAATTTTGAAATGTGTGTGTTAAAAAAAAAAAAGTAAGCAGGCTTTGGTATCTAACTGCAAAATGTGATCAAACTCCAAGGCTTTGAGAAATGTCAGTTCTTAAAATGCATTATGGATTACATTTTGGAGATAGAAATTTGAATCCACTTGTCCCAGCAAGTTCAACCTTACGAGTTCTGTTTTTAAAGATGGGACAGAAACAATATCCCCAAGGGATTAAAAACAGACTGTTTGATGTAGGAGGCCTGAAGCAAACTTCCCTATTGGAGATGTAACCTAATGAACAACTATCCTACAATGGTGAGTCTAACTAAAAATGGCTGACAGCAGAAAAATATGGTTAGAGATTATTTTCTGCTGATGCTTTAGTTCCTTTTCACTTCCATCTCCAGTTCGGACAGAACTAAGTGTTGAATACAGTGGGAGAGACGTGCTACAAAAAAAGCAAAGAAACAAGTCGATAGCTGTCCCTCTGCCAACAGAAGGAGCTTTTCATTATCAGAAGAACCTGGGATCCAGTAATCTCTCACCACCCTGATGGAAAGGGTAGGGTGACAATTTTCTTTATTCTTCCTTTCCCTGCAACTCCAAGTGATATGTCATCACACATTGTTTGAGAAGGTCCCTAAACCCTCCAAAGCAGATTTCCCAGCACATCGGGGAGAGCTGGGAATCACCAAAAATTTTCTCTCCCTCTTCTACCTGTGGAATTCTCCACTTCACATTGTTCTACTGTCCCTGACTGTAAAATACAGCTCAATAGTCAATAGGAAGGAACACTTGAGCAGTGGCGAGATGCTTGGGTTGTTCCTAGGCAGCCTCCTTTCATCAGTTTTATCATTGGCAGACACCCTTTGAAATAGATATACAGGGTGATGTTTTCAGCATGTCTATTCACTGGCAGCTTTGAGATTCCAATTCACTGAAAGTAATAATGACAGATCATCATCAGCAACAACAAAAGTCACTTTTTGAACAAGCTTTTGGCTTTGCTGTACTACTTGGCTCTGGATATTCAGCTGTTGGGTTCAGCCCTGCAATATGAAAGCATCAGCTGCCTCCTTAGTCTTGTTTATCCGCTGAAGATCAATATTACATCCTGGAATAGCAAAAATATGTCGTTTTAAGAATAGATGCAAAAGACCCTGCCATGTCATGCTAGTTGCAAAGAAATCATACCCAAGAACAAGCAATAAGGAATCACTTTAAACGCGTGCACTGCCTTGGCTGAACAAGCACAGGATAGCTAATGGGTTAAAAAATTACAAAGTGTGGAAGTTATTCTATGATCACTGGAACAAGGAATGCTGGATCCTACTGAGCTTATCGTCCCATAATGGACCTCATCATCTACAGGTGGTCAGGAGCCAAGGGATTCTCAGACTTATGGAGGAAAAACGAGGAGAGATTGGAGGCATATTTGTGAGGAGGTGCGGGGTTGAAGAATGCCTTGCACCCAACAGAGACAAAGTCCCCAGTACCTGGCATGCCTTCAGGAAACAAACCAACCAGCAAATTCTGAAAATGTACTATATTCCTACCTATTCTGGCCAGTGGGAAGAAATGTTTGTAAAGGCTGAATCAGGCAGAGTGAGAAAACAGCACATTCTGCGTTTGCTGGCATGACTGGCAGGGTTTAGGAAGTGGTCATTTTTCTGCCACCAAACCCCTCCCTCCACCATCATCCCCATAGGATGGTTCCATTAACAATCTGAAAAAACACTTTCACAGCAATATCTGCCATAAGGCAGCCACAAAACAATTCAAAAGCAGGAAGGAAGGGAAATGGAGCAGCCATCAAAAATCATTTCACCACAGCAATTAAGCCAGAAAGGGAGGAACTATTTACAGCTCTTAAAGACAAGGATTTGACTGGGGAGGGGAAAGGGAGGGGAAAGAACCTTCCATTCCTGCTGCAGATGTACATTGCTGAACACTCAGATATATATGTGGCATAGGACACAGTTGGCAAAATGCCTTACTGTCTGTATAAGGCTGGAGCCAGAGTTTTGCAACTGTACGGGGGAGTCACCACACTCCAAAAAATGGACAGACCAGGACAGAGAAGTAAGTAAGGCCTGAGAAGCTCAAATTTCTTGTATTTAAATTGAATTTCATTGAAAGAAAGACAGGTAATATTATTACTCCTTATGTATTCAATTTTGTATTTAGTAGAAAAGACTAGGGGTCCCTCCCCCCCATAACATATCTTAAAATGGGAGGATTGTCTTACAGCTCATGCACACAGCCCAGTTGCTCCATCACCAGAATGAGAAAGCGATTGTTTCCCGAGGGCAGAAACAGACAATGTTGCCCTCTATTAATCCTCCATTGATCATCAAAGCAACTTCAGGATGCATTTTTCTGCTCTACTTCCAAAGGACACTTTCCATATTATGCCACCTTGAGTGCTTCTGTCCACTTGGGATAGGTCACCTCAGTTTTCTGAGGCTAGCCTCATCAGTCCATGGGCTGCTTTGCAGAAGAAGGACCATCCCTGCAACTGATCAGTCTTTACTGTGCTCTCTAATAGCTTTTAGAGCTGCATTTCCACTATTAATGCTATATTAATGGCAATAATTTTTGCCTAGCTACTGGTTTGAACCTTGGCAGAAATATTTCCTCTTGTACAGTTTAAACTGCCCCTGTCCTGCATTCTTGCCAGCTGGACTCTGGACCAATTTAGGAGAATCCTGTCTGGACAAAGACACTATAGCAATCAGTTGCAAGGTTGCAGAGGACCCTTGTTTTCCCATTGGACAATTTCCCTGCTGCTATGTCCTCCCATCTTTTGGCTCCAGGAAAGAAATGGCTACTTGCTTTCCTTCCAGGGAGTGGGTCTTTCTTGATGTAAATAGCTATCCTCGGGAAGTTCTTCTAGGAGTAGGAATGGGAACTTTAATCCCTTCTCTGAGTGACACAGTTTCAACAAAACAGACTTCTCTGAAGTTACTGTTTGCATTGGGAGAGTGGGAAGGGAGAGGGTGATCTTGTAACCATGCTTTTGTAAAAAATCATAATCAGAAACTTAAGAAAAAAATCCAGCGTGTCGACGAGATCAATGTATGGTGTGGAAGTTATCCCCCCTTCTTCTGTTGATACATTAGCTTCTCATCGACAATTCCAGCAGAATGAATCACCCAGGAAAAAGATACTGTGGAGAGGGGCTGGGAATCTCTGAAGATCTGTGGAAGAAAATTGTCCTGATTTGATTATAGGAATGTGCTAGGATTAGAAAATCCACTGATTTACACAACATGCTTAACAACATTTTAGTCTAGTACCATGTAAACCCAGCCGGTGTTATTAGTTTATGGTTTAATGTGCCATACAAAGCCAGACATTTGGGCTAATTGACTAAACCCTGGTTCACCTAACCATAGGTAAATTTACATCCTCCGTGGGTCTTTCAGTAGATCCAGGCTGAACTGTTGTTAATTATTCTAAGATACATGCAAGTGGCAATATCTACATGGATTAGCATAATATTGTAACTTTAGAGTTGCTAATGTTATGCATGTTTGAATTATACATAAAAGAGTATAAACTGCATTCAGAATGGCTGCTTCAAGTGATGTGACGAGAGGAGTGCATCTGCAGCGGATACATTTAGACAGTGATTTCAAGGACTGTGCACCTGGCTTGTTTTTCAACTGCTTGGAATGTCCTATTAGTGCTAAATACAATTCTGTTGTTTTCCCTTTTAAACTGATGGGGTTCTTGCTGCGCACAATAGTAGCTAAATGACTAAAACTGGTGAGTCATTACTCTCACCTATTTGCTTTATTAAGCATAAATATTAACTTTTACATTTACTGAATTTTGAGATATATTATTATTTCCTCATCATCAAAATTGCCATTACTGTTATTGGGCCAATTTAAAATAAGTACAGTAGAAGTCTAAGAGGGAATTCCACTATCAAAGCAGACTGAACCTTATCCATTGTTCCTGGAAATGTAGGATAGCATTGAATTATGACATCCTTATCTCCCTTGAACTGTAAAGGGGCAGGGGCAGAAGAAACTCAGTGCCAATTCCTCTTCTGATTATCTTATTGCATGCATGCTGATCACCATATCATGATAAAAGCTGATATCCATTTGTTGAAATGTCTGTAGAGTAAACACAGAGGGCACACAGGGAAAATGTAAAAGAGAGAATAAGTTTATTTACTATCTCTGAGCAGGTGGTACCACCTAGCTGACCTTGGCTGATCTTGAAAAAGCTAAGCAGGGTCAGACTTGGTTAGTGTTTAAATGGGAAAGTTTGTAAACTAGATTTGTTTATTTGTAGTACTTATTTAAGCTAAGCTAAACTAAGAGTACTTATTATCTGCTGGCAGAATTGGAAAGTCACTAAACATCCTCTAAGAAGATGGCAATGTCAAAACAGTTCTATATTGGTGCAGAGAAAACAAGATGGACATAGCCATGTAAGTCAGCAAGAATCAAGTTCAATGTGAGGGATGCTCTGGAGTTTTACTACCTTTCTGGGACTGATATCAGATACAGAGAAGAAGAAAGCAAGAGTTCTGTGATCAGTTGTGAGAAAACCAAAGGTGAGTTCTATACCAACACATAGCTCAGGGATGGGCCACCTATAACCGTATGGCCTCATGTGACTCTTCATCGACTTTCATGTGGCTTCCAGTCTCATTCCAGTGTCATGGAATCCATCGAAGAGTCTGAAGGATTTGATTGGAAGAGCTGGTGCAAAAAGGCATTCCAAGTCCCCTCCACCTTTTTTTTTTTTGTATTCAAAGTACCAATAAAGGCAGCAAAAACAATTTCATTTCTTTAGCCTCAAGCTGTGCAAGTACAATTTACAGCGACCTAATTGTTCTGCATTCCCTCCTTCAGATAAGACAGTATTTCAAAAGTATCAATGAGATCATTTTTTCTCTAAACTCCAGTTTTCAGCTCTCAGATCTAAGCATGCAGTGTATGCAGATTATGATACAAGCTTAACATATGTGTTTACTATTCTAATTCCATCTCTACCCAGTCTTCCTAATTCTAGAATTAGGAAAAACTTTCAGGTATTTGTGGCAAGATTTCCTCTCTTTTTGGTCCAGTCAGACAAACTGTCAGCTGGCCTTGATGTAGCTGGTGATCCTTTTACAGGTAAAATCTTTGATCTTCTTTTCTTGCATCATCTTCAGTCCCACCGAGGATCCTCTATGATAAGCAGATAAGGTCCTGCACTGGTCCTCTTCAGCACTTTTTCCCCAGATTGTGCCCTTGAACACTTTGTGCACTTAGGACCACTCATGAACTAATGAGCCATCAGCAGTACAAACATGGCCTAATCTATTTTAGGATCACTGGCCATCCCCTCTCTGGACTGAAACCAACTTCATCAGCCCTGTGTGCTGTCTAAGTCCATTTTAGCTGCCAGCCATCGCCTCCATTTCCAACCTCTCTTTTCGTCAGAGTTCTCCCCTGATTAAGACTTCTTCTTTTGCCAGAACATCTGCATTCTCTCCTTTCTCTTATGAGAAGCTTTCCTATGGGAATCTAAACTAAATCCTACTCTCAGCTTCTTTAACTGAAAACTATTTTGTTTGAGTATCTGCATGGATATATGAAGAGCTGGTGAAAAACTGAAAGCAGTCTCACCAGCATCAGACTGGAATAATACCTATTTTGAAGTCAGTGTATTGGTTGCCATTTGGTTTTCAGGCCCTGCTCGGCATGCTGCTCATCACCCTTAGAACCTTTTACATCATGGCCCTGGGATCCGTCAGTCACATCTTGCTGCAACTGCACCTGCCCATCCGCTCCAGTCATCAAAAGAGGTTTGTTACCGTCCCCCTTCCTCCTAAGGTTTATGTGACATGGATCAGGCAATGGGCCTTCTCTTTTGCACCCCTTTGTGGACTACCCTCCCACCAAAGGTATGGAGAACTTCAAACATGCTGGCATTTCAGAAGCAGACCAAAGCCATCTTATTCCAGTGTGTGTTCAGCCCTTGGTTTAGTTTAATTTTATGAACTTTCATAGTCCTTATTGTTGACTTTTAATTTGGGAAACTTCTTTCATTTTGTTCGCTTTGCCACGCAGCATCCACTAGGAATGGGGTTAGCTGGAAACACTGTCGCTGCCAGCTGCTGTTCTGAGTCTGTGCTGAGGGTGGGAGGAAGGAAGATGCTTGACCAGATGCTGGCTGGCTGTAGGCTCTCAGTATCTCTGCTGGGGTGGTGAGGCTGCTGGGCTCTTCTACCCTTCCAGCTTGTCTGTGGTTGGTTTCTTGGAGCCCAGTCCCACTCCTTCACCATCAGTCACCTGCTAAACTGTCCTTTATCCTGAGAGCTGCTCCACTCCCTTAGCTACAAATTCTTTCTCTCTGCTCTCCCACACCACACAAATCATCCTCCAACACACACCTACACATTGACACTTAGATGCTATCAGCATTTTCCTTTTATAATTGGAAACCAGATTATCCATTTTAGAGCTCAATCACTCTTTTGTTTGCTTCTCCTGCTCATCAAATTTGCTACCATCCTGTTCAGTTTTCGGAGAGTTATCCTGCTAGCAGGCAGAGTCCTGAGTTCCTTTGTAAAATTTCTTTCCAACAGTCAGTTGAGTTGGAAGAAAATAACAAGGAGGCAGATATTAGAAAAAGAGTAACAATGGATGGCCCTACCCACCACTGAGATCTGGATCCCAATTAATGTCCTCTAAGAAAACAGGGGCCTTGACCAGAAAGAAATTACTCATCCCTGTTCTTTTCCAGGCATTGAGATGTGTATAATTTATACATAGGGAACTACAACCTTCCCTAACTTGGTGTCTTGAATGTGTATGGTTTTCAGCTCCCCATATTTTCTTGGCAGCATGTCTAACAGATTTGGTAACCTTAAGGCATGGATTTAATCCTTTACTGCAAAACAGTGTTGCCTCAGAGTCTGAGTTTTTATGAGTTAGCAGATAAGACTTTTCTTGATGTCCAGAAGCATGCTATTCTGTCCCCCAGAAACTCAGGATCAAGAATCAGGCGGCTGAGATCAAAAGCTTGTAAGTTAGTTCCACAAAGTCATAAGTTCCAGAGAATTATTCAGGTCTAAAGCATAAAGCCCAGAAACTCAGTCCCATGTCCAGAGGGGACTGAGCCAAAAGCTGGCTGAAGGACAGGTAGGGTCAAGGAATTCATGTAAGAGGTTCACAGCTGTAGTGTCAGGTTTTAACAGCCCACTCAGCCTATCAGGTTCCAAGCAGCAGTCAGCCTCTCCCAGAGTCAGCTGCTTTCATAATTATATTTCATATTCATATGTTCCACTTCATATAAATCCTGGTCTGAGCCCAATATCCAAGGGACATCAGTGGTGGTGTGTGCGTTTTTTTAAAAAGTCAAGATGGCAGAAATGACAGTGAAATTGAAGCCCCACCCATATAAAGGGAGCAGGGATGGCAAGTTGCCATCTTGACTTTTTGGCCCCCCTCTTATGGAAACCTCTGTATTGTCCATTTACAGATTTTGCTGGGGAAGATGAAGCAAAGGCATTCAAAGCAAAGAGCTGTCTGTAGAAACAGCTTCTAAACCACCAGAGTGTTTGTGAAAGTGGCAGCATCTTTTTGTAAGTTCTGCATCAAAAACCGTATAAAACAATGCTAAACCTCCAGGCTAGTATGGGATTATACAGTTGTGAAATAATTTATCCTGCTTTAAAAGCTGTCTTTGATTTCTGCCTTGGGCGGTTTTTCAAAATAGGTCTTTGCTCCCACCTGCATAGCACCAAAAGCTGAGCTGGCACATGCGGAGAAGGCAGGCAGAGGCCCCAAATAAAATCTCACTCCCAGAATGAGGTGGTAGGGAATTGGCAAGAAAATCTTCCTCTTTGTCTAATTCAGTGTTTCTCAACCTTGGCAGCTTAAAGATGTGTGGACTTCAACTCCCAGAATTGGAGCCAGAATGGCTGGCTGGGGAATTCTGGGAGCTGAAGTCCACACATCTTCAAGCTGCCAAGGTTGAGAAACACTGGTCTAATTGTTCTTCCTTAATGCAGGCTGCCACTAGCAAACATTTACTGCTTTGTGACTGGAGAAGAAATCAGATTCAGAGCATTTGCTGTGATGTACCTATCATACTGAAAACCTCCAGATTCTTCTATTAATTGTCAAAGAAGAGGTGATTGGTTTTCCTTTGATAAAGTTATATGACTGGAAAAAAGTGAACAAATACTGTAGCTATACCATTGATTAGTGATTGATTAGAAATGGGGATGATAGGAGCCACATTGTGGAAGTTAGCTTTAGCATGGCCTTCCCCCCTCCTGGATCAAGGCTTACGCTCCCATATGAATTCCCCTCTGATATCAGGTGAATGCCCTCCATCTGTGTGTGGAAGGACCTCTATCTTTGCTGACATAGATCTACATCATAAATTTACATCTATAATTATAACCTAAACAACCTCCCTTAATCTGCATTTTCCCCAGATATCGGGTGTCTGGACTCAACACCCAGAATTCCCAGCATTAAGCAGGCTGCATGGTTTGGCTACTAGATCTGGGCTACAAAACTCTGGGTCACCACTAGATCGCAGCTGCTGATACAAAGATATTGAAAATTCTTTGCTGCCACTGAGAGGTCATGCAGAATTTTGCAGCCCAGTTTTGGGAGCCCTGCTGGATGGGGAATTTGGGGGATTGAAATCTGTACATCTGGAGGGGAACAAATACATTGGATATCCAGAGTTATTTCAACCTTTCCATGGCAAGGCCCATAATACGGAATACGTTGCCACCGGAGTTGAAGCCTGCTCCTTCCTTGCAACCATTTATGAGCAGGCTCAAAGCCTTTTAAGGGCTTTTAGTGCTACTATTTTATCTTTTGTGCTTTATCTCTTATGTTTTAATCTGGTGTTTATGTATGTTTTTACCATTCCTTGTAAGTTGCCCAGAGCGCTACACAACTACATCTGACCTGAAGTATTCCCAATAATGCATACAGACACAAATACATGTGATACAAATCTCCTTTATCAAGACTGTTTACTGATTAACAACTAAAATTTAGGCCATGTTCTAATGCCCTAAGCAAGATAATACTTCTTTCCTCTCATCACAGATAATTACAGGCAGAAGACATATACATGCAGACAGTGTTCCTCAGGAATGACTCCTCTGGTTAGGGTTTCCAGATCAGAAGAGACAAACTTTGCTCAGGATGTGAATCTGAGCTTATACCCAGTTGATTAATATCATGGCTCAGTCTGGAACACAGTAACACATGTGTGTGCGCGCGTGCAAAATAAGCCAAAAATATTCAGAGAAGGAGCATTTTAAAAGAACAGATATCAGCAAAGGGGCTATAAAATATTTCTCTGCATTAAGTGATGTTATAGGTCAAGTAGACAAAAGAGATGGTCAAAAATGGTGTGAGCAACTAAAAGATGGGACACATCTGTATAAAGTCGGTCTGGAAAAAAAAAGTCAGATGGGATAAAAATAAGGACACTGAAAATGTTGATCAGCAGCCTAAACACAGCCAAACATGAGGTTGTAAACCAAAATGAGAAAATTATAAATGAGATCCTTCAGAAATCAGATCAGCAGACCTGAGGGAGTAAGGGGCATGCCTCCAGATATAAGCCTGTGATCACTCTATTTTCCCATAAGCTGAATCAATGGGACCAATAGGAGCAACTAAGCCTAACAAACAGTTATTGGTGAAGTACATGGCCTAACACTGTCCATCCTTGAATGCTTGGCTTACTGGCAAGAGCCCTAAATAGGGGCATTCCTGTTAGACATTAAAAATTCTACTGCAATGTGTGTTTATAAATGGGACTTACACAGCCCCATGCTGAAAGTTAATTGCTAATTGAGCTCAACTTTGCTATGCTTTTGCAAAGTTTTTTAAAGCTACAGACTGTAAACTTTCTCTGCCTTGGAAGTTAATGTATTGTTTTTAAGGTATAAAACTTTTCTTCTGATGTCAGAGGCAAAAGTGCTTCCCATATAGTATCCCACTAGTGCTTATAAATGTTAGGGTTAGAGTTAGTATTATTATTTGTATAGCAGAAGGGACGGTGATAATTAAGACTGGATTCATACATTATGCTAAACCACGTTTTAATGTGGTTTGCTATTTAACCCATAATTTGCTGGTGTCACATGCTGTAGTAACCCATAAGCTAAAGTTTACAAACCATACTGCCCAAGGTTGCATGTTGCACTAAGCCAAAAGCAGACGCTACACATTTTGGCTTACATGTAAACTGAGCTGGGAAAAGATGTCATGTGCAGCCTGTCTTGGCTTAAGAGCCTAAGATCAAATTTAAGCCAGGGACTCCTTGGCTCACAGAATACATATGGGAGTAATATTAATCAATAGGGTATATGATAAAGAGGGAGAGGGGAAGATATTAGGTTGGTTTTGATGATAGCCCAGAGATTTGGACCATGTTGTTCCAAAATTTGCTACCTGCACAATGATACCTATGGCTGTTGTAATTATAGTCCTACATATCTATGCCAATATCAGTTGTACTGTCCTAGGATTTTACTAGCAGAACTGAGTGATTTGGGCCTAAAGGTGTGGGAGTTTGTAGAACCTATGTTTGTAGGACTTGGACAAACAGGCCGTCTCTATATGAATGGGTAACTCTAGAAGTATTAGGGATCTGAAATATCTTCCAAACAAGCCCCATATTAAAGATAGATTTCATTTTTAAAGAATCCTAAAAGCTAGCATAGATTTCATCTGAATCCAGTATAAAACACTAAAAGAAAGAGTATGCTGGAGATGGATCTTCACTGTTGGGTTTTTTGGGGTTTGTTTTGTTTTGTTTTTGTTTTTGTTTTTGTTTTCCTCTGATGGAGAACAACTATAGGAGAAGGGATAAAGAGACTCCGAGTCAAATAGCTACTTGATCACATAGCTCATTAGGTCAGTTACTCTTCATTGGATGAACCGATCTCATAACATGTTGAGGTAGGGATAAAATTAAAGGAGGCCCATGTAAAATGCCTTTTGAGTTCTCAGAAGAGAGGAGAGAGAGGGATGCAGTGAATCAATCAATAAGTCCTTGATTGGCTATAATTAGGAAAAAATAGCAGACAGTGCCCCAATTTAGAGCTAAATAGGTATATAGCAGGCAATATTATCCCTTTTTTCCTAAAGGAGGGAGTGAAAAATAGATGCATCCTCCCCTTCCAGCAATTAGTGACATAAATACTTTTTCAAGAGGAATATAAAAGGTTCAAGAGTGGGGTAGATTCAAAGAACATTGATTATTCCAAAGACTCTTGGAGGCAAGTTCATTACCTTCTTGTCTCTAGCTCTATTAACTTTTTCTTACTACCATTATTAAAAGCCCAAATAAATCCCTTCCTACATTTTATAATATATGGATACTGCTCCAGACTGTAACAAGGCACATCTGCATTGTCTTCATAGGTCATAACCTTATACCTATTTGCCTGGAAATCAAGACCACTTTAGCTTAGTTGGGCTTACTTTTGAACAGGTAGTTAGGCATCCATAAGATTGCAGTGTTTATTTGAAAAAAACAATAATAGAATTTAGGTTTCTCCTTGCAGAGCTGGGAATGGGAGAAGGATAGGAAAATAAAGAATTAATGCAACTAATATATAACTTTGAAAGCCTGGACTTGCCCACTGTGAAATCTGCACTTTTGCCTATAGATACCTTTAATTAGATTAATAATTTTGTGTTAACGTAAGCAGCAGTAGCAGAGTTGTCAGTCATTACAGAAGTCAAGAGCTTGAATATCAAACCAGAGGGAGCTGGAGAAAGTGAAATCCATTAATTACTTTTCCGTAACTGGCACATGCTGTTTCTACTTTTTTTTTTAATGACATTTTCTCTGCCACTTGGTTAATGTGAGCGTCTTCAGTGCTACCCACCCTCCCCTGCAGCCATCTCAAGAACAAAATTAAATTTAAGCGGCTAAAGTCAGACCTTCCCAAAGTAAAGAGAATCTTTAGAATGGATTTTTTAAAAGGTCGTTTTGAACTTTACCCGAGCACACAGAAATGGATTGGAAAACCAAACCATTCAGCTAAATAACATCTTCCAATGAGCTCTGTCATCATTACTAGGACAAATTCATCACTTCCTTGAAATTGTCTTTTCTCTCTCCTTCCAAATATATATTTGCAATCACAAAGTAAGAGGCAGATACCAGAATAGGATTTAAACTTGGCTACAACTTTGTTAATTGACAACTCACATTTTCCAGAAATGAAAGAAGCCAACTAGACAGCTGCTCCAGCTACTCCAGATCTTCAAAGGATTGGTCCACAATGCATTTAGCTCTTCAGTGTTTTCCCCAAGCAGAACAACACACACCCACACACACTATTCTACTATTGCTTTAAGTGGTGGAGGGTGTGCAGTTCCTGTTTTGCCCAGATCTGGGTAATAATCACATGTTCTCGGCTACTCTGATTAACTGCATCACTGGCTTCTATTAGTCTGAGAATCCCTGTGCTTCTCCATCACTTTCTATCACAGCTGATTCCATTTAGCTCAGACCTGTGAAGAAATTTGTGGATGGAAGGGTGGAAAAAAAATAGTCCTTTTTGTGACATGGGGATTTGGGTAACTTAAAGTGTACCCTTTGGAAATGGGGAAAAAAAGGTAAAAAAAATGGGCCACCCCAAATCAGCAACTTGCTGCCAGATGTTGGCAACTGGAACTGCTCGGTTATTAGAACAATAAGGCTGGGCCATTGCACTGAAACCCACAAGCAACACATTGCCTGCTCTTACTCAAATTTGACCAGATGCATATCTCCTGAAATTGCTATGCAGGAAAACAGGAAATATGCCCATTCTCAATTTAAAAGGCTTCAAGTTCTCCTGATAACTACACTGATATGTAGTTTTCTTGGCAAAGATACCAAAGTACTTTTGGGACAACTAAGTTTAGCCTATGGCACTGGGTTTTCCTAGTAGCCTCCCATCCAAGTACTATCTACACCTAACCTAGCTTAGCTATTTCTGAAATCAGCCAAGGTCATCTAAGTACTCCCATTTGAACTGGGCATTCTCAATCTAGTGAACATAAAAAGGTCCTACTGACTCTAATGAGAGTTATTTCCAAGTAGGCATGCTGGAGATCATCATCTAAAAATATCAGAATGACTCAAAAACTTGGGTAAGGGACCAGCCTAAAAGGGCTGAGGAGAAATCCAGAAGGTCTCAAAGCATTGGTGCGAAGCTGAGAGCCAGAGAAAGGCAGGAGCTTCCTACTGATTGATTCACTTTTTGCAGTCTGTTTCCACACAAAAATTCTGCTACTGTTTCTAATAATATAATTAACCCACTGGGGTTGCCCCTACCCCTGCAGTGTTCGCACTTCTTCAGTAGCAATTA
Organism: Liasis olivaceus; assembly: GCA_030867105.1. NCBI lineage: Eukaryota > Metazoa > Chordata > Lepidosauria > Squamata > Pythonidae > Liasis > Liasis olivaceus. Next base: position 42,091,965 of record CM061348.1, on the reverse strand, counting down.
TATCCCAGTTGAAATGTAGCTAATGATGGAACACTCAGCACCAATTATACTTGCTCCTAAGGAAAACAACATACCTTGCAGTGTAGAAGGCAGTGAGATGATCTTTTGTGCTTTCTGCCTAGAGCAGCTTTCTATGATGTGTGCCCTCTACCTCAGAGACTACAATTCACATAACCATGTGGTAAGAATGGCTATGGCAGTTGGGCTCAGCAGACAGTCCTTGAAACACATCAGCCAGCAGTGGAACTTCAGTTGTTAACCTAGTGCTATCTGTCTTTTCTTTCTTTTCAAACCAACCTCTTCTTTCTTTCCAAACAGTGCTATTTGTCTTTTGTTTCTTTCCAAACCTGTCTCCATGCAGTTCTACATTTGCCTTCCTTCTTCCTAGCTAAGACAATTTAAAGGCAAATATATTCACTCATCATTGGACTATAGCTCCTACCTTCCCTGTTGGCCATGTTATTTGAGGATGGTGGATTGTAACGCAACATATAAAACCAGAACAGTATAGGGAAGGCTGTAGCAAAGGGAAAAATTATGCTTGGGGTTTGATAGCATTTTAGGTTCTGAATGCCATCATGTGGATCATATTGCACAATGATCCTAGTGTTCCCTCTTTTTTTAATCTAGAAATATCATGAAATTCTAAAATCTCACCCCTGGAATTTCACATAAAAACAACTAAATCTCATAAAAACTTGCACAAGAATGCTGAATTCTTTGAAGTTTCAGCTTTCTTGAATGAGAATGCTATTTATTTGGCATTTCTAGACTACCCCACTCCCAATGGATTCCCAATAAAACAAAAGCAATACAATTAAAACTAACAATACAGCAACATTTGTATTGAAAAGAAAAAGGCCACCATGACACTCACATTCAGCTTTGGCCAACCACACAATAAATACATCCATTTAAACTTATTTATGAAAAACCAGAATGGGAGCTGTATGTTGTTCCAGAAGAAGACAAAGGTGGGATCTCTTACAGACAAGGCCTTCTGCCTTGGCCACTTCCCATGTTCCTCAGAAAGGGGGGGTGGTACTCTCAGCAGGCCCTCTCATAATGACCAAACCAAGTGGTCAGATTCTTTCTGTCAAGAACATTACATCACACATAGTGTAACCTGGTGTACCTTTAAAGATAATGACCAGCACTTTGAATTAGGCTTGGAAGTCTACTGGTAACCAGTGCAGTGACTTCAAAACAGATATTATTATGCACTGGCAAGATTGATTTGGCAGCACTCTAGCCATTGCATTTTGTACCAGTTGTAGCTTCTCGGTTGCCTCCAAAAACTACTTCATACAGAGCACATTGCAGCAGTCCTGCTGAATAGTGATTAAAGTTACTGTCACCAAGTCATTCAAGTTTGGGTAAGACCATGACTGGCATACCTCTCAAAGCTGGGAGAACTGCCCCTCCCTTGCTGCCATGCCTTTCACCTCCTATTTATACAGGAGCCAGAAGCCCAGCCTAGTCCCAGAGTAACTACAGGGACTGACATTATCTTTTGATGAGCAGCAGTTCCATTTCATATGGCTTTAATCTAAGCTTGTTTTGCCTCATCCAGATCGTCATATTCTGCAAGCACCAGTTCAGGACTTCCATAGCACCTCAAACTCAGCCCATGGTGGTGATGCACAATTAGTTGTCCTCATCAGATTGGTGATACCTTACTCAAAGTTGACAGATGTGATTTTTGGATCTCAAGATATTTGCGATATTTTTAAATTTATATTTTCATTTCATGTGGGAGACCCACAGATGTTGTCTAGGAATGTCATTATTCTCTTGACTGGATTATTCATGAGAATTATTGTTTTGAATGTGTAAACAGAGACACAACTTGGAGCTATGATGTTTGGGCTGCGCAAGGAGATGATACAGTTCTTTGGAATTTTTAAAGTGACTCAGGTCTGGTCTCAACATTTGCCTTTTCTCTCATCTTGTGAAGATGCCTGTTACCATGTAATCCCAGTTGCTTGCTTGCTTCCTTGCTGTCATACCCCAGAAAACACTTGCCACTGGGGCTGTTCCTTTAGGAAGTGCTTCAGTTTGAAAACCCTACACTCGCTCAATGATAAAATGTTACATTATGATGGGGAGCCAGCCTGAATTATTGCCATCTGTAGTTCATGATTCCTTCTTTAATGAGGCTGCTGTTAGGAATCATACATAATGGGAAAAGACACTGATGCTAGCAGTTTCCTATTACTATAAAAATTAAAGCAGTCGAATCATTACTGCATAAAAAGACTGCTGTAAAAAAATCCTCTGAAACCCTCATGTTTGTCGGAAGTACTTTAATTTTCTGTTATTTAGTTCTTCAGGCACTAAAATGGCCCAGCTCCCATCCGTGCAAAATCATTCGCTGCATGTTTCACTAAACCAGATGATACACTGCCCTCTGGTGCATCTTCCTTCACCTGGCACGTGAAAAATAAGAAGAAAGCTCTTCTCACAATCATTTTTAAACGGACACAGGCAGTTAGATTGTTTGCATTTATAAATGGGTCACTAACCTTCCAGCTGCTGGCAGAAAAGGTTATCAATTACAGGATCCATTCCTGCATGAAAAACAGGAAAGTGTAGCGAGAGAGGATTCTGGGTTGAGGTTCACAGATTTTGGCTAAAACAAGTACGGCAATTAAAAGAGAGAAAGATGGACACGATTCTCCTGCTTGTTGTTGTTTTCCTTTTCACACCCTATTATCAAACTTCCTAAGACAACACAATTGATACTGCATAAAACAGCAGAAAACCTTGGAGCCTCTGCTTTTTCTCCTTTTTTAAAAAAAAAATATATCTGTTAAGATGGAAGAATCACAGTCTTTTGGGTGGCAACTCTAGCAGCTGGTTCTCAGGACACACCCAAAGAACAGGTTCAGGGTTTTGCTCACTCCAAGAAATCGTGTATCATTGATAAGCTGCATAAAACTGAAAGAAGCACATGGACTATGGTTGTTTGCACCACATGCTTATCCTTGGTTTATTCAAAACACCCAATTTTTGACATGCTGAGAAGCTAACCATATGGACCCAGCTTGCATAACACACTGTCCAATATGTGGTTGAGTCGTTTGTGGTTCATTGTGTTACATGACACAGCCAGATACTATTAGTGTGGAGAAAGGCAATTAAGAGCTTATTCATGCAATTAGTTAATACAGGCAGCAGTTGACTTCTAGCTATAGGGAAAGAGTTACAGCCTACCATACAGGAGCGGGGAGGAGTTTCTACAGCACAACCTTTGCTAAACTGGTACCTCCCAGATGCAATGGACTGTAATTCTCAGAGGTTTTAAATAGATGTTGGTAGGTGTCATAAGACTGGAATGTCTACTCTTAGATGTCAAACTGCATAAGGCCTCATATCCTGACTATTGGCAATATTTTAAATTTTTTATTTAAATCAGCCCATAATCCTCTTAGCTTTGATTTGGGCAGTTGACCTTTGTGATACAGCACTTACATTCCTTTCACTAGATTATAGATAAGTGCATTAACATAAAATAGAGATGCTATAAATGCTGTAATGTAATATTCTTCACCACCAGAAGTACTGTTTTGCTGGATACAAGACATAACAGTTGACCTGACTGCTGTATTCAAGAAGGTATTACAACACTTTTAACTTGTGGTTATGTTTAAGAATGGCTTTGAATTTTAGCATGCCATTCCATTTTTTCTTGCATTTCCGTGATCTGCAGTGGAATGCTAGAGAAAGGTTAAATCACCCTTCCCCAACTAGGGTCCTCCAAATACGTTCAGAATTCCCATAATGATGAAAGAGAATATTGCAATCCTGAAATGGCAAATTTATTTTCTGAATCAGTGCTATTAAATCAGATCTACATGTCATAGAAGTCTATTAAGTAGGAATTAAGGGAACGAACTTCCAAATATATGTAAATAATAGTTAGCCACACTTAACTTTCTCTGAATTCTGCCTTTAATATTTGTTCTATCTTGCAACTGATGACAGCAGTCATGAAGTTATATTTTGAATTTTCACCAAAAATGTGAAGGTCAACTTAAAAAGTGAATTGTGCTGATGGTTTGCCTGCTCATTCCTCTCTGAAAAACAAAATTGTTTCTGAGCCACTGCACTGAATAGGAGATCATTTACTTACCAAAGAGAAAAAGTCCAGTAAATATAATTTAAGAGACCCACTGCTAATACATCTGTGATGAAAGGCAATGCAAAAATCTCTGCTTCTGAATTATTATCTGACTTCCCTGCTGCGCATGCTTGAGCTACTGGAGGAGACAAAATAAATTGGCTGTGCAAAACAAAGCAGCAGGAAATATCTGACTATTCTTTTGCCCAGATATCTTAACCTTTTATTGGAGTTGGCTTGGCTATCCAGTCCAAGGCTGTGACTTGAGCAAGGAAAGCATTTAGAACTAGAAGCAAACCAACCCATCTAGAGGTAAGAACTCAGTTTTGATTATGAAGACTGATTTGTTGCGTAATGATCATCATCATCATTCCATAGTGTTCACTGAGTAGAGGACTTAACAAGCTATTTAAGTAACTACAAAGACATGGGAAAGGGCACGTTTTCTTTTGCAAGTCACTAGCAATCATAGGGAATTGAGAGCAAATCACCACTTGCCCTTCCTAGCTAATGGAGGAACATGGAGATGTTCCAATAAAAAAAGAACATCCTCTTCAGTAAACACACAGTTAAAAAGCAATACGTGGCTGATGTTTCTGCCATAGCAGGTAGCAGGACCACGCAACCTTAGCTGATCTTGAAAAAAGTTAGCCCTAGTTACTTCTTGGATGGGAAACCATTAGAGAATCACAGGACTCTTGAGACTATAAAATTGGAAGAAAAATATTCCAGAAGGAAGCCATGATTAGCCATTTCTATACTGTTGCCAAGAATATGACGCTGTCCAAGTAGCCACCAAGAATGAAGCTTAACTCAAGGCAATCTTTACTCTTGCCTATCCCTTTGCCTCTTTTTATTTAAAGCAGGGGTCAAAAATTGAGAAAAATAAAAATAAAAAATGAACATTGCTAAAATCTCACAAGAGTCCACTTTCTCAAGATCCCAGTGTTCCTACTACCTTGCAGGTTATACTGCCAAAACTAAAGCATTGCATGGACTTCTTCATGGAGAGGAAGAAGTGTGGAATGTCTGCTGAGTCAATATAGGACATAGGATTAAATGGGGCAGGCTTCCCCAGTCTGCAACCTTCCAGTTGTTTTGAGATATAACCCCCAGAAATCATAGATGAAAGCTGAGAATTCCCAACATATCTGGAGGTGCAAGACTGGGAAAACTGATGCAAAGGTTTGGAAAAATCATAAAGTAGGTGAAAGAAGGGGCAATAAGGAACTGTTGCTCTAAACACAGTGGCTACTTGTAAAATGAATCTTCTTTTGTGCTCCAGAGAAATGTTGTTGTTTTTTTAAAGTGCATATATCACTTTATGAGGTGAATTCCCAGACAGAACATAAGGGCAATAAAAGGAGCAGAGACAAAGTAAGCAACTTTGGATTTTACAAATTATAGCTGTATGTAATGGTTAATACATTGATCCCAAAGGAGGACATAGCTGCCATGGTGCACGGCAATGCTCTTACAGCAGCATTCTGTATGCAGTTAGGGTGGCCAGACACTGGGAATGAGGCCAGACAATTCAGATTATATGAAGTTTGCCTTCCTTCCACCTCTATCCTGGCAGACTCATTTTTGTCCACTTTTTTCTTTTTTTTGGTATGCTCTACTTCTGTCTTTTCTTCAGTAGGGTTGCCATATCTCGGCTACAAAACCAGACGTCTGGTATATGGCTGCAAAAATTTTGGTATGCTTTTTAATGATCATCCTGTGTAAAGATAGATATCCCAGTAATTAAGGGTAGACTCTTGCAGCACACTGCATGTTGTTTAAATGACATGTGATTATGACATTTTCCAAGTTTAGACTTGGAATCAAACTTCAAATAAAGCCACCTTTATCTTTAAAAACCTTAAACTTTCAATACGGTTCAAAATCTGAGAAGTGGTTTTCCTCAAAATATGTCTCCTCACTCTTCTCATCCTCCAAAGCTTCCCAGCTGTTGAACTAGACCCTCCTTATGCTTTCCATTAGTGGAAATGGCTGCAGAGGAATGAAGAGGCAAGAAGAAATACTAAAAAGGAAGAGATTGTCCTCCCTTCCTGCCATTCTTCTGACATTTTGACTAATAGCTGTTTGAAGGTAGAAAATTGTATTGGAGGGGCAGTTCTTCCCAAAATTTGAGGGGAGCAATTGAAAGATTGTAGCACCCATAGTCTTCCATGTGTGTCATGCTGTTATACCACGTGATGGAAAAGAAAGGGTAAGGAGGAAGGGTGAAAAAGAAAACTTCCCTCTTTCAACCCTTCCAAATTAGTACCACTCATAAAAGGGATTGTAGAAATATTTTGGGGCTCATGGGAGTGGGTAGAGGCAGAACCAAAATGGGGGGGGGGGCTTCACATCAATGTTGACTCCTGGTGACTGCCTGGACAAGTCCCTGCAGTTTTCTTGGCAAGATTTCAGAAGTAGTTTGCCATTGCCTGCTTCCTAGGGCTAAGAGAGAATGACTGGCCCAAGGTCACCTAGCTGGCTTCATGCTTAATGTGGGGCTAGAACTTACCATGTCCCAGTTTCTAGCCTGCTGCTTTAACCACTACACCAACCTGGCTCTCTAAAGTGGTGTATGATGATTGTCAAGTGCTTCATCTCCTTCTTTGACAAGGTAACTACTTCAGTGGACAAGGGGAATGGCATGGATATAATCTCCTTTGACTGCAGCAAAGCTTTTGACAAGGTGCCATAGGACATTCTTACTGGCACGTGGTTGAAATAGTGTTCGGATGGCACTACAGTAAGGTGGGTCCATAACTGGATGGTTAATTACACTCATGAGAGTCAGGATGAATGGCTTTACATTGTACTGGAGAGCAGTAATCAATCTTGAGATATTATTCAACATTTTTATTAATGACCTGGATGATAGGGTTGATAGGACAATTATGAAATTTGCAAATTAAACTACCTGCCAGAAAACAGAACTCTGGCCTGAAAGGAACATGGTGTTTTTCAAGAAGGAGGTATTACATTTAGAGAGGAAAAATATAGGTCACGCATACAAGATGGAAGACTCATGGCTTGGAAGCATAACTTTAGAGGACTTGGGTCTGATCACTGACAACAAGCCAACAGTGTAAGACAGTTGCTAGAACGGCTCATAAAGTTTTGGGCTACATTAGAAGATGTGTTATATCAAAGTTGCATAAAGTCCTTATTCCCCATTACTTTGCACTGGTGAAACTGTACTTTGAGTACTAGTTAAAGGCACTAGATTAGAAGCCAGATCATGAGTTCTAATCCTGACTTACCAACAGAAGAGAATATATGTAACTCAGGATTGAACTGAGGAGTCCTTGGGGTTCTCTGAGCTTGGTTCTTTTCTTGCAAATGTTTCGTTACCTGCCTAGGTAACAACTTCAGTGCTAATATGGAGTGGGGTTTGTTTATATACAGTGGCTTGCCCTGCCAGTGTTGGTGGGGGTGTGGGGTTCCCCCCCCCCGGTAGTTCCTTGATTAGGGTACTGTTTACTGTTTGATTGTATGTCTGGTGATAATCTTGGTGTTAATCTCTGCTTATCTGGGTGATGATTGCTGGCGAGGAGATGTTTTGGTCTTTTGTTTCCTTTTTATTGTCTCTTTTGAATAGTGTGTAGATGTTGTTTATCTCTATGTGCCTGTTGATGGTTGCCTTGTCTGAATACCAAGCTTCCAGGAATTCCCTCGCATTTTTGGATTTAGCTTGGTCTAAGATGCTGATAGTTTCCCAGTTAAAACTATGGTTATGTCTGTCCATGTGTTGTGAGATTAAGGAGTTTTTATCATGTCTTCTGACTGCTAGTTGGTATTCATGGATGCGCTCTGCTAGCCTTCTGCCTGTCTATCCTACATAGTGGCTGTTACGGTCCTTACACTGTATGTTCTAGATGACTCCTACTTTTTCTTCTTGGGCTCCTGGATCTTTTGGTTTACTTAAGATGTTTTGGAGGGCTTTAGTTGGTTTGTGTGCTACAGAGATGCCATGTGGTTGTAGTAGTCTGTTGGTTGTTTCTGAGATGTTTCTGATGTATGGCAGTGTTATCCTTTTCATAGCTTGTGCTGGTTGTGTTGTAGTAGGTTGAGTGGTCAGGCACTTTTTGATAAAGTTGATAAAGGATGTCAAAGGAATCCAATAAATTCATAAATAAAATTAACAGGTTATAACATATTCAGAGGAGGGCAATAAAAATTATACAGGGAGTTGAGAACATGATATGCTGTAGGAGGATCACCTAAAAGAAGTTGGGAAAAATGAGAGAAGACATAATATTACCATTCAGGTATGTAAAACAATGCCATAGGGAAGATGGTCAGGAGCTATTTTCCATTGCCATAACGGAGGCAGGACTTGAAATAATTGGTACAAATTGCAGCTACCTAGATTTTGCTTAAGTATAAAGAAAAATGTTCCAACTGTAAGCCCTATGAAGATTGTGGGTTCTCCATCTCTGGAAGCTGTTAAGAGGCTGCACCTGCAGGGTGCAGGAAACCTCTCAAGGATGGTTTCCTGCACCCTGCAGAAATTTGGACTAGATGGTCCTTGTGGTCCCTTCAAACTCCATAATTCTATGGACCTGGAAGTCCAAATCAGTAATAGACTTTTTTCAAAACTCTTCATCAATAAAACCACCAAAGGTTATAATTTCCATGTAATGCGTGTTCATAGGATGCATCAATTCCTCACCACAGAGATAGCCAAGTATCTGGTTTATGACCTGATTTTCTCATGTCTAGATTATTGGAGCAGCCTATAGGCCAGATTATCCAAAACCTCTCTCCAGACCCTGATCCACATCCATAACAATGTAGTTGGCACCATTCTGGACCTTCAGCAACCTCCCTCTACCTCCCTCTATCATTAATCCCTGTATTAGCTGAGTATTCTTTTGAAGTTGCTGGTATAAACTCATCAGGCTTTACACACTGGTACTCCTAGTTATTTTGAAAATCTGCTGTTCTTCATATACTAAAAGCATTTCTTTTTTATAAGCATTTGTGAAGCAAGTTTATGTATTCTTTTTGCAGAAAAGTATTGTTATTTAGATAAAACTTATAATGCTTATTTATGGGCCACTCAGGTTACTGAGGCTCTATATTTTAATGATGAACTTAAATTGGATTGCAGTGAGTTATTGTATTAATTTATTGATGTTGCATTTTACTATTTTTACCACAACTAGTTATAGGCACATGAAAAATAAAACAACTGTGACTTAAAGTGTATAGGTGGATAACCTTGTAGTTATTAATTTAAATAATGCTAATATTTGAAATAGCATTGCATCCTTATCTCTGATTCCCTCTGATACAGTCTTCTACTGTCCTTTCCATATGTGGTTCTTTTAATTGTTTTACATTATGGCTTAAATTGTCATCCTATGGTTTTTGGATTAATGTACCCGGCACCATAGGATGCATGAGATATTGTCCTCCAGTCCTGAAAGAGAATTTGGAAACACCTAGGCCAGCTCTTTTCAAGGTCTTGCGGATCACTCGATTCAAAGTTCCCTAACCTTTCACCAAATTCCAAGTGGCACAGAATTTTTTTTTTTTTATCAAGCTGGCATGTGAAAAATAATTGCTATTCCTGTTAGTCTTCCTGACCGTGTGTGTTTTTTCTTGGTTCTTTGTTTTTCATTTTCTTGGGGTTATAGGGTTGGGGTTTTTGGAGATCAGGCAAGCCATAGCATTTCATGAGATGTCCACTGCTCACACTAAAGTTTTGCTGCCAATATTGGAGTGGGCTCAAAGCAACAATGACCTAGCTCACTATAGAAGGAAGGCAAGGAAATGAAGGAGGTGGTGGATCATGACTGCATCTGCTGGTGCTGGCCTCAAGGGTTTATTTTTTGGAAGACGGTATCCCCACCCCCACCCCAACCCCATTCCCTCTGTTTATACCACTCCCCTGGAGTCTACAAGTTGAAGATCTTGCCATGGCTGTGGAATTTCAATAGCAGCAGTGCTTCAGTGGCTGAAACAGGCATTGCTGCTGCACTACCACCATTACCAACTGGTAAGAACAGATGTGTGAGAAGAGCAGATTCTAATGGGATTGAATTGATGGTGGATTGGCTTCTTTGGGGACTTCTCTTTTGCCTGGACCAGCATCTAACCAGCTTTTTAATTCCATATAGATTGTGGATTTGGACTTCTATCTGGACTGTTGGCAAAGCCTGGGTCAACTGCATGAGGACTACTGAACCTCAGACAGTTGGCAGGTCTGCAATCAGCAGAGGGCTAGGTGAGGTTCAAGTCGAAGTCCTCTGGCCATCCTGCCTGTCTGGGAAGCAGAGTCAATGGGTCTGAGTGTTCAGGGCTGCTGGGAGGCTAGATCTGTCCACTGGAGTGGTCATTCCATGTCTACACCACAGGTACACAGGAGCACCTTGGGTGGGAGACAAGGTAGGGGATTGGAGACTCTCCTGAGGTAAGAAGTGGGGTGGCAGAGGAACTCATGTCTCTTAATATTGGTGAAAAACTGCCTAGGGGTTTGTGGATTTGTACTGATAGTGTAGGAGGATGTGTATGACCTAGTTGGTAAAATGTTGAAGGGGCTGGGAGAAGCCTAGCTGAGTGGCTTTCCAATAGCAAGCCTTGAGTGTTTACAGTTTTAGTCAATGAAACATAAATGTTTTTTCCTGTGTTTACAATGGGAGGTTGGTAGGTGGCCCCCAGCAGGAGGGGAGCAGAAGCTCTCTATCCCAGTAGAGTTGGGCTGAGGGAGATATGGCAGGAAGCATTGAGTAGATTATTCCAGGGCAAGGGAGACCTCCATTCTTATGATTGTCTCAATTTCTGGATCAGTTGCTCCATCATGTGGACTGGTTGGCCAGACTGCTGGTGCCTTTGGCCTCAGGATGCCAATGGTTAATGCCAGGTCTGTTTGTAATAAAACCATCTTCATCCATGATTTGGTGTTGGATGAGGCAGCAGAGGTTACATGTATTCCTGAAATCTGGCTAGGCAAGGATCACAATGTTGCCTTGTTGACCTGTCCCAATGGATATTTGGAGGCCACAGGGATCAGTCCTCTCTCCCTTACTTTATAACATTTATATGAAGCTGCTGGATAAGGTCATCCATCAATCTGGAGAGGGACCCAACTCGACATTGTCATCCAGGCTGTAGGAGAGATACTGTGGATGTCCCTTCCCAGTGACTGGAGGTCATGATGGTCTAGATGAGAGAGAACAGACTGAACTTGAACCCAGGTAAGACAGTGTAACTCTTCATACATTAGGTTCTCTGCTGACACCAGTGTTATCTCTGGATGGGCAGGTACTACACATGAAAGAACAGGTTCATGATTTGGGGGTCCTTGTAGACTCATGGTTCCTGCTAGAAGAGCCTGCAGAGGCTGTGGCTAGAGGGGCCTTTGCCCAGCTGCAGCTGTGTACCAATTGCAACCCTACCTGGGGCAGGAGAACCTGAATACTGTAATTCATCCCCTTATCACCTCCTGGATAGTCTACTGCAATGCACCTTACATGAGGCTGCTCTTAAAAACTATACTGTAACTCTGCTCCCATTGTGAAGTTAGTATACAGAAGTGTACAACTTCTGGTGAGGATTCATCGTGAACTAGGCATCCCCGAAGGAGTGAGGATGGCATTGCAGCGGAGAATGGTGGCCAGACAGATACTTATGGCCAGTGAATTCTCTCCATAAAAAGGAGAGATTGTGAGATCAACCACTTGCACTCCGGACAGCTGCTTCTCACAAGTAGACTGCAGGAACTGAGCTTTTTGTAGTCAACTTGTGAGTTGAGTGGCTGGGAGTCAAGGGATTTCAGTCAAACTCACAGCTATCATGCAGCCTATATGGACATGAGATTCACTGAGCCTCATTTCTTAATCACTTTCAGAAATTGCTTCTTAACTGCTTTTCAGCTATTAGGAACCTTTGAATCAACAAGTTTTACAGCACTGGGTGAGTTTCCTTCAATCCTTAGAGAAATACGTTTTAAATACAAGTTTAAGGATTTTAAAAAATTCTTTTTTTGGAATAAAAAGAAAAAGGGTGATTAGAATGTTGATTTTGGAAAGTTACAAATGGACTAAGTGTCCAGACGGATTTGAAATAAGATTTTGAAATTAATTATAAGAATCCTTCCTATGGGAAAATGTTGTTGTTTTGAATTCTTAAAAAAAGCATGATAAGATGGGACTTTGAAGGTTGGACACTAGAGGGAACCAGAGGGAACTAAAGATTACAATTAAAGAAGAACACTTACATTTGACTTACTAATACAGAATGGAGCAAAATATTTTAACATTGGATGTACTGAAGGATATTTATGAACAATCAAGTTCTTAAGAGTGTCTGCCTTTATAGACAGACTGTGTTTAAAAGATGTTATGGAAGAGGAACAAGTTCTATTGGACAAGACTGAGAGTGATTTGAAAGCAGATTTAAAAATGGCAGGCTACAAGAATGATATGGAAAAAGATGCTACGCTGGATATACAAATGAAACCAGTTAATATCTTAATAATTAAAAGGGATATACAGATAAACCAAAAGAGTGACCTGGATAACTTTCCTATATTGGATTTACAAAAGAGGCTTGTTAAAGCTTTGAGGAATTTTGTGAGAAGGGACAAAGAAAAAATGAAAAGAAATCAAATTCTAGGACCTTATTTGATTAAACATCAAGACTGTTAAAAGTAAAAGAAAGGGATATAAAGTTGGTTTATTTGATCAAGGTTAAAATAGATATGTTATTATCTCTGGTAACCCTTAATGGACTTTTGCTGACCAGGACTGAATGATGAGGCTTTAAGGATTTGCTTATAAATAAGAGATAAGATATGGGAAGAAGAGATCATATTTTAAGAGAAAGTGATAAGTTACTAAAATTGTTTATACTTTTGCAATGAAAGGGGAATTCATTTCTTTATATATATTTTTTCTTTTTCTTTTACTATATTCTTATTTTTCCTTTCTTTTCTATTTTTCTATTTTTTCTTCCCTTATGCACTATTTTTTCTTTTTATTCTTTTATTTTTTTAGTTTGTGTTAGTTTTTATCTTTTTAATTGTAATGTTTAATAAAATTACTATTAAAAAAGAAGCATACAGAGCACTAGGTATGTACGCCATTGTGTGTTGGCCGAAGATAAATGAAGGATAAAAATCCAATAAATAAATGAATAAAGCAATAAATAAAGCAATCCTATGCATGTTTACTGAAGAGGAAGTATTTAATCAAATGTGTTACAGTATGTCAGATGTTTACCAAGCGAAGAGGATTCCATCTCAGTCATAGTCTGCATACAGAAGGCTCTAGATTTTCAGTTCCCTCCAGAGGCATCCACAGATCTCATCAAAGTGGGGTCACAATGCTGCTTTCATCATTTCCTCCCCCACTCCCCTGAGCCCCATTGTGGATATCTCTGACTCTTCCACATTTCTGGCAGAATAGCATCCCACACAGCTTGAAGAACTTTGGCTAAAGCAGTGTTTCTCAACCTCAGGAACTTTAAGATGTGTGGATTAACTCCCAGCATTCCCCAGCCAGCATGCTTTAAGATATGTACAGTGGTACCTCGGGTTGCGAACTTAATCCATTCCATGACTCTGATCGCAAATTGAGTTGGTCGCACCATGAGGCAAATTTCCCCATAAGGTTCAATGTAAATACATATGGCTCTGCATTTTCTTTGGAGCCATGCTGACAAGCACACCAAAAACCTTCCATACGCCACAAAACACACAAGCCTCACCAAACATCTCCTTGCTACCACGATCTCGCCCACAGGAAGCTGCGACCACGTGGCAGCAGGGCAAATGGCCGCGGATCCGGTTCATAGCTCGAGGCGGAGGTCGCACAGCGAGGTAAATTTTTGGGGCCGGAGCTGGTCGTACCTCAAAAAATTCGTAAGGAGGGGCGTTTGTAACCCGAGGTACCACTGTAGTTTTCAGTTCCCAGAATTCTGGCTGGGGAAGTTGCTGAGGTTGAGAAATACTGGGCTAGAGTAAGCAAGGTGACTCAGTGGTTTAACCAGTACTGGTCAGTTTGTACTTTTTATCAGGTTCATGTGTTTTCCATTGATTTTTTTTTCATTAACAATATTATCCTGCTCTTCATCTGCATCTTTATCTACAGAGCAAATAAAGCCTCTTATTTTACTCTGGCTATTTAAGAACTTCCAAATCCCATATTGCTGCATGTCATCTCTGTTGTCATGCAAATCAGTTACCAATTACCAACAGTGATTTAATGGTGCCAAAATATGTGAACCTGCTTCAAAGATTTTGACAAAGTTTACCATCAATATTAGTTATAAATCAGAAATGGCAGTACATTCTGATGTTTCCAAAAGACTGGACTTCCGTGAAGTTTTTGACAATGTCTTCAGGAACTGACACTCATTCTTCATCAGTATTTGGTAGAGTAGATCCAAGATTTTGATGAACATCCACAGCTATCTTCCTGCATACCATTGATTTATGTAATAATTTAAGGCAGCCTTCTCAATCTGGCATTCTTCAGGTGGTTTGAGACAGCAGCTCCAAGAAGTCCCAGCTAACACCATGGTTATATGTCTTACCTCATTTGCTGGGGACACATGGGGAAGAGCCTCAGGTGAGGATTGGAGGTATAGGTAGGTAAATATGAGGGAGAAAGAACCTGACTTTTTGGCAGTTTGAAGGCAAAGCCAAGCATTCAGTGCAGTTTGTGAAGCACTGACATATTATGACTGCATCCCTCAGTCCCAGTTAGCAGCTTAACTGTCCTGGTTTGAAATGATTGAAGCTTTGGGGCCATTTTCAAAGATAGTCCCATGTATTACACATAATAATCCAAACTGGAGGGTATCAGAGTGTGAATGGCTGTTGCAAGGCTATCTCTGTCTATATGGGATAGACAGCCTAAGGATTAGATTCTAAACTGATAAAATACTCCAAGTCATTGAGGTCTCTGTAGCGTGTCAGTGCTGAATCCCAGATTATTCCCCCACCCCAGCCCACCCCACCCACTATGCATCTGATTTTTGAGTGCAACTTACTTCAGAACTGAAGAGTTAAACAGACAAACCCTCCACAAGCAGCATTTCAGACTTGTCTCAACACAGTCTCAGTTTATCACCTTACACAAACAGTGTTTTAGAAGATTGCCTAACCCACCTACATGGTATGAAAAGAAGTGTTCAGTTAAAGAATATATAATTTTTACTGCAAAGGGGAATGAGCTAAACATTCTACTTTTGAAACAAAAGTGGAAACAACAAGCTAGTCAAACAAAAATGGAAAAATATGGCATTTGGTTCTCTCACAGCAACATTTTCTCATTCTCGTGGAGGCTCACCTGTAAGTGAGTGAGAATATGTGATGGTACTGACATACATACTCTGAACAAAGGTCAAGTGCTTGGGCCCAGCTTTTCCAACCTGACACCCCTGTAGATGTGCTGATCTTCAGTTCCCCATAACTGCCAGGCAGTATGACCATGGGCCATGATGGCAGAGCACAATGGGGATTGAAGTCCAACATATCTGGAAAATAGTAAGTTGGAGAAGGCTGGTGGAGGTGTTTTGTGTTATAATTTATCATTGGGATCAGTGGGGTTGGGGGAGGCAGTATAGGGCACCTAAGCTGATAGAAAAGTGCTCCAAATCACTGAGGTCACTGAGAAGATCTGGCCACTCTGGAAGGATCAGTGAGTTAGGAGAGGCAGTGAAGAAGTAGAGAAGACTGGCGGAAGCAGTAGAAGAAGAAAAGGATGGAAGTGTGGAGGATGCACACAGGTTATCTCATCTTAAAATGAAAGGCAATTGTGGGAAGAGAATGTTGGGAAATCTTTGAGGCCAGTGGGTGTGACAGCCCATGCAAGATATTCCTGTTGGGTTGCATGCGGCCTAGAGACACTCTGTCCTCTTGTACAGTAATACAGCATTTTTCAGTGTTTTCTTAATCTGTAGTTTTAATTTCTGTGAAGGAAATCATACTTTCTGGCCCAGAAAGTATATTTATGGATAACTGTATTCATCAATTTCAGGCCTGTGTATGTAATGATCTGCATGTTTTCTTGATTTTTTTGTTGTGTGTGTGCATGTATGCACACCAAGTCTCTTGTGTCTGAAATGGCCCTAATTGTGGAATGGCTTTTTTGCCCCCTCATTTCCCTTGTTTGATCTAAAGATTAAGGGCCAGTTCCTGGTAAAACTAAGGCATGCTTCTTACACATTGATATCACATTGTGTTTGAGCAACCTAATCCAGTCTTGGATTATAGTTAATGAGCTCTTTATGTAATTACAAACTTTCCACCTGAATGCAAGGTTATAAATTAGTGTGAGATAAATAATGTATATTTCATGTAATTGACAAAATATTTTACTTGGGTCTTCCTTACATTCCTTCTGTTATTAGTGAGCAATTTCTTACAGCTTGATTTTTTTTTTTTAATAATTTGCCTAAAACAGAAATTTAGCATCGTAGAAATACTGCAGTGTCAGAGCCACTCCTCCAGGTGTCAGGTTTTGCTAGTTTCTCATTCTGTGTACTCCAACTTCACATGCTATCCTGTATATCTAAACCTCTTTCAGACATGGATTTTTAAATCCATGGACCTCTCGTCTCTCTGGGTCTTCGCTTCCATTCTTCCAGGGGAGCCACCCCTGGACAGTTTCTTTTCCCTTCCTGACCAGGAACCAACAACTGCTCTGCACACTTATCTTCCCTCTCCAACTTCTCTCCAGCCTTTCTCTCCAGCTACTTGGTTCACTCCGACTACAGTCTTTTCGTCTCCTCCCCTCCCCTCTTCTCTCCACTCCACTCCACTCCACTCCACTCCACTCTTCTCTCTCTCCAATTTTTGGTTAGGCCAGCAGAGTCTCCTGCGGCAACTGAGGAGTGAATGTCCCCCCAGGGCTCTAGTCCTCTCCACCCATATACCTCACTGCACCAATGGGACTGTTGACTCAAAACCTCACCAGTTCTTCAGGCCTCATGACAGAGCAGCTGCCCTTCAAGGCCAAAGTGGGCTGCTTTTTCTCCTTTTACTCACTCCCATGGCTGGCTCATGCCAGCAGAACAGCAGCCAAGCCAGGCCACTAAAACCCAGATGCCACATATATTTTGTATATCTGCAGTTAAAATTCAAATAAGTGAACATGTCTTATCACACTCTGGAATCTGAAAAATTATTGCAGCATCAAGTCTTGTGGGCTACAGCTCATTTCATCAGATGTAAGAAAAGTGTGTAAATATGCGTCCTAGCTCACACAGTATGCCAAGAACATGATTAACTTAATCAGTGTTTGTTGAATAAGCTATAGTTGAGTGGGTACATAGGTCAGGCTAAGCCAAAAACTATGCTTTATAAACTACAAAACACGAAGCCAAACAGATGCATGCATACATACATGCATACATTAAACCATTGTTACTCCAATTAAGCAAATCCTACCATGGCCTCAATGGCAGCTGCTGGTACCCATCATTCTGTCTTTGCTCAGTTTTGGCTTTCTCCAGTTGTGGCCTTTCCTGGAAGGGAAGATGCTGAGTTCAGTCAATCATGCCACGTCTCAGTTGGATTACTGTAACTCATCCTACATTCTCCTGCCCTTGAAGCCCGCATGGAAACTTAAGTTGCTGTAGAATGCAAAGGCAGCTGCCCATTGGACAATGTCAGGCCCATTAGTCTCATATGACACCATATTATGGGACTACACAGGCCACCATTATCTTTCTAGGTGTGTTTGGTAGAAGACAATTGTACCAGCCAGGAGATTTAGGCAGGGTAGTCCATTTTTCTCTCTCTGTGTGTGTGTGTGTGTGTGTGTGTGTGTTTATCATATTTATATAGCCACCCATCTCTCACAAGGTGACTCTGGGTGGCATACAACAATTAAAAAATAAATACATAAAAACAATTACACATAAAAAACTGTAAAAACACACAAAACAGGAGGGGATAAAATTAATAAGGGAGCCATCGTAAATCTCCCTGGCCCCCTGGGACCCCCAGGCCTGATCACATAGCCAGGTCTTGAGGGACTTGCAGAATATTAAGAGGGATGGAGCTAATCTCACTTCCGGGGGGAGAAGATTCCACAAGGCGGGCACCACAGCAGAGAAGGCCCGCCTCCTGGGAACCGCCAAATGTAATTCTCTAGCAGACGGGACCTGCAGCATGCCTTCTCTGCCAGATCTGATGGGATGGGCAGATGTAATCAGGGAGACGTGGTCCCTCAGGTAACCTGGCCCCATGCCATGAAGGGCTTTAAAGGTCAAAATCAGAACCTTGAATTGGACCCAGAAGCAAACTGGTAACCAGTGCAGCTCACGGAGCAGAGGTATAATATGTACCGCACTAGGAGCACACATAACTGCCCGCACCGCTGCATTTTGCACTAGCTGAAGCTTCTGGATACTCTTCAAGGGCAGCCCCATATAGAGCGCATTACAGAAATCCAAGCGGGAGGTGACCAGGGCATGAGTGACAGTGATTAGATCCCTCTGATCTAGGAATGGGCACAACTGGCACACAACACAAAGCTGTGCAAAGGCCCTCCTACCCATGACTGCCAGATTGTGCACAGGGTCTGTCTGGGGCAGTGCAACCCCATTCAGTACCAAAGATGGCATAGCTCTAGCACCAAAAGGGCCCAAAACCCACAGCCACTCAGTCTTGTCAGGGTTCAGTTGAAGCCTGTTGTTCCTCATCCAGACCCTCACAGCCTCCAGGCACTGGGATAAGACATTCACAGCATCGCTTAATTCACCAGGGGCAGAGATGTATAATTGGGTATCATCAGCATACTGATGATACCTCACCTCATGGTGACAGATGAGCTCACCCAGAGGCCTCATGTAGATATTTAATAGGAGGGGTGAGAGCACCAAACCCTGTGGCACCCCATATAACAGGGGCCACAGGCAGTGTCTCTCCTCCCCAACCACCACCGACTGGAATCGGCCCTGAAGGAAGAAGGTGAACCACCACAACACAGTGCTGCCCACCCCCAGTCCTCTGAGCCAATCCAGAAGGATATCATGGTCAATGGTATTGAAAGCCGCTGAGAGATCAAGTAGGGCAAGGATGGATGCACAATCTCCATTCTGCCCTCGCCAGAGATCATCCAAAAGCACGACCAATGCTGTTTCCATCCCATACCCAACCCTGAATCCGGACTGAAAGGGATCCAGATAATCTGCTTCATCCAAGGTCCTCTGAAACTGTTGCACAACCACCTTCTGAATCACCTTCCCCAAAAAGGGGAGGTTAAATACTGAACGAAAATTGCCAAGTATAGTGGGCTCTAGCAATGGCCTCTTGAGGAGAGGGTGAACCAAGTCCTCAAGAGGTTAGGGAACAACCTCTTAAATATCAAAAATGCATTAACCATCGCTAGAACCCACTCACACGATACCCCCCGGGCTGCTTTCACTAGCCAGGAGGGGCATGGGTCTAAAGAGAAGGTGGCTGAGCTCGCAGCCCCAAGGACCCTGTCCACTTCCTCAGGTATAAGCGCCTCCCTTTTTTACTCCTGTGCATAGCATGGTTGAGTAAGACTTTAGATGTCTAAAAGCAAGCCTCTGCATCTCCCTGCCCCTTCTTCTTCTCCTTAAATGTTTTCTTATGCAGCTTAGCTCAAGAATCACTGCCTTTTGCCCCCAAGGTCAACCGCCTATGCAAAAGTAGGCTGATGGATGAGCTGGTGCTTTCTCACATAAACTTTTTTTAGCACTTACTCATGCTTCTTATTAAGTGCATACATGTATAAACAATGTATGCATTTAATAAGAAGAATGAGTCAGTACAATAGCATACTATATAAGATGGGAAACCATTCCTAGGAAGAACTTCAGCATAGACTTGATGCCTCCTAATGGTGCTATGCATTAACCAGAATAATGTGGACAATCTTGCCAGCCAAAAGGATATTCTTCTGCTGAATATTGCCATGTCTTGTTTTATTGCCTTGCCTATGAATATTTCTAGCCTATATTCTGTTCTGAAGTTAAAGTTGTTTTGCTTTGCTCAATAAATCATTTCAGCTGTGACTTCAGTTGGACATTCATTGCCTCTGAATCCACAAACATACTTCCCACATTTTACCTCGGGAAAACAAAGCACAATTCAAGATACAGGTTTTATCACCTAGAAAACCCTGCATGGCTTGCAGCCTGGAGTTCTTTGAAATCACCTGCTTCAGGTAGAATTGGTCTGCCAAATGCCTACTGAGAAGGTCTATTGAGGGTCCCCTGCTATTGGGCCATTTGAGGGAAAGGGTGTAGTAGTGACCCCCCCCAGAGGGAAGAGGAGAGGGTACCCCCCTTCCTCATGATCTTCTGGAAGCTTGGTCAAAATTGGTTGTTCTGGAAGGACTTCAGGAAGCAATAGTATATTGTCATCAGAGAGAGACTTAAATACTGCTATTGCAGTTTATTGTTTTATGGGCATTTATGGGGTGTTGATATATTATGTATATTGCTTGTGTCCTGCTTAGTTTCTTGTATTGTAAGTGATGTAGAAGTTTCATAAATAATAAATATATATACAATTTGCTTTGAAATTTGGAGGCATCTGTGCAATATTTGTGCCATACATACTGAATAAATTAATTCAATAAAGAAATAAATGTACAGAATGGTTCTACCTGACCTGGGAATCACTGGTTCATACCTCACCAGTTTCACTGCTTACATCTTTTGGGATTCCCCCCCCCCCCCCCCCCAGTCTAGCCAACTTCCCTGGAATTCCAAGTGGCCCCTTATCCAACTCTGCTTACCTTCCAAGATCCCCCAAGATTGGCTGGAAGCTGCCATTTGTGGAGGCATTAGTAAAAATATAGTTTCATAATTTGCATATTCTATATTATAGAAACATAAGTCCAAAGTCCTTGCAAAAAGGAGTCAGGAGCAGTTGCCGGTAGCACAGAAGCCGCGCTCGCCCAAAAAAGGCGCGAAGCAACGGAAACCCCGCCTCCTGCGCTCACCAGCTGGGCTTTGCTCTAGGAAGGAGGCTCTGGCAAACCACCTCCGAAACACCTTGCCTTGAAAACTGCAGGGACTCGTCCAAAAGCAGTCACTGCAGAGTCGGTAACAACTGAGTGCAGATAAAAAAAAAAAAAAAGTCCAAAGTATCTTTGACAAGAACTAGAGATATTTTGGGTTTAAAACAAGAGTTCGTTGAAAAAATTGATAAAAGGAAAATAAAAAATTGAGAGATTTGGTAGTCCCTTCTATCAAATTACAATGAAATGTAAGAAGCACAACCTGTGTCAGTATTGAGCCGAGACTTAGATATGTGAAGTGGCTACAGTGTTTTGCAACTTTGGCAACTTGAAGGCATGTGGACTTCAACTCCCAGAATTCCCCAACCAGCCATGCTGGCTGGGGAATTCTGGGAGTTGAAGTCCACCAGTCTTCAGGTTGCCAAGGTTGAGGAACACTGGGCTACAGTACCCACAACAGGAACAACTGATGTTAATAGAACCATTCAATTTTTTCTAGGTTAATTAAGATCTGCAGAGAAACCCATAGCCATTATCTTGATTCAATTAACAGAATTACTTCATGGCAAATTCTAATTCACCAATTTTGTGCTGAAATCTCTCATCCAAATCCTTTTGCTGGAGAATGGCATATACTAATCAGTTTTATATATGTTCATTTATTTATTTTTATTTATTTATTTACCAAATTTTTCAACCGCCCATCTCCCTCCAATGGGGGAACTCTGGGTGATTCACAACAAACATTAAAAACATAAATATCTATAAATACATAAAACATTAATTAAAAACATTACTAAAAAGGAGAAGGAGAGTCCAAGAGGATGAAAAATCTGAGGCTGAAGACAGAAGGCCTCTATGGGGCTAGCCATCCCCATGCTTGAGGTATTCCCTCCCCACCCCAGGCCAGGTGGCAGAACCAGGTCTTCAAGGCCCTTCGGAAGGCCAGGAGTGAGGGGGCCAACCGCACCTCTGGGGGCAGAATGTTCCAAAGAGCAGGGGCTACCGCAGAGAAGGCCCGCCTTCTGGACCCCGCCAGTTGAAGTTCTTTCACTGAGGGGGTCCGAACCATGACCTCTCTGTGGGACGGGTTGAAGTCATAGGGGAGAGGCAGTCCCTTAGATAACCTGGTCCCATGCCATGCTTTAAAGGTGATAACCAACACCTTGAATTGGACCTGGAAGCAAACTGGCACCCAATGCAGCTCGCGGAGCAGAGGCATTACATGGGCCTTCCTTGGGGCTCCAACAATAGCCCGCGTGGCTGCATTCTGGACCAGCTGTAGCCTCTGGATACTCTTCAAGGGTAGCCCCATGTAGAGCGCATAGTCTATCTGGGAGATAAGGGCGTGACTGTTCGAAGGGCATCCCAATCCAGGAAAGGGCGTAACTGATGCACAATCCAAAGTTGTGCAAAGGCCCTCCTTGCCACTGCTGCCACCTGCTCTTCAAGCAGGAGCCGTGAGTCTAGGAGGACCCCCAGATTACGCACTGGGTCTGTCTGGAGCAGTGGCACCCCATCCAGCACCAAAGATGACAAAATCCCGGATACAGAGGAGCCATTAACCCACAGCCACTCCGTCTTACCAGGGTTCAGCTGAAGCCTGTTGTTCCCCATCCAGACCCTTACAGCCTCCAGGCACCGCGAAAGGGCAGTCATGGCATCACTTACTTCACCAGGGATGGAGATATATAGCTGCATATCAACAGCATACTGATGATACCTCATTCCATGATGATGGATGATCTCGCCCAGCGGTTTCATGTAGATGTTGAAAAGGAGCGGAGAGAGAACCAAGCCCTGCGGCACTCCACAAAGGAGGGCCCGAGGATGGGACCTCTCGCTCCCTATCACCACCAATTGGGATCGGCCCTGGAGAAAGGAGGCGAACCAGCACAAGACTGTGCCGCCCACCCCCAGTTCCCTAAGCCATCCCAACAGGATACCGTGGTCGACAGTATTGAAAGCTGCTGAGAGATCAAGGAGAGCAAGGATGGTCGCACTTCCATCATCCCACTCCCGCCAGAGGTCATCCATAGGTGCGACCAATGCTGTTTCCATTCCATATCCGGGCCTGAAACCTGACTGGAAGGGATCCAGATAATCTGTTTCCTCCAGAACCCTTTGGAGCTGTGATGCCACCACTTTCTCAACCACCTTCCCCAAAAAGGGGAGGTGGGAGACTAGACAAAAATTGTCCAGCACAGTAGGATCCAGGGAGGGTTTCTTGAGGAGGGGGTGCACCAATGCCTCCTTAAAAGCAGCTGGAAACACTCCCTCCTGCAAGGATGTAGTAACCATCGCCTGGATCCAACCACATGTCACCTCCCAAGCTGCTTTCACCAGCCAGGAGGGGCATGGGTCAAAATGGCAAGTGGTGGCCTTCACAGTCCCCAGGATCCTGTCCACTTCCTCAGGAGCAACAGGATCAAACTTTTCCCAGATAACTGGGTAAAAAGAGTCCCCCAGTATCTCCCCAGACCCTGCCCCACACTCGGAATCTAACTTGGAATGAATCCAAATGACTTTGTCCTGCAGATGCTCTGAAAATTCTTCTGCACGGCCCTGCGAATGAACCCCCACATCCCCCTTACCAAGAAGGGACCTAGTGTCAAGCCTAGCCCAAGGAACTCCAGGAGACCATGTAGATTCAGTTCAGCAATGTTTATTAGCTACAACCTCTAGCAAGAATCTTCCCAGACTGAAACCCCAGTTCCCAAAGTCAGCCAGTCACAACAGTGTGAATTCCTCAGGGAGGTGCCAGCCTCATCCTCTTATCTCTCCCTCGCCCCTCAGGAGACGAAAGAGCATGTTTTCCTCCCTGAGTTTGGCCTTCATAATTCCACTCCATCACATCACCCCTCCCTCCATCTCCATCCTCCCCCTCAGAGTTCTCAGCAGAACTTGGCAAAGGCGAGAGGGACAACATGTCAGGTGATGATGGTCTCTCGGTACCTCTTGCCTCCTCCGTACAGTCATCCGATTGGTCCTGAAAAACAGCTACAACATTAGCAGAATCAGTCCCCCTCCCTCCTACCATCTGCAAACCTGAAGTAGAAGGCTGTGGACTGCTAGCTTGAGTCCGCTCCTCCCCTAAATCCCCCACCAAACCTTCCTCCAGCGTGCTGCCCCCTCCCTCTTCTTGCTGATTAACTGCTGGTGCTCCGGGCAACATTCGAGGCTTCGGTTTGCTAGGAAAACGCCTATGGAAGTCAATGACCAGCTATGGGGCGTGAACGTTCCTTGCATTCTCCCAAGAATGCTGTTTCAGGATAGCCCCTCCAATGAATCAAATATTGAATTCCCTCTCCTCTCCTGCGAGAGTCCAATATTTGTCAGGATTAGCCCAGGAAACTCCAGGAGACAGTACAGATTCAATTCAGCAGGGTTTATTGGCTTCAGTCCCGTTACAGAAATCTTCTCAGAGTGAGAGCAAATTCCAGGGTCACCCTCCCAACCTCCCTTGCATTCTTTAGGGAGGGTTCAGTCTCATCCTCTTATCAGTACCTCGTTGCTCGGGCGACGAGAGTAAATTCTTGACTCCCCTGTTCCTGACTCTCACAATATCGCCTCCACCTCATATTCCTCCTCTCCTTCGATCACAACTGGAGGTGGTGGGGAGGGGTGAGTTCTCATCTGTTCCACCTCACCTCCGTACTTCTCCGGCATGCTACCAGGCAAACGCAGTCACACCGGTGGTGGGGGAAGGTGGTAGCTGGGCTACTGGTCCGAGTTGCTGTATTAGTTGTCCCATAGCTGCTTGCAGGTTATTAATCTGTGCATCCACTTGCTGCTGATGCTGTAGTAGGGCTGCTGCCAATAACTGTAGTGTCAAATTAGCTCCCTGTGGATCTGTTGCCATGATATAAACTCCTTCGTCTGGAAGGTAGTAAGAGTCTGGGAAGATTGATGTCAGGCCTAGCCCAAGGAACTCCAGGAGACCATGTAGATTCAGTTCAGCAATGTTTATTAGCTACAACCTCTAGCAAGAATCTTCCCAGACTGAAACCCCAGTTCCCAAAGTCAGCCAGTTACAACAGTGTGAATTCCTCAGGGAGGTGCCAGCCTCATCCTCTTATCTCTCCCTTGCCCCTCAGGAGATGAAAGAGCATGTTTTCCTCCCTGAGTTTGGCCTTCATAATTCCATTCATCACACCTAGTGATCCTAAACAGGGCCGCCGGGCGGCATTCTGCGGATGCAATAAGGGCGGATAAGTAATGGCGCTTCACTGCTCTTATTGCCACAAGGTAGGCCTTGATAGTGGCTCTAACCTGTGTTCGGTCAGATTCGGTCTTTGTTTTCCTCCAGTGGCGCTCTAGATGTCTCTTAACCCTCTTCAGCACCCTCAACTCCTCCGTGAACAACGGGGAGTGTTGGGGCTGATGTGGCAAGAGAGGCCACATAGGCACGATCCTGTCCAAGGCCCCAGCTGCCTCCCTATTCCAGGCAGCAGCCAAGGCCTCTGCTGGACCATGCAGCAGATCCGTGGGAATATCCCCCAGGACCTTCTGAAACCCTGACGGGTCCATCAGGCACCAGGGGTGGACCAATCGCATGGGTCTGGCCTCCCTGCAGAGGGGGGTGGTATAGGAGAAACTCAGGGTCACCAGGACGTGATCTGACCATGACAATGGGGAAAGCTGTAGATCTCCTCTCAGATCACTTTGCCATTGCTCCGACAAGAAAACCAAATCCGGCATGTGGCCACTGTCTCGGGTTGGGTCTCGCACAGTTTGAGACAGGCCCATGGCTGCCATGGTAGCCATGAACTCCCGAGCCACCTCCAAGGACCGCCCCAGGGATGGTAGGTTGAAGTCCCCCAGAACCATAAGCCTGGGGAACTCCACCACCAGCCCCAAGATGGCCTCCAGCAGCTCTGGCAGGGAGGCTGCCACGCAGCAGGGAGGCTGGTACAATAGCAGAACTCCCAACTGTTCACGGGCGCCCAACCTAATAAACAGTGTCTCACAGCCAGAAACTTATGAAGCAATGCCCCTGAAGGCCACTAGAGATTCCAGGATCACAACAGCCACCCCTCCTCCCCTGCCCTGGCATCTCGGCTTATTTATATGAAACATCATATAAATGTTTCCAGCACAACATTACTTAAACATAGTGTTAGGGGGTAATATATGTGGACATTGGAACACTACTACTACTACTATATTCTTGAGATAGTTCGCAAAGAAAGTATATTTTTATTGGGAAAACTCATCCACTGAACTCATGCTATCACAGAAAGTCTAACTATTGTTAAGCAAAGTTGGCCAAACACTTTGTCTCTTTGTTATGTGATTTAAGGTGAACTTTTGCACTTTTAAATTTGAATTTTGGTTGTTGCTCCTGAATGCCAAGTCAATAAATTTGTCCCATGCACAATTTGTGGGTGAGGCGGCTGACCTGGCATGTATAACTGAGATCTAGGTGGGCCCAGATGAGGGTGTTCCTCTCTTGAAAACGTGTCCACACGAGTTTCAGATTTGGTATCAGCTGAGAGCCCAGAGGGGACAGGTGGCTTTTGTAATCTGTGAGACACTGAGGGCTTTCAGAGGATCTGTTCTGCAGATAACCAGACAGCTTTAGGAAACAGTTTTTTCTGCCTTTCCTGTTGCACAGGATCATCTCTGCCAGATTCAGTAACCTGCTGGATTGAGTTACTGGGGTGGCCTATGGAGATCCCAAGAGTGTTAATCCTCAGGGATTTTCAATTTGCTGCCAGGCAACACTGAATCCAGGGCAGCTCAGGAGTTCTTCATCTCCATGGCAACCATGGACTTGTCCTATAGAAGGCTCAGTGCATACCGCTGGTTGCACTTTACATTACATTTGAGCAGCTGCAATGGGATCTAGCGCTGAAGGACATTTCCATCATGGGAAATGTCACTCTCTGATTGCCTTTGACTTGCTGGTGTCATCACACCCACATGGAGATAGGGTTCCAGAAGGAGCTTAGGTTTTCCCCAAACGCCTGGTGGTGTCAGCCCCACTTCGCAGACCAGACTAGGACATCCACAGAACATTACAACTAACTTTATTGAGATTAGTTACAATAACAGAATCTTACAAGCCTGATTCTGCTCCTCTCCTCCTTTTACCAGTGAACCAGGGAAGTGTCTGCCTGAGCCACAGGGGGAAGCTGTGGCCAAAACGGCCTTTGCATAGATTCATCTAATGTGCCAAATGGATTGCTGTAATGTGCTTAGCGTGGGGCTGCCCATAAAGACCACTCAGAAGCTACTGCACTGGTTGCCATTTGACTTCTGGATGCAGTTCAAGATGCTATCACCTATAAAGCTCTTCATGGCAAAGGCTTGGTTATCTGAGGGACCACCTCTCTCCAATTGTTTCTGCTCATCTAATAAGATTGGGCAGGGTGGGTGTGCTCAAGGTCTCCTTGATAAAACAACATCATCTATTAGAATTTAGGAAGTATGCCTTCTTTGTCATGACATCTGGACTCTGGGATAACATCCCCAAGAGATTTGTATGGCTCCAATCCTGGTGATGTTCTAAAAGCCTTTGGAAAACTAACAATACCTATAGGGTTGTGTATATTTCTTGTTTTGCTTGTTATGTATAATTTTTATTCTAGACATACATGAGCTATGTTTTTTTATTTCATTGTTTCCTGTTTTTTTAAAAGTACTGTATAAGCCACCCAGAGTCATCTGGGTTTAGACTTATTTTCATTATCATCAGCTGTGTAAGAAATTTGTTTGACAAATTTGGGGGTCTCTGAAACAGTAAGTGCCAAAATGAATGACACTTTATTCTCTGTTGACATCCATGACAAATGATGTTTCTTCAGAATTTGGTCCTTGATATTTACTCAGAAATGATGTTGATGGAACTGATATATTGTGATGCCATCTGGCATTTACAAGATTGACAAAGGTTCTCTCGACAGGGAATACTCATCTTCTTCGTCTGAACAGAAGCACATGAATTGTGCCACCTATACAACAAGCAGATGGCCCAATTCCCCCTGCTTTTTGGTAGAGAAAAACCAATTTGTCTTTTTAAAACAAAGTTGAGAACTGAGGCTGAAAAGAGAAACAAGGCATCTTTCATCTTCCCAGAATTAACCAAGTGGAATGCTAGGGACTGTAAAAGGAATTGAGTCAGAGGGAAATCTGTTTCAAGAAAAACGTCTGTCTTTGAAAAGATTGGTAAATGTTTAGCTAGAAATATTGCATAAAATTAGTTTTGACTGTGGGTGCTTGACTGATATTTATGTTCTCTATACACATCCAGTAACTTGTTTTTGTGAAACATGGAACTTCGTTACATCATAGTTGTCTCTGAACTAGGAAAAAAAGAAAACAGCCTTACTCTGTGATCTGTCAGAACTTTATCTTTTCCTGTATATTTTTCTATTCAAGGGTCTTTTAAAAGGTTGTCCGTAATCTCAGTAGCTCTATATTTTATCTCCTCTACCACTGAATGTTTTACATATGATTACTGAAAGAAAAATGTTTACCCACTCTCTTTTCTTGTTTAAAATAAAAGTATAAATAGATCTTGGGAGATAGATCTGTCTCCCAAAAGAGAGGGGCTGATTTCCCTAGTCATATGCCTCAGTGTTAGAGGGCCAGGGGGTAATTATAGAAATAATTACATTTTCTTCATATTTTTTTCTGTAAGGCATGTTGGCTATGATGGCCTTATCTCTTCCACATCAGGAATAATGGAGAGCACGCCAAGGTATAGGCATCCCCATGAAAGATAGATAGAAGCAGCAGTAACTAACAAGTTGCTAATCCAAGATAGGGGGCCAAGCTAGAGTTTGCAGACCTCTAGGAAAGCTTTGAGACATCCAGCCTTCACCCTATGGACTTAACACTAGTGCTACCAATATATTTAGTAAAACATTCCATTGAATTCTATCATATTTGATGTTTTTTCATCGAAGTCTGAAAAAGCTTTTAAGTTAAACAGATTTATCAATTCATTGTGTTATACCAAAAATTCTTGATTTCTTTTTCTATCCAAGATCTAAATATCTTTCTACTATCTTGTCAATTTTATTAGACAATTATTCCCAGCCCCATATTGGAAAGAGCACAAGATTGCAGAAGAAATAACATAATACAATTGTTGCTAATAGATGTTGTTCAACACTAATTGCTGGCACTGAGCTACTAAAACACAGGGGCTATATTCACATAATACATTGAATCGCAAATTAATCAAAGACATTTAGCCTAGCCTGTTATAGGAACACAACCTGGGTTGTTAGTTTGTCTCAGTATGTTCTGCAAATCCAGAAAATTAGGTTAATCCCATAAACCATGGTTAAATTATGAGTAGGCAGGTAGTGTAAACAAAGTTCATGTGCATTTATCTGGTTTTTTCCACATTAGTATTGCATTACTTATCGACTTTTGCTATTAAATAGTACCAGGCATTCATTCCTTCCTTCCTTCCTTCCTTCCTTCCTTCCTTCCTTCCTTCCTTCCTTCCTTCCTTCCTCTCTCTCTCTCTCTCTTTCTCTACTTACTTACTTACTTACTTACTTGGTTTATATACCATTGCAATGACTCCGAGCAGATTTGGTATATTAAATTAAGATGGAAGGAATATATTTTTATATCTGAATACAAAATTTATATTGATGCAATATTTTTATTAGTTCAACTGAAAATTTACACAGTAGTAGCAAGTCTATACGTCTATACCAGGTTAATTTTAGATGTACTAAAATGTAGAACTATAGCATTAGAAGTTCCCTCTAAACCATTTTGCCTGACCTCCTGCAGACATTCCTGTATAATTAGACCATCACAAAGAATTTTCTTTCACAATTCTGCTTCAGGACTTCCACAGGGGATAACCAACCACCCCTTTAGTTATTTGTTGTTGAACTGTTATCAAGTTTTTTTTACCTCTCGTAAATCATAATCTACTCTCATCCTGTTCAGAAGATTAGATCTAGTTCACTGACAGTCCTTCCTAGTGTTTACTTGTCTCCACTCAGTCCCTTCTCCAATTGCTTCCTCAGTGAACATCTTTCCCATGTTTTTAACCAACTTTTTTACCATTCTCAGAAACTGCTTCAATTTGTCTGTATGAAAGATGGGCAGCCTTTCGAACATGCACTGCCAGGGGTTGGCTCTGAGGTTGCATAGACACCTGTAATGCTTTCCCTATAGCAATCATGATCATTCTTGGAAAAAGGCTACCTTCCTCATGTGATCATCCCTCCAGCACAGATCAGGCTCTTGACAGGCTGTGAAACATCTATCTGGGGGACTGCTGGGGGTGCAGCCATGTTAGAAATGGGGCATGTGAGAAGGGAATCCCTGGTGTGATGGTAACATGAGCAGAATATGGGGGTGGTAATGCAGAGGAATTGGTGATAAATGGATACCTGCAGTGGGCAACACAAGAGGTCTCCAAATTACATCAAGCCTATGTTTAGTTCTGATTCTTTACAAACCTGATATTCTTTTCATATTTACTAGTAGCAAACATTCACATCCAGAATATTCACTTCCTATTTTTAGTAACTTACTGACAATTAACTGGGGGAAAACAAAAATTACAAGTTTTAACTAAAGTGCCTTAAATTCTTTTACTTGTTTTTCAGTGGAAGAAGCATGAACTAAAATATCTGACCATCTGAACTTCTTTTTCTAAAAAGATATATTGAGGCAGTATTACGTTTAATAATATTTAAATAAAATAAATGATTAAATATTTAAAATACGTTTTGCTTGTTTACAAAAAAAAAAAAAAGCTATTCAGAAGCATTCAAAGCACTGAACATGACACATTAAATTTGCCATTATGGGAACCATACAGGTAATTGAAATGTGCATATTATCTCTCTTATTATATTATGCGTGTCTGTGTGTATGTAAGAGAGAAAGAAACTGACAATGATTTGTGGGATTCTGATTAATATTAGTAGATGCGATTGTATAATCAAAACTTCAGAATGTATTACTCTTGTGACTTATGAACTGTACACACAGCATATGCTGAATTATTTATCAGTCAAGTGTAAATGAATTGCCTAATATTTATGGAATGGTCAGAGATCATGTTTAAAACTGAGCAATTAAATTGGGAGGGAAGGAGGGAGGGAAGGACATTCAGATCTTCCCAAAATAATGGCATTGCCTTTCTGAATCTGATACCTTCCATATGCTTTGTCTTCTTCAAGTTTTTCATCTGGAAGTTGACCAGACCAAAATCACTAGGCTGTGGAAAGCTGGAAAAAGGAGGCTTATATTTCATCTGCAACAGTAACAGAGGTTACAAGTAAGCCTCAGAAGTGATCTATTGTAAGACAGAATTCCCAGTATGACAAGTCTGTCTCTATTGGAAACTTTTGGCTTGATAAAGCATATAAAACCTTCAAGTTGGTATTAATGATGATGACATTTGGGCAAAATTTGAATTATTGCAAAATAGTTTTACATTCCAAAAGAAAAAATTACATTACACAGATCCATTGTCAGTAATATCCAGGACCAATACTTGTGCAATTTCAGAGCTTCCATTACAGAGAATTATTACACAAGATTGCATAATTACCTCCCCCAGTTACACGTTATAATCAGTTTTCAGCATGTGACAAAGGCTTAGGGTGATGACAGAACAGCGAAGTAAAAAGGCTTGGAGTGAAGCGTGAGTTAATGAAGTGACTCATACTAATCAATAGAAGGAAGTAATTCAGGAAACTAAGCACATAGCAATGGATATTAGCTTACAGTTAGTATAATGCTAACTTATCCAATGAAAAGTAAATAGAAAATAAATTGCCCATCATTAAGATGGAAATGCTCTGTGTTGAGTGATCATTTTATGTATAATATTTTGTACTCACACCAGTTTATCAGTTCTGCAATGTACTATATGTGACCCCAATCCAAGGACTCTATGTGTGTTTCTGCTTCAGATAGGCTCTTGCCCTTTATACGCAGCATTTGGGTTAGGGTTTTCTTTCTTTTTATCTTGTTCTGTAGAGGTCGTGTACTCCCAGTAACCCAGAGAGATCCTTAAGGGTTCTATTTGTAGTGCTACCACAACCACACTGAAGGCACTAGTATGCTTTTCTCAAAGTTGCAGCTCACCTCTCCCAGAATCAGAGATATCAATTGTTGCTAATACTTGGGGAGCTTCTTGCGTGTGTGTGTTGCCTATTTTGAAATTCTTGTTTTAGACTGTTTTCCCCCTCATATTCCAGCCCCCCTCCCATCCTGTGCTCATGGATCAATCTCATTTTCAGTTTTCATTTTAAAATATAAGTTTAACTTCTGCATTTTCTAAATCTTTAAAATTGTTCTGGGATCTCTTTTTTAAAACTGAGATACATATCTAATATGCACAAATTCATATGAAGCATGAAGCCTGGATTCATAAACATGCTCAGAACAGCCTTACTTAATTGAGACCTTCCTTCAACTCACCCCACCCATATAGCAGCGGTTTGCAGGCACTGTAGTTCAAAACTGCTCGAAGTCATTAAGAAAGCTACAGTAGCAATTATTGTGGACATGGGATAATCTGTAACAATTCTGCAACCAGGCGTGAACAATCTACCAAACACAGAACGTTTTATGGAGAGGGGGGAAAAAGATATACATTATCTACGCATTACATTTTGAAAGCTTGGATTTGAAACATTTATGTACGTACTCTGGAATCCATAACATCAAAAGTGGAGATGACCTCTTTTCTCCTGCATAAGCGAATAAAAATCTCCAATATTTCCTATAGTGCATTACTTATTATCACTTATTATACAAAAAAAGTTTATACTGTACAGTCATAATGGTCGCAGTGCATTCTTCGGTATACCCGTAAATTGGAGTAAGTCCCCAAGCAAGTCCCAATTCCATACGCAAGTAGTTTGAAAAAAAAATCCCACCATTTAGTTTACTTCGGGGGAAGACAGAACCCAAACGTCCTCCCACCATTTACTCGGGAAAACAATACTCGATTGGGCTCCCTGAACATGCTGCTCGTACCCCTTGCTTCACGCGCCTCAGAAGCCGGGGAGGGAAGTGCGCAGGGCAAATTGCAAATTCTACCGTACTTCCGCTTCGCTTTCTCTCTGGCCGCCCTTGCGAAGCGGCCCCGCCCTGCCCGGTATCGCCCCCCCCGGCCCGCCTCCTCGAGAACCGCCGGGTAAGCCTCCGCTTTCCCTTCCTTTCCGCCCTTCTTATTGGACGAGGAGGAGGGCGAGGGGCGGAGCCAAGGGTGGTGCTCCCGCAGACTAGGCCTCGCATGCACAAGAGTGAAAAGCGAGCGCTGAGAAGGAGGTGACCGCTCAGTTGCGATTTGCCGGTGGCCGCTGTTTCTTCGGACTCCGTCAGGGTCAGGCGAGGGCCCGACATGCCGCCTCCGGGTCAGGTCCGGCTCCCAGACCGGGATGCGCTGAAGCTCCGCGTCCGCAGCCTGATCGGCTCCCACTGGGTCATGATCTTCAGCAAGAGCTACTGTCCCTTCTGCAGGAAGGTGAGGGCGGGGGGGGGGGGGGAGGAAGCAGGGGTTGCCGTGGCAACGACCCTTTTTTCGCTGGCGGACCGTCTTGTCGGCTGAGAAGAGCTGCCGTATCAGGTTCTGCTGGTGTCGGGGGTTCCTCGTGTAGAGTCCCTCCCGCTTCCGTTGTGATTTCCCGTTTCTTCTTCCTTGTGAGCGCGTATTTCTCTCCCGGAGGCGTCGAGCAGCCTCTTCCGCTAGCCGGAGGGATGGGGTATGGCGCAGCTGGGCCCTCCTCGCTATGGCTTCCACGCTTTTGCGTCAGGGAAGGCTTGGCCGCGAAGATCAGCCGGGCCGGCGGACGGGAGTGATGTAATTGGGCCTCCGGGCTAACCTCTTCGTAAAGGCCCCAAAATACTAATTTGGCAGCGTAAAGTTTGGTGTAATGGTTAAAGGCATCAGGCTAGAAACCAGGAGATTGTGAGTTCTAGTCCCGCCTTAGGCACGAAGCCAGCTGGGTGACCTTGTGCCAGTCACTTCCTCTCAGCCCTAGGAAAGAGGTAATAGCAAACCACTTCTGAAAAACCTTGCCAAGAAGACTGCAGGGACTTGTCCAGGCAGTTGCCAGGAGTCAAAAACTGACTCGAAGGCACCCCCCCCCCCAAAAAAAGTAAGGAGACCAGATCCCCTTTGCCTTGCCAGGTCTTGTCTAGAGAGGTAATTCATCATCATCTTCAGCTAGAAATCCAAGGCAGAATCACAATGCCAGGATTTCCGAGCCCTTTATTAAGGAATGTTGTGCTGCGCGTTCTTTGAAAAGAAATCTCATTGAAAGGACATAGAGTAAATGTATCAGGTTGTAGGTCTTTGTGGGTTGACAAGTGTATGGTTTATGCATGAAATTCCAGTTGTATTTAAATAGCTTATTTTTCATGCTATATGTTAAGATGTTCAGAAAGGTTTAAAATATTCAGAAGAGAGAAGGTGAAATAATTGTACTGTAGAAATTAAAATAATGGTAATTAAGTATGGATTAAAATATTATCTATTTTTCTTCTTAATTTTTTCCTTTGGTGTATCATTTCGGAACTTCCACATTCAAGCTGTTGGGATAGAGACTTTCCTGATGGAAATAAGATCATTAAGGGTTGGGATTGTGGCAGTAGTTAAGTAAATGTTTCTTATTTAGACAGATAAGTATATGATTAAACATTACAGAGAAACAAATTAGTTAGATGGAATGGTAGATTCCTTCTCTGACACTACTCTGACCTACTGCTAGAAGTGGAGCTTTAATGTATTAATGAACATTCATGATTCCAGTAGTTTAACAATCATTTGTTTGTTGCCACACAGGTTTTAATTGTGGCTAATTTTGTACACTCTGTACAAAAGAAAGTCTGGAAATCATTAGGAAGCTTAAAACTTGTTCTTGAGTATCACTGCTTGTACAACAAGTGATCTTGTACAACTCTTGCTAATCTGCTGCACTCTGTGTTGAGTATCATTGTGGACCTAGGAAAAAATGAGTCGTCGTAGAGATTCAACTATGTGGAGATTAAGCATCATGATATATTTGACAGGACTAAATGTGAATAAGCATTGGCTAGAATATATTAATCTCCTTGCATGATCTCTAAAGAAGCAGAAAATATGAGTTGAATAAAGAGAATGAAATTATAAAGGAAAGAACAGTAATTTATAGTTTCATATATCATAGAAATCTAAAATCAAATTCAACTTCTGGGGAAGAAATGGCAAACTGAAGATAGCTCCGCTAAAAGCGGAGCTGATGACCATGGCAGATTGAAGAGCCGGCATGTTTCCTCTCTGGACAAGGAGAGGACTTGAAATCACCTGCAAGTGCTCCAGACAGTTGCTCCTTGCAAGGAGACTGCAAGACAGTGGTCTCTGGTGGGTTTAGAGCTTTGAGAGATGAGGGAATAGCCATTTTCATTCAAACTGTGGTCAGCACCTTTTCAAAGGACACTGGGTTTGCATACTTCCTTTTTTAATCACTTTTGGAATTTGCTTGTAAATTGCTTTTAAGCTGTTAGGAAGGAACCTTTGGATTGACAAGTTTTTTATGGCACCAGGTGAGTTTCCTTCAACCCTTAGCAAAAATTTTAAATGCAAGTTTAAGGAGTAAAAAAAAATTTTTTTTTCTTATAATAAACAGCAAAAGGGTGATTAGAATGTTGATTTTGGAAGGTTACAACTGACTCAGGGTCCAGATGGATTAGAAACAAGACTTTGAAATTAATTCTAAGAATCCTTCCTGTGGGAAAAGGCTATTGTTTTGAATTCTTAAAAAAAAACTATAGGATGGAAAGTTGGACACTAGAGGGAACCAGAAGGAACTAAAGATTACATTTAAAGGAGAAGAACACTTAAATTTGACTTACTAATACAGAATGGAGCAAAATACTTTAACATTGGGCATATTGAAGGATATTTTTGAACAATGGACCCAGAAGTTAATTTTAAGAGTGTCTGCCATTATAGATAGTGTTTAAAAGATGTTATGGAAGAGGAACAAGTTTTACCAGCCAAGACTGAGACTGATCTGAAAGTGGATTTAAAAATGACAGGCTACAAGAATGATATGGAAAAAAATGCTACACTAAATATACAAATGAAACCAGCTGATGTCTCAATAATTAATAATTAAAAGGGATATACAAATAATAAACCCAAAGAGTGACCTGGATAACTTTCCTGTATTGGATTTACAAAAGAGACTTGTTAAAGTTTTGAATAATTTTGTGAGAAGGGACAAAGAAAAAAAAATTTAAAAAATCAAGTTCTAGGGTATTATTTGAAGGGATTAAAGATTAAGATTGTTAAAGTTGGTTTATTTGGTCAAGGTTAAAATAGATATGTTGCTATGGTAACTCTTAATGGACTTTAGGTGACCAGAGCTGAACAAGGAGGTTTTAACGATTTGTTTACAGATAAGATATGAATATGGGAAGAAGAGATCATTTGTTGTATTTTAAGGTGATAAGTTACTAAAATTGTTTATACTTGTAATGAAGGGGGAAGTCATTTCTTTATGTATTTTTTTTTACGATATTCTTTTCTTTCTTTTCTATTTTTCTTTTTCTTTGTTTTCTACACTTTCTATTTAATCTTTTATTTTATTTTTTAATTTGTATTTTATCTTTTTAATTGTAATATTTAATAAAATTACTATAAAAATATAAAATCAAATTGAAAGGCAACATAGGGAAGAAACTATACTGAATAACAAAATCTTAGGTTTAAGAAAGTCTAGGTGTAAATCAGAAGGGCACAAGCTTTTTCAGGCCAAGAGTTTCTGAATGGCTGTATTTCAACTATAGGTGGAACCAGATCAAAATCTAAGTATTAAATTCAAATTAACACAACTAAACATAGTTAATCTCACAGTTGTGAAATAACTTTGGGAGGAGCTTTAGAGGCTATACGCAAGGGTTTCAGGATATGCAAGTGTTCCCTGAGTCAAATAGAGAAGAACTGTGAACTGGGGACAAGTCCTTCCTAGATAGGATTTCAGTGAATCTTGTTCTCAAGCACTTAAAAAGATACTATTCATTTACCAATTACATTTTTTGAAAAACCTTTAAAATGGAGTTTCTTTCTGATGGCTTGATTGGATTAAGAATCAATTCAGAATGTTTATTTGGCCTAGTACTAAACAAAATGTTGGGTAATGTTATTACCTTCCAATTGTTCCTGAACATCTGAAACAAAAGCAGTTACGTGTACTTCTGAATAGATAGGCATATCTGTTGAGTTCAGAAATACATATTCCCAAGTCTACTTAAGAAACCTTAATTGTGTTTATAGTTGTGTTAAAATGAAGTTTGTAATATTACTTAGAAACTATTTACTAGAATACCTGAACAGTTTTAAAAACTAAATTGGATGATCTTGTGCTCCCTTGAGTATTTGCTATCTCTTCATATCTTCCATAATCCAGAAGAAGGGCAGTTTATAATGAATCTTCAAAATTAGGTATGGCTTTGAATGATTACAAGGCAATTCTATATATGCAGCACTGGATAGTAATAGAAGGCAGAGAATAATAAAGCAAGAAAAACAGCAGTTCTTAAATTGTATTGAATTGCTGCTTCTTGGCTTGGCTACATGTATGTGTGTGTGTGTCCATCTTGACTGCTTCCACCAAAGTAGAAGGCTAAATGTCTAAATAGAACAGCACATGTGTCAGTATTACAAATACTATCTGCTGCCTAGCTGTACTTCCTTTCTCCTTTCACTGCATCTACTCCAGCTTTCCTAGTGTTCATTGTGGTATAGTAGTGCTCTTACAGTTCTGTTCCATCAAATGTACTGAATCACATTGTTCTGACTTTTGCCTCTCTAGCTATTCTGCCAATATTCCAAATGAGTTATGTCTTTGGTTCTTTTTAGCTCAATTTCTCAGTTCCTGAACTTTGTTATGAGCTTTATGCCAATAGTATACAGTTCTTATTCTGGAAGCTACAGGTTTAATGTGTGATGGAAGGCTTGAGCAGGGAGGATTCTGAAATGGAGCTTCAAGGTTACAGGGAGGGGAAGTGACATTCCAAGCATCTCCTCAGCCCCCAGCTGGACTGTGTGAAAGTAAGGGGGAAGAGACTGGCCCTTCCCTAAGGGCTTAGTGGTTATAGTTGCTTTCATTGGGGAATTAGAGTTAGTCTGGCGAGATTCTGTCCTTTAGGTGCTAGCAAATAAAGAAGCTGGACTGCTTTCTGGACTGTCTCGTGTGATTCTTGGGTTGAATCTGACAAATGCTTTCCAAAACTTTTGCCCCTAAGTAAATATCAGAAATTGGCTTTGTCTCATGCTATTCCTTAATTTTTCTAGGACCAAATAAGCAAGAAGTTTCAGTGCTACTTGAATTAACTATTTATATATTAGAGAGAAATATTAGATTACCTAATTGTGTGTATTAGATCCAAAGTAGTCCTTCTCTTTCTATGAAGAAATAAATGCTCAAATACTGTAAACCACAGTATATCTGTGTAGCTCCATAATAAGAACATAAGTGGATCAGACCCCTGACCCATCTAGTTCAGCAGTCTGTTCTCACAATGGCCAACCAACTGCACAAGGAAGCCCACTAGTCTCCAAGCAGATGGCCTTCAGAGGCAATCACACTGCCATCAAGGTTAATAGGCATTGATTCTTATGACTTCCATGAATTGGTCCAACCCTTTTTGGAAGTTAGCCAAGTTGGTAAACAGCACCGCATCTCATGGTAGTGAATTCCAAGTTTAATTACATGTTGTGTAAAAAACAAAAAACTTCCTTTTTTCTGTCCTGATTCTTCCAGGATTCAGTTTCATTGGGTGACCTCTGGTTCTAGTGTTTTGGGAAGGGGAAAATAGTTTCTCCTTGTCCACGTTATCCATAGTATGCATAATTTTATCCGTAGTATGCATAATTTTGAGAGCAAAAGGGCTGCCTTCCAGGAGGATTTCGATGTGGAGCTGAAACCACCCAGTAGGCAGCCCTTTCGCTCTCAAAGAGCTGCCTGGCAGGAGGATTTCAGCTTCATTAGGCAGTTCATTCATTCCACCCACCTAATGACCCAGGAGATCGCCTAATGACTGCAACCAGGAGTGCCCAGATTCTGGTCATTGAGTGAAACAGTCACGAGGGCATCACTCAATCAAGATTCTGGTCCCAATTGTGATCATTAGGCAAGGAGTACCTGTATGTGTTTCTTATTTTCCTATTTCTAAATTGATTTTACTCCAGAATATGAAGAACTTTGTCTTAGCATATAATATTGTACTTCTTACTTTAATTACTGAATTGAACCCAAAGTGTTCCTTTTGCAGCCTAAAAGAATTGGGATCCAAAGGAAAAAAAGAGTGACTTTTCAATAGTTCTTCTTGCATCCCCTTTTTTTACCATCTACATTATTCTTGAAGGACCCACAATTCTCCAGAGAATGCTGCAGAGGGAATGGCAATTTTATATTTGATGTGTAATATTTATAAAACTTCCTTTTTAATAGGTGGAATACGTGAAAACATAAATATAATATCCTTTGCTTGCCATGTTAAAAGATAAATGTTTGGTTAATTATGAAATACCCGTTTATTTGAAACATGTCACATTAGAAAGGACAAGGACAATCCAAATACTTAAGAATTGTGGAAATGCATTTTGAATGTGACAACCATTTTTTAGATAGAATATTGCATATCTGACTAAACAGATATGTATATATTTTTAAATAAAATAACCTATCAAGTCAACTTAATGTTGCAAAATCCTAATTTAGCTTATGAAACTTTAGGCATGAGAGCCAACCAGTTAGGTCACTGTGGATTTTAAGGTAGATGAACTGGGTTAGAGAAGTTCATCTCTTCCAAGAATTCCAACTGCAGGATGCTAATTTAGCTGCAGTTATAATGCAGTTTTTGAATTAACATCCTAGCTACTTCAAAGAAAATACTGCTTGGGTCGCCATTATATATAGGTGTATGTGTGTGTGTTTAAGAGAAAGAATTTAGGAATCAAGTGTGTTGTAGATCTTTCTTTCTTCACATTTGCTGCTGTTGCTGCTGAATATCAGCTTGTCAGCTAAGTTGTACTGTAGTTTGGGGATAGGCATCACATCCTTGCCATTTTGAAGAAAGAATTTTGAAGAAAAGAGAAGCAACTACAATATATAACTGTCTGGCTTTTAGGGCTAGGGCTGTGCACATTTCAAAAATTATTCAGAAGAAGTGCTTTGGAAGTGTGTGTGAATATGAGCTTAGTCCAGTGCTCAAAGCAGCTGCATTTTTTTTTCAGGTTCTTGTGGAAGATAAATAAAATAGCTTCTTTAAAGAAGTGAATTCATACACATTCTGAAGTTCCTCTTTTGAATCATTTTGATGCGTGCACCACCCTACTAGCCATTCTCAGTGCAGCAGCATGTGCTGTTATCTCATAGCTTTGATGGGATTATGTCACTAAGTTTAGTGCTAGTTATTTGGCACCTCATACTTCTTGTGTTATATGATGGTTTCATTAGGTGAGTTGGCTGAAGAATGTATACTTGGATGGATAACATTTTTAAAAACCCAAATTATTTTAAATTACACGACATTAAAAAAGAGTGGGTTCTACTCCCCCCCCCCAAAAAAACCCCTACAGTTAAAACTCCTGGTATTATTAGCAGAAGGAGTTGCTGTTACTCACTAGACCTTTAGAGATTCTCCAAGGTATACCTGTACAAAACAGAAAAGGCCACATTTGCAATTAAATGGAAAGAGATGCTTCCATAAGGATGTAGGTTTAAGAAATATGTTAAGTATGTTAAGTGAACACATTTTATACAGTTGATGGCACTCTGAAAAGAAAATGGATGTGGTAAATAGGGTTCACTATATAAATGTCAAGCATCAGTTAATTTATTCTCATTTCATATATTCAGAGTACATAATAACACATTTAGTCCTATTTCAAAGAGTTTTTTATAAAGAGTTGGGTGCTCATTTGCTATATGTTGAATTATTGAATGGTTGTGCTTGTATTCAGTGTAAGTTATTTACACTCTAGTTTAAGTTGCAGCTTTAATTTTCTGCATCTAATGTCTTTATTTCATAATCACTAAAATAAGTACCTCTCAAACTTTTCAGTATTTTCAGACATCAAATTGCTGCCTACAGGTAGTTCTCAGGTTACGATGGCAATTGGGACCTGGATTTCTGTCACTAAGTGATGCAGTTGTAGAGCACAACAGCATGTGACCGCATTGCTTAGTGATGGCAGTCCTGGTTGCCATTGTAACTCCAGGACTGCATGAGACATTAAGTGAAGACCTCATGAGACCGTGACATGAGAAGAGGCGGGAGTCCCAGGCAAGCAGGCTGGTATATGAGAGCTACAGGTAGGCAGGCGCTATGGAGCACAGGTGGTTGAGTGGACGCCGCAGGTGGGTAGGCAGGTGAAAAAGCAGCGGGAGCAACTTGCAACTTCCTGCCAGCTTCCTGACTGACTTTGCTTGTGGGAAGCCAGCAGGGAAGGTGATTATGTGACCCCAGGACACTGCAACCATCATAATTGCAAGCCAGTTGCCAAGTGCCTGAATCGCAATCATGTGACTATGGGAACATTTCGACGGCTGCAACTTCACAAACTGGTCATAAGTCCCCCTTGTTTAGCGCCATCATAACTTTGAACAGTCGTTGAATGAGTGGTCGTAACCCAAGGACTACCTGTATTGCTTATTTCTAAAGAGAGAGAGAGAGAGACATGAATGAATGAAATATCTCCCATTGACATCATATGTTTTCTGTTTTAATACATTTTCCCATTGAGGTATTTTTGCAAACAGAAACAATGAAAGCTTTTAATTTTTTTAACTTGAAACAATTATTTCTTTAGATTAGAAACATTTGCAGAACTTTACTTGACCTTTGGATTGATCAGGCAGAAGATGGCATGCAAGGACATTCTTGTGAACCAGTCACTTATTTTCTGTTATTTATGACACATCCAAGATAGGAAAGCATTGGTTTCTTTGAGAGATTGATTGTTTCAGATAACTATACAAGTGGCATTCACTTAAAGCATACAGAACTTCAGTTTCCCCTCCCTTCTGACTTAGAGGAGAATGGAATGTAGTGAATTGTTTTATGGCCAAATTGTTCTACCATTCTGAGATTAACTATCTCTTTCCCTGGAATAGTTCTGTTTCTGCTAATATTACAGTGTGTATGTCTTTATTAAGCTATTGCTATGTGTTAAGTTATTACTAAATTCCCCTTAGAAATAACCAAGGGCTTTAATTAGAAGTTAGCTGGCAATTTCTCACAGCTAGAACATCCACAATATTCTTGTCTCTTGAGATCCTCTTCTCCATCTAGAAATCTGTACCTGGTAAACAGATCCTACTTCCCATTCTCCTCCCTGCATAGTAGTTTCTATTCTTAGTCCTCTTCTGTGAACGTAAACCACCCAGGGATCTGTGTCTCTTCAGCTAAGACTGTCAAAGCAAATCATTGCTTGGTAGTCATTTTCTCCTCCTGCTTCTCTCTAATTCCAAATATTTCCTGCCAGCTCCTTAGCCCATTTCAACTTCCCTCCCCACACGAGAGTCTCTGTATGTATGAAAACCTCATCTGGTTCTTCCCATAACTCTTTCGTGGAATCAGGTTATTAGTCAGAATTACAGTCTTTATTACTGGGAGATCGTGTAACAGGATGGCAGACAAGCTCTATTTTCTCCATTCTGTCACAGTGAGTTAAAAAGAAATTGAACTTTTTAATGATAAATCAATGAAAACAGAAGTAGGAGTCTTTGGTAAGAAGAAATTGGTTGCAGTAAATAAATACTTCATAATTTTGTTTTGCTCACTTTTGGCCCTACTCCTGCCCATTCCAGTATAGTGCTGAAGACTGAATATTATGTTTGAATGTAGCCTTAAACTATTTTGGGGGGGACAGTTAATATTCTGTGGATACAAAAAAGACGTTTGTGTTAGAAGGTGCTAGTATCAGTAAAAAGAGTGGGTTTGGAGTCTCCTTAGAAGAACAGAATGTAGAGGCACTGGGTCAGCTCATAGTAAGGTCACCCTGTGTTGTTATCAGATCCGGCATTCCTGCAGTAAAGGTCTTGTTATAATTTACCCTTCTTTTGTAAGTCTTATGTATCATGTCTAGAAGGTATAACCTGTAACCTTGTGAGCCTCAGGGCCCTTATGCATTCCTCTGGCGAGGAGCCCAATTGTCATTTTAGTTGTGCCTGACAATAAAATATACTTTGTTGCATCTGTGTCCAAATGCTTTGGTTCCTTATTTAAATGGGCATTTTCCCTACAACATTTTCTAATAATTATGCATATTTAGAAAACATGTTAATGATTTTTTGTAAAAATAAATAAATAAATAAAAATATACAGAGACCAAAACTGGCAGCCGTACAGCCATCACTAAGCAATCACTTGTTTATTTTAAATACTCGTTTAATTTAAAGAACATTGTTCCAAGAGTAGCAGAAATTCTATTTTTGTGCCTTGTCCTGTTTCCTTATCAAAATTTATATTTTGCAGGTGAAAGATCTCTTTCATTCTCTGGGAGTAGAGTACAGTGCTCTGGAACTTGACAAGATTGGTAAGGATAATGTCAGTCTTTACAGAGAATACAAACTTCCTCCAACTAGAATATGTAATAAAATGCTACAACTTATCAAGACTTTGTTTTGAACAGATAGCTCTTAAAATTCATACGGAAGCTGTCTGTGAATCTCTTCCATCTCTTGGATTACACCATCCCTTTCCAGATTGTGTGTGTGTGTGTGTGTGTGTGTTGCTTGATAACTTGTTAAAAAAATAACCTAAACTGGAGTCTCCCAAAATGGGATCTGTGGACAGTTTCTTTGTGTCCACCAGGTTCCCTGCTCTGACTTTTAAGCACTGGGACTGGAACACTGTAAATCAATGTGTCAAGTCTTCAGCATCATCTTAACTTCCAAGAATGCCACTAGGCCCCTAACATTTACTGGAAAAAAATGGAGGTGTGTTGCAGGTCATTGTTTTCTTTGAGAATATGGGAACACTCCTGAACAAAGGTAGACTAGCAAGGATGTTAGGGAGCATTCTATGCAGGCAAACCAGAGGGGTTATCAGTGAATATTCTGGTAAGCCAGTCATGATTTGTGACTATTGTGAATGGACAGGTCTCTTCTCCAAAAGTGCTAACATTTTGTGGAAGCATCCATGTTATGGTCTCAAAATTTGAAGAGTACCCACCTATGTAAAAAGTTGGACAACCATAGCATATAATTAACCTTCAAGGAAAAATATCCAATTATTGGCAAGAATATAAAATTGTAGTAAGGGAACTAGATTCCGTATTAAGTCTGGTACTGTGAGATGCATAGGGACATGTCTTGCATGCAATAACTTGTGCTTTAAATCATATCCATTCTTAATCTTTTCAGCTATATTGATCTGGCTTATTCTGATAAAACTGATTTTT
Source organism: Liasis olivaceus (assembly GCA_030867105.1). Classification (NCBI taxonomy): domain Eukaryota; kingdom Metazoa; phylum Chordata; class Lepidosauria; order Squamata; family Pythonidae; genus Liasis; species Liasis olivaceus. The sequence goes on along the minus strand of CM061348.1, from coordinate 42,047,486 downwards.
ACAGCACACATTTTACATGTTTACTCTAAATTTTGCTACGTTGAGTAGGTTACTGCAAGTGATTAGATTAGGTTTGATTTATTAAGAGCTGTCAAAGTAAAAAGTAACTTTAAGATAACTGGCAAATTTGCTTTATTTTATCAGATAGCAGACTAAACTGGAGTTTTTGCCTTATTTCTTTCATATGTTACAGAGTAAAAAAAAATATAGCAAAAGATCTTTGTCAGATTTTTCTCCCAAAAAGAAAAAAGAATAAAAGATTATCTGAAATATTTGTTTTCAAACATACTGTACCGCAGTTTGGCATACATTCCTCCCGTATATGCATTTTCAGTATAAAATAAAATAACACAATTGTCATAAGGACTTGACTGAATAATACCCAACACTTTGAGGAATGACTTTCTTCATAGCCTAAAATTTCTGTCCTATATTTCAATATTTTTGTTGGTATTTCTCTTTAACCGTTCATCTTTTGTTTGGTAGTATATGTTTAAGATCGGACTGGTTACTCTATACATTAATTGAGAAACCAGACAGATGGGACAAGCAAGTTCTTGTCTTCTGTATAAATGCTGAATGTGGTGACTAAGTAGGAAGCTTAACAGAAACCTTTTGAACTGCATCTGTATATTCCTAGATTTTGAATTCTGCAAAATAGATTTTTATCTGTTAGATTATTTTGTGTTTTAATAAGCTAACAACCAAAAAATGATTGACTCTAGTCGTATTGACCCAAACCAATACATTACAGAAGAACTTACTCCTAAACACATAACTTTGCTTTATAAATACAGTGATGGAATATTAAATAGAAATTATTAATTCCTAATAAAATTGTAGTACAAGAAAATACTTCTTTAAGAAAGTGATTCTAAGATTCTTGTATATAGGGCTAGCTGAATGTAATGCTGGACTCAGAAGAGAAGTTGTAGGAAATTCTGAATCATTCTTTCCCACCCACCTTCTCTCTTTAGTTTGAAGCTTTGGTAAAGATTTTGGGAGATTTTGCTTCACTTTTATTTTATATTAATTGTGTTTTGCCTTATCTGAACCTTAAAAAACTGATTAATTATATCTGTTCTTCATTTTATCAAGCCAGTTTTAAACTAGAACTAAAGAGTCCTTAACCTTTTGGGCCAGTAGGCATATCTGCATTTTTTGAAAGCAAGCTATATAATACCAAACGTTAGTTATATTTTAAAGGCATGCTTCATATAAAACACTTATAACTTGCTATTTTTATTTTCTATAAATCTTTATGAGCTCAGAGGGTTAGGGTTAGGGTTAACCCAGTCTTAAAAGTAAAAATGAGCCTCCTGCTTTGATTCCAGTTTCCCTTTTTTTTTCTCCCCCTTAATTACAAAGATCCAAAACTATACGTTGAAAGTCTGGAGAGCTTGGCAGTTATCAAGGGTGGAGTTAGTATACTAATACTCATGAACATTGTTTTGGGGAACCAGTGATAACGAAGCTATCTTGTTTCTACTAACCATAGTTAAGAATAACTAACTATACAATATATGAAACAAAATTAGCCCAAAGTGGCATTGTCTGTCCTCTTTATGACTAAACTGGATGAGAGAAGGAACATTAATGTCTAAATTCCACATATTTTCTGCATTTAAATGCTACAAGTCTAAAGGACATGTTTTGTTGATAGACTCTTAAAATATACTTGTATTTCAGTTTTAGGTTGACCAGTTTTTATGTTATGTACTTTTTTATGGAGTATTAACGATTCTACAGTCATTGAATAAATATTTTTACTAATTCTGTCAAACCTAGTTTTGTAATAGAAATGGATATTTTAATTTAAGACAGCTTACTATTAGCGTGGATCTTAACAGGGTGTATAGTGCTCTTTATGCTGCATAGTAAATCAATGAACTTTACCATTGTAAACAATATTTTTCCTTTGTTGTTTCTAGATGATGGACCTAGTATTCAGGAAGCACTACTAGAACTAACGAGCCAAAGGACTGTCCCCAATGTGTTTATAAATGGAAACCATGTTGGTGGATGTGATCAAACTTTTCAAGTAATCTTGAACGCCTTTCTCTTATGCATGAAAACGAACTGTGACTCAGGTTTTTAAGCAGCTTCCCCAGCAGTATTACTTTTGCAAATTCTGATTACACTGAAATGAATTATTGTAAAGAATAGTATGCACACATATAAGATGTACATGTATGCACACATATAAGATGTGTGCATACAACAATTTTTTTTGTTGTTGATTGAGAATGTAGTATCTGCCTTTCCTAACATTACCCTTTTGTGTTGTTGTTCTGTAAAGCTATAGTTTAGAATATTTACTTAAAATAAATTTTTCAGCTGTAGTATTTGTCACCTCTTAAAGCTCAAGAAAGCACTGATATACAGAATAGTTGCTGATCTGACTAGCTGCATCCTGTTACCAAAGCAGACCTTGATGATCAGCCCGAAGACTTATCTAGGGTCTTTCTGCTCATAGAAACAAGTAGAGTTTCTATGAGTGGAAAGGGAATGAAGGCATTTTTAAAGTTTCTTTTTCTACTACTGACCCTTCCCCCTCCATTTTTCCAGAGGGTCACCCAACTTCTGAATGGAAAATTATAAAACTTACCTCCATTTCATTTCCAGAAGCCTTCACTGGATCAAACAGTCATCCACAAAAGGAAGAAAAGCATTAGATTTAATTTAAGATTATGAATTTGAAGTTTAGCAAAACTAATCAAGGATTCCACTTCTTTAATGAGTTATGTTGTTATTGCAGGCTTACCACAATGGCACGTTGCAGAAACTTTTAGGGGATGGAAAGGGTGAAGAGATGGAATCTTATGATTATGACCTGATTGTTATTGGTGGTGGTTCCGGTGGACTTGCTTGTTCCAAGGTGTGTACTCAATGTTACTTCTGCTTTTTAGTATTTTAAAATGACTCTTCAGATTTATCCTATGAATTATATAATATAACATCATCAGTATTTCATGTTGATGTTGAACCAACATGCAAACTAGTTTGTTTATATCATAGTGTTAAAGAGCTGAAGAAGCTCTGCAGGAGAGCGAGGTTGCAGTCCTACATGGAGTCCTACATGTAAATTCCACTGAATATTGTAGAATATGTATTTCAGTCACTATGCATCAGCTCTTGCTACAAGTGCATTACATTTTTTATTTTTCATCAACCAGTCCTACGTATTTAGGTATTAGCCTTTCTTGGCCTAGTGCTCTCCATATTGAACTATAATTTTCCTCAGTCCCATCCATTTTGGAAATTTTAGCAATTTAGAGAGTTACAGGCCTGTATATTACAAAACCCCCACCTCCATCCTGAGCCCGTAGTCATGTGGTGTTGCCTCATTGTGGTGGTGGTAGGTGTTCCTGGGAGGGATGAGTGAAAAACACCAGAAATGTATCCAAAAAGTGACCATTATCTGTGTGAAAATAATTCCAGCTGCCCAGGTAAAGCAGGCAGGCACCTATATTGGGCAGCAGTTATATAGAAAGATCCTGGAGGTGGAAGATCACTTTAGTGATCACAGCAAAGGCATCATTTCATACTGCTCAGGAGAAGGCAATGAGAATTCACTCCTATATTTTACCAAGAAGACCACATGGATAGAAAATATGAAATGATTGACAACATAGTGTCAAATGGTGAGCCCCTCAGGTTGGATGGCACTCAACATGTTACTGAGGAACTAATTGTATTTATGATGTGACTAGATTAAAGTTTTCAGGTTGTCGGGTTTGTGTGTATGCCACTGGCGGTACTTCCTGAATGGTTAGTGCCCCACTTTTGTCAATCCCCTTGAATTACAGCTGAAAGTCCTGACTTCGCTTCCATCTGGATGTGCTTCCTTTCAACTTCAATGTGATGGTGTACAGAGGCCAAATGCCAGAATGGTTATCCTTGTTCCAATATTTCTGGTCCTGACTATATATTCCTGGGAAAGGTGAAACAAAAGAGAAAAACAGAATGAGCAGCAGCAATGTGGATGGACTAGTTACAGTAGTGATGGGTGCACTGTTGGAAGGCTTGAAGGACTAGGTTTGGGACAGATCACCCTGGAGAAAATCTATCTATGTGGTTGCTAAAGAGTTGACATTGACTTGATGGCACATAATTAAGATTGCAAACACGGGCTTATGCTTTCTAATGTATGGACACACATTGTTCACGCATGAATTAATCTATTCCATCTAACGCAAGCATTTTTCCTTTTAAAAATTGGCCCTTTACACTTTTCTGTATTCTTGGAGGCCATGGGGGAAAATAAAGAATTATACCTGTCAGAATGAAAATGAATGGAGGAGGTGCAAAAAGCAACAGATAGTTGCTTAGGAAACCTTTGAAAATTAACCTCACCAGCCATTTGGGAGTCATAGGTCTTTTTCCAATTCCTAATTATTTTAACCCTTTTTGTAATGCTAAATAAAACTTGTCTTTTCTTCCCTGCCCTTGCCCTATCTCCATTTTTCTTTTTTGCTGGAAAGAGGGTCAAGAATGTCTATACATTTACTTGTGTATTGTGTGTGAGATTGTTTCATATATGCAGATGAGGATGGATTAATTTCATAAATGGATTCTTTATAGGCAACTAATTTTAACCAAAAGTCAATTCAGTACATATAGTGATGTTTGTCCTGATCTCCTTTTTTGCAGGGTAGCTTCTGGCAGATGCACTTACAGAAATATGCAAAATCTTCCATGTTGGGAACAGAACATTCTGGGGAACTCCAGAACATTCTGGAATGGTCTTGTGTTTTTTTGTGGGGGGGGGATTAATCCTCTGAAGGTGGTTTGGGTATCTAGAACATTGCAAACAGCTTTCAGATTTGAGGATTAATTTCAGGAAGACTCGTGGGCCATCCCTGGAATGGCTGGAGCACTCTGTCCCCAGAACAGTAGATTTTGCACATACCTATACTTAACATATACATGCATGCATATCCAAGTGGGTCACTTGCATATGTTTATTGGGGCAGGGGAAATCTCCAGAATTGGTTTTGGCTAGATTTAACAATGCAAGGTTAATAATGTAGGGAAGCTGAGTACTGCACAGGACTTCTGTCTGTATTTATATATTCTATTTCTGTTTTTTGGAACCATCTTTAATTCAATTTATCATCTTTTTGAATAAATCTGATAAATGCTAAATTGACTTGGGAAAACATACATTTGACACTGTATTTTAATTAGTGACTGTTGTTATATATTGTAACTCTTAAATTCCATATTTCAAAGTCATAATCTATTCTGCTTATCCGTTGCCTGTTCTTTACAGGAAGCTGCCACCTTAGGGAAGAAGGTTATGGTCTTAGACTATGTTGTACCAACACCATTGGGTACTACATGGGGTACGTTTCATGCTTGTATCAACTTCTTTAATGCTGCTTATTGCTCAACTTGCTGACATTCCTGATTCTGTTTATTCTAGATGGTTCAATAAATTACTATGTGTAATCATTTCATAAACATATGCTTCTTTGAAAAAATATTGGTCAGCATATTATGAAATATAATTTCAATTCTTTTTTGAGTCCATTTCTATAATTATATATAATCATATAAAAAGCAGTTACTCATATGGCTAATATTTTGTATTTTAAAACATTTTCTGCAAAAATGAAAAAAAAATTCTAGGTGTATTAAATCTGCTTGTATGAGTACTTTGGATGTAGATATACAGTGGTACCACAAGATACAAATTTAATCCGTTCCGTGACTCTGATCGCAAGTCGAATTGGTCGCATCCTGAAGCACGTTTTCCCATACGGTTCAATGTAAATACGGTTAATCCATTCCACCCTCTGAATTTGGTCGCATCCTGAAGCAAATTTCCCCATAAGGTTCAATGTAAATACGGCTAATCCGCCCTCCGAATTTGGTCGCATCGTGAAGCACATCTCCCCATAAGGTTCAATGTGTCAGCCGGCGTTGCACAGCTAGGAAATTCCCCAGGCACGCTTTAGTCAGCCCTAGTGCAGAAAAAGGAAGTGCTAATGAAATCTGAGAAAGGCTCCCGCGCGCACAGCCGGGAGCGGGAGCTTCCCCCCCACTCCCCGTGCTGATTCTTCTTAATTCCGCGCTCTTTCCTCTGCATAGCCCTTGGCGCGCGTGACAAAAGCACAGTGAAAGCAATGGGGGGGGGAAGGCTTATGTAGCGCACACAGTGGAGCGGGAGCTTCCCCACCCCCGTGCTGATTCTTCTTAATTCCGCGCTCTTTCCTCTGTGCATAGCCCTTGGCGTGTGCGACAAAAGCACAGTGAAAGCAATGGGGGGGAAGGCTTATGTCGCGCGCACGCACAGCGGAGCGGGAGCTTCCCCCCCCCAACTGATTCCTCCGCGCTCTTTCCTTTCTCCATAGCGACAAAAGCACAGTGAAAGCAATCACCAGGCCAAGGGCTATGGCCAAAGGAAAGAGCAAATTTCCCCATAAGGTTCAATGTAAATACAAACAGTTCTGAAACATATGCATTTTATTTTTAAACCACAAAAACATGAACAAAAGCACAGTATGAAGAGGGAGAATGGGGTGGGGAGGCAGTTATTGTTTGGAGGGAGAGTCCCCCTCCAAAGGGACTTTGGGGAGATCTCCTTCAGGGGTTTCCTCTCTTCTTTGCCTCTTAGCTGCAAAGCCTTATTCTTGCCACACCCGCTCTGCATTTTCTTTGGAGCCATGCTGATAAGCACACCAAAAACCTTCCAAACGCCACAAAACACACCACAAGCCTCACCGAACGCCTCCTTGCTGCCGCGATCTCGACCACAGGAAGCCGCGACCACGTGGCAGCAGGGCAAATGGCTTTTCCTTTTCCTTTTTCCTTTCTCCATAGCGACAAAAGCATAGTGAAAGCAATATCAGCACGCACACACAGCCGGGAGCGGGAGCTGCCCCCCCCCGCGCACTCAGATTTCATTAGCACTTCCTCTTGGAAGCCGCGACCACGTGGCAGCAGGGCAAATGGCCGCAGATCCAGTTCGTAGCTTGAGGCGGAGTTCACATGTTGAGGTAAATTTTTGCGGCTGGAGCTGGTCGTATCTTGAAATTTTCGTAAGATGGGGTGTTCGTATCTTGAGGTACCACTGTACTTTTGATATACTTTGACTTTCTTCTGCAATGTGGTTCCCTGATTATGCAACATGTTACATATTTTATATGCTAATTGGGCTGAACATTTTTACAATAAGTATTACTCTTGCTATTATATTATATAAGCTTTATGTACGTGCACACCTGTGAGTCACTCTTGACTCCTGGCGACTACATGGACAAGTCCATGCAGTTTTCTTGGCAATTTTTTTGGGGAAGTGTTTTGCTGTTGCATTTTTCCTGCAAGAAAGTGTCTGGCCCAATATTACTAGTGGACTTTGTTCCTAAACCAGGACTAGAATTTAGTTTCCTGAGTTCCAGCTCAGTGCCTTTAACCACTACAGGAAATAAGCTCTCTATATAAGTAGTATTAATTACAGTTTGGTATATTGTAAAGAAGAAATTGTAGCTTGCTTGCTTGCTTACAATAGAAAGACTTGACCAGAATGAGTATAGGTCAACTTTTATTACTGTTCCAATGTTTTAGCCATACCTTGTGTTTTCGTTCATGTTTAAATGCTAGGATTAATTATACCACTAAATTGCTACTTCTCTGTCATGATTCCTGCCCTTTGGAATGGCATTCCTCCAAAGGACTGCATTACCCAGACCCTGCTGGGATCTGAGAAAACCACTAATTTCCCTTTTTTCCCATAAGTACATTAAAAGTTGTTTTAAAATACAGGTAGTCCTCGACTTACGACTACAGTTGGAACCGGAACTTCCATTGCTAAGTGATGCAGTTAAGTGAGTTGTGCCCAATTTTATGACTTTTTTGCCATGGTCATTAAGTGAATCATGTCATAGAAGGAATCCAGCTTCCCCCACTGACTTTGCTTGTCGGAGGTCCCCTGGGAAGGTCGCAAATGGCAATCACGTGACCTCAAGACCCTAACTCTGCAACCGTTATAAATACATGCTGTTTGCCAAGTGCCTGAATTTTGATCATGTGGCCGTGGGTATGCGGCAATGGTTGTAAGTGTGAGGACCAGTCATAAGCCACTTTTTTCAGCACCGTTGTAACTTCAAACAGTCGTTAAATGAATGGTTGTAAGTCAAGGACTACCTGTATTGTACTGGAAATGTATTGCTAACTCACCCATGCAACACTTAAATAGCCTAATAGGACTCATACAATACAAACTGTTGACCTCATAGATGCCTCATTTGTTGAGTTTCTAATCTTACTGGAAAAGAATGAAACAGTCTTTTAACAGCCATTAAACCACTGATGTTATAGTCTCCGTGGCTGTTGTGATCTCAGTTCATATTTACATCTTCTAGGTCCGTAGTCAGTTTGGTATATGGAATTATTCTTATCTAATTTTCAGATGTGCACTTCTAGGCTTCTTCCCTCTGCCATTTATATGAAGATTTCTACCAAAGTTGCAAGTTCATGGAACTGGAAGAGACCTTGAAGTCCAGTTCCCTGCTAGTGTAGGAAATGTACAGTGATAGCATTCCAGATGAAGTGGGATGGGCAATACTGTTCTTTCCAGATATTGTTAAGTTGCAGTTTTCTTTTTTTTTTATTAAAAAATATTAAAAATTACAATTCACAATAAAAACTAATACAAACTAAAAAAAAGAATAAAAAAAATAAAAAATAGAAGGTGCAGAAAAGAAAAAAATAAGACTATAATAAAGAGAAAAAAAATATTAAAAAAATTACTCCCCCCTTCATCACAATAAGTGTAAACTATTTTAGTAACTTATCACATTCTCTTAAAATGCAACAAATGATCTTTTCTTCCCATATGCCATTTCTTATCAATCAACAAATTCTTAAAGCCTCATCATTGCAGTCCTGATGTCAGCAAAAGTCCACTAAGGGTTCCAGAGATAACTATTTTAACTTTGATCAAATAAACCAACTTTATATTCCTTCCTTTTACTTCTAACAATCTTGATCTTTAGTCCCTTCAAATAATGTCCTAAAATTTGATTTCATTTTTTTCTTTGTTCCTTCTCACAAAATTCTTTTTTGTAAATTCAGTATAGAAAAATTGTCCGGGTCACTCTTTTGGTTTGTAATTTGTATATCCATTTTAATTAAGACAACTGGTTTCTTTTGTACATCCAATGTAACATCTTTTTCCATGTCATTTGCATAGCCCGTCATTTTTAAATCCACTTTCAAATCAGTCTCAATCTTGTTGGGTAAAATTTGTTCCTCTTCCATATCTTTTAAACACAGTCTGTTTATAGAGGCAGACACTCTTAAAATTAACTTCTGGGTCCATTGTTCAAAAATATCCTTCAGTATGTTCAATGTTAACATACTGTGCTTCATTCTGTATTTGTAAGTCGAATTTAAGGGTTCTTCTCCTTTAATTGTAATCTTTAGTTCCTTCTAGTTCCCTCTAGTGTCCAGTTTTTGGACAATTATCTTACTATGATTTTTAAACAATTCAAAACAAAAGCATTTTCCCACAGGAAGGATTCTTTATAATTAATTCCAAAATCTTATTTCAAATTTATCTGGACCCTTAGTCCATTTGTAACTTTCTAAAATCCAAGTTTTATCACCCTTTTGCTGTTTATTTAAAAAAAAAAATCTTTTAAGTCTTTAAACTTGTATTTAAAATTTCTTTCACTATGATTTGAAGGAAACTCACCTGGTGTTGTAAAATTTGTTGATCCAAAGGTTCCTCATAGCTGAAAAGCAGTTAACAAGCAATTTCCAAAAGTGATTAGAAAAGGAAGTATGCAAACGTCATTTCAAAGGCACTAACCTTTGAAGTTATTGATTTGAGCAAAATTCCCTTGTCTCCCAGAGCTCTAAACCTGGAGGCCGCTGTTTTGCAGTCTCCTCAAAAGGAGCATCTGTCTGGAGCACTTGTGGGCGATCTCAAGTCCTCTCCTTGTCCAGAGAGGAATTATGAAGAGACGATCTACTCGCAGGCTCTTCATTCTACCGTGGTCGTCAACTCTGGTTTTCCCTTGTTTGGGAAGTATTATGTCTCATAATATCTATCATAAATTGAACAATCTTCATTTTAAAAAAAATGAATAAAACTACTTTCCGTCAGTGTACTGTGTAGAGGTTTCTTAGTAACAGTATATTCAATTCCATTTTCTTTCTATGGAGTGGTGTATTATCATGGAGTGGAAAAGTAAAAGTGTGTGAACAAAGTTATCTTAAATTGTTATTTTTCCCAAATGAAAGATATGTAATGTATCATGATGATTTGGCCCAACTTACTTTTCATTTCCTCCAGCAGAGGTATTATATTACTATTCTTACCATGTTAAAAGGCAGCTAGGATACATAAATCTGACTATGTATTATGATAACTTTTGTTAAATACTATTAATATTAAATGAAACAATTAAAATTACACCTTCCATTTCAGGGCTTGGTGGTACTTGCGTAAATGTTGGCTGCATTCCCAAGAAGTTGATGCATCAAGCAGCTTTATTAGGTCAGGCACTGCAAGATTCAAGGAAGTTTGGCTGGGAGTATGATCAGCAAGGTTTGTGAATTTATTTATGTGGCAGGATAAGAACACATGGTGATACTAAGGTGTAAAATCCTACAACTGATGTAAAACTAAGTTTTTGGTATAGAACAAATGATGAAATTGTAATGGTGTTTCCCTCTTCTCTTCGTTGAATCTTCTCAGACTTGACAGTCTGGTCCAAATAGGATATATGTGTGTGTGTGTCAGTATGATTAATTTCTTCATTCTAAAGCACTTGGGTTTTAAACATTTTGCAGATAAATACTGCAGTGTGCTTGTACAAGCTCATTATAAATTGGATCTGAAATTAATCCGTTTTCATACTCCTTTACCTATGACACTTGTATCTCTTTTCAGTTAAACACAATTGGGAAACCATGACTGAAGCAATTCAAAATTATATAGGATCTTTGAACTGGGGATATCGGGTGGCTTTGCGTGAGAAGACTGTGACATACCTCAATGCATATGGAGAATTTATTGGACCACATAAGATCAAGGTACTTGCAGTATTTTACAAAATTTTTGATCTACCCAAATGAATTGTATATATAGGGTGTACCAGAAGTCAGGCCCCATAAACAATTTATTATATAAATTACATTAAATGTTTGAATTGGTTGCCATTTTCTTCTAAACACTTCCTTACTCATTTGATGCATGACCTCTGAACATTCCTAAGTACAGTAACAGTTTCTCTGGAAAAATAAACATTCATAAAATGTATTGTGATTGACCTATGGGGTCTGACTTTTGGTACAACCTGTATATTTATTACTAGGAGTAAAAAGTTAGTTAAATGGGTCAAAGTGAATATGGTTCTGGAAAACTTGATGTTCTTTAACCTAATTTGCAACTGCAGACTACATTGTCATAAACAAATTTGAAACTACTCAAAAGACATTGAATTAGTAACAAACTAGATACATGGGCGTGTTATAATCAGTTATGAAGGAACTTGTAAAATAATTCACTGGAGCTTTGCTAAAAGAAAAAAGTTTAAGATTTTATATTTACTGTTTATATTAATTTATCTGCAAACCAATATTACAGTATTGCAACTTTGGTTGCTGATTTAATTATGTGCATTTGAATGAGATGTTTCTCTGACTTCGGTATTAAATTGAAATTGCATTTGGTTATAAAGATTGAATTGGAAAATCAATGTTTAAAAATACAAGTATCTGAATATGTTGCTGTTGCTGTGTTCTGTATGTTAATATTGCATTCTGTTTGTATTACCTGAAAAAAAGTATTGTGGTGAAGCTAAATATATGAACAATGTAAAGTATTGAGAATTCAAAGAGGCTTTCTGTGCTCTTGAAAGTAAGAAAATTAGAAAGGGCATTTAAACTTGAAACAAAGGTTGTGATCTGTTCCATTAAAACTGTCCTTAGACTAAGTCCTTTTTAGGCATTGCTTCAATAAAGAATGATTAGTTCAGGTAACAAACACTAATTAGGTAGTTCTAAAAATACATTTAGAATATACTGAGCTTCAGTCCACTTGCTCCCAACATGATAACATACAATTAGATGCAAGATGTTTTGAATACAGATGAAGACAGAGGTGAATAATACATTCATTTGCTAGTAAAGAAACACTGATTTTTCAAATGAATGCTTTTAAAATTAGAATAATAAAATCAATCATTTCTGTATCAATCGCCTTACTTGTTTACAACTTGTATCTTTCTTTGTCTTCTATAAACAAGAGTTCTGATTAATGCTGCTAGCCACTGCAGTGGTGTATGCGTAATTTAAGAAGTGTTCCAAGTTCAGAACTAAACAGCACTATTCAAAATATTCCATCATAACATAATCCACATTGGAAGTAAACTTCAAACATGTCAAATGTTCCATCCTAAGTAACAATGAAGAACTTAAAACAGGTGTCTTATGTCCTCCTTTTTGTCTACGAGTAACAAAAATAGGTGTGGTGGTAGTCTGTCTTATGCTGGCTATCTCCTGCCTACAGAAAATTTGGCTAAGAAAGTGACTTTTTGCAATAAAATTTAAACATTTTTAAGTCCTTGTCACAGAGAGTTGAAGTGGTATTTAATTCTCAGCGAAGGATTTACATCCATATATGGACAGGATAGCAGCAGCAACTATGTACTTATTTAGTTGTTGGCTAGAGGCTTCTTCCTAATTTGTGCCCATAGTGCATGTTTATACATCTGAGAACCTGCCTGCAAAGCTCAGCAAAAACAAAGCAACAACTATTTTTGCTATGACATCAACATAACATTGATTGATTGATTGATTGATTGATTGATTGATTATGTGCCATCAAATCACTATCGACTCCTAGCAACCACATAGATAGACAATCTGTCCCTAACCTGGCCTTTCAGGTCTTCCAACAGTGCACTCATCACCACTGTAACTGAGTCCATCGACCTTGCTGCTGGTTTCCTTCCACCTTTCCCAGCATTAGAGCCTTCTCAAGAGAACTACTGTAGGCCTTCACATAATGTGTCCAAAGTAGGATAGTTTATATGTAAGGCAATGTTGAATCAGTGTAGACTGAATCAGCCATATGTCGTCCTGAGCTCATTGTTTTAAGTCAGAAAACTCAAAATGGTCGTTCTGAGTGTAGAATATAGTAACCTTTGAATGTTTCATGCTCTATATAAAACATTTTAAGAATTGATTATGATAAATATATGCTCCTGGAAATAGCTTTTGGAAAATATTTAATGTCTAGAAGGACAGCAGACCTGATGCTGTAATTCTTTTTACTAGGCAACCAATAGAAAAGGACAAGAAACTTTCTACACAGCTCAGGCATTTGTTATTGCTACTGGAGAAAGGCCGCGATATTTGGGTATCCCAGGGGACAAAGAATATTGTATTACAAGGTTAGTTGAAATGAAATCATTACTTTTTCAATTTGTTGGAAAGGATTTTTAAATTTTTAATAATTTATACTAATGTTGCTACTTTTCAGCGATGACCTCTTCTCCCTACCTTATTGCCCTGGAAGGACTCTAATTGTGGGAGCCTCTTACGTAGCTTTGGAATGTGCAGGATTTCTTGCTGGCCTTGGTTTGGATGTTACAGTTATGGTACGATCGATCCTTCTTCGTGGCTTTGATCAAGAAATGGCAGAGAAAGCAGGTGCCTACATGGAAACACATGGAGTAAAATTCATCAGAAAGTTTGTTCCTATTGAGGCAAGTATCTTCAGTGCAAGATTTTTTTTCTTCCCAGGATTGAGTGATATGGCAGATCAGCATAAATTGGTGACTTATATATATGTAAATCAGAATAAAGACTACAGCAATGCAGTAGGCTGTAAGTTTTGTTTCTTCTTCTTCTTCTTCTATGCAGGTTGTAAAACTAGAGGATGGCATGCCCGGAAAACTTAAAGTAATTGCAAAATCCACTGAAGAATCACAAATGATCGAAGGAGAATATAACACTGTAAGCCACATATATATTTCTATGGGTAGGATTGGTAGGTTTGGCCACTCTTAAGTCCTTGGAATTCAGGTTAGAGGTTAGCAATAGCTGCCACTGCACCTATAGTTTTTGCAAAGATCATTGAACATTTGTTATTGGATTGCTTGCTTTTATCTCAGTGCTAACATCTATCCAATAACAATGTTAAAGAAATGAATGATGAAAACTTGCTAACATTTTGAAATTATTTTTGTGTATAATCTGTAGTGCTTTTAAACAAAACTGTGCTTCTGAGTATGCAGAAGGTTTTCTATACAGGACTGACACTGTAGTTTGATAATGATCCATTTTGTGCAGGTTTTGATAGCTGTTGGCCGTGATGCTTGCACCAACACTATTGGCTTGGATAAAATTGGTGTGAAAATGAATGAAAAGTAAGTATTTGAATTGTTTTACTTCTCTGAGAACCTATTAATACTTGTTTGGAATTCTATTGAAAAGCGAAGGTACCACTGAATCTTAAGTATTGTGATCTTAATTAGTTTGAGATTGGTTTAGATTATGCTTGCAGTTTTTATTACCAGTAATGAGAATGCAAAACTGTTTTCAACTTTGAGATTTCTCAATTTTTTTTTTATTTTGCTGATTTTAGATAAGTATTATGAATGAAGCAGGAGATCCCACTTCCTTATATTAATTTGTAATTTGCTGTACACAAACACTTTGAAATTATTTACTTTGGGAATATTTTATTATTTGCTTCGGGAATGTATTATCTAATCTTTAGATAAATGAGTTGCCCTATTGGCACTATTTATGGAGATGAATCATAGAAGAGTTTATTAAGTGTCAGACATTACTGAGCTACAATGTGCTTTCTATGTATCATACAGTACGGTGTGTGTGTGTGAAAGAAGTGCAATGAAGTAATGGAGCTGTGATTTTGAACTGCTACCTTCTTCTTTCATAACAAGGAATGGGAAAATACCTGTGAATGATGAAGAACAAACCAATGTACCTCATGTCTATGCGATTGGGGATATTTTGGAAGGAAAGCCGGAACTTACGCCAGTTGCCATTCAGGCAGGCAAGCTATTAGCTCGCAGACTTTTTGGAGGAAGTTCTGTAAAGGTAAATGTATATTCCTAGTAGTAGTAATGAAGGACTTTTAAGTTTGGACAAAAGGCTGGCAATCTTTCATTTGGGAGCTTGAAATTCATTTGAGCTATTGCACTAGGTTTTAGGATAAAGCTTAACAATTTTGGTGGAAAGTACAACTAATCTATCTGCAGATACTAAAATTAGTTCAAATGCAGTACAGCAGTAGCCACTATTGTTACTAACAAGAGTTTATTTATGTACCTATTTATTTGAACTGAACCTAACGCAGGTCCTACACAGTACTATACAAGTTCTCATGGGAATAGAACTGGGAGGAAGTCTAGACAGTTACTCCAGCAATATCTCAACATTCAAAATTCAAATTAAATTGTATTATGATGTGAGGCCAGCATGTTTAGAAACAGACAGAAAACCAAAAAAAAATCAAAGTCTCTAAACTTAAGATTTGCAATAACATTGAGATTTGCAATAATTAAAACCAAAATACTAGTAATGATTATAATTTTTTGCTACAGAAATAATCTACTATATTTTTAAAGTGAAATAGCAAAATTTGGCAACATATGTAACATAGTAATGTTCAATAATTGAACATTATTGTCAATTTTTAAAAAAACTACATAAAAATCTTCTGTCTGGAGTCGCTGCTAAAGAAGGAAATATAAGCTTGAGTCATAATATCTCAACTTTTTCTGTTCCATAGCATTTAAATATACATACCTTTTTACCTAACATTCCTAAAAGGGCTGAAATTTAGATTGCTTTTTCTCTATAGAGTAGACCACTATCTATGCTATAGTCTTGAAATATTTAGGGTAGAATACAATTGTTGGCTTCTTTGCTATTGCTCTTACATGTTCTGCGTCCTATTTTATGCTTTCAATTTTAGTGTGATTACATCAATGTGCCAACTACAGTGTTTACACCTTTGGAATATGGTTGTTGTGGCTTACCAGAAGAACAAGCTATTGAACGATTTGGACAAGAAAATATAGAGGTGCACTTGAAACTTTTCATTTGAAAGTAGTTACATAAAAATATATATAACACACACAGCCAGCCATGTAGTCCTTCAGACTTTTTAATTAGCTTGTGTAAAACAGCATTGTCTGTTGTAAGGAATGGAATGTATGTAGTAGTTCTTATTTGAATCAGCTGTACTGGGCATTTTCAGCCACAGAAAATTATTTTTAATATACAACACAGTTAAAAATGTACAAAATGCAACATTTCAACAATTAGCCAATTGTTATTAGGCAAATGCAAACAGCAGTCAGTTAACTGTAGGCCATGTGATTGATACTCCAGTGAGGTGTCACATGATTAGGTCCCCCCCCCCCCCAATTGCCTAAAGAATTCTGCATTCCATGTTCTTTCAATTCAGTGTTCTTTTCTTCATACCGTTTTGAGCCAATAATTTTTCCATTTTGATTACTTGTTGAATCAATAAAGTCCAGTAATGGAATTCACAGGGGAAAAATAATTTTTTTCCTGGATGTCTTTATCAAAACACAGCTCATCACTAGGGTCTACAAAAGGTCAACCAATACCAACTAATACTTCAATTATCAATCAAACAGTGCAGGAAAAAAACATGATCAGGATGATAAGCATGAAGCTAAGATCAGATGCAAGATATAAGATAAGATATGGGAAAATGAAACCATAAAACAACCCTTCAGGAAAAAAATAATTACTCCCCAGAAAAATTTGAGTAAAAGTGCAACCCCACCGCCCAAAATAACAAATTGTGCTATAAACTCTACTGTAGAGGGGAATATACAGAAGAAATCATGAGCATTTGCCAAAAGTACAAAATTCACCTGGTTGTAAGTCAAGATAGAATACAAAAACATTGGAAAGTAATGACCTAACCCCCCCCCCCCAAAAAAAATCGCAACAAGATGTCATTTATTGGATCCCAGTGTCACCCAGCAAGAAAGTATACATGAGAGAAACGGCAAGTATTGAAGACCAGGTCAGTAAAACATTGAAATGCACTGAAAAACCAAAGTATCCAAAACAGTGGAGTTGATATGATGCATCGAGTGTTGCCACTGACCACACTGGAAAAACACAATCAGTTTTTGAAGACAACAAATGCAGAAGTAAAGTATAAGAACATTCAAAATAGAAATAGGTAGCTCAAAAAAATGTAAAGACCATTTAACTTGAAAGGATGTGAAATGTAGAATTCTTTAGATGACTAAAAAAATGTATTTGTAAAATTACTAAAATATAATTTGATATAAATTATATAAAAACAAGGAACCAATTATGTGACCCATCTAGAGTTAACTGACCATTGTTTGTACTTGTCCGATGACAACAGTTTATTACTGAAATGTTGCATTTTGTACATTATTTACAATTGTGCTGTAGATCAAAAAATAGATTTTATGTGATTGAAAATGATAGTGAAACAGATACAAATAAGCATGGTGTTTTCTCAGAATGTTCTGCTGTCATATACTTCCACTAGCTGAAAGCACCCATCAAAGACTAGAATCGGCTGTGATAAAGTGAGGAGACAGCACATTCCAGGATCAGTCAACTGTTTTATACGCTAGGTTGTTTTCCCTTTAGATGTGTGGTTTTGTATAATAATGGGTACTCTATTTTCCCTTTCCAAAAGAAATCATGAAGCTCTGTGATGCTCACCAAATTTCTCCTGGCTAAACATTTTCAGTGGTCAAAGGATAGTGTTCTTCACCACAGAAAGTATCTTTTTCCCATTTATACCCCACCTTATTTGGAATCTTCCTACTAAAACTGCAGTTCTCAATCCCATTTGTTTTTTGTTTGTTTTGTTTTGCAGAATGGGATCACTCTAGTCATCTTTTTGGTAAAATAAAGGTAGAAGACTTCATGCTTTGCTCTTCATAAAGTTTAGACTTCTGCCATGCAGACATCTAACTTTAGAAAGCAAATGTCCATGATAGTCAAACAGTAGAAGGTACATAGATAATAAAAACAATCTTAACAGCTGAAGTCTGTTTTTCTCCAGGTATATCACACTTTCTTCTGGCCACTTGAATGGACAGTACCCAATAGAGACAACAATACCTGTTATGCAAAAATAATCTGCAGTAAGCTTAACAATGTATGTATTTTGCTCTAAAATAGAATATTTATGTTCATATCTTCAAAAATGAATGTCATGTGTATGTGAATTGCTCTATTGCTATCCACAGTAACCCTGAAATGTTTGCTATAAGTTGGATACAAAATCCTTCCTTGAACAGAAAAGTTCTTTCAAAGGCCTGAAATCTAGTAGAAATTATTATTAATTTTTGCTACCTCCCATTATTCTGGAGCAGTTTTTCCAATGAGCAAAGAGATCATCAGGTAGAATGTGATATTGGTCAATATCATTTTTATCTTAGTAGTGTCATGTGTAGAATTTCATTCTTTTTCTAATTCCTGATCCAAATTATACAATTGCTATGAAATACAGTTATATATACAATTGTTAATATGTATACATACATAGGGTTTCCAGCACACTGGCTTATTAACTTTATTAAAGCCACTAAGAAGACTAGATTCCCAAACAATCCACTTGGTCATACAGGTAGTCCTCGAGTTACAACAGTAATTGGAACCAGAATTTCCATCGCTAAATGATGCAGTCATAAAGTGCAATGTCATGTGTCTGCATTGCTTAGCAACAGCAATCCTGGCACTCCCTGTTGCTATCGTTAACTGAAGTCCACCGGTTGTTAGCCAAGGACCCACCCCAATCCAAGCAATTCCAGGCTTGGTCCCTCCCAGCCCCAAGCCTCGGTTCTTCCAAGATAAGGGACTGCCTCCCCTTCAACTCCCCCAACTGCCTATTAGCCCACCCATCCCTGCCCTTTTGGCTGCCCTGCCCTGATTTGCCGGGCAGCAAACAGCCCCAGAACCATGCAGCTCTAGGGCTGCTTGCCACACTGCAGCTCAGGGGCTTCTTGGCATGCCACAGTTCTGGGGCTGCAAAAATCCCCTGAGCTGCAGCACAAAGCTGCAGCCACCCCTGGAAGCCTCAGCACCCCCAGCCTGGCCCAGCAGTGTGGTGTGGAGTGAAGCCACAGCTGTGCCAGGAAG
Source organism: Liasis olivaceus (assembly GCA_030867105.1). Taxonomy (NCBI): domain Eukaryota; kingdom Metazoa; phylum Chordata; class Lepidosauria; order Squamata; family Pythonidae; genus Liasis; species Liasis olivaceus. The sequence continues at coordinate 42,028,322 of CM061348.1, read as the reverse complement.
CCTCAGCCGCCCCAGCAGGGTAGTGTGGTGTGAAGCCGCAGCCACCCCAGGAAGCCCCAGCTGCCCCAGCAGCATGGTGCAAAGCTGCAGACACCCCAGGAAGCCCCAGCCCAGTCACAGTCACCCTCAGCACCCTGTACTCTAAGGCTCTTGCTCTCCCACGCTTTAACACCCCAGCTGATCTTCGCCATCTTCTCCGGTTGACGGGGCATGCCCACCTTGGCCCTTCATGAGGCAGCTGCTGGCCACATGAGGCCATCTTCCCCAGGTCTCATGAGGAAAATGCCATGTATGATCTTGGGAAGAAAGCCTCATACCAGCCAGCAGTTGCCTTGCAAAGGGCCGGGCCAGGCGTGCTTAGTCAGCAGCAGGAGCAAGAAGACAGCAAAGGTCAGCTAGGGCGGTAGGATCCACGGAGTGCAGGGAGCCAAAAGGGCATAGATGGAGGGGGGATATGGGTGGGTGGAGAGAGTTGAAGCACCCCTATGGTCATAATGCAGGTGGGCTCCCAAGCGCCCAAATTTTGATCACGTGACCGCAGGAGTGCCGCAGCAGCCATAACTTTGGGAACTGGTCATAAGTCCATTCAGTGCTGCCGTTACTTTGAACGGTCACTGAACAAATGGTTGTTAATCAAGGTCTACCAGATAGTCCTCGACTTACAACCACAATAGGGACCAGAAAATTAGTTAAGCAGTGCGACCATTGAGGCTTCACGTGACCACACCCAATTTTACAATCTTTTTTGTCACAGTCATTAAGTGAATCACATGGTTGTTAAGTGAATCACATGGTTCCCCATTGATTTTGCTTGTCGGAAGCTGTCTGGGCAGGTTGCAAATGGTGATCATGTGACACTGCAACTGTTGTAAATATATGCTGGTTTCCAAGCACCCAGATTTTGATCACGTGACTGCGGGAATACTGTGATGGTCTTAAGTGTGAGGACAGACTGTAAGTCACTTTTTTCAGTGCTGTCATAATTTTGAACAGTTGCTAAATGAATGGTTATAAGTTGAGGACTTCCTGTATATAAATGTATATATGTTATATACAGTATGTAAGCAGATACATAAATTAACTTCAGAGGTACTATCCTATAGCAGCTGGTTTTAAAAGATGTGGGCAAATTATATTCCCATCTTCTGCTTTCTCCATGTTTTCTCACTAATCTGGATTGAAGTAAGTTTCATTTTGTCTCCTAGTTTTGGGTTATTGTTTTTTTACCCACTCTAAATGCACAGAGTACAGACAATACAATTTTGTTTTGTTTTCTGTTCCTAACTTATCAGGCAATGTAAATTTTCTTTGACTGTCCTTTCATTACTTTAGAAGACTGGCTGATCTTATGTGTCCCACTTTTTTTAGGAAGCAAATGTTCTAAATCAATTTCATTCAGTCTGAACATTTTTATATAGCATTTGTAGGTAAATTCAAATAAACTTAGAAGTAAGACGAGTACAGTTTAAAAGTTTCTATTAGTTTCAGCAAGATTAAGTACTGGCATATGAAATTTGATCATCATTCCTCAGTGGAGTAGTAGTGAAAAGAAAGAAAACAAAGTAACTGATCTATCTTCTTGTCTCTTTCTATATCTTACATCTCTTAATTGCAGAACCAGGTAATAGGATTACATGTTCTTGGACCTAATGCTGGGGAAATAACCCAGGGTTTTGGGGCAGCAATGAAATGTGGTATCACAAAAGAATTGCTCGATGAAACGATTGGCATACATCCAACTTGTGCAGAGGTAATAATTAAAATGTGTAAATGTTGCTTAAAAGATGTTGCGTATATCTTCAACCTCCTAGACTGATTTTCCTCTCTTTATTATAACTATTTCCTAAGATCTACCATCGTTAAACAAACAGCCACTCCTGTTACAGCTACATGTTGCAGCAATTTTTTCCCCACCCTATTATTTTCTAGAGCTCTAGTACTCATTTCAGGTTGAGATACTTGTTGTTTAGGAGGCAAAATATTATAGTGCATTAATCTTAAACAAGAGTAATGTTTTGTTAATGAAACTCAGCTTAATATTGTTACCAAGAGAATGTTCATGCCACGTGCAGGCATTCTCCTATATATAAATGCATATCCACCCATTTTCCTCTCTGTTTACCTGTAAGTCCACTCCGTAATCACAGAAGTTGTATATTTAATTCAGCATCTTTAGAGCTCCCTTCTGATTACATTGCATCAGTGGAGACATTAAGGAGTGGGATGTGGGTATCCATGTTGTTGCTCATATATATTTACATAAAGTCCAAAACCTTTTATATGCTTTGTTGTTAGGGTTTCAGTCTAGTTATGCTATTTCATTCTCTTGCAGGTATTCACTAAAATGGAAATCACCAGATCTTCAGGACAAGATATCACTCAGAGTGGTTGCTGAGGTTAAACCCTGCTGTTTAAACTGTTTTCTGATGGCCCACTTACCTATTGGAAGTTTCATAATGCATACCAAAATACACGGGTAAATAAGTAATATGTGATTGTAGTATTTTAATACTACAGGTGATGCATTTCTGAAACTTCTATAAAGATAGTGGTCTCTGCCAGAAATAGCAAAACAGCAGGGTGAACATTAATTCTGACATGTTTAGAATGGCACGCAAGTGTATTTTTGAAGTTATGGCTCTGAACCTAATCTGGAGGCGAGTCATGGCTGATGATTTCTATACAGAGTTGGGAAAACCTATTCGTCCAGTCAAACAAGTAGAAAAATTTCTTCCAGAGGAACTTCTGAATTGCACAAATGGAATTTCTTAGTTTCAGTGCTTTTGTATGAATACTCAGGCACAGCTGAATGTATGGTTGATAAATTTTGCTAGCATCTCCTGTTAACTTAGTTGAGACACTAGTGCATTTTGTTAATTGTTAACATGAATGCTGAAGTTTGTTTGCATTTTTTATAAATATCCCAGTTCATATAGTCAGAAATCTGTTAATCTACATTATTCCCCTGTGCATCAAAGCTCCCAAGACATGTAGTGTGTGTGTGTGTGTGTTTAAATCATATAATTCTAGTCATCAGAGAAAGCAGTATAACACGTGAAATTATCTCTACCAATTTTGGGGAACAATTAGTATTTTAGCATTTCTCTTTAAAAATAATTCTGCCATCCCCCATATTTGTCTATTCTAAAATAATCCCAAATAAAATTGAAATAATGTTATAATATTTTCTGTTTATGCAGTAAGCAAATCATTTCAGCCATAGAATGAAATGTATTTGGTTAGATTACTAGTTTATAAGTACTTTGCCTCAACTTTGTCATAGCAGTGACAATTAGTTTATTGTGCTTTGTGAAATTCCTATTACAGTAAATAGTTTTAATCCATGGCTCTCCTTGGCAGTCCTCTAAGTTGGGTTAGCTTAAGGAGGTTAGGCTTGGGTTTAGTTCATTTTGTCCAAAAGTGTGTGTTCTAAATGCTTCAGTTCAAAAATTGTATCACATGAAGTGTTTTAAACTATGGTGCATCATGGAGAGAAGTCCAGTAAATAAGCAATGTTCTGTTGTGTAAACTGTTACATTCATTAAAAAAAATGCAGCTTTTACTAAAATAAGTGTATGCATTTGTATTCTTCTAAAATAAAAATTTATGGTGCCGGGAGGGACATAGATGACTTTTTATCATAGGGTGTAAAGTATGATTTTCTGTTCTGCCTGAGGGGTGCAGGGATCTGGGCAGTGATATTCAGATGTAATTGGAATGGATGTGGCTGAAATGATTTTACTTTCATGTTCAGGAAGAGAAGTGAGAAATTTTAAAGTGTTTGTGTTTATGAAACTGCAAATATTAATTTGCAGAGATTTAAGGCACCAATTTTGTCTCTTAAACTCAGACTGGAAAAATCAGCCCAGTATTGAGGGGGTCGAGAGTGCTGTATTTACAAAGTACAATGAGTGTCTTATGTATCTGCTTAAGGCACCAATCTTGTTATGCAGCCTCAGTATAGAAAGGTCCAAAACCTTCAACACTTCCCCAGCTTAAAATGGGTGTTGGGATTTCCTGGTTGACCTCCCCACCCCCATCCCCATCCCCACTGAATCGTTCCCAAGAGATTCTAGGAATATGCTAGTACTTCAAATATGTATCCACTTTCTTGAGATAGTCCATTCAAACTGTCTTATTAATCATAATTATGCTTATGGACAGGTATACGATTTTATCTGACTTCCATGTGTTTCACATTCCTTATACAGCCCACAGGGTTCTGTAGAAAGCTCGGTGCCTCACCCAAACTCCCTATGCCCAATTCTGCCTCCTTCTCAGATTTGTCTTACTCCCTCATACCTGATTCAAGCTCTCTCACCACTGGATAAAAAAGATCTTTCATCAACAGCTGATTAGAACAGTGAATTTTTTACAACTGGACTATTTTGAAACTAATTTACTATTCAATTTGACTATTTTGAAATTAGTTTCAGAGCTGGATATTTTTAAAAGGGGTTACTCCTAGGAGGGATGGACTACCTGTCCTGCTTCTAATGCTGTGACCCTGCTTGAAAAATCAATTCCCCAAACACTCTGCAAGGGTGTTCTAAATGTGTTGAGTCAATTCATATTTTAAAGGTGCATTGTGATTTTGTGAGGAGGTTGGGAAAGTAATGGGAGGAATGTTAGACTTAACCAAGAGAAGGAAGGAGTTTGTTAGTAGCTAATCCCATAAACGGCAGCTCAGCCTAGGCTGTAAAAAATTGAGGAAGAATATTGTAGATTCAAAATATCTGAAGATATTCTAGGTGAATGAATGCACTAATAATGAAGGCTGGAAGTCCTTGTGGCAGTTTCCAAGAATGTGTACTTGCATTAAAAACCCATTCTAAGTTCTGTAATTCTGGCTTTGTTGATCATGCCTAGCTATGAGAAGCTTGACATGTCGGGGATAGAAAAACTACTCCCTTGCTAAGAATGCAACTTGCCCTCAAATTATTATACTGTGCTCAGCCTAGCTGTGGGTGAGGGGGGAAGAAAACATGAGTGAGGTGTGATTGTGTGAGTGACAGGGAAGTTTATGTATGAGACAGATATATTCGGTCCTGTATACTCCTAATGGGGTGTTCCTGTCTCCTCTGAGTTTAAGGTTTGAAGTTAACTTGTTAATTATTCAAATTAAGATATTGGACATAATGAGTGACTAGGTGGTTAAAAATGTAAAACTTTCTGAACCATATATAGTTAGGCAGTAAAAAATTCTGATACATATATAGCCATGCCAGAGGGGAGATAACTGGAATGCACACTCAGAGGCATAATGATAGGATTTTAGGCTCTTCAGAACAAATGCAAACAGCTTAAATGGTTTATTTTAAAGTGAGGATGTAGTTATTTCTTGAACGCTAATTAGTAGATTAGTAACTCATTAAAAGTAGAATCTGATGCTACTTGCTTGAGCTCCATAGCCAATAACTTATACAAAGCTGACACATATAAATTTACTCTTACATAAATACTTGAGTGAAACTGCAAGAACCAAGCTTACTTATGTATGACAGATTTGGGGGAGGAAAGGTAACGCGGAAGGAAAGAAAGGACAGACTGAGCAGTTCAAAAGCACCTGTTCTCCATCCTTCCTCCTTCCCTTCTTGGCTATCCCCCATCATCGGGATGACCCAGCTGCCACTCAAACAGCAGCATCGGGCAGGAGGCGAGAAGGAAGGCAGACATAATGGCTGCCTGGGAGCTCTGCAGCCACGGGACTCACAACGAATAGGCTGAATAAACAGAGCCAAAGCCCAGGCATCAAAGCAAAGCATAAAACCAAAAGACAGCCCTGGTGACAAGAGGCAACAGGACAGGAGGCAACAACTGAGAAAAATGGAAGAGAGGTGTTTATTTCCTTCCTTCAGACTGGTATGAGGTAAAAGTTCTTCAAGCCCTTTAGAAAAGTCAAGAAGCCCAGCCGGAAACAAACAGAACAGACAAAGAAAAAGTAGAGACTTTGACAGAACAGAAATAGAAAGCAAACAAAAAAGATAAAAGACAGATTGAGCTCTGCCGAAAAAAGATGTACAGCTCTATAGAGAGTGACAATAGAGATATACCACAATTAAGACAACAAATATATGTCATCAATAAATATATTGGAGATAAAGAATAGATATGAAAATATAGTGAAATTGGACTTCAAAGAATATAGCTTGGATAAAGAACTTATAGAAATTAGATATTTAGATAGAAAATAGTTTTATTATTAAGATTCATTTCTACACTGGTTGAAGACATTTTTATAATCTACTATTTCTTTTATTGTAAGCTTTCCTTTCATAAAATAAAGAATCCCCCCCCCCCGCCACGAAGAGGGATACAAAAACCCAGTAAATTTCCTGTGCTTTGTGTCTACTGAGTCTGTGTCAATCTGATTATTGGGGGTTCAAAAAAACCTACAACATGTTGGCGTACAACTTAGTTTTAAGGGAGAAAAATGGTGCAACTAAATGTTTGTGCAGTGATTGAAGCCTCCAGTTGCTCAAATAATTCAAATCCACAAACTTTTCTACATAGCAGTCCTAACATACTTTCTGTGGGAAAATTCCAAATATTTATTTTTTTATTCCAAATAAATAAATTCCAAAGTAATTTTATTCCAAGGAAGTACTCCAAGAAAGTTATCCAAAAGAACTTCTGATAAATGAAATTACTGTTTAAAAAATCAAACCATTACAAAAGAATTCCAGTGACATCTATACATCAAATCCAAATCTTATTTATAGCAAGATTTGTACATTTTTGCACCTCTCCCACCCAAAACTATGTAATGGTCTGAACCAGTGTTTCTCAACCTCAGCAACATTAAGATGTGTGGACTTCAGCTCCCAGAATTCCCCAGCCAGCATGGTTGAGAAACCCTGGTCTGAACAACCCTCTTTTTGGGGGTTGAAGGCTTGGTTTTCATTTGTCTCTTACTTGGTTTTTTGGTTAATGGACAGTTCTGATACATGGTTTTCCTCCAACCATGTGAGAACTAAGGCTATTGGCTCATAGGACAATCAGGATTGAGAAAACATCAAGCATTTCCTTCTTTCCCCATCAATAACGAGCTACTTCCTTTTCAAGACACTGTGCAATTCAATTAGAACAGATTGTACCCAACCTTCTGGACTGGGGAACTACTAATCTGAATGCCTAAAATGCCATTATACTTGCTTCACAATGGCACAGCTTTGCTTGAATCTAATAATCAAGAGAAACAGATCTGTGGGTCATCACGTGCTAGTAGCATCCAAGTCTTTGGATAACCTCACTCAGAAGGTTCATCTAGCGAGCGAGATCAGCCGGAACCTCGCAGGATTCCGTTCAAATGCTACGAAGTTGAGCCTAATAGCTGTATTAGCATACTTTCCTAATATTACTGTCTGAAACCAACACGTAGCTAAGGACGGAAGCACCATATTCACTCACTATACTATTACTATAAAAATATGTAAATTGTAGCCTGTAAAGTTCCATTCCTGGAAGGAATGTGGTGGGATGCAAAAAGGGCGGTTGGAAGCTGCGCGCAGCATGTCGGCTGCTTCCCTCCTCAACCTGTTAAGGAATAAAAATCATCGCAGTTTTACTGTAATTTTATTATACTATGGATTGCCATATGGCTATTGTCACCCATATAACAATCGTCTGCGGAAAGCGGCGGGTAAAAATCTAACAAAAAGGAAAATATATGCGTTTCCCTCGAAAGACAGCAGAACGCGTATCCCGTTGAAATAGGAGCTCCGCGGTGAAGCGACCGCAATGGCTTACAGGGGAAGATACTTGTTTTATTCCAGTTGACGACGATTTAAAATTGTTTTAACTCAGGGGCTAGGGATGACACGGCGTCGATCGGGCGACCCAGGGGAAGACTGAGTCGTTACTATGACAGCGCCCCGGCCAAGTGCAACGGAGGCAGGGCTCTAATCCGCAAGTATCTGACCTATCGTAACATTCACGCGCAAATCTCAACAAAGAAGGTAAGAGGACGCCGGAACGAAGGCTCTGCGGAGAAGGTTTTGCTCTGTCCGGTCAGCCGTCCTGCTCCTTCGCAGGTCGACCAACCTTTCACAGACAGGGCAGTCCGAGGAAAACGGTACCCCCTCCGTTGTAACTCGTCCTTTATTACGGCTGCTTGCAACAGAAGTGTTTAAAATGCCCAGATTCTTCAGAAATCCGTCTTGCCAAGAAAACTTCTAGCTCGGTGGCAATACTCCGTTAACCAGCAATCGCAGACTACCATCTTCCAAATCATTCATTCGTCTGTAGAGGCAAAGCCAAGGAAATGTTAATCACTGGTGGCTTCTTTGGCAGCGATGCTGGGATTGGACTTCTGGAGGGAAAGTCCCACGACACCCCCCCCCCGCTTCCCCTTGCGTGAAACAGCTGCAGTAAACGCGTTGCTAAAGCGGACAAGCAGAACTCCCCGCCCTCCGAACGCCGAGTACAATTGGCCCCGCCCCCCGTTTGCTGAGACCTTTTTAATAGAAGGCGGTCGCGTTCGAACTTGGTGGGGTGGGCGGTTGTCGATTCGCTCGCCGCCTCCCGATCAGGTCCGCCTGTGCTGGTCGCCCGTGGGGAGTTTCCCACCTTGACTCGCCGGGTGGATTTCTCCCCACCCCATCAGGAATCCGCAGGCCCGCCCAGCACCAACCCCAACACCTCCTTTCTCCTCACCATTGGCCGTCGTATCCCGTTGCCTCGAGGGTCGTAAAAAGAGTTTTCTTCCTTCACGTCTTGCCTTCATTCCTTGGGAACCCCGTTTTTTTTAAGCTGAAGCAATTAATCACTTTCCGTAACTGGAAGAAAGCGAGTTGATGAGGGGAAAGTGAACTCAGGAGCTCTTCCTCTTTGATGAGGGGTAAATCCTATTAGTGCAGCTGAGCAATAGGAAGCTGTTCACAGTGTAGTATATGTGTCAGGGTTGAGTTTCAGGAGACATCTGGTTCTTGGTAACTCTAATCTTATACAGCTATATACGGATATGAGGTCTTCTCCATTGACTCTTGTGAACCAAATATTTCAGCTTGATTGACTGAACCTATTTTTCTCCACAGTAACAACCTTGTCATAGGCTGTGTTAGGCTGAAAGAGGGTGAATAGCCCAAAGTCACCCAATGAACTTCTGTGGTTGAAGGTGGAGAAGAGTCTGGATCTCCCCATTCCTAGTTCAACACTAATCGCTATGCTACACTTTTACTTTCTTCCAAGTTGTAGTTATTCATTCCACTTACATAGAATTGACACCAGCTTGATAGCACATAATCAATACAATACAGACTCGGTGATTTGCAATATATATTTCATGGCTACAGTCTCTATCCTTGTTAATTCTGAACCTAGGAAGATAAACTATTACACTTTCTTCCCTGCCTAGTTGGACTCTGCTTAAGGATATCTAGTCAAAACTCTTTAAGATAAATGGGTGGCACTGCTACTTTATTAGAGAAATTTATGTTTTGTTTTTAATTTCAGATAAATGCTTTACTGGTTAATGACAGAGCATTCTTGTGTACCAGGAATCTGCTTAAGTCAGGATTCATTCTGTGCTGGCTAACCATCAGGCCTGAGAATGGATGTTAGTGAAACGATTGCCAGTGCTATTAAAAAGCCGAGAAAAAAAGGTGTCAAAAGTAAAAAAAAAAGGTGAATTTGAAGTTATAATTATTACATGAAAACATGCTTGCATTTTGTTCTTGTTTTTGTTTTCCTTTTGGGTTTACCTGCCTTTTATTTTGAATAGATCATAGATATGAATACTTGGTTATTGGCTTTTTCTTTTTTTAAAAAGGAAGGGATTGGTGGTTAAGTCTAATCTGAAGGTTGGGTAACAGGGTCACTTTCTTAGCAATAAGGATAGCTTGTTAATGAAACCAGTTATGTAGTGAGTAGATACATTCTTTTTTTCTGGCAATATCCAAACGGAGGTGGGGCAGCCATCTATTGTTTTTGCTTTAATTTGGATTCTTGCACTGAACAGAAGTATGGATTCAAAAGCCCAAAGGATCCCTTCCAATTCTATAATGTGGAACTATCTTTCACTAATCATAAATGAGTGAAAGCTGATTATGGATATCCATCAATACATTTACTTTTAGGGCATATTCAGAGAGATTCCATTTCTCACTGTTTTGTATTCCAAGGGCTATGCCCTAAAATAACCCTAAAATATTTCAAGCTAAAAATGCATCCCCACATAAACACAAAAGCTCTGTAAATTCAAATTAAGTGTCTTGATCTGGAAATCTCTTGACTACTATTTTCCAGACACTCCAAGTCTCTGAGGACTTTGTTATTGAAAACCTAAGTTTCTCAGTAAAAAAGGAACTCATACCCACCCATATATTTAATCATGATTGTAGACTAGGTCATTGATAATTTAAAATTGTATACTTCAAGGAATGTAATCCTCACAATTTATTTCCCACGAGATGCAACAAGTTTCAATACAATCAATAGACCAAGGCTAAGAAATGAACAACAGTAAATGCAACAAAAGGTATAATCAGAAAACAAATAATAGACTATATAAATATAACACTGCAATGACTCCAAATCTTCTTCTATGAGACATCCTTCCATCAACAAGTGCCACTGACAGAAACTTGGCCACAGAATCAGCCTCTGAATTTTATCCAAAATATATTTAACATAAAACTGAATGTATCTGTCAATGTAGTTCAGTCCAAATAAAAGTAAGGATTGTGATTATTACATCTTATTACATTATATGCAACTTTTCAAGCCTACATTGTACACAGGAGCAAATGTGAGTACCATTGTTGTCAAGCATAGATCTGCATAGATTGCCTATGACTGCAATGTTAAATTAGATGCAATTTACCATATCTACTTAAAAGTCGGTTATACTGAATTTAATAGGACTTACTATTAGATATGTCTTTGAAACATCTTAGACTTTCATTTCTCTGTTTGCTTCAACAGTATAGGAACATGAAACATTTCAGGTCAAGGCCCATATTTGTCCTTTTGGTGATGCATCCAAGTGTTCACAGGAAAGTTTGAAAGGCTAGGGCAAAGAAATGGGTGGTTTCAGAACAAAAACTAAATTTCATTTAATTTATAGTAAATTTAAATGCAATTAAATATAAATTGAATGGTCATTCCCTATGTAATTAATCATTTCCCCTTTCTGCTGTAGTAATAATAATGATAATTTGGGGTATTCTTTGAAGGGTTCTAAAATGCAACTTCTCAAAGGCTCTGTAAGCTACACCCAAAGTTTCTAGGAGCTTCAAACTACCTTTGAACCTCAGACTGTACATCTCCAGTATAGTAATAACAGAGTTATGGGGAGACAAAACTACTTGCTGACTGTCCAGCTATATTTTGTGTGATGTGTTAGGTTTCGTCTAGTGTTAATTATCAGACTTAATGCTGAGTGTATTATTTTTTCCCTACTATAACTTTTGTTTTATAGTGTAGGATAAGATGACACTATATGTTGGAAGGTGTAATTTAACTAAGGATAACCCTGATACAATTAGCAATATGGTCTTTCAACTGTGACATAGTTTCCTTCAAATTAAATGATAATATACTGTGTTTTACCAGTATGAAATCATCTGGAATAAATATTCAGAGGGCACAAGCAGCTGTTGGGGGATGGAAAGCAAGCAAAATTTTCTCCCTCCTTCCATCAGTGGGATACCTCAAACCCTTCCCATGGGTAGAAGGAGTCTTCCATTCATGGGACTTAAAATTAAGATCCAATTTCACGAATTATATTTTGTTCCAAGATTGAGTTGTTAAAATGTTTTTCAACCTTTATTTACATCTCTATAAAACTAAAGGTCAGTTTAGTCAGGTTCTCCAAATCCTTGCATATCTTTGGATTTGAAAATATTTGCAGTTCAATATTTATGTCTCAAATATATTTTATGCCTGCAAAAATAGAGAGTACAGACCAAAAAGGTTTCTGCACCCAGGAGCACATCTTGTCAACATCTATTATTTGAAAAGACAATTGTTAAGTAAAAATATGGTTTATTTGGTTTGGGCTTAGTGCAATATGTGAATCCAGCCATATACTGACTTTAGATCATGATTAAACAAATGGCTTGTCTGCATAGGTAATTTCCAGATTCCTTCTGGGAAGCCATTTTTAAAAATTTCCTGGATCAGAATTTTGAAGAACTTAGTACAGTTGAGCACCCAGCTTCTCCAAGCCCGAAAATGCACAGTATTCAAGAAACAATAATGTGCAGAAGGAATGGAAAATGTAAAAAAAAAAAGGGGGGGGAGCAGGGATGGGATTGGATGTTGGGAATTTTGAACAGAAGCCCTGAACCTTGCAACACTTGCTCGGGGTTCCACTTAATTTATCAGTCCTGTTCCATGGGACAATGTCACGACCAATGTTCAAACTCTGCTGTTTAGTTTGAAAATTTGTCATTGTGGTAAACTCTGCATGCTATCATAGTAATAGAGGCTTTTAGTATATTTTTAAAAAATATTGTACTAATTTTTAAAAAATTTACTAACTTTTCTTACATCTACTAACAATTCCTTATTTAATTCAAATCTTTATTGTTTTGAAGATTAACTTTTCAAGATGAAGTGCATGCTGAAGAGAAGTTACTGTTAAAAGATTCAACACATTTGTAAGTATATGCACAACAGAATCCACCTGAAATAGCATCTAATTTTATTTGGCTAATAAAAACGTAGCTTTCCTTTTAATCTTTACTATTAAGCTTATTAAGATTCTTAGTTGATGAGTTTTCCTCTTGTAGGATTTTTTTTTTTTTTTGCAGTTTGTCATTGTCTACCAAATTATAGTATATTGATTATTTATTCAGATATCATATGTCATAATATATAAATGTGGTAAATGAATAAAGGACTGTTTTATTTCTTGCATTTTCCTATATGTTGTCTAAAATTAAGTATACAGATAAAAAATAAAGTGGATTTCAATTATGTGGGGATCATTAGATATCTTCCAGATACGATTTTCTTCATATAATGTTTTATTTTATGTATATGTTTTCAATAATATTTTTGAAAGCTGTTTCAGTGTGCTTCCAACATTTGATTTTTTTTCCCCTGTTTCAGAGTCACAGCAAGAAGTACTAGCTATCTTACCTTTGGCTTTGTTTTTATTAAAAGCTTACCTTATCAAAGTTTAGATATAGTAGGAGGTAAGAGAAAATAAATGTTACTTATTTAAAAAAATGTCTGGAGAAACTGTTGGAAGTTGAAGAGTTCTGTGTGCACGTGTGAGCATTAGAGAGAGCAGGGATCTAATCTTAACCAGGATTAGTGAAACAGGTTTTATACCTATTGATATAGGCCATTCCCAGCCCCTAATACACAATATCCTACATGTACACATGTGTGAGTGCCTAGGAAGAAAGAGAAAAGGAAATGATCTCAGATAAGCAATCTTCTAGTCAAAAAGCAGCTAGAGCGATAAGCAAAGAGGGGACACAAAGTAAATCCTTAACCCTTTATCTTTATTTCACTGTCCCCTTATCATTTGGAAGGCATGAGGTGCCATTGGACTCAAATCTGTTGCAGAAACATCGTTGTCTTTATTTAGTCTGCTTTTTAAAAAAAAAACGGAGGAGTTCCACAGAAGTTTTGAATTAATGAAGGCCATATTAGCAGATTCTTTCCTAGACCCCTGTCCTCCACCACTCCCAACTTGCTCTTGAGAATAGGAGGACTCAATGGAACAGCACCAGGAAGTGGCACTAATGACTGAAGGGAGGGTAGTAATTTGGCAACATTTGCCTCTTCCTCTTTTTCTGCAGAGGAACATCTCCTAAGAAGAGTTTAGGGTAAAACTCAATAGGCTTTATATTTATTGCCCTCTCTGTTTTTCGTCTCATTGTGCTTGTTATACAAAACAAAGCTAGAATTTTTGTTTGTAGTTGTGATCTAAAAACACTCCTTTTCACATTCTTTTGTAGCAACCTATAACAACAGGAGTAAAAAACTGGTGCTGATCGATGGAAGAGGATTTTTCAGTTTAGATTTGATTCCTTCTAATTGTACTGGTGAGGTGAATCTATGGATGGACTTCCATTTCATTTTGCATATTTTGTTTGTGGAGATCTACCTATTACATGACTCCAGTATATCCACTGTAATTTTATACTAGTATTATATTTAATACTTTGATTTTCACTCTCTTTTGCTTCATTTCTCTATTGAGTTCTTAGTGCTTTTTAATATTTTTACAATGGAATGTTTTTGCTTTTTACTGAATTTTTGAGCCCTTTTGGAAAATAAGTTTTCTACCCATTATTGGAAGCTTTCCAGGATTATTGGAAACACATTAATTTAATTATTAAAACATTGAGTCAAAATGAGGTAGGGTTAATCCAAATTAATTATATTTATGCATTAAGTTGGTATGTGTGTTTTCTACTGATTTAAGTTATCTTACTAGGAAGAGTGGATTATAAGCTATACACACAAGTTGACAGAGAACTAGATTATTCTTTGTTTCTCTGTTTGTGTTCTTGGTGGCAGACAATAATTTATTTACCAGACTGCTAAAAAGGCTAGTTGCTAGTTGTATTTCTATGTTTACTATCCAATAGTTTTCTCTTCTGCTATAGCCAACTTAGAAACACAGGTTATTAGTGTCTTCATAGCCAAGTAGTTAATTATTTTTGAGAAAATAGTTTATCTATTCATTTAAAAGACTGAATTTGGTTGTTAAATTCAGTCTTTTAATCATAATGTTTCTTTTAATATTTTAGTTAAAAGAGAGATGAAGTTTCAAAAGTATCAATTCAATTTGGCAAGAATCATCACTTACTCTGACAAATTCAATGTTTACTTTGTTCTGCAAAAAGATTTTGCAATAAAGGTAAGATAATATATTTCCTTATAACATACCTCTATCAAAAGCTCAAGAATATTTTTAAAGTGGACATTTCTGGGATATTTCAAATATAGAGTAAAGAACTGGAATTTCTGATAAAGTTACAATGGCTTCAGGTCCTTAAAAGTGTTCAAATGTTATCTACAGATTTGAGATTAAGATTGATTCATCAAAAATTTGTATTTAGGATGTATTGGACTCCCCAAATAATGTATTTGAAAGGATGAATGTCAGATGTTTGATGCTGGAGGTATAAGAAATTTGAAGGCTCACCGGTCCACTTGATACAATCATGTGATCATTTAGTAACTTTTGGGGATTGTTTATTAATGTATACTAGTAGATTTATGGGAAAATCTTTAAATGTTAAAGATGTTAATGTAATGTTGAATTATATACCAAAGATTTGGAATCTGACTGTTTATCAGGAATTGTGGTTGTATCAAACTTGGGGGTGACAAAAAGAATTATATTAAGAAATTGGAAAAGTGATATTATTCCCCATGTCACGGAATGGTTATTGAAAATATGTGATCTGTGGAGTCCTTGGGGAAAATGTGTGATCTATCTGTTTTGGAAAAGGCGATATTTTCTACCAATCAAAGGATGCAGCAATATGTATTATTATGGCAGACATTCTACATCTTACAATAATATTTTGTATTGTTTCTGTTATAGTAGTGAATCCATTGGTAATCCAGTGACTATTGATAAGTATAAAATATAAAACATATTTTTTTCCTTCTTAGTCTGTATTTTAAGTTTGTATTTTTAATTTTTTAAGTTCTTTTTTTAAGATTAAAAATTTCTTTGCTACAAAAAATAGATATCAAATACATTTTAAAAAATCTTAAAATATTTTAAAAAGATAATATATTTCTTTTCATGATATGAAGTGCCATTCTTAGATAAAAGAATTAATTTGCAAAATTATTAGTAATAATAATAACAATAATAAAAATATTTCCTGTTTTGGACAGTTATGGTTAAGAAGTTTTAAATAGGTCAAATATCTATCTGACCAAAATTGCTGAAAGAGTAAAAAAATATTTTTTGAAGGAAAATTATATTTAGAAGTTTGGAATTTCATATGGAAGGATGAAACTTCATTTAAGCCAGTATTTTTCAAAGCTGGCAACTTTAAGAAGCGTGGACCTCAACCCTCAGAATTCCCCAGCCAGCCTACCAGTTATCAAAGTAGTTACCCCTTTAAAAAACAAAGCTTAGATGCATGCATTCAGATACAGTGGTACCTCAAGATACGAATTTAATCCGTGACTCTGATCGCAAGTCGAATTGGTCGCATCCTGAAGCATGTTTTCCCATAGGGTTCAATGTAAATATGGTTAATCCGTTCCACCCTCTGAATTTGGTCGCATCCTGAAGCAAATTTCCCCATAAGGTTCAATGTAAATATGGCTAATCCGCCCTCCGAATTTGGTCGCATCCTGAAGCACATGTCCCCATAAGGTTCAATGTGTCAGCCGGCATTGCACGGCTAGGAAATTCCCCAGGCGCGCTTTAGTCAGCCCTAGCGCAGAAAAAGGAAGTGCTAATGAAATCTGAGAAAGGCTCCCGGAGCGGGAGCTTCCCCCCCACCCCCCACGCTGATTCCTCTTAATTTCGCGCTCTTTCCTTTGTGCATAGTCCTTGGCGCGCGCGACAAAAGCACAGTGAAAGCAATGGTGGGGAAGGCTTATGTAGCACACACAGCGGAGCGGGAGCTTCCCCACCCCCATGCTGATTCCTCTTAATTCCGCGCTCTTTCCTTTGTGCATAGCCCTTGGCGCGCCCGACAAAAGCACAGTGAAAGCAATGGGGGGAAGGCTTATGTCACACTCATGCACAGCCGGGAGCGGGAGCTTCCCCCCCCCCCACTGATTCCTCCACGCTCTTTCCTTTCTCCATAGCGACAAAAGCAAAGTGAAAGCAATCACCAGGCCAAGGGCTATGGCCAAAGGAAAGAGCAAATTTCCCCATAACGTTCAATGTAAATACAAACAGTTCTGAAACATATGCATTTTATTTTTAAACCACAAAAACATGAAAAAAGGCACAGTATGAAGAGGGAGAATGGGGTGGGGAGGCAGTTATTGTTTGGAGGGAGAGTCCCCCTCCAAAGGGACTTTGGGGAGATCTCCTTCAGGGGTTTCCTCTCTTCTTTGCCTCTTAGCTGCAGGCTCAGTTCTGGGGAAAAACCTGTCTAAAGTCAGTTGTTTTTTCCTGTGCTGCATAACCCTCCGGAAATGAGAGACCACGTTATCGTTCATCATGTTCAACACTGTTCATTACAGTTATGTTGGGGTGGTGCTTCTCAAAGAAGTCCTGGCAGTCATTCCATTTTTCCATAATGGATTTAATCTCGGCACTGCTAACCTCCTCCCTGTCTTCCTCTTCCTCAGTGGAATGCTCCTCACCAAGCGCTTTCTGTTGCTCACTCTGGAGCTCAGCAAGTTCTTCCGTGGTCAGCTCCTCCTCATGGTCCTCAACAAGCTCCTCTACATCTGCACCATCGACAACCAGACCCATGGTCTTGCCCATGGACACAATCTCCTCCACTACCTCTGCATCAGACCCTTCACGGTCACGTTCAGCGACACATTCTGGCCACAGTTTCCTCCAGGCTGAGTTTAAGGTCCGACAGGTGACATCTTGCCAGGCTTTGTCAATGAGGCCGGTGCAGTGGAGGACATGGAAATGTTTCTTCCAAAACTCTGCCAGAGTCAAGGATGTTTCCTCAGTGACATTGAAACACCTGGTGAAGAGCGCCTTTGTGTAGAGCTTCTTAAAGTTGCAGATCACTTGCTGGTCCATGGGCTGCAGGAGAGGTGTCGTGTTGGGGGGGAGCAACCTGACCTTTATAAAGTCATACTCAGCGTCCATAGCACCCACCAAGGCTGTGTAAGCTTTTGCCTGTTCATCCAGAGAAACTCCCATGACACGTGTGGTTCACAAAAGAGGTTTACTCGAGCGTAACGTAGCGGTTACAAACAAAGCCAGGACTGGCTTGGCACAATACATTGTTTCTTTTATACACCCCCCCTTCCCACGATTTTTGCCCTGCGATCTGGTTACAGGTTGTCACTCATCTCCCCATTGATTCCCTTCCCCAAATAGTCCATCTGGCAGGTTCAGCCCCAGATCCATTGTCCGTTGATTGCTTGCCCCTCTGGCGCTGCTGGGTCTTCTGTGATCCTTCTCTGAAGACAAGATCGAAGGTAGGTGCCGTTCTCGGTTCCCCGCTTCGCCGATTTGCTTATTGTTGGCTCAGGCCTCTTATCAGCCAACATTAATTGTTTCCACTTTGCGGTTTTCCTGCCTGCTGGGCGCAGGTGGCCATTAATCTCCTACTTCCCCTTTTTCTCTAGCGCGAAACTAGCCACGCTCGGAAGCTGCTACAATCGGCCGCGTGGTCTCTGTTTCCTCTTGCGGCTCATGCCGGCTGAACCTGACAGGCTGGAGGGTGTGCCGGGGCATTGTGCATCAGAAGAAGGCACCTTTCAGGCAGCTGGTTGTCAGAAAGATATTTTTTAACGCTGGGTGCGAACACCTCGTGCAGCCATTCCATAAACAATTCCCTTGTGACCCACGCTCTCGCATTGGCCCTCCACATGACAGGCAGTCTGGCCTTGTTCACACTGTGTTCCCTGAACACACGAGGGGTCTGTGAATGGTACACCAGTAGCGGCTTAATCTTCAGGTCGCCGTTTGCGTTCGCACACAGCAAAAGGGTCAGTCTGTCCTTCATGGGCTTGTGCCCTGGCAGTGCCTTTTCCTCCTGCGTGATGTAGGTTCTGTTTGGCATCTTCTTCCAGAAGAGCCCCGTCTCATCGCAGTTGAACACTTGCTGAGGGACGTATCCTTTCGCCTTCATGAAGTCCTCAAATTCTTCCTTGTAGGCTTCTGCAGCAGCCTTGTCAGAACTGGAAGCCTCTCCATGTCTTGCCACATTGTGGATGCCAGTTCTCCTGCGGAATTTCTCAAACCAGCCTCTGCTGGCTTTAAATTCCTCACTTGCTGTGCTGGTAGAGGGGTTTGTCCGCAGTAAATCACTGTGCAGCTTCCTGGCTTTTTCACAGATGATAGCTTCACTCACGCTATCACCTGCCAGCTGTTTCTCATTCAGCCACACTAACAACAGCTTTTCCACCTCTTCCAGCGCTTGTGTCCTCTTCTTCGTTAAGGTTGTTACTCCTTTTGCAACATCAGCTTCTCTGATAGCATCTTTATTCTTCAAAATAGTCGAGATGGTCGACTTCGCCATGTTGTACTCCGCGGCCAGATCAGTCACACCAACCCCACGATCGTGTTTTTCTATAATGCCCTTCTTCAGTTCGATCATCACTTTCTTCTTCAAAGCCTTATTCTTGCAAAGCCCGCTCTGCATTTTCTTTGGAGCCATGCTGACAAGCACACCAAAAACCTTCCAAATGCCACAAAACACACCACAAGCCTCACCGAACGCCTCCTTGCTACCGCGATCTCGCCCACAGGAAGCCGCGACCACGTGGCAGCAGGGCAAATGGCTTTTCCTTTTCCTTTTTCCTTTCTCCATAGCGACAAAAGCACAGTGAAAGCAATATCAGCGCACTGGGGGGAAAGGCTTATGTCACGCGCATGCACAGCCGGGAGCGGGAGCTTCCCCCCTCCCCGCGCACTCAGATTTCATTAGCACTTCCTCTTGGAAGCCACGACCACGTGGCAGCAGGGCAAATGGCCGCAGATCTGGTTCATAGCTTGAGGTGGAGTTCGCATGTTGAGGTAAATTTTTGCAGCTGGAGCTGGTTGTATCTTGAAATTTTCGTAAGATGGGGCGTTCGTATCTTGAGGTACCACTGTATATCCATGTTATACTCTCAGAATTGTCGCATGTGCTATCATTAATTCCTATCTATCAGTTAATGCCAAATTTGGGTTAAGATGGCAATGTGTGAAGTTGATTATTCCAATAGCTCCTCAGAGAAAAAAGTCTCCACTTTTATACTTCTGGCCAATTTTATGTTAAAGGAGGTGATTAAAGGCAATTTTAGTAGAAGAAAGCTGAGGGGGGAGTCCTAACTCCAACCTCAGAAGATAACGTTACTACAATAAACATTAAGGTACTATCAAAAAATGCTGATTAAAGTCTAGAAAGCTTTTGAGAACTAATAATGGTTGCTTCATATGTTTATGCTAAAACAAATTAAGAGATAAGAGTTGTTACAATTTTCTGTATATAATGGTTTTCACTCATAGAGGCTATGCACAACTTGGTTTGCAACCTTTAATACAGGAAGTTGGGTTAAGTAACTCACAACAGAGACAACTAAAAATTACTGATTTTTTTTATCTTCCAAGAAACTGCAAATAGTTGAGATTTGACCAAGGATACTGAGGTCACATTAACATTTCATCACTGGTCCTTAGGTCCTCCTCCCCTATTTCAGCAAAAAATAAATGAAACTGGTGTGAATCTTGCTGAACAGCTTGCTCTTGCTGATAATCAAGAGCATGTGAGCTCAGCTATAGACTCACCCCAATAAATGATAATGTTTACAGGTTGGGCAAAGAATGATATGACAACAAATAAAAGAAACTTATCTTTTCACAATGCACTGTTGCCAACTAGATTTGGAATTATTCACAGCAGACAACCCCCTACTCAATGTTGGATATTTTGGAGAAATTGCAGGAATCTATTAATAAATTAAGTATGAAATGGTATGTGGAATTTCCCTTAATCAAAAACTTTTTAATTGAGTGAAAGGACCTTTTGTTTACTCTCACTAAACTGACTGAACAAATGGTGGGGACATGTGACACAGCTAAAGGGTCAGAAAAAAGAAATAACTTTTTATAATGCCCAAAATTAACAAGTAAACTACTAGTTTCACAAAAGAAAACTCAAACCCAAATGATTCTGACCCAAATACATTATTTAAAAAGTTTAAATTGAAACAAGGACAGCAGAAGAAAAAAAAATAAAAATATAAGTAACTATTCAGTAAGTAAACTGGCTGGGAAGCTAAAATTTAACAGACTGTTTAATATTATGAATGCATCCAATAACAACAAAAGGGAAAAGAAGGAAAGATACCACAAGAAGCTAAGTAAGAAATCAAGGAGGATTTTAATTATAGATCATAAAAATGATAACAGTTTAAGCACCAACTCAGTGACAACTGAACCTTGTGACAAGAGGAAAAAGTCAACTGCTTGTCAAACTCAAATAACCATTGATGCAAAACAATGTTTATGCCCTTTAATGTTGGAAGATTCAACTATGGTTAACTCCAGATGCTGTAAATGTAAGAATGCCATTACTAAGTTGTTTAATATACCCTGGAACCCTAAACCTGTGCCCAATAAATTGGTTTTCACAAATTTCCCCAAACCAAAAGGAATGTTATCTCATTTGGAACAGAAATTGCATTTTGTTCAACTGATTCAACATTTAATTCCATCAATTACTATAAATATGATCAGTAAGGTTTAGTACTTACTTTTTAATTATTTTAAAGCAAGGATAATTGTTATATTCAAAACAACAGAAATGGTGGAGAGCATAGCTGAATGTGAGAGTCAGGAGAAGAGGGGTTAAGAACTTACTCTCATCACCAGAACCACGAGGAACAGATAAGAGGATGAGACTGGCCCCTCCCTAAAGAATGCAAGGGAGGTTGGGAGAGTGACCCTGGAAATTACTCTCACTCTGAGAAGATTTCTGTAACGGGACTGAAGCCAATAAACCTTGTTGGATTGAATCTGTACTGTCTCCTGGAGTTTCCTGGGCACTGAACTCAAGAATTTTATTCATAAAAAAATTATCATATCCTGTTTCTACAAAATACAGCCAACTGTACACCATTCCTACAAACCTAAGACCAGCTAGCCAAACAATCAGGGAAAATAATTAACTAAGCAAATCAAACATCAAAATGTAATAATGTAATGTTTGTCTCTGCCATGGAATCAAATTGGTTAACGAGAGAAACAAAGCGATTGCAGAACAGATTTAATATTGAGTCTGCTTCAAATTGGCCACAAATGAGATAGAGGCCCACGAACTAGGCGGTAACTCAGATAATCTAGTGGCCCTTACAAGTGAAGATCCCAAGTCTATCCAAAGCTTGCTGGTGAATAATTCTAGAAGCAGGAATTGCTGTGCCATTTTTGACAAGGAAGGATTATTAAATCACACTGATGTTGAAGACTGATTATTTTCAGAATATAGTCCTGAGAGCTCCACTTTGAAAATAATATCCTGAAATATTGTTGATTGGTTTAATACGTGTAATGATATTTATTTTACTTGATATTGAAGCGATTTTGGTATTACTCTATTACAGGAAACCTGGGTGCACAATCATTTTCATTTTCAGGGTTTTACTCCATTCATTATAAAGGCTATTAGAACTTCCAAGAAAGAGCATAACAATGCAGGCTTAGCAATCCTTGCCTCAAGTCCTTTAAAGGCAGAGATATCCATAGTAGGGCACTATGAACAATATGCTGTCACAGTCCAATTAAAACTAAAATGCTTTAATTTAATAATCATAAATATTTATCTTCCACCAGTTAAAACAAGCTCCCAAATCAAACATATTTGGGTAGAATTGGAACAATATATATACAATCTGCTTTTAAAATTCCCTCATATACATTTTGTGATTCTGGGTGATTTAAATGCCAGAATTGGCCCTAATAACAAACTGCTGGTAACTAAGTTCTCTTACTTATCTGCCAAAATTTGGGCAAGTGGATTGTATGACAAACAGTCTAAAGATCAGAACATCAACTATGTGGGCTCTTGTTTAGCTGGCCTTTGTAATAAGCTAAACTTAATCTTAAATGGTACAATGCACCATGATCATCCTAGTGAGTTCATGTTTACTTCTGGGTGGGGAGCAAATGTCACAGATTATTGTTTAATATCTACTTAGATAATTTAATATCAGCCTGAGATCAGATAGTGATCAGCAACCTATAATGTAGCGGCTAAGAATCAGGCTGGAAACCGGGAGACTGTGAGTTCCAGTCCCATCTTAAGTACAAAGCCAGCTGGGTGACCTTGGGCCAGTCATTCTCTTTCAGCCCTAGGAAGCAGGCAATGGCAAACCACTTCTGAAATCTTGCCAAGAAAACTGCAGGGCCTTGTCCAGGCAGTCGCCAGGAGTCAAGACTGTCTCAAAGGCTCCAAAAACAACAACAACCAATGATCATGATGTTTGTCTGACTCAGTGTTATTCTCCCACTGTTCACAAAGGCAATTACAAATGCAGGATTTTGGGGGGCAGAACATTTAAATAATTACTTAGTTACAGTTTTAAACTCTACTCAAGCTTTAAATTTTAGATCATGTATAATAAAAATAAATTATTTTAACATTCTAACAAATTTCATCAGTAAAACTTTAAAATCTGAAGCATCAACTGCATCAAATCAAAGAAATACTTGGCTGAGTACTACTTCCAGCTGGTCTGATGTTGGTTGTACCCCTACTAAGAAGAAATTAAGAGCTTTATACCTAGCATACAAAAAGTCTAATTTACAGCGGCCCCTTTTAAGTTATTATGAATTAAAGAAAAACTATAAGATATGCCAGAAGAAACAAGGCAGAGAGAGACTTCTGATCATTATTAATAAATACTTCTCTATACAAAGATTCTAAAGCCTTTTGGAATTTAATTTCCAGGACTTTCACTGCTCTCTCAGTCCCAGATTACTGTATACCATCTAAGACCTGGAAAAAATATTGCAAGTCAATTTTTATGGAGCAGGGGCAGCCTATTGTGAGTATAGCAAAAAACATCAGATCAAAGCTACTTACCCTTTCAGAGTGGAAATCAATATCAGAGGAAGAGATTGTTGACCTTATTTCAAAAGTAAAATCTGGTAACGCTCCCAGCCAAGTTAATATACCTTTTGAACTCCTTAAACAAAATTTACATTTATTAGTGGCCTTATTTACTGTAATAAATAGTTCTGGTCTAATCCCCTTGGGCTGCAATAGGGCTGTAATAGTCCCCCTATATAAGAAGGGAAAAATGGAAGACCCTGTCAATTATAGGCCAATTAGTTTGTTATCAATCCTGAGGAAACTCTATGCTAGACATTTAAATGAAAAATTAACCTTTTACATTGAGGAACACTTTGCTTTAACAAATGTTCAGGCTGTTTTTAGAAAAGGCAGATCAACAATTGATCAATGTTTTATATTAGCCTACCTGGCAGGAAAATATTTTATTTTCCTGAAAGGCAAATCGTATGCTGCCTTTATTGATTTTAAGGCCACTTTTGATTCTGTTAATAGAACCAAACTCTGGGCTACATCAGGGAATTTAGTTCAAGACAGGCGTCTCACATGTTTAATACAGACATTATATCAAGATAGTAATTGCTGTTGTTGTTGTTCAGTCGTTAAGTCGTGTCCGACTCTTCGTGACCCCATGAACCAAGATAGTAATAATGCAGGTTAAATGCAACAGAAAAAGTTTACTTACAGGTGACTTAATAATGAACAAAGGTGCGAGACAAGGTTGTATTCTGGCCCCCACACTAATAGCCCCCACACTATTTAATATCTATGTCAGTGATCTGGAGACTATATTACTTCAGGTTGATGGCCACTGCCCATTAGTAGCCAAAAGGAAAATGTGTGCTTGTTATATGCTGAAGATGCTATTTTTCTTTCACATATTAGGTTTGAAATGCCTACTTCAGGCACTAGTTAAGTATTGCCAAGAAAATCAATTACAAATCAACTATGATAAAACTATTTTTTTGTTTTTTTAAAAAAATAAAACAAAAAGGACAGCTGGAAAATTCAGGATCATCTGATAACACAACTGAAGAAATTTAGTTATCTGGGCATTTTATTTAATCATGCTCTATCCTGGCAATTTCATTGCAAGGCAATACTTCTGAAAGTAAAATCCGTTATGATGGCTTGCTTAAATATTTTTATTCAACAGGTTGAGGAGATTTGTTCCTGCAACAATACATGTTTTTAATCCAAAAATTGCAACTCAAATTTTATATAGAACTCTAATTTGGATTACATTTGTCAATAAGAACATAGCTCAACTGCAGGTGAATATTTTAAGATCTCTTTTAAATGTTCCAAGTTGTGTTCCAAATGCTGTTGTTCTCCTGGAAAATGGGCAATGCCCTTTAAAAATGAAGGCTTGGTTAAGTACAGTTGCAAATATATGATTTTTTTTTTTTAAGGAATGATTGCTTCATGAAATCCCAAATGATTCTTTTGTAGATGGTGGTGTAAACGGGTGACCCAAAAGATTAGCTAGATTGGCTTTGAACCAGATTATTTGTTTTCCAGGGCTATGGCATCACCTTTTTTTGTGTTAAATGAAGATTATGGGATAATTCAGTACAGGAATTAATGGCAAAAGCAAAGTGCTGTGTTTACCTGTAACTTTTGGAATTAGTTACAAATATATATTTTTAGCTCCCTACCTATCTTAATAGTTTACATTTAAGAAAATACAGAATAGCTTTTTCAAAAGCCAGATTAAATGTGTTGCCATCAAATATGCTATATGGTAGATTTCAAAAGATCCCTATCTCTCAAATATTTTATCCCTGTAATGGTATTGATCTTGAAACGGTGGATCATTTATTTTATTTTTAATTTTACAAGAGTTTTTGGCAGGATATTATCTGGCCTGTTTTAAAATCAAGGCCAGGAAGAGATATTTATGAGTATGTTAAATTTTTGCTTGCAGGTGAAAAATCCTAAAATTACAGACTCAACAGCCAGATTTTTAATTATGGCTATAAAAACAAGATCTTTAGTAACACATCAATAAGCTAGAGTTTTAAATGTTTTATGTAATATTTATCAATTATTTTACTTGTCAAACTGTTTTATATAATGACAAATTTTAGATTATATTTGCAATTTGCTATTTGGGTATTTGGCCATAAATAAATAGTGCCAAATTTTAATAACCATCCATAGTCATTTGCATTTCAGGGAATAAAAAGATTTATTTATTTATTTTAATTTAAGAGGCCTTAATAGTATGTATGTATGTATGTATGTATGTATGTATGTATTTATTACATTTGTATACTGCCCATCTCCCCAAATGGGTGACTCTGGCTCACAATTAAAACCAAAAACCCAAGCCATTAAAAAAAACATACCATATAAATAATTAAAATTAATTAATCAACTAAAATCTGACTATACAACAACCCTATACATAAATACTCACATGGTATGGCATGGCATGGCATAGATAAGCCATCAATAAACACATAAACCCCATTTACATACCATTTAAAAGATACAGTCAAGAGCCTAGGACGTAAATAAGCAGCCTGGAACACATTCCCTCTAGGAGCCAACACTTAGATAAGCAGGAAACAGCAATTATTAAGCAATAACTTAATCAAGGAGGAAGCCACATCTTCAGAAGACTGGCAGGGCAATCTACTATATGTAATTTAAAGAGCCAACAAACCCCACTCTCCCTCACACTGACAATGTTACCTAGCCTGATAATGAAATGTCTGCAAGAAAACAACCAATCTCAGAGAACACTGAGAACTCAACAATTCTCAGGTCACCTGGAGCTCTAGAAGTTTTATTTTAGATATAGATGAGATAGGAAGCTTCTGAAAGGTTATCAGGTACATAGTTAAATTCTTGGGTTGTTGCTTGTTTTGTATTCCATTAAATTTTTGATACATAGATTTGATATTAGTAATTGTTTCTTAAGGTTTACAACAAGGACTATGCTGAAATATGCTGTATAGAAAATCCAGATTTAGGACGATTAACATTTATATCATTTAACCCAGTGAAAGATGAACTCATCAGTGGAGGAATCACTGGAGTAAAGGTGATGGTTTATCTCATGTTTATTATAGATAGATTTGCTTGTTGCTGAAATGATCACTAATATGAGAAATTGCATGTTTTGGGAAGTGATCTGTATAAAATCAGGATATATTAAATATTTTGCCATTTAAACCTCTCATAGGTTTATACTTTATCACTGATATCTGTGTATTATCAGAATCTTAGGACATTTTTCTTAATAATTTGCACTTCTTTCAAGTACTGTTAATAATTTGCACTTCTTTCAAGCACTGTTGAATGCAGGAGTTTCATTCAAAACCAAGAACTATCTGGCCGACAGAAATATAATTTCTGTCTCTCTCTTTGTTGACCTATTGGACTAGTAGGTTTAGTGAAAGAAGAAACATTAATGTTCTACTACCCTCCCATAGAAATGTATATAATTATATGAATATATTGTCCATCAAACAATTATTCTGAGAATAGATTGGTTTGTCTTTCCAAATTAGATAATAGAGTATATCATATACTTCCCAGAGAAACACAGGGACTGGTGAACTACAGTCAAGGTAGCTGCCCATGCCATGAATTGGATCTTTTTTCACAGATCTCAGTAATAAGTTCTTTTAAAATCCGTAAATGATCTCTGTTGCCTCTCCATAATTCCATTATGTCCCAGCAGTGTGTTATACTATTTTTTTCTTAAATTTCTGGATATCCATCCCAAATATCAAATCACAAGCTTATTTATTTTTATGTATATTTAGGTATACTTATATATATATATATGTATGTATGTATATGTATATATTTATATTTCTTTCTGTCTCTTAGACTTGGAAGTTTAAAGAAAAGAAGGGCCCACTTGAGACTAACCCCATTCCAATGTACAATTACGGCCTTTTCCTTAGGTACATTATTTATTGATCTGAGCTTTGAACTAGATACTATGTAGCTATGAGCTAAATCCCTGAAAATGTGTTTTATTATATTTTGTCACATATTATTTACCTTAAAAAAAAACAAACGTGGGAATATGGAGACGAGAAAGCTATGTCTAACTATAAGAATATGAGACAAAATTAAATTCATATGGTCATATTCACTAAGTTGGCAAAACATTTTGAATTTAGAATGGCCATTTTGGGTATTCTGACTTCAAAACAAATGCCATGTGTTCTGAGAGTTTTGTTCTGATCTTGCGTTTTGCGTGTTGAGTAATATAAAATTACCTTGAAGCAGAACCATTTCCTGCCTTGAAATTGGCCATTTCAGGTATACTGTGCTCTATGCAACATGTATGGATTTCAAAAGTTTTGTTTCAAGTTTAGAACAGCAACTTTAGAACAAAAACAAAACCCAGGAGCACTGCTCCTCTGATTGCCAGATGCGAGACCCTATTTATTAAGTTGGGCACTAAGAGGGATCAGTTGGGACTGTTGCTGTTGAACCAGCCTCCCGGCTGCATAGCAACCTCCCTGCCTGAGCTTCTTGACTCCATGCCTGGGCTGGCAGTGGAGTTCCCCAGGCTTATGGTCTTGGGGGACTTCAACTTGCCTTCTCTGGGTGCAGGGTCTGAGGTAGCTCAGGAGTTATGACAGCCACAGGCCTGTCTCAAATCATCCAGGGCCTGATGCATAATAGTGGTCATATGCCTGACCTGGTTTTTCTGTCTGAGCAGTGGCAGGTTGTTCTGGAATTGGGGGAGATACTAGTTTCTCCTCTATCATGGTCAGATTACTCCTTGGTGAGCCTCTAGTTCTCTGGCACACACACCCCCCCCGCAAGGAGACTAGGCCTATTAGATTGGCCTGCCCCAGGTGAATGATGGACCAAATGGGGTTTCAGAGGGAGCTTGGGATTGTTCTGGAAAGTTTGCTACACAGTCTGACCAGTGTAGCAAACTTGGGACAGGGGCAATCTGGTCCAAAGCTGCATGGAATGGGAGAGCAGCCACAGCTTTGGACCAGATCACCCCTGAGCAGCCTCTTCATACCTCTGGTTTCCAGAACTCTCTGTGGTATACGGAGAAGTTCAGGGAACTAAAAAGGGTTAAGAGATACCTACAGCACCACTGGTGAATGACGAGGAGTGAAAATGATCGAACATGAGCTAGAGCCACTATCAGAGCCTACCTCATGGCAGTAAGGGTGGTGAAATATAATTATTTCTCTGCCTTTATTGCATCCACAGATAGCCGCCCAGCAGCCCTATTTCGGATGACCCAGTCTCTCCTTGGAGAGAGTAATACTGGGATTCACCTACGGGGTCGCTGTGAGGAACGTGCTATGCATCTCATGGATACAATCACTCATATCCAGTCTACATTGGACTTCAGCTTTAGGGCAGAAGCAGTGGAGGGTATGGGGGCTAAGTCCTGCATGGTTATCTGAGGGGAGTTTGATCCTGTTGCACCTGGGGAAGTGGACAGGGCTCTTGCAGCTGCTAGTTCAGCCACTTCTGTATTAGATCTATGCCCCCCCTGGCTGGTTAAGGCTGCCCGGGAGGGGATGCATGATTGGGTGTTGAGGCAGGGGGTGGTTCCGCTGGCTCCTAAGGAGATGGTACTGCGCCCTCTCCTCAAGGGGCCATTGTTTGACCCAACCAGTCTGGACAGTTTTCGTCCAGTCTCCAACCTCTTCCCTTTTTAGGGAAGGTTGTGGAAAAAGTGATTGTGTGGCAGCTTCAAAGGACCTTGGATGAACTGGATTATCTGGACCCCCTTTCAGTCAGGATTCAAGCTGAACTACAGGACTGAGATGGCATTGATTGCACTCTTAGATGACCTCTGGTGGGAGCAGGGTGGGGGTAGTGCATCCATCCTTGCTCTTCTTGACCTCTCAGCAGCTTTCAATACCATCAATCATGGTATCCTTCTGGACAGCTTCAGGAGTTGGGAGTGGGTGGCACTGTGTTCCTCCTTCCTCTGGGGTTGGTTCCAGTCAGTGTTGATGGGGGGAGACATCCAGCCCACGGCCCCTACTTTGTGGGGTGTCCCAGGCTGGGTTCTCTCTCCTCTCCTATTTAAAATCTACATAAGACTACTGGGTGAGGTGATCTGATAGTTTGGGGTGAGGTATCATCAATAAGGTGATGATACCCAGCTTTATATCTCCACCCCAGGCTGCCTGACTGATGTCCTGGATGTCCTGTCTCAGTGCCTGGAGGTTGTAGGGGCCTGATGGGGCGCAATGCACTTCGACTCAACCCAAGCAAGGCTGAGTGGCTTTGGGTATTTGGGCCTTCCAGTGACAAGGTTTTTCCATCTTTGGTCCTGGATGGGGTGGCACTGCTCCAGATGGCCCCAGTGTGCAATCTGAGGGTCCTCTTGCACTGATGGCTTCTGGTAGAAGAGCAGGTGGCAGCTGTGGCTAGGAGGGCCTTTGCACACCTTTAGGTTGTGTGCCAATTGCACCCATTCCTGGACGAGGACA
Source organism: Liasis olivaceus (assembly GCA_030867105.1). NCBI lineage: Eukaryota > Metazoa > Chordata > Lepidosauria > Squamata > Pythonidae > Liasis > Liasis olivaceus. The sequence continues at coordinate 41,998,240 of CM061348.1, read as the reverse complement.
CTTTGCTCACAGTCACTCATGCCCTTGTGACCTCTCATCTGGATTACTGCAATGCACCCTACATGGGGCTGCCCTTGAAGAGCATTCAGAAGCTTCAACTGATGCAGAATGCAGCTGCATGGGTAGTAAATGGTGTCAGATATTCGACACATGTAACACCACTACTTTGTGAGCTGCATTGACTGCCAGTGTGTTTCCAGGTGCAATTCAAGGTGCTGGTTATTATCTTTAAAGCCCTTCATGGCTTGGAACTGGGTTGCCTGAGGGACTGTCTTCTCCAGTTGTTTCTACCCATCCAATTCAGTCTGGCAGGGTGGGAATGTTACAGGCCCTGACAGCCAAGAAATGTTGTCTGGTGGGGACTAGGAGATGTGCCTAGAACATTCTCCCTTCAGATATTATGATGATCCTGACTGTATCGGCCTTTTGTAAGGCCTTGAATTGTTTTAAATTGTTTTATGTTTTTACGATTGTTCACCACCCATAGTCACTTGTTAAGATGAGTGGCTATAGAAATCAGATCAGATCAGATCAGATCAGATCTATCAATCAATAGCACTCCAGCCATTTCATATTTTGTTCTGGCAGAACACAATCAATTCAGTTCAGTTCTCACCTAGAATGCAAATTAATAGTGTGAAATTTGATCTTTAATTAGTAGAAATTTATTGCTATTGTTACAGTATTATTTGTAGGTTTGTAGAAAATTATGCTTTCACTTGTTAAAATGCTGGGACTCTTTCCTATCTGACTGAAAGAATTCTTTTTTAAGAAAAACAAATTCAAAAAATGTTCATGGCATTTTCATAATTCAATGTTTTGATAATATTTTGAATTATAGTACAGAATATCCACACATGGGGAAGAATTGGTGTACAAATATGGATTTTGATGTCCTTATGCAAAGATATTATTGCTTTTCTGATGGTCACTTCTTCTGTTATGATATCAATGGGAAATTGCTACTTGAGATACCCAATGCACATCAAAGTTCTATTCTCTCTTGTGTCTACTCATCTGATGTTAATATTTTGCTTACTTCTTCAAAAGACAGTGAAAGTAAGTTGGCACCTGAAAGCAAAAAATATATTGACTTTATCTTTGTATTGACTCAGTTATGTTAAAGAACTTCTAATGGTGTTCAGAGAAAGTACGGATGTTCATTAACATTATGGAATTGTCATTGTTTAATCAGTAAGACCATAAAAACAGAAAAGTGACATTTTAATGTATTATCTCTCTCTAATATACAAACCACTCTCACACACAGACATACAAGTATATGCATATGCATACACCCTGTAAACCTTTCAGAGAATTGAACAGGAACAATGGGTGACACCTCAAAAGATAAGGTATGATTATGCTACCTTTTTATGCAGTGAAGAGGGGCAGATGTATAAAAACACCAAACAAGATAAACTTTAAAAGGATTTATAGAGATGGCATGGATTGGATTGGCTTGATTCCAGTTCCTAATCTCTTCTAACTATTCTACTAGCTCCATGAAAATTTACAGTTTAAAAAATCTGTTTTCTTCTATGAGTTCTAATGTGCCATTAACTCTTAAAAGGAATATATATTACAGTTACCCGATAAGAAGATGAGGTTTTCCCCCATGTATTTACCTGTAACTTGGGGAGGGGATCATCTTATATTCCCTGATAAAAATATAAAAAGCTATTGAAAATAAAAGAAAGAGCAAATTACTGTAGACTTTTATTTGGAAAATCGTGGATGATTTTCAATATTAGTTTAACGATTAGCTTCTACTTGGGGGAGGCAGCTTGCCTAATTAATATCAACCCTTTCTCTGACATCTAAACAGGGTTCCTGGTTGGTTTCTTCTCCTATCCAATGAACTCTTCCTATGGCCTTATGCCTATCCAGTTTGTCCTCCCCCCCCCCTGCACTTTTCCCTTCACTTCCCTGTGCAGTTACCTCTTCCGCTAGTCCCACTTTTATTGTTCCACTTCCGTTTCCACTTCTTTTTGGGTATTTCTGCAAGAAGGAGGGAGGAGAGTGTATGTATATGCATATACTTGTGTGTGAGAGAGAGTAGTTTGTATATTAGAGAGAATGGTTCGTATTACAGATAATTTTATGAATAGAGTACTTTATTTTACAGGGAATTAACTTCAGTAGTTACTAAAGCATTTTTTTTTATCCTGACCCCCCCCCCTTTTTTTTTTACTATGGCTTTTAACACAGGTGTGACATATGGATATATTTACTGAAAAAGGGGAAATCTCCAGGACTGATTATAGCTGAACTTTGCAAGTCAAGGTTGACAAGCTGGGCACTGAATAGGACATTTCTCTGTATTTATAATTACTTTTTCATAGAAACATAGATTTGACAGATACCTCAGAGGTTTTCTAGTTTAACACTACTTGCTCCAGGATCTGCTAAAACATTTCAGTTGGCTACCCAGCCGCCGTTTGAAGATCTCTAGTAAAGGTGAACATATTTCATGAGGCATGTTAATCCATTGTTTCTCACCTTCAAGAAGTGTCTTCTAATACCTAACTTGAATCTACTTCCCTGTAGTTTCAACACATTGGTTCTGATCCTGCCTCTGGAGCAATAGAAAACAAGTCCACTCCTTCCTATATATGACAACCCTTTAGACATCTAGACTATTTTCAGACTTCTTTTCAGTCTTCTCTTCTGTAGGCTAAATATACTCAATTCCTTCAACTATGACTCAGAAGACTTGTTTCCAGTTCCTTTACCATCTTGGTAGCTAGTTTGTCAATATCCTTTTTAGATTGTGGAATCGAGAACTGAACATAGTATTTCAAGTGGAGCCTGGTCATGGCAGAGAAGAGTAGAATTACTTTCCATTATATGAACTCTTCCTATTAATACATCCCAAGACAACATTTTTCTTTTTAAAATTTATTTGTAGTTATTTATATGCCATCTACACAAGCAGTTCTATGTGGCTTGCAATAGTATATTAAAAACATTAATATAATACAAATACTAAAAATCTTTTTTTAAAGTCATTCTGTGTCAACTGCAGCTTCCAGATTGTCTTCAATGGCTGTATAATGGGCAGTAGGAATAATCTTGAGGAACAGGAGGAAGAGCTGCAACCAAGGCAATGGTTAGATAAAAAATCTGAGCCTGGGGCAGAAGTGTAATTTGAGTAAGTGTCTCAGACATGATCCTCCCTAGTTCTCATGAAAATAAAGGGAGGGAGGGGGAAGCTCATTCAGACTTGCAAGATTGATGTCAGCCCTTCAAGGTAGACCAGACTAGGTGCCAGAGTTATGAATTCTCATGCTACTTTATTGTAAGGTTACAGGTAATCTTACTGGTACATGGAATGTCAGAGCCATGAACCAAATTTGATGTTGCCAATGTGAAGACTGAACATTCCGGGAATGAGTGAACTGAAATGGTCTGGAATGGGCCACTTTCCATCAAAGGAGCTACAGATCTTCTAGTGCAGATGAGGAAATCATAGAAAAATGGAGTAGCCATTTTTAATAACAAAAGGGTATCTAGATCAGAACAAAAACCTGAAGGTAAGGCAAGCCAATCAATATTATCCTGACCCAAGTCTTAGCTCCAACCACAGAAGCAGAGGGAATAGAAGCTGATCAGTTTTATGACAATTAATAGTACCATCAAAACCAACATACTATTTTAGGATATTGGAGTGCTAAAATGGAACATTAATATCTGGAATAAAGGGAAAATTGCCCTTGGTCTACAGAATGAAGCAGAGTTCTGCCAAGAAAATTCAGCGTTTATATAAAATACATCCTTCCAGCAATCAAAATGCTGACTTGCAGAGAAGAACAAGAAATGGAGTTATATCTAAATAAGCAATACAGAGAATTTGAGGATAATAATTGAATGGGAAGGACAAGAGGTTTATTTAAGAAAAATACAGCAATCAAGGAAACTTCCATGAAAAGATGAAGGCAAAGCAAAAGAAGATATAAAAAACAGCTGGCTAAATAGCTATAGAACTGTATAAAAAAGATCCTGGAATTAAGGAAACACATAACTTTTCCCCAGATTACTATCATTAGGCAGAGGGAAACCAGCCTTTCAGGTTCTGACCTGGCCTGGCCCATGAAGTCTCCCACTCCTACGTCCTTTTCTGAGGCCGTTGTTAGAAAACTAGGCCTTCATCACCTAACTACTACCACTCTGGATCTGATCCAAGGCCTCAAAGGCAGACACTGTCACTCAACATTTGTGATAGAAGTAGATTGTATAAAAGTTACATCTATTAAGTGACACAAGTGCAGCTTTCGTATATCCTGCCACTGAGCAAAGTTGAAAACTTCTATCTGTATGAAAGTAGACTAAACAATTCTCATTTATTCTTTTGTCTAAGGGCTAATTCTCCTATCTGAAGGTTATCTGATTTGCCTTTGGGAGGGGCTGATCTGCCCCATTGCTAATGCCATTCCCAGCTGGTGTAGCACCTCGCTGCCCTATCCATAATGGGAAGATAACTTGCAGTTAGTGCTGAAGCCCTGATTGTCCCTGTAGTCTACTTTGCCTGAATGTTTGTGATATTGAGAGTTATGTCTGACTCGCTCCCTGTCACTCAGTTTCCACTCAGAGACGTCCTGGGGCAATCGCATGCTTGTCCCAAACTAAAACCAGTTTGGATCAAACATGCCTTTGGAGGTATTGTCTGCAGATCCCTTGGCAACCGCCTTCAACTACATTCAACCATACCATAGCAATGGTGTCTGTCTTGGCAGTATCTGAGATTCTGAAACAGCGATACTCTGTAGTGGGCTGTGGTTATGCTTAGCTGAGCATAGTAGTGCAAGCTGTCTTGGAAAAAACTTCCAATGCTGAGTTCTTATTTTGAATTGATAAATGATTCTGCTTTGAAGCCAGAGTAACAGAAGAAAGAGAGGCTTAATTTAGGCAACCCCTTTTAAATGGGCTGGGGCAAACTTTGGGGAAGTGTACTAGCTAAAGTGGCTCACTTACCCAGGCTATTTCTCTCTGGTATGTAGGGAAATCCATTCCCCCATTCCATGAATTTAAGAGTGTGCCTTGGTCTGCATCTATATCTGTACCAAGAAGATAAGGACTCATCTCTGGTAAATTAGATCCACCTTTACTCCAGCTTGTTCTTAGATCCACCTTTACTTCAGCTTGTTCTTCATCTAATTTATAACCCAGTGTTCCAGCTTATGAAATGTGCATAACATATAGTTTGGCTGCAGTTTTAATAGGGCTATCATTGTGAAAAGCTCTTTAAACTCATGATATTATCAAAACAGATTAAATAGCCTTCTAATCATTTTATGTTGGTTGTTCAGCAAATCAGATATAAGAGGAAATTCAATATGCCTTTTCTCCATAATAATTGGAGGATTAGAATGGTACAATGAAGATACCACATAATTCCTAATCCATTAGAGGACTTCTCAGGTGTTAATATTGTATGCACAACTGAATGCATGAGCATCCTAATTGAGCAGCCATTTCTTTCTCCTAATGATTATCTCCACAGCATAATTGTCTGCAACAAGTAGCCCCCACTAACATATAGCCCATGTGAAAGTATTCATGTGTACAAGAAGGTTTCCTGCCACAGACACAAGGAGCTCTATTTGAGGAGGCTGGCTTTTCAGGGGTGTCTCCGTTGTGACTTTGAAAGGGGAAGGGCTTCTATCAGAGCTCTCAAATTCAGTTCTGCATTCAAAAGTACCATTTGTACAGGGCACTTGAACTGCTTAATAAGGAAGGAGATGGGCCTTGGATTTTACTCTGCAAAAATTCTTAGTGTAGAGCAATGGGATGTACTTTTCTCTTTGACCTGTCACACACTCCACTAAGATGGTTCCTTAACCATACTGCATCTACCCTTGTCAAAATCCAAAACTGTCATAATGTACTAGAGCCATAGAAATCTTTCATGTGCTTCTTTATGAGATGCTATTGATCAGCTACATTTTTTAATTCCTCAGAATTAGGACAGACAGAAAAAAAGCCATGTGTTTTTAATATAGAATATAACATCTTCTGTTTCAGGAGTGAATACCAGTTGGTTATGAAAACCATGTATTTTAAAAGTGATACATAAAACAAAAAATAGGGTCTGACAGTCTTCATTTTTTCCATTGGCTTCAGTGCACAGGCCATAAGCCTTTTTGTTGACATCAAAAGCTCATACAGTATGTTTCGCTACCCTGAGCCTTAAGATACTGGGAGAAACAGCTTGAACAGTCTTCTACAATGCTAGCCAGTTGTCAGCCCTGCTCTTCTTGTTTCCTCCCCTCCTTTATATTCATTAATTGTAGGTGTAATTAACTGAAGGAGCTTCTTAAATCTCAAATCATGGAGGGAGGAGTAGGAGCTTTCTATTTGCTTGAATGCTGATAACTTGCAAAAAGATATGGTGAAATGATCTAGGTCAATATTTCCCCACCCGGGCAACTTTCATATATGTTGATTTCAATTCCTGGAATTTTCAGCAATTAATATGTTGACTGGGGAAATCTGTGCATTGACATCCAAATATGGAAGCTAGCCAGGTTGGGAGCACTGATCTAGTCAGAGGTGCTATGGGATGATGATGACAATGACGACGACGACGATGATGATTTAAATTTATATGCTGCCCATCTCCCCCAGAATAAAAATTTCCCTTCAGGTTTTGCAGAGAAAAACTTCATATAAGATAAAATAGCACCTCTTGTCTTCAATGCTTGTGATTAAAGTATTTATGAAGCAAAGATTTGTTTGTTTGTTCAATGTATATAGCTGCCCATCTCACATACATGGGTTCCAATTTTATATATGTAACTGGATTATTAGTCCTTTACTAACAGATCTGTGTTTTTCTGATCTTTTTTTATCCAGTAAAATCTTGGAATGACCAAGGCTGCTTGCTGCACATATTTCAGGGTCATTCCAAAACTGTTACAAAGCTTCTGCTGCACCCAAACACTACCTCTTTATTTATCTCTGGATCTCTAGATGGATCAGTCAGACTCTGGTCATTTGATACTATGGATGCTTTTTACAGGTAGCTGAAATAATTTTTTTTTAATCTATACATTCCCTGGGTTGGATCCAAAGACACTGTTACAAAGTTCCCTGAGCATCAGCCCAAGTGTTTCCTAAGATATTAAAATATGTAGTTTAAAAAATCAGGATGCTTTGGAGGCTTTATAAAAAAAATTATTTTTAGATCTATACCAACATTCACAGTGCTATAATTGTGGGTATATTTTTGCAGCTCTAGAACTTGCAGACAATGTCAGATTATCATTGTTTTCCCTAGTTATCTTGGAGGTAACCAATAACTTTTGAATCCACTATCAGAGCATCAGATTGTGAGGTAACTAAAATTCTTTATTCCCTCTTAACAATGAAGGAGGATTCCCCACACTTCCAATCTGTGCCTTTTTTTTAAATTTATTTTTTACAAATATTTGGTGGCTTGCAAAAAACAAAAGCAAAAAACAAAAAAAAAACCCCAACCCTCTTCTGAAAGGCTGAAAGGTAATAGCAAGGGATTTTTTAAAAAATTAAAAATGCAAACAAATGCCTTTAGATATGGTAATATAGTGGTGAACCTGCATTCAGAAGCCATTGCAAATTGAATGTGGTGGGGAGAATGAAGGAAGAGCAGTTGTAAAAATGCATACATAAACATCAAGACCTGGAAAAGATACTGACCTTTATGGAGCTGTGGGGAGAGAATTGATTGCAGATGCTGTTATCTGCTCTGATTTCAGGTGCAAATGAAGTGGTGAAACTGAGGACAGGAAGCAGGTTTATGGCAAGAAATTCCACCCATGGAAAACAGGCAATTTCCATGGGCTAGGCAAACGTTATGGAAATGTTCAATGATAGATTTATTTATTTACTTATTTATTTATTTATAAATCAAATTTATATCACTGCCCAACTCCCCCACAAGGAGGGACTCTGGGCGGTTCACAACCAAACAGTTAAAACCAATAAAAACATAAAAAATGTTTTATTTAGACATAAGTAATGTCTATTATTACATATAGTACATTTTAAAAGAGAAAATAGTTTTCAGTAAGAAATAAAGAGAAATCTGTAGAAACATCAGGTTGGAAATGAGATTGTTTTGATGTCATTGAAACAACTGAGGCATTCCATTGGCAGTTTAAAAATATTCAGAAGAGCTTAGAGTGACAGGATGCCTTTGGATCAATTTCATATAAGTGGGCTTAACATACGGTAAGTGGGCTACTATTAAGCTTTTAGAATATAAAAATATAAATAGAATATAAATATTAAAGTTGCAGTGCAATACATACTTCAGAGAAAGCTGGAGCTAGCATAGATGTGAATATATATAAAGTTGTTTTGAACTATTGCCCATAAAATATATTTATTTTTATAAAGATGTTGGATTCTTCCCTTGCATGTATCCTTGTAAATACCTCAATGATACATAACTGTAGTAGCTTTCATATGGACTAAAATAAAAATTGTGGAGGACATGTTCTGATCAATTTTCTGTGTGATATAGAAATGATTACAGTAATAGGCTTTCTTCATTTGTGTCTATTCCAAATTGACACAATATTAAGTTCAGCTTTCTTTGTTGTGCAGAGTATAGCAAAAGGTCCCAAAAATCCTGCTCTCAGGAAAATTACACATCAGCATGAGAGCTTGTAAAATGCAATATCCATAGTTTGCTTTCCAAAGAAAATCCAGTCAGAAAATATAAACTAACTGGTCTTTATTGATAAAAATGCAAAACTTCATAAAATACAAGTTGCATACAAAATATAGGATATAACAAAGACTTCTTCTCATCTTAGCTTTCAAGACTTATCCACAACAAAGTCTCTAGCTAAAAAAAAACACTCTCAGAAAAGAGGTACACTACTTGGTTACTAGTTAAGACTACATAATCTATAAAACCTACATGATTAACTATACAAGACAAACTGACTTGAACAGGCTGGGCATTTTACCCTCCCGTTATATTGCCAGCATGTACCCCCCCACTGAATAACTAACATACACATTACAGTAGGTGGCAGTAAAAAGCATAACAGAATCACAAGATGCTTTGTTTACATTAGCTTCATAGAATAATCTCGACACCTGTTTTTGTATAGGGAACGGGATGACCTTCTTCCCATGAGAAAATCCTGATATTCTTCAAACAAAATTACTTCAAGTATTTGGAATACAATTCCTGTCTGTTCCATTCAGCATTTCTATTGGTTGGTAATGATGGAAGTTGTATTCTAAAACATCTGTGATGACTCTGGTTCAATTGTACAAATTATTATTACCATTTTATGAAGATGTTTAATTTTGTTATGTCATGTATTTCAAGCTGGTTTCTTCAGCAGTACATAACTGGTAGCTGACTGCCTCTTTTCTTCTTACATTGGTCTATTATGCCATTCTTCTTTATCCAGTTTATCCCTCTTCCAAGAAGGAGTACTTTGGATTGGCACAATGGAAGATAAATTCCTGTACTGCTGTTCTGCTCACAATGTTCATATTTATGATCTGAATTCATTTACCAGCTTTTGGACTCATATCAACAGCCCAATAAGTCACCTCCACATCTGTAGTGCTGTTGGGAAGTCCAGCCGGGTGGTTGCAATGGGTGTTGACAACAGGTATGTTAAAATGGTAATAACACTGGTAAACCTCACCCATACCTTTCTAGGATTTGTGCTAAGCACTAATGCTTTTAATATGAACTAAATTCTGACAAGAACTGAAATTGTCCCAGAATAAGTATACTTATGGATAATAATATCTGTTAAAATGTTACCATATATCAGTAAAAAAAAAAAAAAACTTCTTAATTTACGGAGACTGAGTATATGGGATTATTTTATGACAACAAAAAGTTATTTAACAGTTCTTTTATATATGCTACAACTGTGAAGGTTTTTTCCAAAGGTTTACTAACTATTTCTCTGTTTATTTTCAAAGTTTAAGAATAATCTCTGTTCAAAATGGGACAAAATTGTGCACCGTCTTGCCACCTCCTTATCCTACCTTGCTTCAGCCAGTTCTCAGCTTTACCTACAACCGAACTAGTGGAACTATTTATTTTCTCTTGACACCCTGTGATATATGGGTTTATACAGCAAGGTAATAGAAAGCATGACATTCCTGTTTTAATAACAATTGAAAATAACCATTATTATTTTAGGAGAGGATAATGAGTTGGATATGAGAAATTAGAAAATCTACAAAGAAGTTGAAAACCTAGGGAAAAATAGCAAATACTTTTTTCTATATTAAAGCTGTAATATGTGGATGAAATTGATGGAATTAATTTATAAAAATGAGCCAAGACTTGTAATATGCAGAATGTCGTGGAGCACTTATTTATTTATTTATTTAATTTGTATGCCGCCCATCTCCCCCAGTGGGTGACTCTGGGCAGTTCACAATAAAAGTAAAAGCCACAAACAGTTAAAAAATAAATCCCCCCATTCATTAATTAAAATTAATTAATTAATTAATTAAAAAGTCAAACTACAGAAACACTTATTTCAATGAAAAAGAAATAGTCTTAATGTTGCTAGTATATTTCAGAATTAAAATGACACACACATATATTAGCTTTCAGCTTCAGGTATCTTAGGAAATAAAACCATTTTGATAAATGTAAACAAAGCAGTTGCAAAACATATGTATTTATCTTTGCATCACCAGAGTCTGATTGTGTTGTGCTACTGAACCATTGATTAGATAAAACAAGAACATTAATATCTAAGAATATGAATTCACTTCTAACCCCATAGTGATATGCCGTCTTGAAATCTGTGGTACGTTTACTGTTCACGGTTCCAACTTTTGATGTCTAAATAGTCCTCCCTGATTTGCATTTTAAGACTGAATATGGGAAAGAAATAAGGGAAAGAAAGAGCTATCATTTGAATAATAAGGTTGTTGTAATTATGATTATTTATTTATTTTATTATTAAATGCCACCCATCTCCCCCAATGGGTGACTCTAGGTGGCTTACAATTAAAAATCAAAAGCCTATAAACAATTAAAATACCCCACAAATAATTAAATACTCAATCCATTAAAATCCACTATAGAACAAACCCTATACATAAATACTAAAGACATTCAAGATGATAATTAAACTGATAATCTGCCTCTAGCATCTTCCTATATCTTTGCTGCCTGATATATGTGCATGGTTGCTTGGGTGACCCTACTAGGTATATATATTCTTGACATACACTCCTGATCTTCTTTAGTCATCCCTCCGAGGGACAACCACCTTTCATGATAAGGCAGAATAGCAGGACTTGAGGGAAGATCAACAATAGCCCCACATTTTTTGCATGTAAAACAGTTCTTAGCCAAAATTATCTGAGTGATAATGGGAGTGGTAGGAACAGTGACTTCCTTTATTAACTGCCATTAAAATATATGATAGGTGGCAGCTCAGTCAATATTGTGTTCAGTCGTATTGTTGCTGGCTGGCTGGCTGGCTGGCTGGCTGGCTGGCTGGCTGGCTGGCTGGCTTTCTTTCTTTCTTTCTTTCTTTCTTTCTTTCTTTCTTTCTTTCTTTCTTTATTTATTTATTTATTTTCCAAATTTGTCACTGCCCATCTCACTGCAGAGTGACTCTCGGCAGCTAGAACTATTGGAACTGATGTACCATATTCGGTTTTCATTTTATTTTGTTTTTGATTATTGTTTGAGCAAAGGATATTAAATTATTTAATGGTGTATTCAGTTAAAAACACACCATTTTCATCTCTGTTTTTAAAAAGAAACATATACATACCTTCTGCACTTTAGTTTTAGAAACATAATTGGAAAGATTTATGTAAAATTGAAGATCAGAATATATTACAGTTTTAAATGAACTATAATTTTCACTTCCATTTTGTTTTTAGCCTGCCCTTCTGATGGGCCCCCACATCCCCATTTTTTTAAACTAAAGCCTTTTGTTGTTATGTAAAAACTCTTGCCAAAAAGGCATTGCCTCTGACAATGTGCTCAATGAATTTTAAATTAAACCTCAATTCTGATGATTTATAGATGTTATCCATCCTTAATTCCTAATAATTAGTTTGAATTAATTCTCAGAAGATTTTATCTTTGCCTGTTTGGTGAGGTAGTGACTGACTTTGTGGTTTTTGAAGCACTTATAAAAATATTTTTTAAAAGGATGGGAGCTTCTCACATGAAAGTTAAAAAAAAAACAGACTTGCAATTTCTTGCATTATGTTGCAATCTGAAGAACAGTTGATTGAACATTCATGTCAACATATGGAGCCACAGCTAAGTGAGAACATGGAATACAGAGGGCTATTTTTTCCAACATTGTTCATTCTAACGTGAAAAGACACTGAAATCTAATGTGAAAATGTAATTCAAAAGGTAACTTCCCAAATGAAGTTATCAGAGTATTTTTTTTTCTGCTCTAATATTAACAGATATTCAGTTCAGTTCCAAAGACAGGTCCCTCTCTTCCCATCTTTACAGTTACAATAACATCTTTTTTATTTTATTTATTTATGTATTTAACAAATTTATATGGCCATCCAACTCACACACAGTGACTCCGGGCAGTTTACAGAGTAAAATCCTGAATACAAAAAAAACAGTAACTCCCACCCACCGGCTAAAAACACAGTCCACAACTACTTGATTGGCTCCTTTTCAGCTTGGAGTCCCCAGGCCCGCTGGCAAAACCGCACCTTCAGGGCCTTCCAGAACAACATCAAGGTGGGGGACAATCTTATCTCAGAGGGAATAACATTCCAGAGGGAGGGGTCACCATGGAAAAGGCCCTTCTTTGTGGTCCCATCAGGTGTACTTCCCTCAGTGATGGGACCCACAATATACCCAGCCTCCCCGCTCTGGTGGGCTGGGTAGATGTAACTGGGGAAAGAAATTCCTGCAAATAACCAGGCCCCAAGCCATTTTTTTTAGTTCAAACAGGCATGTTAAATTTGATATATGTTTTAGCAAACAGTTGTATTCATTGTGTTATTTTTACTCTGATTTTTCTGTTAATATACTTTCCCCCTATGTTTGTTAGCTGTAAGTATGAGAAATATCTGAAATAAATAAAATGTTCTGTAGTTTAGGAGAAGAAATAAAACTTGAGCTTGGGACAAATGGCCTTTCAGAATTTTCGATCAGTATTTCTCCAAGGGAAGAAAGCTGTGCTAGTTTATAATAGCCAAAAACCAGAAGGTGCCTGGTAGGATCTTTTCAAACAAATACATTTTATTAAAAGACATAAACATTTATGAATTACTGATCCAAGGGAAGAAGACATTCTGCAGAATTTCCCAGGGGCAATTTCTCAAGGCTATTTAAAAAAAAGAAATCTTAAAATAACACAGCTTTGAAAAATTACATTACTATGTCCTGATTATTAATTTTGTAATTTCTCATTTTGAAGGGCTAACATGACAAATTATTGCTAGAACCAGTTATTAGCTAACTTAGGTAACACTTGTTACACTTCAGTTGAATAGGACCAACAGAAAACGGTATATATTGTATCTCCATTCAAGGCTTAGCATAGAGATGCTAAGAGATCACTCTGATGACCAAAACTGTTTTAGCCTCATTAATACTGAATGTACCTGAAAGAACAGGTTAGGGATAGATCATCATGGGAAAAAATCTATGTGGTCGTTAGGAGTCAAAAATGACTTGATAGCACATAATCAGTCAATACTGAATGTGACTGTTTAGACAAAACAACAACTATGTATTTCCTATCCAATGTAAATTCAGTAGAAGAAAAAAGGAAATAGAATGTGTGAATTATAATTTAAATAGCATACATGTTTCTCTTCCTTGGTGTAAATTATTCCTTATTCCTAATGCAATAGTTATTTTCTGGCTAGTATAATGTCATCTTTATTAAGCTTAATAATCCATGAAGTTCAAATATTATATTATAAAAATATAATAAATGTTATATTAAGCTTAGGGAACAATATTGTTTCTTGAAATTTATCAGGAGCTCCTCAGTGAAAAGAGGAATCATAGCTTGCTTACCCACTGGGACTGAGCTTCTGTATATAATGCATAGCTGCCATATATAAAACCCTGCTAGTTAACTACTAGTGCTCAATAGACTTTATTAATGCCCCTGTATCAATGGAAAGAACTTTAAAGTACAGCCCCAGAATCCTTTGTAGATGTACAAGGGTTCTTAGTGAGAATCTGGAAAATTTTCAAAACCCCACAGTTTAAAGCACATGGCATTAAGTTTTCATGGAAGCTGTGCAATCCCTGCAGCTTGTTCGTTATGTTAATTACAATTGTATAGATTTAATCTGCTATGTTAAAATTATCTAATGGTTTAAAAATCTTGCTAATATTTTAGCTATCTAGGTGCAGATTGATTGGTTGATTATGTGCCATCAAGTTGTTATTGACTCTTTATGCCCACATGGGTAAATTTTTTCCAGGAGAATCTGTCCCCAACCTGGTCCAATGGTGCACCCATCACTACTATAATTGAGTCCAGCCACCTTGCTGCTGGTCATCCTCTTCTCTGTCCTTCCACATCTCCCAGCATTTTAAACTTCTCCAGAGAGCTGGGTCTTTGCATAATGTGTCCAAAGCATGATATTTTGAGGCTGGTCATTTATGCCTTGAGTGAGAACTCTGAGTTGATTTGTTCTATGATCCATTTGCTTGTTTTCGTGGCTATCCATTATATTCTCAGGCATCTTCAACTTCGGAGTTAAAAAATGTCAATATTCTTTCTATCCTGCTTTTTCCAAGTCCACTTTTATTTTCATAGAGCATCATTGGAGAAGCCATTGCCTTCATGATTCTGATTTTTGTAGGTATAGACACATCTGAATATCTTCATTGCTACTCTACCAAGAGCTAGTCTGTGGCAAATTTCTTGACTGTTACCTCCTTTACTGTTGATGGCTGATCCTAAAATACAGAAACTATCCAAAATTTCAATATCTTCATTGTTAATTCTAAGGCTGGCTACTGGACATGTTGTCATGAGTTTGGTCGTTCAGTTTAATTTTAGTCCCATTTTTTCACTGTGCTCTTTGACTCTCATTACTAGAGCTTGCAGATCATTTTCATTTTCAGCTATCAGAGTAGTGTCATCAGCATAGTTTGGGTTATTGATGTTTCTTCCTCTGGTTTTAAAACTACACTCATTTTCTTCCAGTCCAGCTTCCCTCTATATATTCCGCATATAGGTTGAAGTGAGCATAGGGCAGTTGGGTTATCCCACACTTTATGTACAGAAAATTCATACAAGGATTAGCATATATAAATCATTTATCAGTAAGTGAAATCAAATATGTTGATGTCATTGAAGAGCAATTACAGTTTCTCAGAATAATATTTACAGTATCACCCCATTAACTTACTATTCTCTATTTAACATCAGCATAAAGTCCTCCCCTTGTACCAAATTCAAACATCCTATGGACTGTTAATTATTTGGGCAGCTCTGAGTCTTAGTTTGTACAAAATAGACAATACTAATGTTTGGCACATAGGTAATGATGAATGTAATTGAGTTCGGCTAATTTCCCAAGGTCTTTATAGATATCATTATGACCTAAAGCTTTATCATGAATTCAAAAATTATCTTTGCTACTTAGTGTTAATTTTCTCTTTGATTAGGCAAAATGTGTCATAAATTCTGTTAGCTAACAATGGGAACAAACTGAAAGGTAAATAACTTGTGCTCATTTTGAGTGAGTACTGATATCTATATCATATTGAGCTATTAAGCCTTATGCAGTGCCTTCTTTTCCTTCTCTGCTGCACAGCACTTAAATTCAAGTGCAACATAACCCAACCAGTCTAATGATACTTTCTCTTCCCTTCCTGCCATCCAGCATGTATTACCACCAGCTTTGTCTTTTCCTCACTGTTTTATAACCTAGAATGTCTGGAACACTTGTGCCCAGAATTCATGTGTTCTGAGGACATGCCTGGATCAAACAGATATATTCCAGCTAGGTCTGACTGGAACACATATGTTTTGGTCCAGACATGGAATGCTCAAAACTGCTGTTCTATGCATGGAGCAGCCTATACTCAAAACGTTTTGCACATCTCTAAAAACAAACAACAAATTAAACCCTTGTTACTACCTGCTTATATAAATTAATATTAATTTTTTTAGGAATAGGAAAGAACTGTCCTAGTTGCCCAAACCTTCAATTCTTCAATCTTCCTTACTTCTTATAAAGGTTGAAAACGGAAAAGTAATTAAAATAAACTAATGGCTGCTTGTCTCAGTCTCTTATTACAGTTCTATTGTAAAACAACTTTTATTAATTGTACTGTATGTGATTGGAAAATGCTTCAAAATGCTTATGCTGGAGCATATTTGCTTTGTTCATGTTAAATGTTTATTTGTCATTTCCAAAGAGAATGTGCATCAGATGGGCTGTTGACCCAATGAAGTAATATTAGTATAATAATTATGCATATTTATTATTTTTATCATTATTGCTATTGGTATTATTTACATCTGAGGTTTGTTTTGATTTTAGGACTGATCCTGCATGTAGAGTAGCAGTGTGGACTACTAGGCAACTACAAGAACATTTACATCGAAAACACCCCTTAGCTTCGCAAGTATTTTTAATTTTGTTGTGATTAAACCAAACTGTTGGCCAGCTTTTTCATATGTTACAGAGAGAAGTTTATGACTTTGGTTTGTTCAAGGCAAGACGCTTTGGTGGTATTGGCACAACATTTAAAATATTGGGTTTATATAGCTCATTTTCCAGAACATTTATGACATAATGTTGTTTCACAAATTTCTAATACAGTGATCAGTATGGAAATTGTTTATTTATTTATTCCATTTATAATTATTCTTTCTATCCAGAAAGTGCTGAAGATAGCTAAGAATAAAAACCTCTTTAAAATTAAAAATCATAGGCCTAGATAAAGAGGAAAGTCTTGAACCTTTCTCAAAACAGAAGAAGTTGGATTTAGTGGTATCTCCCAAGGAACTGCATTCCATAGCATTGGAGGAACAACCTAAAATGAAAGCATTTTTAAAAGGGTTTCCCCAGGTATTAGTATCCAGACATGGTCCCTCAGTCAAGTCCTAAGATATTTAGTCAAGAACAACATTTTATATTGTGGCCAGAATAAAATGGAAAACAGTACAGGACTTTCAACACAGAAATAATATGTGCATAGTACTGTGACTAGTTAACAGCGTACTGCATCCTTAGTGTTTATCAGCATCAGAACATTACATATACCTTCTTGTTGGTGGGATGTAAACTACAGTATGTTGGCTTGCAAGATAATCTATATGTCTGAAGGAAGGTTGTTTAATGTAGCAGAAGAAAGTGGCTGAATACATGCAGAGAAGTGAAGATGTAGGTTTAATTACAAATGTATGTCACAATGTATGAAAAGGTATTTTTAGGTCGTTAAGGGTGTGCATGAAAGCTTAGAATTGTGATTATTGTATTTTATGCCGCAGTGATTGGTGATAATGGAAAAACCAGGTAGTTTCTGGATCAGAAGGAAGGTGGTCTGATCTTGTGATAGTCCCCATCTAATGGCTTTCCAGAGAATAGAAACTGGGCTTTTTCAGAAAGCCTTTGATGATCACACAACTGGAGAAAGGTCTGAAGCATTAGAAAGGATGAAAAAAAATGCCTTTACAGTGTTGCTGGAGAAAATTGTTAAGACTACTTTAGACAGCACTGTGGGGCAGCCAGACCAATGTTCAAGGTACCATAATCACTCAACCTCATCTTCTGGAAGTGGCTTGAAAGGAAAGAATGAAGCCACTGATATTGCTAATGCCAACCCAGCAGACAATCAAAAGCATAGCAAGTTTGATGCTATCAAAAGCCACTGAGAGATCCAAGAGAACTAATAGGACTACATTCTCCCTATCTCTTTCCCATCACAATGGCCAAAGCATTTTCAATCCTATAACCAAGCAGAAGTCTCTTTTGTTCCATAAAAATAAAAAACAGGAAATGAGAGCTTCCCAATTACCTTTTTGTAGTAGCTGTGAGGCTGCTTTCCATCAGACCAAATCATCTGATTATGTGTTGCCAGTGCAGAGGGGTAAGTGCTTTCCTAAATGGGTTGGCTGGCTGGCTGGGTGGGTCAGTCATGTCATGCAAATAAAGCTATAATCTGAGAACTCAAGTAAATTATTGAAACATCTGATCAAAGCAGAAGCGGAAATTAGAACTCTGGCTTAATGTGTGTATCTGTTATCTTTATAAGTAGTAAAGAAATTGGAATATACCGTAAGCCAAAAATTATATGAAGTACTAGGGATGGTTACATTTTTATATATGGGAAAGACTTTCTTTTTGAGCTCTGGAAAGATGAACTAATCAGAACAAAGCATTTTTAAATCGTCTTTTAAGTTTTAATTTTGTTGATGTAACCAAAGCACAGAAGCTGCTCTGAGGGTTTTTTTTGGGAGGGGCTAAACAATAGGATAAATATGCTTCAAAGAAATAATAAATATCTCAAAAGAAGAAAAGAACACATGAAAGTAAAATAAGATTGATGCAGAAGTTTTAACTTAAATCTTATATAGATGTTTCTACTTGTATACAAATGGCTAAGGAGGTTTTCACTGAATCAAGTTTTACAGTATAAAAGATCCCTGACCATGGTCTGCCAGATTTCCCCATGCAGCCTTTGAAAATAGTAATAATAATAATTATTATTATTATTAGCCACCTGACTCCCAGAAACTCAAGGACCCAGCTTCTTTGGGAAGAGAAAGAGCTACCGCCTACCATGTTCAAATAGTAATTTTCAAGCTTCCTTTCGCTTTTGCTGTTGGGATGGAATAACTTTATTAGAAAATCTTGCCATAATTACACGTTCACATTATAGTATTATGGCTAACAAGATGATAATAGTTTTGTCTGGTAAATGCAAAACAACATTGACCAAAATTGCCTTATAAAACTGTTGCATCTTCTTTACAAGTAAATTGACTTACAACTGGTAGATACTTACTGACTGAAAGCTATCTTAATATATCTTCCTAGATGTATTGAGAAGAATGAATATTTTCAACATACCCAAAAAAATAACTTTAGGACTTCAGTGAGATGTGAATGCCTCTGCAGCTTGTCCTCATCACTATGTTACTTGGTAGATGAAGGGATGGTGTATGCAGATAATCAGGAATTTCTGGTTCTTGGTATGCAGGTAAAAAAAGCAGCTAGATGTATATTTGCGTATGTTTGCTATTAGAGAGTATTTGAAAATGATAACTACATTGGCATGTTTCACAAATATTGCAAATATAAATTGAATTTATATCACTGAGCTTTAAGGAGGAGTCAGTACAGCACAATGAGACTTGCAAGATTCTGTTATTATAGCCAATCTCAATAAAAGTAGCTTTAGCCTTCCTGTTGAATTGATTTAATGGCCTGGTTTATCTAGTGGGGCTGACACACAGTGACATAATCTAAAGTATCATCATGCATTGGGATTATACTTTTCAGGGAAGGAATGTGAGTTACAGTATCTAAATCAAAAAGATGAAATAGTATCAGATAAAAAATCAAAATGCTGTTTGCTTGGATCAATGTGAGAGGAAAGATGCTAGGCTAGAGGGGCATCTGGTCTCATCTAACACATTGGCTGATATGAAAGGCAAGAAGTTGAGTATGAAAGGAAATGGGCATTGAGATTGAGGAGAGTGAGAAAACTGTCCAAAGGAAATGAAAGAAAAAGGAAAAAGAAGGGGTGGCCCTTCTGCTGCAAGGGGATTATAAGATAGTAACAGGTGACCAAGAAAAGGCAGAGATTCCTCCTTTGCTTTCCAAAGGAAAATGTGTCAATTTGAGCAGAACATCTGACAAAAGGAGGCAGTGGCAAGTAAAGAGACAGTTAGGGAGCACTAGCCTACCATGAGCAAGTTTCCAGGACCAGATCAATGATATCTGAGTCTTGTAGAAATTTGTGGATATCATCTGAGAGCATCTTCCTGTGAACCATGAGAATTCATTGATAATAAACATGCTGAATATTGTTCTTGTCTTCAAAAAGGGGAAAAAAGAGAACCCAGGTAACTATGGTCCAATCAGCTTGACGTTAATACCAGGCAAAACTCTGGAACAGGTTATTTAAAAAATGCGTCACTAGGCAGGAGCTAGCATTGGTTTATAAAGAAGAAATCATGCCAGATTAATTTTATCTCCTTTTTATAGTGTGGCTAGTTTAGATGGCAGCAAGAATGAGATGGACATTATATACCATAACTTCAGCAAAGCATTCAGGAACATCTCCTATGAGATTTTAGTAGAGAAGGTGATAAAAAGTGGACTTACACTATGCTATTAAATGGATACAGAGCTAGTTGAACACTTGTATCCAATATGTGTATATTAGTAGCTCCAAATCAGACTGGAAGTGTTGTTGAGTGATGTACCATAGAGCTTCATTCTAGCCCTATGCTTTTCAAAATATTTATACATGATTTTGGATAAATGGTTAGAAAATACAATTTTCAAATGTGCAGATGATACAAACATGGGGTGGCAAATGCCTTAGAGGACAGTATCAAGTTTCAGGAGGACCTTGATGAGCTGGAACAATGGGCAGAAACGAGGAAGATGAATTTCAGAGGGGACAAGTGTGAAATCCTACCTTTGGTTACGAAAAATCAGAGGCATGAATATAGGATGGGGAGAACCATACTGACCAGGATGTGAACTTTTTCAGAGAGTGTTTCAATTAAGTTCATGATTGTGCCATCTTCCATTTCATTTTTTGTTTGCTTGTCCATGTGATTGCTGTGGATTATCTAATAGGTTATAATTTTATGATGTAGATTTCAGATTTTTATGCTGAACATTTTAATTAACTTTTTATATCTTGGAAGTTGCCTAGAATCTTTGGACTGTGGCAGGATATAAATATGATAAATGTATGCAGATGCATGCAAAAAAAATTCAGGGTATCTTTAATCCCATGAACCAACAGTGTGATGCAGCTACAGAAAAAGCAAGGCTGCACTCACAGAACTCTACTGTCAGAAACAAGACAAATTGTCTATTCTTCATTGGTCAAATCATACCTAGAATATTACAGCCACCACATTTTAAAAAGAGCATTTACAAATTGAAATATGTCTATAGGAATGCAACCAAAATCATAAGTGTCTGAAAAACAAAAGTTATAAGGAATTATTTGAAGTGTTGGCTGTGTTTAGCCTGGAGAAGAGAAGAATATGTAGACACACGAGAGCTATCTTCAAGTATGTAAAGGACTGTCATGTAGAAATGTTCAAATTTGTTCTAGAAGATAGAACAAGAAACAGTGTTCTCAAACTGCAAGCAAGTAGATTTTAGTTGAATATCAGGAAAAAAATCCTAATGGTAAGAGCTGTTCAGCAACGGAGCAGATTGCCTTGGGAAGTGGTGGACTCTCCTGTGATGGAAGCATTTTTAAACAGAGGCTGAATGCCATATGTGAGAGATGCTACTGTATATTAGGGGTTGCCTAAACTTGGCAGATGATTTCCAGGGTCCCTTCTAAACCTAGCACTCTATGATCTTAGAGAACACTAAAATTTCATTCAATTATTTTAATTATGATTTTGGGTCAATAAATTAAGGTTTCATTGGGTTAAGATTAAAACTTAGATGTCTTAGTTTAGTATGAATTTAATTATTGGACATAAGCTTGCATTAGATTTATATTCCTTATTTTAATTAGAATCTGTTTTACAGCTTCTGATCTTTCATGCCAAGAGAACACCAGTAATTATATCTGAGATGTTTGGTGTATTTTGAGAAAATATAGCAATTCATTAGAGTGAGGTATAAATACATATTTCAGTTTTTTCAGGGGTACAGAAAAACATCAAAGATGCTACATAAAATCCAGCATGAAATGTTCAGTTTACTTTTTCAATATCTTAAAAAGAAACCTTTGAACAGTGAAATCAGCACACAGAATAAACTTATATACATCATTTTAGAATTAATGGGAACCACTTTTACCTATCCAAACAAGCATAGGCAATTTAGTATCTGATCCATCCATTAATGTACATATGAGATGTGAAGTTAAAGTATTTCGATTTGCGACAGCATTTTGTACATCTTAAAATGTATCTCTATATTACTTGTAGAGTGGGTCTCCTTATATTTTGATTGTTTGTAGCTCAAAAATTATAATGAAATCTGAGGTTGGACACAGGACTTAGTCATTAGATTTTTATTGGTGACTTTTATCAAACAGCAAATATCTATAACAAGGGCTTCAAACTTTTTCAGGGTGTAGTCCTTGTTAGTTTAAAAATTCCCAGAATCCTTGATCAAGGGGCAAAGCTAGTGATAGGTAAAGTTGGCTCCATTTGAGTGAATTTTTTCCCCCCTTAATCTCTCCAGGAACCCCATCAAGTTCTCATGGAACCCTAGGATTCCATGGAACACCTTTGAAAAACCGTGATTTATAAAACATTTATCTTCAAGGATTTAAACATTCCAGGCAGCTTATTCATATAAAATGAGTAACACAAAATCATTGCTTCCTGCACACAGTGGTACTAGGGGAAAGGATCCCACAATGCTCCACAGAATTATTTTTCATTCTGCAAAATAATAAATATAAAGAGAATCTCAGTTTGCAGATTTCTATACATTTGTATGTATATGTATATGTGCATGTGGTATATCAGATTTTCATCATATTGAATATAATATTTCCTTTAAAAGGATGGAAGAATTCTATTTCTCCATACATCAATTCAAAACTTGGTATATTATGAGATGGCTACCTATAAAGATCCTGTAAGTGCATTTTTCCTAATGCTTTTTTAAATTTAATGTCAATATATGTACTAACATGGGTTTGTTTCTTGTTTCAAAATTCAGTATAATGCCAATTAAAAACATACATTTACATGCTCGTGCTTTTCAAGTAAGGTTTGGTTGTGTGTGATGGATATCACAGAGATCTGCTACACTGGACAGATCTTCATTCACTTTGGAATCTTAGAAGCTGACAGGACAATTTTAGTACAATTATATGAAAATTATCATTTCAGTAGTTACTAATGTTGTTTCCAAAGGGCTGCTGCAATAGTCCTACATGTTACTACTACCTTGAGTTGCTGTGCCCTTTATGTAATAAAGATTGACACACAGTTATTGAATCTATGCACAGAAGGTTATGTACAATACAGATCTCTGCATATACATGCAAAGGATTCTTTCATCTACTTCAGTGGAAATTGGTTATGGTTTTTTCAATCACAAAATGCCAATATCCATTAACACTTGTTTTATCAACTCCTAAAATGGTGTAGGTTATACATGATCATATCTTGCATGATTTTTCCCATGAGTGGTTCTTCTGGCATTCAGAAAAAATAAAGGTTGAGGTTCCTCAAATTTCTAGTTAGAAGAAGTGGCTAGTAGAATGTTGGCTGAGTTCACAGAGTTTAAGCTGCATGGTAAGCATAAAATCATAACTTGCCACAGGTCCTATCTGATTTCATTTATTTATTATAAAAGGACTATTTATTTATTTACTTATTTATTTATCTACAGGACTTATATGGCCACCTATCTCATACAATGATTCTACGTGGCTCACAACGATCCATAAAACATAGTTAAAAACATACCCTTTCCCCCAGGCACCAGACCGAACAAATGAAACATGTTTAATTTGTTAAAAAATGGAAGCTAGCATGTACAGATCAAAACCTCCAACACACACACACGCACACATGGTATGCACACATACATATATATATATATATTCTCATCAAGAGTGAGCCTAATATTCTTTTGTTAGAAAAATTAAAGTAATGGTTTATTTGGAAGTATGCTCAACTGTCCAAAAAAAAAAAAAAAAGGACAAATGAAAGTAAGAGACTAAAAGTGGTGGCATGTAGCATTCTGGAAAATCATGGCAACCATTTTGTGAACCTGGGAAGCCCACTGAGCAACCATTCTGGGGCAGCCCATGTGATTCTAATTTTAAAAAAAAAAATCTTTTCAATCACAGCAATTATTACATTTCTGAGTTTCAAACTTACTTTGTAAGAATGTAATGCTATTAAATATTTATTTGAAATAATTATTGCTACCTTAACATACTAGTATTTTGCTTCCAAAAACTATATAGGAGTATTAATCCAGTGGTCCAATAACCTTTTACATTTTTTTTTTCTATTTTTAATTTTATATATCTGAATTGCTTTCATTCAAAATACATTCAACATTTAGGTCATCCATTTACAACATGATACAGCCTATCGACAACTGGTAATCATGTGCCAGAAACCAAAATACAAATTGATTCACTTCAGAAGCTTACCTTCTCTGGAACTGGTCTTTCAAGTTTATATACCGAATGATGGCATTGTTTTCACAAGGCTTGTGAGTAATAGGAATAGTTGTGTAATATTGTGAGTGTATAGTTGAATGACATATTGCTGAAGGACTATAATTATTTATGAATTATAACTGCTGGTTTCTTTATGATTCTTCTAATCATATGGTATGGCTCCTATACGTTGCTTGATATATCTGGATATATCTTTGCAGCTAGTCATACAGGAGAAAAGGTTTCTCATTGTGGAGATATATGTGGAGATTTTTTAATATTTGAACTGAATTTATTATCTCAAGATATTGAACAGTGAGCACTTTTATTACACACAAAGTATAAAATGGTTTTATGGACATTGGTCAAAAATCTGTGCAAAATAGATATGACCAGCTGTCTTTCAGCTTTCATTATCTATGGAGATTTCTGCCAAAGTAGCAGAATTCTTGCCAAGTTGTCTTTTAGACATTCCCATATGACATACATCATCTTCGTGATTTAGGACTAATGGTATTGAACAGCCATTACCTTACATAAAATAATTCTCTTAATAATGAAAGTGTGGAACAATACTAGTAAATGTATGGAATAACAGCCCTCTGATAAAAAAAAACATTTACTAATTTTATATGCTTAACTGTTCAGTTTTATGTACATAGTTGTTATAATTCCTCTGTGTTAGGAAAGAGAAAAACTAGCAACAGGAATTCTTTATCTGAAAACACATCTGTTTTTATACATTAGGTGAAAAAGCAAGGATTTGATGGCTACTCTATTATAAAGCCTTTGTTCAAACTGAATCTGTATTTTTTACTGTGGACTAAAGCTATAAACACAGTGGACAATGTTTGTATATAACAAACTAAAATAATATGCATATTTCAGGACAGATCACTTTTTATTGGCCTGAAATCTGGCACTGTGGATATTTTAAATATTCTAGAGGAAGACAGTGAAATGACATTTCCTGAAAAAGGTATGAATAATAAATTCATTGTTAATAATTTAATGTACAGATAAATTAGAAGAATTAAAACATAGGTCTGTGTAGTAGAAATTTTTCTAGCATACATCACTAACACATTGCTCCCCCTTCCCTGGATACCTGATTCTATGGCTGGATTCAAAACAATCACAGTAAGCAAGAAGGGATAGTTTATAACTAACAGAGTTAGGGTTCACATATGTTCAGTCAGAACAGAGGAAACCACATTATGGTTTAGCATGCTGTATAAATCCAGCTGTTTGTGTAAAGCAAGCCCCACTTATTTGAAGCATATGCACAAAGGATTGCAATTTAATTCACTTATGTTGTCATGGTAACAGTCTAGTTTCTGTTCCTTGATGAGTTTTATCTTTAAATTACATACTTACCATTTAGTTGGGCATCATGCCCAGAAAAGACCATTTAAATATTGTGCAACTGTTCTTTAGATTACAAGGAACTTCAAACAGATAACATGGCTACTCTATGAAGTATACTATGTAGATGCAATTTATATAATTAAATTAAATACTCTGGCTTTAAATATTCTAATTTTATATTTTCATACCATTATTCTAGCAGAAACATTTTAATGTTTAATATTTATTTAAATTTGCTTTCCTTATGTGTATTATTGTTAAAATTAGCCCTAAACCTAACCATATTTCTTAAGCTGGTTTAAGTAGAAGTATGACGCTTTTGTTATTCTTGTTCTAGTTCAAATATCTTAAATAAGTATTGAATGCAAGTGAAAAACCAGTGTGTTGATCACCTGTAGCTCCATCCATGTTTGCAAAAATAAGAAGCATAATAGTTTTTGTTTTACAATATATTATTTTATTATTAGTCATTTTGATAGCTAATAAAATGTGGAATAGTAATTCAATACTTACTGAAAGTTACAAAATATAAACAACGCACATAGTTCCTGTATTGCATTGGCAGAATATTTAAAAAATACCATTCTTTGGAGGGAGTACTGTATGATGACATTTTTAATACAAGAATTCATAAAATCAGCTAAAGTTGATGAATGTGTGATGTAATTGCCCCTAGGGATAAATAGTTCAGACGTTATTTGCTAGAAAGTGGATAACTGCTATAATTTTTTTTTTTAAGCTTTGTTTGAAATACACAAATTTGTTTGTCTTTTACACTAAAGGTGACAAATTAAAAGCATTAATCTCAAAATGGAATTCTGGAATTACAGTGTTAAAATATGTTTAAAGTTTGGCAAAACACCTGTGTGAATGTTCTTAACAACCAAGGTTCTGGGGAAATAGCAGGTGATGGAGAGTTAATGAATGTAATTGCTGAGATCATACTGTTACATGTCTCTGAATGAAAATTATGGTAGTGTGGAAGGACATACAATAGTTGTGTAACATGAACCATCTTTTTATCTCTCTCCATTTTGGCTCAGAGATGTATTAGTATTGGGACAATAGAATCAGAACCAACCAAATGTACTCTAGGTTTAATCTTAGTCGTATCTTGCAAAGAGAACATAAGTACATGATTTTGTGTAGATCAGTGTTGTTTTTCACCTGTGGTCCCCTTGAAATATCCTAGGGCCCCCAGGGGACCATATGGCCCCCAGTTGAGAACTGCTGGTGTAGATCATTAGTATGTGATCCAAAAAAATCAGTGTCTACAGGCTTATTTTTTTTCAAGGGATTAAATACTTCCTTACCAGGAAGGGATGGGATGATGCCAGAAGACTGAGTAATTTTTTTTCACAATTGACAAGTGTTCTCTCCCTGCATAATACCATACTGTGTAATACCGTTCTTGTCACCTACTTAATTCCACCCACAAATATTTTAGTCAGGAGTTCTGTAACACTTTTCAATTATTTTGTACAGTTTAACTTTTGTCATTCAGTTGCTTTCAAGTCTTTGTGACCTGTTGAACATCATTTTGTCAGGACTGTCTATCAGTAACTGCTTGTTTGAGTTTTTGTAAACTCATCCTTGTATATTCAGTGATAGTATATAGATACCTCATCTTCTGTCACTCTCTTTTTCAGTTGCTTTCCATTTTTTTAAACATTTGGTCCTTCTCCAATGACTTTTGCTTTCACATTATGTGTCCAAAATATTTAAGCTTTAGCTTCATTATTAATGCTTCTAGTGAGCAGCAGTTCACTTTAGTCCAGCTGAAACTGATGTAGATGTAATAAATACATCTGTTTTTAAGTTGTTCCTAATAATGGGCAATTACAATTCCATTTATCTGGTATATTTTTTCTTTTTATTTATTAAATATTTTTGAATAAGCAATTAAAAACAAAGAGGGAGATCACAGTAGTTTACAAAGACATGTTTTATCTCAACTATCTCATAACAGTAAATATTAAATATCTATTAAAATATAGAGACAAAAATCAAAGAACTTGAACAATGTTTAAGTGCATATTGAGGGCCAAACCAAACATGACATAGACAAACTTTCCAGTGCTGTGGTCAGTGTTAAAACAAAAGGAGGGGTTCCAGTTTTAACTATAACGAAGACATGTGAGGAGCTGAAATTTATTCCTAGAAGTTTTCTTCCTTTCTTCAATCTTTCTGAGATACTGTCATTTCTGCAATTCAGTTATTTCTGAACTTAGAAATGAATCCAATGGGAGAGAGCCCATGGGGATGGAATTAGCCATATATTAGTGTTCTTTAGCTCTTAAAAATGGGCACTTTGAACACCTCCCAAGCATTTTTTATTGTGAAGGGGTTCTTCTGAGAAATGTTACAGACCACCTACAAATAATTTTAAAGATCAATATTCAGCTGAAACCAGAACTTTTCTTGCTGGGACTAATGGATAGGCAATTAGAAAAGAGTGATGGAACATTATTTTTTAATATGATAACTGCTGCAAGATTATTATATGCACAAAAATGGAAAAGATTCTGAAATACCCACAATGGAGAAATGATTGGCGAAGATGACAGAATTAGCAGAGATGGCAAAATTGACTTGTCTGATTAGGGAAAGGACAATAACCACGTTTATTAGCAACTGGAAACCCCTTGTGGACTTTTTGCTGAAGAAAGAAAAAAAATGAACTTGTGATTTATGGGTTTGATGAAAGGGTAGATTATGGAAAGAAGGAAATTATGATGTAATCTTAGAGCAAGAGGGCAAAATATAAATGCATTTATCACCATTGTTAAGAAGATTGGAAGCTGCTGCTTTATAATCTTTTCTATTTTCTTTCTTAACTATTCACTAATTGTGTTTGTTTTCCTTATTCCTTCTCTAAAATTTATACTGTTTTTATCTTGTTAAAATTTTATTTAATAAAAGTTATAAAAGAAATAGTACCGACCACCAACAAAGAGACTGTTGTTATCTTTCCTGTGTTTCCAGGGTGGCCTTTATTATATAAAAGTTTTACAAACTTATTTCCTAACCTTATTAGATATCATTTGAGTATATGTTACAAATGATATATCATATTTTATTGTGTTATAGTATCAATATAAGTCTTAATATATTAGAATAATTGACAATGTTGTGTTACAGATTTACAGGTTTTATTGATTCAATGTCATAGGTTAGTTTTAATTGATTATACGTAGGTCCTGTTTATTTTTATAGGTTAATAGGCTTCGTAGGACTACAGGATGTGATGGAATGGAATTATGAAGGCCAGGCTCAGGAATATAAACATTTTCTTAGCTCGCCAGAGAAGTGTGGGAGATACAAGAGGATGAGACTGGCACCTCCCTGAGGAACTCACACTGTTGTGGCTGGCTGACTTGGGAAGTGGGGTTTCAGTATGGGAAGATTCTTGCTAGAGGTTGTAGCTAATAAACAAAGCTGAACTGAATTTGCATTGTCTCTAGGAGTTCCTTGGGCTAGGCCTGACATCAATCTTCCCAGACTCCTACTACCTTCAAGTCGAAGGAGTTTGAATCATGGCAATGGATCCTCAGGGAGGTGCCAGTTTCATCCTCTTGTGTCTCCCACGCTCCTCTAGAGAGCTAAGAAGATGTTTATATTCCTGATCCTGGCCTTCATAATTCCATTCCATCACACAGGCTTAATCATTTGGCTTAGTTTTATACATTTTGGTCATACTTTATTTATATTTGCCTCCAAACCAACTCTGGACAGATAATATAGCAAAACAAGATAAAAACAATACAAAATAAGATGAGATCTGGCCATTCAGTACAAAAACATAGACAAAAACACATCCAACAAGGGGCTCCATCCACTCTAATCCAAGTCTTGGGAGAACAGCCAGGTGTTCATGACCTTTCAGAATGCCATCAGGGTAGGAACCATCCAGATCTCAGGAGGGAACTCATTCCAGATGGCAGGCATTGCAACAGAGGAGGCCCAATTCCTGGGTCCTGATAGATGGCACTAGTTAATCAAAGGGACCTGGAGCACACCAACTCTGTTGGTTCATACCAGCCAGGTAGAACCCATGAGAGATAGGCAGTCCGTCAAATAACCTGGCCCTATACCATGTACGGCTTTATAGGTGATAACAGCACCTTGAATTGCACCTGGAAGCCTACTGGCAACCAATGCAGCTTGCAAAAGAGAGGTGTCATGTGGGCTTGCTGAGCCATGCCTATCCTTCTCCATGCCACTGCATTCTGGATCAGTTGACGCTTCCAACTGGTCTTCAAGAGCATCCCCATAGAGTGTGTGTTGCAATAGTTGAGCTGTGAGGTGACTAGGTTATGAGTGACTATCTGAACAGCCTCCCAATCCAGGAAGGGATACAACAGGCATACAAGTTGGAGCCATGCAAAGGCCTTCTTGGTCACAGCTGCCACCTGTTCTGCCAGATTTTATGCTTACAATGCATACAATGTAAAGTAAGATAAGATGAAGAAGAGAAATTGGCTTAAGCTACCCAGTAAACTTCACAGTTGAGTGATTTCCCCAATCTTAGCCCATAACTTCTAGCAACTGTATTTCCATTCTTGAACATTGATGCTTGCTTCTTGGGAGGAAAGCTATGGCAAACCTAGACAGCATATTAAAAAGCAGAGACATCACCTTGCTGACAAAGATCTGCATAATCAAAGCTATGGTTTTTCCAGTAGTAATGTATGGCTGTGAATGCTGGACCATACAGAAGGCTGAGTGCCAAAGAATTGATGCCTTTGAACTGTGGTGCTGGAGAAGACTCTTAGGAGTCCCTTGGACTGCCAGAAGATCAAACCAGTCAATCCTAAAGGAAATCAACCCTGACTGTTCACTGGAAGGATTGATAATGAAGCTCAAGCTCAGATACTTTGGGCACCTAATGCGAAGAGAGGAGTCTTTGGAAAAGACCCTGATGCTGGGAAAGATGGAAGGCAAAAGGAGAAGGGGACAGCAGCGGATGAGATGGTTAGATAGCATCACTGAAGCAATCAACATGAAACTGAGCAAACTCCGGGAGGCAGTGAAGGACAGGAAGGCCTGGCACGATATGGTTCATGGGGTCATGAAGAGTTGGACACGACTTAATGACTGAACAACAAAAATGTTTTTATTTATATTTGCATAATGTCTTGAAATAAAGCTTTCTTGGAGGATTACAATCAGATAACAGGCCACATACATCTTTACTTAGAGTTCAGGGAACAAGTAATAACTGAGGCTAAGACTATTGAGAGCATATGCTAATTAGAATAAGCAGAAACAGGGCTATATAGACAACTTGTCTGACCTAGTTCAGGATAGACCCTAGCTAAAATAATGTTTAAACATTATCTTGTATACAGAGAGTAATGCTTACACATAGAAATACTCATTGGGAACTATTTTGACACTGAAAGATGCATTAACAGGACTTATATAAAGTAAATTGAAGTGCTTGAAAAAGACTATGAGTCTTACAGCATGATAAAGATAAGTGTGAGTTGTTTATATTACCACAGGATCTCCCCTCTGAAAAATTTTAGAAATGCTATGGTTTGTGGTATTACTGTGCAAAACTAGCCATACAGCAATTAACAAATCTGTAAGCTCAGGGAAGCAGAGAAAAAGACATGACCCTGCAGATTGTATTATTATAATCTAAAAATAAAAGGTGTATTCAAACCTTAAAATTAGGTAGCACAATTCAGAACTGGTATTTATTTTCTATCTTCAAGAGAAAATGGAAGAAGATGATCCTTCAGCAAACTATCACGATGGTCCTGTAATAGCAGTGGATTCCTGCAAGAATCTTTCTATCTTTCTGAGTTGTGGGTAGGTAAAGAGATCAATGTTGCCTTTTTATAAAATAAGGTCATAAAGTGATGAAATAGGACAGTGATGATTGCATACAAACCAGTGTCTCTTTAAAAAAGAATAAAAGATCAGTGCTCTGAAGAATAATGCTTGGCAGGGTATTTTGTGGCTGCCCCCTTAATTTTTCCAAACTGCATCTGGATTTCTGATTAGAAGAGCTGCCACAGCAGTTTCTGGAGCTGCTTTTTCCAGCATTTGACTGCTCGTGCATACTGCTGCTGAGCAGGGTGGCACCGTCTACCCCTTTGCAACCTGACAAACTCAATATTACAGGAGGCACACATGATATCTTACCCAAGGCCTTTTCAAATGTAGTACTCTCATTATATTTCAGAAGACTTGTTTGTATTTCACAAGATCTCATCTTCAATTTCATAGAGATGTATGAAATACCATTGAGAAATTCCTTTAGCTACATTTGCTTAAGACATTTTTAATTCTACTTTTGTTAGAAAATAGGATAGTCAGCATGTCATTGGGATATATAGTGCCTATAGCAATCCCATGATTTATCCACCTAACTCATGGGTTATTTTGTCAAATGCTTGCCGAAATCAAAATATGTCTGTAGCATTCCAGTGATTCTTTAAGGAAGTTAATAAACAAAATGTACCCTGTTTAGAGGCATGCAGATGGGGGCAATCTGAAAATAATGTTCATTTAAAATAATAAACTGAAAAAACAAAACACAGTAAGGTTAGTCTGGCAAGATTTATATTAACAAATGCAGGCTGATTTCTGGTGATTTAAACTATTCTTTTTATGACCTTCTCTAGAATCTTCCAGGCCTTGATGTCTGAATGACTGGCCTGAGTTCCCCTGAATCCTCTTTTTTCCCTTTTTGAAAATATGGGCAACATTTGTCCTCCTCCAGTCATCTGGCATTAAATCAGTTCTCCAGGATTTCTCCAAGATTGAACAGGCTATAAGTTAGTTCCTTCATTACCCTGGGATGCAATTCATCTAGTCAAGGAGGTTTCAAGTTATGCAAAGTAAAGAGGGATTCCCTGTTCTTCACAGTTTCCTGTTGGAAGCCTGAACTAAAACAATTGACTGGCTCTGACTTTTCTTTATGACATGTTAGTATTTTGCATTCTTCACTGAGCAGCTGGTATGCTGATTTTCTTCTTCTTCTTTGGAATATAAATGAAATAGCCCCTGTTTATTATTCTTGGGATTCTCTGCTAATATCTCATTCATAGCTTTTGCTTTCCTTTTTTATAATTTTGTTAAAGATTACAATTAGAAAAATAAAAACTAATAGAAACTACAAACAATGTATGATTAAAGAAAAAGAAAAAAGAGTGGAAAGTGTGGAAAAGAAGAACAAAAAAAGAAAAAGAAAGAAAATATATAAAGAAGTTACTTCCCCCTTCATTACAACAAGCATAAACAATTTTAGCAACTTATCACCATCTTTTAAAATACAACAAATAAACTTCATAAAGTCCAAAAGCATCATCATCCATACCATTTCAGCAAAAAAAAAAAAAAAAAAGCCATTAAGGGTTACCAGAAATAACTACAAATTTATTTTAACCTTGATCAAATAAGCCAACTCTATATTCATCCCTGGTACTTTTAACAATCTTGGTTTTTCGTTCCTTCAGATAATGCCTTAGTACTTGATTTCTTTTCATTTTTTCCTTGTCCCTTCTCAGAAAACTTAAACTCTTTTGTATATGCAGTAGATAAAACTTATCCAAATCACTTTTCTGATTTAATATTTGCATGTCCCCTTTAATTATTAAGTCATCAACCACTTTTATTTGTATATCCGGTATATCGTCCTTTTCCACATCTTTCTTGTAGCTTGTCATATTTAAATCCTCATTACAATCAGTTTCAGTCACTTCTGGTATAGCTTCTTTTTCTTCTGCTGTAACATCATTAGCACACAATCTATCTATACTATCAGATATTCTTAAAATTAATTTCTGAGTCCGTAATTCAAAAATATCCTTCAAATTATCCAATGTTAAAATAGTTTCTCCATTTTTTTGTCGACAAGTCCAATTTAGGTATTCTTTAACTGTAATCTTTATGCTCTTCTAGCTCCCTCTAGTGTTCAACCTTCAAAGTCCCATCTTATCATGTTTTTTCCCCCCAAAAAAACCCAAACAGCCACAGTTTCTCACAGGAAGGATTATTATAATAAATTATAAAATTAATTTCAATTATTCAATATCCATTTTGACTCTTAGTCCATTTTTTAATTTCCGACATCAACCTTTTTGCTGTTTAATCCAAAGAAAATACTACTTTCCCAAATGTTTAAAGTCATATTTGAACTTCTTTCATTAAGGAGAAGGAAATTCACCCAGTGAATACAAAAAAAAACCTTGTGGTTCCAAAGGGTCTTAATATTTCCAAAACAATAAAAAAAATGAATTCCAAAAAAATGATTAATAAATGAGGCTCAGTCAAACTTTATGTCCTTAAAAAGGTTGCTTTATGACTGTGAGCTTAGGTGGAGTCCCTCGACTCCCAGCCACTCAACTCATAAGCTGACTGAAAAAAAGCTTGGTTCCTGCAGTCTACTCATGAGGAGTAGCTGTCCAGAGTACATGTGGGCTATCTCAGGATCTCTCCTTCTTCTGGAGAGATTTCACCGGCCAGGATCCATCATCCAGCCACCACGTAAACACCATCCCACTGTGGCAGAAACGTCTAGCTTACCATGGCACTCACCAGAAAGCTCCAAAGGCTCTTTCTACCTAGACTACATGTCTACACTGTTCCTTTGTGACTTGGCCCTCTTTCCATTTCCTATAGTTGTGTTTTATTTCTAGATTCTCTCTAAGCTTTTTGTGTAACCACATTAGCTTCTTCTGCAATCCTATATTTTTTTCTCTTCACAAGAATTAGTTGCAGTTGTGCTTTTACTATCCACTCCTTTAGGAACTCCCATCCACCTTGAGCAACTTTTCTGATGAGTTGCTTCTGCTAAGGACTTTACCATTGGTTTAAATATTAAAATGCACTATTTTGAAATCTGGGATACAGATTTGACTACATTTAGCTTTAGTTTCTGTTAAAAGCAAGACCTTTGTATTGCATGGTGATCTTTTATTCCCATACCCCTTGTTTTTCCACTTCCTCACATCTTCTTTATTGATTAGTTTCAAAGCAAGTATAGCTGATTCTCTTCTGCTTTCTCCACCATCTGAAGAATAAAGTTGTCACCAAGATAAAAGATATTAAAAAAAAGTGAACTGTGTGTAGAAGTGCAAATAGAATTAGTAATTATACTAAATTTAATCTGGAAGTTATTTAACAAAATAGAAAAAAATGCACAGGAAGCCTTTTTCCTTATTCATCTAAGGTCTTGAGCTATTCCTTCTGTTAGACACAATCTTGTGATGAAATTTGACCTCTAAGCTAAATTACACAGAAATGTCCGTAGAGTTTGCTTGCTATGTATTTTAGTAGTATGTGGAACTTAAGCGTCTGCATAAAAATGAATTAAATTTTGTGTTATGACTATTCCTTTTATTTTCTAGTTCAGATGCCATAATAAAACTATGGAATATTAACAAAATCCTAGTGGCTGAGATCACGCTTGATAACACTTTAAGCACAGCCTGTTTCCTCAATAGTTCTGGTGACATTTTACTGGCTTTCAAAAATGATATTTATATCTTGCATCACAATAAAATATCACTCATTTTGAAAACTACTATTCAAACTGCCAAAGTCTCAGAAACAGGTAATCTTAATTATGATATTAACTGAATAGTATTGTTTTTATAAATCAAACAGTCTAACCCTATCCCTTTTTATTCAGATGCATATCTTACTATATTTAATGGAATTTAAAACTTTGTAGTACTGCAGCTTCTTTGTGCCAGCTTATAGTGATATATTAATAGGGAATTCATTCTCTGCATGTGGATTCTCAGATAGCCAAAACATTTGCACAAAAGAGGGAGGGATCAGCAAATTTGGAGAAATTCAGACTTCACAGAAGTATGAACTAAAAAAATTACATGGAGGGGAAATTAAAAACAATTGAATAATGTTTGTGCATGCTTAGTTAACATGGAAATTATTGTGGCAAGGCGATCTTTCAATATTGTATGTGAACAGAACATTAATGGATTTATTAAAGTCTCACAGTCTCAACTGAGGGTTTATGAAGTTCTGTGTAGTAGTTCAGAAAAATAAATGTTGTTGTCAAAACTGATAATGCAATCTATAACCTTCCAAGTATTGAAATGAACTTTCTTCATTTGATTCAAATGGACGTGTGAACTTTCCATATTTGCTCAATGAAGCTAGCAGGCCTTAGAAATGCTTTGAGAAAATAAATTGGAAAAATTAAAAAAAAATTGGGAGAACCATAGCCAAGACCTATTAAAAATGATTATATGAGTACTCTTCAAAGCATCTGTGGCAGAAAGTATTCCCATATAGCCTATTTCCAAGAATCACCCCCCGCCCCCGCTTTGACACATCATAGCCACATGATTGCAAGCATTGCTACAGTGACTAGGATTGAGAATCATTAAGATGTGAAGAGGCACCACAAGGTCTTAAAGAAAAGTGGGGTAAGGTTTCCTGCCTGTCAGCCGATCATTACAACTAACCTTTAACACAACTGTAAGTGTACTCTGGTGTTTTGAGAGAGGTTGCTGAGGAGACCAGATATTTTCAGGACATCTTTGCAGCCCCATCCAGTCTCATATACATACATTTGGGATTTGACAAAGAAGAGAAAGTCTGCATATGGGTATCAGTGAAGGTAGATGAGAAGAAACATAGCATGTAGAATAAAGGAAATGATAACAGAACAGTTACTTCAAAAATACCAGGGAATTTGGTAGCTCAACCAGTGTTTGCATCAGGACAAGATTTTGGGCAGAGTTCTAAAGCTCCATTTAGCAGAATGAATTGGAATGATGCCACTTACATCAAGCTGGCTGATTGTATCTTAAAGCAATGCTGGTTACCATTGAAAGAGCCAAACCTCTTATCTAATAGCATTAATAGGTTCAGGGTTAGAATCTTAAATTTATTTATTTATTGGATTTCAGGGCTGCCTGACTCTATTTAAAAGAATCATTTTATATAAAACTAACACCTCAATTTACAAACCATCAACTGTGTTATTTTGTCTCCATGGGCTCAAAATGTCATCAGGTTTGGCAAGATAAAGGATCCAAGAAAAAAATTAAGTGGTGAGTTTGCTATTCATTTAAGCAAACTACCAAAAAACATCAGCAAGAAAAACAGATTAGATCTCCTTGTTGTTTTTACTTTAAATTAAAAAAATATACAAATAAAATATAAATGGCTTTTTATCAAAATAATTTCACTGTCAGATAATGTTACTATATAAGTATCACCATTGTGATCTCCTTTCTAGAATCCTATATTTTTGAAAGCCAGCTTTTAGATGAACAAGACAAAATTGATGTCTCTAAATCAGTTGAGATGGCTTCATATCTGGTATGTATTCTTTTGATATCTTTTGATATCATTTTAACCAGCTGAGGACCTGAGACCACTAAACTAACATTAGGTGCAGAGTCTGCCACCCTCTGTTAGATACACTCTAGCACAATAACTCCAAAGGGAAATTCTGTTTTTAGGATTGTTTTAAAATGTAGATTTAGAATATGGCATTAAGAAAAATATTTTTTTTCTATATAAACATAAGCATGTTCTTACATGATGTTTTCTGCTTTTTAAATATTAAGAATTTAGCAGATGCTTAACTTCGATCAAAGCTAATTTCTCATTAGGATCATATTTCACTTTTCATACAGTGTAAACCTTTTAATTCACTGAGATTTCAGTCCTTTACTCACTTAGCATAAGCCTCATTTCATTAATTAATAGAAGTAAAAATATACAAGACTACATTGTAAATGCTAAGTACAGAACTTTCCAACACAAATATCTAATAGCTAGAAATTCATGCATTATAGTATTAAAAATTATAGTGCCATGGATATATTTAGTTTATAAATGCATTAGTTTTTGTCTGTTTCTTTTGTTTGTGGTCAGGTGCCTTACAAAGGCTACGCCTTCACTGAGGATTTTACTTCAGAGCTGCAGGTTTTGCCAAAGAAGAAAGGAAAGGTCAGAATACAAAAAGCCTACAATATAAAGAGAAATATATTTTTATCCAGGAATCTCCACAGGATTTGGCTAGCGTGATTTAATGAATAATGCTTTGAATGGATGAATTAATTTATGATGGTCTCAAACCAATTAAGTTTAACAGCAGCAGAATAAGCTTCTTAAAAGAGGATAATGTGATTACAAAGGAAACAAAATTCTTTCCTTATTTTATTAGCTATTTTTTAATTTTTTAGTTGAAGATAGAAAGGAGTTTCAGGGGGTCTTCTGAATAGTATCTGCTTTGTCATGAGTCTCATTAGGTGGCAATTTTTTTTAGTCTACCTCAGTAAGGTTGCTCTGAAAATAAATCTATAAATAGAGTTCAGAAGGCTCACTTGAAGGAAGGGTGGGATACAAAGTAATATATAATAGTGTATTGGAGCTGTTATATACATACAGGTGAAACTCGAAAAATTAGAATATCGTGCAAATGTTCATTTATGTCAGTATGGCAACTCAAAAGGTGAAACCAATATATGAGATAGACGCATTACATGCAAAGCGAGATATGTCAAGCCTTACTTTGGTATAATTGTGATGATTATGGCGTACAGCTTATGAAAACCCCAAATTCACAATCTCAGAAAATTAGAATATTACATGACATCAATAACACAAGGATTGGAAATAGAACAATATCGGACCTCTGCAAAGTATAAGCATGCATATGTACTCAGTACTTGGTTTGGGCCCCTTTTGCAGCAATGACTGCTGCAATGCGGCGTGGCATGGATGCTATCAGCCTGTGGCACTGCTGAGGTGTTATGGAAGACCAGGATGCTTCAATAGCGGCCTTCAGCTCCGCTGCATTGTTCGGTCTCATGTCCCTCATCTTTCTCTTGGCAATGCCCCATAGATTCTCTATGGGGTTCAGGTCAGGCGAGTTTGCTGGCCAATCAAGCACAGTAATCCCATGGTCATTGAACCAGGTTTTGGTACTTTTGGCAGTGTGGGAAGGTGCCACGTCCTGCTGGAAAATGAAGTCAGCATCCCCATAAAGCTCGTCTGTGGAAGGAAGCATGAAGTGCTCCAAAATCTCCTGGTAGACGGCTGTGTTGACCCTGGACTTAATGAAGCACAGTGGACCAACACCAGCAGATGACATGGCTCCCCAAATCAACACAGACTGTGGAAACTTCACACTGGACTTCAAGCATAGTGCATTGGGTGCCTCTCCATTCTTCCTCCAGACTCTGGGTCCTTGGTTCCCAAATGAGATGCAAAAGTTGCTCTCATCAGAAAAGAGGACTTTGGACCACTGGGCAACAGACCAGTTCTTTTTTTCTGTAGCCCAGCCTCAGTCCACTCCTTGTAAAAGTCCCCAACACTTTTGAATGGCCTTTTCCTGACAATCCTCTCCAGGCTGCAGTCATCCCTGCTGCTTGTGCACCTTTTTCTACCACACCTTTCCCTTCCACATAACCTTCTATTGATGTACTTTGATACAGCACTTTGGGAACAT
This sequence comes from Liasis olivaceus, assembly GCA_030867105.1. Lineage (NCBI taxonomy): Eukaryota > Metazoa > Chordata > Lepidosauria > Squamata > Pythonidae > Liasis > Liasis olivaceus. The sequence goes on along the minus strand of CM061348.1, from coordinate 41,959,109 downwards.
CCAACTTCTTTTGCAATTACCTTTTGGGGCTTTCCCTCCTTACGGAGGGTGTCAATGATGGTTTTCTGCACAACTGTCAGGTCAGCAGTCTTTCCCATGCTTGTGATTCCTACTGAACCAGCCTGAGAGACCATTTAAAGGCTCAGGGACCCTTTGCAGGTGTTATGGATTCATTAGCTGATTAGAGTGGGACACTTTGAGCCTAGAATATTGAACCTTTTCACACTATTCTAATTTTCTGAGATTGTGAATTTGGGGTTTTCATAAGCTGTACGCCATAATCATCACAATTATACCAAAGTAAGGCTTGACATATCTCGCTTTGCATGTAATGCGTCTATCTCATATATTGGTTTCACCTTTTGAGTTGCCATACTGACATAAATGAACATTTGCATGATATTCTAATTTTTCGAGTTTCACCTGTATTAATAGAGCTGAGAATTAAAGGTCACACTTTGCTTTTGAAGTGGTTGTGATTCTGCTGTCATGAATATAGTAGGAAATGGAAAAAGAAAATATTGAAGATAGCCTGCTTTTCTAATAACAACTGCTAATGTATCATTTAGTGAATCAAATCAGTCACATAGTTCTTATAGTATTTGAAGGGGCCTACAAATGGGGTATAAGATATATCCAAATTTGTTTGAATGGAATTGATAAGCAATCAATTAATAAAAGCAGATAAAGTTTTTTTAGCAGATTACAATCCTGGCTATATCTTTTTTTCTCATCCCTTAGAGATTCTGGAAATTACCACTAGCTCCTTCAAAGATATACTTGTCTCCTTGTACCTCAGAAGCATCTTTAAAAGTGTTTGATTTCCTTCTCCAAGCTGGAACTCATAACCTAGAAGAACAAGATAAAGCTAAAAGTAATGGTTTTGAGAAACATTTTAATTAAACAATTAAACTAAATTAAACAATCAATACAATTCTGACTTGTGTACAGTACCCATTGTTTGAAAGACATACTTTCTCTGTCTGATGAAAACCTATCCCAGACCAGTGAGCGTGCTTTTTCTAGCATAACAAGACCTGCACTTAATTTGTTTGGTATGCACTAAAAGCTGAATAATGGAGAGAAATTATGAACTATATTATGATTAGATAATTGCCTGTGAAATGTCCTGAGTGGAACAGGAAAGGAAAAATCAGTTGTACATTGCAACTTGATTATACAGTATATGCCTTCTCCTTAATCTCATTTATTTGTTCTTCTTCCTAATCCTCCTTTTGCTGCACTTGTTCCCACTTTACAGTCTCTTCTGAGCACTGTAAAGGTGGAAAGGTGTGCCCAATAGTTTATCTACTTATCATTGAACTGTGGTCCCATTTCTTTGATACTGAGAAGTAACGAACTATTATGGTGGATCTAACAAAATCATTCTTTCTAATTGTGAAGAGGATGCTTTTGGTACTATTTGCTTTGGAAACTAAACAGGGCTACCAAAACCAAATACAGTTTCTGCATATTAAGAAGCAACTCCACATTTAGTCAAAATGGCTGAAACTGTGTAAATTGGTGCATCACCCCCCAAATCAGAAACTGAGCATTATTCATATGTGTCATGACCTCATCTCTTTTCACATAGTGCAGTAGGAAGGCAAACATCTAAGCTGGACACTGAAACAGCTGCCATTTTAAGAGATACAGGGCAGAAATGCTATATACTACCTGTCTTTACATGTAACTCTAGAAGTAGTTAATCTATGGGTTGCATAGTACATCTCCAGATAAATTAGTATTGACTAATAAATACACTAGAATTTCAAAAAAGTGGTCACTATTGCAAGCAGAGAAAGAGAGAAAGGAATCAAACAAATGTTAACAATTTACTTTGCTTAAGGAACATTCAGTCTCAGTTTAATCTAGTAAACCTTGCTTTTTAGCCATAAGTTTCATTGATTCCCCATCTGATTTAAATGATAGAGAAGAAATGTGAAGTCTCAATGGATGTCACAATTTGCTCTATTTCCTCAGTGTCTGAAAGGATGATTGTGACTAAAGATATGAAATATGTACCTGGGCCCAAACCTGCAGCACCAACAGTGTTGGAAATACCGTTCTTTGGAGTTTCTCCATGTCCATCTTTTGTTCAAGAGCCACCTAAGACAACTAAACAGCAGGAAGAGCAGGTTTTTATGATATTTTGTATAGCTAATGTTAATATATTACAGGAACAATTCTTTAGCAGATAAGCTGTAGCTGCAAATTTGTGTATATTCTCCTTTCAAATTGCCAATCATGTTTTTTTGTTTGTTTGTTTTAATATCAGTTCATGTTAAGTAGAATCAGAACTTCTGCCATTCTTCTGAATGATTCATGTTGCCTGTGTGGAAAATAGGTTTCACCCAAATCATCAAAGGATACTGCAACTTCACATCCATTATTCTAGCAGTGATTCTGCTAGGGTCCTAGGACTACTATCACAATTTTTATTAGAAAAAATGAGTAGCTTGCTCAGATAGCACATGATGAGAGCAATTTTTCTCTGGGATCTATTTTTGTCCAAACCAGTGATCCATTCTACTGCAGCATTATAGCCATCAGCAAAAAGAGGCAGACAGAATCATAGGCAGGAAATTATTTGTCAATTAGTATTGGAACTACTGCTTTTCCATTCTGAGTTTTCTCCCAGTGGGATTGATCCTTCCTTCCTTCCTTCCTTCCTTCCTTCCTTCCTTCCTTCCTTCCTTCCTTCCTCCCTCCCTCCCTCCCTCCCTCCCTTTCTTTTTCTTTCTTTCTTTCTTTCTTTCTTTCTTTCTTTCTCTCTCTCTCTCTCTCTCTCTCTCTCTCTTTTTCTTTCTTCCCTGTTTTCAGCCTGTTTACCTCTTTGTCCCCCTGGTTTTTGCTCCTATGTTTTTCTTTTCCATTGTTGCTTCCTTTTCCCTTTTCCCCCAATTCTTTGTCTCACTTTTTTTCTCTACTCCCCTTTCCCTTTTCTTGTTACTACTACTTTCTTGTTCTAATTTTTATTTTTGTTTTTTTCACAATCTTAAATCTTAGGAGTTCCGTTGCCACTAAGGGGGCATAATGGGTTAGTGCTTTTATTTGTCTTGCAATTTTCTTGAGGGCAAAATATCTCCTCATGTTCTTCCTTCTTCTCTCTTATGCATTTGTGAAACTAAAAAACTGGAATTGCCACATAGCCGCTATTAGCTGGGCATTATAATATTGAGTTTATGTTATAGTCCCAGGGTTGCCAGTATTTAAATTATGGTGAAAAGGTAGACTTTTAGGTCTAAGTGTTTCTTTTTCAGGGAGTATTGTGCTTCTTTTGTGAAATCTTATACTGCTTCATTGTTTTAAAGACAGTTGAAAAAGTGTGTGTGTTATCCCCAGTGGAACCATTAAAAGAAACTCTGAGCGAAGCACAGAAGCAAGAAACAGCTTTCTGTGAAGAAACATCTCAAATACCATCAGAAATAATGCCAAAGCATGTTTACGGTTTGCATAAACAGACAATATTAGAGACAAATCTTCAGAGATGTGAGTTTCCATTATCTCCTTTCAATAAATCTCTAAATATTATAGATAGACTTTGGGAATAGGTGCTGACTTTGTAGCCACATAACTGTGCTAATAGACTCACGTCAACGCATCTGTTCTTTCCTGAAAAGTAAAAAGATGAGGTATGAATTGGATGCCAAATATTAGTTAATACATTTCCTCCTTCTGAAATTGGAGTTTTGTCTTTGACTTTATAGAGTAAATCAAAGAATGCAAGAATGTATTCTAATGTTGTAGGATATAAATCCTCTTGAATTCACTGGGATGTTCTTCTAAGTAAAACATGTCAATATTACCATAGTAATGTTGTATAATTTATCATTATTATAATAATTGTGTAAAATATATAACAAGTGGAACCTGCAGCAAAATACAGCAGTGTTAAGTGCTTCTGTTTGAATGCCATTACTTTCCCTCTCTGATTTCCCTCCCAGCAGAGCAGTCAGCCTTCTACGGTGTCATAGCCTTCAGAAATGGTCTTGAGAAAAGACAAGGCTTAGAATGCCCCTCTGTCAGAAGAGGAAGTAAAAATGTCATCCAGCTCACTAGAATTCAAGCATTTGTATATGTAGGCACATTGTAGACTATTCTACAAGAAAAAGCCAGGCTTAAGCAGGGATTAGTGCCTCATACTTAAAAGTCCATACCTTGCATGACCAGGAGCACTGTCATGATCAGTCTGCGTTTTCAGAACTGCCAGTTTCAGGAACCTCCAGGCTTGTATGCAAACTCACTCATTCTTTTCCTGAACTGCACTTAATCATTAACCTTGATGTTATTGCCTCCACATTATGGATACTCTGATTCCTGATTTGTTTCAATTCTGCTGTTGGATTTCAGTTTGACTCTCATTAGCCTGAAGAATTAACCATTCATAAGATTCGTTAAGATTCATAAGAGTCATTTCAACGCGATGGGCAGTAACAAATTTGTCATATAAATAAATAAATAAATAAATAAATAGTAAATAAAATAAATGATGAGCTTCTGCTGATATCATTTTAAGTGTATTAACTCAAAAGAGCCTTTGCCTTTTTATTATGTATTATATACTGTATGTTAAATGATCTTTAACATTTCTCCTTCCAATATAAAAGATTCTTTGGTTTATTGCAGGCAGAATGTGGCATTTCCTGCATTTCTCCTATTTACCTTTTTTTTTCCTGTCGGAAGGCAAACCTTGGTATTAACCTTAGTATTAGGAAGCTGACTCACTGCCATGTCCCATGCCTTCCAAGCCACGAATTACAAAAAAGAAATTAGAACTACCAATTGGATCTACAGGCAAATTTGCCCTATGTTGCAGATAGCATGCGTTACCAGTGAGTTGCAGTTTAAAGAGCAGCATAAAAATAACTAATAATACTTTGCTCTATGGACATTTTTTTGGATCTAACTATTTTCATATACATGATACCTGCAAATAAAATTATTACATTAGTTCTCACCATTTTTTCTTTTTGGTCAGATTCTTACATTTATGAAGGAAAGCTAGGAAAATATTCTGAAAAAGACAGAGTATTCAGGAGAGTCAAGGTATCATCTTATTTAATATAGAATTACTTTAAAGCTTATTGCTCTCAATAGGGGAATAAAACATTTCTGTAACAATCATTGTAACCAATAAGCATGCTTAATTTTGGTTGGGTTATGTTATTATTGTTAAACATTTTTCCAGTATGATTTTAACAGATTTTTCAATAACTTACTACAAATAGTAATTTTCCAAAGATAAGGAATAATAAATTAGAACCAGCACTTACTGGGCAACTACCCCAGAGTCAGGAAGAAGAGATCCGCAATGTCTCTACATTGTACACTCAAGACGGCATAGTAATTAGAAAACAACAAACAATACAGCAGGAATAAGGCAAGAAAAGAAAGGGAAGCATAAGAAACAAAGTAAAACTAGAAGAAAAGAACTACATTTGATTTTCCTCTGATCCCTTTGTTTACAACGATGCAGCCGTCTATATAGCACTTATATATCAGCCTACTCTCTTCTCATGTTGTCTAGATGCACTGGGTTAAAAATACCCAAAGTCAATTGTGGCTTAGATTATGGCTTAGTTTAGTACAGGTGAAACTCCAAAAATTAGAATATCGTGCAAATGTTCATTTATGTCAGTATGGCAACTCAAAAGGTGAAACCAATATATGAGATAGACGCATTACATGCAAAGCGAGATATGTCAAGCCTTACTTTGGTATAATTGTGATGATTATGGCGTACAGCTTATGAAAACCCCAAATTCACAATCTCAGAAAATTAGAATATTACATGACATCAATAACACAAGGATTGGAAATAGAACAATATCGGACCTCTGCAAAGTATAAGCATGCATATGTACTCAGTACTTGGTTTGGGCCCCTTTTGCAGCAATGACTGCCGCAATGCGGCGTGGCATGGATGCTATCAGCCTGTGGCACTGCTGAGGTGTTATGTTATGGAAGACCAGGATGCTTCAATAGCGGCCTTCAGCTCCGCTGCATTGTTCGGTCTCATGTCCCTCATCTTTCTCTTGGCAATGCCCCATAGATTCTCTATGGGGTTCAGGTCAGGCGAGTTTGCTGACCAATCAAGCACAGTAATCCCATGGTCATTGAACCAGGTTTTGGTACTTTTGGCAGTGTGGGCAGGTGCCAGGTCCTGCTGGAAAATGAAGTCAGCATCCCCATAAAGCTCGTCTGCGGAAGGAAGCATGAAGTGCTCCAAAATCTCCTGGTAGATGGCTGCGTTGACCTTGGACTTAATGAAGCACAGTGGACCAACACCAGCAGATGACATGGCTCCCCAAATCAACACAGACTGTGGAAACTTCGCACTGGACTTCAAGCATCGTGCATTGTGTGCCTCTCCATTCTTCCTCCAGACTCTGGGTCCTTGGTTCCCAAATGAGATGCAAAAGTTGCTCTCATCAGAAAAGAGGACTTTGGACCATTGGGCAACAGACCAGTTCTTTTTTTCTGTAGCCCAGGTAAGACGCTTCTGACGTTGTTTGTTGTTCAGGAGCGGCTTGACAAGAGGAATACGACATTTGAAGCCCGTGTCCAGGATCCGTCTGTGTGTGGTGGCTCTTGATGCACTAACTCCAGCCTCAGTCCACTCCTTGTGAAAGTCCCCAACACTTTTGAATGGCCTTTTCCTGACAATCCTCTCCAGGCTGCAGTCATCCCTGCTGCTTGTGCACCTTTTTCTGCCACACTTTTCCCTTCCACGTAACCTTCTATTGATGTGCTTTGATACAGCACTTTGGGAACATCCAACTTCTTTTGCAATTACCTTTTGGGGCTTTCCCTCCTTATGGATGGTGTCAATGATGGTTTTCTGCACAACTGTCAGGTCAGCAGTCTTTCCCATGCTTGTGATTCCTACTGAACCAGCCTGAGAGACCATTGAAAGGCTCAGGAACCCTTTGCAGGTGTTATGGATTCGTTAGCTGATTAGAGGGGGACACTTTGAGCCTAGAATATTGAACCTTTTCACACTATTCTAATTTTCTGAGATTGTGAATTTGGGGTTTTCATAAGCTGTACGCCATAATCATCACAATTATACCAAAGTAAGGCTTGACATATCTCGCTTTGCATGTAATGCGTCTATCTCATATATTGGTTTCACCTTTTGAGTTGCTATACTGACATAAATGAACATTTGCACGATATTCTAATTTTTCGAGTTTCACCTGTATATCTGGAGAACACCACGTTGTGTATCATAACATATTTTTGTGTTCAGATGCATAAAATGATTCTGCAACATTTTATGTAAATAATAACAGAATGTTTACATCATTATAAATTCATTAGACTTCAAGTGCCACGGTTAACATTACCTGGATAATTGAAGATTTGAGAAAAGTAATTTTTGTTCTGATGGGGTTTCATTTTATTATTCTATCCTTGCTCTGCAGGGAAGGCTACTTATATTTAAATTGCTATTGCTTCGTGGATTCATAGGATAGAGGCAATGATAAGGGAACTTGAGTTAAAAAATTGTTTTAAAGAAATATTCCTGATTGTGTTGGCTGAACAGGAAGTGCATTCTTGGGAGATAGATTAAGCTCCCATGCCCACCCTCCCCTGCAAAAGTCTTTGGAGGAAATCTTTTGAACTAGTATCTTGAATAAGATTTTTAAATAAAATTTACAGCTCAGCCCCACTATATATATAGTCGATTGAGATGTTGCCTCTAGGATCTATCATGTGTACAGAGCAGATCCTGCTGCCCTAATGCTGTATCATGTGGATGCATCTGCAGTCCAGCATTTACAGGCTTGTGTATTTTGGAAAGTCACTAGAACAATCCTTATGAGCAGGTTAAGTCTCCATGGACCCAGGAAAGCTAGTTAGAGTTAGGCTGCAGAGTAAGGTTCGTATTCTATTGTCCTTAGCTAAGACTTACCAGGCTGCATACATTCCATTTCTTAATTAGCATAACCCATGCAATGTAATGTTTAGGATTCTGTTTTCTTTCTTTGCTGTATCATTATAAGTCAATACCACCATGGAACTGGGCACAGTTGTGTATATTTAATAAAATGATTTCAATGTTCAGTTATGTAAATAGATTGGCCATTGCACAATACAAATAAGGCATCTGTGACTTATTTCACTGTGTAATAATTAGATTTCTGATTGCCAGTTTATTGCATGAATGTGGTTAATTAATTACATGCATTTGTTTGAATATTTGGCCCATAGCATCCTATGGAGACAATCTCATCTGGAGAAACAGCCACATACTCAGGCTTGACTGAAATACAGAAAAAGATGAAGGTCTTTGAGTTTTATTTTTTCCTATATTTTATACCTTGACTTTTGGAGGACGCTGCTCTTAGAACACAGCCCAGTTCAAACCTGAACAAAAATAAATGCTCCTGAGAATGCAGACATGATGACTGAATGTTGCATCGCTTTCTAGCATTAGCAGCTCTTTTGTGTCTCAAAGCAGATATGGACAATTGTGCCACTCAGTGCACCTACATCATGCTACTCAAATTTGGCAGCAGAAATGCTGTTTTCCAATATAAGCTTTTTCTCTTTTTTTCCCCTAAAGGCACTCTGGTTCTGTCATTGTGTCATTAGTTATACCCCTTGCCCAGGGGGGTATAACTAAAACTACAAAAATGTTGCCCAGGCCTATTTTGAAGGGACCCATGAACGCTGCCATCTACTTTTCTGACTATAGCAATGGTTCTGTTGCTTGGCTTGTTTCTAACCTTTATCAAGACTATTCTAATGAGGTTTGCCTTAATGCTGCTGTGTTCTTTTCTTTATTTCTTTAATTTTTATTGAAGGGATTTTTTACGGAGTAAAAAAAAAATACAAATTTAAAGAAAGAAAAGAAAGAAAAGTGATAAGTAAATAAATAAGAAATGAAAGATGAAATGAAAGAAATGAAAGAAAAAGAAAAGGAAAAAGAGATAAAGAAGCAGCTTCCAATTTTCTTTACAGCAGTTATAAATGCACTTATATTTCTTTAAGTTTTTCTTTCTTTTCTATTTTTTCCTAACTTTTTTCTTTTCTTGCACTTTTTGCTTTCTCTTTGCTTTCTCTCTTTTTTTTTCTTCTTCCTTACTTTATATTAGTTTGTGTTAGTTTTTAGTTTCTTGTTTAAAAGCTTTAATAAAAAATTATATTTAAAAAAAAAACTGCATTTATATTTTATCCTCTCTCTCTTTAGTTATATCATGGCCCCCTTCTTTCTATACTCTACCTTTTCTAATCTCCAAACCCATAAATCACAAGTTCATTCTTTTCTGTTTTCAGCAAAAAGTCCATAAAGGGTTTCTAGTCACTGACAAATGTAGTTATTGACTTTTCCCTAATCAAGGAAGTCAGTTATGCCATCTCTGCAAATTCTGTCATTGTCACCAACCATTCCTCCATTGTGGGCATTTCAGAGTCTTTCCATCTTTGTGCATATAATAATTTTGCTGCAGTTACCATGTACAAAACCAATCTTCCATAGGTCTTTTCTAATTGTCTATCCATTAGTCCCAACAAAAAAAGTTCTGGTTTCAGTTCAATATTAATCTTTAAAATTCTTTGTATCACTGTGTGTATTTGAACCCAAAATTTCTTAGCTTTTTTACAAGTCCAGCAGGCATGATAAAATGATTCTTCATGTTTTCCACTTATCCAGCATAAGGTTTGAAGTACCTTTATACATTCTGGAAAGTTTTTCTTGTGTCATATACCAATGGTATATCATTTTATAAAAATTCTCTTTTAATTTATAACATAATGTGAACTTCAGTCCTTTCAACCACATATTTTCCCATTGATCCATCTGCATATCACAACCAAAGTTCTTAGCCCACTTTATCATACACTCTTTAACTTGTTCATCTTCCATTTCAAATTTCAGTAAAAGCTTATACATTTTAGCAATTACATGTTCATCATTTGTACATAATGCAGTTTCAGATTCTGTCTTGTATTGTTCAATTCCAAATATCCTTTTGTCTACTTTAAATCTTTCTTTTAACTGTATGTATGAAAACCATTGGAAACTAAATCCCTCTGCAGTCAATTGCTCTTTTGACTTCATTTTATACTCTTCATGTTCTTGTTCTAACAACTTTAACAATGGTTAACTCTATGTTAACCATTTCTCTTGCCTGCTGTTTCTTTTTTATAAAATGCTTCTTGTGCCGAGATCCACAAAGGCATTTTTGGGCACAGCCTGGGTTTGTATCTATTCCGTATTCTTAATATGGTGCTTCTAACATAATGATTTTTAAAATTGACATTAACCATTTTAAAACTTACATTAATTGTACCATAAAAAACCATGCCATGCATATCTCAGGCCATGCCCTTCTAACTCTAAAATTCTCTAGTTTCTCAGTAATAGCCATTCTTTCATCCAAACCAAACAGCAGGCTGCAAAGGACAATTTCAGATCAGGCAGTCCCAGTCCCGCTTGCTCCTTTGCACCTTGAAGTATTTTAAATTTGTCTCTTGGTTTTTTCCCTTGCCATATGAACCTAAACATATCTTTCTGCCGTTGCTTAAATGGGACATCAAATTGTCAGAATAGGTGTTGTTTGAAACAGAAACATCATTCTAGGTAATACATTCATTTTTGTCACAGAAATTCTCCTCAACAATGACAATTGTAATTTTTCCCATCTTAATATATCTTCTTGATTTCATTCTGTACCTTAACATAATTATTTTGCAATAATGCACAATTCATATTAGTCATAGTAATACCCAGGTAATTTACTTTTTTCTCAATCTGAAAACCAGTTTTTTCCATAAATTCTTTTTGCTCTTCCATCCTCATATTTTTGTTAACATCTTTGTTTTCTCATTATTACTTTTAAATCCAGCTAACATACCAAAATCCTTTAATTTTTCCATTAATATTTCTATTCCTTTCAAAGGATCTTCCAAAATTATTTCCAAATCATCAGCCAATGTCCTTAATATGTATGTTTCTCTTTTAATCTTCACTCCAGCAATTTCCTCATCTTGTCTTATGTCTCTATTCAATACTTCAAGAGCTAAAATAAATAACAGTAGTGACAAGAGGCATCCTTGTCTTGTCCCTTTCTGTATCTCACAGGGTTTTGTTAATTCTCCATTTACAATTATCTGTGCCTTTTGTGAAATATAAACCGATTTCATCCATTTAATAAAATTCTCTCCAAAGTCCATACTCTTCCAAAATTTTAAACAGGAAAGTCCAGTTTAAATTCTCAAAGGCCTTTTCTGCATCTAGAAAGATCAATGCAGCTTGTTTTTCATTATATTGTTCTAAGTATTCCAAAATATCCAATACATTTCAAATATTATCTCTCGATTGCCTTTTGTGTAAAAACCCAAATTGATCTTCATACATAAAGTGCTGTAAGACCATTTTCATCCTCTCAGCTAAAATCATCGTAAATAACTTATAGTCATGATATCAGCCAGTAATTTTTTTGGTGAAGTCAAATGTTGGCCTTCTTCAGGTATTAATGCTATGTTAGTCTCTGTTCAACTATCTGGTATCTTTCCACTCCATAAAATAAAAATCATCATTTTTTGCACAGGTTGTAGTAATTCATCTTTAAAGCATTTATAATAAGAGGCTGGTAAGCCATCTGGTCTTAACAGGTGTTTTCCCTATTTTAGTCTTTTTTATAGCTTTACAAACTTCCCTTATTTTTATAGGTCCATTCATTGTTTCTTTCTGTTTTTCCATAATATTTGGTAGATTTTGTTTCTTTAAATATTTGTCAACTTTCACTGGGGAAATTTCTTTTCCTTTATATAGTTTAGAATAATATTGATGATTTTTTTTTTTCATATTTGCATTGTCCGTTGTCAATGTTTCCATCTTGTAATTTTAATATCATTTTCCCCTCTTTTTCTTCTTGTAATTTATTTGCCAACCATTTCCTGCTTATTTGCACATTCAAATTTTTTTTTTTTGTTTTAGTTAATTTTTACTTCCATTTCTCTTATTGTTAATATAGAGAACTGCCACCGTAAAAGTTTAATTTGTTGTGTAATATTCTCTTTTCTGGAAATTTAATTCTTCTTTCATTTTTATCTCATCTAAAATCACTTGTTTTCTCTTGTCTCTTCTTTTTAAGATTGCTATTATGTTGTATGAAATGTCCTCTCATAAAAACTTTACTTGTGTCTCAAACCATCCTTATATCTGTATTGTTATTAAGATTATTCTAAAAAAAAAAAACCCTTTTAAATTCTTTGTACAATCTTCCATTATTGTTTCTTTTTGTAACAATGTTTCATTCAGTCTCCATCTAAAGCAGTGTTGTCCAAACTTGGCCACTTTAAGATGAGTGGACTTCAACTCCCAGAATTCCCCAGCCAGCCATGCTGGCTGGGGAATTCTGGGAGTTGAAGTCCACTCATCTTAAAGTGGCCAAGTTTGGACAACACTGATCTAAAGGAACTAATTTTCCTTTTAAGTGTTACGCTCTTTTCTGAAGTGGCTAGTTTCCAACTGAAACATCACTATACTATTTCATGTTATGCTCATTAATATTTTTATAGTTTTCTATAAACAGCAGTGCTATCTGGGCAGAATTTTTATGCCAAAATCCTGAATCTTGCTGAGCTTGAATGAGCAGAAAAACCTCCAAATTGCATAAGGCTATGTTTTACTTTTTAAAATAAGTAATATACGTGTAGTACTGTGCAAAAGTTTTAGGCAGGTGTGAAAAAATGCTGTAAAGTAAGAATGCTTTCAAAAATATATATTGTAATTGTTTATGTTTATCAATCTAGGTACACTTGCATGAAGGTTTTGAAGGAACTCGGCAGGTGGTTGTTCCAAACATCTTGGAGAACTAACCGCAGATCTCCTGTGGATGTAGGCTGCCTCAAATCCTTCTGTCTCTTCATGTAATCCCAGACCGACTCGATGATGTTGAGATCAGGACTCTGTGGGGGCCAAACCATCACTTCCAGGACTCCTTGTTCTTCTTTACACTGAAGAGAGTTCTTAATGACATTGGCTATATGTTTGGGGTTGTTGTCCTGCTGCAGAATAAATTTGGGCCAATCACACACCTCCTTGATGGTATGGCATGATGGATAAGTATCTGCCTGTATTTCTCAGCATTGAGGACACCATTGGTCCTGACCAAATCTCCAACTCCATTTGCAGAAATGCAGCCCCAAACTTGCAAGGAACCTCCACCATGCTTCACTGTTGCCTGTAAACACTCATTCTTGTACCACTCTCCAGCCCTTCGGCAAACAAACTGCCTCCTGCTACAGCCAAATATTTCAGATTTTGACTCATCAGTCCAGAGCACCTGCTGCCATTTTTCTACACCCCAGTTCCTATGTTTTTGTGCATAACTGAGTTAGCCTTGCTTCCATGTCAGAGGTATGGCCTTTTGGTAGCAGTTCTTCCATGAAGACCACTTCTGGCCAGACGTCTTTGGACAGCAGATGGGTGTACCTGGGTCCCACTGGTTTCCGCCAGTTCTTTGCTGATGGCACTGGCCATCTTCCAATGTCAAAGGGAAGTAAGCATGATGTGTCTTCCATCTGCTGCATTAAGTTTTCTTGGCCAACCACTGTGTCTACAGTCCTCAACATTGCCTGTTTCTTTGTGCTTCTTCAAAACAGCTTGAACAGCACATCTTGAAACCCCAGTCTGCTTTGCAGTTTTTGCCTGGGAGAGACCTTGCTGATGCAGTAGAACTACCTTGTGTCTTGTTGCTGTGCTCAGTCTTGCCATGGTGTATGACCTGTGACATGAAACTGTTCCACCTCACCTTAGTAGCAGAATTTGGCTGTTCCTCACCAACTTTTAAGCCTCCTACACAGCTGTTTCTGTTTCAGTTCATGACTGTGTTTCAACCTACATATGAAATTGATGATCATTAGGACCTGCTTGGTATAATTGGTTAATCATACACCTGACTCTAATCCTACAAGATCCCTGACTTTGTGCAAGTGTACAAAGTGTGCAAGTGTAAGAATTGATGCTGGTTTGAAGCCAAAGGGTAGTCACACCAAATACTGATTTGATTTAGATTTCTGTTTGCTCACTTTGCATTTTGTAAATGGATAAACATAAACAATTACAATATATATTTTTGAAAGCATTCTTACTTCACAGCATTTTTTTCACACCTGCCTAAAATTTTTGCACAGTACTGTATATAAAGGGAACCTCTTTTCAAGACCATTGTCTCCTGTGTCTCAGTCATAAATGTTTATAAGTGCTGATGTTTGAATAATATAATGTTTGTGAAATGTTTAGAAACAAATGCTCAAGAAGCATAAGCCAAGGAAGTTACTCAAAACAGCAAAAATGGGTGTCATGAAGAAATGGTTGCCAAAACACACAAAACCATTTTCTGCAACAACGGTAATTCTTGTTCTTCTAAATAATAAAAAAAAGTATTTGGATTTTTATAAGGGGAATGCTAAGGATTTTGTTGACTGTGCCAACCAACCCATTATTGTCATTTTTGCTCTTCTAACTGACCAATTACTGATTGCTCTTGTTTACTATCCTCTGGGCTCCCCTTATTCCCCTTTCCCATCTCATTTATTTGTTTCCCTACTATAAATTCAGTACAAGGTCTTTAGAAGCTAACTAAGTGATAAAGTGCATGTCAGAATGCATGGATTACATTTGGAGGCCAGAAAGAACATTTCAGTAGTTCACAAAAAAAAAAAAAAAATACAGAGCAGATCAACTCTAAGATATTTCTAAATAGTACTCAGCCAAATGTGGATAGGATGCATTCCATGCAGTGCTACTTATTTATTTATAATTCACATTTCTAAATCTGCCAAACTTTACACAACTCTCAACTGCCCATTCTCAACTTAGATATTTTCCAGGAAAGGGTCATGTTGAAAGCAAAGAAACAGTACTTCCACTTTTTTAAACTAGCCTTCCTATTCTTCAGCTCTGGCTACAACCATAATGGGATATTCAGAAAAATGCATGAGAAAATAAATAGGCCTTCAATAGTCAATTTTCCTTCCTTCCTTCCTTCCAATGCCTAGGCTACCCACTTACTAAGTGACTGAGAGACTTACAAAGAAGTAAAAACATCAAAATAGAAAAATAACACATCAGTTAAAACATTGCACTAGGGGCAAAGAAATGCCAATTAGACACAATATTTTTCCACATTGGGAGCCCACATAATTTCAGTGGGAAGATTATTCTGCATAATGGATATTACAATCAAGAATGCCCTTTGACTAAACCCCAGATAAAGGAGTATCAGTAGATCACAGCACAGTAAGCAAAGCATCCTCAATAGAACACAATAACCAGCTATGCCTGGGTGGGAAGAAGTTTCTGAATTAGTTAAAGCTTGATAAATCTCCAGAAACATCTTAAACTAGGCTGAACCAGCTGCAGATTTCTCCTGACCTCTTAAGAGCGTCCCCAAATAAAACACATTACAAAATCCAATGTTGAAGTTAACCCAAAAGGTTACAACTGTCATTCCAGGCAGAGCTGATAACAGTCATTATTAATTATTACCAATAGCTATTATTAATTGTTGCTAATACTTTTTAAAGTATCTATGCTAACAGGAGTCAAATCACTATAAGAATGACTTCTGCACAAAATCTATGAAAGTTGTCCATCAAGTAATTCAGCTGATTCTAAATACTGAGGCCTGACCCCAGATAAAGTGGGCCCAGATATTTCTGTCTTGCAATTGTGCTGCTACTATATTCTCAAGTCTCCTGTCCCTAAGGAATGGTGATGGGTGGGGTGAGGGATTTATAACCAGACAATAATTTTCAAACTGTGAGTCCAGAGACCCCTTTATTTAGAAATGATTGCATAATTGTTTTTTTGGCAGTAGTTGACACCACACCTTCCAGTAATAATGCATTAATCTGTTCCTTGAAACTTACTACTAATTCCTCTCTTCCACACTCCTATCCACACAGTAGCATAATGCAGGATGTGTAACAGGGGAAGAAATATTTTACCTATAGTGTC
The DNA here is from genome assembly GCA_030867105.1 of Liasis olivaceus. Classification (NCBI taxonomy): domain Eukaryota; kingdom Metazoa; phylum Chordata; class Lepidosauria; order Squamata; family Pythonidae; genus Liasis; species Liasis olivaceus. The sequence goes on along the minus strand of CM061348.1, from coordinate 41,943,127 downwards.
CATTTTGCAGTGTTTGTTACAGAAAAATAACCACCATTTTCTGTTGCCTCCAGGGTGCTGTGAGATCAAGAAACATCACTTGTACCATACAGGCTCGATCAGCACGATCTGCAACTTCTGTTGGTAAGATCAGGTATTCTGAAAATAAAACAAATTTGTTTTGTAGAGAAAGGAGGAACCAAAAATTACTTTGTGTAAGAGATACTTTTCAAAATCAAAGTAGTGTTAATTCTAACAGGTATTGAATTAAGGTATTGATGTATTTGAGGAATAACTTCTTTAATCCTATGCATTTTAAATTACAGTATAGTTTATGCATAATAATAACATAATTTCTTATTGATATACTAAATAGTGTAGAATCTTTTCCTTCATTCCACTATCTGACTCAGAAGTAAGTACTGTGGGGATTGTACAGTTTAACACTGGAACCAAAAGAGCACCAAAAATAAGCAATATTAGTAAAAACAAGCTCAGATCTTTCATGATCCAAGATAAACCTCTTAGCCCAGTTGGTGGATCACAATAGCTTCCATTTAACCTAATTACAGTAAAGTAGTTCAACCGATGGATCAGGATGGTTTGCCACTGATACATACACATATCCACACGCTTTAATGATTCACGTTATATTATCCATTGTGGAGCAACCATCACACCAGTTGACTAGGACTCAGGAGACTAATTTGTGGCAGCAGCAAAAATGATTAAACTTAAAAAGCAGTGCTTTTCAAAGATTCTCTGGCACTGCTTTGCCCTGATGCCTGTTCCTCGTTGAGAGGAAGCTTTTGTGGAAGATCTGTTGGTGCTACTGCTTGACAGAATACCAAATACCACTTCAAGTTCAAATGCTAAATAGTGTGTGCTGCCCCAGCAAAGCAAGCAGTGATCTTCTTATGGGATGCTGCAGACCAGTCCAAGCCATGTTGCGTCAGGCTGCTGCTCTGAGAAGAACACTGATCTGATGGAGACTTTCTTCAGGGCAAGATGCTGTAAGCATAGGAGGGCCCTAGAAGGCCTGTTAATTCTGCTATACTGAACCAGTATAACATATTATTGACAGGGAAAGAGAAGCAACAACGGATTAGTATTCAGTGGGGTTGGGGATGGAGATGGAGGGAGAGGAAGGGGTAGCAGTAGTTAAGCCATCTAAGGTAGCAGTCCCCAAGTAAAAACCAGCATCTCTGAGAAAAAGCTTGCACTGCAGTTACCTTAAATAACCAGAATGTGGAGCACAAACTACACAAACTGTTTTGGAAATGTGAAGTTAGCTCCTACGTGTTAGGTACAATTATATGAAATGGCCCTTCTCCTCCCAAAGAGAAACATGAATTTGGGCTGTACTTTCTTTGTAGTGGTGGTGGCACCTCTGTGGAAGTCCCTCCAGTCGGGGGCAGACCTCACCCTCACTGGCTGATTTTAAGAGAAACCTAAAGACGTATTTGTACAAGCTAGCATGCCTTCTTAAACTCTGCATTTTTATTATTTTGTATGATGACTGATTTGTTTTCTGTAGGTGTTTGTATTATTTATTGTCTTATTATTTTACTGATATTGTTTTAATTGATGCAATTTGTTGTTTATTGTTATTTATTGTTCTATTGTAAATTATACAAACATGGCAATAAATTCTTAAAAATCATGGTCCTAAAAATCACCAAATATTTTATTTATTCAGTATTTAAATTTATACTAAAATATTTTAAAATTGCTAGTAGTCATGCTGCTACTCCTTCAGCAAATAATTCAAAAGTTAAATTTGGCAATACCTGTATTGGGACCAATGGAAAGGTCTAGTGACAGTTTGTTCCAGTTTGGTCTTCAGAATGGAAAATTCTCTCACACACACAGCCAAATGAATATCTATGGGCTGTGGTACTTCTAGGACTCCTTTGTTGAATATAAGGACCAGATAAGTTTCGTAGGCCTCAATAAAAACAAGCATTTCCTTAGATAATCAGTCCCTAGCTGATCAGCTAAAACCTGATAAAAATTACTTTGAAAACAGCTTGAAACTACTTGGTAGCCAGTGCAGAATCTTCTGTAGAAGAGTTGTATGTATACAGTCCTGAAAACCCTAGCTTAATTGTTCTGCCCTTGCTGCAACTGGTCAGCCGCTCCTAAGAGGAGCTGTAGGTAAATGTGCTGCAATTGCCCAATCATAAAAACTGAAATTATCAGCGCATGGTCCACTGTGGCAAGCCTATCCTTGGCCAGTCAAAGTTGTAGCTGTCAAAGGAGCTGAAATTGGTAATAATACTGTAGCTGTTGGCCACTGAGTGAGCCTCTAGTGAAATGATTCTACCAACATCCTCAGAGTGAATTTTCTAATTTGCCTTTCTTATCAACTTTAAAAGCTGAACTGTTAGATCCTCCATGACCTCTAATAGGCTCTTCTTTGGAAGAAGATATGGATATGGATAAGAATATGGATAAGAGGTCTGGAGGCTAAATCCTATGAAGAACGGCTAAAGGAACTAGATATGTTTAGCTTAACGAGGAGAAGACTGAGGGGAGACATGATAGCAGTCTTCCAATACTTGAAGGGCTACTGCAGGAAAGAGGGCATTGATTTATTCTCCATAGCACCTGAGGGTAGGACAAGAAGCAATGGGTGGAAATTTGTCAGAGGGAGATCCAACCTAGAAATAAGGAGGAATTCCCTGACAGTGAGAACTCTTAAGGAGTGGAACAGCTTCCCTCCTAGAGTTGTGGGTGCTCCATCACTGGAGGTTTCAAGAAAAGATTGGACAACCATTTGTCCGAGATGGTATGAGGACTCCTGCCTTGGGCAGCGGGTTGGACTAGAAGACCTCCAAGATCCCTTCCAACCCTATGATTCTATGATACCTCCACAGACTGAGAAGAAAGGTACTTCTGGCAGGGCTAGGAGTAACAAGGATATTGGTCCCTTGATGGTGTTACATTAGACTGATTTTTTTCAAGTTGCTGGACATCTCCCTCCCTCATTTAAGAAGAAATAAACTCTTAATACTAGGGAGTACTAGAATCAGATATGGAGGCTCTGTCAGCCACCAGATAGAAAACCATCCTTTTAAGGAACAAACAAAAGGTAGGACTCAGGTCTACCTGGGCCTATTCAGAAACTTGCAAAGCTCATTCTAATAGGCCACAGCTGAGCTTTGGCTGGTGCTTTGACAAATGAGTTTTAATTGACGGCTCCAAGTTCTGGTTGTTAGAAGCAGTGCTTATCAGCTGTTGCTGATTCTGCTGTGTCTTGATATAAATTTTTTTGCTGAAACCCTGATTCTTAGCCTGTTCCTGAACTTTATTTTGGGGTCTCATCATTCATGTATGAATCTTGGCTTAGCTTCTGGACTTGGCATTGAATTACTGCCTTTCTGAATCACTGGCTGAGGTACGCTTTTTAGGAAGTTATAAGCAAAGCTGGGTATATTGGAAGACTTTAGTGCAGGAAAGTCCTAATTCTCAGGATGTAGACCACAGACTGAAATTAATTATTACTAGTTATAGTACTAGATGGTAATTGGTTTAAAATCACCATCACCAAGCAGTTTATATAACATAAATCCAATATCACCCTTATAATTGGGTACTAAACCAAAATTACCACAGAATTTTTCTATCACTTTGTGCATTGAGATTCCACAGTCAGTACACCAGTTGTAAGGATTTATATCCTAAGTATGGCAAGAATATTATATATTTAAAAAAAAAATGAAAAACAGGGAAATATGATTCTGACTATGGCTAAAAGCAGGAAGAAAGAACTATGTAACTTGTTGATTTTATTTGTTTTAATTAAAGCAGTTATGTCCCTTCTTTCCTGCTGGGAGATAAAGACAGCTAAGAAAAGAAATGGCAATTTTTCTAAAAAGTCCTTACAATTTTAAAAGAAACATTAAAAACCAAAGTGCAAAACTATAATTGGTAGGAAATTATTAAAATAATTAAAACATATTCTTGACCTATTATAATAGCATGTTAAGAATTACATGCTGAATAACTTTCTATAAATAAAGCCTTCAACTTCTACTAGACGATCCTGAAATGGACATCCTAAAGAAGGTGTTCCAGATTCTAAGTGCCAGTCCTTTCTCTAGTACCAGCTGAGATTATCTCCAGGTTGGTGGATATACTGTACCAAAAACCCTCAGAATCCACTCTTAACAAGTAGGCACCCAGTGGGCAGTTATGATTAATTATCACACTGACACACATTCAGTGACCTTGTTTATACTATTGTGATGTAATGTAAGGTGCTTCATATTTATGAAACACTGAAATCATTTAAACCTCCAGTCTGTCAATATCATCCACAGGTAAAGCAACTGAAGTGCACTCAAACTGAGTTTTTTTGTTTTTGAAGCTACATTTGTATTAGAATAGTTACTATTTTATGAAGGTTTGAGATTTATTTAGCATTTTGTGAAGCCAGTCTTTCAGAATATTAAATGTTCTAAATCATAATTGAAGGAAGCTGACCACATCTCTATGGAACTTATGGCATTCTCTGTGATTAATATAAAGTAGAATAGTTATATTGTTCTGGGAGCAGCCCATTTATCTTGCCACCTTAATACTTAAATATAACAGTTTTCAATAAACCTAATCTACCATTTTTCTGTCTAGATTAATTTTATATAATACAAATTGGTAGTAATACCATTTGCTTGTGGCTTCCTTAAGTAAAAGGCCAAGAGGTTATGCAGGATCTCATATTGCTAAATAATTAGTTATTACTTTATTAAGGAGAACTTTGTAGATATATTTAGAGAAATCAGTGGAAAATATAGGATTTCATTCTACCACAGAGACTCTTTATTATCTTCTAAAAACTATATTAAAATTTAATTGAGAGTTCTGTGGAACTGAACTCTGTAAACTGGATAAATTGAATTTTTATTATTTTTTATTTCTCTCAGAAATCACCTATTCTCTAATACATGCACACAGTTCTTCTCTAATGAATTACAGAACTAGGGATGGTATGTGATGATGCAACATAGGAGATTCCACCTTCTTCATTCTTCCCCAACCTTCATTCCTTCAGCAGAGAGGCTCCATTAAATCTCAGTTTCCTACCAAGGAGTCAATACTGGATCCAAGCTTTTATATAAATTCATAAAACGGCTTCTGTGTTCTTCAGCTGCTACGAAATGAAATACCTGTACTTAATTCATATAGCCGCAACTTAGAGGATAATATAAGAAATACCACATGTTGCTTCCATTCTTTTTTTTTTAAGAATTATATTGTGTGTAAATGTGTAAAGTTTGAAAATAATCCATTCTAAAGAGTTATGTAATATTGACTACTGCATCTTATTTCAGAGTAGCTGAACAAGAAGGAAGGTAAAACATTTTGCATTTCAATTAGATTTTTGTTAAACACTCTACCAAATAAAAATTGCTTAAATTACCTCATCATTTTGTTATCTATCTCAGACTAGTCAGGAAATACACCCTGATACTTTCAAACCTCTGACTGTATGTGTGTTATATGCACATACACACAAATTCAATTCTTCCAGAGAAGTGCTAATATGTCTGAATATTATATTTTCTGCTCTAGAAATATTTATATAATACAAGAGCCCCAAATCTGAAGATAAACTTGGCAGAGCAGGATTTTGATTCTATATTGGTATTTCTCATTTTTATAATAAGTATCATTCTGCTAAAAAAAAATATAGAATAAGAAAAGCTTATGACAACAAAAAGGAAGGAAGGATGTAGTGGTAATGATCTGTACTCATGCTTTTGTTGTCAGCTGGGGTGGTTTAAAGTATTGACTTGCCCAGGATTAGCCTTAATTATTAGTGTCAAGGCCAAACTACAGCCATAGTCTTTATTTTAGCCAACTCTAGACTGGAGGTAAGGCAGGTTCCCTGAAATTAGTGGCTGCAGCTGGAGTCTGAATGTAGCATGCAAAAGGCCTTGCTCTTTTGATCTATTTTGATCGGTAGGCCAGGCTTCTAGTACCTTGAACAGTACTGATTGATCCAGAAGCTTCATTTTTTGTTAATCACAGGAATGGTTGTTAAACCTCCTATTTTGATCTGCACCTAAAGAGAACTCTAGAAGCTAGACAAGCAGCACACATAGTTCATACTGGGATCAGCTATGGTAAACCTAGACAGCATAACCTAGAGCTGTAGTCTGAATTTTCCAGTTCAAATTTTGGAGCTCACAAGAACTGGTTGTTTTTATGTTAGGTTTCTAGCTTTTCATGGAGTGGAATATTAGAGGGCATCTGCTGGTGTGGTCACTGACCTTGAGCCGGACATCCTAGAGAGCGAAGTCAAGTGGGCCTTAGGAAGCATTACTAACAACAAAGCTAGTGGAGATGACAGTATTCCAGCTGAGCTATTTAAAATACTAAAAGATGATGCTGTTAAAGTGCTGCACTCAATATGCCAACAAGTTTGGAAAACGCAACAGTGGCCACGGGATTGGAAAAGGTCATTTATGTTCCAATTCCAAAGGACAAAGCCAAAGAATGCTCAAACTACCGCACAATTGTGCTCATTTCACATGCTAGCAAGGTTATGCTCAAAATCCTACAAGCTAGGCTTCAGCAGTATGTAAACCCAGAACTACCAGATGTACGAGCTGGGTTTCAAAGAGGCAGAGGAACTAGAGATCAAACTGCCAACGTTCGCTGGATCATAGAGAAAGCACGAGAGTTCCAGAAAAACATCTACTTCTGCTTCATTGACTATGCAAAAGCCTTCGATTGTGTGGATCACAACAAACTGGCAAATTCTTAAAGAGAAGGGGGTACCAGACCACCTTACCTGTCTCCTGAGAAATCTGTATGCGGGTCAAGAAGCAACAGTTAGAACCGGTCATGGAGCAACCAATTGGTTCAAAATAGGGAAAGCAGTATGACAAGGCTATATACCATCACCCTGCTTATTTAACTTATATGCAGAGTACATCATGAGAAATGCCAGGCTGGAAGAATCACAAGCTGGAATTAACATTGCAGGGAGAAACATCAACAACCGATATGCAGACGATACCACCCTAATGACAGAAAGTGATGAACTAAAGAGCCTCTTGATGAGGGTGAAAGAGGAGAGTGCAAAAGCTGGCTTGAAACTCAACATTAAAAAAACTAAGATCATGGCATCTGGACCCATTAATTCCTGGCAAATAGAAGGGGTAGAAATGGAAACAGTAACATTTATTTGGTCTCCAAGATCATCACAGATGGTGACTGCAGCCATGAAATTAAAAGATGCTTGCTCCTTGGGAGGAAAGCTATGGTAAACCTAGACAGCATATTAAAAAGCAGAGACATCACCTTGCCGACAAAGATCTGCATAATCAAAGCTATGGTTTTCCCAGTAGTAATGTATGGCTGTGAGAGCTGGACCGTAAAGAAGGCTGAGCACCAAAGAATTGATGCCTTTGAACTGTGGTGCTGGAGAAGACTCTTAAGAGTCCCTTGGACTGCTAGGAGGTCAAACCCGTCAATCTTAAAGGAAATCAACCCTGACTGCTCATTGGAAGGATTGATAATGAAGCTCAAGCTCAGATACTTTGGTCACCTAATGCGAAGAGAGGACTCCTTGGAAAAGACCCTGATGCTGGGAAAGATTGAAGGCAAAAGGAGAAGGGGACAGCAGAGGATGAGATGGTTAGATAGCATCACTGAAGCAATCCGCATGAAACTGAGCAAATTCAGGGAGGCAATGAAGGACAGGAAGGCCTGGCATGATATGGTTCATGGGGTCACGAAGAGTCGGACATGACTTAACGACTGAACAACAGCTAGGTTTATTATGAAAGCACAAAAAACTGCAATGAAGAATTTTACCATGCTGGAAGCATTTGGATTCTCACTGGATGTACCCATCTCTATACAGTAAAAATAAGAGTGGTTGAGCAAAAAGAAGGAGTACTTCTACAGCATCATTGAAAATCTCTAACTTAATCATCACAACTTTCTGAACACATAGCTGCATTTGTGTATCACTAAAGATAAGTCTGATAAAGGTATTCAGATGCCATGATGTGTTTATACCTACGAGGATCAGAACAGTGCAAACAGTTATATTTCCTGTGACACTCTATGGAAGCAAAAGTTGGACTTTGAAGAAGCAGGATCAGCAGAGTATTGACATTTGTGAATTTTGGTGTTGGAGAAGACTTCTGAGAATACCATGGACAGCCAAGAAAAAGAAACAAATGAATAATCGAACAAATCAACCTAGAGTTGTCAGTCGAGATACAAATGACCAGGCTCAATTTATTTTACTTCAAACACATTATGCAAAGACTTAACTCTCCAGAGAAGAAACTAATGCTGGAAAAGGTGGAAGGAAAGAGAAGAGGATTACCAGCAGCAAGATGGATTGACTCAGTTACAATGGCAATTGTAGTACTATTGGAAGACCTGAAAGACCAGGGACATATCATCATGGAGAAAATCTATCTATTGAAAACTGAGTTGATACAACTTGATGGCACATAATCAAATATGGGTCAGTTTCAAAACTGATTATCTTAGAACAGACCCAATGGATTCAATATGACTTAATCTAGTCACAACTAACTTGTATTCTATTTTATTTTATTATAAATTTTATATATCCTTGACAGTACTATAGACTGCCTTACCCTGAACAAATGTAGGAAGCACTCCAAAGGATCTTGCCAATAAGCCTTCAGCATACTCACACTGCACCTTTAAGCTGCTCCTATCCCATGCTGATGCCACCTGGACTTTGAACTGGGTTGGAGAAACTTCCCTGAAGATCGAGGTGCTTCAGCAGGTGTTCAGTCTGGGCTACCAGCTACAAGGCTGCCTGGACAGTTCCCTCACTGCTGTGGCTCTTAACTTGCCATGCCAGGAGAGCAATTGCCAATCACTTTCTGTTCTGTGGCTAGTGCTTACTGGGCATATATGCATTTATGTGTGTGTGTGTCTCCAGATAGATATAAAAATATATGTATAAAAATTACTAAATTTATATATACAAAGTTAAACATAAAATGCACATATATGCAAGCACAACCATCACCTTTAAAATAAAACTTCCTTTCTTGAATGTTCCCAGCTTCACCTCAATGAGATCTGCAGTTTCTGTTAAAGGTCTTTCTCAGTAGTATAATGGTTATAACTTTTACCTGAGAGGCAGAACTTCACTAGTTTGAAACCTCTTTGCTTGTGTTTGGGTTTTTTATTATTACTATTTTTCTTTTCCTAAGCTATGTACATTACTCCTTTTTTAAAATCAGGCCACTGTCTTCATCCTTGAAAAGCAATGAAAGGGTGCATTGGTGGACTGATTGTTTAAAAAACAGTAAAATGTGTTATGCAAGAAAAAAAGCTATTTAAAAAAAAAACCTCTATTTCAGACTGGGAATGTTGTGCAGATCAAACAAGTGGTATAACCAGTATGGTTCTAGAAAAGACCTGTAACAGAAGCTGCAGCAGATCTTATTGGGGCCAAGCAGGGCAAAGGAGGAGGGGACATTCCTTTCTCTTCAAGGAGCCAAAATGCAGGGGTTTTCCCAGGAGAAAGCAGACACTGCTTGAACCAGCACAAGCCAAAAAACCATCTTTCCACTTGAAACAGGAAAACATAGGCAGAGGTTGTATTCACAGTGGGCTGGGGTAAATAGAAGAAATGTCCATTTCTGCCTTCCAGAAACAGTTTGTGGCCCACACTTATGAGAGGGCAACCTGGCAGTGCAGATATGCCCTGGGTTTGCACCCAATCTAAGGAAACTTCAGCTGCATAATAAATACATTCCTAAACAGAATATTCAGGTGGCATGAAATTTCAGTTTAGGACTAAGAAGTATACATAATACTGCATTCTGTTTGTTTGTTTTTTGTACTAGGACAAAAAGTATTCCCTGCCCTTGGAACTCAGGTATGACATGTTTAGCAAGAATGTAATACTTAAAGGGAATTGATGGCATATTCAAAAACACATTTGTGTCTTGGATGCTATACTTTGAAACATTGGCTGATTTAGGGGGAGGTTAACAATGTTGGGATCTTGGTGTTCGCTGGACAAGTTCTCTTCTTACAAACGTTTCATTACTAATCTAGTAATGTTAGTACTACAAATAGCAATGCTTTGACAGAAGGGAGGGGAGTTACTGGCTTTTATGTCTGACAGTTTGTCCTGCCTGTCCTGATCAGAGTTATAGTTTGTATTGTCTGTTTCTAATTGGCCTACCAGCTTGCTTCATTGTTTTGTTTCGTCTTAAATTGTTCTTCACTTATTATTCTTGCTTCAGAAATAATATTCTGAAGCAAGTTCCAAACAGCTTGGCATTGTCTACAGATGGATTTTGCTATAGATATAAATATCAATATTGATATATAGAGATAGAAACAGAGATATAGTGATAGTGAGAGTTAGAGAAAGGGAGGAAGGTGACATTGCAGTACTGAAGAAATATTTGTTTTCAAAATGCCAACCAGTCGTATTCTTTTACTATATATTTCATTCTGACTCTGCCCCAATCAGCCTGCATGCTTTATTCTCATTGGCTTGTTTGGGAGGAACTTCTTTCCTTAAAGATTTTTATACTTCTGCAAACCTAAGGCCTCCTCAAGCTCCCTGAAACTCTCTGATTCTCTCTTGTGAATGGGTGACATTACTTTAGTGACATATTTGGAAAATTTGATCACTATTAGTACATTACGAATTGATGGGGATTTTATGCATGTATGTATGTTATGTAAGTACCAGGGGCAGGGGGAGGTTTTCTGTAACTTTTTCCAAGGAGTATGCTTATTTTACACTGAATGCTAAAAAGCATCAATGAAAAATATTTTTTTATAGACTTGGAAAAGTATAATGGCAGATATCCTAAGAGGGAGAAAGTTAAAATTGTCTTGGCTAAGAAGAATTGGCAGTGGTAAAAATGAATATTTTGCCAAGGTTTAATTTTCTATTGCAAATGTTTCCAATAAGAATTGAAGACAAGGTACTAAACAAGTAGCAAAGACAAATAACTAACTTTATATGGTCTAATAAAAGAACAGGGATCAATCCTAAGATTTTACAAGACCTGAAAGAACAAAATAGAAAGAACAAATGTCAAGCTGTATTACCAAACTAGCTTGGATTACAGACTAGATTGTATTACTGTATGGCCAGATTGCATCTATCAAGGAAGCAGAATTTCCAGTTGATTTGCATAAATACTTCTGGTTTCATACAAATAGAAAAATACAATTTATAAGGGAATTATTACTTATTCAGTAATAAGTTGCGTGTTAAAATATGGGATAAACATAGATGAAATATCACCTCTTGCTTCAGAATTAAATATTGGTTTCCATGAAGGTAAATGAAACGAAGATTCAAACAAAGATTTGAAATCTTCCAAATATAAAGAAATTTGACCAATGAAGAGTTAATAACTTGTATAGACTGCAAGACTATCTATATACCACTAAAACTCTTATGTCTGTTACCTTCAACTGGGTGAAACAATGTGTCATAGGGCAACAATTTTTGAACCAAGGTACCTCAAATGGGCTAATTTACATAATGCGTCCAAATTTTGGGACCCATGACTCCTGTGGGATTGAAATTTGGAAAATTCATGGCTGCTTCAGCACTGCTGTGCTGCTGCACCACTGTGGTCAGCCCAGGTCACATGATCATCTTGGGCATATCCCTGACCTCTTTCCCACCTTCCTCTGGCCCTGCACCCAATTGGCTGGCAGCAAGGCCCAACGGGCGAGTGGCGATTGGCTGTTTTGGAAATGAGGCAGAAATTTGAAATTTCTTAACATCTGTGGGCATTGAGGGAAGGATGAAGGAGCGATGGATGCCTGCTGGTGAGGTAGAGCTGACTAGGGGGCGCCAGTGGTTGATGGGTGAACCCTCTTCCTTCCTTGAGGGAGGGGGCCCTTGGGGACATGCCAGAATGGGGAGCAGAGGTGCAGTTTTGTTCATGGTCCACAGCTCCCTTTGTTCCACCTCCCCCCAGAAAAGTGGCAGGCAGTTCTGCAGGTCAGCTGAGGAGGAGGAGGAGGAGGCTTCACTGGGGCTTTCTTCAGGGTCATGAGGGGAGGGCAAATGGTGCAAGCCTATATTATATGTGGAAATGGACAGAGGGAGGGAGGGAAGAAGGAATGAGGGAGGAGGGAAGAGAAAGAAGGGAGGGAGGGAGGAAAGGAGGAAGGAAGGAAGGAAGGAAGGAAGGAAGGAAGGAAGGAAGGAAGGAAGGAAGGAAGGAAGGAAGGTAGGTAGATAGGTTCTGGCAGTCAATGGGTGAGCCCTCTTTCTCTGTCAAGGGAGGGAGCCCTTGGGGCATGCCAGAATGAGGAGCAGAAGTGCAGTTTTCCTTGCAGTCCATGGCTCCCTTTGTTCCACCTCCCATCAGCAAAGTGGCAGGCAGTTCCATGGGTCAGCCAAGGAGGAGGAGAAGGAGGCTTCACAGGGGCTCTCCTGAGAGTCGTGAGGGGATGACAAATGGTCCAAGCCTATATTATATGTGGAAGGAAGGAAGGAAGGAAGGAAGGAAGGAAGGAAGGAAGGAAGGAAGGAAGGAAGGAAGGAAGGAAGGAAGGAAGGAAGGAAGGAAGGAAGGAAGGTTTCTAATGCTCCCTGCCAGCTTCCCACAAGCAAAGTCAATGAGGAAGTTGGCAGTAAGTTGTAAGTCGCTCACACTCACACTGCTTTTTTGCCCTTGGTTATTCTGTTTCTCTGTTAGGTAAGGAAATATCTCTGAAATGATGACCCAACAGGTCATGGGTTGTCTAGTTAATAAAACAAAGATGAAATCTTTCAAGATTCTTTCTTTGGAATTGTCAGCTCACTGGTTTCAAGACCTTCAAAAAAGCAGTATAGTTTTAAAAGAATTACAAAAACAAGATGGAACACTTGGAGACCTGACTGAATTTATAACACTGGTAACACAAAATAGAAGTTAAACAGAACAATGCAACATGCAACTATGGAAATATCAATAGAAGAAAAACATTAGATTTGCAGGGAATATTACACTTAAAGATAACTGATCTTTTACTGAGTATATTACTCCAGTAGTGACTCCTAAAATAGATAATTCATTCTATAAAAATGGTTGGAAATGTAATAATCAGGTCAGATCATTTTTTCATAATGGATTGCAATATTTTAAAGCCCAACAGTTTTGGAAAATGTTTTATAAAGGAATGAAACACATTCTAAAGGTTGAATTCTCTTTTGAATCTGCTATTTTTCAATTAAATATTACTAAACCACATATTCCCACTAAATATACCAGGATGGCTTTGTATACATTGACAGCTGTTAAGATACTTTGTGCTTTTCAATGGTAATTAGCTATGACCCCTCTTGCAGAATATGGTAAATTAAGTTCTGGGAGTACTCATCAATGTCAAAAATAACCTTGTGTTTGAAAAATAAATTGGATAAAGAATTCAGTGTGACATGGAAACCATTCCTCAATTATAATTCCACATGTGGGCTTGTACTGTATCCAAAATTTGGTTTTCTTCTTACTTAAGGTTTTAACATGTACGCTTCTTTATGATTTGTGAAGTATAGATTTTTTTAAATTAGGCAGAAATCATTATCATCTCTCATTTTGCTTATAATTTAGACTATATGGGTTATTCTTATTAATTATTGCATATTATCTTGATTGCAATAACACTGAAGTTTTAAATTGACATACAATATTTCAATATATAGATTAAAATCAGTTAAACATTATTATTTAATGCTTTTAGATCTCTTTCCTATTTACTTTTTGCTTTCCCTATTTTTCTGTTTGTTCTTGATTATGTCTGTAAATATTTAATAACATTTTAAAAAGATAAATAATAAAACTTCTCTTAAGAAAATAGCTGATGCATCTATATTTTTATATTCCAAACCTTGCCTCTGTTTTCATTTAGTATTTCTCTCTGCTTTAGGAATTGACAACTACTGAAAAAAGGTTTGTATAATGGAAAGAAAATATTGGGATATTACAAATAATGTAAATAAATAAAATATTAGGTGATCAGATCTCTACTTCCTGAAACTTCCCCTTTCCTGAAAAAGGTTTTGGGGAGATATTCATTGGAAGACTCGCACTTGTGATTACTCAAATTGAAAAATGAATTAAAAGGACTGGAATGACAAGAATTAGGTAAAACACTAATAGTTCAATCATTCATTCATTCATTCATTCATTCATTCGACATTTATCTATCTATCTATCTATCTATCTATCTATCTATCTATCTATCTATCACATCTGTATGGCCATCCATTTTGACCAGTATAACTGTGGGTGGCAAACAAAGAAATAAAAATGCAATGAACAAACAGAAGGCAGTTTAAAAAGTTAGTTGAGGTATTCTTAAAACGTTACCTAGCAACACAAAAGCGCACACGTGCTGGGGTCCACTACTCAGGGGAAGAGCTAGGTCTTTCACAAGGCAAGTGCCGCAGCCTCCTGGGTTCTGCCAGATGACAGAAATCATTAGACACAGGCAGTCTTGCAAGATTTAAAAGTGATGACCAGCATCTTCCTACTGGGAATCAATGCAGGTCTCATAGGGGTGATATTACATGGGTGTACCATGTGCTGCCATATTCTGGACCAGCTAAACTTCTGAATGCTCTCAAGGATAGCCCCACATAGATCACATTGCTGTAGTCTAGCCTGGGCAGGACTAAGGCATGGGTAACTGAGCAGTGCCTTCCAGGCTAGAACAGGCACAACTGATAACACATGGATTTATGCAAAGGTCCTCCTGGACATGGCTGCTACCTATTCCTCAAGCAGGAGTCATGGGTCTGAGAGGACTCTCAGATTACCTCAACCAGAGTTAATGATGCAAGGTCTCCAAATTCCAGGGTAGGTGGAGGAAGGGGGGGAGGCTAAAACCCCACAACCACTCAGTCTGGTTATGGTTCAGTCAAGTCTTGTTAGGGTTGAATCAAAACTTGTTCCTCTCTGTCTAGGTCCACGCAGTCTTAAGGCATTGGGAAAGACTCTCCAAGGTATCACTTGGGCTGCCCAGGCAGAGATGTATAACTGATGATGCTTAACCTGGTTAACAGATTACCTCTCCCAGCGGTTAATGTTAAATAGGAGCGGAGAGAGAGTTGAGCCTTGCAGCATGCCAAAGAGCAGAGGTCAAAGGCTAGGCCTATTCCACCCCCACCCCCGCAAACACCAATTTGTCTCCTGTCAAATCCTATAAAACTCCCAGTGGTTATCTTGTCAATTTAATGAAGCTATACAGGTTTGATTTATTGCTCAAATAAAACTCCTCCATAATCCATACAGGGTAAAAAGTTTCTAGCCCCCCTGCAGAAAAAATAAACTGGCTCTCATTTCCATTTCTGGCCAAGCACCTTGTGGTCAAGTGCCTCAATGAGGTGGCTCTGAGTCTGCTCCCCCCCACAGTGGACTGTGTTAGAAATGATTGTGTCACATATGCTGATTCTGAGTTTTACAGTTATTCCACTGTCAGTGTAATTTTCTTTGGTATTTGATAATGTATTAAAGCTGCTGTGTTCGCCTTGAGACGTATTAGTGGCAGACGTTTCCTGGCACTTTTGACATACTCTTTAAGGACCTTTGAAAACCTTGATTTTAAATAAATCATAGCCAAAGTGGAACTTACACATATTTGTGAGTAGATATTATCAGTATTCTGATAATACTGGATTACTTGCAAACCAATGAAATGCTGTTGAATGTGCTTAAAGTATTTAAGTTTAAAAGGTGATTAGGAAAATATATATTCTTTTCTAAAAGAAGTTATAACTGGAAAATCATATTGAAGAGAAGTTCCTTATATAGTTTATTCGTCCATTTTGCAAATTAAAGATTTGTTTTTTGGTCTGTCTAGCATGACTAGGGTCTTACTAATTAAAAATTATATATATATATATATTTTGTAGGCCATTTTCAAGAAAGAAAACAGAACAACAGTACAATGAAGGCTATAAATCCCCTTATGAAAATCATACAAGGTACCCTTATTATAAAACATATAAGGTACCACTGATAATAATAATCATTGTTATTAATAAATTGATTTTCTCTTCTAGGGTATGTACAGTATTACTTACACTAAATCATATAACACCAGTGTTGTCCAAACTTGGCCACTTTAAGATGAGTGGAGTTCAACTCCCAGAATTCCCCAGCCAGCATGGCTGGCTGGGGAATTCTGGGAGTTGAAGTCCACTCATCTTAAAGTGGCCAAGTTTGGACAACACTGATATAACACATTTAAAGGACAAACTCACAATCTAATAATAACTAATGAAGCAGCAGATAAAAATATAAGCTGCTAAAGGCCTGATGAAATAAGGCTGCATATCCAATGTTCCCTCTAATTTCTGACATGCCATGTGCATAAAATAATTGTACAGCTTTTTCCAAACCAAGTTCAAAAAGCACCTCCCCCAAGAGCGTTTGCTCAGTTCACACCATGAGAGCGCCAAGCTGCAGTTAAGCCAAAACCTTTCAAGGTGGCAAGCTTGTGCAGGGCTCCTTGTGAGCCTGGAATTCTATAGTGCCTAATTTTATTATTATTATTCTGGGAGAACTTAATATTGTGTATGCTCAAGTTTTTATTGAGTTCATGGGTTTGATGAGGAATGTGCGTGCACACACCTTAGAGAGAATATAGCTCATATGTCCTGAGGTCTAGCAGTAATGAGTTGTGGTGCAATTTCTTGAGAAGGGAATTACTATTGATAGTCCTGATTTCATCCACAGTGATCTCCAAAATGTATACTCATCATTACAGTACCATTGTTGTTGAAGGCATAGTTTAAGGCCTTTTTGTTATGAGATAAGTGACAGTGAAAGTAAACAGGAAAAAAAAATCTAATTCATGTTGTTTACTAGAAGGTTTGCTTTAGTAGCAAAGTTCATAATGAATCGTGGTAGACCACTTGCAGAAGCATAAATAATTAAAAATGTCTAAAAGCATATAGATAAAATTCAGAGCTACTTGTAACATTGTCCTTTGTTTAGAGTGGTGATCTGGAGGAGGAAAGAAAATGAACGAATTCAGCAAGTGGAGGAACAACGTCTGTCGCAAGAACTTAAAAAAAGGCCGTGTTCTCACACTCGCTGTTTCACACCTAACAGCTCTCAGCAATGTAAGGTTGATATAACAGGGCTAAAGGGTTAGACTGGGAAGCCAAAAAACATTCTGGAAAAAATTGATGAGAAGGCAAACCATTTTCATACTGTTGCCTAGTGAATTGTGTAATATGTCTACAGTGTCACCAGGAATCAAGCTCAAGTTAAAAGATAACTTACCTTTATGTTTAAATGTAAAGTTGGACCTTAAGGAATGACTGTGTTTTTCCTAATATTAACTTAGTAGCATTATTTTCTTAGTAAAGCTATTTACGTAAATGATAAGGCATGAGTTTAAGGCATAATGAACAGACAGTAGAAGGTTAAGTCATGGTTTAAGTTCTTAATAGTCCTAAAATAATGGTGATGCTAAAGGATGAACAACACCAACAAAAATTTCAGTGAAGGGACTGGAATTTTTCTCTCAAAGTTCTACTCTCAATTTTTCTTGTTGCTTAACTCTAGGCCACATAAAAAGCAATCAAAATTAGAAGTTATGATCCATTCAGTGTCAGCATGCTCTTAACCTTAATTTATTTGCTGATGGCTTCTGTTCTAAATGGCAACTAAGTTTGAACATATGGTTTATATATGAGGCATGCAACTGAAAGTATTTCTTCCATTCTATGTAATTACTGGCCATTTAAAGCCCAGTACACACCCTTTCCATGCCAACACAACAGATGACATCGATAGAATATATTTTCCAACTAAAATAAACATTTCTTCCCTGGTATATTTTTTAGTTATGCAACATATACCACCAAAGAGTTGTCCACACTATTTCACTGATAACATTTAGATTTTTAAATATATGTACAACTTAAACCTCTGAAGTAGACTCCATATGTTCCTTGAGTAACACATTTATAAGTTTAGGCTACAAATTAATATATTTAAACATGAACAAAACATAAGATAACCTACCTTTAAGACATGCCTTTATACCTTGCCTGAGAAATCCAATTAACTGATGTTACAAACATGGTGAAGAAGATTGTATGCCTTGAGGTCATAAACAGTAATAATATTTGGTATAATGTTTATTTTTTACCTGAAGACAAGCTAATTCTTCTCCAAGATTTTAGATTTTGCACTATTGAGTTCTATTTAAATGTGATGCCTTTCAGGCAACAAATGCTTAGCCATGCAACATTCTGTTGCACCTGGCACCTTATTTAAATTAGGCCCTTGGCCTCTACAACTGGAATGTTACCACAGTAATATATTATTTGTTCAGGCTATAGAACCATGTCAGGCTCCCACAGCATGTGAGAAAAGAAGAAGTCTAGTTTAGACAAAATGCTAGACAAATATGTACTGCTTCCTCATGAAGCTCTTTTGTCTATCATCTTTATACAAGGCCCCAAAAACCTCTCTATTGACAGGACACCTTTGCCATGTTTGAGGTTTGTGTTATGGCTGTGTTATGTCTGAGGTCAATTCATCTAGCACAGAGACATATTATAGAATGGCATTTTATGATCTATCAAATGTATGTTCAAAGCTGCATAATTCACCAGCTTGCTTCTTTTAGACTGATTGAATGAATGCATGTTAGCATAGTTTGTACCTGCTAGAATTCATTTATAAAATTAGTTATGTGCTTTTTATCATTAAAAATGATTCCAGAGGAGAATTAGAAAACATAATAAAAATAAAAGCAATAGAACTATACAAAATCCCTTAAATAAATAATTAAAAAAGCAGGACAAACAAAGGTCTTTGCATGGATTCAACCAGGGCCCTAGAGAATATTATTGTTTGTCCTTGATTTGAGGAACTTTTGTAACAAACGCAGCCATTCCTTAAGATCTGTGCTACTTCCTTAATATCTTAACCTCATTGTAGAGCAAGGAAAAAGTCAGTTAATTTAACTTAAGAACATTTAAGTCATAATTTTTAAATACTAATTTTAACTAAGTTCCTCATTATTATAAACCATATATTATCTGAATATACACACAGAGATTCTGAGTGCAACCAAAATGTTAATATTCAAGTGATATAATAATTTAATTCTGCTTTAATCTTTCCCACGTGAAATTATAGATGAAATTACATATTTTAAATGCACAAAACTTTTCTGATGCATTAGCTGGTGTTTATTTGGAACAACATTGGTTTTCTATGAAAATAAATGTTCACACTGTAGCTATTAAGACTCATAACCTTCTGGATCATTTTCACTCTGGATATGGGACCAAGTCTCACTGCTGTGAATGACCTTTAGCAGGACCGGGACAGGGGAAGTGCAACCCTCTTGGTCTTGCTTGATCTCTCAGCAGCCTTCAATACTATTAATCACAGGTCTTCTAGACTGCCTGCAAGCGTTGGGTTGGCAGACATTGTTTTTCAGTGCTTTTCTACCTTCTTGAATGTCAAGAGAGAGAAGTCAAGGATCAGGGCCCTCAACTGTGGTGTTCTAGAATTTTTGACACTTTCTCCCTTCCTATTTAACATGCACATGAAGCCACTGAATGAGGTCATCAGTTGGTACAGAGTCAGATATCATTAGTATACAGTATATGATATTCAGCTCTATGTCTCAATTGCTGGCCAAAGAGGAGATGGATGCTTTCCCGGTGCCTGGCGGCTGTTAGAGTCTGGATAGAGATGGACAGGTTTAGGTTCAATTCTATTAAGATAGAATAGCTGTGAGTGCAAAACCCTTATGATTCCATAGAAATTCCATCTTTAATTCTGGATGAGGTCACACTGCCTTGGGCAAAATTAGTTGGATGAGCAAGTGGCAGCTGTGACTAGGAGGTCCTTTGCATGTCAGCTACAACCTTTCCTGCTCGCTAGCACTCATGCCTTGGTCGGACTTCCGGTAGAACAATGGTGAGATAACACTGCTTTGCCTAATGGCAGAGACAACAATGAGGATCTAGCCAGCAGCCAAGTTTTACTCCTGAGTGAACAGTGCTTCCCTGGGCAAAGGAGAAGCTGCAAGATCGCCCATCTGCGCTGTCTTTTGCACTGGGAGCCACAGAAGAGAACAAGCTCCAACCTCAGTTGGAAACCAGTAAGGGACATTGGGATTGCTGAGTCTACTTCTTAAGCATCCTTTTTGTAATGCAAAAAGAATCTCCTGACAAAAGAGACCTTCAATTCAACAGAGAGGCTAATCCCAACCCGTTAAGTGGGCCTTTAACTCACAGAAAGAAATAAAAATTAAGGGTTAAAAACAGTAAGAAAGAAATTAAAAGCAAAAGGCTGTGTGAGGATTTGGACTAGAAAGTTAAAAATGGACTAAGGTACCAGCTGAATTTGAGACTTGCTAATTAAACAAGTAAAAGGAGCCAAAGTAAGTAAATAGACAAAACATACCTTCATGGGGAAAAAAATGTTGTTTTGGACTGCTGACAGAGGAGGTTTGGCTGGCTTTGATAAACAAAGGGATGACAATGTTGATAGAGAAATGAAATAGGAAGTTACGACATTTTTTGAAATACAAAGGTATTTAAATTCTCATCATGGAGGAATGGATCGTAAAAACATTAGAACTAATGGAAATGGCAAAACTGACCTGTTTGGTCAGGGAGAAAACAAGTGCTTTTTAAAAAAAAGACTGGAAACCTTTTATGGACTTTTTGCTAAAAGAAGAAAAAAACCAAAATGATAGTTGATGAACTTAATGATTGAAACAGATGAGAATTAAATGAGGGGTTGGAGGGATTTCTGGAAGAGTTAAGAGAGAGAAGAGATTATAGGTTTGTTAATATCTATTGAAGAGAAGGTCAGAAGTCATTTTTTTAATAACTTGGGGTGGGGGAGCTAAAGCACAGTCAGACTTGCAAGGTTCTGTTACTATGGCCAATCTTAACAAAAGTAATTTTAGTCTTCCTGTGGAGTTGATTTCTTAGTTTGGTCTACATAATGGGGCTCACAGGCTGGCCTTGAAGACTTCTCAGAAGCTTCAGCTGTCCAGAATGCAACAGCTTGGGCAGTTATGGGTTTTAATCAGATTTTTTTAATGCCACTTACTGTGAGGTTGCACTAGTTACATTTGCTTCTGGGTGCAATTCAAGGTGCTCATTTCAGCTTTAAAGCTCTTTATGGCTTAGAATCTGGGTATTTTCAGACTGTCTACTCATAGTAGTTTCTGCCCATCCATAAAGATAAGGAAGAGAGGGGTTCTTCTCTTAGAGAGTGCCATCTGCAGGTCCATGGAGTAGGGCTTTCTCAGTTGCTGTCTCTATTTCTTGAACCACATTTCTGTAGAGATTACATTGACCCCTACATCCTTGAATTTTCAAAAAGCTGTAAAGATCTGGCTTTTCAGGCATGCCTTTGAACTTGCTATGTTTTCTTTTTCCTTCCTGTAATGTCTGTAAATCTGGTGTATTTTGGTTTTTAGTTTTGGGTATTGTTGTAATCTGTTCGCTGTACCAAGTATGTATGCCACTGAGAATCTTCTTTGATAGGAGCTGCCTATAAGCCTATTAAATAATTCTGTAATTTTTAAAAATCCTGTCTCAAAAGAGTAGGACACCTTCTGAATGCTATGATTAATTTCCAGCCTTGAACACAGTAGGGAATAAATAGTAAATGCTTTTATTTATTTTCATCCACATATTGCACAAATCAGTAAAACCTTTTCTAGTATCAGATGTACAAGATCAGCAATTTAATAAACCAATCATTCAATAAAAAGAAGAAAGAGTTAATAAAAGCAGTATACTATTAAGAATCACTTATGAAGGGGAAAAACATACTGAATATGTCTATGCCTGATAGTGAAAAGACAGGTCAAAGTAGGTATTAGGTAAATCTTCTAGCAGGAGAATATTCATAACTGGATTGTAATTATCAAAGTAGATAAATATAAGCACGGTGTATCTTAAATTGCAATTTTATTCTTCCTTATCATTCAGTGGGAATAACTTCCATTGAACTTGGGCTTAGTTGTGAGTAGGTATGCATAGAACTGCTCTGTTGTATCAAATTTATTTAGCTTGATATCAGAAGTTACACTTTACAATATCTGTGAATACATAGAAAACAGCCTTATAACTGAAGGAAACCAACACTAAGAAAGTTTGTTGAATGTAAGGCCAGTTTAAAAAAAGAATGTATGTTTAACAAATGATGATATGAAACAATCATATTTCTTTCTCTTTACTCCTGGTTACCTAGATCAAAAATTAGAATATTCTGACATTGTTCCTGAATCATTGTTTACTTGGATGAAGCCTTGCAAACAATATCACGGTCGCCCATATACTGTGATGGAAGAAACTACCATTAACCTTCCTAGGGACTTCCCTTACAGGTAAGTAAGTAAGTTAAATAAGTAAGTAAGTAAATAAATAAATGAATAAATAAATAAATCCTTTAAAAATGTCAATTTGTTTTTTAATGAATTCCTCTTGGTATGGTTTAAAATATCTTGCTGTCATTCTATCATATTAAAATTTAATCTCCCTGCAATTAGAATAGAATCAGTTATTCCATGTATGGTGCAGCACTCAATTTAAAATTTCATTTTGCCTTTTCATCCTTCTTTTTGGGTAGTTTTGTCTTTGAGTAAATTTGGGGGATTTGGAGTGATTTCTATCCTACTTTAACATCTGCAGGGCATACCTCAGCTTTTCCTGTCCATCTAGATTACACAGAAATCCTTCTAGGATTCACCAAGAAAAATAATTAAGGAGAAAAGGGTTTGTTCTGTTTGATAAGGAATTCCTTAACAAACTTCTTTTATAATGAAACTCAGCTTTGTTGGCTTTTTCTTCATAAATAATTGTGCTTTGTATTATTCTGTTAATACCTTCTTGTACCCTTGGCTCTAATAAACTTTGGAAACAATACTTCTACATTTTTATTATTTATTCTTGTTTACACTGCTATTTTCTGTATAACTGCACTGCTGGGATACTTATTTAATTTTTTAAAATGTTTTTATTTTGGGAAGATGAAAAAGAAACAGGAACCATCTTCACTGTCCGCAATTATATGAAGTTTTATGTGTATTAAAATGTTCTGAAGCTGGCCAAGTTGGTGATTCTTTGTTTATATGTACATTAAGCCAGGTTTAAAGAAACAGATGACAACAGAGAAACTTCCTGTTGCAGGTAGAAGCATTCTCTGTGTTAGTATGAGTGTTTCTGAGAGCAGGAATCTCTTCTGAGCGAAGCTTAGTGAAGCAGGCTTTATCATTCTAACTGAAAGGTTATTGTTTTACAAGAAAAACATTATAAAGACAAAGTCCAGCAGTTAGCTAGCTATTTCCTACCATGTAAAGAATCCCAGAGTATGTTCTCTGTGTGTGTTTGCCTGGGAAGAAACACAGAAGGAAATGACCTGAGCTTAGCAAAGAACAGGCAGAGTGACAAAGAGGGACACAGAATAAACCTACATAGACGTCCCCAGTGCACTTTGTGGTCAGTAGGTTACGGAGTGCTGAAGAGTCAGTGCCACTGGATTCAGACTTCCAACACTTACACTTTAACCAAGTTTTGAGGTTATGAAAAAGGTGGAAGAGGTTGGAAAATACATGATGGTTGCAGTGGGAAGATGACGGCATCTGGCTCTTATAAATTATAAACAAAGTATGGCAACTAGCAGGCCTTCTTTGGAATGTCTTTTGTCATCCTACAGAAGACAAAATGCATGTTGAAAGCCTTAGTGCCTAAACCTATTCATGTTTGTTTGGAAGTATGTCCCAATAGAAGTGGACATAGGATTGCATAATATTCAAACACTCAGATTGTATTAAATTGACATGCATTTTTTTGTCCTTAAAGAATATATATTTAATTCAGTGTAATCTATTATATTCATAGGCTGGCCTGGGGGACACCAATCACCCAAGATCTGAACATAAAACTTTATCATCCCAAACTGAAATTCAGAAAGGAACAAAGAATAAGCAGACTGCTTGAAGAGAAAATTTTGCAACCAACCAGATCAATTCCGGACAAAGGGTATATTTAATAGATAACATGCTGTCATGCCAATACTCCTTTGCTAGCAATAGTATTGGTTGTGTCAGCATTACATTTACATTTCATGGATTCATGTAAGACAGAGAGAACAATTTTTTCAACGTGGTCTTTGAATGCATTTTCAAAATTTGATAGATTTTTAAATAAAAGGGGAATTATTTATGGAACAGTCCAATTTTAGAAAAATGCTGTTTTAAGATTGCTACTAAAACCAGAACATTTGGAAAGCTGAACTGAGCAGATAGATAGCAACCATTTTTATTACATTTCCCTACAGTAATCAGTTTTATGGATACTTGCCAAAAGGGTAGAATTGGTTCTCTATAACGCCAGACTTCTTGCCTTGATAAAAATGCCAAAGCTGATGCTAGTTTCACCTTGCTAGCACATAACAGGAAAATGAGGAGTACAGTGGTACCTCAAGATACGAATTTAATCCGTTCCATGACTCTGATCGCAAGTCGAATTGTTCACATCCTGAAGCACGTTTTCCCATAGGGTTCAATGTAAATACGGTTAATCTGTTCCACCCTCTGAATTTGGTGGCATCCTGAAGCAAATTTCCCCATAAGGTTCAATGTAAATACGGCTAATACGCCCTCCGAATTTGGTCGCATCCTGAAGCACATGTCCCCATAAGGTTCAATGTGTCAGCCGGCGTTGCACGGCTAGGAAATTCCCCAGGTGTGCTTTAGTCAGCCCTACCACAGAAAAAGGAAGTGCTAATGAAATCTGAGAAAGGCTCCCGCACGCACAGCCGGGAGCGGGAGCTTCCCCCCCACTCCCCGCGCTGATTCCTCTTAATTCCGCGCTCTTTCCTTTGTGCATAGCCCTTGGCGTGCGCGACAAAAGCACAGTGAAAGCAATGGGGGGGGGAAGGCTTATGTAGCGCGCACAGCGGAGCGGGAGCTTCCCCACCCCCGCGCTGATTCCTCTTAATTCCGCGCTCTTTCCTCTGTGCATAGCCCTTGGCCCGCGCCACAAAAGTACAGTGAAAGCAATGGGGGGGAAGGCTTATGTCGCGCGCACGCACAGCCGGGAGCAGGAGCTTCCCCCCCCCCACTGATTCCTCCGCGCTCTTTCCTTTCTCCATAGCGACAAAAGCACAGTGAAAGTAATCAGCGCGCTGGGGGGAAAGGCTTATGTCGCGCGCACGCACAGCCGGGAGCGGGAGCTTCCCCCCCCCACTGATTCCTCCGTGCTCTTTCCTTTCTCCATAGCGACAAAAGCACAGTGAAAGCAATATCAGCGCGCTGGGGGGAAAGGCTTATGTCGCGCGCACGCACAGCCGGGAGCGGGAGCTTCCCCCCCCCCCAGCGCACTCAGATTTCATTAGCACTTCCTCTTTCTGCATTGCTTTCCTTGGGCTTTTGTCCTCGCGCTCAGATTTCATTAGCACTTCCTCTTGGAAGCCGCGACCACGTGGCAGCAGGGCAAATGGCCGCGGATCCGGTTCGTAGCTTGAGGCGGAGTTCACATGTTGAGGTAAATTTTTGCGGCCGGAGCTGGTCGTATCTTGAAATTTTCGTAAGATGGGGCGTTCGTATCTTGAGGTACCACTGTATTAGATTTCATCCTTACTTCTGCACTATACACAAGGTTTTTAGACATCTTTAATAGTTCCCACCTCTGATATAATATATTTCCATGGATGTGCAGAATTTTTCAGAGCTACTATAGCTAATGTCATACAGAAATTCTCAGACATTTAAAAACAACTTCCCATATTCACTATGTTAACAGATTTACTGAATATTTCCTCTATTGGAAAAATGAGCATGGCAAAATGAATACCATGCTTTATGGTCCACAAAAGTTGTAAAATCAAAATGGAAGGACCTCTTGTTCTGGAAGAATAAATTGTCAGCGGTAAAAAATTGAGGCATGTCCCTTGTCCCTGGTTTTTACTTCTACTACTTCTGTAATGCCAACTGAACCTAAATGAACATGAAATTATGTGTGACACACCAGAATGAAAAGCAACATTTATCTGAGTAGCTAATGTAGGAGCCCATAGTTTTTTTCTGTGTGTTCTGTTGTCTTCTATTGCCTTGCACCTTCTATAAGGACACAAGGGCCCATCTCAGAACTCCCAATTGGCGAAGAAGTAACCCAACAATTCTGACTTCTTTACATACAGCTACTCTTGTTGTACTCTTGTACGATTCTATTTCCTTGAACGCAGCAAAAATTTGTTATACTGTCTATAAAGCTTGAAATGCTTTGATCACCTCCATGATGTACTTAGAATTTTATGTTTGTATTTTATTTTACTTGAAACAGAAACTGTTTACTTTGTTAACTTGTGGAGTTCTGGTCAGTGACTCTAGTTAAGAACTTTGTTTTTCTTGGTTAAGGCCACATTTGGCCATGAGTGGCATGGTGGGGGCTACACTCTAAAAAAATAATGATCAGTTTATTTAAATGTAAGTTATATTTATTGAATATTTCAGTATAGTTAATGTGGTCACTGACTAGTTTTCTTTCTTTCAATGACTCTTTCTTGCACTCTTCAGGAGATACATCTTAGTGAATGACTCAAATCCAGCACCTTCTGCTCCTGTTATGAGTTCACTGGAAAGCAGGTTACTCAGTGCCCGTTTCCCTGGACAGAAAGAAAAGATTCTCCGTTCTCTCCTCTGAGATATGCAGGAACCATAATAGTCTTACCCACTTCTTTCAGCAGCTTCATTGTAGTGAATGAGTCATCTTCAACATCGTCATTTCTTGTACGCCTTCACTAGATAGCAATGCTTAGGTAAAAGTGCATTCGTCATACATTCCTCCCAAACCTGTGTAATAGTGTCCTTTCCCTTCATATCATTTGAACAAGTAACCAGGTTTGATTAGCCATGTAATAACACCAATATCTGAGCCTCAACATTTCATTGTGTAGTATGAATCATTTTTATGATGTACTTTTTGCAGCTCTTAAACTATTCTTACATGAATACTTTGTCAGTGAAGTAGTTTTAGAAGCAGTAACAGCAGACCTAAAGATTCAGAGATTGTTTTTTCCACACAGTATATAATGCACCTTCTTGTACTTGTTTGCTGCAAAGACAGAATTTATTCCCTGTGGTGTTTCTGTAGCCACCTCAACATGTTTTTGGTAGGTACTTTGGCAAGCTGGTGATCTGTCCATGCACAGTCCAATCCTCCTTGAGGACTAATTGGTAGTTATGTTAACTAGTCCTAGTTGCTACTAAGTGAGAAGTAGTATTAACCAGGACTTATTTATCCCTGTAAATACTGAGAGTTGCTTTAAGATTCAGAGACAGCTCTCAAACTGCTGAAGCCAGCGTATCTAGGTTTTTTACCCTCTTATCAATGCATTGGATTCTGTCTTTTAACATGTCTAAGTATACCTTAATTCAAGAGATGTGAGTTGGTAGCAAACTTAAATAAGACCATATATTTGAGATCTTTAATTAAAATATTTGGTATTGAAGCATTTTGCTAAATCAATAAATGATGCATTTAAAACTACTCTTTGGCCAATATTTCTCTCTTTCTTGTGTAAGTTTTTGTCTTTTAGTTGCTTTCTAAACTCCAATTTTCAGAGTTCTTCTGGGTATAATCAATACATATGGTCTTTCCATACCTTGGACCAGAGATATGGCCCTTGAGCTTCTTTTTACAACTCTTGGAGCCCTCTTTGACAGCAGCAATGATGTTTTGAGGCAGGAAATACATAATGACATTACTGAGAGCCATAACATAAGCTCAACAGTTTTAAAATCAAAGAAATACCCTACTAATTCCAACAAGCCAAATACAAAGTCATGACCTGACCTGAGATAATTTTTATTTCAATATAAGCTAGCAGCCTCTAGGCTTGAACAGAATGGCCAAATATCCATTGACTCAGAAAGATGGGAGGAGAACGCTAGAATTTAAACTCTGGATCATCAACCTATATGTACACTTTGATTGCTATATAGGCAGATCTTCTATGTGAATATGAGTTTATTTGCAATAATGATGATTTAAAAAACCTAATCAAGCTGTGGCAAGTCTGAGAGTCTACTGCAGAAAAGCAAATATCTAGATAAAGTCATGGACAACAACAATCCAGTCTCCAACCTACCTTTTTAGGGAAGGTGGTAGAGAGGGTGGTTGGACTTCAACTCCAGAGGACTCTAGAAGAGGCAGATGATTTGGACTTATTTCAGTTTGCCTGTTCTCTCCAGTACACAGTTGGTTGGCAGTGAGAACAAAGGTCAATGTGCTTGGAGTTACTGTAAACAGTCTTGTCTGCAATCCTTTTGTCTATTATACTTCTGAAACTGATGGAACACTCATCATGGACTGGGTTGGAACAGTCACAAAATAGTTATCTGTGGCCATTCTATGTCTGACCAGCAACATTTGCACAGATTCATCGTATGTGCCAGTTGCACCCCTTCCTGGATTGGTAGGCTCTGCTCACTGTCACGCTTTAGTCACTTTCTGGTTGGATTACTGCAATGTGCTCTACATGGGACTGCTCTTGGAGAACACTTGGAAGCTTCAGCTGGTGCAGAATGTGGTAGTACAAGCAGTTTTGTGTGCTTTAAAGTTTGCCTGTGCAACATACACTGCAGCATGAGATGCATAGGCTTCCATTATGCTTGTGGATGCAATTCAAGGTGCTGGATATCACCTTTAAAGCACTACATGGCATGCATCTCTGAGGGTTTCTGCCCATTCCACCAAAACTGACAGGGTGGACATGCTTCAAGTCCCCTCTATCAAACAGTGCCATCTTTCAGAACCAGGGAAGCATGACTTTTTGTACAGTGCCTGTCCTAAGGAGCAGCTTCCTCCCTGAGATTCATACGGCTGTATTGTTCTTGCAAGGCTGTTAAAACCTGGCTTTTCCCTCAAGCATTAGAGTCAGGATATTAGGGGAGCCCAACAAAGATGCCTTTGTTTTGATGGAATTGTTATGTAATGCCTTGTGGGATTTTTTTTTCTGCATTGGATTAATTAGTTGTGGTGGATTTTATTTATTTATATATATATATATGTGCGTGTCTAGAGAGAGAGAGCGCACTTTGATATGGTTTGTTCACTGCCCAGATTTATGTATTTAAGATGGGTTGCTATATAAATTTTCTAAATAAATAAATAATTTTTTCCCTGATATGAACTGAAAAGGTTGGTGGCCCAGCTATTTTGTCAAATGTTGTCTCTTCTATGGATACCAACCTAATTTCTGTCAAGCTGTGCACCAGCAGGAGAAAAGGTATACTAGGAATTTTTAATTATTCCCCTTCTCAATATCCTTTTCATTTGGATGCATTTTTCCTAACTCCCAAATATCTCAGCACCCTGAACTGGATTGAAGCTGACCTTCTGAATGTTTTTGGACTTTGAAGAAGCAAGATAAGAGTATTGACGCTTTGAACTTTGGTGCTGGAGAAGACTCCTGAGAATACCATGGACAGCCAAGAAAACAAAAGATCATTTAACAAATCAACCCAGAGTTCTCACTCAAGGCACAAATGATCAGGCCCAAATTATCCTACTTCAGACACATTATGCAAAGACCCAGCTCTCTGGAGAAGGCTCTAATGCTGGGAAAGGTAGAAGGAAAGAGAAGAAGGCAACCGCAGTGGCAATGGGTGCACCATTGGGAAACAACAGGTTAGGGATAGATTGTCATGGATAAAATCTGTCAGTGGGGTTGCTAAGAGTCGAAAACAGTTTGATGACACATTAATCAATCAATCTGAATGATTTTGCTCGGTCCATGGGATTGCAACCTGGGTTCTCAAACCTTACCCAGTTCTTATTCATCCATATATTTTGTATTCTTCTTATTGGCTGTGATTTATATTGCTTTTGTGGAATGTTATGTCTTGTCCTTTAGACTTGTAGATGTGTATGCAACAAATATTCCCCTTTAAAAGAAGTGTGTGTGTAAATAAAACCTTCAATGTGTTTTTGTCAGCATCAAGGATCCCTTAACATGTATGCCTTGGAATGTAAATGAAGTAAAGACACATGTCTGAGAGCAGTTGTGGTAACAGTGTGCCACCTGACTGACAGACACACACATTTGGACTTGTAACTGTCCAGGTTAAAAATCTAGAGGGTGCTTCTCTTCAGAAAGAATTCTAAAAAGGAAGGAAGAATTTGAATGTCTATTTCTTTAGCTGTATGCCCTCCAAGTTGATCTCAGGACTTTTTATAAACTGGGAGGTGGGAAAGAGACATTGGGAGAGTGGTGGTGGTGGTAAAGGATACTAGATGGATTCTCCAAAAATAGCTTCTCACAAAGTATATTTTAAACTGAAGATAAGGAATATGACGCTTTCCAGATTTTTGTTTAGTTTATGTTTACATACCAGCAGAGAAAAAATAAAGTGCTTCATACCAGGAATCCGCTTGTGTTCCATGGTTGTTCTCCCATGGTATCATCCCACAGCCACCACCCTGATTGTTCTTCCACTTAGCTCCCTTAACTTTGCATATTTACAGATATATTCCATTTTAACTGCACATTAAAATACACACCAATTATTTAAATGTAGCCAAGCTTTTAGAGGCCAATCAATACAATTGGAAGTTTGACAGCATGTGAGCATTCTCCCAACGTGGCGGTAACTGGGATGAAGGCTTACTATTCATAGCATGACTACCACAGTAAACTCTAACAAAGCATCCTAAAGGCAGGTGGATGCATTTCAAAACAAAGCATTGGGATCCATTGCTATGGAATCTGTATGGAGCCCAGAAACTTTATTATGCATGAAGATGAAACTAGAAGTTGGAACAATGTCACATTGAAGGGAATACAAGATCTACAAAAAAAAAAAAAAACCTATTTATTGTCTAAGATTGATAAAATATGATTCAGGAACATCGTGCTTGGTAAGTTGTGCAAGGACTCAATATTCAGTGGAAATCACCCATTACACCCAATCAAGAGAAGGAAAAGCAAAAACATGGAAACTGCATCAATGACCAATTTATATGTAAAAGAAACCCAAACATTAAGGCAATATTTTATAAACTAATATTAGTTACTTAGTTCTGTAAAATTATTTACACTTAAATATGCACACATTTTTCATTAGAAAATCTTGCAGACATACAATGAGTAGGCAACAGTATGGTTTTGCAAGTGTGTTGTTTTGGGAAGTACTGCATACTGGATAGATAATACTTTAGTTCTATGATTCTTTTGTTGCTGATGTTTTTAAATTATTTTTCCTTTTGATAAAGGCTATTTATCAAAACTAGGAAAATAGTTTTGTTCTAAAATATAATATACAAGTTGGGGCTAATAATCATGTAGGAAAGCCAGCTAGGACAATCTGTATCATGCTCATTAGAATATTTTAGAACAGCTTCCAGGCATAAAGGTGGCAAAGGCAGCATAACCATTCTGGCTTATCCAACTAGATCGTTTTGAAATTCCCAAGTGAAGGCCACCAGCGTCGAACTCCCTAGAAAGGCTACCACTTAGCCTGACTTTACTGCTTGATATTCTGTCACCAACCCAGACATTCTTGAAGCAAGGTGGCTTTCCTATGAAGTGGAAGCTCCTCCTTTCAAAATCCACAACAGGATGTTTCAGGATGTGAATGGCAAACTGAAGCTTTAATAGCTGGCAGATTTAATAAGATGCCTTCTGTGCAGCAAAATAGAAGGATGCTTCAAGTGGATGAAGGCATCTCATACAGAGAAGATTTCTGTAGCCTGTAATTTGTTGTCCTCCCAATCCTGGCTATGCTCTGTAGACTAAAGCAGCAATTGTTGCCAGTTGCAACTGAAGTAGCAAACTGTCTGTACAAGGCAGAAATCTATTTAGGAAATGCACAAAATGTCATTGAATAAGCCCAAACTTCCAGACTGCATCAAACTCTTTCAACAGATATTTGATATAGCATTATTTTTGTCCAATTAATGGCATATAGTAATGATTTCTATTAGTATACAAAACAACAAATTCAGCAGTTCTATTGTATTACTAACCAAGAAAGAGACAACTTGAATATTCTTCATCTAAAGCTATTGTTAGTTTAAACAATATCCTTAATGTTGCTTGCCAATGTGTTGCCACTTTCAACCTCATTCACAGGGTTAGCTAAAGGAGGTCTTGCTTTTAAGCTGATTTTTAAAACAAAAGATGCTTCACTTTGCAGAGATATTCTGCTACTAGAATGTTTTATTCTATTCCTTGAAAAGGGATTAAAGAGAAACAGTAATCATTAGTGGTTAAGACATTAGCTAAGATTGGGGAGATGCAGGTTCTGGTCCACCCTCAACTATAGAAGCTCCCTGAGCGATGTGAGGCCAGTCACTATTTCAGCCCAACCTACCTCACAGGTGGGAAATGAAGGAGTGTTTTATACATTTTCTTGAGCTCTTGAAGGCAAGGGCAGATATGAATCCTGTCATAAATTCAAGAAAGTACAATGAATTTAGATAGATCTTATCAAAATAGAATTCATAATTTTGAAAATCATAATATGAAATAAAAATATTTCTGTACATAAAAAATGGACTTAATCTAGAACAATAATAAAAAGAATGAATGATAAATAGTAAAAAGGATACTTGTCTGCATTTTTAATTTTTAATACATTTTTTGAAATAATAATAATTTATTAAATTTATATGCTATCCAACTCCCAGTGACTGGGCGGTTGTTAAATGTATAACAACCATTTATTTCTCATTATCACTGTAAATATACTTTATCCTTGCATTGTTGTAACTGTTTACTTATTGTTTCAATTTATTTATATTTACCATGGACATTTTAACTATTACAGATGTTTCTGCCAATTGTTGTGTAAACCACTGTGAGTCTGTATTGATTTGGCAGTATATAAGGAGAATAAACAAATATTCAGAAATAATAACCATTTGCATTTGCAATAAGCTCTACCATAGACCAGAACTTGTTAGGATTTGCATTCATGATAATACAGGATCATTTTGCTGCTTAGTTACTTTTATAATGGAGAATACTGAGCTCTTAGTTTAATAATGTCTTGAAAGACTAAAAGATTGGACACACATGTGGAATTCTGGCTTAGGAGCTTTCCTCATTCATATCAATGTAGGGTGAAGAGTTTGACATGTGAAAGAGCAATTTGTGTATTTAAATGCTGTATATATTTAGATACTTAGAGTGAAACTTCTGTAAAACTCTTGCATACACAAAACTCTAGAGCAGTGTTTCTCAACCTCAGCAACTTTAAGATGTGTGGACTTCCAACTCCCAGAATTCCCCAGCCAGCATGTTGGAAGTTGAAGTCCACACATCTTAAAGTTGCTGAGGTTGAGAAACACTGCTCTAGACTGATTTAGGCTACTTCAATAGTAACTGAAATGGACAGTAATAGGTCTGCCTTGATCTGATCTCATTTTGCGCATTGCATCTTCAAAAAGATTCAGATACACTGGTGGAGATGTAGAGAAAGGCAGTGAGGATGATCAGGGCACTGGTAAATCTTAGGAGGAGCAACTTAGGGAACTCAGTAAGTTTAGCCAGGAGAAAAGACAACTGGGAAAGGAAATGATAGAACTTGTCAAGTATCTGAAGAGGCGTCTTACAGGAGAAAGTCAAGATCTATTCTCTATTGGTCCCGAATGATGTTATTCTGGAGTTGGGATAACTGTCTAAAGTTACAGGAAGGCAGATTCTGGTTGAACGTTAGGAACACTTCCTTACTGGTAAAAGCAGTTTGAGAATGGAATTGCTACCCTAGAAGTGGTGGGCTTCCTCTCACTAAAAAGATTCAGGCCAGTTGGCCAACCATCTGCTGTGGACGTTTTAATCTGGATTCTTGCAATAAGCAAGGGATTGAACTGAGTGGCCTAAACCACACCTGACAACTCCAGGATTCTACGTTCTAAGAGTTCTTTGGGAATGTGAAACTCATTTTCCCCAAAGAAAATATTTTATTATATATAGTAATTACTTTGTCCAGTTAATGTTACTAATACCATGTTTTGGGCATTGCATTTTTTAAATACACAAATAATAAATAATTTGGCAAACAGGGGTTTCTGATTAAAATGGGGATCAATTAGCTCAAATCAAGCATTTTTACACTCAGAAGCAATGAAAAGTGATTAAATCAAACCAGCATTGAAATTTAAAAGCTTAAAGTACTTATTTTACAAATGCACAAAACCTTAGAGATATGGAGAAGCACGCCTGCCTTGGAGAAGATAGCTTGGCTCCTCTTCCTATCTGCTGAACTGACAGGGTATATTAATCCAGAGAGAGTAAAGGAAGAGAAAGGAGAAATTGCATTTACCATATATGGAAGATGGTGGTGTCCCAAGGAAATAATGCAATTGACGTGCTTGTAAAAATGGTGAAAGTTTGAGAGGAAGCAACAAAATCAACGTTCCAGAGAAAGGAGGGTCAAAGAGGAACTTCTTTGTTGTTCACTGATAATTAAATTGATATGCTACATACAAGTCTTCTACAGCAGGAATGGGCAAATTCCCAGCCATTTGGTTAATAGAAGCAGCTTGGGTATGTCCTTTATCTCAGTGAGCAATGGAAGCATAAGAAGCCTTTATGGAGCCTTTGATCCTGTCAGCCTCACCATCTCCTTTTCCTAGCTGCCTTTTCTAAAATACTTTCCCTACCTGTTCTTCTCAGTTATTTCTTTCTGCTGGCTTTTGTTCTTTGTTTACTACTGCTTGATTATATCTTATTAAAATATTTGCTCTCCTGTTTTGCTTGTCTCTTATTTGCTTTTAAACTTCAATTTAATGGGTACGTGTTTTTAGTTATCCTTGTGACTCACAAAGAAATGGGTATTAGGCCCAAAACTTAAATATACCGAGGGATATATATGAACGTTGTTGGTTTCCATGGTCTTTGGTTTCAACCATAACCATTCTCATCCTTGAATAAAAACGTAGAGAGAAATCTCCTGGTAGCCCAGAAAAAAGAGAAGAATATAAATGGGATTACCATGAGTACATCTACTTCAGAAAGATGCTTTGATAGCTGACTCTCATGAAAAGAAAATAATGCTAAAGTAGTCATTGCATTGAAAGGGTCAAGGTTTTTCTTTTTTTTCTTTTCAAATATATCTTGACAAATAAACCTTCCGGGGGATATTGAAGCCATCGCTTTTCATTCAAACCAAGGAATTTTGTTTCTTAGGTTTATTTATTAAACTTGTCCCTGCCCATCCCCCCCCAATGGGCGACTCTGGGCAGCTTACAACATATTAAAACAATAAATAAATATACAGTTAAAATTTATAACAGGACACATTTACAAAGAATAAAAGGAAAAGGAAAAATCCAGGAGGCCGATGGAAGCAACACCAGGCCTCTAGGGGGCTAGCCAATCCCGCATCTGATGACCTCCCTCCCTACCCTAGGCCAGATGGCAGAGCCAGGTCTTCAAGTCCCTCCGAAAGGCCGGGAGTGAGGGGGCCTGTCTCACCTCCGGGGGCAAGATGTTCCAAAGGGTGGGGGCTACAGCAGAGAAGGCCTGCCTTCTGGACCCCGCTAGTCGGAGTTCTTTTGCCAAGGGGGTCCGGAGCATGCCCTCTGTGTGATCGGGTGGGATGGGTTGAAATAGTGGGGGAGAGGCAGTCCCTCAGGTAACCTGGCCCCATGCCATGTAGGGCTTTAAAGGTGATAACCAACACCTTGAATTGGACCTGGAAGCAAACCGGTACCCAATGCAGCTCATGGAGCAGTGGCATTACATGGGCCCTCCTTGGGTTCCAGATACTCTTCAAGGGTAGCCCCATGTACAGCGCATTGCAGTAGTCTATCTGGGAGATAACAAGGGCATGAGTGACCATTCGAAGGGCATCCCGATCCAGGAAAGGGCGTAATTGGTGCACAACCCAGAGCTGTGCAAAAGCCCTCCTGGCCTTTTGTAATCTGCATGGCTTTTTTTTCAATTTAGGGAATAGATCACAACTTTAATATATACTGTATGCTTCTCTTCAGGATGTTATTCATGTGTAAATGTCTAAAATATGCATGTGTAAAACCCCACTTACCATTTCACACAGAAATAAAATTCCATTTGGATTCCATACCCGTTCTGTGAAATCAAAAGTTTACTGTAGAATGTTTGGGATATCGTTTCAACCCTCCGACTCTGCCATA
Source organism: Liasis olivaceus (assembly GCA_030867105.1). Lineage (NCBI taxonomy): Eukaryota > Metazoa > Chordata > Lepidosauria > Squamata > Pythonidae > Liasis > Liasis olivaceus. Next base: position 41,906,994 of record CM061348.1, on the reverse strand, counting down.
AGCACCAGCAGCCCTTTCCAGTGCAGTGATCCCATCACAGGAAAAAGTGCAGTGGAGACTTTCATCTTTGTTCATATTCACTCTATTTCCAATTTAAACTGAGATGCTATTGGGGAAATGGAGGGAATTATAAAAACAAGTTTAAACAGATAGGCCTTCCTGAAGTTCGCTGCAAATTCAGTCTCCCAAAAATGGATGTAAAGCAAGACCCTTAAAGCTTGGAGAGGTAACATAGCAAGATTACTTCTTTGTAAAGAGCAGAGGATCACATTGTTCACTTTCACCCTACCAATAAGAGTAACTGCCATGATGAATGCCTCATTAGCAAATTCTTAGCACCTCTTAGCACACTACCTGTCCCTCTGAGTTGGTAGGACACCTACAGAAGTATGTTGGCTTGCAATTGGTCTCTAGAGTAGAAATCCTAGGATTTGTCTTGGAATAAAATGGCACTTGGGGCATTTTAATGCAAAGAGCTCCACACTGATGAGTATTGTCCTTACCTTCAGCAGGGATGGCTCTTGTTCCTTTTTTGCCTATCAGAGAGTTTCAGTCACTTATTTGGGCTGTCCTGAATGCATTCTACATGATGTATCTGCGCAATATTCATATGACTGAGTTGTTAATTAATAAAAGTTGGTGGAAGCTGCCTGTGCAAATATATCTGCTGTCAGCAAAAACGTTTTGGGCGTGGGATTTTATCACAAACAGCAGGCATAAAAGGAACAGCTGCAGGGACTATTGTGTGCAGGATGGGTACAACTAAGGGTCGTTACCTACTTTACACTTTCTATATCTTACTAAAACATGTTATGTGAAAGCCACAATTCATCAAACTGGGACAGGTGGAGTAGAGGAATACATGCAAAGAAGTGACAGAGTAGGTTTAATTATGAATGAAAAGGCTGCAATGTATGTTAGAAACTATGAACTGGTGTCCTCTAAGTTGTTGTATGTATACAAGTAGGAATCCATAGGCTGGTAATATTTTTATGCTGTGATCCTATGAATGATAATGGAAGAACCAGGGATAAGATCTAGGAAAAACTGAGCAACATTCTGAATGAATGTCTACAGGAAAACGTTAGTTTGTCAGGTGACATAAAAGGATAGTGAGAACCGAAAAAGAAAGTGCAGAATAAATGTGTCATTTAAAGATCCAAGAATGAGTAAGAATGTTGTTATTCATAAACTATGAATAACAGTCAGCGTTCTTACTCATTCTTTGATCTGCATAATATGCATAAGCCTATTCATGCATACATGTGGTAAAGGCTGATTGATTGTACTGTTTATGATGAAAGATCGAGAAAACTAGTGAAGGATATCAGAATGACAGTCCCTGAATGTAGAACAGATCTTTTTGGATAGTGTCAAGTATAGATTGTGGGAAAACACAGAAAATGAAGAAAATAAAAGAAGTAGAAGTGGAAGAAAATAGAGTGAAAATTAAATGGCCAGAGGAAGAGAAAATAAAGATCCTATATGAAAAAGTATCAGACAATAGCATTTTCCCCCAACAGAATCAATGGAAAGTGGGTCTAGGGTATATGGTTGTTGTTCAGTCGTTAAGTCGTGTCCGACTCTTCGTGACCCCATGAACCATATTGCGCCAGGCCTTCCTGTCCTTCACTGCCTCCCTGAGTTTGCTCAGTTTCATGCTCATTGCTTCAGTGATGCTATCTAACCATCTCATCCTCTGCCGTCCTCTTCTCCTTTTGCCTTCAATCTTTCCCAGCATCAGGGTCTTTTCCAAAGAGTCCTCTCTTCGCATTAGGTGACCAAAGGATCTGAGCTTGAGCTTCATTATCAATCCTTCCAATGAGCAATCAGGGTTGATTTCCTTTAAGATTGACTGGTTTGACCTCCTAGCAGTCCAGGGGACTCTTAAGAGTCTTCTCCAGCACCACAGTTCAAAGGCATCAATTCTTCGGCGTTCAGCCTTCTTTATGGTCCAGCTCTCACAGCCATACATTACTACTGGAAAAACCATAGCTTTGACTATGCGGATCTTTGTCGGCAAGGTGACGTCTCTGCTTTTTAATATGCTATCTAGGTTTGCCATAGCTTTCCTCCCAAGGAGCAAGCGTCTCTTAATTTCATGGCTGCAGTCTCCATCTGCGGTGATCTTCGAGCCCAAATAAATGAAGTCTGTTACTGCTTCCATTTCTACCCCTTCTATTTGCCAGGAATTGATGGGCCCAGATGCCATGATCTTAGTTTTTTTAATGTTGAGTTTCAAGCCAGCTTTTGCACTCTCCTCTTTCACCCTCATCAAGAGGCTCTTTAGTTCTTCTTCACTTTCTGCCATTAGGTTGGTATCATCTGCATATCTGAGGTTGTTGATATTTCTCCCTGCAATCTTTATTCCGGCTTTTGATTCTTCCAGCCTGGCATTTCTCATGATGTACTCTGCATATAGGTTAAATAAGCAGGGTGACAGTATACAGCCTTGTCGTACTCCTTTCCCTATTTTGAACCAATTGGTTGTTCCATGACCGGTTCTAACTGTTGCTTCTTGGCCCGCGTACAGATTTCTCAGGAGACAGGTAAGGTGGTCTGGTATCCCCATCTCTTTAAGAATTTGCCACAGTTTGTTGTGATCCACACAATCAAAGGCTTTTGCATAGTCAATGAAGCAGAAGTAGATGTTTTTCTGGAACTCTTGTGCTTTCTCCATGATCCAGCGAATGTTGGCAATTTGATCTCTAGTTCCTCTGCCTCTTCGAAACCCAGCTTGTACATCCGGTAGTTCTTGGTTCACGTACTGCTGAAGCCTAGCTTGTAGGATTTTGAGCATAACCTTGCTAGCATGTGAAATGAGTGCAATTGTGCGATAGTTTGAGCATTCTTTGGCATTGCCCTTCTTTGGAATTGGAACATAAACTGACCTTTTCCAATCCTGTGGCCACTGTTGCGTTTTCCAAACTTGCTGGCATATTGAGTGCAGCACTTTAACAGCATCGTCTTTTAGTATTTTAAATAACTCAGCTGGAATACTGTCATCTCCACTAGCTTTGTTGTTAGCAATGCTTCCTAAGGCCCACTTGACTTCACTCTCTAGGATGTCCGGCTCAAGGTCAGTGACCACACCAGTATGGACATCAGGGACATTAAGATCTTTCTTGTATAGTTCTTCTGTGTATTCTTGCCACCTCTTCTTAATCTCTTCTGCTTCTGTTAGGTCCCTGCCTTTTTTGTCCTTTATCATGCCCATCTTTGCACTAAACGTTCCTTTGATATCTTCAATTTTCTTGAAGAGATCTCTAGTCTTTCCCATTCTATTGTTTTCCTCGATTTCTTTGCATTGTTCATTTAAGAAGGCCTTTTTATCTCTTCTTGCTGTTCTCTGGAAATCTGCATTCAGTTGCTTATATCTTTCCCTTTCACCCTTGCTTTTCGCATTCCTTCTTTCCACAGCTATTTGTAAAGCCTCATCAGATAGCCATTTTGCTTTCTTGCATTTCTTTTTCTTTGGGATGGTTTTAGTTGCTGCCTCCTGTACAATGTTACGGACCTCCGTCCATAGTTCTTCAGGCACTCTGTCTACCAAATCTAATCCTCTAAATCTATTCATCACCTTCACTGTATACTCATAAGGAACATGATCTAAGTCATACCTGAGTGGTCTAGTGGTTTTCCCTACGTTCTTCAATTTAAGCCTAAATTTTGCAGTAAGAAGCTCATGATCTGAGCCACAGTCAGCTCCTGGTCTTGTTTTTGCTGTCTGTATAGAGCTTCTCCATCTTTGACTGCAAAGTATATAATCAATCTGGTTTCGGTATTGACCGTCTGGTGATGTCCATGTGTAGAGTCGTCTCTTGTGTTGTTGGAAAAGAGTGTTTGCTATGACTAGTTTGTTCTCTTGACAGAACTCTGTTAGCCTTTGCCCTGCTTCATTTTGTACTCCAAGGCCAAACTTGCCTGTTATTCCGATTACTCCTTGACTTCCTACTTTAGCATTCCAATCCCCTATGATGAAAAGGACATCTTTTTTTGGTGCTAGTTCTAGAAGGTGTTGTAGGTCTTCATAGAACTGGTCAACTTCAGCTTCTTTGGCATCAGTGGTTGGGGCATAGACTTGGATTACTGTGATGTTGAATGGTTTGCCCTGGATACACACTGAGATCATTCTGTCGTTTTTGAGGTTGTAAACCATTACTGCCTTTCCCACTCTCTTATTGACTATGAGTGCAACTCCATTTCTTCTAAGGGTTTCTTGCCCACAGTAGTAGATATAATGGTCACCTGAATTAAATTCACCCATTCCCGTCCATTTCAATTCGCTGATTCCCAAGATGTCGATGTTTAATCTTGTCATCTCATGTTTGACCACATCCAGCTTGCCTTGGTTCATAGATCTTACATTCCAGGTACCTATACAATATTGTTCTTTACAGCATCGGACCTTCTTTTCGCTTCCAGATACATCCACAGCTGAACGTCCTTTCGGCTTTGGCCCAGCCACTTCACTCTTTCTGGAGCTACTTGGAATTGCCCTCCGCTCTTCCCCAGTAGCATATTGGACACCTTCTGACCTGAGGGGCTCATCTTCTGGCGTCATATCTTTTAGCCTTTTAACAATGTCCATGGGGTTTTCTTGGCAAGAATACTGGAGTGGGTTGCCATTTCCTTCTCCAGTGGACCACATTTTGTCAGAACTCTCTGTCATGACCTGTCCGTCTTGGGTGGCCCTGCATGGTATAGCTCATGGCTTCACTGAGTTACGCAAGCCCCTTCGCCACGACAAGGCAGTGATCCATGAAGGGGAGGGTATATGGAAGCCACTTCAAATAGATTGAAAAGAATTATGATAAAGAGTGTCACGGCAGTTTGGAAAGCTCCACTAATGGAAACTACTCAGAATATGGCTTCTGGATTTCCCCCCGAAATCCTTTACAATAATCTTCCCTGAATCCCATGACCAGGAGAGAGTGGGGCTTAGAATGGAAAAGTTCATAATATTGCAAGCTACTGCCAAACTGCTTCTCCCATAGGAATGTGTTGGGATTTTTTTTTTCTGGAATACTTTTTCTTCCTGGCCTGATCTGGTCCATTTTCAAACTCAACATTTCTTTTGCTGGCTTCTCGGCATACAACAAATTTGGCCCCATTCTGTTCGGTGTTTTGGAAATAAACCTGATGATTGACAGGTTTGATCAGCCCCTTCACATTTCTTTCCATTATTCTGTTGGGTTGGAAAGAATTAAAAAAAGGATATTTGGTAGAACGATGAACTGAAAGAGGCTGTGGATGAGAACAAATGCATATAATAGAATGGTTGCTACAATAAAATCAGAATGAAAGCTATTGTATAATGTGTGTATATACACACACAAATATAAATTACAAGGAATGTAGTCAAAAAAGCAAGGAATACTTAAGATTAAAAGATGCAGATAATGCAAAGTGATTTTGATGGGGAAAATTGTTTTGGAAGTAAATGAAGAGGGGTAAGCAAGGAGATCCAAGAAGAGTCAACAGGATGCAAATAAAAGTGACAGAATTATTTGGGATGAAACCAAGATAAGTAAATGCTAAAAAGAGTATTTTAGAGATATAAATAAGAAATTCAATGCTATATCAAAGAATGGAATTGAAAGTAATGCTAGAAATAGAAAGTTTCCAAGAAAAAATGATAGACCGGAAGTCATAAGGGCTGTGAAAATGTTTAAAAATTGTAACTTTAGGTGAAGATGATACAACCAGAGGAATGATAAAATATAGATATTGTTTCCTTATGGATTAGCTATGCAGTTTGTTTAAACTGCATGCAAAGATTATGGAAGACATAATGGCATTATGATGACATTAGAGGTGTATTGGAAGGACATAAATGTGCATATACAGATGATACTAGGTTGTTGGCAGAGAATCCAAATTATTTGCTGCCAGTGTTTAATAGATAGTATGATGCTAGGAGGAATATGGATCTGAAAATTAATGTGGCCAAACCAAGGTAGTTGCATTTGGCAAAGAAAATGAACTGGACAATTACAAATTATTCACAAAAGGTGAAAAACCTGAGCAAGTAGATGAATTTGTGTACTGTGTAGAATGTTTACTAAGGATGGGAAAATGGATGGCAAACTCTGAAGGCATGCAAAGATGAATAGAAAGGCACTTGGTAATATGTGGTCTGTAGTGAGGAATGAATGAAAAAATGGCTGTATATCAGAGTGTGTTTCTGCCTACTTTATTATAAGGAAGTGAGAGTCGCGTATGTTTGACGAATTATAAAAGCAAAATGGCTGCACTGAGAATGGGTTACTTAAGTGTATGTGACAAAACAAGGTATAGAGTCAAGAATGAATGCGTGCAGAATGAATGTGGACTGACTACGCACGTGAGGGACTAGTACAAAAGAAGTTAATTAAGGTGATTTGGTCATATAGAGATAATGAATGAGAAGTGAATCACTAAACAAATCTATGAAGGTTACCTTGTAAGGCTATCACCATCCTACATGCAATTTAAAAATTAAAGATATTCTTAAACTGAGCTTGATAGTCTGCAGCCTGGATATTCCTCAGAGGTCTCCTGTCTAAGTATTACAAAGGCCCTATCACCCAAGCCCAGCTAGGGTCTGCCAGGTGCAACCTTCTGAGATGTTCTCCTAGTGACTACATGAACTCAGCCATCTTGCTTTCCTTACAACACTCCGTGCTTTGCCGCTGTCTTTCCCAGACTTTTCTTCTCCCCAGTTTAGCCTTTAGCCCTAGGACTTCCTAGTGGTTTCCCATCCAAGTACTACAACTATTTCTTTTTTCCAAGATTAGCCAAGGGCAGATAAGTGCTGCCACCTGCTGTGAGTACTTTTGGGGAGGGGGAAAAAAAAACCTTGCAGGAAGGGGCCATAGTTTATGGTATGTAAAATATCTCAGATTCAATTCTAAGTATCCCTACATAGGATTTGGGAAGAGTCTGATCTTCCCTAAAATTCCGGGGAGCACCACCAGATAAGGTTGACCACAATGAGTCTCAAGGGCCAGTAGGCTTCCCTCCGTCGACAGAAGAGTCCTACGCCGTGTCACCCTCTATAACAGAAAAGGCACTTCTGGCACAGGCCAGCCCACGGACGGAGCTGCCAAAAAGAAACGGCACCGCTCAAATGTTCGGGCAGGAAACTCCAAGCATCGCGACACCGCCAAGAGAGCGAGGCAATTCTTTCCTAGGGGTAAGATTATTTTCCCAAACTAATTACCAGATGCACAGCTATTCAGTGGCGTTTAACAGAAACTCTTCGCATGCTCAGGAACGGTCTAGTCTTCCTTCATTCGTCCCGGGGACCGGGCTCCCGCGTTAGCAAGAACAAGAACGCAAGCTGGACTTCCGAAAACTTCCCCAAACACGCCACCTCAGAAGCAAACGGTACATGCCCCGGTGCGACTTTGCCTGCGCATTGTGACTCCCCTCCTCAGTCGGACTGATCCACGGGGCAGGAAAACGCAGGGGGTGCCGCCTTTCCACTTTCCTGGACGGTCGGGTGTCATAAACTTTTGTTCGCTTCCCCCATCTAACCACCCGAAGACATTAGGCAAAAACGATACAGGGGTGGCACCCAGAGGAAGGGGCTCACTGCGGGAGAGCATCTTTTCCCTCCCGTCTTGCTCTCCGACAGCCACTCCCCGGCCCGCTTACTTAGTACGGTCCCATCCTGTGAAGAGGTTCCCCTTGGCCCGGGGGAGCCGCGGGCTTGCGAGCCAGAGGAGGCGGACGCGGCTGCGCTCGGCTGCCAGCCGCTCGGAGCAGAGCCGGACAAGCCATGAGCGGCTGGCGCCGCTCCTCGCTGCTTCCCCGGACTTCCTCCCTGCTCTGATCCCGGGGGATGCGGTGCGGAAGCAAGGATGAGAAAAAGCAGGGTGCACCGCATGGTCTTAGCCACTTGCTTGGGCTCCTTGATCCTGGTCATCTTCTACTTCCAGAGCAGCCTGAACCCGGGTAAGCTAAATCTTTACTCCGCAGCCGCGTCCCGTCACCTTCTTCGCCTCGGCGCGAAACCAGGCATGTTTTTTGAGGGGGGGGGCGGGGGGAGGAGCTCTCTCTTTTTAAGCCTTTTTGTCCCTGAGTTGAAACAGCGGAGAGACTCGTGGCACCTTCAAGGTTCTTCTCACGTTGTTTTCTGGCGTTTTTGTTTTTGACCGAAGAGCAACACAGATATTTAAGGTGGCCTCAGCAGAGGCGCTTTGTGGCTCTCGCGGCAGAAGACTTTACATCAGACCCCCTTTCGAAGTTGGCCAGGAGGGGCTTTTCTTAAGTCCTTCTGGTTAATCTTCCCATTCATAAGGCGGCAGAGTTCAACACTCTTTATTACGGTTAATTAATTAATGACATGGCTTTGCTATGACGGATACCTTTTAAAGTAACATTGACAAATTAAAAAAAACAAAACGTTGCTATAACATTGATACAGGCTACCACCCCTAACTTTTACTTGGATGCTAAATGGGTATGATTTCTGAAAACAGCTAGGAAGGAGCGGGCTGCATGGTAGGGGAGAAAAAGATATACGTAATTGAGAGGTGTCCAGCAGTGAAATACTTTCAGTCTGCTGGTTTCAGTGAAAAGATTTTAGTGATATTATTTTCATGCTGGGACGTGAACCAGTAGGATTAATTGATATTCAACAGGTAACTGAGTCAACATCTAGAGATGGACTTCTGATACAGAGTGTAGAAGTTGCCAGGTGGCCAAGGTTTTCTGGAGAGTAAGGACAACAATATAGATAATAGCATATTATCTTAAAATCCCAATTAGCTTGGTGACTTATTTCTAAGTGGTTTCAAGTTTAGGTTTCTTAAATGTGTAGCTATAGGACACTGAACACAATTTGCACAAAGGATATTAGAGGCTGATGGCCTTGAGATATGTGAAGATGAGTTAAGGCTTTAGTTTAACTGAATTCAGTTTAAACAAATAGGCTGTGAAATCAGCTGGCCTTCTGTTTAGGTATATATGCTAAATTTTCTGAACTAAAACACAGTTCATCTTAATATTGGGTAGGTCAGTTGTAAGCAACATTGGTAAGCAAATATGAACTTACTGTGAAAGCCTTAAGCAGAATCATGGAAATGACTCCAGGGCAACTCCTAAGATATTGCAAATTTTAGCTAAGTTCACTCTTCGGATGGTTGCACATTTTGACAGTGGGGTGTGATATATAGAATGTGCTTGCTGCAAACTGAACTGTGTTTAAAAACTTACCTTGGCATAAGTGACACTCAGAGTATCTGTAGTGGAGATAGAATTGGTATGGAAGTCCACCTATTCCTATATAGGTCTTAATTTCTTGGATTCTAAATGTTAATGAACAAAATGATTTACCTCTGAGTAACATGAATGAGACACATGCACTTTCTAATGCCCATCCTAAGAGTATGGTGCTCCCCTTCACGCAGAGATGGTCTGACAGTTTTTAGCAACCTACATCCATTTACAATGTAATTTTTATATCACTCTGACATCAAATTTAATTAGTAGGAGGGTATCGTAGAGGCAAAGTGGTACAGATGGGAAGGCATAGAAAAGCATAGAAGTGTTGCACTCCAAGACAGATAACCTTCTTGATCACATATGCCTTGCTACATATAACAAAGTGACTCTCTTCAACTGCTCTAGACTCATAGGTAATAACAGCAATGGTTTGTTGAGGCAATGGGAGTACTAGGGAGAAGACTCCCCAGGAAAGAAAGCACAGTGGGAGGCTCTCAGTAGGAAAGCAGTTCCAGTTCTCCTCCTCTATTCCCTTGATCCCTTACCCCTCCCCAAAAGCTCACCAGCATTCCTGTGGATCACCTAAGTGAGGCTGGACATGCACAAACCCAACTGAAAGAGTTTTCCAGATTCAGGAATGTGCACAGAGTTACCTAACGGAGCTTGGAATATGCTGACAGAAGCTTCTTTCACAGATACTTGGCTTTAACTGGATGGGGCTTGTGACTCAAATAGAAGAACTTGGAACTTGCTCATGTATTTATTCTCTGGACTCTGTTCCTCCCTTCCTACTTTATATACTGAGAAAGATCCCCTGCACTGAGAGATACGCTTTTCAATACGACTTAATATTCAACTTTGCATTTGTTGCATTAATTTAACTGGACCTTAAGCACAGTGCAACATTTCCCGTCCATGCCTATCCCATTCAGTTTGATGGAGATTATTTCTGGATATATGTATAGGATAGCAGTCTTAGCATGTCTGAGTTTCTGGCTGAAGACCAAAACCCATATAACTAAAAAGAAGAGATTCAATGAATTACAGAACATTTCTTCTTTATATAGTGATTCAAAAGAAAGTCAATGTGGTTTATTTCCAGCTAAAAATGCATAAGATTATAGCCTTGGTATTAACTTTCTTGATTCCTACAATATTTTTCACCATTACTCTTCTGCATCTAAGACATTGAATTAGCCATGTCTTTTGCCTTCAGAAAGGTAGTTTATCTGAGGAGAAATTATAACACTTTGGATGAAGACATGACTGAATTAATTTCCATTGATTTTACTGGTTCTTCTCTAAGTAGAAATAACTTGGATCTCATAAATTGGCTGGTTCAGGAGTTCCAAAGCATTGACAAGAGGTTATGAATTGAAAAAATAGTTCCATTCAGGTATAATAAATGAAAAGCTGATTCATTTCTGTAGCAGTTAACTAACAGATTAATCTGCCAATTAATTCAATTAATAATTTGGCTATTCATCCAAGCAATGCCAAACTTAAAGAAATCATCCTTTTGTTTCCTTCTTTTTGGTTCTTGGATGTATGTTGCTTCTCCATTCTAGAAAAACAAGTCCATGTGATTTTTGTGAATCAAGAATATGCTGGTATTTCTCAAGAATTTCTTAGCAGTTATCAGGATTGTGCTGATGTAAGTGTTGTCCTTTTTTTAGCGCTCCAAATTGGAAGTAACATGTTAGGCAGAAGAATATAATCTAGTTGGCTGGATATTACACAATTTGAACAATGCATTATGGGATTGGTGTATGTTTAAATTTTACTACAGTATTGGGCTATCTTATGAAGTTCTGCAGTTTGGAGAAGACTGTATTTTGGAATTATAAAATAACAGAGTTGGAAGGAATTGTAATGGATCAGTGCAGAATCCATTACAGAATCACTGACGGATCATCCTCTAGCTTCAGTTTGAAGACTTCCAGCAAGAGAGAAATCACCTTTTAATGAGCAAGCCTGTTCCAGTGGCTGATAGTTCATACAGACAGTTCCTCCTGATGTCTAGCCTGAACCTATTCTTTGTACTTTTAACCCCCTGGTTCTCCTCTGGCCTTCTAGGTCAATAAAGAGCCTCCCGTATCCTTTTCTCATGTAGTACTGGTCACCCTATCCTATACTTACACCTTACATGTTTCCTACCCAGATGCAGAACTTTACATTTCTCCTTGTTAAATTCCAACCTGTTAATTTGAGCTCATGGTTCCTGCCTATCTAGATCTTTTTGTACTAGTAGATGTTTCTCAACCATTTTTTAAAGACAAAACTATCTTGATAGTATATTTACTTTGTTTAAGGTATGAAAAAAGAGAGATTTCTTGGTTGTACAAAAAGAAGAAGAAATTGCATTAGCTTTCATGGATTAGAAGTAAGGCTAAAGCAGTGGCCATATCCAAAATTACTAGAAAGTAAATGCTCTAAATGCAGAAACCAAACATTAGGGAGTTGTAAATCAGGCAAGATCTGATTCAGATTTGCTATTTGGCCCAGTTTTATGATTTAAAACAATAAATTGAATTGATGAAAAGTGTATAGGCCAAAAGACTACAAAATCTTGAAATCAATTGCCCTTTGATATGAAGGATAATTTGATGGAACTGCCTTTGAATCAAAGTTTTGGCTAATAAGCATACATAGGCTTGTGTTGTAAGTCACTGCATTTGGTCCTCCACCAGAAGGGGAAGAAGAAAAACTTTTTTTATTCAGTGCCTTGATTGTACTTAAATGATATAGTTGATCAAGAATATTGTCTGTTTCTAAAAGAAACCCCATGCAAATATATCGTCCGTATCCTTGTTGGAGGTTATGAAGCAGTGAGTTCAAATACAATATAAAAGGTATGATGTTTGTTCAGAATTGTGTATTGATAACTGAGAGTAAGACCTTGGAATTGGAAAGTGCCATTTAGGCCCCTGAGTTCACCTTCCTGCATCCAATTTAAAGCATCTCTGATAAGTGGCTGTTTGGGCTTCTTGTTCAGCTTGTTGTCTTTTTTAATGCGTCTTTTGCTTTGACACGTCTGAGAAATGAACCCCTTTCAAAAACCCTGACTCAGACTCAGATATAGATCCTTACTGTGTTAGTGCCATCTTGTTTGATCATTGATAAATATATGAAAAACTTCTGAAGTGACAACCAAGGGTCCTGTTAGAAATAATCATTTCCTAAGATTGGAATATGGTCCTGTATTATCCCAGCTTTATATACCCCAGATTTCTAGGTTTGGCCTTATCTAGTTTCCTTACAAGTTCCTGTGAAGCCCCATAATGCTGGGAAATTCAGGAAACAAGGACCTCTTGGATTTCTGGAAAGTTCTTCATTGCTAGTATGTAATGTAACAGGATCTTGAAAGCATGTGGGAACAATTCTCCTGTCAAACTTACATCTAGCGTAATTAGGGTGGAGTGTAGTGGATAGCAATGAGTGGGGAAGATTCTGGAATGGAACTTCAAGGTTGTCAGGAGGGGGGAGAGACATTCCAGGGCAAGCGCCTCCTCAGCCTGCAGCAAGAGTATAGGAAGACGAAGAGGATGAGGCTGGCCCCTCCCTAGAGTCTCACGGGGGTATATACACTAGTTGCTTTAGATAGGTTTAGCCTGGTGAGATTCTGTCTATTAGGTATGAGCTAATAAAGGAATTGAACTGTACTGGATTGCCTTGATGTTGTTCTTGTGCTGAACCTGATAGGAGTTGCTGTGAATCTCTTTTCCACACTTCCCCCCTCCTCTCAGCTGAGGTGTCTCTTGCACTGGCCCTGTTTCCTCCTTCGCTTTCCCAGGGCCTGCTAGATAATCACACTTCCTAACTTGAAGCAGCATTTTTGAGAGGCAAGCTTTGGAGCCTCTCTAAACTTTTGCGGTATATCTGTTCTATCATCCCACATCTGTATGGTAATGTTAAAAAACAAGTTATCTAGACTAAGCAACAGGCTATAAAATGTTTATAGAAAAACCACAAGCAGACTCCTTGTTAATGCTCTAGCAATGATTGTTGAGATGCATATCACTCCAATACAAGAGCTATTGTATAGCCCTCATGATTAATCATCTCTTATAGACTTATCTATGAATGTTCTTAACGCCTTCCAGATTGGGGCCATCTTGTGATGCTGAGTTCTAATTGTACTTTGCACTGTTGTTCTTTTTTATCAAGTCTCAGTTTGTGTTGAACTAGCCATAATCCTAATGCTTGAAGTATCCAGGGAAGACCTCCCAATTTTTAATCCTTTTCTCACTGCTTTGAATGAATGAAAGAAATGACACAATTTAAGGCAAACACTCTTGAAAGAGTTCTAATTGAATGAGTCTGGTTTTAAGAATTTTTACATATTCTATTCTCATATTTGATATGAAGATGACCTATGATGTTTAGACTCTGTTATGGTCTTAATTACGTGGGCTATTTAAGATGTTACTCACATTAGCTTCACTAGCAAATCTGATGGATCTCAATGGGTAAAACAATGGTAAAGTGATTATTAGCCACTGAGGAAAGGTTTGGAACAAGCCAAACTGGTACAAAAGGTGAGGCTTTACTTGTACCAGAGTGTAGCTGCATTTATTTAACAAGGCTTTAATAACATGGATTTACTCAGTTGATTTAATCTCACCTTGCTTCCAGGAGCTTGTACTCTACCCTCAGGGTTTTTTTTACCACAGTAATAACCCTTCAAGTTTCTGTGCCCTTGGGTGACTTGAACTCAGTTTCCCTAACCCTATTCCAACTGGGTACCTCCAGCCTTTCTCATCCTGAGTAATGTTAAGATGTCTAGATTTCAGCTCTCAGCTTTCTCAGCCAGTTGGGGAATTCTGCAAGTGAAGATGCATGCTCTTGAAGGCTGACTTAGCCACTGTCCCACCCATAAAAGGATGGAGGAACAGCTTTCTAGAGGAAAGGGGATGAATGTGAAGATCTTTTTGTTGTACTAGACGGGAAGGGAGAGGAATAAGCAAAAAGCACACAGCAGAAGATTGAGACAAAGATATGAAAGGACAAGATGGGAAAACGCATGTGCCAGGGGTATTTGTAAAGGGAAAGTTTTTTCTATACTAATATTAGAAGTTTCTGAATCAAGCAAGGGGTATATTATGAATATACATATGCTGAACACTTGGTATAAATATTATGAATATGTGCTGAACGCTTGGTATAAAGGACAAAACTAATGGAGTATATTCATCCATTGATGCAAACACACAGAACAGGAAAGGCATATAGTATTTATAATAGGAACAAGACTGTAGTGGGAGTATTTATTGTACGCCGCCCAGAGTCACCTTGTGTGAGATGGGCGGCTATATAAATATGACAGATAAATAAATAAATACAGGGAAAGCAACCATCTAAATTTTCTTTATTCTTCCTAAATATTAAATTGCCTTTAAAGACCAGATATGCTTACCCTTTCTTCTGTTAGGATGATTACAGGCTTCAAGAGGGTCAGTGTCCCACTAGAGTCCCCCAAAGGGGCAGATTCCTTTTAGGATTACTGAGGATTATATATCCAGCTCAGACGTGAATTAGTCTAGTGATAATGCTGTTGCTCTCTGGACTGAAATGTTCAGGGTGATCCATGGAGAATAAAAAAAGTGTAGCCGTAAGGAGTAGTTTCATTATCCTCACCTACACTACATAAATGCATGTTTCATTGGCTATGCTGCCTGAAGATAATGAAAGTTACAGTTTAGCAAGTCTATAGAGCACCCATTTGGTCTACTGTAGTGACAAATTGAAAAGAAATCACCATGTTTCAGTAACAGATATCTGTACGATTTAATGTGCACATATAAAATTGCTGATCTTCTAATAGAGAACTTGTGAAACTGAATAAAGAAAAATTCAGGCTTGGCAAAATAAAACAATTCTTCTTATTGCACAGAGTTTGATTATGGAATTTGTCACCACAAAGTTTAGTGGTGCCTGCCTATTTGAAAGCTGTTGAACTGTGATTAGACAAATTAATGGAGGATAAAGCCATCAATGTCTATTAGTTACATGGGCTCTATAATATTTCCAGGACCAGAGGTTTCTGGTGATGTGTGCATATGTCTATCTGCATTTGAACCAGCATCTGATTGGACATTGGGTACATGAATGGGCCTTTAGTCAGAACTGGCATGGCTCTTCTTAAATACAGTGGTACCTCAAGATACGAATTTAATCCGTTCCGTGACTCTGATCGCAAGTTGAATTGGTCGCATCCTGAAGCACGTTTTCCCATAGGGTTCAATGTAAATATGGTTAATCCGCCCTCTGAATTTGGTCGCATCCTGAAGCACATGTCCCCATAAGGTTCAATGTGTCAGCCGGCGTTGCACGGCTAGGAAATTCCCCAGGCGCGCTTTAGTCAGCCCTAGCGCAGAAAAAGGAAGTGCTAATGAAATCTGAGAAAGGCTCCCGCGCGCACAGCTGGGAGCGGGAGCTTCCCCCCCACCCCCCGCGCTGATTCCTCTTAATTCCGCACTCTTTCCTTTGTGCATAGCCCTTGGCGCGCGCGACAAAAGCACAGTGAAAGCAATGGGGGGGAAGGCTTATGTAGCGCGCACAGCGGAGCTACATAAACTCCCCCCCCCCCCGATTCCTCTGCGCTGTTTCCTTTCTCCATAGCGACAAAAGCACAGTGAAAGCAATATCGGCGCGCTGGGGGGAAA
The DNA here is from genome assembly GCA_030867105.1 of Liasis olivaceus. Taxonomy (NCBI): domain Eukaryota; kingdom Metazoa; phylum Chordata; class Lepidosauria; order Squamata; family Pythonidae; genus Liasis; species Liasis olivaceus. Next base: position 41,891,116 of record CM061348.1, on the reverse strand, counting down.
GGCTTATGTCACGCGCATGCACAGCCGGGAGCGGAAACTCCCCCCCCCACGCGCTCAGATTTCATTAGCACTTCCTCTTTCTGCATTGCTTTCCTTGGGCTTTTGTCCTCGCGCTCAGATTTCATTAGCACTTCCTCTTGGAAGCCGCGACCACGTGGCAGCAGGGCAAATGGCCGCGGATCCGGTTTGTAGCTTGAGGCGGAGTTCGCATGTTGAGGTAAATTTTTGTGGCCGGAGCTGGTCGCATCTCGAAATTTTCGTAAGGTGGGGCGTTCGTATCTTGAGGTACCACTGTACTTTTCTTTTGATGAATTAGGCTTCTTGCTAGGAAAAAGTACTTCGAAATTAATTTAAAAAATGGAAAACTGTCTCATCATTGATTTCAGAATGTATCCCTAGCCAATTACACAATGAATCATAAAAATACTAAAATTATGCATAGTGGTTAACAAAAAATTGAGGATTGATTTAAAATAATAATTTTAAAAATTTGTTCTACTAAACTTGTAATGATATTCTATGTATGCATAAATATATTGTTATAACTACTAAAGCATCAAATTAAATTTGGCATTTCACATGGGGAAAGAGATCCAGACCTATCTAACAAGAAAATTTAAACTACTGTCATTTATAAATAACTCCATATTGATTATATATAGACAATAGAATGATAAAGGATCATTATAATTACTGTACTAACTTTATTAAAGCTGTACACATGTCCAATTATTTCCAAATATCACCGGGGGGGGGGATTAAACAATGTAATGTTGAGAAACAAAATATCTTTAAAAATGTTGTTAGATTTGTTTATGAGTCAGTAAAAAGAAAGCATTATTATTTCACTGGAATTAATGATGGACATTTGTAGCCTTTAAACAGCAAAATAGTGACATACATTTCATGAAAAAAATTGAATAAAATGTATGTTGCAGAAAATATGAAAGGGGGAGGAAAAAAGTAAAAAGATTATGATTTTACCTGTCATGAATGATATTATAATCGTAACAGAGCTCATTCCATTTAATGATAATAAGAGATAACAATAAATCAATGCTTGTAAATTGGTGGTTGATGAAACTATTGCAAAGGGTCCCTGGTGCAGACATCAGAATATAAATATTTTAAAAGGCAAAAGTTTCCTGAGATCACCAAGTCTCCCAGAATTCTGGTGTTCTCACTTGCATGTTTGTAAGATTCTGGCAGTTTCCCCAAAATTTTGCAGGAATTCAGATGAGAATGCTTAGATCTTATGAGACTTAGTGATCTTGGGAATTTTTGCCGTTTTTAAAAAAAGCAATTAGTTTTTATTTAATGGGAGGTCGTGCTTTGGTAATCACGGGCACTTATTGCTGGTACATGGATAATGGGGTGGTTTTCAAAAATTATTAGTAATCTGCATAAAGGGAAATATTGGGAATCACATCAATAGATGCTACCGTTTTATTTTAATTTTTGTATAACTTTTTAATTTTATGAAATATTTTGATAACTTATTACTTTAAAAATGTATAAATTTGTATTACCTAGCACAAATTTGTGCTGTCTTATATCAGCTAGTCCTAAAAGCACTCTCACTCTTTGCAAAGAGAAGTGCAAGTTACTTGCGAGTTTATGAAGTTCCTTTTGGCTCTTTCTTTTTAACTGAGGCTGTTAAGGATGTGCAAGTGATATGAAGTTTGTTTCTTTAAGTTTTGCTTTATCCAAAGCAGTCAGATTCTAGCAGGGACTTCTTGGTTTTGGTTTTAAAATGGTTTCAGATCATGTTTTTAAGTTAGTTGTGATAAACCTAATGATGATGGCAAGTTTTAGAGGTCTTTAAGATGTGGCAATCATCTGAGATTGCTATTACTTCCCAAAAAGCTTCTTGAAAGCAAGTTTGTTTTTGTTTATTCAGGCTAGCACATTCCAATTAACTAAACTAAATCCAACTAAACAACACTTGCAACTAGAACTGATTTTTTTTTTAACCTTTAGGATTTCAGTGGATTAAACCTGACTAATATAGGTTCACGAAGTGAGATGAGGCTTTTTAAAATAAGCTAGTAGCAGTTAGGGCTTACTTAAACCAGTTAAGGGGTTGGACCAGGAGAAGGGACACCAGCTTCTAGGCCAGTGTTTCTCAACCTTGGGAACTTCGCTGGCTGGGGAATTCTGGGAGTTGAAGTCCACACATCTCAAAGTTCCCAAGGTTGAGAAACTCTGCTCTAGGCCATCTTCAGCTGAGGAAGCTCCTGAGTAGCTATGAGTCAGTCATGTTTCGCAGCCCAACCTACCTCACAGGATTGTTGCGCAAAATAGAAGGGAGCACTACGAATGCTACTTTGAGCTCCTGGAGGAAATGGGGGATGTAAAACAAACAAATAACCTTATTCAAAACATGGAGAATATAAATGGTTGTTTACCCACAGATAAGTGCCTGTATGAGTGTACAAGCTATAGATTTATTAATAGTATATTTACAAGTCTAGAATAAAGAAACCCTTAACTATTAGTATTGACACTGAACTCAGTAAATTCACCTCAAGATGAATGAAATGCTACTAGTTATAAACTGGACAGGCTCACACAGAGGAAGAACCTCCTTCACTGAAGTCTTTCTACCTCCTGGAGCAGCCCCTGTTGAGGGCCCGGTATTATTCCCTCACTGCTATGACATTGCAGCCTAAATTGAAACAGCTTCTTCCCGAGAGATGCCCTACCTTAGCTACCACTATGGGATTCATATTTTAATATCCCACAGCCCAGCAACATGGAGAAAAGTTAGAATCAGCAGGCTTTTATTTACAGACAAAGCCCAGAGTTTGAGTCCTAAGGTACTTTGGTTGGAATTTTGCAGGAAACGACTCCCTCTACAGAACTGCTCAGAGCTCTGCCTGCAGCCTGTCGAACTAAATGTTGCTTCAAAACTCGGGTCGGCAGCAAGGCCAGTCTTTCTCCTTGAACATAGCTGCAAAGAGCCCGATATGAATAGGTCCTTAGGGAGGAAGATCCAAGGACTTAACCTTTTACCAACTGAATCAGAGAAGCTCCATCTGCCTTGGTCTCCCAAACCCCACCCATCAGTGGCAATAGTTGGGTTTTGCTTGGGTGGGGAGAAGCAATGCAAAGGCTGAGAGCCAGTATCCAGTTTAAGACCACAGCAGAGGCCAAGAGTTAAAAGCCTTCCTGCCTCTCCTGCTAACCCTCTCCAGGCCTCTCTCTCCTGAGTCAGAGAGGTGGGGCAGGAGGCATTATTTTAAGTCTTATCCAGGACCCTAGATCAGTGTTTCTCAATGTTGGCGGCTTTCAGATGGGTGGACTCCAATTCCCAGAATTCCCCAGCTAGCCATGCTAGCTGGGGAATTCTGGAAGTTGGAGTCCACCCATCTGAAAGCCACCAACATTGAGAAACACTGATGCTTGCTTTTAAGAGTTGACTGTGTTGTGGTGTAACAGATGTGGCTTCTGTTTAGCTAAGGAGCAGCATGTGAAACAAAAAATAGAATTATTGCTCTGTTTTGATGGTTGATGGGTTTAGATCTCAAGAAAATACGAGTTCTGTCCCTTTTAAATTTAAGCTGAGGATCATGCTCTTTTTTATCAGTTATGTCCTTAGTACTTTTTCACAGCACTTAACATTGTTTTTTGGTTCTAATGTTTTTAGCAAAGATATAGTTCTCCCCTGCAATATTACTTCAGAGAGTGATAGTATGAGCAAGGTAATACTAAGTTATCTGTGATAATAATTTATGCTGTGCAACTTTAATTTGCTTGCAGACTTTGTATATTAAAAAAACAACAGCACAAAACTGAACAAACTCTACATAGTGCAAAATGACAGAATGATATCCTGTCCTTTGCTGTAGTGACTCTGTGTGTTTTGTGCCTATGATCCCTATGTGGGTCTGATAGATCATGGGTAACTTTCTCAACATTATATTATTGGGGATCAGAAACTATTGTTTTGATCTGGTCTTTGACAAAAATAAAGTTATATTGTTGGTTGCTGATTTACTGCTGATTATGTAGCAGTGCAGTAACTGATCCTAATCTATCTCCCATTCATCCTGATGATTCAGGATTACCCAAGGCCGATTTCTTTGTTTTTCGTGCAGAGAGCACACTCAGAGAGAAAGGGTCTTATCCTCTGATTTAGCGATGGAATATGCAGAAGCACCCAGGGTGATTGGAGTCACTGCTCAGTCCAGAACCCTGATCCCATGGAGCACTCAAATGCAGTTCAAAATGAACTAGTGTCCTTCATAAACATTGTAATACATGGGCAAAGAGCTGATGTGGGGATAAAAGAAGGGGTAATTCCATATTCACTGCCTTGAACTCCCAGGGGAAGGGGAGGTGGGTACCTGCATGTATGAGAGTATCTGTAATTCTGCAGCATTTTTCTTTTCCATAGTATGAACGTTACTAACCCTTTGATTGCAAATATCTCAAATGCCTCTTTAGATGGAGGAATATGGGGGAAAAACAGCAGGAGTCTAAAATTGTTTGCTTTGAAACTACATGTGGAAATTTGCACAGCAGTTGGCTGGGCTTGCAAAATTCAGTGTTTACACATTTTGCATGCTTCAGAATATCAGATACTTCTACTATTTCCTGTGAGAGTTGCTTTAAAAAAAATCACCTTCCCCATCCCTTCCTCTCCTTCTGTCATGAAGAAGTTCCTCACTTCACTGGAAAATAGAAAAACTAGCACCTCCTGCCTTTCTGCATTTTTTTTCTCTGTGTATTAGGCAAGTTACACCTTTATCTGTTTGTTTGTTTAATTTCAGCTCCAGGGCTGGAAGCACTAGCTCCAGATTAAAAGATATGCAAGTGTCAACAGGGAAGGCTGATGCCATGTTTATAACGTATTTTGATTTTTTTCAGAAGATAACATGAGAATAGAGTCTTTTCAGAAATTGTTGCAGTTCTGTTACCGGTACCATCATTTTAGTCTTCATAATGAATCACTCTGAGGCCTTTTGGACAACGTTGTCTTAAGGCGAGGGAAGGTGATGAGAGGCACACCCATGCTGTTCACTTGGCAGAAAGTTAGGTTTGAACAAGGCCTGGAGGAGAATTTCAGAATGTAGGTGATCCCTCTCACTCAGGAGAGGGGAATCTTCTTTTCCCCAGCAGTTATACTCCCTTGCAGCTCATCTTCCAGGAGGTGCGGACTAGTGGTGGGGATGATGGGAATGGTTCATATTGAGACTGGAACCTTCCTGTAATATCAAAACTGTATTGAAGCAATAGGTTGGAATGTTTCCACACCTTTTTTTTTGTTCCCCTCTCTCTCTTGCTGTGCTGGGGTAGGACATAACCAGAATCAGAATTTGGTTCCAACACATCAGAGTAACAATTTAAGGGACTTTAGCCCTCTCAAATTCTCAGAAGCCTTTTCACAATGTGCTGTGAGGGTCCTTGCTGACTTCCTCACAGTGCTTAATACAACTCCTGTGAACCCACCAGCACTGTCACCAGCTGGTCCTGCACCCTCAGCTTTACCATTACCTTGCTGTATTTATTTTTGTAGCAAGAAACAGCATGAAAAAGCATGGCGAAATGGTGGGCACTTTGGCAGGGAGAGGGGAGAAGTCAGGAGACAGGCAAGGCAAGAGTTATCGCCAATGAGAAACTACCTGCCTTGCAAATTATGTGAAGGCATACTGTGCTCCCTGCTTGTTAAATGGCCCTTGTGGTGATTATGGTTGTTGCATCGAGGAATAATTTGGGGTCTTACCTGCAAGTTAAACCAGCAACGCTGGCTCCAGATACATGTGATCTTTGTATGAGTGTCTCCCTCAACAACTTGAGGCCTAACAACTTTGAATCATGTATGTGAGATGGGCAGCAATAAACAAACAAACCAACAAACTTTATAGGAACACAGGGGAGTTGTGTTTTCTAAAATTTGTATGTATTAGGAACATCACAAGTGCTGTAATGTAGTTGTGACAGTTGTTGCTCTTCCTTGGAGAGTCTTACTGCAAATGCTAAAACACTCTGGCTTTTTATGAGGTAAAGAATTAGATTATAGCAGTATTTCTCAACCTTGGCAACTTTATGATAGGTGGACTTTGACTCCCAGAATTCCCCAGCCAGCACAACTGGCTGGGGAATTCTGGGAGTTGAAGTCCATCTATCTTAAATTTGTCAAGGTTGAGAAACACTGGATTATAGAATAGGCAAGCATAAGAGCACAGTTGAAGGAGACCAAACGCGGTCCATGCGGCCTGAGAACTCTGCCCCTCCCCTCCAATTTTACACTTTTGTCGTTTACCTGCAAACTAGCTGTGCAAAAGTTTCCTTCACCTCCATCCCTGCTCCCCTCGTGCAAGTAACAGAAGCAGTAGAGCCCTTCCTTCATGTACTATTTCCTCCTATTTGAATTTGTTGAGCTGCTATAGGAAAAAGAAGCTGCAGCCCTTAGTGAGGAGAAAAGTGTTAAGGTTAATGTCTTGGGTTATAGAGGGGAACTGGGGATAGGTGCAGATTTGCTTTTATTTTAAAAATACTGGTGATCGAGTGGTAGGGAGAGGAAACTTTTTTTTTATAGGGTTTTGGGGATGACTGGAAAATTGCTTGACTCTCTTTGAACAGTTCTGTTTTAGTATTGCAAATATTAAGGTTAGGAAACCGATCTGTTTTTACTTGTTCTTTCTCTCCGCATGTTCTGCTTGCAGCAGCTGTTAGAACTGTGCCGTTTTGTTGCTGTGTTTGAGCTGGATTAAATCTTCTCCAAAGCTGACATTCTTCCCTTTTGCAATATTATTTACATCTCACAGGCTTGGAAACCGTTTGGTTGGCTCCAAATAGAAAAAGGCCAGGGATGTACAGAAATATCCTTTATGTGTCTGTCACTCAGGACCTTCCTCCGGTTTTCTGGCTATTGGTCAGTTACTCACCCAGTCCAACCCATGTGACGCAGCTTTGGAAAAAGAGGTAGCAAGTTCCACCTTGGGTTCAGCGGCCCCATGTGGGAATGCCTTCCTCAGTAACACATCTGTTTAATGCCTGCTCCCAGTTCCTTCCCGGCTCCAGCAAGCAGATGAGCTTTTCTGTTGAATGGATAGAACCAAATGGGTGTTAAGTATGGGCATCATCAGTTGTCTCAAGAACATGTTCCTTTCCTTAGCGCTCCATACATTAGAGAGTGATTCTCTTGCTGTTGAAAAAACTACAAGCGTATAGTCACTTTCTATTCTTCAAGCTAATGATAAAAATAAAGAATGTAGATACAAAAAAGTGAGATAATAAAAGCAAACCAGGAAAGAGAAAAAGGACCTAAAACTGTAAGAAGGAACTCTTGATGGCGCATTTTCTCTCTCTCTTGTTTCCATCCACTAACTGCTACTTAAGTATTTATACTTTTTTTGACTATTGGAGATTGTTGCTTGCCTCTATTTAGATTGTTTTGCCTATTGTTTTTGATTAGTCTCTTAGTTCTTTTTCTTAGAAACCGTATTCCAAATGTTTCAACTTGCCGTGCTCTGTGATTGATCGCGTGCAGGGAAACGATTCCTGCTTGAATTTAGTTCAGTTTCTGTTATGAAGATACAGAGTCAGTTTTGCCCTCGCTGCATATTCTTCAGTTACTCAGCAAGGTTTCACTTTTCCGGTGTTGGGCCAAATTAGTTCTCGCTGCTCTCAGCAATAGATTGTGATGCTTTTGTTGATATGCTCTGGAATTATTCCTAATAAAAAATGTTTGTGGTTTCAATTCAAATTTTATTTTTAAGATTTAAGGTGTTTTGGTATATTTCCTTCCAGTACTTCTGGATTTTTTTTTATACAACCACCACATGCAATATAATTCAGTTTATCATTTGTTCTGTTTCTGTGTCCTCTTTCAATAACAATTTATAGATGTGTCTCAAGTAGATGATCTTGATTCTGTAAAAGTGTTTCAAATTCTCTCAACTTTCCCAAGGTCCCTCCTTCTTTCTTGAGATCACTTTTTATTCTTTCAGTAATTTGTAAGTACAAGAGCCATGGTAAATTCCTGCTTTCATCAAGCAATTCTTGCTGTGTCTTTAATCTGTTTTCTGATTCTGGATATACGATATTGGCATATGTGATTAAATCTGTTATAATTATCCTTGAAGTAAAAAAGCATTTTACAGTAATGCTAGTGGTGAAATTGCTGAACTTAATCCTTATGCTCAGAAGGCTTAGCAGACTTTGTTTTATAATGCTCTTCAAATTCTTTGCTTCTTTTGTTTCTTTATACCATAAATACCTCTGGAGTCCTTTTGCTAAGCCAGCTCTGGGGACAGCATCAGGTGGGAAGCTTGACTGGGGCGGTATACCTGTAGAACTGTGTCACAGGTATCCTAAGGCAAGCTCAGGGAGGATGAAAACCTCCCACAGAGCAAAAGAGCAAAAGGTTGCTTGATCTTGATTTGAAGATTCTCAAGCATAATCCTTCACAGTAGCTATGTTTCATTGTGAGAATGTCTTGAAATTCTAGCAAATTCTGGCTTGCTGTTCATAAGCAAGCATGAATGCCTTTCTGTGATTTTTCCCCTCAGTAGAAGGCATTAAAGTAATTAACTTAAAGCTTCAGAACTCTCTCTGGCTTTCAAAAGTCACAGGGGAGACCCCCTGAACACTTCCCAAAGTGACTGATATTTTACTATCATCATCATCATCATCATCATCATCATCATCATCATCAGTTTGAAGAAAGGTGAGGGAAATGATTAAAGGCATGGGCTGTAGACATATCAGTTGTATTTAATGAATTTTACATGAATTAAATCTAAATGAAATCAAGTCAAATGTAGTTTCCATCCTAGCACCATTACATCACTGTTCTAGCTCTTACTTTTTTGCAATGGAAAAAAAAAATGAGTTTAACTATCAGAAACTATTAAAAAAGAAGAAGGTTTGAATTGCATCAGAACCTGGGCTCCTAGCTTCTCACATCTCCCCCAACAAATAAGATTCTGGAAGCGGGATTTGTAAGTGGTTTCCCACTTTTGGTTTAACAGCCAAGTGGCAAGTAAGGGGCCAGGTTTGGATATACAGTAAAATCTTGATTTTATGGATCAAGTGGAGAAAAGTGATGGCATATTTAAAATAAAGATGTACAACCTTATAAAAGCTAGGATCCACATGGAAAATGTAAAAAAAAATGGTGTCCAAGAGCCTTGGTAGGCTGGCTTTGACATCACATGGGTTGTGGAGCTGGGATTTTGGTTTTAGATTCTTGATTGTTTGCTGCTTTTTCTGGGTGATCCCCCTACCTACCTAATTGCTTTTCCAATTACATACCTTTTTTGTTTGCTGAAAATAGGTTGGGAATCGTGCCTCTATATTTGACATTTGCTGCTGAATTTCTTCATATGGAGGTTGATATGAGGGCCATATTAAAGGAGGTTTGTGGGATTCATCTAAGCTTATTTGAAATCATGACTTTAGGAAGAAATGATAAGCCTCTGGCAAAACATATTTTTTGTATGTTCAAGCTTTGATCTGGGTATTCTATGTTACCTCCTCCTCCCTGGTTCTATATCAGTTTGAATGGGAATCTATTGGGTACAGAAAAATAAAGAATACTGTGATAGTGGCAGATGATCAAATTTATTGCAGAATAAGTTTTCATAGGCCAAAGTCCATTTTGTCAGATGCCAGAAATGGTCATGGAGAGGGTACATGTGGATTTTTTTTTTAAAGGACTGTTTTAAACTTTTGTAGCTTTGCCAAGGAATCTTGGAACTTGATGAGAATTTTGCGTACTCAGATCCCTAATTCTCCCAAAAGCTGTAGTATTGGAATATGAGATATATTACTTTATTGTTATAAGCCTTTCAGTTTCTTCTTCAGCAATGACGAAGTCTTAGCTCAAATAAAAGGGAGTAAGATAAGTTGGAAAGATATGAGAAGTTGTGATTTCCATTGTTCTATGGCTGGTTATTGTACCGTGAACTGGAATTCATCAGTTCCAGATGTGGAATTGGCAGACAAACTAGAAACAAGCCATTCAGGCATGCATTGCCCTCTGAGAATGTCAAGTTTGAGCAATATATCATAGGGGAAATCTATTTCTCTTAGTTCTTGATGTGTGTGACGTTGGGTGTTCCTGGAGCTAATTTGTAATGTACGAAAGCAGTCATGTGAAATATTAGCAGAGTCTGAGAATGGACAAATGGTCACATTTACTCCAGAAAAAGCTCAGAATTCATTAGGTCAATCTGAACACCATTTGCATGTTGCCATTTGAAGCAGTAGGTATAGAGTGTAGCTCCTATGAAACAAGGCATACATTGTGTCACTCCTTCTCACATTGTACAGAGGATAGTATCATCCATTTATAATCCAACCATATTTTTCCATTGCTCGCTCTCTCTTTTTTTTCTCTCTCATTGCACAAAGTCTGACTATTTTGCAAAGGTTAGAAGAAGGATGCATTCTCCACAGATGTAGATCTTCTTTGTGTTACTCTTCTATTGTTTTGTTTGTTTTAAATAAGCATGTTTTTTATGCAGGAATGGGCAGGTGAATTTATCTTAGCCTTAATCACTTTCCTGATGGATTTGCGTTAAGATTTGTTGCTCATCTCATGTAAAATGAAAGGTTTAATATGGGATTCATTCTTTCTTTCTTTCTTTCTTTCTTTCTTTCTTTCTTTCTTTCTTTCTTTCTTTCTTTCTTTCTCTTTCTTTTTCTTTTTCTTTCTTTCTTTCTTTCCTCTCTCTCTCTCTCTCTCTCTTCTTCCAATAGGAAGCAGTTTAAAGCAGTTTCATATCTTGAGTTAATTTGTTTTAAGAGCGTTTTATAAAACAATCTTCCAGTTCTTTCTCAGATCCCAAGAGATTAGAGCAAAATAAAAACAAAATCGGAGTTCCACGGCATATGTAACTGTTGGTTTATCACCTATTTGCTGTCAGAACAATGCTGGACTTTCTCAAGTTTTGGTTAATAGAATTAAGTTCAGTCTAGTCTTACATCTTCTGTTGTGGAATTTGGCAGACTCCTGTTATGGGTGTCTGGATTTTTCACTGCATGTATTATAAGAAATCTACAAGCTCTTGCTCTGCTCCCCGTTTTGTCTTTTTTAGATATCTGGCTGCAGTTGTCTAGATGGATTCCATCATAACTTTTTTGGGGTTTTTTCTTTTTGTTTTTTGGAACTTTTTTCAGGCAGGCATGCAGACATCCAAATACTGGTGCTGATGATTTGCAGAATGGTTAATAAGATAATCACCTTGTCTTTGGGATATACTAGTTCAATATGTGGGTGCTGGATGAGAGGGCTTGTATGGATAAGTGTTTCTTCAGGCAAAAGAATAATAATTGCACACAGAAAGAGATAAAGGTATGAGTCAACATCTGCAGTCTAAAGTTGGAATGTCCATTTGAGCATCTCAGGACTTGGACGCCTTATTTCTGTTCTTATTTTGGTTGTATATTGCCATTTGGTCTAAGTGGCTTGTGTGATGGCACTACAGGAGAAGATCAGTTGTTAAATATGCATATACAGTGCATTCGGAAAGTATTCAGACCCCCTTCACTTTTTTCAGTTTTGTTACATTGCAGCCTGATACTACAATCATTCAAATTCATTTTTTTCTCATTAATCTACACTCAGTACCCCATAATGACAAAGTGAAAACAGAATTTTAGAAATGTCTGTAAATGTATTAAAAAGGAAAAACTGAAATATCACATGTACTTAAGTATTCAGACCCTTTACTCAGTACTTTGTTGAAGCACCTTTGGCAGCAATTACAGCCTCGAGTCTTTTTCAGTATGACACGACAAGCTTTGCACACCTGGATTGGGGGATTTTCTGCCATTCTTCTTTGCAAATCCTCTCAAGCTCAATCAGGTTGGATGGGAACCATTGGTGGACAGCCATTTCCAGGTCTCTCCAGAGATGTTCAATAGGGTTCAAGTCAGGGCTTTGGTTGGGCCACTCTAGGACATTCACAGAGTTGTCCCTAAGCCATTCCTGTGTTGTCTATGTGCTTAGGATCATTGTCATGTTGGAAGGTGAACCTTCAGCCCAGTCTGAGGTCCTGAGCACTCTAGAACAGGTTTTCATTGAGGATATCTCTCTACTTTGCTCCATTCAGCTTTCCCTCAACCCTGACCAGTCTCCCAGTCCCTGCTGCTGAAAAACACCCCGCCCCCCAGCATGATGCTGCAACCACCATGCTTCACTGTTGGGATGGTACTGGGCAGATGATGAGCGGTGCCTGGTTTCCTCCAGACATAACGTTTAGAATTGAGGCCAAACCATTCAATCTTGGTTTCATCAGACCAGAGAATCTTGTTCCTCACAGTCTGAGATTCCTTCAGGTGCTTTTTTGCAAACTCCAAGCGGGCTTTCATCTGTTTTGCACTGAGAGGCTTCTGTCTAGCCACTCTGCCATAAAGCCCAGATCGGTGGTAGTTGTCCTTCTGGAACTTTGTCCCATCTCCACATAGGATCTCTGGAGCTCAGTCAGAGGGAACATCAGGTTCTTGGTCATCTCTCTTACTGAGGCTCTTCTCCCCTGATTGCTCAGTTTGGCTGGGCAACCAGTTCTTGGAAGAGTCCTGGTTGTGCCAAACTTCTTCCGTTGAGAATTATGGAGGCCACTGTGTTCTTGGGAACCTTCAGTGCAGCAGAAATTTTTTTGTAGCCTTCCCCAGATCTGTGCCTTGCAAGAATCCTGTCTCTGAGCTCTGCAGGCAGTTCCTTTGACCTCATGGCTTTTGCTCTGGTACAGTATGCATTGTCAGCTGTGAGGCCTTCTATAGAGAGGTATGTGCCTTTCCAAATCATGTCCAATCAATTTAATTTACCACAGGTGGACTCCAATCAAGGTGTTGAAACAGCTCAGCAATGATCAAGAGGCACCTGAGCTAAATTTCAAGTGTTGTTGCAAAGGGTCTGAATACTTATGCCAATGTGATATTTCAGTTTTTCCTTTTTAATACATTTACAGATATTTCTAAACTTCTGTTTTCACTTTGTCATTATGGGGTACTGAGTGTAGATTAATGAGAAAAAAATGAATTTGAACGATTGTAGTATCAGGCTGCAACATAACAAAATTGAAAAAAGTGAAGGGGGTCTGAATACTTTCTGAATGCACTGTATATTTCATTAAATGAAATTAGGTTATTTCAAATGCTCTGGCTTAAATGAATGTTATATAAGAATGCACGAACTAAAAACATATATCTGAAGGTGATCTATTTGTTTGTTTTCCTTAGTTTGCTTGCTTCTAATATTTTTATTCACAATCCAACAAGACTTCTTACTCCTAAGCTTGTTAAGAGAAACTAGTCCTGTGTTGTATACTGTGGCAAATACAGTTATGACAAGCTATGATTAAACCTTCCCCAAAAGAGCAGAAACAATAAAAGTGCAGCTGCAATTCTTTTCCTCCTCCACCCGTCTTATTCGTTACCAATTATCCTACTCAGATATCTATCTTTGTTGAATTTCCAGGCCAGTTGAAAATATATTTTGGCAGTTGGGGTTTCTAGTCTCAGGTAATTGTTATATGGCTTGATTCTAATTTAATTCCTTCACAAGTCCTTTGAAGTAGAATAAAATAAGAAAATAATCAGGATTTAATTAGGATTTCATAGAGGCCAAGTTCAGAGCAAGCAAATAAAGCCCAAGTAACCTCAGGTAAATTCTGAGGTAACCCTGGATAATGTAGATGCTTAACCATAGGACTTTTGAGCCACGTGAGACTGATAGGAAGGGTTGTTGAGTAGAAAACTGGGATGACTGTTGGACAGTTTCTGAGTATAGTGATAAACTGATAAAGGACTTTTTTATGCAGAAATTTGGTTTTAAAGTTGGGGGAAAGCCACACAGACTTGGGTCTTCTGACAGTTTTGCACAGGGCTAAGGATTATCTGTTGCTCTGTCCAACCAGAGACAAAAAAAAAAAAAAAAGGGCACCCTATGGCTTCTCTAATTATTGGACTATATTCCCCTCTAGTTATTCAAGGAGTTTGTTTATATCATTTATTTGACATTCTTTCCCTCCTTCACTGTAAAGTAGATCTTAGTTCTTATTATATAAATCCCAGGCAGTTGTTTATTGCTTTCCTTCTTGTCTCACTTTTGGAAGCTAAAAATTTCCTTCAGTACCCCTCCGCTTCTTGGGAGAGCCAGATGTCCTAATTCCTACCACTGTCAAAGATTGTTGGTGTGGTAAGCATATTTAAGCATTACATTAATATGGACCTAATTTTGCAAACATGACACATCACAGAGTGTTTTATGCTGACCACTCCAATGTCACTTTCTTTTCCCACCAAAAATTATATTATGGGAACATAAGAGAAAATCATGGTATCCTTCAACGTCAGTAAGTTCCTAGAATCCATAGCTAGAATTGTAGTTCCAATACATATGGAAGACATCAAAGAATGGGTGGAAGATACTGTTGTAAGTTCAGCACCAGGTTGAGTCCACGTAGTCCAGTGTTTCTCAAACTTGGAAACTTGCTGGATAGGGAATTCTGGGAGTTGAAGTCCACACATCTTAAAGTTCCCAAGACTGAAAAACATTGTTGTAGTCACTATTTATTGGAAGGATTGATAATGGAGCTCAAGCTCAGATACTTTGGTCACCTAATGCGAAGAGAGGACTCTTTGGAAAAGACCCTGATGCTGGGAAAGATGGAAGGCAAAAGGAGAAGAGGATGGCAGAGGATGAGATGGCTAGATAGCATCACTGAAGCAATGAGCATGAAATTGAGCAAACTCAGGGAGGCAGTGAAAGATAGGAAGGCCTGGCGCAATATGGTTCATGGGGTCGCGAAGAGTCGGACACGATTTAACGACTGAACAACAACAACAAAAGTCACTATTTATTCATTTATTTTCAAGATGTATAAGGCCGCCCAACTCTCACAATGTGACTCTTGGGGCGGGGGGAGCATAAAAAACACACAACAAAACAAAAAAAGAAAAAAAGCTCTTCATATAATAATAAATACAATATATAAATATAAAATATGAACTCACTAGGGGTTGGATTCAACACAAGGGTACCTTTAATTTATTCTTTGAAACCCAGTGGCAATTTGGAAAGAAATTATGTAAAGGAGTTCAAGGCTCTTTCTATCTGTCAGTTGGATAAGTCCCTAAAAACTGAAGGGAATGGGACAAAATTTGGTGTGGGGGAAAAAGTCTGGGAGAAGAAAGATTGAGTTTGAAAATGGGCTGGATCCAGCTTGGGGATTTGGAGAAAAAAATCCAGAAAATAAATATCTCCCAATGGTCATCTGTGGGAGAGGTAGTGGGCATCTGGTCAAAATGTTGTTGACTTTTCCATTCTAAGCCCCTTCTCCCTGTTCCTTCCCAGCCTTGTGACTCAGAGCAGACCTTTAAAGGGATGAAAAGGATTCCAGAAACTATGTTCTGCAGAATCTTTCCCTACTATGTTCTTTTTTTATTGTTGTATTAAAAATTACAAATACAACAATAAAAACTAATATAAAATGAAAAAGAAAAGAATAAAAAGAAAAAATAGAAAGTGCAGGAAAGAAAAAATAGAAAAGAAAGAAAAAATAAGAATATAATTGTGGAATCAAAATGCAGGACTCAGATGCAAAATAATCAAGGCTTCACTGCAGTGTTTATTAGACAGTATGTACTGGAGGGAGACCCCAGCAAGGGATAGTGAGACACCCCCTGCAGACAAAAGAGATGCTCTGATATTTGTACATTTCAGGAAAGGGGAAGGGGAAGGGATGGGTACATACATATTCATATGATGGGTCAGGCATACATAAGTAAGTAATAGATCTCAAGTTACTTTCTGCCCCTCTGTTATCTACTACTACAAGGAAAACAATAGCTTTACTGAGAAGAATCAATAAATCAGTTCAGGGTGCCTAATGCCAGGAAGAACACATCCTCCTTCAAGGCAGATGCCTTGATAGTTCACACCAGCTCCAAGTATGCTACACATTCTTTTGAATTTCAGTTTTATTAAGGCACTCCCATTCATCCAAAATGTATTTCCCACACATGGTAAAGAAAAAATATATATATAAAGAAATGACTTCCCCCTTCATCACAAGTATAAACAATTTTAGTAATCACCTTTTCTTAAAATACAACAAATAATCTCTTCTTCCCATATCCCATCTTTTATCTATAAACAGATCCTTAAAGCCTTGTCATTTCACTCTTGATATCAGCAAAAGTCCATTAAGGGTTACCAGAGATAACAACATATCTATTTTAACCTTGATAAAATAAACCAACTTTATATTCTTTCCTTTTACTTCTAACAATCTTGATCTATAGTCCCTTCAAGTAGTGTCCTAGAACTTGATCTCTTTTCATTTTTTCTTTCTCTTTTCTCACAGAATTCTTCAAAATTTTAACAAGCCTCTTTTGTAAATCCATTATAGGAAAATTATCCAGGTCACCTATCTTGGTTTGTTATTTGTATATCCCTTTTAATTATTAAGATATCAGCCAGTGTCTTTTGTATGTCCAGTGTAACATCTTTTTCCATGTCATTCTTGTAGCCTGTTATTTTTAAATTCACTTTCAACTCAGTCTCAATCTTGTCAGGTTCCTCTTCTGTAACATCTTTTAAACATAGTCTGTCTATAATGGCAGACACTCTTAAAATTAACTTCTGGGTCCATTGTTCAAAATATCCTTCAATAAAATATTTTGTTCCATTCTGTATTAGTAAGACAAATTTAAGTGTTCTTCTCCTTTAATTGTAATCTTTAGTTCTGTCTAGTTCCCTCTGGTGTCCAATTTTTAAAATCTTATTACTTTTTTTTTTAATTCAAAGCAAAAGCATTTTCCCACAAGAAAGATTCATTATAATTAAATTCAGAATCTTATTTCAAATTTATCTGGGCCCTTAGTCCATTTGTAACTTTCTAAAATCAAAGTTTTAATCACCTTTTTGTTGTTTATTCCAAACAATTTTTTTTTAAGTTTTTAAACTTGTAGTTAAAACTTCTTTCGCTAAGGATTGAAGGAAATTCACTCAGTGCTGTCAGACTTGTTGATCCAAAGGTTCCTAATAGCTGAAAAGCAGTTAATAAGCAATTTCCAAAAGTGATTAGAAAAGGAAGTATGCGAACTTAGTGTCCTTTCAAAGGCACTGACAGTGGTTTCAGCAAAAAGATGGCTATTCCCTTGTCTCCCAGAGTTCTAAACCCACCAGAGACCACTGTCCTGGAATCTCCTTGCAAGGAGCATCTGTCTGGAGCACTTGTGGGCGATCTTAAGTCCTCTCCTTGTCTGGAGAGGAATTATTGAAGAGCTGGTCTAGTCGCCAGCGAAGAGCTGGTCTAGTCGCCAGCTCTTCGTTCTGCTGTGGTCATCAGCTCTGTTTTTCAGAGCCATCTTCAGTCCGCCATTTCTTCCCTGGAAGTCTGATGATCATGCTTTCCAAGAATCACACTTTATTCTCCATAATAAAAGGTAAGAAAGTATTGGTAAGGAAGTTGAAAAGTATGAAAATGCTAACTACCAACTGACATTTGTGCTTATGTGTCTAAAACAAGCACAGAGCCCTCATTGTATATCATCATTATAATGCACTGAGCTGGTTCACAGATTTTACATCTTCACTGGTATATTTGTCCCACTTTGAGAATTTGAGGACAGCTGTCAAGGTTATAGTCAAGATACATTTGCTTAACTGAGCCAGTTCCAGGAACTGAGTATTCCCTATTAATGCCGTATTAGTATTAGTGTGCATCTGAATTCTTTTTAATCTAGTTGGATCAAAAGTGTACAAACCATAAATTCAGCAATTAAAAGGAAGGGATATAAAGTTGGTTTATTTGATCAAGGTTAAAATAGATATGTTGTTAACTCTGGTAACCCTTAATGGACTTTTGCTGATCAGGGCTGAAATGACTATGCTTTATGAATTTGTTTACAGATAAGAGATGGGATATAGGAGGAAGAGATTATTTGTTGTATTTTAAAAGAAGGTGATAAGTTACTAAAATTGTTTATATTTGTGATGAAAATGGGAAGTCACTTCTTTATATATTTCTTTTCTTTTTCTTTACTATATTATTTTTTTCTTTTCTATTTCTTTTTCTATTTTTCCCTTTGATCTTTCTTTTCTGCACCTTCTACTCTTTCATTTTATTCTTCTATTTTTTTCAGTTTGTATTAGCTTTTATTGTTATAATTATAATATTTAATAAACTTACTATTAAAAAAAAAACATGGTCATCCGCTATCGCTCTTGGAAAACTAATATGTTCTCCACAGTTCTTAAATACCTGGGCATCTCCTTTCAGTCCTTGGCCATCTGGAAACACCTAGAACACCTAGGGATCATTTCTGACAAGGCCTACAGATTTGCAAATGCCATTATGTGTTATGCCAACAATAAAGGCAGCAGTTATACATCTGCTGTGATACAAATCTTCAGAGCAAAGATAATTAGCCTTCTGTTTTACAGTGCACAGCTTTGTAATTACTGTGATTCAAATCTTCTAGAAGTAGTCCAGTCTAAATTTCAAGAGACTTGTTTTAAGTTTTTTGGTGTGCTTCCAACTAATTTCTTTGAGGGCTTGAATATGACTCTGACTTCTCAGTTACTGGGTTTAATGAGTCTTGTCCAGTAGTTTTATAGTTTCTGTGGTATTTCATATCAGTATGGAGGAAGAATGTAGATTTGATTGTTGACCTCACTTAGCCTTGGGAGAGTCTTGATGGACCTGAAGCAATAGGGTCTTGATAATGAACTCCAGAGAGACCTGGGTACAAGTTCCTTCTTATATAGGATGAGCTTGACTGGAAGATTCTTCTCCAATGCTGATTATTTAGTCAGCATTTTATTTTTGTCTCGTAGAACAGCTTTCTCATTTGCCAGACTCAGTGTTGTGCCCTGGAAGAAAAATGTAGTAACACTCCTTCTAACTAATAGAAGGAGTGTTACTACATTTTTCTACTGTAATTTAGTAATGTAATTTAACTAATAGAAGTCCTCTAATCACCAAAAGGGAAGAGAAATTTTGCTTGATTGCCATTGCTAAGTCATAGTTACTTTGTTGACATTTTTTTCTTTCAGTTATCTGAATAAAATTTATTTATTTGCTAGTATTTCTCTATACTAGTCATTTCCCAAGACTCCAGAAGATTTACAACATTCAATAAATAAATAAAACAATAAATAAAACACAAAATCAGCAACAAAAGATAATAAAAGATGGCCATCTGAAACTATATATCCATCAACATCAACAATGACTCATTGAAAGTTGAAGCAGGACCATTTTTACAGTTTTGCAGGAAATCCAGTAAGGAAGGTACCCAGTGCATCTCTGAGGGAAGATGTTCTAAAGCAGGGGGTCTGTTGCAAAGAAAGTTTGCCTTTGATCTTTCATGTGGGACCCTAAGCAGCTCCTTCTGGAATGCACAGGACAGGCAGATTCCATCTACAGGAGATAATCCCTAAGGTAACCTGGAGCTAAGCATATATGGCTTTATATGTAATAACCAGTGCTTTAAATTGGTCCAGAAAATAATTGTTAACCAATGCAACAAGCAGAAAATTAATGTTATACGAGAATAGCAGCTCTTATCCAGTAACGTTTTGGCTGCCACAGTTTTTGGATAGTCTTTAAAGTCAGCTCCATGAATAATACATTAGAGTGATGAAGGCACAAAAAGAACATGAGACACTGTTGCTAGGGCTTTATGGTCCAGGTGAGGTCATAATTGAGCCATGAATTAGAGAGAGTAAAGAAAATGATCTTAATGGAAATATGCAAGCTCTGTTACCAAAGCAACAAGGTGTGAAACATGTCTTAAGTCCACAACAGGAAGATAATATATGGAAGAGACTCAGACACTTCCGTAATTCACAGGAGTATAAGAAGGGGGAGGAGGTACAGCACAATAAGACTTGCAAGATTGATGTCAGCCCCACTGGGTAGATCAGACCAGAAAATCAACTCCACAGGAAGGCTAAAACTACTTTTACTGAGATTGGCTATTATAACAGAATCTTGCAAGTCTCATTGTGCTGTACCTCTGTGAATTAGGGAGGTGTCTGTCTGAGCCTCTTCCATGAATATGTTGATTATTGTCAAACATTACAAAAAGAAAATGAACTCTTTCAAAAGAAGGCTCACTGAATTTGAACTATGACATCATGCTTCAAGCAAGCATATTTACAAGTGGCAAGCTGGTTTTGATTTCAATATTTGTAAATAGTATTTTAATGTAAAAGTTGCTTGCTTATTTTTCATTGTAGATATTTGCGTACTGCTATGCTTTCTTTGGAACAGCTTTTTCAACTTTGCTATAATTTAAGATTAAGATCCAGATGCAAGGAAATTCAAAATTAAGGGCAGAGATTCAATGTTGTAATGAGGTTCATCCAATGTGTTTCCTGTTCCTGAGAGCAGTGGAGAAGGGAAAGAATTTCAACTTTAATAGCATATTAAAAAATTCACTGAAACTGAAAGCTTTGAAGTGACATAGCTGTTATTGCTGGAATTTTACTTTCTGATGTCTCTGTTAACAATTTAGCAGCCAGTGTGTCACCTCACAGGAACGCTTCATATAGCTGCCTTGAGTCTCCAATTGCATGTTGCCAGGAATAATTTTAATTATTCCTGCATCAGATCTGGCCCTAGAACAGAATGGTTTTTCTTTATGAAAGATAGTTCTGGAGAGATCTGCGTGAAGAGCTTCAATACTGAGTGCAAGATGAATTTTCTTCCATATCTGGATTCTTGCTACAGAAACCCTCAGAAATTTTGTGTTCTGTGATTTCTGTATTCTTTGCCCCCTTCCACCCTGTTCCCTTTTCCCCTTTCTTTTCACACATACTCTTCTGTGAGGGGGGAAAAAAGTATCCACATTAACCATAGGAATTCTTCCAAGAAAAGAGGAGATGCATATCTCCATTTCCCAGGGCCAAATAGGTTTATTCTTGATATCTTACATGCTGAGTTCCTATTTGGGTGGGGTCTCTATGTACATCCAAAGTCATAGATTTCTTAATATTTCAAATATAAGAAAAGGGACATGTAAACTTGCTATACTTTTAGGACATATAGTTCTGCAAGTCCTCTGGTTTCTGGGTGAAGCAGAAATTCCATTCAGTTTCAAAGGATTATTTTCAAAATGATTTCATCATCACAGGGTGACAGGATGCCATGCTGTTCTCCATTTTGCTTCTTTGAGTATTGGTACCTAGGGAAAATTAGGAAACTCCTGGAACAGAATGCTTGCCGATGTGATTGGTCTGGGTGTCTGTACATGCACACCCACCTACAGCTTCACCACTAGATCGCATATGCATGTATGTGGACTGGCTGCCATTCAGAGCATTAAAATAAGCACAGAATAAGGTTGTTTATCCTACTGTGTCTGCCATGCTTTATCAAAAAAATCAAGGTCTTGCATGAATACTTTGTTTTGGATTGGGGTCCAGACCATAAGTGTCTCAACAATTTTTGAGATTTTATTCATCAAAAAATAAAAGAAAAGCCCTTCCAAATATGGAACAAATGATGTTAGTGAGCACATATATAGGATGAATGGCTGGGGGAGGTCAGTGCTCTTTTTTTAATGAAGTTTGCCCTCCCCAGGGCCCCCAGATGTGTTGAACTCCAGAACCCTTCCTTCCAGCTGGCACAGCTGTCCCTGGGTGGCAAAGCTGTGGCTCTACTGGAATTGTGGGAATAGTAGAAATTGTGGAGGGCACCCACTCGAGGGAGACTGACTTAAACCTATTCTTCATCTAAAAACACATCTTCCATCTTCCCATACCACGAGCTGCCTTAACTTATAAGTCCCAGCAGCCCATTCTCAGCAGTGGACTTAACAGTTTGTCTTTCCAGTAATTCTCACTTCTATCCAGTTGCACCCAAAACCACAGTTCAATACCACACCTACCACTTTATTTTATTTTGAAAAATATTTGGAGGCCACTTCTAATAGCAGAAAAGCAAGCCCCTAACCGAGTCCAGTATCAACATCCAGCAAATGACTTCTCCTGAAAATATCAGTCAGCCAATAACAGTTCCTTCAACAACCATAATCTATTTATAGCAATGCCACAGAAAACAGATGTATCTGCTAAGGCTTTTCTGGGGTCTCTGCTGTAATTATATAGATGAAGACATCTATTTTCAATTTATGTATTTGTATTTAATGTCTTATTTCATGCTTCTCCCAGCTTGCCCTCTGCTCTTTTTGCTGTGAGATGTTGGCTGATTTAAGTATCTCTGTTGATGTTACAGAGGAATGAGGATTTGAACCAAAGTTTTCATGGTGCAAGTCCAACCAGGCGCTACAATGCTTTCTGTGTGTGTGTGTGTGTGTGTGTGTGTGTGCGCGCACATGTAAATTTCTGACCATCTGTAGGATCTCCAGGAATTCAGAAGAAGCCAAACTATTTGTAGACAGGAGCTGGCAAGGGGAAGGATAAGGTAAAGGACTTGCTTTCATAGAGAATAAGTAACTGTTTCCCTTTATTAAATCTATTTCCTTGTTAACTTTATTAAACAAGAAAATAGATTGTGAAGGAAGGAACATTTCCTGGTCAGTACCGTATGGCTTCTAATTCCAAATGCATCATATGTACGTGTGCTTAAGAGGGAGTGAGGAAGAATCTGAACTAATTCATGGATTTAGGAGAAATGGTGTATGTATACTGCTGCTCAGTGCAGCTCAAACTTTAATTCATTTGGTTCAAACTTGCACAGCCTTTGTATCCAATTGCCTACGCCTTCAGTGACTTCTGAATTGGAAGTAAATTTGTGTTTATTCAGTGGGGGTTTATCTCAAGCCAGAACAGCTGTCTCTAAATTCAGAGAGAGGCTTCTTTATTTATTGCCTTCATATAATTCATCCAATATTAAAATTGCTTGCATTCTCTTTTGTCTTGCAAATAAATAAAATGCAGTTGAGTTTTTTTCACTGCACTAAATCTTTTTGATTGCCAAAATTTACAGGGATGAACACTGTGAACAGTTTGTGATTAGTTTGCGATTATCTTATGCACCAGACAGGGATACAGGGAAAAGAGAACATATGAATCTCCTAAATTTTAAACGTTGCTATATGTGATGCGTAGTATATATTTATTCACAAGCATAACATTGTGTTCATAGTCTCTTCATCTGTGTCTCCCCTGTACCTGTCCTCAAGATGGTTTTATTGATAACTCTAGCAGAACAGAACATTGTAACACAGTCAGTTTAGTGTTTCTTGAGAAAATGAAGAGGGAAGAGTTCATTGCTCAGCCATATGGAATTAGATTAATTATCACCATGTTCTTCAAAGTGACAGGGCTTGTGTCTAACCAATTAGCTAGACACACTTAAGCCGTACAAGAAGTACAGTATGGTCCACATGGCTTATATAAGTATCCCATTACTATTCTGATGGGAACAGCAACTTTGAAAATAATTTGGTATATCTTCTTTCTTCATTTGGTGCTTCCCACTGAAGATAGTTGGAATCACCAGGATGAAAGAGAAGGGTGTGAAATGCCATCTCCACTATACGATTGTGACATTTTATCTGCTGGATTACATCTGTTCAGTTTCTATACTGGAGTAAGTAGAAATTGAAAATGACCTTTTTCCAACTTGCTACTGGGAGATGTGTTCTCTGTGTATGAGGATTCCCAGATATTTTCATTAAAGCCAACAGAGGTCTCACTGGCTATGGAGGCCTCAGTCAGAAAAAGAAGATGCTTTTCAGTCTAAACTGTTCACATAGGGCAGTTAGTCTTTCCTTCCAACTGGCCTTTGTCTCAGAACAGTAGGTGAAGATCACCAGTATGGTTTTCTAGCAAAGCTTGCAAGGAGATTTTGTCTGGAGCTTTGCTGGAATCTACTCCACAGTCGATTGCTGTTTCTGAAAGGGTAGACAGGCAAAGGTGGAAGGGACTTCCTGATATGAAATGTACTAAACTAATTTTGTAGCAAGTTTCTCTTCCCAGTGGATGGATCAAGACAGTAGGGTTCCTGGCATGGACTCAGTAGCAAAATTCCTCTAATTTGCTTATGGAAGCTGGTAATTTAGAATGGGGTCTGGTATATTGAGATGTAGAGAGCAAGGAAGATGACCTTAACAGAGATATGCAGGAATCATTACCTAGGCAAAAGGGGCTGAAACATTTTTAAGTCCAGAACAGCAAGATAACAAGTGGCTCAAGCAGACACCTCCCTAATTCAGAGGACTATAAGGAATAGGAGGACTTACAGCAGAATCAGATTTGCAAGATTATATTAAAAGTAGTTTTAACCTTCTGGTGGAGTGAGGTCCCTAGTCTGGTCCACCTAGTGAGGCTGACAGGAGATTTTTTGTTTCAAGAAACCTGAGGCATTGTGAAATGCCTGAGATGAAATGCCTGAGATGAAACAGCATTTAGGCTTTTTACATGATGACTTATTCACTTGCAAGGGTGGGCAGGACTGATTTTCACATTGGCATATATCACTTGATTTCTCTAGACTGGGCCCAAGAATTGAAAGTTTAAAATGGCTGCAAGGATGTGAGGCTGATGCTCATGGATCCTTAGTCCTTTTTTAAAAAAGAAAAGAACCAAATATTTCCTCTGATATATTAAAACAGACAAGAATAAAACAGAATAGAGCCGTCACATAATATTTTCCAAAAAAAGCAGCAGATCTCAGGGAAAAAAACTTTTGCCATCCCTGTTGCTCTTAAGAAGCAGCTGGCTTGCCCACAGTTTGTAGTTAACCACATTTTCCACTTACGTTTCTAAAATAAGAATACCATTTGTAGCTCTTGAGCCAATCCATGTCTCCAATGTGATCTTCTGTTTCTCCCAGCCCTTAGAAAAGTCTGGCTTTATTTCTCTTCAAGATTACATACTCTTTCATTATGAGCTGCTTCCCATTGAAGATCACACTATTGGTGCTTAATACTCATTTTATACTTATTCTCTGATAAATATATACATTACCTATTTGTGTAAATTTTCTATAGGGTTCTGTATCTATATTATTAATGTGGTCTTAACTATGGTTGTGAAAATTTAAATCAGTTTCTTTCTAGAAATAGGAGTGTTGGCTGGAGAATTCTGGGAGTTGAAGTCAACACATCTTAAAGTTGCCAAGTTTGAAAAACACTGATTTAGTTTCTTATGGAGCTCCATCAAGGTCTTGCAGCATGGAACACAGTTTGAAAACCCTGATCTACAACTCCACACAACCACCTCTGCATACACCCCCTATCTTTTCTCCCAAATTGACATCCACAGCAAGACTTGGTGCCCATAATCCTGATGTAATAGGGAAGACAAGAATTTCAACTTGTTAAATAGTTTATCCATTCAGCCAGAAAGTTGAATCCAGTTTCCTTGCCCCATATATTTCAGGTTGCTTTTAATTGTGCCCATTTTTTTACAATGCCTCTCAAGCAAACAAACTGGGCCAGTACAGGTTTTTGCAAGTCTCCCATTGCAGCTATTAAGTCTGGGGTCTTTGTTAGATAAATTGTTCCAGCCCTTTCAGACTTTAGCTGACTGTCAGACCATAATCATGCCAGTCTCGCTTGGAAAAGGAAAATCCTGCAGTCTGGAGACAGATGAATCTGCAGGAACGGAAGACCAGTAACTAAAAATAAAGATCTTCTTCAGGGGCAATGTAGGTTAGGGACTGACTGCCAAAATGCAGCTGAATTTCTTCCATTCAGACCTGTGCAGTATGGCCCTTGTACATTTTTTAAGTAGCAGAACTGAAAGACAACAAAACGTTCTTAGCTGGCATGACTCTCCTGGATTCTCGTGTATTTTTTTTTAATCTATCAAGAGATTCAATTACCTGTCATGGTCATAAAGCCCTTTTCCTACTTTCAACTAATTCGCTGGCTTCCCTACTCTCTGCAGAAGGTTGCATTGTTTCAGTGTGCAAAATTCTGAGTAACCACATCACATTTCAGTCCCATATATTCCCATTTGGGAACTGAATGTGAAATTTTCTTTTCATACACAGCCTATATAAGGGAAGAGGAGGATGTACCAGCCAGATTTTTCTTTTTCGCTTCTATGGAATGTGAGAAGGACCTCCCAAGGATGCCCTTAAACTTGAGCAACGGTGCAGTTAGGGCTGGGCCAAATCCAAAACCGATGAGGGCCCTAAAAAGATCATCTGAGCAATGGCAACTGAAAGGGGCTGTGGCAAAAGGATCCCTGACACTGATTACTGCAATGTCCTGTTCCATCCTTTTTTTTTAAGAATTCATAATCACAGGCCAAGCATGTATGTTGTTACATTTCCTTGTTTATTTTTAGTTTTAAGCTGTTGCCCTGTTCTATCACAGAATGCTGCTTATCCCCACATAAATGCAGTAGGGCCACAGAGGTTAGCTTTATTTTATTCCTGTTGGTGTGATGGTGTTATGATTTCAGTGACTTAAAACATGAAACTTCACAAATCAATACATGCTTTAGAAATAATCAGGATTGCTAAATTATTTTTTGTTTTTGTATTTACAGGGATTTTAAATCAGAGAGTGGGGCAGGAAGTTGATAAAGCTTGTGTGTAGCACAGTTGCAAATGGCCATATATGGTTCCTTCCTAAGTTATTTGAGTATGATCTCTAAACTGCATTACTGCATGATTTCACTCGAATGATCTTTTCTGTGTTTCTCCCTATAATATAAATATAAAAATTCTATATTTGCTGCAGTGCTTATTGAATTCATTTTCCACCTATACATTGGCAATATACAGAGTTCTCCCCCTCGACCAGGGAGAAAAATAATCTTGAGAAGTAGACTAGGTTGAAAGACTAGCAAATAATTCAAGTAGTGAGCTGAACTTCGCTCTACTGCGTGCCATCTTGGTTCATGACATTTGATTCCTCAGGTAGTGTTAATTAAGAACTTTACCTCTGGTGCTCTTCATAGGATAATGGTCCAAAAAGGTGTGTCTGTGAAAGAGAATTTAGGAAGTTGCAGATCTGTTCTTTGGCCCATCTAGTTTAGTACTGTGTCCCTGCTCAGCAGCAGCTCTCTAGGGTTTCTTTCTCATTCCCCCATTGTGATGCTAGGAAATGAACCTGGAATTGTCTGCATACAAATGTGCACCTTACCTTTACGCTTATGATAGGCTGGCTTGAAATACAATGGCCATGCCTTCCTCAGAGGCTCAGGCAAAATGCAACAATTTATTATGGATGTTTCTTATGACATAATTCCAACAGAGAAAGCCATTTTCTCTCTTTCCATTTTGTGTTGATTGTCGTGCATTCTCAAAGGCTAACTCCAGCTAAGGTGTAAAAGTAAACAGCCAGTAAATGCAGTTTCCCTCTTCAAAGTAACACTCTTCTAAAAACAGCAAAGACGTACTGTAATAAGGAGAAAAAATATTTTGGGTCACATTTCAAGATCTCCAGCTCTGGATAATTATTGACCAGAGCTATAATTTCTGCTTTTAAAGCAGCTGTATAATTTTCAGCATCTTTTTATATCCTGTATAGATACAACCAAAAGAGAAGAAGGTGGCTGAATCGAGTAGCTGGAGAGATTAACATTTTGTACATGCTACAGATGGGCGAATATTTTCATTCTCTAGCTGTTTTGGGCTTCCCTGAGATTATGATGGTCCAGTCAATGATTCTCCACTAAGAAGCAAGGGGGGAACTTGACTGAAAACTTGTATTTGGATCTCTCAATCGGATAATACCAGTGTCAGATATAATATTGGAATTTTGTAGAAAAGTTAAAGGGTGGCCAGATCCATCTGCCTAGGACTACTCAGAATGCTAAGTCAGAAAATGATAATAGTAAAGGGAAAGATTAGAGAGGCATTAACTCTGGGCCTGGGTGCTGAGTACTGAAGCTATCCCAAAATATCTGATTTCAAATAGCTAATAGCAGCAAAGCTCTTTTCTAAATTCAGGCTCTCAAAGGCTATCAGAGAACATTCATTCTTTGTCCTTTATCCCAATCAGTCAGATTAATAACTCATCAGGCTGAGCTTCAGATTGATTTCCTTCCTATTCTTGAAAGAGGATGATGGGAACCGATGGCAGCCCATTTCAAGACCTTGATTTAAAGTGATTATTGCTGTCTAATTGTTAGGGAATGGTAGCACTGCTGATTAATAGAATATTACTTCAACCTGGAACAGTTTTCTTTTCTCTGAGCCCTGTGTGCAAGATTGATGGCAGGAGTGGTGAACAAACAAAGCTGTTCATCGTTCATGAAAAAACATGAAAGCAGCCTATGTTACTGTGCATTAGCAACTACTTAATTGTTTTATTCATTTTGTTTACCAATGTTTGTACTGGGAAAGGCATGCTATATCCACCCAATTTCATTCATTTTACAAAATTTGTTCGAGGTTAACAGAAAACATGTTTTAAAAGTACAGATGTAATAAATGAATGTATTATGCAAAATTCCTGTGGGTCATTGTCTACTTTAACTTAAATGGAAGATTACAACTGTTTCAGCTCTCTAAACATTTATAAGGCAAGATGTTGCATACAGCAAGTTGTGTTAGGGCAAAGGAGAGAAAGAAATGGGGGAACACAGGCTTGTTAGAAATAAGAGAAAGAGGTTGCAGAATTTCTGACTTCAAAATATTCAGCTCTGCCCCTGCCCCCCCCCCCCCCCCAATAACTTTTGGTAAATCATGCCAAGTGAAAAGCTCTGGAAATTTTGAAAGTGTCCAAAGTGTTATGATATTTTGGTTGGGTGTGTTATACAATAATATGGATTTTTACTGTTGTGGTTTTAGCCAAAATGAGCTTGTTTGTTTTTCAAGGAATGTTGATTGCTTTCATTTCTATGCTTTGTGTATATATAAAATGGATCTGAGCCTATCATAGCATGGTATGTGTGATTTGTGTGGTGGTTTTAGTTTATACCTGCAGAGATGAGTAACTTCTGGCTGACCAAGTGTTGTTAAACCTCTTATTTCAGGAGCCCTAGTTAGCCTGGCCAGTGGTGAATAATGTTAGGAATTGTAGATCAGTAATGGTTGGAGGGTCACAAGTTCCCATCCATGTGTTCGGGAGAGACAATGGAACAGCATGTTCCTGGATACAAAAGATCACTACTCCCTGAATTCTGCTGAATTCTACTACATGCTGAATTCTGGGAGTTGAAGTCCACACATCTTAAAGTTGCCAAGTTTGAAAAACACTGCTTTAGAGGTAGGGCTATTAGAATGATCGAAAGACAATGTCTGTCTCTGTTGGTGATTGACCTCAGTGTTTGACCCAGATCAAACACCTTCTTATATTTTGTGCTGAACAATACTCATTATAAATTTTCTTACATGGGGGCATGAGAAAAAAGTCATGTGTGAAATGGCTACAGGTGTTTTGTTCAGGTTAGTTCTCAATACTGACGTGTGTTTTTCTCCCCAACCTGCGGTCAGTGATGGGTGTTGTACTTCAACCCATCTGAAGGGCACCAGATGGCTGGAAATGATAGGCATTGTGGCTGGAAATAATGCTTTCATCCATTCATGTGATAGAAAAAGAGCACTAGCCTGGAGAGTTGAGATTACAATGGGAAACATAAGTTTTGTTCTGTTATGTTAAACTCATTTCATTGCAAAATTGGGCTTGATGTTTGAAAGGATATGGTATGAGCAGAACAGACATAAGGGTCCTCCTAGGATCATAAAGTTGGATGATTTTCAGCCAAGATATTTAAATCTTGGGAGACTTGTAGTGATGGAGAATCCTGCTGTACTGATGTCTGTAATCTCAATATTTATTGCCAGAATATCTATATTTCTGTATATGGGAAGAAAATGTGTGCATTGCATCTGGTCTCCAGAAAGCTTTAGTGTGCCCCCTAATGTCCTTTTCCAACATGGCATTAAATGTCCTAGGGTTTAGGGGGCAGGTGCATAGCTCAGTGATAGAGCACATGTTTTATATGCACAAACTCCCATATCTAGCTCTGTCATCTCAAGACTCAAAGGGCACTCAAAATTCAGTAATGATTGGCTGTTTTGAATGGCATTGATAGCAGATAATGTAGCTAACATTTGAATTGTATGGATCTTTTGGGTCCAGAATAATTATATTGTTTAATATTTGTATTACATGTGGTATTTCGCTCTTTTGTTTTAAATAAAAATCCTACCTTACTATATATAGTTAAGATTATGTTAATTGGGGGAGATCAGCATTGTAGATTCCTATGCCTTCTCCTGAAAAATCCCTTGATCAAACACACAACAGTTTCGATTTACAGAAAATTCAGTTAAATATATCACAATTATATATTAAAACACTTTGGGATTCTAACATTGCTAACATTTAGGATATATTTAGGAATAAAGTCTGTATGCAAAAATGATGTTTTCTCCTACTAAACATACTGGTTAAGAATTTAGAGTTGCAAGTCCAGTGAATGTGGAGAGTGTCTGCTTGGGTGGAACCCATGTTAAAATAGCAATTGTGCTAAATTAAGATTATTTCAAAGGAAAGTTGGTTAATTCATTCTTCCTTGTCTTTGCATGTTGAAAATTGCTCATGGCTGGTTTCAAAATGTATGTTTAGAATCATAGCGTTGGGTGTGGCTATTTAGGCCATCAAGATTAGCTTGGTGCAGGAATCCCAGTTAACATTTCTCTAGCAGATGGCTTTCTATAGCATGTGCTGGAACATACCCAGTGAAAGGGAGCCCACCATCTGTTTGGGTAACTGACTTCACTGCCAAACAGCTCTTATGTTAGTTTTTTTCCCCCCCCTAACATTTAGGTAGAATCTGGCTCCTATACAGTAACATAAATTAATGATTTTGTGTCCTTGCACCCTGAAATGAGAAAGAACGGGTCATGTCCTTGTTCTATATGACATCCTTTCAGGTATTTGAAAACGGTGACCATATTCCTCCCCTACCCACACCCCCATCTTCTCAAGGCTAAACATGCTCAATTCCTCCAGTCTTTCTTCATAGGACAATTTCTAGTTCCCTGGTTATTCTCATTATCCTTTCTATTAAACTGTTCCAGTTTGTCTGAATCATTCTTAAAATGAGGTGCACATTCCAGGAGGAATCTGTTCAACTATTGATCCAAATGGCCTCCTTGGCAGCCACACATCATTCCTGATTCTTGATCAGTTTGCCTTCTGTGACTTAAGGTAGACTTGTTTAGTGACCATTTGCAGTTACATGGTGATGAAAAAGTAACTTTATAGCCAGTGCTTGCATTTATGACCTTCGCAAGTCTGTAAAGCAAAGGAAAGCTTCATAAGATTGTAAGCATAGTCGCAGTTTCACTTAGCAACCACTTTGCTTAATGACTGAGTTGCTGGTCCCATTTGTGGTCACTAAATGAGTACTACCTATATTCTGCAAACTTTTGCACAAATACAATGGCCAAGTTGGGCAGCTCCCATCCTGCACCTGTGTACTGATTTCCTGTTTAAGTGAATAACTTTGCTTATATCTCTGTTAAATTTTGTTGTGTTAGTTTCAATTCATTTTTCTAAACAGTCAAGATTATTTTTAATGCCCATTCTCTGTATTTCAGCTATCTACAAATTGGATAGGCATTCTTCACCTCTTCATCTAAGTTGTTGGTAAAAATGGATGTGATGGCTATACTGTCTATACTGTCTATGTCCAGCTGGATTCTAGTGAACATTCTGCCTTTCTAACCTCGGAGGAGAAAGGAACAGCTGCTTTGGCAGCTCCTCTTGTCTCTCCATTAGAGGCATTTTCCCTTGATGATAATGGCTAGAAAAGGCATAGACAAGGGGAAATGTCTTGAGGCAGAGCTGGTCCTGACTGATAAAGGCCAATCTGGAACCAGAGGTTCCCCAGAGTCTAATGGGACAAGATCCCCTCCTGAAATGGTTAATTGGGCATTTCTCTAGGAGAACACTGAGAGAGAAAATAAGTCCGTTTTTTTTTTTTTTAATGGTCATCTATGCCTATGCGAACTCCACTGAAATGCTTTTACTTGCATTTGGTAACAGTAATTTTGTGGGCAAGGATAGCAGTTGCTTGCAACATCCCACTTCCTATTTCACTATGATAGAGCCAGTTGGGGAAGAGGCCTGTTCACACCACTTAAAACCTAGCCCCAAAGCTGACTTCCTGCAGGTTCATTGCATCAGCTACCCCTTGCTGTTCCTTTACCCTCATGAATAGGCCCTTTGCTTGCCCCAAATAACGGATCCTGCTGAATGAGCTTGCCTCATCAACTCTTCTCTGATGAGCAAGGAGGAGGTAGGCTACGTTTTTGGTTTCTGTGGTCAGGTTAAGTTCCTTTTCTGCTGATGGGTTGTATTTATGACCGTTCTTTGTTTCCTCTTTCCTTAACAGGCTATAGTTAGAAGGCTGCATTTTCCAGGTGCCTATCAACGGTCTCTGTAGACTTTATAATAGGGTTTCCCAAACAGTGAGGTGTAGACAGAGTCCAGGGAAGGTCTGAAGAACCTTTTAATACATTGTTATCATAAATCTACCTTTCCCAAAATTTCATTGTATTGCTTTCATTGTTCATTTGTGTTCATTTTGGTTTTTGGAGTTTTAGGGGAGGTGTATATAAATTAAGATTACACTACAGGGAGGGGTGATGGCAAAAAGTTTTGGAACCCTTCCTTTATAAATATCGATTTGACATACAGTCTCTCTTTGTACTTCACGTACGTGGTGTCAACAGAGGCAGCAGCTCCAGAGAGCAGTTGTGAAAAGATATATGAGGGCCAATTCCATTCTAATGTGTTGTTATTAGGGCCATCAGACCTGAGCTGCAAAAATCTGGATGGTAGCAAATTAGATCTTGGCTTTCATTTAATGATCATCCAGATTTTTGCAACCTAGATCTAGTGGTTCTATTATTATCACAGTGTTCATGAGGAAAGGGGGCATAAACTTGGATATATACCACAGGCTATACAATGGATAACAGATATCAACATGTTCCTGGCAAAAGACTAAAACTGAAGCTTTACTGTTTTTTTTAGTGAGAGACCCTATCATAGCTATTGCAAGAGTAATGGTTAAAATCTCTTCAGTGGAACTGCTTTGATAGATTTTTCTTTTCAAAAACAAACAATTGACACAGCAGGTCCCAAACTTTAAATTGGGATGCAAAGGAATTCCATGGTTTCTTGTGGTTTGAACAGACTTATCAAGACATTGCACAACAGCATTAGTTTCTGTGGTGTTTGGGAGTTGAGTGCACCGTGTTATGGTGACTGTCCTCCTTTCTCAGTGGCCAGATCCGGTCAGTATTGGCAGGGGGGAAGAGATCACACCCTTGGCTCCTCATCTGTGGGGTGCCTCAGGTCTCTCCGCTCCTGTTCAACATTTACATGAAACTCTTGCAGGAGGTCATCAGTCAGTTCACAATCTGGTATCAAACCATGGATTGTACCCATTTGTACATCTCAACCCTGAGCCGGTCAAGTGATGCCATCAATGTCCTGTCCAGTGTTTGGAGGCTGGGTGGGTCTGGGTGGGGAGGAACATGCTTAGGCTCAGTCCTGACAAGGTGGAGTAGCTGTGGCTTCTTGCCTCCACACCAGATCTGGTACTTTCCATCCTTAGTCTTCAATAGGGTGCATTTCCCCATTCAAGACTGTGTACAATCTGAGGGTCATCTTGGACTCACAGTAGCAGATCTAGCAAAGAGGGCCTTTGCCCAGCTACATGTGGTGATAGTGCCTCTTCCTAGATTAGGAGGCTTTCCAGATTATCATTGATTCCCTAGTCACCTCATGGTTGGACTGTTGCAATATACTTTACATGGGGCTGCCTTTGAAGACTACTTGGAAACTACAGTGGTCTTGAATTCTGGGCAGTGTTAGACATGCCTTGGTATGCCCATGTGACACTACTGCTCCACAAGCTGTCCTGGTTGTCAGTTAACCTCTGGGTGCAATCTAAGGTCCTAGTTATTACCTATAAAGCCCTTCATGGCATAAGGCCAGGTTATGTGGGGACCACCTATCTCCCATGGTTTCTGCCCATCCAGTAACATTGGGCAGAATTGGTGGAGTTTGAGTACCCTTGATTAAGCAATGCTATTTTTATTTTATTTTATTATTTATTTATTTATTTATATTTCAAATTTGTCACCTATTGGGACCCAGGAAACATACCTTCTCTGTCACAGCACCTGCCCTTTGGAATGATACCCATGTAGCTCCCACTCTAGTGATATTCTGGACATTTTTTAATGCTTGGCTGTTGGCCCAGATCTTGGGTAGGTTGGTTGGGAAACCCTGTTTGTTTTCTGTTGCAGGGAGTGTGTTTGTTTGGATGCCTAGGATTTCCTTTATGCTGTTTTATTTTTATTATTTCCTATTTTAGTGCAAGCTACCCAGAGTCATTTAGTTTTTTGTTTTTAATAGTAATTTTATTAAAGATTATAATTACAACAACAAAAACTAATACAAACCAAAAAAAAGAAAGAGTAGAAAGTGCAAAAAAGAAAGAAAGAAAGGAAGAAAGAGAAAGAGAAAAAAAGAAAGAATATATTAAAGAAACAAATATATAAAGAAGTTACTTCCCACCTTTATCACAAGTATAAACAATTTTAGTAACTTATCACTTCCTCTTGAAATACAACAAATTATCTCTTCTTCCCATATATCATCTCTTATCTATATACAAATCCATAAACCATGGTCATTTCAGTCCTGGTGTCAGCAAAAGGCCATTAAGGCTTACAGGAGATAACAACAGATCTATTTTAACCTTGATCAAATAAACCAACTTTATATTTTTCCTTTACTTCTAACAATCTTAATCTTTAGTCCATTCAAATAACGTCCTAGAACTTGCTTTCTTTTCATTTTTTCTTTGCCCCTTCTCATGAGATTCTTCAAAATTTCAACAAGGCTCTTTTGTAAATCCAATACAGGAAAATTATCGAGGTCACTGTCTTGGTTTAATTGTTTGTATATCCCTTTTAATTATTAAACATCAGCCAGTTTCTCTTGTGTGTCCAGTGTAGCATCTTTTTCCATTTCATTCTTGTAGCCTGTCATTTGTAAATCCACTTTCAGATCAGTCTCGGTCTTGTCAGATAATCTTGTTCCTCTTTCATAACATATTTAGACACAGGCTCTCCAGAGAGGCAGATGTCTCTGTTGACACTATTAAAATTAATTTCTGTGTCCATTTTTCAAAAATATCCTTCAATATGCTCAATGTTAGAATATTTTGCTTCATTCTATAATTGTAAGTCGAGTTTGTGTTCTTCTCCTTTAATTGCAATCTTTAGTTCCCTCTAGTGTCCAATTTTAAAAATCTTATTTAAAAAAAAAATCAAAACAAAATCATTTTCCCATGGGAAGGATTCTTTATAATTAATTTCAGAATCTCTTTTCAATTTTATCTAGACCCTTAGTCCATTTGTAACTTTCTAAAATCAAAGTATGCAAACTTAGTATCCTTTCAAAGGTACCAATCACGGTTTGAGCAAGATGGCTGTTCCCTCATCTCCAAGACCTTTAAACCTGCCAGAGACAGCTATCTTGCAGTCTCCTCGTGAGGAGCAGCTGTCTGGAGCACTTGTGGGCGATCTCAAGTCCTCTCATTGTCTGTCGCAGTCGTCAGCTCTGTTTTTCACAGAACCGTCTTCAGTCCATCATTTCTTACTGTGGAACTCTGTCAAGGGTCATTTTGGAGTCAGGCAGCCTCTAAGTCTTGTAAATAAAAGCTGAAAAATAAAAATATGCAAGTTTAGCAAAGCCTAACTATTCTTTATCATTAATTTTGGAAGAGAAACAAGACATAGAGCAAGTGAGATAATCCTATTGTTAGATCAACTGACTCTCAAACTGCACATCTAAACATACAGTTTAACCAAGTCCTCTTGAGAATTTTCCCACCCCATTCATACTTTGGTGCTTCCTGTTGGATTTTTCTTACTGTCAGCAATCTAAAGACACTGTGCAGCTATTCTCCCCTTAACTTTTTTCCTAATACTTCTTTGAGGAAGAAGATAGGATAGTCACAAATGGCAGATGATGTCATTTAGAAATTTGGCAAGGTTCCCTTACAAGGACAGGGTGGTTGTGCAACAATAGCCTAATTTAAATGAACCCTATGCCCACTCTTAATTTTTGTAATCCTTCTCTAAGTATGACTAAGCCTGATCTGACCCATTGCATTTTCCATTAAATAGAGAATCTTTGCCATGTGTTTTTAAATCTCCCCCCCCCCTTCTCTTTCCTTTCCAGCTGCAGAAGACAGGATATTGAGGATCAGCTGGCCTGGGAAATCTGGTCGAAGTCCACTTCAGACTCTTTACAAGGGTGACCAGGTAAGTGGACTTGAAAAGACAAAGTGGTTGTATGTGAAGGAAGAGAACAGGCAGTAGTTGACGAATACTCTTTGCACGCAGAAAATGTGACCCTCCTCCCCCACCCCCCAGTTGACACAAAGTTATGCACTTCTTTTTGTGAATTGGAGACTTGGACCCTGCCCACAGGGTTTCACATACAGAAACCTACAAAAACAGTTATTTCGTTGTAAAGTCTTTTGAGAGCCAAATAGGGTAGTCTTTCTCCATCTAATTTGGAAATCCAAGAGAAACCCTGTGAATGAAAAGCAACCCTTCTATGTCAGAATTCCTTGTGTCCTTTTTTTTTTTACACGTCATGTGCCTTTGGTTCTTCAGATGTAAAACAAGAGTCAGAAAACAAAAAGAAACATGGAGGCCAAGTTGCTAATCCACACATCTTAAAGTTGCCAAGGTTGAAAAACACTGGGTTAGAGAGTTGAGAGTTGATTAACATGTCAGGACAAAGTTGAGCTTTTGTCTTGACATGTTAATTTGAGTTCTCCTCCTGTGAACTCCCCCCAGCTGGCTGGAATAGTATGATCCAGGGAAAGTTTTGCCCCCTCATTTGCTACTCATCAGAGTAAAATGCTTGTATTCCAGAGACTTTGGTCTCTAGATTTCCCTGGGCAAGGAACCTGCGTTCTGGGCAAGGCTGTCGTAAAGTGACTAGGCTGGAATTGCAGGTTTTCCCTATTTTTCTTGCTCTGTATTACTGTTGACTATTAAACATGTGAAAATGAACTTAAAACCAGATTGCAGCTTTTATCTTCTCAATTTGGATTCCCAGTGGCCCCCATAGAGTAAACTAAATTGTTTGCTGAATGGTTTTGGACTCCCGCTTCCACAGTCCATTGCTGTACACTATAAAGTCCAAAATATCTGGAAGACACTAGACTGCTAGCTTTCCCTACTCAGTTGGAGGTTATTGGCTGGCACTGGCTCTAGGACAAAAGTTCAAGTCTCTTCTATAGATTTAAGAAGAGAACAGCCCTGCCGGATCAGACCCAAGACCTGCTGGGCCCGCTGTATTGCTTCTTGCAGTGTCCCACAAGCAGTCATAAATGCAGTGCACCTTTGCTGTTCTGGCTGCATGTTGGTTGCCAGTTGTCTGGCTTCTCTGTTAAATCATCATCTGCCTGCCTTGCTCTCCTCCTGCCCTAGAAAGTATCAAGGTCCTACTGGCAGCATGGCCAAGAACAACCAAGGCTGAGATGTGTATTAATAAAGAACAGGGGCCTCATTACTCTTATCTGACAAGGGAGATCAAAGTTTGCTTGGAAGAGCAGATGCCAATAGCTGAGGAAGAAATGGGGACACAAAAGGTTTGCTGAGGAAGGAGATGCTCGTGACTGTGATAGTGGCTGGCCTCTGTTAGGCATCCTCAACTGCCAGAATGTGAAAAAAGGAAAAATAAATCTACTGGGTGCTGCAGCATATTGTGCTATGGTGAGAGCCTCCTGAAGGCCTCCACAGGTTCCTACTATGAACTGTTTGTGGAATCAGAGCTCTACTAGTAGTTTGACGTGAATCCTGCCTAATAGGAGTTCCATCATGAAAGCTGGGAATCCTGGCCTGATGTAACACAAAGTATCAGCGTCATTGAACAACAAACTGCAATGTCTTGTACAGATCTTTGGGTTCACTGAGCAACGGTAATACAAACAGAACTTCAAATAAACTTTTTGTTCAATAGCATAGCAGGTGGGCCAGCTTGGCTAATTTTCAAAAAGCACATAGGGTTGGACCTAGTTAGCACTTGGATGGGAGACCACCAGGAACTCTCAGGGCAGTAAGCTATCTATCTATCTATCTATCTATCTATCTATCTATCTATCTATCTATCAAATTTATATCACTGCCCAACTCCCCCACAAGGAGGGAGTCTGGGCAATTCACAACAAAACAATTTAAAATCAGTAAAAACATAAATAATACAAATATAAAATACAATTACTACAATTACAAATATAAAATACAATTATTAAATACAGTAAAATCCAAGAGGTGGTGATATTTCTTTTAAGCTACACTGGGAAGCTTAAAACAATCATCCTGCAGGAAAGAGATGGCAAACTGCTTTCATACTGCTGCCAAGAAAACTACATGGGCCTCTCCATGAACTCACCATGAAGTGACTTGAAAAGCAGGAATGTGTTATATTTAGTATCTAAAAAGCAATAAAATCTGGGGAAAATGAAGGAACAATAAAAACAATAAGATCCTATGACACTTTTAAGAATGAAATACATAATCATGAGATAAACCAGGGTTAGGCAAAGTGGTCCCAGTAACACCTCTCTGGATACCTGCCCATCTGGAGATTTGGGGGGCTGGCAGGGAATCTTACCTGTTTGCCTTCCAGTGAAAAGCTGTTTTGCGATTGGCTATAGCCATTGTCTTGTAAAAAGAACACCCCCCCCAAGGATCATTGAATGAGAAAGCGCCTGTGCTCAGCATTCTAAATGTGCCTGTCCACCCCTGACCTAAGCTTGTGTGCATCTGATGAAGTGAAGTATATGGCATAATAAGCACACTCATCTGTCTCTCTTTCTGAATATAGCAGAGACGGTATAAACGGCTTGCTGAAATAAATATTTAGTCCAACTGCAAATAGGCCTTTGTTTTAACTGTAATTAGAGGGAAGGAAAAAGATTTCCCCCTCTATAAACAGATGCTGCTTTAAGTTTCTATAAAGAAAGTTAAAAAGATATTCAAATCCACACGTGGATAGTATCTTTCCTAGAACCAAAATGCTGCAAAAGGACATGGAAGTTTTGGGAATTTTCTTGAACTTTTCATCAGGTGAAGTGCTATAAAATGCCAGAGAGAGAGGGAAGAATTAAAAAAAAAATCCACCATTAGCTAGAAGTTATAAGAAATCAAGAATAAACCCCAAGATGGAAATTTATTTCCTGAATTTGTTGCGAGTCACACTTTCAGGAGCCAAGCTCCAATCCTAGGTGGCTTGAGGTACCCTTTTCTAACAGATGGTTCACCTGGGAAAGGACTCCAATTATGGGAAGGAAGGAAACTTTGAATAGCCAAGGGCAGTTGGTAATCATGGTGATAGGCCTATATTCACAGCACTTTGTTTCCAAGAGCACTTTTCTCTGCTAAGAAAACTCAGCCGGACATTTGATGTAGGCCTCTGATGGTCCATCATGCTAAATTAATGCATCTTAACACTGTTCATTTCTTTTATCATTAAAACAAATAAGAGATGATCAGGGAAAGGAAAGAGGCGATTGAGTCCTTCATTCGGAGGAGACACCGATATTACTCAGAAGCCTTGAAAGAGCTGATGACAAACAGTATGGGATTATTTTCATTCTGAATCTATATTTTGATTCATAGATAAATTTTGGATTTATACCCCTCTCCTCAGTGTAGACACATACATTCAACTGAAATGTCAGTCACAAAAGCAATGAAGTTTAAAATGAAATGGAGCACCTTTAGACCCTTACCTTTCCCTTTCTCTGCCAAAGTCAACTGCTCCTCAACAACATTTCTAAGACTGAAAATGAGACCCAGAATGGGAAATTTGGATTAATAATCTCCCCTCTCTGTGCCAGTCCTTCCCAGTCTGATGACCTATAGACTGTGTGGTGCTCCAAATCTCAGATTTTGACTTTCTAGTTAGGAGTTCTGAGACTGCAGTCCTGTTCCACCTGAAGGGACCCCTAGTTTACCAGTTTTGCTTTCTGTTAACCTTTAAATCCCCACTATTAAAGGGTAAGTGCATCACTTTAAGGAGTAATTATAACCAGTGATAAGACAACGTATGAATCTTAAAGGTGTCCAAAGACACCAGCTCCTGCGCATGGGCACTGGCAGCATGGAGGGGGGATATTATTGGGATCTGTTGAAAGGAACTTGGCAGATAGCATGTGGTGACTCCTGTTCCCCCTTCCTCCTGCCTTATGTCTCCTCAGTTTGAGCAGTCCTCCCTACAGGCAACCCATCAGCACAGGAGGGAACTGCTAAGCAATATGTGCCATCGTTACACCCGCAAGCGGCGCCTCCTGACTTCAGATGACTTGCGGCACCTGGTGGTTGATGATGTGCATGGGCTGCTGTACTGCTATGTCCCCAAGGTGGCTTGCACTAATTGGAAGAGAGTCATGATGGTCTTGACAGGGCAGGGCAAATACCAGGACCCGCTGGAAATCCCAGCACATGAAGCACACGTACCATCCAACCTGCACGTGCTCTCTGAGTACAGCACTCCTGAGATCAACTACCGCTTGCGTAACTACCTCAAATTCATCTTCGTACGGGAGCCTCTTGAACGGCTAGTCTCAGCCTACCGGAACAAATTCACCCGTAGCTACAACACGGCATTCCATAAACGATACGGGACCAAGATCATCCGACGGCATCGTCAGGACCCTAGCAACGAGGCCCTGGAACGTGGCCATGATGTGCGTTTTGAGGAATTTGTGTACTATTTGTTGGATCCAAAGACCCAGCGTGAGGAGCCTTTCAATGAGCATTGGGAGCGAGTGCACTCCCTTTGCCATCCATGCATTGTCCACTATGATATCATTGGCAAGTATGAGACCTTGGTTGATGATGCCAACTATATCTTGCAATTGGTTGGGGCTGATGCAGGCATCAAGTTCCCATCCTCTTCCAAGACCACCAGAACCAACAATAACCTGACAGCAAAGTTCTTCAAGAATATCAACCCCTTCTACCAAAAAAGATTATTTAATTTATACAAGATGGATTATTTGCTCTTCAATTACACCATCCCTTCTTATTTACACCTCCGATGAGACTGGCTACCAGAAACATGCCTTTTCCTCATCATTTCTGCTGTCAACCAACTGCCATAGATAGGAGATGCTTGCAGTTTCAGCTATGCCCGTTTTTTATGTTTTATCAGCAGGCATAGTTCTCTCTCTTTCATTCCTCTGTTTCAGTAGACAGAACCTACTCTTATTTGATTATCCTTCCTCCTGTTCCTTAAACAACATTTGTTTCTAGGAAGCACTGGAATTAGGACCTTTTGTCAGGAGGTGGGAGAGTCCGTGTGGAAGTAGCAGACGTAATAAAATGTGCATGCATTTAATGTGTTCAATTATAATTCCTTCAAACCTGTCTCTTCTTCACTGATGGAGGAAAGGGGAATATGAGCCAGAAGTGTCTCATTGTGAACAGTTACTTGGCGTGGGGCAGAATTTTCTGTGAGACAAGAGTCTACTGCATCTCCCCCTTCTACCCTCTTTCTTGCAGCTGGTGTTTAGAACTGCGTTTTTTCCGAAGCCACCCAGTCAAGTTCTGCTCCCATGTAGATTCCATAGATGTGCACTGGAGCAATGCTTGGTGGATTGCCCACTTTTATGTGCAGGTTGTGGGAATATCTTGACCAAAAGAAATATTTAATTATTCGCCTTGGCTTTTTCCATGTGAATATGTATTGGGTATGTACAAGAGTTGTTGTGGTGTCCTGTTTCATGTAGGCCTAGCCAAATTATGCTCCAGATCCAACCTCTTCAGTTTAATTAGTGGACCCTTATCCAGGTGAGTCAGAACTGTCTTTTTGTGGGTGATACCTGAGACTGGAAGAGTAGTGGACTTGGGCAGTGTTGGCTTGGCTAGAATTCTTATATGTTTTTGACCAAAACCTGTCACCTCTTACCAATATGACAGCACTTTTGGGTGATAATGGGAATTATAATTTGGCACATTTGGAGAGCACTGGGTTGTGAAAGCTGAACAGAGCATTGATCAGAGGTCCCGCTTTGCCCTTAAACAGCATCTTCAGAAGACATGTCTTCAGTTAAGCATGAACAATGCCTTTTGCTGTAGAACATTGTTATACTGTGTCAGTCAAGTAATGTTTTATATCTAAAATAGCTGTCTTCTTTTTATAAGCAGAAGAATTTATTTTACTGCAGGAGATGGCTTGGGAGACAGAGGTTGCATGTGGAAGGGTGCTGTAGAGAGAAAAACAGATACTTAACTGGTAAAGCTGGAGGCTTGTACTTGAAAAAGCAAGCCTTGAAGAGTAAATTTAATTCAGTCCACATGGACAGTTGTGCTTAAATTGGCATTTTGTCTACTTGGTTACATTTCTGCGTATACTAAAACATATCACCTCTTTTATGTAAATCAGCTGGAAGAGTTATTGTACAGCAACATTCCCCAACATGTGCCTTCTGGATGTGTTGGATCTTAACACCCTTAAGTCCCACTAAGCATGTCCAGACTGGCTGGGAATCAGGGAAATTATAATCCAACACATCTGATTCTGTGTGAATAATTTGATTTATGCAATACTGTGCTGAATGTACTTGGGCTTTATGAGGTCATACAGGACATACAAATTAAAAACATTGTGATTTGGTTCTTCTGTCCTCCTGCTGTATGAATGTGACCTTTTTTCCCATGGTTGCCTGCTTTCTATTAGGCTAGAGTGAATTCCCAAGAGGGGATTGAGTAGTACAAAGTTTAAATTAGTCAGCTCACCTGTATTGGCTTTCAGTATTGATGTAAGCTTTAATTTTAGGTAGCTTAGATTCTGGCCATAGCTTTTTCTTATGATTAAGGGTAGTCCTCAATTTACAACCACAATTGGGGCCAGAATTTTGGTCGCTAAGCAATTACACCAAGTTTACAATCTCTGGGTACGTAGCCAGCAGCCATGTTGGCTGGGAATTCTGAAAGTTTGATCCCAGCATGTAGGAGAGGCACCAGCTTGGGAAGGGTGCTATTTACAATGAAATCACTGGTTGGGATGCTTAAGGCTGCTCTAATTCTGTGGCAGATTATTACATTCCTTTGCAACTATGTAGTTTCTATACATCCTGTGGCTTCCTTTAATGCACCAACATTATTTTTGCACTAACATGTAACCAGTGATGCTATCTGCTCTGTGGTTTGCAACTTTCCCCAATTCCTTGCTGTGACAATTAATTAACTGCACTCAAAGCTGGCAATACTGATGCAGTAGAAATCCATATTATTTAAAAACTGAACTAGGCAGTTGCACTAATCTCCTCAGCAAATTGTCCAAAGGCATCAAGAACAAAACTCAATGTGTGCCAGTGTGCAAAATTCAGTGATCAGTGCCGTGTGGGAAGAAAGCATGATGTTACTAAGTGACTAAACTGCACTTAAAAAAAAAAAAAACATAAATAGGATTATTATGTTATTTAGATAAAAATCCCATTGAAATATTTACTTCTAGTGAACTGATATGTAATTCCTGTTCTGGGCAGATGTTTCTGCTCAAGTGAACAGATCTACCCAAAATGATATCCATTGGTAAAGTAGGCTGCAGCCATCTCTCTCTCTCCCCCTGGAAAGTCATACTGAAGTGAGTGGGAGTTACTTCTGAGTAGGCAACTATGGGAATTTGCTGTTGGGCATATGAAAAACTGCAGGACCTGAATGTGCTCAGGGGCATTACAGTTTGATCTTGTTTTTTTTTAATGAATAGCTTGTAATTTGATTTGTTTGTTTGTTTGTAATCCAGCATTTATCCTTTTTTTCCCTCAGTGGTAACTTATCAGAGGTAGCAACTTGTGCAGATAAAATGGAGTGGGGGATTGAGAATCATATGCATCACTTTGAGATCCTAGCAGAAAAGCAGAATACAAATGCAATAAGAAATAACAATAGCGTAATCAAGGAAAAACAGTTAAAATGCAGAATATAAAAATCGCTGCATCAGAAATATCAGATTATTTTAACAATGCAAATGTGTTGAATAGGTGAATCTCTAAAAACACACAAACCAGCAAAAACCATCACTGATGGGCTAGATGGATATTGTTCTGAAAGTCACCATTGCAGATAAGGCCTAGTCACTTCACCGCTTTGCAGACATTTGACTTTAATGGAAGGGCAGTGAAACTTCAGATATTGGTCTCAGAAGTTCAGGCAGGTTATGTCTTGATTTATATATTTTAGCTGAAGCTTAGAGGTAGTAACTGAACCAAGATTATCAGTAAAATGGCACAGAATTGTAAGAGATTATTAGTTTATTCTGGTAGGTGACAGGCTGTTTCTATCAGATACATGAAATGGAAGTAGAAAGTAATTGGTGTGTGTTTGTTTTTAATGCCTTCAAGTCAGTGTTGACTCCTGGCAACTGCCTGGAGAAGGCCCTGCAATTTTCTTGGCAAGATTTTAGAAGTCAGTGGATTGCCATTGCTTTCTTCCTGGGACTGAGAGAGAGTGACTGGCCCAAGGTCACCCAGCTGGCCTTGTGCCTAAGGCGGGACTAGAACTCATGGTCTCCCACTTTCTAGCCCGGTGCCTTTAATTACAGTTTCACACACCAGTTCAGATGTGAGACACATCCTGCCAAGTGCAAAATACCCATGTCAGGTGGGAAGCAGCTGTTTTCAAACTTGGGGTGGCTGTTTCAATAAT
Organism: Liasis olivaceus; assembly: GCA_030867105.1. NCBI lineage: Eukaryota > Metazoa > Chordata > Lepidosauria > Squamata > Pythonidae > Liasis > Liasis olivaceus. Next base: position 41,846,504 of record CM061348.1, on the reverse strand, counting down.
TTTGGAAGTGTTTCAACCCTGAAATACTTCCAGACTGGACAAAACAGCCAATTTGCACACATGAAACCATTGTTTTTTTCTGCAAGTAGGATGTTTCAAATCACAAACAGTTCAAATTAAAAATGTTTTGTGCACTCCTAGTGCAAACACATCTGCACATTGCCACCCAATGAGAAATAGAGGTAATGAAAAAGCAAAAAGCAAAAGAAGAAAAAGCCACATCCTTTGGTAATAACACTCACACGTTTATTCTGAAGAAAACCTAATAAAGTTCAGTGAGCTTTACTGGCTATATTTATATAACCTGCTGAACTGAAAACTAACCTAGCAAGGTCGCGTGAACCTTGCACATGTGATTTTAGAGTTCCATTTCTAATTAGGTTGAATAGATCACAGCTAACTTTGGGCAAGCATGTCCTGCAAAGGCAACCAGTTTTTAAATGCATGGGGGGTGACGGTATTTATTTTGTTGCTAACATTTCTCCGTGGCTTCATTCCAACTGCCTCTGAGAAGCGTACAGCAAAGATTAGAAACGAATGACAGCATCAGCCATCCACCAGTGGCAGGCCCAAACTATAAATGCCCCCCAAATGTGTTATCCCCGTGGAAACTCGGGGAGGGCAGTGGCAGTCTATGTACAGGAGGGCAAGCTGTTCTCCATTGAGAAGGCTCAACTACAGGGTCCCTGCTGATGGAATTCACTAAATATTTTACATACACACACACACAAGTGAAAAGTAACTCTGCATTTCAGCGTTTCTCCCAGTGGCTCTGATTCTTTTGTAAGTGGCTCTTTCTTGCAAGCCTTGGGCTCCTTTTTTCTTTCTGAGCATTGCCCTAGTTTTGTTATTTATTGATTAAAATTATTTATGTGTTAGCTTATATGCCATTTTCCTGCCGGAGCTCAAGGTGGGGTATGTTAGGCACTCCATAGCCATGCCAAAATCCAAAGTCACAATTTTCTGTATCTTTTTGCTACCATCCAGTGGTGCTATAAATTACTACAGCTCAGTTTTGGTATGCCTAGCCTACGTAGCACTTTCCTTTTTTCTTTTTTCCCCTTCCACAACAACTCCGTGGGGTAGGTTGGGCTGAAAGAGCATGAGTGGCCCAAAGCTTACGTGACTGATGGTAGACTTGAACCTGGGTCTTCCTCATCCCAGCACAACATCTTGACCACCTTTGTTAGTCTTGAAAGTTTCACAAAGCTCTTCTGATGTTTCCAGACAAGGCTGTTACCATGCAACAACCTTCCCTCAGTGGTGGAATTTTGCAGGAGATCCAGATGTCATCATTTTCCATTTGTAATGTAATTTTACCCTTTCTTCCAACTGTTCTCATACCACACGCACAAATTTGTTAAGGGGGGAAGAGTGGAGTAATTACATGGTGCCTTTTGACTTGTCCATCTGGAGATGTGCTTTTACTGCAACAGTTTTACAGGGCTTCTGAAAGTGATTTTTGTTCGATACTCCTACAGTTAAATGTAAACTTCTGATACCTATAATACCTAGAAACAATATGGAGCTATAAGGACATCTTAAGGTCAGACTGATGAACTGCAGCCATTTAATTAAAGTGGAACGTCGTAGCTCTTTATGCATTGAAATGCCTTTTTTTTTCCTTACGCTTTTTGCTTTTTGCACATCCTCACCTGATGAAATGCTCTGGAAAACGTGAAAGCGTGCAAAATGTTTTGTGTTAATTTTATTTAATCCTAATAAATATCTTACCCATAATGGATTTTGGATCCTTTTTCTTTTCTTAGATGACCAACACTGCTTTTTTATTTATTTGTTCATTTTTTTAATGTGGCTTTCTGCATTGTAATTACAGGTCTGTTCTCTGCTACATTCCTTTCTGGTATTGAAACTGGCTGGAAAGTCTGACCATTTCCACTTAACAAGCCTTCAAATGTTTCCATGGTAGTAGTAGTTGGGCGTTAGCATACCACAACAATACATTTCAACAAGCCATTTTTAAAATGTGGGATGCTCACTATTAGGATTGTATGATATTCCAGATTCCATTCAAGAGGGGCCTTTCGGGAACCATGGAGCTATGGGATCCTGGAAACTGCGGCATCTGCTTTCATGAGCTGCAAAGAGGCACTGCGTTGATGCTCCCCTACATTCAAAGCACCTCTTCCAAACTGAATCCAAAGCACTGCACAGCCCTACTTGCTTTGCAATTGAACAAAATAATTCTAGAAAGAAAGAGAAACAAAATAAGCATCTGCTTCTCCAGCACTACTGACCTTGCAGAACAGGTACTTCCAACACTGTACTGTACATGTAGGGACTATGATTGAACGGGGAAATACTTCAATGTTGCTGTTTGACTGCTTAGACCAGCCTCCCCCAGTATGGTATCTTCCAGATGTGACCTCATTGAACTTTCAGACAACCTGCTTGTGCTGGCTGGCAGTGTTAGGAATTACTGTAATTTCATCACATCTAGAGAGCATCAAGGGGACGCGGTGGCGCAGCGGCTTAATGATGCTGAAAGTTGCCGGCCAGAAATGCCTGACGCTTTGGCGGTTCAAGTCCAGCCTTTCGCGTTAACAGGGTGAGCTCCTGTTCTCCCCGCCCCCCCCGCAGCTCCTGTCAACCCAACAGGTCAAAAACTTACGTGAGTAGATAAATGGGGACTCTCACTCCGGTGGGAGGAAAAATGCTGGCAGCGCCTTGCACAGTGAGACGGGACCAGTTGCCTGCCGGTAAGCGCGAAACCGCACTCGCCCGAAAAGGGCACGAAGCAACGGAAACCCCGCCTCCTGCGCTTGCCAGCTGGGCTCTGCTCTAGGAAGGAGGCTCTGGCAAACCACTTCCGAAACAATTGCCTTGAAAACTGCAAGGATTCGTCCAGGCAGTCACTGCAGGGTCGGTAATGACTGAGCGCAGACAAAAAAAAAAAGCATCAAGTTAGGGAGAACTATCTTAGATGTTTCGTCTAGCACAAAGGGAGATACAAGACTGCGCAGCACTTTGGATTCAAAGGCAAAAGGTGCTTCAGATCCTGTGTGAGCGCACACATGGCCCTTGCTGGTGACTCCTTAAACCAAACACATCTTTTCTGGGATCGTGCTCCCTAACTCTTTTTGTCTGTTTTTGCCCCTGCTGGTGGAGGAGTTGGCTGCTGTTCTCTCTAGATGAGATTATCTTTGGGGTTTTATTGTTGATTTTATTGTCTTATATATGCTATATGCCAATCCACCCAGAGTTGTCGGAGTTGGGTGGCCTAGAAATTTAATAATACATTTAATTAATAGATAATCAGCCCCTTAACTCTGGAATCCTCTCCAGTTGTTCCTCCCAATATGGAAGCAGTGTGATTGACGAACATCAGTGGTGCAGTTTCTCACTACGCTGAAGTTGGAAACAAAACTCTACTGCCCTAAGGAAAGTTTAAAGCATTAAATACACAAGATACTAAACCCCCAACAGAAAAAAAATATTGTAGCACCCCTACTTATTTATGCGATGAACGCTGGCCATGATGTACAATTGCAGTATGCCCACGATGGTCCTTTTTCCCCCAGATATGTTGAGAATGTCCCAAGAGCACCAAAAGATTGCTCATGCTTTGTTCTAGAGGATTGAGGTGTACTAAGCAAAAGATTATTTTCTTTTTCAGAGCTTTTCTATCAGAACAAAATGCATTTAAAGCAATTTAGCACAGAATGAGGATATGCAGATACAAGCAAATCTCTGAAACTTTTGAAGTGGAACATCAAAGTTCTGTTTCTGACTTGTTTTAAGAAAAAGATCAGCAAAATCAACCCCTAGAATAAAATGTAGGAAAAACAAGCTTAATTCAGAGCTGGCATTCCAAGCCAATATGTGACTTAGTACTCTAAGGGCATGCATGCCAATCACACCTAATTCTGGATTGTGGATCCTGGAATTCTAGTTTTAAAAATATTAGCAAACACCTGTTCTAAGATCATTTTGTGCTGGAGTAGTTAAGTGCTCAATGTTAATAGCAGAACGACTGGAACAGATTGATGTGCAGGGAATCCATAACAAGCCATGATGATGCCAGAATTATAACAGGTGTGTTGACCTCAGGATGGACATGTCTTATTTGACCTCCCCCCCTTGCTCCCTCTGCAGATGTCATTATTTTGTGTGTATGGGTATGTGTCAGTGAGTGTATTCTGTTATTTTGCTCATTAAGTCAATAGTATTAATAGCGATAAGGCTACTTGGAATGACAACAAAATTGAAGCATTAAACATAAAATGCATGTTTGTTGATCAAATGGGCAGCATCATGCATGCCTGACTTGCACAAATTCTGATTTTTTTAAAAGCCAGTTCAACGGTAGATCAAATGAACTTCAAATAGACTTTGGGCCATCTGTTGGAAATAGGCTAGCTTGGATTAGACAACCTTTGACACCAGATGTTGCTAAACTACAATTCCTAGCCTAGCTGATCAATGGTAAGAAATGCTGGGAGCCCTCCTTCCGCAACATCTGGAGATCAATAGTTACTCATTCATGCATATAATGGATGGACCAGATGACTTCAGTTCTCTCCAGCTCAGTGATCTTATGACTTACAAAATGCTGCATCAGGACTTAAGATGAGAATACTTCTCCACTTTCAATAAATCCTGCTAGTGCATCAAGCACAGAGATTTGCATAGTACTACTCACAATTTTTGTTCATGACTGTTTTGCAAAGTATCACTCTTGGGCCAGGAATTAGTATAGAAGTTACCCTGATCAGATTCCCTTGCCTTTAACAGCAGGTATGACAGGCAGCAGTCCAATAGGTGCAGCTTTCCCCTAGCACAGAGATGTAATGATACAGGCCAAACAGATGGCTGGTCTCTAGCTGTAGTTCCAGAGAGGTATCTGTAGGACTGTTGGATGGAGAATTTAGTTTAGATTGTATTCAGCTGGACAACTCAAGCCAGCTGCCTTTCTTATACCTCTTGCAAGCTACTAAAAGAAGAACTTGCATTTGGGAGCAGTTGAGCAGCTGTGACCTGAGGCCAGACTTTGGAGTTAATTAAGGCCCATTTTTAAATGTTCCCTCTCCTGAAATTTGCTTGCTTTCCTTTCTTATCCTTGTAAAGTGCAGAATCCTTGTTTCTTTGTTCTGAATCACAGAACAGTAATTCTCTTTGTCTTTTGTTTTGTGATCCACACAGTAAAACTATGCATCAGCTCTCTTTTATTAAAAAGTCTGAAGAATTTCACCTGGCTTCAACCTTTGGTCAATTAGATTAGAGCATATTGCATATGGTGGAGTTAATCTGGTTTCCCTCAAACTGTATTAATCAATAATCTGTCACCAAATAGTCACACAGTTCTCTCTCTCTCAGTGGAAAACTCAGGCCCACTCTCTGGATGGCTCTCTGAATGGACTTTAATTGTTTCAACATAACACTAAAGGATTTGACTTAGTAATAAATCTTTGTTTCTCCCACAAAGGGCTTAAAAAAAAAAAGTCTGTAATTGCTGCAAGATGCAAAAAAACCAAAAAGAAATAAAAACCCTGCAGCTCTTACACAATTCCTCTAAAGTAGAATGTGTTTTTACTTGCAATCTGTTCCTGAGTGCAAGGTAAAGATTCCTAGAACACTTACCTGGGGCTGGTTTCCTTTGAATTTGGTTGTGGGAGGCAGTTTGGCATTTGCAAAGCATGTATTTGTTTGCAAATATCCTGGCTGCATGGAGGTCCTGGCATTCAGCTGAAAATTCTGAAGATAGTGAATGTCCACTGATCCTGCATATTTTTTTTTAGTAAGATATTCCCCAGTACTCTAAGGTACCAACAGATACCCAAATTCATATTTCTCTGTGTTTTTCAGTCTGCTTCAAACAGCTGTCTGTTATTCTTTTCAAAAATGCCTAAGGTGATATCATCTGTATCAAAGGTGGATGTGTGCAGGGGCTTTCATGGAAATTGGGGGGGGGCTTAAAAAAGTCAAGTTGGCTACAGCTCTCTGACTGAAGCCCCACCCATTTTTACATGCACTGCAGACATGGAACACGCAGGGTTTTGATTGTGCAGATGTGGCTACCGTCATTACTTTTTTAAAACCTTTGTGGACATCCCTGAACACATGTGCATGTATGTTGGAGGGAAAGTCTAATCCATTTTCCAAAACATGTTAGTCTTTTCTCGGCTCTGGCTGCTTCTTAAACGTTCAGATCTCAGTATAATTCAACCAGGAGCCAACCACAGAGCTGACACAATTAGAGAAGGTGGAAAGGAGAAATAGATCTGGGTGTCATTTGTGTAAAATTGGCATTCACCTGCATAGTCCCTAACAATCACTACTAGTGGCTTCATTCAGGTAGTCCTTGCTTACCAACAGTAATTGAGTGAGGGTGAGGTATCATCAATATGCTGATGATACCCAGCTTTATATCTCCACCCCAGGCCGCCTGACTGATGTCCTGGGTGTCCTGTCCTAGTGCCTGGAGGTTGTAGGAGCCTGATGGGGCGCAATGCACTTCAACTCAACCCAAGCAAGGCTGAGTGGCTTTGGGTATTTGGGCCTTCCAGTGACAAGGTTTTTCCATCTTTGGTCCTGGATGGGGCGGCACTGCCCCAGGTGGACCCAGTGCGCAATCTGGGGGTGGCAGCTGTGGCTAGGAGGGCCTTTGCACACCTTTAGGCTGTGTGCCAGTTGCACCAATTCTGGACCAGGAGGCTTTGCTCACAGTCACTCATGCCCTTGTAACCTCTTGTCTGGATTACTGTAACATGCTGTACATGGGGCTGCCCTTGAAGAGCATTCAGAAGCTTCAACTTTCAACTGGTGCAGCATGCAGCTGCACGGGTAGTCAATGATGTTGGATATTCAACACATGTAACACCACTGCTGCATTGGCTGCCAGTGTGTTTCCAGGTGCAATTCAAGGTGCTGGTTATTATCTTTAAAGCCCTTCATGGCTTGGGACTGGGTTGCCTGAGGGACCATCTTCTCTAGTTGTTTCTACCCATCCAATTTGGTCCATCAGGTTGGGCATGTTACGGGCCCTGACAGTCAAGAAATATCATCTGGTGGGGACCAGGAGATGTGTCTTCTCTGCTGTAGCCTCTGCCCTCTGGAACATTCTCCCTTCATAGATTAGGATGACCCTGTTGGCCTTTTGTAAGGCTCTGAAGACATGTTTATGTGCCCTGGGCTGGGGCCCCAAGTGTGTTAAGGGCCCTGATTCCTGGCTATATTGACATCTATGGCAATAATTTTACTCAGTGACCATATATCTTTATTTTGTATTAGCTGTAATTGTTTTTAATTGTTTTAGGTTTTTATTATGGTTCACTGCCCAGAGTAACTTGCTGAAACGGGCAGCTATAGAAATCAAATAAATAAATAAAATAAAAATTGGGACTGGGAACTCTGTCGCTAAGCAACCTGGCCATAAGGCACAACATCACACACCAACTTACAACGGCAGTTCTAGTTGCTGTTGTTACGTGAATCCCATATGGTTGTAGTATCCCACAGTCATGTGATCGCCATTTGCAACCTCCTGCCAGCTTCCCCATTGACTTTGCTTGTTAGAAGCCATCAGTGAAGGTTGCAAATGGCAGTCATGTGACCATGACATGCTGCAACATTGTAATTGCGAGCTGGTTGCCATAGACCTGAATTGTGATCATGTGACCACGGGGACACTGCGATGGCTGCAACTACAAGGACTAGTTGTAAGTCCCCCTTGTTCAGTGCCATTGTAACTTTGAATGGTCACTGAACAAGTGGACATTAAGCAAGGACTATAGATAATGAAGAGCAGGAGGAATTAAAACAAGCCTGTGGCACTCCACGGTTTAATGATTGTGGAGAAGAACAGTAATCCTCCAGTACTACTGTCTGGATCCTGCCCTTGAGATATGAACAGAATGATGACAAAGCTGTGCTTCCAACTTCCTCAGTGGTTCAGGAGGACACCATGCTCAGTGTTAACCTCCTAGAGATCCAGGAGCATGAGCAGGGGCATGCTTCCTCACTTGTGAGTGAGGGCAGATCTCTGTTGTGACAGCCTATGGAAGACACAGCAATCATGAACTCCATAACTGAACCTGACTGACATCAGCATGCATGCTGAAGTTTCCAAGCAGCAGCAGATCTAATGGCAACACCTTCCCTCCCCAGGCCCTCTCTTCTTTAAAACAGAGGAAAAATCTAGGTCCAGGTAACAACGATCAGCTCACCCAACTAGGTCTTTGTTACACAAACCAGATCAGATCTCCTAGGAGGAGAATCTTATTCACCAGCAGACTGGTATTTGACAAGAGAAGGAACACAATGGGGAATTACTGGGGCACCTCCTACCTTCTCCAGGCTAAAGCAGATCCTGGTTGAATTATTTCTCATTTCCCCATAACTATGTGCCAGAAAGTTAATTAATCTAGAAACCTCTTATAGGCAATTCTAGAGCTCTTTCTGTGCTTTGTTAATTTTTTAAAATAAATTGTATACATTTTTTTTTAAATCACCAAGATTCTTGGATAGATGTCAGTACTGTAGTATCTATCAGGTTCAGTTAGGATGTTCTCAGCGTGAACATACTCCAAATCAAATCAGGGTTTAGAAAGTACATTCTGCATTTTTGGTGACCTCTTTTAGTTGTTAATACTATTTCTTTACCTAAAACCTCTGTTACGTTCCCATATATGTCTAAGACTCTCTATGACTTAGTCTCTAGGCTAAGGCTCTTCATAAGTTTTTTAAAATGCTTCCCATTAAGAAGGGTTTCTTTCATACTGGCAGTTCATTTAGGATGCCTCTGATAGCACAGTCCTCTTAAAAAGAGGCATAGACTACCTGTAATCAGCAGTAGTAGTGAAGCATACTACTTGTGAGTAGTGACTCTAGTGAAGCATAGTGCAGCATGAGAAGGTAACATATGGCCATGGCTACCCATCATCTGGGCATTTCTATGTGTGTTTGGGGTCAAGTGCAATGCTTCATGGAATTCTTACCTGAATTCAGCATGGTGCTGCTGGACCCAATGGAAATTTGTCACGTAGTTACACACATAGTGAGGAGTGACAAGCACACTGAACAGAAGAACAGAGCCTTCCTTATGTTCAGAACCAGTCATGGCCTGCTCATTTTCTTTGGACCATCAAATGCATTTCTCACACCACTTCACATTTTTGTAAACAGGAGAAGGATGTCCTCCTTACCTCCATGCTTTAAGAACATTGTATTTGGTGCCAAACTGAGTTGCATGAGGGAAGGGATGAATAAGAGGTATGCGCTAACACCAAAGTCTGCTTTCAGGGCTTGTTGTTAAGTGGTATAGATTGACTGTATTTACTAAGAGGGATAGTCTTCCTGCCAAGCAGAAAATAGTGTAATAAGCACCCAGGGAAGCTTTAAAGAGATCTCTTCAAATCTAACCATGTTTATTTGTTGGTATTTTGCTTGTTCCTTGTTAAAAGAATGTTCTACTTCTATCAAATTACTCCTCCTGGAAAACTCTTGGCTAGTGCCTCAAGCATCTCTTTCTGTGGTGAAGTATTAGGCATGTGTCTGCCCTGTTTTTCACAGAAATATGCACTACTGCTAAGGCTGAGCCAAAATTTTCTGCTGCCTGAGGTGGATCAACAACTGCTATCTTCTCTCTTTTTTTTTAATAATATTTTTATTAAAATTTACAAATACAAAGATAAAGAAATAATACAAAGTAAGAAGAATATAAAAAGTAAAAAATAAAAAGTGCAGAAAAAAAGAAAAAATAAGAGAAAAAGACATATAAGGAAGTGACTCCCTCCTCCCTCCAGACAAGTATAAACAACTTAGTAACTTAACACCTTCTCTAATATTTCAATTAAAAAAAATCTTCTTCCCTTATCTCATCCCTTATCAATAAAATTGTAAAAACTTGTCACTCAGTCCTAATCAGCAAAAGTCCATTAAGAGCTACCAGAATATTTTAACCTTAATCAAATAAATCCATTTTATATTCCAACTTACCACTTTCTCTAAAAAATAAAGCAAAAGAAATCTCTCCCCATATCTTGTTATCTATAAACACATCTTTAAAGCCTTGTCATTCGTCCTAGTCAAAAAGAAATTCCATTAAGAGTTGCCAGAAACCACATCTGTATTTTAACCCTGATTGAGTAAATCCACTTTATATTCCTTCTATTTAATTTTAAAAAGCTTGATCTTCAAATAATGTCCCACAGATTGGTTTCTTGTCATTTTGTCTCCTCAGAAACTCCCACACATTTCTTTTGTAAATCAGAGGAAAATGAAGTACATCTTAGTGGATTTCAATCTAAATTTGATGCGATGAGGACAGCCACATCTGTGGTTTATCTAATCACCCATTCCTTTTATGTAGAAAAGAAAAAGTGACGAGTGTTAGTGAGTGTAGCTTTCCAGAGGCCTGCCAGTGATGGGAAGTGATCCATCCATCCATGCCTTGCTTTGCTGTACTTTCTTGGGACCCACTGCTGGAGCTGAAGGGCTGGAGACAAAGTGGTACATGGGTGAGCAGAGATAAAGATCCCAACGCTAGTTTTGAGGGGAAGATGGATAAAGCAGTCACTGCTGTAACAGCATGTTAACTTCTGATGGGGAATAGACCCTGGTGGGCATATTGGAACCCACTGGAGATGAAGGCACTAAAAATATTTTTGAACCTCTTGCCTTCAAGTAAGTGTTGAAAATCTAAATCCAGTGGAGGGTATCATCTAGCATACTAACAAGAGTTCAACTCCTGTTGACCTCATTTGTCAGAATGAACAGAAGAAAGAATTTGCTGAGAAAGATTTTGAGGGGAGAGATTTCTGAGATCATGGCTTGATCATCTAGTTGATGAACCACTGGCACAAGATGGGATGAGTCTCAAAGGATGTATAAAAATGAGTGTTTCACCAAAGTGTGGCAAGCTTGGGCAGAAGGTCTTCCATCTGAATCCTGTGAGGGTTAGAGTTGGAAACTCCAGGTAAAGGCTTGACCACTGTAAGTGGTGGTGGCAATGTGCTTTAATGGAGCGAATTAAACTATTTAATAAAAATCAAGAACTCTGGGTCATAAAGTTAATGACGTTTAGTGCCTGTACACCAGTGTTCAAGAATATAGGAAATGAACAAGTTAAGCTTCATCTCTTAAGATGGTGGCGAATAACAGAGACCTGGTGAGATGCACCTCATGATTGGAATGTAGCAATTCAAGGATACCCTTTGCTCAAATGGAACAGAAGCAAAAGAAAAAGAGATGCCCAGCAATCCAAGTGAATGACCTTGATGATACTCTAGAGCACAGATTCTCAACCTTGGAAACTTTAAGATGTGTGGACTTCAACTCCAAGAATTCTGGGAGGGCTGGCTGGGGAATTGTGGGAGTTGAAGTCCACGTCTTAAAGTTACCAAGATTGAGAAACACTGCTCTGGAGAGCATCTGAGCTAAAATACATGGTGGAACAAATAGCTGTACAGGCATACCTCATTTTATTGCGCTTTGCTTTATTGCGCTTCGCAGATATTGCATTTATCAAACAGCATTGCATGCTACAGAGAAATCTTTCGTGAAAGGATGAGTCAATCAATGCGACAAACTTCATTGTCTTGTTTTAAGAACTTTTTAATTAAGGTATGTACATTGTTATTTTTAGACATAATGCTATTGCACACTTAATAGACTGCAGTATAGTGTAAACGTAACTTTTATACGCACTGGGAAACCAAAAAATTTGTGTGACTTGCTTTAGTGCGATATTTGCTTTATTGGGTGGTCTGGAACCGAACCCACAATATCTCTGAGGTATGCCTGTACTGTTGTTGGTGTCTAATATTGCCTGCTCACCCAAGGACACAATGTGAACGATGCTTTCTGAAAACAAATCGAATTTTTAAAAACTAAAGAAGCAGGTTTTTATAAACTCAAAACCATGGTGTGTAGGATTCCATGATGGGAAGCTGATGGGAAAAGGATCCCAAGGAGAGTTGCAATTCCTAAAAAAGGAGATAGCAAATTCCAACAGAATGCTAGGAGAAAATCCCTGACAGTAAGAGCAATTTAACAGTTAAACCAGCAACCTACAGATGTGGGCATTACCCTTCACTGGATGAATCTAAGTGGAAGTGGATTCTTATGTTAAGCAGAAAGTGGGACTCAGCCTAGATGCTTCCTTCCAACTTAGTGAAACAATGACTTCATTTTTTAAAATAAAACCAAATTTGGCAAAGTAAAAATTAAAACAGTTGACCACCAGGAGACATAATGCTTAGAAGTATACTTGCTTACTTTGAGTCAATTAAATGTTCATCTGTGGAAAAATATGCCTCCCCTCCCCTCAATTTGTGTTTTATTCATCACTATGGTAACCACCCTCAAGAATATTATCTTTTGAGACAGGGAACTGGGGATAATGCCAACCACCATGGGATGAAAAGATTTAAGGATCCTCAGTAAGTTCTTAGTAAGAACTTCTAAGGCAATGCCCATACATGATTTAGACAGAACATCAGCTGCTTTCGGTGAATGAACAAGCTGCAACTCATCATACTTTACACCAGTTCCTTTTCCTGCCCGATTTGAATGAGTCAGAATTACACAACAGCAAAGCTAAAACATGACCAGATGTTCTCTAGGGACTCTGCCCAAGGTAGAAATAAACAGTACTTTTAGATAAAAAGATATTTTTTGTTTTTCACTGAAAGGGGAAGAGTTAGGATTCAGGAATGCGGTTAAGACTGTATAAATCCTCATAACAAACACAAATCTTTAACAGCAGTTGCAAAAATCAGCGCTCTAAAAAGGCGAAGGCATTGCAGCATTCATTTTAATATTCATTTTCTATAAATAGATGGACTTTAAGTAAAATAAATAAATGTCCTTGAATGGCAGTGATGGATGAACACGTTGGGCACCATTTGATTTGCTACTCTGCTCCCTGCAATGACTGCTTCTATTCAGACAGCATGGAGTAGCTTTTTCTTCCTGTCAGTAAAGTCATAGTAAAGAAATAGGAATATGTTTATTATCTAAAAACACGATTTCCTTGGACTTTATCACTGCATTCCTGGAGTTAGGAAAGTACCTCTCTCCAGTTGCACAGCACCTGGACCACAGCACTTGCAGCACATCTTCTTGGATGGACCATAGCAGTTGCAGCCTGTTTACCCTTGTAGTTAAATGCAGTTGTAACCAAATCATTCCAGTTTTACAGTAAAAAAACAGGCAGGTTTTTCCCCCTTATCCACCATCTTCCCATCCTCTCCATGCCCTCCCCCCCCCTTGCAAAAAAGAAAAATATAACACTGAAACCTTTTGGAGATATTTTCATTCAGATACTCTGTTATGAAGGTAATTTGGAGAAATTTAATTAAATGTTGACAAAAAGGAGTTATGGTAGGCATAAATGATGTCTCAGTTAAGGTTCCCTAGAGTTCAGTAGCTTTCTCTTCCCCTCCTGCCCATATGAATCCATAATCCAGTGCTATTGAGATCTATGGGTGCATGGTTCAGAATTCTGGGAACTGTAGTCCCAAAACCTCTGGAGAGCTCCAGGTAGGAAAGACTCTCAAGTATGAGCAGAGCAGTTCAGATGTCTTCCAATTGTTTTGCTGTTCCTCTGCTGTCTTCCTAGAGCTACAACCCCATTCTAAATGTATTCTGTTTTAATGGCCACTTTCTTTTTTTACCAACCAGAGAACTGGTCCTACAGGGAGCTTATGAAGACACATCTTGGTTCTGGCTTCTCAGACTACAACAAGAACTCTTGTTTGGAAAAGGAAATGATGTTACTTAAACTGAAATAAAGTCAATGCGTGCCTGAGATATAGTTACCCGTTTACAGATTCTTTGATTATTCTCTCCCCCTGCCCCCACTTCACAATGCATTTTCATTCAGATCCTACAATATCCATTTTACAAATGTTTCAGTTCAGTAATTGCAAATTGAAGGTATCTCTTACGTTCTGGAGACATCCATTAGAATCATAAAGTAAGCAAGCATTTATGAGGCTTTCTTAGATATATTTTAGAGTGCCACTTGCATGTTTTCTTGCCCTCCTATTCCTACTTTCCTTTGTGAGTCAATGTGATGTAGTGATCCAGCTGCTAGGGAGGCTGAGGTCCAAGTTCATCCTCAGCCATGGAAGATGGCCAAGTGACTTTGGACCACTCCCCCTCTCTCTCCACACAATCTATTTCTCAGGGTAGTTGGGACAAAACATGAGAGGCAGAGGTATGGGTGTTATCTTGAGTTCCAAGAGGATGTCTGCCTTTTTTTTTTGGGGGGGGGGGGAAGGATCCGCTTTCTCAATTGCATTCAGTGCAGTTGTCTGCACCAGACTGGTTTTTATAATTCTTCTAACTTATAAAGCTGATAAATTGACCCACATCTTGCCTGCTGGATCTTAGAAGTTATTAGCCCTGGGCCACATAATGAAGCCATCCAAGCACTAAATATAATTATTTATATTTTATTTTGTATGTGTACATTTCTATGACCCATAAAAACAATCTGACTTGAACATGTAAAATAAAACAAAAAAGGGGGAGAAAAAAAAAGAGGGAAATTTGATCAAGCCTGACACTAGTGCTGGAGGCACAGGGAAATTCAACCTTCATTTTTCTCTTGTAAAAGTTCCTTTGAGTAAAAGCTCAGTTGTCACTGAGCTCTATACCAGAGCTAAATGAGTTGACTTCCCTGCCTTTGAAACAGCTAAGAGATCACAGAAAGGTTTGTCCCTGACACAGGACTCATTAAGGCCTCTTCTTCCCAGCACACAGCTACTATGGATGCCAAACTTCATCCAGCAACTTCATCTGCCTACCTCTAGGGGAGTCTTCAAAATTCGGCTTTTAAATTTAAGCTGGTTATTATTTTCAGATCTTCCTGCACTAGCGTGCATGCTTTGCAAGAAGCTTTGGCCAGAATGGTAGCATAGTAGGATGGGAAAGAACAGAAGCTTGTTGCCCTTCCATCGCTGACTGTTGCTTTCCTCTACAACTTTTCTGTCCAAAACACATTTTTTGATTTCATACCTACATATAATCAGGTCATGAACAGTTTCAGTATTTAGTTTTTCCCCCAATTATATTCCTGTCAAAATATAAGCTCAATTCTGCAAAGAAAATCCACACATGTATACATGTGTACACACACACACACACACACACACACACAGATACCCCATCCCCAAACTGAGTATTAGCATACAGACTAAAAAAATGTAATGCAAAGCAATAGTTCGCTGAGTAGGTTACCGTTATGCATGAGGTGTCATGAAGCAAAATTTGAGCTATTTGACTATAAGGCTTTGTTTCCCGCTTTATGTTTAGGGGTCGAGTGGGAACAGTCCTGGACATAATTCTCTCTCATTTTCTTCCTCTCTTTCTCTGTGGGAACATATAGCAGACAGAGAGCAAAATGCCTTCCTTGAAGCCTGGTGGAGGCAATGTGGCATCTCATCAGGGACACAAGCTCAGTCCCATTGAGAGCAGGGTTTAGCTTCCTGGTAGCATCAACAGACTGTTCAAACCAGGTGGTTGTAATAACACTCCTTTACCAATTGAAAAACTGATCAGAGAGCTTCACAGTCCTTTCCTTGCTGACACTTCAAAAGCTGTGACACATGATTATGCTACGTCATTGGTGGCTCTTTCCAACTTCCAGCTATGCAATGCTGAGATCAAAAGGGAGGAGATAGCCAACCCATTCCAGTTTAGGGACCTGGATGCCTTCTTTTCAGTACCCTGTTGAACCATTGTGAGACTGGCAGGCAGGTTGACACTACAGCACAAAGACTTTAGTTCCCTAGTTTTGGCTTCAACCCATTAAGCAACCAAAGCAAGTAGAAGCAAAGAGCCAGGAATCCAGTGCCCAGGAGATCTCCCATAGCAGTGAGGTAGGGGATGGAATAATTGTCAGGATCCAGACCCTTTCTCCACATTAGTCGCACCATGATGTCAGCCATGTAGAGCAGAATTCCCACCTACAAGTGGGAAACAAAACAAGTACAGTAGTCACCAGCATGCAATGGTGTCATGGTATCTTAATACTGCCATCTATTCCGGCAGCTGCAGTAGCTGAAAGTGCGTACATTCCCACAGCTGAGACAAATTCTCCCTTCTTCCCAGTTTCTTTCCCCAATTTACAAGAGGTAAAGTGTGTGTCTATGTCATTTTGGCAATTGGGATACGAAGGTGAAAGTGAACAGTGAAAGCTACAGCCCAAGGGCTGTCTTGACGAGGATTCCTACATCTTGGCTGCACCTCTTTTGTACACAAGTTCTTGCTGCACCAGCAAGCAGAGCAGCAAGCAGACTAAAACTGGAATCATGGCCTTCTGCCAGGGCATCCATAGTGTTGCCCTGAAGCCAAAGGAAGAGCAATCCTCATACAGTTTACAGGTCTGCTTGCTGAGTAATGGGAGGGGAGAACAGGGCCATCAGGCCAAAAGACACTGGAAGACAGTAGCTATTATCAGGACTGCAAGGCACAGCCAGGATAAAATAACAAGAGAGTTGGGAAAATTTGGCAACCATGTTTCTCATTTTAAGGGAAAAGTCACTACAAAATTTAGGCACTGTTTTCCTTTGGGTGGGCATGGGTGTAAAATATACCCTCTGTGGATGAAATGTAGACAAAGTGTTCCATGTGGAAAAGTGGGACTTTGGGCTGATGTTAATTGCTAAAAATAAATATATGTTATGGCCATCTCCAAAGCCAAATCCCAAATTCTAAAGGTCAGTTTCTGGTTACCTGCAGGAGAGCAGCTATCAGATAAAATGCCACAAAAGTGAAAGTGAGTGCCATGTGGCCTCCCTGAAGGAGATGAATAGTATAGAGAAACACCAGGTGTCCTGGGATCACTAGCAAGATCAGGACACGAGCTGATTTGGAATTAATGCCTGTAAGAAAGAAGAGTAAACACAGTAATAATGGTCACACAGAAAATAAGACCTGAGTTCTTTGAAAGAACATGGTAGGTACTAGTACCCATTATATTTTAGTAGCCTAGGCAAAGGTTCAGAAGGTTCCAAGATAATAATAATTGTGTGACCAACAATAATGTATATTTATTATATAAATTTATTATATAAATATAATAAACAGTGCTACAAGACAATCATAATAATAATATGGTTAATAACAATAATAAATAAACAGAAGACTGTGATGGAACGGAATGGAATTAGAAACTGTGAAGGTGAAAAATGTATCTGAGAAATGGGAACAGAGGGATGGAGAGAGCAGAATCAGAAGAGAATAATAGGTGAGAGTGAGAGGATGGGAGAACAGGGTGATGGTTAGGAGAGCTGTTAGAGAGAGATGAGTTAGGGCTTCTACCTTTACAATTTCCAGCCTCCTAGGGAAGGAAGATTTATTTTCAAAAATTCAAATGATGATCCCACATATATAATCTTACGTTCAAGTCATTCTGTTTCAGTATCAGTTTGAAACTTGTTTAAGACTGATGACTCTCTGTATGTTTTTCCAAATTATATTTGCTAATATGCCTTGTTTGGAAATACAAAATAGTTTCTCAAAGTAAAGTGAGGCTCCTCCATGGTGGAACATATCTAAATTGGCATCCTGATGAAATCTTGTGAGGGATTATGCAAGATACAGGAATATAGGCAAAGCAATTCATTGTGGCTTAAATGGAAAGCAACCTTTCAGAGGCTTCTGACCAGTCTGTGGGAAACAGAGTTGGGTTTTTTTGGATCACTGAAAGGGGGCCAAAGCACTTCATGTGGTTAATGGGTACATATTCCCACTACAGTGTTATCTGAGATTCTGGAGTCCAGATATGAAAATAACAAGGGACCAGTGGCTAAAATAGCTTCCTACCTGAAGTGAAGAAGGTGGTACATGGATTAGGCCAATGCTGCCTCATTTTGTGTGGCAGGACTCCAGGCATGCTCCAGAAGTGCAGAAATGTGGAGATGCGACTGGCTTGGATAGCCACCAAATTGCCACCAACACCTGCAGAGCCAATGGACAGAACATGATTGTTAACCCTCCACAAGAGAAAGAGAGAAGCCATACCCAAAGTTCATGG
Source organism: Liasis olivaceus (assembly GCA_030867105.1). Classification (NCBI taxonomy): domain Eukaryota; kingdom Metazoa; phylum Chordata; class Lepidosauria; order Squamata; family Pythonidae; genus Liasis; species Liasis olivaceus. Next base: position 41,828,497 of record CM061348.1, on the reverse strand, counting down.
AAAGTATGGGTATGAATCACTGTGGGAGCTCCTACAGCAGGGGTGGGCAACCTTTCAATCTCCATGGCCCACAATTAACATTCTGTAGCCAAGGATTGGCTAGGGGTGGGGAGTTGCTGAGGATATAAATCTGACACAGATAGAATTTTTTTCCACCTTGGGTTTTTGCAGGATTCAGAGGCTGTTCTCTGTTTTAGAGGCTCACACTGGATTTTCTGTGTGTCTCCTACCACACCATGGCAGGAAATCAAGCTACTAATTTTTGGTAACTAAAGGTAGAAATAGCTCAGGGGGGCCACTCAGTTCACTCATTCCTGTTCTGGAAGGAAGCTCCTAGTGAAACCATTTAAATACCATCATACTGTTATATTGTCTTTTTCCCCTTAATGGACTTTATGATAAGAATACACACACATGCACACATACATGCAACAAGGACAGCAGAAGGCAATGTCATCTAAGCCCCACTTTAAAATGCCATTAATAAGGCAGGGGGGTTGTCCAATAAAAGCCTCGCCTGGAGGTGTCCTCAGTACAACTCAGTTGATATGGAAAAGGAGATGCATGGATCTAATATTGGTACTAGTCTATACTTGGCACTAGTCAATATGTTTTCAATGTCACACTAAATTGGGAATTCAGTAGGCTCAGAGGTTTTTACTCCTTTTGAAATGGACAGGCTTTTTTCCCTGCCTCTTTCAAAGAGGTTAGAACAACTCTGCAAGGAATTTTGGGGGAGGATGTCAACTTCTTCCTTCTGTTGAGAAATGCAGGTGAGATAAAGATCTGGACCACTGAAAAACACTGACACTGGGGCCTCTTCTCTGCCTTCCACTGTTTTCCAGAGAGAAAGATCTCAGAACTCAGCTGTTTTCTTGCATACATTTTGTTACCCGGCTAGGTAACATCTTCAGTGCTCACCTTCCCCACCCCAAATTCCATATGGAATTCTGCTCTTCCTGCATTCAGAGTCATTAATTCCCTGGCCTTCACAAACACTTTAAATCTGAAGCAAATATTGGCTCAGCACTAATAGTTTTACATCAGCATTCTGCAGCAATGAAGCTTCTGAATAGTTTTCAAGAACAAGAACTAATTATTGTGTGAACTTACATCCCCATTATCTGCCCGTGCTTTCTCTCCCTCATGCATAAACTGAAGGAAAGGTTTCTCTTCTTTTTTTAGCCTGTACGGGTATAGCATGCTTCGTATCTCCTTTCTCCCTACGCTATATCTTGCAGCACACTGTATAACAGCCCTAATCCAAAATCGCAATTCAGAAGCAGAGGCCATTTTCATAATGTGACTTAAACGAGGAAGCCCCCCCCCCCCCCCCCCCGCTCCCAGCAAGATCTGCAGCATTTTAGAGGAGCACTCTGTTTCCTTCCACTGGTGATGTGAAGAGTTGCCACTTAACTTTGGCAATAGTAGGCCTCTCCTCCAGGAAGTGTCTGGCACAGACTGTTTGCCGCAGTTCCGACACCTGCTTTCAATTCCGTTTCTCAGAAATGAACTCAGCCAGAAGGCTCTTTCATTTTAACCAATTTCAAAGATAAACATAGGACACCGTAATCACATTGTTCTTCTGAAGTCACTGGACACAGCAGAGAGAAAATTGACTCCATCCATGCCAGGCAAATTTAGAAGACAAACTTATTATTTCCAAAGTAATTCAGGTTGGCAAAATGGAGAAGCCACTTCCTTCCTTCAGCTGATCAACGGGTTCCATGGAAACCTTACATTTATACATGTGGGATCTCCCATTCATTTTTATGACTCCTTAAAATGATCCTGCTCTGAGTTTAGATCATGCTTCTACTTCATTCTTTTATTTTCTTGTTATACACGGCCTTCTGTATGGAGATTGCAATGCAGCTTAAAATGGTGTCTAAATCTCAGCAGGAAATGTGGCACAGCTTAACCATTACAAACTCCATACTCCATTATATGAATAAGTCCATTTCTTGGACCTATACATAAGTGTTATGAATATACATAGCATTTGAAGAATGTAATATTCCAGTAAAAATCAATGTATTTGGGGCATAGGAGTTAGGCCAATGGTCTGTTTAGAGCAGTGTTTCTTCACCTTGGCAAGTTTAAGATGTGTGGATATCAACTCCCAGAATTCCCCAGCCAACACGCATGGTTCAGAGCAATGCCATTCTCCTATCCAGCAGAGTTTTATCATCTGAGTGTTGAATTTAGAATTTAGAATTTATTTATTCAAATAAAATGGACATGTTCTAATACAGAATTACAACTCTTTTCCTCTTAAGCAGGTAAGTTAAATTACTAAATTGAGAAGAATTTTAATTACTGAATGTACTAATATATCCCCAGACTGAAAACTGATATATATATATCTATCATATGTGATAGATATATATATATATATATATATATGATGTATCTTTGTGAGAGAATCAGGGCTTATTTATCTTTCCTATCAAAATTTGGTACCCCAGTCTTACAGCAATAAAGCAGAATCATTTCATTTTCAACCCCTTTATTTATTTTTAAAAATCAGCTTACCATTAATCACTGGAGTGAAAACAGCAATGCCTTCAAAGTTTGGGTTTGTTATAGTTTTGTCCAAAATTAGTCCGCCAAGACTGTTTCAAAACATACACACCCATCCATTAGTTTAGTTTACTAACAGTCTAAGTATGAATCACTATCATCTGCTCAAGCACATATATGATTACAGGTCATTATCATCAACTAGTAACATAGTCTCAAGTAGGAATTCAAACCTTATTGAAGTCAGGGAGGTAAGAAATTTTAATAACAGAAGAGTTTCAAACTTGCCCACAGAAAAGAAAGCGCTAAAGGAAAAGGAATACCGAATGAAGAGATTTAATGTTAAGACTGTAAGTATAGATATGTTTGATTAGATCTAAATTCTATCTGTTTCAATAGATATAGTAATCAATCACATGCCAATGGAAAGCCAGTGTAGGACATGAACACGGGAGAACCTCCCATTCAAGTTTCTCAGCAACTGACAGTGGGAAATGTTCTCCCCCTAATTATTATTATAGCTCCAGATAAAAACATTGCAGGATGAAAGCCTCTTTATTGAAGATTATGAATTATAATCTACCATGCTGGTCCAATGTGGGTTGGTAGATAGATTTTTTTTAAAAAAATTAAATTTTATTTTCCAGTCTAGGGATGAAAGTGAGTGACCAGCCCAAAGTTACCCAACTGGCTATTCATATGTTTTACTTATTTGGGGGATCATCACCACTCAGAGTTTCAAAATTATTTTCTAGAAACTAAACCATGTTATGAAGCTGATGTTTTTAAATAATACGTTAGATAGTTGAACAAACTGAAGGAAATTAAAAGCTTGAACATTTTTTACTACACTAATTTCAAGATGATAAGAACTGTAACCTTCTAAATGTAAACCTTCCTTTTTTATTTCAAATACCACAGAAAAACCACCTACTTTGGCTTCTCAAGGATTCAAATCCAGATGTTTATTAGTAAAGAAGATTTCACTAATATATCCCAGATACACAGAAAGAGACTATCCCTGACAAAAGACTAGAAATGAACAAAACAGATTATACTGATTTTTCCACAGTTAGCACACAGCAATGGAGCAAAGCTACGTCTCTAATGATGATTACCTGCTGATGGCCATAGCAATTATGACTGGCTGCCATCCAGCCTTCAATACTTCAGCAATGGGTGGACTCTGCCGAGCAATAGCAATCCACAAAGGAATCAAAAGAATGAAAATTGCACAGATCATGGGTGACAGGTATCTTACATCTGCCAAGAAAAAGAAGATCCTAGATTTACATCTGAATTTTCAATTCTGAGGCATTAAATTTTATTGTAGGAAAAAACATTCAATGGTTTTCAAGTGAAAACACAGTTGCAATGACAGACACCCAAGTCCTGTTGCTCTCAGAATTATATCTGATGGGTATCCTTTTTCAGTCACCTGCTATAATAAACCAACAGAACTAGCTAATATGGGAAATAACTAGAAAATAACTGGACACAAGAATGAAAAATGTTAAACATCAGTAATGAGAATGCCCATCTACCAGGAGAGAAGTGCCTGAAAGAATGTAAAATAATAGTTCAAATATTTATGTCTTAACTTTTCATCCAAAGAACCTACAAGGTGGACTAAAATTCAGTAATATAAAAGATACCATAACTGTAATATACTGTAACTATATATTGCAGCACCAGCTGCAATAAACAGTGGCATCAAACAAGGTCATAATGGCAAAAATTCATCAACAGCAATTCAAAATCCATAGGTTCATGTGGAAGGTGGCTCCTCAGGTCTATTTCATTGGGAGTTTAGCATGAATAGCTTTATTTGAATTAAGGTTAAAATGTTACATTTTTATGTAAACATCATCCCAAAGTGTATTAACTGCATTTGTCATTCATCTTTGAATAGGAGCTGGGAAAACTGAGTTTGTGAACACAGAATTTAATTACCTAAAGGTGGGAAATTAGAAAATCTTAATCAAATAGTGTATGTTTTTGTGGGATAATTTAGCAAGCTCATTATTGTTTCTAAGCAGCAATTTTGTCATGATGAAGGACCTAGCCTCTTAAGAGAGGATTAGTAATCTGTAAAGACAAAATTTACTATAATTCCAACCCCACATAAAACCCATAAAATTGAGGGAGAGACACCGAGATCAAAATACTGACAGCAAATAAATCCTGCCACAATATTCTACAGAGCTTAGGTCTGGACTTTGACCTTAATCTTTCAGAGTATTTAGTTCTTCATTCATTCTTTCATAGACTTGGTTTTATGTTTGGGGTAATTGTCCATTGCAACAACTCATTTGTGAGTTAGCTTATGGTAAATAATCTCATACTCTCCTGTAGAATTCCCTGTTACAAAGCAGAATTCAGGTTTTCTTCAATGATGACAAGTTGTCCAAGTGCTAAAGCAGCAAAGCTTCAACCCATAATGGCTGGTCTGAGGCTCTTACTGTAGAATGCAGTTTCTGTCACACATAATGACATCCACATAGCCTGAAAAGTCCCACTATTGATCCATCTATCCATAGAATATGTCTCCAGATGTCTGAAGAGTCGTCTATCTGCTTTTGAGCAAATTTGGGATAAGCATCCTTAGGGAGCACATTGCTGTTCTCCTGGGACTCCCATTTTATCCACTGCTTTTCTGACGGTGGAGTCATGGACAATAATTTTAGCCAAGACAAGAGAGGCTTACAGATTCCCAGATGTGGTTCTCGGGTTCTTTATGACTCCCTGGGCAATGTTATGCTCTGCTTTTGGGAACAACTGTGACAGAATGGCCACTCTTGAAAACATTCACTTTTGTCCCCAGTTTCAAACATATGTCTCTGACTATTGACCTGTGGGACCCCACAGTTTTAGAAATGGTTTTGTAGTCTTTTCCAATGGGGATGGGGATTGGTGACTTTTTTTTACAGAGATCTTTGAACATTTCTGTTGAGCAGGGAATGATATGCTGATGAGAACTTCACTGTTCAAATCAGCCCTGATTCTTTAATGAAGTATTCACAAAACTGGCCTTGGTGCCTTTTAATTGAACTGACTGAACTAGAGGAGCAATTATTTTTTCACACTGGCACATCACATGTTGAATGACTTCGCTTATCAGACAAGTAAAACATGCACCAAAGGTTGGTGTTATTTATTCACTTAGACTTTCTTTATATACCAATAGGATTACATCAAGTTCTGATAACATTCAATGGGAAAGATATGCAAAAATTCTGAAAACATGAAAGGGTACAGATACTTTTTTACACATTGCATCAAATACTGTGTCATTCCTATTCTTAATATCTTAATTAATTCCTGTGGATTAATTCAGCAATCTTATTATTTGAATTATAGAGTTAAAAATGGGGCAAGTCCAAGAAGAAGACCTGAAAACCAGCCAACCATTTAAAAATGTTATACTTTTATATAATATTTACATTTTTTAATAAAGAGATTTAAATATATGTACAAGCTTTTAAACAGAACAAGGTTTATTGCAATACTATTACTGAATGGCCATGGCCTAGTTTTATGGTGTCCTGATGATCTGCTGGCAGTTGTTGCTGGCATCTTTGGAGGCAGAGTGAGCTGCTTTGTAACATAGTTCTCAGCAGTTCACAGGCAACAAAACAGGGACTGAATGGGCTCTTGTATTTGTAACTGGCAAGCTCTGATTGGTTCATGTCACAGAAGTCCAAAAAAGATGGTTCCTGATTGGTTCCTTGTCTAGGTAGACTTCACTGCCAGCGTAATGTCAGGACATCATAAAATTAGACCATGGCCATTCAGCCCAAAAATTCATCACTGCTTGATGGATGCTCACCATGAAAGTCTACAGCAGTATACTACTGAGATAATTATCAGAAGAAGGGGATGATTATAAAAAAACTTCTTAAGATTTTTCTTGGTAGATTTTCCCATTCAATCGGTAACAGAAGTCAACTTCTATTTTAATACGTTAAAAATCTCATGGTGGATTTATACAGTATTTACTGTCACAGAATTAGACCATTGGTGCCCTTGAGCTGTTTTGGATTTCAATTGCCATAAAGATTATGAAAACTGAAGTACAACAGCTTTGGAGAGGAAAGGCCATGTGCATCTACCCATCATTATGGCAGCTGAAATCCATTTCTTTTAGAATTTCTACTGGCTACAGACTAATTTGTGAGTTATCAGTTGAGATTTAAGTTGCCATGTTTCTTTTTTCTTTGAAGTGACTTCATTCCATCTAGCCCAGCTTCACATTCTCCCCTATAAAAAATTCCAGACCAGTATTGAAGTTACCTAACTATTCTGCCTAGAATAAGATAATAATAAAAGCATAGAGATGTATTTCAAGTTTCTACTTAATGACAACCTATATTCTCAACCAATGACTGCCCTGAACTACCTCAAGGCAAAGGAACCTTCCATAATTTGAAACGGAATATTCCACAGCTGAATAACTTTCACCTGCAAGAAGCTATCCCCCACAGTTTTCTTCCATTGGTTAAATTACTGAAGTCTGCCCTCTCATCTAGAGATAGCCAGTTAATCTGAGCGATAAACAGAATAATCATTACAATCTTAGCCTGTTTCCCCATAAATGGGCTGCAAGAAATTAATTTATCAGTTCCCTTTAGTTAGTATCAGTCCCTTTACCATATTCTCCCTTTCTGAAGTAGTATAGTGTTGGAATGATCTTTAAAAGGGCAGGAGACTTTATAAAAGAGGGACACAAGAATGCTGGGCCAGAAGAAAACAAACATGAGTCAGAAGCAGAAGGAAGGAAGCTTCAGAAACCCCTTCAAGCAATCAGAAGCATGCCAAACTTTTGATATGCTAGTAATCTTTCTTATAAGATTCTCCATCTGCTCTTTGTAGTTCGCCCAAAGCAGGGCTAGTTGCAACACAATCTTCAGTTAATGAGTGAGAAGAAGAATTCTTGAAATGTGCTTTCATTTCTCTGCAAAAGATGCTGTTAAAGCCTAAAGCCAATAGGATGAAATCACAAAATTGCATTAATCACAAAGCAAGGTACCTAGAAAAGAAATATAGTTTCCTCTGGGGAGAGCAAGATATAATTCTATAAGATACAATATTAGGTAACAGAAGCTTGCTGTTTAATACTGAGGAAGCAGGTGGAAGTGCTGGATATCTCTACTTGTTTTATGAGTGGAGGTGGGAAGTGAGAAAATGCTTGAGAAACCCAAACAAACTCTCTGCTTTTGGTAGCAGGATTATTTACATACTTTTCAAATCCCTCTTCTATTATTAGAGATACAGAACACATACATAACAACATTTTAATATTTTGCAGAATATGTATCCCAAGAGCATTTTGGGGTAGGGGACAAGATTGTCTCCAAAATTAATGTTTAGAACAACTCATGAGGTAGGCCTGGCTAAGAGAAATAACCTGTCCCATGTTATCCAATGAGTTTTACGGATGTGTTTTCTGGGTCACATCTTGTTACACATCAGCTCTCTGAGTTCTGAAGTGAATAAGTGTTGTACTAGAGGTGCATCATGGTGTCCCCTCCTTTTACTAAGATATGGCATATTTCTGTCCTTGAAAGAAAGAACAGGATCTAATAGCCACAAGTAACCCACATGATCTGCTCTCATTTTTAAATGATAACTTGGCCTGCTATTGTTACACTCTTCTAAAGAAAAAAAAATCTTCAACAGACTGAAAATAAAATACAAGCCTACAACTCAGCCAGCCTTCAAAATACTTTCTAGGTCATTCCAAAACTATCTACCTGAGGATGGCATAGGGCTTGATTTATATATAAAGTGCCCTGCCATAAAGATAGAATAAATAAAGGCGAAGAGAAGGCGGAATTTGGACATGCTTTAAGTTCTTTCTCTGACAGTTTAAATCTGCCAAAATGTTATTTTCTATATAGTTTATACTGGCCCAGAAATCTATTCTTACTAAGACAGGATTAGATAATTTCCAGGATACTTGGAGACCAAGAATGTTGATGCTTGCTATTTGTTATTTCTAACCATCAAAGAACTTTAATTCCTCTGCATTGGTTACTTGCTTTTTAATGCCTTTTAATAAACGAACTAAGGTCTTCAGTGAGTTTTCCACAGACAGAAGGTTGTCCACTATTGCCTAGCAAGACACCCCCTATCTCAAGGTAGAGGTGGCTATTCCAAAATAGACTTTTTTGTAATGTCTTGAACTTGCTGCTGAGTTCCCAGGCTTCTCTCATTGACATACCCATGTATCTGAAGAGAGTGCTGCTAATTCCAGCCAGCAGTGAAAGAGTAATCAAATCTCCAAGGCTTGCAGCTATGGGGGTGGCAACATTATCTGGGTTTATCCCAACCTTTCTTGCTCCAATGATCACACCAATCATCACCAGACCTAGGAAAGAGGCACAACACAGATTTAGAAAGTTTCCAAGAGTTCTGCAAAATATCAGACATTCAGAACAGCCCAGGACTGCTTCTCTGTGCTCTCCCAGAGCCCACAGAGCTAGAAGCACCAGGCTGATATGCCAGGGTTTTGTAAGCATGGCTAGCATGGAGAGATGAGAAAATAGTATCAGATTTGTCAGCAAATCTTTACTGGGATACAGTAAAGAGAACCAGAAGGAACTGGAAAAAAATAGATCAAAAAAGAAAAAAAGAGCACCAAAAGGTCATTATGATAATTGGAAAGTATCAGCAAGGACTGTAAATAATTCTGCGTAGTTTTTAAAATATCCACCCCCATTTTTCACATTGCAAAACTTAAAAGCCGAGCAAAATGAGTACATTAACACAGGGTTGGGGGGGCAGGGGAAGAGAGTCTCCACAACTGCATAGCCATGCCATGGAAAGAGGATCCTTTGCTGAATTATAGCTTCCAGGAGTCCTCTCCATGAACAATGCTGGCTAGGCCACTGGGAACTGCAATTCAGTAGCATCTGAAGGGCCACCACTTCCCATCCTTAATAGATCCTGGCTTCTACCACACACATACATTGTTTCATACATTGCCTTTTATTCTCTATACTTCTCAGCTCTTTCTTTTTGACTATCTCATCAACTTCATCAAAGCATGACTGGGTTAGTTTTTGATTTCCTTTAGATCCATTCACTCTTTCTTCAGATATCTGATTCTAATTCATTATCTCTATATGACCAAATGTACTTCTTGTGTACCTATCACTCACTTCTGTACTCAATCCGCATTCATTTAGCATTCATTCATTCTTGATCCTATCTCATTTTACTAGACATACGTCTTTGGTACAACGTGCCTTCCCCTTGCATGCAGCTTACTTTTATGGTACGTTACATCTCCAACTCTCAATTCCGTATTACAAAGCAGGCAGCACACTCACGTACTCAAGCATTTTTGGTTTTTCCCCCCACAAATGTGCATTCCTAACCACAGACCACTTACTGCCCACTATCTTTCTACCAACATTTGCTTTTTTACAAATTTCTCCATCCATTTCCCCATCTTTAATAAACATTCTACCAATGTACATAAATTCATCTACTTGCACTAAGTTTTTCCATTTATGTACAGTTTGCAATGGTTCATTCTGCTTTCCTTGTCAAACGGAACTACCATGTTCTTTGATAAATTAATTTTCAGATCCATATTTCTTATTGTATCATTTGCTGCAAAGCATCTGAATTCTAAGTTTACACACAGCATTGTCTCCCTACTAAAGTACAGCTATGTTCATCCCCCAACTGACATACTTCAACCATCATCACTAGCTTTCCTTATACATTAATTTATGTTGATGTTGTCATGGTCCTTCAAGTCAGTCTTGACTCCTGATGACTACATGGACAGGTTCATGCAGTGTTCTTGGCAACATTTTCGAAAGTGGTTTGCCAATATCTTCTTTTTATGATTGAGAGAGAGTGACTGGCCCCAAGTCATCCAACTGGCTTTGTGCCTAAAGGAGGACTAAAACTTAGGTTTCCCCTGCCTTAGTCCAGCACCTTTAACTACAAACTGGCTCTCTTACATTAATCCATAGATACATTAAATAACCAAAGGGGTATCATACATCCTTGTCACACTCCCTGCTCAATGTTGACTCATTTGCTGATAATTCCATTTATTCTTATTCATGCTTTACTTCATTTGTTGCTCTTACTGCATTCAGCATCCAACATTCACCTTCATGCTTGCTCAAAAATTCCATAATTCAAGCCTAATCACTTTATCATATGCTTTCTCTAAATCAACAAATGCACAATAAACTTTATCTCATTCAAACATTTCTCAGTGACCTGCTGAAGAGCAACAATCTGATCTGTACACATCCCGTCTGGCATAAAGCTGTACTGCACTCCCCAAAATTGGTTCCCTGTCACCTCATTGTCTTGCTAGCAAGATCAAGTGGGCCTTGATCTTAAAAGAATGGACTGTTGCTCTATTCTTTCTTTGGATTTACACATCAGCCTTTCTCATGTGAAATATAGCAGCTTATTCCTCTTCTTTTTAAAAAAAGTCTTATGCTGCTCTCTTGTGGAAGACCTGTACACTTCTTGGAGCAACACATTTTTATTATTTAACCATATTTCAGGAATAAGGCCTCATAATCTCGACAGGATAGAAAAATGAAGGTGAAAGAAAAACATCAGTAACAAGAATTGTATAAATCTAAGACTAGGGCAGAGTTTTGTCTAAGCAGAAGAAGTGATCCCAGGAGAAACAGCACAAGGTAGTATATAAGATTTGAGTAAAGAGTAAATAAATTGAAAGTGAGACTGCTTTCCTAAAAATCCCTGCACAAAGCCATTAAGCTGAAGCTGCCTGCAAGCACGCAAGGGAGTCATTCTGTGAGAAAATGATTAATTTTGTATGATACTAGTGTTTTCAGAAGATACAGAAGAATGGAAGATGGTGGCTCCTACCTCTATGGAACTGATTCAGAATTTATACCTGTCCGTGATGGTGTTGCTACCACTTGTGCACAACCAAACATGTATCTCAGAAGTGAGTGTCCATTCAGCTGAGGGTTACTTTACTTAAACAATGTCACTTTGTTGGATCCTGGGGGCATGGCAGCACCTTCCCTATGGAACAGCATCCCTCTGGGGATCAGGATGGCCCCAACCCTCTTTGTCTTTTGTAAGGCATTTAAAGACCTAGCTGCTTCCCCAGGTTATTTGGGCCCTATGATTAGGCAAGCTCTGCTGGTTAATGGTGCTTAATGTTGTTCTTTCTGAGTTGGATTGTGTTTGTGGCCTTGGCATTATGGTTTTTGTTAAATTGCTATTGCTGTTTTGAACCTTTGTACACTCCCTAGAGTCACTTTGGGGAGATGAGCAGCCTTATAAATGGTTTAAATAAATAATAAAGAATAAAACCCAGATAGATTGCTGGGGATTTTATTTATTTATTTATATATACGGCCCTGAAGCAAAAGAGATCAGACTAGTCCCAAGACTAGATGCTAATGATGGATTTTGATTTTTTTTTATAGTTTTATTCCAGCTGCTGATTATGTATGTGTTGTTATGTTGTTGTTACACTGTATTTTTTTAGGTTGTATTTGTTGTTAGCCACCCAGAGCCACAATATAGCTAGTCCTCGACCATAACTGGGACTTGAATTTCTGTTACTAAGCAATGCGGTCATAAATGTCATGTGACCGCATCACTTAGTGACTGCAATCCCAGCACTCCCTGTTGCGACCATTAAGTGAATTCCACTGGTTGTTAGCCCAATCCAAGCCATTCCAGCCTCAGTAAAGTAAGGGACTGCCTCCAACTCCTCCCCCCCATCTCCCCCCCATCTCTGCCCTTTGGCTGCCCTACACCCTGCCTTATGGGGTGGCAAGCAGCCCCAGAGCTGTACAGCTCTGGGGCTGCTTGCCACACCCTGGGAAGCTGCAGCTGCCCCAGTGCAGTCCCAGCCGCAGTCGCCCTCACCACCCTACACTCTGAGACCCCTGCCTTCCTGTGCTCCGCCGCCCCAGCTGACCTTTGCCGTCTTCTTGCTCCTGCCACTGATGAGGCATGCCTGGCCTGGCTCTTCATGAGGCAGCTGCTGGCCACGTGAAGCCATTTTCCCCAGGTCTCATGAGGAAACCACCAAGCGCAACCTGGGGAAGAAAGCCTTATGTGGCCAGCAGCTGCCTCATGAAGGGCCAGGCTGGGCACGCCTTGTCAGCAACAGGAGCAAGAAGACAGCAAAGGTGAGCTGGGGTGGTGGAGTGCAGGGCGGCAGTGGGCGAAAAGGGCATAGATGGGCGGGAGATAGGCAGGCAAGGGAAGCTGAAGCGCTCCTGCAGTCATAAGTGTGGGTGGGCTGTCAAGTGAATTTTGATCACGTGACCATGGGGGTACTACAACAGCTGTAACTTTCCAGGAAATGTTCTATCCATGTCCCCCCCATCTGTATATATCAACAAAGCTTTATCAGAAGCAGTGACTTGTTTTTAGCTCTGCCGCTGCACCAGCTCCTGTCCTACCTTTACAGCATAGCCACTATTTCTGGTAAAAACCATACGAAGTGGTGTACAGTTACAAAGTGAGGATGGCAAGAAAGGCTTTAGCTTTGGGACTGTTTCTGTAGGGTTCTTGGGGTTGGTTTGTTTGTTTGTTTGTTTGTTTGCAAATCTCTAGTTCAGTCATGGAAGTTTTGAGAATGGATTTAGACTTTTTGCCTAGCATAGGATATGATTTTACCCATGTGCCAGACTTTTAAATATTATTTATTCATTTATTGCAGAGCTTATAGGCTGTTCCAATCAGAACTGACTCTAAGCAGCACACTATTCCCCTCTCCTTAAGTTGGGCTAAAATCATACAAATATACATCATATAACATAATCAGCCAGATTGCTGAGTGTTTTCTTAAGGAGAAAAAAGGCAAAGGGGACTGCCCTGCTCTACAAACACAGTCCTCAGTCCTGGTTTCTTTGATGTTCAGAATTGTGTTGTAACTGTAAACCACATGAGTGTTGAAGATGAGGGATCTAGCAGAGATGGCAAAATTAAGTTGTCTGCTTAGAGAAAGATCAACTACTACATTTATTAGTGACTGGAAACCCCTTAGGGGCTTTTTCCTGAAAAAAGAAAAAAATGAACTGATGATTTGATGGTTAGAAAGGGTAGATTATGGAAAAAAGGAATCTTTGATGTAACCTCAGAGAGAGAGGGTAAAATATAAATGTACTTATAACTGCTGTTAAGAAGACCAGAAACCACTTCTTTATTATTCTTTCTTTTTTTCTTTTTCCTTCTTTTCTACTTCTTTTTCTATATTTCTTTTTCACTTTTCTATTTCTTTTCTCCATTCCTCTTATCTTTAACTTAACATTTATATTGTTTTCACTCTGCGGAAAAGCTTTAATAAAAAATTACATGCAAACCGCATGAGTGATAGCATGATATGCACGTTGCAAATAGGTAACAAAAGGGATTGGCAGCCCGACTTGTCCTGCACGGTTGGAGGTGTGAATACTGCCTCCTCCTGTTGATGAGAGCTGACCCTGTATGAAAGGCTCAACACCTTTCCAATCAGGCATTCTAATTAACTTTTATTCCTAATGATTTCCATTCACTTGGCACTTATACTGTACCTCATCATCTCCTCTAAAACCCATTCCTACAATCAAAATATTAGATAGGTGTGATTCTATGTTTCGGAACAGTTAATGATATAAATATTGAAAGATACATTTTCAATGAGTAGCAGATACTGGCCCAAAGATCCTGGAAGACAAGGACCCAAGGTTTCGAAAACTATTATACTATTAAATTAAATCCGGCTTTTTGCCCACAGTTGGCTCCCAAAGTAGCTTAAAACTCAGACAAACTGAATGGGCTGCAGCTCATGCTTTGCACACAGAGGACTCCAGATTCAATCACTGGCAATTGAGCTCAGAAAGACTGCTCTCAAACCCTGAAGAACCACAACCTGAGAAAGCAGATCAGGAATGTGCAGATTTTCTGAGCCACGGATGGCACTTGGCATTTGAACGGCATGTGGAGCCTGCACTGCTTAAAACTGTAGGGAGGGTTAGGAGAAAAACTAACATTTATTTAAACTTAATCAAAATTAAGTAGCGTTAATACAGTTATTCTTCATTGAAGTATTTAATTATTTTCCCCTGCTATCACACTGAATATTGAAACTGAGGTCATTTGGAACTGTTCCCATGGCTTTGGGGGGCTGCATCTCAAGAGGTGTATCTGTGAGTACGCCACCTGGATCAGTGGTCTGGCCCACTAGCAGGGCAACTTCCTGTGTCTTTCTATCACTCAGCCACACAAGGCAGTTTCCTAGAAATAGGTTGCAGGTTAAGGTACGTGGTAAGGTACCTCTGCACTCCTGTTTGTTAATGACACAGTCCAGGTGCCTTCCCAAGGGAAGGGTCCAAATTGGCTACAAATAGTTATGGAATGACCAGGAGCCAGATACAAACTGTACAAGGAGCAGAAATAAAATTCCAAAAGCAGGGGCAGCTAGAAATAATGGTATTCCAGGAATCAGGAGAGTTTAAAAAAAAACCAACCAACCAAAAACGACAACAACTCACCAAGGAAGAGGGCAGCTACGAATGCTGTTGTCAGGCTGCTGGCACACAGCACAGCTGCTTGGTTCAGCTCCAAAAAACCCTTAGAGAATGCACCTAGAAGGACTGCTGCTACAGCTGCCAGAAGACCTACCACGGTGGCCTGTACCTGTTAAGCAGAAGCAATGGAGAACAGAACATCTCAAGAGACTGTAGTGTGAGACCAGCTCAAAAGTGTTCCTGCAGGTCTCTTTTCTAGGTGACGTGGGCATCAACTGCGGGCGACTTGTTAATGTGTGAATTCTCCCCAACAGCATCATCCCAAGGATGATTAAGCTTTTCAAGCAGAGAAAGGCAATATGTGTTTTTGTCCTTCATTTTATCTTTGCCAGTTACTCCTTTCATTGTACAGAGTTACTTTTCAGACAGACTTATGAAAGTAAGTTCATGTGTGAAATAGCCAATCTGTAACACATGAAATGAATTTCACCCTCCACAGGCTTCTCCTGAACAGATATCTTAGGCAGTTATTTTTAGTCACCTGACAAATGTTTCCTTAAGGAACAAAAAGATTAAAAACTTCATTTAAGAAGGTTGTGTGGAACTAAGTGTCTGGAATGTAACAAGGACTTATTTGCATATAATATAACTGGAACTTTAAACTTATTATAGGTAGTTCAGGAGTCGCTAAACTGTAACTTGTAGCAATTCACTTCCAGGATTCTGGGAGTTGTACTTCAGGAATATTTTGTGGGAAAGCAGAGATTTCCCTATCCATGATCTAATCAATGAAATCCTGTAATTAACAAAATAATTAAATACTCACACTAATAAATCAATCAATTTTTTTTGCTAATGCCAATATTTTATACTTCATGACATCTTTTTTGGGCTTGATTAAATGGGCACCAATTTAGAAGAAATGAAATCCAAAATTCTAACTCTGTGTAATCAAAATTTTACTGAATTGCTAGAGGAACCTAGATATCGCTGGTAAAACTGGGGACATTTCACAAATGTATATGCAAACATGAATGTTCCAAACCATACTGAAAAGTAATGGCGTATGAGTCATATGACCCATTTTTTAAACTATTAACCTTAATTGGGCTTCTGGGTGACATGAGACAAGTTGCAAAATGATAGGGATTATTTTTTTCTTGGATAGTGAAGGGAAGCTTCTGTGTAGGCCTGTCCAATGTCTTATGATACCTAACACACCTGTAGTTGTAGGCATCTGGTGCTTCCAGACTGATAGCTCCTAATGCCATCAATCAAAAGGTAATATGTAATTATTCTGTCTTTCCCTCTCATCTTAATTTCTGTATAAGAAAAAAAGTAGGGGGAAAAAAATACTTGGAAACAGAAATGTTATAAAAGCTGTGATGCCTGGACCTTTCCCCTAAAACATGTGAATAAATAGTAGCCTCATTAGGAAATGACAATCATCAAGACTTCATATAAGAGCAGGACTCCCACTACTGAAATGGTACAATTAATAAATAGCTATAATAAATGTATACCAGCTCAGTTATCCAGGGGTTGTAACTGACCAGTAGGTCTCCATCAAAAATTTAGATTTGCTTACCTGAATCAAGGCCAAATTGCAGATAGCCATTTTCCACTTTTCCTGTATATTATCCATCCGGCCAGTATTAGCCTGAAAGACACAGGAGACAACTTAAATCTTACCCAGGGGAGGGAAGGGAGAGCACCCGCCACAATAAGACTGCACCCACCCTTTGGCAGGATTCTGCCAGGGCACCACTATCAGTCCCTTTCGTTTTCATTTTTATTTATGAAAAACTTCGACAGCTACACCTGCGGGGAATGGATTTCTTTTTCCTTCCAACTGGCAATGCGACCACTATAAAAATAGACTTTCAAGGACTGTGGCCCAGTTTGGAATACACTCGGGTGCACACACTCAGGTGTTACAACTGCAAGGGGTCTGAATTCCATACTCATCTCCAAGGCCGGTGCCTCTGGAGTCTCGCAGCAGCTCCTAGGAGTAACCTGATATAGATACTAAACCATCACATTCTATCCAAATATATAAATGTTTCAAATCTCTGAAAAAGAGGGAGGAACACTGGCAAAAATAAAGAACTGGGAATGCTGAACATAAAAAAGCCATCTTTTGAGGTGGAGTACAGTAGGCTGGCCCCGACCTCGCTGGCCTTCCAGAAGGGCCTGAAGACCTGGCATCGCCCTCTGGCCTGGGGATCGGAGAATGGTGTGAGGCCCATAAAATGGCTGTACTGTTCTTGAATGGCTGTGCTCTCCCAGGGATTATACTCTATGCCTTTAATGATTCAATTGTTTTTAACGTTTGTATTGTTTGTATGGCTGTTTTATTTTTTGATTTTTTTGGTTCTGTTTATGTTTTAATTGTAAGCCACCCAGAGTCACAAATGTGAGATGGGCAGCTATATAAATTGAATGAATGAATAAATAAATAAATAAATAAATAAAGAGAATTACAATCAGACAAAATATGGCAACCCTTCTACATACTTCTAGAGACCAATCTACTAACAAGAAGAATATTTTTAACACTTCGGGTCAGCCTAAATGCTTGGTGAACCAGGGTGTCATAAATTCAAGACGCCAGGCTTAATACAGAGGCACGCATAGCAGCACATGCAATACTAGCTCAACTGTCCTAAGCAAACACAGCACAGGCTATCTTGGGATGGATTAATAACCCTTCCCTCTCACAACCATGGATGGCAAATACTACATCTAGCATTTTGTTACATTATGTATGGCACATAAAGACTTTACTGCAGAGATCACATTTATTCACCCCTGTCTCTCTGTAGATCCAGGTCAAGGGCTTGTGGCTTTACCTTTAAGTGGCTCCCTCAAGTCACACCAATACTAAGAACTGCAGCAAGAGGCGACAATAATATTATGGCTTTTTTCCACAGAGAAACAAATTTATTAATTAGGTGAAGCATGTGTATTAAAGACCTATTTCCTGCAGCTGAAATCTTGGATGACACTAAGGAGAATGTGGAGAGTGGTGTGGAATATGGGCATATTTATGTTTTGACTGTCCTCTGTCTCTCCCTGGGTACTTTGCTTAAGTATATTGCTGGACCCCCAAAATATAATTATTTTTAAATAAGTGGTACTGTAGGGAAATAAGAAATACAGATGTAACAGAAATGCTGTGCATGACCACTATGGAAAGTAAAACATACAGATCCAACCTGTATAAGCATGATAAGAACTACCGAGCCACGTATTACTATGCAAATCCATTTTTCACTACTGGATAGTTGACTACATGTCAATACTTTTCTTGCCAAACAAGAGCTCTGAATCTTTCTCTGTATATTAAAAACAGAGGACACTTACAGCTGTAGAAAGTCTAGACGCCAAGGTCATTTCAAGGTTGCCTTTCAAACCAACCAGGGCTGGAATCAGAATAAATATTTCTGTGATTGTCATAAATACTTTCCAGTGCTGAAAGGGAGAGAAGACAGCATTAATCCATTGGGATACTAATTGTAACATGCACATTCATACAAGCTTTGAACTACTGTGCTGCATAAATTTCCCAGCAGCTTTGAATTGTATGCTGCTTTTCAATGTGGAGAGATCTTCCGTCAATACAATCTTTGGAACTGCCTACTAAATATCTAAGTAACTGTTAATAAAGAAAACTGAAATAAGCCAGCATTCTTGTGGCAGTCCTATAAAAATATGTAACAAAACTTGGCTCAGTCACTTGAAGCCAAATTCATGATGCTTGGAAAAAAAGGTAGATGAAAGGCTGGATAAGATAGGTAACTCTATAAAAAAAAAAATCTGGAGACATAAATGTTTGGAGATATAAAACAAGTTACAGATAGGATGGAAATTTTAGAGAGTAAATCAGAAGTTAGGGATATAGAAATGGAGAGAGAGATGGACAGTGTAGTTTTGTTGGAACTTAGAGAGAACAAATTCTGTTTAAGGTTTAGAGATATTCCAGAGAGCCCTGATGAAGATATTAAAAGAAAAATTATATGAGCATTGACACATTTTTTAGACTGGGAAGAGGAGGATACTGAGGCTGAGACTGACAAGATGTATCATATAAATTCACATTTTGCAAGGATAAGAAATGTTCCAAGGGATGTTTTGATGCATTTTGTGAAGAAAAAACAAGGGATCAAGTTTTGCAACAGCATTTCAATATAAGATTGAAGACTGATAATGTAGATATAATTATCTTTAAAAAAATCCCTATCAGAATTTTATGTAAGAGAAAGGAATATTCATTTTTGACAGAGATACTAAAATAGAATAAGATTTCATTCTGTTGGGATAAATTAGAAGGTGTGATTTTCACTTTTAAATAGAACAGATTCTGACTGAAATCTGTTCAAAAGGCCAGAGAATTTTTGGAAAAATTTAATTTGCAAGAGGTTCAAATGGAAGTTGTCAAGAAGATTGCTCCAAAACCACAACAGATGCAAAAAGACTCTGGAAAAGATGACTATGAATTAGGTGCTACAGGCATTGATTTTTCTAAATTATTGGCCTAATTATGGATTACAAATGCTTAACATGGAATATAAATGGAGCAAATGCTCCTCAAAAAATTTTTAAAAAATGTTTCATTATATAAAAAAATTAAAACAAGATAGAATTTGCCTACAAGAGACTCATATTAGAAAAAAGGATATAAAATATTTGATTTGCAAAAATTTGAGAGAAGAATTTATTTCAGCTGGACCTAAAAAAATAAATGGAGTGGCTTTACATGTTAACCCCCAACTAAAACCAGAACTTGTATTGACTAATGAGCATGGCAGATTTGTTGGGGTAGAAGTCAAATTACATGGGATTAAGACCATGGTCTTGGGAATTTGTGCCCCAAATGAGGATAAAGGATTTTTTTTTTTTAATAAATGACTTATGGAACAACTGACAAGTCTTTTTTATGAAAATTGGTGTTTGAAGGGAGATTGGAATGGAGTGGTTTCTCCACAATTAAATAGAACATCAGAGATGTTAAAATTACTCAAGGTAAACTACCAAAGGCTTTTTTTTTTATTTGATGGACAATTTAGCCCTAGTAGATGTATGGAGACAGAAAAATGATAATTCCAGAGACTATACTTATTTTTCAGAAAGACATAGATCTTTTTCAAGAATAGATATGATCTGGACCTCAAAAAATTTGGCTACTAAGATTTCTAAAGTTGAGATTTTACCAAAGGCCTTTTCTGACCATAATCCTGTGTGCTTGATTTTTAAAAGGAAACCTACTTATTTCAGATGGAGATTAAATGAAATGTTATTACAAAAAGAGTTGATAGAGGAAGACTGCAAAAAGAAATTAATAGAATTATTTGAAAACAATTTAAATAAAGGTACTGGTATAAGAACGGTTTGGGACACAAGTAAAGCTTTTATTAGAGGTTATTTTATACAACATAATACTGAATTTAAAAAGAGGACTCAAGAGAAAACACAGGCTATTTTGGATGAGATAAAAAGAAAAGAGGAAGAATTAAAGAAGTTGCCAGGAAAGCAAGCATTTCACATCGAATTATACTTTTACAGCAACAGTTATCTATGTTAACAATAAGAGAAATGGAAATACAGATGAACTATGCTAAGCAAAAGAATTTTGAATATGCGAACAAACCAAGGAAATGGTTATCAAAATTAAGTAAAGACAAAGGAAATATGATTTGGAAACTTCAAGAGGGAGATACTGCATTAACTGATAGTGGCTATACAAAAAAACATTTTATCAATATTATTCTAACTTATATAAAGGACATGATATTCTCTTGGAAAAAATAGATGATTACTTAAAAAAACAAAATTTACCAAGGCTTACAGAAAACCAGAGACAGACTATGAATGGACCTATAACAATAAGGGAAGTTTCCGAAGCTATAAAAAAGATTAAACCAGGAAAAGTACCAGGACCAGACAGACTGCCAGGTTCTTAGTATAAATGTTTTGAGGATAAATTTTTACAACCCCTCCAAAATAGGATGAATTCTATAATACAGGGAGGGAAGATGCCAGAGACTTGGAAAGAGGCTAATATAGCATTAATACTTAAAGAGGGGCAAGATCTAAGGTTAAAAAGAAATTATAGACTAATATCATTATTGAATAATGAGTATAAGTTGTTTGCAACAATTTTAGCAGACAGATTGAAAATAATTCTGCACTAATTTATTTATGAAGTTCAGTATGGATTTTTACCTAAAAGACAGTTAAAAGAGTGTCACAATGGTGTTGGATATTATAGAATATTTGGAACAGCATAATGAAAAACACGCATTAATTTTCTTAGATGTAGAGAAAGCTTTTGACAATTTAAATTGGCCCTTTTTATTTTAAATTTTGGAAGATACGAACTTTTCAGAGAACTTAATAAAATGGGTAAAATCTATTTATACTTCGTGGACAGCACAAATTATTGTTAATGGTGATCTAACAAAACCTTGTGAGTTACAAAAAGGAACAAGACAAGATAGCCCATTATCTCTTCTGTTTAGTTTGGTTCTCAAGGTTTTGAATAGAGATGCAAGGCAAGATGAGAGGATAATGGGTGTAAAAATTAAAAATCAGACAAGTTGAGAGCTTTTGCAGATGATCTGGTACTGGTTTTGGAAGATCCCTTAAAGACAACTGAACTTCTAATGAGAAAATTAAAATAATTTGGTAGGTTAGCTGGTTTTAAGTTTAATAAACAGAAGACAAAGATGCGAACAAAAAATATGAAGACACAAGATCAAACAGAATTGATGGACAAAATGGGTTTCAAGATTGAGAAAAAGGTAAAATATTTGAGTGTTACTTTGACAAATATGAACTGTATGTTATTTCAAAATAATTATGTTAAGACATGGAATGAAGTTTAAAAAGTTATGTTAATATGGGACAAATTACCATTGTCATTGTTGGGGAGAATTTCTGTGATTAAGATGAATGTTTTGCCTAGAATGTTATTTTTGTTTCAGACAATACCTGTTTTGACAACTGATGTACCAATGAAACAGTGGCAGAAAGATATAACTAAATTTATCTGACAGGGGAAAAAAACATGAGTCAAATAGAAGGTGTTACAAGACACTAAAGAAAGAGGAGATTTGCACTTACCTGATCTGAAACTATACTTTGCAGCTTGTTGTTTAGTTTGGTTGAAAGAGTGGGTAATGCTGAGAAATAGGAGATTATTGGAGCTAGAAGGACACGATTTGAGATTTGGGTAGCATGGTTATTTATGATATGATAAAATTAAAGTAAATGTTGACTTTAAAAATCATTTTGTTCGATGGGCCATATTGAGAATATGGAATAGATATAAATCCAGATTGTGTCCCGAAAATACCTCTGCGGCTGTCACCACAAGAAGCATATTATAGAAGAGAAATGATAACTGAACATAACTAGGATTTATCACCTTTAAAGCCCTACATGGCATGGGTCCAGGTTACCTGAGGGACCGTCTCACCCCCATTACATCGACCCATCCCACCCGGTCCAGCAGAGAAGGAATGTTGCTGATCCCATTGGTGAGAGAATGTCGACTGGTGGGTCCTAGGAGGAGAGCCTTCTCTGTCGTTGCCCCCACCTATGGGATACTCTCCCCCCAAAGGTGAGGCAGGCCCCTACCCTCCCAATTTTTGGAGGGAATTGAAGACTTGGCTCTGACAACTTGCATGGGGCCAGGAAAGATACAACTGACCCTGGGGATGGCTGGTGCACCCTGAGTTTATTAACACCTAATTAATATCAGCCTCTTGGAAGTATCATATAGGAAGTTTGTTTTCTAGCATATTTTAATTAATTGATTAATATTTATCTATTTTAATTAATGTTTATTCTGTTTTTACTGTAAACCACCCAGAGTCACTCTGTAGTGAGATGAGTGGTGATAAATTTGAAATATAAATTAATTAAATAAATAAATAAATAAATGGTTAACTTATGGTAATACGTTAGAATTTCCCCAGAGAGAATTCAAAATGAAATCAAGAGATGACTAGAAGGACATGCATATCAATGGTTTTCCTATGTACAATTATTAGACAGATTTAAAGTAGATAAAAGGACTTTTGGTTTTGAATATTCTAAGACTGAATTTGAAACAGAATTATGTACAAATTATGAACATGTTATTGCTAAAATGTATAAACTTTTATTTAGATTTGAAACAGAAGAACAAGTGAAAGCATGTGTGATAAAATGGGACAAAAATTTTTGGTTATGACTTCAAATGGAACAATGGGAAAATATGTGAATGAAAGGACTGAAATTTACATTATGTTATAATCTTAAGGAAAATTTTTATAAGATGATGTATAGTTGGTATTTGTCACTGGAAAAATTGTCTAAATGGTATAAAGTACTTCGAATATATGTTGGAAATGTGAACAAGAGGGGACTTTTTATCATGCTTGGTGGACATGTAAAAAAGCTAAAAAAAATTGGATCCAAATACATACATTAATTCAGAAGATTTTAAAGATTAATATACAATTGAAGCCAGAGATGTTTCTTTTGGGACTGACTGACAAAGAGTTGAAAAAACTCAGGGAATTTTGTTTATAGGCATGATAACAGCGAGACTTTTATATGAACAATAGTGGAAGGATCTGACATTACCCACAATGGAAGAGTGGATCATGAAGATGATGGACTTTGCTGAGATGGCTAAATTGACAGCTTTGATCAGAAAAAAGACACTGATTAAGATCAATGCTGATTGGAAACCCCTTCCGGACTTTTTGCACAAAACAGAAAAAAAGTGATATTATGATATATTGGTTTGATTATTAGAAAAAATATTAGATGATAGAAAAAATGAAAGTTATGTTGTAACCCTAGTGTAAGAGTTCAATTTAAATCTATATCTATAGCTGTTGTAAAAGAAAATCGGAAGTAATTTCCTTATACTTCTTTTTTTTCTTTCTTTTCTTTCAGCACTTTTGGCTTTGTTCTCTTTTTTCTTGTTTAAAAATTTAATAAGGTCTGTCTGTCTGTCTGTCTGTCTGTCTGTCTGTCAGTCAGTCAGTCAGTCAGTCTATCTATCTATCTATCTATCTATCTATCTATCTATCTATCTATCAACTTAAGGCAAACTGCATTTTATTGAACCAAACATTTATTAGTCTCATGGAAACTTACTGCTTCCAACTACATCATTCAACCTTCTTCCACTTATCCACACTATTTGGGAACTTTTCAAAATCATGAAAAAGGCCATTAAATGCTATATTTTCACTTTATAGATCCAAAAAAGCAACCACAGTCACAAAAGAAGCCAAAGCCAAGCCAAGCCCTCTCTTTCTTCTGAAGTCTCCAACTAAGGCTCTGGTGGTCAGCTCACTTAACCCTTAAAAATCATACTTTATACGTTGGGCAGAAGGTCACTGACCACTGTAGGAGATGCTGTCCTGGAGACAGTCCCTGTACCTCGTGCAAAGTGTAAACTGGACCAGTCCAGGCAGTCTGGAGGAATATGGGGTTAAAACTCTCCCTGACTTATTTTTCAGCAATAAGTGACCTCTAACACTAATGTACCTATCCTGCAGTGCCAAAGACAACTTTGCATCTTAAAATATTAATGATGTTTCAAAGAAATGAAACCACATAGTCTTTCATAGCATGGAAAAAACAAAAATCAGGTCCTGGTAGAAAATATGAAGCAAACTAAGAAGGAAGCCAATCTACTGTTCAAAAAAGGAAATTTGTCACATACACCCCCCACACACACACTTAAATTCTTAATCAAGTTGGTGGGATGTGGGCAACAGTATGATGGCTTGCAAGGTAGGTTCTAGATTAGGGAAGCTTGCACAAAATGATGTAAGCATGCTTGGAGTACAACTGGATTTTAGTTGCCCTTGTGACAGACTGGTCCAAATATGGCAAAACAGGTTGTTTCTGTTAGATAATTCTGCACGTTGCATAGGTTCAACTAGGCTTATGGCCTAATCTATCATCTATCTTACTAAAAAGCATTATGAGAAAGTTTTGTTTGACCCAAGCCATGATGGCTGGCAGGAATCAGTATTTATGGGCTGTAACCCTGGGGCTACTCTTTGCATAAGGCTGCTTACCCCCAAACAGCATAGTGTGATGGGTATGTATATATGTGTGCAATTTGATCTAGAATCATTCCTTTTGGCTGGAAAGAGTTGTCAGGAATCTTTACCATTGTGGATTCTGACTAGTAAATCATCTATTCATGGGGAACATCAAAAATGCTGAAAGAAGCAGAGTTGGGATAATTTAATAAGCCAATACTAGAAAACATTTGAGGATAAAATGAAGAGGCATGCCAACATATTCTAGTGCAAAAGGATAATGTGTTGGTATTCTAGTTAATCAGCTCCTACTTCTGAATTGTTTGTTTGTTTGTTTTACTGTATGCTCACTTATAACATGGCTGAAATTTGTTCATATGCTTGGAGCAATAAGCCAGTTCTTTAATTTTATGATCTACTTGGTGGCCAATCCTGCATGACGAAGTTATTTTAGACTGAAGAACACAAAGTACAAGAGTGTGAGGCATATGATTATAACTGACTTGAAAGTGAAGAGGAAAAACATAGTAGAAAGTGTAGTTTGTGGTGATAAGAGATTAGTGTAAGCCTTTTTCCATTCCTTATATGTAATGCATTAATGGGCTGTTTCCTTTTCTGTTCTATTCCTCTAAACCAGAGAAACTCCTCAACTGGCAGAGAATTTCTACAGGATTATGTTTACTACAGTATTCCAAAAACAAACACAATAAACATGTTATTGGCTGCCATTCCCATGCATTTTAAATATACAAGTAAACCTGAAATTACAGTACTGCCACTTCACTTTTCAATCTGTTTTGCTTATTATCAACCAAGCAGGGAAATATATGTTGCTAAAAATACTGTAATGACACAATCCTATTAAGTAAATTCCACTGAAATCAATGAGGTTTTCCCCTAAGTATTTAGGCATAGTGTTCTGTGAAGGAGTAATCATTTCTTGGCTGAGTTCACATAACATGCTAAACCCTAGTATAGGTTAACAAAATATAGGTTAACACAGCTTGATTCTTATGCCCAGAAAAATAAATCATATTAGGTTTTAATATGTTAATCTGATTCACACAACATGCTAAGACAGAGGCTGGACATCCATAACCTGATGAACCATAAACTATCCAACTCTGACTTAACTTAGTCTAATGGTCTGCATACAAATCCTGTCCTTGTATAAGCGCAGCTATACACACACCTGGAGGGTTGCTATAAATCCTATGAAACAGAGCAATCATAGATAAGAGTTCTATTTATTTAGAGGACTCTTGATATATGAAGGGAAATATTTGGGGCAGTGACAGTCATTCAGCCCTAGACTAGGAAGTCAAAAAGCATCTATCCACTAACCCACTGGATCAGCGTAGTAGATTATGCCCCATAAACTAACTTCAGTGAGGAGGCTTTCAACCTGCAGTAGATTGATTCAGGCTGATAATAATTACACACCCCCCCCCCTGATCTTTCAAATAGCCCCATGAGGACAAGAGAAGTATATTCCTTAGGAATAATAGAAAGTTCCAGTTCGCAGGATGTCAGTTGAGAAGGAAACAAAATAAAACAAGAATGAAAGGGAAAGAGTGGGTAGAATTGGCCTAAGAGCTGAGGGTACCCTGTAAGGAAGGATCTAATTAGGACCAGGGGTTGCTTGTATTCCAGCTTTTCCACAATAATCTCTGCTGGGGTTTTCTATGTAGATTCTAGGCAACACGAATAGCTTCCTTGTCACAACCCCCCTCCCCCCACAATTCTGGGAACACAATACTCTTGTGATATTGCATGTGGCATTTCTCAGTAATTTAAACTTTCCCAAACATATCCTGGCTTGTGACTGATGAGAATGTCCTGAGATCAATTCAGTCCTAATATTTCTGCTCCAGGACACTTAGAAAGAACAATAGGAGTTGACAATTAATAAGGGCCTTTCATCCAATTCAGCCTGTCCACCAGACACTCTGAAGAGCTCTGACATCCTCACAGAAGACACTTTTCCCACAGGCAGGTAGCACAAATACTGCACCTAGCTATCAGTTAGCCATATTAAAAATAGGTACTCGTGGTCAGTCTACCCCTCATTACCAAGGTAGTTGAAAGAACATACATACATGAACAATATCCATCACCACACCGGCAGCTACCAGGCCTAAACCTCCCAAGATATATGGCCCGAAGACTTGTGATGCAATGGAGAAGCATGTTTCTGGAAGGAATCCACTAGGTGATCTGAGAAACTTACAGGTAAAACCTCTTAGTTTCTTCCCCCGGAAGCACAGCTCCAATTTCAGCTTGGTGATCACCATGATTGAATGCATTAACCCATACTAAAGAAGCAGAGGACAAAAGGAAATCCAGAAATTGGAGGTAGTCTTCAACCTCAGCTGCACATGCCAGAGTTTCAAGGTACCCTTAGATTACAGTTGTACCACCGCGCGTCTCAAAATCCGACGTCCTTTTCTTCTTCCACAAAAGAACAAAGTTACATTCCAAAATGCATTCAGATTAGCTGAGCTCAGCTTTTATCATGTTTTGGGACAGTTTCCTTCTTCATATTATACTCCAGAAATGAAATAAGTTATTTATAGATAAATACATATAAAACTATTCCTTCAGCTATCACGACCTGGCTGGAAACCAGAAAAACCAGCTTAAGCTATGACGCTGAGGAGTTACCAGCATGAAGACCGGCAGGTTGGGCTGGAATTGCTTAAAATACTTCAGTCACTTATGTCCTTTCTCCTCTACTTACAAAGATGGTAATTGAAAAGATAAGCTTGCATGCCTGAAATGTCACAGCGCCATCAAGCTCATTCTGCGTGATGCTGAACCTTCCTTACTGTTCGAAG
Source organism: Liasis olivaceus (assembly GCA_030867105.1). Lineage (NCBI taxonomy): Eukaryota > Metazoa > Chordata > Lepidosauria > Squamata > Pythonidae > Liasis > Liasis olivaceus. The sequence goes on along the minus strand of CM061348.1, from coordinate 41,800,594 downwards.
ACACTTCGAGTTCACTTGAGTTTTCTGTTGTTTTCTTTTTTTGCTTCCTCAAGGTGAAGAAAGGTCATTAGGAACATGAGCTTAATTCTAACTGCAGCTACAAAGATTACAGAACAGCTCAGTGGGAAAAGCTAGGGAGAAAATCTAATAGGCTGTACTAGCTAAAAGGCACTTTTATCCTTTCTTTTCTTCTCATTCCCCAGCTTTGCTTTGGGTACACAAGTTCAGAAAATAGGTAGTCTGTATCTCTAAATGACTGACTTTCAGAAATCCTGAGTGAATGCCAATGAGGTTCAAAAGCTAGCACCCTTACCTGCTGTCATCACTTCACATTCAGCTACTGTGCAAAGGCCCTGATAACAGGCTCTGCAGAACTTATTTAAGGTCATTCTATTCTCTTCCAGGACCTTCCCTGCAGCATTATACTTTCTGCCCTAAAAGTCTGTGATATGCTATGTAGCACTTTTCTTAAAAAAAAGAAAACAGCACCATCCATGGTAGGTTAACAATGGATGGGTAAGACCATTTAGCACACAAGCATTAAAATAAAAAAAAACAGAAAACAAAAAACAGTGGAGCTCTTCCAGCTTTGTCTCTTCACAAAACTGGAGGGGAAATTCCAGCCCAGATTATTTTAATTTACTCAGTTATCTAGACATTTACATTTGGAATTTTCCTGCTTTGATCAATTCTCTTAAAAGCAAAATCTCTGGACATATTCTTTCTAGTGAATGAAGAGTTTGGTAACAGGGGAATGGGCTGTTGTGGACTATACAATAATTCTTTGGATGTTCTCTGCTTGCTCAAGGCCAGTAAGTAAATCTCCTTCACAGCCCTATGTTGGCATGAAAAGGGTACAACAATAAATGACAAAATCTAAATGCTTCGTTAATTAAAACAAACCAGGAGTATCCAGAATTACAGTCAGTTTTTCCTTTAAATGATGTTTGACATCTGACGGCGCTACCCTGAAATTTGGATGAGCAGAAGTTTCTGGAGATAAAACTTTATCTCTGCCTCTTTGTCTAATTTTTTCACATGCCCTTTCTCCAAACAGCTTAGAATGAAATACATCCTGGCAATTTTGTGAGGTAATTTAAACTGAAAGTCCATGATGAATACAGAGTCATCTTGGGTGCTGCAGAGCTAAAGAGGGATTTAAACCCAGTCTTTGCAGTCAGCCTCTAACCCCACCTCAACATTATCTGCAACACACCAATCAATCAATTCGATAATAGCCTGGTTACTAGAAATAAAACCAGCAATCTTCCTGCGGCATGCTGGTGGGTCTAAAAAAAGCTTTCTCTGATAACATGTTGAGGTTAATCCAAGAACTCTGTTTGCTTAGCTGCTTTCTTTCCTGCACTAAAGAGATACAGAGGAGGTTGAAGAAAGCCGGGCTTAAATTTGTAAGTCCTGTGGCCAGCATTAATTGAGGGAGAAACTTGGAAAATCACCTTCAGACATTAGCTTTTTGCACAGGAACAGAAAGTAAAATAACTGCAGTCTTCCTGTTCCTACAGATAACCACACTCCAAAATCTAGTGTTTGTTGCCCTCGTTTCCTTTTAACCATGGAAGGTTCCCCTCTGGTTGCACAAACCCACCCACACAGAAAACCCAGCACACGAATGGGGACACAGTGGATGTTCAGCTCAGGAGGATGAGGGAGGGGAACTGGCAGTTGGAGCTCAGAATTCTTTCTGGGGTCGGGGGAGGACAATGAACCTCATCCTTCATGAACCAATGAGTGGAGGGAGGAGGGTATGGCCTTGAAGGACAGGAGGTAGAGCTGTTACCAAGGCAACAGTCAGATAAGAGGGGCTTGAGCCCAGGGCAAGAAAATGTCTTGATAAAATATCTCAGACAAGCCCCTCCTGAGTTCACATGAAGATAAACTGAGGGAGTGGGAAAGCACATTCAGGCTTGCAAGATACTGTTACGATAGCTAAAAGTAGTCCTGACCTATACGGCACTGGTTTCTTAGTCTGGTCTACCTTGTAGGGCTGACACAATGGATGGGGCCTGGCAGTGTTGCTTCCCCACACTATGTTGCTTTCCTTGGGAAAGAGGAGTATAATGGGCTGTGAGAGTAACCTTTTGAAAAGGAGAATGATCCGCAGCCAAGGCATCAATCAGATAAAAGAAATCTGAGCCCAAAGCAGGAATGCAATTTGAGAAAGCATCTTAGACTTGACCCTTCCTAGCTCTCTATCCTGAGATAGAGGGGGAGGCACATTCAGAGTTGCAAGATTCTGTTACTGTAGTTTTAGTATTCAGGATTTTGGTGTTCAGGTCTGGTCTACCTCGAAAGGCTGACACAATGGATGGGGCCTGGCTGCTCTTCCTCAGACTATGTTGCTTTCCTTGGGGACGGGGGGGGGGACCCTTCCACTCCTGGTTAGTGCTTGCCTTCAGCTGCATATCTATAGTAAACATTTAAACAGGAAGACATTTTGCAGGAATGCTTCCAAAATACCATGATTATAGCTAGAATTCCCAGTTTCTCTCCCTCATGACTCTTATCAGCCACCTAATCCCATTTTCATCCTGATCACTGTAGCCCTGCCAGTGAACAGAGCTTTGGTAGTGCTCAAGCATGAAGCAATCTGGTTGCTCTGCTCTCTGCTATTTCTCTTTGTCAGAGACTGAGACATAGGCAGTTGTTAAAGCTGGATGTCAAAAAAGGAAGCAAGTCCAGCTTTTATGAACATCCAGATATCTTGAGTGAATTGATTTATTGTTCCTTACTATATTCCAAACATTAAGTAAGCACCACTACAGGCAGTCCTCGCTTAACAACCCTAACTGGAACCAGCAACTCTGCCACTAAGTGAAGCAGTTGCTAAGTGGGAAATCACGTGACTGTGACTGTGCTTTCCGGCTAGAAAGAGACAAGACTACGGTACTCGCTTTCACACCTTCGCCTTTTGTTTGCTTCCTAACCACTCCCCTGCCCTTTGGAATGCTCAAACGCCTGCTTTCTGACTTGTACACGCTGAAAGCAATGCGATCACACCAGCAGCTCAGGGCTGGGAGCTGTGGGTGCGCTACTACAGCTTACTCTTTTGAAATTCCTTTCTCTCCAGTCTCTCTGCTCTGCAAATGGAGGGGGGGGCGGGGGAGAGAGAAAAAGCAAGCCATTTTTGTAGGCAATCTCTCCTTTGCCTGACTCTTTCCCGCTACTGGCACTATCGCATTGCTTTTGATGTGTGGAAGAGCAAACAGCTTACTCTCTTGAACTCCCTCTCCAATCTCTCTGCTCTGTGGGGGAATAGGGGAAGGGTCAGGCAAAGGAAAGATTGCCTACAGAAATTGCTTGCAGAGCGGAGATATTGGAGAAAAAGAGATTTCAAGACAGTACTGTAAGCTATTTGCATAGCGCATCCGCAGCTCCCAGCCATGGGCTGCCTTGCAATCGCATTGCTTTTGATGTGTAGAACAAACAGCTTACTTTCTTGCAATCCTTTTCTCTCCAATCTCTCTGCTGTGCAAGGGGGGGAAAGAAAAAAACAGAAGTCAGGCACAGGACTACACATATTGCCTGTAATGTGACCAAGGGATGCTATGAAGGTCGTAAATGGGTTGTAAAGTTATCTTTTCAGCACCTTAGTAACTTCTCACCTATTACATCTTTTCCTATGGACTTTTTTTCTAATTTGAAAAATGAACTTTTATTAAATTAATCATAATAGTTAATCAGTATAAGTGAAATTGGGCAATGGTAGTCAAATATAAAATCAGTCTTATAATTAATACTGTTTCAGATAATGATATCTACAGACACAGTTTTTTAGATAGGCTAAAACTAACCAGTTAACATTTTTTTAATTCCGTTTTTTCCACTTGGATTATAATCTTAAAAACATTTAAAGAATAAATACCTCTGAGATATGTAAATATTCATGGGATTATGCTCTAAAAATTTAAATAATATAAAGGAAAACTTAATACTGAGCTGCTAGATCTTAAAAGATTTAGAGCAACAAAATTAATTCCAATAAAGTTTTAAGTATGAATATGATATATAAATCACATTAAGTATATGACTGATTATTTCTTCCAGATATTTAAACTTCACTATTTCTGACTACTGTCTTTTTCTCATTGAATGTATGCAAATCATTCTAGGAGGCTTTATAGCTAAAATAAAAGTTAAAAATATTTCAGTGAATAAATATTCAAAAAATGCTATTCAAGTATTACCTGCTATGATATATGTTTATAGTATTGTTTATGAAATATATCCCACAGAATATTGCTGCTTCAGACATCAATCCATTCAAGACAGGGAAATGTTTTCCAATTTAAAACTGTTGGGTAACCCACATATTCCTGCTTAAAACTTTTATTTGAAAATTAACTGGAGGCCAATGGAGTTATTTCAGCACGGGATGATGTACTTACAATGACTTTTTCTCAGTTAATAGCACAGCAGCTTGAGAACAGTCTTTCCGCTACTTTCACCTTTAGGCCAACTCATGAGATAACTTTTTATATGATATCTATTTGATTTTTATGACATTACTAGCCACAACTTCTCCAGGCCTCAAGCAAAAAGAGAAGGGTGAACCTAGGCTGAAAAAAGTTGCTCACCTCTGCTCTAACTGAAATCTGATTATTTATATATCCACACCGCCTACGTTCTTTAGGCAGAACATTCTTTAAGGCTAGGTCCTCTCTTCTTGTACTGTATAAAATGTCATGCCCAATGATGGCACAATGTAAATAAATGATAACTTAATCAGCTTGATAAAATGGAAAAACCAACTGGGAAATAAGTTGGGTTTGCCAACAGAAAACCAATATACTTCTGGAATATTGAGCATAAACCTCCTCTAGGTAATTGGCTAAATCAATCTAACTGGTAGCACTGAAATCTTTAGCAGGAGAGCCCTCATAGTGTGGAGAGAACAGAATGTGCACAGAATCCCACACCAGCCTCCAAGTGTTCAGGGGGGAACTAAACTCACATTGGCTCAATTGGGTACAGAACATTCTGAAATGGGCAAGATCTTGCAGAACCAAATTCATTTTCTTCATGCTGAACAGAAACATGAAATTAATGCTAGGGAGAAATATGAACTCTAGCCCAGAGAAAGCTGTCAGAACAGGCAAAAGGGATTTTAATGTTATCCTATCAGAAAGACAAGGGGCAACCTGACCTCTTACCTCACTAGTTAAATAAATCAGATAATGGCAGCAAGGATTTCACTGCTGAAAAAGTAACCTATTAGTATATACTTAATCAAATACTTGTTTAAATGTAAAAACAAAAGCCTGTTTTTATTTTATACAGTTTATCTACATTTCACTCCAATGACACTCCAAGTGGTGTACAATAGTAAAAAATAGGAATATTTTTGTGCAAGATTAATACAATGATGTTTAAATAAAGTTTACTTGTCTCTAATTTCATGCTTTCTTTCAATTAAATCTTTAAAGCTATATTTGTTGCAGCAAGATTAACTTTTCAGTTGATTTGTTTAAAATTATGCCTACTTCAAAGCCTGCTGTATATCTTAGAGCTTTTGCACAAAAGACAGCTTGCAATATAAGATTTAAAAAATATATATAAAACCAAAGAAATCAATGGGAACTAGCGAAGAAAGATATGGAGAAGCACAAGAATATCATAAACAACAACAACAACCCTAGGAAAAGATAGAACTTTGATTTGGATCACATGTAATTGAACACGATACTAAGACTGAGAGTTAGAACCCTTCTCGGTCGAGATGGTGGAAGTGGCTACAGAAAAGCCACCCCCAACCTAGAGCTCTTTAGACACACTGGACTGTTACGTTCATAATGCTGGCTGAAGGATTATGGAAATTGTAGTGCAACCCATCTGGAAGGCACCAGGTTAGGGAAGGCAGCTGTAAAGGTACTTGCACCATACAACTGCATGCAGATTTACTGTACTAAGTTCAATGAGCCTTATGGTGAAGTGCACATAGAACATACTCTTATAGTTCTTAAGCACATCTATAATCCTTTAGATTTAAATCTCAGTGAACTTTGGAGGCCTACTCCCCAGTGTGCATGCACAGCATACAGCCAGATGCAGCTCTGAGCAGGGAAGCAAAATCAGACGAGCTGTTATTGTTTACCTGCCACTGGGCTGCGTGTATGTAAAAAAGAAACATGGTCACACTTCTTCCTAGGTGACCAAATGCAGCAAAGCAGATGCACAGAAGCCCTGTTCATCTTACCTGAACATAATCCAAGACCATTCCTGCCAAGACCATGCCCATGCCTGCCAGAAGGTAAGGCAGGAGCACCTGGAGGCCAATAGCCACAGCCGACTCCTCCTGAAGCTTTGCCATGGCCACCTTTGCCTCGGGAGGCTGCTTCTGAGGCAGGAGCAAAGGGCCATCCTCTGTGGCCTGGCTGCCAAGTTTGCTCTCTTTATGTTTACTCTTGCTCTTTGCTTTGTGCCTTGATCGCTCTCCATTCCTGGTTCGACCTTCCTTCCGGCGCTGCCGAGTTTCTTCGCCTTTCATGTTGATCTTTCCCATTCAGGAGTCTTAAGATGAAGCCCAGGACAGTCAATCAATCAATTGGTCAATAAAAAACGAGGAAGAAATGATAAGACAGAATAATAATATTTCATCATAATATTTAGAAAGAGCATCCTGATATTCTTTTTCTTTTGCAAACCACCACATCTTTTCCAAACTATGCCAGCTCCTGCAGTTCTTCCCACGGATACATGTTTCACCAAAGATCTACATTATCTGCTCTCAAATGGGTCTCCATCACATGGATGAAAATGTTAAAAAAAATATCTGCCCACTTATTGCCATAATGGCAACTGAAGAGTTCCTTCCAAGACCCTCTGGGCTTCCCAAAGAAGCAATGGCCCATTCCCCTGCTAATGAATAAAAGCAAGGCATGTATCACATAAATTACGCAGCCCACCAAAATCCATAAATCTGAGTTTCTAAAGCTATTTATGCCCAGCCTGTGGGATGGATGAATTTCAGTTAAACGACTGCACCTGTGAGAATCAAAGCTATTTCTTGGGTACCAGAGTCATATCATATATCTCCAATTTATTTATTCAGCCTCTCAAGTTAATGCCCTTCAGCTATGTTGGATCATAATTCCCATGCTGTCTGGGGATAGTTGGAGTTGTATTTAATCCAGCTAGAGGACAATATACTGGGAAATCAGCATCTATTCACCTCTAAGATCCTCCTTTTTTTTTCTTCTTCCATAAAATACAGCTTCAACTTTGAAAGTATCTTTCTCAGTAACTGGCTGCCTATTTCTATAGGTCCTACTGCACCATTTCTATAACTTTGTCATGCCTGTTGCCGATAGCCAATAGCATCCCCTTGTTGCACTTTTCATTGCTGTTTTCTGAATAATATTTTTGTATATCCAGAGTGACATTCAAACACAGCTGGGACCTTCTGGAAGAGGGAAATCCATTCTATTCTGTGCCACTTTAAAGTTGTGGAAAACCAGCAAGTTTGCTGGAGTGAATGGATACTATGTGGGACACCCCCAAGCAGTCAAAGATTTGATGCAAGTATTTTGTTATGAATCCATTCCAGGCTGCTGACTAAATCAAAAAGTATATCAAACTTGCGCATATGTGGTAACCAAAACTAAATAGCTTAATGGAATTCCTTCAGTACTGGTGCTAGACTTCTGATTTGGGATCAAGACCATCAGATTTGTAAGACTGATTAATCTCTTCGTGTTGGAAGGGTTCAATTGCTTGTCCAACTCCAGCTCATCCATCACAGTGAGTGACAGCAACCGGTGCAAGGAATTGTATGGGATGAAGTATAGGTGATAGGACTACCTCTCCCCTTTCAATTAGCTCCTAGCCTCAGTTTCCCCAATGATAATAAAAAACACAAAAAGCACTACATAAATAATGATCACAAGAAAAGAGTTATAACCCTGATCCTGCAATTTCGTCATGCCAGAAAACACACCCGGATCGAGATGAATGCAGAGGACAGGAGGACTCAAAATGGAGCAATCAAGTTTCGGGAACGGTCGACTCCCGAGGGACCTTTCCGCAAATCCTGGGAGGGGAGGCGCGCCCACCGCGATCCCTGGCCACTTACCCGGCTCCTTTGTCTTTTCTCGCCAGAGTCTACCGCCCCCTGCGGCCCAAAGAAGGCACAGCGCGCATCTGGAGCTCAAGCAAATGAGGACAAGCAGCGCGCAAATGGCAAGGCGTGGCCTCGTCCACATCTGGAACGGCGTGTTCTCCGGCGCCCTGGATCTCGCCGGCTCTGGAGCCGCCGGGAGGCCGCTCGGTTTTGCGAGGCAGCCCCGCGGCCAAGGCGAGCGGAAAAGGAAGCGCCGCGCCAGGAGGGGAGGGAGGAAGCAAGGGGATCGGGGACGCGGGCGGGGCGGAGGGACAGCCGCTGCTCGGCCGGCCCAGAGTGGCGACCCTTTGTGCGCTCACAGGGGCAGCCGGCCCGTAGCCTGTTGGAGAGGTGGCCGCGGTTTGCAGAGCCGCCGCGGCCTCCTTCCTGGAGCGCTACCGTCGCCGCTCCGCTTGCGAGGCAGTCGGTTTGATTTGCTGGCATATCCAGGAAGTGGAGATAATCTGTGGTTATGGGGGAGGAGAAGACTGCCCGTGCTGATAGGCAGCGCGTGGTAGTTCACGCCGCCTTCCCCAGCCTGGTGCCCTCTGGATGCATTTGACTAGGGCTACCACATCTGGGCTGGGCATCGGGAAGATTATTAATCGCAGCAGATTCTGTGCTGCCTTCTAGTGACCCTTCGAAGTTTTGGTACACCGACTTTTGAGTTAAACTCAGGATGGTGATGGAGTTGGGAAGGTTGCCTCGCAAGCCGTTTCTCTTTTTTCCGGACGGAAGCCATATAGGATACCGGCATACCTCGTTTTATTCTATTTCACTATATTGCGCTTTGCAGATATTGCATTTTTTTACAGATTGAAGGTTTGTGGCAACCCTGCATCGAGCAAATCTATCAGCACCTTTTTTCTGACAGCATTTGCTCACTTCGTGTTTCTGTGTTGCATTTTGGTAATTTTCGCAATGTTTCAAACTTTTTCATTATTATTATATTGAAATTAGGCTAATTAATAACCTTACAATGGCCTCTAAGTGTTCAAGTGAAAGGAAGAGTCGCGCCTCTCACTTTAAATCAGAAGCTTGAACTTATTAAGCTTAGTGAGAAAGGTATGTCGAAAGCCGAGATAGGCCGAAAGCTAGGCCTCTTGCGCCAAACAGCCGGCTAAGCTGCGGATGCAAAGGAAAAGTTCTTGAAGGAAATTAAAAGTGCTACTCAAGGAACATACAAATGATGAGAAAGTGAAACAGCCTTATTGTTGATATGGAGAAAGTTTTAGTGGTCTGAAAAGAAGATCAAACCAGCCACATCATTCCCTTAAGCCAAAGCCTACTCCAGAGAAAGGCCCTAACTCTCTTCAAATCTGTGAAGGCTGAGAGAGGTGAAGAAGCTGCAGAAGAAAAGTTTGAAACTAACAGAGGTTAGTTCATGAGTTTAAGGAAAGAAGCCATCTTGATAACATAAAAGTGCAAGATGAAGCAACAAGTGCTGATATAGAACCTGCAGCAAGTTATCCAGAAGATCTAGCTAAGATAATTGATGAAGGTGGCAACACTAAACAATAGATTTTCAATGTAGATGAAACAGCCTTATATTGAAAGAAGATGCCATCTAGGACTTTCATAGCTAGAGAGGAGGTCAGTGCCTGGCTTCAAAGCTTCAAAGGACAGGCTGGCTCTTTCGTGAGGGGCTAATGCAGCTGGTGACTTTAAGTTGAAGCCAATGCTCATTTACCATTCCGAAAATCCTAGGGTCCTTAAGAATTATGCAAAATCTACTCTGCCTGTGCTCCATAAATGGAACAACAAAGCCTGGATGACAGCACATCTGTTTACGTGGTTTACTGAATATTTTAAGCCCAATGTTGAGACCTACTGCTCAGAAAAAAGGATTCCTTACAAAATATTACTGTTTATTGACAATGCATTTGGTCACCCAAGAACTCTGATGGAGATGTACAATGAGATTAATGTTGTTTTCATGCCTGCTAACACACCATCCATTCTTCAGCGCATGGAACAAGGAGTAATTTCAACTTTCAAGTTTTATTATTTAAGAAATACATTTCATAAGGCTATAGCTGCCATAGATAGTGATTCCTCTGATGGATCTGGGTAAAGTAAATTGAAAACTTGGAAAGGATTCACCATTCTAGATGCCATTAAGAACATTCATGATTCATGGGAGGTCAACATATCAACATTAACAGGAGTTTGGAAGAAGTTGATTTCAACCCTCATGGATAACTTTGAGGGGTTCAAGACTTCAGTGGGGGTTGCTGAAGGTTGGGGTAGCTGTGGCAATTTCTTAAAATAAGATGACAATGAAGTTTGCCGCAATTGACTCTTTCACGAAAGATTTCTCTGTAGCGTGAGATGCTGTTTGCATTTTACCCACAGTAGAACTTCTTTCAAAATTGGAGTCAATCCTCTCAAACCCTGTTGCTGCTTTATCAACTAAGTCTATGTAATATTCTAAATCCTTTGTTGTCATTTCAACAATGTTCACAACATTTTCACCAGGAATAGATTCCATCTCAAGAAACCGCTTTCTTTGCTCATCCATAAGAAGCAGCTCCTCATCTGTTAAAGTTTCATCATGAGATAGCAATTCAGTCACATCTTCAGGCTCCACTTCTAGTTCTCTTGCTATTTCCACGTCTTGCTTCTGTGCAAATCTATTGGAGACCATTGTCACTGGAGGCCAAGTGACATCACACATACCATGACCCCATAACATCATATACATGATGTGAACCGTGTACTGTATGTCATTCTCATGGCATGACTGATGCAGAATACATGATTCACATCATTTCCGAGATGACCCTATGATGTGAGTGGGGTCCTTCTGGTTTTTACTAGATACCAACGATAGTGACATAAGTGAGACATTGTCATTGGGTGTTTTGACAGATCGCTTTAAAGTTAAATGTTCCTAAATTCTCACAAACAGAATTGCATTCTTTCAGTTATACATTATTATCCTGAGTCATGAGCATAGCGGCCAGGACAGCATGCACCTCATGCTTAAGAAGGAAGCTTTAATGAATGAAAGCTAAAATAACATCATTGCTGTGTTATTGTTTTTAACCCAAGTGTCAAGCAACAGTAGTTATTGGTAATCGGTAATTGTTTCTAGCAAGGTAAAACAATTGTATAGATGATCAGGTAATGATTTTATCTCTACTGTATAGTTATCCCAAGAGTTAGGGTTCCTTTGAGAGCTGTGACTTGGAGATGCTTGGAGCTGTGACTTGGAGGGTCCCTCAGAGGCTTGGCATATTCCCCCTTGGGCAAGATAAGGAGTGCATGGAACTGGCTTCACAAGGAACCAGGGCACCAGTTAATGTGTGAGTGGAAAGTGTGTGAGAGAGCACTAGAGGGAAAATGGTGCAAGATGATATGTTTGGGTCAAGGGAATAGGCCCCATCTGCAATTGATGTGCAGTCCCTGAAGTGTTTGTCCAGAGCCAGTGCTGACCACAGACTGAGAAGGGTCCCCGCGCACAGCTTGCATCCTACTTAGGGAGTTCATGACTTGTTTCAGGCCAGGCCATCTGTATCCACTGAACAACACAGAATCTCAAATCAAGTATTTGACACACAGTTAATTATACCATGTAGTATCCTGCAGCTTATATGTAAGGAGCCATTATAACAATTATGTATGCTTGAAAGCCCATTTCTTTCCTACACTAGCTTGACTGCTGCTTTTTCTGGTTCTGCGGACTATATATTTTCCTTACTGAGCAGGGATTCAGTCACCATTCAGAGGCTGGCTTATGCACATGGTGACAACATTGCCAGCCCAATAAATTAATAACCAAATTAAATGATGCTTGCCACAATTGTATTGCTATAAAGAATTTTGGTAATAATATCAATGATCCATCAAAGATGGCATATCACAGCAGTCACTTAAAAGGGCCAGATTCTGCTTTAATACAAAATTCAGTATCTCCCATGTACTTTGTACCCCCACAGTGCTTCCCTCTGACACTGGGGGTGGGTAAGCTGAGCAGCAGTGATAGACTGTTTTAAAAGCCAAACTTTTAAAATGTCCATAAAACACTGAAAACCATTGTACAACATTTAAGATATCAATCACCTGGAAAGCCAGGGCATTCATTCACATCAGAAGGTGTTGGGCCCTTGGTTGTCACCTGAAGATAGTGGGTACTGATCCTGGGCCTACCCAACTTCATTCTTCCCTTCCTTTTTAAAATCTTGCTTTTTCAGCATTTTCAAAACCAAAAATACACATTTCCTAAACTAGAAGGTAGCCATATAATGCTTCATTAACTTTTTTTTCCCTGCTAATGTTCTGGATTGGTCATTTCAGAATCTCTCTCTCCCTCCCCCTCTCCCTCCCCCTCTCCCTCTCCCTCTCCCCCCCTCTCTCGTGCCTTGGAGTCATTCTTGACCCCTGGTGACTTCCTGGATTAATCCCTGCAGTTTTCGTGGCAGCATTTTTTGGAAGTGGCTTGCCATTGCTTTCTTCCCAGGGCTGAGAGAGAGAGACTGGCCCAAGGCCACCTAGTTGGTTTCATGCCTAAGGCAGGACTAGAACTCATGGTCACCCAGTTTCTAGCCTGTTGACTGAAGCACAGTTTCTAGCCTGTTGGCTGAAGCACCCAGTTTCTAGCCTGTTGACTGAAGCACAAGACTGGCTCTCTAGTTCATAATCTATTTTGGCTAAAATAATCATAATTTGCAAGAATGGCTTTACCTTGTCTAATATATCAACAAAGATTGTGGTAATGTAAGTTAGTTTGAAGCCCACCTGTAGAAATGGTAACTTCTTTGGTTGATCTTAAACCTAAGCCCTTTTTTTTAAGAAAGAAATGGAAACTCTGATGAGAGTGAATTTGAGATTCTGATGAGTTGTATTACTTCACACAACAGCCGCAACTAAACCAATAGCCTGCAACATAACTATGTTTCTTGCTATAAACATGCTTCAATCCAACAAGCAGTGCTTGTAACCTCAAAGGGACACGTCATCTGGCAGAAGTGCTCCATCTGGGGAAAAATCCTCCTGGTGAAAATATATTGCTTAATAGCTATAGTAATAGTTATTTCCTTTCCTTCTAGGACACACTGTGTGTTTGAAGGATGATGGGATATTGCATCTTATACTAAAATTATATTGAAAGAGAACTGTTGTAGAAAAATGTCTAAGTAAGTTCTACATAAAAGTTACTTAAAATCTCAGCATTCAGAATTCTGTCGTACTTTACAGAGAAAGAATTCCTTAATCAATAGTCTGAGTGAATGAGTGAATATATACCAGTAAACAGGAGCATAATTTCTACCACAAAATGAGAACCTAAACTAGTTACATCACCTTTGTATATTAACAGGACATGCTTGTTCTGTTATTACCTCCTGGTCCTGGGTGGGGCATGTCATTATCTGATGTACATGCCAGCACAAATATGTTTGTGCATTTGTATGTAATATAATTGCAACATCAAAGCACAAGAAACACTGTATCAGCCATACACATGCAACATGAATAGGAATCATGCGATCACATTTCAGACTGAAGAAATGTTACCTCCAATCCTCAGCTAGAATGACCGCCTGTGCTAAAAGACGGCCAGTTCAGAAAATGCAGTGGATAGGTAAATGGTGCTTCATGGGATCCCATGAAAGATTATTGCTTGAAAGCCAACTTCCCCCACCCCGCTCCCCAAGATGCAGTATCTTGGAGGTGATGGTAACTGAAAACTGCAGCTGTTGCGTTCCAGCGCTGGGCTTTTTTCATGACATCATTTGTAACTCAGACAGGTTTCACTTTCAATCCACTTGGCATCTTTCCAAGGGATGTCTCTCTCTGTATGATCTGGGGCAAGACAAGTCCCTCCTTCCCCATAAGAAGACACTGAGGGACCCAAAGTTGCACACAGCTCTGTCTTGCTTGTGTGTGCTGTAAGGAGAGCAAGCTTGGCTGAGTTAGGACTGGGATGATGGTGGGGAGCTATCCTAGTTAAAAATAGCGCCATCTCACCAAGGCAGTTTTTAGAGCGCTTATGCTATCAGTTTTCAGCTAATTGAGCTCCAAGAAATCAAATGGGGAATACCTTGAAGAATGAATGAGAAGACAGCTTTGCTCTGTGCACAAATACTTTGGCACTTGAAACACTTTGATATCAATCATTTTGAACAACAGCATATTTTTTTGATTACTCATCTGGCCATATCAAAAAACTATAAAACAAATACAGAGAAAACAGTAGGACATATTCATTATAAATTGTCAGTCAACCTGTAGTCAACCCCAATCTGTTCTAGCTAGTCTATCCTCTTGGAAATGTCCTTAATCATTTTGGAGACTTTTCAGCCTTTTTAAGCCACCCATGCTTCAGCTGCAGATGACTTGGCTTCATTTGTTGTGCTTGCATCACATAACTAGGCTTAATTTGTACCTAGCAAAACAGCCAGAATTGCTTTCCAGCTTTGACACTGTGAAGATTGTAATGCTGCTTTATTTCTGCCAGACCAAGAGCCTGTGAATTCCATGGACAAGAGATATCAAAGGGATTAATGGCCTTCTCTTTGGTAGTAGGGGGAACAACTATTTTTATTTTCCTAAAATTCTGAAGCCAGTGATACTTACCACTAAGAAATGCAAACAGTCTACAGTTTCTACACTGAAATGAACTTTGAGCTGTTTAATATAGATCCATCACTCCATTTCTTACGGGATAAAGTAATGTTATGCAGATAGAAAAAGAGTGAGATGTGTGGGCAAAAGATATTAAAGGCAGGAAATAAGAGAAAAGAAAAGGAATATAATTAAATCTAGTCAATTCCAACACCATTCACTACCTCTCTATAATTTCCATTCTTGCAAACCATCCTTGCTTCTTCACATTTCCCATATAAATTTATACCCAACCTTTTGCTCTTTAAATTCTCACCTTTTTCAAATTTCATAAATTCCATGTAACCACAACCTTCTCAGTCCACCTCTTCCTCGACTATTTACTGTTTCTTCATATATTTGTTTTGCAATTTTATCCTCATTCACCCTCCCCATATTCATACATACATACACTGAAGTGATACGACTTTCCCCTCACAGAGTGACTCTGGGCGAACCAACAGGGATAAAAACTTCAAAGACAGGTGCTGTGATAGAGCAAGCAAGTCTTCTGCATCCCATTAGGTAACACTGCTTAATTAATGGGATCCAGAGTATGCCAATCCTGTTGTATCTTGTAGGAAGGGCAAAGATAATTGGAGTCCTTCAAATATTCAGGCCCTGTACCATGTAGGGTTTTATAGGGGACAACCAGCACCCTGAATTGTACCTAGAAGCTCCCATCTGCTGTTTGAATAAGAGATAGGAGTTTAGGAGGACTCCCAAATTGTGCACCACATCTGTCTGGGAAAGTGAACTCCATTCAAGAACTAATAATGGAAGGTCTCCAGAACTGGCCACCAAATTTACACCTATTCAGTCTTGCCAGGGCTGAGCTTAAATCTGTTTTCATCCAGACCCTCACAACCTCCAGATGCTGACAGAACCTTGACAACATCATTTGGTTGACCTGGAGTTGAGATATATAACTGGGTACCATCAGCTAGTCTAATTTTTTCATATTGTCATTCACTTTTGTATTCAAGTCATGTTGATTTATTATCCCTTCATTCTTGACTCTAGCTCTTGTTTTGCCTTACACACTTCTTAAATACAGCATTCCACTGCATTCAGCATTTATGTTTTATGTTTTTCCTGACACCTCCCATTTTCACTTTGGCCACTTTGCCTTTCCTTTTGTTTCTGATGCACTCAAAAGGCCTTTTTGATTGTTCTGAGCATTTATCACAAATCTCAGCTCATTCTGAGCCTTGGCCTGTGTGTTCCAATCTCTAAAATTTCTGACAATTGTCTTGTCCTATATATGCCCTTATTTCTTTTCAGCACTTTAGAAACCTCTGTATGTATCCAGACTGGTCTTTTTGGATGTCTCCTATTTTTTCTTTCTAGTAGGAATTATTTGAGCCTTCGGTGTCTTGTTTTGACTGTCCATATGAGTTCATCAGGATCTGCTTTTCTGAAATCCAATATACAACCCTGTCTCTTCTCTATTCCTCCTTCCCCTTAATATAATTAATTAAAAAATAACATAGTCACATTCTCCCAAGTCACCTTCACACTTCTTCAAACAATTCCTGCCTGCTAGGGATTAGGTCCAGGATAGCAGACCCTCTTGTTTCTTCTTCCACCTTCTAACAAATGAAGTCAGCAAGAATGGGCAGGAATTTGTTGGACATCAGACTCTTGGCATCTCAGCAGATATCACCATAGTTGTAATCTCCCATTGTCACTCTTGTGTGCCTTTTTTGAAATTTTAGTCACATCTAAAAGACTTAATCCACATTCTCTTATTTTCTAGGCAGTGTATAATATACTCCCTCAACAATATCACTTTGCTATTGTTATCTTTCTTTTATTTTTTGCCTAAACATTCTCAACCATTAATGGTTTTCTGTGCCATCGTTTTTTTTTTAAGTACAGCACCACTTCTTCCCTTTCTGTTGAATCTATTCATTTTGAATAAGTTGTAACCTTCCAGAGCTATGCTACAACATCTTTGTGCTGGAAGTGTAAAAAAGGTAAGGAGACACTTAGTCATATGATTTGGGCATGTCCCACTATTGCTCTTTTCTGATTTAACTTCCATAAATTTGTTAGTAAGATTTTATTAAGATCAAAGTGATTAAAATACATGGATGTACTTTATTCCAAACATCTGAAATTTATTTCTATATGAAGAACTATGGATACAGCTGAAAACATTACTTGGATGAATGATATGGGCTCACTTTCCATCTGTGTACTGTGTACTGACACTCTGTTTATACAAAGGAAAGATTGGTTATGATTGTGTCATGTGGTCAGGACTTAATAATGTATTTAAAAATTGGGCTGAGTGACTTCATATGTAATATATTTTCTGTTGTTTCTCTATTTTGCTTGTATTTTTGTGTTTTCATTCCTTTGTTTTTAAAAAACATTTATGTATATTAAAGCATAATATATTCCAACATTTTTTCACAACTGCTAAGTTGGATATTACCCATTCTACCTCTTTGCATTTGACTTTTGTTTCCTAAGTGAAGAACTTTACAATTGTCTCTGTTAAATTTCATTTTGTTATTTTCAGCTCATTTCTTTGATTTATCAAAATTTCTTTGAATTTCATTTCTGTCTTCTACAGCATGAGCTATTCCATTCAATTTTATATCATATAAAAATTTAATAAGTATTTTCTGCATCTTTTTATCCAAGTCATTCTTTACTCCAATATGTTGAGGAACCATCAATGGACAATCTTTGAGCGCAATTTTCAAGCATGCTGTGTTATGTTATTCATGTCATACTACTCAACCCATACTTAATTGGCTTGCTAATGAGAATATCAAGGGGGTACTTTTTTACATACATTGCTGAAATCAAGATATAGCTGCAGCATTCACACACATTACTAAGGAAGTTATTTGATTTTAAAAATCAAATAGGATAGATTTGCCAGGTTTACTGTTGCTCTACCAGATGTACCTATTCCAGATACAATTTCCCATCAGCTGTTTTGAGCCAGAGAAGGCCATTTTCCCAGGATCAAGTGCAGAATAGTAACTATATGCTGCCATTTCCCATGCCTTCTCACAAAGGAAATTACCAAGGATTTACTAAAAAGGAATATAGAAGCAAGCTTTGTAAATGGATTGACTATGATGAGCAGAGTTATATTTTCTTGGCTGCAGCAATCAAATCAAATTCCATTTGTTGCTGCTGCTGTTGTTGCTGCTTAAATATGTAGCCATTATAACACTTGAAAGCCACCACACACGGGAACAATTTGAGACCATGCAGACTTAATTCTTGGAAAAAAGTATAAATAAGACATTTCCACAAAATTAGTAGTAGGAAATGCAGGCCATTTTGTTTTGAGGGTGCATCTCCTCAGTCGTCATCTGTTAAAACTTAAATGAGTGCTCCAGGATTGAGGTATTTCAAAGATTGTGAGATCCTGAAAAGGAGCAGGATCTAGAAAAGAGAAAGTATGTGTGTGTGCGTGCATTCTTCAGCATACTCTATTTGCAACGTACACTAGAGCAACATTTCCCAATCTGCTTCCCCCAGATGCACTGCCCACAGCTCCTACAGCTGGATGAGAACGATAGCTGTATCGAGACTGAGGAAGGCTAGATTTTAGGTTGGCTGGCTCCTTAATTTACCCCAAAGTTTGAACTCAAACGTATATTTTATTGGCTCCTCCTGTAAGCCTCCCTAGAACAGAAGAATAGGGAATTAATCATTGTGGTTTTGTTTTTCATTTCAGTTACATTTACCAGAAGTAAGTAATCTTCTGAGATTTTTCATTTTCTTAATTTCAGTGCATTCAAGCTAAGGAAAGCAAGGAGAATAAATGTGGTTAAAGTGTAAGTAGAAAGAAAGCATAACATTTGAAGAAGAATGTTGGTAACAAGAGCCTTGCAGACCAGTGCTTGCATGAGAAGGATAAACTTGACTTAGTTTTTTTTAATATAATTTTTATTAAAAACGTTAAAGAGAAAGATAAAAACAAACAGAAACTCTTTCTATTTTCTTTCATTTTTTTCTTCTGCACCTTTGGCTTTGCCTTTCTTTTCTTTTTCTCTTTTTCCCTCTTAGATTAGTTTCAGAAAGATAAATTTGATTTAGGAAGCAGCATTATAATACAAAAGACGTCTGGTCTAACTATACTTTAGAGATGGCATGGTGTTTTCTGCATTACCAGAAAAAGGAGGCAAAAATGCAGCATCTCTTTGTCACATATTTTGCCCCTAAGGGCCAATAGGTTTATAGGATGCCAAAAGCTGATTGCCCATGTAGAACAAAACCAGGACAATTTGGAAAGGCTCACTTTGGCTTTCAGGTCAGAAACCAGAAGACAAAAGTGTCAGCAGCAGAAGAGAAAGAGTTGAAAGGAAGTGAGATGGAGTTCCTTTCATGATTCTAGGAAGATACACAATGGGCAGAGTTCCCAGAGAAGGCCATGAATTGCTTGGGTGGGCCACCTCCCTTGCATATGACGCATCTCAATATAGCATGGGCATCTCCCAAAAGTATGCATCTCTGAGAGGAGCACCTGAAATTTTGAGGAAAAAGAAAAGACTTTTTCAATATAAATAATCTGTTCATAAGCAGCCTAAATCTCATCCGGTGCTACAATATAGCAAATGCATCCTTAAGGCTCATCGTTCGTTTACATCTTATTGCATATAAGCACTGTCATTTTCTTTCCTGAAACTGAAGGAAGGGAACTGAGGTGGAAGGTGCATTGTGAACATTTGTATGGGAATGAGTGCTATATCAATGTTGGGCAGGGAATAATTCAAGGTTATGTGAAGTCCCCTTGGTTATATAATGTATTTATGAATAAATCTGTCAGGAATACCTGTGGGGGCATTAGGAACGTTGGCTGGGAATATGAATGAGTGTATCCTTTTACATGGAGATCCTGCATTGTTGGTGAAGAATCAAAATGGATTGCAGTGAATGTCAATCAACTGATTGATGAAACAAGAATTATATAGATTTGAGCATTCATTTACTGATGGCCTATATAGTTGCATTTGACAGTGAAACTGGAGTGAACAAAAGCAAGTTATGACAGAAAACTAGAGCAATTCAGATACCATGGTAAAATGTATACTAAAGAAGAAAAATTGTATGGAGAAATTTTTAAAGTGTGCCAATGGTGACAGCAAAATTGCTAGTAATATGCTGTCTGTTGCAAGGAATGAATATGAAGAAATGAAAATGGCTAAGTACTAGAGCAGTGTTTCTCAACCTTGGCAACTTGAAGATGTGTGGACTTCGACTCCCAGAATTCCCCAGCCAGCATTGTACTAGAGTGTGCTGCCCACTTTCTTATAGATACGTGAGAGTTGGATGTGCCAGGAAAATCAAAAAGGTGCATTAAATACGATGGGAAAGGGATACTTACGAAGTGTTTGTGGTGAAACAAGAAGGGATAAGGTGAAGAATGAATGGGTCATTGATGCATGTAGATTGGATTCAGAAGTGAGTAACCAGTAAGAAAGAAGTACACTGACATCATTTGAAGAGAATGAATAAGGATCTAGTCATAGTGGGGAGTGTGAATGAGTCAAGAGCAGGGTTCCTCAAAGTTGCCAAGGTTGAAGAACCCTGGTCAAGAGGAAGGGAATGTGGGAGAAACTCTTTGTGGTTTGATTAAGTTCATGAGATCCTGAAAAAGGTGAGAATTTTAAAGAACATTGCTTAACCCTGTGGAGTCCTTGGGGTTCTCTGAGCTTGGTTGTTCTTTTGCAAACATTTCATTGCCCGGCTAGGTAACATCTTCAGTGCTAGTGCTTTGGCTTAGCCCCAAATGGAGTAGCCTGCTGGGCATGCCTGACTGTAAATTCAACCAGAATTAACTTTTCAGGAGGTGCAGGAATCTTCAGTCTGCCTGTAGATGGCAGCAGTAGAATATGAAACCCAGTCCTAATCCTCTGAAAGAAAGGACCTGCCAGAGCTAAGGGGAGAAGCCAACCCTTGTATGTGAAACTACAGATTTCCCACACAGCTTGCATGGATTTTAACGGGACTTCTTTCCACATCCTGGTCGAATGGGATTCAAGCTTCTGACATTCAGATGAACAGCCAGATTTCCTGATTTATGGTGCACTGGCTCAGCTCCTCAGCATATCTGGGTCCCATTCTTTCAAACACTGACTACACCCTTGCTTGCTTGGAATGATCAGAGACTCACATGATGATGCTGTGTTACAGAGCAGCATTGCACTATTTTCTCCCTGCCTCTCTTTATTTCCAGTTATTTCAACTGCGTTTCGCTCACCCTAGAGCAGTGGCCCTCCAAAGGTTGCTAGGCTGTCAGCATCTCTTGGTATCACAAGCTGGGCTGACCAGAGCCCTGCAACTTGTAGTGCAGCGAGTAATAGTTATATGAGTTCAGTCTTGTGGATTGATAGCACTGAAAGGTTCAACATCCCCCAAATGCTGGTTACTGAAGCCCATCTTAGAACAGGGAAGTATCTTTGTTTTAAAATGACTAAGTGAAAATCCTGCGGTTGATTGATTCGGGCTGGATAGATGGATGGATGGAGAGATAGATAGACCAACCGACTAAGCAAGGGGAACGTGAATAATAAATTCCTTAATTAATAAATCATGAAACAAATGTCATTTGTAAGAATGAATACACAATATGATCTTCAATTAAAAAATAGATGACATCACCAAAATAAAATAGATGTATGTTTTTTATACATCTGTGCAGTATGCATAGGAGGGTGTTGAAATATATTGCTCTTAGCATTCCCAGTCAGAATTGGGCTACAACTATGATAACCAGCTGATGGGAATTGCAGTCCAAACGATCTGCCTGGCATCATTTCTTTCCCTGATATATAGGTAAGATGCTTTTTGTTTGGGGATAATGATGATGTTGATAATGATGATGATCTTGCTTCGATTCTGACTTCTTTTTCTTATTTCAATCTTTTAATGTATTATTTGTTGTCTAGAGTCACTTAAGTGAGCGAGGCAGCTTATTAACTGGGCAAATAAATGAACAAAGGAAATGAATTGGGTTGGGGAAGGCTTTTCTGGGCCTTCGTTATAGTAACATGCAATAGAATTGAGATGCTCCGTCCTTGGCTGCTGCTATCAGAGTGTTCACTGACTCTAGAAGGTGATCCCTTGTCCACTCCCAACAACAGCAGCAGTGAACCCCACAGGAGACCCAACCATCCTGCATGTAATCTCATGGAAGAAGTCGGTTCAGCCATGTGATTTTAAAGCCTCCTTGTTGGTATTTTGGGTCTTCCAGCTCATAGACTTTAATGACAGCCCCGTGTGATATTATCAGGTAGTAGTTGTGCAAATGGTACAAAAATTAAGGAAAACTGCTCTGAGATTATGTGGTCTGTGTCAGATCTCCCCCCCCCCCCCCACTCCTTTCTCTGTATGTCCCCAAGCGTGCGTACTTTAAAATATTCTAAGAACAATTAAAAATTGCAGCAAAGAAAATGCTCTTACAAATGTGTTGATTGATGTTGGCTTTTCCTGGGAAGGGCTCTTGTGACAATGAGAATTTAAGGTGGCTGGCCAATGATAACAGCAAGAAGAAAAATGAACATCCAGAGCACACGGGGGGAGACTCGTGAGATAGGCAATGTGACCAGAAAGCATATGATCTTGGTGTGGTCAAGACTGTGTTTGTCACACGGCCCTCTCTGTTAAGGAAGGGGAAAGCGTGGTGTTAAGGGAGTTCTGCAAACCCCTCCAGGCCGGTGGGCAATCCTCCAGCCTACGGGTCAGCCTTGCTGCTCATGAATCAGCCTCTTTTGCAAAATTCCCTCCCCAGCTTGTTTACTTGGAAACTAAGTGCTTAAGAACAGGGTACTTTCCATGCATAACAATGACCCCTGTTTTAGATGGTCTGGTCTCCCTTTGCTCCCACTCATATTTACCAAGGGAGGCATATGTGCGCAAGGATGCCTGTCTTTGCAAGAAACTTCCAGGAAACTGGCCCAAAGAACATGAGAGTTCTTTTCATTTTGAGAGTGAGCTGACATTTGATGGTGCCAACATTTTAACTAACACACACAAATATGCCTGTTTTATCCTGGTCTAGATAGGTCTTATTACTTTTGTTTAAGTGAGGAGAGTTCTAATTAATACAACAATAAAGTCTTGTTTGGTATTCTCATTATTACAGTCAGGTAAGGATTTAATGGTCTAGTGGGAAATACTGTGCTGAATTTTGGAGGCCCTGATGCTCCTTCTGCTGAGTGGGGACCTGGGCTTCTGACCTTAAGGTCCTGCCTGCTCTGATAGCGTTCTGTGGCCCACCATAGCCAGCTGGTGACCAAATGCAAGCCTACAAAAAGCTAATGAAGACCAAAAAAATCCTCCTCTTGTTTCATCTTACTACCCTCGTGGGCAGTTATAGTATATTATACTATTTTTCTTTTTTTTGGCCCCTTTCAAGCACAATTCCATGAAGTTTTCTTGGCAACATTTGTATAAGTGGTTTGCTTTGCCTTCTCTGAAGGTCACCCAGTTGGTTTTTGTGCCTAAGGCGGGACTAGATCTCACAATTTTCCAGTTTCTAGCCTAGTGTCTAACTACTACACCAAACTGTCTCTGATAGCATACTACAGGATGCTCTAATCGTACTAAGAGCCAGTTTGGTATATAGGTAGTCCACAGTTTAAGAACGAGTTCTGTTCCCAAGGTCTGTCCTTGAGTCGAATGTATATGTAAGCCAGAACAGTATTGTTGTATAATACTGTATAAGCAGTATTGTGTAATTAACTTGAACCTTTGTGTATTTAACTTGAATTTTGCTACAGTAGGCTCCATTCTCAACTATGGGTTGTCCCCAAACCAGGCGTTCTTAACCCAGGGACTACCTGTAATGGTTAACATTTGCTTGGAAAAAAATGAATTTCTGCACATGCGCAAGACCAAAATACACCACTGGAAACTAGTCTGCGTAATATGATTTTGTTTTCCACATCTAAGTACAAGCATACACAATACCCTTCTCTGATTTAGCTCTTCTGCATGATTTACTTGCTGGATTAGAATATAGAAAGGGAACTATCATTACGCCCTTCCCCTGGCAAAGAGTAGACAAAAGGGTAAAATCAGTTCATCGTGGTATTCACAGGCACTGTATACCATTTGGAAGTCAATCATGCAGGTCATTCTTGGGGTTGTAATTGATTTGAATTGAAAAATATTAAAATTTGTTAACTCAACCTGTTAAATTCAGACAGTCTTTGAGCCAATTAATTTAGAATTCCAGTGTCTTTTCTGGATGTAACTAAAAAGTGCTATTAGTGGAAATAATTAACTGGGGATGTCTTTAAAAGTGCTAATACAGGTGAAACTCGAAAAATTAGAATATCATGCAAATGTTCATTTATGTCAGTATGGCAACTCAAAAGGTGAAACCAATATATGAGATAGACGCATTACATGCAAAGCGAGATATGTCAAGCCTTACTTTGGTATAATTGTGATGATTATGGCGTACAGCTTATGAAAACCCCAAATTCACAATCTCAGAAAATTAGAATATTACATGACATCAATAACACAAGGATTGGAAATAGAACAATATCGGACCTCTGCAAAGTATAAGCATGCATATGTACTCAGTACTTGGTTTGGGCCCCTTTTGCAGCAATGACTGCTGCAATGCGGCGTGGCATGGATGCTATCAGCCTGTGGCACTGCTGAGGTGTTATGGAAGACCAGGATGCTTCAATAGCGGCCTTCAGCTCCGCTGCGTTGTTCGGTCTCATGTCCCTCATCTTTCTCTTGGCAATGCCCCATAGATTCTCTGTGGGGTTCAGGTCAGGCGAGTTTGCTGGCCAATCAAGCACAGTAATCCCATGGTCATTGAACCAGGTTTTGGTACTTTTGGCAGTGTGGGCAGGTGCCAAGTCCTGCTGGAAAATGAAGTCAGCATCCCCATAAAGCTCGTCTGCGGAAGGAAGCATGAAATGCTCCAAAATCTCCTGGTAGATGGCTGCATTGACCCTGGACTTAATGAAGCACAGTGGACCAACACCAGCAGATGACATGGCTCCCCAAATCAACACAGACTGTGGAAACTTCACACTGGACTTCAAGCATCGTGCATTGTGTGCCTCTCCATTCGTCCTCCAGACTCTGGGTCCTTGGTTCCCAAATGAGATGCAAAAGTTGCTCTCATCAGAAAAGAGGACTTTGGACCACTGGGCAACAGACCAGTTCTTTTTTTCTGTAGCCCAGGTAAGACGCTTCTGGCATTGTTTGTTGTTCAGGAGCGGCTTGACAAGAGGAATACGACATTTGAAGCCCATGTCCAGGATCCGTGTGTGTGTGGTGGCTCTTGATGCACTAACTCCAGCCTCAGTCCACTCCTTGTGAAAGTCCCCAACACTTTTGAATGGCCTTTTCCTGACAATCCTCTCCAGGCTGCGGTCATCCCTGCTGCTTGTGCACCTTTTTCTACCACACTTTTCCCTTCCACATAACCTTCTATTGATGTGCTTTGATACAGCACTTTGGGAACATCCAACTTCTTTTGCAATTGCCTTTTGGGGCTTTCCCTCCTTATGGAGGGTGTCAATGATGGTTTTCTGCACAACTGTCAGGTCAGCAGTCTTTCCCATGCTTGTGATTCCTACTGAACCAGCCTGAGAGACCATTTGAAGGCTCAGGAACCCTTTGCAGGTGTTATGGATTCATTAGCTGATTAGAGGGGGACACTTTGAGCCTAGAATATTGAACCTTTTCACACTATTCTAATTTTCTGAGATTGTGAATTTGGGGTTTTCATAAGCTGTACACCATAATCATCACAATTATTCACCAAAGTAAGGCTTGACATATCTCGCTTTGCATGTAATGCGTCTATCTCATATATTGGTTTCACCTTTTGAGTTGCTATACTGACATAAATGAACATTTGCACGATATTCTAATTTTTCGAGTTTCACCTGTATTTCTGGGGAAAATACCAGTATTCTTTGTTGTTTGTGCATCATTACTATGCATGATTTGCTTTTGATCATAACAATACTGTCTCTGATAACTGAAACGTGCATGCAATTCTACGCATCATGTGTACTTAGAAGTTAGTCAGTCATTTAAGCAAAGCCATTTAATATGCTTCCATTTAATAATGGGTGCCAGCAGCCATCAGTGAATCAATGTATTGTAACAATGTACAAAATAGCACTTGGTGGCAGTTCTGTTCTCACTGATATCTGTTAAATAGAACATTAAGACAATGTTCTGTTCCCATCATATTGCTGCTGATTACATAGAAGAACCAACAACTGTAAGATTAGTTCCCAAAGCCACACTATTCATGGTCTGGAAGTGGCCTTTCACCTCCTTGCCAAGGCCCTTGGCAGCAACCCACTTGAAATGCTGCCTGCCATCTCTTCTCTCCTGATTCACATTAGATTGTTCTCCCTGGGATGGCTACTTTCCAATATGCTGGAGAGAGTTTTTTGAAGCGTTGTTTCCATTTGCTCTTGGTAATAGCTTCTTGTAATCACGTGTACGTCAGAGAATAACATAGGTATGAGATGGGTATTCCTACATTTAAGACCCGTAGTTAAGGGAACTGAAGACACAGCACCCCCTACCCACTGCCCTTGCTCCTTGCGTTGGATTTAATGCCTGCTGTGATTTCAGCAGTGGCCATTTCATGTCTTGTTTTTTTTCACACATTTCTTCTAAGTTAATTACTTCCCCTTTGCAGAGTTTCTCTTCTCTATACTCCATGATGGGAATGCCCATGCCCTCTCTCTTTTACAGTAAGTAAGTGTGTAGCGTTAAAAACAGTGATAACTTTAAACCTTTTTTTTTAACGGCTTTAAGTCCTTTTTCTGTCTTTATGGGAAGACAGAAGTAATTATGATTATAAACAGAATCCTGCAACTTTGTACACAATTCCTTTAGTGTCGGTTTTCCTGGCATGCTGTTGATACAGATGGTTCAATAGTAATATGATTGATTTGCCATCAAAGTACCACTGAAAAATGCAAACGAACTTCAGTGATAAAAGTCTGGAAAACGTGCAAGGCATTGTTTACCACTGAATCATAGAATATAGTTTCAAGGTGTAGCACGGATACAGCTTAACAACAGTGTTGATCAGTTGCTTCCTGCTCTTCACGATCTGATTGACATCATTTCTCCAGGGTTGTCTGTTCAATAACTGCTTCTCTGAGTGACTGCAAGCTTATGCTTGTTATCAGTGATAGCATCTAGCACTCTTCTCTTCTGTTGGCCTCTTTTTCCATTGCCTTCCATTTTTTTCATTCTTTAGGGTTTTATCAAGTGACTTTTCCTTTTTCATTTTAGGTTCAAAATAGTTAGCTTCAGCCTCATTATCAGTGCTTTGAGTGAAGAGTCTGGTTTTAATTCTCTAATATTGAGGAATTGTTTGTTCTTCTCGCAGTCCAAGAAGAATAATTTTCTTCAGCACATCGAAGGAAGCAATTTTTCTTGGTTCAACCTTTCTGATGTCAGACTGTTGCTTCCTGGTCATACAAATTCTTCAGTCGGCAGATGAGGTGGCACGGTACACCCATGTTTTTAATCCAAAAAGTGTGCTTTACGTAGTTGAAAGCCTTACTATGCTGTAAACAATAAAGCAAAAAATAGATGTCTTTTTAAAACTCCCTTGCCTTTTCCATTATCCATCAGATGTTAGCCATGTGATTTTAGGTGGCCCCACTTCTTCTGAATCCAGCTTGTACATCTGGCAGTTCTAGTTGTATGTGTTGCTGAAATCCAGATTGCAAAATCTTGAACATTATTTATTATTAAATTTATACTGCCAACTACTAAGGTCTCTTAGCAATTTATATTTAGTTTTTACTTAATTTTATTATAGTGATACAAATATAATTAAAAACAGCCATTACATGCAACTATTTATTTATTCAATAGGCTTATATGCTGCTCTAATCATTTCAGACTCTGGACCCCTTTCCCAGTCATAACCTATTTAGTAAATACAGGTAAAAATATACATACAATAAACTTATACTTCCCTGCCAAGGAGCAGTATAAGAACTTTGTATGAATAATACACCAAACTACAAGAGGGAACAACATTCTTAACATATCCATCCCCAAGGCCTGTTGGAAAAGCTAGGTTTTAATGGCCTTTCTAAAATCAGCAAATTTAGGGCCATGTGACTCTCACGTGGGCTGCTGTTCCAAAGAAGGCAATTACTAAAACAGCTCACCTCTGAAATCTTTGTAGATGACATTCCTGACAGAAGGAACCCTGTGTGAGCCCCTTCTGCTGATCTTTTCAGATGGGCAGAACCAATTGGGAGCAATTATCATGAATAAGTAAAATCCTGTTTTAAAAGATGTCTTTTAGTGCTTTTTCAAATGCAAACCAAGAGGTTAGGTCCCTTATCAGAAAGAGCTGGGATATCAACAAAGAAGGTTTGACCTCATGTTTATATGGACACATGTACAGCAACTGTAGATGAATCTCCTGAGATAACTTCATTGAGTGATGGGATCATACAGACGGTGTACTCCCTTTTGTTGCATTTCTTGGAGAATGCTGTAGCAGCATTGCCATCTCCAGTGGATCATATTTTAACCTGATCTCTCTTCTGAACTTCCTGTTGTGAGTGACCCTTCTGGGAGTGTATACTCCTAGTGCAAGGCCTTTACCACTCCCAGGTAATGGTCCAAGAAGTCAAATGTTGTTGAAATGCAATCTGCAAAATTACCATATACATGTTATGTGTTAATTCTGCCCACAGTGACATATATACTTGGAT
The DNA here is from genome assembly GCA_030867105.1 of Liasis olivaceus. Taxonomy (NCBI): domain Eukaryota; kingdom Metazoa; phylum Chordata; class Lepidosauria; order Squamata; family Pythonidae; genus Liasis; species Liasis olivaceus. Next base: position 41,772,148 of record CM061348.1, on the reverse strand, counting down.
GCCTGCCATTCAGTTACCAAGGACAATTGATTGGCCCAAGGCAGAGATACTTGGGATGAAGAAAACCCTAATTTGTGCAAAGAGATATCCTTCAGTAATTTGAGGATTGGAAGGAAAGGACAAGCTGTCTGGGCATCCTAGTCTGTAAAGAAGAGTTCTCAGTTTGAAGGGACTTCAGAGGACTGTTCTCTTTTTGGAGGTGTTCATTATTTGAAATACTATTCATTTCCTCTCCAACAAAAGTCCTGAAGTAGTCCACAAACAGTTAGTATTTTTACAGCAGACTTGGTAGGACAACCATTCATTATCTTTACCACTATAATGAGTTACAGTATATATCTATTTAGATTAGGGTAGACCAGCCTGTAGTCTGTGGGCCACATACAGCCTCTTCTATTTTGGTGGCCCCAAAAATTGCACCATCAAAAGCCGGTGAAAAACCATTCAAGCATGCTTTCCCACTGATTGTCAAGGAAAAACAAAATAGTAAGCCATTACATAGGTTTGACACACCAACCCCCTATCCCCCTCTAACCTCCCACTTATCCTGATTTTGTAGACTATGGTGCTTGGCTGACCCCAAAATATCATGACAACAACAATAATGAAATGTATCATACAAACATTGAGGGTAGCAGAGAGATGTGACAAGAGGCAAAAACCAACAAGGATGTTTCTGCTCCCCCTGCTTGCATATTTGGAATTCTGTAAGGTAAAATACCTCCACAGACCTACAAAAGAAACTCAAACAATTCCAGATGTTCTATTATTGTTTTCTTCCCTAGGTGAGGGGCCATCTGGGGAGTTAACTTGAAGCAGCCAAAATTATTGTTGTCTCTGAAAAGCAACCTCAGGGACTGTGATTGGGAATAACCTTGGAGGGTGACTATCTAAACCATTCTGTTCCTGATTTTGATGGTTCAGAATTAATTCCTCACTCTCTGGTGCTTTCTCATGGATTGGGGAAAAAAGTGATTTAGGGAAGGAGGCTGGCTCTGAACAGAAAGAGGGGAGGAAGCCAAAGGTTTGGCTTCTCCTTCCCCAAATTCTCTGCTCAACCTGCCAGAGACACGGCTTCTTTTCATTTTAAGACTAATGTGTTGGCGAAGCTGTTAGATGTTTCCTGTTTATTAACCTACACAAGAAGAATAAAATTCCCATCCAGCGCCTCCTGATATACAGAGGCTTCTACTTGAAAGGAAACTGATCTAGACAGTTGATTCCCTCAAGCATAATTGTATTAAAATGTTTTCCTTAATGGCTCAGAAAGGGAGAATTCCAAGAGAATCTCTCCTCATTCCCTGTAAAGCAACTATTTTCTTCCCCGTTTGGCTGATCTCTATAATCATGTACCATTTTGCACAGACGTCATTTGCAGTTTTATGATGCTCCATAAGCTTCCATTCAAGTGCTTGCTTGTGCATTCCCCAGCTCCCCAAAAAAGACACTTGATCAACAATGTGAAGAACAGGCTTGAGGTTAAAATAAAGTTATCCTACAAAGGTAGTTGCTTGCGTCTTCATGAGCTAGAAGCAAAAAGGAGAATAGTAAAACAAAATCATACAAATCTGTGATCCGTTACATTTGTTTGGAAGATAGAATACATATGAGTTATTTATTAATAAATAGACTTTGTTTTAAGTTTTAATCCTAAAAACATCTTGTCAGTGATATACATAGTTAAGGAGGAAATGATTAATATGCAACAAATAAAATTACAGTAACTTGAAATCATGAACATAAAACATATCACAAGAAGGTGGAAAGCTGGAGGAAGAAAAAATGTTCCCATGCAGCATTCACACTGTCAGCTGTTGTCCAACTGCCTCTCTCATAGGGATGCACTGTGGGAAATTTCTTTCTTTTTTTTTCCCTCTGCAGCACCAGATCTGTTCTAGCCCATTGTCCAACTCTTTCTTTTTCCAGCTTCTTCCTCTGATCTAAAATTGGTCTATTTCTGTTCTGTTTTTCAAGATTGATCCTGCTGATCGACATGTGGACACAGTCCTGAGTCCCTTTACAGGTAGTCCTCAACTTATGACCATTCATTCAGTGACTATTCAAAATTACAATGGCACTGAAAAAAGTGACTTACAACTGGTCCTTGAAGTTACAGCTGTTGCAGTGCCCCCACAGTCATGTGATCAAAATTTGGGCACTTGGCAGCCCACCCACACAACCACAGGGGCGCTTCAACTCCCCCCACTCATCTATCTCCCCCCCATCTCTGCCCCTTTGTCTGCCTTGCACCCTGCCTTGCCATCCCATCTGACCTTGCCATCTTCTTGCTCCCGCTGCTGACGAGGCATGCTCAGCCTGGCCCTTTGCTCCAAGAAGGCCTTTTGTGTGAAGCCGGCAAAAGCAAGCTGGCAAAAGCAAGCCCCTTTGCACGTGGTTCCTCCAGTGAACAATTCCCACATGTGGCTCCCTGGACTTTGGCCCTTTCCCACTGGGCAGCAGCCAATGGGGAAAGCAGAAAGCAGTTTCACCCAATGGGAAAGGGCCAGGGTTTGGTTCAGGGAGCCACGTGTAGGAATTGTTTGCTGGAGAAACCACTTGCAAAGGGGCTTGCTTTTGCCGGCTTCACACAAAGGGGCTGTTGTTGTTGTTGTTATTACCCCTTTGCGCAAAGCTGGCAAAAGCAGGCCCCTTTCTGAAGGTCCAGGGAGCCACATGTAGGAAAAGTTTGCCAGAGAAGCTGGGTCCAAAAAGGAGGCAGCAAAGGCAGCAAGGTCCTTCTGCTTCGGCTGCAGGGGCTGGGTGCGAAAGTCGGTGCGGGGAACTGGAAGAGAAGGCAGCTGGATGAACAAATGCTTCCTGGGATGGCTGGGCTGCGGTGGCTGCAGCTTCATGCTGTGCTGTGACTGAGGGGCTTCTTGCAGCTCCAGAGCCATATGATTCTGGGGCTGCTTGCCACCCCACAAAGCAGGGTATAGGGTGGTCAAAAGGACAGAGATGGGAGGGAGATAGGTGGGGGGCAGTTGGAGGCAGTCCCTTACCTTACTGAGGCTTGGGGCTGGGAGGGACCAAGCCCGGAATGGCTTGGACTGGTCCTCAGTTAATGACCAGTGAAATTCGCTTAATGATGGCAAAGGAATTGTTAGTCACTAAGCGATGCAGTCATTAAGCGATGAGGTCACATGACATCTCACTTTACAACCGCATCACTTAGTGATGGAAATTCTTGTCCCAATTGTAGTCGTAAGTCAAGGACTACTTGTACATAATTTCATGCCTATATTGCATTGAGTCACAAAGGAAAGGAAAGGAGAAAGGAGAGGTGAGGTGGGGTGGGGAGAGGAGAGGAGAGGAGAGGAGAGGAGAGGAGAGGAGAGGAGAGGAAAGGAAAGGAAAGGAAAGGAAAGGAAAGGAAAGGAAAGGAAAGGAAAGGAAAGGAAAGGAAAGGAAAGGAAAGGAAAGGAAAGGAAAGGAAAGGAAAGGATTCTTAGGTCAGAAAGCCCATATTTGGATTTTGAGGGTTATAATCATAAATTTCAGAGTTTCTAGGAATTCTGTCTGCCATAATAAACCATCACAGTCATAAGATTGCTATGTTTCCTTTCTTTGGGTCAATCCAGAATATGGAAAATATGGTCCCAGACTAGTTTACAGAATCATACGATTGAGGAGCAATACTGGAATTTATCCAGGTAGTAATTGTTGATGGCCGGCAAAATGAAAAAGCAGAGTTCCCCCATTCACTTTATCTTCTGCTAGTGCAATTTTCATATTTACATGTAGATGTTAGCACATGCAAATGTCATAAAAATAAATGTCCTCTTTTGTGCCCCTCCCCATCTTTTTTGATGATGCATAAGTCACCTCATTTGAGATTACTGTCTTACTGTGACAGAGGGGAGCAACTTTTCCCTCTTTTTCCAAGGCCTACCCTGGGCCTTTGAGTGGGGTACTGTGAGTGGTACCATCTACCCCAACAGTAGATGGAAGCAGGGCAAAAAAATTGATGGAAACCAACAGGGTGAACTAAAGACTTCTTGGAAGAGGTGAATTTTGATAAATTATTGAAATGAAATAAAGGAAGTGAACTTACAGAGGAATTTGAAAGGCAGTTCTAAATATGAGAGACAGCAAGGAGAAAAGAGCAAGGTCTTCCAAAGAAATAAGAGATATTTGGAAGAATGTGACCAAGAAAACATCACAGTTAGTAATAAATCTGGATGTCAGAGCAGAAGGAAAGTTTGTGTGTGCACCTTGAATATATATTGAGGGGTTGGGTTTACCCATCATGCTAATACATAATGGTATTTTTCTGGGTTTTGCTCAGTGCAATGTTTGAAACCAGTTATTGTAAGCTGCACTCCATTTCTCAAATTTTACTCATTGTCACCTCTCATACCCTTTCAGTCAGATTCTTCCAAACACTTTCTCAGACACGCTTAACAAAGGAATCTCCTGAACTTTTTGTATTCTTTCAATCATCAGTCATGGCATGAGTCCTTCATTCAACAACTTGTACAGCTACTCTATAAGAAAACCCATTCATATGTTCACAATTCTCTATCTAGACCTAGAGCCTTATCATTGTTTAACATTCTCACAGCGTGTATTTCAGCCCACTGTTCAAGTCTGTTTAGATCTTTTTGAACCTTCTCTTTTTCATCTAAAGTGAGAGCCATTCATCCTGGTTCAGTGTCACTGCAAATTTAATAATCATTCACACAACCACTTCATCCAGGTGGGTCATTAATAAAGATTTCAAACAGTGCAGGGCACAGATATTGTCCTGTAGCTCTCCACTTGATACTTCCCTCCAAGCTGGGATGGAGCCATTTATGGGAACTGTCACTCAGTCAATTATGAATCCATCTAACTATTGTATTCTCTAGCTATATTTTATCACTTTATGAATGGGGATATTGTAATAACTTTTGTGTGTGTGATCTAAGCTAAAAAGAGGATATGATTAATACAGGAAAGTTGTTTTAATGCATGAAGTGCTTTAATAGATTTGGAGAGGACTTTGGTATCTGAAGTCAAGACCCTTATTATCAGGCCAATGCATGCACACAGACAGCAGCTGAAATAGGGGTTCTAGATTTGTTTGCACATTCACAGCAAGTTGCTTCAGTTTTCCCACTCCTCTGCCTCTAGATTTATTTTAGTGTAAAATCTAGAAGGGAATCTTCAGGAAGATAGCAAAAAGTGTCCACTTCTACAACTGGACATCAGTGGATCTGAGATGAAGAAACACAATAACGCCATGGTCAAAGACAAGGCGCTTGCTTTCAGTGGGAGTGAATAGAAACTGCTGCTTTGTCTGCTGAAAAATCTGCAGCTGCAGTTTGGGAGCAAGAGGCATGTAGGTTGTCCGCATTCCATATTTGTGGCATGTTCCTTGCTGGGGCTGTTTGGAGCCTCAGGCATCTCAGTCAGTGGGAGCCTGTTATAGCCTGTAATCAGGGTTGTCTTAATACACTGCAATGATAGTGATACTAAATGATCCATTATAATTTCTCAGAGGCTGAACTGTACAAAGACAATAATGGAAGAAATCTTTTGCAGGCTGATTCCTCGCTTGGAAACTCTGGGTTTGCATTTCCAGGGGCAATGTTCTTTGCCTACCTCTTACTTTTGAGATGGGATAAATCTATTTTTAGTTACTGACTTGAGTTCTTGTAAATCAGCTTTCCCCAAGTTGGACGTACTAGTCAATACAGTCCTCATAATCCTTATATAAATACTAGGGGCATGTGGATGAGGTTTTGAAAAAGCTGTTTTGGATTTGAAGATAGGCCTTGAATTTTGTCAACCCCTCTAAGTAGGCCAGACCAGAAAATCAACTACACTTTACTGATAATTTTGCAAATCTGATTGCGCTGTATTTCATCCCTTACTTATAGTACTCAAATGAATCAGGGAGGCATTTGTCTGAGCCACTTCTGAATATTATCTTGTTTCCCAGGGCTTAAAAAATGCTTCAGCCCCCTTTCCAAGGGAATGGTTCTTGCATATTTCTGCCAAGGTCACCTCCTTTACTCTCTACAAATCCATATGGATTTGAATATATGCCAGAGCTTCATATTACATATAACTCTCTAGTAAAGTTTAGCAGGACAGTCATAAACTATGGATGAGGTAAACACTCACTTTCAATTTTGGGGGTTAAAATGTTTCTTTGAAAGCCTGCAAGAAAAGCTGCATATTTTCATATGCTAGCAGATTCCATGAATTAGCTACCAGTCAGTGCCATGCTTCATTCTATTCTGATGGATCATCTCATTTGGATGACAATGGATTTTCCAACATGGTTTTCTTTGATGTTGCTCACCTGAAGCTCACTGGTTCAGCCAGTCACCCTCTTTTCGCTCAACCTACCTCACAAGGTTTATATTGGGGAAATTTCAGTAACTAGGAATAGAGTCTGCCCCTGCTTTGTGCAAGCAACTCAATTAAGGCACCCTCAGCAGATGCTTCAGTCTTGATTTGAAGACCCCCACCAAAGGGGAGCCCATCCCCTCTCTGCCTAGCTGATTCCACTGCTGAGTTTTCTTACATTTAAAAGGATTTTCTAACATTCATTCAGAATCTGTCTTCCTGCAACCTAAAGCTATTACTGTGCATCTGGGCAGAACACAAGATTTTAGGACAGGTTTTGCTGAATTAAACACATCTTCTAAGTTGTCTGTTGCATCACCCTATCTTTGATCAAGTTACAGCACAGAATGGGATTGTTCATGAAGCCCCATGGTCTCTGAAAACCTTAGATGCCACCCCAGAACCTCTCTACAAGCCAACACCAGATTGTAATTGTTATTGTAACAGAAAGGGTTAATTATTAAACATACAGTAATGATGCAGGCTAGGCAATGCTTCAGATCCAGCCTCCTGAAGGTCTTCTAGGACACATGGGAATGCAAACGTAGCATCTCTGTAACAGCAGGATCTTCTTCTTCCAGGACTGGGGGGTAGCAGCGGAAAAAGTGTAGCTGCTTTAAGAGTGCTGCAGACTGATGCTACTTTCATAGTCCTGAATACTCCAAAGCACTTTTTGGAGAACAAAGCCTAGTAATGATTTAATTGATTGATTGATTATGTTCCATCAAGTTGGTGTTAGCTCTTAGCAACCACATAGATAGACAATCTGTCCCTAACCTGGTCTTTCAGTTCTTCCAATGGTGCACCCATTGCCACTCCAGCTGAGTCCATCCACCTTGCTGCTGGTCGTCCTCTTCTTCTCTTTCCTTTCACCTTTCCCAGCATTAGAGTCTTTTTCAGAGAGTTAGGTCTTCACATAAGGTATCCAAAGTAGGATAATTTTGAGCCTGGTCATTTATGCCTAGCATGAGAACTCTGGATTGATTTGTTCAATGATCCATTTGTTTGTTTTCTTGGCTGAATGATTTAATTACATTCATTTAATAAAATGCAACTAGATTTAACTGTAAATTTAATCAGATTTAGCTTTTGTCAAGGCCATGCCTACTTCTGCTCAATAGCCCATCTTTTTATGTTTTTTGAACATAAAAATTCTGTACGTCATATTAAGTCATATTAGTCCAATGTCAACTCTAGCCTACAATTTTCCACAGTGAGTGGAGGCAGCTCTCCAGCTTCTTTCCCACCTCCTCCCCTTTTCTACTGGAAATAACTGGGGATTGGACTGAGGACTTTGCATGCACCAAGCATGTGCACTGCCCCTGAGCTACTGTCCCTCCATGGTAAAAGAGGCCACAGGAGATGCATAGAGCTACAGACCCTAGTCCTGAATGGCAAGCTTGCATTTTGCTAATTGAAAGGAAGGAAGGATCCCTGGTTATGGATGGGTGGATGGGGGAAAGCAGGAGAAAGTTTGCTGCTAGTGCCAAGGCAGCCAGCCTCTTGTGGGTGGAGAAGAAGCCCAAATGCAAAACCCATAGCTGTGGTCACCCCCAACATCACTGAAGTGCAGAAGGATGTACAGCTCTGCAGCTGGAGCATAACACTGCTTCTTAGCCTCCAGGCCAATTTTCAGCTAGTTCCTCAGCTCTCCGATCATGATGCTGATAAGTGAACAGTTAAGAGAGCTACTGTTAGTATAATTATGATCCACAAGGAACAGGCTGTGCTTGGCTGCAGCAGAGGCAAGAGGAGTACACATTTGGTTTATAAATGGCAAAGATGGTATGTCAGCTATGTCTGAGCTCATAGGCAAACCCTCAGAGGCAAAGGATGATTAATCATTGTTTCTATGATAATTTTAGGCTCTTTGAGAAAGGGAAACCAGAGTGCCAGGAGAGCACAGCCATCATGCAGCACAATTGTCTTCAGAAAGTAGACTGGCAGAAACAAACACAGTATTTGCCTGAAATAAGAATGCCGAGGCCAGTCTGTGGCCATTTATTTATTTCCTGGCATTTTTATCCCATTGACAAAGACTCTCAGGCTAAGTATAAAATCTATAAAACTATAAAACAGCCCCACTCTGAAAGAAAAACTTGGCAGCAATGTGCTATTTCCTTCATTCCTCGACAATTCAAAGGAAGAGTTGCTCAGACTTCGCTGCCCTCCAAAAAAATGATGATGAGGCTACTGTTTGGACCTCTGAGGGGAAGGTATTTGACAATACAGGGGCATATCCAAATAGCCCTATACCCTAGCCCTCCCTCCTCTGATCTCACAATGGGGGGGGGGGGACACTCTCAGCGTCCATGTATGGGCTGAACAAATTAGATGAGTCAGTTGTACCTGAAGTAGGCACCGAGCCATAAAACCAGCACTTCAAGTGTACTCAGAGGCCTCTTGGGAGCCAAAGCAGTGCCTGCAAACTAGCATTAAATAGCCCTGGCAGCTCTCACCCACCAGTAGTCGGCCTGCTGTATTGTGCCCTGTTTGTACTTCTTGGTGGTCTTCACAGGCAGAAGTTGATTTGGGAGGTGATTTGGGATGGGGAACTGTGGGCGGGTGTAGAAAGCCACAGAGATGACTTTGGAGAAGCTATACAGAAACGGTTACAGTAACATGTATGCAAATATGCTTTAAGCCCAGGAAGCAAAGAAAACATTAGGAAGAAACTCAGACTGGCTCTGAAACCCCACACCCTCCCAGCCCCACGCTCCTTCAAAGGGAAGACTGGAGACCAGGCAATAGTTGTCAATAGTTGAAGAGGGAGGACCTCTTCAAGATGGGATGCACCACTACCTCCTTCAAGACAGAGGACATAATGCCCTTGCAAGACCCCCGTCACCTCTTCCAATAGCACACATGTGGAGTCCAGGCCAAAGTAAATTAGAGTGATTTTATCTGCAAAATGTGGCCCAAGATCTTACAGAGGCTTCTGGAGAGATCTTCCTCTTCCAGTTCCCCAAAAGGGAGCAAGTGACCCTAAATGAAGCCACTTATTGAGGTGGCTGTTATTGTTGTTCTTGGTGGCAGTAACTTTTGAAGTACCAGCTGCTGGGGAGCAACAGTGGAAAGAGATTCTCCTGCCCTGCTTATGAGCTTCTCTTGGCCAAGAGCGACACAAAATGGTAAACTAAATGGGCCATTGGCCTGGTCCTTACGTTCTTATCTTCATCATGATGTGACCCTCAGTTGTGTATGTATGGAATACATTATGTGAAGGAAATCACTGTATGTCCCAATGGATCATCAGCTTCTTGTGGTGAAGTATAATGTGCCACAGTCCTTTGCACATCATCCCCTACCTTGCAGCATATTTCACCTTTTACCGCAGAGGAATTTTTCTAATTGTACAAGATGTCAAAGGCAATTCCCATTCATGCACTTAGTTGTGGGAGTTAGTATTTGTTTAGGATGAAGTTGCAGCAGCAGTGAATTGTACCATATTTGCATTGTTGTCTGCTTCTGTTTAAATTGCAGCACTTCTGTTTTCCCTGGTGTTATGGGGACATTCTGTTTACATAGCTTAGGGTTTGGAGAAAAGAGGATTTTGCCTCCTGCCAAATCAACCCCACAAAGAAACAGCCATCACTCATCTGCAACATCCTGACTGAAGGGAGATCATCAAGAATGTAAGAATTATATTACAAGGAAATTACCCAAAAGATATGGAAAGAGCAAGAAAAAGAGAGTAAGAAGTTGGTATGTTTAATAATAACAACGAATGGGTTTTGTTATTTAATTCATTTTGTGAAAGGCTTGGCACAATGACTTTTTGGCCCTGTCAAGTGAGCCCTAGATGTCTTAAGAATGCTTGTTCTGCCCATCTTGCCCATCAGGATCAAATTTCTATTCCCAGTAATCATTTGGATTTTACCTAGCTGTAAAAATGATTATAAATGATTATATATGATCTGTATTTTCCTTCTCAGTTACTGGGAATCCAGGGCAAACTCAATTCAATGAAGCCCTGAGATTCTTGAGTAGACAAAATCTTTTATTTTGACATCTTTTAAGAATTCTAACAAGTTATGAGAATTCAAGTCTGCAGAACAAATCTCAGTTAAAAAAAGAGTGTAAATACATCATTCTTTGCTCAAGAGCCTGTAACTAATGTTAAATCTTGTGATGATGTATACACTCAGATTTTCCATCAATCTTAAACATGTAAACTCTGCCATCCAGCACAGAGCAATTTTAAGGCCCAATCTCTCCGTTTAATACTGTCAGTTACATAAGTCAGGTATGCCTTCTGTTTATGGAGATAGTGCTTACCATGGGACATTTCTGGCCACAGTCATGCTTGGATAGATGCCTTTGGGAGATGATCTGGCATTCCCAGAGCACCACATTTCCTCTGCTAGCCAGGAAAGTGGGTAAAAAGAGGCACATTATAGAGTATCTCCATTTTTTTAGGGAAGAGCTGGAGATGTTGTTGACTCTTCATCCTTATACATTAGAAGAATTTTGGAGCTAGGAAACAAGCAAAGGAAAACTAATTAGCACTGTGGAAAACAAACCAAATTGCAATGACCATAATTTTTCAAATTACTGTATACCAATCAGATTTGGCAGCTAGATCTTCAAAAATTTGGAACAGGATTTTACATGCTACAAAATGAAAAGCTCTTCATATCAATCCTTTGTGGGGTGTATGAACCTAATTCTAGAAGGAGCAACCTATACCCCTCGAAACCTCTTTGTGCCAAAGAGCTCATTGGTGACTGCCATCTGCTCCGTCCCTGCATTTCTCAAGAAAAAGAGCTGAGGATGCCAGAAGGAAAAATGTGGTGTCAGAGAAAATGGGCATTTCCAGACATTTGGGGTATTGTCCTCACTCAGTTCTTGCTTTGCCCCTGACACCCAACAAATTATTTCTGAAGAATACAGCTCATAACAAAACAAAGCTTACCTATTCCTGGTTAAGCTCAAATGTATTTCAGTTACTAAAGGAAGCTGTTTTCACTATGGATCATTATAATTGATCTTTTACTTGGTGGAGAGCTGTGGACTGACATCTCCATTCTAGGAGAGATGGAATTGTGGTGCCTTGAAGAAAACCTTAGAAACGGATCCACCAATACAGAATTTAGAAATGAAAGGAAGGACAAATGAAGCAGAGAGGTTCAACTCTACAACAGCTTATGCCATATCAAACTTGTTTGCCTTTAAGGTGCCACAAGACTCTGGAGTAGAATGGGGCTCTGCTGAACTGATGGACAGAGCATCAGATAGATAGCCACAGCCCAACGTGGAGAGACAAGTCTCCTCTCCACTTCTGGTTCCCCATATCTAAGTATCTAATACTTGAGTGGACATCTTTGTTAATCTATGGGATAGATTCTTCCACACTTTACTCCATTTTTAAAAAATTATAAACATCATCTGTAATTGCAGTGATGGACAGAGCTAGCGATGATGAGACATGAATGTCCTGCATCATGAGGAGATGCCTTCCTTTGTCCCACATACAGTGTGTCACACAAATAAAGAAGGCTTAGCTTGGTAAAGTCACCTGTGTTTTCCTGAAAGTAGAATGAAAGACAATACTGGCAGGGTACGAAATGGCAGGCAATTCATGTTTGAATATGAAACTGTGATTGGATTGTCTAGAAAGTGCTGGATGTGAAATAGTATCTATTTTATAACATGGTCATCTGCTGCACATGGACACCTTGACATCCTGGACAGTGCTGTCTACGCAACAGGTCCAGAAAGTGGGATGTAAGACCTGCTCCCTTTCTGCCGTAGATGCCAGGAAGGCTGCAGAAAATTGGAAGCTGGCTGGCTGGGCCAGTCTTGGAGGAATCTGTCTTGTGCTCTGCTTTCCAAAGCCTAGAGACCAGTTCCTAGGAATCTGACTCCAGAGAAAGATTGTGATCACCATTAATCAGGAACACCAAGGGTGGCTATTAGCCTTACTGTTTATTTCTGTTTCTTTTTGGTCCACTATGACACTGCAATAGCACTTTCAAAGGCTGTCCTGTAGACTGAATTAGATGTGCAAAAAAAATTCCTTTATTTCTATATAAGTGAACTTGAACCCAAAAGAAGTTCTTGGTTAAAATGCAAGTTAAAATGGAGAGACTTAAGGATGATATGTAAAGATGTGTGTTTCAGCGTTGATAAACTTTTGTGTGAAACCTTGCAAGGGGAAAGAGAAAGTTTCAGCAGGAGGATGAAGGGAAGCACTAAATGACATCTCCCTGAGTTAAGACGCTTAGTCTCTTAGGCCATTGGGCATTTTTTTGGGTGAGGCAAAAAATCCCACAAGCACCTTTCTCCCCCTCATAATAAAAATACAGTAATAATAACTAATAATTTGCAGCAAATATAAAATGCCTGGATGTCTATTGCTTGAAGCAACTGCCTCATTTTAGCATAATAATAGAGCTGTCCCCAAGTAGAGGAGTTATCTGTACCTCCTGCTTCTCTGCAAGAAAACCTTCCCAAACAAACAAGCAAAAACAAAACAAAACTTTCCTCTCCTAAGGCTGTTTTTCTTTCCAAGAAGCAACCATTACATTTAAATATATCAATTTCCACCTAGTATGTTGCTTAAAACTTTTTGTGAAGTTGGACCTGGAAATCAATGGCAGGCAATTAAATATCATGCATTTTGCTGCTTTTGGAAAACTCCTGAGACATCTCTCACATATGGAATGGGACTGGGTGATTCTTCATTCTTAGCTTTACACCAAAACAGACCAGGAACCCTTCCCAGTCTGGGAAGATTCAGTTTAGGTCCTTTTGCATGCAATGCCTGTGTTCTACGACAAAGCCCTGTCTTGTCCTCAGATTTAAAGAGATGGCACCTCCAACTGAAGCCAGTCTGTCAGCACAATCCTTGCAAGGCAGAAGAAAGGCAGGAGCAGGGTGCGACCCTTTCAGGATAGTCTTAATTATACATGTGAAGGAATAGATCTATGCATGATAATGGGCTGGTGAAAATCACTAATCAGCTTGAGGGAACATCTGCTGTCTTCCCCAGCATACATCCTGACCTCTCCAGCATGCTTTCTCCTCAAGTCAAGATGGTTGCTCCAATATCTGAAAAGAATTACTGGAGAAGTTTTCATGAGGGCTGGACAGGAACACTCAAGAACAGAACATTGTGTTTTACTGAGTGGCAAATTTCAGTTCAATTCAATTCAGTTCAATTGCTTTATTACAGGTCACTGACCTAACATACACATCAGAACAGTTAAATAAAATGCAATAAAATAAGAGAGATGAAAGAATAAAGAGAAAAGAGAAAAATAGAAAAAAATAGAAAAGCAATATAATATTCTAGTGATTTATGCAGTACTTTATGCCGTGCAGCCCCAAAAAATCAATCCCAAATTAATTTGCCGTTGACAGTGCATGGGTTCTACAGGCTACAAATGCAAACTTTGGAACAACTTGTGTTATTTCAGGGTCTTTATCTGCCAGAAAGAATTTTACATAAAATTCATCTGGCTCTCCATGGAAAGACCTAATGAGAGGTGTTAAAAGCTCCATATGCAGGTCTCTATACAATTCACAAAAGAGTAGAGTTTCTCAACCTTGGCAACTTTAAGATGGATTGCAACTCCCAGAATTCCCCAGCATACAGGCCCTACAAAATTTATTAACTGTAAGTTGGTTAAAGCACCAAGCCAGTTTAAAGTAGATCTTACTATGGCCCAGTTTTATGCCACCTGGTATTTTACTATACTCAGTTTGCAATTCCATGTCAAGGGTTCAGTGAGATCAATGGCTATTAGCTTTGATGGCCGTGTGACTGCCCCTGGAGGCCATCTGCTGGGCAACTAGTGGGCTTCCTTGAGCAGTTGGTTGGCCACTGTGAGAACAGATTGCTGGCCTAACTGGGCCAGGGGTCCAGTCCAGCAGGCACCACTCCTGTTCTTATGTCCTGTTCTTTGTCTAAGAGTTGCAAAGGCCTGTTCTTGTTCCAGTGATAGCTGTACCTCTGGTGCAAAGCCCAGTGTCTGAATTTTATCTCCAATTTGTTCCTTCCAGATAGATCAAAATTTGTCAAGCAAATAAGAGAAATCAAGGCTTGGGGTTAGTATGTTTTAGGTTTTCGCTAATTTGAAATAACAGTTGATTTTGTATTGTGTAAATGTTTAGCTTCATTGTGGTGACTTGCAATGATGTTAATTATTTCATTAAATCAATCAATCAATCAATCAATCAATCAATCAATCTCTGGAAATTGTCCTAAGAGGATATTTCCTTTAAAGGCAGGAAATAAAATAAAATAAAATACTTCAGGCCTGATTCTCAAGTTTCTTCTTGATATAAGAATAAATTGTAAGTTGAAATCCTTTTGCTTTAAAAGCATATATATGGAGGCTGCACCATGGGGAAATAGCTGGATTTGTCACGTGATGTGCATAAGACCAATCCTTTTTAAAAAAAATTTTTTTAAATTGTTTTCCTCATGTGGCAAATATAAGAGATCATTAGTGTACATGAAAATGGAATAGCCATGTTGAGAAATTGACATGATTAGAATTACCAAAGGGCAGTGTAACTAAGGCTCTGATTAACTGATATTCTAACAACAGGAATAAAGTTCACAATGCATTAGCAATGATGACTAACATGTAGGATATTGGACAGTTTTATATGATTTTATTTTTCTCATCTACTGAGTGAGTTGGCTCTGGCCCCTGGGTTGTCCGAGACAAAAGAGACAAGAGACGAAACTGGAAAATAGGCAAACGAATAAAATGTTTTAGGTGACTTTTCAAAAAATCATTTTAGTGCTTCATTTTTAGAGTTGGTTAAGTTTTACGCAAATGTTTCAGCAAACAATCAAAACCTATTACAGGTCTCTGTCACCAGATGGCACGTATAATGGCTTTTCCACATTTAAGACCCTCCTACATTATTGTCTTTATTTATTTAGCATGGACTTCATGTTACATTTTAGAAGATATATATTGCTACTTTAATAAAGTACAGTAACACATGTGGCTCCCTTAATATCTTCCTGTTCTTACCAGTTTCAGTTCAAGGCACATGTTTCTAATGTTTTTGTTTTTCGCAGACCTCAGTTTCTGGAGTCTAGAGTATTCTCCATAACCATAAATCTGCTGTATTTTGAATGTCTCAGTTTTGTGTTTTTTGAACAAACACTCCTTTCATCAACCTCAACTGACCTTCTAACTTGTTTTTTTTTTAACGATCAATTCTCTAGAACCTCCCTCTCTGGAGAAGGCTTTCCCCAGCCCTTTCCTGCTCATGCCCTAGAGTTCTTGACTGCATTCAGATGCCCTTTCAAAGCCGAGAGGTACTGCTGCATCAAGACATGGGACAGAGCTGTTGTGATTTACAACGTTTACCCCACGATCTTGTACAGGACTGAAGTTCAGCTGAGTTCAGAGAGGCATATGCACAGGATAACTGCCTTGAAAGTTTTTCTTTAAACCCTTAAAGGTGGCCAATAAATACTGGCCACCTTTAAAGGTTTTAAAGAGAAATGGTGATAAATGGGGTAGAGGATTACAACCTGGAGCCTTTTGTTGTGTAAGATTTGGATGTAGCAATGGGAAAGTTGCACTGTAAAACAAAATGAAAAATCTTCATTGTAATAAACCCAATCTCAGAAAAGGATAGGATCTCCTGCTGAATGTCCTGAAGTCTCTCTGTGATCCCTTCTGTCTGTTTTTCCCCAGATGGGATCCTTCAGCTGAAGCCTGGAAAAGAGATTTCACTGAATATACACTTCTCTAGCATGCTGTTTGCCAGTCCACCTTCAGACTGCATCTCCCCGCTCACCTTCCCATCTGTTTCTGAAGGACCCTGGAGATTCTGGGCCCTCTGCCACTGGGGATTAAGCTGCACATGTCTCTCACAGCACAGAAAAGCTAGAACATCATGTTATTTCCATTCATTTACTTGTTGTGTTCTCTCAAAGGCCTGCCTTGCTCCTGACTTCCCCGCCAAGAACTCTTCTTTCTGTTGCCATGGTGCTGCTGCTGGTTTGGCATTAATATGCTGAGTAACTTCGGATCCTTGATCCTTCTACTTTTCAATGCCTTTTATAAGGTATTTCCCTCTTGATTGCATAGCCTGCATTCCCAGGAAAAGATTAAACAAAGCATGAAATGTTGACACTGCTGAATGAAGAACCCTGCTTCACAAAGACACACAGCAGCAATGGCAGAACTCTAGGGAAGAAATGGTAGATTGAAAGAGCCACAGGATGAGCCCTGAGAATAATTGTTCGATTTATTGCACCCTGTACACTACACCCTTGTTGTGCTAATTTGCAGATTCAAATATATTGGCCTGTGTGCAGTAATGGTGATTTCTCTGCAATCATTGCATACAATTATTTGTGCACACTATCCTTCCCCAACCTGAAACTGTTCAGATGTATTGGAACTGCAACTTGTATGCCCAGTTAGTTAGGCTATTTACCAGGCTGGCTAGATGTTTTGGAAATTGAAATTACAGCCTATTTGAAGGGTGCCAGGTAGGAAAAGACTGGTGTGCGGTATTAATGCTTACTCTTTTCATCTGGCTGAAATACAAACACACAGTACAGGCACATATACATATAGGACCATTGATACTCATTCCTCCCACTTATTGCTATCCCTGTCTGTTACATGGAACAAAGAGCCATTCACTTTTTTTTAAAGAACATCACCAGACTTTTCAAAATTCTCCTACTGGAACATATTTTGTTCTCCTCTTAGGTAAAGCCCCAGCATGCCTCGCCACAGAAATGATGACATAATACAGAATAGGGGAATGTTTCCATGTGTTGTTAGTGCTTCTGCTTGTGTTATGGAACACAAGGTTCTGCCCATACTGTGATCCCTATCTAATGCATATATCACAAAATATGCTGACTGACAACAGCCCTCCAGTTGGGAACCTTTCTCAGCCCTGTGTGGAGGTGCTGGAGATGGACCTGAGGTCTTCTGCATCCAAAGCTTCTATGTCCTTTTCTCAACATAGGTGCCACTTCTGCTGGTTGAATATATATAGACTCATAATTAAATGCATCCCAAACACACATTTATCTGCCTGGTTTTGGCAATACTTTGAGACATACCAAAGTTTCTAGAAGCTGAACTCCTTACTTCAATCTCATCAGAGAGAAGCAGCATTCTCTCTTCAGAAGTGCTCCTTTGGGGACAGTTGGGGGGAGAAACCACCCAATAACCCCAAGTGGAGCATTTCTGACATGTCCAAACTTTGATCATCAGCTGCTTGTTCAGCAGAAAGCAGTGAAAGGTTCATACCAACTCTTGCCTGGACCTCTGGTGGGAGGGGCAGGAAACAGAGACTAGGCTCAAGTGAGGAAGGATAGACAGCCTAGCAAGCCAGATTAAGCCTGGAGGATGGTGGATTCCAGCTTTAAGCATCTCCAAAGCTTACTGCCTCTGGAATCTCTGTTACTCGTTTGCTATCCTCCCTTTTTTCATGCCACACTGCTCTTTAATTTCCTCTTACTGCTGACACTTTTTCTCAACTCACAGGAAAACTACCAACTGAATATGAAGCAAAATTTCTTCTTCCTCCTCTGGGTTATGCTCCTGTTATGCTCAAATGGGGGTTGGGTGTGTGCTTTTGCATAATCTTTCCTCATTCACACCATATGCTAAGGAACCTTCAGTCATCTTGCCCTCAAGAAATTGCTTTTCCAGGAATCCTACATTAACTGTGTCCAACATGCTCTCTGGGAATGTTTTCCCACATTTAACTATTTTAACCTGTCAGTAGGTTATACTTTGGAATACCGTCTTGGATTACTCACATTCACCATAGATATCTGACAGTGGACCAAGCTCTGAGATCACCCCTTAGGGCTCCTCATATTTAGCAGCTGGACTTGTCAGTCAATCCTCAACTCCAGGAATATCCCTTCTAAGTTATCCTGCATTTATTTGGTCTTTATGTCACTCCATTTTCCATTTCAAGTTTTCAAGCATGGCCATACTACAAATACGGAAAGTACACATCTTTTCCTTTTTATGTTCATTTGAGTAAAATGGGAACATACGGATTGAGAATAAGATAGATTTAAAGGTGGGGTTTTTTTTGCTTTTTTACTTGATTAAATAAGAAATTACAATTAAGCATTTGAAGTTGATCCATGATTACAAACATCAACATTCTAATCTAAAGGGAGGAGAAACAGGAGAATCAGGAATAAAATAGAGAAATAGGGATAAGAGAGAGTTGTTAAAGTTTTTGCCTGTCTCTCACTGTCCATGGTAAACTTGATCTTTGATTTCTTTGGGAGATGTCTGGATGGAGAAAGGATGATGGGGACTATGGGAACCAGTGGGCTAATCAGGGTTTGGGAGGCTATGACCTTTTTTTGGTCTGTGTCTCTCCTAAAACCTTTAGAATATGATGTCATTGTTCCTCATGTCTCAACCTATCCTTCTTATTGATTCTTCAGTACATTTTTTCACATGTAGACTGTTCTGATATTAATAGAAGAGAATATATGTAGCTTAGGGTTAAACTATGGAGTCCTTGGGGCTCTCTGAGCAAGAAAACAACCAAGCTCAGAGAACCCCAAGGACTCCACTGTTCTAATATTCTTCTTTTGCCCCCTTCTTCAGCTTTTCCACTTGCATCAGCAGGTGACTGCAACTGGTTTTCTGCATGCAGGTCTCAGCTCTGCTTCTCTCCCCTATGACAGTTGTTGGATGACTACAGTTTCCTGTCTAGCATCACTTCTGTGTGATTCCATCTTTCTACATCTATTGTTATCTGCAGTTAACTATCAACTTCTTGCACAACAGTATTTTTCCTGCAAAATCTAAAGAAGGAATTGTGTGTGTGTTTGTATGTGAGGTGTAGTGTTTTAATCATGGCATACTCTGGCAAAATGAGCTCCTTGGCCTATGACTTCTTTCTATAGAAATTCCCCTCTTCCTGAAATGGAGAAAGCTGCCAAAAATAGTAACACTTTCATCTCCAGGGGAGGCCATAGTCTGCCAGAGCGTGATGTTGGCTGAGATATAGGCCTGAAAGAAATAAGTATCAGAGTAGGAACACATTGATAATGTTAGCCATCACCCCTTCCCCAGATTGGCCCCAATTGTTGGAGCACTGCATCTTGTTATGAGGCAATGCTCTCCTGATAACTTAAGAAGTGATGATTAAGTGACACAACTGCGTCAGACATTACCAGTGAAAAATGGAATGCCAAGTGAGAAGTGACATGTGATTATACAAGCATGTCTCAAATTGGATTTGAAGATGTTACCTGTGTTGAAACCTGTGACCTCCAGAGATCCAGAAAAGCCTCAGTTCTGAAAATTAAAATTGTTCTCCTCTGGCAAGAGGTGTTTAAATATATATCAACTGATTTCAAGGCCAGTCTGTTCTTGTACATCTTATAAAACTTTGGCTTAATTCCTATGAAATTAAATGAAAACAAAGGTTCATCTGGAGTGGCTGTATAAAAGCTTACTTGGTTACAAAAACATAATTTTAACATATTAATTGAGCAATTTCCCCCCAAATGTAATGCTGATAGAGAGAACTTTAGTATGGGGAGAATGTGAAAATCTGAGCAAGAAGAAAACCAAACCTTACCAACCAGGTCTGTATTCCTTTTTGTCTTCCATATCTCATTGCAGGAACATCTGTCTTATTTAGAAGTGTGTGTTGGATTCACACAACTCCCAAATCTCAAGCGAAATTGAACCATTTTAGACTGAATTGGTAGATTCTGAGGTGAAGTGAAATTGATCCAAAGCAACCCCATATTAAATGGAATCAGTAAAAATCCATGTTGGAAAAAAAAAGATTGGTGCCTGTTAATATTAACGACATTGTACAGTTCAGGAATGGTCTTCAATTATGTAACCTCCCCACCACCACTTACCTCCTTTCTGTCACTTGTAATTATTAAATTGTCTGTTTTATGTGCTGGTAGCAATGGGAAAATATGACTATCTATGTCCCCTCACTGCTACTTTTAAGATGTTCTTTTTACTATGAACATCTTTTGTTAATAGTAAAGTTGTGAACAATATTTAAAACTACTAAATACATTTTCATTTGAAAGTTTCAGAATCCAGTACTTCATTATAGCCTGGGAAAAAAATAATAAAAGAATTAAAACTATCCTTAAAAAACAAATAACTAACCAGAAGAACAAAAAAAGTGTACATTTAAGTTTTGTTTCTCCCGGAAAATTCCAGCATAAGGAAGGGAGAGGAAAAGGGAGATACAAGTTGAGTGCTGACAAATCTTTTTGGTCATAATGACTGCTGAAGCAGCATTGATCCTTCGTTCAACAGGATCCTTCTTTGTAACAGTTTTTTCCCCCCCAGTTAGCTGCATTTAGAGTGCTATGACTGATGCCTATTGTGTGCTAATTGTTTGATATTAAATTTTTCCTGATTCTAATCTTATTCCTCTAAAAAGGGAAAACTGAAATTCCTCAGTTTTCCATCCAATTCTGTAGTCTTCTTTCCCTCCTTAGTCACTCCTTTCTTCTTTTTCTACTCCAGTTTAAACCATCAACTATTCCCATTGAGTAGAATTTATTTTATCAATTCCCAACCTTTTCTATTTGTTCTATAGTAGTTTCTTTTTAATCCTCATTCTTTCTCAGTTCCAGTCCTGACCATTCATTCACCTTAACACCTTATTTTAACCCTGCGTTATCTGAGCAGTTAAATAAGTTGTATAAGGGTCATCACCTCCTTTCTATGTTTCTCCCCATTTGACCTACTAGGAATTAGGTCAGGCACTCCATTTAGTTCTATGTTCTCTCATTTCAGTTTTTCATAGTATAGATTTTTTTTAATTTGCATTTTTATCATTGCACACTTTCTTGTTGGGTTAATCTGTTTTTCCTGTGGTTCTTGACTTTAATGTGGGTGTGCTTGACATAAGCACACAGTGCTGTATGTTACTGTGTGCAGAAGATTTTGTATATGAAGGCCTGCTGTGGCCATTACCCATACTCAGCTCATTCCTCCACCCTATCAAACATTCAACATTTGCAGCTCACAGGATCCAACCCACTCCTACTTCTAAGAAGACTTTTTTTTTTTTGCAGAGGAGGAAGCTGGAAGGCTGTAACTCTCACTGAACTTTTAAATGATAAACTCATGGTTTGGGGTGATAGTGCTCTGTAAAGCATCCTGGATCCCATGCTGAGAGGGCTGGATTGATGGCATTTAGTTTGTCTTTTCCCTCAAACTATCTTCCATACAAACCCATTTGTACAAACACAGAATTAGTAAGTTTGTAACTCTATCAAGGGTCATTTGGAAAGTGGAATTATAGATAAACTCTGGTTTACTGGCTAGACCCAGAATGCTAGTTATGGAGCATTACCCCTGATTAGAGAAGCAACAATCAATACCTTCAGAGAAGAGTCTGGCTTTAGTTCTATAAAATTGGAGACAAATGCTCAGTAGAAAGAAGTGCTCAGACACAAGGGATGATCTCTTTCCAATCATCCTTTCTGCAATTAACATGTGCTAGAATCCAAAAGAGTATTCAAGGGGCTAATAAGTGACTTATTAACTATTTTAACTTTAGCTAGACTGACTGATTATATTTGGAATTGTATTTTTCCCTATATTTCTATTTGCCCCCCCCCCAAAAAAACTTTTTATAACTAAATATTTGGCTTCATTGTTTTTATAGGGTGACTTCTTATTAAAGTGTTATGCATAAGCAAGATTGCATAGCTACCTCTTGTATGTCAAGATTGGCAGAAGGTTTATTAAGTTCTATCTTTGGGGGCTTTGGGCAGAAATATGCAAAGCACCTTTCTTTCTAGTTTTCCTAGTGCTGAGTGGAAGAAACAGGTCCTAGGTAGAACACTAAAGAACTCTCCACTAGTTCTATAGACTAGTACATAAGGTTTGGCCTAACTGTGGCAGCCTATCATAATTACCTTTTTCTGGGCAACCTTTTGAAGAAGGGTTCTGACAGGGTGGTTATAAGTTATACCGTCTCCTGGTCTGTAACATTTTCTCAATGGTGCAAGAGGCAAGAGAGGACCTCCATGATCTTAGATCCTGAGGTACTCAATGAGCTGTCCAGTTTAATGAAATTGGTGTTGCACCAATATATTTAGAAGGTGTGTGATTTACCCATGAGTCAACATAATATTAATCTGGAGAAGAACTTAATTCAAAGTTATTGTTGAATCCTCTTCCCTCCTTCTTTCTTCCTCCTCCTTTCACTTTTCCTCCAGGAACTCAAGACAGTTCATACGGGATCACCTCCTCATTTTATACTCATAGTAGCAAACTTCTGGTTATGCTGAGTATGATTGATTGGCCCCCATTGATTTTCCATGGCTGAAAGAGACCTCAGTTGTAAACCAACACTTTGATCATTATACTCCACTACACTTTGAAAATAAAGGTGCTGAAACATCCAACTGTCAGAAATGGTTTGAGCACTACTGACCCTTCTCTGAGGCCAAGCTGGGTGAGATCCTGCTTAACTCTAGTCTCTAGACCAAACATTTTTTTTTCTACTTGGTCCATGTGAAGCAGGGTCTTTAGGGCAGCAATCCCAAGACTAGAACTCTGTCACACAGTTAATTGACCCCATCCTTCCTCAAACATCTGACCCAAAGCAGATTTCTAAATTCATTCCTGGTGAAGGAGGTGCTCTGAAGTAAATGGAATAATGCTAGGAATGAGTCCAACTCACAGCTTGAGCTCATTATATGGAACATTGCGAAAAACCAGATGCTCACGGCATTCCAATTTCAAATGTACAGTCAGCCCTTCAGGAAGGTGAAACAGTAGTATCCACTGTCTTTAAATATGAAATTTAAACAGGAAATTTCATTTAAACCTGTGTGAAGCATAAGCAAGGCACTTTCTTCTCTTCGTCCTCCTCTTTTACAAAGGTCTATTTATTTTAGAGCGAAGAAGATCATGGGTTTTTCATACTAATATTTTTAAATCAGGAAATTTGTTATGTTTCAGTCTCCCTTTACCCCACATGGCCATTTTCAGGCTGGAATGGAAATAGCACTATTTTATAAACAGACATTATTCAAGGTAAACAACATACCCAGAGCAGATTCCAGCAGCTTCAGTGTTGACTGTACATATTTGGACAAAGATGACATAATGATTTTATTACAGAGGGCCAGCTCATTTTAGAACAATGTGAAGAAGCTCTGCATCAATGGTTCGTGCTGGAATGCTGGCCTCTTTAAACAGCATGACTTTGTAGTCACCATAATGTAACTATTCTATCCTGTGATTAAATTAAGGGTGATATGAAATCACACTCTTTTGCAAGGGTTGTCCTCATTATTCTTGACAATTATCCTGGTTTTAGCACTTTTTAGCAAACTTCTCAAAGTGGTTGATCTTATTCATGAGTCTTTGATACTTAAATATTAATACTCCTTAAATATAAAGAAAGAGAGCCAGTGCGCCAGAGTGGTTAAGCTGCTGGACTAGGAGCAGGAAGACCCAGGTTCTAGTCTTCCCTGAGGCCTGGAGCCAGCTGGGTTACCTTAAGCCAGTCCCTCCCACTCCGCTTCAGCAACAAGCTGGCTGAAAAACAAAATCTCTTGCTGCATGAACTAGGCAAGCACCTAGTTCAAATGCTAAGAAGAATGCTAATCCATTATGTTATTACATCCTAGTGCCAAGTCCTTTTCATTTTTGGAAGGAAAGGAGGAGGGGAAGGAAGAAGGGGATGGAAGAAAATTGAGAAAGGAATGTAAAAAGTCTCATAGATGGTTGCAAGACAACGGTCATTGTCTGAATTGTGGTACTTTCAGGATGTTAGTTGGCATTTATTCATGCTTACTTAGCATTTATCTCACAGGTTTTCTTTCCCTTTTTTATATGTTTCCCATCCATGCTTGATGGCAACAGCAGAAGGAGTTGATTTCTGTTATTACTCCCCATGGCTGCCATTTTGTTTTCTCCATAAT
Organism: Liasis olivaceus; assembly: GCA_030867105.1. Taxonomy (NCBI): domain Eukaryota; kingdom Metazoa; phylum Chordata; class Lepidosauria; order Squamata; family Pythonidae; genus Liasis; species Liasis olivaceus. Next base: position 41,747,901 of record CM061348.1, on the reverse strand, counting down.
GTCATAGATGTGGTGCATAAATAGAACAGACAATTGAAGAATTGGGCATGCTTTCTCATTAAAATCCTATGAAATTCTATATTTCAATTTCTGAGCTATGAATAAGTTACCCCATTTTGGCATTTTGATGAATTATTGACCTTTTCTGAATCAGTCACCTCAGAGAAAAACTTTAAATAGCCACATTGGGATGTTTATACATCTTTTAACTCCTAAAATTCTGGCCAGAATGATTGATGGCTGTGTTGATTGGGAATTCATGACTTGTAGTTGCAACATATGTGGATGACACCAACTTCAGGATTATAGATGGGTGAGGTAAAGTACCTAAGTATAGAACATATTGATGAAGCAAATAGATTACCTGATTTTCAGAGACAAAGCTGAACTAATTCTCATTCAGGCCAAAGGGGATTTGGTTACTTAACAGTTATCTTTAAAAATCAGGACACAGGAAATCGGGGTTTCAAAAAATTCATCCTCCGTTTATCATCGCAGCTATCCACACTGCAATCCCAGATGCTAATTTGGTAGCTCTTTCTGTTCCTACAAAGTCCTTTTCTTCATTAATATGAGTGGCCTGCTACATAAAGGGGAAAACTTTAATGGATGTCAAATGTCATTTCCAAAGTCTGAATGAGAATTTTGAAGTACAAAGGAGAACCCCTCTGATGTAAATCAGATAATTTAAAACTAAAAGGAATGCGATAATTCAGAATGGTTTGTGGGAAAGCTATATGTGCCTTGATGTTGAAATACTGCATAGAAATCTTTTTTTTAGGCATGCACTAAGTCAGTGATTTGAAATAATGCATTCCAAGCACGAGGCAGACACTGAGAATCCTGGATAAATCTGTTTTTGATATTTCAATATATCTACTAGGCAATTTAGACTTATTCAAATAATCAGAAACAAGGAGGACTTAACATGCAAGTTTTTCTGATCAGTCCCAATCTTCCACCAATATCACTGTCATGACATCACTTCCTTTAGGACATTCTATCCACAGGGGGACAGTCTTTATGTAGGCAGTCGCACACGCCTTAGCTACTACAGCAGCAAAGACTCTGATAGTGCAAGATTCTTGCTCATATGCAGGAATACTTCTCCCTTGCAGACATCTCTGCTATATGGATAGGTGACCAATGGTGGGGAGGAGGATGAAATTTGAGTGGCACGGCACTGATAAGAAAGTAACTCCTTTTTTAAAAAAACATCTGAGTGGGGCTGTTGTCCTGCTTTATTCTCATTCTGTACCTGGAGGTGGTCATGCTTTGGCATTCACTCATAATATGCAGATACAATCATTCAGACAAAATTCACGAAAAAAGATCTTCTATCCCAGTTTTTAAAGATATTTTAATTTAAAAGCTGACTCAAAATTTGAAAGGTGTCTCATGTCAAGTTTCGTTTTTCTTTTTAAAGGGACCAGGGAAGGAAAAATCAGAGTTTAACAGAGTAATTTAGTGAAGTTTCCTTTTAAATATTTGGTCTGAAGACTCAGGGGATCAGCAAAACAATTTAGAGGAACAAAACTGGGGTGCTGCCATGTTATTGAAACTATTTTTTTCTTGCAGTTACTGGCTAAGTCTGCCAAATCACTGTTTCCTTCCAGTTCTTGGACTCTGCTGTACCTATCTTCTTCATGTGTTCTAAGTCCTGGTCCTGCTGAATCCCAAATGTAGGCAACCAGAGCTTCCAAAGGGCCACACTATTAACATTTTCTGAGGATTAGCTACCTTAGTTTTCTTCAGCAAAGGGAAGAAGGAACTGAAAGGCTTGATGCTGCCAGAAGATGTTGTGGTTCCCCCCCTCACCCTCACTTGGTATCAGAGACGCTCACATTTTGCAATGTGTTTTCCCTGCTGTAATAGAGCTGTGCCAGAAAGTAAAGGTGGAGGAAGATGGAGGTCTGGAGTCAGCAGGGTCCTCGTTTGGTGTTACCTCTACTAGTACAAGAAAGATGGGGGGATTTTATGCTAGCTCCTTCTCATCCCCGAACCCCAGTGTCTTTGCCCTACAGAAGTTTATTTTATTGGTTTTTTATATTTTTATTAATGTGTTTACTATTTTCTCATATGTTCTGTAGATAATTGTATGGAGGTATGACCAAAAGGGTATGTGCAAGTGGATGGATCGACCTATTCATGCATCAATCAATCTATAAAACAGTGCAGTGTTCATTATGTGGCCTCCACACATCCTGTGTCATGACTTGCTCACCTCAGTCCTTGGCTTGCTGAAAAATATCCAAAGGATGCCTCCTTTGCTACTTACATTGCTGCTGTTTCTTAATATTCCAATGCTTTCTTTACATTTCATGGAGAAAATATTAAAATGCAAAGCAGAACACGTATTACATTTATACTGTTAACAGGATTCCTGTTGCAGGATATGGGCCCTCACAAAAGCTTTTTTTTCCTTTCTTTAATGAACTCTTTGATTAGCCATGAATCTGAGCCATGTGGATGTCCCAGAAACAGTTCTGATTTCTCAGTTTCTGCTGCATATGCAACTGAGTCGTGTTCTTTCTTGTGCCTAATAACAGCCACTATTCCTGTGACGAGGGATTAATTTAATTAGAGAATACATCAGAGTTTAATCTGGTTTGCAAGAAAGCCAAACTCCCTGATCATTTCAGGGAAACTGTTTTAATTTTCAGCCGAAATGTCTTGATGGTGTCTTTTTGCTCTTGATTCGTGGCAAGTGTCACAAAGCACCATTGAGTAGACTGATGTGGTCCTGAGATTTGGTCTGGGTGAGCCCCAGTTGAATTTCCAGGATTTTTAGCTCCTATGTTTCTAATTACCTTGCACACAAGAAAAGTTCAGACTGAGCCAGCTGCCAGCATTTTCAGGAGACTGGTTGCATTCACAAATTTGGTAAGCATTTAAAATGTTCAGTTAGAGAATACTACTACTAACACCCCCACCCCAAGGAAAATATAACCCAGCAATCAGAATTTGGCCAGCAAATTGAGTGCTTATTCAAAAGATTAGGTCACATCATCTGTACTCCATTAGATGTGCTTCCTAGCCAGGGAATACAATGCCAGCAATATCTTCAAGGGGGAATAACTTACGCTTTTGCCAAATTTTTGCAATTTATTGGCTCTTGCAAATGATGATATCGGGAGTCACAGAGCTATGGGCATTGCAGTTCTAAACTCAGCCAGTTCAAGAGATTAGACATGTGGAATGCATCTATATTATTTGGGTCTTCAGAAATGATTGATGGCAAGTTTGTAAATGTCTGGAACTTCATGAATCTGAGCCAGGATGCTAAAGGCCCCTTTCTGTGTGTGTTGATGCATCATAGACTCTGTTGTTCAGCATTTAGCAAGTGGGTGCAGTTATGCGCACAATATACTTTTATTGAATAGATCATTTAGGCCCAAAGCTCAGTTTTGCAATGGCTGTAATGTGTTCATTGCCCACTTTTTAATGACTTTTAACTGTATTGCTGAAACGCACAAAACATGTGCAAAACCTAGTTATTTTGAGGCAAGACAGCTGGCTAAATCTGGCCTCAGCACTTTGCAAGCTGGAGGACCTGGCCTCTGCTGTGTGAAACAGAGCAGAATGTGTAACCTCTACTGGACAGGCTTGGTGTTGAAGTAGAGAATGGCTTTTTTCTGCACTTCTAGAACATATCTAGCTCTCTTATTCTCTTATAAGAGCTAGTTTTCAATCTGATTGGGAAGTAGAAGTGCTGTTGTGTGGAAGTACTCTCAGTTTCAAGTATTCTCAACTCAATTGGTGTCAAAATGTCTTTAGGTCCCTAGGACATCTCATTCTCCATGATTTCTCAAAGATAATGGGTAACGTTCAACCAAAACATCAGCAAATTCCTTTAGTATCCTGGGATCCAAGGAACTCACACAAAGTTAGTAGATGTTCCCTGACTATATTTTTATCAGACTTGACCTGGAACTCACTCCTTGGAACCCACCAGCCAAATTTTCAGAATTGCCTGGTGGTATCCATATCTTCTTCTCAGAGATAGTGAAGTACCTCTGCTTTTTCTTTGTTACTTCTTAGCATTTTGCCATTTTCACTGATCAGCTGTCATACTTTCTCTTTTTTCTTCATTTTATTCTTGACATGTTTGAAGAAGCCCTTTTTGTTTTCCTTTGAATCCTTCAACTTCAGTTCATTTTAAGATTTAGCTTTCTTGATAATCATTTCTACAAATTCAGACTATTGGTATGTACTCTTCCATGAGGACCTGTTCTCTCTTCTATCTCCTATATGTGGTTGGGTTTTGTTTTATTTTTTTCATTTCAGATTTTCTGTAAACTTTTTGTACAGCCACATTGGTGGCTTCTGCTGTCTTCCGTATTGCAAGTGTTCGTTATTATGCTTTTAGTGATTCTTTTTTCAAAGAAACCCCACCCGGGTTGAAAGTTAGGTTCTTTTCCTTTAGTTTCACCTGCCATGGATTCTTACTTAATATTGTTCTCAGTTCATTAAAAATAGAAGTCAAGATATGTGTTTGACTTCACTTGCTTTTAATTTCCCTTAAAATTAAGGATTTTAGCACAACATAATCACCTACCCCAAAAGTTTCCATTACCCGCACTTCATTCATTAAGTTTCCCCTATTTAGATCAGATCAAGGATAGTATCTCCTTGTGTTTTCTATCTACCCTTTGAAACAAAAACTTAGCAAGACTGATCAGGAAGACTATGCTTGGCAGAGTTTGTCTTTTGAGGATACCAGGATAATTAGTTTTCCCCATTACTATATTTTACACCTCTTTGAAAGAGCTGCAAATTGCTTTTGAGAGACATCACATATACCTATTTGAATGGGTAGTTTGATACAGATACCATCAAAAATGCTGCTGCTTCTTTTAACCCAAATACTCTCCAATTACCATTAAGTTCATTCCTTGTAGTTGTGGATATTTTTAACATACAATGCATGTCCTTTCTCTCTAACTCTTTAGTTGCTTTTAAGCAAGTTCTATCCTTCACTTACTGTATGTTATAATGATCCCACCAGTTATAATTATTAAATTGTAAGTTCCATCCTTTAAGAGTTAAAGCTTATCTTGTTCATTTCCATGTATACACCATGAGTAGTGTATACAGACAACAAAGACCATAAATGTTATATGTCAATTTCTTTCTAACTTTATATTGCGTGGTTTAATAGGCCCCATGCTGGTTATTCTCTAACATCTTTACAATGCAAAAATTATCTGATGTTCTTAATCCTGAGTTTTCATTTCCAGCTCTCTCAGGATTCAGTGTAAAACTTTCTTAAACTGCTTATGTTTTCTGAGGTGCAATCCATCTTGTCTAGCAGACCATCTTCTAGATAATGCAGACTATGGTTCAGAAATCAAATCTCTCCTGCCTCCATTGTTTCCCTAGACTGGCTTGCAATATTCGTCTTTCCTTTTCTGGTCCTCTTCCATGGACTGGAAGAATGAATATATTACCTGAGCCATTAGCTTCTTCAGCTTGCTTCCTAGAGCTTTGAAATCTAAAGCAGTGCATCTGTGGCTGCTCTTGATGTTATCATTTGTCTCATATTTGAAGGAGCTGAAAGGAATACCTGAGTACCTTGGCAGCTACTCCTCACATCCTTAATACATATTCCCACAAGACTACATATTTCATGAGCCACCAGGTCTAGCTGGCAGAGTATACTTCCCATTCCTTTTTACAGACAGTCACTAATTACTACAGCCCTCCTCCCTACCATCTTGTGGCCATGCATCCCCTCTGCTCTTGCCACTTTCCATACCACAGTTGCCACTCAACTGTAATTTTTAATGTGATGGAATGGGAAAACTATTAAATACATGGGTGCACTCAGCACTTTTCTTAGAGACTAGAGCTGGTCTTGTGCCCAAACTGACTGTGCATCGTTAATGTAAATAGAAATATTTTAACCTTGCTGGAAGGTGTTCTCAGTGAAATAAATCTGAAGGCTTGATTTTATCCTGTACTTCAAAAAAAGTAGTCTTGCAGTGGCAGTGTTTTGATATATTGTGGTTATTATTATTTTAATTTTATTAGCTACTGCCAGCTCTGTAGCAGAAAGGCATGCTATAAATATTATTAACAGGTAGATTTTCTCCTTTGGCTGCTACGCATTCCATTTCAGCTGTATGCATCCCCAAATAATTGTTTTTTCTATACCATGTGCATTTTAAAGCCAAGAGTTACATTACAAAAAGCATTCAGCCCAAAGGATAACTGCATTTCTGGTGGTTCATATAGCTAGAAATTAGTGTTGCTTAAAAATACCAAGGAAATGACATTCTCCAAGACTCCAACCTGCAGCTACTCTGCAGCCATTTTTATCTATCTTACAATATTTGCATATCATTGCATCCCAGACTGACTCCCATCCATTTATAATGCAGTAACAATGAAACAGCAAAATACAAAGCAAACTCGATTAAAAATTAAAAAGTACACATCAGACACATACACACACACCCCAACACTGGCATCTAATCTCAGTGGGAACCATCATGCCCTAAATGTTCTTCCAAACAATTCTGTTGTGACAGCCTTCCTCAACAAGAGCAGAGGGGATACCTACTTCACCTCTTGGGGGTGGGGGAGGCTATTCCATGAAAAGGCCCACCTCTTGACCACCCTCCCACAAACCTTGCAAATGGGGAAGACCTTAAATATCCTTTCCTGGGAATGAGTGAACAGGAAAGGATGATTCTACCTGAAAAAACAAGTCCTGAAGATACTTGAACACCAAGCCATTGTAGGACTTGAAAAGTTAAAATCAGCACTTTGAATAGGATCCTGAAGTCTTTGAAGGTCAATGCAATATGTACAAAACCCATATTAAGTGGCAGTGGTGGCTGTCTCCTACCAATAAAGGGGCTGCTGCATTCTGCCCCAACTGAAGCTTGAGTCACCTTCAAAGGCAGCCCTATGTGCATTGCAGCAGCCTAATTTCAACCTGATGAGGGTGTGAGTTACTGTCATGAGAGCCCTCCATTACAGATATGATAGCAACAGGCCTACTAGGCAAAGCTGGGCAAAGTCTACCCCATCCCTGATCTCCATCTGCACATTCAATAGTAACTGTGAGATCAGGAAAGCTCCCAATTCCCAGACCTTTTTCTTGAGAGTGCTGCCCAACCCAGAATCAAAACTGTAAGCTACCAGGTAGCCAAACTGAACTTCTGTCTTGCATGAGTTCAATTTCACTTTGTTTAGTCCCACCCAGCGCATCAGATACCTCTACTGTGTCTCTTGCCCAGCCAGAATGGAGATGATGCTATGCTCGAAGCAAAGGATGACCTCTCTCAGTAATTTCATGTAGATGTTTAAAAGCAGGAGTGAGGGAGAGGAGTCCTGTTCTCACACAAGAGAACAACCACTCAGCCATCTCTCCACCAATTCATCTTGCCCACTCAGGAAGAAGCAGAAGTACTGTAAAATAGTGTTCCCTACTTCTAGCTCTTGCAGGCAATCCAGAAGGATGCCATGATCAGTGGTGTTAAATACTGACAAAAGGTCTGCAAGAGCCCAAAAGTTTCCAATCCAGGTCCCACCAGAGTGACCAATGTGGTTTCAGTCCTATGCTTGGATAAAACGGGCTCCAGATAATCTAATATCCCCCACTGATACAACAGGTGAAAGAACCTGAGACAGCTGTAGTTTAAACTCACAACATTAGAAAACAGATTTTCTCTTTGTAAGAATTGAATTGAAACAGGAGAGAACATCTGGAGTGTTCTCCACATGGCTTGCCCCATCTTCAGTAACATTATTTACTGGCTTGCTTCCTTAATTAAATGGATTAATTCAAAACAGCTTTAAAAAATAAAACAAGTGGTATATAACTTTCCCCCAAAAGGCAGAACATAGGTTTAAAAACACAGTATTTCCATACAACAGAATGACTGTCATATGCCCCCAACGTCCCTTTTTGCATCCCACCTCTCAAGTCCTGTCAAGCCACTCTTGTCAAATTAATGGTGCAATTCCTATCATCTTTGAGGCAGGAAGTGCCTAGTAACAATAGAAGAGATGATGATGATGATGATGATGATGATGATGATGATGATGATGATGATGATGATGCAGCAAATCAGCTCTCTTAAACTCAGATAAAACCTGAAAAATCCCATCATTACCCATTCTGCACAGTGCTTTGTATCCCACTCTCTTTGTTTAGCATGCTTCCCTGGTCACCAAAAGGTTATTTATTTCTGAATTGAGTAGATGTTCAGGTCAGAAAGAAAAAAATTCATATAGTCTTTTCCAAGTGACAAAAGGGAAAAATCTTTCCTCTACTGAAAATGAAGCACTGGGAATGTGAACATTGCCCAAACCTTGAGCATAGCTGAAACAGATAGCAGGACCACGATTAAATTTAACTGGTGCCCCTGTGGAAGAGACTCTTTTAGGAGAAAAGGTCAAGGAGTCTGTTTGCTGTGAATCAGGACATAGATTTTTGGCTGGGAATTCTGACATACTGTAGTATCAACACATCTCTATCTTTTTTATTCCATGATTCTCACTGATTATGAGTGTATGTGTATGAGTGTATGTGAGTCTTGGGCGACTGCCCTATCTATGAGTAACTGGTGTTTTGAGCCTCTGGTGTTGTTCCCAATGCCCCTCTGAGCTGTGCTCATGTACTGGCCCATATGGTCTTGTAGCTTGGCAGCTATGATGCCTGATAGAACTTTCCATGTTGTGGGGAGGCAGGTTATTGGCCGGTAGTTGGATGGTGCTGTTCCTTTGTGAGGGTCTTTCATGATCAGCACTGTCCTTCCTTGTGTTAGCCAGTCTGGGTGGGAGCCTGCTGCTAGCAGTTGGTTCATCTGTGCTGCTAGGCGTTCATGCACTGCTGTTTCTTTAGCCAGTAGGTGTGGATCATGTCCGGGCCAGGTGCTGTCCAGCTTTTCATGTTCTTGACCCACTGTTGGATGTCTGCTACTGTGATGGTGACTGGTTCCTGTTCTGGGAGATTGCTGTGGTCTGCTTTCAGGTCCTGCAGCCACTTTGCACTGGTTTTATGCATCTTCTCTTTCTCCCATATGTTCTTCCAGTACTGTTCAGTTTCCGCTGCTGGTGGCTCAGCTGCTACTCTGTGGTTGCACTGCAGTTGGGAGTACACTTTGGATGGTTCTTCGGAGAACAGGGCATTTATCTTCTTGGCCTCTGCTTCTCTAGTGTATCTCCTTAGCCTGGTAGCCAGTGCTGTGAGCCTTTGTTTAGCAGTCTCTAGGGCTTCAGATGGAGTCAGGCCCATGTATTTTTTCAGTAGCCGAGTCTTATCCTTAATCTCCACACGCTTCTGTAGTTCCACCAGCTGACTGACTTCTCTCCGAGTTGCCTTGATCTTAGCCTCCAATCTCATTTTCCAGGGTGGGTATGTACTGCTGTTCTTCTTGATTGTGTAGCCAAGCATTTCCAGGATTACAGCGGCTGTAGCATATACCAATTCATTGGTTTCAGTTATGGTGGTAGTAGGGATTGTCTGGAGGGCTCTGTTGGCATCTTCTAGCATACTATCTGATGGTACTTCTCCACTGAGCCTTGGTAATCGGACTTGAGGGTTGACTATAGCTAGTTTATCCATGATCTTATGCCTCATATCAGCTGCTGTGCTCTGTAATGGAAGGGGTGGCAGTGACATTCCAGCTTCAGGTGTTGGCTGCACATCTGCTTGTTCTTCCAGGTCTGCTTGAGTCCGGGTTGTAATATGGAGTTGGTCTATCTCAAGTTGTGAGAGCAGCTTCCTCTTCACTATGTTGAAGCGCTGGGTAACTAGTTGTTTCTCAGTTAGTGTGGATGTAGGCCTTCTGCCTATCCATAGTTCCCTCATACGTTTCATATATCCCCTCTCATTAGGTCTGCTGTTGTAGTAGCATTCCATCATTTCCAAGTTCTCTTGTCTCGTCCATGTATGGTTTGTTCCAGTAGCCCACTTAACATCAGATTGTCCTGGTTCCCCAACATCTGACGCGGACCTTGTTAATCTGGGCGACGTCCGAGCCGGCATGACTCTCTTAGTTCGTGTCACTCTCATATTTTGAGGTAGGCAGGTGAAGCATTAGGGGGTCTTTGCCCAAGGACCCCTACTGGTAAGGTAGGTACACATACACACATACACATACATACATACATATTCTGGGCAATGGTTTTCTTATGAACAAGTATTAGAAAGGTTTAAAATAGACAAAAGAATGTATGGTTTTGAACACTGTAAGACTGAATTTGAAATAGAATTGTGTGCAAATGATGAACATATAATTGCCAAAATGTATAAACTTTTATTGAAATTTGAAACAGAAGAAGAACAAGAATGTATGATAAAATGGGCTAAAATTTTTGGTTACAATATACAAATGGAACAATGGGAAAATATGTGGTTGAAAGCATTGAAATTTACATTATAACCTTAAAGAGATTTTTTATAAAATGATGTATTACTGGGATATGTCACCAGAAAAAATGTCTAGAATGTATAAAGGTACCTCAAACTTATGCTGAAAATGTGAACATCATGAAGGGATATTTTATCATGTTTGGTGGACCTTTAAAAAAGCTAGAAAGTTTTGGATACAAACACATACACTACTTCAGAAAATCTTAAAGATTAATATACAATAGAAACTGGAGAATTTTCTTTTGGGATTGACGGACAAACAGCTGGAAAAAAGTCATGGAATTTGTTTTTATATTTGACAACTGTAGTGAGATTATTATATGCACAGAAGTGGAAAGATTTGGCACTACCCACAATGGAGGAATGGTTGGTGAAGATGATGGAACTTGCAGAGATGGCTACATTGACTTCCTTGATCAGAGAAAAGGCAATATCTACATTTATTGCTGACTGGAAACCCCTTAAAGACTTTTTGCATGAAACAGAAAAAAAAAATGAACTTATAATTTATGATTTTGATGATTAGAAAAAACAGATAATAGAAAAAAGAGAGGGTGTTTTGTTTTGTTTTTTGGTATCCATAGAGTAAAAGGTAATTTTGTGATTGTAGTTATAATTGCTGAAAAGAAAAGCAGAAGCTACAGTGGTACCTCAGGTTACGAACTTAATCCGTTCCGCGACTCTGATCGCAACTCGAGTTGGTCGCGCCACAAGGCAAATTTCCCCATAAGGTTCAATGTAAATACATACGGCTCTGCATTTTCTTTGGAGCCATGCTGACAATCACACCAAAAACCTTCCAAACGCCACAAAACACACCACAAGCCTCACCGAACGTCTCCTTGCTACCGTGATCTCGCCCACAGGAAGCCGCGACCACGTGGCAGCAGGGCAAATGGCCGCGGATCCGGTTGTAGCTTGAGAAGGCGGTCGCACGGTGAGGTAAATTTTTGGGGCCGGAGCTGGTCGTATCTTGAAAAATTCGTAAGGAGGGGCGTTCGTAACCCGAGGTACCACTGTACTTTCTTCTCATTCTTTCTTTTTGCACTTGTGGCTTGTTCTTTGTTTTCTTTTTTCCTTTCTTTTATTTACTTTATATTAGTTCTTGTTAGTTTTTATCTCCTTTTAAACATTCTTAATAAAAATTATATGAAGAAAAAGAAAATCAGACCAACCCAGATCAACACTTTGGTTTGAAACATCAAATCAATCAAATTGATTTTCTGAAACAATTTGAAGTATCAGATCAGATTAATCAATGATCTGAATCAAATCCTCTTTGGTCAGACCCCACCTTGAGTATTATGTCCCCTCCTAGGCATGATATTTTGTGAAGAATTCAAGAGAAACGGGAACAGATTTATCAAAGTAGAGTGAGGATGAGCAGGGGACTAGAAACTAAGCATTATGAAGAAAGATTGAAGAAGCTGGGTGTGTTTAGGTTTGAGAAAAGAAGAAGGGGCATGTGTGTGTGTTCATGTGACGAGAGCACTGTCCAAATCTCTAAAAGGTGTCACTGAGAAGAAAGTCAAGACTTGTTCTCTTCCATTCCACAGAACAGGATATGGAATAATGGATTTCAGCTACAGGAAGGCAGATTCAAATGGAATGTTAGAACACCTTTCCTAACACAATAGGTTGGCGGCGGACCCAATTATTCAGAGAAGGATAGCTCTCCTTTGCTGGAAGTGTTCAAGCAGAGGTTAGGCAGCCCTAACCGGGAATACTTTAAGTGGATTCCTACCTTGAGCAGGGGCTGGACTTGATGGCCTAAGTGGCCCTTATCAACTTTACACTTCTGTGATGCCAACCCACAAATCCCTAATACAGATAGGATTTTTTTTTTTACTCTGGAAGCTTGGACACATGAACAAATACAGTAGTTTTTTCTTCCTTTTGTTTTACACAATAAAACCTTTATATATGGAGATAAAACAAAAGACTTGGTCCAAAAATGAGAGCCATGGTATTGCTTTCAATATTAGGAGACTTAATCCTTGCCTGGCTTCTTAGCCTGAAAAACCTATTGCTCACAACTGAATATTGGAAATGAGAGGGGATTTTTAGTAATTAATTGAATGATGTTTTAATGTTATTATCGTCCTGCCCAGCAAATATCAAGGGGCTCTTCAGGAAATGTCAGCCAAGCATAATCCAATGAAAAATGAACCCTCTGTTTCATTTGGCTTCCTGTGCAGGGCCAGAGCGTCCAAAGAAAAGGCAAAACAAAACAGAGACCCAGGCAAACAACCTGGCCTGGAAAATGGGCTTAGCCAGAGGCCAACATGCTGATCTTCTGAGCCAAACCTGCCTTCCGATAGAGCCCTGCCAATCCAGATAGCTTCCCTTTTCAGATCTGGGAAGCCCAGGGAGAAGGAACAACCACCAAGATGGCTAAGTTCCAGAATATCCTCTTTCATCTCCATTAATATTGATATTTCAAAACCCATGTACAGCCCTGTCATTGTTTGGCCATCTGAGAGCAAGAACGATATAATCCAGTCCTACATTCTGCACTTAAAAAATTGGGGAACAAAGTCCCTTTTCCATTCTTTTCCTAGTCATGATCTTGCAAAGCTCATTTTGTCTATGAGTATTGTTTTCTCCAACAAAAGTGGGAACAGCCCAAAGCAGAGAACTGGCTTAGCTAGATTTGGCTCAAGCGCCGGAATGAATCGCCCAGTCATCGCTGCCTTCTATCGTATGGTTATGCATGAAGGTACAAAGCATCAGTTCCAAATGTACACATGAAGACAAAGAATAAAACATCCTGAATGCAACTGCCAAAGAATTGTGATTGTTGAATTGCAGTGGAAATACAGATTTATTATTTTTCAGGATGTTTGGAACTTCCAGTTGGAGGCAGTTCATTTTTTATTTTGTCTTCCAGAGATGAAGGTGGCTTGAAACAGGCATTTTTGCTCATAATACTCACATTTATGCTCATAATAACTCACATTTACTTCTATATAATGCTCATAATAACTGCTCATAATAATGCTCATAATAACTCACATTTACTTCTGCTCAAATATGTTTTGAAGGCTTTTATTATAGTGAAACATCTGAAAAGCTTCTTTGAACTGGAACTGTCAGGTCTGGGCTGGGTGCAGCAGTCTAAAGTGAGCCAGGAACCCAGAGCCACGGGATGAGCCAGAGGTCTCAGGACTCAGGGGCTTTCAGCACAGCAAGAATAGATCAGAACTCAGGAACTACATTTTACTCAAGCAAAGCTAAAGTGGAACAGGAAGTCTTCTAGTAGCCTTTCCGATCCAGAAGGAGCCACTGGCCTGGTTAGCCTTGATGTCTTGGGTCAGTCCAGGGCCCTGAGAGTACTTTACTCAAAGGTTGCCACCTGCAGCTTATTGGTTCACCACCCAGGGCAAGTTGGCACATATACTTTAGTAGATCAGCTCCTCATAAGGATATAGGGGCATGATATATGTCTACAGTGGTGGATTCTATCATGTGTATTAATGGTTTGCATTAATAATAATTTATATTATTTATAAATAAATAAATAAACAAACAAACTACAATTGCCCTTGGATTATACAACAGAATAAGTAATCCAGCATGGTTTACAAACCAAAATAATATTCACAGTAAGCCAAATCAAGCAAGCCACAATATAGATTGTGATATGTGAATTAATTATCACTGTGATACTTTTCTTAAACTACCTCCAAATCTCTTTTATTTTCTTTTATTCTTTAAATTGTCTTCTCTCTACTTTGTCTTCTATACCTAGACATACTTGCAAAACAGGTATATTATTTTGCAACCTGGTGCTTCTTTCTTGTCCAAATTCCACTGTAACTTATTCCTGCCTGCAGCTTAACTGCATGATACAAGTTTCAGACTTTTGAGAAATATACATATAAAAACCACAGATCTGACTATCATGTTAAGGAAATTCTAGATTGGTTGACTTCCTAGAAAGGCTAATTACTCCGTTCTTAGTATGCAATTCCTTTGTTCTTCTAAAAAAAAGAATGATTACAGTATGCAGCAATCAACCATTAAGTAACAAACAAACAAACAATTCCCAAATCAAACTAGAACGCTATTAGCACATTTTCTTGATTAAACAACAAAACTTAAAATTAAAGTTCTTTTGTTTCTGTGCCTTTGAGTCAGTGTTGACTCCTGGTGACTACCTGGATGTGTAGAGGCTATATAAAAATTAATACCAAATTAATTCAGTGCTGCTGCCAAACATATCCAAACATACAATCCCCATGGAAACCAAACATTAAAACAAAATTTACATTAGATCAGGGTTAGCTTGAGGTGTGGGCAGATGTTTTCTGGTAGGGCCCTAGAAATCCTTCCTATCCAAACTAGTAGTGTTACAAAATGTGTTTGATACATTTATTTACTTTCCCACGATGCCTGGAGTAATGCCGGCTCATGAGGATTATGGGAAAGTAAAAAAGTAGCTTGGAGTCCCAGGACTAAAAAAAAAAAAAATGGAGGAAATATGGCACACGTACATACTGGCCCTTGCCAAGGCCCAGGGAACTGACAGCTGCCCAAGGATACCAGATTTTAGTGGTCCTGCTTCTTTCTATCTTCCTTTCTCCTTCCCATCTTCCTATGGAATAGATGCTAATGCTTCTTTTTTATTTCTGTGCTAATTTCATGTTTTACCATTTAATACAAGTAAGCCCACTTATCTGATGTGCTGCCAGAACACATTTTGAAATTTAAACTAAACACATTACTTCTTTTCTTTCTAAATTTCTCAGCAAAATTTAGAAGAGAATTGAGTCCATCAATAATTGTCATTATAGTTAAATGCAAGATCCATGTTCTGAGAGAATATATCTCTGATTACTGGAAGCTAGAGATCTGTTATCTTTATTCCTTGATAAAGAGCTTCCAAAACTATCTGGTTAGCTGCCTTTGAGGACAAAATGCAAGATTAGATAAAGTTTGGTTTGGTTCAGGATGCCAACATATGTTCTTAAACTCTGCATGTGTGTGAGGGAGAGGATGTGCGTATTTGAAAAAGCCACTAAGCTATAATAAAATTGGCAAAGTAAAAAAAACCAACACAAGGATTTAATGGTTCTTGTTAATAGAATTGCAAGTAATGAAGATAAGCTCCTCCTTCTTATGTGATTATCCAATCTTGCCTAGTCTGTCAAATACAGATCACAATTTAAATGTAAAATGTGCTAGATTCAGTTCCTGGCATCTTTGCTCATTCATGGCACAAGTAATGGAGCAAGGACACATTGTTGCCCAAAGCCTTGGAGAAGTTGTTCCAGTTGCCACAGGCCCACTGGTCCAGTTCTCTTACCCAGCTGGTAAGTTAATGTATTGAGCCTAAAATTATTGAAAGAGAAAAAACTAGCATTGAAATCAGCATTCCAAAGGACTCAAGACACAGTGAGTCCTTGCAGATCCTTGACTTTTAGTCAAACTCTGTCAGGCCTGGCCCTACCATTAAGCCAAGTGCTAAGGGAAGTGGCAACCACGTACTGAAGAAGCGAATTTTATGTCTTGTGCTTTGTATTTTGTCCCATCACCTAGCTTGCTGGCTTCAGGTTTCACAAAGAATGCTCTCTCACCATAAGTAACAGAGAATAATTCAACTAACAGTCAAGGCAGCAAAGTATTTTGGGCCAGCCCTACCCTGATTCCTGACACAGCTAATGTGTGTATTCTGTTTCATTGCCAATAAAAGCCACAAAGTGAATGCCTGTTGTAATGGAGTTGAATCACTAGATAAACTGAGCTTGATGCTAGAGAAGGTGAGGTTGAAACCATTTTTATTCTTTCCAACCCAACAGAATGTTGGAAGGAAATTATACAAATGAGCTCAGGACTCCATCTCCTTGTCCTTCTTCCTATCACCAGGATAACTCTCTGAAGACAGAACTGGACCAAATTTGGGGCAGGAGTGGGGAAAAAAGCAGTAAAATAACTATTCAGTTCAGAAATAGGATGATCTGGTCAAGGGCTCACAAAAATAAACTCCCCAAAACTTCCCCCAATGATTTCCTGGGGAGAAGCAGTCAGGCAACAAATCAGAATGTTGGTGCCCATTCCATTCTAAGCCCTTCCCTTCTGTCTCCTGTCCATGTGACTCAGAGGAGACCATGTGCAGCACACCCTGTGCTTCCCAATGCACACATACGTCCAAAGACCCACACATGCAATCCAAGGCTTAAGGTTGGCATTATAAATGCAACACTTGTGCCCCACCCTCACACTCAGACATACAGAGGCAACTCACATGCTCCCATCCCAAGTAGATCCTTACACATGTATACACTTAACACATTAAACACACACCCTGATTGGTCTTTTGGGGAGAAAGTAAACACAGATGCAAAATTTACCTTGTTATATAGAAGAATCTACAGCCACCTCCTGCGGTAAAGGCATGAGAAAGAATTTAAGAAGCCTTGCACTACATGGTTATAAAAGGCTATTCCATCTTTTCCTTGGCACATCTCATTCCCCCCCCCCCTCACTTGTTCATTCTCTTTTTCTTCTTTTAAAACAATTAATAAAAAGAAAAAAAGAAATTATTCTATCAACCTAACACAGTGTCCTTTTTTGCCAGAGAGGGATTATTACTGTTGTTTATAAGAACATAAAAGAAGTTTTGCTGGATGAGGCCAACAGTTCCTCTGGTGCCTTCTGGGCCAAAGAGTGGCCAGCTAGATGCTTTCAGTCAGGAAAAGAGGATGACAGCCCTCTTCCACTGTCACTCTCCAGCAGCTGCTATTTAGAGCCTGTTGTCCATGGTTACCTTACTCAGACGACAGAGTGAAATTGTTAACTGGATGTTAACTAAGGTATAGTTTGCCTAAACATGACCCAGTTTTTCTAAAGAGACTGTTTCAGATCTGAGATGCATTTCTAGAGAAACAAGTCAGATGGATTCATGGGAACAATTTACAAAACTTTTGAAGCTAGTAATGAAATCCAAAGTTTTTAGAGTAATCTCTTAATTTTTTATATGTTCTTGTAAGATGGCTAGTCGTCATTGCTATGAGGCTGCTAATATTTGTGTTGTAGGTACATAAAATGTAAAATGCCATTAGGAATGTAAGGAATCTATAGCTGTAAGGTGAGTCTCATTAAATCCAGAAACCACATTGTTACTAGCTGATTTTTGCTCTCACTCTCTTTAGCTTGGTTAGTTAATGTGACAAATATTGTAAATAGGAACCATTTTTAAGCAATGGCTGTTAAATAAACAGCCAAAATAAACAGTCAAAACTTGTGAGAAATTCACTAGTTTTTTTTTTTTAAGTCCTCTTTGTAAAAGTTGAGAAGAGAGAAAGGGGAACAAATGTAAGACATTCTTTCAGATGCTCAGAAGGAGCCTTATAGTACCTTTTATTAAAAGCATAATGCCTTCCAATAAAATGTGTTAGTTGGGAAAGGTGCTAGCAGACTCCTCCTGATTTTGGCTACCATAGACTAACACAGCTCCCCTCCTGCAATGTCCTTCCAGCCTGGTTTCTGGATTAAATCTTGCCTGGTCTTCCTGTCAACGGTGCATAGAAAGTTAAGTGGTGCCAGCAGAGGTATTTGGCAGCATAACTATTACATAAGGCAGGTCTGTCTCCCGCTGAAGAGAGATCTCTGTGCTACTCACATGTGCTGAGGTTTTCCTCAACGCTGCACTGTCTTCAGCCCAGGTAACACTATGCTATTTTCCAAACTGCCAGTGAAGGTACATTTGGCCCCAGGGGGGTGGTGGGTGGGGGAGACAGGGAAGTGGGAGGAGTCCAACAAGGGGAAAAAAGCCCAGAATGTTTAAAACAATATTTTTCTAAGGTAGCACACATTTCTGTGATCTCTTCCAACAGATTCTAGGATGAGAAGAAAAAAGTTAGTTCTGAAAAATCAGAAAGAGAGGTCTTTTTAATATGGGCAAGTCATGGATGAACTACCAGATCCAGATACATCACAAAGGATGAAGTTTAAGCTAATCATGGTGCTGCCTCACTTAAAGCAAACAAACATGTTTTGCAATGATAGACTTCTAAAATGCATTGCTGTGGTGTTTGCATGAAGTTGGGCTGTTCAGCCATGATGAGGGGCTAAAAAATGCTTTGGCAGTGTTTTCTGGTTAGTTTCTATATATACACTACTCTGTGCACCACTTGCCTGTGAAGACATTTCCTGCCCAAAGATTGGCTATCGGTGGGCAGGATTTACATTTATATCCTGAGTTTCTATGAAAAAGACACACTCAAGACAGCTTGCAATAAAAATAAGAGGGAAAAAGACAACATCAGTATTAAAATGTAAAAGCATGTCAACAGAAACACAACTAAAATCATCTTAGTTAAAAAATATTGCTAAGAAAGAAATAAGTAGCTGTTGCCTGCAGAACCTTGATGGGCAAACAAACTAGCTTATAAAAAGCCACAGCTTGCCTGAATGAAAATGTTTCTACCAGGTTATGGAACAGTAATAGAGATGGAGGTAGCCTAAACCACTTACCTAGATATTAATTTACCATCAAGGGCTCTGCTTGGAGGGATATGCCAGTTCTTTCGGGAAGGTCAGTCCCATCCACATGGATGGATTAATATTGAGCATTTTATAAATATTGTTTCAATCTGTGTAGAAACTGGTAACTAAACAGTAGCTCCCTGTAGCTACTGTATTGATCTGAAAAAAGTCCATTTGTACCCCAAAATACTTTACCTTTAAAATGCCCAGGTGATCTTAGATTCCCTGAGAATAGACAAAGGAGGAATTTCCCTCCCCATCTACTGGCCACACTGTTGAAGCTTTGGCTGATCTATGGCATATATGGAGATGGCTGGGGTAGTTAATCCAACTACCTCTTGTGTGCCTTCTTCCCTGTTTCAGAGCCATACAGAAGTGACATAGGCTGGATAAAGACTGTTTCATTTATCCCTATTCTTAAATGTTAATATTTAATCAAATGTTGATGGCTATGTTAAGAGTAAATAATTCATGGGATGAATTAGAATGGGCTAGAAACCCCCAGAAGTGAAGCTTAAATTGATCTCAATGCATTTGAAAGTTCTGTTTTATTATTTAGTAGCAACGGGTAGTGTGAAAAATCCCTCTCCCCCCACTCCACAAACACATATAAGCTTGTTATGTGATCACAGCAGTTATACTTTGTTAATCTGGGACTGGAGTTTAACATATTGTATGAAAGGATGAAGGCAAAGGGCTCAGAAATATAAAACATAAGCAAGTCCTCAGAGGTCTTTTCATGATACTCTTTGTAAGTGGCCGTCTTTATGATTGTTCTCTTGATGGGTGACAAATCTCTCCAGACCAAATGTTACATCCTTAAATGCAACTTAGGGTTTAACATGCAGGGTTTGGGTGGTTTTTTTTTGGGGGGGGGGGGCTTATGATGTACCTTACATCAATATACATTAAAATGGTGCAATGTGGATGAGGCTAAATCATGCATGTAGATAAGCTAGAAAGTTTTCCCCCCATTTTTAGAGAAAAATGTTTGCTTTATTTTTTTTAATTGTATTCATCCTGTTTTAAACTCACACAACAGTTTTCCTGTGTTTCCCCTCTTATCATAAACAGAAATTTTGGTGCTTCACTTTGCATCATTGAACTTTGAGTTTCTAGACTACCATGAACATAAAATTATTCCAAGAGGCAGCTTCTTCAATGGGTTGGATTTCAGTGCCCCAAATCTGCAATAACAGATGGAAATGGGAAGGAAAAAAATGAAGAGGAGGCTCCCTTTTCCTTGTAACATCTTGTTGTTTTCTTTTAGGGTATGTGGTATCTTTAAAACCAATTTTCCAGAGCAGGGTTGTTTCAGTTTTAGAATATATTCATATGAACAGCTAATGTTCTTACTCTCTTGGGCAAGGAACACATCCCTCAAATATAATTAGCTAATTAGTTAACTTTTTGACTACTGATTCCATTATTTAGTGCTATATTTTTATTATATCTTTTGATGATGAGCTACTGGCATTCGTTGCTTTCTGTAGTCCAGCAAAAGTACATCTGCAATTCTCCATATTCATCCCAGTTCCAAGTTATTAAGTCTTTCATTACCAAATTGACTGAGCAAGACATGCTGAGTAAACAATCCCCCAAAAAGACATTTAAAATGTAAGCAACATGTACTGAAGTAAATATTGCATCCTGCAAAGAACCTTCTGAGACGACATCCAAAGACTTTTACATACCTCTACCATATGTGTTAATTGACAAATATAAAGTCGATAACATAAACACAGCTGTATTATCAGGGGGATAAGACAGAACAAGAAATAGCCTTCCTCTTTTAACCCATTTTGCTAGTGAACTTGTTCTCACTGACATTGCTTTTTCAGAGTTGGGAACAAGAATATGTATGGGATTAAAGATCATTCATGAGTCATCTAATTGGAAGAGACTAACCTTTCAGACACTCTTCATGTTCACATAAGTGTATTTATTATGTTTTGGAACATAATGAAAACAAGAGGCTCTGTGCATCTTGTTGGATTACTGAAATTATCTAAGTATCAACCTGTGGAGATGGCTGGTGGGATGATGGGTTGTCTCCCCCCCCCAGCATCTTACAGGTTTTTTAGGGCCATAAACCAGAGGAGGTTTTTTAGGGTTTTTTAATATGTTTTTAATTATTTATAGTTTTTAGCCATCTCGGTGAGAGCTGTGTTTTTATTGTGAGCCTCCCAGAGTCACCCGTTGGGGGAGATGGGCGGCATACAAGTTGAATAAATAAATAAATTAAATAAATAAATAAATAACAAAAAGACACTGTGATACAAAAAACTCTGAGAAAGAGCTTCAGATTTCAGACTTCAGATTCAATTCCAGCTGCATCTGAGAATAAGAGGTTAAATCTCCAAAGGTTCATTTATCAGTATGAAATGGGGAACATTCTTTCTTGATCCTAAATATGGCGATGAATCACACTGTGAGTATGTGTTAAATTCAACCAACAAGTCTTTTTGAAACCAAATTTGGAGTAACAATAGATACTCCATTTCATATTTAACACATCTTAGATTACTTTTTACTACTACTCTGAAAATCTATATCAACACCAAATTTCTCTCTAAATTTTCTTGAGGTTTCAAATTTAGGCTTTTGGTGCTGGGTCTTTCCACAAGTATGTTTCACAAATAAATTGAACTCCAAAGATTAAATTAAACCAGTGGTAGACAACCTGTAGGTTGAGGGCCATACCATCCTCTCAACTGCACTTTTGCATCCTTATAGCATCTGCTTCTGAAACTGGTAGACAATTTAAAAAACTGTGATTTTTCCAATTTAAAAATGGAAAAGAGATGTCTTAAGCCTCCAAAAGTTTCAATGTACCTATTTTGTTAATTTAAAAATACCTCACATTTGAAAAGGGGTGGGGTAAAAAAAGCTGTCAGTATCCTTCTAGTGGTGTCATTGCTTCCTGTGATTCATAGAGTTAAAAAATAAAATAACAACCAGCGTGGCCTCTAGTTGTAGAATGATTGCCTCTCCCCACTTAGATGATACATTATTCAAGTAATATGCTTCTCCACATATCCTACCATAAACCCCAACATCCCAATCTAGTTCAGAACAACTATGCAAAAGATAAGGAAATTTATTTCATGTATTGGTTCACTATGGCAGTTTTTGTAGAGGAGTTCAAGGATTGCATAACACTGCCTCCTCCAACTTTTCCTCACAATAACCCTGTGAGATGGATGGGCTGAAAGACACAAAGCCATTCATTGTTGTTCCTTCCACAGCTGCATCTAGTTGGGCTGGGTGGTTTTTTTCCATCTAGCCCAGGGTTCCCCAGTGTGGTCAATATCAACCCCCCCCCCCCAAGGGTTGGTGGGACTATTCATTTTCATTATTACTAGTAGTAGTATTTATTAAATAATTTTCATGTAATAAATGTTTGGGGATTGATGAAAAATCTGCAACTTCATGAAGGGGTAAATGAGTGAAAAGTTTGGGGACCCCTGATCTAGCCCAACACATTAACCACTACACCACACAATCTTACTCCCCTCTCCAAAGCCCATTTTTAAATCCCTTACATGGCTTGGAGGAGAGAGGGTTGATTTTTGTTTTTCTAAACTAAGAGGCTGGGGAGTGATTAGATTTCCACCATGTTAAGTGAAAAGGTTCTAACCAGATAGAGCCATTGTATATTTATTGGAGAGTTAATGAAATCTGGAAGTGGAATAGCACAGAATCCAATTTAGGTATAGTTTAGTTTCATTCTGAATTGCATCTATTTCCTAACAACCCTATGAGCTATATAACACTAGCAACAAAAAAGAGATTTGCATCAGTGAGAGAAAAAATAGAAGAGAGACCTCTAGGTACTATATAAAAATAAAGTGTTAATATGAAAATAGTGGTCTCCAAAATTATGTTCCATTTCATTTGGTTTGGGTTCATACCACACCATAGGCTAACCAAAGGGCATTTTATTAGTAAAGAAGTTTTGCAGCTTCATTAAACTTTGTTCCCTAAATCAAAGCGAACAACTTATTTCTAGCCAGAGGCTACACTTAAAAAAAAATGTTCCCCAAGAGCTGAAGGAGCAGGACTAAAAATTTAAGGTCCCCCCTCTTTCTTTATGGATTGCAGGAGAAATAAACAAAATAGCTGTGTTAAACATGGTGAATCCTTAAACACTTATTGCACCTGCTACATGGTGCCAACTTTTAGAGATATAATCTGGGGACTCCAGGCCTGCTAAACATGAACTGGTCACCCAGTTGCCACCCCTGCTGAAACCTGAACCTGCCACCACTGAAACCTGAACCAGACAAACATCCAGCTGAGAGAAAAGCTGGATTTCAGAATATTATCTTTTTTCAGCAGTCTGCATTTTTAAGCAACAACCAAGTTGTGTCAACTCCCTTTGAAATGCTGATTAATATGTCCCCCTCCAGCAGATATTTCTGCACAAAGACTTCCAGGCTGTTGGTAGAAAGGTAAAACACACTGAGAAATTGCCATTGAAAAAATACTAGGCTTCCAAGGCAAGCAGCTCATTGTCACACAGAACAAGGGCCATATTTTTTAGGAATTCTGCAAATTGTAGTCCAATGCATCTGGAGGGTATCATCGTCTAGAAAAGGCTAGCAAACAACATCTGATCCTTTTACATCTGGTTTCTGGCAACACACCAATGTACCAGGTTCATATCAGTAACTCAAGAGCTTTGCCAAATCAGTTTCTGTGATAGAGTGAAGTCAACCTAGGTGTTTCTGTAGCACAGAATGTTCCAAGCTGGCAAGCTTTTATAAAATGGATATGTTTAGCCTGTGTCTAATTTTACAAGAAGATTATGTAAAGGCTCAGTCTCTGTGTTACGTCATTCCTCTTTACTTGAGCAGGAATGACGTGAGGATGGTATTGTTTTTTGTGATTGTTGTGAGCCGTCTAGGATCATTATATGAGACAGGCAGCCACATCAATTCTGTAGTAAGTAAGTAAGTAAATAAATAAATAAATAAAATTATTTCTTCCTCTTTCTTCCAAAAGCATTAGATAAAAGTACTGTCTTTTCTACACAAAAAGGAATGCAAGAGTTGTAATATTAGTTTTAAACATCTTGGAGTATCAAAATCCAATTCCCAGACAAGTTACAAAGTTTAAATCTTACCATGGTAGCTGGGGGAAGATGGACAGTGAAGGCACCAAACAGATCTAGAGTGGTCTCAATTAGGTTTCGGCTCAGGTTTAGTATTTGCTTCCAGTCCACACAGATGAAGGCCATGGTGAATCTGAGACCAGTTGTGGTATTTGGGGAATATGATACCATCTCACCATATACCATTTTCCATGTGGTGATATTACAACTGTTGATTTGGACTTTGGAATGAACTAACTTTATTGACATACCAGACATCATCTGATTATTCATAGATTATTTTAAGGACACAATAGCAGCAATTCTTATGATTCTTATGAATTCTTAACATTTGTTAAATTCCACCAAAATAAATATTATGCATTACCTATTGTTCTGTACATGTTCCTATTATCTCTACTGAAATCTGCTTCATGAAACAAATTGGGCAAAAAAGTGGGAAATGATGCATTATAATATAAAACCCACAGATACAACTTTAGATGAGTATACAAACAAAATCATATCCTGATCCAAAAACAAAGAATTGCACACTACCATATCACCACTGTGGGAAGCTGCAGCAATGGCTCTGTGAAATGTAAATGTACCTTTTCCTCTATTCTCTCTTTGCTCTAGGTGTTCTCCACTTCTATTCACATACTACATGTAACTTATGACTATTAAAAGAAAAAGGGAAACGTGTTGAACAGATTGATTGATTGATTGATTCATTCCTTCATTCATTCCTTCATTCAATTTATATAGCTGCATCTCACATTTGTGACTCTGGGTAGCTTATAATTAAAACATAAACAGTACCAAAAAAAACCAAAATCAAAACAATAAATAAATAAAGCAACCATAGGAACAATATAAAACATTAAAAACAATTAAGAACCACACAATACATACAATAATCTTTATGTAGAATGGCTTCTTCCTCCCATGGGGAAGCCAGGGTTCTCCCTTTCATTTCAATAAACCCCGAGATTCCCTCCCGTGGATGTGAATATTATGCCAAGGTAACATTTCAGCTAATGAGCTTTAAGGTTGAGGGGTTAGTCTGGGAAGGCCTTGGTTCATGTCCTCGGATGACCATGGTCTTCACTGTTGATTTGGGCCTATCGCTGTGTAAATAATAGCCTATAGCTGATTTAACTTTCAAAAATAATTGTTTTTACTTGTAACAAATGACCCTGTTCACAGGGCTCTCTTTCTTAAAGCGTTTTGGAAGCAAAAAACCAAAAAGGAATTTATGTGATGTCAGGAGCCAATGGTTAGGGGCAACAGCTCCCCCCCGCCCCCCCCCCCGGCACACACACACTACTGCTTATTCTACCTCACTGGAATTTCAAGCCTTAGTTTTTCCCCTGATCTCACTTTAGTGACACAGATGGAAGGAAGGGTATACAGTGGTAGAAGAAGCAAGAAAAACTTTGGTAAATGCCAGAGCCTGGAACTAGTATTTTAAGCAGCCAGACATATTTGGGACATTGACTGCTAAGGTTGGAGACAGCAGCTGAGCAAAAAGAAATATAAAACCTTTTTTGGAAATGCCCCAGAATTACAGCCAGCTGGGGCTCAATGGGGGGCAGGGATGGGAGAGCAAATTCCAGCCCACATGATGTTCACCAGTAATCTATGTTCCCCTTGGGTAGTTACAGATGTTTGCAAGCTTTAGTGATTAAAAATAATTACTCATGCATATACATTTTTGTTCTTGCCTCGGAGAAAGAAAACATTGGTATGATCTGAGCATAGCTGTTACTTCTGTAAAAACTTCAGATAAGATCGAAGGCCACAAGAGTTATATCTGAGAATTCAACGTAGATATTTTTATAATATTTAAGGATAACAACTGGTAAATTAAATGATGGGAGAGAGAATGAGAAACAAAGAAAGACTGCATTGAACTGCCTCCCAGATGAATAGTTTTGGGTGCTCAAAATATACTAGGACAGTTTTATTTTGTTCTCACACTTCTTGTGGGTTTCCATCCATCTTCTGCGGGGTTGCCACATAAACAGAGCAATCGTGCAACAGTATATATTCAGCTGTCCAAAATCTGCGAATTATCACTCATGTGCAACTACTAATGATACCTCTTGCTAGTGGGGATGACTTATGACTTCTAACCAGTAGCGTGGTTAGGTAATTTTAGACCCTGGGCTTATTTCTACACTCTTCTGGTTTAAGTATAACTTACCTTCATGTACTTACCTCACCAAATTGACATCTTTGTTGATCTATCCACTATGACACCCCCCCCCCCCCATATTTTTCCTATTACAGACAGCTCAGACACCATCAGTGTATAGGTGAAGTTAGAGTTCACATGTTCATTGTTTTAAATTTAATTCATGTACTATTTGGTTGAGCACACTTTTGGAGCTCTTCACAATCACTTTTGGTTTTTTACCTCCACTCCCCCAAACTGTTGCAAGTTATAGGCTCTGACTTTCATAGTCTCCCAGCCTGTCAACTGAGATGTTCCCAGTCTTCATTGTGATGAGGGAGAGATGTTCTCTATCTACACAAAAAGAAATAACTCAGATCCTCTCCTTTACTAGGAAAAGAAAATGTCTGGCCCTTTTGAAACAAGGGTGGAAGTGGCTAGATCAAGGGAGGAGGAGTGGGATTTATGTTCCCAAACAATCTGTTTGATCCTGCTTGTGTTTGAGACTCCTGTCTTTTATTTCTCTGTACCACTTAGGAATTTATATGTATTCTTGCTCTTTCCATTTGTCAGGCTGGGCATGAGGCTGTTATCTTTTACATATCAAATTTTATGATCTAATAATAAACTGGGAAACTTCATAGATTCTGAAAGTAATAAACTATTTGGGGCAGAACAAGAGACATCTTGTGGTCAGCTGGGAGCATTACATTTACTTCTGTAAACTTTCCTTTTTAATCAAGCCACTGTTTTCTCATAATCGTAACAGCTCTGTAATTAATCTCCTTTGTTATTGAATATTTGCATTCTGGATATTTCAAGTTAAAGGTTTTTGAAATAGTATGTCTTTACTTTTTTAAAAAATAAAGTTTGATTTTGTTCATTTTTTGTGAGATTCCAAGAGGAGAGGGAAGAAAGATCAACGCTATATGACCATGAGCTGATGCAATTCATCTTTTGCTTTTTGTCAGCCCTTCAAGATTAGGCCAGAAAACCAACACTATAAGAAATCCTAGAACTCTACATTACTGATTAAAAAAATATTCTTTTTTTATCGCAGTTCACTTTAGCTGTGCTGATTCTGTCCCTGAGAAAGTCAATGCAGGCTCAAACAGATCCATTCTGACTATAGCACCACTTTTCTCTCAATGATGCTTTCCAGATGTGTTAGATTATAGTCCTATCAGAATAGTTTGGCTGGGATTTGTAGCATGTGTGGAGGGCATCAGGATGAGGTAGACTGTTTTACAAGAAAATATTGCCCATGACAAATTCTTTAAATAATTTCTTCCACTTGCTTGTCAGGGAGAATAATTGTTAATCATTCTGAAAGCTGCTTTGAAGAGAAGCTTAGTTTAAATCAACAATATTGAGTTAGTGCTACTTTTTTACACTAGTTCAAATTGTTTTGTGACTCTCCTATCATTTTAATTATGGGCAATTAAAGTTACTGTACATGTCTGACACTGTAGGTTATTGTATAATCAATCAATCAATCAATCAATTAATTCAATTTAGACATCACTTGACTCCAAGTAACTCTGGGCAGCTCATAATATAATAAACCATAAAAATACAATACAAAAAATATCCCAACCCAAGATAGGATCTGGTTGCTCTGTACAAAAACATAAACCAAAACAAAAACCAGCACTCCACATTTTATTGCTAATTATGGCTGGGGAACACAATGAGTGCTAAGTAAACTGCAAACAAGTTCTTAGTATGTTTGTTTGAACTGCAGATGTCATGGCTGTAACATTTAAGCTCAATTTTTGGAGTTTCTTTTTTCCCAACCTCAGTTTTTCTGAGGAAGATTTCTGAAGAATAGAAATGCTTGACCCGTCTTTTGTGTTATTTTAGTTGGTTACAGTAAACGTTTGGCTTATTTATTTATTTATTTTATTTTACTTATTTAAAAAATTATTTATTTACATATTGACTCTGGGTGGCTTATAGTGGGTAAAAACAATACAAAGCATAGTATAAAACACAGCACATGAAGCAGCCATGAAACCAAACCAGTCAAAGCAACATAGCAGTTCATGAGCTCTCATTAACACTCCAACCTAACTATAGATTTTCTATGTTTTCTCATGTACAGTATACTTTGATTGGATAAGGAGCTGAAACTATTTTGCCCAACCTAGAATAATTAAATTCACACATGATGCTAAGATAGGAGTTTTTAAAATGATGGTTTACTGAACAAGCCAAACTGATCCAGTTCACAATAACCCATAATGGTGGGTTCATACATCATGCTATACCCAATAGTAAGCACAACCTATATGATGGCTTAGCATTATATAAAACAACAGAACAACTTGTTGACCAGAACAGGTCAGAAGGAAAGTTTAGAGTAGAAAGGAAAAATGTATTTTTGAATGTTGGATTCTAAGTAATGCTGTTAGTGACCTTTCATCTGGGCCTCCTGAAGCCCTCTCTATCCATAAAATCATAAATAGAAAAAGTATTGCAAGGACTATAAGCCTACAATATTATTTCCCCGAAAGGAAAATAATACTGTAAAGACTGTGCAGAACGTTCAACTGATAATGGAAATGTGACCTCCCCGCCCCCCCCCCCCCCCCAACTATGAACAAATGCATTTCTCAATTCCGGACTTTCACCTGGGAGCTGAAAAATTATAGGCAGATTGTGTTTGCTTGCTTAATTATATTCCTGGATTTATGTTGGGGGCCAAGAAAAAATAGTCATGATTTAGGACTAAGCTGGACACTGCTTTACCTGCATGTTAAATGAGAGGTTTAAAGTTCCAAAATAAATGGTGCATATTTATAGCCTATACAAGTGATTCAGTGACTAACTTCTGTGACCTGGAGTATATGTTTGGCTCATTGGGAAGTAGGTTAGAAATATAGATGTATTATAGTAAATAAGAATGAGTATATTAAAAATTGTTCTAAGACAAGACTTCCCAACTTGATGCTCTCCAGATGTGTCGAAAAAACAACTCCCAGAATTCATAGTCAGCTCCAGATATGTGTACTCCAAACACAGCTGGGAGATGCTTGTGTAAGCAATAGTGGAAATATAGTTTATATGGTGTTAGTAGTACCAAACGTATTTGATCACTATATGGGCTAAAGTCATTTTTTTAAAAGGATGAGTTGTATAGTTCAGAGACAGAGTATGCATTTCAATAACTTATCACTAACATGATGATATTAGAC
This sequence comes from Liasis olivaceus, assembly GCA_030867105.1. Taxonomy (NCBI): domain Eukaryota; kingdom Metazoa; phylum Chordata; class Lepidosauria; order Squamata; family Pythonidae; genus Liasis; species Liasis olivaceus. The sequence goes on along the minus strand of CM061348.1, from coordinate 41,718,550 downwards.
TAGAGATGGAGCAATAATATGACTTGGTTCAAAGCAGCTTTGTATGTTTCCAGGGTCATTTGTGACTCACACACCCCATCTTTCCCATCTGACAAATGAAAAAGAAAACCAAACAAGAGACAAGACACACAGACACACACACTTGATTGGAAGTTTTGATCTGGCCTGAAAATGGTGGCCATGATGAATTGGGTTATTGAAAAGATTCCACTGTCTTCTGAAGACACAGATCCTTCTTCTCCCATGTATATGTCAAGATAAAGGTCATAGGGAAATGTGGTACATAGAAAAATCAGTTCTCAGCACCTTCAAGCAAGGTTGGTAAATTCCCCTATCTGAAAGCATTGCAGTCAGTGAAAACAAGACTTCTCCAACTAGAACATCTGTAGATATGTTGAATTTCAATTCCCATACTGTCGGGCCTTAATCCCATGCTATTAGAGATTTAGGACTTGAAATTCAGTTTATATGGTGGACAAAAGTCTGAAGTAGATTGGTTTAGATAATGCTGAGTTACAGTGGATCAATGATTATGGTGGTAACAAAGGGTTAATTGCTCAGAGCCTAGCAAGATTGAGGTGGCAGATAAATCAAATAAATTTTCTTTTCTTTTCTCCATAACTTCATCTTGACATGATTCCTTGTCTTCTCCATTCCAACTGAGGTGGCAGGATACAAATGGAAAATTATTTGTAACTTCATTCTGATCTTTATTCTACATTTTTGGGTTATGTAGTCCTATTCTACATTTTTGGGTTATGTAGTCCTAACTAGTAACCAAGTAGTGAACCTCTTCTCTGGAAGTGTTTTTTTAGCTAGAGGCTTTGCAGTGATAAGTCTCGGAAGCAAATATGAGAAGAAGTCTTTTGTTATATCCTATATTTTGTATGAAACTTGTATTTTGTGAAGTTTTACATTTTAAATGTAACTCTCTGTAACTTTCCTTTCTGCTGATGCTGAGTGCTCTTATCTCCCTCCCTCCTCAGATAGCAATGCTCTAGACAACAAGGCCGAAATGTACCCAAAACAAGGTACGACCAGTGAAGACAAGGACTTGTGGTTTAGCTACCAGCAATTGACCAAATTTGGAGTACGGAAGGCATGGGGAGGGCACTGAGGGGGGGATTGGGGAGAAATGGCTCTTGTAATGATAAAAAGGCTTGCTGAACTCCTTTTCGGGGTTCAGTTCTTTGCAGGGACCTGCGAGTCCTAACTGAACCTTTGCGCAAATAAAGCTTCTCCCTGAATGACCCAGTGAGAGTCTCGTCATCAATAAATGTTGCGTTGCTCCCACCCGTAACATTTCTGGCGACCCAGATGGGACTCTCCCGGCCCTTTGAGCAGGACCAGTGGAACTCCTGAGACTCAGCGACGCCCGGTGACTCGACGCAACCGGCGCCGGCGGGACCCTTGCTTCCCGTGCCTCGGGGCTGACGGACGCCGCAGAGAGCAGGGAGCCTTCCCCTGGATCCAAGGACCCATTCACGGTGATGAGCAGAGGAGTGAGTGGACGGCCGGCCGGAGGAACAGAGGAGTGAGTGGGCCGACTAGCGATCAGACCAGGCGAGTATACTCAGTGGGGAATACCCGTCATAACCGGTGAGGCGGAAGAGGAGGAAAAGCGCATCCTCCTGGGGGTGAAGGGCCCAAGAGTGGGTGCCTTCTAGGATTGTGTGGGTGGTTAAACAGTCGCAGTTCCTATTGGTGACCGTTGAATGTCCGGCACCGTAGGTCGGCTGTAGTGTATAGGCAAGTGGGTTGGGAACTCCTAAAGGAGTAAGGGATTGGAAATCTGGCACGCTCCGTAGCAGGGATTGGTCTTTAAAAGGAAGAGCCAGCGATTGCTGGGAGACCAAGGCAGGAGGGGACAGGTCCTTTAAAAGGAGGCCAGCGAGTGCTGGGAGGACTGTCTCGCCGTTTCCCTGAGCCGGACCGAGGCCTGACAGGAGAACCCCTTGCCAAAGTCTAACATCAGGTACACGTTAGGAGACCCACACCATGGGGAACACAGGAAGCAAAGTTACCCCTCTGTTGTGCATGCTGAAAAACTTTAAAGCTGCCTTCAGTGGCGACTATGGGGATCCCAGGTGCGACCCGGATACCCTGAAGATTTTCTGTGGCGAAAAATCAATGACTCAAGGGAAAAGTATATGAACAATTTTAGATTCAGTTTGGTTCTGAACAGTTGAGTGTGCAAGTGACACAAGGGCCTCTGAATCCCTTGCTTTCAACCAGTATCAGACAAAGACCTTCTTCTGCTTTTCATGAATCTGATGAAACAGCATCTGCTTTCCAAATTTATTTCACGGGTGGAGTGTGGCATTCTTATACTTTTTGAATTATAAAATGGCCAAGGGATATATGTGAAAATCTCATCTTCCATTGCACAATTATCTCCCCAGCCACAATGAAATACTATATATGCTGCCTTTTTCTCCTGGCAGGAAGTCAAATAAATCAAACAGACCAATAAAAAAGAATAAGAAAATATACCGGCTATTTGGCATGTGATTGATTAGCAAGAGATAATTCTGCAAAGATTCAAGAAGGTGGGTACATGTCATACCTCTGGCATAGAAAGGAAAGGAAGGAGAGGAGAAAAGGAAGAAGGGGAGCAGGACGAGACACAAGATCAACCTGCCACTGAAGTATTTAGACAGAATTAGGCTCCACTGCTTCTGCCTAGGCCTCTAGAGACTTGGACCTTAAGCCACAATCTCAACCACAGGAATGACACCACTGCATGTGGAAATGTCAGAGATGGAGAATTAGTGAGAAAACTTGGATAGGATAGTCTATCAGGGAGTTGCTCCCAAATGGCAGGGCTTCTTCAAGCAGAACTGGTGAGTACCAGCTAAGACTGAGCAATGACTGGGTTCGTCTCACATTTAAGACCTTCTCTGAGTGCAGTACAATGCTGGAGCAGCTTCTATGACAGGACAAGCTTCTGTGTCTTGTCACCAAGCTATGTTAGCCTGTCTGGAAACTTTCAGTCTTACCATCTAACCTTGGCAGCCACTAACAATTTTTTGCTTATCCTGAATGTGGCCTTGACTGGGACAATGGCTTCGCTTTCTGACTTCAGTTGTGAGGGCTTCTACCGATTTACAACCTCGGTCTGTTTCCAAATTTGTTAAAGCCTTGCAGGCCGGGACAATATCTGTCAATGAGGGACAATATCCATGTCAAAGTATGACCAAATGCTGGTTCATACATTGCATCATGAGGTGGATGTGTCCTATGTTTGCTTCTATTATACATCTGGATCTGCTTAGAATTGCTTTGCATGAATAAATTGTGCATCTTGCCCATTTTGCAAGTTGGTTTGTGGATAAGTGGTTGATCAAGTCAGAGCCCTTTTAAGACTCTGAGAGGCCCAGGGCTGAATGTTCATTTGAGTACCCTCTATCCCACATTTTTTTTGTGTTGCATCCTAGGATAGTGTAATTATTCACCCCTTAGTTTTTGTCAACTGTATCCAATTCCTAGTAGCAGGGAGTACGCTCAGAAAGCTGAGATACTGAAATAATTATTGCCATTATAATTTTGTTGATTAGTTTTAATAACTTGAATGTAAAATATTGATCCATATGGTAAATTCAAATACTGAACTATATTTTAGATGGCCTTCCCCTGTTTGTGGACAGGGGCCAACTGTCCCTATTTTAAAAAAGAGCCCTGAATTAAGTTGTATACCTGACATAATAATATTACATGTGTAATGCCATGTACGCACAATGTTTGAATGGAAAAATAAAGAGAAAATGTAATATTTATTAGCCAAGCTGGATAGAGGTCATCAGCCCACATCATGATTTATATTATGGAACACTTTATCTCAGTATGATGTGCATTTAGGGAAAATTAGTCATTACTAAAATAATATTAGAAACATTAAATTAGCCTTTCAAAAATTCTGGTGATCCATCTTTGAGTTATGAGATTCATGGTGCTGAGTAACTTTTGATTCATGAGTTTTACAGACCTCAGTTTCCTTTCTCCAAATTGTAATTTCAAATCTGTTGCACAGTCTTTCTGTCTTCTGTGTAAGCAGATCACAAAGTAGACATGTTCTTCAGACAGGTCCTAGCATTCAAAAACACAGGTCAGTTGTTTCTATGGGCTTGTTGTAGTGCTCTGAAAGGGAGAAGCTTTCAACTTTATGGTTCCTCTACAGCTGAGCTTAAAGAAAGCAAACGTGAGAACAAGTATTTTGTACTGTATGAAAAGCACTCCCATTAAAGAGGCTTTTTCATCTAGATATTAAATAAGAAATTCCAAATTTCATTGGTAAACTAAAAGTCCATAACAACACTGAAGCTTTGTTTACAGCTTAAAAATATAAACATCTGTGGCCATATTTGGAAATTTTGGGTTCAATTTAACGGAATTTAAAATTCAGGAACTCGCTGAACAATCCCCAAAGCTCTCTCTATCAAACACAAAGGATGGATTCACAATTAATGTCAGCATTTGTTTCAGTGATTTTCTTATATAACTTATAGTTTTGTTTGATCATATCAGTAGGAAACAATCTGTATAATAGTTTCTGAGTCTTGGTTAGAGTCATTCAGAAAAATTCTCCTGCTTTTTTCCCCTTCCAGTTCTCATTTCATCTGATGAAAGAGGATTTGCTTTCGAATGTTTTTTAATGAAGGGCATTTTGGTGAAATACTCATTGGCAGAAGGTTGTGTCCTTGCACTTATTACAAGGAAGCCAAGAAGTGCCCTGCCTTTCATTATACAAGCTTCTCTCCAGCAGTCTGCCATCTCCTGGTTTCCCATCTTTCAATGAAATCCTGCGATAAGGCAACATGAAAGGAATCCTCCTATGCACATTTTCAGATTGGGAAGGGTAGGCAGGGAGGGAGGCTTCAGAATGATGGAAAGAGGTGTTACAAAAATCACAGCACCAACATCAACATTCTTTGCTATCTCCCATAACAAAGTGAGCTTAAAAACATCACCCAGAGAAATGTAAAAGAAATTATCAAGTATCCCTAGAATTAGGTAGAAGCGCAGAAGGCCGGGGGGAGGCGTGGTTTGCAGGGGAAGACATTTTTTGGGAAATCACAAGACAGATTTGAATGTACTGTGTGAAGCCGGTCATCGTGGCTTGTAAACCACAGTTTGTGGCTTAATCCCATGAGTCACAGTAGTTAGTTTCACCCATAAAATGTAATAAACCATGGTTTAAAAGACTCAATAGCTGGGTTCACATATCACATTTAGCACATATTAGAGATTCATGCAACGCATGAATCTACAATTTCATTTTTTGTTCTTAAAAAAAAATCCAGAATAGTGGAAGACAAAATGAGTGTGCATACTGCAGCTCTTAGCAATGACCAACTATGTTCATGTCTAAAACTATTTTGTCTAAACAAAGAAAAGGCAACAAAAAGTGCTTTCAGAGTGGCTTACAGGTCAGTTCTTAAAACAATGGCTTTGCTTGCATATTTACAGTAATACCAACAAAAAAAAAAGTTTGGGAGGGGAGACTGAAAAAAGCAATCCAAAGTTATAGTTTTTGCAGTGACCAGCCTGGAAGTGAAAATATTTTATGAAATCTTTAGGAAAGGATACTGCCAAGTGTCTAAGAAGCAGATGTTGGAAATGTTTATCCTTTAATGACTAGATCAGTGGCCACGCTGGCTGGGGAATTCTGGGAGTTGAAGTCCACATATCTTCAAGTTGCCAAGGTCAAGAAACACTGGACTAGAAAGAGGGGTTTCCTTTTCTGTCCAGTATGAGAACGCTTATCTTTGTTTTCAAGTTTGTGTCAGCCGTTAGTCATGATAGCTGCTTTGAATGATGATGTTAAGAATCACAAGGTCCCACGGATGAAAGAAGTCACCTACTTATTACTTTATAATTACCTGTACATTTGGGATGAAATTGTCTGGAGGCCACCATCCACCCTTTCAACTGGCTGACAAATCTGGCAGAGATTTTTGTAGCAGCAACAGAGAACTAAGAAACAAGCTGGGAGTGTACTAAATCTGGGCAACAGGATTTTGAAGCCTCAGGGGAACCTCTGTTAATTGGCAAAATTAATTTCAACTCTGTGAGCAGTTCAGGCTTAGGAACATAAGACAATAAGACATTTTACTTCAGAGCTTCCTAGACCAAACTAAATCAACATGAGAGAATCGTGCATATCTTTACGGATAAAGGAGTTTTCCAACGACAAAAGAGAAAATAAAAATTAAGTATTCCAAAAGTTTTAAATGCCAGTGGGAATATGAGGAAGAAATCTGGTAGCACCTTTTCAGACAAACAGATATTATTAAAGGGCATAAGCTTCTGTGAGCTACAGTTACAACTCACAAAAGCTCATGCCTTTTAATAAAATTTGTTTGCCTGAAAAGCTGTTACCAGATTCCTTCTGATTTTGAGCAACCACAGATTAACATGTCTCTTCTCCTAGAATGGGAGAATGGGGGCCTCTTTCCATCTTTTCCATACTCAAAATGCATGGCTCTCATTGCTTGAGCAAATATTCCCGTAAATCAAATGGATACTTTTGTAGTATAAGTCTGTCTTTGTATTTTTATGCGCTTTCATTGTTTTGCATGTTAAAAGCATATATTAATCAGGACTTGGAATACTTGCAGGTAGCTGGAACTGTAGAGGGGCTATCAGGAAGGTTAACGCTCTGAATAATCTGATCTTTGGAAAGGATGCTACGAATAACCCAAAGGAGTTATTTAGACAGGCTCAAAATAAAAGAAAGAGAAAAAATCTGAATGCCAGCTGCTAAGTGAAGACTGCAAGATGCAAACAGACTTTTTTTTAAAAAAAACCTCTTTTGAAATTCCATGTAAAAGTATGTGTTCCACCTGGCAATTGTAAACAGCAGAATAAAGGAGCAAGACTGAAGCTCAAGAATAATAGAAATATGACCAGGGAATATTTAGTTACTTTTGAGTGATTGAAATACCAAAGTCAGAATTATTGCATCCCTGGGCACTGAAGAAACTAGCTGATAGTCTGGCCAAACCTTTAAGAAACCCTGGAAAACTAGTGAATTGTCAGGCAATCGAAAGAGAAAAAATGGCTAAACTACACACCATTGACACCTGAAAAGATTCTAGAGCAGATAATAAAATAATGTAACTTCCTTGAAAATAATGTGGCAATAACTAGAAATCAGCATGGTAGGTATTTATTTATTAAATGTATCTGATTTTTTATAACTTCCTTAGTAGATTGTGGGAATGCTACAGATGTACTATACACTGATTTCACCAAGGCATTTGATATTCAAAAAGTAACTCTTGACATTGTGGTTAGCAAGCTCCTTAAGTGTAGGTTTTCTATGATTACTTAAAAATCATACTCAGTCTCATGAACAGTTCCCAAGAAAACTGGACTGAGATGCCAAGTGAAGTGCTGCAGGTTAAGTCATGGGCCTCAGCACTCAAGACAACTTCAGGCTAAAAATACTCATTCAGATCTGCAGCAGGATAACTTTAGGCAGGATTGGTGGAGAATGATGTAATCCATTTCTACCCTTGATAATAGTCACCAGCCAATTCTGATGGGACAAGAAGTCGTGCAGATGTAGCCTTAGACAAAAAACTGGCCAAGGGATAGAAAGATAAATTCTGTATTTATGCTGTCCTGCTCCTTTGTGATCAGTATGTCATGAGAGTTAGTGCTATTGGATATTGTAACAGGACCAAAAGTGGAGAGCTTCCCTTCACAGGAAGTGTTCAGATGGGATTACTCACACCCAGGAAATATCTGACATGGGCTAGATCTTTGCAATAGTACTTTGTTTTGTTTTGTTTTTGTGCCTTCAGGTCAGTTTATGACTCCTAGTGACTGCCTGGACAAGTCCCTGCAGTTTTCTTAGCAAGGTTTTTCAGAAGTGGTTTGCCATTTCCTGCTTCCTAGGGCTCAGAGGGAATGACTGGCCCAAGGTCACCCAGCTGGCTTTGTGCCTAAGGCAGAACTAGAACTCATGGTCTCCCAGTTTCTAGCCTGATGCCTTAAGCATGACACCAAACTGACTCCCTAGTAGTACTTTAGACATTTGCATAGAAATCCGAAATAAGGTTGCAACTGGCAATAACACTGGAGTGTTATATTTTTCTAAACCAACCAGCAGTAACTATACTCAAAGTAAGGAATTTGCTTTTTTCTTTCTGCATTACCAAAATATCACTACCGCCACTCCACACACAAACACAGAGAATATTTCAACTTTTTATTGGCTGGTTTCCATTCTCTTGTGCCTTAAGTGAAAACATGTTTTCCATGTGATAGTAATTTATCTCCAAATTGAACACTTCACATTGCTGCTGGGGAATATGGTTCCCACTGGAGTTTTGGTGGAAAACACACAAACCTTCTTAGAAGAATCCATTGTATTATGGCTAGGGACTCCCGGAATGTTATGAAATTTGATTATCTTAAAACAGAAAGTCTGGGGAAAATTTTGCCCTCTTGGAAATGGTTTTTCCTCAATTGTGCAAGGCAATAAATTGTACACATTGTCCAATGATTATGTATAAATCAGATTTTTAAAATTTGCTTGAATTCATTTTAAGAAGACATCTAAGGAAGGATCCCAGTGAATAGGCAGAGGGAACACAATGTTAAGAACTGGAAAAGGCTCTACTGAGCCTAAGCGGTGTGATAAAAGAATCATCTTCCCAGTTGTCCAAGAATTCATTCCTGTTCAACCCTTCCACTGAGTGAGACCAGAGAATTCTAAATGACTGAGACCAATCTGTCCTATGTTCATTATTGGAAGACTGCTGTTTTCTGATCTCTGGATAAATCTAGCCCTTAACTCATCACTGGTTTCCTTCAATATTTAATTTCATGAGGCTGTGTATTTGTCTCATGTCCACAGTTTTCCAGGTTACATTTTTGTTCTTTATGACAGAACAATGCATCCTTTGTGCAGCCATAAAGTTCTTTTTCTCCAAAGGTAGTTACTCCTTCAACAATTGAGGGGGTGGATTCTGCTACCAAAGAGAAATTGTTGGTTGCTCAGCACAACTCATCCTAGAAAGAAGCTATGAAACAAATGTGTACTGCATCCACAGATACTCAAATAGGATTTCCACAGCCTGCTGAATGAACTATAAATCAGGGTTTTGAGCAAGCAGCTGATGGCTGCAGAATTTATTCATGTGCTTTGCAAACCATGTTTTTAATGTAATATCTTTCCAGATTCAGACTCTCTTTATGCTATTCAAGTTTATTCCCTATTCCTTCTACTTTGTAATGTACTTGTAATATGTCAGGCATATTAACAGGCATATTGTGAAATTATATACTGATAGTCCACTCTGAGAAATCTGTTTAATTGCAATTTAGTAAGATTCAAGCAGAAGCTTCTGCATGTGACATAGTTGGCTGTTAGACTTGAATAATGATATTATTTACTTGAATAATGATATTATTTACATTTTTAACACCAGTAATGCTTCTCTGTTTGAATGTAATAGGTTCTCTTTCAATTTGATTGAAAAGTGCCTTGAGAAAAGGGCTGTTGCTTGGAGCTACAACATGTTCTTTGTCTGCAAAAGGCTTTAGATTCACTTCCTGGCATTTCCAGGTATAACTGGAAAACATTATCCTTTGAAATTCTAGAGAACTCTTATCAGTCAGTATGGAGTAGACATTGAAAGCTGCCTGATGAAAGGCAGCTTCATATGTCCTAATTTCATGAGTCTGTTGTTATGTATTAACCAATTATCATGACTGCACGATAGCCAAGTGCAACTCAGGGGTCTGATCCAGAGCTTCAGTCATTGACCAACCTAAGTTAGATTACTCTGGAAATGGTCTGATCCACCTCAATGTGTGGATCTGCAACAAATTTGGGAAAATGGATCTCAGTTTTCCCATGGTTTAACAAAGATAAAGCATAAATTATGCTTTAGCATATGTTTCTGCTTATTTGTTGGCCAAATGGGATTCTATTCCTAAACACTAGGTAGACCATTATCAATTTTCTAAGTAGACCATTATGAGGGTAAAAGGCACAGCAGTTTTCACAGAAAGTGGTAGAAGGATGTTTTGACAATGCTCCTTTAACATCCTTGAGATATAAACTGGTGATTTGGGGATAGAATGTGATGAAATCTTCAATGATCACACCCCTTATAAAGATGAATTGAGCTGTATGCACTTCAAAAATTATTCAGAATGCTTCAGACCTCATGCAAATGTGAGCACAGCACATCTCTACTATTTATTAAAAAATCACTATTTTTTCTGACTTCCACCTTCTTTAGAAAATTGACTGTATAACACAGTTCCTAACACATTAACATCTTTTCTTCAGGGTCTCGTAGAAGCCTGAAAAGGCTACTCTACTTTAAGAAACAGGAGGGAAGTGCTGTACATTTGTTCAATGTCTGATGAATTTCCTAAGCATCTTCAAAGTGTGAAAAAAAACTTTTCTAAATTTCTGCTAGGTTCAAGTGAGGTTGTGAAAAAAGAAGGCTGTTCATTTTTTTAAAAAGACTATCTTCTGCTAAATGCAACAGAGCTGATACTTAGCACTTAAGTTCTGTCAGGTCAACCCACTGATATAATTCATAAAACACTGTCCCACAACTGTTCAGGATAAAAAAGTGAATGACAATGATATGGAATGAAGGGCAAAACTAAGAATCTCTTTCAGCTCACAACATTTCTCCAGGAAACCTTAATTTGAGTGACCAACGCTGGCCTGTTCAAAAGGATCATTGTAACTTGTTCCTCATTATACTACTGAAACTCATGATCTAGGCTTCAAATTAGTATTTCCTAGTAATTTCCTTTTTATGCTGGTGGCTTCTTCAAATGAATTGAAGCTGTGCTTCACAGTGTACATAAATTATGAACTGAAGTATTGTTTTGCCCTTTTCCTCTGATGATTCCTCATGGCTCCCTTCATAAAAACAGAAGAGAATGTTATGTTTATCCAGAAAGTGCAAGTTGTTCTAGACATATATTATCTCAGTGATTAAAGGGAGATAAGAACAAGACAGCTAGCTGAGGTAGACAGAAGAAGGGGTGAGACTTCTAGAAAGCATATTAGAGAGACAGTAACATGAAATTCATAGGGGATGATGACTGAAGGTCTGTCAGCTGTCAAGAATTAGGCACTTTAAGACCATGTCAATTGAATGTGGTGCTCTGGCATACCTCAACTATGTCCCTTCAGTATGTTCTTTGTCTGGAAAATGTGACCTTGTACAAGTGCATAATTTGGCTTCCTAATAGGACTCTGCAGAGCATTATAGTGGTACTTGGCTTCAAATAAGTTTTGAGCAATTTCCCTCCTTCACAAGGTGATGCAAAAAGCAATGCTACTAAGAGCAACATTAAGGGTCTACACCATTCTCCTTGCTTTCCCCACAACTTCTTCTGGCCTCTGCAGCCTTTTCTAGCATTTGCAATCATAGGAAGAAACTCCACTGTAGGGGCAGCACCTGCGCAGAGTGGTTGCAAGGGCCTCAGGAGAACACCAGGAGGCTGCAAGACAACAGAAAGTGCCTTGTCAAGGCAAACTGAGTCACAGATGAAGGAAATTGCATCACTTTCCAGTACAAAGGGCTTACTGAAGTGCACGATAGCTTCTTCAACCTTGCTTTCTAGAGCTCTTGACCTATACATTTGGAAAATGATGAATGAGGAATGGAATTAAATTTTGGTCAGACCAGTAAACAACCTGAGATACTCTTGTGCTTATTCAGGTTTTTTTTTTAAAGAAAAACTCTCAGATGAACTAAGATAAATCTAATAGTTATAGTATTGAACAGTATTAAACAGAATTTTGTTCTGGATGATTCTGACACCTTGTTGGTTACTATCTGATTTAATTCTGGTCAAAAGTCTGGATTTAAGAACATTAATATCAGAATTTTCTGCATATGACATTCCTTTAAGCAATTTTACATGTTGAAAGGTATCTTTGATAACCTTGTTAGGAAGTGAGTGAAGCCTGAAGGTGGAGGTTGTTGAAGCTCTTATGGGAAAATTGGTTTCCAGCAAAGAAATCCTTTTTCCAATGAGCCACCATTTTCTGAAGCTGTTTCCTATTTCAGTTGTATTATGAATGTTAACTATACTATTACACAATTTCATCCGTGTTTAACAGCACCAATTCACAAATGGAAAAGAATGAACAGAGAAAAACAGTTCTTTCAAATACCTTCCTTCCTTAAACTAGAAACTTAGTGTTCCTGTGAGGTGGACATAGATATGTTGTGCATTCTGAGTCCTGTTCCCTTCTCCTAATACAAGCATTTTTAGGATGCATCTTTTTCTAGCATTAATACTTTTGGTCAGTGATTTTTCCTAATTTGTGCATATTCCTTGGTTGGGAACATATGGAAAATTATAGGTTTTTTGGTCTGCAGTGTAGAATTTGCAACACCAATTGTGTAAATCTGAGAAGCGTTTCCTCCTTCTTTATACAGTACTGTACAATCAAGGCTCATTGGAAGGATTGATAATGAAGCTCAAGCTCAGATACTTTGGTCACCTAATGCAAAGAGAGGACTCTCTGGAAAAGACCCTGATGCTGGGAAAGATGGAAGGCAAAAGGAGAAGAGGACGGCAGAGGATGAGATGGCTAGATAGCATCACTGAAGCAATGAGCATGAAATTGAGCAACCTCAGGGAGGCAGTGAAAGATAGGAAGGCCTGGTGCAATATGGTTCATGGGGTCACAAAGAGTCGGACACGACTTAATGACTGAACAACAAAAAAACAATCAAGTGAAATCCATTGAGGCTGAACATTCTTATTTAAAACTTGATATCAATCCTAAATTATTCCTTTTAGCTTCTAGAACATAAATAGGCAGATGGTGAGCTTTATGCTTAACTTTCCCCTTCATGGATCACTGCCTTGTCGTGGCGAAGGGGCTTGTGTAACTCAGTGAAGCCATGAGCTATACCGTGCAGGGCCACCCAAGACGGACAGGTCATGACAGAGAGTTCTGACAAAATGTGGTCCACTGGAGAAGGAAATGGCAACCCATTCCAGTATCCTTGCCAAGAAAACCCCATGGACAATGTTAAAAGGCTAAAAGATATGACGCCGGAAGATGAGCCCCTCAGGTCGGAAGGTATCCAATATGCTTCTGGGGAAGAGCGGAGGGCAATTCCAAGTAGCTCCAGAAAGAGTGAAGCGGCTGGGCCAAAGCCGAAAGGACGTTCAGCTGTGGATGTATCTGGAAGCGAAAAGAAGGTCCGATGCTGTAAAGAACAATATTGTATAGGTATGTGGAATGTAAGATCCACGAACCAAGGCAAGCTGGATGTGGTCAAACATGAGATGACAAGATTGAACATCGACATCTTGGGAATCAGCGAATTGAAATGGACGGGAATGGGTGAATTTAATTCAGGTGACCATTATATCTACTACTGTGGGCAAGAAACCCTTAGAAGAAATGGAGTTGCACTCATAGTCAATAAGAGAGTGGGAAAGGCAGTAATGGGGTACAACCTCAAAAACGACAGAATGATCTCAGTGCGTATCCAAGGAAAACCATTCAACATCACGGTAACCCAAGTCTATGCCCCAACCACTGATGCCGAAGAAGCTGAAGTTGACCGGTTCTATGAAGACCTACAACACCTTCTAGAACTAGCACCAAAAAAAAGATGTCCTTTTCATCATAGGGGATTGGAATGCTAAAGTAGGAAGTCAAGGAGTAATCGGAATAACAGGCAAGTTTGGCCTTGGAGTACAAAATGAAGCAGGGCAAAGGCTAATAGAGTTCTGTCAAGAGAACAAGCTAGTCATAGCAAACACTCTTTTCCAACAACACAAGAGACGACTCTACACGTGGACATCACCAGATGGTCAATACCGAAACCAGATTGATTACATACTTTGCAGCCAAAGATGGAGAAGCTCTATACAGACGGCAAAAACAAGACCAGGAGCTGACTGTGGCTCAGATCATGAGCTTCTTACTGCAAAATTTAGGCTTCAATTGAAGAATGTAGGGAAAACCACTAGACCACTCAGGTATGACTTAGATCATATTCCATGTGAGTACACAGTGAAGGTGATGAATAGATTTAGAGGATTAGATTTGGTAGACAGAGTGCCTGAAGAACTATGGACGGAGGTCTGTAACATTGTACAAGAGGCAGCAACTAAAACCATCCCAAAGAAAAAAAAATGCAAGAAAGCAAAATGGCTGTCTGATGAGGCTTTACAAATAGCTGTGGAAAGAAGGAATGCCAAAAGCAAGGATGAAAGGGAAAGATATAAGCAACTGAATGCAGATTTCCAGAGAATAGCAAGGAGAGATAAGAAGGCCTTCTTAAATGAACAATGCAAAGAACTTGAGGAAAACAATAGAATGGGGAAGACTAGAGATCTCTTCAAGAAAATTGGAGATATCAAAGGAACGTTTAGTGCAAAGATGGGCATGATAAAGGACAAAAAAGGCAGGGACCTAACAGAAGCAGAAGAGATTAAGGAGAGGTGGCAAGAATACACAGAAGAACTATACAAGAAAGATCTTAATGTCCCTGATGTCCATGCTGGTGTGGTCACTGACCCTGAGCCAGACATCCTAGAGAGTGAAGTCAAGTGGGCCTTAGGAAGCATTGCTAACAACAAAGCTAGTGGAGATGACAGTATTCCAGCTGAGTTATTTAAAATACTAAAAGACGATACTGTTAAAGTGCTGCACTCAATATGCCAGCAAGTTTGGAAAACGCAACAGTGGCCACGGGATTGGAAAAGGTCAGTTTACGTTCCAATTCCAAAGAAGGGCAATGCCAAAGAATGCTCAAACTATCGCACGATTGCACTCATTTCACATGCTAGCAAGGTTATGCTCAAAATCCTACAAGCTAGGCTTCAGCAGTACGTGAACCGAGAACTACCGGATGTACAAGCTGGGTTTCGAAGAGGCAGAGGAACTAGAGATCAAATTGCCAACATTCGCTGGATCATGGAGAAAGCATGAGAGTTCCAGAAAAGCATCTACTTCTGCTTCATTGACTATGCAAAAGTCTTTGATTGTGTGGATCACAACAAACTGTGGCAAATTCTTAAAGAGATGGGGATACCAGACCACCTTACCTGTCTCCTGAGAAATCTGTATGCGGGCCAAGAAGCAACAGTTAGAACCAGTCATGGAACAACCAATTGGTTCAAAATAGGGAAAGGAGTACGACAACGCTGTATACTGTCACCCTGCTTATTTAACCTATATGCAGAGTACATCATGAGAAATGCCAGGCTAGAAGAATCACAAGTCGGAATTAAGATTGCAGGGAGAAACATCAATAACCTCAGATATGCAGACGATACCACCCTAATGGCAGAAAGTGAAGAAGAACTAAAGACCCTTTTTATGAGGGTGAAAGAGGAGAGTGCGAAAGCTGGCTTGAAACTCAACATTAAAAAAACGAAGATCATGGCATCTGGACCCATCAATCCCTGGCAAATAGAAGGGGTAGAAATGGAAGCAGTAACAGACTTCATTTATTTGGGCTCCAAGATCACCGCAGACGGAGACTGCAGCCATGAAATTAAAAGACGCTTATTCCTTGGGAGGAAAGCTATGGCAAACCTAGATAGCATATTAAAAAGCAGAGACGTCACCTTGCCGACAAAGATCCGCATAGTCAAAGCTATGGTTTTTCCAGTAGTAATGTATGGCTGTGAGAGCTGGACCATAAAGAAGGCTGAACGCCGAAGAATTGATGCCTTTGAACTGTGGTGCTGGAGAAGACTCTTAAGAGTCCCCTGGACTGCTAGGAGGTCAAACCAGTCAATCTTAAAGGAAATCAACTCTGATTGCTCATTGGAAGGATTGATAATGAAGCTCAAGCTCAGATACTTTGGTCACCTAATGCGAAGAGAGGACTCTTTGGAAAAGACCCTGATGCTGGGAAAGATGGAAGACAAAAGGAGAAGAGGACGGCAGAGGATGAGATGGCTAGATAGCATCACTGAAGCAATGAGCATGAAATTGAGCAAACTCAGGGAGGCAGTGAAAGATAGGAAGGCCTGACGCAGTATGGTTCATGGGGTCACGAACAGTCGGACACGACTTAACGACTGAACAACAAATGCTTAACTTTAATGCTCCATCAGCATTCAGAGAATTTCTTCCTCTTCCAGTGTTCATGCATTTATTTATTTTGAAAAATTGTATGACACTTTCAAAATTAAGTTTTCCCAGAATAGATTATGAATTTTCAATTGATTATTTATTAATATGGTTGTCAGAATCCTCGCAAGATTTTATAATAGATTATTATATGGCTAGTTTAAAAAATGGCTTTTTTACATGCTGCGGTTCTGCCATTGTAAAAGGGGAGGGGGAGTAGGAAGGAGAAACCGTTTGAAGCAGATGGCTCCTTATCACAGGCTCTGGAATGTTCAAGGCCATGCCAGCGAGGGAATCAGAAGACCAAGAACTAAGGGCGATGTAAGGGGGAGAAAAGTAAGAAGGGCGATGTAAGGGGGGGGGGAAGTAAGAAAAGCAGTTTTTGGCGCGCTTTTGCTCAGTCTCAGCAATGCTTTGGATCTGTACACTTATTCTTAATAAATGAACTTTCTTTTGAATCAATATTGGTTGCAAGGAAAGTTACTGGATTTGAGATCAACAGGTGGCAGTTCGCTACAATGGTATTGTGAGGATATGATTGAAAGTGTCTGGCACTGGCCAGTACATTTATAATGCTTAATGAATTTCTTTATCTCTTCAATGGAGAAGACTCATATGTCCTAAATCTTGATGTTGCAATGAGGATCCTTTTGTGGCATATATTGTTGATCCTGAACACTTATTTCTGAGCTACTGTATCTAAGATCACAGATAGTTTTAGGGGAGCTGGGAAGATCAAGCTGAATAAAAATGGGATCTAAAAGGATTTGCAGTTTTATAAGAGAATAGGGACTTTCATAGGACAACATATGAAGATCATAATATGACGTGCCCATTGGCATCCTCAGCAAAGCATGAGGATGCCAAAATAACATTGCAAATATTACAACTTGTGTATGCATCATTGTGTATGTTGTTGTCAATTCCCCCTTCCTTACCTACACATGAATGCCCATGAAGGTGTCTATTGCATTCTGTTGGCCTTTATCACATGTACATAGAAAGATTTAGCAACATAAAACCCTTGTTGATTTCTTTAGCACTTAATTCTCCATTACAAGCTGCTTGGAGAAAGTCCATTTCACCCCCACTGTTCCTTAGACCAGAATCCTATACCATGGACAATTGGAAAGAGGGACAGATGAATAGCTTATTATGGTTGAGAGAGAGAGAGAGAGAGAGAGAAAGAAAGAAATCCTTTGGATGACCAAAGACATGGAAAAGCTGTTCAACATGTACTACTTAAAATATTTGTTGTTTGTTTACTTATGTACACAAAAAACAAGTGTTTGTGTATGAGCCTGTACATTACTATCATGACACCAATTTCACCAGCTGTATATTTTCCATATTTTGTTTAGTAAGAACAAAAAAAAAATACATTTCAAAAAATAATCAGTAGCCTTTTAAGGGAATAGGACAAAGTATTTGCTCTGAGGATTTCTACCAACCCAAAGTAGCAATGGCAGCAGAGATCACCTCTGACTCACAACTGCTTACAACTGGGTTTGATCTGATTTCTTGTTTTCTTTTAGGAATCTGTAGTATCTGGATTTGTACAAAGCTGTAAGCCATTCTTTGCTTTATCATAGTTTATTGAGTAAACTAGGATTAGCTGGGTTCACATAACATGCCAAGTAATAAACTTGACTTTACCAATAACAGTGCTTGGATTCACACAGCAATCTAGAGGTTAAAGTTTTCTGTATCTCTTTTCTGCCATCTAGTGATTGTTCAGAGCTTTGAAATCCAGATATGGTAGCCAGGCTATAAACTACAGCCATCTAAAACACCTGATAACTGAGCTCAGTGAGTGAATTCAGTCCAGGTTTTTGATAATTGCATTTCACAGAGGTTTGTCTCTGTTCTAGCAAAGATCAGCTTGAATTGGAGATTGAAGCAAGCTTTATGCATGCAAAGGAGTTGTAGGCCATTGTACCTCAAGATCAACATAGGAGATTTCTGATCTACATACAAGAAAACAAATGTTTTCTTGAAAGCATTCAACATGTTATTTAGCTCACTGCACAATTAAATTGGCTTATTAGTGTTTGAGAGGAGCCAAATACTTTACGGACCAAGTATTTATTTGCTATTGCTGTGCTGCATTAATAGAAACCTACACCAAAGTCCTTCATTTACACATGCCTCTCACACTGAAATAAATGGGTGTCAATCATGATGACCAAAGAATGAGTTCCAAACTGTACTCAAAGGATATTGACTTGTACTCTGCATTTTATTGTTTATAAGAGTTGATGAAATTATAGCAGCTTTAAATAAATATATTAGCTACTATAAAACTAATGTCCTCATAGAGATGTTACCCTTTTAAATAATTGTGTTATACTTGCTGTATGAAATAAACTGATGGCATGGTTAATGCAGTGACATGATTCAAATGCTTTAAAGTGGTATTATATATGTATTTAAAGGAATATGTTTAAACAAAAGGCAGATCATAATCCACTGTCCCCTGTGAAACCAGCTGCTCTTGATGAAGGGAAGCTCCAGATGTTTCCAAGTAGCTTCTGAAACCTATTACCCACTGGCCCTTCAGGGCTACAAGAGATGAGGAAGAAGGAAAAGACTGTGCAATATCTCAATGTAATTGGTAGAGCTGGCCACAAATCATTGAGGGATTTATTTCAATGTCTCTAGGAAAATGAGAAATTCTATGACAATTTCTCAAGGACAGGATTCCCCTTTAGCAGGGACAGTAGCACCACAACTGAAAAAGCCCAGTGGGAGGGATGTCCTCATGATGACTTCTTTTGGAATTTAATAGAAGAAAGGAGGCTGAACAGCACTGGAGATATTATTGTACAAAGAAAGTTACAGTAGTCACACACACCTCGTAACTCAGTATACACAAGAACACCACACTGAAAGGATTCCTAAAGCAGATCACCTTTTGTTGAAGTTGAATTGGAACTGGCAGAAAAACTGCAGAAGATTTTTTCTGCTTGGCATTAGTAGTTCTTAAATCATAACATCATAAGAACAGAGAATGAAAGGTTTGAGTGACAGATCATCTAGAACAGTCTCATGAACAGTGCAGGAACCCTCTACTACAGCATCTCTGACAGATTTCCATTCAGTCCCTGTTTAAATACCTCCAGTGAAGGAGAACCCATCACCTCCTGAGGCAATCAATTGAGTCCCTCTTGCCATTAGGACTTTTTCCTGGTGCCCATCCAAAATCTACTTCCTTGTAACTTACATCTCTTGTTTCTTGGCCTGTCTTATAAAACAACTCTGGGGAAGCACTTCAGATCCTCATGACAGCTATCAGGTCTCCCCATAGTCTTGTCTTCCCAAAGCTGAACATAGCTAATGCCTCCAACCATGCCTCATACCGTTTTTTCTTCAATTATCTTTTTTACTTATTTTATTGTTTTCTCCATTGTCTTCTTAGTTGTTACCATCTGTGCATGCTCCAGTTTGTTACTGTCCTTCCTAAAATGTAGACCATAATAAATGTATTGATCTTGCCACAAAACTCTGCTTTTTAAAAACAATAAAATATGACCTTTGCATGGGCCATTTGTGGTCCATACACTATGTATATATGTACTTTGTTTCAAATTATTGTGGTTTTACCCAAAAAAAATCCACTATTTCCTTCATCTTTGACATTCTTTTGTGGCAGTTCACCACAAAAACACAGTGCATCTCTGTGTATCTTATATAGGAAGCTAAAAGGAAAAAAAGGAGGAGGGGATGTAGTAAAAACAAATATTATCTGCCAGAGATGGAGCATCTTAGGTCCTTAAACATAAATTTTATGCAAGATTATACACAGTGCCATTGTGGATTGCTGCTGGAAGAAATTATGTTTTGTGTTAAGAATGAAAAAAAAAATTGGAGACAGAAGAGAAGGAAATAGCTGAGATGTTAGGCATTTATCATGCATCTGCCTGCACAACAGAAAAAAAAAAATGATTATGGAGCAAAACTTAGACATCAGCTGTGAAGCAGAGCAAAAGAATGAGCACGTGGAAGGCTGGGAAGTTGGTGGGGGGAGGTGGAATAGTAAGAGAACATCCTGTCAGCATCTGAAACTAATGTTCCAGTGTGTTCCACAGAATTTTTCTGGTTTTTTTCTTTTTCTTTTCTTTTTCTTTTTGCAATACCCATTAACAATGTGGGCATGTCACAGTAATTATTGAATTATATTCTTAAAAAAACATAAATGAAGAGCCACTAAAAGATTAGGACAGGCAATACCTTTGGTACAACAATAAGATATCCCCTATGATAATTGATTTTACTGAT
This sequence comes from Liasis olivaceus, assembly GCA_030867105.1. Classification (NCBI taxonomy): domain Eukaryota; kingdom Metazoa; phylum Chordata; class Lepidosauria; order Squamata; family Pythonidae; genus Liasis; species Liasis olivaceus. The sequence continues at coordinate 41,698,167 of CM061348.1, read as the reverse complement.
GTCCATCAATATCTGAAAAACCAATGTCTTCATGAGGATTGGAGGAACTTTAACCTAAGATTCAGAGATTTTAAATTTAGGAAGAATTGATGAAGGGAGACGTGAGATTCCTGAAAGGATGAATCCAATTGTGCCATGCTGTGGGAAAAGGAGAAAGAGAGAGGTATTTTAAATGCCTTTCTCTTTTTATTGTAGCACTTACTGTATTAATTGGTATGGATTCAGGACAGAGCAAAAAGAAGGCACTATTTCACAGCATGTAATGAGCTTGTAACATTTACTGTAACAAATAGCATTGTGCTATGAAATAGCTGACCACATTGACTGCCACAGGTAACTTTTTAGAAAGAGTTAGACAAATCTGTGGGAAAATAAATGTATTAGTGGCCAGTAGTCACGGTAGCTACGTAGAACCTCCATTTTCAGAGGCAATCCACCTCCTAAGAAACAACTCCTGGAACAAAAACAGGAAAGCTATTGCCTTTAGATCTTGCTTGACTACTTTTGGAGGCAAAATAACTCTTGTTGCTATGACAAATTAGGTGCAATTAAATAAGGTTGCACAACTATATGAAGTACAAAGCTGAAGAACAGTCCTGTTTTTTGGGTTTTTTGCCCAAATATTTGTGTCATCTCTGGTTTTTTGTTTTTGTTTTTTGTTTTTCTTCTTCTGAAAGCCTTCACGCTATAGTTGAAGAGCTGGACAAATGTGGAGGCACTCTTTCAACATACCTAGTCTGAGGTTACAATAGCTCTATAGAAAGTAGGTCTCTAATCTATATTGTGGAATATAAATTCAGTGCAAACACTTTCCCCATTTCTGAATGCATCCCTTACAGTCCAAAGTTTTGTCCCAGGTGGGATCTGAAATGACCTTAGTTTCCCTGGTTGTTGAACTTTGAACAAACTAGACAGAAGGAATGAACCCCTACAGATTCTGCTGGTTGGTCCTCTTCTTCAGCAGATCTACCTGGCTGCATTGGGAATTGGAGGTAACATTTTACTTTATTCTATAGAATTAGAGAGTATTCTTTCTTGTCCCCATTCTGTAATTTTTAACATCCATTTGAAAATGTTGAAAAATGCAGTGATATTTGAAGTAGAACATCACCAGTATATAGATCTCTGTCTCTTCTCCACAGACTCCAGAGAAGTTCTAGAAGGCCTCACTACTGCCAGACAAAGGACACTGAATGTTATTCTGAGAATGTGGAGTTACTGGGCTAGATGTACAGCCTGTTTGGAATGGGGTTGACGTTCCCCATGCCACTTGATGTTCACTTAGGACTGTTTCCACATCTAAGATTACTCTGATATGAAAAGAATAATTGTGACCAGTCATGCCTTTATTCAGCTTCTACTAGCATGTCAACTCCATCCTTTCTAGAAAGAAGTAGGTCTTATTGCTGAGTAACTTCCACTGATGCCATGACAGGTAATGCACAGACTGAATATTGCTGTTCCAAATACATCTGCCGTATTAACTCTCACTGGCTGCCAATCTACCCAGTTTGGAACACTAGCCTTAGTGTTTACAGCTCAGACTTTTAAGATCTGCCTTCTCCTTTAGGAATCCATTCCCATGTACAGCTTTTAATTCAAGGTCCTGCTCCATATCTTAATATTGGTTGAGCTATGCCAGGAGAGTATTCAGGAAAAGACTTTCTTCATGGGGGCTGAATCAGGAAACACGCACTATTTAATCACTTTTTTGAAACAGTACTCTGCTTGTGCAAACACAGTAGAGAAGATTCAAGTGAGCTGAGGTGCTATTAATCCATATTAAGTATTGAGCAAAGTGTTGAGCAAATGCATCACAAAGAAATAATAGCTACTTAGATTCAGATGCATACAGGTGGAGCTGGCAAATGGAGATAGCTCACTTGATTTTGAGAGCAAACATTGCTTCATCGTGTAAACAGCTCATCTCAAAATGTGTGTGCCAAGTTGAACTAACTTAAACCAGACTTTTACATCTAAACAGACTGTTTTTAAATTATTATTTTGGTGTACCCAGTTTAGCAAATCCTTCTTTCCTCCACTCTCTCTACACCCCAAATGAATAGTGAATCAATGCAAAAATATGCATGGCATTGCCATTGGGCCAAGAGCCCACACTGTGTGGGATACTAAGTATAAAAACCATATAACACATTGACAAATGTCATCCTTGATGTTGGAAATGCTCTCTACAGTGCAAAATGTTCCCAAATTTACCTTTAGCCTAGCTCAATAGTGTCTTTGTAAGTGGAGAGCTTCAAATGATAGAATTACTTGGTGTGCAATGCCGCTCTGAGACAGAGAAAATGTAATGGTTTCTATAGAAGAATGCTGCCTTGAGATAGTACACTGTGGTTATTTTAATGTAGTTGCTCCTAGTGGGAATTCTAGTGATGTCATTTAGTGGTTTTTGAGAAAACTAAGAGTCCTTATGGTACAAAATTATATCTTTTTTTAAAGTCAGTATAAATAAACATGTATGCTGTCTTCTCTCCCTGCCCTTTCCTGGCCTAACTCTGCTTTTCATTCATGTTTTGTCTGGAATGCATGGATTCTGAGAATGGTTCAGTTTTCTTATTTAGTCTCAGTGAGCTTTATTGTCAGCTGGGGTTGCTACCTATCCCTTCATACAAATTCACAATGCATTTTTGTGTATGGGCTTTACCCTACATATTTCTTAAGTGATGGTATCTGTGAGAAAGGCGATCAGCCTTCTTTGTTTTTAAAAATGTAGTTTATAACCAAAGAAGAAAAAGAAACATCCAATTTGAAATTCTAATTAAATCTAGACTTTTGAAGTGATTTTAAAAAGGCTGTGTCTATTTTACATTCATGTTGTCTTATACATTTAAATAAGAAATGAAATCAAACTTATAAACTAACATATGCACTCCAAATTTCCTATTGTAATTCTTAATTATATATTTAAAAACCTATTCAAATATAGGAAGAGGTAAGATCTTCAGAACATTGTATAACTGATGAAAATGTTTTCCCCCCTACCTTGTAGCATTTATGTTTGTGTGATCACTAAAATGTGCAGGATCCATTTCCATTGTAGTTCCAAATTTCCTATTAATTTCTAAACTAGTATATAATTGAAGAAAGAACATGAACATCAAAAAAAAAAATGTTACAGAGAAAAAATTATATGTGAAATAACCTTTGTCCTGATCAGAGCCACTATAGCACACTAAAGAACTTACAAACAAAGCTTGCCAGCCTTAGTAAAAGTGTGCAAATTTCAAATTCTGATCCAACTTCTGATTTGGTTTAAGTGTGTTTGTGCAGGGCTCTTGAATCTCTGAATCAGGCCTGAATCTTCCTGAACTGATTGAAGTGGGTCCACTGAATCAATTCAAAGTTTCAATCTGAAATGGTGACTTGATCATCACTGAAATAACTCTTCAAACTCAGTGTTTTCACAACCTTATTATTTCAAACTTTAAAATAAATAGATCAAGGTCAATACTGCTTATATATACAAATGCCAGGGCCTGAAATAAGAACTAGAGTGGATGTGGAAAGTCAAGGCCAAAGTGGTCCCAGTGGTGGTAGGAGCACTCGGGGCCGTGACTCCTAAGCTGGGAGAGTGGCTCCAACAGATCCCAGGAACAACATCAGAGCTCTCTGTGCAGAAGAGTGCAGTGCTAGGAACAGCTAAGATAATGCACAGAACCCCCAGACTCTCAGGCCTCTGGTAGAGGACCTGAGGCAGACACACACCACCCATAGGGGTGGGGGGGTGGGGGGGGTGAGTGTGCGTATGCATGTGTGTGTGTTTTACTATTCAGAATTAAAGAAAAATACAAAAAAAAAAGGCAGAAAGAAAAGACAGGCAGGCAGGCCTTTCAATATTTCCTCCATGTACTCCCTTGATTACATGGAGTATTATTGATCAGTCTTTCCATTATGTCAATAGAGAACCAATTAATATGCAGAGAGTAAACTCATATCCCTCCATCATTTTATAATGCCAGCATAATGCAGTTCCCAGTCAATCTTTCCTAAACATTTTCAAACAAGAAAACAATTTTTTGTTGAATAAATCGCAATCTTAAGTCATAAAGAACATAACTAATATTCTTCTAAATGCTTAACCGTTGGTCTTCCAAAACATATTTCAGAGCTCATAATAACTCAGTTTTCTATACTGCTAATGCATCTGAGGTCAACTCTATCAATTTTTAAAACATTTACCTGAGAACTTTCTAAATAAATCAATAATATCTTCAGCTTTCTACAGGCTTCTAAAGTGAAATACCATTTTCTTGATGTTCAAGGTCTACATAAAAGACAAAGATTTAGAGGCAAAACTATAATGTTTGAATTATGTGCCATACATGGCTGCTTGGAAGCTGCAACTACAGTAGTGTATTTCCAAATTGATCACATGTGTCTTCATGTAATTATATTGGCTCCCATTACTTCAGGCTTGCATATAAAGGGTTTGGTTATAAAGACCTTTCACATGTGTGTAACTGCATCCCAGTATTTTATTATCATCAGCTGAATGTATGAACTGGTATCAATAACAGCTCATTTGAAGTGATGTGGGCTAGGTGCACCATCCTAATAGAATTGCTGTATACAAAAAGGGGGTTGGGGTATGTGTGGATTTAATTTAATTGAAATGGGGGTGATGGAATATTACCTTGATTATATAGGAAAAAGTCAATATGATTTTAAAACAACTTAGTTCAAATATTTTTATTTAGTAAAAGCCTGAATAGCCAATAATAAAAATTAGAATTCCTCTCACTCAACAGTGGAAATCAACACTGATTGGGAACAGCCAAGTAAAACCAAGTAGCAAATAAGTCAATTTCTTGTCAAGGCAACAGCTGTGTAGATACCTGTAAATTCAGTGCAATGTGTTTCTGAAAGACAAGCAGAGGAATGAATTGTAACGTTATTAATTACCCTCTTTGGTTGCTATATTCTCTTGCCTGGGAATAAGCCCCACCAAAATACAGTGGTACCTCGGGTTACGAACGCCCCTCCTTACGAATTTTTCGAGATACAACCAGCTCCGGCCCCAAAAATTTACCTCGACATGCGAACTCCGCCTCAAACTACAAACCGGATCCGTGGCCATTTGCCCTGCTGCCACGCGGTCGCGGCTTCCTGTGGGTGAGATCGCGGTAGCAAGGAGACATTCGGTGAGGCTTGTGGTGTGTTTTGTGGCGTTTGGAAGGTTTTTGGTGTGCTTGTCAGCATGGCTCCAAAGAAAATGCAGAGCCGTATGCATTTACCTTGAACCTTATGTGGAAATTTGCCTCGTGGTGCGACCAAATTCAGAGGGCAGATTAGCCGTATTTACATTGAACCTTATGGGGAAATTTGCCTCCAACTCGAGTTGCAATCAGAGTCACGGAACGGATTAAGTTCGTAACTCGAGGTACCACTATAACTGAGTAGATATAAATCAATGGGAAAACATCCAGTCTTCTAGAATGGTTTCATTTTCAACCCCAAAACAGATCTAAACTTTGAAAAATGTTGTCAGGAATTATAACTATAGAATAGCAATTTCACTGATCTGACACAAGTCCAAGCAGAATATTTCATAACTTTATTCACCAATATGTTTGTTTAGTTAGTTAGTTATAATAACTTAACCTGTTCTTTTAAGTAGGGCAAAACAAATCTAAACAAATATATTATTTGGTTTTCCAAATCTATTAGTATTTTGATTGCTGGCTACTCTTTAAAGAAAAAGGCTCCTGTTGCATCTCCAAAAAAAAAAAAAAAAAAAAATTGTGGTATAGGCTTTTGTGGGCAAGAAATTTATTTGCTTGAATTCATATTTTAAAAAAGTTGTTTTTGCAAGGGACCTTAATCCTGCTTAATTATCATGAAAACTGCTTTTGACGTAATAGAACTGGTGCTAATTATTTTTGAGACAAAGTATGAAAAGGGTCTCTTCAATAAATCATGCATCCTTGCTTCGTTTTAGGGAATGCATATTCCCTCTCCCCTTGCTTTATGTTGACTTGGCCCATAGACACTCCCTAGGCAGAAGAGAACAAGGAGGAGCCAAATCCTTGTTTTATTACTTGGAAATTTTTATCCTAGAGCTGATCCAAGTGTCTTAGTTGACCCAAGAGCAATATGTTTCTTTATCAGGTTAAGTTTCTATAGTATGGTTTGGCCCAAAAGCCCTGGAAGTGCCATACGGCTTCTGCTTAAATGTGGCTGGCATGCAATTTGGACACTACCCAGGATAAAGGTTTCCCAGTCCAACTATCTCATTCCATTTTCAGATTTTGCTAGGCATCTCATGATTACCATAAGTTGCTTGTAGCTGCTTTCCCTGATAATTCCTTTCCAAAAGAATTGCATAATACAGCAACTCAAGGTACATTTAATTACTTGTCAACAAAATGAGTCACAGCAACACCCAGAAGCTGGAGATAAGTCATGACATTTCTGATGGGGAAGAGGTATCCCTGGCAGAAGGTATGCTTTCAAAATCACTTTAATTCAGCTTTGGGTTGGGGGATTTTACTGTGAATGCTTGGCGAATAGCTGCCAATCAGTATTCAGCAGAACTGAACAGGCTGCAGCCCTGGGCCTCAAAAGCTTTGAGTGAAGCTTCCAGAGATGTACAAAAGTGGTTTCCAAGTTGGATGGTTTTAAAGTGATTGATTGGGGAAAAAAGAATTTGACTTCATTTAAATTTTACTGTCAGTTAAATGATACATTATTTTTGTCTTGGTTTCCCTCACTCCTTTTTGCAGTACAATTCTTCACTTGGTATTCAAAGTCCAAGTATGGCCCTTGGCCTAGAAAATGTTGTGCAACCAGCATAGATCATATTGTGCCCAGTGGGTCAACTGTTTGACTTGACATAAAACAGTATCTTATATCTGCACAGACCTATCACTGATATTTCTGTAGGCAGCATTATTTATTTATTCTATTCAATTTATATGGCCACCCATCTCATCAAAGTGATTCTGGGCAGCGAACAACAACTAAAACCAACAAGAAACACAAAATAAATACACAACCAGCAGTCAAGATAAAACAACAAACAACCATCAACACAACCACTTCATGGGCTCTAACCAACACTCTGATCCCCATGCCTGGGAACAAGGCATATACAGCAACCTATTTGCCACAACACTTTGGACCTCCCATCCCAACTGGATGGAACCATGATTCAATAGTAGAATAGCAATACTACATGTAAAAGGTTCAAGTTTCTGCAGAAGCTTCAGTTCCAGCAAGGCCATAAATATTTGTTTTGCTTTAGGTAGAGGAAGTTGATAGTAGGCTGTCAGGAAAGCTAAAACTACTTTTACTGAGATTGCTACAATAACAGAATCTTGCAAGTCTGATTGTACTATACCTTCTCTTCCTTCTTAAAGTTCAGTGAATTAGGGAGCTGTCTATCTGAATTGCTTCCGAATATTATTTGTCTGTTGTAGATTTAAAGTATGTCTCATCCCCCGTTTCTCGGGCATCAGATCTTGCATATCTCCATCCAGGTCATCCTCCTTACTCTCTGCACACAATAAAATGGTGTTTAATTGGGTAAATCTCTGTTAGCAAAAATATTTGATTTGTTTGTTTGATTAGTTATTACCCGCATTTTGTTCAAAATCTCAAGGCTGTGTACATAGTGTTCCCTCCTCCCATTTTTCTACACAATAACACCCCTTGAGGTAAATCATTTGGGTTTAGGGATGTATGCGCTGGAAAACATTTTTACAAATAGGTTTTCTGCACCATATACACAAAGAAAGAGCAACTTACAAAGCAAACCACACAGAACTCCAGAGTTAAACTCATGAGCAACGTAGGAAAATGGAACTGGCATCCAGTTACCACAGACCACTTTGACCATGAAGCAAGATTTTAGTTTGATTTGGAGATCACTGGATTCTTTTTCTACATTCCCTCTCTGTATTAAAACTAAAATAATGTTCAGAAGACAAGCCACATCTAGATCAGCTGCTCATTATGCAAGGGACTCCTCCAGAACGTCATATGGTTCCAATTGGAAACTCACACCAAGCCGTTTATCAAAGAGACAGGAATGGAGAGAGAGAGAGAGAGAGAGAATTAAGTTGCCTCTAGATGTGAGAGTATTTTATCAGTGGGATTTGTCAGTGTTCTTGGAAATTATGTCTGTGGCCTAGAATAGCTGTGGCAATGTGGGAGAGTTTGCAGAAAGTTGTTCCCAGATTCATTTGTCAAATCACAATAAAAGAAAAACCAAACATCAAGGAACCTCATTAAAAAGTGGAGCTGTTCTGTGTTCTTCAATGAGGGGAAGAAAGTTACAGCTATGGACTCTCCATCTAGATTATACATTATCTAGACGGCAATTACTTCCGTGCAGAAATAAATGGATGGATACTCAGAGATGGTGCTAACATTGGTTATTTTGTGGTAAATAGATACAATGGGAAGATATGACTGGCCACAGCTTCTAGCAAATGCATGTCTCATATTCAAAGCCAATGAAAAACTCTGTCAGAACCATGCTGGGCTAGCCTCTAGGGTGTATGCTTGCTTCCCTTGTTAGCTTCTTGCAGTTGCAGAGTGCGGAAGAATGGGCCTATAATTCCTCCTGTACATATTGTGGGTATAAATACTTTTAGAACAGGCATCCATCTCTTCCTGAGAAATGGGCTAATTTATGTTCAAATTCATTTTATGTTACTCCCCATATGCTCCCTATTTCCTTTTGCCACTGGCTTCTGACTTCATTTCTTTAAATGTGTATCTGACTCCATACCACTTCTTGCTATATCTATAGGTCTTTCAAGTATCTCCGAATAATTTTAATGACTTGGCTCCAAAGCCTAAATGGTGATAAGTTTTCATTTGGACTCCTTTGTGACTAACTTGTGTCCCAAGGCTGATCTCAAAAATCTAAACAGGGTTGGGCCTGGTTAGTACTTGGATGAGAGAACATAGGAAATACTAATGAAGGCTAACTAAACATGCACACCAGTGGAAAATGCTTGCACCATGCTCAGCTTGTACTATCATTTTCCAAAAGATGAAATCAGAAAGGATTTTGTCAGATCTGGTCCATATGAAGAAATCTGTATCTCACCAGGGAAAGTATTACTGATAATAATCTCATTGAAGTAAAGCTCTGCTGGATGAAGTTTGAGCCCTGTAAAGCAGTTGGCACCAGACTTAAGGGAACGGTTGTATCACTTGACCTGGGCTTTGCTAGGAAAACATTGAATCAATCTACAGGTAAGTGGAACATGCTGCACTTCACACCACAGCACATGGAAAACCACTACAACTGAGATGGCTTCAGTGGCACCCCAATGCGTCTGGCTCAAATTGCATTTGGCACATTGTGCTAAATATATAATGTTGGAAATAATTTGATTATTGTTTATGGTCCCCACTCTTCCAAAATCCTGTATCTGTGATGTGGGAATTTCAGAAAGCAGATGTGAGATTGGAGTGAATTGATTTTTTTTTTAAACCTCAGCCCAGAAATAAATTGGCATAGCTTTAATATCTATTTGTAGATTTCATTAGATTTAGTTGTTGTTGTTGTTCAGTCGTTAAGTCGTGTCCGACTCTTCGTGACCCCATGAACCATATTGCGCCAGGCCTTCCTGTCCTTCACTGCCTCCCTGAGTTTGCTCAATTTCATGCTCATTGCTTCAGTGATGCTATCTAACCATCTCATCCTCTGCCGTCCTCTTCTCCTTTTGCCTTCAATCTTTCCCAGCATCAGGGTCTTTTCCAAAGAGTCCTCTCTTCGCATTAGGTGACCAAAGTATCTGAGCTTGAGCTTCATTATCAATCCTTCCAATGAGCAATCAGGGTTGATTTCCTTTAAGATTGACTGGTTTGACCTCCTAGCAGTCCAGGGGACTCTTAAGAGTCTTCTCCAGCACCACAGTTCAAAGGCATCAATTCTTCGGCGCTCAGCCTTCTTTATGGTCCAGCTCTCACAGCCATACATTACTACTGGAAAAACCATAGCTTTGACTATGCGGATCTTTGTCGGCAAGGTGACATCTCTGCTTTTTAATATGCTATCTAGGTTTGCCATAGCTTTCCTCCCAAGGAGCAAGCGTCTCTTAATTTCATGGCTGCAGTGTCCATCTGCGGTGATCTTCGAGCCCAAATAAATGAAGTCTGTTACTGCTTCCATTTCTACCCCTTCTATTTGCCAGGAATTGATGGGCCCAGATGCCATGATCTTAGTTTTTTTAATGTTGAGTTTCAAGCCAGCTTTTGCACTCTCCTCTTTCACCCTCATCAAGAGGCTCTTTAGTTCTTCTTCACTTTCTGCCATTAGGGTGGTATCATCTGCATATCTGAGGTTGTTGATATTTCTCCCTGCAATCTTTATTCCGGCTTGTGATTCTTCCAGCCTGGCATTTCTCATGATGTACTCTGCATATAGGTTAAATAAGCAGGGTGACAGTATACAGCCTTGTCGTACTCCTTTCCCTATTTTGAACCAATCGGTTGTTCCATGACCGGTTCTAACTGTTGCTTCTTGGCCCACGTACAGATTTCTCAGGAGACAGGTAAGGTGGTCTGGTACCCCCATCTCTTTAAGAATTTGCCACAGTTTGTTGTGATCCACACAATCAAAGGCTTTTGCATAGTACCTTTGAGCTAACTTCACCTAAGAAAGTTCATCAGGCAGCACACATGAAAAAAAGATTAAAGGGGGCTATGGTGGTTGACTAGGACAGGGAAGCTCCAGGTGCAAGTCTGCCCTCAGCCACAAAAGCTTCCTGGGTAACTCTGGGCCAGTCACTTTCTCTCAGCCCAGCCTACCTCCCAAGGCTGCTCCGCTGAAGAAAATGGAAGAGGGAGCGCTATATGTGCTGCCTTGAGCTCCTAGAAGATATTGCTAACAACAACAATAGTAATAACTATTTTCCCATTATTTCTTCCTTACTGATAGAAGGACTGAGGATGTGAATGGAAGCAAATGTTGTAAGATAACATTAGCTATTACTACTTAATGCCAGGTTAGCTGGTAATAAAACCTCCCTTACCCACAATTTGCTTGTGGATGAGAGGGCCAACCTGGCCGGTATTACTGAAACCTGTTTGGATTCTAAGGAAGGAGGTTCCCCTCTTTGAAATGTGCCCTCCTGGGTTTCAGGTGTAGCTCCAGCCATAACTCTGGGGCAGGAGCAGGGGTGGAGTTGCTATTGTTATTTGTGAGTTTCTGGTGGCCTTTAGGGGCCATGTTCCAGACATAACCAGATGTGAGGCCTTCTTTATGAGATTGAGTCTCTACTACTGCTCATTTATCTTCCTACCTGCATCTAGCAGCATCCCCTGTGCCCCTTGACCCTGTGTCTGGATTGGTGGTGGAATTCTCCAGTCACCCTCTGGGGGAGATGGGTGGCATATAAATTTAATAAACCAACCAACAAATAAATAAATAAATATTATGGGAGACTTCAGTCTGCCTTCTTAAAGTTCATGTCTTGGGAATTCATAGTCACCATGAGAATCCATGGCTTGGGAATTCATGGCTACCATGGCAACCATGGATCTGGTCCAACCTATTCACAGCCTGACACACATGAAAGGGAGGTCACACATTGGATCTGGTGTTTGTCTCAGGACAGTGATGTCAGGATCTGGATTTGGGGGATTTTAACATCAGTCAGTTTCCATGGACAGATCACTCCCTCTTGACCCTACAGTTCTCCACAGCTGTGCCTCAACTGCAGGGAGGCAGAACTTATTCTATCAGCCCACCACAGGAGCCTGATGGACCCCGTGCAGTTTCAGAGGGAGCTTGGGGATTTTCCTGAAGCTCTGGCACACAGTTCAGCAGAGGCCTTTGTCACCGCTTGGAATGAGCAGGTGGCACCCTTGTGTAGATTCTCATAGAACACCATGGTTTACCAAGGAGCTGTGAGAGAGGAAATGACACCAAAGATGCCCAGAGTGCCTCTGGAGGAAGACAAAATGTGAAGTCAACTGAGCACAGATAAAAGCCTTTTTTAGGACTTACCTTGTGACAACAAGGGCAGCAAAGCGAACGTACTTCTCTGCCTTTATTATGTCTGAGATAGCTGACCAGTGGCCCTGTTTTGGGTGACCGGGTCCTTCCTGGGTGAGGAGGAGTTGGGGGAGCCCCTGCAGGGCCACTATGAGGACTTGTTAGATAAAGTTGCTCGACCACTCAGAGTTGAATTCCGGCTGGTCTGGTCCTTTGGAAGTGACCAAGGCATATCTTAGCTCTGGTATCTGGGAAGAATTTGAACTGGTTGTTCCTGAAGAAGTGGATAGGTCCTTGTGGCTGTGTGCTGGACCTATGCCTCTCTTAGGTAGTCAAGGCCTCCCAGTAGGTGGTATGTGGTTGGGTCCAAGCAATAGTTAATACCTCTTTGCAGGAGGGGGTGTACAGATTCAACTTCTCACCAATTGAGCCGATTCTTGGACTGTGAGGTCTTGCTCACAGTCGCCCATGCTTTGGTCACTTCCCAGTTGGACTACTGCAATGTGATCTACATGAGACTGCCCTTGAAGACTACCTAGAAATTACAACTGGCCTACAATGCAGTGGCAGATGTAGTGTTGGGTGCCCCTGGGTCCACCCATATTGCACCTCTGTTGCACTGCATGAGCTGCACTGACTCCCAGTTTTTCTCCAGGTGTCATTCAAGGTGCTGGTTATTACCTTCAAAGGCCAACATGGCAAGGAATTATCAGTGTTCCCTGATGGTATCTGCCTATTTCACAGGATGGGCATGTTCTAGGTCCCTTCTTTTAAATGTTTCCATCTTGTGGGACTTAGGAAGCATGCCTTTTCTGTGGCAGCCCCTGCCCTATAGACGGCCTTTCCTTGAGATCTGGTAGGCCCCATCTTCTTCACCTTCTGGAAGGTTGTAAAGAGCTGACTTTTCCCCAAGCACTGGGATAGGGTGAGGCTGGAGCCAGAAATAGTGATGTTGGCTGCATCACAGAGATTGATTAAGTTTTTGTTTTTGCTTTTATTGCTTTCTGTTTTTTATTGTTTTTATGATGTTTGGTTTTATGTAATTGCTGTGAGCAGCCAGGGTCATATTTCTTAAGATGGGCGGTCATACAAGCCTTTTAAATAAATAAATAAATAAATAATAAATTAGAATGTGGTGGCTATTTTATTATATTTCAAGATTATTACCCAGAAATTTGAAATATTTGAGTTAGTCCTTGGAAAAGACACAAGAATCATGAATACTTTAAAAAAAAAAAAAAGTTTGGGAAATCTTTAATCTTTTTTATCTCTGTGCTCATAACGATTGGAAGCAAATTAGCTTTTAAAGAAAATGTGATTCAAAATATGATTCACAGGATTCTGAAACGTTTGGCTAGGGAATGAGTTGAGGAAATGCTTCCAGAGTTCTGCGAAATGCACAACTCCAAATGAAAGGACTTGGAAACATTTTCACTAGCTGTTTGCACTGGTCAAATCATTGGTAAAAATATTGTAAGTAAAGCATATTTGCCAATTTCTCTGATAAGAAGTATAGTAGCATGTATATATTCAACATGCTCTGGGTCAGAGCTGACAGCTCTGTGGCTTTTACACAAACCATGCTTGGATGGGGAACTATATGGAAACCCTAGGACTACAGGTTAAGTTGGACATTTGTAAAAGCTTCCCAGAAGATGGTAATGGCAAATAATTCCTGTTCTTTGCCAAAAGAATGGCAGAGATGTGCAAAATGCAGCAGCACAGTCTGTTATGTCTTGATCAGCAAACACTACACCTCTGCTCTGTTTGCTGCCAGTTTGGAGAGCCAGTATGGTCTAGTGGTTAAGGCATCAGGCTAGATACCAGGAGATGGTGAGTTCTAGTCCCACCTTAGGCACGAAGCCAGCTGGGTGACCTTGGGCCAGTCACTCTCTCTCAGCTCTAGGAAAGAGGCAATGCAAACCAACCTTGCCAAGAGAGCTTCATTGGTTGGTATTTTGCTTCCATGTTCAGTTCAAGAAGCTGGTAATAACCTATAAAGCCCTACATGGCATGGGGCCAGGTTATCTGAGAGACCACCTCTCCCTGGTTACATCTACCCATCCCATCAGGTCTGGTACGAGAGGCACATTATGGGTCCCAGAATGTCTTTTGACAGCACCTGCCCTTTGGAACAGCATTCCCCCCAAGGCTGGACTGGTGGAGAGCCTGCTGGCCTTTCAGAAGGCTCTTAAGACATGGTTTTGTCGTTGGGCCTGGGGGTCCAGTGGTGGCATGGAGCCTGTCAGTTAGTGATACTGTAAGTAATTGTATGGGCTGTACTCTCCCGCAAATTCCATTTTAAACTGTTTTAATTGGTTTTTGTCATGGTTTTCATTTTAGTTGTTTATTTGTAACTGTTTTTTTTTTTTTAATTGTGTAAGCTGCCCAGAGTCACGTATGTGAGATGGGCAGCTACAGTATATAAATTGAATAAATAAATAAATAGATGCCCAACTACAGAAACTGAGCTCATCTTCATCTTTATTTTAGGATAATACACCCTGCAGCTCACAAAGTACATAAAGACAGTTCATCCATGTTTGTTTATAAGGTCCCATAGGACTCTGAGTCACTTATAGCATCACCAACCCAGCCATCACTGTGATGAGAAATTTACAAGGCAGGCAAGTTTTATATTGCCACAGTAATGGCTGTGTCACATTATAAATTGCTAGTGTGGAAGCTACTAGATGAATCATATGAATGAAAACTGATTACATAAAGAGCCCTTGGAGCACAACACTATACACGCTTTCACAGAAATAATTCTACTGTGTTCTATATGAGATAGGAATGTATACCTTGGATTTCAGCTTTACATGATAAGCATAGCATGTATGGAAAGGTCTAAAGTTTAACTAAATGTACCCATCTGAGCAAATGTATCCCTTTTACTTGGGATGGTTTACTTTCTGGTGAAATTGGAAGGCACCAGGAATTCTCTTTCAGGTAAATCTGAGCCACATCACTCATTTTATCTATGAAATATGAACACTGAGCAGATGCAATGCAGCATTTACCATTTCATGCTGATAAGTGTTTCTCAATTGCCTTCCATCACCATCATAGATACTTAGCTTCTTTCTGTTTAAAAAAAAAAAGCCTTAAAATAGCCTTTCATAATATCCACACTGTGTGGGCAAGCACTCTCTTTTGCCTGCTTCTCTATAACTGCCTTTGGTAAAGACTTAGAACCTGTTGTCCATATTCCATCAACGATCATAATTTTCTCTTCGGGAAAACTCTGGACCTCTTCCAAGCAGATCTATCTAATTAAATTTTAAGTTCTCCATCAGCCAATAAAATGTGGCAAAAAGAAATGGACAAAATGTTTCGAAATGTTTGGAACTAATTGGACAAGTTCAGATAAGCTAAGGAGTGAACCACAAGACACATGCATTTAAAATATTCCTTTACATGTGATATGTAGCTTTTAATTTAAAAAAAAAAAAAATACAGATGCTGCTTTAGCTACTATTTGGTGCACACTTACATGTGAACAAGGCTGAATTAACATACTGGGTCTTTTTATGGGTGTATGTGTACTTTGAATCCTGGCAACTGCCTGGGCAAGTCCATTCGGTTTTCTTGGCAACATTTTCAGAAGTAGGTTTTTCTTCTGAATAATAAACTTAAGAGAGCCAGTTTGGTGTAGTGATTAAGATGCTGGCCTAGAAACCAGTGACTGTGAGCTTTAGGCCTGCCTTGGGCATGAAAGCCAGCTGGGTGATTTGGGGTCAGTTACCCTCTCTCAGGTCAACTCACCTCACAGGGTTATTGTGGGGAAAATAGGAGGCAGGAGTGTTAGGTATGTTCGCCACCTTGAGTTACATATAAAAAAGGTGGGATAAAAATCTAAGAAGACAAGGAAAGTAAGTAAGAATAAGTTAATGCTATGAGCAAAATGGTTTGTGTAAGAACCATAGAGCTGTCAAGGAATAAAAGAAAATGACATTGCAAGGAGGAAAATAGTCCAGAACTGCATTGTATGTTATGAAAAGGGATTGGTTTATAGTCTGTTAAGGCTCATATCTATCCAGTCCATATGAATCGTGGATAAGGGTGAATAAATTCATATCTGCCTAGAGCTGCCTCTGTTCAGATTTAGTTTTCAGAGGAGCTCCACCAGACAACATTACAGGAGTTGAAAGAAGACAGAAGACTCACCTGAAGGGTCTCAAGTTTCAGAATACATCTTAGGTGTATGTTTGGGAAAAATGTGGCCTACAGTCCATCCATGGGTTACATGAATATAGGAATGATGGGGATGTACTGAGTTAGAATCTGAATGTTGCCCCTCTAAGAAGTCTAATTCTCCAATTCTCTGCTATTTGCTTTAGTTCTGGTGTCTTAATAAAGAAATATATCCAAATGAGTTGTTGCAGTATTGTCTAAAGAGGTAGAGATAAGCCATTAGATAATATTTTGCCAAGAAGGATTTCATGGGTAGCTTATAAATCTAAAAACTGTCTTATTTCACACATTACAATATTTTACTTTGTTTTGATTGAATGGAGGGACAAACTGCCATTTTGGTTGGTAAAATGCCATTCATGGCTTAGCATTATGTATAAATTTGCCTACAATTCATGGCTAAGCAAACCGTAGCTTAGTGTGACACATGAACCCAATTCTGAATCATACCATTGGCCCATTTATTCCAATATCATTTACAACGACTGACAGCAGTTTTCAAGGTTTCAGTCAAGTATCTTTTCCCAGACTTGACTGGAGACACGAATATCTGAATCTAAGAATGTCTACATGCAAAGTGTGTGCAACTAGAGCTTCAATATGTAATACTTGCATAAGTCATATTATTGTTTTAAAATATTCTTGGAAAATACTTTCAGTGGTCCATTCAAAACAAGCAATTATTTCTTATTCTTGGATGTGTTACAGATCTCAGCCATTTCTGGCAAAGGAGGACATATTGTAATTGAAGGGCTGAATAGCAAGATAAAAGTATTTTACTAATGGATGGACAGGCAGGCAGATAACTGATTGGAGTAACTAGCTTGGTTTCAAAACAATCAGAGACACCACAAATGTAAAGAATTATACACAGAATGGAGTACTCCTATTTATGATTTTGTAAGCAATGCACATTTATGCTGAGGGCAGCACAATAATGGCAACTCTACAGTATAAAATTAAGAGCTTCAGGCAAACAATTTAGCCGTTACAGCTTCCAATCAAGAATACTTGAGGTCCTAATTCTAGAAGAAAGCTAACTCAGCATCTTTCTACTATTACAATTTGCAAGGTCCTTAAGGAAGCTATGGTCATTTTAAATCAACCCAACACTGGTTTAAAATTGTAGTGTAGCTGTGCCATCACTGAATATAACATAATATTGTAATGCTCAGTTAAACGTTGTGAGCAAAATCCTACACTGTTCTGGCCAAATGCAAGCCCCACTGAGTTTACTGTACAGCTAGGTTTGTATAGAATTGCAGCCTTGGAGAAACAGTTGGATTGGATTGGATGTAATTATTCATAGAAGCTGTGTATGAACCTGACAGTGAGGAACTCCATATTAAGTGCTCCAGATTTAGCCATGGATACAATCTGATGTGCTTCAACAACCATTTTGTTGGTGGTACAGTCAGATGACACATAGAGAGTCGGATCATCCTGGCACCTATTGGCTACTTTAGCCTCCTCCCCTCCCCTCTGGTTGCTGGACACTGCCTCCCAGGGCTATTCTGTTTTGGCCAGGGAAAGAATCAGTCCAGGCCTTTACTTTGTACCTGCCAGATCTCTGAGCTAATCCCTAGTTTGGACACATGGCTAGAGTAGGGGAGGGAGGGAGGGTAGCCCTGAATGGTGAAGGAAAGAAAGAGAGCTGGCTCCCTTTTTACTGCTTCACGTTACAAGCTGAAGCTGTCAGGTGGCTTCTGAATACAGGCTTAGCACTCTTGTGGAATAATGCTAAATTTGTTCCAAAAGGACCCCAACTAGCAGCTACTTTTGGATGCATATGTGCAAAGCACTTGTGCAAAAACATAGTGAGTTTTGGCAGGTGGCTAAACCTACTCATCTAGTCATCTATCAAAATTTGCCTTCCCCTCAACTCTAGGTCCAGCCCCAGTCCATGTTAAGGAAAATGATTAGTGGATGTTTTCCTGCTGGCTAAGGACATTTGGTAGGAGGGGAGGAAGGCAAAGCCAGGAGCATCAATCAATTCCTGTCCTTAATATGTGTCCCCTGTACATTGTAAATGAGGATAGCACCATCTGCCAGCATTAGGAGTGGGGCAGAATGGGGTTCACCAGTAGGAGCAGCAAATTTCATGCCAGTATCATTTTCTGCCATTCAAGGATGGGCGGATAGCACTCAAGGACTCTTAGCTAAAATGGTTGTGGGAGGAGCCCAGGACAATCATTTCTGGGCTGCAGAAACAGATACAGATGTGAGGCTTCCGAGGCTGTAACCAGAACTGGAAATGATCAGTCCAAGCAATAAATCTCTCTGAGATCAGATTAGCAAGATTGCTTAAGAAAAAGGTTACAGTAACAACCCAAGAATGCCAGTGAGTATTCTACATTCTTGATGAGAAATGTGTATCTAGGATTACATCCTTGTTCTCTTTCTCACATTCTTTTGATATAAGGGCTTTGAAGGATGCCTATCGCTTTGAGGAAGGTAGATCAGCCTGCACTTTTAGATTGTTTGAGAAACAGCTATTAATCATATATATTGTTTCATTTTCTCATTTTTAGTATGTAAAGACCTTTCAAAGTTTGATAAAGAACACATCTCTTGAATCTACTCTTTAACATTAGGAGTGTAACCTTATCAATATGAAAACCAGCTCTCACAAGAGAAAGCTCTGTTTGCTGCTACCTAGTCAAAATCTAGATTTTTGCACCCCGGATATGATAGTCCTCCCCATGTCCATCCTAATTCCTGAGAAAATCAAGCTGAATATGATACCAGCAGGAAGCAGTACTGTATGCTTGAGTATCTGCATTGGGGCAGGTTCTTGCATTGCTTTCAGTTCAGTATTCCTCATGACCCCAGTCACTATGGGTTGTTCCACAAATCAAAGTTAAATCAAGTTATGATTTAATATGATGTTTCAACCCAGCCATTAAATCTCTCCTGCTAGCCAGAAAACCTTTGAGACTGTTCAATCCTATGAGAGAGTCTCTGCAAAATAGGTCAAAAGAATGCAAAGTTATCTAGGGTTTATTAGTTTGTGAGTTAATTGTTTTCAGCTTCATCCCGTTGCTAGCAGTGCTGTTTTATAATTAACCACTCTGAACCTTTCTGAACATTAACTTGCAAGTCATTCCTGTAGTGCAGCATGCCAATTGCCTGGATGGACCTGATCATCTCCTTTCTTGTCTGATCAATAGTAAGGAATGAAGAGGCTACTAAGGATCCCTGTTCCTTCATATACTTTGATTCTCTTTTTTGCCTTATGTTTTAGCTGGTTGACTCTTAAACCCTCCTTGGGCAATTTGTCAATCTCTCCACAGAAGCTGAATCATGAGAGCAAGAGAAAAGATGTGCTTGCTACTTCTGCCTCTTTTCTCTCCCTTGGCCCTCCATGAGTTGGAAAGCAAATATTTTCAGTGAGAAGTCTTTCATAGACAGGGATCATCCAAATACTTTTGCTACCTTTGCATGCCATGCTATATCCAAACAAATATATAAATCATATTATACGACTGGAAGGGGTCATTTAGACCCCTTGCTTGGGGTGTAATGTGGTAGCCTGGTTCATACAGGATGACAACCTGATGGCTACATTCCCACAACACACTGAACCACAAACTACCCATTTTATGCTAGTCTAATGTGTTGTGTTAACTGTGCTGTTATGTTATGATCTGGCCATACAGAGAACCTCAGACATTAATAAAAATGACCACACAACAGAATTGGGAAGTATATTAACAGTATATATAATAAAATATACTCAAAAATATTTTTAAACTTGGCCTTTATTCCACTAATGAGCATCAATAGTTAAATACTTTAATCTATTCCAACCCACTTTACACATTGCATCAAGGGGGAATTCAAGTAAATGACTTGCAACCTTCCACACAAATTTTGCTTCCCCAGCTTCCTACATTTTAGCAAAAGCAAAAGTGAGCATGGAATCTCAATTTAGTTTTCAAATAATGCTTTGAAAACTAAAAACATCTGTGATTAATGCACAGGTTCCAAAAGTAATCAGAAAGTGTTGGTCTAAACACATCCATTTTGATTACTTCCATGAAGGCCACTTGAGATTTGCTACAAGACAATGCTGACAATTAACTGCATAGCACCCTTGTTCCTGTATTTCCTCAGTACTTACTTGGCTTCATGGGAATAATTACAGCATCTCTGTAATTTATGTGTAAAGGCAAACAGAAGCATTTATAGTCTATTCTGGATTCCCTATATGCACATATTATGCAAAGCTGTACTATAAAACACTCCTTTGGTAATCTTGCATTTTCCTACCAAGATGTAAAATAAAACTGTGCTTCAAAATGCAAGCAAAGAGCATTGTGACAGACCCATCCATGATTCCAACTTCTGATTCCTCTGTGAAAACAACAGCATCAGGATTCACAATTGATGTGGTATAAAATGACATATAGTTCTTATGCTTTTTTTAAAATCTATTCAATCATGTCCAATTCTCAGAGACTCTCTGGACAAGTCCCTGCAGTTTTCTTGGCAAGGTTTTTCAGAAGCCTCTTTCCTAGGGCTGAGAGAAAGTGACTGGCCCAAGGTCACCCAGCTGGCTTTGTGCCTAGGTGGGACTAGAACTCAGTCTCCCAGTTTCTAACCTGATGCCATAACCACTACACCAAACTGGCTCTCAGTTCTTATGTAGTTCTTATTAAAATTTTAATGTGGAAACCCCAGTCTTCTGGGGTTGGCTTGACTCTGGCTGATTTACAGGAATAGAGTGTATAAGCAAAAGCAGTATGAAGTACAACAGTATAAGTATATATAAGTATGTGTGCAGAGTTTTCACCATCTGAGCTAATTCGGGTAGCAGACTTTATAAATTACCCGGTGAACTGAAGGTTGAAAAAACCCTCAAAGACAAAATGAGAAGGTGGGCATCGGAAGATTTATAAAGTTAATTGAGAAGATTTTAAAGGAGCAGTGTGGAACACATAACCTTCCCTCCAGATGCTACTGAACAATCATTCCCTGCAAACAGGGGAAGGATGTTTGAAGCAACATCTGAAGCACTACGAATTCCCTACCCCTGCATTGAATAAATTCTGAAGAATAATCCTTACAGTTTCAGATCTCCAAAGAAACTTGAAGACCTCACAGAAGACTTACATTATAAAACCCTGATAATGTTTATTTGAAGGAACAATGGTCAACAGCAGTTGGATCAATTCCAGTCATCTACACCCAGCCCACCTAAAAAGATAAGATGCCAGATGAAGAATAACAACAGGAGAAATGAGATCCTTAGGCTCTGCAAGTTTAGAAAATTGTAAAGCAATTCATAGTAACACTAAAAGATGGATATTTTTTATGTATATACTTTGATAGGACACTCTACTAATTTCTTGTGGTAAGAATGCAGGAGTGCTACTGAATCAGAATAAAGGACCATTTAATCTAATGGACATTCAGCTACCTCTAAAGATAAAGTAGGGGAGCAGTTTCCCTTTCCACTTTTTATTCCCCTGAGTCTGATTTTCAGAGAGATGCTTAATAAACCACCAGTGTAGTGGTTAAGGCACCAGGCTAGAAACCAGGAGACCATGAGTTCAATCCTGCCTTAGGCACAAAGTCATCTGTGGGACCTTGAGCCAGTCACTCCCTCTCAGCCCTGGAAGGAGGCAAGGGCAAACCACTCCTGAAAACTTGCGAAGAAAACTGCAGGGTCTAGTCCAGGCAGTTGCCAGGAGTCAACAGTGATTCAAAGGTGCCATAAAAGAAAAAAGAAAAGAAAAATTGAATGAAGCAACACCATCGGAAGAACTGAAGGATCAGGTTAGGGACAGATCCTCCTTGAGAAAATCTATCTGTGTGGTCACTAAGAGTTGAAACTGACTTGTTGGCACATAATCAGTTTGCAGGTGATAGTAATGCTATATAAAAACAACAGTGCCACTTACAGAACAAGACAGAGGATAATTGAGGAGTTTAAAACAAGCAAGAATGAACACAAGAAACTAGAGAATGTTCTTAAAAGGCATTCTCCCTTCTCTTGCCCACAGGGAAAATGCCTGTAAAAAGAAGGCAGCATATATCTTGCTTCAAAAGTCTTGTTCTTACCTGTGTGCAAATTTGTGTAAATGTTGTTGATTGTTCAACCAACCAACTACAACTCATAGGATTAATCCCTTGTGATTTTTTTAAAAATCAGGTTGCAGCCAAGGCTAGGACTAGATGCTGAGGCAATGGACCAAATGCACGTCCCTTCCCTGAAACTCTGAACTACAGGCATCCAGTCCTCATACACAGACAGACTTTTACTATGTTCATCTGGGACACAGTGTCAAATGTCTGTACTCCTGTACAAAAATAGTACAGGGCAACTAAGTCCTGAATGTCAGAATCTCTATTCTAAATTCAAGGAAACTAGTGTAAAACCACTAGTTTCAATGAGCAATGAAACTGAGATCACCGTTTGGCTGTGGGTCAACTGTCTGGTGGCAAACCGGATTAATTACTCCATTCTTTCCCTAAACCCCTCTGTGTTAAGAACATGATTTTTAAAAAAGAAAAAGAAAAAAAGAGGAGTGTAAAATTCAAACAGTTATAAAAGTACATTCTGTAATTTTGAAACAAACAAACCTTCTGACATAGGGAAGCACAACCATTTCTTTAAAAATATTTTGATTGGATATGTATTTGGAAATGTGCTTGCCTTTTTCAAAGCATCCAGAAACCAAGCAGGCATCTTTGCTTCCTAGAGGAGCAACTGCTTTTTCATTGATCCATTAAATGATTATGATAATAATATGTCACTGCTCCTTCTAAAGGATCTTAGAATGACATACAAAGCAATTATAACAACAACAACAACAACAAAAATAGTAAAACTAATAATTGCATTGAGCTATGGAACAACTGCAGAGCCTTCTATCAATTAGTATTAAATTTATTAAAAATGGAACTTTTCCAAAGAGCCTTTTAGCAACATCACCTGCACCTCTTAAGGTTCTTATTATTTTTTCTCCTACATTGGTTTTATTTTGGCAGTTTGGATTGTACGTTGTTTTATTCTGTTGTCATTATTTTTATTGTGACATTAACTGCCAAGGGACATGAGATGGCGGCGGGATAAAAATTGAATACATAGATTAATAGTCACTGCAGTAACAAAAATTGATCTATAATATTTTGCTCTTGAGACTCTTGGCTAAATATGCATGGCTTGAGCTACTTTGTGTTATTGTTTCCATGTTTGCCCTGCCTTCCTACGCATGTCTGAGCATGTGGCATTATCCTGCTAGCCTCCTCTGAGCTCAGAAGCGAAGCAGGATCAAGCCTTGGGAGTCCTTAGCTGGGAAACTTCCTGGGAATGCCTAGGCTGTAGATTAGGCTAAGAAGTTAAAGAACAGAAGAAGGCAGTGGTAAAATATGTCTGTATTACTGCCAAAACACTACAGAGACGTGTCCGTGAAGTCATGGGTTAGTTTGTTCAACCTGAAGGATTCTTCACTTTTTTTTACCCATAATGCCTAAAAATAAAAATAAACAATAATCCAGCAAAAACAGTGCTAACATCATTATTAATCTAAGTGAATAGCATATCTGCTTTTCCCATGTCTGGTGTAGGAGCCAAAGGAGGGAACTTAGGTTCAGTTCCATAAAGCATTCTTGCATCCAAAAGCAGATTTCTCACAGTTGAGGACAGAAGAGGTTCCCGTCAGAGCTGCAGGCATCTGTGGCCAGCTGCTCCCATGTGGCAACTTATCAATGAAGTAACACTCAAGTCCTAGGCTAACTCCACCCACCCGGCTGACTCCACTAGTATCTTGGCCAGGGGAAAGTCTTATAACTTAATAGAGCACACAACTGGTATGCAGATGGACTAAGATTCAATCCCTTTGGGGGTGAGGAGTTCTGTTTCATATTCTGGAGAGTCTATGGCAATCACTGTCCACAAAAGGAGGTGAAATGGAGCAATGGTCCAACTCAGCAGGAGGCAGTTTCCTGTATAGGGCAGCTTATTCCTTGTCTTAATTGCTGTGTGATGTTTGAGTCACACTGATATAATAGAAATTGCCCACCTGCTTTGAAAAAGTAAGTATCTAATTTTCATTCGCATGAAGACTCAGAACCTAAAGAAGGCTTCATTGCAAAAGATAGCCTCAAGTCTCCCAGGAAAGGAATACGATCTCTCTCTCTTGCTTTAAAGCAGCTTTCCTCAGTAGGTTGGACTACAAGTCACATCAACTCTCAGCTGCCTCAAGGCCAAGTTATTCCCTCTTGGAGACTGTGGCGGTGTTGTCCAGAACATCTGGAGAGCACTAGGCTGGAGAAGGCTGCTTTATAATGTAAATGAGCATTCATCTTTAATAAAGTTTATTAATGTGCCGCTGCTTTAGCACAATATGTGCTTGTAGGATTTATTAGGCACTTAACAGCATGAAACAAAAATATTTGCTTGTTTTTTGCTGCCAGTCCTAATGGAGATATGTGACTCACTGGGCTCCCAAATGCACAAATATTTCCCAGGAAACAAATAACTGTTTCAAGCTGCAGTTTGCTAAGGGGATAGAAGCAGGCTAACAACATGGATATGTTTGTTTTTTTTAAGTTTTTTTAAAGAAAAAAGTGCACAAAATTAATGACTACACTGTGACAAACATAATTAATGGTACCATCCATAGGTAAGTGCAGCAGCAGAATGATGCTTTTGGCTTTAGAAGCTATTTTTTCCAGAAGATAATATTGTTCTTTGGATTGCTATAACTACAAAATACTATGTCATTATTCTGTGCCTCAAATCCTTATGGTCTTTATTCAATGTAGTGAGCTGCTATAGTCTAGTTGCAGTGATATGAATTTACAAATTCAGTTCAGGTATACTGGATGTTACTGAACATTTCTTGCATATATACAGGTGAAACTTGAAAAATTAGAATATCGTGCAAACGTTCATTTATGTCAGTATGGCAACTCAAAAGGTGAAACCAATATATGAGATAAACGCATTACATGCAAAGCGAGATATGTCAAGCCTTACTTTGGTGAATAATTGTGATGATTATGGCATACAGCTTATGAAAACCCCAAATTCACAATCTCAGAAAATTAGAATAGTGTGAAAAGGTTCAATATTCTAGGCTCAAAGTGTCCCACTCTAATCAGCTAACGAATCCATAACACCTGCAAAGGGTTCCTGAGCCTTTAAATGGTCTCAGGCTGGTTCAGTAGGAATCACAAGCATGGGAAAGACTGCTGACCTGACAGTTGTGCAGAAAACCATCATTGACACCCTCCATAAGGAGGGAAAGCCCCAAAAGGTCATTGCAAAAGAAGTTGGATGTTCCCAAAGTGCTGTATCAAAGCACATCAATAAAGGTTATGTGGAAGGGAAAAGTGTGGTAGAAAAAGGTGCACAAGCAGCAGGGATGACCGCAGCCTGGAGAGGATTGTCAGGAAAAGGCCATTCAAAAGTGTTGGGGACTTTCACAAGGAGTGGACTGAGGCTGGAGTTAGTACATCAAGAGCCACCACACACAGACGGATCCTGGACATGGGCTTCAAATGTCGTATTCCTCTTGTCAAGCCGCTCCTGAACAACAAACAACGTCAGAAGCGTCTTACCTGGGCTACAGAAAAAAAGAACTGGTCTGTTGCCCAGTGGTCCAAAGTCCTCTTTTCTGATGAGAGCAACTTTTGCATCTCATTTGGGAACCAAGGACCCAGAGTCTGGAGGAAGAATGGAGAGGCACACAATGCACGATGCTTGAAGTCCTGTGTGAAGTTTCCACAGTCTGTGTTGATTTGGGGAGCCATGTCATCTGCTGGTGTTGGTCCACTGTGCTTCATTAAGTCCAGGGTCAACGCAGCCATCTACCAGGAGATTTTGGAGCACTTCATGCTTCCTTCCGCAGACGAGCTTTATGGGGATGCTGACTTCATTTTCCAGCAGGACCTGGCACCTGCCCACACTGCCAAAAGTACCAAAACCTGGTTCAATGACCATGGGATTACTGTGCTTGATTGGCCAGCAAACTCGCCTGACCTGAACCCCATAGAGAATCTATGGGGCATTGCCAAGAGAAAGATGAGGGACATGAGACCGAACAATGCAGCAGAGCTGAAGGCCGCTATTGAAGCATCCTGGTCTTCCATAACACCTCAGCAGTGCCACAGGCTAATAGCATCCATGCCACGCCGCATTGCGGCAGTCATTGCTGCAAAAGGGGCCCAAACCAAGTACTGAGTACATATGCATGCTTATACTTTGCAGAGGTCCGATATTGTTCTATTTCCAATCCTTGTGTTATTGATGTCATGTAATATTCTAATTTTCTGAGATTGTGAATTTGGGGTTTTCATAAGCTGTACGCCATAATCATCACAATTATACCAAAGTAAGGCTTGACGTATCTCACTTTGCATGTAATGCATCTATCTCATATATTGGTTTCACCTTTTGAGTTGCCATACTGACATAAATGAACATTTGCACGATATTCTAATTTTTCGAGTTTCACCTGTATATCTCATCCTTCCTCTATATAGCTTAAGTAATATACCTTCTTTTTTCACAGCAGTACAATTGGTACAAGATCACTCAACAAGTCTCAGGGTCCCTGCTAATAACCTTACTTGGGGTTTGGGACCTCCAGTAAGCCTTCCCCATCTTACAGGTCTACCAGAGAAATGATCATGTACCACAACCTAAACAATCAAACTTGGAAAACTTATATTGAGTAGCAATACAAATCTAAATACTAATCCCTGTATGAACAAACTTTTGGTGTAATTCACCAAATTAGAGTTATATAGCACACTTGCAAGGAGTTTACAGCATCAAATAAATATGGAACTGTGAACATTCAGGCAATCATGTGTAAGCAAATTTATACTTAGGTGCACCTAAAGTAACAAATGAGTTGAAACGTTTCCTATGAATTAGATATAGCCATCTATAAATATAATATAAAACCATGTTTCTAATTAAAGGACAGGCTGTGTTTTTCATAAAGAATAAACAGTCCTGGTTGTTTCTCTTCTTCTTACTAGGATAATCATAGCAATAAAATTTTGGGAACAACTAGGAGCTTTCTCTTAGTCAGATTCAACATGGCACCATGTTCCAGTTCTGAAAGCCACAACCACTAGGGCATTCTAAATTTGACACTCCTACCGCAAACTGACCACCCACAGAGGTGATCTTTTCTAAAAATGTTCCCTCATTTGGGATCTTCCTAAACCATTCTTGTTATACACAATGATGCTTTTTAAACAACATTCCAGATTGCGCTGGAATTGGAATGGTTTGTAAAACCATTTCCTCAAAAACTGAGTTGACCAATCTTTGCACTCTAATTCTGTCCAAGGAACAGTTCAAACAGACAAAATAGAGATAACAGATTTTTTTAAAAAAAATTGAGAAGCAACAATCTTTATTTCAAATGCATTTTTCTTAGAACTGAGGCAAATATATTGCCGAGTAAGATCCAACATGGGACAATTCATACAATATGAGAAAGAAGTAGACTCAAGAAATGCAGTTCCAAAAATGTGTCCTCAGTTCTTCATGTTTTTAAGATTCTAGTAAGACAAAGTAACATTGCAAGCCAGTCTAAGGATAGGATTTCTTAACTTGAAACACCAAAAGACTGAAGATTGGCAGAACTCTTAGTGGAAGAATGCCTATCTTCTCTCTAGCCATCTTAGACATTAAATGGAACAGGATAATAGATACTCCAGATTATAATGTTTCAGATGGCAGGTGGGCGACTATATTTTTGAATAACTTTCTTTAACTTACCACAAATAGAAAACTAAGATATTGGGATGATAGATATAGTAGGTAGCTTTGAGGAAAGGCACATTTAAAACATAAGAGGCTCCTGCATAATACATTTCTAATGAGTAACGAGCTCTTCCTGGATACGGCCATTAGATATGGTACATTGTGGATAATGACTAATGGCAAACTGTGCCCAAGCTACTTTTGTTACCAGAAGTTGGTGAAAATGGAAGGGACATCCTGGAGATTCAGAAGAGAAAGAAGTAGATTCTTATTCAGTGAATACAGTCTAAAATTCATGACAGCATGAAGAAATATTTAATTATAGTCTTTATAATCAGATGTTATCTGCAATTCTTCACCTGTCAACCACCTAACAATGTCAAATTTTACATCTGGAATTATTTTTAATAGCAAGGCATAGCCTGTTGGTTCAGGGGAAATACATGTTTGCTTTTGAACTAAAAGCAGAAAACTGTATGCAGAAAAGAACTCTTGCTGACCACATCAGGAAGTTAAGCCTGTCAGATACATCTGAATGCTCTGGAAAGACCCTTCATAGCTGAAGCTTTAAAGAGGAGGGTGAATCTGTGCTGTCATTTTAAATGTCACCTGGCAGCTGTTGTGAAGAGAAGCAGCTGTGTTGAAAGTTGAGAGGTGTTTCTAATAACATTTCATGGTCTTATTTTACTTTTACTGTGTTCCTTGCAGTGTGAAAGGAATGTGCTTCCTTTATATCCCCCAATAGATTTTTTTTTTAAATTGTAGGACCATGGAATTCCTAAGCATAAAAGGCATGTCATCTCTGGATCCACACTTCCTCTCCAGGACTGATGCAGAGGAAGAGCACAACCAACTTAAAGCTCCGTGGTGACAGCAGCAGGCTCATTTTGTATAGCCAAACTTCAAGCTGCATTCTGCACATAATTGCTTCCTATAATAGCAAACATCTGTGACCTGATGCCTATTAGGATGAGCAGAAAAAGAGGACCTAATAAAAGGTAGAGATTTCTTCAAAAATATTTAGGTATTGATTCCCAGGAGCATCTGCAGGGTATAGTCAAAAAAGTCAAGATGGTGGCTGCAACACACATAGCAAATAGAGCTTTGATCACACCATTGCAGCCATCACCTTGATTTTTTTTTAATCACACCTTGAGGATACCCCTATATGATTTCAGTAAATTAAAAGAAAAATGACCTAATAAGGACCTGTGAATATTCAGGCTACTTTCATAAAACAGTGAGATGTCATGATTAAGCTATCTGCCTGGGTAGTTCCCATTCAACCACAAAGCTCAGTGGGAGATTTGGGGCCATTTCCTCTTTCCCAATCCAACCTACCTCATAGGACAGTTATTGTCCTAGCAAAAAAAATATGGGTAACTTGAAAATACACAATGTATACTACCTTGAGCTCCCAGAGGAAAAATGAGTTACAAATAAAATATATCCATAAAGCTGAGGGTAGCTAAGAGGTAAAATATTCTGTAATATGCCCTATTGTCTAGAGATTTCACTAGGAAAGCCATTTCTGGTTTTGCCACTGACCCTTCTTTTGAAGAGGACATTCTACTGCCTAATCATTCCTACAATCCAGATTTCTTCCATTTTCAATGGGCAGTTTTTGACTCCTTTTCTGGAGAAAGGAGCAACTTAGACACAGGATATTTGGGTGGCAATTGTTTCCCAGTTTTTTATTTGGTGCCTTTAACCACTACACCAAACTGGCTGTCACGAATTAATTGACGCGCTAAAATTTAAATGTCCAGTGAAGGGATGAGGCAGCAGCATCCATGGGGAAGGTCAAAACAGACAAGATGTCATTTGCAGGAGCACAATCCAAGTCCCACTCAGTTGTGCATGTATTATTAGATTTTTTATCCTGCCTTTTTATAATATATAAATCAAGGCGGTGAACATAGCTAATACTCCTGCCTCCTATTTTCCTCACAACAACAATCCTGTGAGGTGGGTTGGACTGATAAAGAGGGACCCAAGCTGGCTTTTGTGCCTAAGAGAGGCCTAGCACTCAGTCTCCTGCTTTCTAGCCCAGCACCTTAATTAATCACTACACCAAACTGGCTCTAATATGCAATGTCAATGCAGGAAAAAAAGATGAGGTTTCGACTGTGCTGTTGTGACCACCATCTTATCTATTCTGACTCCTCACTTCCCATGGATGCCCCTGCTCTGAGGGTTGGAGGATGAGTTCTGTGATGCCCTATACTACCCAGGATGTTCCAAGAAGGAAATATTTTTTCCTAGGGAATTTATCCTTGCTATGTGACAATAGATATTTTCCATTTCAGAGATGTCAGCTAATCTCTTTTGACTTTCTTAGTGGCTTTAGGCCAATCCTCCACATGCAATACTCAAATGCAGGTTCTTATAATCAATAGCCGCTAAATACTATTATTACAGCCACCAGGTTAAATGGAAAATTAGGTTTGCATGATGTTAATGCAATCAGTAACTAATTATGACCCTGCAGATTATCAGATCATACTTCACTGTTTGGAAACAAATCATGAAATCATCTATTCCAGTTTATTTCATGCATTGAGATGAACTGCAGTGAGAAACACAGTGTTGGCACTATTATCCAAATAAGGGGGAAATGTTTCATTAAATTTATAAGAAGCTAACTCTAAGGGTGATTTAGGTTATTCAGTATTCTTTCATCTGAAGAATTTATAATATGGTTAAACTACTGCTGGTTAAAAATTAAATAAGCACCTTCATACTTAGTGGGTCTCATGGATTCATCTCTGCCCTACAGCTAGACAAAACTAGGCACTAGCTTGGTGAGACAAGTATCGTTTCTCAAGTCACATTGTGCACATAACAGAGTGTGATTGTGTGTGGTTTGTTTGTTTTTGGGTTAGGGTGATATGATATAGATTCTGTATGATCTAGCCCATGATGGCTTTTGGAAAAACAATGATTAAAAACATGGCTTAATACCTGTGTGGCCCCAAACAATCAGTTGAAGTGATAAGCTTACTTCAATTGGATTTTGATACCTTAGCAAGCAACTTATAGATCTAGGCTTGATTAATTTTGCAAGCATACTCTTCCTGGATGGCTAGTTTTCTCATCTAGCCAGATGAATTTGTGCTGTGATTATAGACAGCACTGAACTTCATAAGCTTTCAGATTGGATCCACTGTGTTGAAAGAAGGATGCATCTCACTGAAAATCCCTTTGCCTCTCCTTCCTTCTTATCTTCTAAAGGCCTTGCCCTGAAGGAACAATGAGAAAAAGGGACTTGGTTGCACTGGAAAGGGTGGTGTCATGGGAGAGGAGCCAGAAGCAAAAAAGCAGTGTCAGAGGAAGAAAGAAGAAACAAAAGAAAAAGTGAAATCCCAAGGAGACACCAAGGAAGGGTGCTGATAGTAGTAGCAGAGTGTTGTCACTGGAGAACTTCAGAAGATGCCAAGCACCGCCCCCCACCCCACAGAGCAATGCCCAGAGCTCCAATGATAGTGGTATAAAGAGTTCAAAAGTGATGGAAAGTGTGTACAGAGGTAAGAATGATGGAACAACTGGAGAAGGTCTCCAAACCAAGGTTATGAGGTCTCCATACCAAGGGTAATAAGGAAGGTACTCCCAGGGTCAAAATACCCCTCGCTTCTGAGGTACCTTGTGCCTGGGATGAAGAGTGACTGGAAGATGCTCCCTTTGCTGCTGCCACACACACCCCCCTTTGCTACCGCTAGTTTCTCCCTTCCCCACCTGCCCTCTGGGGAACCCGGGGAGGACTGAGGGGAAATCATCACCTGGGTCTGGCTAAATGGCAGGGAGGGAAACCAAGCCAAACTTGAGGCATTGGTGGCTCAGCCAAGCTGAGGCGGGTGCCGGAAGGCCTCCCGTCAACTCCAGCATTAAATCAAAAACCAACTTCATTAAAGGTGCCCAAAGAAGATAAGGTTCCACACACACAAGCCATAGTTAAGAAGAGGTAAAATATAAAACAAACAAACAAAACCCTAACACAATTCTAGCTACAGCCAAACCACTCAGTTTCCAGCCTTGCCTGAGGTAACGCCTCTCCTCCGGGGCTCCAGCCAACTCTCTCAAAGCCACCCAAAACCCTTCCTGCCAAAACCTGACAGACCCCCCTCCTTCTCTTCCTTTATTGGCTCTCAGGGGTCAGGTGACTCCCTCTGGGCACCAAAGGCTGGCTTGTGATTTAAAGGGCTGGTTGCTCCCTGCTGCACCACGTCAGAAGCGTCAGTCCAAGCAGGAGCAAAAAAGACTTTTCTTACAACTGTAAAATGTGATTTGTTCATGACAAAACCTTTTCCGTCTATAAGATATATAGCCGATACACACGTCATCTTATTCCCTTGTTGGACCACACTAACCAATTTCCATAGCACCATTTAGCCATAAATTATAGCTACCGAGGCAAGCTGCAGGGATTTCCTTATCTGTAATATCTATATTTCCTTCCTCTGCTACCACCATAAGTAATTTCTACCAAGACAGAGAAAAGTTAACTTACCTGTTATAATTTGTAGCTAATCATTAGATTCAGAAAACAAAAAAACAAATGCTGTAAATGCTCAGCGATTGTGCATTATTTTGGGACATATTACCATAAGAGGAATGCAGCTGGACCAGGCCAAGAGTTACCTATGACTTTATTTCCAGCTATAAAACCCATGATGAGTAGGGCATCAAGGCAATAACCTAGTGCAGTGCAAATCTTCACAGGGATGCTTTGCTTTGATTGAGATTTAAGCAAAGCACGTGTCAGGCTTCTTCCAAGCATGGCTGTAAATATCGGCTTTCCAGGCACTAATTCCTTTCTTTAACAGGCTTCCTTAGTAGCAGTCTCACAGACATGACTCAGAGTGATTTCTTTATTGCAGACAAGAACGAGGCCGTATACACACAGATCTACCTGTCGCGGCCCACAGAAGTAAAATTCTATCTACGCCTCTGATCAGGTTTTAAATTCTATGCCTTTTCTTCCTGCCTTTTCAAGTCAATGGATATTTGAGCATTTTCCTTATAGCCCTGAGATTGGGAAGCACTTGCTCCACGTTGACACAGTGGCTCTGTATGGCCTGGAAATTGCTGATTCCTGCCTTGCCAGCTTTATTCCTTTGCCAACCCTCCACAAAGCAGTGCCCTGCTTCTAATCAGTAGAGCTGTGTTTCTACAAGGCAATAGTTACAAGGCAACGTGTGTTTGCACTGTTGCAAGGCTGAAAGACCAACTGAGATTAGCCCCATTTTGACAAAAATTCAAGACAGAACTACAAACTTCAAAGTGTTTGCTGCAAAGCAATATGTTTTACATCCTTACAGCAAAGCATTCCATTAAAGCAAGCTCCCTATAATCTGTAGCCCCTGGATTTTACCCATCTCAACTCTCCTGTCATTCATCTTATTCTCAGAAATAATTTAGAAAAGGGACAGGCAACCTTTTGATGGCTGAAAGCCTCACGGGATAGGACAGAGTTGCAACCTGAGTCGCACACATATGCATGAGGCTGAGATTCTTTTTTTCTCTGAGTTTTGGGGGGCTTGGGAGGACTCTGTGCAATGTGACTGTCTGCAGGAAGAAAGCCTATATGCATACAACTGGACAGAAGTGGATTTCATTCTGCAGAAGTCCATTCCAAATGCACGGATGTCTGCAGAAGCCAACATCACAAGAAAAATATTGAGAGTTTCAGATATTTAAAAACACATGACCAGGCCTATGTTTATGATGATTGTGGAGAGAATACAAAGAACTGGGTTGTGCACGCTAATCTTACTATAACGGATATAGTAATTACAGATTATGTTATAGAATTAATAGGGTGGGGCAGAATTGTTGTGTTGTTTTGGTGCATAACTCCTGTTTGCCCAAGCATGAGGTATTGACAGATTCGTGATATGGTTAAAAAGGTGGCACATGATTGCAAAGAAGGAGATGGGAATGAAGCAAAGTGACCTCAGAATGCTGAAATGTGTACAGTGTTTCACATTCAACAGATCTCCCTTAAGCACAAGGTTAAGCAAATAGCGCTGAGTATTCCTGAACTTTTGTTTGCTAGCTGGTGAAGTCCGTTTTGTTTTATATCCTGATCAAGCAAGGTTACAGTGACTCAGTCTTCAGAACAACCATGCTAATGGTGCCACCTTGATTTAGCAGGTGATTTAGTTTCCTTTGATAGAGATATGAATCTCACTTGGGCTACTGTTGCAGGAATACTATGTTAAATTATATTTACAAATGTTCTTTTCAAAGTAGTTTATATAAACAATGTTGTTATTATTATTATTATTAATAATAATTATTCCCACAGGAACATTGGTGGTTTAGTGAGGGGTCGAAGTCCAGAAGTCTAGTCTACATAAAACCTTCCCATAGGTTAGTCTTTCTCAGCTTGATGGCCTGGGTCTGCAACTTCCAGAATTACCAACAAAACTAAACAACAGATGAGGAAATTGGGGATTGAATTAGTTTCAAGGACATCTGAAAGCCACTAAATTGGAGATTTTACCATACATTTTCAAAATACTTTTCCTCTTTTGTGTATGATTGATGTGATAGGTCTTTTGCAACTATATGTCCATCTCTCTGCTTCTCTTTCCCCCTACCCCCAATTACTATTAGCCATCTCAAAATCTTCCTTAAATAATCTACCCATCATCATTAGTTACCTGGTAGGGTTACCAGATGATCCCTGCCACTAAGCAGTCATCTTGCAGCACAGATCTAGTAGTTTAGATCACTGGAACTATCTTAGCTAAAATGTCCACTAGGACTTGTAGTGGCCTTCGATCAGCTCATGAAGAGGCATCTTCGAACATTATTATGTAAATTGTGCAGCAAAAAGCTGTATGTTAAAAACTACTCTTCTCTCCCTCCTTTTCCCTTATTTTGTGCACTGAATTTTACATTTTGGTTCATGCCTCATTTTTCATTGTACATTCCCTGCAACAAAGGCATTTGTATTCAGAGCTGTAAATAAGTTCAGGCACCTCTGCCACATTGAGAATGTCTATTTCCTTTTACCCTTAACATGAAAGATCCTTGGCACAGCTCCTTTTACCATGCAAAATTGTAAGAGAAGAAATTGTGTTTATGGAGAATCTCAGCACTTTAAATATCTGGAGTGGAAATATTTGAACTGTACAAAACTCTTACTCAGGCTAGACTTCCAAATGCTTGCTGGTGAGATCAGGGTGTTAAGGCATATCAGTTGTTTGTTTCCTTGTAAATATCCTAGGTAAGCTAATTAGGTTAGTCAGGAATGTTGCTGGAGCAGAGAAATAAATGCAAGTATTCTCTTTGGAAATATAGAAAGTGTCAGTGACCTGAAGTTGTCTCTAGCACATGTTATAGCTTGCTGATCATTTTTATGGTAAATGATAAAAGTTTAGAACAATAAAAGTAATTTTAGCAATTAAATTACAATTAATTGGTTAATTATAAAATCATAATCAGACATTATGATTAGTTAATTTTTAAATGCTGTTGGAAATGCATGTTTTCATTTGTTTTTAAAAAACTAGGATGAAAATAATTGCTCTTCTAATGACTTCCATTGCATATTTCATCATTATTTTTATTTAAATATAACTGGTTGGTATTGCATAACTAGAGTATTATGAATGCATATGAAAAGCAGCTGGTGTGTGTACATACCATTAAATATACATAGTTTCACTCTCTAGAGATAATAGGGAGAAGAAACTCAAAAGTCATATTTGCTTAAAGAGCTAGAGGTTCGTAGCTGCTGGCCTTCCAGTTGTGATCATGCTGTGCTGGGCAGTTTACTCTCAGAACTTTCTTTGCAATGCCTCTCTTATTCTCCTACTTCATCTCAATAGAGATATCCACACACTGCCAGTATATTGCACAAGTTTGCCCAGGCACTTGAGATCTCAGCAGGGCAGGAAGATAAAATCATGAGCTCTTATATTAATTTCAGATTGCTACCAAATGTTAATGAAAAGCCCCTGAAGCAGACTTATAGTTGATTAAAGAGCATTACCGAGGAATTAGTTTTTGAGACAGAGGAATCTAGTTTAAGAATAAGGTCAGGCAAATGTACATGTATCAACTAAAATTAGGGCTCGCCAAAACTGTCTATTTTTCTGCCTTAGTTTCTAGTGATTTTATTCCTACATTTCTTCCACCCCATTTTTTACTTCTTGAAGGCTATGCAAAAGCATAAGCTTTCATAGCCCCCCCACCCCCTGCCCCTTCTTTATATGAAAAGCCCAGTGAAACAAACACTTCACAAAGCATATCGTTTAGGGCTGACATGGATCTTCCTGGGAGGGAGGGAGAACTACAGATTTAACCCCACTGCTGAAAAGACCCTCTTCTTTCTTACTATCTGTTACACTTCTGACAATAAGTAAGAGCCAAGGTAGAGTCCCTGCGGCAGGAGGAAAATTTATGGGGTAGAAAGCAGTCCCCTTGATATGTTGTCTTCCTGAGTTTGAACTGTTTTAGTCACCCCATTGTATACTCCTCTGGCAGATTAATTTGTAAATAACATATTTTGTGATCCCAGGAAGAAAGGTGAAACCTGTTTGATATTTGAAAAAAGAATGGCATGACTGTGTCGGTTTTATTCTCTGCAGTAAATAAATCCTGGGTCAAACTTGACT
The DNA here is from genome assembly GCA_030867105.1 of Liasis olivaceus. Classification (NCBI taxonomy): domain Eukaryota; kingdom Metazoa; phylum Chordata; class Lepidosauria; order Squamata; family Pythonidae; genus Liasis; species Liasis olivaceus. The sequence goes on along the minus strand of CM061348.1, from coordinate 41,661,629 downwards.
GGAGCAGCTGGCTAATATTCTCAGTGGTCATGCAGAGGACATACATTCTTTTAGTTAATAGGTTAGATGTGTGACTGCATGGGCAATTCCTCAGTTCCCCCTTCTATGAAACATGGTGCTTTGACCGAGTACCTGGGCTACAAGGAAGCACTTGTCTTTCCCATGGCCGACCATCTGATGTTATCTGGCCTGCATGAGGTGAAAAGATCTACTCCTTCAGCTGTCTTTAGTTCCTCACAGAAGATAAGGAAGTCTCTCTGGTTGCTGGTCCATTTCATGTTAAATGACTTAAGTGGAACTGGGGGGAAGAAGAGTGTTCAGTAAGTTGCCCTCAGTAGACACTCCAACTTGAGTGAGTCCATTTCCCCTTCCCCATAGGCTGTTGCCATTTGCTTGTTCTGCCCATGGAGCCCAGTCTACAGCATTGGGCACAGGGCAAGGGCAAGAGCAAGGGAAGTGAAGCTGCTCTTTCTCCTCCTTGGATGGAGGGGATAGGGCGTCTGAACAAGGAAACACAGCGCAAAGGTGCATTGGGGTGAGGACCTCATTTCAAGTCTGATGATGTTGGTTTGGATCTTGAGAATATATAAAATTATAAAATTAAATGATGATAGATAGATAGATAGATAGATAGATAGATAGATAGATAGATAGATAGATTTCTGTATCTATTTAACAAAATAAATTAAATATATAAATGTATATATATATAAATATACAAAATGAAAGAAGCCAAAGTCATAAACAAGCAAATGTTGCTTACAAAATGTTTTGGTCAGCTTGATGACATTTCAGGCCATTATAACAAGGCTATTTTATATATGAAGGGAGTACAATTGGATCTTTTGAGCAAAGTGAAGTATTAGCTGTATTATTTGGAAATAATGGTCAGATCCCGGTGGTCTGTTGTATGCCTGAAATGCTCTTGCCAGCTGCATTTGTTTGTTTTTCATCCAGTGCCACTCCAGATGCTCCCCTGAATTCCATGAGTTATGTTTTTGAGGGTTGCAAGGAGGTGTGGTGGGAAAAAAGGTTCTCACAAATCTCCAGTGTATGTCTGGAACAATGAGCATACTTTGGATCTCAGTCAGTGTATTTGTGGATTGATCTCAATTTATTGAACCGAGTACTTCATGAGTTGTCAAATTCAAAGCTCTCTGAGAAAATTCATGTTCTTCTCTACTTTCCCAGAATTTTCACCATGTCTATATTTATCCAGCGATAGTGAGATGTTGCAAAATTTGGGATTAAAGGAAATTAGAATTAAATGTGTATAAATGTATGCACACATACACAGAGATTTAAAACAGGAGACAATCATTGAGCTACATTTGTTAGTTTATGAAGATTCTTATGAAGATTCTTGAATAAGCTTTACTGTTAAATCGTGGGTGTCTTCCACTGTCATTCTCCCAACTTGGTCCTGACTTGCTCTGCAGGAGGTTGTTAGATGTTGCCCCACATTCTTGATACATGTCAAAGGTGTCCATTCCATGATTGCATATCATCCTTGTTTCTGCACCTGACTGAATAAACAGAACGTTGCCATTTCAGAATCGTGACAGCTTGTAAGTAATGCTGAATGTGCTGAAATGAACATGCATTTTGCAAACAACAAAACTTTTACACACCCGTGCAATGGGTCTCTCCTCCATAGCTGATAAATTGGAGGGAGTAAAATCAATTAAAAATGAGTCCAGGATAATTGGCTACATGACATGACACCATTGCACTATTTTATTATCATGAGTGGCCAACCCACATCAAGACAAAGTGCCCATTTTTGGTAGTTTCCTTAGAGTATTATTGAAGTTGCAGGTTGGGGTATGGGAGGACTATGAACAGATGAAAAGCTGGGTGTGGCAAAATACAGGGAAAACAGTATAGAGAATACAAATAGTTAAATGTTTATGGTTTCTGTTTTGTAATATTTGTATAACCTGTGTATCTTACGCAAGTCTAAACCAGTTTAGAAATTATGCTGCATGTAAATAAAGACTTTTTTTTCAAAATGCAAATTACAGGTTATTTTTGTGAAATGTGTGCATTTTACTTCTAACTGTCCATGGCTGAAAATTTAGTGTGACATTTATTTATAAGCACATAACAGTAATCATATATTACATTCAGTGATAGGGAGGGTATACCTTTGATTTTCTGGTCCAGTCTGTTTGATGAACAGCTAATTTTACATCAGGAAGATAAAGTTGCAGATTAAGAATGTAAGAGAAATCAATGTAGCAATGTATTTTTGGTATATATTGTTTGTCAATATTTAAATTCGATTTTATTTCAAAAGAAGGACAAGCAAGAAGACTTTCCAGCAATAAAATTAATGTTTTTGTTGTTCTGTTTATAATATAATTTTCAGGGGGGAACTCCCCATTTTTTTCTTTTTTATTGCTCTGCCTATTCCAGTTGAGATTGTGTTGACCTTTTAATGGTGTTGTATGTATTTGTACTTCTCTTTTATTGATTAGTATAGCATTAAAAGTAACAAAAATGAAGGAACCCTTACAAAATGTGCTAAACAACTGCCAAGACTAGAAAATAAAATGATTATCTCAAGCTAAATTACTACTGAAAAAATACTGTGTTCTGCACTGTGTTCTGCACTGAGCTTGGCCCCACTCACACACACACACACATACACACACATTACAATATATGTAAATATACTTGCACATTGCCAGTACCCCTCAGATTTTTCACAAACCATTGCATAGGTTACTAAAGGTAATAATAGAATGGGATTTACTATGATCCTTAGCATATTTTTTTCTAATCCTAAAATTGCTCTAAATCAGGAATGGGCAAGTATGGGATAGGTGTGATTTCCCCAGCACCTCATTTGTGAACCATCCACAGCAGCCAGGAGTGATTTTTTAAAATTTTGTTTTTAATTGGGGGGATTGGGAGAAAAATGGGTGCTTTCAACTTTAATAAGTCCTTCTAAATAGTGGCTCCCATTGGTCATGGAACAACCAATTGGTTCAAAATAGGGAAAGGAGTACGACAAGGCTGTATACTGTCACCCTGCTTATTTAACCTATATGCAGAGTACTTCATGAGAAATGCCAGGCTGGAAGAATCACAAGCCGGAATTAAGATTGCAGGGAGAAACATCAATAACCTCAGATATGCAGACGATACCACCCTAATGGCAGAAAGTGAAGAAGAACTAAAGAGCCTCTTGATGAGGGTGAAAGAGGAGAGTGCGAAAGCTGGCTTGAAACTCAACATTAAAAATACTAAGATCATGGCATCTGGACCCATCAATCCCTGGCAAATAGAAGGGGTAGAAATGGAAGCAGTAACAGACTTCATTTCTTTGGGCTCCAAGATCACTGCAGACGGAGACTGCAGCCATGAAATTAAAAGACGCTTGCTCCTTGGGAGGAAAGCTATGGCAAACCTAGATAGCATATTAAAAAGCAGAGACGTCACCTTGCCGACAAAGATCCGCATAGTCAAAGCTATGGTTTTTCCAGTAGTAATGTATGGCTGTGAGAGCTGGACCATAAAGAAGGCTGAACGCCGAAGAATTGATGCCTTTGAACTGTGGTGCTGGAGAAGACTCTTAAGAGTCCCCTGGACTGCTAGGAGGTCAAACCAGTCAATCTTAAAGGAAATCAACTCTGATTGCTCATTGGAAGGATTGATAATGAAGCTCAAGCTCAGATACTTTGGTCACCTAATGCGAAGAGAGGACTCTTTGGAAAAGACCCTGATGCTGGGAAAGATGGAAGGCAAAAGGAGAAGAGGACGGCAGAGGATGACATGGCTAGATAGCATCACTGAAGCAATGAGCATGAAATTGAGCAAACTCAGGGAGGCAGTGAAAGATAGGAAGGCCTGGCACAATATGGTTCATGGGGTCACGAAGAGTCGGACACGACTTAACGACTGAACAACAACAACAACAACCCCCTCTGGAAATTTGGGCAGACCCTTCTGTACAAACATTTCAAAAACTAGCCAAAACAATAATGTTCTTACAGGTGTTTAGCTCTTAAATTAGTTTAACTGAATGGCACCTATGGCATGTTGATTTTTTTCTGATAATTTTTATTGTCTTCATATGATTTTTAATATCTTGTTTTTGTCTAACTTTGTTGTACTCAACAGAGTCTGTTTAAATTGGGGCAAGCCAAAAATATTGTAAAAAAAATGCATAAATAAACCAACTCACACAAATTTGGCCCAGATTTTCCCATTTGGGAATGTTTAAAGAAAAAATGATGGCCACTGGGCTTAAGACATCCATTTTACTTCATAACTCCACTCCCCCAAAACAACAGATTTCATCTCATTCCATCAAGAAGATAAGGACAAACTGCCTATCAATGCAAGAAAGCAGATTCCCAGTCAGCCTGTTGTATTGTTGCATTATAACAACCCCATGATTTGATTGCTCCTATAAGCTTGTAAACTGTAATTTTAAAAAGAAAAAGAAAAAAACAGAAGGGCAAAAATGCTGCCCTCATTTGCTAAGTCGTTTTAGGGTCATAATCCCAGAAAGTATTTTAAATAACTTTGTATTGATTGAGAGTTGCCCACTAAAATCAGCTGCAAGTCACATGACCTAAGTAAGTACAATGGCTCAACTAGGCAGTCTGAACAGAGCACAAGGGAAGATGAGTGATATGGTATGCGTGATGATATCATCATGCCCATGTCATTTTGATCGTTGTGACTTCTACCAGATGCCTAAGACAGCTCCAGTGGCCTTTTATTTGCAAATACTTCTGGGCTTCTAGCCCTGCTCAAATTCCACCCAACAGAACCTTCTGTCCTGCATCATAGAAGTGAAATGTTTTGCTATCCTCTTACCGAACTGGGTGAACTGCCTTTGCCAGAATGTGATATGATCATTTTAAACCCAGTCACAAGTTAGGTGAGCACTTGTAAGCTGAGAGCCAGTAGGTACTGTGCTTTCTCAAATTGCTCTGCCTGCCTTGGGAAAGAAGGTTGGAAAGCAAATACTAGTGGTGTTACATAAGAATGTAAGAAGAGGCTTGCTGCATCAGACCATCAACCTGTTTTGTCCAGCAATCTGTGTCACACAGTGTCCATGGGATATATTTGGGGCGCATTAGAGAGTGAATGCCCCCTTCCACAGCCAATTTCCAGCAGCAGTGTTTCAGGAATGCTGCTTATGATTCATGTGGTAGTAAACCACTGTCAGTATTAATGGCCATAGATAGCCTGATCCTCCATGAACCTATCCAGTCCCCTTCTAAATCCATCCAAATTGGCTGCCATTATGCAACTGCTGACAGGGAATCCTGCAGTTTAACTATGTGCTGGGTAAAAATGCATTTCCCTCTGTTCCCACATTTAGTTTCAATGGATGACTCAAGTTCTAACACTGTGTGTGAGAGAGAAGAATCTCAGTCCATGTTATATATACCACACAAAAGTTTGTAAATTTCTGTTTCCCTTTACCTTCCTTCATTCCAAAATAAAGAGTCCCAATTGCTGGAATTTTTCCTCATGGGTGGCTGTTATGGTTGCCCTTTTCTGCATGTTTTCTAGCTCTATAATATCCTTTTTAGGGACCAGTGACAATCATTGTATACAATACTCCAAGTGTGGTTTCACCCTAGAGTTGTATGAAAGCATGCTTCAGCTATTAGAGTAGTATTATCAGCATAGCACAGGTTATTGATGTTTTTTCCTCCAGTTTTAAAACCATACTCATCTTCTTCCAATCCAGCTTTTCTTAATATATATTCAGTCTACAATAATTATTTTACACTTCTCCTTTTTTGGTTTTTAGAACTTTTACAAAATGTTGAAAGAGATTTTGAAGGTCATCTAGTGTGACCTCTTGCCTCTTGCAGGAATCCTCTACAGCAGCCTCCCTGACAAATGGCCATCAAGCCTCTGAATGCTTCCAATGAAGGGGGGGTCCACCTTCCAAAACAGTCTGTTTCATTGTTCCGTAATACATACCAACAAGGTTTCAATGCAGCAAGTCCTGATTATGGAATGTGCCCCTTCTGAGGAGTGTATCTAGGGGAAGATCCACTTAATTAGTTCACACTCAAGGTTTGAGTTAGGAAGTGATCCTCAGCCAGTGCCTGAGAGAAGTCATATTAAGAATTCTGTGGCTGTAATTGCTTTGCCTGAAAATTGGCTAAAGTAAGGAAATGCAGAATTTGACAATGCTCTAAAATGCCACCTTTTTCTTTCAAAAACAAATTATATTGCTAGCCATCAGAACTATCCAAATATGCTTGAAATCAAAATGGCAAAAACTCAGGGCACACTGGATGCTTCAAGAAAGTAGGGGCTTGATACATTGCTTGGCATAATTCGTGTCCTATTTTCCTCAGCAAAAAACAGCAGCACAGAATTATGAAACTGGGCTTTAACTGGTTCCATATCTGAAGAAGTTGGCCTCTAGCTACATATAGGCCTAGTTATATTAAGGACAATTGCAAGGCTGTACCATTCTAATTGCCTTGGAAATAAACTAGGCATTCCATTTTGAAATGGAATATTGTCATACTGGCAATGTGTGGACATTCCATTCCATTTCTGAAAGTCAGCAATGATTCATCTGTTTAACTATTGCACAAATTTGGTTTTTGTGAAAATGTTGATTTAGTTGCACACTGTCATTGTTAAATTTAGCAATGCGATCTGTCACTACTCCCTTTAAGCAGGAGATGAGTAGCAAATGCAGTCCGGTCCTTGTATGGTTTAGCAAACATGAATGGATTTGAGGGCAACTCAGTTAAAATTTGGCATGTACCCAAATCCTAATATTTATAGAGGCAAGCAAGGTCCTACACTTTTCCACAAAGTCATGATTGCTCCTTATCTCATACATTTCCTGATTTAATGCCAACAGGTTTATGTCTTACATGTCCTAAATTATACATATGCAGAGGAGAAGGCAGAAGTACAGAGAGTCTTCCAGTTCTAAATAATTGTTGCTATTATTTGTCCCAGGCACTTTGGAAAAGCAACCAAGGCCTTTGTCTGTTTACTTCACTTCACCCATCCCCTTGCTCCAAAGGTGTGGTTTGGCAGCACCATGGTTGGCCCTTTCACTGACACCTTTCTCAATTGAAACCAAGGATAGATTATTCTGACCTTACCAGGTAATATAGTGCTCCTCCCACAAGCTAGAATTATAGCTGCCTAAACTTTTTGCCAAGAACTTGCTCAACTGCCTCTTGACATTCTTGAGAGTCCCTCTCTTGTCCATTGTGCTTAATTCTTGAAAAGAAAGAAATGTGAACACTCCCTTTAGTGCCATCTTATGTAATTGTATGGTCAGTGATAGATCTGCTAAGAATAGTACATGGGGGGGGGGGGGCATAAATTTACATGAGCTCCTTCCTTTGACACCTTGGATAGCTTGTAATCCAATATCAAATTTAGGAAGAATCAAGTATTTTGCTGAATAGTGATTTTAACCTTGTAGATTATTTCCACAACTAGTTATTGGGATTGTAACTTTTTTTTCTATCTCTCTCACCAAACACGCATGGCACAAATAACTGTGCTTGCATAAATACCCCAAACCCCATCAGGTTCTGACTTGTTTGAAATCATAGCTCAGGTTAGGATATTTTTAAGGATTACAAAATGCCCACACAACCATTTAGTGGCATTAAGAAAAGCAGATCACCTTTGTGGAGAGAGGCAAGGAGCATCTTGCTCACTGGTTCATGGGGCTCTCTTATTTGAATTCAACATCCTTAGTCATGATATCCACTTAGGTTACTTTGGAAAACTGGAAATGGAGATCCTGGGTTATGTTATGCACCAATGACTCCTGTGGAATAATGCAAGTTTTTTTCAGTCTTCATATGCTATTTCAGGTTTATATGAAACAATTGTATAGACTCATGTTTGTGAATATTCAAGTTTTCAGATTCCAGATTATGTGCAATTATTATTAAAGCAGAATCGGAGAAAAGAGTAAAGTTCTTCTCTGTTAAAAATATAATGAAAATAGTACACATATTTCTTATCCTTTCAGCACCTATTTCTGATTTTAGTTTTACATCCCTAGATACACAAATGCAGTTACATTGTAAGAATAATCCAAAGTGAGTAGTTTCATGCCTAAGCATATTTGTGTGTTAAAAAAGGTCAGATAATTGGATCTCTGTGTGTGAGAAGTATGTCAGCTCAGAGAGATCAGTGTTTTGGATCTGTGACAAAGTGTATAGTAATCTCTCAGAGAAAGAAACTACTTCAAGATTAGTTTTGAACAGATGATAAAAGAACTTCAGTTTGGAAAATATGGTCCAGTTGAAATTTCAGTAGGGAGAGAAAATGAAATGGGGAACAGAAATTATCTGTTTTCCACTAGATGAACTCAGTGCATTTTGAATTAAACACTTTAATTATAAATGAGCACACAACATAAGAAGAATATAGATTCATTATTATCCTTCCCTTTCCCCACTGAATAATGTTGATTTTTGCTAATTAAGGCATTATTCCACTATCCTTACAAGGAGGGAGTTGATCTTTGCAGTCACTCTGTCACTAGCAGGACTTTGATTCATAATTAGCTTAGAAGTAAACAAGGGCAGCTATACAAAAAGAACAATAAAACAGTTCACCTTTAGAGTTACATCCAAGAGAAAACCACTTTAGCAAGTATGTGGTTCATTTTATACATAAAGTTAATATAAATGTTCATAATTCACACAGCATAATCATCTTGATAGAATATTATTTCCTATGCTGTTTATTAAATGCATTGTATTGTTTTATTTTTCCATGATTTTCTGAACTTTTAACATTTAAAGTAATATTGTAATCCATTAAGAGATCTTTGATTATTAGGCAATAATGATGGTGATCATGATTTGACTGATTATGTGCCATTGTTATTGTCAATTTTTAGCAACCACATAGATTTTCTCCATGACAATCTGTCCCTAACCTGGTCTCTCACGTCTTCCAATGGTGCACTCATCAGCACTGTAACTGAGTCCATCCACCTTGCTGGTGGTCATTGTCTTCCTTCCACCTTTCCCAGCATTACAGCCTTTTCCAGAAAGCTTGGTCTCCACATAATGTGTCCAAAGTAGGATAATCTGAGCCTGGTCCTTTGTGCCTTGAGTGAGAACTCTGGGTTGATTTGTTTGATGATCAATTAGTTTGGTTTTTCGGCTGTCCACGGTATTCTTAAGAATACTCTCCAACACAAACTTCAAAAGCATCAATATTCTTCCTTTCCTGCTACTTCAAAGTCCAACTTTCACTTCCATCGAGTGTCACAGGGAATACCATGGCTTGCACTATTCTGATCTTTGTGATAATGGTGATAATATTAATAATAACATAATGCTATATTAGAGGATGGGTTATAGTAAAAGAGTGTGACTGGATCTAGATCATCTAATGAGCTTCAGGGCTGAGAGAGGATTTGAACCCATAACTACACTGTCCAAGTAAACATTATTGGTTGGCTTTTGATGAGCATGAACTACTGTATACAGTAATACCTCGGTTCACAAACACTTCTGTTCGTAAACAGTTTGGTTCGCGAATAGCAGCGTTCGGAAAATTTTGCTTCCATTCACGAACTCCACATCGGGTGATGAGCATGACCTGCAGCCATCTTCCCTGCTCTGACACATGGTCATGGCTTCCTCTAGGCGAGATCACAGTCGCAGACAGACACTTGCTATGAAGGTTTTTGGTGTCACCTCAAGCAAGGTTAGTGTTCTCTCTCTTCATACTGTACTGTACTGTACTGTACTGTACTTTGTTTCATATTTTTGTGTTTAAAAAAAAATACATATGGTTCAGAACAGATTAACCTTATTTACATTGAACCTTATGGGGAAATTTGATTCGGTTCGTGACCAATTCGGTTCACAACCAGAACCGTGGAACGAATTAAGTTCGTGAACCGAGGTACCACTGTATCTCCACTAATGAAGAAGCAACTGTTTTTTGTTTGTTTTTTTGTTCTTGTTTGTTTTTGATACCGGCTTGCAGAAAGCCACTTATTACAGAGAGAGGGAAGTTCAAGGCCAAACCAACTGCACATCAACCCTTTTTCTCCCTTTTTGCTAGATCATGTTTTTGAATATCACCTGAGGTTACTTTGTTTGGAGGTTATGGCTGAAATATAGCTGAAGCTGCTAATTCAGTAAGAAATGCCTTGAACTTTAGTTACCTTTTGGCACAGTGACATGATTTTGCAATCGTAATTGTGCTCTGATAGTGCCTGCTAATTTCTTCTTCCAGTGGATGAAGCTAACAAACCTGGATGGCTCTGTCCATGATATATTTACTGTATTCATATGAATCAGGGCTGATTCCTATCCCTTTCCACAGGAAGGAAGGACTGTTTTTCTCTGTGCAAAGAGAGGTATCCAGAGAGTGATTGCTCTTGCCTCTTGCTGAATAAAGAAATGCACTTTGGGGGTGAAGTTTCAGGAGAGATCTATGGAGAGATTCATGGCATTTCTATCCCTGAAGCCCCATCAGGGTATGAGGGAGTAATTGAATCAGATTTGGTTCCCCATTTGCATTCTCTGTAAACATTTACCCATTGGTTACAGCAGAATACAGGATGGAGAAATAGAGACAAAGATGATAAATGGAAAATTAAATCATCAATTACACTGTCTACAGAATATTTTCCAGATTTGGAACATCAAATAATAAAACAAACAGTAAAATATTGCACAGACCTCCATAAAGGAGCAATAATCCAGAATAAATTAAATCAGCCATAGCTAGGCTACTCCCGTTACATGCCTAGCACATCTTTGGAGTTTATACATATTGCCCCTCAGCGGAGGAAAAGTCATGGCCATTAAAAAAAAGTAACACATTTACATACTGTTTCAGTTTTTGGTGGGAGATCTGAACACATACTTCATTTAAATGTCACAGACTTGGGATATCAGTAAGAGAAGATCAAATGGACCATTAGACTGATAGGCATTCTGCTCCTTGGATCCCTTTTGAGTCTCTCCTGCACAAATTTTTGGTCCAGAAATTGCCCTGCTCCAGTGACTGGGTGCCTGAAAAGTGTGGGGACTGCCTCCCCAGTTCTCCTTACATTTGAAAAGTCTCAAACTATATCTTTCATACTGAGAGATGGTATCATTTTGCCAGTCAAAGTTATGAGTGCTACATTAAAAGACTGATAGCACAGGAGCCAGCCTGTATCTCCTTCAACTACAGTCACTTTTGTATCCCGATAGGCCTCCTTTATTTTTATAAAATGGTGAAGCTGATGTTTTACAGAGTCATGATACGTCCTGTAAGATTTTTCACAGCTGCAGCCAACCTTCAAAGAAGAGGCCCCGCCTCCAACAGTGGGGCAGCCCATGCTGTGTATAATTTCATTTAAACTGCCTTCAGGGATTTTGCCTGGCCAGCTCAAGAGAAATGGCAGAGATCCCACTACATGTGAGGAGAACCAGCTTTATTAGAGGCTCTTTGGTTTTTCCCTTCAGGCCAAAGATTTTCTTTGTTTCTTCAGGCCTGCACATAACAGATACCCTCTCTCAGCAGGTTGCAGACTGAACCAAGATTTGTCGCTCCAGGACTTTCAGCATGGAGGCTGAGGTGCTCTGGTATCAGCTGGAATACAAAGCATGACTCTGTTCTAGTATTTGAGGTTGCCGCCTTACCACATTTTCTCCGCAGCTAGACACTGTGGCTGCAAAAACACAAAGTGTGCTATATAGGGTCTTAGAGATGCCTTTTCTGGTACAGAAATAGTTTTTGGTTTTTAGTTTTTATTTTTTAATGCTAGAGAAGGCATAAAAGCTGTGCGATCAATAATTTTCTGTAACCAACCACCACTAGGAAATCTTGGAGTCTGCTAAAATGAGCTATTCATTGTCTATGTGGAAAACTGGGTGAATTTTCTCCCTGGAATAGCCAGGAAGGCAGAATCCTGGCCAGCTATAAAATTGAAGAGTGACTGATTGATTGATTGAGTGACTGATTCTTTCATTTATTTCTGTCCCAACTTTCATTTTAACATTTACAGCTAGGCTGTCTCCATGTCTCCTTAAAATGTAGTCATGCTCTGTAGCATACCAATAAACCTATTTAACCTTTTAGATTGTTATTCTATATTACTTTTGACTAGTAGTGGTGTTGTTTAACATGCAAGGCCCTTTACTGGAGGGGGCCAAAACTTGCAAGATGATAGGCTCAGCATTACAATCCAAGCTCCACCCCTTTTCTATGGGTATCTATTGCAAAGCCACGCCCACTATATTGTAGTTTTTGACCACCTCCCTTAGACATTCCATTATGTTCTTTTTCAACATTTAGTTAGCTTCCTTGGTTTGACCAAACCAGGCAGAGGAGGGGGTGGGACTAACAAGATCCCCTGAACTCAGTGGATCTTCAAATTAGGCATACGCGAGCGTGAATTGTGAGAATTACATGTTATTGTTCCTCTAACAATATTGACTGTATTTCTAATTATTCTGGGCACACAAAAAAATAAAAAATACTCTTAAAATAGACATTCTGGTTCCTTTATGTCAATGTTCTTAACTTTATTTTTTGTGCCTTTGAGTCAGTCTTGACACTTGGCAACTGCTTGGAAAAGTCCATTCAGTTTTCTTGGCAAGGTTTTCGGAAATGGTTTGTCATTGCCTTCTCCATGGGCTGAAATAAAGTGAATGGTCCAAAGTCACCCAGATGGTTTCATGCCTAAGGCGGAGAGTGGAATGCATGGTCTCCTGGTTTCTAGCTTTGTGTCTTAGCCACTGAACCAAACTGGCTCAGATTACTTTATCACGATTATTCAGTTTTACCTTGCATTGCTATCCAGAAAGTTCTCAGTTTGCCCTCAAATAGATTGAAGAAGTGGCCTGTCAAATGTGTGAAATATCTCTTGATAACTGAATCTGGAACAATCGCTCAGTTAAAAAAAGGAAAGGAAAAAGAAAATCTAGTTACATTGTTCTCTGGATTTTGTTTTTATCTTTTTGTAAACCACCAGAGCCTTACTGAGCTGAGTGACATAAAAGATTGTAAATAAAAACCAACCAACAAGCCAAGGAGCAAACATTATATATTAAAAGAAGATAACACTTTTAATAGGGCTGCCAGATCTGGGGTGCAAACATCTGGACAATCATCAGATGACAAAAAAGGAATTTTCCATATTTCTTTGCTACCATGTAATAGTGGTATGGATTTTTGCAGCTCAGATCTGCAAAACTGTTCCCTAACAAGACCTGGGTCTGGGCAGCAAACTTTCTGAAGCTAAAAGCACTTGGCTCTGGTTTGTGTCTCAGACTATAAAAGCCATTTTGACCTTCCTGGAGGAAAGCTGTCATACAACTGTAATAGATAAAACAGAAAGTATTTTAAGAGAAAGGGGGAAATGCAAGACAGAATGCACATTTAATCTGTCAAACAGATTGGTTCTTTGTCTTGATGACAATGCCACATCATCCCTACTTGCAAAAAGGGTTTCAGTGATTAATTGTGACTTTGAAATTCAGATGTAAAAATTAAATTGTGGCTATCATAGTCCTCTCTCTAAAGCACAGTGAAAGGAAATATAACAATTATAACCAAACTATTTAGAAATTAACCTGGCCTGTGATGAATCATATTAATATCTTCTGCACATGGGCCCACATATCAACAAGGATAGTACTGAAACACGGATTTTTTTTAAGTATTTTAATTTTGTCTTGGAGAATGATATTCCTGACGTAGCAGACCAATATATCGGGGGTAAGAGGCTGATATATTTGGAGGGCATCAGTTCACAAGAGGTAATGCAACAGATCAAAACTGCTAGTTGCACTCAGTTGCAGTTATGTGTCAGAACAAACTCATGATACATCTGAAAATGGCAAGTCCATAATGCAAAACAGCCTTAACTGAGAAAAATATTAACAAATAATATTTTGAAGCCTTCTGTTTTGATCATCAACTTGAAGCTGTCTATTCAGTTTATTTTTTGCAATTTTATTGCCCTTTTTCTCTGAGAGTATAGGGCAGTGTATGTGAGGGTGTCTCTTTAATGTTATTTATATAACAGCAGCCCTGTGATGTAGACTAGGATGGATCACATTTTTGAGATCTCTTCTCAGCACATTTTTTACTCTAACTACAGGGTCAAATGTCTTTATTCCAATAGCTGTGTTTCTCAACCTTGGCAACTGTAAGTTGCGTGGACTTCAACTCCCAAAATTCCCCAGAGAGCATGCTGGCTAAGGGAATTCTGGGAGTTAAAGTCCACACATCTTACAGTTGCTAAGATTGAGAAACACTGAACTATAGGGTCAAATATATATTTAGAAACAACTTTCCATAGACCCTAGCTAAATGAATAAAAGTATTCATTGTTTATGAGCCTAGAGAATTACTGTGCTGCAACATTGTTTTTCACAGCTTTTCAATGACAAAATCTAGGCTAAAATCCAGCTTGGGAGATCAATGGAGTACATGACGCAGCAGATATGTGTTTTTCAGTTGCTTTGATAAGATACCCACTCTTGTTTTAATGTTTATTGAAGGGATGATTGCAAAATTTCCAAAACCAAAATGAAAAGGTCATTTTGCAGTTGCCAATGAAACTGCTTGCAGAACAGTAATTTTCTAAGTTCATTAAAAACTGAGCTCATATAAACCCTGGCTTATTTGAGCTGGGGCCTGTGGAAAGTTGCTTCCTTAATGGACCAGCCAGAGCTCTGGTCCAAAAGCTGGAGAAAAAAAGTACTTATGTGAGGTTTCAGAATGTGACATTTTGACTGAATTTTGCCCTGGAATAATAAAGAATCTGATTTAACATGACTGGGCAGTGAGGATCCACAGGGTGACTCTGGAGTCTATATAAGATGAAAACTGACTAGGTAGATCCAGCTAGATTAATGATCAGAACAGGACTCTCCCAAGCAGGCTTTTTCAGCAATTTGCAAAGCTCTGGTAGCTTTGTGTTATGGCTTTACAACGTACTGCATTATTTTCATTTATAACAGGAGTTGACTATAACTTGGTATTTCTGTCTGTTCCACTGTTCAGCACAATTTCAAATACCTCTGGTGCCTCAGATGTATTGGACTGTTACAGCATGATTAACACCTTTGAGAACAACTTTTTCCAATGTGGAATTTTAACATTAAAATGTCTTCCATAAAGAATTGAGGTGTAGTTTTGCCACATTGTTTTTTTGAGCATATCCGTATGATTCTGGGTTAGTATCCAGCTGTGGGCCCATGTGTACGTCGTATTATTGATGTGAATCTTCAGGACAGGTGCAAGGCGACACAAGCCTGCAATTTTAGACCTTTTCCTAAAGACAGCAGTTCTCAGCATTCTCTTTATTATATAAAGGGAATGCCGTGTAATACAAGTCCATAGTTCTAAGTTCAAACACACACACACACACATAAATATTGCAGATTTTCTGCCCTATCTCCTAAGTGTTTTGTTTGTCCTCTTCTGCACAGCACATCTTGCCTGTAGGTTTTTTTTTAATGCTATACAGTTTATAACTTCTTTAGATCTGTGCAGAATTAATCATGTATTAGAAAACAGAATTGGTACAAACTGTCTCTAATGATTACAAAGAGAGTAACTACTTCCCCTTAGGACATTTCAGGAATCTGGACTTTCTCCATAATCAAGAAATCACTTACTGTCAAAGTGTGCAGTGAAGCATCCAGAACTAAAAGTTCCCGCTTTACAATAATAAAGTTCCAGTGTGCTCCCTGCATATTTTTTGCTGATACTTTTTTTTGTCCTGCAATTCCATCAATGACCCTTAAAATACTGACAGCGAGGTCTGTCCTAAACCAAGTGGTCATCTCTGTTTATATATAATCTATGGTCACAGTAACAGAGCATAGCTGGAGTACTTTACCCCTGGGCTTCCTAGCTCTGTTCCTGACTGGATGAGCCCAACCTTCAAGAACACTGAGTTATCCATTCACAATAGCTGTATAGATTCAACATGATTTAGCTCATACTTGTAGATCAGGCCTAGTATTGTATCTGTAGCTAGAATAAAACAAGGTTACATTCATTACGATGGGGTAGTTGTTATAAATACTTTGAAACGCCTGGGTTTACCGTTCTAAAAGAGATGAACAAACATTTCAGGAAAAGTGGATGGAAGACATGCACTGGGTGTTATTATTATTATGGTTTATTAAATTTTAACTGAGGGTAGAAACAAAAGAAAACAACCTAAGTTAAAAGGAGGCTTCAGTCATCCCCACCAAAGGTCTGGGTAAAGAGCCAGGTCTTCAGGCCCTTTTGAAACATCAGCAGGGTAGGGGCCGTTCAGATATGTGTGATGAGGCATTCATTGTTAATTACCTCTGGATCCAGAATTATCCTCTTTGAAAAGGGCCACTACAACAATCATTACAGGAGGGGACCACTGTTTATTATTTTCTGGACTGCCCCATCAGTCCCCTCTTCTAAATATTAATACAAGGATTAAAACCCTTGTATCCCTGGTGAGGTAAGTGATGCCGTGACCGCCCTCTCGCGGTGCCTGGAGGCTGTGAGGGTCTGGATGGGGAACAACAGGCTCCAGCTGAACCCTGGCAAGACGGAGTGGCTGTGGGTTAATGGCTTCTCTGTATCCGGGACGTTGTCATCGTTGGTCCTGGATGGGGTAGCACTGCCCCAGACAGACCCAGTGCGTAATTTGGGGGTCCTCCTGGACTCATGGCTCCTGCTCGAAGAGCAGGTGGCAGCCGTGGCCAGGAGGGCTTTTGCACAGCTTCGGGTTGTGCACCAGTTACGCCCTTTCCTGGATTGGGATGCCCTGCGAACAGTCACTCATGCCCTTGTTATCTCCCAGATAGACTACTGCAATGCGGTCTACATGGGGCTACCCTTGAAGAGTATCCGGAAGCTTCAGCTGGTCCAGAGTGCAGCCGCGCGAGCAATTTTGGGGGCCCGAAGGACCCATATAACACCTTTGCTCCGTGAGCTGCATTGGGTACTGGTTTGCTTCCGGGTCCAATTCAAGGTGTTGGTTATCACCTTTAAAGCCCTACATGGCATGGGGCCAGGTTACCTGAAGGACCGCCTCACCCCCACGATTTCAACCCGTCCCACCCGATCGCACAGAGAGGGCATGCTCCGGATCCCTGCGGTAAAAGAACTTCGATTAGCGGGGTCCAGAAGGCGGGCCTTCTCTGCTGTAGCCCGTGACCTTTGGAACATCTTGCCCCCGGAGGTGAGACAGGCCCCCTCACTCCAGGCCTTTCGGATGGATTTGAAGACCTGGCTCTGCCATCTGGCCTGGGGCGGGGAGGGAGGATACCAGAAATGGGGTTGGCTGGCCCCTAGCAGCCTGGTGTGGCCTCTATCGGCCTCTTGGATTTTTTAGCCTTTTTATCTTTCTCTTTGTAACTTTGGTTTTTATAATCTTTTAATTATGTATTTCCGATTTTAGTTTTTGTAAGCCGCCCAGAGTCCCCCATTGTGGGGAGATGGGCGGGGACAAGCCAAATAAATAAATAAATAAATAAAACATTGTAGGTTGAATAGAAGATGGACAAGGATTAAGGCATAATCGGTTGAACAGAAGCAAGTGTATTGTCCATACCCTCTAACTTCAAAAATTGAATTTGAAATTGATACTGGACATGCTGCTACCATATCTGTAGTACCAAATTTTGTGTGGAAGTGAGCGCTCTCTCCTCAAAATGCTTAGTAAATTCACTACAGCAGGTAACCAAGCATTTAGGAACTATCACTAGTGGGGCATTGCCCAGAAGCCCCTGTTCCACTGAAATAGTTTTGTTGGACTGCGCTTAAAGGATCCAGTAAAGGCAAAATAGGCCTTTCTTGTCTCCATCACTGCCATATAGTAGGTGCAACATAATGCTCTTGCTTGTAGCCAGTTGTATTATTCTCAGTAAATATGCACCATCTATTTATTGCCTGTTTCATCACATGCAGATGCTCTGAAAATCAAGGAATGTTCTGGACCCTAGTGAACCAAGGAGGATATTCAGGAGCAATTGTATCAATGATTTCATCATTCCATGACAGGGACCCCAAATGAATCAACAGCCTTGCCAGTTAGGAAATCTCCCAGAGTATTCAGGTATTGTTTGGATTTCCTCAGTCTGAACTATTCTAGTAGGTCCTTTACATCTAGTAGGGAGATGTGCTACCACCAGTCCAAACTCTATGGAAGGTTGGTTTGTCCATGATCTGTCCATGATAAAAAAAAATCAGAGATACCACCTCGGTCAAGTCCTCTTCTCTGCCTGGCCACAAGAAAAAAGCAGGTGATCCTTGAGAGCAACTCCACTGCTAGGGTCCTCGCTGTCCCAGGACAGCAAGTTCTTCCCCTGCCCCAGAGTCGATATAAGGAGCGCAGATAGACAACTGTTAGAGGAGGTGGCATTCCAATAATTATATAAATAAATAAAATGCCAGATAACTCTCCCCACTTTCTGCAGGATCTCTGTGGTGCAGCTTTTCCCCCAAAGTGCTCTTTTTGCCTAGGGGAGCCTAGGTATCATCCATACAATCAAAAGCCAAACTATGCAGGCAGGCACTGATCCTAAGGCAGTGATGGTATTTTACGCTGTACAGGACTTGATTTGTTTTAAAATGTGTCATTTTATTATTTTATGCTTTGTATGGATTTCTTTCGTGGGATGTCCAGAGAGCTACAGATTGGAAAAAAAAAAAAAGTCCTTCAATAGTAGAGTGCAAATCCCTAAAGATCCTCTCCACTGTAGTACGGCATATTCAGGTTCTGCATTTTTCTATGGATTTAAAAAAAGAATAGAAATATTCAGTATAATTTATGTTCAGAATGCCTCATAATGCAGAGAAGCTTTGTTCCCTAATTAACGGAACTATTCTCCTTATTTATAGCAATGTTAATATAGATTGCCCCAAAATGGGAATCACCCTGTTTTTTTTCTTTTTTCATATACATTCACAGATACAGAATGTTTAAAACAGAAATTCCCCTAACATCAGCTAATTTTAAAAATATAACTGTTGATATTTGCACAAAACGTTCAGTAGCACACATTTCTTTTCAGACTTTTGAGGGGATAATACTTAATTTAATTTAATTTATGAGGGTTTTCATGGCCACCTACTCCAGAACACTCTGGACAGCTTACAGATTCCAGAAAAGAACAATAAAAATGAACAGTTAAAAGCCACATTAAGAGGCAGCCCGGGCTAAAACAGCTACAACAACGAACAGTACAAAAATATGACAGGGGTTCAACCAATACATAACAACCACATTAATCCCAGCCTGGAACAGAGCCAGGTCTTAAGGGCCTTCTGGACCTCAGGAAAGTGGTGCCATCCTTATCTGGGGTTGGGGGGGAGGATGCTCCTCCAGAGGGCAGGGGCTGTGACAGAGAAAGCACACTCCCTCGGACCCACAAGATGGCAACATTTAGTTGAAGGGACCTGGAGCACACCCACTCTGCCCAAACATACCAGGTGGGCAGAAACAACAGGAGAAACAAGATGCCTTGACAAAGGACAGAAGGGAGCAGGATAGTTCAATATACTGTTAAGGGATTCTGAGCAAAAACATTTTAGGTCCCTTCTGTTGGGACACTTAAAATTTTGGGATTCCCCACTTAGGCATGGTCCTAATAAATGACCTGCTTCCAGATTCGAACACATAATCTGTGATATTTGGTCCAGAAGGAATTGTCCTAACTTTTTAAATTATGTCCTGAATTTCTGCTTAGGGATCAGCTGAATCTTGTAGGTTGTTGTTTCCCCCCTCCCCCCTTTGTTCTGATAGTATCATTCACTGTTCTGATCATTTTGGCTTTGGCATAAAGCATACGTATTGCTTTTTGACTCACATAATCCCTTGAATTTGTGGCAAAACAATGCCCATCTGTTATAAAAGAAAAAGATTTTGCAAAGTTTAAAAACTGCATTTTAGTATTTGCTTTTCTGCTTTAAGGAACTCTCAAATTGCATGGTATTTTTAACAGTCAATCCACAAATCCCCCTCTTTAGAACAAGGTAAGGAGGAAGATGAAGCACTGCCTTCCCTTTTAGGAACCTCTTCCTCTTTTCCTAGAAATAAGCCTTTAATCACATGTCCTTGTTTTGCTGCTCTTCAAGAATTCCAGTTCCTACTTAGGATAGATTGTAAACAAGAAACCTGATCCCACAAGGACATAAACACAGAGAGAACAAGATGTCCATAGAAAGATGCTGGAGTGGGTTCAAACATCACACTGCTTTGTATTTGTATATACCATCATTTTGTACATAGCATTACTAAATGCTTTGGAAAGCAAAAGCGGGGGGGGGGGGGGGGGAGAGAGAGGAGGAGTTGGAAAAAGCAGTTTTAAAGCAGAAGACAGAGCATACTTTTAAAGGCACTTAAAATAAACCATGCATTTCTCCATTCATATCTGCAGTACTGTTAACTATTGTATACAAACAACACATAAACATGTTCTTTTATTTGCAAGCATATCATTTTCACTTATCCATGAAAACATGTGTAAACACTTGTAAGTCAGGATTGGATAGATAGGAAGTTCGTGGAATCTACTTTGTGTTGTTAAGAAGTTTAAGATCCACCAGCAGGAGAAATCAAAAGTATTCTGAAGCCAGAAAACTTGTTTGTTTCTCTTCAGGTACCAGAGCTGAGCTCAGTCCCTATCCACCTACACAAAATCTTGACCTTCCTAGGCCAAATTCACCAACCTTTGGATGCATTGCAACAGAATTACCCTCTGAGCTGGCTGTAGGTTTATAGCCTGGTTCTCAAGGTATAAACCTTAATGAAGGAGGTTGTGACTTAAAAATCCAAAGTTCACAATCAAAATGTTAAAAACTGATTATGCAACATATAAGTCATAACAACAAGAATTAAAAATATGATACTTAAAATGGCAGCAGAATAGACTCCTGGTTAGGTTTGCCCACTTAAGTTAATGAAATGAACCTATTGTGAGTAAAACTATTGACGAATGACTTAAGAATTCTGTCCCAGTGCTGGATTCCGGACACCTAGAAGATTATTTGACAAATTGCTCGGTGACAATACAGCAAAAGAGAATGCAGTGCATCACTTCGTGGTTATACATGTATATAAAATGTTCTGCAACTTCAAAACAATTCCTACTTTGTGGTTTTTACTTCATCACCAGCTTGTTTATTTGTTTCCTTGCTATGAATGCAAACTTTGGTCTAGTGGGTTAAGGCACCAGGCTAGAAAACAGGAGACGGTGAGACCTAGCCCTGCCTAAGGCATGAAAACTGGCTGGGTGACCTTGGGCCAGTCCTCTCTCTCAGACCAACCCACCTCACAGGGTTGTTGTTGTGGGGAAAATAGGAGGAGGAAGGAGTACAAGGCTTGTTCACTGCCTTGAGTTATTTACAAAAAAATAATAAAGATGGAATAAAAAAATTTAAAAAATGAAAAGGGGGCATTAACTGGAATGCTGGTTCTTCTGCTCCTTCCTTACTGGCAGCCTTAAAAGACTTGTATGTCTGTCCATCTGGATGGCCAACAACAGTTATATAAAACCAAATATCATAAAAAAGATAAGGCAAAAAAATGATAAAAACAGAAACAAAAAACCCTGGCCACGCAACCAATCTCTCTGATGTAACCAACACCACTATCTTCCAGCTCCAACCTCATCCTATCCCAATGCTTGGAGGGAAAGTCAACTCTTTACAGCTTTCCAGAAAGTTAAGCAGGAGAAGGCATGCCTGATCTCAAGGGAAGGGCTTTCCACAGGGCAGGGGCCGCCACAGAAAAGGCACGCTCCCTAGGTCCCATGAGATGGCAACATTTAAGGGAAGGGACCTGGAGCATGCCTGCTCTATCCGATCTGGTGGAATGGGCAGATACTCTCAGGGAGATGCTGTCTAGCATCCTGTCACATGTAGACCAAATACCCAAGCAGACCTGTTGATAGTAGAACCCTGACAGGAGAAGAGACGGAGTATTTTTCTTCCAAAAGAAAGGGGGAACTGTTGCCAAGCTGGCTGAGGGAGGACACAGATGGAGCCTTCAAAACACAAAAAACCCTGGGAAGGAGAGGGGAGGAGAGATGAAGGAATAATGGCGGGCAAACCAAGAGAGATCTAGACAGTGCTGATGGTTGGTTCAGGAAGAGGCCAGGGCAGGATTATCAGAAGGGGAGCTGGGTGCAATCCATAAAAGAGCAATGTAGAACAGGAGGGGCCTCTCTGAGTCAATTCCACCCAGTGCAGGTGGTCTTTGTAAGGGAGACTGAAGAGAGAGGGAGAGTCCATGCCCTGCCAGTAGTGAAAGGGTGACTGCCAGCCCAAAACCAAGGAAGAATGCCAACTAGCGTATTTAAATCTTAAGTAGGAGGTAGGGGTAGAATATTGGAGTAACAGTGCTCATATTTAGCCAACACTTCAGACTACTCACATAACGTCATTAGAAGCAGGGAGCTTCACTTTTCCAGTGAAGAAAGAATTACTTAAAAATGCCTGGGCAATTGTTTCTAATGAAGCAACTGCTGATTGTTTTATTGCTGCTCTATTCTGTGCCAGGAGGAGAGAGGCTGGCTGGGGGAAACTCAAGCAATGCTGCGTAGAATTGAAACCAAAGGCTGGTGTTGCTTTGTTGACTCAATAAAAAGGAAAAACATCCAGGAGCATTGTTTGATGGTTAGATTAAAGTCTAAAATCTGAGTCTTAGATTAAAATAGTGAGGACCCACCAAAGCCAGTGACGAGGAGGGTAGCAGAGAGGTAGAGAGAAGGAAAAGGGGTGCTCTTGGCTCAAGACATCCTGCTGACTCCAGGGGACTTTGCACATCCTGGAGGAGGAGGCCCCATATACCAGGCAAGTGGCTGAAATGCTGATGACTCCAAAGGCAGACCTTCTTAGGCCTATAGAGAGAGCAAAAAATCTGCGCCTGGATCCATCTGAAGAAGACTCTTTTAGCATAGCAGCTATGGGAGATAGGGCTAAACCCAAAATGGCTAACCCCCTTCCAGCAGTAGGGTGGAAGCAGGGGGGCCCAAAGCTGATCCTCAAATTGCACCCCATCTTTCCCTGACAGGGGAGTTCCAAGAAATGTCTAGATACAGAACTAACCTAGAGACTGCTATCTGACACTGCTTTGCCTTAAAAGGGAAGGAGGAATATGTGGCAACCCTGTGCTTGTTCTCTGAGTGGCTACCTAAATTTTAAAATTTGTGCTGATCTACTACTCAGACAGCATTCAGTGCAGTCTTCTGGTCATGTCCAGAAGCATTCCATGGGGCAATGTATACATACAGTAGGCTACTCACGGCAGTTGGATAGCAGTTTCCCAACCAGGTTTCTCTCTCCTTGTGAGGCAACAATGTGATGTGAATGGCCTGTGCCTTTCATATTTGCCAGCTTCTCCTACATCTCAATGGCTTGGAATCAGAGGATTGTATCATAAAAATATTTTAAAAAGCAAGCCCCACATTGCTGTCTTTCATGAATATATGTATGTGAGATAGGAAGCATGCAAGAGAAAAGTATGAAGGAGATAAAACAGAATAATTTAATTCTCTCTCTCGTCTAAACTCTTGGTTGTCTGGTTCATTTTTATTTAGCTAATATGCAAGCAGTTTAGAGAACAGCTTGGTCTCCCCAGAATTTGTTCTCAGCTGGTTTTTCTCTTATGAAAATCAGGAAGAAAACCAAGTGAATTACCGTTAAGGGAAAATTCTACTGAAAAGTTACAATACTGAAAATGTAAATCTCTATGCTGTTTCCTTAATGTTGTTCTAAATAATTATAATTATGATTTAGCTGTATTAAAGGCCAAAAGATTTTTCGGTAGGGAAATCTTTAGCATTGATATTTCCAGCTCAAAACATGGCCACAAAGGGTTTAAAAGAACTCTTCCACAGAGCTTGCTGGTAGTATTTTACATCATGGTGGGATGAACAATAGCAGGAATTAAGTTCATCCTTTCTTTTAAAGCCATAGTTTTAGCCAGATGGGGATTAATCTTGCTTTCTAAAATATTAACAGTGGCCAAGGAATCTTTTATAAGCCCTGCTTGCTTTTAGCACAGCCAGGGTGCAGAGACATTTACCCAGATGGTTACGCACTAATTGAAATCTACCAATTTTAACAAAATATTCATATGGCAATCTGGAATGGAGAGATTAAAAACAGGGTCCCTATTCTAGTCAACTCATCCCTCATGGGGAAGCATGAAGTTGAAGGACTTGATGTATCTAGGAGGGCCAAGATAGAGGGAGGCCGAGATGGACACTTCTGTGGCCAGCTTAGGAGTGAATTGTTCACAGATGCCTGGGCGGGGAGGTGGGGTGAGAAAGAAATGGGAGGATTTCTAGGCATAAACAATCCAATTATAGATAGCAGAGCTGATGAGTGGCTTTTCTCATAAACAGCAGCTCAGTCCAGGATGCAGAAAGCCAAAGAAGAGATTCAGAGCATTCAGAGATTCCACCTCGGTGAAGAGACTCATAAAAGAAGGCAGGAATAAGTCTCTTCTCCTGTCAGGGTTCTACTATCACACCCACTATCTTACTTTCCAGGGTTCTGTACCATCTCCCGAATTGTTCGTAAACCCCCTTATCGATATCCGTGTGGCCTCTGCTTCCTCAATTGTGCCCTGTTGTCCTAGGTTTCATAGTGTCCTTGTATCCAGTTGCCTACTGGTCTCAAAATAAACAAGCAAAACAATGGGTAGCATTAATGCAGTGAAGTGGCAGTGAGCAGAGGTCATTCAATTTACAGCCAAGGCATGGATTTATGTCATTAATTAATACCAGTGAGGCTCTTATAAGCCTCCTGGCTGAGTAATCTAACATTCACTCTCAACTGAGAGATAAGCTAATAGTTCTATCTTGCTTTTGCTGGCTTTCATTTATTTAACCTTAATTTCATTTTAGCTCATTTCTGGATTAGTATGAGAATTTGCTCTTTCCAATGTTCACTCAAAAATTCATATGAATGTGCAAATATCTGTATGCTTTTTCCCCAGTAAATCACTTTTTTTCAAGCAATTATTCCCCAAATACATATTTATGGGTAGAAGTTGACCTTGTAAATATATGGGATGAATTGATCAGAAAATTTAGAAAAGTGTGGATTTTGGCATGCTGGTATGTTTTGATTTGCTTATAAGTTCAGGAAGTATGAGCTGGTAAGACATAAACATGCAAACCAAATGAATATTTGCAACACCCCTGTTCTATCAAATGATTCACCAACATCCTCAGAGATGCATATTATCCTTTCTTAAGTTTATTTTGGAGAACTTAAAATAGGGAGTCTAAGAGATTTAAGATCCCATGTCAAAAGATAAAAGTGTGGGTCGTGTTGAATGGAGGCTTCTTGAACACATTTGTCTTAGCTGAAGGTCAAAGCTCCAAGGTTAAGTGAAATGTGAGAAAGGGGTTCTGAACTTGCCAACATTTCTTTCTCTGTGTCAGAGGCCACTAAAAGGTCCAGTCTCTTCTTGATAGCTAATTCATTAATACAAAACAATTCTTTCCTGAACAAATGGGCTACGTGGGAATTTCTGTGTAAAAGAAAGAATGTCATGCATTAGACAGTTGAAACAAAAGGAAACAGAGACAACAGAGCAGGGGGAAAGAATCTTTCTTTCTAGCAAGCTGTGTTTGTTCAAAATATTATACCACAGGCATTTAAGGAATCCCTTCCATATTATATTTTATTGTATTTTAATCAGTGTTTATTCTTGTTTTATTGTAAACCGCCCAGTCACTCTTTGAGTGAGATGGGCGGTGATTAAATTAGAAAAATAAATAAATAAATAAATAAAGTGGAAGATACCAAACAATGCAGCAAAAAGTTCACACAAGTACCTAACGTGTTCTCAAAGTCATGTGGAAATAATGAAAAAATGTATGAAACATGATGGGATTTTAAATGATAATTGTCTGTGTAAGCTACACTCACTCTCACAGGACTGTTAAGGATTTGTATTGCATGTCTGCTGTATGGGCATGGTACAGCCTGTCTTTCCAAGCCCTTATATTTTGGTGCAGCAAGTTTTAAGATCAACATGCACATGTATAAAATAATATTAAATTAACTAGAGCATGGGTTGCTAAAAACTAATGAAGCATTTGAATACATGGATTTTCATTCAAGAAGTCTGAACGATGGGCAGGATGTTGAAGATGAGTTAACAGAGCTAAAGACCATCCATCAAATCTCTAACTGTCACACTTTCTTTATCACAGCTATATACCACATGGCACTAGAAAATTTTCAGGAAGAAAGAACTTTGCAAGAATTTAGTCATAATTTGGGATGGACTATGAGAAGCTGTATGCATGGTTGAAATCAGCAAAACTGTGAATTTATGATCAAAACAGGTGACTATTCATGAACACTGCTTGGTCTCCAAATTTGGAATATTGGTGATGCCAGATCAAATGTCAGCCTGTGTATTAGTAAAGTATCCTACAAGCATTGCAGCTATTCTTTGTGTGTGTGTGTGTGTGTGTGTGTGTGTGCGTGCGCTCGCACGCCACTATTTTAATTTTATCATAATACGTGTAAAGAGTTTTTAAAGTAAAGGACTCAGGAAATGGTCAATTAAATTAAAAGTAACATTTTCAAAAGTTAATTAAACAGGAAAATAAACTTAAAAAAGAGTCTTGTTATCCAAGTTACATTGGATTATGACCACGATTGAAGAAAATAAGGGAGATAAAGTTAAATTAAGGTGGAAAATAATGGAGGATGTAAGAATTGCAGGGAAGAGATGAAGACCTACATTTAGTAATGATGCAGCAAATCTCCTTTTGTAAATGTAAAAGAAAAATCTGTTAAATTAGTATATTGTTGATATTTAAATAGGTGAATATACGTACATACATACATATATATATTACACACACACACACACACACACACACACACACATACAGTATATATATATATGGAATACAGTAAACCTACAGATCATTTTACAGAGACTTGGCAGAAATGCAAAAACCATTATTTATGGAAAAATATTGTACTGTGTATAAATCAAATGACTGCATAGATCTTACCTTTGAACTGTTGATGTACATTACTGTTGTAAAATAGTGCAGTTAAGTGATAGGATCTTAGTGGTAAAAAATAATCTTGTAAAGTGAATGACAACAAAATCTGTTTAGTTAGCATACCAATAAAGACTAATGGCAAGATAAAATCTGGTACAATGTCTAACCTTAGGGAAAAAAGGGTATAGTTGCAAGAAGAATATTTCTGGAGTCAGCTAATGAATGCATGGATCATGCATGATATGATCATACTTTTGTAGTCATAAAAGCTTTGTTATGCAGAGCACACTAGGAAGGGTTTTTTTATCATTCTTTATCCCAATGGAATTTCAGATACAGGGTTACAAATATGTGAATATCTATCCTTAGTAAGCAAAATATAGCCCAAATTTCTGGGGGGAAAGGAAGGGAGAAAGGAAGTTTGAGATATATAGGAATATAAGATTTTTTTTTCTTCCTAGTGTTTTTCCCGCAGGTGCAGGATCCGCTTTTTTTCAGATCAACCGAATGTTGATCCATTTGGTTGTGACAGGAATTGACCCTCTTGTCACCCAAGCCTGACACTGAGGGCTGAGAGAGAGTGACAGGCCCAGAGTCACCCAGGTGGCTTTCATGCCTAAGCTGGGACTAGAACTCACAGTCTCCTGCTTTCTAGCCAGGAGCCTTAACCACTAGACCAAACATAAGATGAATGTAAAAATTTAATGGAGAAAAGACAGGGCTCTGAGCATTCAGTTAAAATTTCTGAGAAAGCTAAGGCTGAATATACATTAGACTTTGGGGAAAGGGACCATATCTGTGTTCTGCCTGATTCAGCACTGTCTATCCAAGATGTCAGATACAGGTGAAACTTGAAAAATTAGAATATCGTGCAAATGTTCATTTATGTCAGTATGGCAACTCAAAAGGTGAAACCAATATATGAGATAGACGCATTACATGCAAAGCGAGATATGTCAAGCCTTACTTTGGTATGATTGTGATGATTATGGCGTACAGCTTAGGAAAACCCCAAATTCACAATCTCAGAAAATTAGAATAGTGAAAAGGTTCAATATTCTAGGCTCAAAGTGTCCCCCTCTAATCAGCTAATGAGTCCATAACACCTGCAAAGGCTTCCTGAGCCTTTAAATGGTCTCTCAGGCTGGTTCAGTAGGAATCACAAGTGTGGGAAAGACTGCTGACCTGACAGTTGTGCAGAAAACCATCATTGACACCCTCCATAAGGAGGGAAAGCCCCAAAAGGGAATTGCAAAAGAAGTTGGATGTTCCCAAAGTGCTGTATCAAAGCACATCAATAGAAGGTTATGTGGAAGGGAAAAGTGTGGTAGGAAAAGGTGCACAAGCAGCAGGGATGACCACAGCCTGGAGAGGATTGTCAGGAAAAGGCCATTCAAAAGTGTTGGGGACTTTCACAAGGAGTGGACTGAGGCTGGAGTTAGTGCATCAAGAGCCACCACACACAGACGGATCCTGGACATGGGCTTCAAATGTTGTATTCCTCTTGTCAAGCTGCTCCTGAACAACAAACAACGTCAGAAGCGTCTTACCTGGGCTACAGAAAAAAAGAACTGGTCTGTTGCCCAGTGGTCCAAAGTCCTCTTTTCTGATGAGAGCAACTTTTGCATCTCATTTGGGAACCAAGGACCCAGAGTCTGGAGGAAGAATGGAGAGGTACACAATGCATGATGCTTGAAGTCCTGTGTGAAGTTTCCACAGTCTGTGTTGATTTGGGGAGCCATGTCATCTGCTTGTGTTGGTCCACTGTGCTTCATTAAGTCCAGGGTCAACGCAGCCGTCTACCAGGAGATTTTGAAGCACTTCATGCTTCCTTCCGCAGACGAGCTTTATGGGGATGCTGACTTCATTTTCCAGCAGGACTTGGCACCTGCCCACACTGCCAAAAGTACCAAAACCTGGTTCAATGACCATGGGATTACTGTGCTTGATTGGCCAGCAAACTCGCCTGACCTGAACCCCATAGAGAATCTATGGGGCATTGCCAAGAGAAAGATGAGGGACATGAGACCGAACAATGCGGCCACTATTGAAGCATCCTGGTCTTCCATAACACCTCAGCAGTGCCACAGGCTGATAGCATCCATGCCACGCCGCATTGCGGCAGTCATTGCTGCAAAAGGGGCCCAAACCAAGTACTGAGTACATATGCATGCTTATACTTTGCAGAGGTCCGATATTGTTCTATTTCCAATCCTTGTGTTATTGATGTCATGTAATATTCTAACTTTCTGAGATTGTGAATTTGGGGTTTTCATAAGCTGTACGCCATAATCATCACAATTATACCAAAGTAAGGCTTGACATATCTCGCTTTGCATGTAATGCGTCTATCTCATATATTGGTTTCACCTTTTGAGTTGCCATACTGACATAAATGAACATTTGCACGATATTCTAATTTTTCGAGTTTCACCTGTAGATCCATCTGGAGATGTCAAGAATCCATTTTATATAGAATGCATATAGCACAGTTAACACTGAGTCAGACAAAGCTCATATACCATAAACAGGAAGGTTTTAAAGACAGAGGTAAAGGAGGAGCAAATTGAGAAGACTTTTAATCCTCTCCTGGAAGTGCCTTAATCTTTATGGATAGCTTTACAAAATTATCAATCATTCCTCTTAAAGTAGAGTAGTTTTATCTCTTTTTAAAATATTAGAGTATTACATTGAACTATCATTTGTTAAGATGATGGGATTCTAACAATCAGGATTGATTGGTTGATGTTTTCTGAATGGGAGTTAATGGCTAGATATTTAGCAGAGAGTGAAGCACATCTACATAGGTGGAAGGTGGGAGAGAAGAAAGACTCTGTACTTGGTGTTGGAACAATGAAAGAAGATCATGACTGAAAGCTCCAACTGGGTTTGGCTAAAACCAAACAAGCTTTGGGGTTTAATTGCTCTCTTAGAAGACATGATGCAGCTTTAGTAGCTCTGCTGTTATCTACAGAAGATACCCATTAATACAAGTAGTGTAAATAAAGTTAAAAAAAAAAAAAACCATACACTTCTTGGCTAATGAAGTCCTGCAGTACTGGCCTATACTTATTTATGTAATATAGTTTGATACTGCTTCCTATCTAGTTCTCTCACAGTGGTTCACAAATGAAACATACACACACACACACACACCTCCCCCTCAATTAAAATACAATGTTATTTTAAAAGGGGAAAAATAAATAGAACAAAACCAGTCATCCAAATTATTCATCCAGGAAAGGCCAGATGAAAAGTTAGGTCTTCAGTAAATGCCTAAAGGAGAGACAGAGGATGCCTGACAGATTTCTATAGGGAAAGCATGCTGGAGAGCAGAAACCACAACAGAGGAGTAACCACAAGGTGACAATGTGTAAATTGGGGTACTCGTATATGAGTGATCAACCAGTCATATGATGGGAAACTAATTCTGGTCTCAAATTGTTTAGCAACTCCTGGGTCAAAAGCAGAAACCTTGAACTTGGCTCAGTAGTTAATTGGCAGTTCTAAGTGCAGTTGCTTGAATAGAGGGCTATACACTGTACAATGTAGACTAAAAGCAGAGAGCATTAAAAACACAAAACCAATATTTCAGTAGTGCATTATAACAATTGGCAATCACAGAACAGATTTTTTCCTTCTGGAACAGAAGTCTACTCATAATGAGGTCAAAGACAACACAAAATAGCTGCAGCTGGATATTTATGAAAATATATGTGCATATCTGAGTGGGTTGAGATGGATAGAGTGTCTTTTCCAGTTTATGACTTGTTTTGGCATTGATGTTTTATTTATTGTTTGGTTGGTTGATTTGTTAGTTGGTTTGAATGCAGAAAGAAAAGAAAAGAAATTTGAAATTTGAAAAATCCCTTTGATCATAGAAAACACATGCTATACCCAGCTTGCAGTGCATGGAACAAAAATAATCCTATATCACCTTTCTGGTTTTCTGTAGTCCACTAGAATCACACATTTTATTGATACTTTTGGCATCCGACATGATTTTTGCTAAAGCATAAACTTTTTTTCCTGAGGCTTTTCTCTAGAAGAATTATCCGATGGATGTTATACCTCCATACTTGTTATCCTGGAGCAAAAGATCAGATGCAAGGTGGCCCTGATCCCAAAAAACTTGCTCTTTAAATCTATTCTTAATACATGCAAATTTCAATCTGAGAAAAAGGAAATTTGAGAAGAGACTGAAATGGAAGGGAAGCTGAAAACAGATAAACATGGGTGTACTGCATGAGCGCTCTGGTTAAAATGAAAAACTTTCTAACCAATTCTGGGGTCGAAACAAGACAATGATGAAGAGTCAGTGTTCCAATTCAGTGAACCATGCCAACTGTTCCAGGACGGTGCACTATTCAGTAGAGCTAAGGAGCAGTCTTGGTGTACATTGCTCAGATGTTTCCAAGGCTAAGGAACTTAATTGCCCAATTCCTATTAATTTTAACTCAGTTGAAATGTCCAAATCCTTCCCTGAAAAACATCTGCCTAAAATGTTGCTGCTGTTGTTCTTTTTTAAGTATATTAGACTTCTACAGAAATAATTTGATGATACAGCCAAAAGTGACATTTCCAAAAAATGAATGACACAATGGCACCTCTGCATTCAAAGCTGGTTGCAGGATTTCACTGAACTATAATCCAGACTCCTTCATTTATACCAAAATTTTGAATGGGCTTACACTAGGACTTGAAGGCACTGCTGGAGACACAGCAGAGAGTAACTGTTCTGTAGTGATTAAAGTATTGGACTGAGACTGGGGAGACCCACATTCAAATCCACACTCAACTATGGGGATCACTGATTTGGAGCAACTTCAGGTTTGTCACCTTCTCTCAGGCCACACCACCTCTCGGGGGTTTTCTTGTGAGGATGAAGGGAGGGTGGCACAGTGTTTGGAGCTGATGCAAAGATGGATAGAAATACAAAAGAGATGTTAGAAGAAAGAGCAGAACTTCTTTTACCTGGCAACCCTTGAAGAAGAGAGGTTTCTAATATGGAATATTACAACTGAGAAACCCAAACAGTACCTGAAGTATTGCTATATGCATGTAATTTGATTTTTTTTTCTAATTTTGGATATTCCAATTCTTACTGCTGACCACAAATGAAAAATGGAACCTCATTTTTTGCCTGTCTCATATTCTCTTGTTTCTGTCAGAGAATCTTTGGAATCTGACTCATCTATCAGCCATTGCAGGAAGATTCAGTACCATTTTGTACTCAGCTGAGAACAGGATATGCTTCTAAACATCTTTGAGCTGTTCTAATTGTGAACAGTCCCTAACTAAGCCACCTCTTACAGCCATCCAACTCAGGGATATATTGGAAGGGTGGTTTTGTCAGACACCTTCTCTGTGAGTCTTTTAAGCTGAGCATTAAATAAACAGATTGGTTCACTGATATGTTGCCAAGAAAAGGCTTGTTGTTTGATCTCTATCAGTAATCATATATCAGAACTCTTTCATTAAATCCATTCACCTTCATTTTACCTTCATTTTGAGGTATACAGAGCAAATTCCAGCAATCAATCAGTGGTTCTGCAGTTTGAATGCCACAGAATCACAGAGCTGAAAAAAAAAAGGGGGAAAAAAAGTCCAAAAGGCTGGTTAATTCAGTACTCTGCAACAAAGCAGGACCTCTCCTTCAGGTGGTAGATAGATCAGTGCAATTCTAACCATGGTGTGCCTCAGACTGAGAGCCTGTTAGGCTTTGCAAAATGATGCCGCAAAGAGAAATAATATAAGGGGACACGTGCAAATAAAACAACGCAGACTCTAAAGCCAGGATGATAATGACCTGGCATTGGGGGACAACACAGCCATTTATGCCGGAGAGGGGGTTGGCCCAATGCAGAAGCACATGACAGATATGTGCTCCCAAGGGTCTAGTTGTGCATCACTGGAAGAATCTCACATGTATTTCTGTAGTACTTTTTTTTCCTCCTGAATTTTGGGAGGATATAGCCCAAAGCTTTTTACAGGATTTAAATGTTGTAGATTTAAAAACTGAAATTTAAAACTTCATAAGAATCTTCATGGCTCAGTTGTAAGGCAGATTTCGAGACCCACTCACCATGTTTTTTTAAATGTCACCAGGTTGTGATCAGAATCATCTCCATAAGGAATTTGGTTTCATATTTTCAAGGGTACTTCTCTGTATGCCCTTGAAAATCATCATCATCATCATCATCATCATCATCATCATCATCATCATCATCCCACATAATACCCCAGACTTAACAACTGTTGATAAGAAAGACAAAAAAGTCTGGATAGTAGACATTGCAATACCTGGAGACAGCAGAATAGAAGAGAAAGAACTGGAGAAAATCACAAAATATAAAGACCTACAAATAGAAATAGAACAACTGTGGCAAAAGAAAGCAAAGATAGTACCAATAGTTATAGGCTTCTTGGGTACAATCCCAAAACATCTGGGGCACCACTTGAAGACCATCGGCATTGACAAAATCACCATCAGTCAATTGCAAAAGGCAGTTTTACTTGGAACAACTTTCATCCTACTACGATACCTTTAACACCATCAAATAACAACATCTGCCTATCTCAGGTCCTTGGAAAGGACTTGATAGGTAGATGAAAATGCCAAATCCAGTCTAAACATATGGCTGACTGTATATACAACAATAATAATAATATGAGAACCACTAGCACTGATCTCATCAAAACTTGAAGCTGTTGGGGCAACAGAGTGGCATTTCCAGGATTAAGTCACCAATGGGGCTAAGCTACATTTTACTTGTGTTTTATGTTTTTTCTACCTGGTGTACTTTTTCATTGAAAAAATACATACCTATTTATCCTTTTATCCACTAGGAGGGAAAGTAAGTACGAGTAGTTTTTACAAATAGAAATGGAAAGGGTCATGCTTTCTATGTGAATATCCATCGCAGCCTCTTAGGCTGCTTTGCAATAAAAGTGCTGAAATTTAAGAAAAAAAATCAACAGATAACAATAATTAATACATAGCATGGCCTGGAAAATGTCCTTGTTTAAATACTATAATATAGGCAACCACAAGCCAACAAGACTATGTGCAATATTTTGCCACTTAGTTTTGATAAGTGTTTTTCCATTTGACGTTCTCCCTGTCTTTTGAGGCTCATTTAGCAGTGCAGTTCTCCAAACATATGGTATTACTCTGTCTTGAGCAAAAGAAATGGCTTTCTCAATAGCCATTGCAGTTACAAAACATCAGCAAAGAACAATGACTTAGACACGGAGCAAGAGATGCATTAATTTTGGCCACAGGTCATGCCTTGCTGAGTTCCTCCTGTTCCTTTGGCACAGCTTTGTTACTCTGTGGAGCAATTTACTTCTCATCAGTGACAGATTCTTATTGTGAAACCTGGAGCTGCAGGAGGATCTCTTTTCATTCCACTATAGATAATTTTCAGCTCTTTCGTTGTGGGATGGTGTAAGAGAGAATTCTCTCTAAATCTTTGCCTTTCCATCTTCATAAGCTATCAAAGATGACCATACTTGAAATTAGATAGTAGGTATAATAAATTTGACCTATTGACTAGGCCATTCCAGAGGTTCAGGTACTTGAGTACCAGAATAACATTCCTAATCATTTTAATTTACATCTTAATGTAGCAGAAGCAAGGAGAAGAGAGAGAGGTTAGGAAGCAGGACCAGTGTCTGATCTGAGAGAAGCCCAAACAAGATGTTCTCCAGATTCAATCAAAGACTCTTCTAGCAACGTTGCCAGGATGTCTGTAAGGGGTATGGACAGAGGCACCAGTCTCTATGTACTTTCTCAGCCTAGGTGTGAGAAATGAAACAGAGAAGACTATGACAGCAATGAGCTTCATCTCCCCAGATTGTCTGTAGCCCAGGACATCGAAGATATAGCAAAGTCTGCTGAATACATCAGGAGAAATGGAGATCAGTCATTACCAGCCAATATCATGGGAGAGACAGGTCCAGAGCTGATTCCCATTGGTAAAAACCACTCACGTGGAAGTGCTGTAAGACTTGGTGCTGGGCCACAAACAAGGCAAGAGAGGTCTACTTAAAAGTGGGAAATGTCACTTTATTCATTTACTTACTTTCTGTTGTAAAGTGTTCCCCCCCTTTCCCCCCTTTTTATTGTATTGTTATAACTCTTGATTCATCTTGATATGTTGTAATTTTTTCAATACAGTGATGTTTGTATAATATAAAGGTGATTGACATTCTATTATTTAGACAGCTTAGAGTATTGAAAATAGGGTAGAGAAAAAATCTATCAATACTAACTACAATTTAGGACATCAATATTACAAGCATAAAATTATTTGGCTTTTTCATCTAAAGTTGAATATAATATTGCAAAAAAGAACTGCTTTGACTCGCATCAAAATTTTGGTTGTATAATGTTTAGATCTTAACTAATTATTTAATATTAAAGTCTCCAGTGTGTGTGTGTGTGTTTACATGTTAATGAAAGGGGAAAGATAGATAAATGGAGCAAATTTAACAAAAATTAAAACACCAAAATGCAGAAGAAAAAAGAAAGAAGAAGAAGAAGAAGAAGAAGAAGAAGAAGAAGAAGAAGAAGAAGAAGAAGAAGAAGAAGAAGAAGAAGAAGAAGAAGAAGAAGAAGAAGAAGAAGAAGAAGAAGAAGAACTATTAGGTTTCTGACTTCCCCTTTTTTATGCATCTGCTAATTTACACTATTTGTGGCATTTATGCCCCCTCAGAAGCCAGACCATAAGTGATTATATTTGCCATACTGCATGATGTGTTGTACAGTATCTATGGGAATCGTTCTTGCTTAAATTTAGTTAAATTTCTATTGTGTTTATATATACTGTTAGTTTTGCCATTGCTGCATGCCCTCCAAGTTTAAGTTCCCAGTCAGATATTGTTGGAATTATAACTTTCTTCCAGGGTTGGGCAAGATTTATTCTCACTGCTCTAAGTATATATCTCTTTATATTATAATGTTTCTTGCTGATTTTTTTTTTCTGAGAATATACCTAGTAAGCAAAGTTGTGGTTTCATTTCAAATTTAAATTCCAAGATTTTCTGCATTATACTATGTATGTCCTTTCAGTACATTTGAGTTTTTTTACATGCCCACCACCTGTGGTAAAACTTTACTTCTGTTTCATGACATTTCGAACCTTTATTATGGTATGATTTGTCTATCTTAGATATTATTGATGGAGTTGTATACCATCTGTACATCAACCATGACATATTCCAGCCTTCACTAAGGAGTTCTTGCTGTGTTTTTAGTCTATTCATAGAATCTGAATGAACCATATCTGCATATGTAATTACATTTTTCTTGCTGTAATTATTTCCAACATGAAAAGCATTTGAAGGAGAAGCTAGAGGTGAAATTGTTGAGCTTATTATTCCTTCTGCAAAATTCCATACTTTTATCAAACTTTGTCTAATAATATGTCCTCTTAAGTTTTTAATCCTCCTTTGTACCTGTTTGTATTTCTAATGCAATGATGAATAGTAAAGGAGAGAGTGGACATCTTTACTTTGTTCCTTTGCTGATTTGGAAATCTGCAGAGAACGCTCCATTAGCCATAATCTTTGCTTTTTGCCATTGATATATGTTTTTAACCCAAGCTTGAAACTCTTCCCCAGAGCTCATTCTATTCGGTACTGCCAGCAGGAATTGCCACAGCAAATTGTCAAAGGCTTTTTCCATGTCCACTGTTCTTCTATGTTCTGTTACATTGATTATAAACCTACTGTTGTCCTTTATATGTCTCTTTGGGATAAAACCAATTTGGTCGATATGTATAATGTCTGAAACACATTTCTTCAGTGTGTCAGCTAATATTGTTGTGAAAATCTTGTAATCTACAGTCAGCAAGGAAATTGGCCTATATGACTGTGATTTCTCTGGGTTGTTCTCTTCTTTGTAAATCAAAGTTATATATGCCTCTTCCCATGTTGGTGGTATTGCCTTTGTTTCTTTAATTTCATTCATTATATTTGTTCATGGTTCTGATAGTTCTTCAATTCTTTGTAATATTGAGCTATCAACCCACCTGGACCTGGAGCTTTTCCTAATTTAATTTGTTTTGTTGCTTTTTTTGTTTCTTGAACAGTTGTAGTGTGCTTAGCATTTGTCTATGTTGAACATTAAATTCTTTAATAACCAACTTTTCAATATATATATTCATAGCAACTTCATCAATATTAGTCTTAGAATATAATACTTTTTTTAAAACCCGCCAATTTTTCTATCATTTCTGATCTTGAGTCCTTTCTGTGCTGCTGATATTGTTGTAAGTTTGATTGTTTGCTGTTTGCTGTTGGGAAGATGTAACAACATATATAAAAACTGAGATGCAGTCTTGTTATGCCAATTGATGGCAATAGATTGCCCAAGATTTATATTACAATCCCCATCTGGTAATTGTTACTACATTTGCCAAAATCAGTATTAAAAGGTTTTGACTTATTTTAAGCAGCTTGGATCTTGCTTTAGAACCAGATCTCATTGCAAAAAAAAAAAAAAAAAAATCTTCAGAACTTTTTTTGCTGCCACCTGCTGACTGGAGTATTGCAAAGCATCTCCTCTCCTTCTGTCCCTCACTGCACATTCTGTTGAATAATCAAATCATACAGTTCAAAGGGAGTATTTAGATACTACGGAGTCCAACTGCCGGCTCAGAACAGAAACCCAAATTAAAGGTCCCCAATAGGTAGCTGTCACCTTCCGCTTCAACACATCCACCACTCTTCCTAGTGACTGGTCTCACAGTCGAACTGCTGTTACTATTAGGACTTTTTCTGACTTTCAACTGGAATCTGCCTTCCTTGTAACTTAAAAGAAAAATTGCAGACAATAGGTAACTGGCTTTGCCCAGCTTGCAGAGTTACTGTTGTTAAGAAAATAGGGAGGAAGGAGTGTTATGTATGCCACATTGAGGTGGACAAAATAAAGACAGGATATAAATCAAATTAATAAATACTGCAAGTGATACTTCTGTTGATACACCCTACAACCGCATTTGTCTTTTCAACAACCCATCTTTATTAAATTTCAGCATCCTCAAATGTTGCATTTTGCTAGGGTGCACAAATCAATTCATGCAACATAGATTTTCACTGGCACATTTAAAGCTTGAAAGTGGGACATATGAACCTGGGAGTACTTTGATAATTTTTTTAAAAATAAGAAATTATTAAGAGTTAATAATGTAAGAATTATCCAAACCAATAGTTTTTACAAAAGAACCCCAAGAAAAACAATCTCCGCTTTATATTTTGGTATTTTGTTAGCAAGTGTGCAACAATTATAAGTTTTGAAGAGGAAGAAAAGTGACATTATATGTGAAAGAAGTACACCTATGCACTGAGACCTGGGAAGATGAGCACAAGGGTCCAATCAAGACCATTTGAGAAATAACATAAGGAATATAAAGATATTATTGTGGTGGTGGGTGCTACAGACCACAAAGCCAGCCATAAGATCTGGATTATGCCTTTCTGGAACAGATTACAGAACTTCAAGGAGGAGACATATAGTAACAATGGGGGACTTCAGCTACCTTGGCATCTGTTAGAAAACCAACTTAGCCAAGCCTGAATGTTTCCCCAGATTCCTCAGCGGTCTTGCTGACTGATTCATTTTTCAGAAGGTTGAAGAAGAGACAAGGGAGTAGGTTTCCTAGATCTGATCTTTGCCAATGGGGAAGAGCTGGTTGAAGAAGCAAAAGCAGTGGGAACTTTGGGAGGAAGTAGCTATGTCTTCTTGGACTTCAAAATACTACTTAAAAAGAAATTAAAAGATAGTCTTACATGTTCATTAGACTTCAGGATAGCCAAATTCAACAAACTGAGAGGATTACTATGTAAAATGGACAGAAGTCCCTAGGTCAAAGGGAGCACAGAAACACAGAATCTCTCTCACCATTAAGATCTTGAAAGTGTAATTCTACACCATTCTAGTGAGAAGAAAATGGGAGGCAGTTTAAGAAACTGTTCTGGATGCATAGGGGGCTTCTGACTGACATGTGAGTGAAAAGAGACCTGTATACAAAATGGAAGATGGGTGTCATCACCAAGGTATGAACCAGCAAGTAGCTAATATCTGCAGAAAGTTAGAAAGGCTAAAGTGCAAAAAGAACTGATGTTTGCAAGCAAAGTTAAAAGCAACAAAAAAGGTTTTGGGGGGCTACGTCAGTAGTAAAAGTAAGAAAAGGGAAGGTGTGAGCCCACTGCTAGGAGAAGACAGTAAGATAGGTGATAGGGAGAGGCAGAGCTCTTCGGTTCCTGCAGTCTTCTCCCCAAATAGGAATTATATTCAAATGGTCCTAAAACAGAATAATTCACAAAAGAAGTAGTGGCAATGCTAGGCAAATAAACAGATGGTTGGGGGGCAAATGGCTACCATGAATGAGTTTAATTCTCGGGGAACTATATTTAAGAGTCTTGAAGGAATTTGTAGATGTCATCTTAGAGTACCTATTTATGATTTCTGAGAACATATGGGGAATGGATATAGTGCCAAAGGCCAAGAGAATGACAAATGTTGTTCCTGCTTTCCTATCTTCAAAAAGAGGAGATAATAGATTGGTCAGGTTTGTGTCAATACTAGGCAAACTTTTGGAACAAAAACAATTAAGCAGTTGGCATGTGAGCATTTGGAAAAGACTGCATTACTTGGAAGAAGCCACCATGAATTTAACTAGAATTAAATCAGGCCAAACTAAAATTTTGATGGAGTGACCAATTTAGTGGACCACGGGAATATGGAGGGCAGAGTGTACTTTTTCTTGAGCAAAGCATTCAACAAAGTCTCACATGAGATTCTATAAGAAAAGGTAGCAATAGGGGGATTGAATTAAGCTACCATTAAATGGATACAGAGTTGGTTCAACAATCATACCCAATAAATGTATGTCAGTGGCTCCATATCAGGCTAAAAGAAAGTGTTGAGTAGTGTGACATAGGACTCTATTCTAGGCCCCGTACTGGTCAACATATTTATAAATGACTTGGATGAGGACCTAAAAATATGATGATCAAATCAGCACAAAATAAGGGGGAATAGTGAATGCCAACAATATCAAGATTCTAAACGACATTGGTAAGCTGGAAAAATTGGCAGAAATTGGCAAGATGAATTTCAATACGGATATATTCTTACATTTGGATAGGAAAAATCAAAGGTATATGTATATGATGGGAAGAACAAGAGAAATAATTGTTTCTCTGTATACTGCATTGATGTAACTGCACATAAACTATTGCATGCAGTTCTGGGTGCTGCATTTTAAGAAGGACACTGACAAACTGGGCCATGTCCGAAGAAGAACAGCTAAGGAGAGATCAGGCTTGGAAGGAAAAAATGTAAGGAATAGTTGGAGGCATTGAATATGTTTAATGTTGAGAAGAGAAGAAAGACATAATAGTTCTTGTATTTGAAGTGCTGTCATGTAGAGGCAGGGAAGAATTATTCAGAGTTGTTGCAGAAGAAAGGACAAAAAACAATAGGCTTAAAATACAAAGAAGTAGATTTCAGCTGGACACTATGAAAAACATTACTAATGGCAAAACCTATTCAACAATGAAACAGACTGTTTTGGGAGATGGGCCCTCCTTCACTGGAAGTGTTCAAAGACTTGATGACCATTTGTCAGGGAGGCTGCGTTAGAGGATTCCCGCAAGAGGCAAGAAGTTACACTAGATGACCTTCAAGATCTCTTTCAACACTTTGTATAGTTCTAAAAACCAAAAAAGGAAAAGAGTAAAATAATTATTATATGCTGAATATGTATTAAGGAAAGCTGGATTGGAAGAAAAGGAGCATGGTTTTAAAATTGGAGGAAGAAACATCCATAAACTGTGCTATGCTGATGACACTACTCTAATAGCTGATAATGCAAAGGATCTGCAGGGTCTAATAATAAAGTCAAGGAGCATAGTGAAAGAATGGGACTAAAATTAAATAAAAGGAAGACCAAACTAATGGCAACAGGTAGAATCACCATACTAAAAGACGATGCTGTTAAAGTGCTGCACTCAATATGCCAGCAAGTTTGGAAAACGCAACAGTGGCCACAGGATTGGAAAAGGTCAGTTTATGTTCCAATTCCAAAGAAGGGCAATGCCAAAGAATGCTCAAACTATCGCACAATTGCACTCATTTCACATGCTAGCAAGGTTATGCTCAAAATCCTACAAGCTAGGCTTCAGCAGTACGTGAACCAAGAACTACCGGATGTACAAGCTGGGTTTCGAAGAGGCAGAGGAACTAGAGATCAAATTGCCAACATTCGCTGGATCATGGAGAAAGCACGAGAGTTCCAGAAAAACATCTACTTCTGCTTCATTGACTATGCAAAAGCCTTTGATTGTGTGGATCACAACAAACTGTGGCAAATTCTTAAAGAGATGGGGGTACCAGACCACCTTACCTGTCTCCTGAGAAATCTGTACGTGGGCCAAGAAGCAACAGTTAGAACCGGTCATGGAACAACCGATTGGTTCAAAATAGGGAAAGGAGTACGACAAGGCTGTATACTGTCACCCTGCTTATTTAACCTATATGCAGAGTACATCATGAGAAATGCCAGGCTGGAAGAATCACAAGCCGGAATAAAGATTGCAGGGAGAAATATCAACAACCTCAGATATGCAGATGATACCACCCTAATGGCAGAAAGTGAAGAAGAACTAAAGAGCCTCTTGATGAGGGTGAAAGAGGAGAGTGCAAAAGCTGGCTTGAAACTCAACATTAAAAAAACTAAGATCATGGCATCTGGGCCCATCAATTCCTGGCAAATAGAAGGGGTAGAAATGGAAGCAGTAACAGACTTCATTTATTTGGGCTCGAAGATCACCGCAGATGGACACTGCAGCCATGAAATTAAGAGACGCTTGCTCCTTGGGAGGAAAGCTATGGCAAACCTAGATAGCATATTAAAAAGCAGAGATGTCACCTTGCCGACAAAGATCCGCATAGTCAAAGCTATGGTTTTTCCAGTAGTAATGTATGGCTGTGAGAGCTGGACCATAAAGAAGGCTGAGCGCCGAAGAATTGATGCCTTTGAACTGTGGTGCTGGAGAAGACTCTTAAGAGTCCCCTGGACTGCTAGGAGGTCAAACCAGTCAATCTTAAAGGAAATCAACCCTGATTGCTCATTGGAAGGATTGATAATGAAGCTCAAGCTCAGATACTTTGGTCACCTAATGCGAAGAGAGGACTCTTTGGAAAAGACCCTGATGCTGGGAAAGATTGAAGGCAAAAGGAGAAGAGGACGGCAGAGGATGAGATGGTTAGATAGCATCACTGAAGCAATGAGCATGAAATTGAGCAAACTCAGGGAGGCAGTGAAGGACAGGAAGGCCTGGCGCAATATGGTTCATGGGGTCACGAAGAGTCGGACACGACTTAACGACTGAACAACAACAACAGAATCACCAGCCTTAGAATTAATAATGAAAATATTGAAGTGGTAGATAGCTTCTGCCTTTTAGGATCAACCTTCAACAGTAAAGGAACAAGCAGTCAAGAAATATGCCACAGATTAGCATTTGGTAGAGCAGCTATGTAGGCCTTGGAAAAGATATTCAGATGCTGTGATGTGTCTATACCTACAAAGATCAGAGTGGTGCAAGCCATGGTACTCCTTTTGATACTCTATGGAAGCAAAAGTTTGACTTGGAAGAAGCAGGATAGGAAGAGTATTGATGCTTTTGAACTTTGGTGATGGGGAAGACTCCTGAGAATACTATGGACAGCCAGGAAAACAAACCAATGGATCATCAAACAAATCAACCCAGAGTTCTTATTCAAGGCACAGGCTTAAATTATCCTACTTTGGACACATTATGTGAAGACCCAGCTCTCTAGAGAATGCTCTAATACTAGAAAAGATAGAAGGAAAGAGAAGAAGAGGATGACCAATAAGAAGCTGGATGGACTCAGTTACAGTGGCAATGGGTGCATCTTTGGAAGATCTGAAAGACTAGGTTAGGGACAGATTGTCATGGAGGAAATCTAACTCTGTGGTCACTAAGAGTCAACATAGACTTTCTGACACATAATCAATCAATGAATCAGAATAATTATATCCCCTTCCCCTCACTTAAATTTCTCAGAAGTCAGAATAACCATCAGTCATAATTTTATTATACTTACTGTACTATAATTTATGATTTTGTCTATCATGTAAATCTCTTTTTTATTATTTTCTTAATTTGAATATATATTTTAGCCAATCTCAGGAGTGATAACAGAACATTCAAATTAGAACTCCAGATTTTCTTTAATCATATCTTCAAATGTAATTTAATATAAAAGAAGTAATATATCCCTGAATGCTGAATCTTCCTCTGAGTGCTGACCCAAGCATTTCTCTGCTAAATTCACACATGCTAAACCCTAAATCCAAATTAACAAAGCACAATTCTTTTTATTTCAAAGAAATAAACTATATTATGGCTTAAGAATGCACTGAAGTACAAATTAGCCAACCCCATTTTGTTCTTGCTTATTGTGTTGTACAATTCACCAACACTCCCACACTTGTTCCCTCCTCCTCTAAATGGGTTGGGGAACATTTTCTGCAAGTTCTGATGAGGATAATACTCCATTACAGAGATATCTACTTATTTCCAATATTTTCTCGTATCAGCCAACAACTAAATACATATCAGCTGTCAGAATAAGCACAATCCATTGCAGAAGCAAATGGCAGCCTATTACATTATTCCAAAAAACAAAGGAACATCCACAACCAGGTGGTGGACTGTGCTACTGGAATATGAGCTGTCCAGATCAGAAGGCATACAGTGAGCTACTGGGAAAGAACAAAGCAAGTATGAGCACTAGTGGTACTTTTGATGTCACTGGATTAAAGCAAATAGGACATCCAGCTGCTAATGTGCAAGTGGGAAAAAGAAAGTTTGATGCTGCAAAGATAGGCCCACAGTTGTTATGTGGAATGTCACAACCATGGACCAAGGCAAACCAGATATTACCAGAGCAGAAATGTCAAGACTAACATTGATGTTCTGGGAATCAGCAAACTAAAATAGAATGAGCCACTTCACATCAGAGGAGTGTAGAAAAGAAACTCAGAAAATAAATGGAGTAGCCGTTATTTTTAATTAAAGGATGTCAAAGTCAGTGCACTGATGTAACCCCCAAAATGATATAATGATCTCAATTCAAGTCCAAGGCAAGCCAATCAATATTATGGTGATCCAAATATGTCTTCTAACCACAGAAGCAGAGGATGTGGAAGTGAAATAATTCTTTGGTGACTTGCAATGCCTTGGTGACAAAACGGCCCCTACCCCCAAGATATTAATACTATGGTATGCTCTAATAATAATGATAAAATAAACCTACAGATATCAACAGGTGGATAACAATGAAATCCAATGGTTATATACTCCATAAGCAAAGAAGTTCTATTCAGTCAAAAAAAAAGAGACCTAATGCTGACAAGGTTCAGATCAAGAACTCCTTCCTGCAAAATTATAACTTAAACCACAGAAAACAAATAAAAGTATCAGACCAACAAGATATAACTTCAGCAGTAGCACATGCAGTGAAGGTCAAGAACAGACCTAATGGATTAGATTTGATCAACAGAGTGCCTGAAGAACTTTGGGCTGTAATCTGTGCCGTCACTAATGATGAAGCAAACAAATAAACAAAAAATATCCCAAAATACAAAAAAACAAAACAAAAGGAAGTGAAATGTTTGTCTGCAGGTACATTAAAAATAGCTGATGAAAGGCAGGAAGCAAAAGGCAACAGAATCAGAGGAAAAATTTCCCAATTAAATGCAGAGTTCTGGAGAAGAGCAGGAAGAGACTAGGATTTATTTCTAAATA
Source organism: Liasis olivaceus (assembly GCA_030867105.1). NCBI lineage: Eukaryota > Metazoa > Chordata > Lepidosauria > Squamata > Pythonidae > Liasis > Liasis olivaceus. The sequence continues at coordinate 41,616,789 of CM061348.1, read as the reverse complement.
AGAAATGCAATCAAACTGAGAACAGTTGAATGGGAAAGGCAAGAGATTTATTTGAGGAAATGTCAATATTCAAGTGAAATTTTTATGCAAATATGGGCACAGTAAACCACAAAGAAAACAAACATCTGGAAAAAGAAGATTTAAAGGGGTGATGATCAAATATACAAAAGAACTGTATAAAAAGATCCCAAAATTGAAGATAAGAACAAAGGTTTGATTATTGAACTAGAGCCAGGCATTCCTGAATGTGAAGTTAAAATAGATCTTAGAAATATTGCTAACAACCAAGCTGCAGGAGTTGAAATGCCAGCAGAAATGTTTTAAAATCTTACATAATGATGGAGTTAAAGTGCTACTTGTGGTTTGTAAGCAGTTATAGAAAACATAATGACCAAGAGACTGGGAAAGAACCATTTATAAGCTAACACCAGAAAAGGCAGTACTAAAGAATGCTGGCAATATCAAACAGTTGCACTTCTCTTACACGCTAGTAAAATAAGTGTAACCCATAATATATGTCCATGAGAGCTGGACCATCAGAAAGGCTAACAAAGAAAATGTAATGCCTTTGAATTGTGGTACTAGGAAAAATTGTTGAGACTACCTTAGACCACAAGAAAAACAAATAACTTAATATTAAATAAAATAAAATCAGACTTCTCACTGGAAACATTAATAATGAAGCTAAAGCTGAAACATTTTGGACATGTAATGCAAAGGCAAGAGTAATTGGAGAAAACCCTGATGCTTGGAAAGATTAAAGGCAGTTGAAAAAGAGACCAGCAGAAGACAAGGTGGTTGAGTACCATCACTGATGACACAGACATGAGCTTACAAGAACTCAAAGAAAGCTACCAACAGGCAGTCCTAATGAAACATTGTCCATTGGGTTAAAAAGTGTCAGAAACAACTGAATGACTGAACCTTATCAATCAGCCAACAGTTCTAAGCTATTAACCAAGAACCCTTTTTAAGAGGAAGGGATCACTGTAGACATAACAACATGCTGCTTAGGACTGTTGCTACCAGCAACCTTCCAACTGTGCAGGTACATACACTGGATAAAATCAATACATAAATAAAAAAACTGGTACCCTTCAGATAAATTGGGACTCCAATACCTAGAATTCCTAGTCAGCAGCCCTATGGCTCTAAATTTTGTGATTCATGTATTTTGGGTACAAGGATGAGAGCAGGTCCCTTATGGCTTAACTCCAGTCAGGTTTGCTCAGAAATCAGCTCCTAAGTAAGCATACAGAGGAATGTAGACTTACTCTTCATCATACATGGAGGAAACAATAGGAGCAGGAGCTCCCTGGCACAATATTTGCCTTACGGAAATCCTGTTCCTATTGTTTCCTATTATTATTCCAATTATTTGAGAACATGGCAAGGATCTTCACCTTTGTTACACATCCAAACCAGCAAAACAGCTTAGTCTGCAGTGACAGTGCATCAAGGGAATTTACACTGAAATACAACTTGTCATCTGGACTAAGTATTTCATCAGCAGCAGTGAGCAAGAGTTCAGATACTGGGATTAGCTTAACATGGATGTTGTGCAAGGACAAGGAAAGTGATGGCAAAGAACATGTTTGGCAAACTCCCTTTACGTTTTTTTTCCAAGGAGGAGAAATAAAGAGAAAGGGAAGACTGCCACACTCCCAGGTTCTGTTTCTACTTCAGAGCCAAAAGCACACATGCAATCAAACGATCATTTGATGAAATGCCATAAAAAGTGTGCAAAGCATGGTGTCTGTTGATTTAAGTTGCTGTCACTAGATAAGAATAGCGCAATTTTTTTAAGTCATCAGCAGCAAGTTTTTTATACACACACACACACACACAAACACACACACATACATACATACATATATAATTCCAGTGGGGGCGGGGGGGAAGCAAAGCTACAAAGATGTCCTGTTCTTAGAAAAGGCTACAATACCCAGCAAAGCAAATGTCCTTATTTTAATTATCCCAGACTCTTAAATCCCAAAAGTTTTACACCTTCTTTTTGATCTTCATTGGAGATCTCTAGCCTTTCTTCTAGCATCATCTTCATGATCATGAGCACTCAAACCCTGTTTCAGAAATACAAGTACTGGGCAAATGGAACAGGACATTGAGCTCAGCATTGGCTTTCTGAAAGTCAATAAACAGTTTGCTGACAGGCATTCCTGTTGCTACTGGGCTGTTGAGAAGAATTGAAGCATTTATGAAATACTAATTTTCTGGATGTCTTGCCCTCCTAACAGGAAGGAAGGAAGGAAGGAAGGAAGGAAGGAAGGAAGGAAGGAAGGAAGGAAGGAAGGAAGGAAGGAAGGAAGGAAGGAAGGAAGGAAGGAAGGAAGGCAGGAAGGCAGGCAGGCAGGCAGGCAGGCAGGCAGGCAGGCAGGCAGGCAGGCAGGCTGGTTGGTTTCTGATGCTCTCTGCCAGTTTCTCACAAAGTCGATGGGGAAGCTGGCAGGAGGTCCTAAATCGCTCCCACTCCCACTGCTTTTTTTTTCCCCCTTGGTCATTCTGTTTCTCTGTTAGGTAAAGAAATATCTCTGAAACAATGACCCAACAGGTCACAGGTTGTCTAGTATAAAATAGATCTAAGAAGGACTTTAAGCATAGTCAGCAAAATCTGCTCGGAAGCCCAGCTGTGCTCTCCTGATCTGATAAATTATAACTTTAGATTATAAATTTATAAATGAAGTGGGGACTCTCAATATATACAGCATCAATGGTACACAGAGGAAGAATCTGACTTTTGTCAAATGTTCGACATTTGGGTGCAAGAGGTGCCTTTACAAAAGAGATGGGATTCTACTGGAGCCAGAATGATCCAAATTTCTGGCACTTTATATCAAAAAGGTTTCAGAGCAGTTTACATACTAACTCTGGGGGAAAGTTGGCAAGAGCAAGGAAACACCACTTGGAGATAAATCTCCCCAAAGGGATTGTGGGGGGAGGCGTATTTTTTATTGTTCAAATGGGGACAGGGAAGAAATGAGAACACTGAAATTCATTTGACACAATCATGATTTTGTTTTTGTTGCCAAATTTAAACTTATCCATTCTTTCAGACCTTTTAAAATCTTTGTTGTTTTAATTCCCAATACAGTGTTAAACCAACTTATTTGACTGTAGATGCATATTATTTAAATTGGATTTTTTTTTGGCTCTTGTGCTTGTATTTTGAACATGTTGGCCCCCATATTGTACGTTCAATTTACTTGCTTTTATTTATTATATATTTTATTTTAAAATAATAGTATGATGCTAGAGAATCTGCTTCAACTTATCCTATAAATACAAGTACCCATAAAAAAATAAAATAAGATACAATACACAGAGTCTGGAGAGTCCTAGGGAAACATACATATCAGAAATATTTTCAGAGGGAAACAGCAAATAGATATTTCTGTGCTAATCCTAGAAGCCTCCAAGCCAAGATTGTGTTAGAGTGCTTGATTGCCAAGGAGTCAAAGATGCAGTCCTGAACCATCAGGAGAGATTCCTCTAAATGCAAGCTCTACAATTAGGTAAGTAAAAGGTGAGCTTAGGACAGTGTCACTCTGTTACGTCAAAGGGGGCATTGTGTCTAACACCTTTCTACAATCACAAAATTAGCTTTTGGGCCAAGAACTCTAAATACACAAGAAGAATTGTATGGTGGCTTTTGTTCTGTATCACCAGCTATATAATTCACCACCAGAAAGCTTGGATTCTGTTCTTGGGCTAGAGATCATTGTTCTGTTTGATTCAGGAACTTGGCAGCCATTCCTTTCCTTCTTCCCAAGAGAATTGGGTCACTTGAAACATTGAGTAATGGCCTAGGAAAATGCCACTAAATGGTAGAGGACAGATCGCATAAGAGAGCTGGTTTAATTTGTTCTTTGGCATTTATTTCACTTTATTTTTATAGCCCTCGTCTATTTTTATTCTTTGTAACAGCTTTGTAACTTATTGCTGCATTCCTTCCAGCCTCATGTATGCAATCGGTGATTATTACACAGCCAAGAATCTCAGGTTTGGACAGACTATTAATTAATTAATGTATCCATGAGCAAAATTAGCATGTATAAAGAAAGAATGCCTTGTGAAGAAGCCTCATCACTACACAAAGTGACATTCCAGCCCAGCCTAGTGAGAGCTGCCTCCTTTGTCCTTGTCTCATGCAATTTCAGTTCCCTGTTGAGAGGGTGGGGAAGAGAGCAGATGTGGTGGCAAGTAGAATCAGCCTGAGGGTTCATGCCCAGGCCAGCCCAGGAACAAAAGGTGGGCCCACCCGCCATTGCATCTTGAGGAACTCTCTCTACCTTAGAACCATGATCAGAATAGGTTCTAAAATCACATAAACAGCCTATAGGATAAGATCTTGCACAGGGTCTGTTTACTTGAGAGACCACCTGTCTCCCAAAGTATCTGCCTAGCTGATTTGATCTTGCAGGCTTGTAGTGCTCCGGGTTCCTTTGATTAAACAATGTCATCTGTCAGGACCCCGGAAGTATACCTTTTCTGTAGCAGTGCCTGCCCTCTAAATCAGATCCTGAGATCTGAATGGCCCCCAACCTGCTGTTGCTTAGAAGAGGCATGAAGACATGGTCCTTCACCCAGGCTTTTGGTGAAGGAGAGTGAGACCACTCGCTTCACTCCATCTGGTCTGTTGTTCTTGCCATCTTTTATCTTCTGTCAGTTTTATTGTAATTTCTTTGTTCTATTGTTGTGAGCTGTCCAGAGTTGTTGGGAGTCAGGCAGCATACAAGTTTATGATTATGATTATTATATCAGATGCAGATATTCAGTTGCTGAGGCATAGAATGACCAGCAGTTCATTCCCACCACCACTTGTCCTCCCTTGCTTTTATAGAATTCTGTGAAAATGAACACAGCTGGTTCCAAATCAAGAATCTTGACAATTAGATCTTCAAAGTTCAGCTCTAACACTGAACTTGAATTGTAGGGCTCTTTTAATTTTTTGTTTCTAGTTGATCCCATATGCTAGTGAAAGTAGCACCATATGATTAAAGGAAAGAATTTGATTAAAAGCTTCCAGTTTCACAGAATTATATGCAATTTTCAGATACTTTTGTTGTCTAAAAATGAAGCTTCACAGTCTAGATTATAATGCATTTCCAGGAAACATGTTCCCTCTCCAGAGTTGAAATAAGGATTGTCATCCTGCTAATTCTTCTGTTATCATCATTCACCAAAGAGAAAACATACAGTCATCAACCTATGGATTCCTACTTTTGTAAGCAGCCACAACAACCTAGATGACATTAATTCATACTTTCTGGCCTATCTTTTAGCCCTTTCTTTCATAGTTAAACTCACACCTCCACTTCCCTGCATGTAATAACTAACTGCACTTTCAAGATAAGGTTGCCCTTCTTTCTATTTCACAAGCATACAGCCTGCCTGCCTGCCTGCCTGCCTGCCTGCCTGCCTGCCTGCCTGCCTGCCTGCCTGCCTGCCTTCCTTCCTTCCGTCTCAGTCTTCCATATGCTGTGATCATCACCAAATGAGCTCATAGATATTGACCTCCACTGCCCATCATGGCTTTGGTCATTTGAGACATTCTCATCCTCTTTAGTAAGATAAAGAAGCTTATATAGCATCAGGATTAACTTCACTTGGTACTGAAGATCAGAAGTAAATTATCGTTAGAAGCTGTCAGTGACAGATCATGGCACTTAGTTGTGTTATGATCACAGAGATGCTAAGCCACTGGACTAATATTCCTTCCTTTACATCAAACATGGACCTTAGCAGATGTTTTATTTGTTTGCACACTCCCTACAGCCTGTGCTCTGAAGAATCTCAGAGGTGAGGTTGTGCAACAGTTGCTTTAAAACATGCAGGACATTTCTGATCACACCGACACTTGTTTGCCTGAACAATTGACTCTGAGCACAGACACTTATCGACAGAGGCCTAAACAAATTAACTTTATTATTTTTCTCTGACTGAACGTCAAGGTCTTCCAGGGCCCCAATTGCCATAGTGACACAAAGGCACATGCATTAAATGAGCAACACCAATGCCAAAGCTATCAGAGTTGAAATGGGCAGAAGTTAAACATTAACTTCAATCTGCTATTTGCTTAAGATTTTTTTTTTTTAAATCTAGCTTCATTCAGTTATCAATTGCTTGATGGAACCACTTTGGAAAGAGCTGCGGAAAACATGACCGTAGGAATTTTTATATGAATGACTAACCACTGACTTATTTGACTCAGGTATCTTGTCTATGGCAGTAAATAGATACTGCATGGCAAGGTGCAAAAAATAGCTATAATGGGCCGTTATGCAAGAAAATGAAATATGAGAATTATGAGAACTATGTCCTATTCCACAGGCTTAGGATTTCATAATGCTCTATCTTGGGATCAGAGAATGAAAGCAGTATGGAGAAAGATAATATTTCTTATAGTTTATAGAGACTGCCTTTTCAGAGTCTGTTGATTACCTGCAGATACCACTCAGGAATGAATGCTGTAGGGTACATTGCTGAAGTTACAGTCACAGTGTATAATTAGGGAGAGTAACACCAGTAATTCAGCAATAAGAAAGCTAGAACACATGGGAGTTCATACTGTAGGAAAATAAAATAAAGGTAGACTTGCTTGCTTATTCAAGAGCCAGGGGTCCTTCATCTTACAGACCCTCAAAATGTGGGGATGGTTGCCATTCTGCGTCTAGAAGGACAAGGCAAATCAACTGGCATTATCCATATTCCATTGCATGTCCCTGATTCATCCTTCTCCAGTCTAACACAGCCAAGACAGGTTAGGACTACAGAATTCAAAGAGTGCCAGGATTCTTATCTGTCCTATACAAGTGGGGTCTCCAGGATTGTATTCAGCTGGGTTCACGTGATGAAAGATGAGCATTTCTCAAGATTTTGCCTGTGCTTCTCTCCTCTCTCTCTCTCTCTCTTTTCTGTCCACTTGTGGTTTTGGAAGGGATCGTATTAACTTCAGGGTCATCCTCCTTTTGGGTAAATGTAATGCAACATTTGTAGTACTGTTAAGGTACTGCTGTGTGGTTAAGATGGGTGCAAAACTACCTTCAGTTGTTTGTAGAAATATACCTCTTCTGAGGAAAGGACCATGGCATTGTTCAGACCCACAAAGTCAAAATAGTTAAAATGTTTTTGAAAACAAATTTGGCTTTCCTATTCAACAGAAATAACAATTGTACTGTTATATTTTGTTGAGGGATACAGGAAATAATATTTAGTAACTGGCAGCAGTTGCCATAATATTTTATGACAAACAGGAACTTAGGATATGTTATATCTGGGAGGAATTTATAAAAATTTGAGTGTATACTTATTTGAAATAAAAATTTTCATTCCAATGTTTGATTTTAAATTTTACATTAGCTATTTATTTATTTATTTATGACATTTCTGATCCAGTTTTCTTCCTTGAGTTTATTGAGCAGTTTATAAAAATATGAGCAAAACATTGATAAGATAAACATTACACTTGGTTTTAAAGGTTTTCATTTTTGGCTTGAAAATAATAGCCTTAATTCACATGTTATAAAGATCAAATATGAAAAATTCAATGGCAAACAATAGAAAATGCTTCAGAGTACCAGCTTGCTGCAATAGGATCTAATTAAGTGTTCATTAATAATTTGTGCTAAACATAAACTAGAACAGCTCAATAGCATAAATAAGGCCTCTGCAACTTGCAAAGGTATAGATATGAGGTCTCCAATGACTCATATCAAGAGGTTTTGTTTTTTTTAATTAACAAACCATCTACAGAGTCTGACTATTTCTGATGAACCAACGCTGTATGTTTTGAGAGCACACACTGCTTTGGGCAAAGTAGTGATAATAAAACTTCTAAGAAAACTAGTCATAACAAAGACAAAGATCACAAAATCAAATGTTGAAGTAAGAGTGAGGAAGACTTGCCTTAAACTCAAGTGTCCACACTCTAAATATGTGTGCTTCTAGAAGTGCACATGTTACACCTCTGCTCTGCGAGCTGCATTGGTTGCCAGTTTGCTTCAAGGTCCAATTCAAGGTGCTGGTAATGACCTTTAAAGACCTACATGGTATGGGGCCGGGTTATTTGAGGGACTGCCTCTCCCTGGTTACATCTACTCATCTTATCAGGTCCAGCAGGAGGGGCATGTTGTGGGTCCTGTTGGCCAAGGAGCTTTGTTCAGCAGGACCCAGGAGGACAGCCTTTTCTGCTGTGGTACCCACCCTTTGGAGCATCGTTCCCCTCAAGGTGAGATTGGCCCCAACCCTGTTGGTCTTCCTTTAAGGAAGGCCCTTAAAACTTGGTTTTCTCATCAGGCCTGGGCATCTCATGGAAGCGTCATTAAATGGTAGCATTGTGTTTAAGTTTAGAATGCACTGTCCCATTTTAACTGTTCTGATTGTATTTCATTGGTTTTGCTTTTTAATTATTTTGAATATTTGGGGTTTTTGGTTTTGTTTTTTGACTGTGTATGCCACCCAGTCACATCATTAAATGAGAGGCTATATAAATTTAATAATAAACAAACAAACAAGAGTTTGGTATAGCTAATTTCAACATTTTTTTTCCTGAAACCTCTTTCCATATACTCTCCTTGGATCCCACTTAGCACTGGAAATTTCATTCTTTCATTCATTCATTCATTCATTCATTCATTCATTCATTCATTCATAAACAACTTTAGTAAATGTGTTACCTGCTTTGATTCTCATTTTCTCATAAAATCCAAAGTTAGATATAGCTAATCATAGGATCCACCATTTCACATATACAACATTCATTCCTAGGATTTCCTTTGTATATCAGCATAATGTCATGGCAATCCTATCTTTTCTTTTTGCCTCCATTCCAAATCTTTTGAAAAAAGATGTAATGGTTAAGGTGTAGCATTAGGACCAAGGGAACCCAGATTCAACTCCATGATAGCTCAAAGAGTGTTCTGGCTTAATCCCCATCTCTTAGCTCAATTTATTTCATAGTACTGCTGTTGTAGAAATAAAATTTGAGGAGAGTAGATGATATAAGCAAGCTCATAGAGAAAGGAAGGGATATAAATTGAATGAATGAATGAATGAATGAATGAATGAATAAAATAGAAAATTTCAAGTGCCCAAATTTGGTCTGTTGTTTTCATGCATCATCAAAGGTTATAAGGCCATATTGTGTTAACAAAGAACAAAGGCATCCATTTTTTAGTCACAACACTGTTTCTGAAGTAATAAAGATGGTTGCTTAATCTGATTTGTTTGTGCAGATAACATAGAATAAAATAGGTGAAAGGCCTTTGAACACTTCTAGTTGCAGCAAAAAATATAACTAGAGCAATAGCAAGCCTTTTTATGGCACCCTAGATACAAAACATAGAGAAGGAGGGATAGAGATAGAGCATGCTAGAACTCAGAATCCAGTTCAAAAGGCTGCTATGTTTGACTTCTTCATCCAGCTGTTTCAATAAACAATAAATTAATTAATCAACCTCTTTTTGGGCAGACGAACCAAGGAATAACCTCAGGTTTATCAGGATTTCCATGTCTTGAATACTTCCTCTTCTTCTTCTTCCTCCTCCTCTTCTTCCTCCTCCTCTTCTTCTCCTTCTCCTCCTCCTTCTTCTAGAAGAACAGAAACTCCTAGAGAACTCAGTCTCTCATTTCAAGCAAACACTAAATATAGACTTCTTTTTCCTACAACTATGTTCACAAATAAAACTAGATGGAACTGGTAAAATGCCTTTATTTATCTCCAGTGTTGGTTGAATGACTGTACTCAATGCTCTATGAATCCTAAATATTTCACAGGTGAAGCACAGATGTTGTATTGTTTAGTAGAAATGACTTGCCTTCAGCCTTTTATACCTCCATCTCCTATTCGGGACACCTCAAACATGCAGTCTAGGTGCCAAAACAAGAACATGACCTCATGCTGTACAACTTTATTTTAAAAAAAAAGAAGAAGAAGCTGCCATCATCTATAGCTGCAGGAAGAGAAAAAAGTTTTACCAATGCTATTTGATGACAGCCATGCCAAACAATTCACTTAAGGTACAGAAGATGCAGAACTTTCTATGGGGAATCCCTTAAACGCAGTATTTATTTAATCATCAGTGAAAACTTCTCTGAACCTTGCCACCAATTTTTGAAAGCAACCAAAATGTTACTCTTATTTCATGGGTAAAAGATTTGCCCTACACGTGAGGGTTGTAGACATAGTTGCATGAAAACTCCCTATAGTTTCATAATAGTGAGGAAAATGTACGCTATTCTTGACCAAGACTGAGAATCTCAGTCTAACCTACTTCTCAGGACTGATGCAAGGATAAAATATATAGTGCTTCATGGAGAAGAGAAGAGGTCCACATATAATGCATACATGAGTAAACTTAATGAATGCTTTTCAAAAGGGCCCAGAGAATTCTGAAGAACAATCTTTCTACTGTCCTAATCTATGTCACTGGAGATTCCATCCCCCATCTAATGGGAATGGGAATATTCGCTCAGGTTGTCTGCGAATCCTTCAGACATCCATTTCCCCACAAGATTACAGGCCAACCTCAGGAATGGTAAATGGTAACTTCAAAATGGGAGGGGGGGGGGAAGCTTTTTCTGTAAAGCAGCTTGGGAACAGCCAGTGTTTGTACCAATGTTTTTCAATGGGATCCATTTAAAGGCTTTCATTGAACTTTGAAGGAAGTCATTTCCTTATTCACTTTCTAAACTGGAGCTTTTTAACTTAGCAGCAAGAGTCCGTGGCATAGGCTCTTGCTTCCACCTCCCTCCCCCCTACCTCTGCCTTTGAACCAAGCCTCACTCAGCAAACAGAAATAATGTTTACTGTGGAAACTTTGCACTGCAGCCATTGCACTCAGTGCCCTGCCAGATTGTCCCCCCACCCCACCTTCTTTTTATATCCACATAAGGAACAGATCCTTGATCTAAGATAGCAATATACAGCATTCATTAAAGGCCAGAGGAGAGATATTTGAATCCCCTGTCTCATTCAACTGATTTATTCACTTATTTTTAGAGAGGTTGGAAAGATGGCATGTGAATGAGTGGGACTGAGAGGTAAGCCAGAGGGTAAGTCATATGGCAGGGCTTCAAAGATGTCGTAGTGCTGAGCTATCTCCTATACAGGGGACTCTGAGTTTTGAGCACCTTGTGGCTAGCCACTAGCACCTGATATCATCGGATACTCTTGGACTACAATAGGCAACAGAGTTTTACAGTGCAAACATTACTGATTCCAATCTATCATATCAACATTATTAACTTGGAGAAGAAACCAGCCCTGTGCAGACATTCAGCCTGCATACAAAGGGGCTAAAGGGTTATCGGACTAAGGATTCACAAGCTATGCCCCTAGCCAAACAAGGTCCTCTTATTTAGATTCCTGCCAGGGTCACTTATCTCATTCAACCAAATTTGCTTATAATCTTCCTGTAAATCTTTATGCCCACTACCCACAGATATGCACAGGAGCCTAATGTATGAGACTGTTGAGGGTCAGGCCTGCATACACACCATTTTCCTATTGACTCTCATTTTGTATACAGGTGGATGAGTGCTAGATAGTGTGATTCTAGAGTTTAGTCACTAAATGGCATAAATTGTGTCTGCTTGTGGGGAGTCAAGCATTCCCTGTTTCGATTCCTTTTTGTAGGAAAGGAATAGCAACCTTGTCTAGTTTCCCAGCCTGTGCACCTTTTATGCTTTCTGTGATGCAGCTGGATAAAATAGAATTGTTTCAAACAGGGGAATATTTAATGCAAAAGTGTCCAATGTTTGTGATCCTTGGAGTAGTATGTTAGAGAGTACCCTTCAAAAGGTGGACCAGGACAAAAAAATCAATGGAACTACAACAAAAACTAAATTTGATTAATTGATTTTAGTGCAAATCAGATCAGTTAAGTACAGTTAATATAAATACTCCTCCTATGTTTAAGGATTTCCTCATTCTGTTATAATAAAAATGACAATTTCATGGCAACTTTTGGAATGGTTCAAGAGTCACATCTAAGGTTCTGCAACAGCAGAACTCTAGATCACATCCCCTTGATTTCATGTAAAGATGAGTCAGACAGAATATCCTTCAATCCTACATCCGGTCTCCAATTTTTTCAGGAGTCCTATACTAGATATATAAACAAGTTGAGAAGCAACCAGTGATTTATGGGTTCAATGGAAAATGTATGGAGTAATAACTAGGATTTTTAAAAGATATTGCCCCAATGGTTTACAGTCCACATGTTGCTGTGCCCATAACAACTTAAGTGGATCAAGAAGCTGACATTGATAATATCCAGAAAACTGGCAATATCTCTCTCACTAATGATTGTACAACTACTATTCATAATTCAAATTAACTTTAGTTTTAATATTGTCTAGCTTTGGATGGATAAGGACAGTTGCCAAAATGATAAAAAGAATCAAAAGGGAATAGCCATGTTTTTGCAATTTTTCTTTATAGCATTGGCTTCAATAATGACCTCAATCAAATTTGGCTAGAAACCAATATTGTAGAGCCTGAAATTACTGTTCATTGACCTAGGAACGTGCTTAATAAGAAGCATAAAACTACTTATTTTTTTTATTTAGTCAGTTATCATGATGGTTGCGTAAAATTGTAAAAAATAATGGCAATGATAAATACACACAATTAAAACAGGTTAGATTTTAACAGGCTTGTAAAAGCTAGAAAGCACTATCCAAAAGAAACCTAAGCTAAGCTGATTATACTTAATGAATAAAATATTTTGAAATTGCTGTGGATTGTACAAGGAGAAGACATTTGGATTTCCCCAGGAAAAATTATTATAAACAAGCACATGAGCAAAAGAAATTCTGTTGCTTCAAAAATGAAGAACAGGGCAGTTATGTGACCTGTGTTGTTAACATTGCTATAATTATTAGGTACAAAAAATTAACTATAAATATATTCTCAAAATATACTTGTTTTCCAGCGTTTAATCTTGGATATAGTCAGGAATGGAGGACTTTTAAACCAAAAAACATATAAACACAGCCGGGGGGGGGGGGGGGGGGGGAAGCAATTCTCCGTGCTTGTTCCTAGAATTTAATGATCAGAGTTATATTACTTCCAAATGAGTCACGGGGTATCATCTGGAATCATGCAATGATTGGTATGGGAAATGTCAGAAGAAAAGGGGGAATTATGCAGGTTGCCTCTTAAAAGTTTGAAGCCTTTGTTGGACCAAAGAACCTTCAGTGAATAAAAGGATCGTGTTGGATAAGCTTGAGATTCATACTTTAACTCTATGTGAGATTAATGAATGGTGGAAACATCACTGAAGCTGAACAGCACGAATTCAAATGGGATTGCTCTGAGCTTTCACAGGAACCTCAGGGGTTAGAAGCTGAACAAGAATATTCAAAGGTGATTATGTGTTATATTAAAAAAAAAAAAAAACTTTTTGTCTGTCCTAAGCTAATTTTGTTGGGTGATCCTGATGCAGTATATATTGGTTTTTAGAGAGGGTTTTTTTAATAGTCACGCCAGTCACAAATTGTGCCATGTCCATGATTTAATAATATTTAGAGAGAGACCTCATTGAACAAGTACTTATCATGCTCATGCAAATCTCATGTTTTAAAAAAGTATATATTCTCGAAAGAATTTCAGCTGCAGAATCTCCCCCTCCCATCCATTATTGCTCATTATTATAGATTTTTATACATGTCTACTGAGAATTAAATCCAAGGTAATTAATAAGGTTCACTTCCAGTAACTGAACATACAATTGCTTCCTGTAATACCCAATCCTAGAAGCTGTTCTTCATATGCCCTAATCATTTTAGACCAGGCTGTGCTTCTCCAACAATATGAATTCTGAAAAAAGGTGAGAATTTCTATCTGTTCCTTTTTCTTCATACCATTCCCTTCTTTCACCTAGCAACCCTTCTCAAGTGATAAGGGAATATTCCAATGCAGATGTGTGTGTGATTTATACATTTCTTATTTATTCATTGTTTTATCTGTTTCTTCCCTAATAATCAACCCCCCCCCCCAAAAAAAAACCATATTAAATCCAAAAGTGCTCTTCCATTTGGGGAACAATTCTTTCACTTCTGAAAGGAGCCCTCCACACACACATCACCTAAGAACTTATGCAAGAAAAGTAAAGTGAAATTAAATCCAAAGATATTATTATTCTTGTGCAAGAGATTGTGCAACCTATTGCAGAAGCACAAGCCATGCAACTGCAATTTAACGTAGCCCTATATAAACTCTAGTGCAAAGGTTTTGAAACAATGAGTTACCGGTACTTATAGCTATGATCCTTCTACTCACATATTCAACTTATAGGTTTTTATTTTCATTGTCCCATCATTGTGAGACAGCACTTTCAGTGAGTTTTCTAAATCAGTCATAGATCTCTTTATTGAGCAATCATAGCTAATTGTGATTGCATGAAAAGGCCATTACTGTAGGAAGAGCTGTGTTACACAGCAAAAATGTGGAGGTGGAGAACCAGTGAGATATCAGAGACAAAGCTGTATGTGCCAGTGAACTAGTAGAAATAGCAGCAGGAAAAAAGGGAAAACCAATTAAGAGTTAAGAATTAAGAATTAAGAATTAAGAATTAAGCTAGGGTGGTCTATTGTCAAGGAGAGAGAAAAAAAGGTGGGAGGAAGGAAAGGCACTAGATGAAAGGGGAAAGATATGTGCATGAAGGTTGAAGGTACTAATGTACAGTAAGCTAGCTAGGTAGATACAAATGTAGAAATTATTACTAGGATTTAGATATAATACAATATAGTATTATATCTAAATTCATAATGGACAAAACTATATAACATATCTGTTTGCTGTCTAAGAAATAAATATTGATGGACAGTTTTAAGAATCTTTCCTTTCTTATGATTTTGTACCTTTTAGCTAGAAATGTGTGGGAAATCTCTTCAAACAGAGGACACTTTCAAATAGAAGATTGTTTTCTGTAAAAGTAAGACTTGATTACTCTAAAAAGCCATAAACAATGTGATTTTATATAGCATCCAAGGATTCAGACTAGTCTTCCTCCTTAAAGTCAGGAAATGAAACTCAGAAGATTATTCTGCATATCCACCATTCACACTTTGCTTATGGACTCTAGATCCGAACTTCCATCAAAGACTAGAATGGATAGGCAAGTTAACGTAGATAGAATTGATCCTAAAGCACTTACAACTTTATAGACCAGCATTTTGAATTGTGTTCAGAAACAAACCATTGTGGAATATAGGATATCAGATATATACAGTATGTCACTCAAAATGGACCCCTGTTAACATTTTATGCCAGCTGGCATAGACTGGACTGAAGTTCCTGAGAGCCTTTTAAAGCAGTAATCCCATCCTGATGTTCTCAAGCCAAGCGTGACAGTGATCAGATCTGGTTTTGCATTCAAGGTCCTGTATAAACATGTGTTTTAAGCCTGTTTGACTTTCAGATGATAACACGGATGATCAACATTAAGGAAAGTAAGTGGCTACATTCTTGGTTGTTCTGGCTTCATGCTAATTGGCAATCATAACAAATTAAATAAATAGACATTTCGATACACAAGTAACTTATTGCCAGTCACTCATATGATCTGGATACCTCACTAAGGGCAATACTACTGAGAGCTACTTCTTCCCACCTTCACCTGACTCCCCCTCCCCACCCCCACCCTTAGCCACACTCTCCTATAGAGATGGCTTTTAGTTACATTTTTTTGGCCTAATAATCTCAGCAGCTTTTTGAAGCAAAAGAGCAGTTGAATGGTAGGCTTTGTTTGTTGCCATTCTGCTGCTTTTGAAATTCTGATGCTTATTGAAGCATGCTATGTTTAGGGAATTTCAGCCAAATAATCCCACCAGCCAAGAAAGCAAAGTATTATGTATATCCCTCATTGAAAAGTTTTTATATTTATGCTATTGTAAGTTGTCAGGTTAACATCTGGGCTTGGGTTCTAAGGCAGAAAAATCTCATGTTGGTACATATGTGTCCAGCTAGGAAGACTAAAGGCCATGATGCTGAGTCCTCCAGATGAGCCTGTCTCATAGCCACACATGTGTTTAGAAAGATTATTTATTTATTTATATATCAAATTTATATCACTGCCCAACTCCTCCACAAGGAGGGACTCTGGGTGGTTCACAACAAAATAATTTAAAATCAATAAGAACATAAACAATACAAATATAAAATACAAGTATTAAATACAATAAAATCCAAGAGATGGTGATATTATTTCAGCCTGTGACCAGATCATATCAGTCAAAGGTAAGACTAGGGAACCAGCCAACCCCAAGACTGACTATTCCCATCCCCACTCTATGGATGATGGCAGAACCAGGTCTTCAGTTTTTTTCTGAAATCTAAAAGGGAGGGGGCCAACCTCACTTCTGGGGGAAGAGTGTTCCAAAGGGCAGGGGCTGCTGCAGAGAAGGCTCACCTCCTGGACCCCATCAGATGAAATTCTCTTGCAGACGGGGTCCGTAGCATACCCTCTCTGCATGACCGGGTGGGATGGGTTGATGTAACAGGGATGAGACGGTCCTTCAGGTACCTTGGACCCATGCCATGTAGGGCTTTAAAGGTGATAACCAACACCTTGAATTGGACCTGGAAGCAAACTGGCACCCAGTGCAGTTCATGGAGCTAAGGTGTTATATGTGCTGATCTTGATGCACCTAAGATTGCCCGCACGGCTGCATTCTGGACCAGCTGAAGCTTCTGGATACTCTTCAAGGGTAGCCCCATGTAGAGCGCATTACAATAGTCTATATGGGAGATGACCAGGGCATGAGTGACCATTCGAAGGGCCTCTCAGTCCAGGAAAGGGCATAACTGGTGAACAACATGAAATTGCGCAAATTATGGAGGACTGCCATGAGCCCTGTGCCTTATATCACCAAAAGGATGGGCCACTAGTTTTCTTTAGGAGGAAACAGAGGATGGCTTTCCATAGGAAGAAAAATAAAGTCAAGTCTTTTCACATTGATATGAATAAATAATATTTTTATTCCTTTTGTACCAGGATAATCAATACTACATTAGGAATTAAGAAGAAATCTGCAGTATCATATCAAAAGCCTATCTACTTGAATCTCTTCCTTAACAGATGTTTTTGAGAAACCCATAAACAGGGCACCCATGTAGCTAATAGTTCACATAATCAAGAGTCAACATGATTAACAGCTATAGATAGACTTTTGTTGTATAAAATGTGGCTGGGTTGGAGGCAGGCCCTGGAATAGCTGCTGTTTCTCATTCTTAGTCTTCTCAGCTCTAAAGCCTAACACCTAACAGTATGCTTCATTATAAAAAAAAAAAGAAAAAAAGCAGCTGGTATTTAAACATTGTTACACATAGTTGGGTGCAAAGAAATACTTTTCCTGCTCTCTGAGTATACAAGAGATCCTTCAATAAAGTTGAGGGGCTGGACATCCAAGACAGACTGAGTGCATAATAAACTTATGGAATTTGCTTCCTTGGTGAAGCCAGTGGTGATGGTGTCTAACTTTGATGGCCTTAAACAAGGATTAGATTAAATAAAAAAAGGATAAGGATATTGACAGCAACTAGTTAAGATGGTTATATTTTACCTTCAGAAACAAAGGAAGTTACTGAAGGTAAAATATTACAATCAATAAAATATTACAATCAATATTACAGTAATTCAGATCTATGTCCCAGCCACAGAGGCAGAGGCAGCAGGAGCGAGAAGTTCTTTGGTAACTTGTAACGCCTTGTTGACATGACACTAAAAAAAGACATACTAATTATAGGAGACTGAAATATTTAATTGGAAGTACAATAGCATCTGGAAAAACAGGAAAAGTTGCTCTTGGTGTACAAAATAAAGCTGAAGTTAAACTAATAGAATTCTGCCAAGAAAATTCAATATCTGAAGGAAATACCTTCTTCTAACAATCTAAACAACTCTGCACATGGATATCATCAAATAGATGCTGGACTAGAAACCAGGAGGGTGTGAGTCCTCCCTTTGATACGGAAGCTGGCTGGGTGACTTTGGGCTAGTCACTCTCTGTCCGCCCAACCCTCCTTAGAGGCAGGAGCATTATGTGTGCCATGTTGAGTTATACAAAATAAAAATGGGATATAGTAATAACTACTACTAATAATAAAAATACAAAACTAGATTGATATACTCTGCAAGCAAAGATGGAAAAGCTCAATTCGATCAGCAAGAACAAGACCTGGTGCTGAGTGTGGCTCAAGTAAAAAAAATCATTAAAGTAGTTAAAGAACTCCAGACTGATATTCATGTCATCACCAAAGAAGAAGAAAATAAGAAAATATCCCCCAAACGCAAAAAGAGGTCAAAATGACTGTCCCCTGATATGTTGAAAATAGCTGGGGAAAGTCAGTAAGCAGAAGACAGTAGAGAGAGGAAAACGTGCCCAACTAAACTTTGAGTTCCAAGAACTTATTTATATCTAAATAAGCAATACAGAGAGACTGAGAACAATTATCAAATTGGAAAGAAAATATTTATTTAAGAAATGTATAGAAATCGAGGGAAACTTTTATGCAAAGATGGGTACGGACAAGACAAAGTTATACTGAAGAAAGAAGATATAAAGGAAAGATGCCACAACTGTATGGAAGGACAAAAAAAATAAAAAATTCCAAATCAGTGATACATTCAAAGGTTTGATTACTGAACTAGAGCCAGGCATTTTGGAAAGTAAAGTTAAGTGGGTCCTAGAAAAATTTGCTAACAAAGCTGCAGGTGTTGATAAAATGCCATCCTAACAGTTTCAAAACTTACAAGATGATGGTGTTATAGTGCTGTTTGTCATTTGTAAGCTGGTATAGAAAACACAGCTGTTGCCAAGGGATTTTTATATTCCAAGATCAAAAAAAGGGCAATGCAAAAGAACGTTCAGCGTACTGAACACTTGCTCATCTCACATGCCAGTATGGTAATGCCCAAGATTTTGCAATCCAAACTTGAACAAGAGATGCAACAAGAACTGCTGGCCATACACACTGCATTCAGAAGAGACAGAGGCAACTGAGTTCACATTGGGAACATCCAAAAGACAAGGGAATTCCAGAAAGATGTCTGGTTTTACTTTATTGATTGTCGTACAGACTATAGCAAACTGCAGACAGCCCTTAAAAGCAAGGATGTACTAGGCTACTTCATCTGCCTACTGAAGAATGTATGCAATGATCAAGAAACAGAATACAAAGGAACTAAACGGTTCAACATATGGAAAGCAGTGTCCCATCACTTTATTTATTTCACTAATGTGCAGTACGTATCTTGAGAAAATCCAGAATAGAAAAAATAGAAATTGGAGTTAAAATCCCTGAAAGAAACATCAGTCTCAGAAAAGCTGATGATACTAGAGCCTGATGGCTGGAAATTAGAACTATATCATCTGCACCCTGAGTTGATGCATGATCTCAAACCTTTCAACAAAATACGAAGCATATTTTTCTATGATGATATGTCTCTGATGTTAAGCTGCTTTTGTGAGTAGACTGCTTATACTATCAACATATTATCAGAATGGAATCTATGACATTCTGATTAAAGCTAGAAGTGATTTAAATATTCTGGAGTTTCAAATACTGGTACAAGAAGATAACCCCCCCCCCCACACACACACACACACACACAAGTCCTGTTTTGCTGCCTCATTGTGGCAGAGGAGGGAGTGTTCCTGGGAGGGATGAGTGAAGAACTTCAGGAGTGTATGACAAGAGCATATATTCCCAGCAGGATCACCCAAGGCATGAAGATCATTCCAGCTGCCCAGCTAAAGCAAACTGACACCTACATTGGATAGCAGCAATATAGGAAGATGTTGGAGGCATATAATCACATTGGTGACAACAGCAAAGTCATAATTTCATATTACATGGGAGAAAGCAATTGTGAACCACTCCTGAACTTTGTCAAGAAAACCACAATATAGTAATTGACAATACAGTACCAAATGATGCCCCTCCCCCCCCAGGTTGAATGGCACTCACACTACTGAGGAAGAACTGAGAATCTTTCAGCATACTAATGGTGTTTATGATGTCATTAGATTAAAGCCTTCGGGATGTCTAGCTGCCAGTGTTTTCATGCAGGAAAAGAAATTCTGAAGCTGCAAAGACAGAATTACTGTGGAAATATAGAACATAAGAAGCATGAACATTGGAAAGCTCAACACAGTGAAAGATGAAATAAAACTATTATAAATTGATATCTTAGGCAATAGTGAATTGAAATAATTGGAACTGAACATTTTCAGTGAGAAGATCACACTGTTTGCTACTCAGGCCACGAAAAACAAAGACAGAATGGTGTTGCTTTCATAGTCTAGAAGAACAGTACTGGGCCACAATGCAATCAATGACTGAATAGTATCAAGTAGACTTCATGGACGACTCTTTAATATGATGATTATCCAACCTTGTACTCCAACCACTGATTCAGAAGAAGAGTTTGATAAGTTTTATGGTCAAATTTAATGTGAAATCAACAGCACATGCAAGCAAGATATGCTTCTTCTGGTTGGAGACTGGAATGCCTAGGTTGGAAATATTAAGGAGGAAAATGTTGTTGGGATGTATGATCTAGGAAACAGAAATAAAACAGGAGAATGACTTATTATTTTCTTCCAATTATTTCTTTGTTGCTCATACAGTCTTCAAACAACCAAAATGACACTTATATATATGGACATCACCAGATGAAAATACACAGAAATCAGATTGGCTATGTTATTGGTACAGTGAGATAGAAGAGCTCAGCCATAACAGCAAAGAATAGCCAGGGGCTGACTGTGGAACAGATCACAAGTAGCTCACATGCAAGTTCCAAGTCAAGCTAAAGTGGAAGAAGAACGCTAACCACTTTCCATGATATAATCTTGAACATATACCCACCATTTTCAAGGAGAACATCAGGAATCACTTTGAAGTCCTGAACCTCATTGATAAAGAACCAGAGGAATTATGGAATGAACTCAAGTTACTAAGGATGAATATAAAAAGAGAATGCCAAAAGTAAAGAAATAGAACAAAGCCAACTGGATGTCAGAACAAACTGGAAATTGCTGAGAAGAGAAGAGATGCCAAAGCCAAGAAAGATAAAAATCTCAGAAAGGAACTTAACAAAGGGTTTCAGAGAACTGTTAGAAGAGACAAGTATCAGTATAACAACATCTGTAAAGACACTGAAGATGGAAACAGACATGGTAAAACAAGGAAAGTCTTTCAAAAGATTTCTGAACTCAAAAGGAGGTTCAGAGCTCAAACTGTAGGCTAAAGGATGTCAATGGACAGATAGTAACTGATTCAAAAAAGATCAAACTAAGATGGAAGGATTATACTGAAATTCAGTATAGTAGAGATATCAACATCCAAGATACCTTAGAAGACATTCCTAACTTACAAGAATATCTAATACTAGAAGATGAAGTTAGATCAGCTTTCTGCTCATTATCACATTGGAAGGCCACAGGAATTGAAGGAATGTCCACAGAAATATGGCAAGGAAGAGAAGAGTAATCAGTACAGATTCTAATTGAGCCATGCCAGCAAATCTGGAGAATAACCCAATGGCAACAGATTGGAAAAAGTCAATCTACATACCAATGTCTACTAAAGGAGACTTAACATGGTTTGCGAACTATTGTACAATATCCTTAATTTCACACACTAGCAAAATAATGCTTAGGATCATCCAATACAGATTAAAGTCATACATGGAAAGGAAGATGCCAGATGTTCCAGCTGGTTTTAGAAAAATCAAAATCAATCATTGGCACATTTAGTCCAGCATCCTGTTTCTCATGAGCCAGTCATTCTCTCAGCCCAATCCACTTCACAGGATTGTTGTTTGGGGGAAAATAGGAGGAGGGAGCATTGTGCAAAATGAAGGTGGGATATAAATCTAATGAATACATAAATACCTATATGAAGCTCACAGTAGGGCAGGAATTCTCTCTCATTTAAAGGCATGATACCGTTGCATCTCCAGCTAATATGTAGACATCATGACTAGTAAGTACTGATAGCCTTATGTTCCACAAATGTATCTAATTCCCCTTTAAGGATTAGAGTTAGAATCTATCACTGTAGTTTGTGGTAAACAGTTATCTCAATAACTCCACAATCTTTTGTCAGTTATTGGTATATATTAGTTTTATAGTATAAATTACATTATATAATATAAATTATAATGTAATCTAGCTATACCTAAGTTCCAGAATTACAAGCTATCATGTGGATTCAAACATTATGAACTTCAAACTCATTCCAGTAGCAAGCATTTTAGAGCATCACTGATCTTTCAAAAGGTTCTTGTTGAACCCAATTCTGGACTTTCCTGCATTCTACCCCACACTTCACAGCCACTTTAAGCCTTATATTTTTAGCATTCTGATTGTACTTTTCAGCTTATTTATAAGATAATTACAGGTAGTTCCTGGGTTAAGAACGCCCAGTTTAAGGATGACCTATAGTTAAGAATGGAGCCTATTGTAGCAAAATTCAGGTTAAATATACAATGATTTGAATTAAATATACAATGGTTTGAGTTAATTACACAATACTACTTAATACAGTATTATACAACAATACTGTTCCAGCTTACATACAAATTTGACTTAAGGACAGGCCTTGGGAATGGAACTCATTCTTAAACTGGGGACTATATGTACTCTAGTCAGTTTTACATCCACTTGTATGCTGTCATTAGATTATTTGTCCCTCTGAATAAAGTGGGTTAATTACACATAATTTACGTTATAAAAAATCTACGTTGGCTAACTGCAATCTCTAAACATTTCAGCCAGATTCACTGATCTGCTATGCAAGGCAAAAGTTAAAAACAGTTCAAAGGTCATTCTACCAGTGCAATACAGTTTTAGTATTGCACTTATCAAAAAGCCCCACGGATGTCATACTGGTTTAGCCATTTAAGATGGTGAAACTGAGCTGGTTCAGCTGCAACATGAACCGCTGCAAGCAGAAAAGGTTCATAGTCAAAACAGTTCTGTCTGAGATGTTGATGTAGGAGCTCAGAGAAATTGCTCTCTGTACATTTAGCTAGTTAATGTATTTCTGTTAACGTCTTAGATGAAAAATCTGTTTTATTCTGAGAAACACTAAAAGAGATGTAAAGCTTCCAGAAATGAGAGTGAGTCCCAGTCGTGCTGCCAAAAGTTAGTTCCTAACGCCTTCTGTTATTTTATGCAAAATGATATAAGGGGGTGAAAACAATAACCCCCATATCCTGATATTTATCCCAGCAACTGCTATTCTTATATATATATGACATATTTCACCCTCCTTCAATTGCATCCTGAATAAAAATCAAGATGAATGCTCAACATAAGCATGGCTTATGTTATGTAAAACCAAAAAGTGCTCCTGAGTGGATCAGTGATGCATTGATCCAATAAACCTGCTGAAAAACAAATTACTTCAGACTCATAGAATGGACTGTGTGAATTTTAACACAGCTCATTTCATCTGAGAGGCTTGAATCAAACGAATAAGTGAACCGGTGCTGCCTGAATAAAGGCTGCTTTTCAACTTTCAGAAGCAGGAAACCTATCATATTCAGACGCAGTTGCCTACATTAATGGATGACTGCTTAGTCACTAGATGTAGTGAATGAATTACTCACTCTTCTCTTTTCAAAATGTGTTTTTTAGAATTTTCCAATTATTTATTGGAAAGACAGAAATCTGGAAATGATTGGTAAAATAAAGAAGGGAGCTTATTCAGATGACCAAACATTGCCTTCACAAAGCCTGCTCTTCGACCACCTTTATTCTTTTTTTTTCCTGCTCTTCCTGCCTTTATTTTATACTCAGCATCCCACCTCAAATGGCTCAGAGGAGATATTCTAAACTTAGTATTGTAAATTACTGCTTCATAAACAACACAGTTGACTATACTTTCCCTTATAGACCCTGAACATACTTATGTTCAACATAAACTAATCATTTCCACAGCAGTTAACATGGTGAGATTTAGTAGGTTTCTAGGCTTCCTACTTTCAGATAACTGATTGAGGAGAAGACAGAACAGTGCTTTACAAAATCCCACCAGCAGAAAACAGATCCTGGATACAAGGGCTTTCCAGTTTAACTTTCACAGTGGGGAAGAAAACGAGTAGGGAAGACAAAGGTCAGTCTGAGCAAATGCAATTGTATCTCCTTTAGGTATGGCTGCATTTGAGAACATGGATAAAAAGGATACGCCAATGATGGCCCGTTGAGAGGTCTCTGTCAGTTGCTTTGTTCGGTTTATCCTTGGTGACCTTATCTTTTTTTTTTTACTAATATTGTTTCTATTGTTCTAACAAATGCCCAGAGAGGGGCAGCCATATAAATCAATGTAATATAAATACATACAATTTATATTAGAGGAAGCTGGGTTATCTGAGGGACTGCCTCTCCCTGATTACATCTGCCCTTCCCATCAAATCTGGCAGACAGGGCATGCAGCGGGTCCCATCTGTCAGGGAATTACATTTGGCGGGTCCCAGGAGGCGGGCCTTCTCTGCCATGGCACCCACCTTGTGGAGTCTTCTCCCCCTAGAAGTGAGATTAGCTCCATATATACTTCTAAAACTCTCGTATCTGTAACCTTCAACTAGGCAAAGTGGTGTGTCATAGGGCAACAATTTTTGAACCAAGCTACCTCAGATGGGCTAACTTACAGAATGTGTGCAAAATCCAGGACCCATTACTCCTGGGGGATTGAAATTTGGGAAATTTGTGGATGCTTCAGTGCTACTCTGCTGCTGTGCCACTGTGGTCAGCCCAGGTCACATGATCATCATGGGTGTATCCCCAACCTCTTTCCCACCTCCCTCTGTCCCCTGTGCCCAATTGTCTGGTGGCAAGGCCTGATGGGTGAGTGGTGATTGGCTGCTTTGGAAACAAGGCAGAAATTTGAAATCTCTTAATGGCTGTGGGTTTGAGGGAAGGACAAGGGAGTGACTTAGATGCCTGCTGGCAAGGTAGGGTTGGCTGGTGGTCACCAGTGGTTGACAGGTGAGCCCTCTCCCTCAATGGAGGAGGCCCTTGGGAACATGCTGGAATGGGGAGCGGGGGTACAGTTTTCCTCATAGTCCCCATCTCCCTTTGTTCCACCTCCCCCCAGCAAAGTGGCAGGCAGTTCTGCTGGTTAGCTGAGGAGGTGGAGGAGGAGGCTTCACAGGGGCTCCCGGAAGGAAGGAAGGAAGGAAGGAAGGAAGGAAGGAAGGAAGGAAGATTTGTGACACTCCCTGCCAGCTTCCCACAAGCAAAGTCAATGGGGAAGCCGGCAGCAAGTCACAAGTCGCTCCCACTCCCACTGCTTTTTTGCCCTTGGTCATTCTGTTTCTCTGTTTAGGTAAGGAAATATCTCTGAAACAATGACCCAACATGTCATGGGTTGTCTAGTCCCTCTTAACTTTCTGCAAGTCCCTCAAGACCTGGCTATGTTATCAGGCCTGTGGGTCCCAGGGGACTGGGGAGATTTTGCAATAGCTCCCTTATTGTGGTTAATATCATCCTCTCTGTTCTGTGTGCTTTTTATAATTTTATAGTTTTTAATTATGATTGTTTTATGTGTATTTATTGGTGGTTTTTTTTAATTAAGTGTTGTACACTGCCCAGAGTCACTCTCTTGTGAGATGGGTGGCTATACAAATATGATAAATACATACATACATAAAAGAGAGGGTGCGCTATCAAGAAGGATTTGATAGAAGAGGTGACATCACGTTCCTACTGTAGAAGTGACTACAGTGTGGGTTCTCTCTCGCCCCCCACCCCCCGCCCCCCGCCCCATGAAGGCAGGTACATTATAACCTGTTGGAACAGTTGTAGCTGTTAAATTCAGCCATTGCTGTTGGGTGAACATTTCCTACTGGAATCTGCATTTTTTCCGCAGATATGGAACCACAAGAATTCAAGATGATATAGATCGTAAGTGGGAGAATGTGAAGGTGACATATTTGACCGTTTCAAGTCTCATGACAGAAATTATTGTCAAAACTTGAAGTGGCCAGGGAAAGGTCATCATCAGCCTTAAAAACTGTCAGCTAAGGATGCATGGTCATAAAAAATATAATTTGTTATATTTGGCAGAACAGTTGGAACAGATTTGTTGTTGTTTTTGAGGGAGGGAGGCAACATTGTTAGACTGGATTAGGTGGTTAAAGGATCACAAGTAGTTCTGACGTTTTATTTTTTTATTTTTTTATTTTTATAAAGTTTGATATACTAACAGCAGGGCTGGCTGTTACAGAAAACCTTTTCCTTTGACCTGGTGCGCTTCCCAGAATGACCATGTAATTTACCATGCAATTCCTCAGCCAATTTTTTGAGAGGGAAGGACCAATGGTAGCAAGGCTATGTTTATGATGAGTTGTATTCCCTCACACATGCCTCTGGGGATGAAAAATAACAAAAACAACGATCCCAAACCCAGAGGTCTTTGTGGCAGAATTCTTTTACATCCTCATTTCTTTGCATGTTACTCATATTTGACCTATGCCTAAGTTCCATGCCCAAGTTTCCTGCCCCCCTCATCTTTTACTCCCCACTTTTTCTCCAGTCCAGAAATCTTTAAATACATCTTGTAAAGCAGTCTAAGCTATGCCAAGTTAGCACCGAGGTGAAAATGCCATCAATTTGCATGATTTATGTTGAGCCTAGCATTTGGGTGGAGGGGTTATTTTGGTCCACAGGACATACAGATCCAACTGTGTATTCTCCCCACTTGTAAGTGACAGAGAACTAAGTGTAGAAACTGGCACCAATCCCAGCTGCTGGGTCTTTTTCTGTTTCCAGTGCGCAACACATACTCTCTGCAGGCTGAACTGGTAGACCTGTGTTTGCCACTTCTTGGCATAATAATATTTGCAGAACGTTTGCCCTCACTTGCTGCCACAGGGGACCAACCATCTCTCTGTTTTCCACTCCATAAGGCCTGGGACAAGCTGTCCATGGAAAAATAGCTCTCATTAAAGAGAGCTGGATGCACAACAAGGCGACTACCTGGCTGCCATTTATAGGATACTGAAAAAAGGCCAGTTTGAGAGCAGCCAACACTGAGTGTTTATGTCCCTCTTACATTTTGCTACATGATAGCTTATTAAATGCCTGGCATCAATTTGGCATGTTTGCCTGATATTGTACTTAGTATTCAGTGCCTCAGCCAAGTGTTCGCTGCCTGTTACACAACATTTTACATCAAATGATTTTCAGAAGCCCTAATAGCAGGCAGCTAATTCAAACTGATGAGGATCTTAGAATGATGACCGGGGGAGACAGAATTGCTTTGCCTATGCCCCACTCCAGAAAGGAGCAACTGATTAAGTCAGCTTCTGGACACTACTCACACAGTGGGGAATGCCCTTACTTAAAACCATGCCTGGCGTGGGCCACAGCTTACTGAGGCCTTGATTGTCCAGCTTTCCACACAATACTTTCAGAGCACCTACTCTTTGGCTGGCTATCAGAGAAGGTAGTGAAGATTCAGCATATCCTACGTGGGCTGCAAAACTCCAGATGGCCACCTGGTGGCAGCAAAGGCTTTAGATGTTTGTGGCCCTAATAGAGTAGCCTTAATGAAGATGGTATGGCCATCTTTGCCAATTAAAAATGGGGTGGTGCAGGACAGTCTGAGAAAAGAGGCCTCTTACTCAGAGGCCTCTTAAACCTGGGGGAAGGACAGACTCAGGAGGGGCAATCCGTCCAATCCTGCAGTGGGATGTGAAGCTTGGGGTTCTCTGTGAAATGTCATCACTTCATCTTGTGAAGTATGTCTGAGCAGTCATTCTAGACACATCCAAATTATATCCCACCCAATTTACTTGCTTTAATTGCAATTTACTTATTTTAGCTGTGTGTAATAAATATGAACGATTGATTGATTCAGCCTCATTTCTTTACCACCCCAATTTAAAAGACTCCGAGCAGCATTCAAGATTATAATATAACATTGCAAAAACTCCAAACACAAAACTAAAGACTAGATGAGTGTTAATTTAATTCAGCTGCAATCCTAAACACTATAAAAAGTAATGCTGTCTGAGAATAAGGTACATTCCTGAATAAATGTGCCTAAGGTTGAGCTGGTGATCAATAACAAATTACAGCTGGTGGAACATTTTGCTTCTGGGGCTGGAGTGATTTTAAGATCAGGAGAACTGAGAAGTCATTACATAAGAGCTATTTTAAAATGTTTTCTGACTTTTGGGGCATCTTAACAAAAGTAAAAGAAAAGGTTAACTTTCACAGAGATGACAAAAATTTGTATTATGCTGATGAATACATTTCAGTGGATATTTCACCAGAAGAAATAATGTTAGAGTAGAACCAACAAAGTATGTACTTTTTTCATACATGTTTCCCTTTCCTTTTTATGCCCTAACCCTATATATGTCTGCTCAGAATTCTTACTAAATTCAGTAAAGCTATTTCTAATGTAACTGCATGTTGAACTGCCCTTAACCATTCTGTCTGAGATGCCCTACATCTTTAAGAATCTGAGAAGGTAGACTGGGGTTGGAAAGATCAGTGGTCTACCATGTAAAAGAAAGGCTTTTCTCCACATGACCTTTCCTACAGGGCAATGGTGGCAAACTGAAGCCCAAGAGACAAATCAGTCCCCCAACTGCTTTTTTTGCAAGCCATTGAGCTTCACAAAATGAGCTACTGAAATTCAGCTGCAGAACACCAAAGATCAGCAGCATAGTTTACGGCTCTTTTATAGATTATCGTAATGTTTTAAGTCCTAGAATAGGCTTAACATGGCACAATAATACTTAACCATGGCCACCCTAAAGCTGGAAAAAAATGAGAATAATCTAGGAAATGCAAGCCTGTAGAATTTTCAGTGGGAAAATCCAGCAAGGGTCTTGTTGCACGAGCCTGAGGTACTTAAACTCCATATAATGCCTTCCTGTTCATATTCACTGTAAAAAAAGGCTTGTTGAATCCAACTTTCTAGCAAGTATATGCAGTCTTAGTTCCAATCATTGGTATCATACCATGAAGCATTGGCTCACCTGACGTAAAACAAGTGTACTTCTGTCAATGTTGGAGTGTCCCGTCTTAAAAAACATCAAGGGTTCAGCTTACATAACTCAGCAAAGGGTCACAGTAATCATTAACTTTGCCCTCTTTCAGTTCACTTTGTTCTCAAGTCACCTGTTTGCTTGGATTAAACATATAGCAGGATGTTAGAGAAGGAAAAACATACCCCAGCTGCAGCATTCTTGGACAGTGCATGGAATTCAAGGGAGAAGGAGACCAAGAGGACAGATATTCCAGAAAAAGCTGGTTTAAAAAGGACTAAGACCCACCACCTTTCATTTCGATGGTCCCAGGGCAATAATATATTCACTACTGTAGTGGCATGGTTGCAAGACACCTAAAAGTGGTACAGCTTAATGACCAGAAAATCTAAAAACCTAATAGGAAAATTTATGCAAAAAAGAAATGTTCTTGGCATCTCATTGGTACTCCTTTATTAAGATATTTCAAGGCAAGACATGGGTCATAATTACCAATGAAAGTTCCTATCACTATCAATTATGGCCAATTTATATCATCAGCAGTAAGGTACTGTCTCTAGACTATGTTGCCACAATTGGAAGATATCCTTGTTGAATCCCTTTCCAAGGAGGAAGAAGAGGACACACAGCACATGCAAAATTAGCATAGCGGAGAATACTAATGGGATGTTGCTACTTTTCTATGACCTCAGCATCTTTTTTCATAAAGGAAGAATTAAAATGTGTGAACCCCCTCTCTGTGCTCATCAGCCAGATGTAACACAGTCCAGGAACAGGACTCATGCATATTATCAGACTCCTCCCCAACAGGCTGGACTGAAATCATTTAACCAGGTACACAAGAATCCAGGAACTTCTGATAAGGAGTTTATTGCATAAAAGCTAAGAAGCCATTATGACAGAATTCCAATGACTACCGTGTATGGAATGAGAATCCTATTTATAGTGAAGTCAAGATTCTTATTTTTGTGCCTCTTCCTCCTGCCCAAGCTACACAATAGGCTGGACAGCCCTCTGTTTTCGGCAGGAAGATTGGTTTCCATTTGTCTCTCATTTTGGTAACAGGCAAATCTGGTATGAATCTGTTTTGTTCTGATTGTATGAGAACTCACCGATATGACAACAAATGATGTCAAAGGATCTACTTTAATCCTTTAATCCTTAATACATAAATACTATATGTGGGTAGCACCATACTGGGGAAGGTTTTTATAGGTGGAAACTCACAAAGCTGGAAATCGTGAGTGTGGTTTATCATGTTGTTCTTGCAAAGACAGAAGTTCTTAATCTACTCCAATTATAAGAAGCATTCACCTATCATACTTTAAATACATGCAAATAAATAGCCTTCCCATGTATCCAATTATTGTTGTTCTGCTGTTTCTTCCATGAGCAGCTTCAAGTTTTCTTGGATCAGCAATTCTCAAACAGTGAGTTGTGACATGTTAAGACATACATTTTATGGGGATTATTTATTTATTTATTTATTTATTCGAATTATGTGGCTCTGGGCATCTCACATAATTACAACAAACTACAAATAAAATAACAAAAATATATTAGAATATTAGTTAGCTGCTAATTTTGTTTCTACCCAATTGTTTCTACCCATCCTATCCAATCTGGCAGGAAGGGCATGCTCCAGGTACATTCAGCTAGGCAGTGTCGACTGGCAGGGCCCAGAGGAAGAGCCTTCACTCACTCTCATGTGCTTACAGTGAGGTGAAAATTAAATGGTGACAGAGGTGGAGCCCCAGAGAAGCCCCTTTTTCACAGGGCCACTTTAGGACTACCATAGGTGGATAAAAGAAACTTGCTAGTAACCCATTCAGAACTCAGGATTGTTTGGGGTAAAACTAATTCACTTGGGAATAGTTGTCTAGGTTATTTATCTGAGCTAAGGTGTTTGTTTGCCCAACAACCTACTCCCCCATGACCCAATTGATCAGGTCATGTAAACAGGACCAGTGATAATGGGAGTGACTCTCAGACTTCCATACGGTCCAGCAATTTTTAAAATTTCTGTAAGAACCAAATATTTACTTACAAGCCCCCTCCAGCCCCAGCCTATATTAATATGTAAAACGCAGAAAGTCTTTTATCCCATATAGTGTGGGTGCTTAAAATTAAAAACTAGCTATCAAAATAATGCTGGAAAAATATTAATTAAATAATGCACTGAAAAGCCATTTGTGTGGGTTCCAGGAATGTCTCTTCTTTTCACAAGGGGAGAACCACAATTAAGAAAACCTTTTCCTTTGTAGGTACCTGCCATACTTCATTTGGTGAGGCAACCAGAGAAGGCGTCCACAGATTACCAAAGATCCAGGCAGATCATTTTGGAAGATGATGTTCCTTAAAATATTCTAATCCAAAACCATGTAGTTTTAAAAATCTAAATTAACACCTTAATTCAGGCTCAGAAACTGACTGACAATTGACAAAATATCAGCATGTTATCAACTTTAAGCAAACTTTATAGCTTTATTTTGAACTAATGGAAATTTCCAAACAGTCTTCAAAGACACCTGGACATTGCTTATTATATGGCTTTTAGAAAGCTTTAATAAGCCAACATGTAGGTAAGAACATTTGGTACCGAGCAGAACTTATTTTGTGAGATAAGAGAGCTTTGAATCTCAGTAAGGACTGATTAATTGATAATGGAAGCAACATTTAGGGACAATTTCCCATAGAAGTCTGGAGCAAGCATGCTGACAATTGCATTAGACCAAAATAAGTCAAATTAGAAAGGAAAACTCATTGTATTTAAGTCAGGTATATTATCAGTTTTCAGTTTTGTCTTGGATGTGCCAACCATAATCCATGAGTGTTGCCAATTTATTTAGAAAATATTACCACCCACAGCAACCACTGAAAGCTTAAGAACTTCCAATTTATTAGAAACCAAACATTAATATAACATTATTTGTAAAATTTCAAATTTCTTTTTATTGTCAAAGTAAATATATTTTATGAAGGACAAAAGAAAAAATATACAGAATTGTAACTTATGTACACTGGCTTTAAAGATACTATTTTGACTCTAATTTACATCATCTTTGTGTTTTAAAAGATATTTTATATAGATATGCAATATGTACAATTTTATTTACATACATTCATAGGATGTGAGATAAAAACCAGTCAATAGAAGAGAGATTCACGTATACAAATTTCCAGAGAACAAAAGGAATGCATTCCTAGCAGAAAGAACTGGAACTATTGCTCTTAAATTACAACATGGTCTCTGTTTTGACCTACTCAACCCAGAATTGCAGTGTTTTAATTCCCATTTGGTGAACATAAAAAGACAGGGCACAATGTTAAAATTCATTGCTATTGAGCCCCTCTGAAAGCAGTGGAACCTGGTCACAGCTAATCCTGTCCTGTTGCTTTTGATGGGGTTCAACAATGGCTAAGTTTGCTCAGGTTTGCTATCAACATGATAGCTGCAACTGTACAATATGTTTAATTTTGTGATTGAATTGACCCATCTGGGGGCTTTGTACAATCATCTAAGCTGAAAAACAAACAAAAAGCTGCATTAAAAGTGATCCAATTTAAAATGTTGCACAAATACTGCCACAAGGTCCTTAACTGATCTGGTTATGCATGTCGTGTGATCACAGCCTATTTATTAAAAATACCCAGCAACCCTATTTATCACCTTCTCTTTCTCTAGAAACATCCTACAATCAGCAGAGTACAAAATGGAAAAGGAAAAGAAAAAAGGTGGAAGGAAATGTTGGCTAACACAATATTTTTTCTACTGCATCAGATTGTGTGTGTGTGTGTGTGTGTGTGTGTGTGTATTCCCTTTTTAAAAAAAATAAAAATAAAGCCCTTAACGCAGCTACTGTACTAGTTGGCTGGAACACCCAATGCCCCAGTTGCATTGCTCTCTGAATAGTGGCCCATATGGGCACACTGCACGTTAGTACCACTTACTGTTGAAATCTCTCAAAGTGCTTTCATCAGACATTCACTAAGTCGGAAGTCCTTCCTCCTCAGCCACTAGGAATATGGATTCCATTCAGTACTGTAAACAAGGGCAAATTGGCTCAGCATGTTTTCACACTTCAGTCTGGGAAGATGCTATAAGCTGTGGCAAATGGATTGGCACAGTTAGAAACTAAGGATAACATTCCAGAAGGGGTCACATGGATATTTTTGCAGGAACAGTACTCGATTAAGGCTGTCCACAGGCAGAAAGTCAATGGCACAGCAAGAAACTAACACAAGATTCCATGCAACTATCTCATTCTCCTGGAGAATAATCACAGGGGGAAACATCACTATCCTGCTGAAGGATCTATTGAAGACAAATTACAAGCATCATTCCTGGAAAAGAGGGGCATGACCCCTTTCCACCATTCAGTATAGCACAGAAGTAACTAACCTTTCAGGGCCAGGAGCTTATTTGTAATTTTGAAAATAGTTTAGAAAATGGCTATGATGCAGTAAGATTTGCCTGTTCATACAATGATGGTCAAGGGAGAAAATGGCCAATCACCAAACACCCATTTAATAATAGTCACATTGGGGAAATGGCTTTCTGCTACCATCACCTCAACCCTCCTGAATGCTCTCCACCTCCTCAGTTCATCCAGAGTTTTATTTTTTAAGAGCACCATCAAGTTCATATCAGATTAAAAGGCATTCTTATATATAAAGGTGACTGTTTGCCTTGGAGCATAACAGCTTCCGGTGTATTTTGTTTGTTTGTTTTGCATTAGAAGTATTTTAAAAACAATATCAAGTTGAGTAGAGAGCCTGGAGCACTCTGATACTATGGCCAACACACTGCCTACTTCTTATAGTAGCACCTTAGCTGTGTTATAGTTTGAGCTTCATAGAAAAACTGCATTTATTTCCTCCACAGCACTAGTCAGCCAAACACACACACACACACACACACACACAATCAACTATCAAATCATCACCGTACCTTAGCTTCTGCAGGAACAGATTGTCCAGTGGCTGGATTTTGGCACTATGACATATAGTGCAGGATTGATGTGCTTGTTGGTGCTCTACTAGTAGAGAACCAAAGGAAAGTTCCTGGATAAATGATTTAATACATTGAATAGATAAATATTTGGCCTTCTTAAGTGCTGTGGTTGGCAATTTGATTCATCTTTGGTGAAAGTCTTTAATAATGGCAAGCTTAAAGTTTTGAGACCTTGGGAAAAATATTATCAGATCCTAGGTACTAAAAATGAGAGAAGTGCTTTAGTTCACTCTTCTTCAACCTGACCATGATGGCTGGGAAATTCTGCAAGATGAAGTCCACTTATTGGGAGGGTGTCCAAGTTGAGGAAGGTCAGTTTTAGCCCCTTTCATGTATCCAATCCAGAGATTATGAACCTGAATGGTGCAAAAGTGGGCAACAGGCTACTTCTAGGAAATTTACCATGGTTAATATACCATCTAAAGAAAGCCCATGCCTAAACTGTGGGGCAACCCATGCAAAGTCATTATCCCTGGACTGAATTACAAAAGGTTGATATTTTGGAAACCAAAGTGATTGGGCAAAAGGGCGCAGATGCCTTATCCTAATCTATCTATCTCCTCCAACCACATGTGTTGTAACAGGTATTTTCAAACATACTGATCTTCACATGGGACTAGAATCAAGGGAGAACAAGGAAGAGTGAAGTCTGCCAGTTCCACTGAAGCATTTTCTCAAGAGGGAGGCCTGGGGGTTTTGCAAGTGGCAGCAGCTGACAGACTCAGATATGGTGTGCACACAAACTGGAAAAATCTGGGGTTTATTCAGACTAGAACTATTATTCCATACGCAGATTTATTTCTTAGTCTAATAAAAGTCCCACCTGTTGGCAGTCCCTTCTTTCTATATGCACACATACAGTATACTCAGTCACACAATCACATATATTGCTGACATGCTTCTTCTCTTCAGTCTCTTTTTGTGAGCCCCTATAAATATCTAGCTAGTGAACCCAACACCAAGTGAACATATCAACAAAAATGAATTCATGAAAATGACGTGGATTGCAAAAGGAATTTGCTGTTTCCAAACTGGACCAATAGGTCAACTTAATAATATTAATTACATATATATATATATATCCCAATTAATAATATTAATTACATATATATATATATATATATATATATATATATATATATATATCCCAATGTCCCAATGTCAGCCTGGCTGACATTGGGAAATCCTATCAGTGGCTGGAAAGGGCCGGACTAAAAGACAGCACTGAGGCACTGATCATAGCAGCACAAGAACAGGCACTAAGCACCAGATCCATAGAAGCAGGGGTCTACCACACTAGACAGGATCCAAGGTGCAGATTGTGCAAAGAGGCCTCAGAGACAGTCCAACACATAGTGGCAGGGTGTAAGATGCAGGCATGAACAGCATACACTGAACGGCACAACCAAGTAGCTGGCATTGTGTACAGGAACATCTGCACAGCGTATGGGCTAGACCCCCCCAAGTCCAGATGGGAGATTCCACAGAAGGTCATGGAGAATAACAGGGCTAAGATCCTGTGGGACTTCCAGATCCAGAAAGACAGGCAGGTACTGGCTAATCAACCAGACATCATGGTAGTAGACAAAGACCAGAAGACAGCGGTAGTGATAGATGTAGCAGTGCCAAGTGACAGCAACATCAGGAAGAAGGAGCATGAGAAGCTGGAGAAGTACCAGGGCCTGAAGGAGGAAATCGAGAGGATGTGGAAAGTCAAGGCCAAAGTGGTCCCAGTGGTGGTAGGAGCACTCGGGGCCATGACTCCTAAGCTGGGAGAATGGCTCAAACAGATCCCAGGAACAACATCAGAGCTCTCTGTGCAGAAGAGTGCAGTGCTAGGAACAGCTAAGATACTGCGCAGAACCCTCAAACTCCCAGGCCTCTGGTAGAGGACCTGAGATTGAGGAAGACACATACCACCCATAGGGGTGAGAGGGGAATTTATATATATATATATATATATATATATATATATATATATATATATATAAAACTCATAACAAATAGCCCTGTACATGAGTAAAATGCTCAGGAATGCCAGAACTGTAATTAACTAGCAGCAAGTTGCCCATAAATTATCATGATGTTGGAGCTCAACTGGCTAAAATGAAACACTGTAATTTTCAAAAAGAAGCAGTAGAGGCAGCAGCAAAAAGAATTAGAGAAAAAGGCCAAGTTGGTGAGTGATGGGAAAGAAGATGAAGAATGTGATGTCCTAGCGGCAGCTGTTACGTGGAGAGAAATAAATTATCACAAGAAAGACCCTGGAACAAATGCTGCGTGTGGCAGTTCTTGGAGGGGATGTGGGGAAGGACCGGACTGGGCACATCAATTGACTGAGCGCATTGAGC
Source organism: Liasis olivaceus (assembly GCA_030867105.1). Classification (NCBI taxonomy): domain Eukaryota; kingdom Metazoa; phylum Chordata; class Lepidosauria; order Squamata; family Pythonidae; genus Liasis; species Liasis olivaceus. The sequence continues at coordinate 41,580,385 of CM061348.1, read as the reverse complement.
GGCTGCTTCGCGGAAACCGATGGACTTTGACGTGCTTGGACAAGTGGTCACTTCGTGCAAACTTCTTCTCACACACAGGGCACTGATATGGCTTCACTCCAGAGTGGGAACGCCGATGCCGAGAAAGTTCATCCGATCGTGAGAACCTGGAAGCGAATAAGAAAAGATGATCAGTGTGATGCCTTCAACTCTGAATGGTCATCAATGTATATAAAAGCACAACCAAGAATATTGAACACTATTATCATGCTTTCGAAGAGTGGGGAAACAAGTTCTTCAGTACTCCTAAAGAATACTTCAGTAATCCTGCCAAACAGATTAGTATTATTATTCATCAGGACTTTTTCTAGAAAATACTCAGGTAGACAATTGTCCCAAGCTCCGTACATGGAAAGAAAGTCATCCAAACAATGGTTCAATATCTGAAACACTTTCATTTCAAAATGAGTTATTTCAGAATCTTAGGTTACCTCCACACTCCTCTTTACTGGCCATTGCCTTCAACACACACATATACATATATGGTACACACGTACACACAAAGAGAGAGAATGACAGTTGTAAAGGATGCTATGAGAAGTAACTGGGGCAGAGGCAAGACTCAAATGAACATTCTGCCACTCAGTCTCAATAAGACCCTATTATTCTTACATTGTAGATTATAAAGCAGTGAGTGTCCAAAGGTCTTTTAGAATCCATTTGCCCTGACTTTCCCAAACATCAGCAGTTTAGTCCATTTCATGATAATATGAAGTTTACTTAATTTAGCACTGAATGAGGAAACAGTGGATTCAGCCATTTTCAACTCAACCTAGACCACCATATATCCATTATAGTGTTACTTGTTCTGATATGTATGCAATTCATTGTAACTTAATGCATGTTCCTGTTACTTCACTTCTGGCTTTCTGTAATAAAAGCTTACCACCACTATCATGTAAAAATTAAGTTTTGGAATATTAGTAGAATTTCTGTACCATCTGAACAAATGTGTACTTATATGCAAATAACTGGTTATATAGAATCTGATTAATATTTCCAAGATAAACCAGATATATGAAAGACTATTGCTTTTTTTATTCAATGATATGAGTGCAGAAATAGCCAACTAGCATAATGAGACTTTGATATACTCTTCTTCCTCTCCAGCCCACTATTTTTAATCTACTGGATATAAGAACAACTATTTTATCATTTTCCATGCAAATTGACTAAACATGATAATGGTATTTATGTTGTTATATAAGCTGGTTGACATGTCATGCTAAGCCATGGTTTGCTTTAACATGTTTGTCAAATAGATTACAACTGGTCATGTTTGCACAATACTAAGCTATGGTTACATTAATGTTTAGCCAACACTAGTTGCGAATCTAACCACAAACTGAGCTACTTGTCCACACTTGCCATTGCAATATGGTGATTACAAAGAGAAAGATCCTCCAAAATATTTCTTGAGATGTTTTCCTTGAATTATTAGCTCTGTCAAGACAGATGCCAGTCATAAAAGGCACTTGAAACAATTGTTTCATACTAGGATTCATTTTAAAAATAAATAATTTCATAACTGCATTCTCATATGCATGTATTAATAAGAACCTGGAGTGACATAGACATTGAAACAATTCAGGGAGAAAAACGTATGTTCCCCAGCTAGATAAATTAATCTCCATACTTTCATTATGGGCAGTTTCCACTAACTTCCATGAAAGACAATAGAATAAAGACCAAATACTTTTTAAAATACTGAGGTGAACTGTTAATGATCTGCAAGGCAGAGGGAAGAGCTAAGAATTACTTCTAATCAATACTGAAACAAGAGCTGAACTAAAAACTCTTTAAAAATCCACATTTTTGCTAAGAAAAATTTTAAGAATTTTTTTTTTCTTTACCTGCCCAATTTCCCTCCCCTCCAAAAAAGATGGTTGCGTGTTTCCATTTCCTAGGATGGAATAGCTGCTGCTGTTACCTGCAACAAATCTGTGAGGTAAAGAAAGAAATTGCCACGCCCTCTGCTCCAAGAATGAGTCTTCCTCAGAGAAATTGCATGGACATTTCCAAGGTATCATTTGCACCCACAGTTCAAATGAAAGCTCCATTGGAAAATCCAAGTATTCATGAAACACACCTGGATATACAGACCCTTTGAATAGTAGAATCACACAGTTGGTGTCAGTCAGAACAGTAACAAAGACTGGCACAGAATAGAGTCTTTAAGAACTGCTGTCAGCTGCTCCTTTATAGTAAATAAATGAAATCAGAGCCATTTCTTAGCCAAAAATGAAAAAAAAAAGGGTGGTGGTAGTCTGTAATACAGGTTTGTATGAAAAACTGGATGGTATCATCAAGCTTAGGGGTGTGTGTGTGTGTGTGTGTGTGTGTATTAATTATAGTAGGTACTCAGCTATTTCAGGCTGAAAGTCAAAAGCTATGTTTGATTTAATAACTATAGCGGATTTTATTAATTCCAGTAATTTCCCCCTTCTGTCGCATTAAAAATGGGAACTTTTGGAAGAGTTCTGGGAGCCATGTCCAAAGTACTGAGAGGCCACATGCAGGGACTCTGTTGGTACAACTTTGTTTTAAGAAGATAAAGTTAGTTTTTTCTCAAAAAAAAGATGGAACTTCTCTTTGCAACCTAGGAGAGAACTTGAGTTTCCAACTTGAAACACTACCAATAATTATGTGATGTTTATGTTTATTTTTTGGTGTTTTGCCTTCATTCTCCAAGGAAGCAAAAATTTACTCCTGCCAAATACAGCTCTTGTTGTCTATAGTTTCTCTGATATTTATTAAGCGTGTCTGAACAAAACATTCCTTGATGTTTGTGATTTGACTTTATGAGCAAAACCTGTTGGAAAGGGGGGGGGATGTACATGTGCATTCAATGTATGTGCTACCTGACCCATGGAAAGGAACATGAGTTAATATGATAAAAATATATTTTGTATCATAGCTAAGCCTTCAGTTGATCAGGTAACAATGTTGCTATGCTGTCATCCAATTTGCTTGAAAAGATCAGTTTACTCTAACTACAGAAATAAATTTGCAGCTCCTTATGGGCTTACAACATGCACCCACCCAAAGATTAAACATCAGATAAAGGTAAAAGGCTACAGATTATTATGCAATGCTTGCTGAAAACAATGTGTTTTATAAACTGATTTTTCTTCATTTTGGTTGGTCTTTTGTTGTGCAGTTTTACAGTATGTGGAACAATGTACCTGTTTGGAAAGAGTAAAATTAATGTCTGCCTCTTTGGAAGACTGGCATTTGATCTATTGATCTACAGTGCATCCTGGAACCACCATAGTAATCTCTGGGTTTCAGCAGAATATTAACCAAACTTGAAAATTAAGAAAAGGAGCACAGATCTTTGGGCACAGTTCTGGGATCTGAGATTGTGTACAGATCAGGTATTAACATGCAATCATTATTCTTCATTCATGGAATCTTGGGAATCCAGATACTGTCATCTTCCATTTTTAACCCTCCCATGTTTCCTGAACACTTCTTTTGCCTTTTTCCTGCTGGGAAATTTATATGTTGAGGATAAAAATACAGTTTTATTGCACAAGCTTTTGAATAGTAGCAGCAGGAGCACCCCAACTAATAGATTTTAGTGGTATTAAATATGCTAATTGAAGACTATTTTGAAAGTTGCTTTGATTCTTTGAGGTTCTCTTCTCAGAAGACACTGGAATAATATTTCTAGGAATATTTCTAGGAATAGGGAAGATGTAACTTCCCTAATGACTAATTTCAGATCTGTGAATCAATCCAAAAGGGGTTTTGTGCATGTCTTGAATCAATCCCAAGGCATCTGACTGATCAGGAGATTCAATTATTTCTCTTAATTATGTTCAGTTAGCAGAGTTGCATCAGAGTGAAGAATGTGAGATTTAAGCTAGACATAAATCCCATTACTTCAGAAAGGGTCTTTAATATTAACCACTATTTTGGTTGCTACAGGCAGATTGAACTGCCATAAAGCTCACCGAGGTCACTAGTTCTCCAAGGAACACTCTTTAAGGCAACTGAAGGAGCACAATTACTAACATTCCTTACAGATGTCTTCACAGGGCAGTAATAGCAAATAAAGGAAGAACAAGATCCTATACTGGATCTGTGCAAAAAAACCCTCTCCCAGAATAATTTTGGAGGGAGTTTCAGTTTTAGTATTTTTAATCCAACTTTCCTGTGACATTGAAGAGAAATCTCATACACATGCATATAATCTTTTGAAGGAATAGCTGATATGTTTGGAGTTCCAAGTGCTGTTGTATGTATAAAATTGCAAACATCACCACCTTAAATATCAAGGATGTAGAATTAACATTAACTTCATTAGTGAAATATGATTCATGGAGCTGAGTTTAGGTATGTGAACTGCAACAGATTTCAAACAGAATTTTTAAATTATGAATTAATTAAAATTATGGCACGTTCACTACTTCTACCAATCTACTTATCTCTTACATTTTATATTTGCCTAATGCTTCCTTCTGTGGTAATAACATACAGCTCTGTTGGGTCCTTTAAAAAATTATATGAGGTAAGAGATCATGGGAAATGATTTTTCCGTGGAAAGATTTTTATCATTATTCTACAGGCTTTATCCAATTGCACAGAAGAATCATGTAATTGCTTTTTAAGAATCTCATAACGGTACAATAATTACAAAAACTATCAATGCAATTAAAAATTAATCAGGGCTAGCAAAGGAGTTATCTTACCCAACTACTGTGTCCAGGGGAATATTTATAACTACGACATACAAAGCTTTACCATCTTGTAAATTCTCCCAGTCTAGAACACCGGGTTGGGGTGTATATAGGAATGGACAAAGTTGTCAAAGCAATTTTATCTATCCAGCACAGGGTTGCCTCTTCCAGTACCCAGTCACCTAATCCTTTCACTTGGAGATGCTGGTTCCTGAACCTGGGACATGTTCATGTTCATGCTGGGAGGTTGCAATACTGTATAGAGTTTGGAGGTGATGTGCTATCTGAGTGCATATATTGTTCAGCTCTGCATTACAGGACAGATCTCCACAACCTGCAGATCAGGGCTGCTGCTGCTGCTGCAAGCAAGATATTGAAAACAAAAAGAGGCCCTATCACACAACAGAAGACCTCCCAAAAAGGTGGAAGAAAGTAGTAGATCACCTCACAGGCTGATATCAGATTTCCTGATGTTTCCTGAACATCCAGGTTGTTTGGGGGGAGAGAAAGTATTCTGATCAGGAGTGGAACTGCTAGGAATAGGAAAACACACACACACACATCAATTCTTCCATTCTCAAACAAAGCTGCTGCCAGATGCCTTGCCTGGCTCAAGATTTAAATAAGAAAAGCTAGGCTCTTCAGAAAAGCAGAGACAAAGGGCCTTTTGTTAACTGTACTTTTCAGAGTGTTGCTTCCCATTGTTCTAGTACCAATGAGATTCAAAGGGAGAATGCTGAGCTCTAAAATACATCAGGAAATGGGATCATCAATTTTGCAGCTATCTGTCTCAGATTTCCTTCATTCTTCTGTTATCCTCAAGCTCTACGTTTCCCTGGGCTTATTCAGTGGTGATGAGAAAGAAAGCATGGCTGATGGTTATTAAGCCCAGAGAATGGTGACAAAAGCAGCTTTATTTTTTCTATGGAGCAGAGAGGGTAAGACGCAAACAGAATGGGAGATAGTGCAGTCCAAATTCATTTCAGAAGCAGGAACATCTGTCATATCTGCTCCATCTACCTATTTGCTCCTCCGTCCTTTTTTCACCTCTTATCTTTGGAAGAATGGGTACAGGCTAGAAGAAACTCAGTGCCAAGCTGACGTATGCTAGCATCCATAAGGCTGTCATTCAGCCCTTTTCTCTAGAACTTACGCTGAGGTTTGGTTAAGGGCTCACTTGACACTGTAACCTACAGACTACTGATTCTGGAATAGTCAAATGAAGCCATCCTTCATTTAAGAAACCTTGGGGCGGGGAATAAGAATTTAGTTCTGGTTGTGCAGTATCCTTATAGAAGGGCTGTAACTCTGATGATGAGCAATCAAAATATCCCAGCACAAGGTTCAGAAGACTATATATGTGGGGCGGGGGGGGGGGGGGACATTTGTAATCCCAGGTACATTGCCAATACCAAGTTATGATATGCAGACCAGCATATCATAACTTGGTATGTTTCAGTTATGTTTGATTACAACTCCCAACATGCCCAGCTACACTGAAAGAGATCCAGGTTGGGCAAAGCCGCTATAGACAACGCTGAACTAAATGGACCAATGATATCGATAATTAATTAGAGGAAGGAATTGTTTCAGGATTGCCAATAAAACCAAGCAAGTAAAAAAAAAAAAAGCAGGCTGGCTAGATTCGTTTGTGTGTGTGTGTGTGTGTGTCTGTGTGTGTGTCTGTGTTCAAATCAGAAAAATAAAGCATAAGCTTTTCATACTTCTCAGCAGTTCTGTTTGCTTTTAAGGATACATACTTTAAGTAAATAGCCAGCATCTGTACAGAGTTCTGCTCTGGACTTTCCCTTTTCCTCAGAACTCCAGATCATTGCCCTTGAAGCCCACAATCTCTATCTACGGACAGAAAACAAAATGCTGGCACTTCTATACTGAAACCAGTAGCAGTTTGTGGACATTTCATTTTTCATCTATGGAAAAAGAAGTATTATCCTCCCTTTTACATATATTAGGAATATCTATATCTATATCTTGTTCTGCAACTTCTTTCAAGCTTCCCAATAACCTTAAGTGCATTTACTTAGAAAAGAACTTCTACTCAACCTGATATAAAGAAGAAGGAAAGGGAGAAAAATACCAGAAGCATTTAAGGCAATATGGAAAAAAACAGAGGCTTCAGTTGTATTTGGTCCAGTCCTGTGAGGTCTCACTCTCTCTCTGAACTTCTGAGAAGTAAACATAATCTGCTGATAAAAGAGAGCTGTGTAATTCTGAGCTCAGCTGACTCAGTCAATTTGCCAATCTGACTTTGATGTTCAAGAAGAACATGCAATGGTGTTGGGATCCAAGAGATCTGTTCCTAAAGAGTGGACCGTTTGAAGGAAAAATGGAGCAACTTCCCTTCTTCTGTATAACAACAAATCCCAGTGGCAAACATCTGGATTGGGATCAGAACAACCCCCAGATTCAGGTAGGGTTAGATCAGAGGCATTCAAGTTTCCTGAGTGCACTTGCCCAGCCAGAAGGAAAAATCTGGAGAAACTTCGAAGACTAGCTTGTTGCCAATGACAGCTCTTCACTATGTGCCACTTAATTAATCCTTAACTTAAAAGCAATTCTTAAATTACTTGGCTGATTTGTGTATTTAGCTGATTGCATAAGTGGCTAGTCTATTAGCAGCACAGGAAAACAGTCACAGAAGACTGAGGTTCAGCTTCCAAGATAGTTAGTTACAGAGCTTCCAGTGCTCACAAGTTGAACCACTACCTGTAATGGGCAGAAGTAGCCTTGAGGAACAGGAGGAAGAGCTGCAAACAAGACAGTGGTCAGATAAAAAATTCTGAGTCCAGGCCAGAATTGTAACCTGAGAAAGCATCTCAGGCAAGACCCTCCCTAGTTCTCACAAAGATAAAGGGGCGGAGGGAGGAGCACATTCAGACTTGTAAGATTCTGCTACTATAATCTTATAATAAAAGTAGTATTTGCATGCATGACTTTGGTTTCCTAGTCTGGTCTACCTTGGAGGGCTGACACTACCCTTCCTGTGGGCTTCCATCACACCAGTCATGCCTTAGAGCAGTTATAAGACCATATTTGCTGAAACAAGAGGGGCAGACATGCTCAGAATCAACACATGGGAGTAGCACAGAAGAGTAAAGTGAAGCATAGGATCTGTAGCTCACAAAGGAATATGAAGGACCTCTGATGAATGATATCACTAAGTTCCATAGCACTGAGGATCATATGCCAACACTTTTCTTCTATTTTTTTTTTTTCTAGGCCAGCACAGCTTTGTTTTTGAAGAAGGGACACCTTTTTGAAGAAGGGCCTCCCCTTTGTTTTTGAAGAAGGGCCACCATTTCTGGCTGATTCAGGGCACCATTTCTGAATTGAGGTTAGCCAGTCTATATATTTGCCCAAGGCAACAAGTGCCCATAAATGCAAATGTAAAAGCAGATTTCCCCTTCCAGAGGGCAGAGTAGGCGACCTTCTGGTGGCTGGGGGTTGCACTTAAAATTGAGGGGGGGGAGAGAGTGAGGACCATAAGGGGGATGCCAAGATGTAAAATGAGCCAGGCCTGGACTTTCTGGATTTTCCAGGGGGAGGGAGGGTTGGCAGAGATAGCTGTTGTTTAAACAGTTAAGCCTATTTTAGGGCTTACATATAATTTTCCACCTTTCCCATCTCAAAATGGTGGGGCGCTATGGCACCATTGTTTTGGCAATTTTGGTCAACAAGTCATTGAGGGCCAGACAGAAAGATATCTGGGACCTCAGTTTGGCCAAAGCTGCACTAATCCAACAGTTCTAGCACACATCCAAACCATCTGGAAAAGGGCCATATTAATAAATATACAACTGTCATGTTCTGAGAGTCAAGGGAGCAGTCTATTATGCCTACTAAAACATTATTAAATATTTTGCACATCCTGCTGTAGAAAGAATTGGAAACAAAAAAAGTTCCTGGGGAAATGCATGTGTCCCAATGTTCTGTATGGGGTTCTTAAATTGGGGTAGGAGATTGTTGTGCCCCGTGGCAAATGAACATTTTTGGGATGAGGAATGAAAACAGGGTGAAACACGCAACAGAGAATTCCTAGCACCTATGACAAGGCCGCCTCATCTGCTCTTGCTTCTGGAGACTCAGACCCCACAGCCATCCAAGCTGCAGAATGCCTCTGCCTCTGTGTGGGAAATCAAGGGGCAATGGTGGCCCAGGAAGGCACAGGGTGATTTCCACAGTAGCACGGGCTTAGTAGAACAAACCCGGCTGATGCTGCCAAGGTCATCCATAGCCCTTAGGTAGACTTGTCAGGAATCAAGACCACTAGTGATGCTGCAAAGTCATTTCTATTATTATTCCCCGCATCCTCTCTCTCTTTAAGCAATTTGCCAGGAAGATATTAGTCACATTATGTTTTACATTATGGAAAATAAATATTAAAAATGTTTATATAAAACCTCATCATTAATGGATACCAATTTCCCTAAAAAAACAGAGGGGAGAAACTTTATACCACACAAGCCTGGAACTCATATCACTACTTCTGAAATTTTTCACATTTCAAAATTCAAGAAAATAAGTCTTGGGCCTACCTGGTATCAGGCTTATTACAAGTGACTGATAATGAATATTTGACCTAAAATTCCCAATATCCCTTAACTATTGCCAGTGACCACTGGTGGTCATAGAAGTTTAAATCCTGCTTATCTACAGCTTTAGAGGCATGTTAATTAACCCTTCCTTATCTTGAAAAAAAACATATGGATTAATTTGAATCAATCTCTCTGTGTATACAATCATATATATTTATAAACACACACACACATACAGTAATAAACAATCTATCTGAAACTACTGGAAGACCACACTTATGGCTGCTCATAGTAGAAAAACGTCATTTATATCTTAGATTTTTAAGAAAGTCTATCTGAGTTTAGTGGGCTATGTTTAGTGAACATTCAGAGTGTAGTCAGTTTAGTGAACATTCAGAGACCAGATTTGAGAAAGTATAACTAAATTTGTGTTGATTCATACTCTGAAAGAAATTAAGCTATTTACATAATGGAGATATCCTTTGATCTTAATGTGAACTGAGATTAAAAAGTGTTTTGAAAACATGATTAACAGTTTATGAACTGCAATGGAGAAATATAGGAAGCTGACTTGCATCATTCCTGAACTGGTGCGTTTCGCACATCCCTACCTAGTCTTGTCTTCTGAGTTGACAATACTAGGCACAGTAGATAGAAACATCGTCTCTCCAGTACAAGTCATTCGCAGCAGTTGCTGTCAGAGCTCTTAAGTGTAGCGGACAAGAATGAACCTTGGAACTTCTGCATGTAAAACATGCCCTCTCCGACTGAGCTATAGGGGGTACCTGAGCTTTACTAAAGTACAGTTTGCAAAAAGTAAGCTGTGATTGAATCAATGGCATACATACCACAGTACTTGCTCTGTCAAGCCTTCCCAGTCAATCCTGTCATTCAAATTACAGTTGTTTCTAGAGAGTTACCGAATTTTAAGGGAACATGCTCCAATTCTATTAATGAACAGGTATTAGAAAGGAATTATTAATATTAACTTTGTTCAATAGATGTGGAGTAAATAGATGTGTGTTTTTAGCATATTTTAATTAGTTAATTAATATTTATCTATTTTAATTCATGTTTATTCTATTTTTACTGTAAACCGCCCAGAGTCCCTCCACAGTGAGATGGGCGGTGACAAATCTGAAATATAAATAAATTTGAAATATAAATAAATAAATAAATAAAAATAGTAGAATTTATGAAACATTCAGCCACCATGCGTCAGTACTAACCTCCATCCACAGCCAGGCCAAGTACATGCAAAAGGTTTTTCTCCTGTGTGCCTTCTTAGATGGGCTTTCAAATGGCTGCTTTTTGTGTACATCTTGATACATCCAGGGAAAGTACATTTGTGCATTTTAATGAGTTCTGCTGCAGGATTCTTTTGAAACTTTTGACCCATGATGACCCCAGTTTGACCCTGCATTGTACCTCCTGGACCGATAGGTTTTGCAGCTATCGGAACTGGAGCTATGCGGACAAATTTGGAAGATGAGTTCAAGTTGGATGATTGAACAAGTTGTGGCACCAGTGCAAAAGTTTGCCCTTGGATGTTGACCAAAAGCTGTGCAATTTTAATGTTTTCTTGCACTGGTCCTTGCGAACTAGGGCTCACATTTGATGCTTGTTTAACTTGAACTGGCTGAATCTGGAGCATGACTGGTATCCCTCCATCAAGGGACATTGTTCCATTACATGCATGGCTACCTTCCATTGCACCATTTGATTGTTCATTTTTACTGTCTTTTAAACTAACACTTGGCACCATCTGGTCTTTTTGCTGTATGGAAGCTACAGTAATTTGGCTGCAAGCTCTCATGTCTTTGGTCTCACTCTTAGGTCCTTCTTTGAGATCAGTCTCCATGTTCTCTTCCAGAAACTCCTCTATCTCCTCAAGGGTGGGCTGGAATGGTCCAGAATCTTCCATCTCCACCATGAACTCAGGCATTCTAAAATTCTCCTCCTTCACAATGGGCTGAAGTCTCCTTTTATCCCACCAAGAAGTATGGCCATTCCCCAAAGATGCCTGGGACAACAAATAGTCCAAGATACTGTCCTGATTCTCGGCACTTGATGAGCTCCCATAGCTGGAGCCTAGAACCTGTGAATCTGGACTTGAACAAGAACAAAAACTTGAGGAATCACTGTCATCTTCAGACACTGGGGAAGGCAGCATTTGGTATGACCTCCCAACTGCTGTCATGTCCCCAAAGTATCCAATCGAGGGCCTGGTGGATGAGAAAGATTCATCCGCAGGAAGCAAGTGATCCACCATTCCTGAATAATCTCTTTATGCGTATCCCACCAGCATGTACCAAACGGGTGAAAACCTGAATATGGGAAACACAAACATTGACAGTCAGAAGCCAGATTTAATTGTTCATCTCAATACACTGAAACTCTGTAGCTCGATTTAGAATGCCTGTTGAGCGCAGCACATGTTGCTGCATGTTTCGATACAGCTTGTATCACCCAAGAGGGTTTCTTGAGTGCTTGAAAGCTTTCTCCAAGATTGCACCACATGCTTGCAAAAGAATTATCTCCCAAAACATTTCACAACTATACATCCTTTAGATTTACAACAGCCTTCTTTTCAAAAGTTTGCTGGCAAAAAGACAAGAGTTCTATGTTTTTAGCCATTAATCCTACAGATAAAGCTAAAGAGTACTCAGAAGGAAAAAAAGAATACAGAAGCTACTCCCATACCTGAACTTCTGCTTCAAATAGAGCACTTATTCTTGGAAAGCAGTTTTGCACCACCTTTATTTTTAATTCTTTCGCATATACAAATATAGGCTAATTACTGTAATCCAAGGTTCAGAATAGTCTTCAACAACAAATATACTAAGACAATTTTCCTTTCTAAATTAATGAATCGAGCTTTGAGCATTATTATCTTCAGTGCTGGTCCTTATAAGGTTTCGAACCACGCAGGGTTCCTCAGTTACCATACTTCTGGAGATGGAGTGCATTTTTGCTCTACCAGCTTCTACTTCCAATAAATAAAGATTATGGGCAAAAAATTACATTCATTTTTTTCCTCTACCTTACAACACTTGGCCTGACTACAAGTTCACTGTTAAATGGTTGCAGACTCATTGCCTGCATTATTGAATACCTATTATTTGCAAACACTGCCTTAGAGTGATCAAAACCACATTCCATTTCTAAATTTGCTTTAGAATTAGCACTTCATTCAGGTTTTGGATTTCAAAGCCTTAGACCAGTCTATTCTGCTGAGTGCTGACATCCATCAATTCATTCAACTTCAGAAGGAAAGTGTTCCATCTCTACAAAGCCAGCATTAAAAAAATAAAAAAATCACTCACAGAGATCCATTCTACTTATCAAAGCAGAATTCACACAGAGGTTTGCTACTTTCAGATGGAAACAGAAGCTGAAAATGTCTACAACCAACCTTTGCCTATGTTTTTGTCCTAGTCAAGTTGATTGGTTGAAAAAAGGACTTTATGAACACCCTTAAGAATATACATGTTTTTATGGAAGATACGATGATTGTGGAGGCATGTTATTGGGTCTGGATTTGCAAGGCATGCAGGGAGAGAGACAAGAGTTAGAGAAGATGCATTGTAATAAAAGGCCTGTAATCTACCATAAAAGAAGTACCAAACACGCCTTTTCACATTATTTTTAACATGACCTTTTGCTCTTGCTATGACCACTTTGCCACAATATTGTCCAAAGAAAGGGACAGCATCTTCACATAACCGATACAATTTATTCTGCATATTTAACTTCCCTATCTTTGTTTTCTTCCACTCGAAGGAAATGAAATCCCACATACAAGATAAATGGGTAATTTAGCAAGAGGTATTCTGCACAATGCCTTTCACTTGCTCTATCAGCACCAGTCCATTAATATTCCACATGACATCCAACAGAGGACAAGTACATTTCTCTGAGATATGGCTTCTTCGCCGATCCAAGATGGGGATGGGGACAGTTAGTTTGGAAGAAAAAACACTAATTGGCCTGCCAAGTTGCACACTTTAAGCATAAATGTCAGGCTTCTCTTTTGGTCAACAGACAACACATATAAAATGCTTACATACATAAAACAGCAGGAAGTTCAAGCAAAGGTTAGAGCCCATGTCGTGTGACTCACCCTACAAAAAGTTTCAATAGCAAAAGTAATTCCTCACATAACCAGTTTAAATGTTCAGAGCCAAAGCAAGCCAATTACACTGCAATGAAATGGCAGCGTACACTTCAAAACGTTCTCCTTGGTTCCACAAACGTTACCTCATACTCCTAGATGTGTCTCACTCAGACAGAAGTCTTTTGGGACTCATTCCCAGGATATGAACATCGGATTGCAGCTTTAATCAGTTTACTCACTAGCTTAATTAACTCAAGCTTTCGTTAAATCACTACTATGGGAAATGTTTTATCTGTACGTCTGGAAGTAGGCACGTATTTGGTTATTTGTTCAGGCTGTTTTGAGGCTGGTACACTGGCATGTTTTCCTTTTAATAATGCACTGATTATAAGTATATTTCAGACCCATAACACTGTACCTGAAAAAAATCAACTTGAACATTTTTTTAAAACTACAATTGAATTTATAGTTAATCAAATAATTAATTCTTTCTCTGACAGGTGGACGACTAGGCAGGCAAGTATGGTGTCAGTTTGTAAACTGGTGCTTGAATTTACTCAGGAAAGAATGGCCATATCTACTAATACAGTGTGACCAAGCCTACAAAATGGACATAGTAATCTCCTTCACCCTCTGCAAAACTTGATTGTGTAAAATGCAAAAAAGCCACAAGGATTGCAAATGGTAGAACTGGAAGGCATTCCCGCTTGATTTTGGTTTTGCCCAGGGTTGTTCTTCTGACCATTTCTGGTCAGCTCAGGATGAAACTGAGTTCTTCCAATCCTAGTCAGACATTTTGGCCATACTGGCTGTTCCAGAAACATGAAGTTTAGCCAAACGATTCAGAACTTGAGAAGAGACCTCTTCTCTGCTCTAGCCTTGCCACAACTTAGTTGGAGTTGCTTAAGGGAACTCAGGGAGACCCAAGTTCAAGTCATAGCAGCATCCTATTCTACATCACCCACAAAGAGCCCAGCAAGTTGGTTTGCTCCCTCTTTTAGAAAAGGATAGGAATATTTTATCCTGGTAGCAGGGGGAGGGAGTTCAGCATTTTTATTTCTGCTTTTTTACAGCTGCATTTTGCTAATCTAAATCTGTTTGTAATATCCTGATGTTTGCAGTCTGTGCTTTTAAAATTATGATTCATTTTAATTAATAATGTTATATAATTATTATTTATTGGGTAAATTCTTTCTAATCATTCCAGTGCTATGTTACACAGAGTAGCCAAAAACAAAATAAAAATAACTGAACAGAAAATACACTCCAAAAACAGTGAAATATATCTGATTTCTTCCTTTTTACATTAACATTATTTCCCATTCTGCAGTCATACCATGGGAGACACAATGTTTATAAATGAATAAGTAACTAAGTAAATATTATACATCATCACCAGTTTGACCTAATTCTAAGGCTGCAATTGGACATAGGATTAAGCAGCTCGCTCATATCCAAGGCTGACAGTGCCATTCAGCCTCTTCAGGGAGCGGGTCTGATGTCATGAAAAGACAACCAATTGTTTATTAGCAATGAGAATGATAATTGCATTTTCACTGCCAAGGAGGGATGGGCTGCTAGTAGGATTTTAGTCTTGGGCATTCTTCACTTTGACCAGTGGGAGCCATGTCTAGCTCTGCCCAAGGGGAACAAATGTCTCAGGCTCTTGGGGTAGCTCCTTACTCAAGTTACGTTTTGTGGACATGTGCAGTGAGATATATTATAAGCAATGTTTTTCAGCTTACACACTGACTGGGCTACACCAGGATTTGTTGTGACAAAACTGAACTAGGGTAAGTCAAACCAAAATCCCCAAATATTAACTGGAGTATATGACTGGACAATATTTACCCAGGCTTGGTGTCCTATGTTCCAAATATTTAAATAGGAGCATCTCTTCTTGAGATTTTACTGTCACAATTCTACCCAGAACTAGACACCCTTCCAGCATAATTCTTTCCATTTCAGATCAGAAGCATTGATTCAGAGGGGCTAAAAGCAAAGTCAAACAGGTTGCAGCTTTAAGCCCTCTGTTTTGTATTGCGATCACTGGATTTACTGTAGGAAACAGTGACACATCCAAGCTGCCATGCAAGTAATGATGTAGCACTGGAGAAGGGAAGCATCTGAAGATGCAGAGCAGAGTAGGACAGACAGAGAAAGCAAAGATAGAAGCTCTCTTTGTAAATTTTAAGCTTCCCCAACTGGGTGCCTCCAGATATTTTGGGCTTCATCTTCTTATGTTGGTTGGCATGCCCAACACATTTGGAGAACTCCTAACTGGGGAAGGCTGGCTTAAATTTCCTTCCCCCAGCTGGATACTACCATTCAAAACAGACGTAAAAATGATAGCAAAGTTCAGCATTTCCAAAGAATGTCACATTAGCAGGCTATATGAGAGGGCAGTTGGAATACTAGCAGAGTCTCTGAATCACAAGTATACTTTCTAATTAAAGGTCAGCTATTCTTCATCTTTCATCTACCATATCAATGGAGTCCACAGGACTATCTGACTCAAGAAACATGAACATTGGGTAAAGATGCCCTGCTCAGTAGAAGGATGCAGGACCTTAAGCCACTTCCCTTGCCCATCCAATGCAGGTTCAATTCTGGGTACTGCAGAATGCGAAGGCAAATTGTGTGTAAACAGTGAAAAAGTTGAGCAAGTGGATGAATTTGTATACCATGGTAGTAGGCTTACTAAAAATAGAAAAATGAATAGACAAATTTTAAGACATGTAAATGCTGGAAGAAAAGCTGTGGGTAATGTGTGATCTGTTGCAAAGTACACATGCTTGTTCAGAAATGAAGATGGTTGTGTATAAGAGGGTACTCCTGCTTAGTTTGTAATAGGGAAGTAAGAATTTGGGATGTCAGGAGAAACTTGACATGAAAGCTGGTTGGGTGACCTTGGGCCAGTCACTCTCTCTCAGCCCAACCCACCTCCCAGGGTTGTTGTGGTGGTGAAAATAGGAGGAGGAAAAAGTATTAGGTATGTTCGCCGCCTTGAGTTATTTATAAAAAATAATACAGGGGGGGTAAAAAATCTAAAAAAACACCTCAAAAGTAATCTGAATGCAAATGAAATGGGCTATCAAAGAAGTGTATATGGTAAAGCAAGAAGACATAGGGTCAAGAATGAATGGGCGACTGAACACCAGAAGTCTGTGACCAGTATTGAAGGAGCAGGCTGAGGTGGTTCGACCATATAGGAAAAATGAGCAATGATCAATTGCAAAACATGAAGGAAAGGTGAATGGAGGGAGAGGAAGAGAAAAACCAAGAAAGCTGTGGTTGGGTGGAGCTGATAACATCTTCAGAAACAGTGAGGGGAGGAGGCCAAAGGCAAAAAGCAGTGCACAAAGTGCTGCACGGACACAGAAACCAGAGCGGTTTGCATGGATAGAAACATATGGTGAGAGATAGTAGAGGGTGTTGGTGTAAATAGATTTAGCTGTTTTTCGGTTTCTTGTCTGATGGTTTTAATTTGTGTCTTATTATTTTTGATTCCTTTTCTGCACTTTGCATAATGTTTACTCCAAAATGGAACAGCCTGATGGCTATGTATATATACATACCTATGTGATCCCTTTCTTAATAAAGGGAGCAAAGTTCTTTGACTTGAAATTCTCCAGAACCAGTAAGCGATTATGTCACAATTCCAGGAACAGGGGAAAATCTGTATTTTCATTTATTGAAATCTGCTCCCTCCCTCAATGGAACTAGTTCTGGTTTAATTATGAATAGGCTCCTAACTGCTGCAACTGAACCGGAGCCAGCTCTAAGGAAAGACTCATTTCACTACTCACAATAATCCCCAAGTTTCTGCCCTGCAGTTATCATATGTTGCTTTCTTACCAACCTTAAGACAAGCTTAGGAAGACAAACGTTACTCTGTTCCAAAGAACAGTTGTCAGTTTAGGTCAGCAACTAAATATTAAAAGGACAGGAATTGTATTGCTGCATTGTGGACTCGGCATTCGGAGGAGAATGTAGAAAGCTATGTAAAAACTGATCTACTTGTCATTCTAGGAGGAGTTTAGGGCATTACCAGGGAATGCTATGTCACTGCAAGCATGATCAGCTTATTTGGTGTTTTTTAAGCAGCTGTGGATATGCTGACAACTACATTCTAGAGCTGCCAACATCTCTTTTCCCTTTGATGCAAAACAATCCCATAAATCTCTGCTTTCCTGACAAGACAGATTGCACAGATGTAATGTGTAGATACTTGTTTACATTTTGTATAACCCAGATTGGAGCATAGTTTATGTACTTTCTAAATTGGTCTTTGCCCAAATTCGCTGGAATGCCGTGGCTCAAAAATTCCAAGAAACTGAGAACATAACATGCCATTGCCACTGTTTTTGTATAGGGAAAACATTAATCCAGAAGCTAGGGTGCTCCAGCAGGCAGTGCTGGACTTGTTTGGATTGGGGAAATTTAAGCTTCAGACTCTGCTTAACTGCAGAGTAGCCTTCCCCATCCTGGTCCATTTTTTCTCTCCAACCCAACAGGTTGGAAGAAAATTTCCAGAAAGTATAGCAGCCGGTGATGCTGACTAGAGATTATGGGCTCTGTGGTCCAGTTCTAGAGACAACACAAGGTTAAAAAGAGTAGCACTGGCCAGCTTTGATGTCTGCCAGTGATACACCCGTGCCATTCAGGCAGCCGACCATCTGCACGTTAGGCTGCACTGAGAATGGGCCCTATTCATGTACAGAAGTATGCTTATAAGGAATTTCTTTGTAAAGGCAATTCTGGGCCAATCAGGATTCCTTCTTGGTATGCAAGGAGTGCACACTCTGATTTTAGTTGTATACTTAGCTGGTGACAGAGGGGCAACAAACAATTTCTGCATTCTTAGGGTAGATGAATGAGGCTTGATGCTCAAAAGCTGTCAAAAGGAGCAAGAAGCAATGCTCACGCACATATCCAGGGACATCACTACTTCCTATCTTACTATATTACCATATAGAGACAGTAAGTAAATTACTGCATTAGGAGAATTGTCCTCCACAATTAAGACTCGGTGCTTTAGATTCTATTGAAAGTCCTTCCCTAGGTATATCCATAAATGTGCACACACCATAAAGCTATCTATGAACACAATGCACTTCTCAGACACCTTTGAATATACAAGCTTGCTCACTCTGTCATTTCCTTGCCTTTTTACAATGACAAGCACTGTGCTCTTGATTATCATCACAATCTAAGGTTTGATAGCTCTGCCAAAAAGAAAAACCTCCAGATGATAATGTAGAACACTGTATAGAAGAGGGAGTCAGACATAGCCTCCAAAAATGAAACTCTATACCATATGTGTTTTGAGCAAGCCATACAATAATCCAGTGTTAGGTACTGATGTATCGCAAATCAAGGCAGCAAACACGGGGTCCTCTGATTTCATCAACTCAATAATCCTATATGGCAGGGCGGTGGAGAAATTGTAACAGGCTCAAGTTCATTCACTGAACTATGTGGCTAACCAGAGATTTCAGCTCTGACTGCCTGATTCAACACTCTAGAAACAAGCTTAGGTACTGTTCAGCTTGTTGGAAAAATGGGTATCATATGAACATTTTAAAAGGATGCATTTTAATCTGAATCATATGTTCTGCTGTTCATGCTGGGTCAACAAGAATGAATTAATGAATCAATGAATGAATCAATGAACGAATCAATGAATGAATCAATGTAGCAAGCAAATGAATACTATATAGCATCTCCCAATAAAAGCCTTTGCTGTCCCTTCTTTTAGGCAAATTTAAATATATTGCTGCAAGAAGGATTTTCCAGGTTAGAAAAGATTTAGGTCTTTCAAAACTGTTAATTTTGGCTGGTTATATGTTTTACAGAAATAAACATTTAATAGCATCAGACAATAACTTCTGTATATTCTTAATTACTCCATGCATCCGACAAAGTGAACTCATGAAAGTTATGCCTTTTAATAACATTTGTTACTCTAATTGAAGAAGATGCTAGTAGACTTCTTCTGATTTTTCACTACCTTAGACAAACATGGTTCTTCTCCTACTATGTCTACATAAGGGGTGTGTCCCTGTATAGTATGATAACAACTGGACATAATATCATTTGCTCATTTTTTTCAAGCAGAAGAATTTTTTTCTAGATCTCATTGTTAGTGAAAATATTGCAAAGTTTTTCTGCAGGCCTCTTAAAAGGTTTAAATATTAAAGGGTGGGTTTTTTCCCTTTCCCTTTCCCTTTCTTTTTTTTTCTTTTCTTTTCTTTTCTTTTTGTCTCTCTAGAGCACCATCTCAGTTTCTTTACTGCCCACCACAGGTCACTTCCTAAGCGTCTTACACTATTTTGCACTTTGTAACTTACAGAACATAACTTGTCATACTTGGCTGGATAGACGGTAAGGTAAGAGTCCTGGTTCTTAAAGCAAAGGAGCCATTAGGACACACTGATTCAAGTTAAAAACAATTGCCAAGCTTGTTTTCTAATTTTCAGGAGTTCATAGCTTTATCTACACTTTTGCTGGGAATGGAACACAGGAGGGAAATTTGGAACACAGATCCCTATTCTTGTCTAAAGTTAATTGGTTTGAAATTATATCCACTCCTAATTCCTTTCTGAAAAGGGAAAGACTTTTGTTTACAGCAAAAAGCTTTAATCCGCAGCTCTGGCCAAACTACATTCTGTTTGGTCATTCATGCTGGTCACACACACATGCAGTCCCGAGCCTGCCTATGCTCATCTATCAAGCTGGCAATGGAGGAGAGCTCTGAGATTCATTGCAGGGGGGAAGAAAAGAAGGGGAGAAGAGATGGAGTGGAGCAGGGACACGGCTGTATGACATCAGGCTGCAGTTTAGCCAAATGTTTTTAAAACCCAGCCTCAGCTTTACACAGCAGGTATGAAAGAAATGGAGTGAACACAATTTTGCTGGGGCTGTTCTCTCTTCCCCACTCCCTCCCTTTGGACTCTGAAGTTTGGAGTGACCGAAAGTAACCCGGCAGCCATCTCTCTCTCTCTCTCTCTCTCCTTTTTTTCAGCATTACCATAACAGCCAGAACAGAACAAAACAGGCAGCTGCCTCCTCCTATTCCTTCTCTAGGTTACTTTCCCACCACTACCTTCCCAAAGGAGTCCTGTGCACCCCAAAGTTGTGCAGGACAACTAATATGCACCCCAGATGTTTCTGCTGCAGCAGTGCCTCCCATTGGAAACATCCCATCTCCAGAGGTAAAAATGATGTAAGCAAACAGAGCTCACAAAGTTTCTACATCTAAAGTATTGCAAGGGAGGGAGGGAAATCTTCCTGCAATTCAGAATGAGAACACCTTGAGTTTTCTCCAGCCAGGTGCAAAGACATCTTCTCCAACTTGATGCCCTCTAAATATGCAGATTGCACCTCATTCCAACCCTTGGCCATACTAGCCAGGATGAAGATATAGTCTGTTATCTGGAAGGACAAGGCCAACGGAGAGAAAAAGGAGTCTTTGCCTCAGCAACATTTGTGAAAAATAATAGGAGTCAGGTTTTCCCCCACATTCTTGGAAGCTGCCTCACTGACATGTGGAAAAATAAATGGGTGACTTTTCAGATGGTACTGTATAGTATAGTATAGTATATACAGCTTTCTCTTCCACATACACCCTCATGCTCAAGATGAAGAGCTTCCAAATAGGAAACATTCCTGTACTTTCCAGAAAATTTACCAAACAACTTTCTGCAACAACAAAAACAGCAAAAATGCAGTAAGCTTTGGGGTATTGGATACACTCAGTCCTCAAGCAGGATTTGGGGTAGGCAATATGGCAGACAGATAATTCCAACATACAATTCTATTAGTAGCTCCCCCAAAAGAAGCATAGTACAGTTTCTTGGGTAAGTGAACACTATTGGTGGCAGACTGCAAAGTTTCCAATCCCATAGCATGTCTTATCAAAGTCCTTCCATGTAACTCTGCATTGCTACTATCATCTGTACAAATCCATCCATTTAAACACACAATGTCACTTCTAGTTAGTTACCTCTTAGACTTAACCCAGCAATTTCTGCCTTTTATGGTTGGCATGGGCCAGCCTTCCCCATCATTTTCAGCCACCAACAGCTCTACGTTGGCAGGGGTGATGGGACATGTAGTAAAATACCATCAGATGGCTTCCATATTCAGCGTTACCATAAACACCAACCAGTTCCTCTCTGCTGTGCTCATCCACATCCCCGCAGCCCGTGTTTCCGTTGCCCTCCGGGGACAGGGAGGGGAGAGTGCAGAAGGGGGGCAGCAGCGCTGCTTGGCATAAACCAGAACCACTTTTGAGCGACTGGAAGGAACCGAGCTTTCAAGTCGAAAAAGGAGCGGAAAGGGAAAGGGAAAGGGAGCGGGGCATTTGCACCACAGCAGAAGTGGCGGGACTGGGATCTTGACAGGTGGCGCTGAAAACCGCCCTCCTCACGTCCTGGGCTAAAAGAAGAAACAGAAAAGTACCTGCCTGTTTACTTGCTACCGAAGGGGAGACGGCTGTCACCGCACCGAGCCCCGGCACAGCAACTCCAAGGGTTTACGCCCGGCTGACGAAACGAGTCCTGCCCTACCAACCGCTCTGCCCAAACATATGGTGGGAGATCGCCTTTGGGCTCATTCTCCGGAACCTCGGTCCTCCAACCGATCGAGAGAACCGGCTCCTACTGATCGTGTCCTTCAAAGGAGGGAAGAAGGGGGGCTCCTCCGTAATAGGCTGTTCTCTCCCCCCCCCCCCCCGCGCCCCTCCTTTATTACAAACAACTTGGCGCGCACGGAACGCCGTGTTCGCCTCCACGTACTGGAGCAAAGGCGGATTTTCGCCCGTCCTTCCTTCCGTCCTTCCACTTGTTTAGCATCCCCAAAGCCAGAGTTCCCCAGAGGGCGGCTAACCGCTCGGTCCGCTCCTCTCCAGTGATTCAGGAGATCTGCTAGCAGCTCATTCCCTTCCCGTGTAACGCGGCTGCACAAGCGCGCACACAGACATACACGCGTTGCCGGAATTCTTCCAAGAACCGCCCGCATCTCTTTCTTTCTCTCCTTCTTCCCCCTTGCGGGTTTCTCTCCTCTCCCGCCCCCCACCCACCCCCGTTCGCTCCCAAGTCGCGCCCTCCCACTACGTGAAGAGGCAGGACCGTGTCCTTTACTGCTTACCTGAACTTTCTCTGTCTCTCAAACCCGGAATGCGGGTGAGTCTGGAAGGTGGGGGAAGAACACCCCCCAAACTTTAAATTACCCCAAAAGCAACGAGAAAAAAAGATCCCGACAGGCAGCCGCTCCTCCTGGCATTTAAGAAAAAATGGGAGAAAAACGCAGCTATTTGAAAACCCCGACGTTTCCCCCAAGAAGGTGACCGACAGGATGGCAAACGACGTCCTTGGGAATCGCCAAAAGGCGAAGGGGCTCCGGCGCGCGACCAGCAACACGGAGGGTGATGTGTCCTTTCGCTCTCCTCGCGTAGTACTATATCCCCATCACATGACTGCCAGGGAGGTTATCACAGTAAAAGCAGGGGAAGGCTTGAAGGAGGCTCGACCGAAACTGGCCGCCTCATTGGCCAGGAAAAGTCAAGGGGCGGGCCAGAGGTTTTGTCGTCAATGGAAGCATCTGGCACGCTGGCGCTCTCTCGCTAGCCCGCTCGGCAGCGCTGTCTCTCAGCCAGGACCGAAAAGGTTTCTGCCTCCTCGCGAGGTGGAATCTCCCAGGCTTCTAGGGAGAACTCCTTTTTCCCTTGACAGAAACCACGTGGGTGCATTCCTCCTCTGACAATCGTTGGTCGTTTGCCTGGTGTTTTCAGGGATGTCTGAACTCAGTCCGTCCAGGAAGGGGCGCAAATGGCCAATGCACTTCACTTTTAGGGAGACAAGACCCAGCTGCCGTTTCTTCTTAACCACCTGGTTTCACTCCTGGGTTTCTCACGAAATCGGCTCCTCATGTACAATCCAGTCACGCCAGATTAATAACTCCTTCCCTTCCCTCCCCTCCCCTCCCCTCTGTCTCGGCCCTGGATAACACGTAATGCTGGGAAATCATACCGGAGGGGTCGAATAGCGGATCGAATGTGAAGACTTATTGCCCTACTGAGCTATTTTGGGGGTTGTAGTACAGATCTCCTCTGTGCAGCCTCTGCAAGGCTGTAGTTGAGAAAATACAAGACCAGTTCACAAGCGGAGCTTTCAAGCAGAAGAGGCAATGACTTCAATGAAAACATGTCAGTGTTTTCATGCCAAAATGGGGATTACTTTTGCTGGAAGCTGAACATTGGGGGAAGCAACACTACAAATGATACAGCGCTTGGAAAATAATGTGTTAGCCAAACCATCTGTGCTGGTTCTCCCTTTTGGTCAAGATAGTTTGGAAGACTTGGTCTTCAATCCACCTACATTTAACTATTGTATGATGATCTCTGCAATCCTCTGTTGAGAACTGAATCCCACATACAGAGTTGTCCTGAGCATTTGCTCACTGAGCATTCAAGTTTGAGGAGCCCTAAGAAGGGACTTATTTCTTCATAAATGGGTTTGTTAGAATTGTAGCTAAGGAGTTAGATCATAGTCTATCACTGCATATCTGTCAGTATTTTTTTTTTAAATAATAGCCATTGTGGGAACATATTAGTTAAACCCACAGGGAAAGTAGCCTTCATGGGTGCTCCTGTTGATGCATTGATGCGTGCACAGTGCAGAGGCAGAGGTTTAACATCACAGCCCCATTTCTGACTACTAGCCCTCTCCTCATACCCACCCACAGCATGCTGTGGTAAACGGTGCAACTGACAATATCACAGGGCTAGGCAACCTGATGCTTCAGCAGCTTTGGACTACAACTGCCATAATCCTCATCATTGGTCATGCTGGCTAGAGTTGATAGAAATTGCCATCTAAAACACTAAGAGCAGTCTTTCCCAAGGTTGGGCACTCTTTCACTAGTATGGCCATTGTTAAGCATTTGGGGGTTTAGGTCCATGCATCTGAGGTCCCTAGACTGGGGAAGGCTGACCTAGAGGACAGCAGTTCATCTGTCCCCGACACAGAATCAGTTCATAAATCATGCTTGCCTAGGCTTATGATTAGCCACTTGCACCTGCCAATTCCTCCTTCTCTTTCTCTTGATCAGCATGGTTAGTTTGGGGCAGGAGTAGATTACCTGAGCTCCAAGGTTTACACAATTTTGTGGCCCCAGGGGTCCCCGCTCAACACAGTTTCTGAAAACTGAAACTTTCCCCCTATTTTCAGTTAGGAAACACAGAAAATGTAGTGTAAACCCTAAAATAGGTTTAATATAATGGAAGATTGAGAGGGAGAGAAGAGGGCAAACTCTCCTTTCCCTGAGACCAAGAAATATCTTAGCCTTGCCACCTTTGTATAATTGCCCCACTCTGCATTGCCCTCAGCCCTCAAAAAATGGTTCCCCAAAATTTTCTACATCACCTTTAGAATTTAGCATGAAATCTGGTTTCAGCTAACCAGAGGACAGGGCTATGAACAAATCTGCTTCAGTTATGCAATTAGTTGAGGCTGTAAATAACATGTGTCCTAAGTTCAACAGGTAAATCCTACACTAAACTATGACTGGAAATAATTATTCCACTTCAAGAGAAGATTGAGGGAGCAAATGATAGCACACTTCTCAAATATCTGAAAGGATGTCACACAGGAGGCCAAGACTTGTTCTCGTGTCCTCAGAATGCAGGGCATGGAATAAAGGATTTAAATACAAGATGATTCCAACTGAATGTTAGAAAAACTTTGACGGTGGAACCAAATATCCAGAGAGATGGTAACCCTTCTGCTAGGCTGCCATCTGTTGGGGATGTTTTGATCTCAAAAGCCAGCATATGTCCACACTTAGCTGGGATGGGAGCTATGCTTGCTTAAATTTGGTCAGATTTCTACAATGAATATATACTATCAATTTTGCCAGTGCTACATTCTCTCCAGTTTTGGTTCCCAATCTAATATTGTTGGCAAACTTCCTCTTTTCCAATGTTGTGCTAAATTTGTTCTTGTAACTGTCAACATATGTCTTAGTGAATGGTGTTATTTTTCATTTATGTTTTCTGGAATTATATCTAATAAGAATATTTGTGGTTTCAATTCAAATTTTATTTTTAGGATTTTCTGATTATTTTGAAGTATTTCTTTCTAATACTTTTGAGGTGTTTTGTGTTTTTTCTCTCTCATGATAAAATGTTCCTTGTTATGGCATTTCCAATATTTATTATATGATTCACCTATCTTGATAATTGACTGAGTTATAGACCATCTATAAAACATTTTATACCAAATTTCCTTTAATTATAATTGGAGTTTTTTTTTTTTCGTAGCTCTTCCCATTGTTGTACTGTGATTATTTTTTAAAAATAATCTTTGTATCTACTTTCTGATAGTTTTTAATTGGTTCCATCTCCATGTCATATTTCAATAACAATTTATATATGTGTCCTAATAAGTGATCTTGATTTTGTATAAATGTTTCAAAATCTGTCATTCTCAAAATCCTTCCTTCTTGAGACCATTTTTTATTCTTCCAGCAATTTGTAAGTACATCAGCCATGATACATTCCTACCTTCATTAAGCAGTTGTTGCTGTGTCTTTAGCCTGATTCCTAAGTCTCAATGCACCATGTTGTATTGGCATATGTGATTACATCTTTCTTACTATTGCTTGGGTGTCTCTAAAGTAAAAGACATTTGACAGCAAAGCTAGTGGTGAATTTGCCAGACTTATTGTTTTCAAAAAAGGTTCCATATTTTTATCAAACTTTGTCTTATGTTTTTTTCTAATTCTTCTCTTCATTGTTTCCTTATATCAGTGTTTCTCAACCTTGGCAACTTTAAGATATGTGGACTTCAACTCCCAGAATTCCCCAGCCAACAAGTTGTGAAGTCCACATATCTTAAAGATGCCACGGTTGAGAAACACTGCCTTATACCATAAGTACATTGATTAAGCTGGCTCCTTCTATGATTGATATTCTACTATTTGGGAATGTTATCCATTCAGTTATCCATAATAGGCAGCCAGCATGATAATGTAATTTAAGAACAGGAAATGCAAGGCCACCTCTTAGTTTTGAATCTTGCAAAATTTTAAATCTTACTCTCTCATTTCCCCCTCACTCCATATGAATCTCTTTGCTGTCCTTTGCCAATCCTGCAAGGTTTTGTCTGAGATTGTAATCAGTGCCATTTGAAACAGAACATTTTTCTTGGGCAGTATGTTCATTTTTACTGTTGCAATAAGTGCTAGCCAAGAAAGTTTTAGGTTTTTCTGCCCTTTTTATTTCTTCAGATGTTCCTTTCCTAAAGCCCTGGCTGGGTTCAGTCTCCAGGAAAGCCTCTCAGCAAAGGTAAAGCTGGGCCTGGTGAGCTACCTTGATAGACAGCAAAGTCCCAGATTCTTCTTTCTTGCTGGTAGGCCGCTTGTCAGCAGCAGGTCCACTATTAAAAGACAGGATTATCAGTCAGTGGATATTTTGCACTTCCAGTATGTACTAATATGCAAGAGTTTAGGCAATTTAGCCTGCAGAGGTGGGTGTGTCTTTCTGTAAAAGGAACCATGTTGGCTCACCCCACCATACCCCTGCTCAAAATATACAGCTTTTCTGAGACATCTTCTTCTTTCTTGAAACTTCCTGCCCTGGATTAGCCAATCCAGATAAAACACAGTAACTTGCAATCGCTGCAAACCCAAGAAAGGAAATTAGATCCAATGATTCACTTCTTGTGAATCTCTCATGTCACAAAACCTTCAAGTCACAAGTCGTGGTCGTTGTTGTTTTCTTGATAATATTTTGGTGCTCTCAAAACTTTGTTTTGATTTGATTCTGACTTTGGATTGGTGATGAAGGAAGTGTATTCCTAAAATGTTTCATTATTCTATGTTTTAGGACAAACAGCTTCAGAAGCAAGTGATTCATTGATCTGTTTGTTCATTTATTTTCCTTCTAAGTCACCCAATAATTGAAGTCCCCTGGGCAGATTAAAACATGACTTCAAATATTAGAATGTTCTTTAAAAATAGCATTAAAAAAGCCGATAAAGCAAAATAAATCCATGCTTGATTGTATGCTGCATGCCATAGTGAGTGCTCTAGAAAGAAAACATCGAGGTGAGATGGATGTACTGGCTATAAAATTAAACAAATCCTGCCTTCTATATGTTGGGACTTGTGCTGCTACAGTATAACTTATATTTGAACTGAGGCCTGATTTGAGATTTAGAATAAAAATTGGGCAGCCTTAGCCCACCTTGTCTGATGAAGGTGCAGTTTTATTCAAATAAATGTCCCCTTCAAGGCTTTGCAAATTCTGAGTGTCCATCAGAAATCCTGGCCTATGGGTGTGCTTTGGATCAAAAACGTAAGGGTGGCAGATGAGGAACGCTTCCTAACACTCTGGAGGAGGGAGGTTATTTCCATGTGCCCCCACGCCCACTTCTATCTCAAAGCATCTTAAGTTCATGGGATTGTTTTTTCACCCATTGTTTTTTGTCCA
This sequence comes from Liasis olivaceus, assembly GCA_030867105.1. Taxonomy (NCBI): domain Eukaryota; kingdom Metazoa; phylum Chordata; class Lepidosauria; order Squamata; family Pythonidae; genus Liasis; species Liasis olivaceus. Next base: position 41,552,491 of record CM061348.1, on the reverse strand, counting down.
ACTGGGGCTGTGTCAGAAAACAGAAAAGGCTGAACGAACGTTAACTGCTTAGCACAACTTGAATGAACCATATCAGTCTGTCTGGTAATTCCAAAAACTGAAATGCACTTTGGATGGGAACCGTCCCATGACCTGGGCAATTCTCTCAGCACCGCCCCCCACCCCACCCCAAATGCACTTGCTACAGCAGTACATATAATGAACATTATATGAGCCAGTATAAATTCCCTCCAGGATTGTAGGCAGATACATTGTTACTGATGATTAATTACTACACAGAAGCAAATATTCCAGCATCTCAAGCCTGAACGATGTTTCAAGGACAGCAAATGAATATAACCATTCCCCTCTACTAATAAAGCAGGCAAAATCTCTCACAGATGTTGCATTAATTAAGAAATATGTACGTATGTATGAATGCATTTAGTGGATTGATAAGGCCACCAGTGAAAGTCTGGGCAGCAAGACAAACAGAATAAAGACAAAAGCAGTCCACAAAACCCAACAAGAGAAACAAAAACACCAAGCTGAGGCTTGTATACTGCCTATGCTAGAGCTCCCATAACCAGCCTCTCAGTCCAATGCCTGGGGGAAAGCCAGGTCTTCATGGCCTTCCAAAAGGCCACTCGGGCTATCTTCAGGGGGAGGCTGTTCGACAGGGCAGATGCCATGGCAGTGGGGTAGCTCACTAACAACGTAAGCAGTGAGATCCTTTCCAAGGGAAGAACTCGATTCAGCTTCACTTTGAAAGAGCAGCTTAGTTTCAGTATATCATAAAGGAATAGATGACAGCCATGAGGAGGGAAGTTCTCTAGAAATTATTCCTAAGTGAACAACCCAGTTAATATTTCTGGAAGTTTCTGGGCGGGGGGTTGCATTCTCAGGGTGCTTTTAAATTTCAAGATTCTTTTGTTAATGTTGATAATAATGTGCTGCTTCGAGGTGGAAGAATGTGTTGACAATCTTGCTTTGTGGTTATGTCTTGTTCCAAGAGGCTAGGTGAAAATGGGTTGGGAATTCAGAACTCACATGAGTTCCAATGACTCTTGTAATGATCCCATGATAGTCAAGACCACATGTTGGCAAGGGTGAATAGAGGTCAACATGTGTCCATGTGACATGCTTTAAATAAGCAAATTAACCTTGCAAAAGTGTTCAAACTCTACTTCTGCTCAAACTGAAAATCAACTATACAAAGATCCTACCTCTTTAAGGCTATACCGCTCCCCAGCAGTGTTCACATGGGCTATGATATGAGCCGCCCAGAGTCCCCTATTGTGGGGGAGATGGACGGGGGAGAAATCCAATAAATAATAATAATAATAATAATAATAATAATAATAATAATAATGAGGTAAAAGCTATCAAAGTCATACTCCAACAAAGTCTTTTTCAGCTAAAACCATGTATCCCTTTTTTATATTATTTTCCTTGTATTTAGCAAAGATGCACAGTAGTTCAAAGCCATAAGCTTGGGTTAATAATGAAAGTGTTTGAATCCCATTCCTACATAGGCAACTGGACTGTTTTGACTGTTAATTTGCAGTCCTTGAACATAACCAGATAAGAACTCCAAGTCCTCTTAATGCTACAGGAGTATTGACACAAAGAACATGTTTATCCTCTACTGCTGTATTGCAATACAAGGTGGAAACAGTGACAGTAAACCAAGAGTTCATCATTAATTGCTGAGAAAGTCTCTCAAGGGCATTCGGACAACATGGCTTCAATGTTTTCAGTTTTCATCGGTTTTGTAATTAGGCAATATGGAAATTGAGAGTACTAGTTCATGCCAAAATTGAATGAGTGAAGGTCTAAAATTCTACATTAAAGGTAACAGATATATTATCATTTCTCAAAATTGGCCTCTGGCTTGTTTGAAAAGTTTTAGTGCTTTTCTAAAGGAAAGCAAGGTTGGAGCCAAACAAACTTGCAGGGGGGATGGTATTCCAGAAGTTGGGAGCAGTGACAGAGAAGGCACAGCGCTGGGATTCTGTGAGGTGACCCTGTTTAATTGGTGAGAGTATGCCTACCCTGCCTAAACTTATAAGATGGCAGAAATAATTAGATAAAGGTGGTCCCATAAACAACGGGACTGATGATACCATACTCTGTGTTGATGGATGCCCCACCCAGCAGCTTCATGTGGATGTTAAATAAGAGTGGGGAGAGAGTAGAACTCTGAGCCACACCCCAAAGCAGGGCCCTCAGGCTTGATCTCTTCATCCCCCCATCAACACTGACTGAAATCAGCTCCAGAAAAAGGAGGAGAACCACTGTAGCAGTGTGTGCCTCCCACTCCCAATCTCCTACACCAACCCTCATCCCAAGCCTGCCAAAGGTCATTCTAATCCAACCAGCATGCCCATTTCTGTATGATAGTTGTAGTCTAACACATTTGAAGGGCACCTCCAGATCTACTGCCTTACACTGTTAGACCAATTAAAGCTACCAAATGATCACTAAGAATTGCTCCTAAGGGAGCCTAGACATCCAGCTAGCTCTGATACAATAGCCATAGCAAGCTACTAGGAAACCAAATGATCAGGAAACCTAGAGGAAGGTAGTTACAGCTGTCATGATCCCTGAATCCCCTTAGGCTACTTGTGTTTTGGTGGAGAGTAAACAATTCTCTTCTGGGACAATTGGGATTCTTGCATTTGGACTTGATGACTGAAATGACCTCTTCTAACTCTATGGTTCTATGATACGTACAATGCTATTTGTGGCCTCCCTTAGTAGAGAAATATGCATTGTCCTCTTATGGCAGCACCTGATCTGGCCTATGAAAACTTAGCCTTCTGTTTTTTGGACAAGGCAGAAAATACTAAGAGCTCTGGAGGATAAAGGGACATTTAATTAAAAGCCTAAACCACTGGTATCAAGGCTTCCTTTGTAATGCATTTGTTTGTCATCATAGAATTTGCTCCTAAGTGCACTGAGATTTTAGGAAAACAGGATTTTTCTTCCCAGGGTGCAGTTCAATAGGAAAGGCAAGGAGTACAGTACTGCCAGAAGGACCCAAGGAAAACAAAGATTTGCAAAAGGAATGTGCAGCTAACCAATTTCTCTACAACCATGAACATGAGGGGCACTCTGGCAAATTTTGGAAGAGTGGCCAGTTTGATGGTTGGCAAGAGTAACCATTTACGAACCTTCCATGAAGTTTGTTTGACAACAGCACAGTAGCAGCTTTTCATTGCCTTCATATGAGAGTCCAGCCTGCAGTACTGGGATTCTCTAGTAGTCTCCCATCCAATTATGAACCAGGTCCAATCTTGCTTAGCTTCTGAGCCCAGACAAGATCAGCCACATGCTGTCACTTGCTGAGGCTACTCAGTAGCACCTCTAGTGAACTACACCAAAATCTGCCTGCCGATTTTTCCCCCTTGGGAAAAAAAAATCTAATTTTTGGTTACTTCATTCTTAAGGCGTTTTAGAATTTCTTTAAAATTTATTTGAGTGGTGTTTTTCCATTAGTGTACTCCATGAGGTGGTGAGAATGCTGTTACATTTCTCGATCACTTTGTAGCCTTCCTGGCTGTCTATGGTTCCCAATTTGGAAAAAAAAAAAAACAAAATAAATAAAAATAAATAAAAGCCTAAGGGGAAGAATTCTCTCCCTTTGGGATTTACTGGAAGTGTGTGAAGCCAGGGAGGCAAATAACCATTGGAAAGATAATACTGCAGTGCGAACAGAACATTTATCCCTACCTTGTGGTAACCTGATAACAAAGTAACCACAAGAATCCAACACTCTACCCACAATTATTTCACTGAAATGCTCGTCTTTGAAAAAACAAATTAAAAACATCTTCTTTTCCATCAAACTGTATGAGAAAGAATTTTTTAAAGGCAGAAGAATTTTCAGCACAAAGGTTTTGAACTTTGTGTCTATGTATGTGAGAAAGAGGAGAACTTGAAAGATTAAGTTCTATGGAAAGTAAATTAGCCACTGTAATAATTCACAATGGAAATTCATTCATAACAACTCATATAGAAGTAACCTCCCCCCCCCCCCCCCCCATCTCAATCAAAACCAAATGACACTCATCTTTCCAATTTGGAGCCAAAAGAGGCTCACTGCAGCAGTGATTGGCTGGCTCCCGAGATAGTCATGAAGTTTTCCCTTTCTTTGCAGTGGTTTTCCAAGTAAACAAATTAAATCAAATAAACATGCAAAACCCATGACAATTAAAAACGAAACAGAAGGCCACTTGAAGCATGAACAGCAGCATACTGACAAGGACATTTGCGTTAGATCTGGTGCGAGTATTGTATCACTTTCAGGAAGTAGGAAGCTAATTTTGGACTCCATTGTTAAATAAATGTACATGCATCTGTTATTGGAGCTAAGGGAACCTTGTTGCTCTTCACTTTTAACTGACTGTATTTCAAAAAGGCAGCTGCTATGTATTCTGGTTCCTCTGTTGGCTGAGCCTAAAGCATCGTAACAAATTAAGATAATTATTTATGTTTGGTTGCACTTTCCCTCCCCATTTTACCTATTTATTGCTCACCATCACAAACCATTTGGGTCCCCATTGATCTCAGCCCTAAGGTACACGGTTTATTCCAAAAGAAGAGAAAGATCCAGCTGAGCCAATGGTGAGTCTTCCCCAGCCTGACTTCCTTGACCTTGGTTGGTCTGCAAATGTCCTTCTCAGCTGTCATGGCCAAGGGCTTTATTGTTTGGTGGGAGAGCTTGGGGTTCTGCTGTAAATATGGTACTGTCAGTTCTGTTGGTTTTCTTCCTACCCATATAATCATCCTTTCAGTACCTCCACTGGGCACCTTCTTCCTCTGCTTTCCGTATCTCCACTGATATTACTTTCACTCACATCCATCCAACTCTCTGCTGCCATCATTACTCATTTGCAATTCAAACCATCTTCGCGAGCTTTCTATCCTCATTTCCCACGTACTTAATGGCCTAGCCCATCTTTACCTCTCCATACTTTTATTTGACACATCCCTTCCTGTCACCCTCGCTGATTTTGATCCGTCCGCTCTGTTAGTTACATTGCGGGAAATTAAAATGGAAGTGTCAAGGTGTCCAGCTCTGAGCAAACTACTATTCCAAAAGCCGTGGAGGGCAGCGCAGTATAAGCAGGCACTGGACCAAGAACAGAACAAGTCCATGTAGAACAATGTAGTTCTTCAGGAACTGAGACCTCAGTTAGTTTGAGGATGCAAAATAAGGACCTTACAGATTAAACTCCGAAACAGACAGGCAGCCAATGCAGTTATTTCAAGGCTGGTTAATAGGAGCTTCAAAAACACAAGAATTGCTGTTTTCCTTTGTAATATATAGAGATTATGTGCAGTATACATCACACAAAGCCTTTTGCAACTGGACCCAAAATGGTGGCTCTGTAGGAAAACCAGGCAGCTTAAAGAAGGTGGCACACAGAGTAATCTCTTTTACTTTGGGACACTAATATTATTTATTGCAATTGGTTGAGAGAGCCAAGAGGCTGGGCTGGAAGAATCTTACCCTTCAACAATAACAATGCGCTGTAGTAATTCATTCCTGGAAATGATACACCCAGCATGAAATTGTGCTGGATCCTGGACAAAACGGCTAGTGCCTATGAGCCAGTATTTCCCAGACTCAGTGCCAGAACATAGGTGAATGCTGTGAAAGATCTGCTAGTGCGCCACAAGCCATAATAAACACGTTTAGAGCTCAAGATCCTCACCCCGCCAAAAATGCTGCAGGCTGTGCTGCAGCCCAGTTATTGTTCTAACTTGCTCCTAATCACCCAGCCTAAGGGATGCTTCATTCTGCCTCATCTCTTCACCTAGAATGGGAGTCCTTCAATGACTCCCAATGGACATACAGAAGAATGACTTGCCCTGTAAAGACGTATACCCAAAATTCTGGCATGGACCATGGAAGGACCATGAACCATGGAAAGAAGGGATCCAGTGACTGGGACTCTTCCCTCTTTATTTTTTTGGAGGGAGGGGAGCAATCTACATGAGATAGTAAACATACACTTTGTGTATTTAAGAGCATAGGAAGTTGCCTTATACTAAGTCAGGTATAACTTCCTCCATCTAGTTCTGCATTGCCTTCACTGACATGCAGTGGCTTCCCAACCAGAACGCTTCTCAGAGTTGGAAGCATCAAATAAAGGATTTGCTCTAGGTAAAAATGTACAATCCCTTCTGTAATATGAGCTGTAGAAAGCTACTTTGTATTAGGTCAAATCATGGTTTCATATTGTTTCTCCTGATTGGCAGAGACCATCCAGGCTTCTGGCCTAGAGTGATTCTTAGCCATACCTGGAGATCCCATGAATTGAACTGGCACTCAAAAATAGTTGAGTTACTTTAAATAAAAACCATATGCTTATGAGTACTGTATGTAGGGATTTGGGTGTCAGGATTAATACCATGATGTATGAAAATGGTTAATCCTCTCTCCCACACTCCTTGCATAATTAAAGGTAGTATTTGGGATAGAGGGGAAGATACTATTCAGCTTTGTCTCCTATCATATTGGAACAAAAGCAATAAAGGCAGGATAGGAAAGTGATAATGGAAACATCAACTTTTCTGCCTGTATAGTTTTCTGACAACTCAAGAATGGATGAAGAACATTATAAATTAGCAGGCCCTAAGTATTTGATTGTAGTGCTACAAGCCACAGTTTGCTGAGTTAGCCTCAGATATCTGGGTTCACACATCACATTAAGTTAAGCCTTGAGCTGACTCCATGATACCTCCATGTTAAACTTTTTGGCAATAATATGCAAGCAGTTTGCCATTTGCCCCCTTCTAGGAAATTTCTATAACTTCTAGTCTACAATCCTGGCATTTCTTAATGGTCTCACATCCAAGTATTAGCCAAATCTGACCTTCCTTGGTTAGATGCTGCTGCTATGACCTGTTTACCACTGTTTATTGAATAAGCCAGAGTTCTCTGGGTTTGTGGATCATATAAAACCATCTACCATAGTTGACAAACCAGGATAGGTTCAGCCCAAACCAAGCAAACAATATGATTTGCATGAAAGGTGAATCCAGGTTTTCTATCACATGTGCTGAAAGAATAGCCCTGACCAGCTAAACTGCCAGTCAAAAGGAAAATGTAATTATGACTATTTGAAGTTCTATCCATAATACAAGTACATATTCTCACAGCTACACAGCTAATTTTATGAGCTTGAAAATCCTGTTCTCCCCTTGACAATGAAAACTGTCAGTAGAACCTCTTCTAGAATTTTTAAAGGGTTTATGTTGCTGCTTCTAGGTTTTTGTTTTAAAATGAGTATATATTTGTAAGCCACTTAAAAGTTATCTGGGAGCTTGTGACACATACATTTGTAGAAAAATGAAATTAAAATGAAATTTCTCACTCCAGCATCCACTTTCAAAAGTAGATTACATCTATATCAAAAACTACCTTCCACAAATTGGGTTCAAGCTTCACCCTGAGCAAAGCTAAACAGATCGGTTACCAGGGAGGTGCTAAATAGGCACAGGTAGAGGCTGGGCAGCTGGTAGAGATGCCTCACTTGGGTTCTTGCACTGGGCAAAGGTTTGGACCTGAGAGCTGAACTAGCCCCTTCCAACTATTTGATTCTATGGAATCTCTACCCAGCCAATATATCCTAAAGCTTTGTCACCCCAAGTCACTCCTCATCTCCATAACCTAAACCTTAGTAGTGATAATGATGCTGAGGAGGGCTTGTGCTGGTATTACCTCAGACCCTTGATCTATGCCCCAGTACTCTGACTCCTAAACTCAATGATACACAACTATACCTTTTTCCTACATCTTGTTCTCCTTCCATCTTCTTTCATGTTGTCCTCCATGACTGAAACAAAGAAGGACATAATTAAATATTACGAGCATATTATACCTCTAATAGGTTTCTACCATCCAGAAAGATGATGTATATCATTTGTCAAAGTTTCCAGGTATTTAATTTAAATTAGCTTTTGAAGTTCATCTTCTATTTTAATTTACTATTATTAATCATGTATAATTTTTTATCATATTACTGATTCTTTCATTTTAAGCATCCATCTCAAACACTATCAAAACCTATATTTTGGTGGGGGGGGGGGGATAATGCTATACTATTAAGAAAGAAGACAGACAACTCTTACATAATTGGAATTTGCATCAACTTCTTTCTTAGGGGCAATTTCCAATTTTCTGTTGAGTACAGAAATTTCTAGCCTCTGTTGTCAAAGGAACAGGGGCAGAAGGGAGAGCAGGTAGCAATGCAAGCTTTGGTGAATCTCTCTGACTCACACGTTTCCCTTTGGTAACCCATTAACCATGCTGTGTGGAGATCAAACTTTCCTAATGTGATTCTGGCCATTCAGTGACAGCAGCTGCAATCTCACCTGGAAACCTTACCACCGCTGGTGTTGAAATGATATACAGGGAGGAGATTGCAGGCTTTGACGTCATTCTAATAGCATGAAACTCAGCTGTTTGCCCAAAGTGGGATTGCAGGTAGATGTCTTGAAAAACAGAATGATTACACAAGAGCAGAAGACTCAATCAGACATAAAATGATTCTGGCTATATAGCTATGGCTACCTCAATAAAGGAAATACAAAATGGTGACTTACATATTATACTGCTGGCCAAAGAAATCCAGAGGTATTACCAATTCTCAAAATAAAATATTATGTATCTGGGAAAAGGTCAGTTAGGTTACAGTTCAAGACACCTTTTCTTCTGGGCCAGCCTGGTGGATCTCAGGGGGACTTACCTCTAAGTGGATATGTATATCCACATGTACCTCTTACAGGAAAATGTAATGGTTGGTATTCAGTAACTGGGTTTGCACGTGGCACTAAATCCTCGGGCTTAATTCCTAATTCAGCTGCCAAGGAAAAAAAGAGGATCTGGCATGCTCATATGCTTTCATTATAAGCTGATCTGCAGAAATAAGCAGGCAAAGGTTTTGAAGGGTTGAAGTGTTGTCATCAGTCATTTCTTTGATACTGCAATCAAAGGCATGTAAGCAGGATTGCTAAAGCCAAGCAAGAACTTTGTTTCAAGGAGCTTTGAATCTAAATGCCAGTAATGGAGGGCAGATTGAAAATATAACCAGGAATAACCAACACATCTAAACCGTACTTCTGCCTATGGAAGCATGGATTCACAATTCAATCTGCCTGAAGTTAAGGGAAATCATCTCCCCATCATATATAATTCATGCTATGGCCCTCCAGATACCATTGGACAGGAGCTCCCATCAGCCTTACTTTTGGCTATGCTGGCTAGATTTGAGAGGAAATGGCACTTAGCAACATACAGAGAACCAGACATTGCATCTATCTCTGGTTCAAGTGATAAACTGATCCCTGCAGCTGTTTCTTTCAGATACCAGCTCAGTAAGGTGGCTGAGGCTTGGGTGTCCAATCACCTAAGGTCAAAGAGCTTCCACAGAGCAATGAAACACAGCAGGGACGATTCCTTCCTCCAGGAGTTCCCATTTTGGGACGGTGTTGAAGGATGCTAAATTAAACAGATGGAACTGGAAATGCCATTCTTTCAGACTAGGAATCTTTAGGCCCTGCCTCCCTTGAGCCAAGCCGTCAGCTTCAGGATCATTTATTTCCATTAGTACAGCTGCAGGACTAGAACAGCTGCAGCAGCCCTTCTATTTATAGGCCGATCAGGTGTCAGCTAAAATGTTTGCACTTTCTATAGATTATAAAGTACAACAAGGGGTGGGGGTGGGGTAAATGAGTGCAGGTTAATGAAGCGGTATCCTCCTGAGTCCACCTGGGCTTTAAAGGACACCTTCTGGCCCTGTGCCCAGAGTTTCTCCCCAGCTCTCAGGAAGCCAAGCGGATTGTTGGGCAAATGCCATTAGAGACCAAGGAAAGTTTCAGAGAGTTGGTTGTTGCCATTTAAAATAGGGCTACTGTATCAGGCAACATATCCAGGGCTATTTAAACATACCTTCCCTTACCTATGCATTCTGCCAACTCATTGCAAGTGCAGCCATGTGTCATTTTGCTACATCTGGTTTAACCAAACTGAGAAACCGTGACAAATTGACCAATGATTGCATCTTAATTGCCTGCCACTCGTGCAGCTTGTATCTCTTGGCTCCCTGAAACTTCATCTGAGCCTCTTATTTTCTAAAGAAAGCATGAATGAGCTGAAGGATGAGAGCTTCTGTTTATTTTTCATGCTTTGGCAGCATTGTTGTCTCCATTTCATAAATGCATTGGATTCTGCCAAACTATGGATCCCAAGTCAGAGAAGAGTAATTAGTAACACATTTTTATTTCCCAGAGGCAGAGCAGATAGGTCTGAATGTGCTCCAGTTTCATTCTGGGCCTCCACAAATCTCCAGTCTTGATATCTTCATCTGGAACTCTGGTCTACTGCAAAGAGTAGCAAGCCAGTAGCTTTAGGGGGCTGCAGGGGGAATTATCATTTTACATTACAGCAGTGTTGTCCAAACTTGGCCGCTTTAAGATGAATGGACTTCAACTCCCAGAATTCCCCAGCCAGCCATGCTGGCTGGGGAATTCTGGGAGTTGAAATCCACTCATCTTAAAGTGGCCAAGTTTGGACAACACTGCATTACAGGGACAGGTAAAAGGTGAAGACCTGCCTTTAAACAGTCAGGCCATCATTAGTGGCTTTGTAGGATGATAAAGCAGAGAGTGGTGAGAAATTCTTAACGTTACCATTTGGCCCATCAGCTTTTGTTTAATTTTTTCCCTGCTCTTGGCCTTAGCGGTTGTGTGATTCTTCCCTGCCCCACCTCAAATCTGCATTGGTTGATTTGTGGTTTATTTTATATCAAAACCAATAAATGCTCCTTTTATATGTCTATCTCCACCCTTGATCTTAGCACCCCCACCCCACCCTTTCATTCAGGAAAGAGTATCATCATTCTTTACAAACAGTGCTTCCATGCACAAAACTTCCTTCACTGATTCAGCAATCAGTGTGAAATTTGTCACAGGCATTCCCCACTCTGTTATCTGAGCTGTTATTGATGCTCATTTCTTCAGTAAGGTATAACACTTATTAAAGAAAGAGTATCTCAAAGACTGTACCTCAAAATCTCTGATCAATTTTATTGAAATGTAAGATAACCCATCCCCATCCAACATGGAAGTCCAGCATGCCTGCAATTTCTTCTCATTCTTCTCATTCAGTTTTCTCCCCTATGTAGAAAACAAAAACAATATAGCTATTCATATTTTATACATATCGGAGAAAACTGATCTATTTTTACACACTTCATGCTTGAACTGTACATAGAGTTTAATTGTAAGGCTGTGCAGTGCTTCAGGTTCAAAGGCAAAAAGGTGTTTGGAGAAGGCAAAGATGTGAACACTTGCTATGTTTGTGCCCCAGCATATTCCAAAGTCCTTGAATCTGAAGCACTGCACAGCCCTGTTAAATTGCACCACCTCTGGAGTAATCCATACAGGATCATGCTTTTCCACAGCTCTGGACATGAACTTTGAACCAGACTGGATCATCTTTGCACACCCCTACAAGGTGGGTGGACTCAGCTACAGCAGCACTGGGTGCACCACTGGCAGATCTGAAGGACCAGGCTGTGGACAGATTCTTCTGGAGAAAATCGATCTGTGTGGTGGCTAAGAACTGACACCAACTTGATGGCACATAATCAATATCTGTGACTCAATATAAAAATCAGGTGTCAACAAATTCAGAACTATCCACCACTGTATTTATTCAAACTCTCATTACTTTTTTTGTCTGGTTCTACTCTGTGGTGGCCATTTTGGGGGACCATTTGTAGGAAAGAAAGAACAGAAGACTCACCGTCCATTTTGGGTCAGGCTGCCTGTATTCATCTACCTGGGATGATGTTTGAGGGCTTTAAAAAATAAATAGACATGTTTGTGGAGAATAGCTGTGGGTCAAATAGTTATATGGTACCTCTAAAATCAGAACCAACATGGAGAAAAATAACAGGAGAGGGTTATTGCCCTCATGTCTGGTTATTGGGGCTCCCATTAGCATCTTATTGTTTGTTATCGGAAATAGGGTGCAGGACTAAGATAAGCCTTTGTCTGATCCAGAAAGATCCTTGTTATATATTAAAAAGTGGGATTACAACAACACAGAGTATGATTTGTAATTCTTTGTAGTGATGCTCAAGGCTGATTTTAAACCTTAGCAGAGACATTATTCAACTTTTTTTTTTTTTTAAGAATTGTATCTGCTCAACCTAAGCCTGATAAAAGATCTTATTAAACCCTGACGTGACAAAGGGAGAAAAAGTTTTCTTTCAGGAGATCTTTCTGACAAAAAACCACCTCACCCCATCAAACTGAATGGGGTTAGTTTAGGACCCTATTAAATTGGAAGAAGAGAAAGAAAAGGCCACTATGTCATCTTCCCATATATTAAGGTGGGGGATGGATTATAATAGCAATCATCCCTAATAACAATTAATCTTATCATCATGCAGGGCACTGACCTGTGGTACAAACAGTGGGTGGGAAAACTCAGGGAAAGCAATTAAATGCAATATTGACATAAGTGGCCCCTTAGCTGCAAAACAGACTCCAGGATCTGCTGACATCCTGGTTCATGGAACTTTGTGAAGGTGTGACCTTGGAGAGATAAAACGATTGGTCATTGCGCTGGATCCTTCCAGCTGAGTGTTGACTGGAATCAAATCAAGGATTTTGGCTGCTTAGAGCTTCCAGAGAAAGAAAGTTGAAACCCCTACTTTGGTCACTAGAGTTGCCAAATAATCTGAGAAAAGCTGGTCTAATCAGGTTCTATGTCTCTTAACGGCTACTTGATCTGCAAAAATTAGCAGCTTGCTGCATCAATATAGAGATACATTATTATCTGCAGATACTTGAACATCCAGGACTGAATAACTGTAACTGAGTGGGAGTCTTCCTGAAAAATAATCACATATTATTCAAATATTTCCCTCCTTGTCCTCCGTAAATGGCTATTTTGAAATGGAACTTTGCAGCATCACTTTCTCTATGGCTACAGTACATACAACATGTGATACTTAATACATATGAATTACACACAACATATTTAACACAGGAAAAATCTAGTGGTTGCACTGGCACAAAATACAAGGATTAGTTAGGATGTCTGTGACTTGCATGTGGTGAACTTAGCAAGTTGTCAGATAGCATGAGGTATTATCCCTACCCACTTGGTTACTGTAGGATTTAAAGTAATGTATGAGCTTGGAAAATGGGTTACTTCAATAACCAAGTTAAGTATGTTGTATCAATCCAGCCAGCCTAAAGCTTCCTTCCCTCTGCATTGCTAAAAATATTAGGGGGGAATCCCAATGCTGTCACTGATATTTTTCTCTTAATGTGAGAGAAGGGAGCAAAGGTTTTCATCTGGGAAGGGCAATCTTAAATGCTGAATGGAACTACAGTTGGAGTTCCATATCCAGCTAATTCTAGAAAAACAATGGCTCTGCAATGCTCAGTGTGGACGCAACTTGGTAACCAATTGGCAAAGCAAGGTGATTAGTGTATATAAACACTTCAAGAGAAATGCTTACTTTCTGGATTGAACTATGCATTCCCAACTGAACAGCATTAATTGTGATCTTTACAAGCGCTTGAAATAACAAGGATGACCTATAAGTTGCTTGGTTCTTACTGATTCATACATTGATGGGAGTCTGATTGTCTTAAAAATGGGGATCGTTTTTGTATACCTCGTGATCTGAACACTCAACACAAAGTCTGTCCCATAAGCAGTCACCACCCTCTGTATAAAAAGAAATCCATTGAAGGAGTGCAGAAGAAGATTTACAGGAGCCACTCAGGAAGGGAAGTCTGGACTTGAGAGAAGAACTCAAATCCCAAATTTGGCCTAATAATAATTGAACAACCTCAGAATCCTGCCTCCAACTGGATATCTCAGGAAGAGACATTAAAAAGTTAGGTCTTTCCTCTCCATATACTCTAGGAATTTTCCAAGGGACAAAATTATTTTTATATATTCTATTATCATCAATCTAAACCAGTATTTCTCAACCTTGGCCATTTTAAGATGTGTGGATTTCAGCTCATACTGGCTGGGGAATTCTGGGAGTTGAAGTCCACACGTCTTAAAATGGCCAAGGTTAAGAAACAATGATCTAAACCAATAATTTGATTAAATATGTTTGTTACATACATTATTTTAAAATCTAGCAATACTGCTCTTCCAAAATCTCTAGTTGATCCCAATAACTCCAAATTTAGTATTTTATATTCTAAACTAAGTTCTTTGTTTAATATGGAAGGAGAGAATGGTGTCCTTCCAAAACTTTTCAGATTATAATGCTCCTCATCCTGGCCTTTAGTAACCATGGCTGGGGCTAATGAGGATCAGAATTCAACCACATCAGGAGGATTCTGTTCTCTACCCCTGGTTCGGAGGCATTCTTTTTTTCCTGTTTGTTGCAGAAAATGTTTTGATATGTAGCATATTGAGATGCTCTTCTCTGAAATGCGTTTGCTGCTTTTGCTGGTGGTCCTGGGCATTTAATCTTGAATTAATCCAATTTAGGGCCAGAGCTTGCAAAGTCAGAAGCAAATGGCCTGAGACCAGGCTGGTCCATTATAGTAGCAAGTGCAACATTATCCCTTTTGCCCAGAAGGATCAGGCTCTCAGACTTTTTACACAGGCAGGAGAAGAGAGATGAAGATTGAACCTTCTATAAAAATGGCTTGCATTGCATAAATGCAATATATAAATATGCATATAAATAATGTGTATATATGTATATGTGTGTGTGTATGCATAAATAATTATATATAAATATATAATTGCATAAATATGACTTGGCATTTTCTGGATTTTTTAAATGGCTTTTGTAGTTCTTGCAATAAATATAATTTGTCAAGGAGTGTGTTAATTCAATGCCTGTGAGGTTTCTAATACTTGTATTGTACAATCATCATCCTGTCCTACCAATTCAAGTAGGAATCTGACTTTATTGTAAGAGGATCCGTGTCAACAGAAGGCCTCAATACCTTAAATCTGAAATTCTGGCAAGCAATATGCAGTCTAACTGAGTTCATTAGGTTTTTTTAGTTAATTTTCTATATATGTGGAGAACAGTTTAGATTGACTCAGTGGCATCTACTGGGGGAGGGGTGGGGATGAAGAGAGGCAAATGATAAAAGCAGTATTGGACCATGATGACCCAGGCTCCACCTCTTTTGTACCTTTATGGCGATGTTAAATGAGCATATAAAAGGGCTGAACTTGCCCTGTGATTCCAGGATGGTGCTCTCTTCATTTTGACAAACGCTGTGGATGCTGTGGAACCTCTGGGCTGGCACCCTGTACTACTTATGCTTAAAAACAATACTTCTCAGGTTAGGTGAATAGGATTGTGTGTCAAAAGTGTCCAGCAGCAGATTAGCCAGAGCCCTCCTTGCTAGTGGATATAGTATAAGTAATCTCTCCGTTGTGCAGCATCTTGAAGTTTACAAACAGCTTTGTATATGCAAAAAAAGAGCTTATGGACTACAAGATATGCCTCTACTTCTCCCCAGCCTAGTAAGAAATCTACTGGCATAGATAGTGTCTCAGAAGTGAATCAGCAGAACTTGTTTTGCCATTTGCAACCTAGAGAATAATAATAGCAAGGGCAACTGTGTTTTAAATCAGCCTTGGCCAATCTGTAGCCTTCCAATGAGTTGAGACTACAACTCCCAGGACTGTCAAGCCAGATGCACATAACCCACTTGAGAGTTTACCCTGGGTACAATCTTACTGTATGGCTCTGACCAGCCCATATCTACTGTTGTGTCCAAAGGAATGCACTTTCTACAGCTGTAAATAACAGCCCATGGCATTCAGTGGCAGCCCTGCCCATATAGGTATGCCCTTTTCAATAAATTAGCTTATAGCTCAAATTAGCTTGACCTGGCTTGAACCTCATAGGAATGAAAGTACCCCAAGTAACCTCTAGAATGGACAACTATGTTTAGATGAGTGCAGTTGGTAGCCTTTTCAGCTCAGTTTGCTCCCTGCTTATTTTAACTCCCAAGGAACATGGATGGAAAAATAAACTGTTCAGGATTCCCTTGTATAGTTTAATAATGGCCACCTTCAGGTGAAAATGCCACTCATTTAGAAAAAGAAGGAGAGAAAGAACGACAGCTAGCAAAAGTGAAATAGCCAAACAGTAGATAGACTTCTGCAATTTAGCACCCTCCAGATATATTTGGTGGTGCAACTTTCAGATTTCCCAGACATGTGGCCTTTGGCTGCAGTTTTTTTTTTAATGGACAGCCAAGGACCACAGTAGACAAGACAGTGATGTCATCAAAGTGGTCAAGGCTGATACGTCAGAGGTGGAGTGGGTTCAGATTTGTTTTGGAAGGTGTTTTAGGCATG
This sequence comes from Liasis olivaceus, assembly GCA_030867105.1. NCBI lineage: Eukaryota > Metazoa > Chordata > Lepidosauria > Squamata > Pythonidae > Liasis > Liasis olivaceus. The sequence continues at coordinate 41,536,119 of CM061348.1, read as the reverse complement.
ATCAAAAGCCTTCATGCCTGTTGATATTTTCCTTTTTTTTTTTTTTTCCAATTTGTAATATGTTGGAAGGAATCTAGCTCCTTTAAAATCACTACTTCTTGAAGATCAGTGTTCTAAAAATTGGAGGTGCCTTAGGTAATTCAAAGTACTAGAGGATGAACAATTTAGAAATGGTCATATTTGAATGGAACAAGGTATGCAAGTATTTAATTCTTCTAAAAGTTTTATCTCACTTCACTAGCTCAAAAGGTATGCTTCCAAAAGAGGACCTCTTTATCATATACACTGGATTTGTTCCAGAACTTACCATTTTTAAGTCCCATTAATTTCAGTGGATCTGTTCTATACATGACTAAATCTGAATCCATCCAATTTACTTCTCCAAACCTATATACTTATTTATCACACAACAGTGGCTTAAAACCCAACTTTGTTTACTATGGTAAATGTGCTTCTTCCATTTGTTAACAGAAGAGCTGTTTCTGATCTTACAAGATCCCAACAGTACAAGAAGGAAGCCGTTTCTAACATTTCTCCCTTCTTCCCTATAGCCCCATGATTATTCTAGCAGGGCCCCATTCCCCTTGAACTGTATTTTAAGAGGACACAAGCTGCAGAGGAAAGAGGGAAGCAATGAAAATTACCCACCAGCACCACTGATGGAGCATCCTGTGAGTTGGATTCCAGTCAGAGGGAGCTCAGACCAGTGACAGCAAACTTGGGAGGCTTCCATAATGCAACAGAGCAGGAAGTAGAGGAAATGATTAGATGTAAAACAGCTCCTCATTTTATATTTTACATGCATAACTGAAAGGGTATCTAAGAATACTGGCCATAAATCTGTGTCATGCACACAAGGAAAAGGCAAGAGTTAAAAATGTGTATCTGTGTCAGTCCTAGAAAGAAAATAAACCCCAACATGGAATGACACCCTGTGGCAGATCTGGGTAGTACATGTCTTAAGGATGGAAAAACTACTAGACATTTTCATAACAAAACAGCTGCAATGAGAGGCCCTTCTTGCAACACACTTCTGCTGACATTTTAAGGACATAGAGTGAAAACATGGCCAACCACGCATGGCTTTTGACCTGAAGTCTGAAGGATCAGATGCCAGGGCAAAAAGACACAGTAACATTTCTTGATCCTTTCTTCAGCACTCTAGAATCTCTTATAACCAGAACCGACTTTCCTGGTTTTATGAATTGGCCATTTTCCTGCTTGGGAAATGGGACATCTTTCTACTCAGCCTTTGGCAGGTCATAACAGGTGTCACCCTTAGAAAGACAGATGGGCAATTGCCCAGCCCCTGCCAAAGACACCTGGCAGTATTAATCTAGAAGCACTAAGCAAGAAAAAGGGCAGTGCGCCCCCACCTAGACGGCCAAGGGATTGCCTAATTTAGATACACCCTTGATTAGCACAATGCGTGGGTGACCTGGTCTGAACAGCATTGCATTTCAGGTGAAATGATATCTAAGCTCACTTTCACACCTTGCTCCCAGATAACTTCTGTATTTCTGGCTCTTCACATTCATTTCTCCTGCTCTGAATAATACATCAAAAGTATGGAAATGACATGCTAATGTTTTTCTTGCTATTTCTAGGGCAGTGTTTCTCAACCTTGGCAACAGATGTGTGGACTTCAACTCCTGCTCTGCATAATCCATCAAATGTATGGAAATATGGTAATATTTTTCGTGCTATTTTATACTTTTATACTTCTTGCTATTTTATACTATTTTTACCTCAACTCCCAGAATTCCACACATCTTAAAGTTGCCAAGGTTGAGAAACATTGTATTAGGGTATTGCCTAGGCACCCTACAACTTCCCCAATTTCTTCTGTAGCACTCGCCAATTGTGTTCGTGTGTGTGTGTTTGCTGTTAACTTTATGGGTACTTTATTGTCATTCCTCATAAATGTAGCATATAGCCTGTAATGAGGTTTATCATACTTCTGTCAAATGAATTTTATTTAACTATACAAGGAAAAGCAGACATTTTTTCTTAAGGTCTGGTCAGGAAAAGTGACTCTCACACCATCTTCAACATCTGTGTCTTCTACATGTATGTAATTTGAACTTCTGCTCTGGAAATTTATGACAAAAAACATGCATTTGGAAGAATCTACTTAACTCTTCCTGATGAATGTTGTGGGGATTTGTCCAGCCTAAACAGATGTTTGGCATGTTTCTGTTTCTTAATTTTTCCCAGTAACACTCTTTCACTTCTTGCTTTGCTTCATTAAGTGACTCCAGTACTGGAATGATTGACACTAAGGGAAAAGGATGCTTTTGGATATGGATATGGAGATATATGTATCTCTCTCTCTCTATGTGTGTGTGTGTGTGTGTGTGTGTGTATGAACATAATCAAGCATTATAAATAACACCTAGTTTCAATGTTGAAAGAGAACATCTAATAAATATTACACACAAACACATGCTTTCTATGAGATGGAGCTAAGCGTTATGATTACACTGCTGATAGCTGCAGATTAAATAACTGTTAAAGACATAATGGCAAGCAAAGTAATTTTAGGTTCTGAACTTAACTGTCTTAGGTGCCCCTCCCTATTCTATTAGTACTGTTGTGATGAGAACTCTTTAGACTGGAAGTGCATTATTTCATTTACTTCAAAATGTAGTAAGCTAGGCCTGATGAATTTTGATGGCTTTTTCTGGATGATAGCCTGTCTTGTGCCTCAGAATAATCCCCCATCTCTGGACGCAGACATCTGTTATAGGAAATACCAAATGAAAAACTGATTTCCCATAAAACAGAAATATCCAAACTGCTGGACATTTCTATCTCCTGCAGCAATTAACATTTTATGTAATTAAAGTAAGAGTATAAAAAGGTGTCTTACTTCTTTTCCCTCTTGAATCTGATAATACTCTCCACTTACTGAGTGATCATGAATTCTTTTGTTACTATCTTGTTTCATTTAGTTTCCAGATTGTTAGAACGTGACGTAATGCACCCCTAATTCTAGCTTGCTGCAGTCTCCACATCCACGTTGCGTCCACCAGCGCTTCTTTTCATTATGACGTCAGCACCTCCTGGCAACAGGAGAAAATGGTTTCCTCGGCAACGTAAACAAGAGAGGAGAACAATGGAAGAGGCGGAATGTCGAGAACACCGGAGCCTGCCTCTTGTCCGAAAGCGCTGCGGGCTTGAATTAAATTGGCCAGACGGACTCTCAAGACCTCCTCGACGAATGTTCGCCGCACAGAAGCAATTCAACGAGAAGCGTTTTATTGGGAAGTGAAACGACCAGACTGGCAGATAACATAGAATAATCACTGAACTGTGCTTTCCTTTTATAGACGGTCATACTTTTCTCCAGTCGGGAGAGAATTCAGGGTGAGCGCGATATGCTTTCTTGAACTTCCAGCGTTGATGAAAAGGCTACGGTCGGGTTCTTTGAAAGTAGGAAAATCTACAGAAAAAACTAAATATTGAAATTAAACCCATGTTTTTGTGAGAAAGGATTAGAACGAATAATCTGAAAGCCTTTTACATCCTCAAACAAGCCAGCCAGCCAACCTCGTGGATTTAGCAGCAACATTCCTGCTCACCCCGATCCATATATATACACCGAGAGACAATCTAGATGTCTCTGGAGTGAGCTCGCCCTGCAAAATATTTACATCTGTGGTAATTCATCTTACATTTCTATCAGGAGGTTTAAAAATATTTTTAGTACATTCTCAGCTCAGTTGCTTTTCTCTCTCTCTCTTTTGACAGTTGATTTATATATTTGTGCTTTCAAGTGCAATATACTCATTCAAGCGCTGATATTTTATACTTTGGTTTTCTGTATGTAACCTTTCTGGGAGAGGCAGTGGGAAAGAGAAACAATGATAGCCCGAAGCTCTGTTTGAGCGTCAGCAGGATAATATTAAACAGATTGTTAAAGTGTAATCCTGCAGCAGTTCTTCCATGATGGCAGGCTTCAAGTGAAAGAGTTTTTCAGTCTTCAGTTTCAAACGGAATTGAAAATGGAATACGGCTGGTTTCCTCACCCACCCACCCTTCAAAGGAAGCTGGCAGCTTGCTTTTTTATGTGACATGGTGATGAGACACTTTGAGCATTTTTACTCACTTGGTAAAGCAGTTTAGGTAATTCTGAAAGGTGAGACCTGCTACTCCTGAATGAGTGAATGGCTGGCTAGGGAATTCTGGGAGTTGAAGTCCACACATCTTAAAGTTGCCAAGGTTGAGAAACACTGCCCTAGAGCTTCAAAGAACATTTCATCAAGCAGAGAGGATTTTTCTGAATACTTATACTAAAGTCAAGCCTTTGAATCATGCTTGACTCTTGGTGACTTTGTGGTCACAGTCATGCACTTGTCTAGGCATCAGTACGGAACTGTTTTCCATCACCTTCTTTCAGGATCTTTTTCTCAGCTTCCCAGTCTAGCCTACAGCCTTAGAATTTCATGGTGGTTTCCCTTCCAAGTATCAGACAAACACAGCCCTGCTTATCTTCCAAGCTGAGATAAGGTTGGTGGGGTGCTGCCAACTCCATTGTACATCAAATCAATCTGTTAGAAGCTACTGAAATGAGTATGTATTATGTGAAGTGGTTTTCTTGAAAATAATTGCTTCAAAGAGAACCAACTGATAGTTTGCAACATTGAGAAAGGGCCTCATAATAGAACTGGTAACCATTAATGTTACAGTGGTTCTTCCATCCATTACAGGTCACGGCTGAATGAATGTTAACAATTGGAAAACAATTTCCAGCTACAGTTTTCCAGACCCCTTTAAAGCATGCCATTAAGTCATTTAAAATTATGATGATGATGATTTCTACAGACCTTTTGTTCTGATTAGCAGCATTTTATTTGACCTCATGACCATTTTATGTGCATGTTTCCCAACTTTTTTAGATTAAAAAAGAAAAAAGAACATGTCATCCATTCTGTGATAAAAGCCCTTTACATTTAATAAGATATGGCAATAGTGACTCAAAGGTTGAGAGTAGTTCATGCTTTTCTATGCTGGGAAAAACTGCACCAGCTCGATTCCTTTTCATTCTCCAGGTCATAAAATTGTAGACTTTTAATGTTGGAAGGGAAATTAAAAATCATCCAAACTAACCTCCTTCTCAAGAAGAAAATGGATGTTCAGTGAGTCAAGGACCACCAACATTTGCAAGTGTTTGCTCCAGTCTCAAATAACTCTAGTTATTAGGAGGTTTCTCAAAAATATTTTTCATTAGCATTTTGATTTGTGACCCAAATGTTGGCAGTTGTAAATTAGTTTCTATATAGTTAAGGTTTAGCTGATCTTCACAATGAACAAAATCACATTTAACAAAGGATTCCTTATACACATCTCATAGGCCAAAATCCAGTGTTGCATCTCAAGACGTCTGTTCACCAAGTGGGAATTTATCAGCCTTCTTGTTAAGCTGTTCTTGTTAAGATGTCTGGAATCTCATTTGCACGTTCAAATGTATCTGTGGGCTCAGAGGCCTCTGAAGAAATTTACAGTAAGATCATTTTGTTTTATTTCCTAGAACTTTAATCCTCCCTCCCTTCCTTCTTTTGGCAGTTTTAAAATTAATGACAGGGAGTGGGCAGCTCCTGAAACAGAATGCAGAAATATCCTTATTATACATATAGGTTATTCCTTTTGAAGCAGCCCCCTTCACTAATGCTTGGTTTCTTTGGTGTTTAATACCTGGGGCATAAAATTCTCCTGGACTGAAATGAATACTTCTTGCAGGTGGGCAAGAAAAGTATCTGTTGGTATGGTGATGTTCATAGGCACCAGGTTGCTTATTGCAGATTTATGTTCATACAGCACTGTGTTTGTGTGTTACTCATGATTGTACTATCAGCAAGACTTGTTTCTTAATCTTCTTAAGTCTGTTGGAAGGGGTTGGTATTAATGAGTGTGATTTTATTCCCAATTATACACATACACCCCTAAAGCATCCCATACAGATTGGTCTTCAAACACTGAACTATCAGAGGTTCTATGATGCTGATACTTAAGTCCTAGCAACCTTTCCTATAACATAACTTAATTATTTCTGGATAACTAAGTGAAGTTTGATCCTTATTGGACCAGGGACACGGCTGTTATCTCAGCAAACAGGAGATGTGTTTACAATACCCTCTGCTAAGTCCAGCTCTAGACCAGACACCAGGTCAGGTAAGTCACACTTTTTAATTGTTTACTGTCAGCTCCCAAATCCCATTCTACAAACAGTCATCAGTAGATCACTGAGCAATCTGGAGCACAGTAGATCAGTTTTTTATAACTATCAGACAACAGAAGAAGCCATTGCCATTTTACCAACTATAAGCAGATTTATTTATTTATCATATTTATATAGCTGCCCATATCACACAAGGTAATTACCATTCTTGCATTCTTGTGTTTTGAACTTCCTTGACAACAGGATCTTTCAGGATCAGAGAATCTTTCAAATGACATGGCACCAACATACGTCAATGTTCTCTTGTTTCTGAAATCCAATTATATGTGTTCATGAACAAAAAAACCTTTCCCTCTGCAATCCCTGCCATACCTTTAAAATCTTTTTCAGTAGATCTTGTGGTCACATTGGGAGATAAAGGAAAGAAGAGGAGATAAGAGTAGCCAGTGAGCAGCTGTTTGCAAAACAAATATTTATCATGTGGTAAATCATAAATTGATCTGATTTTAAATGAAGCTAAATATAGGACTGTTCACATTTTGGAAATTATTTGGAATAAATGCTTTGGATCCCACTTAAGTGTGAACACAGCACTACTCTGCCCAAATCTCTTTTCTAGTATGATATATTGCAATGATTCCAAAAGATCTATAAAAATTACCAATCAAGCTGTGCTTTCATCTGCAATTATGCCTTCACTGGGCTGTATTTCCCAATAAGTTATGGTATGTCAAATATGAACAGCAAAAAAAAAAAAAAAAAAATCACTTGGAGGCATAAGAACTTATTTTCTATATTTGCTCAAGTGGTATTTCATTTGTGATGAAGTTCACCAACATTCTTTCGTTCTTCTTTACTCATTTGGACACATTCCAGTTATTCTTATTAATTTTAATTTCCTCATTATATTTGGAAGACATAATAATCCTCAGCTACTGCTTTCCTAATATTCTGTTTTTTTCAGGCTCTCGTCAAGACACAGACTTGCTCTTGGAACAAAACCCATTTAAAATCCCAGCAGATGTTGATATTTTCTTGCTGCGGGACAAACAGAAAGAAAAAGCCAGGATGGTATGTAGAAAATACAGGACATTTCTGAAAGAAATTCTTCCCAGCCATGGCCAGTCAGGGTGCTGACTATGTGATGTGCCCTCTTCCCACTGAACTAGTGTACTGTCTCATTGAGTTAAGAGGTTTCATGGCATAAACAATGCCATTATTCATGCAATATTATTTTGCATGGGTCAAGGAGAATCTCTGAGACTTTTGGAAAAACTCTATGCTACAAATAAGATGTACCGATAGTTCTGGAAATGAGTCAAAAGTGCAACCTAAGGTGAAGTGGGGAGAACTTATTTTTTACAAAGACTACAGATGATAGTAGAGGATTGACCATTCAGACAGCCTGGATAGAGAGAATCTTCTTTCTCTGTCTCATAAGATTGGAATCCAGTGCCATCAAGTGCAATGATTTGGCCTTTGGCCATGCTAGCTGGAGATGATGGTAATTGGAACTCAATCCAACTGGAGGGCCAGCAGGTTAGGGAAGCTTAATCTTTGTTTCCTTTGCATAGTCTTGCTCAGAACTGGATTAAATAAATGTGTGATAGCAGCATCAAAACTAATTTCACAGCAAGTATATTTCATGTATAAATGATCTCATGGAGTGTGGATAATTGGTTCTAATGTTACAAAATACAATTCCATTCTTATCTCCCGGGCAACTGCATTTTCTTATACGGTCCTTTACACTGGAGATATACTTTTGATGGTGCAGTCATCTTGTGAGACCTCTGACAACTGGATGGAGCTGTTGGTCAACCTGTTCTTCCTTTACCTCTAGGAGCGAGAACGACGGAAGACTCTGAAGGTCCATGAGAAGATGACGTGCTCCACTTTGCAGAGTGCCAAACAGTCGGGGTTCAAGAAAGAGATCCAGATGGAAGAAGAAGCCGAGGACAATGAGTTAGCAGCAGAAGCTGAACGACTTAAAGCTCTACGAGAAAGCATCTCTTGGAAGATAGCAATTACAAAAGGTAGCTGAGGAAAGTAACCAGATCCTAGGATACAATGAAGCAGGATAATTGCTTGGTATCAAAACATACACTGCATAAGATTCCAGCTTCAAATTCTTGCTTTCCACATTCAGACTGAAATTACAATTTCAGATATGGTTTCCTGAAGGTCTGATCTAGGAGAGGGTGCAGACTTGCGTTAGGTTAGCCATTCTCTTCCTATCTTTTGTTAGCAGTATTACTTCAAAGTAAAACACATTCAGGGTTATCTGCTCCAAGCCTTCAAGAGAAAAGCAGTTGGAGTGGCAGGATTATTTTGAATAAGGAAATGGCCAAAGCAGCAGGCTTCTGAACGCTTATCAGTCTTTCTATAATCTTTCATTTGCTGTTTGGGATTTTTCAAACAAGTCATTAAGGAAACATATGCAAATAATTTCAGGAAAGAACTTACCATAAAGGGAAAAGTATGGACTCTCTTTTACAGGATCAGCTTAAATTTGCTTTACATCTTGACCATAAGTTGGAGGATGAGATGAATACAATTTTCTTAAGTGCTTCCAAAATATTTCTAAACTGCTTCTGTAATGTAGATGAGATTCACCAGAGCTGAACATTTCTAAAGGTCTCTTATCATATGCCATGAGATCATATGAAAGAGTTTCTATGGGCACCAAATTCTACAAATTCCTGCTGTCTCCAGAAATGGTATCTGCTGCTATAATGCATACTAGTCACCTGCACATTTAAGATGTCCAAAATAAAAAGATCTAACTTTTATTTATAAGTGCTTAGAAAATGAGGTTAAGTGAAATAAATAGAACAAATTCGAGTAGAAGGGATGAAGAGCAGCTTCACAGAAAAGCAGGACCCTTTGCAGTAATGGAACAGTCAATCTGTAAGCCATGGAGCTGATTAAATTGTTGGCAGTAGGTTGCTCTCAACCAGCTCAGTCAACTGAAAGAGATTTTGGAAGCCCTGCTAAAAGTGTTGCCCTCTCACCTCACTGTTGCATGCTGTATTTGGATGTTGTAGCTTGCACAACTGCCTCTTTTTTCCTTCTTTCCTTCCTTCCTTCTTTCTTTTCTTTCTTTTTCCCCCAGACCGGGTTGTAGAGAGAGAGACCATGCATGACTACGTCAATCAGAAACGACAGATGTTCTTGCTACAGGTATTTAATTTAGTTCTGGTGGCATTGCCTGTACATCAGTTTGAGGTCATAGAGAGGAGTATGGGATTTGAACTAGGGAAATCTGGGGTCAAATCCTGTTTGGCCATCAAGTTCACTGGAGGGCCTTGGGGAGGCTGCTGCTTCCAACCAAATTATTGTGAGGATAAAATGGGAGGAAACAGCACCAGCCTGACTGAATGTTTTGAAAAGAGAAGGACTGATTACAAATGCAGCAGTAAGTGAAGTTGCTTTTAACGTGAGGAATTATTTCAGTGAGCTGCCTGGTGGAAGATGCTTGTTGGCTTCTGCCATGGGCTTCTCTGCTTGTATAAGTTCTGGTGGGGAAAGACACTGATGTCCCATTTGTAGCCATGGGATGTTTTCTTATGTCTAGGAATGTGTGTGTTTGTGTGCATGTATATGTGTATGTGTGTAGATATATAAATACAGATACAGATACATCTTACCATAGATATATCTGTTAAAAAGAGAAAGATAGAAATAATTGGATAGCTTTTGAGTAATAGCACTAGAAGTCAATTAACTGAAAAGAAACATTTCTGTGCCTCCCTTCCTTTCTCAAACACCTTTGGCTTACATTTCAGTATGCTGTAACTGTGAAAAAAGATGAAATTCAGAAACTGGAAAATCTGGCAGTGGAAGAAGAAGCAAAGCTGGAAAAAGCTGAGGAAGACCTGGAAAGGGACGCTGCCATGTTTGATGAGTTCCTGAAAGAGAATGACCGAAACTCTGCACAAGCCCTGAAAATGTAACACTCAACTGCAAGCTCGATGCCGTAGCATTCATAAACATCTCAAGTCCTGGGAAGGCGACAGTTTGTAGTAGTAGGAGACACAGAATCTGCCACCAAGTGTTGCAGTAGCTCCCCGTGAGCATTTCTGCAATCACATTGACTAAAGGGGCACTTGATGGCTTTCTTTTGGGGTCTCCCAGGGCTACAGAGGTCATGGCATGACATCAGAGGTGGAGGAATTGCAATATTTGCCTTGGGTTTTTTCCTCTACTTTCTGTAGGATTTAACTTTCTAAGAAAATAAAATCATGGGCATGCACAGGCAGGCAAACAATGAAATGTGTGCAATGACATCATCATGCAAATGCAGCGACTTAGGTATTAGTGTCAGATGTCAGGCTGCAACTACATCATCACCGCATGTATGTGACAATGCCATCTTGATAAAGTCATTGCTGTGGGATGCCACAGACACTAAGTAGAATAGGTACATAGGACAACTGTAAGTGGAGATTTTACATACAGGTACCTGTTTTCCTCATTATCTTGCGGCGGAGGGGGAACAGAAAATCACATTCAATAAATTTGACCCTCTTGCCACCCATATATGGGATGCTCTGGAAGTTAGAAAAAAGGAGCGAAGGGTAGAAGCAGGGATAGAAACACACCCTGTAGCCCACCTTCAGCAATACATGTGCAATGGTGCTTTTTCACTGATGTTTCTGCATGTTGTGTGAATGTCTATATACAATGAGACTTTCATACATACAGATGGAGGTGCATTGGCTTCCCTACAAGCAGGAACCCTGCACTATCAAATTTCTTCTTGATATGAAATCTCCAGCCCTGGCTTAATTGCAGGGCACAAATGAAAGCAGTAAATGAATTCAGTGCATTTGGGCAGGAATGCCTGAAGAAGGGAAGGACAGATGGCAGCTATGCAGGAGTTTAGTCCAGTGTTTCTCAATGTCAGCAACTTTAAGAGGTATGGACTTTAACTCCCAGAGTTCCCCACCCAGCCGTTTGCATGGGTGGGGAATTCTGGGAGTTGAAGTCCATACCTCTTAAAGTTGCTGACATTGAGAAACACTGGTCTAGTCACTGTACTGCATTCACCCCATAGCACTTAGTCCTCGTGAGATAGTTTGGGGATTCCCAGTCCCATCTCCTCTTTAATCAGGATTCTGTAATTCCTTTGTTTCCTGCAACAATGGCACTCACTAGGAGAGTGAGTGATTGGAATGAAAAGGTTGAATTCAGAGGCTGCAAAGAGGCTTTTTGTTTGGCTTCATGCAAATAACAAATAAATAAAAATCCACACACACACGCCCCTTGGCCCCTGTCCACCCCTGCCAAGTGAAAGTTAAAATGGAGCAAAGCAAATCTAGCACAAGACTAAGACAGTCACTCCCAGGGTAACTTTGTTCTGATTTAACTTTCAGGTGTGTTTTATTAATGTGTGGAAAATTCAAAGATCCCATTTTAATGTAGTCTGAAAGTGGCAACTTCCACTTAACCATGCTTAGTCTTTCACCATCTCTTTCTGAAGAGTGTGTAGACTTGGCCATTCAAAATTCCCAAAGAATTCAGCTTGCCCAGTTGCAGATCATATCTGGCATACTGTTTTCCTAATTGGTCTGAAAGGGGTGGTCAGAGATGCTTGGTGAGCTCAAGGAGTGGTTTAAGTGATGCTCACCTTCTGTTTAAGGGCTGGAGAACAAATGATTTATTTCAAAAATGACATCCTGATTTTTTAGTTTCAACAGAACACTCATAGCAGCTTACATCTCCAAAGAGAAGGACAGGGTTATGGGTCATCAACATATTGAGGACAGCCGAATCATATCTTTGAGCAATTCTGCCTCTAATGCTTTCATTGGAGATGATAACTGCTAGGGTTCTGCATGCTTTGAAAATGATTCAGAAGTGCTTCAGACCATACGTGCCTGCAGCAAACTGAGCTTGTGTCAAAGGGAAAACACACAGTGATCTCATGACACAAACACCACCCTTGCATACGTGCATCCCAATGTTTAACACAGATATGTATGTCATGGGTTTTGCATCATGACTCACCTTGCCTCTCCTGCAGACCTCTAGGCTTCAGATCTCATCCAAGTGCAGCATCTCTCAGCTATCCCTTAAAGAGCTCAAAGGTTTCTCAAGCTTCTGCCCAACTCTGAAAAAAGATACAGCTGCTTTAAGAAACGCATTCAGAGTTAATTAAATTCTTCATTGAATTCATAATAGAGAATTTATTTGTCAAACCTTTTCTACTGCCCCATTTCAGGGACTCAGATGCCAAATAATTCATGAGTATATTTATTTCTATACTATTCTTTTTCTTATTTAACAAAGAGAAGCAAAACCATCTACTGATATTTTTAAAGGGTTACAAAACTGCTAAGTAATCTAACAGCAGGCAGTAAGTTTCCTGCAGCTAGTTAGGGTCTTTTACAGGCATATCTTCCTCTTCCAACTCAGACCAACAGAAACATTTTTTTCAACTATTAAAAAAAAGCTCATACTGAAAGCTACCTTATCTGCTCTCTGAATAACATGTAGGCTGTAGACACTCCCTAAAGGCAGTGTTTACCAGACAGGAGTCAACTATAAGGTCTAAAAGAAATATACAGTTAGATGATAGTTACATGGTCACCCCACTGTTGACCATGAAAAAAAAGAACCCACTGTTGTGTCATCTAGTACAATGAGTCAAACCAACCTGAGATTGAGAAGTATTACTTTCTACATATCCTTCAGCCAAATTTCCAACCAATATATGAGTAGAGACAAGAAAGAAAAGACTCTGGGAAGGAGAGAAATGGAACAACATCAGGAAGAAGTTTATGTCTCTCTAGCAATTGCCTCTGGCTTCCATGGTGGCTTGAAACTTTGAGGTCTGTCTTAATTCTAATGTCGCTTATCTCCTGTCATGTTCTGCAGGTAATTTCTGTCTTTACTTCTTTTTTTCTTAGTGCTGAAAAAGAAACCAAAGCAAAACTGGAGAAAATAATTGAGATCCGAGAGCTGACAGCACAAATGATGAACATCCAAAGGTAGCAGTTACAGAAGATATAATCCAGGGTATATTTTCCTTCCTCCCTGTTTCCCTCACCTGGATGTCCCAATGCAGTCAAATGTTTTGTAGATCTTTATAACATGCTAAATGTTTAATCTTATGAACTATATGCCTAAATTATGGGTAACAGGGTTCTATAGGTTTCTATTGATTTCCCTCTCCAATGAACTTTACTCTCATAGATTGCTAAAAACATTGATGTCCCCAAAGATAACAATCTCCGTTGTTATTTCCCCCAAGAGTGCAATGGAATGACCCTGCCTATAAAACATTTGGGAAGATGTAAAGAAATACCTTGTTTGAAATGCATTGAAATGAAAAAAAGAAAGTTGCTATTATTCTTCTACCCCAGTATCAGAAATAAGGGATTAGCCCTGCTTCAGGAATTATTTTTAAACCAATGGTGTCTCTGCCCCCAGATTTTCTGCCTGGAAATAATGGCCCTGTGGGGGGGGGGGGGGAGAAGGGGCAGGGGATCAATTAAAATTTCATTTAAAAGATAAAGACTTCCTTGAGTTGAGTTTGACTTTGGGTGATTACCTAGATATAACAATGTTGTTTTCTTGGCAAGAATATGAAACTGGTTTTCCATAATGTTTTTTCCATAATGCATTTTTACTACTGCTCTGGGATTTAATGATAGCCTCCCATCTAAGAACTAACTAAATCTGACCTTGCTTACCTGCCAAGGTCAGCTAGATGCTGCCACCTGCTGGGACAGATTTCATTTGGCTTTGTCTGAATCACTTGTCTGAAGGCAGAAGAAAAGGGAGCCAGTGGAGTCGCACCAGAGGAATCAGATTGTGGTAGCTGCATGGGCCCATAAATGGCACAAGGAAAGAGATGGGGAGATGGGGCTCTGGAAGGACCAGGTTCTTTTCATGACCAGCCCACAAAGACAATCACCCATCAATATGCCATGCTCTTAGTGTGAAGATGTCCTTATATCAGGCAATATAAAACTACTTCTTCATCTTCCACCAAAGGGCATATGGACAGTAAAATTAAGGGACATTTTTGGGGCTTCCTCTTTCCCTGAACCCCTCCCCAAATAATGAAGGAGTGGTGCTCAGCAAGCCTCAGCAGTGGCAGCAGTGCCTGGCTGACCTTCTCTGGGTTAGAAACTCAGCAGGTCAGGCCTGGCAGTTACATGGATGAGAGGCTACCACAGAAGATCAAAGCTGCAGGCTAGACCAGGAAGTTGAAAAGCATCCTGGAGAAAGGATATTGCATTTTTGAATTGTTGCTTGGATGTGTCCATCATGTCACCAGGAGTCAAGCTAAACTTTAAGATTTTGCCTTTCTTCCTAAGCAACAATGTCTAGTTTGTGCTTCTTTCTCTACATCCACATGGTTTCCCAGGTAGACCAGTGTCCTAGACCACCATTTATTGGGACAGATATAACCCTAATGTATAGTTAGGCCAAGCTATTGTTTGCCAACCAATTTCAGACTTAGGGCTTCAGATCCTGAATTGCCAGCTGCTTTTTAAAAATGTTTGTCAAATGGTGCAGGTCTTGAGTATCACAACAAAACAGCTTGATTCTGTAAATACAGTTCAATATTTCACCTGAGCTGTCCTTATAAAGCTTTTATAGTCTGAAACTATAAATTAGCCACTTGAGGGGGTGGGGGGAAGGCCTTCATATTTCTGGGAAGGAGAACACTCCAGGTGTTGCTGAATGACATCCTGGTATCTGTCACCTGTAGCTATGATAGCTAGTGCTCTCTGCAGATCATGAAGGTTTTGTCTGTTTCTTCCTTTTCTTTGGTAAGGAAGCAAGTTGTTGCTTGGGGAACTGTTTCCTTTGAGTGATTGCCTTCTGGTTGTTGGGGTTGCTAGCTATTTCTTCCCCCCCCTTTTGTAGGAGGTAAAGTTGAAAGGATTTTTGTTGGCCTGTCCCAGCAACCTTCAGCATTCTGTTCCTGGTGCCTTAGGCATTGTTTAGAATCTCTCTTCCTTTTCCATCCCAGCCATTGTAAGAACATGAAGTCATGGTTGTAGCTACCAAAAAAGCATCTGGTTGCAAAATTGCCAGTATGCTACACTTTCATCATCACAGTTAGCAAGAGGTTTTTAAATGCAGCAGAGAAATGTTGGCTTGGTGGCTTTGCAGCTACATTTTATAGCACCTGCTCAGATGTTTTTGTAGAGACAAATGCACACACAATAGGTTCTGTAAATACAGAGCAGGGAAGCAATTTATTCCTTTTTCCATGGATTGAGATGTATTTGAGCAGTAGCTTGGGGCAGGCATAACTTGAATGACTTTTGCATCCCCTTTCTGGTCATCTGGAGCAATTCTCTGCATTCTTAAATCTGCAGTGGGAAAGATAGAGTGCCAGCTTCAAAATCATTTGGAGGGATTGGGGAGTGGAAATTATATTACAGGAGAAATTTCTCCAAAGAGTTCTTTGATAATTCGCATCAGACACACTCTTTCATTGAAAGGCAGATTATTTATTACAATATTGGAAGCCGCAAAGGCTAACCTAAAGAGGAGTGGGGCTGCAACCCTGTTATATTGATTTATGTTAATATGTGTGCTTGTGTGTGTATATAATTAGTAAATTAGTTGATTGGTTATAGTAACGTATGCAGTGTGTGACGGTGAAGTAATGAGGGAGGCACTATAAAACAATAGCTTGTTGAGCTGGATCAGGACTGTCTTCTTTGACACAAAAGTTAAAGTTGATGCATATTTTTTTTCTAGGCATTATCTCCTTGCAGTTTCGCTTCCCAGCACTATCACTGTCTCCTGATGTCCTATACAATATTCTTTAGATCTGAATGTTTTATGGCTATCTGTTTACTTTCCCTGGGAATCTGTACATGGAGAGGGGAGTTTTACACCCCATACTTATCACCATTTTCCACAACAGCATCCTTTGGAGGTGCCTGAGGGTCATCTCCACTTGCTCTTGATGCAATGACTGTTTCTTTTTCTCCAGTGAGATAGCCCGGTTTGAGGACACTTTGCAGGAGTATGTGGTGTTCAGGGATTTCCTCTACCAACTGTCTCCCAAAGAATGGCGGGATGATTATGAAAGACGACGGATGAAAGGAAAGGCGAATAAACACAGTTCTGACATTAAAGATGAAAAAAGTACATCACAACTATCAAAAGGTAAGTACTTTCACAATCCCAAGACTGCGTGTGATGCTCAGATCTGCCTACAAATAACAACAGGTCTTCAGGGGCCATTACTGAACCTCATCCATCTTCAGAAGAAACCAGCCAGAAGCAAAGCCACACGATATAATAGCAGAAAATAAAAATAACAGTATAGAAAACAGCAGTATTGAACAGGTAAGCCTTACTATGTTGTCAAATTACAGTGCAGTTACTCAGTATTAAAGGAGATTCCATTTAGCTATCATTGTTCAAACTGTACTCCATAAATTCATTTTATCCCACATTTGTGTTTGTTCTTTCTTTTCTGTTATTAAAAGAAGCTGTGGAATCCATTCTGAGGAAAAATCAATATAGAGATATTTTTACATTTTAAAAAATGAAAGCATTTGAGCTAACTTTTTATGACTGCAGACATTTTAAATTTCTTGATTCAGAAAGCATTTCACAATAGTATTTCCTAGGAAAAATGAAATGATACTTCATTTTCTTTCCTTCTCCTCCTAAAAGCATTCTGCTTCACACACACCCATCCACACAGCTGAAATAAAGCAACTCAATTTTGAGGTTACTTTTGTCAATTCCGTATAATTACAGTGTGAATACATGTTTTCTAATATGAATGGCTTGTCCATTAATTCTATGAATTCACCCTGGGACCAGGAGAAGAAAATTACTGGTCATTTACATCATACTACTACAGGGTTTTTTTTTATTATTCAGTTTATCTAGAGAGTGATGAGTAAACACATTTGCCACAGAACATGGGCAAATCAATATACCATTATTATTTTTTTTAGGTCTCGTTATGATCTAATAGCTAATGGGTATCTTTGCTGAATGTGTTTGATGTGTACACTTGTGATTATTACTATCTGCCTTTGTTTAATCACAAGTGTTCAGTCCAGAATTGTCTTAGCTTGATGTATTTGTTTAGGACAGTTTTACCCTTGAGAGGATATACCAAGTTAGGGCAATTTTGATTATGTCAGAATACATCTTATTGTGCCAGACGTTTTTGTAATGTGAGAATTAATAAAAGGCTCAGCCTTCTGATCTTGGTTGCTATGAATCTGTCAAGAGGTTAGAAAGTGAGCGAAACACTGTCATTACTTAAAATGCTTCAGATACTATTTCTCACCATGATTATTTTGTTAACTATAACTTAACTTGCTCTAATTTCCATTTTCATTGCATTGCCTCCTTATATTTGAGAGGGAACTGATGATCCTAAATAAGGTCTGTAACTTGCAAGACTTTGGTCTTTTTCAGTCTTCAGTGTTAGGAAAGATAAGCTTATTCCACAGCCGCTTATTGTCGAAAATAGTGAGTGACCCTAAGGAAAATCCATGTCCGCCACAGATTTTCATTATATGATTTTCCCTTCTGATCAATTGATCTAGATACAAGGACGTTCATCAGCATTAAAGGAAAAGGAAAGGACCTTTCCTTTCCTTTCCTTTCCTTTCCTTTCCTTTCCTTTCCTTTCCTTTCCTTTCCTTTCCTTTCCTTTCCTTTCCTTTCCTTCCCTTCCCTTCCCTTCCCTTCCCTTCCCTTCCCTTCCCTTCCCTTCCCTTCCCTTCCCTTCCCTTCCCTTCCCTTCCCTTCCCTTCCCTTCCCTTCCCTTCCCTTCCCTTCCCTTCCCTTCCCTTCCCTTCCCTTCCCTTCCCTTCCCTTCCCTTCCCTTCCCTTCCCTTCCCTTCCCTTCCCTTCCCTTGTTCCCTCCTTTCTTTCCCTTTACATGATTATGTGCATTTATTTTTGGAAGAATGACAAATAGTGGTGTTATCAATATTAATGTTTAGAATTGTATAGAGATTTTTAGTTATTCCTTAAGATGATATAATGAATCTAGTTCTATATGTTTAATTAATTAACAAAATAATGAATTTTAAATGTTATGTTAATTGTAAATGCCTTGTATATTACTAATATTTTATTCTTCATCCACTATGTCTTTTTTCATTTTCTTTTTTTCCTTGTATGTAGTTATTTATTCTGCTCTTTAAATGTTTTAAACAAATAAATTATTAATTAAAAAAAAAAAACCTAGAGCATGTACGCACGACAAAATTCACACTTTTCATGCTTAGCTCACAACTCCAAATATGTACAGAAACACACATTATTAAGGGATTTACGTAAAAATGCATATTTTAGAGGATATCTTCACAGAGATGTACATGGAGAAGGGGGTTCTCTTTTTTTGGCTGAATTAATAAACTGATGTAGAACCAAACTTTTAGTCAATAAAGTGAGCGAAACTGACAATCACGCCCACCTCTAGCTTTATCATGACTCACCAATAGTTGTCTCTCTCTCCCTCTCTCTCTCTCTCAACAGTAACATTCAAATGGGGATGCATGTAATGACACAATTAATGCTCTCTTCTGTATTCATGTTCAGGGAAGGATGTTCGAGATCTTCGAGACAAGAGCCGACGTCAAGCAACAAGCATAACAAAACATTCTAGTTTTGACTTGTCTAACACAGACCTTAGCTCTTCCAGAACTCCAAGCCAAATTTTGTCTAGAAGAGAGTCTTTCAAATTAAGCCGAGTATCTTCTAGGCAAACTCTGAGGTCTCAACACAGCAGAAGACCGTAAGTATGTTGGGGAGGTGAGTGGGTGGGAGACAGGGAGGAATAAAGTCACCAAAATTGGGTATTGGTGTCACAGGAAAATGCTATCGTATACTACCTTCCAATAGTGCATCTTTCAAATTATGCCTTCATTTTGGCCTCTCAAATGAGAATTAATGCAAAGGTGCAGGATATGTGGAGCATTACACACAAACGCTGGTGGCTTATGGAAGTCAAGCTTTGTTTATGCTATGAATTTACATGATGTTAGTTTACATAAATTTGTAACTGACTTTGCATCTTCAATGCCCCCTTTCCATCTCCCACTCAGAATTATGTCGCCATTGTTGTACAAGTCAATCTCTGCTTTTCTAATGGAACTTCCCTTTTCTCCCCTCCATATCTCCATTTTGAAAATTTGCCCTGAAGTGTTGTCATCCTTCCAGGAAAAAAAATGGAAGTATGCAGGAGAGAAGAAAATCCAACCCTTTACTATGAGGAAACAGATAGCAACATCTAGCTGAACTTAGCAAATCTAGAAAAAGCTAAACTGGGGTAGATCTAGTTAACAGTGCATAAGAGACCACCAGAGACTATTCAAGTTGTTGGCTAGATAGGAAAATTGAAAAACATCCCAAAAGAAAGTAATGACAAACTACTTGCATAGCGTGGCCAAGAAAACTGTCTGGTTGTGTCCAGAATAAGGGCGTCTTTAGAATACTCTGTTAGAAAGGTGTGTGGATGTTTCCTGCACAAAACTATAATTCCTAGAGTTCCTGAGAAAGAGGACAAATGAATGAATCAGTTTAATAATTTTCATCTATGGACATGATGTCATCTCTCCCAATTTTCCACAAAATGGAAAACAGTGGCTGCAATCCATTTTCAATTCCAGTTCAAAATATATGTTGGAGGATCAGCAAGATACTGTATTAAATAAATGTTGCATTATAGTCTGGGTAAACAACTAACTCAGGAATAACCTCTATAGGAGCGTTCAGATTGCCACATCAGAAGAAAAATTTACTCCAGAATTATCTGATGAAGATGATGATGAGGTTAGTAATTCAACATTTTTAGCATATAACTGCACCATTGATAGAGTCGAGCAGTTAATTGCTCATTTTAAAGCTGGAATTCTTAAGGTGAGATACAGTGTTGAAAAATTTTAGGAGCTTGATAAATATTGAGCAGTTTAAATAAACTGAGAGAGAAATGGAGGACAATTGCGCCACTAAAAATTATAATTTTCCTCTTGAATTTTGATGGCACAATCCTGAAGTTGCAGAAAACATGGCTGGGCTCCATACAGATTTTGAGTTGCCCACCCTGCTCAAGGTGGTCACATGTGGAGGGGATCTTTCCTCATTTCATTTTACACCAACAATCCTGTGAAGTAGTTTGGGAGAAGAAATAGTGGCCCAGGGAACTCTGATTAAATAGGGATGTGGATTTTCAGAGTCCTAGTCCATTTAACCCCTATATCTCATTGACTCTAGCTAAGAAAAAGTATAACATCAAGATGCTGAGCTTAGATAGAGAGAGAGACAGAGAGACAGAGATAGATAGATAGATAGATAGATAGATAGATAGATAGATAGATAAGGCTAAATTGTTTTTCTCTCTTTTGCTATTTTCTTGTCACTCTGGAAGATTAGCTGTAATTTAACTATCAGTGCTGTGGAGGAATGATTAGTAATGTTTATCCAGGATAAGCAAAGATTGCTTTCTCTCTTAACCTGTAAGGTTCATTAACAATATAAGACTCCTTCATGTTAACACTTTCCTTGGCAGGTACCTGAATTATACTTTACAGATCCATACCAACTGCTGCACCTTTTCACAGAGCTGGAAGAACAGAACTTGTCTCTGATTCAGAATTCTCAGGAGACAGAGGAAACCTTGGATGAGCTTCGACATACTTTGGTTAACACACGCTATAAAATGTAAGTAATTACAAGCGATTGCCCATAATAATCCCCTACAACACAAGGATGTTCTGTTTCTTTCCAAATATGAGCAATGAATAGACTCAGACACTATTTCTGTACCATCCACCATTACAGTATTGCTTTTTAGTTCTGCTGATAGAAAATGTTGTGCCATACATCCCCCTATAGCTCAAGGCATATTAGCATCTTTTGTGAGAAACAAAAATGGAAGACTAAAGACACATTTGTAAAGTTTGCAATCAGTTTCCATTCCATTTTTGAGAGTGAAGGATCAGGAGGTGTCAAGACATGCCACCTTCATTCATCTATTTCTGCCAGCTGTTGCATTAGGGTGCAGACTTGCATGGTTTCCACAACCTGAAATATTCTAAATAGTTTGTATTGCCATAAACGGTAAGAGTAGCAGCTTTAGGTAAAATGTGCACGTGCTAATTTACATGATAAAACATCAAATTAGCAGTAATTACTATGATTTAAATATTAGTACAATGCATCTCAGGGAAGACTATGATCAGGTAACCAGTGAGTTTACTCAGAATTTTTTCCCAAGTGTTAAATAGTTTGGCAAATTCAAAGACACTGTGCTCCCTCCTGAAAAGGACTGGGGTCCCTCACTGAAAAGGACGTGGACCAACTTCCCCACACCTTAATATCCTCAGTAGCAGTATCCAACAGCCCCACTACTATCTCCACTGTTGCACCCAGTTCCCCCATGGAGCCAACCAGCATTTGTGCAAGAGGAAAGCACAAAAAACGAATCCCTTGGAACAAATGGAGGGATGCTGGCAAGGCATCACAAAACTTTGCCAGAACTCTGGGAAAGTCCAGGACCTGGGAGGTGGGAAGGAGCAGATGTTCTTGCCAATGGAAAGCTGCAGCTCCAAAGAAAATGCTGCAAAACTGTGTTTAGTAGAGTAAGAACTGAGCAGATACTGAATTAGATCACTTTTCCAAGTTCCACAAGGAATCAACTCTGTCATTGCGTATGTGGACAAGTCTTGCAGAACTAAATCTAGATTGCCAAGTACCTTTTACCAAATATATGTAGGGCCACTTCAATGGACTCCATGTGCCATTTGCTCCTCTAATTGTATGGTATAAAATCAATCATGTCAAAGCTCTTCCAAAAATGACTTCATCTCTTCTGGACTAGGGACCGTGAAATAGAACAGTTGAAACTGCTTGCTGTCACTCTGCAAGCCAACATTATTAAAGAGGAGGAGACAGCAGCAGACCTTGAACTTAAAGCACGTGTCTTTTCTTTTGGGGAATACAAAGCAGATGTTCAGGTATGTATATAAATCAAGTCAATGGACAAAGCTTGAACCTGAAGATCAGAAGATACATACAGTACTTATAGACCATGCCCACAGAATGGTGCAAATGGGGGATGATACTTTTCCCCAGGGGGAAAATAAAATGTTACAAGATCATGAGACCATGTTCCAGAGTCCACAAGATAATTTGGATTCTCCACTCTGATGGCAGAAACAATGCTGTGATCTTGTACGGGGCAAATTGATATTGGAAATCTTCACCTCATGCTCTTCCTCTGCCACTCTACTCAGATCCCAGGAAAAGGTAAAAAGAGACATGGTGAAGATTTAGGTGGCGTGCTGTTGCTGTTGAAGCCACAACCTCAACCTAGGGGAAAACTGAGATCCGATCTGAGCTCATCTCTTATTTACTGTGTGTGTGTGTGTGTGTGCGTGCATGCACACAGGTGCACGCATGATGCATTGTAATGTTTTACCTTCTGTAGTTCTCCCTACCTGGAGTGTCAAACGTCTGTGCGTTTTTGCTTCTCTCCTGCTATCAAGAACCCACCTAACAGCTAGGTTTCTTAAAGACAATGAAGATGGGAGGGCTTTTGAGGAGATGTTATGAATATAACTGTCAGCTAATGTTAGATTCCCAGAACCTAGATTTATGGAGTCTGAAAGTTTACAATTGGTTAATTTGCAGGATAAAATGTTGGTGAATTTGCATCGAAAGGTGCTGGAAGTCTATCGTCGCTGCATTGGGGAGAATGAGGCAAACCTAGGAACCTTGCAGATGCTCACTGTTATAGAACACCAGTTAGATGATTTACTAGAATGCCTTGAGAGGGTACCTCCAGCAAAAATAGAACAAGCTGAGAAAGCCAAAGAGAAAGAACGAAGGATGAGGTAAGATAAAAATCCTATTCAAAGAGTTGTCTCCAATATACAGTAGTGCCTTCAACAGAATGATGGTGATATTCCTCCTCCTCATCCTCTTATGCATCCTCTGGTTAATCTTACTGATGCCATGATGCTTGTTGCCATCAAAACTGCTTTGTGAGCATGTTAAGAGCATCAAATGAAAGCCACTATCTAGCTTTGATTGCAAATCAGAAGTAATCGTTTGATATGGGTGGATTTAGTGTTCCTTTGTTACATGCATAGAAATATCTGGTTTTGCAAGCATCCCCTGGATGTTTGCTTGTTGTCAATCATACAGGTTTAATAAGGACACACTAAACTGACAGTCTGAACTGCACCAGCACTTTCAATAAAGGTTCTGATGGGAGTAATAAAATGAAGCGTCACAGAAAGTACAATTAACTCCATTTTGCAGAGTGCATGCTGTAAATAAAGTTTGTCAATATATGATACAAATCCCAGATCTAGATAAAACAATGAATCAGTATCGCAGATAGTATACACATAGGAAGCGTTTAGACCTTTTGGAACCAGTTCTTGATCCTGGCAGAGACTTTCAACGTAGCATTATGTGAAAAGGTCTTTGTGGATCCAAGGCCCTGTGACACAGACCAGTAGAATTCTCCAAAACAAATTTGGGCTATGTGGCTTGCAACTCTAACTTTTAATCTGCTCTTTTATTTGGCCAGGATGAGAGAAGAAAAGATCAGGCAGCAGAGGCTATTGCAGGAAGAGAGGTTGCAACGGGCCCTGGCAAGAGCACAAGCTGATGTTAAGAAGAAGGTATGTTGAGTAACTTCTGAGCATTTGCTCTTGCATCTTTTTGTGATTTCAGTAGTTCAGACTGTTGTATGAATTCTTCCATCGAAAGTCTTTTGTAGCTCTACTTCTGAACTGTGTCTACACATACACAAGAGTAAGGTCTGACTGGATACGGTATCTACATTTGTGCATTGTTTCTAAGATCATACTTTCCAAATCCAAAAGGGTTTTTTGATCAATGACATCTCTTGTTAAAAAATGAAAGCCTAGCTCAGGCTTTCCCCTTTCTACAGTTTTGTTGTTGTTTAGTCGTTAAGTCGTGTCCGACTCTTCGTGACCCCATGAACCATATTGCGCCATGCCTTCCTATCTTTCACTGCCTCCCTCAGTTTGCTCAATTTCATGCTCATTGCTTCAGTGATGCTATCTAGCCATCTCATCCTCTGCCGTCCTCTTCTCCTTTTGCCTTCCATCTTTCCCAGCATCAGGGTCTTTTCCAAAGAGTCCTCTCTTCGCATTAGGTGACCAAAGTATCTGAGCTTGAGCTTCATTATCAATCCTTCCAATGAGCAATCAGAGTTGATTTCCTTTAAGATTGACTGGTTTGACCTCCTAGCAGTCCAGGGGACTCGTAAGAGTCTTCTCCAGCACCACAGTTCAAAGGCATCAATTCTTCGGCGTTCAGCCTTCTTTATGGTCCAGCTCTCACAGCCATACATTACTACTGGAAAAACCATAGCTTTGACTATGCGGATCTTTGTCGGCAAGGTGACGTCTCTGCTTTTTAATATGCTATCTAGGTTTGCCATAGCTTTCCTCCCAAAGAGCAAGCGTCTTTTAATTTCATGGCTGCAGTCTCCGTCTGCGGTGATCTTGGAGCCCAAATAAATAAAGTCTGTTACTGCTTCCATTTCTACCCCTTCTATTTGCCAGGAATTGATGGGTCCAGATGCCATGATCTTAGTTTTTTTAATGTTGAGCTTCAAGCCAGCTTTCGCACTCTCCTCTTTCACCCTCATCAAGAGGCTCTTTAGTTCTTCTTCACTTTCTGCCATTAGGGTGGTATCGTCTGCATATCTGAGGTTATTGATGTTTCTCCCTGCAATCTTAATTCCGGCTTGTGATTCTTCCAGCCTGGCATTTCTCATGATGTACTCTGCATATAGGTTAAATAAGCAGGGTGACAGTATACAGCCTTGTCGTACTCCTTTCCCTATTTTGAACCAATCGGTTGTTCCATGACCGGTTCTAACTGTTGCTTCTTGGCCCGCATACAGATTTCTCAGGAGACAGGTAAGGTGGTCTGGTATCCCCATCTCTTTAAGAATTTGCCACAGTTTGTTGTGATCCACACAATCAAAGGCTTTTGCATAGTCAATGATTCTACAGTTTACTATCACATATAATGAAAATCCCCTTCATGGATCACTGCCTTGTCGTGGCGAAGGGGCTTGCGTAACTCAATGAAGCCATGAGCTATACCGTGCAGGGCCACCCAAGACGGACAGGTCATGACAGACAGTTCTGGCAAAATGTGGTCCACTGGAGAAGGAAATGGCAACCCACTCCAGTATCCTTGCCAAGAAAACCCCATGGACAATGTTAAAAGGCTAAAAGATATGACGCCGGAAGATGAGCCCCTCAGGTCGGAAGGTGTCCAATATGCTACTGGGGAAGAGCGGAGGGCAATTCCAAGTAGCTCCAGAAAGAGTGAAGCGGCTGGGCCAAAGTCGAAAGGACGTTCAGCTGTGGATGTATCTGGAAGCGAAAAGAAGGTCCGATGCTGTAAAGAACAATATTGTATAGGTACCTGGAATGTAAGATCTATGAACCAAGGCAAGCTGGATGTGGTCAAACATGAGATGACAAGATTGAACGTCGACATCTTGGGAATCAGCGAATTGAAATGGACGGGAATGGGTGAATTTAATTCAGGTGACCATTATATCTACTACTGTGGGCAAGAAACCCTTAGAAGAAATGGAGTTGCACTCATAGTCAATAAGAGAGTGGGAAAGGCAGTAATGGGTTACAACCTCAAAAACGACAGAATGATCTCAGTGCGTATCCAGGGCAAACCATTCAACATCACAGTAATCCAAGTCTATGCCCCAACCACTGATGCCGAAGAAGCTGAAGTTGACCGGTTCTATGAAGACCTACAACACCTTCTAGAACTAACACCAAAAAAAGATGTCATTTTCATCATAGGGGATTGGAATGCTAAAGTAGGAAGTCAAGGAGTAATCGGAATAACAGGCAAGTTTGGCCTTGGAGTACAAAATGAAGCAGGGCAAAGGCTAATAGAGTTCTGTCAAGAGAACAAGCTAGTCATAGCAAACACTCTTTTCCAACAACACAAGAGACGACTCTACACATGGACATCACCAGACGGTCAATACCGAAACCAGATTGATTATATACTTTGCAGTCAAAGATGGAGAAGCAACAGTTAGAACCGGTCATGGAACAACCAATTGGTTCAAAATAGGGAAAGGAGTACAACAAGGCTGTATACTGTCACCCTGCTTATTTAACCTATATGCAGAGTACATCATGAGAAATGCCAGGCTGGAAGAATCACAAGCCGGAATTAAGATTGCAGGGAGAATTATCAGTAACCTCAGATATGCAGATGATACCACCCTAATGGCAGAAAGTGAAGAAGAACTAAAGAGCCTCTTGATGAGGGTGAAAGAGGAGAGTGTGAAAGCTGGCTTGAAACTCAACATTAAAAAAACTAAGATCATGGCATCTGGACCCATCAATTCCTGGCAAATAGAAGGGGTAGAAATGAAAGCAAACAGACTTCATTTATTTGGGCTCCAAGATCACTGCAGACGGAGACTGCAGCCATGAAATTAAAAGACGCTTGCTCCTTGGGAGGAAAGCTATGGCAAACCTAGATAGCATATTAAAAAGCAGAGACGTCACCTTGCCGACAAAGATCCGCATAGTCAAAGCTATGGTTTTTCCAGTAGTAATGTATGGCTGTGAGAGCTGGACCATAAAGAAGGCTGAGCGCCGAAGAATTGATGCCTTCGAACTGTGGTGCTGGAGAAGACTCTTAAGAGTCCCCTGGACTGCTAGGAGGTCAAACCAGTCAATCTTAAAGGAAATCAACCCTGATTGCTCATTGGAAGGATTGATAATGAAGCTCAAGCTCAGATACTTTGGTCACCTAATGCGAAGAGAGGACTCTTTGGAAAAGACCCTGATGCTGGGAAAGATGGAAGGCAAAAGGAGAAGAGGACGGCAGAGGATGAGATGGTTAGATAGCATCACTGAAGCAATGAGCATGAAACTGAGCAAACTCAGGGAGGCAGTGAAGGACAGGAAGGCCTGGCGCAATATGGTTCATGGGGTCACGAAGAGTCGGACACGACTTAACAACTGAACAAAATAATGAAAATAGTAAGGGATAACTACTACTACTACTAATTTATATGCCACTCAACATCCAAAAACAACCATTTCAGCAACTAACGAATGAGCTTGTAGATTATAAGTTTGGCAAGCCTGAGAAGGAAATATTTTTATTTTAGAAAATATCAACTTCATTTTCAAGTTATTTATGGAATTCTGAGATTGCAAGCAACTGAGGTGGACATGAATCATCACTCTTTAGAGCATAAGTTACTTTTGTTTGTTTTTGCTCTTGATGCAGAACCTCTAACCTGCTCTGCACCAAACACCTAAACTGAAGAGCTCTTGTAAATACCGATCACTCACTAGAGGCCTTTTTCCTGTCCTCTCACTGGGAGATTTTCTATTTGGCTGCTGCAAAGGGGGAAGAAAACCCCTCCTATCTAGTTTTACATTGACTAATCAGATTTGTCTGGCAATTCCACAAGCAGCACCAATTCATTCACACAACACAAGGTCAGACACAGGATTAGTTGTATTAAGAGATGCAGGCAATCCAGTGAACCATAGTAGTACACTGTCAACTTGATGGCCCCTATGCTTATTAAAACCTAACTTTGCATTAAAAATAACCTTTAACATGTTCTTTTGATTTTCCCCCATGTCATTCAACATCTACACAAATCTTCTGAGAATGATCATTTAGATTTGAGGTCTATAGTGATCAATATGCAGATAGTAACAATACAGGTGTCAGGGAAGTTGATGTTCTGACTCAATACTTGGGGGTTGACAACAATGGACTAAATGAAAAACAATGCTGTAAAAGGAGACTTAATCCACACAAGACAGAGATGCCTGAATATGAAGATAAAATTTGGAGTAATAATACAACTGATTTTGGATAAGATCATCTTTCTCTAAAGAATCAGGGTTTTTCCAGCCAAAGCAAGCATGCCAACTGGGTCAGCTCCTGACAAAGTCAGACAGGGCCACTATGACAACACATTTTAGTTACATCTAGGTTGGGTAACTGCAATGTGCTCCATGTGAGACTATCTTTGGAGCCTTCAGAAACCAGAGCCACAGTAGAAAGTAGCAGGGAGGAAGCTGGCAGATGTCTGCAAGTAAAATGTTTTGAAAATACAGTCTATCACTTAGCAGGCTCCCTCCTGGCACAATCTGAAGCATTTATGACCTTTAACGCCCTAAACAACTTATATCCAGAATACCATAGGGATTGCCCATATGAGGCTACTCATTTTCCATATCACAACTATACCAAATATGTGATTGATAAGGCAAAGAAACTAATTGGTTGTTGCTCAGCAAAGGAATATATCAGAGATACGCCTGAATTTTAGAACTCCATAACTTGGGAGGCCAGGTTGGAACTTAACCTTGGTTAAGATTTCATTCTACAGAAAGTTTTTTTTTCAGTTTTTACTACTTCATAATGTGTCCTACTGTTTTAATGACCCTTTGTATTGATCTTAACTACTGTTAGCCACTGTCAATGACACTAAGTTCCAGAAAGGCAGAATTATTTTTATATATAAATAATACCACACCTATCAAGCAGCACCAGGATAGTAGCACTGATAGGCTACTATCCGATAGGTACGACGCAAGTTTAGCTGCTGTGAAGATTCCCGCAATGGCAGACTAGTCCTCCCTGGTTATCAAGACAGAACTTTACGCCTACACAATAGATCAGTTCTAACATCTTACTTTGTATTTTGGGAAGCACTGTACTTCCCAAAATACAACATTTTGAGCTGATTCTCTAGGGATTTTTTGGTCACACATGCCTTCCATAAGCAGCAGCCTCTTGAGGTCACATACTGGACCTAACTGTGATTTGAGAGTTAGAATAGAAATCACAAACCATAGAAAGTGGTAGACTACAAACCTTCAGGAGCACTGACTCGGGCAAGGCTCATTTACATTAAATCAGGTATTTGAATGAAGTAGTACAGAAATTATTACTCCTGTTCTACATAGTTTTAGTTTGGCAAATAGCAAAAGCAACTATAATTGTTTTTACTGTTAGCTGAGTATCTTCTGCTAGGAAAGTCAGAAAAAAAAACTTTAAATTTTTAAGTAAGTAGTAAATACTCCTTGCTGGAAGAAAACAGTTTATTATGTTCCTTTCTGCTGTAGTCAAATTGTATGAAATAATGACAGAAGGGAAGAAGCATAGTTAGAAACTTCTTTGTGGAAGGAAGAGATAAAACAGTACTCAAGAAAAAAAGTGGTCAGGAGAAGTTGATCTTGCTTTTACTGATGTATACTTAGTTCAAAATGAATTTATTTGCATATTTCAGTATAAAATGTGCAGAGTTGTTCTTAAGTGTCCCTCTGATCATTTTTTAGACTGGCAGAAGATTAATTTTTCGTTCTGAGCCTCCTGCATTCAAGGAGAAAGAAGATCAGGATCAGGGGCTGATTGATAAAGAAAAAGAAGAGCTGCTGTACTACTTTACTTAGCAGTTGAAAGCTGTAAGAAGTTTCGAAGCATACAGCAAGTAACAAACTAACAGAGAAAATGCTTCAGTGGATGGTCTGCAAATTTGAGGAGAAAGCTATTCTATCCTATGTATAGTGACATACAGCAGATCAGAATATAGATGAAATCTGTTCATAGCTGTAAACCAGAAATCCAAATTTTGCTCAATTTTTATTGCCTGTAAATTAAGAGTAATAGAAAACAGTGTCTACCAAAGTGAACCAAAATATCATAATCAGACTAGTCTAGTCTTGTAGATAGAAAAATGGATGTACCAGTGACATGTATGAATTTCTTTTAAAAAGTTTCAATCTTCAAAATCAGATTTAAATTTCTTGTAATTAAGCAGACTGTATGGACATAACCAAAAAAAAAAAAAAAAGTTGAAATGGAGAAACTGGACATTAATTGGTTTTATTAGTCCTTTTAACTGTGATTATAAATATCCACTGCCAGCAATGGACTTCGCCAGAATAAATCTGAGGCTTGCTCTCAAGCAATTAGGAATTTACAACGGTAGTTAAAACTGAGTATATAAACTTCATAAAAGAACACATTTGCCTGTCCAACAGAAGCAATGGCTTATTCTTCAATAAGCAAGACTCCGTAAAACAGAAGCACCACATTAGATGGACACAGTTCACATTCTTACCCAGTTAGGGATCCTCTTTTGGTTAAAAAGAACTGAGTGGTCTGCCCCACACATGCTTTTAAAGAAACATAGGCCACACCTCCTATGAAAACCATAAAAAGCTATTTCTACTCAAAGAAAGGGAAAGGGGTGAGTGAGCAGGCTTCTTGTGGCCCACCTACTTAACCTAAACCTACCTCTGGCGTTTGATAAGGGCCAGGTGTGCTTGCATCCCACCTTGCAGAGGATCACTATCGCAGTAAGTGTGTGAACTATTCCACTGAGTTTCTATTTGAGGTGACAATTTTTGAGGACAAAATGCCCCCATTTTTCTTCGAAACTGAACCTTAGTGATAGAAAGAAATACAAAATGCTTTAGAAATAAGCAGTTTGTTCACTTTTTCACTTAAAGGTTTTATCTCAGAAATAAAAATAATTTATGTTTTGATAATGTAAATGTATAGTAATAGGTCAAGCTAGTCAGGTAAATGTTTTACACAGACAATGAAAAATATCCAGTCAAGATTTTTTTTCTAAAAAACATTCACAAATCAAAATCTGAATTAATGTAATCTGTATAAAATGCTTCCAAACTACATTCTTCTGAAAATGAAGTTCAAAAGGCACAGCATTAATAAGTATATTTCTATTTATGGGTAAACCTTAATTTGGAATTACTATTAGGAATAATCTAAGACAGAAATGATTCATGGTTTAATAACACAGTAGAAAATAGTATTTCCAAAGCCATTCTAGCTGTATTATCCTTCTGGTGATATAATATGAAGAGAGACCAGGCCCAAGCGTCTCCCTCCAGATTTCAACAGCTCTAAGAAATATATTTCCTAAGGCTCCTGACTTCCAAAGCAGGGATGGCAGGTCCCTTACTACACCAAACGTTGCACAGTAGTAGTTTAAGGTCCAGAGGAGGCTGTTTATCAGTCTTCCTCTCGGTCAGTGCTGCCAAACCTTTCAGTGGCAAAAGGGCGAAGGTAGTTTTACTTAAACATGAGTTTCAGGAATATGAACCCAATTTAGAATGAGATGAGAGAAGGGTCAATCTAGAGAAATTTGTTGCTGACTCTCCATACATTCAAAACAACTGACCTTAATTTTAGTGCATCTCCTAACTGTAAATAAATATGCAAATTCACAAGTGTTCCTCTGTGGGATATCTTTGTATAAAAAACAGCAGTGCTCACACAACTTTTTAACTAAGCTGTACATAGGCATAATTTTAATGCCATGTAGGCATCTCATGAATAGAGTGTTTAAGTTCCAGACTTAAATTTTTTTGTAAAACACTGACATCTTTCTCTGCTTAGCTGAAATCTTAGTATTTGTTCTTAAAAGGCTGTATGAATTATTTCCTATTATATATAATAAAAGGGTTTTTTTAAACATATATATTTAACGATGTACTTTTCATTTCAGTCAAGATGTTACTTACATGCAACTGACACTAGCTGGAAGCTCTTTCCTCAATTAGATAGTCTGTATGTAAATGGTAAACAGACCATCAGTGTAATCATTTCCACATTTATTTGGGAGTAAGCTCTACTGAAATTGGCAAGACTTATTTTTGAGCAAAAATGCACGATGGGTATATGTAATAAAAGTGACTTCGTACAAATTGGCAATACTGTTTTATATTACTGTAAACATAACCAAAGTGATAAGAATTAACATCTGCTAGGCAGCTTTCTAAAGTTCAGTGTACAATGCTAAATTAGAGATAGCAAGAGCAAGAAATCATATTGCTCTACTAATTCAACCTTTACTATCCCTGAGTATGGTACTATTTTTTATGTTCTTAACTCTTTAAAATGTCAGTTTGCAAAAATAAAGTTAATTGGTTTTCCTGTTTATTCCTTCATTTTAACCCAAAAGGTAATTAGGGATTCATTTCTTGTATCAAGAAAAAAGTGCTAAGCTTAACTGTTATGTACAGGTGAAACTCGAAAAATTAGAATATCGTGCAAATGTTCATTTATGTCAGTATCGCAACTCAAAAGGCAAAACCAATATATGAGATAGACGCATTACATGCAAAGCGAGATATGTCAAGCCTTACTTTGGTATAATTGTGATGATTATGGCGTACAGCTTATGAAAACCCCAAATTCACAATCTCAGAAAATTAGAATATTACATGACATCAATAACACAAGGATTGGAAATAGAACAATATCGGACCTCTGCAAAGTATAAGCATGCATATGTACTCAGTACTTGGTTTGGGCCCCTTTTGCAGCAATGACTGCCGCAATGCGGCGTGGCATGGATGCTATCAGCCTGTGGCACTGCTGAGGTGTTATGGAAGACCAGGATGCTTCAATAGCGGCCTTCAGCTCCACTGCATTGTTCGGTCTCATGTCCCTCATCTTTCTCTTGGCAACGCCCAATAGATTCTCTATGGGGCTCAGGTCAGGCGAGTTTGCTGGCCAATCAAGCACAGTAATCCCATGGTCATTGAACCAGGTTTTGGTACTTTTGGCAGTGTGGGCAGGTGCCAAGTCCTGCTGGAAAATGAAGTCAGCATCCCCATAAAGCTCATCTGCGGAAGGAAGCATGAAGTGCTCCAAAATCTCCTGGTAGACGGCTGCGTTGACCCTGGACTTAATGAAGCACAGTGGACCAACACCAGCAGATGACATGGCTCCCCAAATCAACACAGACTGTGGAAACTTCACACTGGACTTCAAGCATCGTGCATTGTGTGCCTCTCCATTATTCCTCCAGACTCTGGGTCCTTGGTTCCCAAATGAGATGCAAAAGTTGCTCTCATCAGAAAAGAGGACTTTGGACCACTGGGCAACAGACCAGTTCTTTTTTTCTGTAGCCCAGGTAAGACGCTTCTGATGTTGTTGTTCAGGAGCGTCTTGACAAGAGGAATATGACATTTGAAGTCCATGTCCAGAATCCGTCTGTGTGTGGTGGCTCTTGATGCACTAACTCCAGCCTCAGTCCACTCCTTGTGAAAGTCCCCAACACTTTTGAATGGCCTTTTCCTGACAATCCTCTCCAGGCTGCGGTCATCCCTGCTGCTTGTGCACCTTTTTCTACCACACTTTTCCCTTCCACATAACCTTTATTGATGTGCTTTGATACAGCACTTTGGGAACATCCAACTTCTTTTGCAATTACCTTTTGGGGCTTTCCCTCCTTATGGAGGGTGTCAATGATGGTTTTCTGCACAACTGTCAGGTCAGCAGTCTTTCCCATGCTTGTGATTCCTACTGAACCAGCCTGAGAGACCATTGAAAGGCTCAGGAACCCTTTGCAGGTGTTATGGATTCATCAGCTGATTAAAGTGGGATACTTTGAGGCTAGAATATTGAACCTTTTCACACTATTCTAATTTTCTGAGATTGTGAATTTGGGGTTTTCATAAGCTGTATGCCATAATCATCACAATTATACCAAAGTAAGCCTTGACATATCTCGCTTTGCATGTAATGCGTCTATCTCATATATTGGTTTCACCTTTTGAGTTGCCATACTGACATAAATGAACATTTGCACAATATTCTAATTTTTCGAGTTTCACCTGTAATATTCTGATCATTATTCTTAAAATCAGTGTGGACTATCACCACTGCACATTCGCTCTAATGAAGGGCTCTAATTCCCCCATATGTATGTTTTCCTGACTGTAAGACAGAACATACCAAGATCTCCAAACGCCTTATCAAATAAAATTTACTGAACAAGTTTTCCATTGCACGATAACCATCAAGCATGCCAGCATGGGTGATCATGCTTCCAATTTTCACTTTTTTCTTTAAGAGCAGGAACAGACTCTTATTTCTCAGGATGCTTCTGTATCCAAATGTTCCAGTGCTTCTGTCTCCAACACAATCATTCAAGGTCTTGTAGATTAATGGTGCTTCCTGTAAACTGGGAATTATCAGAATTGGCATCTTCTTCAGCAGAATTGTGTGGCTCCTGTTTAATGCAAAATGTTTTTAAAAAGTTCAGAATTTCACAGCAACTGGTCAGCTATATTCCTTAGATTACACAAACACTGCACTCTCCAACATCCATTAACTTTATGCATATTGGAATAAACTTCTAATTTTTCTGAACTGGCAAGACCTCTCACTAAAAAAGCCTGCAACATGTTTGTACTGTCTGCTTCTCCTTTATACTAACCTACCAAATTTAAAAGACAACCAAGCATAGAAGGCATCTTATTGTAAAGTTATAGTAGCTGTTAATTTTATTATAATGAATGAGCTGAAGCTGCATTTATCCAATTTGCACCTTGAAAGTTTTGTACCTGAAGAATATGAACAGGTAAATCCACTGTCAGCTGAGAGTGTGAAGAGGAAGACTGAGAACTGAGCTGGAAGGGTAGATCTCCTTCTCCTGGAGAATCATCCTAACAACAAAGAAGAGAAAGTGAACTTCTATCTACAAACAGCGTTCTCCCACCCAGCAACCACCTGGTCATTTTTTACTAACATATGGACATGCTTAGAAGCAGCAACACATTATACTTAATGAAGCATTTTAATAACTCCAATTAGGAGTCCTAACCACTTTCACTGAGGCCACACAATTTATAACGCTACCTAATACTGACTTAATACTACATCTTAATTTTCATTAATCAAATTTCTATCCTGCTGCAATCAACTTCTTCCAGAAGGCAAAAATTGTTAGAGCTAAATTGCCAAAGGGAGTCCATTCCAGAGCTTCTCCATCTTTGTTTGCAGAGTAAGCATACAGTCAATTTGATTTTAGTGTTGTCCATTTGGTGATATCCATGCATGGGGTCATCTCTGAGGTTGTTGGAAATAAAAAAAAGAACCTGGAGAGTCGGTCTGGTGTAGTGGTTAAAATACTGGCCTAGAAACCAGGAGTCTGTGAGTTCTAGACTTGCCTTAGGCATGAAAGCTGGCTGGGTGACTTTGGGCCAGTCACGCTCTCTCAGCCCAAACCACCTCACAGGGTTGTTGCTGGGGAAAAATAGGAGGCAGGAGGATTAGGTATGTTTGCTGCCTTGAGTTATCTATAAATAAGGTGGGATAAAATGATTTGCTATAAACATTGAATCTTCTTGGCAGAGTCTGATCCCTGTACATTAAAGCCATTTTTTTCTATTACAGTCCTCACTTAACCACCACAATTGGGACCGGCAATTCCATTGCTAAGCAATGTGGTAGTTAAGCAGACACACATGACCGTGATGGACTTACGACCTCACTTCCACCATGGTCATTAAGCAAATCACCTGTGATGGTTAAGCGAGACGTCACATGACTGCAACTTGTGATTTTACTGCCAGATTCTCCATTGTCAGAAGTCAGCTGTAAAGTGCACAAATGGCAATCACATGACCGCAGGATGCTGCAAGGGTCATAAGCGCCCACCAGTTGCAAAGCACCTAAATCTCAATCACCTGACCTCAGGGACACAACAGCTGTAAGTACGAAGACTGATCATAAAGTTACTTTTTCAGTGCCGTTGTAACTTCAAACTATCACTAAACAGGGCAGTTGTCAAGTGAGGACTACCTGCATTCCAAATGCTATCTTACTTTCAACGTTAGCATTCTAGTCTCAAATAATCCATATGACATATTATTTGGTGTTATATCAATAAGGTGCTACAAATCCTCATAGCTTCGTCTGCATCTGGAGTTGGAACACAAACTCAGATCATTGTAATACTGATTAGTTTGGCCTGGATTTAAACTGAGACCATTCTATTGTTTGGGGAGTTTCACTTGAGCACTCTGACACCCATCTATTAGTAATGATGGTACTCCATTTCATCTATGATTTTCTTCTCTGTAGTAGAAAATCTGATGCTTCTCTGATGTGAAGTGACTTATTTCAGCCCATTTAAGTTTGCTGGTTCCCATAATGTCAATACTGAATCTTGATATTTCTAATCTGATATCAAATTTGTCTTGGTTCATGGTTCTGACATTCCATGTACCAATGGTACATTTATTACTGCAGCAATGTACCAGAGAAATTTTTAGTAGCATGCTTACCTCTTCACAGGTAGAGAAATCCTACAGCCCCTCAGTTCCTCTCCAAAGGAGCACACAATTGTACCTGAACTCATTTTCCCCTTTTCCCTGACTTTATCAACTGCTAAATATATCTTTTTATATTTCTGTTCTTTATTACCAGTATCCTTCAAAGAAATAATTCAAAGAAATATTTATTGGAAATATTTACTTCCAAAAACACAAGAATAGTAAAACTGATTTAGTCATGTGATAAAAAACAGAAAAAGAGAGAGGCCGGAAACTTAAACTTTGCAATTATTTCCTAAGCAGAATTTGGGTTTGCTGCACCAAACCATATTATGCTTGTTCTATCAGCCAGCCAGCCAGCCAGCCATCATCTATCTCTACCAATATATTGTATAATAAAGCAAGTTTACTTTGATTATATCCCAGCTACATGTTCCTGAAAAAAGCAGATTATTTTCCGTAAGTTAAGTCGCCAATTTTTACCTGAAGCAACTGAATTTGAACAAACTGCGTGCCAGCTGAAGGGTCTCTTACTGTTAGACTTCCATTTGGCAAAATACTGTTGCATAACCGATTTCCATGACTAAAACAGTTCACTTTATCACTTTTATTTTTTCTTATGCCAGAGTCAGTCGAACCTGAAATAGAGATGGCATTTGTATAATATAAACCCGTATTCTGAAGTAAGTTTCATTAGATATCTGAAAATATTTCCTGTAAACAATTTTGAATAAAACATATGCTTCTTACCATGTACGGAGCAGATTATTTAAATATTTTGTCAAGCATATTAATAGATGGGGCTGCATACAAAGAGCTCTGTTCACAGAAAAAGAAAGGGTGATTTCCATACCTATTCATTTCCCTTCATCCTCTAAAAATTGCTCTACAGAACTGGAGGACCTTGAGAATATGAGGATAGATTATATATACTCATTCCTTTCCATACTCATTCACCTGCCTTGGAAAGGAAGAATTACAGAGAATCACCTTTCTTCCTCCTTCCATAAGATATAAGCTGGGACATTTCCTTCAGCATCAAGGGGTATCTATCATGTTTCTTCTCATTCCTTGATCCTATAGTTTCACAGTAAATTATTTCAACTTCTTTAACTTCCATTCTAACTAATGCAAAAGTCAGATACTCTGCTTTGCATTCCTATTAATTAGTTCTATGTCATGTACCTTCAAAGTAGTTGGGGGGGGAGTTATGTTATTCAGAAAACTGTCTTCTAGGAAGTCATTTTGGACTGCCAATGTCTCATTTCTCTTATTTTTCCTTTACATGAGCATAAGAATACTCCCCTTCAACTTCCGCCCGGACAGGGTAGCGCGCTGACGCATTTCTCGGAGCTCCGGGGCGCCCAAGCTGCATTTGATCAGCGGTGGGTCTAGAGGAGAGAAGACCAACAAAATACTCCCCTGGAGAGGGGGAGTTCGGAAGATCAACCACAGAGCCGCGGACGTTGTTCCTCCTGCCTTTCCTGGCTTCCACCACGGGAAAGCCAGTGAGTAGAATAGCGAAGGCGGCTGGGAAACATCGTGCTTTACAAATGCAGAGAGCCTCATGAATGAGAGACATTAGCGCTGCAGTCCGGCGTCTTAGATCACTTTAGAAGAGGAAGGGGGGATTTTTTTTTTCTACCCTCCTCCTCTTTGGATTACTTTTTTTTTTCCTTGTTTTATTAATATCTAAGATCTATCTCTGGACTACACTTTCAGATGCTGGTGAGTTACTTTTTTATTCTCTGTCATGGAATGTAATGGGTGGAAATTGACAAACAGACCTTGCTACAATATGGAAACTTTTTATGGAATTTAAATAGAGGATTCTACAAACTGTTAATGGTTTGCCTTTTTATGGGATTACAAATTTTTCTTTTTTTCCTTTTGCTTTTCCTTGCTTATAAACTTATATTGGACTACGAATCTGCTGTTGGATTTCTATAGTTGAGTTTTCCTTTTTTCCTTTTTTTCTTCATGTTGAACTTAAAAGCTTGAGAATTGAGAATTGTTTATATATTTTATTATCTATATTTGAGAACAGTAAGAAACAGCTTTCTATAGCTGGGATTATAACTGCTGTGTTGTTAGAGAACTTGGAAGAAAGCTGTTGCTATTGGATTATAATTGTTGTTCTTTGAAGATATTGAATTTCACACTGTCTACAATGGCTTCAAGAGGGAAGAAGGATAAGGAAAAGGAAAGAGAATCAACAAGAACTTCTATAGAACCGGTTGAGGGGGGTGGAGACATGAAAAAAATATTAGATGCAATTGCTGCCTTAAGCTACCAAATGCACCAAAGAGACACAAAAATGAATGAAAAAATAGACAACTTAAAGAAGGAATTGACTCAAGAATTTAGAAATGAGGTCCAGAAAGTGAAGGATGTGGTTGATATTTTGTCAACTGACCTCAGGAATACTCAAGGACAGGTACAGTTGTTAGAAATTAAGTCAGAAGCCGCCACTAAAGATATTGATAGAAATTTGGATGCTATTGCATTAGCAGAAATGAGGGAGAAAGAATTTATATTGAGACTGAGGTCAGTAATGGAAAATCCCGGGGAAGATGTAAGAAAATTCATCATTACCGCATTAGCACAATTTTTGGAGATGGAGGAACAAGATCTAGATTCTGAAATAGACAAAATTTATAGAGTCAATTCACGTTTTGCTAGAGAAAAAAAGGTCCCAAGAAACATATTGATTCATTTTGTACGGAAGGTTACAAGAGAACAAATTTTGAAAAAACACTATAATGATGGACTGAGTATCGCAGGCAAAAGGGTGATTGTTCTAAAAGAAATACCTTTAAGAATTTTGAGAAAAAGAAAGGATTACTCCTTCTTCACAGATAAATTAAAGCAACACAGTATTTCTTTCAGATGGGAGAGACTAGAAGGAGTATCTTTTATGTATAAAGAGTAAAGATTTAGAATAAACTCTAAAGGCAGAAGCCTTTTTGGAAAAATATAAGGTAGACTTTCATGATACCCATAAAGAATTAGAAGAAAAAGAAAAAGAAAAGACTACAAAAGATATCGAAACTAGTGCGGATTTAACAAAGCTTGGGGCTTCTGGAGTGGATTATAAAAGATTTTAATACAAATATACTTATGGATTACAAATATTTAACCTGGAATATAAATGGAGCAAATACTCCTCAAAAAAGAAAGAAAATTTTTCACTTTTTAAAGAAATGGAACTTGGATATAATCTGTTTGCAAGAGACTCATATTTGTAAAAAAGATATTAAGTACTTGGTTCAGAAACAAATTGGAGAAGAATTCATATTGGCTGGACCAAAAAAGACTAAAGGAGTTGTTTTGTATATACAATCAAAATTGAATCCACAATTGATCTTGACTGATGACGGAGGAAGATATGTGGCAGTTGAAATTAGTATACAAGGGGTTAAAACACTAGTTGTTGGACTGTATGCCCCAAATGTGGATAAAGGGATATTTTATAAAAACTTAATGGACAAATTGATGGACTTACAATATGAGAATTGGTGCCTTATGGGTGATTGGAATGGGGTGATTTCTCCAATGGAAGACAAACAGTCCCCAAAGGGGCTGAGACTTAAACAAGAAAAACTACCCCAAACATTTTTTGATCTGAAAGACATGTTGGACTTACAAGATATTTGGAGATTTTTAAATGGAAATTCTAAGGAATACACATATTTTTCTGAGAGATTTAAATCCTTTTCTCAAATAGATATGTTTCTGATTTCTAAACCTCTGATGATGGATGTTACTAAAGTTGAAATATTACCTAAGACCTTTTCAGATCATAACCCTGTTAAGTTGACTATTAAAAGGAAAAAGAGTACATTTCGATGGAAATTAAATGAGACAATTTTATGGAAAAATGAAATAGTTGATACTTGTAAAAAAAAGATAAGAGAGTTTTTTCAATTGAATATGAACAAAGGCACTAATACACAGACTGTTTGGGATGCTAGTAAGGCT
Organism: Liasis olivaceus; assembly: GCA_030867105.1. Classification (NCBI taxonomy): domain Eukaryota; kingdom Metazoa; phylum Chordata; class Lepidosauria; order Squamata; family Pythonidae; genus Liasis; species Liasis olivaceus. Next base: position 41,495,826 of record CM061348.1, on the reverse strand, counting down.
TACATGAGAGGTTATTTCATACAATATAATGCCCAGTTGAAGAGGAAAAAACAAGAGAAGATGCAATTGATTTTAGATGAAATTAAAAATAAAGAGACTGAGATGAGAAATAATCCATTGGATGAGACTTTGAATACACAAATTAAATTTTTACAAAAACAAATGTCAATGTTAATGGTACAGGAATTAGAAACTCAATTGAAATTTACGAAACAGAAATATTTTGAATTTGCAAATAAACCAGGCAGATGGCTAGTTTACAAATTGCATAAACAAAAATAGAAAAGATTAATTTCCAAAATACAACATGACGGGAAGACTTCAATGGACAATGAAGGCATTCAAGAGGCCTTTTTTTGTTATTACTCATCATTATATAAAAAACAAGATGTTCATCTAGATGATATTGATAAATATCTGTCTAAACAAAAATTACCTATTCTTACTGATCAACAGATAAAATTACTTAATGATCCCATAACATTAGAGGAAATGTCAACTGCCTTTAAGAAAATTAATTGTGGAAAAGCACCTGGCCCAGATGGTTTATCAGCGGCCTACTATAAACATTTTGAGGAGGAGCTTTGTCTTCCTTTACAAATGACTATGAATTCAATTTTGGACACAGGTGTAATGCCAGAAACTTGGAAAGCAGCTCATATTACCTTGATTCCAAAAGACCAACAGGACTTGACTTTGACAAAGAATTACAGACCAATATCTTTATTGAACAATGATTATAAGATATTCACAACAATTCTAGAGGAAAGAATGAAGAATATTCTTGTAAAATTTATCCATCAGGATCAAGCAGGATTTTTACCAAAAAGACAAATCAGAGATAACATTCAAAATGTTCTGGATATATTAGAATACCTGGAACAACATTATGAAAAACAAGCAGCTTTGATATTTTTGGATGCTGGAAAAGCCTTTGATAATTTAAATTGGCCTTTTATGTTTAAAGTTTTGGATTTTATGAAATTTGGGGAAAACTTTGTTAAATGGATTAAATCAATATACATACCACAAACTGCAAAAATAATTGTTAATGGAGATTTTACTAAACCATGTGAAATTCAAAAAGGTACGAGACAAGGATGTTCCTTGTCTCCATTATTATTCATATTGGTTTCAGAAGTATTACTTAGAGATATTAGACAAGATGACAACATTTTGGGAATAAGAGTTAAAAAAGAAGAATATAAGTTAAGAGCTTTTGCTGATGACCTAGTCATTACCTTAGAAAACCCATTGGATGGGACTGAATCGTTAATGCAAAAATTGAGAGACTTTGGGTCGCTAGCAGGGTTCAAAGTAAACATACAAAAAACAACGGTTTTAACTAAAAATATGGATTTTTACCAACAGAAGAAACTGAATGAATTAACTGGATTTACAATAGAGAAAAAAATAAAATATCTGGGAGTATATTTGACATCGAAGAATGCTGGTTTATTTCAGAATAATTATGTTCCACTTTGGACAGATATTAAAAAAGACTTAGACCGATGGGAAAAGTTACAATTGTCGTTACTAGGAAGAATATCGGTGATTAAAATGAATATTTTGTCGCGAATTTTATATCTTTTCCAGACAATCCCAATATTGACTTCAGAAGCACCCTTTAAACAATGGCAACGTGGCATCTCTAAGTTTATATGGCAAGGGAAAAACCCAAGAATAAAATATAAAATTTTACAACATGTGAAAAAAAGAGGTGGTTTGGGTCTTCCTGATTTGAAATTGTACTATGTAGCTTGCTGTTTAGTATGGCTTAAAGAATGGATCACCTTGAGAAAATTATTAAACTTGGAAGGTCACAATTTGAGATTTGGATGGCATGGATATTTGTGGTATGATAAAGTTAATGTGGACTTTAAAAATCACTATATTAGAAGATCTCTATTAAAAGTTTGGATTAAATGTGGACCACTTTTATACCCTAAGATGCCGATGTGGACCTCTACACAAGAAGCCTTTTATAGAACTGAAACAAGAGATAAAAATAAATGGATGAGATACCAAGACTTATTAGAAAAAGAACAAGGAGAATATAAAATTAAATCAAAAGAACAATTGGTTTTAGAAGGATATACCTTTAAAAGGCTTTCTTATATGCAATACAAAGAAATATTTAAAATTGATAAAAAAGAATTTGGATTTGAACAGAATAAATTGGAATTTGAAATCCAATTACTGTATGTGAAACAGATGAACATTTAATAGCAAAAATGTACAAATTATTGTTGAGAGAAGAAATAGTTGAAGAACAAGTTAAAGAATGCATGATTAAATGGGCAAAAAATATTGGACATAATAAACATATGCAGCAATGGGAAAATATGTGGCCTAAAGGATTAAAATTTACTTTATGTTATAACTTGAAAGAAAATTTCTATAAAATGATGTATCGATGGTATGTGACACCCCAAAGATTATCAAAGATGTACAGGACAATTTCCAACGTTTGTTGGAAATGTAACCAACAAGAGGGGTCGTTTTACCCTATGTGGTGGACGTGCAAAATTGCAAAGAAATTTTGGACTCAAATACAAACGTTGATGCAGAGCATATTACAAATACAGATCCCATTTAAACCAGAACTATTCCTGATGGGGATAATGGACTTTCAAATAGGAAAACATCTTATTAGAATTACTCAATACATGATTACCGCAGCAAGACTTCTTTATGTACAATTTTGGAAAACCCAGACACTACCAACAATACAAGAATGGTTGTTAAAACTGATGGATATGGCAGAAAATGATAAACTGACTTGCTTATTAAAAGAAAACTCAAACAATACTACCTTAAAGAATGGTAATCATTGATGAACTATTTACAAAATGCAGGTGGGATGAAGCTTACATAGGATTTGAAGATTAGATTATAAATGTAATGGGATATGTTTAGACAAAGAATTATTCCTATTTACTGTATTAAAAACTAGCACTTATGATAACCTTATTATTTCTAAGACCAGAGATAAATTGGAAGTTATCTATTTTTCATAACTTTTTTCCTTTTACCTTACCTCACTTTTTTTTTCTTTTCCTTTTCTTTATATTTTGTATTTCAAATTTTCTTTTTCATTTCTAACTTTTCAATATGTATCTTTAAAATCTTAATAAAATATTATTAAAGAATACTCCCCTTCAGAGCAAATTGGAATATTGTTTTTTGTTATGTAATGTGCTATGTATTCTTATGCTCCCAATCAATTTCAACCAATACTGATACTGGTACAGTATATACAGTACTGTGCAAAAGTTTTAGGCAGGTGTGAAAAAATGCTGTAAAGTAAGAATGCTTTCAAAAATATATATTGTAATTGTTTATGTTTATCAATTTACAAAATGCAAAGTGAGCAAACAGAAGAAAAACCCAAATCAAATCAATATTTGGTGTGACTACCCTTTGCCTTCAAACCAGCATCAATTCTTACACTTGCACACTTTGTACACTTGCACAAAGTCAGGGATTTGTAGGATTAGAGTCAGGTGTATGATTAACCAATTATACCAAGCAGGTGCTAATGATCACCAATTTCATATGTAGGTTGAAACACAGTCATTAACTGAAACAGAAACAGCTGTGTAGGAGGCTTAAAACTGGGTGAGGAACAGCCACTCTGCTACTAAGGTGAGGTTGTGGAAGACAATTTCATGTCACAGGTCATACACCATGGCAAGACTGAGCACAGCAACAAGACACAAGGTAGTTCTACTGCATCAGCAAGGTCTCTCCCAGGCAAAAATTGCAAAGCAGACTGGGATTTCAAGATATGCTGTTCAAGCTCTTTTGAAGAAGCACAAAGAAATGGGCAACCTTGAGGACTGTAGATGCAATGGTTGGCCAAACTTAATACAGCAGATGGAAGACACATCATGCTTTCTTCCCTTTGACATTGGAAGATGTCCAGCAATGCCATCAGCACAGAACTGGCGGAAACCAGTGGGACCCAGCTACACCCATCTACTGTCTGGAGAGGTCTGGCCAGAAGTGGTCTTCATGGAAGAACTGCGGCCAAAAAGCCATACCTCCAATGTGGAAACAAGGCTAAGTGACTCAACTATGCACAAAAACATAGGAACTGGGGTTCAGAAAAATGGCAGCAGGTGCTCTGGACTGATGAGTCAAAATTTAAAATATTTGGCTATAGCAGGAGGCAGTCTGTTTGCCAAAGGACTGGAGAGCAGTACAATAATGAGTGTCTGCAGACAACAGTGAAGCATGGTGGAGGTTCCTTGTAAGTTTGGGGCTGCATTTCTGCAAATGGAGTTGAAAATTTGGTCAGGACCAATGGTGTCCTCAATGCTGAGAAATACAGGCAGATACTTATCCATCATGCCATATCATCAGGGAATCGTGTGATTGGACCCAAATTTATTCTGCAGCAGGACAACGACCCCAAACATACAGCCAATGTCATTAAGAACTATCTTCAGCGTAAAGAAGAACAAGGAGTCCTGGAAGTGATGGTTTGGCCCCCACAGAGCCCTAATCTCAACATCATCGAGTCTGTCTGGGATTACACAAAGAATCAGAAGGATTTGAGGCAGCCTACATCCACAGGAGATCTACGGGTAGTTCTCCAAGATGTCTGGAACAACCTACCTGCTGAGTTCCTTCAAAAACTGTGTGCAAGTGTACCTAGAAGAATTTATGCTGTTTTAAAGGCAAAGGGTGGTCACTGCTCCTGCTAGATAGGGTTTTTTTTGGGGGGCGGGGGGGCTGTTTTGCACTAGCTGCAGCTTCCAAGGCAAACTCAGTGATAGAAAGCTGTTATTTTCAGGGAGTATGATCCCTTCTCAAACTTCCTGAATACAACTTCTCAAACACAGAAATTAAGAGTGTATACCTGTCACAAAAGAGTTTGACTTGGAGTATTTTAATTATGTAAAAACTCTCAATAAAAACTCCCTGCAGTTTTCTTGGCAAGGTTTTTCAGAAGTGGTTTATCCTTGCCTCCTTCTAGGGCTGAAAAAGAATGACTGGCTCAAGCTGGCTTAATGTCTAAGGCAGGACTAGAACTCATGGTCCCCTGGTTTCTAGCCTGATGCATTCACCACTACACCAAACTGGCTCTCTCCTATTCAACTTAGGATTCCAAATTTAACCATGATACTATCCTTAGATCCAGTCTAGTAGCAGACATAATATACTGTACTGAAATATACTGTACTGAAATAGTTAATACTCACCTATGTCATTATTTCCTTTTTGTTTTCTTTTCTTGGCAAGCTGAATAGCTCGATAATCTGTTCTTGCAGACCCACCACTCTCCTGATGAGATAAAAAGGTATGTTCACATCACTAAAGCCAGGCAGACTGTTAGATATGCAGCTTTTTATTATGCATACCATTTTCCCCAAACTCCCTGCTTATATTGAATTTTGTGTTGCATCCAACTGGTTAAGTCCACAGTCAGAATGAATTCCCCTTCCTTTTGCAGAACACCAAAATCTGCTTGGTGATGTAAAACTCTCCAGAACAGACTATTTTTCAAAGGGGGCTGCAGAAAAAAGCAAAACACTCCATTGTGCAAGCTGTCTTTGCATACAGTCCTTTATATATGTTAATCAGTGTGTATTTTAATAAGATAATAATACAATCAAAAGTGTATTTCAATAGCAAGAGGGAGAAAATGAGGACTAACAATGGCAACACTTTAAAAAATGTCTTAAAATCAAATTCTCTTCTTTTTCTACAAGCATGGAATATAGTATACTCTTTCCTCATTCAATCCCAAAACATTACCTAGAGTTTTAAATATCTACAACAGCTTGGGAAGGGAGTAACGAATAACACTAAGCTTTGGCTTCTAAGCTTCTGCTATGGAGAAGACTATCCTTTTTCACTTCATATGATGGACAACATGTAACAGCATTGAATCACTTTCACAGGCAGAAACAATTTATGCCACTTACATTATACAAAATATTTATTTATCTATTTAACTTGTCCCCGCCCATCTCCCCACAACGGGGGACTCTGGGCGGCTTACAACAACTAAAATCAATACATAATTAAAATTATAAAAAGTTTAAAAGTTGTAAAAATTATGTTTACAGAAATAAGGATAAAAATAAAGAGGCTAAAAGATCCAAGAGTCCAATAGAGGCCACACCAGGCCGCTAAGGGGCCAGCCAACCCCATTTCTGGTATCCTCCCTCCCCGCCCCAGGCCAGATGGCAGAGCCAGGTCTTCAAGTCCCTCCGAAAGGCCTGGAGTGAGGGGGCCTGTCTCACCCCCGGGGGCAAGATGTTCCAAAGGGCAGGGGCTACAGCAGAGAAGGCCCGCCTTCTGGACCCCGCTAATCAAAGTTCCTTTACCGCGGGGATCCAGAGCATGCCCTCTCTGTGAGATTGGGTGGGACGGGTTGAAATCATGGGGGCGAGGCGGTCCTTCAGGTAACCTGGCCCCATGCCACGTAGGGCTTTAAAGGTGATAACCAACACCTTGAATTGGACCCGGAAGCAAACCGGCACCCAATGCAGCTCACGGAGCAAAGGTGTTATATGGGTCCTTCTTCAGGCCCCAAAAATTGCTTGCGCGGCCGCATTCTGGACCAGCCGAAGCTTCCGGATACTCTTCAAGGGTAGCCCCATGTAGAGCGCATTGCAGTAGTCTATCTGGGAGATAACAAGGGCATGAGTGACTGTTCGCAGGGCATCCCGATCCAGGAAAGGGCATAACTGGCGCACAACCCGAAGCTGCGCAAAAGCCCTCCTGGCCACGGCTGCCACCTGCTCTTCGAGCAGGAGCCATGAGTCCAGGAGGACCCCCAAATTACGCACTGGGTCTGTCTGGGGCAGTGCTACCCCATCCAGAACCAACGATGACAATGTCCCGGATACAGAGGAGCCATTAACCCACAGCCACTCCGTCTTGCCGGGGTTCAGCCGGAGCCCGTTGTTCCCCATCCAGACCCTCACAGCCTCCAGGCACCGCGAGAGGGCGGTCACGGCATCACTTACCTCACCAGGGATGGAGATACATAGTTGAGTATCATCAGCATACTGATGATACCTCATCCCATGATGGCGGATGATCTCGCCCAGCGGTTTCATATAGATGTTGAAAAGGAGCAGAGAGAACCGAATCCTGCGGCACCCCACAATAGAGGGGCCGAGGGTGGGACCTCCCGCTCCCTATCACCACCGACTGAGATCGGCCCTGGAGAAAGGAGGTGAACCAGCACAAAACTGTGCCGCCCACCCCCATATCCCTGAGCCGCCCCAATAGGATACCGTGGTCGACGGTATCGAACGCCGCTGAGAGATCAAGGAGAGCAAGGATGGTCGCACTTCCACCATCCCGCTCCTGCCAGAGATCATCCATAAGTGCGACCAATGCCATTTCCGTTCCATAGCCGGGCCTGAAACCTGACTGATAGGGGTCCAGATAATCCGTTTCCTCCAGGACCCTTTGGAGCTGCGAAGCCACCACTTTCTCAACCACCTTCCCCAAAAAGGGGAGGTGGGAGACTGGACGAAAGTTGTCCAGCACAGTAGGATCCAGGGAGGGCTTCTTGAGGAGGGGGTGCACCAACGCCTCTTTAAAGGGCACTGGAAACACTCCCTCCTGCAAGGATGCATTAACCATCGCCTGGATCCAACCACGTCACCTCCTGAGCTGCTTTCACCAGCCAGGAGGGGCATGGGTCCAGATGACAAGTGGTGGCCCTCACAGTCCGGAGGATCCTGTCCACTTCCTCAGGAACAACAGGATCAAACCATTCCCAGATAACTAGGTAAGAACGATCCCCTGGTATCTCCCCAGACCCTGCACCACGCTCAGAGTCCAACTTGGAATGAATCCGAGCAATTTTATCCTGCAGGTGCTCTGCAAATTCCTCCGTGCGGTCCTCAAATGAACCACCAGATCCCCCTTACCAAGGAGGGACCTGATGATCCCAAACAGGGCTGCCGGGCGGCACTCTGCAGATGCAATAAGGGCGGAGAAGTATTGCTGCTTCGCCGCCCTTATCGCCACAATGTAGGCCTTAATAGCGGCTCTAACATGTGTTCGGTCGGATTCAGTCCGTGTCTTCCTCCAGCGGCGCTCTAGGCATCTCTTAACCCTCTTCAGCACCCTCAGCTTCTCCGTAAACCACGGGGAGTGTTGGGGCCGACGTGGCAAGAGAGGCCGCAAAGGCACGATCCTGTCCAAGGCCCCGGCCACTTCTCTATTCCAGGCAGCAGCCAGGGCCTCCGCTATATATATGTATGGCGACTTCACTCGGGGCATACATTCCATATACCTTTTTTGATCTGGTAGAGTGACTCACACATGACAATATCCTCAAAACTAAGTTACTAATAAAAACTAGTTATTTAGAGTTATTGCATACCAGAAAAGAGCTGCCAGTCACCGTGCTCAGATCAGTTTCTTTCTGTGCACTGTAACTTCCTGAAGGATTGGAGAACACAAACTGAGTGACCACTTTACTGCCTTCTTGTTGTTCCACAACATCCAGGCTAGGAAGCAAAGTTTGCTCTGCTTTACTTGGAGCTAATAATTCAGATGTATTGTTTCCACCAAGGCTGCTGGAAGGGGTTAAAGTGGCTGTGTCTACTGATAAGTTACTGCTAGAGGTCAAACCATGCAAGTCTTGACTGGAACTTCTTGTTGCCAAAGATGCTAATGAGCCTAAGGCTTCCGCATTCACAGTCTGTACTTCATCCAAATTTAAAGTGCTTTGCTGTAAAACTGTGGTGGTGGTTCCCAATAAAAGAGAGCTATCCAGGCTGTGTGGAATGTCACTACTAGCCACTAAAATCAATGGGTCAACTGTTTGAGCAAGGGAATTGCTACTGACAGAAAGACTCCCTCCAAGTGTAGAACCTACTGAAGCAACATCTATAGTGAGAATTCCAGAGTTTATTAGAGCCATATCAGCTGAAATTCCAGAGGAGTTCCCAGATACACTAGAAAAAAGGGACACCAGATCTACATTGCTGAGGTCGCTTTGGCCTGAACTGGCAAGTTCACTGCTGGGTGTGAGGGAACCAATGGTTTCCATCTGATTTAATAGATCTGAAACAAAACAAAACAGGCATACTTATTTTATAAGTCTAACTAGTTAATATGACAGATATCCCAAAAGTCTTACCTGTTTCCTTTCCCTCTAACTTGGCTACATAAACTCATCCCAAACACCTATAACTCCCTCTTCTAATCTAAGCAGCCAACATTACCTTCAACAAATTTGGCAGAAAACAGTGGTGCCAGAACTCAATGCTACTATGCTGTGGTAGTTATAGTTTTAATTTGCTAGGATTTCAGATCATCTTTACTTCCTGTTAGTAAACATTCAGACCTCAACAATGTGCTATGCATCCCTAGCAATATGGTTGGTGCTAAAAATGATTTTCACACAGCTGTCAACATGCCAGCAGTGTTTACAGGGGGGTGAGGGGAGGCATTATGGTGTAAGCCCCATTCTTCTGTATGTGTGCTGTGATCTCACACTACATATAAAAGGGCAGACCTTAGCAGTGCTATGGTACAAGCCCCACCCCTTCTGTATGTGCATTGTGATATTATACTACATATGAAAGGGCAAAATGTAACACTGCTTTTGTCATTCTCAGCTTGCTAAACTAGAAAATCAATTCACGCAGAGTAATAGTTACACAGAATTTCTACATGAATTATTCAGAAGACATTTCCAGTAACAAATAAGGCATTTGTAGTAGTACCAACTGAGAAAACTCTTGAGCAACAACCCAAACAAATTATTGTTTCACTGCACACGCTTAAGTAACCCATTTTTACTGCATTCAGCTTTTATGTTTCTCCTAGTATACCCAGTTCTTGCTCCCATATAACAAAGTGTCAGAATCAACTTTGCTTTTGATAGGCATTCATTCCTTGCAACAGACTACTTAAAACTCTACACTCATATTCCTATCTTTCATAAACATTTTATCAAGCTTCAAGTATTCATTTACTTGCTCTTATTTTTGCCATTTAAGTATAACCTGCCATCATTTACTTCATTTTCTTTGTTAAATACAACTAATTTGGTCTTCAATACATTAATTTTCAGATCCACAGTCCTTATCATAAAATTGCCACACAGTATTGTCTGCCTATGAAAGTACACACATACGTACTTCCCCAAACAATACCACTTAACATCACTACAATCTCTTCTTTATTCATTTATCCTTAAATACTCAAAGAGATATCACTCATCCTTGGCTAATTCCCTGCTCAATTCTGAACAATCTGCTAAGCGTTCCATTTATTATTACTCATGTTTTACTTCCATCACACACCATTCTTACTACATTCAGCAACCAATCAACACCATGTTGACATAAAATGTTCTATAATTCAAACCTATTCATTTTATTATATGCTTTCTATAAATCAATAAACAGTAAACATTCCTTCTCATATTTATACATACATCATGTACCTACAAAAGAACAAAACAGTCACATAGCCCCAAATTACTAGCTTCAGTGAAATAAATAAATCAAGTAATATTTTTGCAAAGGCTTTAGATATAACACATTCTATACATTATTCAAATCCACAGATAACTCAAGAGTCTTCTATAGGTAGCAGATCATACCTGCACTAAAGTTGTGTTGCTTGACCATATGTGTTTTCATACTATGCTTTGAATTGAACAATTTGCTACAACTGGATACAGGGCAACGCATCTTCAATGAGTCCACATCCTGAAGGTGTTTTTTGGAGTGAATGTATAGACTACTACGTGCTGAGAACTTTGCACAACAACCTGAAATATACAACAACTGGATCATATGAATATAATGTATACTTATAGATGCAAACCGTACTATAAAGTCTCCTGTGAGATTGCAGGCAGACCAATACCTCACAATCCCTTACTTCTAGGCCTCAGTGTTTTGGTTCCCCAGATCTTTTCACTTCCAATTTTCAATGATTTATAAATAAAGTCCCAGCCAGATGACAAAGCTAAGAAACTACTAAGGATAGAAAGCCAGTTTGATTTGGTTGTATGCACTGTATTAGGTCTGCCACATCTCTGTAGAGGAGCAGGAAGGAGAAAGGTAAGCACTGACGGCAAAAATGACTCCTGAAGTAATGAAATCTTATGAATCTTATAACAAAAGCTATAAATGGGATACCAGTTTCAGAAGCTTCTGAGAACCCTGCATATAACTCTGAGCCAAGCTGACTAAAATAGCTGCACCACCCAGCTAAGATGATAGTTACCAATGCAGTGGAAACTTTAAATATAGCATAGAATTTAAATCTCTGTCCTGCCCCTGCTCCAATTTTTTTTGTTTTTTTACTGGTGGACATCTATAATCCCTAAAAATGAAAAAGAAGTCTTGAAATTAAATAGTTTTGGAAAGAAAAGCATGCCTTTGGAAGAAAGATTTAGTTCCTTCTTCCCACCTATGTTGTGCTTTGAAGGTATCTTCCTTCCTGTCATGGGATTCAGTAGCAATCCAATCCTGATCATCTGTCTAGGTAATTGGATATACTCTGGTCTTCTATACATAACAAGCAATCTATGAGGAAATAGAATCAAGTGTTTAAGTAATACCTTCTACAGGACATTCAAATGGTTTTGTACCAAGATGAGTTATACTATGGCCTTTCAAATGTTCTGCTCTTGTAAAAGATTTTCCACAGCCTTCTACAGAGCATGTAAATCTCCTGTCATCTTCATGTTTCCTACAACAGTAATTAAATTGACATTAACATCAAGGACTAAGTACACAGAACTGAGAAAATCACATATCAATAGACTGATAAGATTTTAAACCCTCAGATTACTACACTTAAAACTTAGCTGCTTTGTATATAGGTTGTGTACAGTCAATGACTTTCAATACAATTAGTTGGAACATTTACCTTTTATGTCTTAATAGCTTAGACATGCTGGTGAACGACCAGCCACAACCTTCAAAGTCACAGATGAAAGGTCTTTCTCCTGAAAAAAAGGCACACAAAAATTGCAAATACAAAAATTAGCACATTCATTTAAAAAAATTCCCTAATCTGATTAAAGAGTTCATATTCATTAACTTCTTTATACTGACGATTTTACTGATCAAATTGCTTTACGAGCTACTGTTAAAGCCTTATCTATAAATAGATCACCAGTTTTTAAGGATGGCATGATCATCCATCCAATCAACATAACTGTTTTTTAAGTCAACCACATGTCAACGTTAACAGTGCCCTAGTTCACACCTGTGTGACTTCTCATGTGGATTTTCAGTCGGCAAGCTTTGTCATACTGCTTGTTACAGCCTGGGAAGGAGCACGAAAACAATTCTTGTTCCCTGAAGTGGACTCGATTATGAGAAAATAATGCACTCACTGTTATGAAGGTCCTCTCACAACCTGGAGAAAGAGAGGGAAAGTGAACTGTGTTTCAGCAGGAAAGCAGAAGCAAACAATAAAGTGGCTTAGGTAGCTTAAAACAATATGGTAAATATGCATAGTAAAAACAATACAGATAAATAAAAACACAATTTTCAAAAGGAGATTACTTCCTAGCACCATATGCTGGGAACAGCCAATAGAGGAATGTCTTCACGTTCAACTTCTACAACTTCTTCCAGTTAAATGTTTTTGAAAACAGGATACTAGAGCAAGCAGACTTATTCTGCTCTAAGCACCTAAGTTACAATATAAGAATCTATGATCTGACTTCCGTTCTACCGCAATATGGCCACCATGCTACCTAGAAATGATAGAAGCGGAGATCCAGGATTTGCAGAGGATACTACAATGGGAAAGAATGCGTTACCAATTCCCATCAAATGTTTCCTCCTGATAACTGCTATAACATTAAACTAGAAATTAGACTTGTGACAAAAATTCCAAAGAATTGTAAATTTACAATATCATTTTAAAAATCAGTGTACCACAATGGAAAGTATATTGGATTCCGGTCAAGTAGATCTGGGTTCAAATAAGTAAAATTATGGTAAGAATCTAGAGAGGTAAGAAACTTCCGAATGTTCTCCTCTCTTACAGTCAGAATAGTCACATCACATTTTACAAAATTGTATTTTCTTTTCCAAATGGTACTCTTTGCATTAATTATGGATTCAGCTGTGGTAGTCCACAAAGCTTTTTTTTTTTTTAACTTTCTATATTAAATCATTTAATTATTTTAAAGAGTATATTTTATTTAAAACTCTATTCAACAAAAAAGGATTATTTTCTATGTCAACATGCATAGGATTGCGCTGTTAGGCCCTCCACAGTTCAAAAAGATGTCAGTTCATATGAAAGGTCACAGAGAGAAACATTCATGGGTATTTTCTCTGATAATATCAGAGTTCAACATATAAATAAAAAGAAAAAACCACTGCAATTCACACCATAGTATTAGTTATACAAAACAGTTTCAGTCTTGAACTAATTACTTAATATTAAGATCTCCATTGTACTGTTACCTAGTTACACACACACACACACTAGGTAACAATACAATGGAGATCTTAATATTAAGTAATTAGTTCAAGACTGAAACTATTATCATATAACTAATACTAGTTATAGTAATACTACTACTAATGTGAATTGCAGTGGTTTTTTCTTTTTTATCTTACACAGGTAGTCCTTGGCTCATGTCCATTTGTTCAGTGTCCATTCAGTTATGGCGGTGCTGAAAAACTGGACTTATGACCAGTCCTCAAAGTTCTGGCCACTGCAGGGTCCCCGCAATCACATGATTGCAATCCAGGCACTTGGGTGTCTGGCTTGCAATTATGACATCGCAGCAAGTCATGTCACATGATCGCCATTTGTGATCTTCCCTGCCGGCTTCCACAAGCAAAGTCAATGGGGAAACCAGCAGGGAAGTCACAAGTTGCCCCAGTAAGTTGCTCCTGCTTTTTCTCCTGAGGAGCTTGCAAATGGAGTATGAGAACCCAGGGATCTCATACTTTGTAGCACCCCCTGCCCACATTCCACAGTCCACGCCCGCCCGCAGAATCTCTGCCCTCTACCGCCCTCTGCTGGCCCTCCCATGGGCTCCATCAGCCCCTGCCAACCTACCCGTAACATCTGCGCCCTCCTCCACACTCCTTACCTGGGGCTCCAACCTCTTTCCACTTAACAACCCACGTATCCTGGGGTTACGACAGCAACCAGGACTGCTGTCACTAAGTGATGCAGTCATGTGACACTGCATCGTTTAGCAACAGCAATCCCGGTCTCAACTGCAGTTGTAACCTGAGGACTACCTGTACTCAACTTTGGATGAAAAGTTAAATAAGTTTATACTTGTAACGTGACATTCTAAATGGCAATTAATACTGACAGAATTTTTACTTTTCTCTTTTTATTTTCAATACTTCGAGCTTTTTAAATAATAGAATGTTAATAATTTTTACTCATATTATATTAACATTACTGCATTGAAATAATACAATGTATCATTATTTACAACATTATAATGAAAAAAAGTATGTTTCTGGCATTAACTGGAATGCACACGTTTTGCAGACTGAAGATGTGTAGCGTAACTAGAATACACAGTTGATTTAAAATACCCTTCCCTTTCCCAGTTCAGACCAGGTTACCTGGATACTCGCAGCGGTAAGGCCGATCTGGTTCCAAGTGGCTCCGCCGCTGATGCGCCCCGAGACGGGCAGCGCTGGGGAAGCGCTGCCCGCAAGCCTCGCACTTGAGCCTCGCCTCTTCCTCGTGGGCCCTGCCATGCGCCCGCAAGTTGTAGATGGTGGTAAAGCGCTTCGTGCAGCCCGGCGCGGAGCAGGCGAAGGGCCGCAGCTTGTCGTGGGAGTGCAGGTGGCGCCGCAGCTTGTAGGCGGTGGCGAAAGCCCAGGCACAGCCGGGAACCGGACAGCTGAACGGACGCGCCGCCCGACCCGCGCCTGCTGGGGCAGCGGGAGCTGCCGTCGCGGCCGCCTCCCCGGCCTCCTGCCCCGCACCCGCCGGGCTCCCGCCGCGCGCCGTCAACTGATGCAGCCGCAGAAGCTGCTTGCGGGAAAAGGTTTCCGCGCAGCGGGAGTCCGGGCGAGGATACGGCGCCGGAGCCCGCGAAGGTCCGCCGGAGGGTGCAGCCGGGGGCTCGGCGGCGGCGGCGGCGGCGGCGCTCGGCTGAACGGGAGGCGGCGGCGGCGGCGCGGCTGGCGCCGGGCCGCCGAAGCTAAGCGTCCCATTTTCGAAGCGCACCAGCAGGCTCTGGTTGTTGATGGTCAGCGTGCCCGAAAAGGAGGAGTGCCCCGGGCCGCCCCCGGGCTCCTCCTGCGGCCCGCCGCCCTCCGAGAGCGGCGCCGAGGCCGGGCCTTCTCCGCCCGCCTCGCCGCCCGGCTTGCCCTCCCGCGGCCGCTGCGTCGGCGGGGAGTCCTGAGAGGAGCCGCGCGAGGGGCTGCCGGAGGCTCCGCCCCGCACCAAGTTCAGCACCAGCAGCAGAGCGTCACTTTCCGGCTGCTGCCCGGGGCCTCCGGCTGCCGGGGCCAGCGCGGCGGAGGCAGGCGTGCCGCCGGGGGTAGCAGCTCCCGGCGGCGGCGGCGGCGGCGGCAACTGCTGAGGCGGCGGCGGCGGCGGCGGCTGCGTAGGCGGCTCCGGCAGCTTCCCCTCGAGAAGCAACAGCACCGGGAATGTCACGTCCAGGCCCCAGGCCCCCGCCGCCGCCCCCGCAGAGTCACGAGGCTGAGGCGGTCGGCGAGCAGGCCCTGAGGAGGGAGCCCCGTCGTCCGCGGCGGCCGCACCAGCGCCATGTCGTTGGATGCCGGGCTCCGGCTGGGCCGCCTCCGCGGCGGCAGGCAGCCCCTGCGTTTCCATCTTGGGGGTCCCTGTAGCAGCGGCTGAAACCGGAGCCGCGGGGCGGAGCCGGCCAAAAGATCAGAGAAACCCGGAGCGCGGAGCACAGGAGAGGAGTCGAGTCTGTGCGGCGGGGTGGAAAACCAGGAAGCGGTAGTTCTGCGTGAAACTGGACGACAGATCCGAAGCGGGGAGGGTGGGGATCCTGAAGGATTCAAGAAGCGAAGGCGCAGTGAAACACAGGACGGGGGTGTAGTGGAAGTAAGCGGGAACATGGCGATTTGGAAGCCAGCTACGGGTTGCTCTCCTGTTCAGTACTAAAGCATATTTACTAAGAAATTCCACTTTGCATGGGTTTATGCTCCTTGGTAAATAGGGATCTAGCAAACGTCATGATATTAGAGCCATAATTAAGGAATAACTTCTGTTAGATTCAGTGGGCACCCTCCTCAATACCCCTAACACTCTGCTAGCAATGAGCCTGGTAAATAAAACTTCGGTTTGCGTAAATGGTGCTTTCAGTTCATCCCACTTCCGCCAGGACTGGAGCGCTCATCACACCCGACCTTCGCCATTAGCTAAACCGGCTGGGACTGCTGGGTAGTGTCGTCGCCCGCGGATGTTTCCTTCTTACTGATACTTCCACCTAGAAATACCTCCCCGAATTTAATCTCGTATAAAGTGGCCTCCCTTATCATAGCCTTTACGCACCCCCGTGTGCTCGAGATTAAATAATGTTTCCAAGCCAGTTATTGTGAGTTTCCGAAAGACCTGCGCACGGGCGCTTGCTGTTTCTCCAACAAAGCAGGCGAATGTGTGTCAGAATCACTGCCCTTTATGTTTGCACGTCTGAAGTGGGTATTTCTTAATGGTGCTGTGCTGTCTTAAGCTTAATGCAAGCGTCAGTGTTTCTGTGATACTGTTTTCAGCATATACTTCGTTTAGTGACATCCAGTCTAATGGAGGAGGCAAACTCTAAAAAAGCAGAAATAAACACTGAAGAGCAATTGCTGCAGGAGAGAGGAGGCCAGGAGAGAGGATTAGCTCCCTGTAGCAGTTAGTAGAGTGGTTTCCAACCGTGATGTGAATCTTCAGTTTTCCTGTCCAACATTACATGTTGAGAAGGGAAGTTAAACTGGAAGGGCTAAAAAGTTGGGGAAGAGTGGTTGGAGAGGTAAGGGGACAGTGGGTGTCAATTTGGGGGGGGAGGTAGGTAGGTAGGTAGGTAGGTAGATTTATTTATTTATTTATGGGTGTCAATCTGGGGAGAGAGAGAGAGAGAGAGAGAGAGATTTATTTATTTATTTATTTATTTATTTATTTATTTAATTTGTACATTGCAATCTGGGGAGAGATTGATTGATTGATTGAATTTGTACGCTGCCCATCTCCCCCAGAGAGTGGCTCTGGGTGGCTCACAATTAGAGTAAAACCCAAAAACAGTAAAAAACATAAATACCTGCATTAATTAATGAAAAAGTCAGGCTATATAAAACAAACCCTATAAATAATAAAAGAAAAGGTTGCTGGGATGCATGGGGTAAGCTTGTTTGTTTATCCATTTTACACTGCACTCGTATGTAAACCTCTCAGTGTGGTGTGCATGATTGAAAATAAGGAAGTATGAGCAAAGAAACAGCACGGTGGATGTTCTGAGCAAGTAAAGGAAGTAGCAATGAAGTCTGGGTCCAGAATGGTATCTCCTAGGGCAGCCATCTTTAAACTAGGGTCTTCCCAGTTGTAATGGGCTTATAGGAGAGCAGCATTGTACAGGAAGAGAACTATCAGCATATCTTCTGAGAAAGTTGTATTGTATGCATTGTATATATTGAAATAAGCTGCTTCTTTCGTTGAATATTATTAAAAGTTGTTGACATGCTTTTGTCTATTACAGATTCTCTTTCCAGATTATACAATTGGACTGCAGATGACTCTGAGGCTGGGCTCACATTTTGTGTTTTAACCATGCTTTGTTGACTAGGGTACAGTTTGCTGGTTTGCACAACACATGAAACCATAACTCATGATTTACAAATCAGAGTGACTGGGTTTACCCTACACATTAAACCAAAGCCAGTTGAACCAGATGATGGTGGGATTCCAGCTTGAATGGCACACAATGTCCTAAAATATTTTCCACCGTGCTGTTATTTTATTAATATTTTTATACCACCAACTACTGTAATCTCATGAAAATTACCATAAAACAATTAAAGTGTTAATAAAGGTAGTAAAATAACAAGTAAACATTAAAAATGAAAGTAAATGACCATTAACGTGTTAATGTCTTCTAAAATACCAACAAGGAAAGATTATACTTTAGACACCAGGGTGGCAACTCTCCAGTGAATGTGCCTGCAGCAACTATAGGCGGATATCCCCAAATGATCTCACGCACATGTTTGTGTGTGAGTGTAAAATCATATAAAAGAAGGTTAAACTGTTCAGGGACTTAGAGGCAATAACCAGCACTTGATGCTCCACCTGAAAATGACTTGGCAGCTGACAGTGCTTTTAGCAGAGGTGTAACGTGATGTCCTTGACTGCTTCCAGAATTGCTGCTGAATTTTGTGTAACCAGAGTTTCTGGACTACATACAAATGCAGCCCCATTGCAGTAATCAGGCTGGAGGTTACCAGCATGTATAGTCACTGGCTTTTAGAAAGGCCAAGTTTATACGTTACTAAAAAATGATAAAGGAGCTCCTGGCAATTGACTTGGTCTGGAGGATCAGAGATACCGATCCAGAAATGCCACTAAACTGGATACCTGTTCTTTTGAGGGGAATGTAATTCCAAGGACAGCTGGAAGATCTCCCACTTATAAAGGAGTGCAGATCTCAGATAAGCTGAAGCTATTAACAAATCTACAGGGAATTCATAAAAAATTCTATAGGTGCCACATATGGGTGTCTAACGCTTCAGAAAGTATGCAAATGGGAGAAATCTAAAGATAGGCAAACTTCCACCAAGGAACAATTATTCTTTCACATGAATGCCTGCAACAGCACGCCCTGCCCACCAGTGTCAGATACAAACCTCCAATAAACTGCACAGCTGGATGGAAAATAGTTCAACAAAGCAGCTGAAAAATGATACAGCTAATGATCATGGATGCTCACCTCAGACTAAACAAATACCAGCACACTAAAGATAACCTCAAGGAGCAACTGGAACAAACCATGACCCCAGAATACACAAAAATGCTGACAACCACCATCAAAATGACATCCCTAAGACAATCTGAAAAAAGGAAAACAAAACTCCAAACCAAACTGCTCAAGCTAAGCCCCAGAAGCAAAGAGGTACCTGAACCTGAATGGATAGTCACCTTGTCCAACTGGCCACTATCCACCGCAGAACACAATATCCTCCAGAAAGGCCTCAACTAGAACATAGACAATGCTAGTCAGCTTGAACTCTTTGCAATCTTAGAAGCAGCATTCAAAACCACAGGACTTGCCAGAGAGACCCAAGAAAACATAAGGCAGACAATCATACCACAGACCAGAAGAACACAGAATCAGAACCAACTTAAAGCAGAGGACAGAGCAGCCTTCAGAAACCTAAAGAAGGACCAAACCATCATCCTCCCAGCAGACAGGCCAAACCACGGTTATCATGGACAGATCACAATATATATTTATGTATTTATTGACTGTTTTTAACGCTACCACCCAGAATCGCTTGGAAAAGTGAGATGGGCAGCTCATAAATTATGTAAATAAATAAATAGCCAAAGAATTATTGGAGGGCAAAGAAACCTACATCCCAGTAAACAACAACACAATACAGAAACTAGACAATCTGATCAAAAGAACCCTTAACAACCTAACCAAGAAAGGTCAAATCACAAAAGAACAACAGTGGTGGATGAAAAGCCATGGACCCATCCTCCCACGCTTCTATGGATGCCCAAAAATACACAAGCCTGACATATTTCTTCATCCAATTGTATTGTTACCAAGGACCCCAACTTACAACATAGCAAAAGAACTCACAAAAAAGCTTGGACATCTCACAGAGGGGAGTGAATATTCTATCAACTTCCCACTACAGTGCCTCCAGAAAATCAAAGACTTAAAAATAGATGAAGATGAAATTATGGTTTCATTCAATGTCACAGCACTCTGTACATCCATAAACCCAGAACTAGTGAAAGAATCCATGGTAGCAGTACTACACAACACACCTGACCTAACCAAATACACTAAGATCGAAATATCCAGAATCATGGACCTCATCAACTTCTGCCTATACCAACAAATCAGAGGAACACCCATGGGATCACCACTCTCAGGACTCATAGCAGAGACTATAATGCAGTGGCTAGAAACTATAGCACTCCCACACATACAACCAAAAGTATGGATCTGGTATGTAGATGACACCTTTGTCATAAAAAAAAAAAAAGGAGCAACTAGAGAAGACATGTGAAACTATCAACAACATCTTCAAAGGATAAAATTCACAAGGGAAGAAGAATTCACTACCCTTCCTGGATATCCTCATCAGCAAAGGAAACAATGGCAAATTAGAAATGCAAGTCTATCAAAAAACAACTCACACTAAACAAGTGCTCCATTACCAAAGTAACAACCCAACCTCCCACAAGAGGAGCTGCGTAAAAACATTATTCAGACAAGCACAAATGCACTGCAGCAACCTGGAACATCAAAAAGAAAAGGAAAAGGAAAAAAAAACAGATTGCCTATACAACATCTTCCAACAAAATGGATACCCACACAACTTTATCAAAAAGTGCCTGACCACTCAACCCACTACAGCACAACCAACACAGGTTATGCAAAGGATAACACTGCCATACATCAGAAACATCTCAGAAGCAACCAACAGACTATTACAACCACATGGCATAACCACAGCACACAAACCAGCTAAAGCCCTCCAGAACATCTTAAGTAAACTAAAAGTCCCAGTAGCCCAAGAAGAAAAAACAGGAGTCATCTAGAACATACAGCGTAAGGACCGTAACAGCCACTATGTAGGGCAGACAGGCAGAAGGCTAGCAGAGCACATCCATGAACACCAACTAGTAGTCAGAAGACATGATGAAAACTCTTTAATCTCACAACACATGGACAGACTCAACCACAGCTTCAACTGGGAAACTGATCATCCTAGGCCAAGCTAAATCCAAAAGCACCAGGGAATTCCTAGAAACTTGGCACTCAAAAACATCAGCGATCAATAGACACATAGAAATAAACCACATTTACACACCATTCAAAAGAGACAATAAGAAAGCTAAAAAGGAAACAGAAAGACCAGAGTACATCCTCTCCAGCAGCTTACACCCAGATAAGCAGGAATTAACACCAAACAATCAAACAGAAAACAATACATCAAGGAACCACTAAGGAGGCAAACAATTAAGCAGACAAGCAATCAAGCAGAAAACAATACCCTAATCAAGGAACTATCAAAGGGAAAACCACACCCCTACCAATACTGGCAGGGCAAGCTACTGTACATAAACAGGGAGCAAACCCCACACTCATTAGCACTGATGATGTTACCTAGTTGGGTAATGAAATGTCTGCAATCAAACAACCAAGCTCAGAGAACCCCAAGGACTCCACAGTTCAACCCTGAGCTACACATATTCACCTCTATTGGTAATTCATAAAGAGATTACATACCAACCTGGGATATGAATTAATGAGGCATGGCAGAAAAGGGTGCAATGACCTTTTGGGAAAAATTAGGCAGAAGGAGTGGAAGAAGTTGCATTCTGAATCTTCCACAAGAAGGAAAAGTGCCAATTCATACCTGTCCGGATGGTCTCTGCATGACAAAATTAGGGTATCAAAGTCAGATTGGATATAGAGAATTGTGTGGAACTAGCATGGATCTACTGGTGTAGGCTTTCACAGCTGATATCTATTGGGCATCTTCAGCCACAGTTGCCAGCGAAACGTCAGGAACTCTGTTGTCTATGCCATGGTCACCAAACCTGGAAGCCTAACACTGCCCTAGCCAGGATCTTCTAAGTCTTATTAATTTGATAACTAAATGATGTTTCTTTCCTTAATGTATTCATATTGTTTAAGTTTTCATCATACAGTACTTCTTTCTTACACTCCCTAGAACAGCATTCCACCATTTGGTGTTCTCCAATTCTCTTGGACTTTAACTAACAACTTTGACCATGCTGACTTGGAACCCCAACCCATCTAGGTGGAGAAAATCTGGCCTAGAATTAGCCAGACAGTACTATATCTGAGATGTAGTCTTAAAAATACAGGAATTGGTGATCCTTAACTGTTTGATTGTGGATTTCACCCCATTTTTTAGTGGAGTTAAAGAAAAGTTCTAACATATGCAAGTACGACTTGCAACAAAATACTGTAGCATGAAATGGTGTTTGTATTCACTGTTCACTTGACTTTATACACTGTGATAAGCCATAATGTGGTTGGTTTGGCTTTAATGTAGTGTGAAAGAAGTCTTTAGGTCAGATTTTCACTTAGCTTGCTCAGTCTTCATTAGGTCCTCTGAAAAGGCTTTTCCCCCATTTTCCATTAATGAATTTTTGCTTTTCTATAAATCTTGAGTGAGTGGCTCAGGTTGGTTTGACTACATAAACTCCAGCATTATTTTATGTCTTGAAACAAAAACAAATATAATATTTGAAACTAAAATCTTAACTTTTCAGCACCTTTAAGCATGTAACTTTCTCAACTTGACCTTTATATTTCCATAATTTGTTGGATTGTAGTTGCTGAGTAATTCACTTTATTTATTTATTTAGTGACTTTGAGTCAGTTTTTGACTCCAGGTGACTACCTGGACTAGTCCCTGCAGTTTTCTTGGCAAGGTTCTTCAGAAATGGTTTGCCCTTGCCTGCTTCCTAGGGCTGAGAGAATGTGACTGGCCCAAGGCCACACAGCTGGCTTCATGCCTAAGGTGGGACAAGAACTTATAGTTCTAGCCTGAAGCCTTAACCACTACACCAAACTGCCTCTCTCTCATTATTAGGTACAGTATGATAATTTTTTCCTATGATTCAAACAGTAGGTGGTGCTATCTCACCTTGAATCTATTTGCACAATAAGCTTATTGTGCAAATAGATATGCAACTGTAGCTTTAAATGAAGCTAAACACATATCTTACTAAAACTGAATAGCAAAAAAGATTTAATTCTCCAGTGATTTTACTTAACTGGTTACTACATTTCTGGCAACTTGTTACCTCTTACATTGAAGAATATTAAATGAGGAATAACTAGCTTTTAACTGTTAAATTTAATACTGCAGAGTTTGTTTTACTAAGCTACAGTTGATATGAAAAAGCGGACCTTGTACCTGCGGGAAAAATGCTAGGAAGAAAAAAAAATGGTTGTGGTCACAAATACCATTAAGTGACAAGTCATAGTTTATAAATCAAAATAGTTGGGTTCACATGTCATCCTGAATGCAAGACATAATCAACTATTTTGTGTGTCTGACCATACAGGTAGTCCTCGTTTAGCAACTGCCTCATTTAGCAACTGCCGTTACAAGAGTTATGAAAAAGTAACTTTATCACCAATCCTTGCATTTATAACCTTCACAGGTCTGTAAAGCAAAGGAAAGCTGAAGTAAGATCATGAGTGTAGTCAGTTTCACTTAGTGACCACTTCACTCAATGATCAAGTTGCCAGTCCCAGTTGTGGTTGCTAAATGACTACCTGTATTGCTTTGTACTGTAGGAAAGGTATTTATTTTATGCTTCCTAGGTGTAAGTTTTGGGTTAACTTTTCCCAAATGTGTGCCCTCAATTCCATCATCCACAGCCAGAATAATGACTGTTGCTTCTGTGATTCTCCGTGTCTGCCATCTCTCTCATCTCTTGACCAGCTGTCCTTGGCTGTTCCAGTGTGGCATCTCATTCTAGCCCCTTGCCACTAACTAGGACTTGCTTATAACTAGCTGATGTTGTTGAAGTTGCCCACTTAGGCAACCTCTGTGTTGGTTACCAAGAAGATGCTATTTCCTGGAAATGTTTCAAGGAATCATGCAGTTGGGAGGGACTTCAGAGGTCATCTAGTCCATGTCTCCAACACCACCCCAGTGCAGGATCCGCTAAAGCTTTTTGGATAGAAGGCTATCCAGCATCTGAAGATGTCTAATGAAAGGCAACATATCACTTCATGAAACAGCCTGTTCTACTAATTGACAGCTTTTACTGTCAGCAAGTTCCTTGTAATATGTGATTGGAAACTACGTCTCCTGAAGTTTGAACCACTGGTTATGGACCTGTTCTCCAGGGTAACCCAGAAGAAGTCTGCTCCCTCCTCCATATGATAACCCTTTTGACAGAAGAAGGCTGCTATCATATCTCCCTTCCCGCAGGTTAAACATACCCATTTCCTCAGAGGACTTGGTTTCCATTCCCCTTGCCATCTTGGTAGGCCTCCTCTAAACTTATTCCACTTAGTCAATGTCCTTTTTAGACTGCCAGGTATTCCAAGTAGGGCCTGACCAAGGCAGAGCAGAGTGGGACAATTACTTCCTGCGATCTGAAGCCTATTTCTGTTAATACATTCCAAAATTGCATGTATAATTTTAACAGCTGTATCACCTTGTTGGCAGATGTTCAACTTGTGATCTACCAGAACACACAGATCTTTTTGATATGTATTCCTGCCAGATCAGATCTCCTCCATCTTATTATACTTGTGCTTTTCATTTTTTTCTCCCTAGATGCAGGAATTTATATTTTTCCCTCTTCAATTCTGTTCAGCCCGTTGTTTGAATCTGTATAGATCTTTTTGAATCTTCTCTTTTTCTTCTAAAACATTAACCATTCCTCCTAGTTTAGTGTCAGCTGTAAATCAGATAATCACCCCGTCCATCATCCCCTTTGGCCAAGTCATTAATAAAAATGAGGAACAACATAGGTCTAGCCCAGAGTTCTGTGGCACTCCACTTGATACTACTCTCCAAGCTGATGTGGAACAATATTCAGTTGTCACAATAGTGTGAAAACTTTGTAAGATGTTTAAGAACAGGAAGTATTTAGTATTTGCTATAGAACTAGCTTATACTTGTCAATAAGGAGTGATTCACTGATAATTTAGTTTAAACTGCTGCCATGGATCCATGGAACAAAATGCTTGCAAAAATCACATTTTTTGAAGGAGGTGAAAATTATCTTGTTCAGCTTCTAAACAAAAGAGCAAATCTCACTTTTAACCATGATCACAGCGCATCATGGCCATGTCCACTTGCATTTAACCACAGTGCAAACATGCCTGTCAACCTTTTTTCCCCCATATTCCCACAATGTTGCTTTCGTCTCTTCCCAGCTTATGGGTGAAATAGGCTTCAATTGTCCTTAACCCTATTTCTTGCTGTACCATTGTTAAAGCAATAAATGCTGCCTCAAGAAGGAAAGTCCAGTGACTGGCAGTGACTGGGAATAGAGACAACAGAAGTAGGATAGGGACCCACAGTGAGGATAGCAGATTTCATGCCCATGTAGTTTTCTACCAATTAGAGGACATATGGAGAGCACTGTAACTCAGTAGTGGGAAAACACCCTTTATCTGTCTCTGGCCTTTGTTTGCCTGATGCAGTGTATGATCTCCAGCCCTTCCTTCACATGACCACATTTTCTACCTAATCTCACTGGATTGTCGTCTGCCCTTACTCAGCTAACTCCTAGGTCTGAAAGTTACTCTGTATGCCCATGTAAATTCAAGATGATGATAAATAAATCTGGTATGTTGGTATGAGAAGGAATCTCCTATGATTCAAAGAAAGAATATTGGAGATCCTGTACTTTAAATCAATGTTTTCAAAGTGAAAGTATCTGACTTTAAAATGTCCGGGCACCAATTTCCAAGTGAGATGCTGAAATACGTTGACCATGGCTGTATTCATCTGGGTATATGCAATCGTTCTCTAATAAAATTGAGAGCCTTTAGAATTACTGGTAAATACAAAATTTAAAAAATGCAGGAACATGAACAATATATGGGGCATTATTTGGCACCAAGTCAGAAATATTCTGATCTAGCTTTCATGAATAAGATGTGTACCATCTCAGTGATACCAAGGAGTAGAATCCATCACTGCAGCAATATAAGTGAAAATATTTTATCCATGTATAGCCAAGGATAATTTTATCATCCATTCCAAGTAGCAGCCACAACTGTGGTACTCTATCACATCAAAAGCCATTAACTCAATGGAGACATTTGGGGGCTAAAGAGCAGAATGGTAACCTTTTTTTAAAAAAAATATTTTTGCATATGGAGTTATCAAGTAGCTAAAAAGATGAATAATATCAAAAGTTTGGCAATATCATCTGGTCCTTTCTTTCCAGGGACATGCGACATACAAGAGAGCAAATAAGAAAAACACAGCCAAATAACTAAAACATTATTTTAAAATACCACAACCACAGAACTTAATAGCCAAACCAGATGAGTTTATCTGAAAAATTCTTGTATATATATATTAAACAAGCTTGCCTTAGAAGGTTAAGAGAATAGAAATCAATCCTGACGCTCCTTAGCAAATAATTCTAAAGCTTTTAAGCAGCCATTGAAAAGGCTCCTTCTTGTGTTTCTTCCAGATATGCCTCTGATGGTGGTCAGATCATGATAAGAGCCCCTCCCAATGATCTTAAAACCTGTCCAGGCTCATAAGGGAGAATAAGGTTTTTCAGATAGCCTGGTCCCAAGTCATATAAAATAAGAGCCAACTATAACTCTGAGGTGAACTTACAATTTGGTTGGGACAGTTTCGACATTGTAATATGGGCAAAAAGCTGAAAACTGAATAAAGATTGGACCATGTGATAGCTCTTCCTCATCCAGATATAACAGAGGAAGTCAACAGGCTGAATTGTTAGGGAGCAATCACAAGTGTATTAGTCTCCATATAAATCAGCCAAAGAACACTGTATTGAAATCAAGGCTTTTTAAAATGGATTTTGAATGGAGCTCAGCGACAGTCAAATTTTGCTGTGAAGTTGAGGGCAGGAGAGGAATTGTGAGCTAAATACAATAATATTGAGTTTTGACCACAAACCTAAAAAACAAATTGCCACAAGTAGTAACATTATGATTAGCAGTAGAAATTGAATGAACATGTATTGGCTGTTGCTTTTTCTGCCTGATTTCTAATCTATCAAATAAAAATAGGTGTGTGCGCTAATTTTAGAGTGCATATCCAGATTAATCAGTTCCTAGACTGGGAATCACTTGGTGGTTGTGTTTGAAAAACTTGCATTAACGTTCAACACGTGCAGAAGCTAATGTTATTAATGCTGATTTATTTTAGTGTTACTTTCCTGAAAGATAAATTCATCCATTATTTTATTACATCATAAATGAAAGCTTTTGGGTAGAACAGGATGAAAGCAGCAATCAGAGCCTGGTTCAAAAAAGGCAGAATAAATGGTGAGTGTATAATTAACAACTCAGAGCTTGTTCCAAGATGCTGTCATCTATCACCTTATGTGGAAGTGTCACTTTCAGAGTCTTGTCTTTGTCCATGGCTTGACAGATGGTTTCATAAGCGTTGCTGTTGCCAGACCAACAGCGTCTAGCAACCTGCATATGTGGAATAAAAATGAATAGATACAATACAGAAAGTATAAGATCCCCAACTACTTACATATGTATTATTTTAAGAAATACGTCTAGCATTTTTTTCTAAATTGAGTGATTCCTTGGTATTCTTGCTGTAGCACCTGGACCTTGTACAAATTAAAAAAAATAATACCCTGAGATAATAAAGATAATACTATTTTTAGTTCTAGTTTAAATATTCCTGGATAGCATCTTCTAGAGACTGACATAGTATAAGGAAGGTGTTTTGCAAGGTTACTTCCCTCAGGTTAGAAGATTAACACACCAAATGTAATCTGTAGTACATTGTACTATTTTGATTTGTGTCATTGCTTGAGTACTATAGTAACTGTTCATTTCACAGAAAGTGTGAGCTATTTATCATCACTTAATGCTGAACTTAGAAATAAAGGCTGGGAAAATATTGTGCCCTGAAGACAATATTTGAAAACCATGCCTATTGAATTATTCAGCTAAAATAGCTTTCCCTGACCTTGGTGCCTTTCAAAGACTGCAATCCGCAGAGTTCCCATCTAGCCTAGCCTTTGGGAATTCTACGAATTCCAGTCCTGGTACATATTGAGGCTGCCAAGTTTGGAAGAGCTAAGCTAACAGGTGAAATATATGCTAGCAGGTAAAATATAAGTTTAATTCAAGATTAATGATTCTGGAGAATAGAATGTTATTTATTTCAATTACTTCATGTACACCAGAACAAGAGTCAGTAACAGGATGAAGCTTAGGAGAATTCTGGTATTGCTTGCAGTACATTAGCCACATCAGTAGAACCCCTTTTTTAACAGGTTGTTGTTTATATCATCTCACTCTAACAAATGAATCTTGTTAAGAATTTGTACCTCATAGCTCAAGACAAAATATTAATCATGCTTCGCAATTTATCTACATTGCTTCTAGCAGTGGTCAAGAAGGACAGGTAAGAAGTCCACTCAATGTCAGATGACTGGATTTCCACTCACCCAATAGCACTTCCACTTCTCTCCTTCTCCCCATCCCTCCACATCTCTATATCTTTTCAGATCTACTTTGGAAATACCCCAGTTTTCCAGAGGAGAGATGGAGATGAGAGAATAAGTGGGATACTTCAGAGGGAGAGGATATTTCTTACAGCAGCAGTAATGGACAAGCATGATTGAGAACAATTCGCTGCAATTCTTTTTGAAGTCTGCATCTAAGTTTGCTATGCTGATCAAAGCAGCAGATCCCCATATACACTTCCAAATACTTAATGCTATTCCTATGCTGCCTCATAACAGAATGTTCTCTAGCAGTTTTAAATCTAACAAATAGTTCTATTCCCCAGAATAAAAGAACCATTACTCCTTTAAGCACCCACATTGTTTGGAAGCTAAACAATCCATGATGGTATTAATACCCCAAAGCTCTCTCTGCCTAGTAGACTCATTCTAGAGGTGTTTAAACCCTGAATTGAGTTGAAAGGCACTGCTAGGTTTGAGAGGGCCTTGGGCAAGTATGTTCAGAGTGCAGCATTCTCCAGCCTGCTCCTTACTGCCCAGCCTGTTTAGCAGCTGTGGCTATAGCAGCTACCTATACTTTCTCATCTAGGCCTAACCAGATATGTTTATAACTACCAAGAGAATCAGTTTGGTGCTGGATTTCAAATGAGGAGACTGTGAGTTCTGGTCCTCCCTTAGGTATGAAAACCCGCTGGGTGACTTAGCTAGTCACTTTCTCTCAGTCCAACCCATCTCATAGGGTTACTGTTGAGGGAAAATAGTCGGCAGGAACAATAGGTACATGTCATCTTCCTTTTGGGTAAAAAGGAAGGTGATATGGATTTTGCCCTGAAAGGCTTATTCCCCATTCTGTAACCATCCAATACAGACAGAAGGCAAGTCCTGAAGATCCCATCAAATCTGTAATATATATCATTAGAATACAGACAGCAAAGGAATTTACCCAAATATCCTTGCAATTTACTATGTGTACAACACTTTCAAATTGAAAGATAAAATACATTTACATACCCCATTAGAAACATCCCAGTTCAGCATCATCTTTGCACGCTCTTCAGCAGCTGCTGAACCATCCAGGACAAGACCAAATCCTCCATTGATCACTTCTCCCCTTTAAATTTAGTGACAAAAACAAGTCTTCATTTTTGTGGAGCTGATCAGACCTATACTTCGGGGTGGGGGGTGGGGAGTGAGTTCAAGGGTTTCTGGCTATGGCTATTCCCCAGGTAAAACTGTTCTACCCAGGCAGCTAGTTACAGTCAATAAATGGAAAGCCCCCCCACCACCACCTGGAACCTGATTGGGGCAGAACAAGAGAGTCCCCCCTTCCTGGGAGTTACATTGGGAGTGACAGTTTCTCACAGCAGAAATATAAATTATGTCAACCACCAACACTCTTCTAGCTCCAAGGCTGAAAAGCCTAATGTGAAATATCCATTAAACTGGGAAAGGCAGGGGGAAAAAAACACTAGAATTCACCACCACAGGTATAAGAAAGGTCTCAGCTTCAAACTGACAGACAGCAATCATCAAGTAAAATAAATTCCTGCTAGTATGTAGTAAAAATACTTGCCTACCAGTGCCATACTGTGGGCCTGGGAAGCTTCTGCTGAGTTCAGTTCATGGAGCCTGACAGCTTGAATGCCCTCCTCAGTGGGAGGAAAGCCACTGCATGCAAGTCAACGTTTAAAATGTGGCCACTGACTTCACCCACACAAACTCCACTGACCATTAATTAGTTGGCCAACATCTTGTGCCAATATCAGAACCTGATGGCTACCCCAGCTAGTCCAGGGGTAGGGCAGGATCAACCAGGACACCAACCAATGTGTCCTCTCCCAAGGGGAGTCCAGCTGACCTTGCAGCAACTGCCTGAGCTGCCATTACCAGAGTGATTCAGTGCAAAGAGCCTGCTTTTTTGCCAAACATAATAGTAATCTAAGCAGATGTCTTGCTTTCCTTGCTCAGAGTCAGCTGTATAATTTCCAGAGATTAGAGGATTTGCCCATTGATCAAACCTATGTAGGATTCTTGATAAACTGAATGACTAAAGAAACTACAAAGTGGGCAATTCCACATCTGAGGACAGCTACAGTACGTTAATGTCATCGCATGCCTGAGAGCTAATTCTGAGGATCCTGTCAGGAAGCTGACATTTAACAAGCATAAAATACATTGTCTGTGGCAAGATGTTCAGTATGGAAATATGCTAGAATTTCAGATGCTAACTTAGGATGTGGGCTACAATCTTTGGAGCTCCCCCCAACTCCTTTCTCACCCAATGAAACTTTTGGAATTAAACATTGACTAAATCTATGCTTAAAATAAGCAGGAAACTTGCATGTAAGTCAGGATGGATGACAGACATCTCTGTTGTCTCTTGGAAATAGACAGTTCTGAAACTGTGAGCAAATTGTTAGCTCCAATTGAAAAATACCATTCAGTCATGGAGACTGAAGGAGGAGGAGAAATGTCAACCATTCTGATCTCAAGAAGGAGGGGACAATCACCATGGAGATGGAGATGGAGGAAGGGAAGAAACACCTTCCCTTCCTGTCAATCTGAATCAAGAGGTAAAAGGAGTGGTTCCTGGTCATTCTAGACACACAGAAGGGGATGGGATGGAGAAGAGGATGGTGTGGGAATTAAGTTAGGAGCTAGAGTTTCTCAAGACAGAAATGTCAGTCATGTCAACAAGCAACAGTAATCTAGCTCCAAGGCTGAAAAGCACAAAGCAAATTATTTGTTAAATTGTGAGAAAGACGGGGAAAAAAAAACTGTTCTAATTAACTGCTGTAGATATATTAAAAAGTTTGCACTTCATGTTGACAGAGGGTGATCAACTGTTTAAAGTGGTTTCATCCTTGTATGGAAAAAGATATTATCTAGCCATGACATGTTAAGTGCGTGAAAAGCTTGTGTCAAATTCAGAGTCTGCCAGCCAGCTGAATTCTAGCCTGGGAATCTGACATCCTCTTCACCAGGAATAAAGTTTTCAATTGAATGGCTCCAATTTCCATCTTAAACAGGGCTGTTAGGCTTAACTCCCCTTCATGGATCACTGCCTTGTCGTGGCAAAGGGGCTTGCATAACTCAGTGAAGCCATGAGTTATGCCGTGCAGGGCCACCCAAGATGGACAGGTCATGACAGAGAGTTCTGACAAAATGTGGTCCACTGGAGAAGGAAATGGTAACCCACTCCAGTATCCTTGCCAAGAAAACCCCACGGACAATGTCAAAAGGCTAAAAGATATGATGCTGGAAGATGAGCCCCTCAGCTCAGAAGGTGTCCAATATGCTACTGGGAAAAAGCGGAGGGCAATTCCAAGTAGCTCCAGAAAGAGTGAAGCGGCTGGGCCAAAGCCGAAAGGACGTTCAGCTGTGGATGTATCTGGAAGCGAAAAGAAGGTCCAATGCTGTAAAGAACAATATTGTATAGGAACTTGGAATGTAAGATCTATGAACCAAGGCAAGCTGGATGTGGTCAAACATGAGATGACAAGATTGATCATCAAAATCTTGAGAATCAGCAAATTAAAATGGACGGGAATGGGTGAATTTAATTCAGATGACCATTATATCTACTACTGTGGGCAAGAAACCCTTAGAAGAAATGGAGTAGCACTCATAGGCAATAAGAGAGTGGGAAAGGCAGTAATGGGTTACAACCTCAAAAACGACAGAATGATATCAGTGCGAATCCAAGGAAAACCATTCAACGTCACAGTAATCCAAGTCTATGCCCCAACCACTGATGCCGAAGAAGCTGAAGTTGACCGGTTCTATGAAGATTTACAACACTTTCTAGAACTAGCACCAAAAAAAGATGTCCTTTTCATCATAGGGGATTGGAATGGTAAAGTAGGAAGTCAAGGAATAATTGGAATAACAGGCAAGTTTGGCCTTGGAGTACAAAATGAAGCAGGGCAAAGGCTAATAGAGTTCTACCAAGAGAACAAGCTGGTCATAGCAAACACTCTTTTCCAACAACACAAGAGACGACTCTACACATGGACATCACCAGATGGTCAATCCTGAAACTAGATTGATTATATATGTTCCAGCCAAAGATGCAGAAGCTCTATGCAGACAGGAAAAACAAGACCAGGAGCTGACTGTGGCTCAGATCATGAGCTTCTTACTGCAAAATTTAGGCTTAAATTGAAGAATGTAGGGAAAACCACTAGACCACTCAGGTATCACTTAAGATCATATTCCTTGTGAGTACACAGTGAAGGTGATGAATAAAGTTAGGGGATTAGATTTGGTAGACAGAGTGCCTGAAGAACTATGGACAGAGGTCCGTAACATTGTACAGGAGGCAGAAGCTAAAACCATCCCAAAGAAAAAGAAATGCAAGAAAGCAAAATGGCTGTCTGATGAGGCTTTACAAATAGCTGGTGAAAGAAGGAATGTGAAAAGCAAGGGTGAAAGGGAAAGATATAACCAAGTGAATGCAGATTTCCAGAGAATAGCAAGGAGAGATAAGAAGGCCTTCTTAAATGAACAATGCAAAGAAATCGAGGAAAATAATAGAATGGGGAAGACTAGAGATCTCTTCAAGAAAATTGGAGACATCAAAGGAACGTTTAGTGCAAAGATGGGCATGATAAAGGACAAAAAAGTCAGGGACCTAACAGAAGCAGAAGAGATTAAGAAGAGGTGGCAAGAATACACAGAAGAACTGTACAAGAAAGATCTTAATGTCTCTGATGTCCGTGCTGGTGTGATCACTGACCTTGAGCCGGACATCCTAGAGAGCGAAGTCAAGTGGGCCTTAGGAAGCATTACTAACAACAAAGCTAGTGGAGATGACAGTATTCCAGCTGAGTTATTTAAAATACTAAAAGATGATGTTGTTAAAGTGCTGCACTCAATATGCCAGCAAGTTTGGAAAATGCAACAGTGGCCACGGGATTGGAAAAGGTCAGTTTATGTTCCAATTCCAAAGAAGGGCAATGCCAAAGAATGCTCAAACTATCACACAATTGCGCTCATTTCACACGCTAGCAAGTTTATGCTCAAAATCCTACAAGCTAGGCTTCAGCAGTACGTGAACCGAGAACGACTAGATGTACAAGCTGGGTTTTGAAGAGGCAGAGGAACTAGAGATCAAATTGCCAACATTCGCTGGATCATGGAGAAAGCATGAGAGTTCCAGAAAAACATCTACTTCTGCTTCATTGACTATGCAAAAGCCTTTGATTGTGTGGATCAGAACAAACTGTGGCAAATTCTTAGAGATAGGGGTACCAGACCACCTTACCTATCTCCTGAGAAATCTGTACGCGGGCCAAGAAGGAACAGTTAGAACCGTTCGTGGAACGACCGTTTGGTTCAAAATAGGGAAAGGAGTATGACAAGGCTGTGTACTGTCACCCTGCTTATTTAACTTATATGCAGAGTACATCATGAGAAATGCCAGGCCGGAAGAATCACAAGCTGGAATTAAGATTGCAGGGAGAAACATCAACAACCTCAGATATGCAGACGATACCACCCTAATGGCAGAAAGTGAAGAAGAACTAAAGAGCCTCTTGATGAGGGTAAAAGAGGAGAGTGCAAAAGCTGGCTTGAAACTCAACATTAAAAAAACTAAGATCATGCATGGCATTTGGACCCATTAATTCCTGGCAAATAGAAGGGGTAGAAATGGAAACAGTAACAGACTTCATTTATTTGGGCTCCAAGATCACCACTGATGGTGACTGCAGCCATGAAATTAAAAGACGCTTGCTCCTTGGGAGGAAAGCTATGGCAAACCTAGACAGCATATTAAAAAGCAGAGACATCACCTTGCTGACAAAGCTAATCAAAGCTATGGTTTTTCCAGTAGTAATGTATGGCTGTGAGAGCTGGACCATAAAGAAGGCTGAGCGCCGAAGAATTGATGCCTTTGAACTGTGGTGCTGGAGAAGACTCTTAAGAGTCCCCTGGACTGCTAGGAGGTCAAACCAGTCAATCTTAAATGAAATCAACCCTGATTGCTCATTGGAAGGATTGATAATGAAGCTCAAGCTCAGATACTTTGGTCACTTAATGTGAAGAGAGGACTCCTTGGAAAAGACCCTGATGCTGGGAAAGATGGAAGGCAAAAGGAGGAGAGGATGGCAGAGGATGAGATGGCTAGATAGCATCACCGAAGCAATGAGCATGAAACTGAGCCAACTCAGGGAGGCAGTGAAGGACAGGAAGGCCTGGTGCGATATGGTCATGGGGTTACAAAGAGTCGGACATGACTTAATGACTGAACAACAACAACAAATTAGGTTTAACTGGTACTGGAGTGAACAGTGGTAGAAAACACAACACTAGAGTAAGAAAGAATAAAAGAGTTTTATTTTAATGAGGACTACAAAACAAAGACTTGAGGAAACAGGAGAGCAGGATCAAGGCGAAGATCTGCATACTGAAACTAGCAGTCATTAATGTGGGCAAATAGAGAGATAGAAGGACAAAGATTGGGGACAAAATAAGGTTATACAACTGATTTAAAGTAATACTAGGAAAAAAAATCACATCACCTGACATGGCCACTCCATTTTTTTCTGCCAAATGTACATTACAGGATGTAGTTTTCCCAGGGTGACTGGGCAGAGGGTCCACGTTTTAGGACCAGTCAAACAAAACCTCTAATTCATTCTTCCCCTGAATCCCAACTCTCATTGGAAGAGGTGGTGACTTTAGTTATGGAATACTTAAGTCATCAGCTAGCATGTAGGCCTCTAGATCCATTATAGGCTATTCATTTTTAAATTGCCCCAAACCTATGGAAAAGGAGAATTATTGTTCTAAAAAATCGTAACTACTGTTATGTGTACCGGAGGGATATAATTAGGTATAATTACTGTAAGTGTGCTGTTGAGTCATCTGTCAGGAATGCTAGTATTGCAAGATTCTCCCACAGAGTAGGAGTTTGACCAGATCTATTCCTCTCTTCCTCCTTCTGGGTGGGTAACAAAACACATAGATGATGATCTTTAGAGAGACTTTCAGTTCTAAAATTAGGTAACTATATTGTTGAAAATTGCTTAAGGTACATGACAGGCAATGAGAATCTTAATATGGGATAAGGAAACAACCATTTTATTCCCACACAATATAGTCTACAAGATCAATTTTTAACCTAGCATGAATGCCAAGGGTTGTTGAGCCTGCCTGCTGCAGTTCCCCTGAGGACGGGGCCATCTAAAATGTACTTGTTCAGACAAATAATGAAAATGCCAACATGTCTGAGATTAAGTAGCTGTTGTCTTAAAGGCCAGGCCATTTAAGACAAACTTATTTAAGTTTATTGCACAGCCCTTTGGAATTCCATTGTGGTGATGTCAAATTAGTTGTTGCAACTGACGTCAGTCAAAATAAACTCTCTTGCTTCTGCTTTACTAAATCAGGAGAAAATGCATTTTAAAACATAAATAAAGTAGAGATAGTGAAGGAAACAAATTTCTTCTCATTCCTAAAAGGTGGTGCAAAACAGGTGGGGCCTTGTCATGCATGTGGGCAAAAGCAAGAGGATTTTTTTTTTAATATACCTGGATTTTTAGGGAAAGTTTTGGGGCGGGCCTTTTTTCCTCCTAAGATAAATCAATTTAAAATAATATATGCTTAATTTTTGTGGGTTTCTTCCCTTTAAGCATGCTCCCAATTTGTGACAATTGTTCAGAGACAGCTTAAGGCCACACAAACACAAATGGGGGCTGATGTGGCTCAGGGCCTTACTTTGCCCACCCCTGCTATATAGGAATTAGGGCTTCCAGAATAATCATAGTATAGCCGGGCTGTAAAAATCCAGGAGGGCTGCAAATGTACAGAAAACATACTTTGCTACAGAGTAGTGATTGTCTGGTTTTCACAGCCCAGATATGCTGTAGTACACTTACTAGTTTACATCTTTAAATCACAAAACAATACAATGGGCTTATTATCCTTGCACATTTAAGTGGACATGTGTGTAAAACACCAAAAACAAAAAACAAAAAACAGATTTAGCCCAAGACAGAGCCTGTCTTGCATAAGAATAAATGAACATAAGGCAGGAGATACAAAGGCACTTTTTAGATAAAGTGGGTGGGGATTCTGAATACCCCAAATGATTACTTTTGACCCTATTAGTGTGACTGCCTGCTGCCAGAACCACCACCAAGGAAATCCAACTGTCTTAGAGGCTGATTGGGTTAACTGCATTGTCTTGAGCTGTAATCGATTTTGATGTAAGCTTTAGACTTGGATCTGTTTCATCAGAAATTCTTTGTTTCTGCTGCAATAAATCACAATGGCTACATTTCTGGAAGAATTTAAAATTGATGAAAATAATGGTGCAGCTCACTGAGATCCAAGCATTGTTTTTAAGAATATTCTTTTATGAACTAAATCAGTACTCCCAAACTGTCTCATAGGAGCTAGATTTTCAGACATTGTTCTAACTAAACATGTCATCAATTATTATTATTTCATAGATGTAGTTTCTCTATTTGATGCCTGGGCAGAACCTGTTTTAGGATTCCTGTACTGAATTAAAATTTAGAATTCTAACATGTATTACAATACCAACTGAAAGTCAAGTGAAATCAAGAGTTGCCCCAGTAGGGTCACCCAAAATATGCTAATTAATTAAATTGTAATGTCATGTTTGTTTACTTGAACTTTCCAAACTTTTTTTTTTCATTTTTATGGAAGAGCACTGAGTCCTCATTAGCACTTGGTCATATATTCAAATAATTAAAGAAACATGTGGTATGTTGACCTAAACTACTCCAATAATTTCCAGACGCCTCTACCCAAGGTGATCAAAGAACTCCAAGCCCCTCAAGCAATCCTTCTGTTGACTGTGTACTTCAATCCATACATTGCCTCTGTCTTTTGGTTGGTACAAATCACCTTGTCCTCCTCCTAATAAAGAGGCTTTCAGAACTAAGCTTCTGTGATATTGACCAACCCTAAGGTCATTTCATATATGGTCCAACTAAAATTATAATGCGTGCCTCTATGTGATCAACCTAATAAAGAAAAACACAAAATTCAATTTTTAAGCCTCTAAACATAAAACAAGCCCAGAAAACTCTTGGTGATAAATCCATGCAGTTAACCATATTGACCATTTTATGGAATGTTCAAACTCTCATTATATCACAAACACAATAATCACAACTAAACTATCAAAAATTAAAAACCTGTACATGTTGGAGAAATGGTAAAGACTAGGCTAGATGTTTCAATTCTATCTGATCTGCACAAGCCTGATCATCTGGATTCCCACTTGCGTACATTTTAGATAGTTCCAGTGGGAATGTGAAGCAAGATTCCTAGTGTTTTCTACTCATCCTATTTAGTACAGAGCAGTAAATGAAACACATGACAAACATTCATGTTGGCATGTTTTAAGTCCTATATTGAACAAGTAAAACATACTCCCTGATCTGTTAACGAGAGTCAAAACTATATGTTACAAAAAACACAGTCAACACCATTCAGTTTCC
This sequence comes from Liasis olivaceus, assembly GCA_030867105.1. NCBI lineage: Eukaryota > Metazoa > Chordata > Lepidosauria > Squamata > Pythonidae > Liasis > Liasis olivaceus. The sequence goes on along the minus strand of CM061348.1, from coordinate 41,457,994 downwards.
CCCTTCTCATTCTAGCTGGTAGCATCTTCCCTAAGCACAATACATGGGCCATATCACCAGGTGCATTTCCTATCCATAAGATGTTAGTACTGAAACCTAAAGTAATTCACAGCATAATTGTGTCACAGCACACAGCCGAGTAGTGTTGCGATATTATTCAGAACACAGAGGAATGAATAAAGCTCAGCTGTTTTTCAATATATTTATTGCATCTCTAAGTACAAGTAGCATCAATGGTAGAGTACATCTCTCTATTCAAAATATGCCATATCTTTTCAGTGGTGGCACCTGTTTTTAGAATAACTGCTATAAATATGCTATATCTGTTGTGTTGTCCTCTATATAGGATGGGAAGGTTGCTTGCTTGCTTGCTTGCTTCTGTCTAATTTTATACGCTTTTATTTTTAATAATATTTTAAATTGTGCATTACCCAGAGAAGTCCTGTTTGTTACTGGGCTGTATAAAAGTAAAAGTACAAGTCTACTGCAACCACTACTTCTGTATGTTTTGGACTGCATGGGTTCCAACCAACATGGCCAATAGTCAAGTACAATGGGAATTCTAGTCCAAAACATCTGAAGGACATTGGGTTGGGGAGAGCTAATGTGTCAAATACTGAGCCAGATAGTCAAAGGCTTGATACCATTTATAGCAGTGTCTTCCTAAAGGCATCCCACTGCATCCTCATAAAATTCCCTTTTATCCTAGGAACTCAGCTCCCTATTAGTAGCCCAAATGGAATCAAAATAGTCCAGGGAGTTGAAGAACCCTGTGGAAGTACAATAACACATTTGTTCCCTAAAGCAAGGATAGGCAACTCAGGGGCCATGGGCTGCATATAGTCCCAAGTACCTAAAGATCATCTCATCGAAATTCAGCAAGAAACTGCCCAGTTTCCAGCTGTAGAGTATTTCCAACTTCCCTTCAGACATAAGGCTTGGAATGAGAACAGAAGACTATTGGGAAGTCAACCATTCCTATTCCCGCACAACTGCTCTGAAAATATTGTGAAAGAATTAGATAAAATTGTGCCATTAGAGTTTAGCAGATACTCTTTGAGGGAGCTGCATGATTTTTAAGAGTGGGAATGGGTGTGTTTGCTTCTTGGAGCCTCCCCCTCCCAATTCTACCATTAAACCTCCCTAAGTCTCCAAAAAACAGCCCACATTTGTTTGGCCCTGTCACTTCTAGTGGCATCAACATGTCACTGGAAGGTCTCCTGCAGCTCTGCAGCAAGACAGGGGATTGAGTCATGGCTTTTACAAATTGTCTATCCCTGCCTTGAAGCAATAATCCAGCCAGATCCTTGTAGTCCTTGGACTTAATGGATTCACTGGGGAGGAAGCAGACATGCTTTTTAATGTATATTACTACTATCCTGTCCTTCAAAACATAGGCTGCTTTTTTCATTTTTGGAGGCCTCCTGCTTACTCCACTCAGTAGGGCCTCAAATTTCTACTTGGAGTTCCCCTGGTGATACCACTGCTGCTAAGTGACAGATGTGAGGAGCTCAGAATGGCCAAAAGTTTGAGCAAGTTCTTCCTCTGCTGCTCTTTGAAAAACACATTAGAACTAATTAGGGGCAGAAGTGAAAAAAAAGATGGTTGCGCACCTGGTCTGTTTTATGTCAGCAAACCCTGCTGCCTTTAGCATACGGGGGTGTTATATTGAGGCCCGAAGGTCACAGATGTAAATGTTGCTTGGGGGAAGTCTAAATGCACATCTCATTCACTGATACTTTGAAGGCTGATGCAAGAATACAGAACTGGAAGTGAATGCTGTTTTAATATACCCACACACTTTAAGGAATCCTGTTTTTTGTTTCATAAATTGAGTTTTCCAAAGGATGCTAAGGCCACTGCCTAACAAACATTTGGGATACTAGAGAATAATGAAAAGAAAAAATGAAGAGTTTGGAGATATTTAAAATGACTTGAACCACATCTGAAGTTTTAGAGAGGGGAGGGGAGGGGAGGGGAGGGGAGGAGGTGTTCAGTGTATATTGTCCAGACATCCAAATTTGGTAGAATGGGAAGTCTAGTAATTAAGTGAAGTTGACAGTTTTAAAAATGGTCTTTCGTATATCATTTCAAAAAGTTGGATATAGTTGAAACATAATCAGTGGTGAAGGAAGCCATCCATTGAATGTAGATGCTACAACAATCATTTCACAGGTAAACATAGTAAGCTGAGGTAGTTCAAGTCCCAGGATATGTGGACATGTATACCTTTCATGCTGAATGATTGTGCAGTATTTACAAGTTATTCATTATGACATTTTAGCTTTTCTTTCCACTCTAAACCCAGTATGCTTAAGAGAGCTTTTGGGTTTCCTAAAAAACAATGAAGATCTAAGATAAATTTGGTAAATAAACCAATAAGAAAAATGTAATCATCAGTTGTTCTGCATAAAACCCAGTCAAAGAAATACAGTCAGCACTGGAAAAGGAGGTATATAGTCTGCCTTCACCTACTGGTTGGGGATGATGGAAGTTGAAATTCAATACTGCTGAAAAACACATTTGGGGAAGTAAACTATATCAGATTTCCTTGGCAAAACCTCATTTTGCTACAATGAATAGCTGCAGCACCATATATCTTTCTATCTGCCTATAGCTTCCATCACTCATTGCTCAGCATCTCTGTCCCCTTTCAAGGCAAAATCTCCTTACCAGCCAACACCACCACCATTGTGTAAGGCAACCCAGGTTGCTCCTCTAAATGCATCTCCTACAAAATTCTGAACAGCCATATCTGTCAGGGAAGAAAAGAAAGAAATGACAACCGCGTACAATGGTGAAGTGGAAGAAGGGGAGGGACCACAATGTCTTTAAAGTATGGGGCAAAAGCTTTGTTTCTGCACTTCATGGGCTGTATTCAGTTATTGCTATTTCTCTTGCATTATTTTCAAAAATCCAAAGTCTTCAGAGGGCCTCTCTTCTGGGAAAACTGGACAAACAAACAAGATCCTGAAGATACATATCTAACAAATAAATAAATCTTCCATATCCACTGATACAGACAAAAATGAGTCCGTGGGACTTTTTGCCTCACCCCAAAGCTCCCTTGCATTTATATGAATTAGTCCTTTAGAATTAAAGCACAGTATTTAGTCTGAGCTCAAATGAATGCAAATAAAATAATCTTTCTCCACTGCTTATCAGTTAACAGCTGAATGTCTAAACTGGGTTTTAGTCATGTCCAAGATATGTTGAAGTTATTAGAAACATCATGATAAGAAGGATGGAGTGCATCTGTGCATATAAACACCAATGTCCGTGTGTGTGTGTGTGTGTGCCAGAAAATTCAAGATGGCAGTCATGACGGCATGACTGAAGACCTACTTGTTTTGTACATGAATCAGTGTAGCATGCCTGAAAGGATGGTGGTTTGATTGTGCTGATGTGACCACCATCTTGGCTTTTTTGATATCCCTGTCCCCCCTCGCCCCGCAGACAGAGGGGAACAGAGAAGTAGATCCCCTAATCAATATGAAAAAAAATGACAAACTTTAGGCCCTGAAGGATTATCAGGAAGTGAGAATATAACTTGCAGTTTGAGATTTTGCTACCCTGAATGTCATGGACTATTCACTGCAGTGTTTTGGCTAATCTAAAAACTATTATCACTATTCATTCAAGAGGGATACTCTTTGCAATGGACAAATCTTCTTTTAAATTTACATTGGAATAAAACCAGAATTCTATTTGAATCAGCAAATGGGATAATCAAATACAAAAGAGGGCAGGACTACTGTCTAGGTGAGATTTCTAGTAGGTGCAGTTTGTCATTCGGGAGCAGGAGAAAGTGAATTGTTTGAAATTTCCACTTTTAAAATGCATTTTGCTCTCTGTTGCATTTGGCGATTCTAGAGCTATCCAGGTCTCAGGTTCATATTACACATAATTAAGATGAACTTTGATCCCTGTGAAAAATGCTGCAGTGTGGAATACTCTGGGATTTGAACTATTTCATTCTAATCCCTCTGTTTTCTTTTTTCCCCCAAAGGTCATCAGCAGAGAACTCTAAAAAGTAGCTTTCTCCTAAGATTATTTTTTTCTAAATATCTTCTGTAGTTCAGCCTACAAAGATTTTTTTCCCCTTCTTTCCACTCCCTTGCCCTTTTTTGCATCTCAACTTGCAAGATGCAACTTCACCCCAGTCATGTTTTAATTCCACCTTTTTTGTCTACTTCAGTGTTTCTCAACCTCGGCAACTTTAAGAGGTGTGGACTTCAACTCCCAGAATTCCCCAGCCAGCCATGCTGGCTGGGGAATTCTGGGAGTTGAAGTCCACACCTCTTAAAGTTGCCGAGGTTGAGAAACACTGGTCTACTTCTTGCACCTGATTAAAGAGGCTGCTGTCAAGTAATAGCACAATTACTCTCCAAGGTGCTGCAGCTTTTGAGGAGCTTGATTTACAAGCAACCACAAGGAAGAGGAAGTTAAAAGGTGAAACCAGTTATAGGCATGAAATGTACTTGTTCGTCTTAAAGAAATTCTCTTTACTAGAGATACTTGCAATCTATCCAGCTCACCTGCACAAAACGCAGAACCGTCATAGATATTTGAGGTCTCTCTGTAAGGACTATCTGCCCCACTCACATCATGGTGGTCTCGACTAAGAACAACTGGTGCCTGAAAAGAAGTATATAGGAAAAAATAGAGGAGAATCAGCTGGGCTCCTTGGCATAATTCTGTCCATCCAGATGATGAGGAAATCAATTCTTCTGCTAAAGATAAAATTCCTGAATAGGGAAATCAACCAATATGAGATTTGGATTAACCATGTAGTTCCAATCAAAGAACTACGCAGTGGGGGAAACACAAACCTATGTGTTAGTCAGTTTTAACATTTAGAAATTGTGATGGACAACCTCTGTCCAAATATGGAAAAAATGCATATTAAAGTGCTCCATATTAAAGTGTAGGTAAGAAATATACTAAAAATAAACAACAACAATAATAATGAAACCTTGGCACTTTAAAATAATCAGCTGCTTTTCTGTAAGCTTTCAATACACTGTCAAAATAAATTACAGGCTACATAATTACAAATAAATAGAATAAAAACAAAAAAGGTATTTTGATCTTACTAGGTCAATGCCAAAGACCATTGTGATGTTCCTGATGGTTTTATTATTATTTTATTACCTTTCCAGTTTCACTGAAACTGAAGTATCAGAAGATCTTGAGCGCAATGGAAAAAAAAGATGAGATGTAGAAATATTCCATGGAGATTAATATTTATATGTAGCCTGAATCTGTACAAGCTGCAAAATAAATCTATGTAGGCAAAGCGAGGCTTCTGGGATTTACACTAAGCCTGACCAAATTGAAGGTACTGTCAATCCATAGCAGCTGGAGAGTGAGAGAGAGCACCTCTTTGTTTCTTTCTGAACCTGAAGAAGGCTCTGAAGCTTAGGTTACATTCTGGGCTTCTATACAGGCCCCTGAGTCTTGCCATGGAGTGACCAATCCCAAAGTGACTGATGCATCAGCTTCATGTTATTTCCCAGGCTGTGCATCCAGAAAGAACAGACAGGGAAGCTTCCTTGCTTTGTGACAGATCTTCATATCAAACAGTAGGGAACTTTTTGCAACCTGGGCAATGCAACTTATTTATTTTTATTAATACATTTAAATAAAAAAATAAATTGGAGGAGCCCTCCAGAGAAGACAGGACTGAACATTATTGGCCTCTTTTTTCCTTTTTGAGAGAGGCAGATGGGGTCAAGTACAAAGTGTTAAGCCTTGTGGTCATTTGATGTTTGCATTTTTCACCTTTTTAGTACCAGAAAGAAAAAGTTGGAAAATCATGATTTTCCTGAAAATTGATAGTTTCCCCACTGAATTTTGCTGACACAATATGGGAGTGTTTCAGAGGGTGTAAAATGTAGATTGAGGGGCTGAATATGGTCTTGGGGCTCTGCACCTCATTTGTATAATGAAAGAACTAGGAAGCACACAGGACATCCCTTCACTGAATTAGGAAATACTGTGAGGTTTTCCAGTAGGAGTTCAACAAGGAATAACATTCAGAAATCTTACAACATGTAATATTGTTGTATTATGGCTATGGTTATTATTATACTGTGGTCACACTCATTTCAAACTATTAGTCTTCATTACTTTACTGGAAATTCATTGACTTTAGATGGTTTGCATTTTTAGGAGAAAAATTCTTATCTCATCATCTACTCTGTTTCTCTCAGTATGACCTCTTCAATCCCCAAATCAATCTTCCATGTCAAAGAAAATTCACAGATTATGTTTAATAAAAACACAGAAGAACTGTACCTTAATTCTTTCTTCAGCAATACTCTTGTTAATAGCCACTGCAATAGCTATGCGGCCTTTTTGATCAGAATACAGAATTCTGGCTTGGGAACCAACAACCTAAAATATAGAAATAATATAATAATAAAGTTCTTGGCTTATCTCCACAGGCCAGATGTGGATCAGAGACAATGCCAATCTATTTAATGAAAAAAGCAGGACAGTGAATTTACAAATATCCATCCTCCATAATTAAGGATTAAGGATTTCTGCCTATGATTTTATCTCCACTTACATTTCATGATATCTAACTTTAATTATAGCTGCAATTTTCCACTCAGTTAAAATCAAGATTCAAAGTCTAATATTAGAGGTTGCATTATTGTTAGATAAGATATAGAACTACTGATGGAGCTGGAATCTAAAAAGGATTTTCTTCTTGCCAATAATGTAAAAATACTTACAATAATTCTATTTGGCTTCTCCCTAGAGATTTTGCATGGCTTATCCCTAGAATGGTAAACACTGGCTCCCAATATTAAAAATGATTCATCTAAAGGATGTTTTGGTATAGTCGTCATACAAGAACTTTATTGCAATGAAAGCAAATTAAAATGGAGCTCTGATCTGAATCCATTTTTAGTATATAAATTCTTCAGATTAAGTATTCAGAGCGCCTGCAGAAAATAAAGAGACTCACAAATTCTGAGTCTGATGTTACCTGTTGAAGTAGGCCCAGGATATCTGAAGGACACTGCTAAAGCTATGGCCTGGGCACAGCAGGGAGACAGCACCTGTCCATATTTCTAGTAGGGCCATCCAGAAGCATCATACTGCTTGCCAGTGATAGGGCGTGCTGTAGCATGAAAATCCAAAGTCCACATGGCACTGCACCCTAACACTGTGTTCTAAATGGCTTAATCTTAAACCAGTTTTAAGACAATCCTGTCCAGACTGAGATGCTTGCAAGGTGTTCAACCTAGAGTGCAGGGTACCATGAACAATTCCCCTGCTGCTAGAAAGAATTTCCTTTCTTTCATCTTCCCTCTGTAACATCTGCTGCAGATGCTGCCACAGATCTTCCTTACTAGGAGAATAGTTATAACGCTTGCCTTATGTGCAGAATATCCCTGATTCAAAACCCAGCAGAAACATTTTCTTTTACATCACTATTTTCATTCCCTGAGCTACCTAACTCCCCATTCAAGTTTTTTGATGAATGAAATGGTACACTGGTAGACCTATTTTTAAAAAAATGCAGCAGAAACGTAGGTGGCTCAGGGAAAGAAAAAATATTAATTAAAAAAAATAACACTGCTGGTTTCAAACCAGAGACATTTTGCATGTAAGGCAAGTATTAGAATCAGGATGCTAGTAAGGAAGATGTACAGGCAGTCCTGACTGGGTAGGTGGGTAACTGTGGGGACAGAGAGAACAGAAAGCGGCATACGTGGAGTTGTGATGCTGGTTATGGAATGAAAACAGTTATGGGCAGCTCATAGGAATCCCAGCCAGACACAATGCAGGGGGTGTCTGGCTGGGATCCCTGTGTAGATGCACACTGAGTATAGACTAAGAGGGATAGAAATACCAGCATTGGACATGAGGAAGAAAGGAAGAACTTATGCAATTCATCTGGTGCAATTCCTTCCACTCTCTCTCCTAGGCCAGCCCAATGTTTCTCTCCCACCCGCCTTACCCAGAGAGTGAAGAATCTTCTGATCAGCAGAACTGTGCGAGCTGGCTTTTATTCTTTCCGTGTTTGGGGTGAATTGTATACCCCTCCCAGGGAAATGCAGCCCACAGTTTAGGGAACCACTGTTGTAGAACATCAGACTGTAGACAACAGCTTTCTGCCCAAATTTCCTGTATTTACAAAGTCTAGTTTCACAGATCAGCATCCTTACCTTCTTATTTACTGGTTTTCAAATAAAAGACTGTTTAAAATAGAAAAAATAACCATGAGGGTCCTGCCAGCCATTTTAAATGTTAGGCCCAAGATTAGGCCCAAGAACTAGGTCAAGATGAGATTAATAGAAAGAGATTAGATTACAGTATGTGGGAATTGCTTCAGTATACAACATACAAGCATGATGGGGTCTCAACTTTGACTGGATGCCCCATTGCACAATGGAGTTGGGAGGAAGAAAATGCTACATGTTCCTTCAAGCAATGATTTTAAGGGATCTTTTAAAATTTGTCAGCCACCTTGAGTACCTTATGGGCAGAAAGGTGAGATAAAAATCATAAAAATAAATAGAATAAAAATATGAAAGAATGGTACTGAATTCCAATTAAGCACCATCGTAGCTGGGTTTACATACCAAATTATGTCTTCTGGCTTCCTGAATCCAGCGGATGTTATCATAGTACTGCTGTTTCACAGATGTATTTGCTAGGCAAGAGAAGATTAAACAAAATGGTTCATAAAAGCATTATCAGAAGGCCACTGTCAGTTTATAAACAGATTCTGAAATATCCATGAAAGAGCACAGAAAACACCTGCCTTTAGGATGACCCCAATGATGTTACACAAATTATCACAGGGGAAAGGAATAAATTATTTAGTTGTCTCTAGATTTATAGATAACCTGCATTGTCTGGAGACAAGAAAAGGAGAGCACAGCTGTGATCAGATTTAATATATTATTCAAGAGAAATACGAAGTACATATAGTAGTAAATGACTGATAGGGAGATATTTCAGCCTGCCATAGCAAGGTCTTTCTACCATAAGGTACACTGAATCAGGCTGCAAAAATTAATATGTCAACCTTTTAAAGAGCAATAACCAAAGTATTTGGTTCTTTGAAGCAATTATGCTGCATGACAAATTCTGCAGGAAACAAGTACTGTATGCAAGTATTTACCAGATAAAAATAAGTTTGATATTTATTGAGGGTTTGGTGAAATATAACATAAATTATAAATAGGGTAGCCTTCCAGAATCAGAGCCTCTCCAAATATATGAGGTTATACACCTAGTAGTAAGCATACTGGCTGGGAATTTTGGAACTTGCAATCCGACATAATCAGAAGACCTAAGGTTGGGGAAGGCTGAAATAGCAGCCTTTAATTGGCTTTTAAAGTCAGCCTGGAAAGCAAATGGAGCAAATCCGATATGCAAAAGAGTTAAGGAAATCAATCTACCTTCTCACTTGCTCTATTATTTTTCTTCTTTTCATTAAAAATGCCTCTCATTGCAATGACGAAATATGTGTCCCCTTAAAGTTAGTGTCCGATTCTTACAGCTATGGCATGACGGTTCTCACATACAATCAAGAAGGTTACACTGTGTAAACACTAACTGGGACTGTGTTTACAGCTGTCAGGTAAATGCCAAATGTTGATTACTATTGCAATTTATGTTTTTCAGCATCAGCATCTGACATCCAAATTAAAGCAATTCTCAGATAATATTCATGTAGATTACACACACATACACAAACACACACTATCTGTTCAATCATATCCAATTCTTGGAGACTGCTGGATATGTCCCTGCAGTTTTCTTGGCAAAGGTTTTCAGAAGTGGTTTGCCATTGCCTCCTTCCTAGGGCTGAGAGAAAGTGACTGGCCCAAGGTCACCCATTCAGAATTTTTCTCTATGAACGAAGGAAAAAGGAAACATCTGAAGAGATAGCTAGTATGAGGGGAGAGTCCAATCATTCACCAAGGGCTGGGGTGGCAGGGAATATATGATATCCTCCCATCAGCCATTTTCCTGCACACAAACTCCAGTTCAATATATTTGTAATCTACATTGACCTGAATAAGAGGAAAAGGGAAAAAGGAAGAAGAAACACATGGGGGAGGGGGCACATTTATTTATGTATTATATTTCCAAGCTACCAAATAATTGTCATTCTTTGGGCAGTGTAGAAATCAGTACAACCTTTTAAAAAAGCATAAATAATAAATGATAATAATAAAGATAAAATCAGCAGCAGCAATAATAATTCCAATAGAAATAGCATATAAAATGATAATAATGCTTCTTTCAAAAAACCTGTGAAGTTCTTTAAAGAACTGAAAGAACAACTCCAATGAATATGAATTAAGGGTCCTTGACACGGAAAGGAATTTCTCCCAAGTAACTGTTTTCTCTCCTGCACTCCTTATTCCCCATTCATGTTGGTATTGAAATTAGAATAAAAGGGATTTGCAATAAGCTATGAAAGAAACTTTTATCAAAAGATATGGAAATGTTGAAATCAGAAAAGCAATTAATATCTTATTTATTTTCAAAGGATTTCTGAATATTCAACAGATATTAAGACAATATCCAAAGGGGAGCATCATAGGAGAGTTTTGTAAAATAAAAATATGGCAATGTTGCTGTTTCTGCATTACTGCTGGGAACTGCAATGTTTTTAAAATGCCTCACGATTTTATCCCTTTTCATGTGTCCAAGTATTGTAGTTCATCTGCCCATCATAGATAGATTGACCATTCTTCCACTATCTTGGACTTTGAACATCTTTTCTAAAATATTGAATCTTATTTTTCATCCCAGAGGTTCTTGGAAAAGTCCTGACAGTCTAATTTAAATAGCTTCATGCTCCTACAAGAAAATGCAAACTCATGGTATGAACATTAGCATTGTTTCCTTTCCCCAGCTTAGTGTCTTCTCTAATGAAAAGTTCTGAAAACATGAATAATTGCACACCAACTTTTGGTGACTTTGGATTTGCTTAATAAAGATATCACCTATCCTGTATTTTGCATCCATTTGTCTTTCATTTCTTTAAAAAGTTGCCACCTCAGTTTACTTTGTCACCCCTCCTGCTTGTTGATCTTTATTAAGGGTGTGAAAGATACTGAAGGCACACTGTGGTCTCATCAACATTGTCTGTGTCAGAAAGGAAGTTGACTCCCACCCTCAAAAAAAAATATTTTTTCTTCTATTTTATTTTGTACTTCATCCGAGCCCATCTAAATATACCCAGGACAGGGAGTACATTCTTCCCTTAAAACTATTTAGCATCATTGCACTCCCATTACAGCCCTCATCTAGGGAAACTTTAATTTCTTAGCACATATTCTGGTTCTTACAGAGCAACCATTTGTTCCATTAGTAGGGTAGCTTTGATACAGTGCCTAATTTTCAAGCAGCTAATTTTTAATTTTAAAATGTTATTATATAGAAAGTGAACAAAAACATACTGCTTTGAATGTAGTATATGCATCTGGAGCAAAACAGCAGCTTTAAAATATGATTCCACTTAGCCTTGGTATGTGCTAGGCACAGCCACAAAGCTAATGTCCTCATTCTGCTGTGTGGGACCTGTTAAGAGTTACTACCAATAGATTCTAATGAGTACAGAAGGGGCCAGGAAGGTGTCTATCTTCCCAGCAACACCCCTGATGCCAACACTTCAGTGGTAACTGAAAAATTGGTAATGAAAGTCACAGCAAAGGATTAGCAAATGTCTTTCCATACATCCTGTTATCAGGAATGAAAGGGTTTCTGAATGCAAGAATGCCAATTCAGAAGATCTTGGCTGAATACTGACTGTGAGTTATCTAACTTTTTACTTGTACTTCCTATTACATACTTCCTATTTCTCCTTGATGATACAAAGACTGTTATGAGATGGTTCACAATTGATTCTCCACAGTCAAGTGCTCGAAGGACCGTCACCGTGTGCATTCTGTTCATATAAATATACAAACTTGTATCCAGACATGTATCCAGACATGTGCACACAAAACTGATGTGCTTCAACAACACTAAAAATGATTACTTAAAATCACAAAATCATAGAGTTGAGAGTGACTTTAGGCCATCAACTCCAACCCATGCTCAATGCATTAAAGCAATCCATACAGATGATCGTCTAGTCTCCACTTGAACACATCCAATGAAGGGGAACACACCTTCTCTCTGGATAACTGTAATCTGCTTTTCCTATGAATTAAATCCATTATTTCATGTCTTGCACTAGAGAACAGGTCTTGACCTTCTTCTCTGTGACATCCTTTCAGGAATGTGAAGAGTACCATAATTATCCCACCAAGCAATCATTTCTAAAGGATAAACATATCCAACTCCTCCAATCTCTCTTCAGAGAGCTATGTTTCTAATTCTTTGATCATTTTTGTTGCTGTGGCTGTTGCTATTCAGTTTTTCTGAATCTTTTTTAAAATGTGACCAAAAACTAGACACAGTACTTGAAGTGAAATCTGCCCAATTATTTTCCATGATCTGGAAATTATACTTGTGTTAATGCAGCCTAAAACTGTATTTTCTTTGCAAGAGAAGTATCATTATCTTGTATCTGCACATCTAATTTTTGTTTCCTAAATTAAAAACTTTGCTCTTTTTTCTATAAAATTAATTCTGTTACATTCAGCCCATTTTTCAAACCTATCAAGATTGTCTGACTTTTGTCTTCTACAGTATTAGATATCACACCCCTATTTGTATCATCTGCAAATTTGATAAGCATTCCTTTTACCTTTTCATCAAAACCATTAATGAAAATAATGAAAAGCTGAGGACCCCAGACTGATCCCAATGGCAGCTCGCTTGATACTTGTCTCCAATTTAATGAGACATTGATCAGCATTTGAGTATGGTTATCAAGCAGCCATGCACCTACTTTACTGTCATGCCATCCAGTCCACATTTAACTAGCTTGCTAATCAGGATGTCATTGAGTTCTCTGTTAAAAAGGTTTGGTAAAATCAAGGTATGTTTACAACATTCCCACAATCTATTAAGGAAGTTATCCAATTAAAAAAGAGAGAGAGAGAGAGAAAGATAGGATTTGTTTTTGACAAACTCATGCTGACTTCGGAGATTATTGCATTGTTTTCAACACACTGATACTTTTATGAACTGTTCTAGAATCTTCCCAGATATTCATGTCAGACTGACTGCTCTGTATTTGCTAGATCTATTTTTCCCCTTTTCAACATACAGACATTTGCTCTGCTTCAATTCTCTGGCACTTCACTGGTACTCTGAGATTCCTCAAAGATAATTCATAAGAGTTTGACCAGAGCATTAGTTAGTTCAGAATCCTAGGATGCAGTTCATCTAGTCCTGGGAATTTAAATGTATTCCAATAGGTCTTCTCTGATCAAGTTTCCATCTGGCCTTCCTTGATCTCTCAGCAGCTTTCGATGCCATCAATCATGATATTTTTCTGAGCTGGCTCAGGGGGTTGGAAGTGGGAGTCACTTTATCAGTAGGGCTACTGCTATTTTGGTTCAATCTTCAATAAAAAGCCATGTGTTCCATCAGGAAACTGTGGAGGGCAGGTGAATGGGCATGATATAAGCTTGTTCCTCTTAACTTTCTGTTTACTCAGCACTAAACAGTCACCCAATCACTCACAATGAGCAATCAGCAGCTGTCAGGATATACCCCTTACAATCAGCAGCTATTCAGGAGATGCCTTTTACCCTCACAGCTCAGCACACAATCCTTCAGAATTCAGAGTTTCTCTAGTTACTCTCTTCCTCCTGCTGAATTCCCTCAGCAAACTCCTGTTAGGTCTCTCCATTCACTTGCTTGCTTTTGTAATGGGCAGTATTTAACTCGAATAATGATTAAAGTCCAGAGTTCCAACGTCTTAGCATTAAGGACATAATAATAAGTCACCCTCTGTTTGCCTGATCATTGAATATGGGTTAGACTGCAAGCCAAGTAGATGGCAAAACATTACAAGCTCTTCAAAGTACCTTACTCTGGATCTGATTTCTCACTATACTACTATGGCTAAAGTAATATTTCTACATGGCAAAAGTGAGAAACCAACACTGAGTACCAGAGAAATCAATAGGTATTCTCAGAAAGAATAACAGGCATCTTTCCACTGAAATCCAGCTATTATTTCTGTTTAAATTCTGTTGCTCATTTCTCTGCCAACCATAACAGCAAATCCAGTAATTAAATTGCCACCAAGTCTGCTTCAGTCAGCTGGAATGTAAAAGGTCACTTTAAATATATGTACACTTAATTCCAGTGGTTATTTTCTTATGAGATAAATATCTTCTTTAGATTCACCATTTTTAAAATACTTAGGGCTGCTTTCCAGTTTGAATGGTGGGAAACCCAAGACAGCTTTTCCAGAACTGGGTAACATAACTTCAGAGAACTTCTGCTCTTTGGGAATAACAATAGCCCATCTTTCATAATATTTGACATTATTGGAACATCACAGTCCTCAGTGTAGCAGATGTTATCGTAACACTATCATCTAACTTTAGGCATCAAAATGATGTTCTGCAAGTTGCCATAGTACTACACTAGCAGAAAGTACTTGCCAGTACCTCTCAGAAGATATAGATCTCAGACAGAAAAGGTCCTACATTCAATCTGAAGTTTTTCAGGTCATCTGGGAAAGATTCCTTTCTGAGGACACTAACAGACATGGTGCCAGGCTCTTTGGCAACTGCCTCAAAATGAAAGTAGTTCTTTTCCAAGCATGATTCTCACAGAGAAGATTCACTGAAATGATGGGGATGGAATTACAAGAATTCCAGCAAGTGAACTATTTTCAGTTTAGAACCAATATGTTTCCATGTACATTAGGTAGAGACTAATCTTCAGTTCTTCTTTCTAACAGCCTTCCTATGATCCAGTGAGGAGGCAGGTCTCCTCATTAATAACAGGGAAGCTTGCAGCTGGTTCTTTACAGAACAGTCTCTTAATCTGTCTGGGAATCAACCTCCATAGCTTTACATTTAGTTTGGCAGCCTTTCCTGAAACACACTGCATACTTGTGCAAAATGAAGCTGGGATGTGATATAATGGAAAGCACCCAACAACACTATTGGCTGATTGATAGATTAATCCATTTATGTCCCTTGCAGATTTGAAATTGTGTCTTATAGACCTGGTTTTCTTGTTTTCTTAGGCCTATGTGGACACATCTGGAAAATTCTGAAAGTGCTTGTAGATGCTGCCCTAAAACTGCCCATATGGTAGTTACAACATGAATGCTGTGGGGGCAAGGCAGTCACAAAATGTTAAAAAAGTATAAAACCAATCCAATAACTCAAATACTCTTTATAATGAATATACATGAAATTCCCGTATGTCCTTTTCAAAATGACAATTAAATGATTGCTAACTCTTATTCTTTTTATTGCATAGTGTATAGCCACTAATCTGATTTCACAACCATAAAAAGCAAGGATTAAAATATGGATTTTCACAGTTTCAAATATATAACAACAAAATCCTAATCAGAGTGCTACAGATTAGAGCTGTACTTTCTGATGGACCTCTTGTAAAAATTATGAGGATGTTAATGGGCCATTTCTTTCATTCATGTTCTATGCCTTGGCAGTGCTGATATATGCTGGATTGATGATTTTTAGTGTGCAGCTCAAATGCAAACTTTAATTGTATGATTCTCTGGAAAGGCTCTCGTGAAAATTGTACATGTTAAAGAGGATCCATTTTCATTTTACTGTATCTGACTTTTAATTTGTTTTTATAGAAAAGCAATTTGTGGGACTGGTGCATTTTCTTGCTGTGTTTTCTGTGTGAAGGAGAAGCTGCTGTTTTGGGGGGTCTTTTTGAGCTCGTGTAATTAAATAAATAATTTCATTATATTACTATTTGGTAAATAATTAAATAATGAAAGCTATATGTTTGTATGCACTTCTTCGTTGTTTTTGTATACATTTCTATGGGTTTAGGATTGGTTTGGGGGGATATCAGATGGTAGCCCCTAGTAGACGTTAAATAAATAAATAAATAAATAAAATAAAGATCAGTTATTTGAATTGATTAGCCTAAAAGCTAAGTCGGGCAGTAACTGGTTACTACCTCAATGGGAAATCACAATCTCAGGGCTGTAGCTAGACTGAGAAGTTGAGGAAACATCCCAGCAGAAGACAATGGTGAACCACTTGCCAAGAAATCTACAGGGACGTGTCTGTGAAGTCACCAGGCATTTTGCTTGATTCAATAAATCTGAATGAATGAATGAATGAATGAATGAATGAATAAATAAATAAATAAATAAATAAATAAATGAGGGAGACTTTACATATATCTTGCCTGAAACACTAAAATATATGCACTCAGGTAACAGCCTGAAGCAGTTGGAGACTCCAGTTATGGTTACATGCCAGGAAGTTCCACTGATAATGATAAACATGTACGCACATGCTACAATATATACGATGGAAATAATGTAGAGCAAGTACAATTTCTCCACACAGCACGTATGAGAGAAATAAGCTTCTAATTGACTCAAAAAATATAATAATTTGATACCCATATTCTAAAGTTATAAGGTATAATTAACTGCAGGTTAATTTTCATGTGCGCTATTATTCACCCTCTGTACTAGAAGGCAGCATGTCTTACCTCCCCGATGTATAAGTTCTTCAAGCACTGTTGTGGCTATAAAGTCAGTGGTTGCCAAGTCTTCTGAGTCACCAGAGGTACAAACCCACCGAAATGGGCCAAATCCCATAGAAAAAATATCTCTGGGAAGAAAAGTTATTTAAAAATTTAAAAGATAGTTTAAATTCCTGTTATATTTATACTTCTCTTAGCAACACTTTTCTTTCATTAACCGAAGATGGAAGAACTTCAGCTATTTCAAATAGACTAATCCAAACACATGCTCTTTGAACCCCTATTTTAGAGCTTTAAATAAAGCTTTATTTGCAGGCATAAGCAATGTATCTGTGGTCATTTGCCCACTTGAATTGTCCAGTCATTGCTGTGCCAAAGTAACAGGAATTAGGATAGACCTTATATCACTTCAGTGATGGTTGAATGATGCTGTGAAGACACTATATAAACCTCTAGTGAGGAGACTATCTATGGGATGTGTGCTTGGGTGTGTAATTACAGTCACATTCCCTATGAATAGGATCTGACAATAGGGTTTAAATAAATAAATGTATTCTATGATTCAGCACATATTTATTTATTTATTTATTTGACTTGTCCCCACCCATCTCCCCACAACAGGGGACTCTGGGTGGCTTACAACAACTAAAATCGAAAATACATATTAAAATTATAAAAAGTTTAAAAGTGATAAAAGTTATAAAAACCAGAATTTACAAAGATAAAGATAAAGATAAAAAGGCTAAATATGCAGGGAGGTGAGTGCTTAGATTGAAATGTAATAAGGCTAGCCTTCTCTGTTTGGTGACTGAGGTATCCCATCACACTTTCCTCAGTCTTTATCATCAATAAGCCTCAGGGTGAACTGGTAGCAGAGAAGTTTCCTTCATTGACTCTGGGCCTGCAATTTAGATTGGCCTTGTCAAGTATGCCCAATAAGAAGCCATTGTATCATCCAGGGCAGATTTTAATTTCATATCAAGCACCAACCAGACCAAACAAGTTGAATACAATTTCTGATCCATCTAGAAGACCCATACAAAGATAAGTGTAAAGTCTTCTATGATGGCACCAAGATCCACGTGTCCAATAATCTATGTTAAAAAAATGCCTCTACTTCACTCCTGCAAATTAGGACTAGCTCAAAGACATTCTTTGTTTATTCAGGGATATTTAAGACATTAATCTAAATCCAGGTTTATGGTTCACATGTAAGGGTCAGACCATTGTAGAAAAGAATAGTTTATGTTTAAATTCCTTGAAACAAATGTACATCAAATGCTTTGGGCAGAGGCAAGCTAGAAAAAGGAACTAAATCAATTCCAGGTTTTGAAAGCACATATTTCTTCAAATACCAAATAGAACTTCCTGCCTTAAAACATACCACCAGCTAACCAAGGCTTGGCAGATCAGAAATCCAAAAAATGACCCAACCAATCAGTTTGCAGGTAGAAGAAGAGCCCTGCCAGCCAGACTGCACCATCCATGCCTCTTAATACAAGAATTTACAATTAACAATATTTCTATAGAAGGAAGGAAGATTGGAAATTGAAAACTGAACAATCAATGGATTGTCTCCCATAATTGTAACATACTTTTTATATCAACTATTACAATTGCCTGTATTATTGTACTTTTATTTAAGTTTGTTTAGCTGTTCACAGTTATACCTTTTATCTCTGGCCTTTGGCTGTAATAAAGATTCATTCATTCATGGGTTGAAAGGGCCTGCCAGTGCATCCTCCAGGTTATTCCTGCAGATGCTTTACAAAGGTATGAATATCATGGGGAAGAGGGAAGGAAAAGAGTTAGTCCTGGATGTCTAGCAACGCAGATGTCGGTACCCAAAGAAATGTATTGGTCATATCTCACCAAGCCTGGGCCTACTGAAGAAGGGTGACGAGAAACATGTGGGTTTATCACACACATTTTGATCCTTATTACTTTGTTAAGACACATGGCTCCAAAAGAGAAAGGACATAATCTGGACACTGAAGGTAAGTAAAAGTTGAATCAAACCCTTCAAAAAGCACAATTTGGTCGCTGCTGGTTGAGTGACATAATCTGTCTCCCATTTTGGAGTACTACACATATTAGCTTTTCCTTCCCTTCCATTACTGTCACAATAACAGATGCAGTGGATTTCAGCTAAATTTGCTTAGATATATATGTGCCCAAGAAGAATACAATCATTGGTAATCACGCAGACCAAACCTCTTCTAGACAATGTTTCACTAAACTCCTGGTTTAGTAATATAGGAATGAAAAGCAACACTATAAAAACACTTAGAATTTATTATCACTATTAGATATTTTATGCCTACCATGAATTAAGTGGCCTATATTCTTTCAGGAATAATAATAATAATAATAATAATAACAACAACAACAACAACAACAATAACAACAACAACAACACAATTGCTGATAAGAAAAACAAAAAGGTCTGGATAATGGACATTGCAATACCTGGAGACAGCAGAATAGAAGAGAAAGAACTAGAGAAAATCACAAAATATAAAGACCTGGAATGGAAGTAGAACGACTATGGCAAAAGAAAGCAAAGATAGTACCAATAATTATAGGTGCCTTAGGTGCAATCCCAAACACCTGGAACACCACTTGAAGACCATCGGTATTGACAAAATCACCATCAGTCAATTGCAAAAGGCAGCTTTACTTGGAACAGCTTACATCCTGTGTTGATACCTTTAACTCCATCAGACAACATCATCTGCCTGTCCCAGGTCCTTGGGAAGGACTCAGTAGGTGGATAAAAATGCCAAATCCAGTCTAAACATCTGGCTGACTGTGCAACCAACCATAATAACAACAACAATCTTTAACACCATCAAACAACAACATCTGCCTTTCCCAGGTCCTTGAGAAGGACTCAATCAGTGGATAAAAATGCCAAATCTAGTCTAATCATCTGGCTGACTGTGCAACCAACCATAATAGCAATAAGAAGTTTTTCACAACAAGGTTTGTTTCCCATATTCATCTGTCACACTACTTTTCTGTAGTTCAGATTTCTCTCACAGCTTTCCAAAATATTTGTGATATGTAGCACTCAAGAATTCAGTTTACAGCCTTTAACTCCTGCAAGGCAATTGAGCTAATGTGAAAGTTACTTAAAGTGACTTAAGAAAAAGAGAGCTCACATTTAGCAGCTCTTTTGGGTCTTCCCTTTTCCAATCCCAGTCCCCAAACACATTCCTTTCTAGACAGAAAAGGACTGATGTTTCATATTTTCCTCTTGTACATACCCCATAATGTGCTGAACATAAGAAGGGTATCGGAATTCTCCTTTGCTGGCTCCTCTTTTTGCAACATCAGCACCTTTCAAAGAATTTAAAGGCAAAGTGTTCAGTGAGGAGGAAACTCAATGCTCTTCACAGCAAAACAGCAGCTGAGTGAAATAGGACTGGATATTGCTGCGCTGACTGAGAACAGGGCTAGTTGGGGAGCAGGACTGTATATGAAGTTATAAATTCCTGTACAGAAGTACTTCTCATTAGATGATTTCATAGTTGTTCTGATCATGAAATTATCATATACAATACATAACAGTAGCATATTTCCTTCATAGAAAAATGCCTGCTCCCATGCATAAATAATGTGATTAATGCCAGAAAAAAGGAAGAAATTCTCTCCTTACCAGCTCTCTGGGCTTCTAGAAGGAAAGCATTGCCATAATCCCAAAAAAACATTCCTTGATCAGACAGCTTGTTGATGGCAGCTACTTGTCTTCTAAGACTGAAAGAACAAAAAAGTAGAACATTACTTTTGGCATCATCACATGTCATTAGGAAAAAAAAGCCTTAATTTGAACTATGGGATGCTGTGAGAAAGAAAATAATTTATTGAGTAAATGTGGAAGATGAGAAATCTGGGTTCAAATTATGGCTGAAATAAATAATCTCTAGCAACTATTCTTTTACTAAAAAGAAGAGACTCTGGATTTCGATAGTGCCATCGTGATGGGACAGGGAGCTCTCCCCCTCCACATTCTTCTCTGTGTTCTTTAAATCAGCCATTCCCCTTTAGGTATGATTTGGCCAATAGATCTGCTGTCACATTACACTATCATCACCAAACTCATCTGAGCTACTCTGAATAGCAGTCCTACCACCTTTTTTTTTTTTTTCATTACTAAGTTATTATTTATTTCCTTTGTGATCATGGCTAGCGTTTTGAATAAAATATAACAGAAAAGGTGATTTATTTCCAGAAGTGCAAGCAATGAGAAATCTTCGGGCTATATTAGGATGTAGATTGCGTTTTGATAAAGAGGCTCATGAATATTTAACTATTCAGAAAAATTCTACTTTGAAAATTGGTGGTAAATTATTTTGTTGGAAAGTTTGGGCAGAAATTGGGATCGTGATTTGAAATCACCTACTATGTAATGACTATTTTAAAGATTTTTCCAAAGTTCAAATTGAATTTGGTCTCCCCAGTTTGCAACAGTGGAAGTATCTTCAATTTAAGCATGTTCTAACGGATCAATAGAGACCAGATGCTTTGGCTGCCTCAGAGACACCTGAGTTGCTCTCCTATGTGATGGAATCCATACTGAGAAACTAGAAATGTGATTATTCCAGATGTCAAGGAATGGTTGTTGAAAATATATTATCTATCTGTTCTGGAAAAGGCTGTATTTTCTACTAATCAAAGGATGCATCAATATGTGTTACTATGGCAGAGCTTTTGTGATTTTTTACAATAATATTTTGTACTGTTCATATTATAGTAGTAAACAAGTAACCACTGATAAATATAAAATGTAAGGTACATTTTTTTTCTTCTCTTTTCTTCCTTAATTTGTATTTTTAGTTTGTTTGGGGTTATCTCTTTTCTAATTTATTTTTAATATTAAAGATTGTTTTGTTAAAAATTGAATAAAAATATTATTCCAAGAAATTCAGAAATCCATTGAAGCCTCAGCAGACAGAACAGCATCCTCCCAAACAGTGTGTATCCCCTCAAACAGCATCCTCTCAAACATACAATAATTTTTTTCCTTAAAACTGAACATAAACTGTCTGACACAGTTCTAACCCACACAACATTCTTCTTGTCATTAATCCCACCATTTTAATTTTATATAAAAATCCTCCATATGTCATACAGTCTTACCATATGGATGTTTTTCCATTTGCGGTTTATTTTTTCTCACTAAACAGCTTACTAAGAAGCTCTTTCAAGCAGGCTGATACTAAAGTTCAACAGAATTGCAACAATTTTTCATTAGCAAATAGCTGATAAGGAGATTGCATATATCTGTAAACTATGCTTGGTCATCCCTACTCTACCGAATTAAGAGTTAAAGAACATATTTAGGATTCTCCCCCACCTTCAAAGATAGTATGTATAAAGGCATTTAGAATAGAGTGGCCATTCATTTATTAATGGATACATGTGTACTGAGACTGTCTTCTACCTATGAGTCTATAATTAGATTCTGGCAGACTGATTTTTCTTATTCAAAAATGAATCTTCTCTGCCCAAAACCTAGCACCCCAAACTTCTAAAAGAACCCAATGTGAATGAAAGGGAACATTTCAAGACTTTTCAGAGGTGGTAAAAAAATATGAAAATTATTGCAATACCTTTCTTGTACAAGAGCCTGGAATTTTTTGGGATCACTGGACATGAGTTGGTTGGCATCCCTAAAGCTTAGTTGTACTGGGTAATATCCGCCATTAAATGGATTGTGACAAGATGTTTGGTCAGACCCCAAATCAACTAACAATTCTCCAGTAGTATTGAATTCATCAACCAATCTCTCCCTACATATAGAAAGATAAAAACAGGCAACTGAGAAAGAATAAGCAGATACAAAGAGGATCTTGAGGAAATTTTGACAAAGTTATTAGTCAACATGCATTTGGTAAAAGCACATCATAAGAATTAAACGATTCAGTCAACACATAAAGCATGTACACATCCCACTTATTTCAAAGATGTGCTTCACTCAAAACTCTTATAGTTTCTTTCTCAGGGGAAGCAAATCCAGTACAATTTTCTCAAACATATGTACACACCCAGCAGTCTCTGATGATGACCACAATTAGGCATGAAATGCTGTCATTTAACATATTATCAACTTTGTCTCTAAAAATGAAACACTTTTGTTGTACAATGAAAAATAAAATGTGGCATTGTTTATTGGGTAGTTCACTTTATAAATAAAGAAAATCCATTCAAAATTTCATCAGGGCTTTTAATAGAGCTGTTCTCATGTATAAGAAACACTGACGCAGGGTAGGAAAGTTACTACACAAATTTGGGACAGACGAAATTGAAACTTCCAGTTAAAGAGTAAATAAATATTTGTTTCAGCTTATGGCTATGGTAACAGAGCAACCAAAATAGTAAATATTAAAAAACATCACAGACAAGAGGATCACAGATCAATTGCCAACTTACCAGAGATCTACCACGTTCCCATGGTATCCCAAACTAAGAGACATTTTGTTCTTCTTTGCTTCTCTGTGTAAATATTTAAAAAAGATTTTAGCATTAAAGATACAAAACAATTTGGGGGGGGGGGGATTGTCTTCAAGTCAGTTTTGACTCCTAGTGACTAAGTAGACTAGTCCCTGCAGTTTTGTTGGCAAGATTTCAGAAGTGGTTTGCCCTTTCCTTCTTCTTCCTTGGGCTGAGAGAGAGTGACCGGCCCAAGGTCACCCAGCTGGTTTTGTGCCTAAAGTGGCACCAGTTTGGTCCCTGGCTTCTAGCCTGCTGCCTTAACCACTACACCAAACTGTCTCTCTACAAAACATTTCCACAGAATAAAAATGTTGCAAAGTTTAACCAAATATGACAATTTGTAAGACATATATGACATTTACGTGAAAGAATATATTTATTTCTATTCTTTCCCTTAAGAAGCTTAACCTACATGTTACAGTATATTTGTAACAAAGATAATTTGGTTAACAGCACCTAATGGACCTTGGTGTGCTCTTAAAAATCTAAGTTGGTTTGGACCTGGCTTGGATGGGAGACCTCCAGGCCAGTCTGTATTTAACCCCAAACTCTTCCATGGATGGGAGCTGATCAAAGATTTGTGAAAGCTGCTTGTTTGTCCAACAGTCATCCACAAATGTTGCAAAATTTGTCAGGCTTAGAAAGGCATTATTTGGGATGTAGGCTGTTTTTCATAGCCTTTTTCTCCAAATTCAGAAGACATTCCAAAATTTTTGGATGGCATATCATATTAATTAGTGAAACACTAAAGAGCATGCTTTCTGAGTCATACCTAAGTCGAGCAATGCAGTGGTCCAGACTTCTAGTGATTTCCATCAGCCATCCCTGATGATGACGTTTTAAGAGAGCAGCTTCGTCAACCTGAGAGATTGCATTAGAGGGGGGAAAAATCAGGCACAACTAAACTTTCTGCATCTTATTCCCATTGTGAGTAGTAGTTAAAAATAAGGTTAATCACCAGCACTGTATGACAATGAGTTTAGTTTTGGACAAGCTATTCATAGTCTAAGAAATATAAATGAGGTTTCCTGTTAGAACTAATTTAGAAAAAAGATTCTCTCCCAATCAACAATGAAAAATTACACGAGTAAATTGAAATCTTGTCTTGCTGTATTTAATAGCTCTAAACTTGTTACAGTGAGGCTTGTTCCACATGAAACCATTTCATCTCCTCGGGGAAACATTTTATTGAAAGAACAAGATACGACCTATTTGTCAATCTCTCTGCAGCAAAAATTAGAGTCTACCCAACAAAATTTGCATCTTCTCAATAGCAAATTCCTTCCTTTTCTTTTAAAATTCCATTTGGTGATTTAAATAGATAGAAGAATTTTCTCATGAAGTAAGATTGGAATGGTTAGGACTGTATGCAGCTTAGTTAAGACCACAGGGGAATTAAATTCATGAAATGTAACATTTTATACAAGCATCTGGAAGAGGATTCTGCTAAACTTTGTGGGCTTAATATGCAGTATGTAGGGTTCCTGAATCTGGGCTGCAAACTTCTGAAGAACTACTGTGATAAAGAAAACTCTCTTTGTTGCCATCTAGTGGGTGCCTGGAGTTTTGCAATCCAGATATGATTACTTTGCAATAGATGACCATATGATTAAACCATTTAAGCCTATTGAAAACACTGTGGCTGAGCTTACCTGTCTATGTCAGTTTCTAAGAAAGGATTGAGGAAATTGGGTAATTTTTAGAGGGGGGAAGGAGGAATAAATCAGAGAAACATAAAGGTTTGTTGTTGTTATAATAATACAGCAAATTCTGTACATTAATAACATGTAATAATTTCCCAGATAGACAGTTCAGGAATTATGGCACAAATCAGCAAAAGTAAATCCAAATACATATAAAGCATAATACAAACATACAAAACAACTAATAATAAAAACAGGATATATAATACAGCAATTTACATAAAAATGCTCTTGATTTTATAAATATATGTTACATCCCTTTTAAAGGATGATGATAAACTATAAGAGCGATTCTCTATTTTTGTTTATAACTCCCATTCAAATGACAGGCCCCTTTTATTTCCCAACCTTTTATCTGCATCTGTGTGGGAAGACCATTTTAGAGCATTATATTCACAAGAGGCCAAACAACTAATTTAGATCTCGATGTTAACCTGCTCCCTAATTGGGCTGCTGTCACAAAGGCTGAAATAAAGAGGCTCATAAATCAGCTAAAGCCTGGTGAAGCCCCAGGCAATGACTTCATTACGCCCGAAATACTACGCAACAATTTGGAATGGTGGACCCCTGTTCTTGCCTCCCTGTTCAATCTATATCGATCGCACTGCACAAATGCCAGAGGATCAGGGCCTAGCTATTATCGTGCCTATCTATAAAAAGGGCACCCAAGACCTGCCTGCTAATTATAGGCCCGTCAGCTTGTTAAGCTTAATAAGTAAGCTCTATGCCAGACATTTATACAATAAATTAGTTGACTGGATTGACTCAGAGCATATATTGGCAGATGAGCAAGCAGGTTTCAGGTCCGGATATTCTATCTATGGACATGCCCTTATACTTCAACACCTGACCAAAAAATATACATCTGAAACAGGTTTGACACTATGCACCGCTTTTATTAATTTTAGGTCTGCATTTGATCTGGTTCCCGGAGCAAGGCTTTGGTCTAAGCTCCTTTACACTACCATTGATAGATGGTTACTGTTGCTCATGCATAATCTCTATAAGAACTCTAGAATCAAAGTTTGATGCAGTACACAAGGCCATCACACAAGTGAGATTCCAACTCACAGAGGAGTGAGGCAGGGCTGTATTTTAGCTCCTCTGCTGTTTAACCCATATATAAATCCACTTGTGGCCAAAATGAATCAATTAGAACATCACCCTCCAAAACTGGCAAACAGGCATATTGCAACTTTGTTGTATGCAGACGACATAGTACTCCTATCACAAATGCATAATGGACTTAAACGAGCCATGAGTGCTCTGGCCAGTTATTGCTCTGAGGAAGCATTTGAAATCAATTATAGCAAGACCAAGATTTTGGCCTTTGCAAAGAGACCTAAACTGTACACCTGGAGGATAAATGGCCAGAATATTGAACAAGTTAAATCCTTTAAATACTTGGGCATGGTTTTTCATGACTCCACTAAGTGCAGTATGCACCAAAACTACGTTATACAAAATGCCCCAAAAACAGTGGCCACAATCCAATCTTTTCATTTTACCAGACGAGCACTGCATATCCCAGCAGCACTGAAGCTATACTCAGCTAAGGCTCGCATACAATTACTCTTTGGTGCCCAGCTAGGACCTTATTTTTCCTTCACTCCTCTGGAAAGGGTTCAGTCCAAATTCCTAAGGGCTATATTTCAGGTAGCCCCTTGCATTCTGAATGTAGTATTCAGGAGGGAAGCAGGGTTATCCAAAGTTGAAACAGGTGCATGGATTTGTATTATAGCACATTGGCTGAAACTACTGTTTTTCCCTATAGGTTTGGGTTCTCTCCGTATTAAGGATAATTATAAATCAGCATGGTCCAGGACTATCCTACAAAAACTCCAACATCTTGGCTTTTCTAGGGAGGTGTTCCTAATGATGAGCTATGAGCGTGTACTCAGTGAATTTAAACAGCGTATGAAAGACCTGGAAGTCCAGCAGGACCAGTCTGCTCTACCTAAGAATATTTTTTTGAGCAGCCAAGCCTTTTTTTTATAAGCCAGCGAGATACCTAAATTATATAACTGTCTCCAGATTACGGAGGGCATTCACTCTAGCACTCTTCCTACAGCAGTTTTGGAGGGCCGATACAAAAAAGTCCCATATAAGCTGAGACTGTGCCCCTGTGGACAAAGGGCTATTGAAACTATAGCACATGTCCTGCTATACTATATTTTCTATAAGGACTCATGGACCCATTTAATAACTCCTCATCTGGTAAAATATCCAGGAAATTCTGATCTTTTGTATGAGCAGCTGTTGCTATCTGATCAGAATGACTTAGTCTCCCTGAACGTAGCTAAATTTTGTTATACTGTTTGTAAAATTAGGCAGACTTTGATTGCCCATTGATGATCCCACCAATCTGTAAATATATATTTTATGTTTTATTTCATTTTAATGTATTCTTAATGCATTTAATGCATCTTTAATGTACTTTTATTTGTAACTCTGGTCTGTGACCATAATAAAGAAATTTGATTTGATTCTATATTTTAGTTACGCAGTCTCAGTGAGACATCTCTATGTCTTAGACATTAACATTTTACCAATTAGCAAATTCTATGTAAGATCTATCTTCTTAAAATGTTCTTGTTCATTATCAAGCCATAATAAACTTACAAATGGATACAGAAAGACAGATTAACACTGATATTACATATTAAAATTTCTTCCAGAAAAAAATTGGCTTCACACCAGTTTTATCAACAGTAAAATTCCAGCTTTTAGACTTATATGTTCTGTTTGCATATTACTGGCATTCAAAAACAATTATTGGCAACCAAAACCCAATATACTGATTTTGAAAACAGTAATAGTATTGTAAACCGGTTATAAATAAAATGGAGCTAGCACCAGAAAAACAATTTAGAACTGCTGTGATTCTACAGCAGTGTTTCCCAACCTTGACAACTTTAAAATGTGTGGACTTGAACTCCCAGGATTCCCCAACCAGCATGGTATTAAAATTAGAGAGGCAACCTGAAGGATTGTGCCTTTCTTCAGAGACTGACATTAAGACAGCTTCAGTATGATTGCTTCCTCCAACCATTGTATTTCAAATACCAGAGTGGCAAAGTTCCACAAGGAAGAAGCGTGCAAAGTTTCTGCTGCTGTTTTGACCCATTTCTTGTACACTAGCATTGTTTAGTGGGCTGTACCTAGATTGTTAGGCAAAGGATGAAATACCTTCTTAACCATTAAGCATCCTGAATGTGGACATTGATGCATAAAATCTACTTTGTAAGTTGCTTATATGGATACAAAGGGATCATTCAATGTAGAACTTGAAAGAAGAGCAAAATATAAAAATAATTGGTAAACATTTCATTAGTGGCTAGCCAGAAAATCCTTTTGTGGAAGATATGTATTAGATATCTGAGATTTTTAAGTCTTTTCTTAGCAAAACTCCTGTCTGAAGGTGCCCTAGAAGATGTGTAAGGCTTTTTCTAGTGTTGAATTATCTCATTCAGTGGCATCCTGAAAGCTCACACCACTTTCATTAGAACAATGAAAACAGCATTGTGGCATCATGCTGAAGCTCCGTCCCTACTGGCCTGCACACAGAAAAGGGGCAGGGCTTGCCTTGTGGTACCAGGATGCTGTTTTCATTACTCTGAAACCCTTGCCTACCCTAAGGATCCCACTGCATGATCAAGCTTGGAGATGCTAATTTTTAATGTAGAAGGAATGAATGGATATAACTGAAAAGTGAAGAGAAGGACAGCTTGAATGAAAGCAGAAGGGTACAACTAAACACAAAGGCTTACCTCAGCGATAACTCCCACACATCCAGCAATGACTGCGGCTTTTGCTTGGGCACCACTCATTCCTCCAAGGCCAGATGTGACAAAGACTCTGCCAGACAGATTCTCCACCCCCAAGTATCGACGGCCTGCATTGAGCACTGTTAGCTACAATGGGAAATATAGGAACTGTAGCACATTTACATTCTCATATAGAGGTTTATGTGTGTAAGAGAGAGAAAGAAACCAAAAGTAGCAACCCAGTTTAAACAGAGTACTAATCAGGTAGAATCAATCCCCTGTGGCTGGTGAGCATGTACATGGAAAGGTGTTTATCCTATGGATTTGCACAACTTAGTTGCACACGCACCACAAACAGCCTCAATGGGAATGGAGATATGCAGTTTCTACTGAACTTCACATTCTATTTGCATTCTAATCTGCTGTGATGGCATGTGCCGCCCAATTCGGAAGTGCCAGATGTCTTTCTATGCGTGGCAAAAATAGACCTGGACCATTTCCACAGGGGAAATTGCTTCATAAATTTTTATGCATTGCTTTGGAAACAATCAGGATACAAATGCCTCAGCTAAAGAAAATGGATTTCAAAGCTCTTCCTGGAGGGAAACTCCATTGGTGCATCAAAACTCCAGTGCTTACAAGCGCTCATTTTCTAAATACCTGCATCTCTCTGTATCAGTGTTTAGCAAAGAAAGGCCACAACTTAGAAGCTGAGCACGGGCTTTGCCAGGAGAAATCCCAGTTTTAGACACTGGCACCTCCAGTTAAAATAATCCCCATTAGCAGCTGATGGGAAAGACTCTATCTAAAACTCTTCCAGCCAGAAAAGATAAAACTAACTTGAATAAATAAACTGAGCTAGCAGAAAGCAGTGTTTCAAGAGAGTATTTTCCAAGTTTCTAAATTAGTTAATCATTTTTTCTGAATTAATACTTGAGTCACAGTTGACTTTTATATGTAGTCCATTTGAGATCCTCTTCTGATATACACATCCTAAAGTGCAATTTTGCTGTATCTAGACATTGTTTTTTCCCCTGCTAGTGACTTATGGCATCTTTTAGATACAGTAGAGTCTCGTTTAACCGACCTTCGCTTATCTGACATTCCGTCTTATCTGATGCCCCTAAAAAAAACACACGGATAAATCGGTGATGAGAAAAGTGTGCCACTTGTTTGCAAGCGTGAGTGTACTCTTTCTTGTTGCTCCTGATGGTGCGGCGCTGTAACGCAAAAATCGATTGCAACAGGCACAGCGGATCGGGTTTTTTGTTTTTTTTTACCACACTCAATCATTACTGTGTGTTATCCGACATTTTTGCTTATCCGACGTTCTGCCGGCCCGTTTATGTCAGATAAGCGAGACTCTACTGTACCAGAATAATAACAGTAATAAGAACAAGCTTTATATCACAATAATAATGGCTGGATGATGCTATGGAAACTTGGTAAGTCACTAGCAGGGAAATGATAATTGCTTATGAGTAAAGGATCTAATAATATCTGAACCAGAGACATGAGAGAGAATGGAAAACTTTTCTAATGGAAAACAATTTGGAGAAGGCAAGGAGAAAGTAATAAATACATTGTTCATAACAGGCAGCCTTCTATACAGATGAAGAGGCATTCATTGAATCCAAAATTATCCCTTGAATCTGGAGGCTTCATTAGAATGAGA
Source organism: Liasis olivaceus (assembly GCA_030867105.1). Lineage (NCBI taxonomy): Eukaryota > Metazoa > Chordata > Lepidosauria > Squamata > Pythonidae > Liasis > Liasis olivaceus. The sequence continues at coordinate 41,427,743 of CM061348.1, read as the reverse complement.
AAATGTGCATTGTAACATTACAATGCAAACTCCACCCCTTACACACGCACATCAAAGTATATGTTTTGTCATTTGTCTCCCTTCACCCATGAGGATACCAGTGGGTTTACAGAAGCCTTTATGTTTTAATTCAGAGGACTGCAGACACTTCAGTGAATAGCTTAAATCAGCATGAGCCAGCATGCTATGTAGACAGGAATCATAGGAGTTGTACTCCAAAATATCTGAAAAATACCTGCTTGTGTATCCTTGATCTAATTTATTTAGGGGTACAATGGTCGTTCTCTTATGGCACAGAGTTTCAGAATTACTGCTTTACGTATATTACAATAAAACCTCTGAAGCATTATAAAATGGAGTTCTAAGCCCTGACTTCACCAAAGCAGTAGAACCAGTCTAAATAAATAAATAAGCAAACATGCGTGTGTGTGTGTGTGTGTGTGTGTGTGCATAGCCTTTGAGTCAGTGTTGACCCCGGAGACTGCCTGGACAAGTCCTTGCAGTTTTCTTGGCAAAATTTCAGAAATGGTTTGCCATTGTCTCTTTCCTAGGGCTGAGAGAGAGTGACTAGCCCAAAGTCACCCAGCTGGCTTTCCTATCTAAGGCTCCCATTTATAGCCTGGTGCCTTAACCACTATATCAAACTGGCTGTCTAGTCTAAATATATTATGACTAAAAAAAAAAAATGAATCAGTGGTCTTATTTTCAAAAAGTATGCTGCCATATTAGCCCAGTTCTTACCACAGTTCCATGGACTATCCCCTGTGGTCCAATGTAGCAATAGCTTCCAGCTGTCATCTGTCCATACCTGTCAAGTAGAATGTAAAAAATGTTATTTTCTCAAAAAAGTCTGGGTGGTATTAGCAGAGCAAACAGCAACAACAAATGTGCTACTACATTGGTTCATCAGCCTAATGATATAGATTGTCCAGTTAATCATCAATAATTTTTTATTAAACTGGAATGAGATATCAAATGAGATCCTATCAGATTAAGCTTTATGCCTGCTAGTCTTCAATATTTTTTATTAATGGCTTGAATGAAGAGATAGAGAAAATATAAACAATACGGAATTGGGGGAAATAATTAAAAATGACAAAAGAAAATTCAAAATTATCTTTACGAGTTAAAGAGGGTGAAAATAATGAAATTTAAGTGACAGATACAAAGTTTTTCACTTAGGAAATAAAATCGATGTATAGTTATGGAGGATACTTGGCTTGAAGATCTGAAAGAGTTGATCACAAACCGAGTATGAATCAACACTGCAATAGGTCTGACAAAAAGGGAAACTGAATTTTAAGCTGTAATATTAGAAGCACAGAATCATATTAATTAATTAATCAATTAACTAATATGTTAATTGCACTGTAATCTGCACTGGTCAGACCCAATCTAGAGCACTGTATCCAATTTTAAAATGGATTCACAGAAACTGGAACAGGGCAGTGAGAATTATCAATGGACTAGAAATTAAGTCCTATGAAGAAAGAACTGGTAATGTTTGACCTTGAGAAGAGAAAAGTAAAGATGGGGAAAATCTAATAAAACTCTTCAAACACCTGAAAATATGTCATCACAGAAAAAGGTCAAGATTTATAATATATCCTTCTACAATGCAAGAAACAGAACAATTAATTTAAGTACAAGAAAGCAGATCCCAACTGAATGTTAAAAGATAAAACTTAATGGTAAGATAAATCGATTGTAAACCAATCACTCAGAGAGGAGATCAGCTCCCCTTCACTATATTTATTCAAGTAAAGGCTAGACAGATTTCTGCTGAAAATACTCTAATTTGGATATCTGCATTGTGTCCTTCCAACTCTATGATTTTATGAAATGGATTAGAAAAAAGAAACTTGAGAAATGGATACTTACATTGTAACTCCTTTTGCAAACATAGACTCATATTCCTCTCTGGAAGAATAGTTAGGGATTACCTAAATAAAAAAAAAGCAAAAGTAGTAGGGATGAGAATTAAGGAAATAGTCTCTGAACCAGGTCTTGTTCAAACATATTCCATCAAAATCCCATTCTTACAATGTGGGAGGCCATATACTCATCCTTACAGGATAGATTGGATAACTTGATTGAATGAAGTCCTTAAAGCAATAGAATTTTTTTCAGGCTTTCAGAAAAGCTTGAAAAAACTTGTGCTGCTTTAAGGGATAGAAGAAAGATATGCACTTACTTAAGGTCCAAAGCATTTATTCTGAATCAATTTCAAAGCATGCCCAGCCTAAATAAATATTGATAATGACCAGAAGGATTCTTCAATGAAAACAAATAATCCTTACTAATAGCAAATTGAGGTGGTTAGGTGCTAACATAGTCTGACCCACCATGGAACAGAAGCAAGACCTACAGAATGCCAAATGTGAGCTGGAAAATTAAAGTAGAGGGAAGAGAAGGAAATTAATTGGCTTTATTCCTTGTAATGAGGGAATCTTTTTTTCAGCCAATGGCTATACTGATCCTTTGATTGCATGCTGTGAACCACCCTCCAAAAAGTGGGCAAGATCAGGACAAAGAAGTGGGTGGGACCAGAACAAACCTAAAATTATTGTATTTAAATGTAATACATTAAATTCAATCTTTTAAATATAGTTAACATACACATATTCTATGTATAATAATCTTCTTGTCACTTTAAAGGTTACAGTTTGGTGGCAGTTTGGGAGAAGATTCTGGTAAGAGCACATCCAAGCCCTAAGGGTACAGATGTTGTAGCCTTGTCACATGATATCTTTGAGGGCAATGTGGCTGGTTGACAGCTGAATAGGAGCTCCCCATTAGAAAATGATGGGGTCCCCATTTGTTAAATCCTGTATAAATCATCATAGGATTTTTAAAAAATTGAATCTGCTCATTCTGGATATCCCATCCTTGAAAATCCTGAAGCCTCAATATTCAGCTTGGATGGTGGACCTCCCACCCTCCCTGAAAATAAGGAGCCATTCAAGCTACTAATGAAAAGCCCGATCTGTCCACAAGAGAAGTTGCTTCATGTTTAGTATTAAATAACTATAGAGAACCTACTGAAAAGTCAAAACTAGAATTGTAGCAATGATAAAGAAACAGTGAAGAGGAGGTATTGTGGCCTTTATTTACCATGCCATTAGTGATAACTAATCGAGGAGCATTGCAATGGCTTGGGAAAAGTCCTAAGGGATGTCCACTGTACATGACTAATGTCTGTTCTTCAGTCATCTCAGATAAATAGTGCATCACCAGCCAGAACTAGAGAAAGAAAAGAAGTAGTAGATTAGCTTCTTGTCTTAAAGGGATCCCTGTTCTACAGATTTTTAATGGGTAGCCCAGACAGAATGGTGGGAGACCACTTTATGAGAATTCCTCAAAAGTGGTGAGGCTGATTAAAAATGTATTATCAAGTGGGAATAGATGATGAGCTCCTCATCTAATATTTTCACACAGAAACTGTTTCTCCCCCATTATTTTTATTCCTAGTGGGGATTAAAAAGTAACATTTATTTCTACTAGCAGGAAAAGACTGCTAAACAGAAGCTGGGGGTGGGGTGGGGGGCAGATGGACTAGTTAACTGGTTACAGTTTCAAATATTGTTCTTCTAAGGTAGCTCCATTCGAAGTATAATTCAATATTTGAAACTGTAAAATCAATCAACTTTTCATTCAAGGCATTAAAATTATTCAGACAACATATAATCCCAAGGATAAGTTCAGTTTTTGGATTTCCTGTCCAATCTTATTTTTACTGGCCCATTGATTTCAACAAACCCAAAACAAAACAGAACCCAGAAAAAATACAGTGACAGGGGATAAAAGCAGGAGAAGATGGGGCAGATGGGAAGGGGAGCAGGATACAGATTCCAAGGATTCTGTTTCCCAGGTGCTGTGAACAATTTAGCTCCCCTTTCACCTTCCCGTGCTGCATTTTTATGGTTTTTCCTCTTATCAAAGGACTCTGGCATGAGTACCTTCTATTACAAAAAGTTTACATTGACAGAAGCCTGAATTTGTACCAGGAGCTCTAAAGAGCCCTTTTTTCGTTGGTTGGTTGGATTGATTCTTTGTACACATTTCCTGCAAAAAAAAAAAAGTCTCCAGATGCCATTTCTTTTTGGAAGGAAGTTGTCATTAGTCCTAATGGCAATTTTGTTCCTAGTTCTAGTCCCACATCCCAGTCTGGTATTTGTTGTTTCCAAAATCATCAGTGTATGTTATATTCATTAATAGTGTCATCCAGCCATTCTTAACTGAATGTCTTCCAAATGCCTTGGACTTCAGCTCTTGAGATTCCAAGCCATTCAGCAGTAAAACTCACTGGACCATTTTGGGCCAGTTGCTATCACTCAGCCTAACCTACCTCAGTAGGTTGTTGTAAGGATTAATGGGACGAAGGGGAGGTATGTTAATCTGAGCTCCTGGAAGAAGAGCAAGATACAAAAATAATAAATAAATAATGAGAAAATGTGGTTCAGGCATTTGTAAAAAGTGTATTCCAGGACAAACACTAACAGGCTTTTTTGTAACTCATTAAGAAGAAAGAAAGGGACAGCACTGATAACATACACCAGGGACAACATTTTGAGGTGCAGTTTTGCTACAATCACGCATCTTTAAAAACAGTCTCTTTTTCACAACACCAAGTACTGAGAACAAGCTGACTTTATCGCACTGAAATAAAATCATTCATCCGATGGCTATTCTTAAGTAACCAGAACGACAAAGAAGCATTGTTCGCTCTGCTGTGAAATTCTTTTGAGGTATCACACTCCTATCAAAGTGGAAGCAAAAGGACAGATAGGACGTGTCTACAGATTGTGCTGTCTCGATTGCAATGTGCAACTCAAGTTGCATGCCCTGAAGTACACCAAGGCACTCTAGATACAAAATCGTGTACATCATATATTTTTAGGAAGCATAGTTGCTATTTTGAGCACAAAAACTGAAAAGGCTCCACTCTGCCTGGGAATCCGAGGATCCTAATTTTCAAAAAACAAGTCAACAGAACTGGCCAGTCAGGCTCCCTTCTGTGCACAGGGGCTTGCTGCACATCCCTCAATCTCTTTATTGAGAAAATGTGACAGCAGTGCATGAAGATAGCGGTGGACTGGCTTGGCCTATGTGGTTGCATAGGTCCTCCTGCACATTGCTGCCCAAGTCAGGGTAGGTCTGGGTGCATTCTCCTTTGAGAACTGTTCCCAGGTACTGGTCCATAGAAGCACAGGATTGTGCTGGCTCTCAAGAGCCTTACACTCTATACACTACACAGTTATAGTCAGCTGCTCATCAAACATTGCCCAAACAGAATGAGAATCATTTTTCAAATCATTTGTCACTGAAAATGTATTTACAGCATCATACCTGCGCCCAGTTGCTGAACACTTGTCCATTTCCTCCATAAGTTACAAGTTCCTGGGGAAACTGCAAAAGGTACATTTTAAATACATACAAGATTTCAAAACAATTCATTTACAGTGATATTAAGATCTCTTATCACGTCTCCAGAACAAGATCTTCATCTTGAGGACGTCTGTTTAATATCCTTTATATCATCATAAAAGTGAAATAAAAGTGATGCATTTTTATTTGCTAACACATGATATATGATTTCTCTTTATGAAAAATGAGTTTTTCCTCCCTTTTTACTTCTTTAAATAACTGTGAATGAATGCAATTCAAGGGAAAATAATTCTATTAGGCAACATGAATGAAAAGATGGGAATGAGAAGAGAGAATACAGAAAAAGTGACTGGATCATCTAGAGACCCAGTAATGAAGTAGAATGGTGACTGGTGAGTACAGTACCTGCTAAGAAAAAGACCTGTTTGTTTTGAATATGTAGTCAAACCATACGTCTATTCTTATATACATATGCAGAAGAATGAATATAAATCCAAAACATGATTTAATTGACTGTATAATGAAAGACTGAGAGAATCAGAGACAGAGAAACAAGGATGATCAGAGGTTATGAATATGGGGCAGATAATTTTTTGGTAGTGCCAAGAATAGAACTTGGGAAAACAGACATGGAAGAAAAATAAAGAAGTGAAAAACAACTTCAGAAAAAGAAAGTACATAACTTGTATGAAATAGAATAAGAAGCTAGTTTAATTTACCAACAGAATAACTGGAAAGTGAACATAAGGAAAGAAGATGTGGATGCTGAGTAAAACAAACAACTATATTACCAGAAGCCACAGAAACATTAGAAGTATGAAAACGGATTCTTAGTGGAATGAAGACATAAAAGTGGTTATGAATGTGGAAAAATGAATATAAAAATGATGATGCAAAAAAATAATAAAAGGTATTTTATAATATGTAGACACAAAAAGTTGCAAAGAATGTAGTCAAAGAGAGCAAAGAATGGTTAAGATTAAATGAGGTAGGGAAAATACAGAGCAATTTTGATGGAAATAAACATTTGTGTATAGTATATTGATTTAGAGAAAGTACATAATAAAGGCTTGGTTAGGGTTTCTGAATGTGATAAGAGAAATATATGATGGAAGTAAAGCATGTGTGAGAATAAATGGTATGCTTAGTAAGTGGTTCAACTCTGAACAAGGAGTAAGACAAGGAAGTGTGATGTTCCCTTGGTTGTTTAATGTATAATAAATGTATCAGAATGTATCAGAAGTGTATAAGAAACTTTTGTGATGATGATAGAGATGTATTGATTTGGGTCATGAACATATATGTACTTTGTATGCAGATGATGCTATGTTTGAGTCTGAGAAGATAAATGATTTGCAGTGAATGTTAGATAGATGCAACAAGGAATATAGATCTGAAAATTATTCTATCAAAGACCAAGACAGATATATTTAGTAGGGAAAATGAAGCGAATGGTTGCAAGTTATATATAAAAGCTAGAGCAAGTTGATACATTTGTGTACTTAGGTAGAATGTTTACTAAAGATGGGAAAATAGATGGATAACTTTTAAGACATGCAAATGGTAGCAGGTAATATGTAGTTGTTGTGAGGAATGGAAGTTTTTCAAAAGAAGTATTTCTACCCACTGTCTCTCTGGAAATGAGAGTTGGGTAAGTCAAGAGAAAATAAAAGTAAGTTGGATGCAATGGGAATGGCATACTTAAGAAACATATGTGTAAAAATATATAGGGTCAAGAATGAATGGGTAATGAATCAATGTTGATTGAACACAAAAGTGAGTCACCAGTACAAAAATTGTACAGTGAGGCTGATTATCATATAGAGACAACAAACAAGGATTGAATTATAAAGCAAATATATAAGGGAAAAGTGAATGGGTTGAGAGGAGGAAGAAGACCATGGAAGTCATACGTATGGAGTTGACGAGATTCTCAGAAACAGAGAAGTGAGAAGTTTAAAGAATAAAAGGCAAGATATGATGGAGTATTTGGAGTATTTATTTATCTATTCAATTTGTATGTCCACCTATCTCACCAAGTGACTCTGGGCGGTGACAAAAATTTAAAAAATAAAAACAATTTCAATACAAAAATTAAAATACATAGCAGCTGAGAATAACCCACCCATCATAATCACTAGATCAACCAAGAAATGGGTCCCTGCACATACTCAGGGCCCCTGGCCCAGGCACACAGTGAGATTTTTAAGGATGTATGAAAAGCCAGCAGGGTTGGGGTCATTCTGATCTCCGGAGGGAGAATGTTCCATAAGGCTGGTGCAACGGCAGAAAAGGGACATCGTCTAGGCCCCGTCAACTGGCATTCCTTAGCTGATGGGACCCAAAGCATGCCCATCCTGCCTGATCAGATCAGACAAGTAGAAACAACTGGGGAGAGACAGTCCCTCAAGTAACCCGGTCCCAAGCCACAAAGGGCTTTAAAGATGACAACCGTCACCTTGAATTGCACCCAGAAGCACACGGCAGTTCACAAAGTAGAGGCACCATTGACATTGGTATTCTGCACCAGCTGAAGCTTCTGAATGCTTTTCAAGGGCAGCCCCCTGTAGAGCGCATTGCAGTGGTCCAGATGGGAGTATGGACTGGAAGCCAAGATGGTTTGCGAGGCTACAAAGATATGGAGAGGTATACTGAATGGGACTAATGTAAACAAGTTTTGGGTGTGCTTGCTTTTCTCTTTCTTATCTCATGCCTTTAATTCCTCTGGTTTACTATTTTTGTTCCCTTTCTGCACTTTGATAATGTAGCTTGCCCTGAAAGGGGACAGAATGATGGTTATATATGTATGAATGGTGAGAACTGGACATTATAGTTTGTAAACTATGGTTTTCCAACCTAGCTAATTGTAGGTTTATTCAACACAGTAATGTCAAAACAACAGTGGCTTAACATAATGTGTGAACCTAATCACTGTCTCTAAGTTATAAGGGAACTGAAATGTGTTACTTCATAAAAAGCAGTACATTCTCATTAACATGACAGGAGACTTCTTTCCTAGACCATGTTTTCACCAAATATTCATTACCTGTGCTACTGCAGGATCAAGATTATTCATAATCATGTGCATTATTGCAGCAGCTTGTTTGGTTTTGCAAGGATATTCCTGAATGGGATAAGCTCTGAAATTAAAATAAATAAAGGTGGAGATGAAGTAATTATTCCCGAACCTTTTTACAGTTGAATTCTTGAATTTATCACAGATAAATTAAAAGAAAAACCATTACAGAAAAAAATTAATAGAACAATAAAGTCAGTTAGGGATGCAGTACATCTATCATGAAGAAGACCATCTGAACTCAATCAAGATTACTTCTCAGTAGATGAGAATAAGAGGATCCCCACCCCCCACCCGGCTGCCAAAAAGGTATTAGTGTATTAAGAGCTTCTTTCTACCTAATGCCTGTGGATATGTTAGACTACAGTTCCCATTATCGTCAGACAGCACTGGGTACATGTAGTCTGACAACTCTGAAGATTATAAGACCGAGAAAGTTGTTTGAGTGTGATTAATAAAGACACCTATTTCTCTTGTTACTCAAGGGCACTGAATACTTGGACCCAGAGATACACATTCTCACTGTATAAAATGATTAAACAGAATCTCCTTAATCTAGGAGCATTGTACACCCTATTTACAGAAGCCGGAAAGGAAGTGCTCTTTGATAAGGCTGGCTTGTAAAATTGACCACAGAGCAGGCAAAGTGTCAAGTGGGAGAGGAGCATCTCCATTTCAGCTTCTCCAAAGAGAACCATGAACAGGAGCCAGTAATTAACTAACTAACTAACTAGAACAAATGCACAGGAATAAATGAGCAGTTATTGCAAACCTGCCTGTTCACAAATAGAATATTGCTGTTAAAGAAAAAACTAATATAAATGCCAGATGCTGGAACTTGCCATTACAATGCTATTGATAATTTCTCTTGCAGTCACAACGTGTGTGCTTTGAGTCCACATTATCCATTCAGCAAACATTATGAGGTGCCATTTCTCTTGGGCCAACTGAGTACCAATTCGATTTGGAAAACCACTTCACATGAGAGACTCCAAAATGAAAAAAAGAAATGCACACATACACACACACATTCTAGGTTTGTGCAGTTCTTCAGATACACTTCCAAAAATTTGTTTTGATCGGGGGCAGGGGGAGGGGGAATGAAAACACAGCACCTTTCTGTAATTCTTTAAAGCAGCCACAACCTTTCCCAGGATCATGTGGCAGCCACAGAGGGGAGCTGCACAATCCTGGGAACAGACATTTCTCCTTTAAAGATTTCTAGGCAAGTGTTCTGTTCACATTCCTGTGTGAATCCAACCATGTTTTCCAAATTATTGCTGAAGTGCTGCACAGCCCTGATATGGCACATGTGCACATGTGTGCATAAGACATACACACACAGAAGAAATAGTTACCAATTTTGGAATAGAAATAGACATAGTGCCATTGGCAAACAGTTTACATCCACCTGCAAAATAAATATCATAGCATTTTTTTTCATTGTTTCTTTTGTTTTATGTCTGTTTTGGAAGGATTCCATACTGAATGAAGAAAATATATTGTTTATTCTGACCTTGTTACTTGATCTTTTTATTCAGAATCTGAATACGGAAAATCTGTATCAGCTCAGCTGCAAATGTTTATAGAATTTGAGCTTTGTGTCCTTGGGCAGCCTTTTTTTTCTTTTTTCTTTCTTTACTGCTCTGCCTATTTGGAACATGAGCAGAATTTGAACTGTTCATTTGAGAACTCAAATATAAAATCCAGTTGGAACAAACAGATTCCGAGCAATTGTTAACAAAAATGCTTCAAAATGGAACACTACATTTGAGGAATGTTATTGCCTTTTATCAGATTTTCAAAACTACAGCTCAGAACAATTACAAAATGAAGCTTTTTTCAGCTTACAGTCAATACAGGGTCTATGTAGTGCATTAGAGTCATTTTTGCCTTACACTTTCACGCTGGCAGGACATAATCTCCAGAAACATTAAATGAAACAAACAAGATCAGTCAGTGAGAACGAACGAACTTTGCAACTAATGATCAAAGATATTTGAAAGATAAATGCAACAGCGTTTGGCTACAGCACTTTTTCCTCCCCTCCCCCTTGGGGCCAAGATGATAAAAAATGCTTATCATTATGTTTGTTATTAATTAGGTTTCTATCCCACCCTTGCTCTGGCATCTCGAGGCAGCATGCCCACCATTCCCTCCTCCCATTTTCCCCATTGCTGTCCTGTGAGGTGGGTGGGCTAAGACAGAGAGATTGGCCCAAAGTTCCACAGCAGAGGGAGGACTAGAACATGGGCCTCTCAGTCCTAACTCTACAGCTTAATCACAGCATCACACTTGTTCTCAGGGGCAGAGTAGTCAACGTTTCTTTCATTTCCAAAACAGCCAATGTTTACTTGATGGTTAAGCAAACCAGCTTGAAATCAGATTGCTCTGAACTTCATTCAGCAAACTAGAATTAAAAAACAAACAAAAAAATAAGCACAATTCCAAGTTCACACATCATGACCTTTCAAAGATCTTTCAAGGTGAGTCCTAAGCCAGGTTCATTCTCCCTCCTGGAGGCATGCAAAGTTGTATTGCCATATCTGGGTTGTAAAAATCCAGGCAACCATAAGATGGCAACAATACAGAGTTCTCTGTATCTCTTGGTTGCAATCTGGTGCTCACCTGGATTTTTACAGTCCAGATATGGTGGCTACCCTGACAGAAAGAGGATAGGGTAGCTCATTCCCACTCATGCACTCAGCCTGTTTGTTTGTTTGTTTGTTTGTTTAACAAATTTATATGGCTGCCCAACTCATACACAGTGAATATATTACAGTTTCTAATGGGCTAAACAGCTACAGAATCACTTCACATCCAATTATGGCTTGGCATTAAAGAAACAGCTCCTGGGCTTGTACATGTTCTCCCCTTTATGCATTATATTCAAATGAATTAATGTATACTTTATAGTTGCATCTTAACTTGTAGGTCATGGCTTGGGCTAAAAGAAATCATAGTTTGCTGGACTGAATACAACTAGGGTTCCCATAACTGGACAAACACTAGATGGTAGCAAAGGGTTAGTCTGCATCTGTTTACAGTTATCTAATGGTCCTCCATATTCATAAAGTAAAACATGTGAATATGTATAGGGAAAGTCTACAAGCACAGAGCTGGTTCATGCACTGCCAGCCTATGGTCTAAGGCTATGTCTAGACCTGTATACTGGGTTTGTTCAACATGTTTAGGACTATAGATTATATCTAGACTGCAGAAATCTGGATGACGACTACTAGATTGCAGTGAAGAGACACATAAAACTAACTCTTTGTTGCTATCTATTGGCTATCTGCATTTTTCAACCCAGATATAGTAGCCCTAAACATGCTTTTTGTTGTTCAGTCGTTAAGTCGTGTCCGACTCTTCGTGACCCCATGAACCATATTGCGCCAGGCCTTCCTGTCCTTCACTGCCTCCCTGAGTTTGCTCAATTTCATGCTCATTGCTTCAGTGATGCTATCTAAGCTTAAAAAGGGGTGGAATGTTTATAGTTCAGTACAATACATATATGTCATGACATCATCATGGACATATTACATATTTGCATCACATACTGTGACATAATTATATTATTTATGTGATGATGTCATGACACTGTGTTGTTATTTTTACATTATGGTTACTTTTTTATGGATGGTGCTGGTGAAAAAGGCTTGACATTAGAAATACAGTTCTGGAATTTGTTCTTACATATGCTTCATTAGAACCTAATAAGGCACTTGGGAATCTCTGCCAAAGTATTTTGATAGCCAGGATCAAGCCAAGCCTTGACACCTTATTTTCTGCATGTCTTAACTTCTTCCAGAAGAAGTTTGCTATATGCTGTGCTGCCCACAAGGAAGTTGACCACAGAGAAAAACTGCATTACAAACTTACAGATTGGAGATCTAGATGTCACTGAATAACAGTCTCCAACCATCTTAACTACAAGGGCTGTGAAGATGCTGGAAGCAGACACTCATCAGAAACAAAGGTCCACTGTTCTCCACCGTATTATAAAGCTGTTAGCATTGGCTCTCAGCCAAGTCAAAGATTGAATTCACATTTTCAGAGGCTTTTTACCATGGTTTGTTTTCTAATCCACAATTAACTGGCTTGACATATTGTCCTAAGTCTTGGTTTATAAACTGCCAGAAACTAACTACATTATAGTTTAGTATGATGCTTGAACCCAGTCCAGAGTTCCCCAATGGTCAGCAACTGCCTACATTGACCAGTAAATCAGCTTGCCTACTTATCTGCCTTGTTTTGTCTCATCTTGCTGGTTAATCAACAATTGACCTTCTGCTAGCCTAGTTCATGGCTGGGCCTTGAGGTAACCACACTGATAAACTTTTGCTAACTTTATAAAGATAAGCTGGATTCACTTACTGTGCTAAGGAACCCAAAAGGTGGTTTGATTGCTTCTGACTTACTGCAGAACACAGACATTTTAGTTTTTTAATAATGCTTAATGGATCAGGGTAATTCAATTCAAAAATATGACAGTTAAAAAAAATTATGGTCTTGCCTTACATGAGAATGGTAAGTATCCAGTACAAGCTACAATGACATCATTTGAAACATGATGTCATTACACAAACGATGCACATTACATTATTATGTTGTTTAGGCAATGATGTCATGGGTGCGACAGCATTTCCCACGCCCACACAGATGCCCATGATGTGAATAGAGCTACTGAGTAAGGAATTTCAGTCCCAACCTGGAATTCCCAATCTTTTTGCAAATCCAAATCCTTACCTCATTTCAATCTGGGGAAAGAACCTGTACATGTAGATATGCCCATAGAGTCTCAATTCTTTGGCAAATTCTGGTGCCAGGATTCCATGTAAGTTAGATGGGAAATAACGCAGAGAGTTCTTTAAAGCCAACTGTCAAAACAGGGGAGGAGAAAGAAAACGTAAATAAGTTTAAAAAATGACTAGGCGGGTGGCTATCACAATTAATTAAGCACATGCATTTTATTAGGCTGAGTGGGAAACATGCCCAGTTCTTATGAATGGATTCAAGGACACTGATTTGGAATAAAAATGAGGGTCTATCCACTAAGGTAGTAGCACTTTTTCAATGGAATCTTTCCATTCAGCCCTTTGTACGAATAGGATAATGTCCTGCACCCACTTTCCAGAGACGAAATGAAGGAACATTAATGTAGGCCTTTACATTCAGCACACAAGAAAGCAGAAAACTCTGCTGCCTCTTTGGCAGCAGAGATGGGTCATGCCAAGTCTGCTACTTCATTGTCATCCTGAGATGACAGAATATACGTAACGCGTGTATAATTACCTAGTAAATTAAAGTTGCCTTTCACTGTGAAAAGAAACTGTGAACTTCTGTACTCAATATTTAAATGTGCTGGGGTTACCAAATATCCAGAATGTTCCCCTCCTGCCTCTTGGGTTATTTCCCCACTAGTGATTCATAGCAAAAAGGTACTATACCATTAACAGAAGCAGCAGCACTTAAGAGTTAAAGTCTAGGACCAGGGATAAAAGCAGGAAAAGTGCTACCACCTTAAGAAAGCTTACACTCATTTGTTTCAATGATGTAATTACCTGGGGCATTAGAATAAAATTGCATATCTTCAGGGTACCAAATTCAGGACTGTCACAATATATACTCTGAAGCTTGATTTGTTCACACAATGCATCTGTCCGATATGGTCATTGGGTGTGTGCATGTGAGTATCTGTGCATAAGCGTGCATGAGGAAGTGCAGGGTAGGCTGCATATGGTCCACTCTGTCTGCTGTGTCCAGCAGGAAGGAGGGAGGAGGGCTTAGAATGGATTGGTCAGTAGCATTTCAAGCCGCTGCCCAGCTGCTTCTCCCAGACCAAGGATGCATTGGGGGGATTTTTTTCTGGAATACTTTTCTCCATAGCTCCCTGCTGGAGCCTGCCTGTTTTCAGATTCAGACTTTCTTTTGTTGGCTTCTCATACCACACCAAAATGGTCCAGTTCTGTTCAGTGTTTGGAGGATTATCCCACTAAGAGATGGACAGAGTCCCACGGTTCTTTACGTAATTCCTTTCCAACCCTTCATTGGCTTGGAAAGAATGAAGAGATTTCCCCCAAAGAATAAAACCCAAAGGCAACAATTTATCACTATCATTTGAAGGTAAAAGCAATATTGAGGTTTAATTCTGACATTGTCATTAGGTTTAATTAAAATCCTATAATTAATTATCTTCCCTTAGTTCTCATTTACAAGGGAGTGGGAAGGAGATGAAATAGCTCTGTGCCTCTAAGATTCAGAGCCTATCTTGGATTATCAAAGCAAGACTTTCTCTCTGCTGTGTCCCACTGGCTGGCCTGCCTACAGCTTGGGTTCAGAGAGGGATGGGCAGATTGGTGGGCAAGTTCTACCCAGGAAGGAAAACACCCCATGTGCCATCAGGACGATTGGAGAATGAGGAATGCTGGGCAATGGCTGGGAGAGTGGATTGTCACTGGAAGAACTAATGAGGAGCTGAATGGATCTGGAAGGGCCAGCAAGGAGGTCCAAGAGAGTTTAAGTCTCTAGAAATGAGACCTGTGGCTGAGCATTCTTGCCAAGGGGAGGGCTGAAAGAATTGGACTGAGTAGTACAGGTACCATGGGGTTGAAAATGCATTGCCCTATGAAAACAATTCCATGAGATCTGCAGGACAACTAAGGAACTATGTGAATATGCTCGGGGATTATTATTATTATTTTTTTTAAAGCCAACCTGGCTGTTGGGTGACAGAGGGACTGAGATTGCATTCATTCCCATTGAATTCAGGAACTACTGTTGTGTAAAGTCACTGTGATATGTGCAGGATGAAATAACGGACTGGGACAGAGGAGATCCAATTTCAAGCCCACCCTCAGCAGCAGCAGCTCACTGGATGATTTTGGGCCAGTCACTCTTTTAATCCACCATACCTCAGAGGGGTATTATTGCGGGTATCAAATGAGGGAGATCTCCTAGTAAGCCACCTTTAGCTCCTGGAGAAAAAATGGGAGATAAATCTAACAAATAAATAAATGGTACACCAAGGAGAAAGAATGATCTCCAACATCAAATGTAGGGAAATCAAAATAAATGCATACAAAGATATATACATGAAATACTAAGTCAAAGCTCAGTCTGAGACATCAGAGCAATAGACATCTTTTAGCGAGCTGGCCTTGACTTAAGGAAGGTCTTAAGGAAGATTGCTTCGATTTTTGTTTAATTGAATCAAAAATACAATTAAAAGCAAAGAAGCAAGCTCTTTACTGTGGTAGAAAGAGCCTTCTCAATGTAAATGTGAGAAAGTAAATATCTGAATGTGTGTGTGATAGGCTACCTCTTGGAATTCTCCAGGGTGTTGGCACTGCAGTTCCCAGTTTTCTAGGAGTTAGTCCTCATACCTCAGGACATCCAGCTCAAAACAGCTGATCTTACCAAAAAACTGCTGTCACTTAAAAGGTAAACAGCAGATTTCAAAGCAGTAGCAGTAGCAATCATCTACAGCTGTAAGACAGGAACCTCACATTTTTGCCAGAAGAGTTTGCTTACTATGATGAGCCAATAAAGAGAAATTCTCTTGAAGCCAAACCCTAAGAATAATATGATAACACCACAGTAGACACAACATTTATTCACACAGTTTACACTGTCTTAAAAATTTAGGAACAAATACAGGATTGAGAAGAGACACAGCTACCCTTATCAGGAGGTGAGCTAGATGCAAAGTAGGCTTTCTTTTTTATTAGAAGAGGACAGCTGTGTTAGTCTATGGTGGCAAATAATTAGGAGTCTGGTAGCACCTTTTCCAACTAACAAATGTTATTAAGACAGAAGCTTTTTAATATGCCTTTTAATAAAATCTGTTAGACGGAAAAGGTGTTACCAGACTTCTGACTTTTTGTAAGAAGAGTCCAATTTTTTAAAACAGAATTTTCAGTTGCTGAACCACTGCTAGTTGTTGAAAATGGGTAAAATCATATTCTTTTTCAGGGTAAACTCCTTTGCATGAGCAAATTCATTCCCTGTTGACATATTTTAGCATATGCTGGATCAACTCAGGAGACAGAGGGTCATCCATAATATTAGGCAGAGGAATCACTTCGGATGGCAATGCTGGGAGAGAGCAGTAACATTGGAAGAGACAAAGGTGTGTACCCAGGCCTGTAACATTCCCCCACCCCACCAGCTAGCCTCCTGCCTTCATATGCAGTACAGAACAGGGTGACCACAGAGTGTGGGAGGGGTTGTGACCGTGCAATTGAAGTCCCACTCCTCCTAATGTGCATCATATGTTTAAAAAAAAAGGTGGGGCTTCAAACATGCTGTCATGAGTTTTTTGACTCCTAGCCTGCTGCAGACACTCCTGGTACAGAATGAAACCCATTGCCAATGCTAGCCCAAACTTGTTTTGTACATCACAGCAACCCTACCTTGTTCTACCCCTCAGATCTCTCCTTGAAGAGAAGTGATTTTCACATGCAAACAAGCATGATCTTTCCTGCTAGCTTATCCAGTGAAGTACTGAAATGGGTACATTTGACAGACAAAAGCACCTATTCAGCAAAATGCTTGGGCAACCTGTTCCCTCACCTGTAAGAACTCTCACCTGACTTGCCTCTAGCATTGGCATCTCAGCCTGTTTCTTGGCTTCTGTCTGCTGCTGTAAGGTTGTTCTCCATGTTTTGAGGGTGAAAGGCATGAAGACGATCCCAAGTTGACTTTAAGGGAATGGGCAGTGAAAACACGGGCAATGTGTAAATGTGCTTAGGCTTCAGAAGAAAAAGAAGATGATGAAGGATGCCACTGTCTCATACTTCAATCAACAAAGGGGTTTGGAAGCAAGAGAATTCAGAAAATGTATAGAAGAAAATCCTGGCAAATATGGTTTGGTTTATTGAAGGATATTAAAGTCAAGAGTAATGACAGGTCCCCATGGATATTGACCTTTATGCATGTCTTATAAAAAGGCTACATATTATTTACAGAAACCAAGGGACATGAAATAAAACATTGGAACAAAAGATTATTATTGCAAATTCAAATTGAGAATAGACAGAATATATAGGCTTAATCCTCAGTTTATGTTTGCTATCATTGTTCCTTGAATAAAGATACGTGTGAAAAGCATTACTATTTCTATTAATACTGCTACTCCCATTTCAAAAGGGCATTATCTATGCAGAAGCATTCCACATTTTAATGAACAGAACATAAAGAAAGATACACTCAGAAATCTTAAAGGGAGAAGTCCTCATAATGCTGAGTAACTGGAGATTCCCAAACAAGACCATGTTGTTAAGGGTGTGATATGCAGGGATATGCATTTGAACTCAATAGCACCTGATGCCAAAAGGAAGGCATTAAGGGCAATATATAATAGCACTGTGCAATGCTTTATATTCACAGCTGGTAGCTATCAATATGGCTGGGCAGAGACCACTAGACCTGCTTCAAGAGTCAGATCTAAGGCTTCAGAGATAACCCACCGCAGATCTGTCAGAGGTGATCCACCCAACTCAGTTCCAGGGAACAATTTAGGAATGCAGAGCTTGGTTCTCTCTAGGAGGACGTAGCCCTAACTCAGTTTTCACTGGGAAGTGGGGGAACGTCCAAAGAGAATTACACAAACTCTTACCTTTTCTTCACTTGCCGTAAGGTTTGGGCTCCTCACAGGAGCATGAGGGATTCCACTCTTTCGGCCTCTGTTCTCTGGAAGAGGATGGAGGGGGAGCCCAGCACAGACTGCTTTCAGAGTAGACATGGCTGGTAAGGGAATGCTGGTGCCTGACAGACAGCCCTGGCCTGAAGGACAAGACTTAAAAAAGGGTTGAGGTTCAACAGCAGCTAAGGTGACCTTTGATGAAAGCAGGTCACCCTCCGGCTTTTGCACAGATTCCTCCAATCCTCTGGGGAAAAACACCCTATTTAACACCCCTCATCATCCTATTGGTTTGTCCTGCTGCCTCCTCCTGAAGAATCATTGACAGGTCTACTGTTTATTCTCAAATCTTTCTTTGCACATGTGGTTGCTCTGTCACACTGAATCACAGTTGATTTCTCCTGTACTTTGTACACATCACTGACATAGGAAGGTTTCCCATCCAATGCAGGGCCCAGAGACTTTGCAAGCTTTGAATTGGAAATTTGGCAAAGCACATCCACTTTACTATATCTAAGCAAATGTTCAAATATTCAGGTGTTTTATTTGTGAGCATGACATTGTTGTGAGCCTCTTCCACTTTTTTTTACCATGTCTTTTAATGCAATATTTATGCTTCCTTCTTTGATTCCAGAAATCCCAAAGTGTTTTAATGACACTTAAAGTACAATCCATAATGGAATTATCAAACGATATTCTAAAATAACAATACAGCAATAAAATATCCATATGCGGAAACTATAAATAGACTTAATAGTGTGTCATGCAGTTTCAGGGCCCCTTAGTAAGGTTAGCATTTGGGGGCCATCACAAAAGTCCACGTCAGCTAGGAAAGAAATGTGCTGAATTCCAACGCACCTTCTTGAGAGGTTTATCTTCAAATGTTGTTAAAAGTGAGCAGGTCTGTCCAGAACAGCCATTCTTCATACCTCTGATGGTGAGGATATCCCAAATGTCATGGATGGGTCTCCACTGGAGAAGATCACACGTAGCACATTCAAGTAACTCCAAGCAGCCAATGAAAACGCACTGCAGAATTCCAGTTGCAGAATTCTCTGTGAGCAGTTGTGGTAATGGCAGTCAATCTGGATGCTTCAAAAGGGTATTGGATAACCTCTTAGAGGATCTGGCTGTCTAAGGCTATTAAAACTGATGGCTGTTTAACTACAGTATCTCTCGAATCATAGGCAGCATACCATGAGTCCTGGTTATATTAGGAAATAACAGTGCAAGGAGACTAATGCTTTCCAGTGAGCTTCCCAAATGCATTCAGCTGATAGTAGGCAGAGTATGCCTACGCCACAAAATCCTGGATTGGAAGGGCCTCTGTTCTGATGCATGTATTGCAGGTTCAGGCCACATGGGGCTTGCAAGAACTCAAAATCGAGTTCAGAAATAAACTTAAAGCTAGTGAAGTTGCTGAAGAATTGGCATTCAACTTTCGAAGGATCTTGCCATGATCAGTATTGACAGTAGCATTCTGAACTAATTGCTCTTCCAAATGAATAGAATCAAATCTTTGGCCTTTACCAAATTTCAATTATTATTTGTAACATTAAAACTGTACTGAGTGGTTTTTTTAAATAGAAAAGCAATTTTAAAAATATTTTAAAAAATATTATAGGAGATTTCAATTGCTTAGGGGTGATGCTGATTAAAGGGAAACCAACAGAGATCAACTGGAAGTGCAATGCACACCCACCTGTCAGAATCAGCCTTAATAGGAAGAGAGGTTTAATTGAGTCAGAGAAATGAAACAAAAACAGGACATTGGAATTTTTCCTCTTGTGTTTTGCAGGGCAGCTGGCACCCCAAGCCAGTATTTCCTATATCCTGTACCGATACCCATCTTGGTCCACGTACAAAAGGGGTGGGAAATCTACCGTTTTCTCTTCTTGCAACTTTCCCTTTAATCAGCATCAACCTTAAGCGGCCGAAGCCCCTCCGCGAGACAGCAGAGGCCCGAAATGCTAGCAACGCATAGAGCCCCTTCCCTTCCTCTCTCCCGCTTCGACCTCCCTCGGCTCGCGGTTGGAAGTGACGGGCCGTTCGGTCCGAGAGAGGGCGCTGCAGAGACCGGCGAGGAAGAGCATCCCCGCGGAGCTTCAGCGGCAGGCGAAGGACCGGGCAGCCTGGCGCGAGGGCGCGGCTCTGTCCAGCCTCCCTCTCACGAGAGGCAGCGGGCACAGGCGGCCGGCGAGCGCGGCGTGCTGGTGGGCGACAGTCAGCTCCAACCAAAGGGGTAGACTTTTGAGGGGATCCTTCCCTGACCCCCTAGAAATACAGTAACCGAGTTTAAACACACCGGCGCACGCATCCATGAGCGACGGGAAGGCAGTTCGACGGGGCCGAGAGGAGGGCAGCCTTTTCCGTCGCTGCTGCGGGCGAGAGAGCCCAGCGCTTGCGCGGGCTCGTCCTTCCTCCTCGGATTAGATGAAAGCCTCCGAAAGTGAAGGCGGGAGATACGGCCCCCCATCCCCGTCTCCAAAGAGCGCGCGACTCTTGCCCGAGGCTCACAATTAGTCCGGGTTGTGGAGGAACAGGGCGGGGAGGGGGTCTAACCTACGTGCTTGATCGAATCGGGGCCCCCCGAGGGGCGGAGAGCTGAATGGAGCGTGAGATGCGATCTCGGGCTCCTGCTCCGTCTATGAAGCAGAAAGCGGAGGGGGGGGGGAAGAGGAGGGACAGCGAATGGTGCGGATGAGGATGCCGCGGTCGTCGTCGCATTTGTCCTGAGACAAGCGCCCGGCCGCACACGTCGGGTCGTCCCCGCAGACCGTCGTCCTGGGGTTTCCGCCTGAACCCCCCGCTGCCTCGGGGCGAAGGAGCGGGAAGGAGAGCCGCCGCCGGCGCGCAACACAAAGGCAGCTTTGCCCCGGAATACACTCCCGCTAGGAGTTCCGAGGTAAGTCGACCCAGAGCGGGGAGGAGACGCCACAGAAGAACCAGCCCCGCGGGGCAAGAGACCCCGCGGTGAAATCGGACGCTCCGGGCCAGGAGACCGTATGACGGCGCCGCGTGTTTTTGACCCAAAAGGTCGGAGGAGGAGGAGGAGGAGGAGAAGCAATCTTGGCGTGTGCTCCCTGCAGGGCTGCCTTTGCCAATCCCGCGCGACCTTCGCCGACTCTCCGGAGGGGCGAGCCGGGGGAGGGGGGTCTCCCCCTCTAGGCCGCCAGCGGGATTGAGCTACTGGGCGGCGATGGACGGTCTGGACTGACACGCAGCGAGAGCGCGCGGCGGCCTTGGAAACGCGACCCATTGGGAAAGGAAGGGCGAGCTTAAAGAGAAATGACAGGGCGAAAACCCCGCAGTCACAGACTAATTAGAATAAATTAGGAGGGGTTGGAGTTTTGTTTTCTTTTTCCTGAAAAAGGTTGAGTGGGCATCAGACATGTAAAATAGCCTTGCATACTATTTTCGACCTCAGGTCGGTGGTGAAGATGGATTTCCTAGGTGGAGTCATGCAACATAAAAGCTTACAGCTGATCGTATTCCTGGAGTATATTATTTTTGCCCAGCTTGGAGCAGGTAAGCAGAAATAAGCAGTAAAGGCATTTAAACTGCAGATGCTTCAGACAAGTCTTTAAAAGCTTTTCATATTCAACTTTATTTTAGTAAATCAATAAAACTCTCCTTCCCCCATTTAGACATATAAATTTACAAACTGATGAAATTTACTTACTATAATAACCCTTGTCCCCATTTTAAAACCAGAAAAGTGAGTCAGAGAAATTTCTAGTTTTCACAATTTAATGTAAAGTGTCAGGAGAGAATTTTTAGTTTTGCCTGATTCTCAAGAGCCAGGGGAAAAATTAAAAATGTATGACAGCAATGCCAACTTGGATGTTAAGATTTCATATTCTGCAAATGAGCTACTTTACTTCATGTATTTTCATGTACAAATTAAATATGAGTTTAATTTTGGGGTGGTTATATGTATGCAACTGTATGTTCAAAGTTTCTGTGCGGCACCTGACACAAAGTTCAAGTGAAATAGGTCATGATAGGAACATAGAACAGTGGGGTTGATATACCAAATTTGAATCAAGTTGCTCGTTTTTGTATGTGGTGCCTCTGTTTTTTTCAACAAAAAATATCTTTAAAAAGACATTTACAAGAACAGTTTTGTATTCTGAGCTTTCTCCGGCATAAGGATTAGAGATGTGTTTGTAATAGTGAGTTTGAGGCAGGGCTTCCTGTGTATAGACAGCCCCCTAGCGTTGCTGAGCATACGGCTGCATTACTTGAGACAGAAAGTCTGCTTAGAAGATGCATCAGTGCTTAAAAAACTCATTGTTAAGCCATGGTCTACTTAACAGTGGTTTAAGTAAACCATCATTGCCTGTATTCATACAACAGGCTAAGCCACAAATTATGGTTTACAAGCCACAATGGCTGGATTCACACATTGCACTAAGCCAAACCAAAGAAGCGATGATGTGCTTTAGTAGCTGACTGGTAAATTCTTTTCCAGGTTTTGCATAGGAATCTTTCCCAATGTAGCTTACATTGGGACTGAATTGGAGGCCTTCTGCATGGAGTTCATGTGCTTTGCCACCAAAGCCTCTCCTTTATGATGGGCCTAAGGAAACTGCCATACAGAGAGCCCACAACACTTCCGTGCTGGCTGGCAAAGTTTGGATAGCAAACTTTCCCAAACTTACCTGGCAATGCTATCTATTGAAGCTGAGATGGGTGGGAATCAAGGATAGGTGGGCTCCACAGACAGAACCTTTTCCCCTGCAACCTGCACATAGATGTGTTTTCATTGGGCTGAGCATTGCTCTCAGTCATTCCCAGTGATGTAACACATAGTCCATTGACATCTGCAACATTCCTCCGGTCTGGGAAGGGATGGCCAGCTGGATACCTAAATCAGCAACCTTTTCTAGCCTTAGGGGCTTTTACACAGTTACCACAATGACCAAGTGCTTCCCCATGGCCAAAATGTTATGAGACCACATGCAAGATTGCTAAAATTTTGCAATATACAAAGGCCAGATTGCTGAGGAATGCTGTAGATGCTAATGAGCACTGCTGCCATCTGGCAGAGCAAAACCCCTTTTCAGGATAAATCGTCATGTAATAATAGCTGGATAGTGCCACAGATTTCACACCAAGATTTTCTGGCTGTGTTGTAAAAAAATGTCCAAATGCAATGTGCTAGTTCCTATGAATGGCAGCAAAAGATATGTCACTCCAGAAGGCCATAGAGCCTGCCTAATGATTCAAATATGATTTGCTAAGATTCCATACTAATCAAATGATAATGAAAGCATTGAAAAATGGCTGGAGAGAACTGTTGACTCTCAGATCTGCATCTAAAAGCCTACATAGCACAGTGCAGATATGGAATTGGTAATAAATGCAAGTTCCATTTCAATTCAATAGTTTAACCCAGATCTGCGTCTTGATCTCTGTCCTTTCTACCATGAGAGTCCTCAATAGGTTTCAGTAAAGATTTTGGACCAGTAAGAATGGCTGTAGAAAGTCATAGTCCCTGGCTATCACCTACGTTTGTTTAATAAAACAACAGATTTGGTATAATGCAGTTTGGCCATTAATAGGAAAACCAAGCAATATTTAGCTTGATTTCTTATGGCATGGCAGAATTCAAATGTTGCTTCTTTTATTTTTATTTTTTTTCCTCCTCTTCCTGCTGTCAGTCGAG
Organism: Liasis olivaceus; assembly: GCA_030867105.1. Taxonomy (NCBI): domain Eukaryota; kingdom Metazoa; phylum Chordata; class Lepidosauria; order Squamata; family Pythonidae; genus Liasis; species Liasis olivaceus. The sequence goes on along the minus strand of CM061348.1, from coordinate 41,403,965 downwards.
GTGTTCAGCAATTCTTAGTTGTTAAGGTATTGTAAAATCCCAAGCAAGGAAGGGGGAATCTTGTTTTGTCTCTGCTGTATGTTCAACCACCCCACATTGACATGAAAAACCCGAACAGTATGGTTGGCTGAATGTAGCTTTACTGTTTGGCATGACTAAGGACCCCACTGACATGGGTGCCATTGTTTTAATTCAGCGATGGGGAAGCAAATTAAAGGTTTGATAATTTGGTTTTTGGGTTGGGGATCATGTAAAATCATCTTGTGATGAATTACAGCATATAGGTGGCCCAGGAAGACCTGGTATCTAAGGGAAGAAGGAGGGGGTCTGCCTTTGACTTCTTCCTTTCTCCTTTTCCCCTCTCAGTACCTGATTCTGAGGAGTCATAAAAGCAAAGTATTATGGATGAAGTGGATATGGAGCCAGCCTGTGTTGCTACAGCACAGGTGTCTCCCATAGCCCCTTGCTCTCAGTGCCTCATTCAAGGTCCTCTTGAGCAAAGGTCAGTCTTTACTCTGGCATGGACTCCAGACAGATTCTACAAAAATAAAGCAGCCAGCATAACTCTCCAGGACACATTCTGTCTTGACACCTCAATCTGAAGAATCCTGAAGAATTGTTAATGTTCCCATCAATGTCACTTGGTAATGGTGAATGATTTGAAAAAAGCAGGAAGCCCAAGTTACATTGACCCACTCTATTAGTTTGCAGTCTTTCCTCATCATCTCATAAACAAAGGCTGGGCAGAAAGTAAATCTGGAACTCTTGCTAGATATCTACATGATGTCCAGGGAAGATTTCCAACTTCTATTTATTTACCACAGAATGTATCCTCTCCTATTTTACATTGCTCGAAAGCTCAGAATAACCATCTATGGATATTTGTATGGAGGAAACAAAAGCTTTGTTCAGTTCTGTAATGCAAAACAAATTCCTAGACACAGGAATCCTTACTGTTGAATTTATATATATTTTACACCAGGGTCTCAGACTTGTACAATCATAATCAACAAAAAGACAAATAGATCCCACTATCCTTGTGTCAGCCCATTCCTGCCAGAATCATGCAAAATGGAGCTGTTCTAATTGGTTTAGCGGCAAACATATAGTAATGACAAGATTGCATGAGGTATAGCAGGGGCACTCTGCTAGGCAAAGCTGGTGGACAATTTTAATCCTGGGTTAAAACTTAGTAGTGGGATAGAACTCTTCAGGTTCTCTGGCGACCCCAATAACATCAGCCATTAGCTGGGTTCATATACAGAACTATGTCATGGTACTTTGAATGAGTTACAGTGGCCTGGTTTCTACATAATGCTAAGCCATAAACCACATTCAGTGGAGCTCTACATCACATTGATCCAGAAAACCAAACAAAGTGTATTATTGCTTTAATTGAATGGATAACATTTAACATTTCTACATGTGATGTGTGTGTTTATGAAGCTTAGTATGGTATGAAAATTCAGCCTCACCCTTTCATTGGGGTTGTTTCTTGATCCCACTGGTTCTCAGTTCAAGAGCCTGTTTTTTTAATAGAGAGGAATAGTAATATTAAAGCACTGCTAGTTTACTTGACAGAAGTTGATAGATGAGATTAAATTCAGCTGAATGATATTAATGGGACCCCACTGTAACAACTGTAACTTTTCACAGAAAACTAAGTTGCGCTGCTGTCCCAGGGTAGTCAAAATAGTTTGGTTACAGTGATTATGTTCTCCCTCCCCTGGTTGAAAACCAAAGGGTAAATTAGATTGCAACAGAGAATGTGATTAAATCAGAGTACATAAGAAAATAAGCAAAGCAGTGCGGATTCAGGCCAAACATTTTGTTTTCTGTACGGTTATGCCAATAGGAAGCTCATAGATAGGACATGAGGACATAACTCTCCCTCACGTTTTCTACCAGCATTACTACACGATAAAACCATCATGATGAGTAGCCCCTGATAGCCTTATTCTCTAGAACAATGCTTCTCAACCTTGACAACTTCAAGTCCACACATCTTGTCAAAGTTGAAAAACACTGCTCTAGGATGTTTTCCAGTCCCCTTTTATTACAAATGCTTTTATGCCATTTCAATTTAAAAAAAAAATTGAAGCAGCTTATACAAGTGGTATGCAGTAAACTATACAATGCATAAAATCTAATAAATGAAAATAACATCTTCCACATCTCCCCAATATCACCATCTCTTGAATTTTATTGTATTTAATAATTATATTTTATATTTGTATTATTTATGTTTTTATTGATTTTAAATTGTTTTGTTGTGAACCACCCAGAGTCCCTCCTTGTGGGGGAGTTGGGCAGTGATATAAATTTGACAAACAAACAAACAAACAAATAAATAAAATCTCAATCCTGAATGCCTAAACAAAGTTTTCACTCATTTTCTAAATATCAGCAAGTGCTAAACTTGTTTTTGAGGAGAGCCAGTTCCACAGGAGAGAAGTTCCATAAAACAATGCTCACCCCTCTGTGTGGATGGGGGGATTATTTGTCAGATTTTATGTATGGGCACACCTGGGGCAGTTTCTACTTGGATAAGTGGTCCTGGAGCTCTCTGAGCCCCAAATAGCTATCATTATACATGGGGACTGAAATTCCATGCTGGCAACTGTGAAGTATCACCTTTTTTCTGAACCAATTCAGTCATTATTCATCTTCAGTCGATACAAATTAAAAAGTTGGCATTCTAGCTAAATGTCGCATCTGTGTTGGGTGAAGGCATGTCTTCATGGGGTCTCTGCTCCACTCCCAAATCAGAGCTGTGTCATTGTGATTCTACACTGTTATATGGTTCATCCCTACCCAGATCTGCTTCCCTCACTGGCAATTACACCTGTCCATTCTAGAGGGACATGAGAGAGAGACAGCACAGCCTTTCCGTTTGCCTGATTGGGACCCATTGAGATTTGTCTCTTCCTCTACAAGAACTGGCTTACGCACAATGACTGTCATACCTGTATTCATATTCTATCCATTTTTTCTTCTGATGTGGTTCCTCTTAGGTTATTCTTCTAAATTTTAAATTGACTTTTGTGCATTGATAAAATTGCTATATATTAAATTCCAAATAGCAAGGATAGGACAATCTAGGAAAAAATACATCTGAAATAGAACAGTACCATCATAAGTAGGTTTACTTTGAAGCAAGCCTAACTACATTCACTTGCCACAGGGAAACCTTCAGCATGATCTAAGCTAGTGAAAACGATTTTGTGTTGTGAATATCAACCTACCATCCCTTATAAAAGCAGGATTTTAAAAACACCACCAAGTTGTGAACCCACTGCTTAAGTCAGAGTGCAATCCCATCTGGAGTCAGCTGGAAGATCATGCACTCTGGCTTTATAAACTTAAAACACACTAACAGCAGAAGTTCTCATGAAAACAAACATAAACGAATACAGACCACACAATACTAGTCAGACCATCCCTGATGGTCTTTTTTAAAATTCATTTTCTTACTTGATAACAGCATTATCTGGAGAAAAGTACTCAGCAACAAGAAAAAAAAAAACTACAAAACTAAATGGTTTTCCATTGAAGAAAAATGCAAAAGTGTTGCAAAACACACTTAACAACTGCTGAATATTTGTTTATATGGTCCCACACCAGTGATGATTGCATACATCTTTCTTCTTCAGGCAGCTGAAGATTGCATACATACATGCAGCTGAATTCAGTGAGAACATTTCAGCTCTCTTTGCCAATAGTTTGAGTCTATATATGCTTTGAAAAAGGATAACAAATCACATATTTACTAGTTAACATTTAATGTCCTTTGGAATTGTCTGTTTTAGCTGTCGCCCATTGAAGAGGTTGCCCAGTTCTGCTTTTCCAGCTGTGTGAGTCACCCTCACTGGAGCCACTCTTTAATCAAGCCACCTCCAGCAAACAGCCACCTCTCTGAACAGCCCCCTGGGGACTGTGGAGTAAATACATAAATAGCCAAGGGGCAAGGATTATTGAGCAACCCATCCATCAAGAGCCAAATTGTCAATGACATGCAGCACCTGGGACCCAGAAAAGAAAAATGCACTACAATATTGATTGTTTATCCCTTCTATGAATTATTCAAGGAATTCCATTTGGTATTCAGGCTAGGTCCCAAGTTGCTTCTGTCCCTTCATCCATAGTGCCCCATGGCTGTGACCCCACATTTCAAGGAATAAGTGAGTGATGGATGGGCTGCCTGATTGGGAAGCCAAGCAATCTCCAGTAGATTGATTTCTTCCAATGTGAGGTTCTTAGAACCAGATTTTGATCCCTCCCTTCCCCCACAACCAACCTCCCGTGTGCTCATTAGCCTTGTGTTCTACTTTGCTGTTCTCAACCACACAACAGTTCAACAGGAACCATTTCCTTTTTTTTGTTTGTTTTCTGTGCCTTCAAATCAGTTTTTGACTCCTGGTGATGTCTGGACTAGTCCCTGGTTTGCCCTTGCCTTCTTCAGTGACTGGCTCAGGGTCACCCAGCTGGCTTTGTGCCTAAGGTGTGACTAGAGCTCATGGTTTCCCGGTTTCTAGCCTGGTGCCCTAACCACTGCACCAAACTGGCTCTGTATGTTCTATAAGGTAAAGCTAGGAAACTGAGGAAAGGGGAAAAGGGTTTTCTGATCTCATCTATAAGGGATGCTTTTTGTAAATTGGTGAAAACATCTACCTTTATCATGCCCCCCCCCCTTCATTTCTTGCCCCTGATAACTCTTATTAATACCTAGGCAAGTTTCTTTGTGAAACACAGTTAGTACAAAGGTTTCTGTTGGGCTGGATCCCTGTGCATGTGGAATGCATCTTACCAATATTGGTTTTACACCTTAAGCTAGAGGATCACAAAGAGGATTTCCATTTGCACAAGCCAAAGTATGGAATCTGCTCTTCTCCAAGCACATTTCCCCCAGTCTGGTGCTCTCAAGATGTGTCTTCGCTGTTCTAACTCTCAAGCAGTCTTCTGTAAATAGTGTTAATAGCTATCTTATTTCAGTTCCCATTTACCTTTAAATCCCACTCATTGATTTCTGGAAATCAGTAATGTGTCCTAGTTCCTCCCTCTCCTCTTTCTCAATTCCTCCTGATAAGAAATAAGAAACATCACAGAACTGATTGGTGTTTCATGCTGAACATGATCTAACAAAAGTAATCTGAAAAGTCACCCCCAACGCCCTGCTGCCAATTTTGATTGGCCTCCAGGATAGAGATTCTACTGCACCACACTTATTGCCATAGAATAAAAATAAATGTTGGTTTGCAGAAACTGAAGCACAAAGCAAACCATGGATTCATTTCACTTCTAACAACAGTGAGAGAGATTAGTGATGAGCTACCATGGTAACCACAGGCTAATTAGCTAGTTAAGTTGTATACAGTATTTATCATATAGAATCTGCTTTGGTTTTTTTTCAACCTTCATTTAAATATAATATGGACTTTCCACAAAAGGCTACTAGATCTGATTTGACTAATAGTTTAGAGCAACTGCAATTACTCAGTTATTAATAAACAAATGGCTAGTAAATTGCCTTGCCATCTTGGACTTCTGAGAACTATAGTATTTCCTCTGCCTCAGGCCAAGAGGCTCCAGTGGCCCTGAAATGCTAGCAGCTGCACATTATAGAAAGGTACTTATCCAGGGACGTGCCCAGCAGATACTTCCATGTTTATTTATCTTTTAATTTAAAAAACTTCTATAGCCACCCATCTTGTGCACCATGACCTTGAGCAGCTTGCAAGCAACAATAAAATAGCAACCCATCCACCCACAAAACCTTCACAAAAACTCTCAGGGCCCCCAAAATGACACTTTTCCACACACATTAACATTCAAATTTACTGGGCTCCAGCCTCACTGTACTCCAACACTTGTAAGAACAGCCAGCTCTTCAAGGCCTTCCAGATGCTAGGATGGTAGGGGCCTACTGGATCTCAGGGGAAGGGTGTTCTAAAGAGCAGGGGACACTACCGGAAGGTCCTAGGCTGCCAAGGTCCCATGAGACGGCAACATTTAAGGGAAGGGACCTGGAGCACACCCACCCTATCTAACCTGGTGGAATGGGCAGATACCTTCAGGGAGAGGTGGTATCACAAATAACTTGGTCCTATGCCATTCAGGGTTTTAAAGGTGGTAACCTGCACCTTGAACTGCACCCAGAAAAAAAAATTGCAGGAGCCTAGGGCTTGACCTCTCCCCACCCCACCAACAGTGACTGGAATCAGCCACAGAATAAAAAGGAGAACTACTGCAAAACAGTGTCCCCCACTCCCAGTCCCCAGAGACAGTCCAAGAGAAAACCATGGCCGATGATACTGAATGCTTCTGAGAGATTCAGGAAGGCAGAATGGATTCCCCACCACCATTTCAGGCCTTCCACAGGTCATCCACAAGCACAACCAATGCTGTCTCAGTGCTGTGACCTGGCCTGAACCCTGACTGAAAAGGGTCCAGGTAATCTGCTTCATCCAGGGCCCTCTGAAGCTGAGTGCTACCACTCAGTCAGCAACCTTCCCTAAAATAGGTTTTCACACCTTGCAGATTTTTGAACTTGTTTTGTTCTGTGACCTCAGTTATTTCTGCTCATTAACTCTCACTAGATATCTTTGCTGATTTTGCATAATTTATCTTGCTTCTAAAATAAAGGGTTTCAAATAATTTAGTATTTTCAAAAATCCAAAACCAACCAACCACTCTCTTTAACAGCCACCCAACAATACGGAAGGTAGAAAGGCAGGCAGGATAGGGAACCATATAATGGTATGACCTTAGGTGTTCAGGAAGCATTTGGGGCTAGGGCAAGTGGAACAGAATGGTGCAGTTTATTGGTTGGTCATAATTTTGTTTCCCTCTCTTCTTGCAGATTCAGTGAAGCCACGAGCTTTCCGTTGTGATGGGCATTCCTGCAATCCTGCAGTGGGGAATCTAGCAACAGGCAGGACACCAACCACACTTACCACTTGTGGACAGAACAGCACAGAACTCTACTGCTTTTATCCAGAGCACAACCTGCACCATGTCTCCTGTGGATTGCCCAAGTGTACCAAATGCAATGCCAACCAGCCTAATAACTCCCACCTCCCTGATGAAATGACTGATGACTTCTTCCTGCATCCTGGTTCTTGGTGGCAGTCTGCACAAGGGGTGCACAGGGAAGAAATCAGGCTGGATCTGGAAACAGAGTTCTATCTGACCCATGTCATTGTAGTCTTCAAGTCACCCCGCCCAGCAGCCATGGTACTGGAGAGGTCCCAGGACTATGGGCAGACTTGGAGACCTTACAAATACTTTTCCGTCAATTGTACAACTACATTTGGGCTACCAGATGATAACAGTGAAGAGGGATCTCTGTGTACTTCCAGATATTCTGATGCAGTGCCTTGCACCAGAGGAGAGGTAAGTGATGGTAACTGAAATAGGATTTACCTTGCAAAAGTTACCTTGATCTTATGCTTAACAAAATTACAGAGTCCTTCCAAAGAAACTGCCCCTGGATTAGTCAACTATACAACGTGGGCAGATATCCTATTTTATTGAGGATTGTCCTCCTTTGAAAGATTATGAGAGGATAGTTCTCTGTTTGAAAGCATGTTCTGACTGAACAATTGCTCAGTCCAAGTGTTTTAAAGTTTAAGGACTCTGAGGAAGTAGCTTTGAAGTTGCCTATCAACAGGACCTGGATAGCAGATTTGAGCAGGTAGTGAAGTCATATTAGTCAAAAAATGCTGATCCAAAATTCTCTTCTAAGCTTCCTGAAAAATATTGTAGCCAAGGTAAGAAAAAAAAAATGAAGCTGTATATTCTTTTAATTTGAAAGGAGCTGAACTTGGCTACTCTGCCTGGAATGGATTGTGAACAATGTGAGGCTATGTTGCATCACTCCACAGACACTACAGCACGTATGGCTGGAGAGAAGTGGCTAACCCACTTTAGAAGATTGTCCTGAAAGCATAGAGAGATTTCATAGCCATTTTAGAAGTCTGGATGTTGAGAATCAGCAGAAAAGGACACAGCAGTATGGAAGACCTACTCTAATTCATTTTTTTTTAAAGGTAGTAAATTTTCTAGACTGATCTGTTTTATTTGGATTAGCATTCCCTTTTCTTTTTTAAGCATGCAATATGTTCTTCAGCCAGGGAGGAATTCAGAGGTAGAGCATGTGCTTTCATACAGAAAAGCCCTTTCTGAAACTCTGAAAACCTACAGCTTCTGTTAATAATATCAAGTAGACAGATCATTGACCTGTCTCAGTATAAGGCAGTTCCTAGCACACAGTGACATAGACCAGAGTTATGCACATTTATTCAGAAATTCCTTTCTAAGGGTGTTTAATGGGTTTATTCACAAATTATATACATAAGATGACAGCCTTAAAAGTAGCATGTTCTCTTATTTTGAATACTGATTTACAAATGAGTCATATTTGTTCCCATCCAAAGTGTTGAACAGATGACCAGAATTTACCCATTCTAGAGGTGTTTGATCACAGCTATCATAATCTATACCCAGCATGGCCATAGTAGTTGAAGAAGCTAGAAGCTGTCATGCAACATATCTGTAGGGTACCAGATTGGGGAATACTGTCTTAAGATACAAAAAATGCATGAAATTGCATCATAGTGCATTTTTGTAGAGGATGAGTTTCATAGGATTTCTGGTAGAGCAAGTACTGCTGGTGGAAGGTGGTGTGGATATAAAAATTCCTATTTAATTTCTAGAGCTTATTTTCTTTATTACTAAGATATGTTGATGTAGTACAAATCATCCTCTAACTTCACTACATTGAATAGAAGATATGATCAAAAGCAGAAGCTTAGGTTAAGATAGTGATGCACTGAGCTTAAGGTCCCAAATAAGATAGAAATAGTTATAGAAATGAAGATTTTTTTTCATCTTGTCCACCTGTTTGGCTGAGGGATCTGGGAAATGAGAAGCACATTTTTTAATAAAGCAGAGCATCCAAAAATGAAGATAAGAGTCTCTTCAGAAGGAAGACCTCGGAGCAATGGAAACCAGCCCATTACAACATTCTCCTTTAATGTCACAGAAGCTATGCTATATGTCAGACTACTCTTTTAACAAAGAGTACAAACACTTGCTTGTTTCCTTGCTTGTTTATTTACACTTCTGTTAGAATGTAGAGAAGGTTAAACTATCAAAAGCCCATTCATTTCAGACAAGAGCCTGTGTGACAGATGACACCAATGAAGTGTGCTAGAATGAGCCCATTACTGGAATTCACTAGGAAAAGAAGAATTGTGTCTGCTTGAATAAGGTAACCTGTTGCTATGGAAGCATGTTAAACATGCCTTGCTTGGCAGACTAGTTTAAGCTCTACAGTCCAAGCCATATCCTGCCCATCCTGGGGGTGGTGGGGGGGATAGTTAAAATAAAACCCAACCAAGTGGCTTTTTAGTATGTTTGAAATATATTTCAAAACAGAAAGAGGATCAAATCCAGATCTATTTTGTTCAGCTTGTTCCTGAACTGGTAAATGTGATTCTGATAGAAACTGTCCTTGGAAAAAGTCCCAAGCTTAGAATCGCCAACACCTAATTAGGGCTAGCCCTGCTGTGCTTTTTAAAATGGCATCATAAAAAGATGTTCAGGAATTGCATTCTTCTCCCATCTGTAAAGCAACAGTGAGGGACTTTTATCAAGTCTAAGTGTGGACTCCCCTAGATCTATAACTGCATGGATGCAAACGTACGCCTTCCATATATTTACAAAAAAGTAACAAAAATTAGTTTTATAAAAAAAAAAAAAAGTCAACTTTCCATTCACTGTTCTCCTGACATAGCAAACAGGTAAGTCCAGAAATGACTTTGGAGGAAGAGGTTGTCTCAAGGGGTCATACCTATAAGGAAAAACTTATACTAAGAGGGCAGATATGCTGAGAGCTAGAAGGAAGGAGGCTCGAGGCTACCTGTTTACATTATCATTTTCCTCTGCTTGCGAAGCTTCTAAAATACTAATCTGAGAGGGCGATTTGTGGCAAGGTGAGGAGGCCAACTAGATGGCACATTTTTGGATGCTGACTGGACTACTGGGTATGGGGTCATAGGAGACGAACAAGCTGAAAAAAAGGTAGAAAAGGATGCATTTATTTTATTTATTGTATTTCGTATATACACCATCTTGCATAAAGTGACTTATTTAGCCTTCCGAGCTCAACGGGGGTTGGTGGGAAAGAAGAGATTAAAGCTAGCCTGGAGATAGCATCTTCTACAAATCAAACTTGACTCCTGGTGACTTCATGGACAAATCCATTCAATTTTTTTGGCAATAGTATGGCAGTGATTTCTGATTTTTTTTCCCCCAACTTCCCAGTCTAGGCATAGCCTAGGTATTTCCTGGTGAACTCCCATCGAAATGCTAACCAAGTTTGACAGTGCTTAGCGTTCAAGCCCAGACTGGTCAGCCAGCTGCTGCCACATGTTGATATATACACACAGGGCCGGACAGCATATTTTTCCATTGAAAATCAGGACTAGGAAAACTCAACAGGTTAAACCTGACCCCACTATGGCCAAGTTGCAACCTCAGGGCCACCTACTGAATAACAGGTCTTTGACTCAGCATTTCCGCTTTGGCCATCATGCCAAAGAAAGCTCATTGCAATTCTGTAGTTATTTCAGCTTCCAGCTGGAAAAGATCAATCCAGGGATTAGTCACTGCTAAAGGCAAGTGCCCAAATGTTATGACTAGGGCTGTCTGTTCAGCATTTCATTGAACTTGAGCTGCAGAAAAGATAAAATGCAGAGGCAGTGGTGGGGGAAGCAGTTATCCTCAGCAGAATAAACACACAGATAGCACAGCCAGGTTCTGCTTCCCCAGAGGAAAGGCTTACAGTGTGCATTATGTGCTTTTGAGTGGTAGTAAGGAATGGAACTGTATACAGAGAATATGTGCAGAAAAGACAGAACAGAGGCTCAGTCTATTGCTGCCCCAATGCAAAAGGAATTGTATTCTTCCAACCAGCATTTTAATGAGCCACATCAACAGTGGGCTGGTTTTTTCTTTTTTCCTTTCCTTTTGACTTGAAATCCAGCCAGGAATAAGCCCAGTTTTCCCTAGCATTATTTCTTGACATGCAGATATTAAATAGATTTCTCAACCTTGCATCGTGACTGAAATGCCTGGTGATCCTGCTGCTTTTGTTGAACCCTAACCGAAAAAGGATCATGGAGGTGTTCTTAACTGAACTTGGGCTTTCTCCTTCTCCTTCCTCTTCCAGAACTTATTGTTGCTAGGCTCATGTCTCAAACTTCTTTTCAAAAGCTGGGAGACTATTCATAGGGGCCTCAGTGATCTCCCATGCAGACATTAATCAGAAGGGCATCTACCTAGGATGCACAGTATTATAGTATCAAAGGTTCGCAAAGCTATTTCAGGAGTCTACCTTATGGTGTCTCTCAGACCGTTGGTGTACTATATAAGCTTTCTTTTTGTCCCAGCTAAGTTCATTTGAGTTAACTAGTACAATCAGTGCATTTCGCAAGCAATGAACGTAATGAATTACTCTCCAGTGGCAGTGTGTGCATGCACGTGTTTGTGTGTGAACTGTCCTTGATAATTTATTGTCCCAGCTATGCATGCCACATGATTAGTACAGTGACCTTCAAAAGATACACTTGCTACTGTGTGAAAGCAAATTTGTACAGCAATTAGTTGTTTACATATTGCCATTTTATGCTGGATTTTATATTGCAAATCCATTCTCCAAAGAATATGTAAATATATCTAAAAACACTTCAGGCAGGTGCTAATTTGCCACAGCACTTTTGTTCAGCTGTAGTTGAAATATTTAGACAGAAACAAAGATCGATACTGGACCACCAAAGATGGCTAGCACACTCTCTTTTTAGAAACTTTAGAAAGTAAACACACAATGATCAACATTCACTTTAAAAAGACATACAAGCAAAGATATTAAAAAGGCATAAGAACAGAAACAACATAAAAGAAAAAAACAAACACCCCACTTAGTTTGTGTGGTGTAGCGGTGAAGGGGCCGAGCTGGCTTCAGGAAGACCAGGTTCTAGTCCTCCTTCAGCCATGGAAGCTCACTGTGTGGCTCTGAACCAGTTGCTCTCCTTTGCCCCAATCCACTTCAAGGGGGAAAATAGGAGGAGGGGCTACTATGAATGCCACCTTGAGCTCACAGTGGGTGGGACAAAAATCTAATAAATACATTTTAAAAATACATATATAATCTAAGGAGAAATTAAAAAAAAACTTTATATCCATATTCATTATTTGTATCTGAAATGCCATTTGTATAGACAGAGGTAATTTTATATATATTTACATATCCTATCAAAGATGGACAAATATAACACTACACAAGGATTATTTATTAAAGATGGTACGGTAATTTTTTCAGTTTTCTCAACTTAAACCAAAACAAGTAACTAAATGGGCTATGTCATCAGAGAGTGTAACATCTACCAGTCTGATTACAGCTCCTTTTTCTTTCCAATCTAGGAAGATTTTGCTTAATATAATACAGCTCAAGGGGTTGTGGTACCATTTATGAATGATTTTATAGTCAGTTCTTACTGACTTTCTGAAATAGGTGTAAAAGGAATTTTTTTGCGATAAAGAGTTCCAAGCTGAGTCATCAAATTCAGATCCTATATCTTGTCCCATACTTTTTAAAGATTTTCAAGAGCCAGTTGTATGTGACAGAAGAGTGCTATATGATATTGAAAATTATTGCACTTGTTTAATTGGAATTTGTGATCAATTCTCCAATTTTAATTCATTAGAAATACCTTTCTTGTCAAGCTTCTAATCCTATAAAGTCTGCCATATACCCATTCATGAAACCTATGACCCTATTTTATTTTATTTTATGATTCATATCGCTGCCCATCTTGTAGTGCACAACTCTGGGTGGCTAACAACAATAATAAAAACACAAGCAATAAAAACAATACAAAAAAAATCAAGAAAAACCAGGCGTCCAGTCCATAACTATACCCATTCATCTCTTTGATCCCTGGGCTCCAACCTTACTATCCCACTGCTTGGGGGAAAAGCCAGTTCTTCACACCTTTATGGAAGATTAAGAGGCTGGGGGCCTGCTAGATCTCAAGAAGGTTGTTCCACAAGGCAGAGGCTGCTATGGAAAAGGCATGCTTCCTAGGTCCCTCTAGATGGCAACATTTAAGGGAAGGGATCTGGAGCCTACTCTGTCCAATCTAAGGGAATGGGCAGATGCCCTCAGGGAGAGGTGATCCTGCAAATAGCCTGGACCTGTGCCATGTAGGGCTAGGTTGATAACCAGCACCTTGAATTTCACGTGCAAAGAAACTGGGAGCCAGTGCAGCTCATGCAGCAATGCTGTAACAAACCAAGAGGTGCCCAATACTGTGCAAACTGCCATATTTTGGACCAGTTGTAATTTCCAGGTAGTCTTCAAGGGCAGCCCCATGTAAAGCATATTGTAATAGTCCAACTGGGCCATTTACACTTCCCAGTCTCTCACTTACTGATTTCTGTAGTGATCTGTAATTATTCTCACTTTTGCTGATCTTGAACAAGGAGGGAATTCTTGACCTCCACCCAACCAATAAGAATGTGTAAAAAGCATTATTCAATCAATGCCTCCCACCCCAAGATACTGTAGATCCAGGAGCAACAAAACTCCCCTCACCTACCCACCTCATTTTGCTTTATACAAAGGGAAGCAAATGAGTTGCTAACATCTTTATTCATTCACAAGGCAATTGTTGGAAACACTTTGTGTCCTATCATACTGCACTGAGAAACAGAACTCTTGATAATACCACCCCTGTCCACTGCACCTGGATTGTGTCCATGAAGAACCAGTTGTAAGGATCTGCAAAGACTTAAAGGGGGAAAAAAGACAGATAAATCCTTACTGCCTTTTAAGATTATATCAGCAGGATTGTGTTCCTTTGTCTAACCCACCCCCCACCCCCAATTAAGCAGTTGTTGTGAAGAGGACTATGAAGCCATCAAGCCATGCTTCTACCTTATTGACCTATGAACAGCTGAAACACAGAAATGTGGGTTGAGGCAGAGGTCTTGCCCAGGGGAAAACAAGCCATCCACCAACTCTGCAGAACTTCAGAATGCAAATAGAAAGACAGCTCTGTGTGTGTGTGTGAGAGAGAGGGGGGGGGGGTTGGTTTTAGAAACACTGCAGTTGAGCTAGAAATAAATCATCACAGCTGCTGACCTCAGATAATGGTGTGAGAACACAGAGGTCCTGAGGTGATTCTGGAGTACTCAAACAACTCATGTAGAAATAGGGTTATAGTAAACATTTCCAGTACCTCTTCTAGAAGAACGTGTTAGAGAAATATGAAGTGGTCTAAACCTACCTGGGCCAATGATAGCTTGTTCTGGGGAGACTGATTGTCTATGTTCATTACTAGTTTTTGTTTTGTTTCTGAATGTAGTATTTCTTCAATAATTAAAGGAGAGTGAAAGAAGGACCACTCTGGATCATTTTGAATCAAATTACTATTAAAAATAAACATATAATATACATTAGTAAATGTGCTATTAACAGTTTTGTGGAACACTGTTACTGAAACAGTAGATTATGGTCTGGTGGAATTAATAATATAAACAGGCCATCACAATTTGCTTGCTTAAGCATGTATTTTTTTTAACCCTTAAGAATTTAAGTCGGCTTTCACCATCTAACAATACATCTATTTATGTACTGGACTAATGATAATGCCACAATCGTGTCCATTCCTTTTCTGCCTTTTAGGGACTGACTTATGTACATTTTTAGGCTCTGACTTATGTACATTCAGCTGGCCTAATGATGAGACATATGGACTATATGGAGTGGGCTTTCTGATATAAAGAAAAACCTAAGTTCATACAGTGTATATAACAGGCACAAAGTCCATTTACTATTCAGTGCAAATTGGATAGGCAGAACTAATGATTAGAACCTCACACCACCCTCCTCTTACGTGCACAGTGAAAACTATGTTAGGTGAACTAGGCTAATAGCGATTGCTAAGTTGGTAGCACTTTGTCTGGCTCTGAACCTAAGCAGGGCTAGTCCTGGTTAATATGTGGAAAGTGTTGGGGTTGTGAAAATGTTAATTCAAAAACCCTGAGGAGGAGAGAGAAATCGTTCCTACCTTGTGGAGAGCCATGAGGACAAAAGAGGAAAAATGAGGGAAACAGGAAAAAAGGCGGGCTCCAAGCCCCTCCCACATAAAGCAGCAAAGCTAGGCCTCAGCGGAGCTGCCCCTCCCTTTGAGCTCGGGTGGTACCTCGGTTCATGAACGCTTCTGTTCACGAACAATTCGGTTCATGAACAACTCTGGTCGCAAAAATTTGCCTCCGTTCGCGAACACTGGATCGGGTTATGAACAGGATCCGCGGCCATTTTCCCTCCCGTGACACGTGGTCGCAGCTTCCTGTAGGGAGGGGGACTCTCCCTCCAAGCAGTAACCGCCTTCCCGCCCACCTTCCTGTCCTCCACGCCAGAAGTCGCGTCGAGCAAGGTTAGCTTCCTCTCTCTTCGTACTGTACTTTGTCATATTTTTGTGGTTTTTTTAAAAAAAAAACATATGGTTCAGAACGGATTAACCGTAATTACATTGAACCTTATAGGGAAATTTGATTCGGGACACGACCAAAAATCGGTTGGCGACCAAATTCGGGGTCAGAACAGATTAACCGTATTTACATTGAACCTTATGGGAAAATTTGATTCGGTTCATGACCAATTCGGTTCGCGACCAGAGTCGCGGAACGAATTAAGTTCACGAACCGAGGTACCACTGTATTTTCCAACAGAAAGAAGACAACCAGAAAACATCAAGAGTCACCTTGTGTGAGATGGGCAGCTATATAAATATGATAAATAAGTAAATAAAATCAAGGCTGCAAAACAGGTTAGCAAGTCAAAAACAATTTGGGAGGAGATCATGGCAAGCCACATTTGCACTGTTGCCAAAATAATTTGTTGAGTCTATGTGGCCTTCAGGTATCAAGGTCAGTTCAAGGGTATCTTTATGTTTTTACTGGCAAAAGAAGAAAATGAGGGCAAATGTCCATACTGATAACAAGAAATATCTAGTGCTATGACAGAAGGACAGCTTTCCAGATTAATCTGTTCTGTGAGCACTCTGCATCGTCAGCACAAATTAACATCATTTCCCTTCATTTTCTTACAAGCTGTCATCACAAGATTTTTATCCCTGTTATTTTTATTTTACGGTGATTCTATGCAACTGTTTTAAGGAATTTTGATTTCCATTAGTCACCAAGGACATGCTAATGGAAAAATGGGGGGAAAATATAAGAAACACTTCAGTTCATATAAGACACATTTTCCCCCATTAATTTTATGCTTGATAATATCTTAAGAAACCTGAAATTCTCTGTTTGTTCTGCACATGACCTATAGGAGGTGATGCATAAGACATGCTCTGACTCCATGACTCATTTATTTTTCTTGACCTTCCTTGGGTCTGAATTTCTGATAAGAGGACTTTTTGTTGTGTCCCCATCTTTTGACTTCAGACAGAGATATCAGATTATAAGAACAGAGCAGAATTCTTGGCATTGAGGTTGGAGAATCACAACGTGGATCCATGGATGGCAGGAAATAAAAAATCAGAGACACTGTCTCTAAGGTAAAGATGACCCCACCGATAAAATAAGAACAAGATGAAAAAATGCCAGCTGCTGGAAAGAAAATGGGAGAGAGAGAACATTCTCTTCTTGATTGTTGTCAGCTTGTTTTTATGTAGCTTCAGGGCACACCCAAATTTCCCTAAGTTTTGTTAAACGGCAAGGACAGAGATAACAATATTCTATTTTATTATGAATTGCAGCCAAGAGTTTGGAAACAATAGCATTTGGGAGATAAGAATGAAAATTCCAGCAACATACAAGCTCCCAGCATTATTCTGGATTATAACAAAAAGACATGGTTTAGAAGGCCTTTTTTAATGCAAGGTCTGGAATGTTCACAGTAATCTAGAAGATGCTTTTATTCTATTAATTATGAAGAGAGACAACCAATAGAAGTTCCAGTTAGGACGGAACTGAAGCGGCAAAGGAGGACTCCTAGATGCATCTCAGGTTAGACTTTTAGCTTGCCTTGTTTGGACTCTTTACCTGGCCCACCTGTTCTGGAGGAAACTCAGATGTTCACATACAATAGGCAGGAAAAAGGATAGGTGAGGGAGAGTTAACAAGTGATGATTCTAGCTGGTCCAAATACAAGAGAAACCACCACAGAACCAAAAGCAGTCAGACACATTATAAGTGAGCAAGCTGAGAAACCAAATCATAGCAAATTAGCCTGCCTTGAATGGTATTCCCCTGGGCACTTGCCCAAACTGCCTCTGGTTGTTATGAGTCACTGACATTCCTGCCTTTCCTTTCAGAACCCATTTTTACAGTTGACCACTGCTCATTTCCAGCCAGAAACATTCAGCATGTTTTTGCTCTCAATGAGTGTCAGTTCTCTTTCAGGAAGATACCACAAATGAATCATAAACCCCCACTTTGATACAAAAGACTGAACTGTTTAAGAACGATAGGAAGATCTCATTGGAATAAGGCCAAGTTTGCTATTAGGGAGGATTAAGTAGCTGCTAAAAGTGATGTGAGAGTTAATTCTCAGCCTGATAAGAAGACCAGGGATTACAAAACAGTCAACAGCTGCATGCTACCCCACCTTAGCAAAAGAGGTGGCCTTCCATATGTGTATGAGTGAGAAGGGAGGGGGGGGGAGAGAATAAATGAGAATTTGTCTCTTTCAAAAGTAAAGTGCTTGATGGAACTCTTTTGTTGTATCCTTAACCTTCCTTCTAGTAAATGTCACCAATCAGAGCTCTTAGAGGTGTGTTTCCTGCTAAGCTGTGAACATAGGTGTCAGTAGGAGGGCAAGGGGGGAATGATAAAATGTGCAGATGCAAATATGAAAGACTGAGGTTTGCATTGCAACATTTTTGCATCTTCATGGTTTATACTGGATGCCTATGGCTATGATGAGGAAAGCAAGTTGCACATGAGAAATGGTAGGAAGGTCAGTAGATCAGGATAAAAATTTGCCCTGCCCCACTTCATCCCTTCTGTGCTTATCTTCCTTCCATTCCTTTCTGGGAAATTACCTTCCGAGAGAAGCATTTAGGCCAGGAAGGAATGGACATTTGGTTGTGAAGGAAGATGGGGAGAAAGATGGATAGAGTGCTGCTGCTCTGGCTGCTGTCAAGAAGGAAACTAGCAGTCAAGTGGCAAGCCAGGTGAAGATGGGACTGGTTGGATGTAGGGGGCTGAATAATATGGAGGCAGGTTGGCTTGATGCCAGACAAGTATACAATGATTGGACAAATATACAAATGATAGATAGCTATCTGCTGATGGCAGCTATGTTGTGCCTTGTGCTTAAAAGTGTGACATAAAACAAATATTTGGAAAAAATCCATTCCTGAGATGGTGTCCAGGTAATACCGTTGTTGTGCAGCACTCCATCCATCTTTCTTCCCATCTCTATTTCCTTCAAGAAGGTTCTTTATTTTTAAGACAGATCTGAACTGGACATTACCTCCAGCAGAGGATGCCTTCAGAGCAAGTCTGTCCAATCAGGAACTGTCTTCTGTACAGGAGATATATTGCCATTCATGTAACATCTCAATTCAGCAACAACAGAAAAAAAAATGTTATGTACAAACACACCATTCAACTAAGAGGCCTCAGGATCTTTGGACCTCAGAATATTGGACTTCAGTAAAAGGAAACTTAGTCACAGATAAAGTCGTTTGGAGGTTTTGAATTCATGTTTAATTTCAGTGCTTTTTTATCAACAGTGAATTGGTGTGATCTGAACTGAATAAGCTGGTCTGTGAGTCTTTGTTTCCATTACCCAAACCAAGGCAGGCATGTGCATTGAGTAAACTTGGTCACTGGCCCTTAATTCCCTGGGTGGAAGGAATGCTGGGCACCTGTGCTGGAGAGAATGGGCTATTTGCGCAGGGTTTCTTTCATTAGGGGAATGCAGACAGCTGGCCGGAAAGAGCCTGGGTTGTTTTCTCATGCTTTCATTGATCAGGGAAAGTGCAAGCACCTGCGCTGCTTACACAGGCTGGGCAAGCTGCCCGTTGCTCCCATGAGCAAGAGACATCTCTGGTTCGAACCCCAAGCCATCTGCAAATCTGTGTCCCCTAAAGAAATGGAAAGAAGGTGGGAAGGGAGCAAAGCTAAACTTCGAGTAGCAGAAGAAATGCATGGACTGTTGGCCTCTCTATCATTTCTTTGTCAGGCAGAGGTGCTTTCCCAGCTCTCAAGTTAGACAGCTGACTTCTGTTCCTTTGACAGGGTTGATCTCCCAGGATTCTATTGGTACTTCATGGTAATACACCCTAAGAATTTTTCCAGAATGTTATTCCTCACTCTGTAAAACAAGAAATAGAGAGGCATTTTTATGCAAAGCATATTTGGGAAGGAAGGTTGTTTACAAAAAATGTGTAAGTCCACAAAAACGGCTGGAGAAAGTAGCGATGTCTATAGAAACTTTTCAGCCTCACTACTCAAATAGAAATTGCTGATGTACAAAATACAGAGCAAGTGAGAGAACTCACAGTACTTTTGCTGGAACCCAAATTGTGATCTCATGAATCTGCAAAATAATATAAGCATATTTGTCACTCTGAAACTAATTTCTTCTGCAAGTGGTTTTCAGTCTAGAGACCCTTCTTTGATTATCTTGCATGCTGTTATAAAGCCCTTGTGAATTTACTGGAATATCCTCTGAAGCCATATCCCTTGAACTGCTATAAAAACACTGGTTGTGTTTTCACAATCCACAGGTATACTTGGTTGTGTGGAGGGTGACTTCATGATGGAAGACCTCATGATGAAATGCAAATATGAAAGGGTGGCTTTGTGTTGTGATGTCATGACATATGTTACATCATTCATTCATCATCTTGGTTTGTGGTGGATGTCTGTGGCACAAGCTATGCATTTTAACTGTGTTTATTGAAGTACCCCAATTTTCTGGGTTTTTGTGTCATGCTGACTTTACTCAGTGCCCTGAGCTGAAATGTGCTTGGTTAATTTATATCAGATGCAAGCTGCTGATCATGCATATTAACTGTATATTAACAATGCCGTTCTCTTTCCATTTTCAGGTGATCTTCCGTGCCTTAGCTCCTGCTAACAAGATTGAAGACCCATACAGTCCTGAAGCACAAGGTGTCTTGAAGCTCACCAATTTGCGGCTCCTCTTATTAAAGAGGCAAGAGTGTCCTTGCCAAGGCTCAGGACTGCTGGAGAAACCACATAGATTTGCCCATTATGCCATCTATGACCTAATTGTCCGAGGCAGTTGCTTCTGTAATGGCCATGCAGAAGAATGTCAGTTTGCCAATGGGCCAGGTGCTGGCAGCAGCGTGGTGAGTATCAATGCTGCTCTTTCTTATAATATATTAAGCAAGAAAAAACAAATGCCTCTGAGTCACTGATGTCTTCCCAGTAGCATTAATTTTATTTTATATCTTTAAATGTAACTTTAATGCAACTTTTGATGGCCAGAGGCTGTACTTAATGGTTTTAAAGGCTCCCCACCCCTTAATGCTATATGTGTGAGAGAACAGCTACTGTATGTGTACAATCTTATACTCTATCACTTTTGCCCATTTGGCTCCAAGAGGGCCAGTACAAAGGTTTGTTCATTCCTATTATTATTCATTGGTGCTGAGTAATGTCTTTCCTTCCTTGAAGTATTTTAATAGTTAAGTCTACTACTGATTTAAACTCCATTTTCAATTCCAACTTTAGTTTGGCCTCTGGAAGAAATCCATATTTGCAAGGACTCTGAGAATTCCTTGGAGATTTTTGCAGGGAGAGGGATAAATTGAGAACAAGTTCATGATTATATACTTATGCCTCCAACTATACCTCATAAGAAATAAGTAAAAATACATCTAAAACAGAATTACAGAACGAGCGCAAAATTGCAAAGCACATTTGAATTTTGTGACTCATGCACAAATAAAACTATGTACATATTTTTTCTCAGCTTTTATCTTTCCCAGTGGCTTAAGCTGACATTTAATACAATGAGACTGGCACATGTTGACATGATCTGAAAAATGCTGATTATAGAATAGAGGGAAAACCAGTGGCCCTTATAGGAAATCACCTGACCCTCAAACATTTTTTGTGTTTAGTTCCTTTTCCCAAGACTATGCAATATAAATCCATTTTATATAGCTGGATCCAAGAGAGTAAATTTTATTACTCATGAAGTCTTTGAAGATATAGACTAGTACTAGGAAACCTCTGACCCAAATCTCCGAATTTTCAAGTGACCCCACAACTACTTTCTTTCTAAATGTTGGTATTAATGATTGCTGAAAGCCAACAGCATGATTTCTAGCCATTTGGGAGCAGAAAGGACATGAGAACTATAGTGTACACACTAAAATTGGCTTAGCACCCTTAAAAATGCAGAGGGCATTCTTCCCAAACTTTTGAAAAACAGATAATCCTAGGTCTAGCATATGCATGATAGGGCCCCATACATTTTGCATTAACACAGAAAGTAAGGATTGAAAGGGATGTTGGGCATCTTCCAGTCCAAACAGTGCAGTCACTACACAGTTGAAGAATCCACTACCAGAACATCACCCTCAAGCTTCTGTTTAAGTATCTCCACCAAAGTCCGTCACCTTCCTATAATATTGTTGAATATTTCTTATTGTTTTGACATTTTTCCTGATGATTGTTTTTGTGTGTGTGTGTCTTTGAGTCAGTTTGGACTCCTGGCAACTGCATGGACTCTTGGCAATGTTTTTCAGAAGTGGTTTGCCATTGCCTTCTTCTTAGGGCTAAAAATCAGCCAGCTGGCTTTGTGTCTAAAGCAGGACTAGAACTTACAGTTTCCCTGTTTCTAGCATAGAACCTTTAACACTACACCAAACTGGCTTCTCAACTTAAATCTACTTCTTTGTAGTTTAAATCCATTGCTTCTTGTCATTTTTGCTCAAACAACTGAACAATTCTGCTCCATCTTTTAGATGACAGTCCTTCAGATATTTAAAAATAGCTATTGTGTTTTTCCTCAATCTCCACTTCTCCTGCCTAAAGAAAAAAGATAGAAGGGCATATTTATTTATTTAGGCTTGTATACCAATTTCAATAAATTTATCTAAATTCGAAATATAAAATAAATAAAATAAATAAAAGTTTCAAAATAACATTAATATAAATCTGCATATTAGAATATTTTATATTAACTTATTAAAGTGAGTAGTAAGTATTTAGTACTGTATTGGCCTTATGTCAATACTAAAGTCAGTATTAAAAATTATTATATAGTAATTAACTATAACAGTATTTGAGTGTAAGTTAAAAAACCAAGATAAATAAATTGCAGTAATTTCTGCCTGTTCTAGGGAATTTAGCATATTTAACAAATCATTAAAAATTTAATAGAATAATCTTATTTTAGAGGAAATCCAAATTTTAGATGTTGTATGAACCCACCACATTTTAGATATAGTATGAATCCACCAAAAATGGCTTCCACATTGAGTTAAACACTGTATCAGGTTTATTTTTCAAAGATGAAGTTAATTTTGACATTGTGATATACTCCCATTACTTAGTTTGCCATTTTTCTACAGAAGGAATTGTAATTGTGGTTTCCAGTGAGAAGCACAGAGAATCCTAGCTATTTCCATCAACAAAGTTAGCTCAGTATACTTTTTGGGAATAAGGTTTAGTAATATTTACTAAAAAAAAAAAAAAGGCAGTCTGAAAAGAAAAATCCATATTTAAAATTTGTTTCATTCTATTATAAATCAATTTCCAGAATTGTTAGGCTTTACAACATTGCCAATAAATATGAAAAAAATGATCCAACCATATTTAGAGAATGAATTATCTATTTTGGTAATCAATGTTGGGGTAATATACCATCAATAGAGCATCTTATACCATTATTCACTAACTGCAATATTGACTCTAAATTTGATATTTTCCTTCCATTGATATTCCCACTGTTACATATTTATTGTTTTATTTCAATTCTGCATTTAGTTAATATACACACTCTGACTTGTTCATTTTCCAAATCATAATCCAGAAGCAGATTATAGAATTCTATATGATACATTTTTCAAATTCAGTCAAATCTCTAAGTGCAGATATTGAAACCTATGGGGTAGTTCTGGCCATTCTGAGACTGAAGATCTCCTTGGTTTTTTTGTTTCTGTTTTTAATGTCCATTGCATGCACGTCGCACATAAGAAATGAGCTGTGGTGGTGGAACTTCAGTCAGATAATTTTGTGTTTTTTAAGCCATATCCTGCGGCCATAATTTTGACTTTTTAAACCATATCCTGCAGCCATTCCTGCTTCACAGTGTTTAGTTTCCAGACTCCTTATCTTCCTCTGAACCTGCTCCAACATCTCCATATACCTTCAGAACTGGACGCAGTGTCACAAGTGCTGTCTAAGCAACAGAATATAACCTCCCATGATCTGGAGCGATACTACTGCTAACAGAGCCCAAAACTCCAAGCGCAGTTTTAGGGGCTGCATCACATGGCTCGCTCACGTTCAGACAGTGGGCCACTAGTATCCTAGATCCTTCTCCCGCGCACTGCTGCCAAGCATGGTCTTCTCAATCCTTCATTTATGAGATGGACTTTTCCTCTCTAGATGCAGGAGTGTATGCTTGTCACAGTTAAACTTTGTCCTGTTTGATCTGGCCCAATGTTCAAGCCTGTCAGGATAATTTTATATAGTGATTTGTCATCCAGGGTATTAACTAATTCCCATCGATTGGGGTCATCTGCAAATTCAGTAAGCATCCCTTCCAACCTATCCAAGTGGGGCAGTTGGCAGGTATGGCTCAGCTGTCTGATTTTTCAAAGCAGCCTAAATCTCCCAAGGGATGAGAATTTAAAAACAGGTCTCATATTATAAGTTTGTATCTGGTGATCCTACCAGATGGTATTCAAAGAAATGTAAAGTGTCTAGTGACACGTGATTAATGCTTAGGGCACATAGCACCCAGCATAGTGAACATGCTGTTGTAACGTACCCATGCATTTTCTAGAAGTGTACACCTGCTCTGTCATATTCTATAACATCCCCAGAAGTGAGATTTTAACAGTACAAAATGCAGATTCTCCAGCAGGATTTTAAGAGAGAAAGAGAACATGAGGGAAACAGAGAAAGAGTTGATATACCAAAACACCATGGTGTACCTGCAGTTGACACCCTCCTTGTATAAAGTGCTAGTACAACATTAATACAGCAAATCCTGGAGCAAAGAAAGTCAACAAAAATACAGTAATCCTTTAACTTGTCTGTCCCCACTTGGAATATCCACAAGCAAGTCAGGAAATCCTTTGGAAGGGATTTCCCTGAGAAGGGTCCTTGTTTCTCCCCAGATTGCTTGAAAGAGTTGCATGTGTAGTTTAGGGCTTGACTGATTTTGGATTTCTCCTGTGTAAGAGAGCACTTTCCCATCTAGCAAAAATAAGAAACTTGGGAGAGCAGAGAACTCCTTCTTCTCAAATGCATTTTAGAGACTGGTATGTGACAAACTTCTCATTCCAATGACAAATCTAGATGGATTTGTCTGTTTCTGTCTTAAAGCTCAGTAATCTTATTCTGGAACAACATCTTCTATTTAGCAAAAATTTTAAGGAGTTTCAAAGAATTTTTTTTAACTTGCTCTGTGTGATACTTTCAGAAACAAGTGTTTTGTGTAATTCTGCTGTAATCAGGTTCCTGATAAGAATATAATATTGAATATTTGGTACATAAAACCAAAGATGCAAAAACTCTTTGAATCACTGCATATGGAGGAAAACTTGAATAAAATTGCCCTCTGTAAAGAAGTTTCCTTGTTAGGGATGTTTAGAAAAATTTCCAGATTCAAGACTCAAAACAGAATTTGACTCCTTTAATCCTAAACAAGCAACACCAGTCAACTACTGAATGCAGCCAATATCTTTGTTTGGCTATTTGGCTCGCTAAAGAAACACAAAAGCCAGAGCAGTTTGAAATGCTTTAATCTTGGCAGAGCTTGACATTAAAAAGTCAAAGGCTCCTTTCATAAACTAATTTCACATCTCTCTAGATTTTTGTCGTTTTCATTTGCTTCCTTTTGAAAGGAAATTCCTGACTTCCCTTTCATTGATAGCTTGACAGGGTCGACAACTGCACGGATTTCATGAAACATTAACTAAAATTCTAGGCTACCACACCTTAATCACTGGTTAAAAAAAAAAAAATCTAGAATTTATCATGGTATCCTAGCAACAAAGGATGTTATTAAACTCCACCTATGACAAATATGGATCCAGTTAAGAAACAACACAAGAAGAAAATAAACTGCTAAATATTCTAGAGTTCATCAAATGAATAATACATTAAATTAATACAGCTGGTAGAAGAATAAACAATCTGCCCATCACAAGAGAAAACATAATACACCCCACTCTGTTGGCACAGGGAGTGTAAACCATCACTAGATTTCTCTTTTTAATTTTATTTATTTTCCACTGCATGTTGCGCCATTAAATGACTTCATCTAGCAGCAGAAAATTAAATTGTTTTGTTTAACCAAAATTCATAAGTTACTCATTTCTCAGACATCAATGGAAAGAAGAATGCATCCTGGAATGTGTACTGACACATTAACAACAGTTTTATTCTTCTGAGAATAAACTTGATGGACTGTTCCTCCTTTTCACATTACATGTTTTTTTATGACTGTGGAAAAGTACATTCCATTTTTGGTAATTTAATTTAGGTTGCTTCCCCTTCTCTTTCTCCTTTATTATCAAGTCTCATTTGCAAATGTTAAAAGTTGTAATTAATGTTAGTTTTAGCAACTGATTTGATATTGTGGGTGATGCTGTGGCTTTGCAGATGACATGGTGATGCCACAGGCACGTAAACACAATCTTGGAAGCAATCACAGCCAATAGGACTGAATTAGGAGTGAAAGCAAATGAGGTCTGGGATACTGAGGGTCAAGATGACAAAGCAGTAACTCTGGGAATAAAATGAAGAAAGAGAGCAAAGTTATACAGCCATTTTGTGAATCTGTTAATAGAGTGTATCAATTAGGAATTGAGTTAGAGCAAATGAAGCTGCACAGGACCAGTCAAGCTGTAACTTTGCTGCTGGTCAAAGTCACAGTAATTGTTCACAGCCAATATTCGTGCATTGTGGGACCTTAAGATTGTAAACAGCCGAACTTTCTCCTAGTATCTAGAAATACTATAAATTCAATGCAACATAGACATTTCTTTGTTAAACAATAGTCTTCATTGCCATTCTGGAATCATTCTCTCAATACAACAAGTTTCTGACATCTGTATATAACAGCTCCAGCTTATTAATTTACAGCCTTTTATTTGTTGTTCTCCTCTTAAGTTTACACTTGCTGAATAATGGAGGTGAATATGTGTAGCTCAGGGTTGAACTGTGGAATCCTTGGGGTTCTCTGAGCTTGGTTCTTTTCTTGCAAATGTTTTATTACCCGGGTAGATAACATCTTCAGTGCACTGAAGATGTTACCTAGCCGGGTAATGAAACGTTTGCAAGAAAAGAACCAAGCTCAGAAAACCCCAAGGACTCCACTTGCTGAATATTCAATCCTTACCCCTAGAATAGGATTCTATGGGAATCTTGTTCCTAGATCTCTCTTTTTAATCTCATTGCTAGTATACTCCCTTGTACCTTCGAACCACCATTCCTTTATCCACTGTTCCTGGTATTGTTTTTGTTACTATTGATTTACTTGCAACCTTTCTGATCTGGTGAGCACTCAAAGGCAGCTAACAAATTTTTAAAAAACATAAGTTTAAAATATAGATGTTAGTAATAATAGCAATAGTAAAGTAAATACTAAAATCAGCTAACTATTTAAAGATTGGTAAGAGAGAGATGGTTTTTATAGATTTTCTAAATGAGAGACTGAGAGCCAAACACAGTTTTTCATAGGAGCACATCTCATAGCTTGAGAGCAGTGCAGGAGAAGACCCTCTCTTGACTGCTGGAAGATGAGCCTTGGATAGCAGGACCATAGATTCACCCAGGAGTTGGCCTGGGATGCAAGTGATGAAAGGTGCATTATGATATCATGATTCAAAAACCACAAGGTCAGGCATAAGTATGTGAGGGCAGAGTTTCTGTCATGACATCACCACAGGCATGTTGTGATTTGAACCAATGTGTGGTTTGCTCTGAATGCCTTTGGAAGGGAATCTTCAAGAGGCCATCTCCTGTTATTAACAAGAAGACAGGTTTGTAAATTGTATTCAGATTGTAATGAGGGCTCTAATAGGTTGCTGGGGAATAATAGTTTCTTCAACATTATATTGCAATTTGAGCACTAGGAAAATACGATATGCATACTATACATAAGACAGATATCTGGACTTTTACAGCTAGTAAGTAATAATTTAGCATGGGTTATGCAAATGCTAAATTGGGTCCTCAGTGCAGGATCTCCCATCAGAGCCTGGCAACCAGGGATAGCACAAAAAGGAAGGCATAATACCCGACGGGATAAACAACATCATATTTCATATAATCAGTTCTTATTACAAAACTTGTACAGTACTGTTTTCTCACTATTTTTCACTCAGTTTTGTTGACATCAAAGAGAGATGAGAAAAGGAAGTCAAAGGTATTTCATTTCATTTCATTTCATTTCTTACTACTGTTATACACTGCCCTAATCATGAACTGATTCCCAGGCAAAGCATCATTTATTAAGTCAAGTAGTCTATTGCCTCTTTTAAAATATTTAAGCAATCTACAAGAATGCTAGTTTGTAATTGTGATGCTCTGGGGAAGTGGTCTTCCTTATGATAGATGGAATAATCCTTCCTGGTGTTTTCAGATCAGGTTACAGACTTGTGGGTCCTCCTGGACTCTATTTTACCCTGTCCAGTAGTACAATTTATCAACAGGCTGCAGGAAGACAATTTATCAGCTCCATCTGTTGCATCAGTCTTGCCCTTGTCTGAATTCTGTCAATCGTTTCATGCTGTTATAGCATTTAGGACAAAGTTCTGTGATCTCCTTTATCTTGATGTACCCTCAATGGGCTCTCCCAGAGAAGGCACAGAAGACGGCGTGGAAGCAGGACCATAGCAATCCCATTTCCTGTGAGCTTCTGAGCCCAATTGAAGGTGCCAGGTTTTAACTTTGTAACCCTCTCAGAAAATGGGGAATGAGAACAGTGAGAGTATAAGCAATCTTTCTCATACATCTGGATAGCAGCACAGAAATCTGGGTTATGCAGGATAAAGACTGCTGTTGTCTGGCCTACCCTTTGTGGTCACTTTTTCCTATAACATTTATCTTTTCCTGAGTGCTTTTGCACTGTTCCACTTCTAATTTCCTAAATTTCCTACTGTGTGCTGGAGAGATCATTTTTTAAGCTGAGACAAATGTAAGACTAAGTATTTCCATTAGTAGTAGTAGCTGTAGCAGCAGCAGCAATAGCAGTGAAATATTCAATTTCTTACAGTTTTTTTCAGCACAATGATCTTAGTCATAAAGCTGCTTAACCTACAAAAACATTAAAGTCATTTGCAGTAGCTTGGAGAGCCGTGCATATCAGTTTCTGCTGGGGAGAATTTGTTCACGAGGAGCAAACTTTGTGTTGAATGAAAATTAGTGTGAAATGTCCCAGTGAACTTTTGGTTGTCGGGAAAAGCTACTTCAGACTACAGATGCACTAGTTTGGGAGAGAAAGCAGGTTTTCCCTATTTGCTGTCCTTCCAGTCTAACCCATCCTTGTCTACAGAATGTTTTTCCTCCCACAGGAAGTCAGATTTATGTTTAGCTTTGTACATGTGCCGTGCATCTGGAATTCCACACTGGGGGTGGGGGTGGGAGGGAGGAAGCAGCTGGAAAGTGTTCTCTGTAGGAACCTGCTAATCACACAGTAGATTGGGGATAGCACCTGGTGGTGTTCCTAATTACCAAGGTTGGCATCCAAGTTCTCCCCAATTGTTTTGGACTTTAACCCCCCTCAGACCTTTGCTATTGCATCAGTGGGAGTTGAAATTCATAATAACCTGAGACCCTCAGTTGTTCACCTTAGTATAAGATGTGAATAAACCCCAAACAATGATTGAGGTTAGACCTGCAACAATTAATAGATTAGTGCTGTGATAGAGACGAATCTATAATGTGGCGTGTTGAGCCGCAAATGGTCATAAATAAGTAATCCAGCTGCAGACCAAAGCTAGCATCTGTATCCTACTTGGATTGTGGTACTTCATATTTTCATAAGGTATAATGTTAAGGCATTATTTCAAATATAGAAAAGGGAAGCCAATGGAGGAAAAAAGCAGGCAATGTGATGGGGGAAACGATTTGCTTCTGGACCACACAAAACAGAAAGAGCTGTTTCAGCACTTTGGTGTATCATTGGAGGTGTCTGAGCCCTGCAAAAAGGAACTCTGTAGATGCAGAGATCTTTGTAGGGAGCAGCAGAGTCCCTGCCCCAAGCACAGAAACCCCAGGGGTGACTCTGGCAGAACATCCAGGGCACTGAGGAACTGCCAGTCAGGATCTTCAGTCAAGGAAAAAGGCAGGCTTAAAACCAGAGCTGAAGAGCGGAGAAATGGATACTTATTTATTTATTAATCAAATTTACACGCAGCAGAGCAAATTTATATATCATACAGATGTGTGTACTTCAAAAGAAAAAATAAGGCACACAGGAACGTTTCATGCATAAATGCTAGAATATATCCTGTGGAGAAAGAAAACATTCTCAGTTTATATATATGTATATTTGTGTGTGTGTGTGTCTTGTTGAAAACTAGAGAAATCAAACTCACAAAGTTCGATTTATGCTGTTTAATTACGTCCAGGGGAATCTGTTATTATCCAGATGTTGGTGAACTATAGCTTCCAACAGAACCAGCCAGAATGGCCACTGGTGAGGAATGCTGGGAGTTGTAGTTCAGCAGCCATACTTATAGAATGAATTCCTCGCTACTTATAGAAAATCAGGATTTTGACATTTTTGTCATCTTTGTGATATTTTATTCTTTATTTTTTTCTTCTTATTGCATTTTTAATTATTTTTTCTTTAATGCTTTTCCTTGTGAGCTGCTTAGAGTTGTTGGGAGTTGGGCAGAATAAAATTTTAATGTTACATGTTCAGCTTCAGTTTGTTTGTTTGTTTATTAAATTTCTTCCCATCTCCCCCCAATGGGGGACTCTGGGTGACTCACACAAAACATTAAAACCATAAATATATATAAATACATAAAACATCAAAATTTTAAAAAAATTACTAAAAAAAGGAAAAGGAGAGTCCAAGAAGATGAAGAATCTGGGGCTGAAGACAGCAGGCCTCTATGGAGCTAGCTGATTTCTTTCCTACATAACTTTTAGGGGCATATGGGCTAAAATCAGTTGCTTAAAAGGAAAGCTACATATATTTTAAAGGAGAGTGATTTGATTTTTAAATGTTTAGCTACTTGTTGAAATATTTTAATTGTGATAGATCTATCAAATCTGAGCTGCAAAATTCAAGATGACCATAAGAAGGCAGTAAATTTAGACTTTTCTATTTCTGTTTGCTGTCATCTATTGGTTGCTTGGATTTTTGCAGATCAGATATCATAATTGTAACTTGTAAGCTTTCTTTTACTATCATTTCCGGGGGGGGGGGGGAAATAATCATATACATTGAGGCTTTTGATTGGAAATATTCATAAAAGTGCTAAAGGTTAGTAAACTATTCACTGACTCCTCAAAGCAACACTACTTTTTCCCAAAAGAATATTTTGTCATTAAATATATATTACTGGTTTCCTTTTTAAAGAAATGATCAACTTGATTGGAATAAACTGCGAACGAGAATTGTTCTAAAATATATTCCTTTTCTTTTTTTTTCTCCAATGGCAACTATCGGTTAGTTCTGTCTACCATTTGTCAAATTTAACTCAAACATTATGTTCTGTCAAAGTCTGAATGAATAGCCTCTTTTCTCCCCAGCTGGCAAATGTCAATAGTAAGCAGAAAAATTTACCTCATGTGTTCTCTACACTGCTATAATGCCTTGATAAAAAGATACAAAGGGAGAAGCTTTGGGTTTAATTCATGCCCTGTTTTAATTTAAGTAAGATATAAATAGATTGTCTGCTGTCCTTTCTGAAAATAATGCCAGAAAAAGACATGGCTGAACTTCTTCTGTGTTCAAGCAATCTCAGGAAGTTGTACATATACTTGGCAGTTTAGGTTCACAGGGGCCAGTTGTCACATGGATGGAGCTGGTAAGAAAGGGCATGGTGAGGTCAAATGGGGGGGGTGTACAAATGAAAAAAGCAACACCGCATTGTCACATATGCATTTGGTGACATGACACATGTGTATACAAGAGGCAGAGCTTGTATCATGACATTCCAACACTACTTTCATCATTTTGACAAAAGCATCAGATCTTGTGGACACTTCTGCATCAGAATAACTTTGCCAATGTACAAAGAAACTTTTCTTAAGATACCTTGATAATTTCTTATCCAAGCACTTTTAATTATCAGAGCTTCATAGTTTCATTAATTGAAATTATTACAGTGCCTAAGTTCCTATCCTTGAAAAACCTTGGGAAGAAACTGTTGCTGCTGTTGCTTTGGACCACTTTCTTAGGAGACCTTAGGCTTTCTCTAGAACTTCTTCTGATGGTGATTTAAAATTTTGATGGAGGTTGGTGCACACGTCTCCATTCTTCTGCTTCTATGGTTGCCCACTTCCTGATCTGAAAAAGCTCCAGGGAATTTTGTGCAAATATGGAGTTGAAGGTCAGTTGCTGAATGAAGACTGGTATATGATGAAAGTAAAGCATGCATAAGAATAAAGTAATGTTAGTGAATGATTCAACACTGAGCAGGGAGTAAGACAAGGATGCGTGATGTCCCCTAGCTGTTTAAAGTTTTTATGGATAAATGTATCAGGAGTGCTTGTATGTGGTCTGTTATGTGGAATTAATGTGAGAATTGGAGAAATATAAATTGAATAGAATGGCAATTGGTTACTTAAGAAGTGTGTGTAGTAAAAGGGTCAACAATGAATGGATATTGAATGAATGTGATCTGAATACAAAAGTGACTGATCAGTAGAACAGAAGAATATTGAGGTTGGTTAAAAGAAGGAATGAATGAATGAATGAATGAATGAATGAATGAATGAATGAGGAAATAAAAGAATGAACTGATTGGAAAACAAATATGAAGGAGGACTGAATGGGTTGAGAGGAGAGGAGTGGAGAGATAAAGGAAATTAAGGTTGGAGAGTGTTGACGAAATCTTCAGAAACAAGTTGAAGTAACAAGGGGCAGTATATGGATATGGTAGAAAAAAGGATGGTTTGCAAGGATAGAAAGGTAAGGAGAGAGAGATAATGAATGGCATTGCTATAAACTAGCTTTACCTATGTTTTGTTTATGCTGAGTGCAGAAAAGGAGAAATATTAAAGTCAAATAAATAAATAGCCTTACTTATCTCCTTTTCTGCACGCTGCATAACATTGCTGACCCCAAAAAGGACTAGTATGATGGGTATAAATGTGTGTGTGTGTGCATGTGTGCACGCGTGTGTGTAATATTTTATGTCAATACTGTTTATCTTCTTGTGATTGTGAAACATTCAAAGTAGGAGATGGTATCACGCTCATACATCTTTGAAGGTCAGGGGTAAACAACTTTTCTGGGGACAGATGCTTCCTGCCTCAAAATGTTGGGAAACTGGGCCATTGGTTTTTGGCAGTTGTGGTCTGAGAGGGCTCTCGAGTCTGGGGGAGAAAAGTCCTTAGGGACCATTTGTCACTGTGAGGATTCAGGCTGCCGACCCCAGCTTTGGTTTCAGATCAGATCAAATCCTTTATTATAATCAAAGACCAGATGTAGGTACAATTCAGCAACAATAGTACAGGGGGGAAAGGGGACTGGGATAAAGGTAGCTGACCAATTTACACAAAAGACTGGAGAAAGAGGAGGAAAAGTAGAAACAGCAGAGAAGAACTGGAGTGCCAGTCCATATTTAAAGGCAGTGAGAATGGCAAGAAATGCTTAACTGTTAAGTAAGTACAAAGCTATATTGCTGTGTGACAGTCTAGTAGAGTATTAAAATATGAATATATTAAAACATATCATTAAAATGTGATAAAATGCAGAAGTATGTACTAAATAAAGTTCTACCTGGAATTGACAATGAATGTAATTGATGATACTTACTTAATATCTACTTAGTTGTTGATTACAGTAATAATGTAGGATTATATAAGAGGAGGAGGGAGAGAGAGAAAGAGAAGGGAAAGAAAAATAAAATGCTCCAAGGATGTTGAGTTCTCAGGTTGAGTCTGAAGCCAGCTGTTGCTTTTTCTAACTGCTGCAGTAATACATTTCACTACCATGTAGGTGATGTCAAGATCTGAATCTGAAAGGAGGTAGTTGGTATAGAAATTGTCTGTTCTCTCGGACACTCACAATAAAAGGGGTTACAATGTTGTTTCAAAGATCCTTGTAGAAATTTCAGTAAAGGAGGGCTTTTGTTTGTATATACTGTATGGAGGGCAGGAACACATAATAGCAGAAGAAATTTCTATTGTTCTCCTTGTCCCACCATTCCCTGAATGCTTACATTTTTTTAGTTAATCTTTAAATCCTGGATATGTATCATCTGGATTAGAAAAAAGCAGCATATGAAATACTTTCCTCCATCCACCCTGAATGCATACTTTTCAGAGATGCATTTTGCAACAAACCCAGAATGAAGGGTTTTCTCTTCCTAGGGCAAGCAAGTTTTGCTGATTACAGGCAAATCTCTCTGAGGCCAAATTGGATTTGGCATCACTACAAAGTGAACATGCAGCCCAAAGACAAATAATTTTGGTAAATGAGTGACTGTTGCCCAGTTCTGGAATGATTCCAAAGCCCTCATTCAAACAGGGTGGGCAGGAGGGGGGAGATTTCTTCCCGAAATATGACAGCCAGGAAGTCACAGCCAATTCTACCAACAGCAGTAACTATCAGCAACAGGATGAAAGGGGATGAATGGAGTAAACAAAATAGGAAGGAAGGATGAAGTGATACTCAAATGGTAGTACAAAGCTGGCTCACAATAGAGAATAAACCCGCAGCCTCTTCCCTGTGAGAACCCTTCAGGTATCGGAAGGCTGCTATCATGTCTCCCCTTAGCCTTCTCTTATTAAGGCAAAATATGTTTGAGTTTCATAGGTTAGTATCAGGGCTGGTCTTTCATCAGGAAAAGAGAGCTGACAAGCTTGAATAGCAGCAGCACGGTCAACCTCATGCCTTTATCTCTAGCCCTTCCCTTCTCCTGACACTAACCTCTGGCATGATGAAGTATAAGCGCTGAAGTGAAATGACCAGCTTCTTTATAGGCTTTCACCCACAGATACCTAATTGCAGCACAAATGTGCCAGCAACCTTTTCTTTTCTGCTGTGTCCTCACAACACATCTTGCCCCTGACCCATAAGCGTGACATGATTCAGTTGTCCTCAGCTATACCAGTGTTCAGACAGACTTAAAGTGGATAAAATCTGTGAGGCTTTACTTTAGAGGGATGTTGGGTGACTGGCAGTGACTGAGAAGGAAGGCAAGAGAGACATAAAAGATAGGGCCAGTGGGGACGGCAACTTCTCATGGTGGTATGCTGTTCTGCCAACTCAAGGGTGAGCAGAGAGACCTTCAACTCAGCGGAGGGAAAAGGCTCCATGTGAGATGGAAAGAAGTCTCCATCTTGTCCTTTGCCGCAGGCAGCAAAATTTCATGGGTCGGTCTTGAAGACAGAGTATTTCTGTCCCTGCTTTATCCAGTCAAATGTTTCTTTCAGTACTGCACTTATCTATATACCCTTTGTGAGTTAAACAAGGAGTCTGAAATGCTAAAGGCTGAAGCCACAATATTCCATTGTTTCCTAAAACCATCCCTGAAAAAGTCATTCTTCTTAAATTCGGATCATTTTAAAACTTTGCATGACCATGTTCCTAGACAGAATACCTAGAGATGTATTCTCTAGGTATCTTAGAAATCCAAAAAAGCAAAGCACAAAACGAACTAGGCTTTGAAAATGAAGGGAATCCTCAAGCAATTCTTGGTAGCTGTGGAACCTTAAGGAACTATTTTACATTCTGTGCAAATTCAAGTGGGGCTGGTCTAACATCTGTCTTGCAAATTTCCAGAAAATCTGCCATGCCTCTAATGTGGGCAGCTATAGAAATATGATAAATAAACAAACAAACGTTACTGCTCATAAGGAACTACATGCCCAAAACTTTTGAGCACATTATTCCCATGTTCATATTTCAGTCTTTCCAATACAGCTGATTGGGTTGTTGTCAAAACAAACCCTTCCCATAAATCTTGGAACTGCTGAAAGAGAGAATGGGAAGTAGGACATACGTTCTGGGGAGACAGGAAATAGAAGGCAGATCTTCCTTGCCTCTCCTTGTGAGGCAGGTCAAAGCAAAGAATCCAACTAGACAGTTCTCTGGAATGCAGTGAACATACGCCCAAACCATACATACAGACCTTCTTTAAAGTTCTTGCCTGCCTGTAGCTTTTGTTCAGAACACTCCAGTCCTTTTAGTGCTTGCAGCAACTGTTTACAAGTATTACTTTTTAAAATGATTTTTTTCCTTCGATAGGTCCATGGGAAGTGCATGTGCAGACATAACACTGCAGGACACCATTGTGAGAAGTGTGCACCATTATACAATGACCAGCCATGGGAGCCAGGCAATGGAAAAACTGGGGCAGCAAATGAATGCAGAAGTATGTGGGTCTGGGGAAGAGAGGGAAGGAGGGAGCAACAGAGTAATGAATCTTTCCAACCCAGTAGGAAAGCCCTGTGACTAAATCTGGATTTATGATGCTCTAGCAGCAGATGGGGAAGGGACTAAGAAAATTTATGAAAATCCTTTCATGTCCTTTTCTCCTTTGCTCTTTACATACAGAGAGACATCAGACATGTTCTGTACCCCAGCAAAATGCAGTTAATCACTAAAACCATAGATTGATTAGAATTATTGACAAAGCAGCAATATTAACATTTAAAAGCAAAATAGTTTTCAACTCCCTCAGCTGCCGTGACATGAATCATACATTCATTAGCAAGTGTGTTTCCATGTGTGCATTATGTTCGTGCATGCAAATAAATATATTTGGCCTACTTGGTATATTGTAAATTTCAGTATATTATAAAATAGAACAAAGTTCTAGTTTTAAAGAGACCTGTCTTTTATTCTGTTTTCTACTAAAGCAGGTGACAACATGCAGTAGGATTTTAAAAATTCACCAGTTCTCAGCATTTTATGGAAAAAAGCATTTATTTTCACTGACCTAAGGGGAAAACTGACAACAGTCAGTCTACTGTTGTTTATTGTTATTAGGCTGAATACAGAGAGGATATCAAGCTGGAATAATCTTTGGTTAGAATAAGCTGGATAACACAAAACTTTAGCCGTAGGGAAATTCTTGGTATGTGGATAAATGATTTTTCATTGTAAAGTTTCCAACTATCAGAATCCTTTTGCCTTAGAGTTATGGTACAATCCACCTGTGCTTTATGTTTGTTTTACTGGCACATTTTTTATAAGTATGTGGTCAGTATTCCAAAGAGAATCAAGTTGAAACTAGTCAAAAAGAGTAACAACCTAAGATTGGACAATGGTTATTCAAGTCAAATGCACCAACAGACAATTTTTATTTATGTCTTTATAAGAGGGGAAATTCTCTATCTTTCATATTTATTTAATAGTAAAAAGCAGCTTAATTAAGAGCACAAAGGAATCAACTGAAATGTTACATTATTCAATTCTTTTTTTCCTACCCCATGCTTCAGTTTCACTGGGTTGAATGCAGACTTAGCTACTCTTAGAACAGATACTGAAATCAATCCTACATTTCTATACTCAAGGTATATATTTTTCAAACAGACAGACGGACAGATGCTGCACATGCACACGTAGACACTGATTCACCAGTTGTAGTGCCAGGGCTTCTATCAAACGTTGATACGTGCACATTATGTCACTCTTTTGCACAAATGAGCATAGCTTGAGAATAAAAGTTTCCCAGTGCTGAATTTCTTAACAGGCTTGATCAGTTAACAGGAATGAGCAGCAAATGTAATTTAGGAGTGATGTTTTATACTCACCTTTCTGTAGTCTCTATACTCGCCCTTGTCTTATTGGAGACACAAGTAGCAAGTCCATCCAGAAGAAAAAGTTCACTCTGTGATGCCATACTCACTTCTCTTAAACTGTAAGTAAGAGCCATCCTTTTCTTTCCCTGAACCTCAACTTACGTTTCTTCTTCTTTTTCTCTTTTTCCTCCCTCTCTTACCCCCCCTCCTGCCCGCCACAGAGTGCCGCTGTCACCATCATGCGGATAGCTGCCATTTTGATCAGAACGTCTGGCTGGCCTCTGGAAAGAAGAGTGGAGGTGTCTGTGATAACTGCAAGCACAACACTGAGGGCTCCCGGTGTCAAAGGTGCAGGCCTGGTTTTTACCGAGACAGAACCAAGCCTATGTCTTCCCCAGACATTTGCAAACGTAAGGGCTTTGGTTTGCTAAATGTAATATTGAGAAATGCACAATGAATGTGTTTATAGATAGCAAAAGGAAAATGTCTTTAGTTATTTCTTTAAAGGTGTCCATTCACTGCTTTATTTTGGAAGGTTTCCATTGCTTTCCAAGGATGAAACCTCCATCCAAAAAGCAAAAAAACCCCTTTAAATGTATTTATCTATGTAAAGCCTTTACCAGTGAAATCAGGATAGATATACACATATTTGTGAGAATAATGTAGAAAAATACATTACATAAGATAAATTTATTTTAGAAAAGGATGCGAAATTGCAAAGCAAAATGCACTCTTAGAGAAATGTCCATCAAACTACATATGTATTTTAGTATGTGTATGTATTTTTTAAATATATTGAGAAATCATATTCTACATTCACAAAAGACTTGAACTTGACATTGTTACAAAAATGGGTTGCCAAAGAAATCGGCATTGATAGATTGGTCTATCCATATTGAAGACTTGGGAGCAATTTCAATCTATTAAACATTGCACCACTGATTTCCTTAGCCAAGAATGATTTGCTAATTTCACTATTGTAAGACTTTGCATCTCATGAGATTATAGCATTTTTACCCCAGTTTCAGATTTCAGAACTTGGATGCATAATATATCCAGTGCAAACACCTCCCCTAATTAAAGAACAAACTTCTATTTTGGAGGAGGCTTAATGTTCAGATTAGTGGGATGAAATTATATTCTGAAATTATTATAGTTGTGCAATTGCAGTTGAGACTGTGGTGTGAAAACTGCTGCAGATCAGCTTTTTAGCATGTAGAATGGATCACGCCAGAAGTCCTGTGGGAAGAGGGAAGGGTGTCCAGAGTGCCCAGGGCTTTTAAATAAGACCAGATGACGACTGGCATGCAAAGAAGCCTGGATTGCATTGGTCTCAAAAGACATAGCTTTTCACGTTTGTTTGTTATATTTATAACCTGCATTTCCTCTAAGGAGCTCAAAATGTAAAAACAACAAATGAACTGTCAAAGGCATTAATGTTCATTTACTATGTGGTGGAAAGACTATCATGGGGAGATTGGGCTAAAGTCTGGCTTGTTCATTAGAAGTAAGCATTTCAACTGCAAAGTCAGGATCTCTTTTTCCTATTACACCTGCTTTCACTCCAACATTTCTTTAATCAAGTTACTGACTGACTTCTGGGGTTTCTCCTGCTGCTTTGATAGACTTGATCACGGTTGCCTTTAAACTCAGGTTACATATGCTTTTCACACTGCGATTGCCAGGCCTCTGATGTTGCTCAAGTGACCTCCAGTTCACAACACTTCCTCTGTTTGTGTTCTTTTGTGTTTGCCTTTCTAGAATGCTAGTGCTGGCTCAGCCTCCATACCGCCCCCCCCGCCCCCGCCTTCACCTATTTGTAACCTTTTGTGAAAGCACATGGATCAAGGATCTACATAACCTACTGGTATGCCCGACTGTGGTGCGTGACACCAAAGGACTTCTCTTGTGGCTCTTTCTCCCATTCTGAGAAGTCTTGCTAAAAAGGAAGCTTTGTAAAGTCATTGTTGCACCAGATTAAATTTCCAGACTTATGGTAGTTGAAAGAGCTTGTGTCCTGTTCTAAAGCCTCATCATGCTGCCAACACGCTCTAATCAGAAAGAAATATTATTAGATAGTCACTTGGATGGGAAAAACTTAGAAGTAAAACCATTATAAGCTGTGGAAACTTTAGAAAAGACTGCATGAATGAAATTGTATCTCAGTTTTCTCCATGGCACTTTTATCTGATCTGGCCACCAACTGCCCAATACACTGGAGGCAATTTTTTCTCTAATATTGTCTTCTGAATTCACCTCTGTGAATGTTAGCATGGGCAGCTCACCAAGTATTCTCATCAAATAATCCTCTTTGAAAATTACAGGCTATATTGAATACAGATAGTCGCTGAGTTAAGAACACCTGGGTTACAGATGACCCATAGTTAAGAATGGAGCCTATTGTAGCAAAATTCGAGTTAAACACACAATGGTTCGAGTTCATTACACAATACTACTTATACAGTATTATACAATAATATTGTTCCGGCTTACGTACAAATTTGACTTAAGGACAGACCTTGGGAACAGAACTCGTTCTTAAACTGGGAACTACCTGTATTGTACATTGTATTTGATAGCATTTGATACCTGCATATACAGTGATGGTTTTGTCTTTTAAATCCTTGATCATGTGCCACCCGTGGTATTTGCCATACGCAGTGGTATTTAGTAGTTAACAGTTTATGAGGTTTCATAATTGCCACCTAGAAACAGCAGAACCAATTAGATTTGAAAAGGTGTAAAGCATGTTAAAAGAGACAAATAAATTTGAAGTTAAATTTCAAGTTTGAAATTTCAGATTCACTGTTTAATTTTTAATTAATTTTTTTAAAAAATCTGTCCTGCTTTCTATTGCATACACATCATACACTTTCATCACGCCTCATTTGTAACAATCAGAAACTTCATCACATTTAACATTTTTTTCCAGCTTTCCTAAAACCTTGCTAAAAAGAAAGAACAAAGAACAGTTTGGGGGCTATCTTAAGGATGCATAAACTGTCTAAGCGCAGCTAGATTTATATTCACGTGCCTCTTGTAGTGCTTTCCTTCTTCTATGGAACTGCATTGCACTGCAGATGCAGAATGCATGACCTACTCCTGAACATTGACTTTGAATTTCTTGGGTCACTCTGAGCTGCATTTCAAGCATCATTCAGGTATGAGATGATGTGCTTGCATCACAAATGTACAAGTTTGCAAAATAACTGCATTGCATTAGGAGAGATGTTTGTTTCCCTCTGATGGTTACACAAGATGAATATGCCTATATCGACGGACAATCAGTATTAATTCCTATGTTATTGGGGATGGTAATTTGTAGATGTAATGGTATGTGGGAATGACCTTGGGAGATAGGGCGAAGAGACACAGCCAAGGGAACAGTCAGATAAAAGGCAACGTAGCCTGCCGTAGGAATGTGGAAGGGACAAGAGGCTAAGAATGGACCCTCCCTAGTTTCATTGGCTGTAAAGGGGATGGGTGGGGGAGAAATATACTTTCAGACCTGCAAGTTTCTGTTAGTGTAACCTTACAGTAAAGTAGAATTAGCTCATCTGGCTGTGTTTCCTGTCTGATCTACCTCACATGTTGAAAGTCTTATTGCCAAGTATTGTGTGGAGCTGCTTCAGTACAACTCCACAAATGTGCTTCTTCATCCATAGTGCCCATTATTTTTTATTTGACATTAGTCATATAAGAAAGGCAGAGACACATTCCCACAATCACATTAAATTTTGAAGATGTTTGGAATACAGCAACTGAGCCTTTCTTAACAAATTCTGGCAACCATACTTTTTGGCTTATTTACCAAGGCTAATAACATTTGTGGATCCTTGTCACTTTTGTTTTTATTCTCCTGAAACCAAGCATATATAGTATGCATAAAGAAGTCACTAGTAGTCTTGAGTTATGAGTCATTTGGTTGATGCTAAGAAAATATCTACATGAGGCTACAAGCACCTGATGATTCTTTCTTGCAATGTTTGCATATGCTTGGTATGAATGTTGTTTATGTCTAGAAAATGGAACAGAATGCATTGTCTCTCTTTTGGCTATTCATTCAAATCAATTACCGAGGAAACATACCGTGTGTTGTCAGTGTTATGTGTGTAAAATTGCTTTAAATATCTGTCTGGCATCAGTAGATGTTTCTAATTAGTGTTTCATGCTTCTTGGTTTCCCAGTTGGTAGGTGATTTCATGAGAGCCCTTTTGCCCGATTAATTTGAGGAATAGCAAAAACATTTTACTGCCTGAAAAACATATACTGTACATACGTACATACATACATACAGTAAGTTAAGTATGTGTGTGTGTATATCTTCTTATCTGCAATATTATCCAGCCACGTTAAATCTATGAAGCTTCTGCTGTTACTGAATGCAGGTTTGAATTTCTGGAGAGTTGATACTTATTGCCATGTTTGTTGTAAAATCTGTCACCTGGGACTTCCAGGGAGGCATGGTGAACTGAAGAAATCTCCACAAAAGCAGAGCCAACGACCACAGCAAAGACCAAAGAACTGGTGAGTAGACTGGTTC
Source organism: Liasis olivaceus (assembly GCA_030867105.1). NCBI lineage: Eukaryota > Metazoa > Chordata > Lepidosauria > Squamata > Pythonidae > Liasis > Liasis olivaceus. The sequence goes on along the minus strand of CM061348.1, from coordinate 41,362,234 downwards.
TTCAGAACCTTTCTGGATAAGGAGAGGACGGGAGATCGCCCACATGTGCTCCGGATGGCTGCTGCTCATGAGAAGACTGCAGGACAGCAGTCTTCTGTGGGTTTGAGCACCAGGAGATGAAGGGATTAGCCATCTTGCTCGCAACTGCAGTGAAGCCTTTTAACGGACACTAAGTTGGCAAGCCTCACTTCCTAATCACTTTCAGAAATTGCCTATTAACCATCTTAAAGCTATTAGCTTTGGAACAAGTGTGAAAGGTTGGCGGGTGAGTTTAGCTTCAACTGAACAAAAAAATTAATCACAAGCTTAAGAACTTAAAGAATTTGAAATAAACAGCAAAAAGCTAAATAAAATTTTGATCTAAGAAAGTTATAAATGGATTAAGGATCCAGATAAATTTGGAATATTGACTTTTACTATGAGATTTTGGAATTAACTATAAAAAATAAATAGCTTCTCGTTGGAAACAGACTTATTTCGGCTATCTTGGTTCATAACAAAGATAAGCAGCTATCATTTTAGAAACTGGTCAGTAATGGGGACTAAAGATTCTAAGTAGAAGGAAAAAAATACAAGCGAGCTTTTGGTGTTGGTTAATTGAGACTTACAGAATGACACAAACCATCATAACACTGGAAATATTAAATGAGATCTTTGAAGAATGGAGCCAGAAATTAGTAACTACAATATCAAGTGTCAGTAATAATGCCTGATTCTATGGATAGATTATGTCCAAAAGATGTCAGTGAGTTAGTGACAGATGTGGAACAAATTTTGTCTGACAAGACAGAGAAAGTACTGAAAGTGGAACTACAAATGACAGGTCAAGAGAATGATTTGGAAAAGGATGTGTTTTGGATATACAAAAGAAACTGGCTGAAGTTTTATAAATTAAAGGGGAAATACAAATGACAAACCAAGAGAATGACCTGGGAAATGTCTTCTTATTGGATCTACAAAAGGGGCTTGTTAAACCCTTGAGTCTGTGTGATGGGATAAAGAAGAATGGAAGAGAAATCAAATCCTACAACAACATTTGAATGAACTAAGGTTAAGACTGTTAGAAAAGGAAGGAATATAAAGTTGGTTTATTTGATCAAGGTTAAAATAAGACATTTATCTGCAAAGTTTTGGCAACCCTTTACAGACTTTTTGCTGACACCAGGATTGAAAAGTTGATGTTTTATGGATTTGGCTGATGTGGGTCTTCCGGGCTATGTGGCCATGTTCTGGAAGTTTTGGTTCCTAACATTTTGCCAGCATCTGTGACCAGCATCTCTCCTGTCCTCTGAAGATGCCGGTCACAGATGCTGGCAAAACGTTAGGAACCAAAACTTCCAGAACACAGCCACACAGCCTGGAAGACCCACATCAGCCATCATATTCTGGCCGTGAAAGCCTTCGACAATACATTTTATGGATTTGCTTATAGATAAGGGATGGGATATGGGATGAAGAGATATCTGTTTGTAATCTTATAAGGGGTGAAGAGTTACTAAATTTGTCTACACCTGTAGTAATGAAGGTTGGAAGTCACTTCTTTATGTATATTTTCTTCATAATTTTCTTTTTTTCTTTTTCTTTTTTCTTGCACTTTTTAATTCTTACTATTCTTTTTTCTTTAGTTTGTATTAATTTTTACTATTGTAATAAAAATACTTAATAAAAAATTATATGCAAAAAAAGTCTGTCAGCTGGTTAGATCTTGTTAAAAATCCCACAACTGTGTCATGTCTGTTGTAATGAATATCTTACTACTGTACAGTGATAGTGAACAATATTTATTGATTATTTATTCATGGTAATAAAAGGTACAGTATGAGCTATATTTTCTAATAACTAAGCTGAGCAGTGAGGAGGGAGCCATGTATGTAGCTATATTTTCTAATAACTAAGCTGAGCAGTGAGGAGGGAGCCATGTATGTAGACAGAAGGAGTACCTAAAAGGGCAACAGTATATCACTAGATTTCCTCAGGGGTCTTACCTATCAGCCAGTTTCAGAAATGCTGGTTTCTTCAATTTTTTAAAGAAAGATTCAATGCTGCTGCTTCCTTTCTCAACTCTTGATGCACCGACACCATGCCAGAAAGTCAGTGCATGCTTCCAACCTAACTTGCATGCTTTGACATCCAAAGAATGGAGAAGATGAGATTACACATCAGGCTCTCTGTTCTCCTGTGTGCACTCAGAATAATTCTGAAAGACTGTGAACAAACTGTAATGAGTAGGACTTCTTATCATACAGTCTGAACCTATCTACACAGGCAGGTTCTTTCATCAGTGAAGGCTCCTTCTCAAGTATTGCAGGAGTTGATTGATTAATGCAATCTTAATCCTTCTTGTTATGTACATTGACAGTAAACCAGAAGATAACATGTCAACAGTCGAACCTGGTGTCCTTTAATCAGATTTCATTGTCAGTAGTTAATCCTGCACACAGCTCCACTGCTCAGGAGCCTTCATTTGTGCCACACTTTGTCCAGCAGATCTTAATTAAGCAAAATGCCTAAGGGTTTGATATCAAGTTCCAGGAATAACTCATGTATCTGCTTCTTTTCACTGGGAAAACACCATGATAAAAATTGCTGTGAAATACCAAAGAGGAAAATAATAAATTTGTCACAGCAGATTGCACAGATGTTTGTGGGATGAGCAACACAGTTCTCAGCTCCTTTATGAGAAAACCATCCTCTTTCCCCCTCTCCCCAGAGGGCAGCAAGTTTGGGAGTGGAGACAGATGAAAAGTCTGAATGAAATACTTCATTAATCCCTTAGTGAGAGCCTGTTTAAGAGAAGTCTTTCATTCAGAGACTAGTCCCTGGGCTTGTCCTCAGGGATAGGTCCTCAGGCTCCCTGGGAAAAGAAATGAACAGGACTCAGATGTGAAGCTATCCCTTTGCTTTTGTCATAATGATCAAACATGTTCTCACTTGATCACCAGCATTGGATAGCAAGTTCAAATATTCAAACACTAGTCAAATCCTCCTTTACTGACTTCCTCTCAGTAGTAATGCTCAAACACCCCTTCAGAATATGAAATGCCTTAGCCAGAATATAACACTTAACTATGAAGCTGTATCTGACATTTCCAGTTATCCCATTAGACTATTCAACTCTGATCTTTTGTGTGCGTCTGTATGTTGTTTGTATGAATTGTCACTGAATGACAGGCTGCACTCACATCTTCATTTTAACAAAGGCTATAGCTGTTAATAGTGGAGAAGAACTATGACCAGATTTCCTCACTTAAAAAGGAAATAGTCAGATGTCAGCAGCACTATTTAACCTACTTCCACAAACTTGTTTCCCAATTTAAATCACATAGACCAAGTTGCTACTAATCTTTATGAGAAAGAGGGTGGAGAGAGTCCAAATATAAGCAAGATTTAAATTACTGTACTGGGCTAACAGAACTCCAAGGGAACAGCATGGGAAAAAGAAACTGAAGATCTATCAAGTCTGTTTGGGGCCTAAGTTTGCAGTCCTATGAATAGGCTGATGAGTTGCATTTTAAATTTTAATAGGAGTTACTCAGTCCAACTGTACAGGATTGTAGCCTAGGCTTATCACCTTTTGGTTTGGCCAGTTTAGAATATTTTGTTCATAAAAGCAACTCTAAATATGCAATCCTAGGAATAGAAAGCCATCAAAAATCTTAAGTAAGCAGGCAGAAGCTTAATTCCCTAACAGAAATCCAAATATTTCATGAACATTTCGTTTATGGCTAGCGATAAAGGCAGACATTTGGTTTCCATTTAAACAGAACTGACCTATTCATATTTCCTGACATACTTCAGGAATCAGAATACAATTATCCTTCAGCTTTTGCAGTTCTCTGAATTTTGGGACATATAAGAGGAAATGCATGCAGAGATTCATCAGTAACAGCTGTATCTGGTGAATATTTGGTATAGAAATGTAATGATATTTCATCCTAATTACATTTGCTACACAATAATAAAATATAGCCAGTATTGCAACATGACTTTAAAACTCATTTGACTTAACTGCTTCCTGACCAGAGCCCTTACTTGAAAGTTTTCAAAAGAAAAACCCACAGGGTCTATTATTTTCTACTTTCTCTTCCAGCTTGCTCCTGCCAACCCATGGGCTCAGTGAACATAACGCTGAACCAGGATCAGAAATGTCATCCGAAGACAGGCTTCTGCTACTGCAAGCCAGGTGTTGCAGGATCCAAATGCGACAGGTGTCTCTTGGGGTATTGGGGCTTTGGAGAAAATGGCTGCCAACCCTGTGCCTGTGCTAGAGACTGTGACAAGCATACTGGAGAATGTCTCCACAGGTAAACCAGCTCTGTTCCTGAAAGGGAAGCGGAGGGCATTTTGGAACTTAGAGTGTGTTGGGCAAGGATCTCCAGGGCAAGTCATTTTGGGTCTTCCTGACCCGCCCTGCTTGGCCCCCCCACCAGCAACACTGGCTCTTCTTGCTCCCTCCAAATCCTGCCCTTTGTTCTGCTGCTACTTCCTCTTGCTGGCAAGAGCCACTAAAACGAGCCTACCAATAAGCTGCTTGTCATTTTAAGAACAATAAACCCTCAAATTTCCAAGTGTAGGCAGCCCAAGTGATCAGATATTGGCTTGGGGACCGTCTTAGCCAATCAGGACATGGGATGGGATGGCTATGGGAGGGCCCTATTCCTGCTCCAGTGTGTTCCTTGGCCATGCAGGAGGTGGCATCTGGTTGGCTCCAGCACCTGATGCTTAGATTTTAAAGAGTACAAATCACAGCTGTCTCTAGGATTAATCTGTGGAGCTTCTTGAACAATATAGACAATATGTGCAGAAGTTCCATTTTTGAACCATGTCTGTCTGTCTGTCTGTCTGTCTGTCTGTCTATCTATCTATCTATCTATCTATCTATCTATCTATCTATCTATCTTCTGGAATTTGTACACTCACATTTCCATAAAACCAAGCCATGGTAATTTAGAGAGATCAATAACAATAACATCTTTAGTTAAGATAAATAAACCATTATATCCAATTCTTAGAATGGCCATCAGTGCCTAATATAAAATATACATCAGGAAAGAAATTGTGTTTTCCTTTTAAAGTCTTCAAATTATTTTTAAAATAAATGAAAGAGGGTGAAGAGGAAGAGATCCATTGGGGTCACCACAGAGAAAGGCCCTAGCCCTAGTTTATTCCAGCTTTCTGGGCAGCACTCTCAGCAGACCCCAATGGATCAGCAGAGCTCCCAGGCAGTTAAATGGATGAATTATTTTCCAAGAAGCATTCTATGTTTTTGCATAGCAACTGCTAACTATTGGTTCTTACCAACTGTCCATGTATAATTGGCTCATTGGCACTGTTTCTGTATTATTGAAAAAGATTAAATGGAAGTCCCTCGTGGCTAGACAAACATCCTGTAATCTCCCTCTGTTCTTGTCTTTCTGCTCTTCTCTTTCCAGTTATGACAATCCAGCTTTTCTCAATATTCCTATTGGTGGGAGGATCCCCCACTTCCTTCAAATCCCAGCCAATGAAAGCGAAAATGAATGGCAGTGGACTGATCGCAAGCAGGGTTTTTCAGCCTTGAGACACCCAGGTATGATTTCTTTTCCCCCTCAAAAAAGAGACAAATTCCTACTTTGATAAGGTATGAGAACATTTCAGATTACTCAGACATATTTATCATTTTACTATAATGCATTGGTTAAAAAGGTTAAAAGTTCTAGGAACTTTCATGGCAGCATATACATTGTACTGAATATGCTGCCTAACTTCCTGTAAAACCAGTGCAATCCCAAAATTACGTGTTCCAAGTGAGCACATATTTAAGGATTTCCAGGTGAGCATTGTGGTAGAACAGGGTTTATTTAATCAAAAGTGACCTAATTTAGTGTTTATTTTGGGGATAAACAACATACTTTGAAAATCTTGCTGCCACCAAAACAGAATGAAAAATTCAGATTTTTTTTTAAAATACTGAAATTATCTCCTGTCTTATCTATTCTTTTCCTAGTACTATAGTAGTTTAGATTGTGTGATGTGTGTGTGTGTGTGTGTGTGTTGGGGGGATTTTATTGTCTTCTGCCCCACGTTTACTCACAGGACTTGTTGATAAAACTTTATTTAATAATTGCACTGTATGAGGAAACAATATAGGATATAAACTGTCTTTAAATAGGGACACCAAAACTTATTTGGCATGCTTAATGATGCAAAAGGGGAACAGCAGTGGAATGTGTGTGATGTTGTAATGCAAACAAAGGTGTAATGTAATACACCTGCAAGCAATACTGCCACCAGACATGGCTTGCTGCAGACACGTCTGTATTGGTGTTTTTCTTATGCAGGCTATTTCTTTCTCCTTCTTTTTTTCATGCTGTCCAACTTTCAACTACCTTTTTCCTCATTCTAAGTCTTCTCTCTGAGTCCCTTAGTTTTTTCCTGCCTTTGTGCTTTAATTCTAATGCAGCAATCTATCATTTCATCACAAGTATATATTTGAGTTTAGCTGGATTTGTCATAACCTGTAGACCTCTATATATTTAGGGAAGGTGGGTCATGTCATTGCTGGACTATTTTTAAGAAATAATAGTGCTTTCTCTGTGAAGGCACCTGTCCTTTGGATGATGTTCTTCCATCCTGACGATGTTCAGGAAGCTATTAAAGACCTGGCTATTCTGGCAGGGTCTAGGGCAAAGTGAAGGTACAGCTCCTGTCGGATGGGGTTTCTTTGGTTATATGTTGTTTCTCGGGCGGTTCATGATTCTTTCTTGTGTGTGTTTTGTATTTTTTACTTTTAATTATAAGCTGCCCAGAGTTGTTTGGAGTTGGGAAGCCTATAAATTGTATAAATAAAAATATAAATAAAAAAGAAACAGTCGTTTTGGGAGAGAAGGTAGCTGTTCAGAATGGGGGGCGGCATTTATAACCCATTATTCTAAATTCTACTAACAGAAGTAATTTAAACATATTGGAGAAGATGAATGAAATGTATTGAATGCTTACATTTAATTATTTTTCACAATTTGAAAATTTTATACAATATCTCAGCTTTGGAGCTTACACTCTACAGCTGTTTCTTAAGTAAGTATTAACGTATTGCAAGCTTTTATGAAAATCTGTGTGACTGGTTTCTCCCTCTCCCTTGTTCTTTTTAAATGCAACATATCTTCTTTGACACATGGTTTATGATTTCCTGGCTAGAAAAATGTGTGTGCAAAGAGAAGATCCTAGGAAGCGTCAGCAATTTTTGTAAGATGAAATACGCCTATGGTAAGTGAGATAAATTACTTAAAAAACTGAAATGCTGAACCCCTTTCTTGTTGCTTTTTCCATCTTCCAAAAATCTGAACTCTGAATGAGAATGCTTCTGGGTCAAAGAAACTCAAGTTCTAGGCTTCCTCCTAAATCAAAATTAAGCAATAAATGTCAAAGAGGCCATAGTAAAGCCTTTTAATGTTTTCCTTACCCATACACAGAAAGGGTTGATCCGTGCATACCCTTTTGCCAATCATAATTACGTGCTCTGCCCTCCTTAAGGGTGTGACGTTTCTTTGGTATTAAGGTGCAAATCTTCTTTAGATGTCAGTCCCACTAGGTAGATCAGACAGGAAATCAATTCCACAGGAAGGCTACTTTTATTGAAATTGTCTATAACAACAGAATCTTAGAAGTCTGATTGTGCTGTACCTCCGCCGCCGCTGCCTCCTACACTCCAGTCAATTAGGGAGGCATCTGCCTGAGCCGTTTCCCAATGTTAACTTCTTTCTCGAGGCTTAAAAACATTTCTGCCCCTTTTGCCTAGGTAACTGTCCTTGCATATTCTGCAAAGGTCATCTTATTTGCGTTCTACACCAGCCCGGGCCAGCAGTGTCTGCAGGATGGGGTCAAAGCAGTCAAGATGGCTGATGGGCATAGCAGTGCGAGCCCCATCCCTTTTGTACATGTGCATGTGACATTGACACACATACAGAAGGGATGGGGCTTGAATCATGATGCCACATCTGCCATCCTGCCTATTTCAAGATCCCCACCCCACCGATGCTGCTGATTTACGTCCTGCCTGGTGGTTGCAGCCAATAATGCATATCATCTTTGGAGGGGGTAAAAAGCTGAAACTTTGGCCCTGATTCCTATATTTTAAGAAGATGGCTGGGGGGCGGGGGGTTATAAGGAGTGAAATAATTGCCTTGAACTCTACAGAGGCTTAAGATAGCTTTTTGCTCCTTCAAACCCTCCAAAATCAGCCTGATTTTGGAGGGAGAATTTCTGAACTTTTAAGGGTGAAATGGATGCTCAACCTTCTAATCCCTCAAAAAGCAATTTTAAAAAGGCTCAAAGATTCAGACCTGTGGCCTCTGGCAGCTACAGACGGGGTTCCCTGCCCCTCTTCTGTGTTCATCATCTTGCATCCAAATAGCTCCTGGGATCAGGCTTGTTTCGCTTCAGTAACAGTTGCAATCATTGGTTTCATATTATTCTCATTCTAAGGGAATCCATCCTAGTAACAGATAAATGATAGAAGGGGATAACACCCATCCAGCTGGCAGCAATTATACATATTGATACCAATAGTGAACAGGCAGTTTGTTGAGGGCAGATTTTTTAAAATTAAGATCGCAACGTGATGGAAAGTGTTAGCCCCCTTCCTTTGCATTACAGCTCTAGTTCTGTTCTGATGTTCCTTTTGCAGTTGCTGTAATGCAGTTTATGTTTCACTCATAAGCCAGTTGGGCTTTAAAAATGCTGAAAAACCCTTTGGCTTCTCCCAGGGAACTCAGTGAAAAAAGCCTTTTAACCTTTTGGTTAAATCTGCTATAGCATCCTAACTGAGCTGGGATAATCTTGATAAAAGCTAAGCAGGATCAGACCTATTTAGTGCTGGTCAGGAGACTGTTAGAAACCCCAGAGCTATACAGTAGACTGACAAGCAGGAAAAACAAAAAAATCTTAGAAAAAGGCAGCAGCAAGCCACGTCCATAATCTTGCCAGGAAGCAGCATCCATGTAGTGACCCAGGGTCAAGCTTGGTTCAAGGAAGACTTGAAATGACTATACTAGTGCTTTGTGCTGTCTTGCAGTTTTAAGAGCAAAAGTTCTGTCTGCTCATGACAAAGGAACCCACGCTGAAGTAATTGTGAAGATAAAGAAGGTTCTGAAATCAGGCAAAGTAAAAATCACCAGGAATAATCGAAGTATATATCCGGATTCTTGGACCAACCGGGGGTGTACATGTCCTATTCTAAATCCTGGTAAGCGTTCTGCCCCACTGTTCTAGCAAGCTGAGGATTGTTGTCACGACTTTAACACATAGCCATGAATCTGGTTTTTTTCCAACTTGTATGCATAGGAGAGACCCCTTAGTTCATTGCTGGAGTGTGGTGTGAGCATGCAGAAGGGCCCAGGGTCCATCTCCAGCTCTTCTGGTTAAAGAGCTCAGGCAGCAGAAGGAAAGATTGCTCTCAGAGAGTTGCTGTCAGCCAGGGCAGGCAACCCAGGATCCATACACCAGGGGACTGATTCAGATACAGGGTTCACTCATGTTGCTAAACCATTGTTCCCTGCATCAAGAGGTCCCACTTGTGAGCAAGCACTCCAAAGGCAAGAGTTTCCTTGATAGATTCTTCTTCTCAATAATTCTGCTGGTGGGTGCTGCAGGTGGCAGAGCAAAAGAAGACTGCCTTGGGAATGTTCTCCCTGCTCTTTTCCCTGGTGAGTGGGGGGAGGAGGAGGAGCCCCAATGCACTTTTAATATCCCCCAAGCAATTGAGCAGTTCCTTGATCCTGCCTAAGTCACTGTAGAGAAATTTACATTTCTTCCAATTAGGCTAGTGTGAAATCATGGTTAAAAAAAAGTGACTATTTTAAGACATTGTATAATTTGCTTCAGGTAATTGGTCATAATTACCTTAGTGGGCATCCTTCCAGCTAACATGCTATCATTTGTAATTAAGCACACAGTACCCCATAGAGCTAATATTATTTCATTATGGAGCCTGAGAACATGCTTTGGACCATGTTTTTTATTGAACATCAAAATGACCAGAGAATGAACTATTTTAACGTCTGACTTCCTTCAGGTCAGGATGAACAAATGAACTGAAGAGTCTCCTATTGTAGGGGAGATGAGCGGGAGAGAAATCCAATAAATAAATAAAATAAAATAAATAAACTGCTTAAGGTTCACAGCTGTCTTGTTCCATCCTTCACACAATAACTAGAATTTAATTATTATTTTTAAAATCTTGATATTAATTTAAGCTCACATCCTCATTACCAAAAAAGGATGTGTTTTGTCTGAAACATGGAGTATAATCTAATCAGTCATCATGATTAATATGAGAAGCTCTTTAAACGTTTTAATTCTACCTTGTTGTAGGAGAATCTTTGAAGCCCCCCTTTAGATCTTCCATTTCCAAAACCAATAAACTAAGAGCAGATCCACATTTTGTGCTTGGCCCATCACCAATATGGGCCAGTCACCGTTTCCTGAGCTCAGGAATTGATGATATCCTCCTCCTCCCACTCCCAGCTCTTTGTAAATAAACCCTGCACCCAGCTTCAACTCAAAACTGCCTTTTTTTTTGCCCTGCGCCACCTTAAGGCAAACTCCCTCTCCTCCTGTGGCTGGTCACTGCCTGGGCGGCCATCTCGTCTTATTCTCTACTAGTCGGCAGCTGCTGCTCTTTTTGTTATCTTATGATTGAGCCAATGACAACTAAATAATAACTCTCAAGGTACAGCAAACAGGGTGCATATGCAAATTCCAAAGCATGGCTAAGGTTAACAAATAAACCCAATGGTATTGTTTAAAATCAGGACAATTAAAACCACCGTCTTCGTGGGAGATGTAACTCTAACAAAGAGATTGGACTGGAATTTCTGAAATTGGTTTAAGTAACAGATGGGAGCAACACGGGTGTGGAATTGCCCTAAGACTGGAGACAGACAAAAATTTTAGTTTTTAGGGTTTTTTTTTTTTAAGAGAACGAGAGAAAGAGAGCAAGAGAGAATTGAAGGAACTATTCTTGCTCCTCCACCTCTGCAGTTTCTAGCACCTGGGAACCAATTCAGTTGCAGATGAGAGTGGGACAAAAGGAATGAAGGGAAGGCCCTCTTGGTCCACTTTCAACTCTTTTAAAGCACAGGTTTCCAAGCTCATGGTACAAATGCCAGTATGTGAACTTTGCCAGTGGAACGGTCCCTTGAATTTGTTGCTGGGCATTGTTTTGTCTCCATAACATGAACTATAGAGTCTCACAGAATTTTTTAAAGTTATGACCTCCCAACATCATTCATGGAAAAGGGGCCAGGGATGAAACATTCACTTCACTTGTTTATTTCTCCTTATTAAATCCCTGCTAAAAGCACAGGAACAGACCTATCTGCTATTTTTCTGATCAGTGACAGAGGACAGTTTTCTGCTTAGGTCACCCTGTCTTTGAAGCACTGTCTCGGCAAAGGCAAGGGAACCCACCTGGGCTGGACTGACTTAGGAACACAGTCGGTGCTCTCAGTCTGCACACACTGACAAAGTGCATTGGATTTCTACTTACCAGTGGTATCTCTAAATGTGTATGTACTAGAGCTGAGCACAGCATCTCTTGGCTATTTATGAGAGCAAAATGGGTTTTTCCAGGCCTGAGAGATGCTGCGCTTCGAAGCATCACATTAGAAGGCCTAACTGTTGGCCTAACTGTTGCAGCAGTAGCAGTTCAAGGTTGAGGCACGCTGGTAAAATAAAAAGGGAAGGGAGTCCACCTCCCTAATGCTTTTTGGGGGCCCCAAGCAAGAAAAAAAAAGAAGTACTAAGGGAAATGAAGGGCAGGTGCCCTAGGAGTTGCCCAGCAGTGGCAGATGGCCACTGTCTTCATGCGTAGATTGCAGAAACAGTGGCATGCGATTTGTGTATGAATGGAAGAGCAAGTTAGCCTTACACCAGTAAGATTTAGCATTGTGCTGGACTTTGAATCTGCAACACCACACTGACTCTGAGCCACTTGGTTATGGTCAAGTATAGTTCTGAAATACGGCTCCCCCCGCCCACCTCTCATACACTTAATTTAATCACTTTCTTATTGTGCAGCCCTCCCTTTCTGTCTGAAGATATGAGAAGTATTCCTTCCATTTTTAGCTGGGAAAGATGTGTTTGGGAAAAGACAAGGTAGTAATCCCCATTGCCCTGGCCGGTCCAGGCTAGCAGTGCAGTCTCTGTGGCTTCTGGCTTTGCACAGCAATCTGTCTCCCTGTCCAGTGATTTCTGGGTCATGGTACTATAAGGCCTCTGTTACAATCCAACAGGCTTAAATCATAACCCTCAGTTTATGGAATCATGCAGTGGAACTGCTGTATGCATCTTAAAAAATACTGCATTAGAAACATCAGCAAAATCACCTTCCTTTTTGGTACTTCCTAAATATGGTGCTGGGTTGGACATAGTAGCTTAGCACAATGTGTCAACTAGCCCACTGTGAACCAGCATAAGACTGAATATATGATATGATGCAGGAGCAAAGCTAGGAATTATTGCCCACATCCCGAGGCATCCTTCATAGTCTAGTGGCTTTGGATAACTTATCTCTTAACTCACACAGGCTGGCTGCGCTGACTAAAGAATGTGAGAGTCAAATCCAATTCTTCTGAAGGACACAGGTTATAAGACTGCCTTAGAGAACTCACCAGAAATGTGCACATACTTATATGCAGATTCTGCTGTCTTCTCTTCATTCTTTAATTCTTCACAGTGTAGGCCTAACGAAGCCTCCTGCATCTTGTTCCACTTTTCTCTCCAGATGTTTGTCAGTCTTTTTTTTCCTCTTTAGCTTATTTTATAGAACCAGTAACTATTGTTTTTTTACAATTAAGTTGGCAACTCTAATTTATCCCTACAATCTATTGCACCACTTTGAATTGCATATCAAAATAATTAATTTGCATTCACGTTTAAAAACATTTTCCCCAATCCAAAACTATATGCTCCATATGGTGTCACAAATGCACTTGAAAATAAAGTCTCCTTTGAGTTGAGTTTTTCACTCTTGAGGACTTTATGGGCACGCCAAGTGTCCATGAAGTCCTCAACATGGCAACATTATGAAAGCAAGTTGCTATTGCTTTCTTCCAGGATTTTTAATTTTCCCAGTCTAGGTTAAGTACAAATATTGCTATGTAAGGAAACTCATTAGCCTTGAAATTAAGTAATTTGCATTTTAAGTCATCTTGAGCACTCTGTTCAGATGTTCAGAGGGGAAGGAAATTTAATGAATGATCTTAATTAATATCATCCCTGTAAAGCCTTCTGAACAATCTTTGATTCTGTAGACAATTAATACTGAGAATTTATTCTCACAATATGTAACCCTTTTTCAAACCAGGTATAGACTACTTAATAGCAGGACAGGAAGACGCACGGACGAACAAACTCCTTGTGAACATGAACAGTCTGGTGAAGCCCTGGAAAGCTCACTGGGGGAAACTTATAGCAGACATACTTCGAACTGGATGCAAATAATGTATTTTTTCCAACTCAAGTTACAAACTTTTACACATTAGTAATATGGCAGTGAAAAGCCTAGTTAGTTCTCTAATGATTAATCAGAACATTTATAATCAAGGAGAATTTAAAAGCAAATTCTCTTTCCTCCATTCCATTTTAGACAGGAAACTTGTTCCATGACTTCTTTCTTCCAAGGCAACAATCCTCTCTCTCTTTCACACACAGGCACATACACACTTGTAAAAAAAAACCTTACTGCTTAATTAACCTCATGTACGTAGGTCACAGCCTGGCATACAGCTTGCTTTATGATTACAGTATCCAGAGCTTTCAAACCCATCAATACATAAACTTGTAACTGAGTCCAGGATTACGTTGTGCTATTGATGAGCTGTCACTACTAACAGAAAAATAGAACTGCACTATTTATTTTCCTGGAGTTGTTCTTTTTTTTTTTAGTAACTATGAAGGAGGAGCAACAAATTTGGTAAGTTACAGGGCTACAAAATGTTCATTGGTTGGCCTGTCACATACATTTTGCTTATACAGTATTTGACAAGCCTTTTAAAAAAGCTGTTATTTTAAGTTAACCTGAAAATAACTAAAAGAGCTGTTGGGTTCTACAAAGTCTGTGTTCTGTTGGAATTTGCACTGGAACTGAACAGATATTGTAGATGTCTTGTAAAGTGTCTTTGTATCTACTTCATCAGAGAAGTGAACAGGCAAAGGTGTTGGAAGTGTGGAAAGCAGCCTAAAAGATTCCCAGAACTTGGAGCTCCAGGGGTTCTGGGAAGTGGAGCATAGAAGGTCCCTGTTCCTGCTGGTGGGCGTCCCCATAAACTCCCTGACACTATTCTTGGGAAAAGGAGATGGCTAGCAATCTACAGATTAGAAATAAAAATAGCTTACTATCCAAAACTTGATTAACACCAGGATCCAAAGATTTCCTTTCTGTAGTGCTGTTCTCACAATACAAGAGGCCAGCAATAGTTCTGTTTCTCAAGCTGACCTCACCTGCTCTCCCAACAGCCTTCTCCCACTTAGTTGGGCATTTAGCATTTGTTGCATCAGACTAATTTCAGAAGGACCACTGCTATGAAGGACTTTAGGACCCTGCAAAGTTCTCTTAGGAGGAAGAATGCAGCAAGAGCTCAGTTTTGTACATAAGCAGCAGAAGTACTGGAATTTGCTTTGGGGTTAGTAGATCTGCCAAAGCACTCTGGAGGAGGCTACAGGATTGCATATAGGACAAACCGAGTTAGAGATTTAAACACTGGCTGCCTCTTGAACCAGCCACATGATCCTTTTTTATTTTCTGAGTTAATATTTGTCAATTTCTGTTCTGCTCATTTCACCTAAAATGCCCCATATTACCAATTTCTAGTTTCAGTCACTTGCCTGCCTTCACACTCCATGCGTATTCAAGACTTCTCAGAGAATGGACAGCTTCTATTCATGGTGTTTATTATTTACTACTAGCCAAGATTCTTCTAACAGAGAAGCACTCCAAGGCAGATACAGATAAACAAGGATACAACACCAACATTGCTGCTCTTTGCTCAAGCAGAGACTAGTCAGAAAAGTACACGGTCAGTGCTGCAGAAAAGTTAAAGTGAATCCATAGCTCCCTGGCAAAAATTTGGGCTTAATGTTACATAATATGCAAAACATAGATGTGGTTAAAATATTCCATATTCAATCATGCTTGCAGTTGTAGTTTGGCAACATCTGGAACATCAATTTCTCCACCTCTGATCTACAGAATCATGCCTAAAAGCTGCATTTAAGTATCACATCCTCAAAGTGGCACAAAAAAGGGAAGAAAATTAGTAGTTCTGACCATTCCTCAAGACATTAGATACTGATGCTGCATAAAGAAGTGTTCTGTCCTAAGACAGCTGTTAAACCTAGACATCTCCATACAGCTTCTACTGGAGGAGTATGATTGATGTGCATTGTTTATACCACTTTTTGTTCTAGACTATGGAATTTCTTTTGAAAGGCACTAAGTGTTTGCACTAAAATTAATATCTCCTAAAATATGGGCAATAGGTTAAGGGAAGAAAAAGTTTAATTTTGAATATATAGTTAATGACTTGTACTTAAGCTTTGGCCAAGGCATTATAAATCTTACTGCTCTTTTATTGTAGGATCTGATATGCATGTCAGTTAATTTATGGACACAGCCCTTTTTTTTTTTAGCTCATCACAGTTTCAATTAAAGTGCTAAAGTCATTTTGGACATATTGTAAACTACATGTTTATATTATACTGTCTGTATTTTTTTCATATGATGTCTGATGAGTGTTCTGTCAGCTAGAGTTAGATGGTCTATTGCTAAACCGAAGGTATTTCATTTATATAAAACATTTTGTTAGAAGCTCCGCTTTTATAGTGGCTGCTGGTAAGTGAAAAGGCAGTTCAAATATCCAGAATACCCAGTGCAGAGACTGAAAGGGAAAAAATGGTAGAATAGGGTATGAAGAGAAGCGACAGCAACTCTTATACTGCACAGAAGTAGGAACCAGAGAAGAATGGTGTTTGCTCCATTTCCCCAGTACATTTTGTACCTCTGCTACATTTCCAAATAATTGCTTTTGGGTATGAACAGTACGGATTGGAAACAGGGAGTCCTAGGTTCAAGTTCCCACTGACCCAGAGAACTCACTGGGTGACCTTGAATCGCTCTTAGAACAACCTACTTCACAGAATTGTTGCAAGGATAAAATTGAGGGAGACCCTCATGTACACTAACTTGAATGCCAAAGAACAGAATAAAAATGCAATTAGATACGTGAAATGGAAACAAAAAACATGACTAGGCTAGGCATGTGACCTACTGATCTTAATGTATAGTCAGTGTATATCACATCCAAACAAGTAGTACCAGCGTTAACTTTCTGATGTAAACGACTTTCTACAAAGGCAAGTATTTAGCTAAAAGTGATGGAATTGGTTGAACTTAAGCCCTAGGAATTTATGGTTGATCTGTTGCAGTGATTTCAACTGAACACACATTAAGCAAACTTCATCTGCTACAATATTCAAATTCCGACCTGGCAGCAATGCCTTTTACACACTCTGGTAGCCCTGTGAGAATTCCAAGGTGAACGGATGTATCCTGCAGTGCTGCTGTAATGGTTTACAAAAAGCAATTCTAATAGCATTCTTGCCACAAGTATCTTATTAACCAGATACTACAAAATTGGTTATATAATCTTTAAACACAAGAGGGGAGATGACATTTCACTAGACAGACACCAGCTTTTATTAGCCACTGATGTCCCTCTTGGCCTGGCCTGGTTCAGGTAAGTCCTATTCACAAATGCCCTCCATCTGATTCCTAAGGACTTGCTCTCCGTGGATAGCTGTTTAGGGGCCGAATTTATCATTTCAGCATCTTTGGCATCTGTTTCACTGACACTGTATGCAGAGGCTTTTTCACCCTCTTTCTGAAAAGGTCAAACTGGTGCTTACATGTTACTTCACTAAATGAAAAATGAATAGTGGAGATCAGGCAGCTTCCTTGGAGCCTTAGAGGCAAGCAAAGAAAGCCCTGTAACTTCATATTCAAACTAAGAATTGACTTATCTGTCTGTTTTCCTAACTTTTTACAGGGGTTATTTTTTTTCCGTCTTGCCTTTGTGCTTTTTCAAAATGGAAATCTCACATGAATTCTGATCCAAAACACAACAGTTTCTCTTAAATGCAAAAACTCTAGACAATTCCAGTCCATGCCTTAGTTCAAAAATACACACTGGTTTGGGTTGGATCATGATGTGAACCAAACAAAATTGACTCTCATCCTACTGTAAGCAAGTTGACAGCTATGCAGATTATAGCCTTGAAGAAATAAGGGCTGCAACACTTTTCAAGCTGCTTAGAATCCTAAACATTTCTTAAGTTGGACCTGGGAGTGCCAAAGTTCAGGGGGTAGGTCAACTGGTGGAGGGGCCAGCTATTAATTACACTTAATTGAAGTATTAATTATATTTTCAGAGTATATCAAGTATATATTTGATTGCTAAATATAGGCTTGGTTTATTTCTTCATTAGATAATTGCAATAGTACTAGTAATAGGGTACAAGTGATAACTTAGCCATGACCTTGAGCCAGTTAACTTTTTTCTCTCAGTGCTGCTGGGGAGATAAAATTGGAGGAAGAAGTGTTATTTATTCTGCCTTGAGCTCTGGAGAAAAAGCAGGATATAAATTTAACAAGCAATTATAACAAATACATGTTTTGCATTATATAGTTTGGACTGCTGGGTTATTTTCCAAGACACAAACAATCTACCTACATGGCAAGTGATCTAGAATCACCACCTCCTCAGCAGGACAGCAAATTCAAATTTCAGCTATCAGCTGAACATACTACTGGCCTGAATCTAGTATACTAGTATACTGAACATACTACTACTAGACTGAGTCACCACTTGTAACAAAGAACTCTCTACATGGAATGTCACTGAGGATTCATGTAATATATTTTTCCACCACATTAATCCTATAATATCTAGAAAACAAATAAATGAATTTCAAAGTTGAGACCAGCTAGAGAGGAGGAAACCATTGAGAATGAAGAATGGAAAAGGGAAGAACTCAAATGTTCAGAGTGCTTTGACAGCTTCAATACTGAAAGCACAGAATGGAAGTCTTTAACAGTTTGTATTGATGCCTCTCGTATTGGCTGCTGTCAGACATAAAAACAGAACATGAGTAAATCAAAGTCATCAGATGTATGAGGTGTGTAGTAACGTGTGTTTCGATTGAAAGAAGATTATTTGGTTCAGCTGAGGCATCCATGAGAAGAGAGAACGAACTTGATTCTGCCAATCTCCTTTTCACAAACACACAGCTGACTCCATTGTTTATTACATTGTTCCGTAGGTTCCTCAAGTCCCCATTTTGGCAGATGGAGGGCATCAGAGCAAAGGAGTCAGTGAAATTACCTCTTTCCTTTCCATCACATTGGAGTACCTATTGGATCAAACCCTTGCTTGAATGGAAGGGTACAACCTCAAAGATTTATACGTTTATTACACTCCTGCAATATTTTCCAGCAGATAATACTTTAAAGCCAGTTTAATCACCATGACTAAGTACATTGAAAACTTTAGTATTAAGCTAAATTATTGGACAAGTTGGCCTAGTGCAAAGAACATCATAAGATATATCCACTGATGATTCCAGAGCCACCTTTTCCCAGAATGCAGATCACAGGCGGCCAGAATTTTCCTCAGAACAAATGAGGAGAAGGGTACAGGTAGTCCCCGCTTAATCACCCTAATTGGGATTGGAATTTCCATTGCTAAGTGAAACGGCCATTAGGTGAAACATCACGTGACCACACCTCTTAGCAACAGCAGTTCCGGTAGTCCAGGTTGCAGTCATTAGGTGAGGACCTCACGCTTCTCCTGCCCTGCGCGAACTGTTGGCTCCATCCTGCTGCCTCCTCCCCAGCTGGGCCTGGCAAGCTCCCTTCAGGAGATGGGGCTCCAGAACCCTGCCGCACTCACTTTTGCTTCAACTGCCCCACCCATTTCCCCCCTCATCTCTCCCCTTTCAGACATCTTGCATTCTGCTGCCGCCACTTACCCCTGCCCAGCTGACCTTCGCTGTCTTCTTCCTCCTGCTGCTGGGCTGGGATCCAGACGCTGGGCAAGAGCACAGCCCTGGGACGTGTATGACAGAGCCTCGACTGCTGGAGGGAGCTTGTCAGTGGCAGCAGGACTGAGATGGAGGAGGAGGCAGGGTGGTGGTGCAGGGGGCTTGCACAGCACTGACAGCTGTCACCTTCTCCCGGGAAGAAGACAGCGAAGGTTGATTGGGGGTGGCAGGGCTAGGTGGCAGCGGAGTGCAGGGCAGCCAAAAGGGCAGAGATGGGGAGGTCATAGGCAGGTGGGGGGAGTTGAAGTGCACACTGTGGTCATAAATGTGGGCCAGTTGCCATGTGCCCAAATTTTGATTGCAATGGCCCGAACTTTGAGGACCAGCCATAACTACCATTCGTTCAGCACCATCATAATTTCGAACAATTGCTGAATGAATGGATAAGCAAGGACTACATGTATGCCCATTTGAACAAAACAAAGTAGCCTGTCACAGGGAATGGTCATTAGCATTAACAAAAGACACAGGGGCTTCAATGCAAAGTAAAAGGAATTCACTTTTAATATACAATCAAATCACAATATTTATGCAGAGTTTTGTTACTCCAGGTAACATTGCAACTCCTCTATCAAGGTCAGCAACTTGCCTGGAAGAGAGAGGGTTTGAACAAAGGAAACCCCACAAAACAGGGATTATTAGGAACATTAAGGAACAGAGTGGCCGAAGTTTCTCACTGTCAGCTCAGTTATGGCAAAGCCTGATCAACATTTATTTTAAAATGAGAAACCAACATACTAACATTAATTTTCTATTATTGGAAATTAATAGTATATGCAAACTTCCTGTGTCATCAGGCATGTAAGACTGACCGACTGAAATTTTACCCATACTGCTGAATCTTTCTGGTGGTTCTGAGAAAGAAATTTATATTAATTTTCAGCATATAAAATCTTGAAGACAACTAATGACTGAAATTTTGCTGACCCAATATCCTTGCTGATGGGGTTTTTCCAGACAAGCACTGGCTCCATCTCTGTTCTTCTTCAAGACAACCTACAGACTGAACATGACTGAAGAAGGAGAGAAAATGGATAAAGCACAGGTGTCTGCATTTCTTCTATACTGACTTCACTGCGATATTTCTTTATTAAAACCATGCGGCTGAGGTTTCTTCTTCGCAGTAAGTTAATTTCACATGATACAGTATACAGAAGTGCATTCCTTGACGGATCAGTGGGGTAGAGAGGAAAAAAAAAAGGAGAGAAGATACCCTGCCTAAGTCTGTATGTCTTTGAATATGGAAAGGAGACCACAGCCTCCACATGCATTCATTAGCTAGACCCATCCTTTTCTTTGCCAATGGAGGGAGTAGTTTCTAAATCTTTGCTTTGATTATCTTCTTCATCTTCATCTTCATCATCATCTTCTTGAGGATACAGATCTGGGTATTTCTGCATACATTCTTGCATTGCACGAAACTGGTCCACACAATCTGAGCCCTTAATTTCTTCCTTGCTATAATGAAAACAGGAAAATGCTGACTTGAATTGTTCCCCACAAGGACCACTAGCCATTCCACCAAGACATGGGCAATTCCAGTTGATATCTCCGTTGGGCAATATCAAACCTAAAAGGAGAGGAAAAAAGCTTGTAAATTACAAAACTATTTTACACTGGGACTTGTACAATGGCTGGGTTCATGCACAGCACGGCATAGATTCTTTAACCATATTCAGAGTCAATGTTTAGTCAATACAGTAAGTCATAAGCCAAAAATTACAGTGGCTGAGTTGAAATGTTTATTTCAGTTTATATAAGCTGCCCCAATCTGCAGACATGCTCACCACACCCTGAACCAAATAAATTACCTTTTACTGAGCATTATGTGTGATCCAAGTTATTAAGTTTCATAGTGTGTAGGAACTTAAGTGATAAATTCTATATTTTGAAGTAACATCAACCTATTTGGTGGTGAACATACTTTTGATCTTCCTAAGAAACCTGAGTGGTGCCATAGGAAAACAAAAGGGAAGAGCAACTTTGTTTTTAGGTCTATGGCAAACAAACAAACAAATAAATAAGCCAAATTTAAGACAGAAAATATTAAGCCAATGAGAAAAGGCTTTTGTTCAGGGCAGCAAGAATATTGTTTTGTTTTACAAACGAGAACTTACAGAAAATGTTGCCTGACTGTTCAGGTCATTTGTAAGCACTCAGAACATAAATGTGAGCAGTTTCCAGAAACCAACTTTCCTTTACATCACTGTAGTCACAAAAATCTCTAGATGCAGGTCATTAAGGTCTGCTGCTGCCCATCTGACATGAACTTGGATAGATGGGACATTAGTGGTTTTAGCTCTTGAAAAAGATCATTTTGTCAACTAACCGCCATAAACAGAAAAAGGCTTCTCATAAAATACATGAAAACTAAAAGGAAGATAATCTGAGTGCCAAAAAGAAAGAGAGAAAAAAGATAATTTGGATTTCCTAGATCCTTTTATTGATGTCAAAAGTCCCTATCCCATTGTGTATATAACTGATCCTAAAAGAGGAAAGAAACTGATGACTGGAAATTACATTGTGTTTAATTCATAGAAATGTTTGCACACATCATTTTTACATCATTCTTATGCAAGGAAGATATTAGAAGCTTTTTTCAATTATCCATAGTTGATTGTTATATCTGAACCTGGAACTGGTTAATAATTCACCACAGTTTCAGGAAACAAGCTAGCATTGTAAACCATAATTTGAAGCTGGCTTATTTTCCAAATCATAGTTAATACACGTTATCATACATCGTTATTTTTATTATGCTTAGGTACACACACATGGAGAGCAAAAGCTTCTGGTTTCCTTCTTGCAGCGGTGCCAGAAAAGGGAAGGGGAGCATAAGCAAGCATGAAGCTCATTCAGAAAACACACCATCCAGTTTAGCATTAGATGGAAGTACAGTCGCCATCTCCGTTTAATGGCAAAATAGAAAGATATCTACCTGGATGATTAATGTCAGGCAAACTGTATAACCCGGAGACAAGTTGGTTCATTCTTTTTTTTCATGTTGCTGATGCATGGCAGACAAGCTGCAGAAGCACAGATAGGTGGCCCTTTTTATCCATGTTTCTCGTATGGCAGTTGGAAAATACAGACCAAACCTCGCTATCTGTTTAGTATATCTGTTGTTATTGGCAAGCTTTTCCTTTATTCTACGCAGGTGCATAATGGAAGACAGGCTTTTGCACATGACATGCATAAAGCATTTTCTGCAGTCTTGCTATCCATGGTCGTTGGGCTCGAACAGAATCCCCATGAATAACAAAGGCCACCTGCACAGCAGAGAGGCTGCTGCGCCTGTTTTAAAGGGTTCCGTATGATGCAGCCACAGATTGCTACCAACAGACCATCCTGCGTGTGCCTGTGCTTGCTGAAGAATTGGATGCTGCTAACCAAAGATTTAAACTGTTAGAACTTGCCTGATTTGTTACAATGAAGATATTGCCTCAGGTTAGATAGTCTTACTAATCATTCACTATGACTGATTATTATTATACTGGTTGCCTTTGTTAATTACTGAATGTTGACCTGACTTTAATAATGATTTTGAAGTGCTAAATTGATACAAGGTCAGCTTTATTTGCAGTACTAATCTATCGTTACTTCAAAAACATTATTTAATTTTATTCAGCTTGTAAATCACTTTTCTTTTTACTCCTTTATTTCTTTTTCTGCTATGTTTTCATTGTGCTTTCAAGTAGCTATTAACATAAACAAACAAACAATTGGGGGCTCCAGTAGCAACTACTGTCAATAAAAAGGTACATTTTTACTGTATAGCACATTTCCCATATTAGTTAAATATTAAGACTACATGCAGAAAATAGTAACATTTTCCAAGGAAAAAGATAGGCTTACTGTCCGTCCGTCCTTCCTTCCTTCTTATCAGTAGGCATTTTTGTTCATTTTTGTACAGCTTCTATTTTTAAAATCTTAACTTAGTTTGTCCTCTATATGATAAAAAATAAAAGTATATGCACAAACGTCCAGTGCATGATAAAACCCGTTTCTCTTAATCTATAATTTTTGTACAGATTTTTTCTAATATACATATTTTATAGGCATGGTCACTGAAGAGCCCCATCACAAGGTATAGGAAAAATGCAATACTGATCACTAGTTTTGGATTGTTGAGTGGCTTGCACATTAGTATGTGAAGTCAGGTACTTTTTCATTCAGTACAAACCAAAAATTCCTCAGCTATCATTGTAAAAAACTCAAACAGTAACAAACACACACATAATCTACTTGACTCTCTAACATGCTAACTCCACAGAAAAAAAAAAAAGAGATGGTTCATAAGAGCAATGATGCCCCTGGATGGCTGAAAATTGGCTCTTATAATCAATTGTGACACACAGCTGCAGAGTAGATTTATAGGATTAATTTGGCTTCCATTTCTACAAAACCAATTGGCTCTTCTATTTGGAAACAAGGATTGCTTCTAACAAAATTGCATTCAACTTTTCGTGTTGATTTTCCTCTGGACAGACCTGCTTTTCACTAAGGCAAACAGAAGGGCAGGGAGGGAAGTCTTGGTTATTCTTTGTGTGTGTGTGTGTGTGCACGTATTCATGGCCAGTAAGCAATTCAGCTTCAAACCTTTAGAAGCTGTGGCAGGAGTCACAAGGCAGAGATCATTTCTATCCATTCTAAACACTCTGTTCTGGCTCCTGGCCAGCAACACAGCCTGTCTGAAATTAGAAAGGTTGAAAGATGGATTTCTGCACATCATTTGGCTATAATATACAGATGGCGCTTAAGGTCTAAGAGCTGGGGGAAAGGGACTGGCAATTTCTTTTCATCTCAAGAAGGGTGCAAGGTTAACTTCAATCACATCGAGGCTGAAAGTCATTTTTAGTATCTTACTATGAAGTATATTAGCTAGCAAGCTCTAAGAATGGCTGCTTCCAATTATATGACTGAAATTATGTTTCTGACCAAGCGTCTTCCCTAATTCCCTATATCATTTTGATGTATCTTCCTGATGTTGTGCCCCTTGCAATACCCTCATTTTTAGTAGGCAGCACTTGAACATATTGTTTCAAGTGACAAGGTTCTGATCATTATTGGATCAGAAATAGTGCTCAAGATGAGAAATAACAAAACAAAAAAATAATTAATGAAAGTATAAAACAAAATTACAAACACAGGAAATAAAAGAGAGTGATATAATAAAAACAATTACTCAAAAGATTAATATTCCGCAATTCTCCAAAATATACCACAACTTATACATGCACACAATAGGAAATGTATTTTATTATGAGTTCAAAACAAAACAGCCCCACTTTAAATATTTTGTCCGTCCGAGCAGAATCCATTGACTGTCTTCTGTCAGAACAAAACTTAAAATGTTTTGTTCCCACATCTCTTAGAACATAACTAGGTTTTGTTTCAACCCTGAAACACTCAAACACTGAAATTGGAACATCCATTTTAAGTTTGTTTTCTTTAACTGCAACACTCAAAACACAATCACCTGAAACTTTGTTCCAAAGTCAGAATAAAACAGAGTGCTTTGTTTCAACCTCAAAATGAAACTCTTGTCTCATTCAAAATGGCCATTTTGGGCTCAAAATGTTTTGTACACCTCCCATACAAACCCCTTTTTCACGCCTGCCAAGGTGCTAAGCATGAGTTGGATTAAATGCATGATGAAGGCCTTCTTGTTCCTATGGCACCATATCAGCAAAAGAAAGATTCTTTTTTCACTATCCTAATATTGTTTTTATAAAACTTAGACTAGTCATGCCCCCAAAGGCACAGGGGTCTCAGCTGGCCTGCAACTTGAGCACTGGGTCCGCTTTGCTGAGGCTCTTTTGGCACTTGCTGCAAAGATATCAAATAATCTCCAGGCTTCCTTCCAATTGAACAGCTGGAAGTTGGCAGGAAGGAAGCTTAAAAGTTATTAAGTTACAATCAGCATTGAGAGTTTGGTTAAAGCCACTCTTCCCTAGATAAGCAATATATTAAAGGCACACTTTTTAATATTCATGCTATATCATACAGTAATTACATACCTGCTGTAAGTGTTTGGAAGTAGATAACAGGGAAAGCTCCAAAACACTTTTCCCCCAAATTAGTTCTAACTAAAGGAGGTCTGAAAATGGTAACTAATCCAAAATGTAGTAGCTAGATGGATAACTGAAACTTGAATATATTGCTTTAGGCTTTATCACTGGAGGTCTCACGATGGGCTACCTGAAAGAGGGTCTCAATTCCCACTTAAGCCATAGTTTTCATGCACCCGATCTCCCTGTGCTTGGGAAATCCCTTCTCTTCTCAAGCCTTTTAACTGGTTTTCTTACCTGCTTTTGTATTGATTTTTGGCTGCTTTCATAGTTCTCAATTCAGGTTTTTATCTTTTGTTTTACTTTTGTGAAACGCAAGGCAGCTAAAATATATAGTCAAGGAGAAACTGGTGTTCAGTATGAATTCAGATGGAACCAGTGTGATTTTCTATGAAACACTTTCTAGGCTTTTTAAGTTTGAAACACCTGATTTAATTCAGGGGATTGATTCTACTTATGAAAGCAAGGAATGTCACACAGTCCTTTTCTATAATACACATCTTATATTATACCAATTTACAGGTTAAGAATATAAGCTGCTTTGCTTTGGACAACAAGTACAATGAATGGTATCCATTATCAGCCAAATCCAAACGACTGAGGTTTTTGCTAAGAAATAAGGCTCAAACAGGATCATATATAGAAGACAGCCAACACAGCTGTGTTTGAACTATCAGAGTGAACAAATGCTGCCCTCTAGAGATAACACTGCAATACAGATTTTCACCTACATTTTGAAATAATAATAATAACTGTACGCCAACTGACTCTCAATGACTCAATTCAAAAATGACTTTTGCAAATTAGATATAGGAAATAGGTTAAACATGGAGGAGTAAATATATATAATTAAAAAAAAAACCACTGAGTACACTTCTCACTTAATTGATAAAGCAATTCATTTTTGTTTCACTTATAAAATGCAAAATGGCAATCTGCATGTTTTCCTTTAATACTACTAAAGGGAGGCTCTCCAATTTTGCCATAACAAATATTCTCCATATATCATAAGTGCCTACTTCTATCTTATTCCAAGTTAATGAGGATGATGAAAGGAGAGGATAAGATTTATTCTATACCTCGAGATTCATCCAAAAGACCAGAACCCTCTTTTTGAATGAAATTAGAATAAACTGGGATGAAAGATAACAGTGTTAGCACACAAGAGAGCATACAAGTGGAAACTCATTCTCATGAAGGTGAAATATAGGTTTCTGTTATACCTCAATAGGCTCAAAGTCATTTTCACTGCAGTCTAAGAAAACATAGGAAAACCTGTTATACCCAATATCAACCACAATATTTGTGTGTATCCATACTGAATATGTAGAAGTTAAAATACCAAAAGAAATTACGCTATATAGCCAAGGAGAGTTGTTTAGAATATTTCTTAGTTTTGAAAAGTGATTTAAATGATTGCCTGCTATTTTTTAGATAATAGAGACATGTAATATAACAAATCCCAATATTATTTCAATAAAACACAAAACCCAAGACAATGTTAACATGCATAAATGGAACACAATGCTTATTTCCATTCCACTGACCATGATCTTCATAAGGATCATTGGGATCATCAGCCACCAGTTCAGCACTGCTTGGTGTTTCATGGTCTTCTTTGGTCACAAATATAATTCTGTCCTTTCCTAAAAATTAGGGAAAAAAGCACAGACAATATCAGAAGAGCAGATAAGGGACTGATCTGCCATAAACTTCTGAACAAGTTAATTAACAGATGACATTGGGCCCTGGAGAGGCTTCAATATAAACCACTTACGTCCGTCCTGACATTAAATCTGGTTAAACAAACTGAAAGTCATTAAGGTTAAACACTGGGATGAATCTGAAGACATCTTAACTCCTTCGGATCCTACTTATCTCACTTTTCAATTTTTTTATCACAACTTGATCCAAAACTTTTTTATATGTATATAATTTTTATTAAGAATTTTTATTATAATAGTAAAATCTAACACAAAATAAACTTAAAAAAAGAAAAAAGAATAGGAAGAAGTAAAAAGTGCAAGAAAAAAGAAAAGAGAAAGAAAGAAGAAAAAGTAAGAATAAAGAAAGAAAAAAGAAATATATAAAGTAACTTCCAACCTTCATCACAAGTGTCAGCAGAAAAGTCCATAAAGGGTTGCCAGGAGTAACAACATATCTTGTTTTAACCTTGATGAAATAAACCAATTTTATATTCTTTCCTTTTACTTCTAACAGTCTTAATCTTTAGTTCATTCAAATATTGTCGTAGGATTTGATTTCTCTTCATTTCTTCTTTGTCCTATCACACAGAGTTCTGCAAGGGTCTTTTGTAAATCCAATAGCAAAGAATTATTCAGGTCACTCTCTTGGTTTGTCATTTGTATTTCCCTTTTAAATTTTAAAACCTCAGCCAGTTTCTTTTGTAGATCCAGTGAGACATCCTTTTCTAAGTCATTCTCTTGGCCTGTCAGTTGTAAATCCACTTTTGATACCATCTCTATCTTTTCAGATAAAATTTGTTCTACATCTGTCATTTCTTCAATAACATCTTTTGGACATAATCTATCCATCAAAGCAGACATTACTGACATTGTTGATATTGCTATTTTCTGACTCCATTCTTCAAAAGTCTCCTTCAACATTTTTTTTAAAGATATTTTGTCCCACCTTTATTATTTTTATAAATAACTCAAGGTGGCAAATATACCTAATACTCCTCCTTCCTCCTTTTTTCCCTACAACAACCACCCTGTGAGGTGAGCTGGGCTGAGAGTGAGTGACTGGCCCAAAGTCACCCAGCCAGCTTTCATGGCTAAGGAGGGACTAGAACTCAGTCTCCTGCTTTCTAGCCTGGTACTTCAACCACTAGACCAAACTGGCTCTCTATGAAATGAAATCACATGAAATGAAATTTCATTTTTCATTAATTTCAATGCAATTCTTTTGCAGGAGACTTTCTTGATGGATTGCACCTTCAGAATACCCTAATAGTGACCTTGCAAATATTGTGGCTTTGCACATTGTGGCCTGGGGAGAAGATCCTCTTTCCTCAAGCACTCCCTGTTTCAGATCTGCTGACCGATACTAGGTCTACTCTATGGATTCTTTCCCTTCCTTTCTACGCTTTATTGTCTTGATTAATCTCTAAGTCATTTGCTCTTGGTTTGTGTACTACGGAAGGCAGTGCTAGAAAACAATGGGGCAGAAAGTGCTACCCCTGAAACATGATTGTATGCATAGCGACATGAGTTTTGCATAAGAGGATACAGCTCACAAAAGCCAAGGCAGTCTCTCCCAAAAAACCATAGGAGAAGCAGCACAGATATGTTGCTGCCTCAAAAACTGATGAATGAAGATGGAAAGCACACAGAGCAGTTGAGGTTCTAACCTTATGCAAACTTTCCTGAGAGTAAATCCAGTAAATACAGTGGGATTTATTTTTAAACATGCTTAGAACTGAGCTGCAAAAATAAGTTTTTTTTCATCCATGAAATGAAAATCACAATTTTCATTGTGATAACATTTTGCAACATTTTACAGGCTCATAGATCTTTCCTCTACCTAAAAACTTTAGTCCCCTCTAGTGTCCAGTCTTTGAAATCATGAAATTGCTTATCTTTGTTGGGTCTTGTAAAAATCAAAACAGAATCTATTTCCCATGAGAAGCTGTTTGTCCTTTATAATTAATTCTAAAATCTTATTGTAAAAGTTTCAATATTCCAAGTTTATCTGGACCCTTAGTCCATTTATAACTTTCTAAGATCAAAATCTTATTTAGGTTTTTGCTGTTTATGTCAGATTCTTTAAATTCTTAAGTTTATGATTAAAATTTTCTGTCACTCAGGATTGAAGGCAGACCCATCAAGCATCTTATTAGTGTCTAATAGCTTAAATGCAGTTAATCAGCAATTTCCAAAAGTGATTAGAAAGCGAAGTTTGCAAACTTAATGTCCTTGAAAAGTCTTCACCATGGTTGTGAGCAAGATGGCTAATCCCGTCATCTCCCGGCGCTCAAAGCTGGGGAAAACTACTGTCCTACAGTCTCTTTGTGAGGAGCAGCTGTGCAGAGCACATGTGGCTGATCTCCCATCTTCTCTTTATCTGGTGAAGTTCCAGCCTAGTTACGGTTCCTCGGTCTTTGCCAGGGTCATCGGTTCCACTTTCGCAGAGCCATCTTCAGTTTGCCATACTTCCCCCGGAAGTCCATGACTCGATACCAAACTTGAGAGTTAAAGGCTGTCTTAATTTTAAAAATCAGATTACTTTGTACAAATGCTTTAGAAAAAGATAGTAGTAAACATATGATGGCACTACAGTAATTTAAATTTCATTGTGAATCAATTTGTTGTGATTTTACAGTGTGGAGATGGAACAAGTCAAATACGTCACATGAACTAATTATCCTTTGATGACCCTACAGCTGAGATTTTCCTAGGAGGCACTCCCCTGTCTAACCCCAAAAAACTGTGAAAACACTTAACAGCATATCTAAGGAGAGGCTCTCCAGAATTCCTGCCAAGATAACTAAAGCATTAAACAACTTTGTAGCAGCAATATTTTTCCAGGCACTTCATATGAACCACACTGGAGCCAATTAGCACAATACTAGTCTAAGTTTACTCAAAGATAATTTAGAAAAGCAACTCCCAAAAGGGAAATGTACTAATGTAAAGTCTCCAGATCAACAGGCTTATGTAACTCAAATATTCTGTCAACACTCCATGTATGTCTTTCATCTGCATATTAATACTATGATTATTAAGATTACTAGTACAGGTAGCCCCCGGGTTAAGAACACCCAGTTTACGGATGACCCATAGTGAAGAACAGAGCCTACTGTAGCAAAATGTGACTTAAATACACAATAATTTGAGTTAAATATATACAATGGTTCAAGTTAATTACACAATAGTACTTATACAGTATTATACAATAATACTGTTCTGGCTTACATACAAATTTGACTTAAGAACAGAGCTTGGGAACAGAACTTGTTCTTAAACTGGGGATTACCTATATACAAGACCCCAAAACAGCACAATGAAGACTAAAAAGACACAGTGGGCATGACATCCAAGCTGACTATTGAAAGGGAAGAAACTACAAAGCTGTGGACGGGTATAGAGTGAATGGAAAGGTATCTTAACAGAAGTAGTTCACACTACAACTTTTTGCTGCAGTTAAGCTTACTATGAGTTCAAATGTTGCTCTAGCAATTGACAGTTACAGGTGAAACTCGAAAAATTAGAATATCGTGCAAATGTTCATTTATGTCAGTATGTGTCAGGATTAGCCCAGGAAACTCCAGGAGACAGTACAGATTCAATCCAGCAAGGTTTATTGGCTTCAGTCCCGTTACAGAAATCTTCTCAGAGTGAGAGTAATTTCCAGGGTCACCCTTCCAACCTCCCTTGCATTCTTTAGGGAGGGGCCAGTCTCATCCTCTTATCTCTTCCTCGTTACTCTGGTGATGAGAGCATGTTCTTAATTCCTCTTGTTCTGACTCTCACAGTATGGCAACTCAAAAGGTGAAACCAATATATGAGATAGACGTATTACATGCAAAGCGAGATATGTCAAGCCTTACTTTGGTATAATTGTGATGATTACGGCATACAGCTTATGAAAACTCCAAATTCACAATCTCAGAAAATTAGAATAGTGTGAAAAGGTTCAATATTCTAGGCTCAAAGTGTCCCACTCTAAGCAGCTAATGAATCCATAACATCTGCAAAGGGTTCCTGAGCCTTCAAATGGTCTCTCAGGCTGGTTCAGTAGGAATCACAAGCATGGGAAAGACTGCTGACCTGACAGTTGTGCAGAAAACCATCACTGACACCCTCCATAAGGAGGGAAAGCCCCAAAAGGTCATTGCAAAAGAAGTTGGATGTTCCCAAAGTGCTGTATCAAAGCACATCAATAGAAAGTTATGTGGAAGGGAAAAGTGTGGTAGAAAAAGGTGCACAAGCAGCAGGGATGATCGCAGCCTGGAGAGTTGTCAGGAAAAGGCCATTCAAAAGTGTTGGGGACTTTCACAAGGAGTGGACCGAGGCTGGAGTTGGTGCATCAAGAGCCACCACACACAGACAGGTCTTGGACATGGGCTTCAAATGTCATATTCCTCTTGTCAAGCCACTCCTGAACAACAAACAACGTCAGAAGCGTCTTACCTGGGCTACAGAAAAAAAGAACTGGTCTGTTGCCCAGTGGTCCAAAGTCCTCTTTTCTGATGAGAGCAACTTTTGCATCTCATTTTGGAACCAAGGACCCAGAGTCTGGAGGAAGAATGGAGAGGCACACAATGCACGATGCTTGAAGTCCAGTGTGAAGTTTCCACAGTCTGTGTTGATTTGGGGAGCCATGTCATCTGCTGGTGTTGGTCCACTGTGCTTCATTAAGTCCGGGGTCAACGCAGCCATCTACTAGGAGATTTTGGAGCACTTCATGCTTCCTTCCGCAGACGAGCTTTATGGGGATGCTGACTTCATTTTCCAGCAGGACTTGGCACCTGCCCACACTGCCAAAAGTACCAAAGCCTGGTTCAGTGACCATGGGATTACTGTGCTTGATTGGCCAGCAAGCTCGCCTGACCTGAACCCCAAAGAGAATCTATGGGGCATTGCCAAGAGAAAGATGAGGGACATGAGACCGAACAATACAGCGGAGCTGAAGGCCGCTATTGAAGCATCCTGGTCTTCCATAACACCTCAGCAGTGCC
Organism: Liasis olivaceus; assembly: GCA_030867105.1. Classification (NCBI taxonomy): domain Eukaryota; kingdom Metazoa; phylum Chordata; class Lepidosauria; order Squamata; family Pythonidae; genus Liasis; species Liasis olivaceus. The sequence continues at coordinate 41,330,323 of CM061348.1, read as the reverse complement.
ACAGGCTGATAGCATCATGCCATGCCGCATTGTGGCAGTCATTGCTGCAAAAGGGGCCCAAACCAAGTACTGAGTACATATGCATGCTTATACTTTGCAGAGGTCCGATATTGTTCTATTTCCAATCCTTGTGTTATTGATGTCATGTAATATTCTAATTTTCTGAGATTGTGAATTTGGGGTTTTCATAAGCTGTACGCCATAATCATCACAATTATACCAAAGTAAGGCTTGACATATCTCGCTTTGCATGTAATGCGTCTATCTCATATATTGGTTTCACCTTTTGAGTTGCCATACTGACATAAATGAACATTTGCACGATATTCTAATTTTTCGAGTTTCACCTGTATGTCCCATTAGAAGTCTGAAATTGAGAGTTCACTTATTAAGTATTGAAGAAACACTAGAACATCCAAAACCATAGCTATGTAGGACCTAATGCCAAGATACCAGGGATATTATGAGTGTAAATTAAGAGATTTGAGTCTTGGCTTCACGTCAGCCACAAATGCATTAAAAGTCCTCAGCAAGCAAGCATTCTAATAGCATTAATCCCCATCTGCAACAGAGATATTAATACTAGCCCATTTTACACAATCTTAAGATTACTAGTACAGGTATTACCAAGATATGAGAAGGGCTCTGAACATGAAAAATATAGAAATCTAATTTTTAACTGCAGCATGAATGGCAGACTTTCTTTATATCTGTGACACTTATAGCATAAACTAAAGGAAATGCAGATTGTTGTCTGAGAAAGGTAAAAGGTGAGAGGGGAAATTAAGGAATGCTTAAATTAGGTTTTAGGTGCATAAAAACCTAATTTAAGCAGTAAAGCATATAGTAAAAGATGTATCCAGTTTTTTTCCTTCTATTTTTTTAAAGGTAGTTCTCACACTCAGTAAGAAACAATACAATACCAAACTTAACTGTTGCAAAAACAAGGGTCAGCCTTGTTTTTGTTGAAAGCAGCCCTCTCACATGAAAAAGAGAAGCAGTCCATTATGCACAGCAAAAATGAGAAAGAGATGCAGAAGATTTTAATGTTTCTATACATAGAGCTTAGTTTTAAAACATAGCAGTTGTTAGAATTCTTTGATTATGACATCCTATCTTTCTTCAGTAAATAATAACTCATCAGTTCTTGGTTTCTTGTAAGGCTTCCTGATTAGTTACAGTGCTACCTGCTGGGTGAAGTCCAACACTGATGGCCTGTGAATGTTCTAATCAAACTGATGCCACAAGCTGAGGCTATAATAACAATAATTTATTACATTTATATGCCGAGCTGGGCAGTTTACAATCATTAAAAGCATTTAAAAACAAAGAACAATACAAAAACACAAAACAGCACAAGACAAAGAACAACGATGGCAAAGAAAACAAACCTGGAGGGGAACAAGGAAGAAAGGGGCTGAACTCTGCACTGCTTATTTATTTGATATATAACCAGCCTTTTCTCCAGAATCTCAAGATAGTAAAAAAATCCATGCAAATTAAAAGGTAAGAGATTAACTTTACAGAATAATAAAATATATCTACAGTATGTCTATATTCTCACTCCTAAGAATACTGTGGACAGCCAATAAAACAAACAAATGGATTATTGGACCAATCAACCCAGCATTCAAAGCTCAGAGTTCTCACTCGAGGCAGAAATAAGGAGGCTCAAATTATCCTACTTCAGACACATTATACAAAGACCTAGTTCTCTGGAGAAGGCTCTAATGCTGGGAAAGGTGAAAGAAAGGGAAGAAGGGGATGACCAGTAGCAAGATGGATAGACTCAGTTACAGTGGCGATGGGGATGTGGTTGGAAGAGCTGAAGGACCAGGTTAGGGACAGATCATCATGAAGAAAATCTATGTAGTTGCTAAGAGTCGACAACGACTTGATGGCACATAACCGATCAATCAATGTGTCACAGATAAAATCAAATTATTTTTTTGCAATAGTTTTAAGTAAAATCATAGCAAAAAAACCCAAAACCCTTTTGAACTTACTTTGAAAACTAATCAGATATTAATTTACTTAAACTGCATTTAAATAACTGACATGCATATTTTATTATGTTTCTAGCTTTTTACTCTTAATGATATCCGAGACAGCTATGGCACTCATTGCCACTGTAACTGAGTCCATCCACCTTGCTGCTGGTCATCCTCTTCTCTTTCCTTCTACCTTTCCCAGCATTAGAGTGAGAACTCTGAGCTGATTTGTTTGATGACCTTTTGCTTTGTTCTCTTGGTGCTTTTATGACCATAATAAGCAGATCCCCCCACCCTCGCAAACCCACCCCTTTCTATAGGGAAAAAAAAAGTTTCTCTCCTATTAAAATAAGAAAAAAAAATGCTGGATTACCATCTCCCCCCAACCTCAAATTTAAGCTAGAATTTTGCAGGTAATAAATACTGGCTCAGAGGTTACCATTTACTCCAAAACAGTTTATTCTCCAGAGGCAAAGGAAAAAGTTAACTAAGAATCGTGCTAAATTTAATTTTCTTTCTGCATGCGTTTACAATTATGTTTTGGCAAATTATTGCCATTATATACATTCAGCCTTTATGTAAGCTGGCACCTCTTCCTACCAGATCTGGATCGGAATGGATCAGTCTTACAGTATCTACCCGGAACTTAGTAACCTTTCCTACATAAGCTTCCTCCTGGCGCAGCCCCTTCCCTCTTCCTCGCCCCGGTACCTTCTTGCCTGCAGTAGGACATGTCTAGGGCGAGCTGGGAGCGACTCCCAATGACCCAGTGAACGACCCGTTAATCGGCAGCGGCTGCCCGGCAGCACAGAGAAGCGCACGCCTCTTCCCTCGCGCTCGCAGGATACCTCGCGACAACCTCTCACCCAGAGGGAAGGACCCCAAAGAGACGTCTTAAACCCGCCTGAGCGCCTCTCTCCGCCGGGCGTTCACATCCGCAAGGGAACCCTCGAATCATGCAGCCTCGCGTTAGCTGGAGCACGGTCTTTCCTCCTGGGTGGCCCAAAGTAGAAGGGTGAGAAATGAACGGAAAACCGAGCAGAGCCGTTATTCATAACGGACTACATGTTCCAAGAGGCTATGCGGAAGAACGGGTCCTTCCGCCGTTTTCCCGACAAGCTTTGCGACCTTTGCGGGTTCTCAGGTTCTTCTCTCCTTCCCGCCTCTGTATGCCTCGAAAGTTCAATGATATTCCCAGCAATGCTTTGCGAAAGATAGGCGCGTCAGGACTCTATTTCCCAGCATGCTCCAGAGTTGTATTTTTCGTCTCCCTCCCCGTTTATCTCTTTCTCGCACATACAGGGGCGCGCGCACGCGCACGAGGTATCCCAGGTCCGTGGGAGAGGGCGGAGTTTGCTGCGAATGCTGAAAGGGGAGATTCGAGTCTGATCCTTTGGAATCTTTGGTCGTCCGATCGCTTCCTCCCACTTTAAGAATAGCTCAGGGGAGTTGATACATTTACTGAAAGCTCAAAGCACACCGATATATGTAAGTATGGGCTCTCCCCCCCCTTATCAAGAAAAACCGTTTGGAGATTCTTTGCAATGGGAAGCAGCATAGAAATACTTCTAATAAATAAATGTACATAACCAGTGGGAGACAGGCAAGCCCCAAAAGTGTGTCGTCGCAGGACTGCGATCCAGCGCACGCTGATTTTAGAAGAAAGGGGTCGGCTGGCAGGAGTCTGGCTGATTTGTCAGCAGAGGCTTTTTTAGGAGAAACACATTTGCTTCATCCGAGGGGTGATGATAGGGAGACCCTCGCTACTTTAGGTTGGCAAGCGTGAGAAATGACCCGTTCTCCCTCGGACCAGTTTCTGCGTGAAAGATAAGGTTGTTGCCGCTGAACGACTAACGGAATGAGCTTGCTTCATGTTTGAGTTACTGCGCGATTTCATGCTGCTTCCAACGAGTCCGTATATTCCCATGGAAAAGGGCGTCTGCTTGCAAATTGTTCAAGGGTGTTGTCGCTTGCAGTGTTTAAAAATGGCCTAATGCATTCCGATGTTTGCATACTGGCACACACTTTTCAGATTGGGATTAATAGTGTGTGCTCAGTTTTGAAGCGTCCCCTTTCCACCATCGGTCTCGCTGTAGTAATGTCCATCCGTGCGTAAACAAATAATGACATCAGAAAGGCTGCATGGACAGCAGTTTTGTTACAGCATTGTATTATTTAACCGAAAGTATGCCTCTTGAACTTAACGAGGTTTATTTCTGAGCAGGCGTGCAGAAGATTATTTTGTTCGAAAGGCACGGCTGAGTACACTAAAAGCAATGAATAGAGTAGTAACGATCGAAAGACTGCAGAAATAGCATTTCAGGTTTGAAAACTGAAAACTAAGCTTCATCATGATCTTAAAAAAAAATAAGTAAAATTAAGGGAGCCAACTAAAAATGTCAAAACCCTACTAAATAAAGCCTTGCAGTGCAGTTGTAAGCATATCAGTTTAGAAGTACATTCTTACCGTTTTAAATGAGATCTATTCCAAATAAATGTGTATCTAGCCAGGATTGGGACTCAGAATGACTGCAGCACATAGATACCCAGCCTTCAACACCATTTTTAGACCATTTGTACCAGCTGTTCCCATTGAATAGAACAGTTATTTGATTTGGGATTTATGAAGAAAAATTCTGCGGTTCTTGAAAGCTTCAGTGTCATAGTTTGTGGTTGATAACCCATCACTAACCAATAGCCCATTTTTCATATCCAAATGTTTGAAATATGACATCACCAGTGTTCTTTAGGGCTTTAATAATCAATAATATAATCCATCAATTTTGTAAGGCTGGTATTGGAAATTTAGGAAGGAGAGAAATAATTATAATTGTGTAGTTAGCTGCCTTGGAACATCAGAAACCTGCCTAAATAGACTGGTGCAAGTGTTAGTATGCAGTAGACAAAGCGTTTATGCCTTTGGTAAATTGTGAGACTTCATTTTCTGGACAGAACTAAATTACTCAGTACAGCTAGTGGAGCATACGAATAATAGGAAAAAATAGGTAGATTAACCATGCAATCTTAATCATGCCTATGAATTAAATGGAACTGTCCCATTAGATTGTACCCCAAGTGACAAATTGGCATATTATTATCCTATGTGTATTTGGGAACAAGCTCCATTGAATTGAATTGGCCTTATTGTAGAATAAACATGTATGAGGCAGTTTGAAGGCAAGGCAGTTTGAAAGAGCCTATTAAAAGCAGGGGATGTTTAGCAATATCTTCTTTAATTGTATCACAGTGATGGTCTTTTCTAAATAGCTTTGAGTATTATTTCTGTTAGTAATCAGTCCATTATTACATTCTGCTTCAATGTTTAGAAATTAAAACTTGATCAGAATTTCAAAACAAATCAGTGGAGTTCTTACTCATCTATCTATATCTATCTATTGATCTATCAATCATAAATCTGATTTTCTGGACATAGAATTTTCGACCTTGCTAAAATTTATTGCTTGTTTCCAGTTTGTCTCCATGATCAGAGGATTGTCCTCAAAATAATTATGTCCAATTAATACCTACACTTTTTTCATTATGCTCACTAGGGTAAATAAACTAGGCTCTCCTATTAAGCAGTTTTCTTATTCAGCTAATAAAACAGGCTTGATCCTGTTTTGCAAGCAAAAATTAACCATGGTGTAGCATATGTACATGGATCACTACAGTAAGACTATGCAGTGCTTTGGATTCATCTTGGAAGAGGGGCTTCAGAATGCGTGGGAGCAACACGTGCCTGTGACTCATTAAAACACCTGTGTCTTTTTCAAGCATTCTCTGGCTGCTGTAAAGAGGCTTTCATAGCAACCAAGATATTCTTGGGAACAAATCTGTATTTTTTCAAAATCTGTATTTTTCAAGTTGCAGATAGGTGTTGCATTCCACTTCTGAAAGTTCTAAAGCACTTCTTCTAAACTGAACCCAAAGTTTGTACAGACCTTCTGTGTACAAGTTGTGTTCATGTTGCTCTGTGAATAACTGTGTGTCTGTGCTTCAAAGCAGGTTGCTATAAGCAACTGTTGCAAAATATTATGGCATAGACCCACCTTCAAATAGGTTTAAATTGGATGACAGATATGTTATTGCTGCCCTTAATGCAAATTTCAAATTGTATTATGTAGCCCTGTAAGCTACTAATTTTGAGAAGCAGCTTCTATAAATAATATGGCTTTATACTGAAAAATCATGCATCATCATAATGAGATGTATTCAGTTTTGGCTTAGGGTGATATGTGAAAGCATGGAGGATCTGGCTCATGATTAGCTGAATTCACACATCATGTTTTTTCCATGATTTATAGAAGAAGCCTTTGAACACACTAGACCAGTGTTTCTCAACCTCGGCAACTTAAAGTTGCCGAGGTTGAGAAACACTGTACTAGACAATAGCAAGAAATGTTAATGGAAAGATTCATACAGTGCGCTAAGTCAGGAGTGGACAACCATAACCTGTGGCCTGCATGTCATCCCCAGTATCACTCCAGCATCTTGAGATCACACTGCAAAAATTCAGCAACAAAATAGGCTGATTTGGGGCACATCTTTTCCAAAGATGCCACAGAGACATGGAAGGCCTCTGAAATGTTGCCCATTCTGTTTTAAGTCACAGTCAAATCAGCGGCATATGTGAAGCTAATCAGTGCTATGTGCTGTCATATTGTCATGCTCCTCTTCTGCTGTCACAGAATTGTGATCCTGTAGAAGGATGAACTTAGCACAAGGACTGGACTGAAAGAGATCTTCAGAGGAAATGGTTTGAGATTTTCCCATCTCCATAGATGGATAATTCATCAAACTGAAACTTAGTAACTGAGTTCCTGCCCTCCAAGATAAGATCCCAGTTGATGTTGTCATTTTTTGCTCACAAAAAAAAAATCTGGATATGTTCTACATGTCCTGTCCCCAACTAATTTTTCTTGAGAAATCACCATCCGCTCCTTAGTGCCACTAGTAAGCCCAATGAATATATGTTTTCCATTATTAATAGATTTCCTAGGTACAGAATTCCTTGTAGCTGCTGCTACGCTGCCTGTTTACACTTGAGCTGTACGAGTAGGTGGTAGCAGATATGTTGCCAATAACTCTTTTCCCTTTTTCTTCTCTTCAGTACTTCTCTGAAATGGCTGGCAAGAATGAGCATGTGAAGATCACAAGCGAGCGCAAGCCTGGGTTTCTGGAGCGCCTCAGTGAGACTTCTGGAGGGATGCTTGTTGGCCTGGCCACTTTTGCCCTGTCTTTCTATGTTCTTTTTACTAATGAGGTGAGTGGGAATGGGCAAAAATGTCAGATTTAAACTGGAACAAGAGTTGCACATGTAAAATAAGCTGTTTTGATCGTTTTGGAAGTGTGCAAAATGATGCAAATCTCCAAAACAATGGAAACATCTATTTTGAATTTGAAATGGGGGTGGAAGGTGAATTTAAAATGTTTTAACATTTTGCACAAAACTACAGTGTATGTAAGATGTGTTTGGACTATTTTCAAGGGCATCTAAGATTAAGGGCAATGCTCCCTGTATCATACATCACACAATGTCGTCATTTCCAGGACAAAGAAGCTGCAAAAACAGATCCATTTTTGGAAAGGCCCTACTTTGTTGTTTTAATTGCTTCGTGAGGTTAAGACCTTCATTCATGGATTTGGATAATCTGTAAAATATGTTATATGAAACTGGATATTGGAAAGCATTAAACAACAGTCTTGGCATAGTAGGCTCTCTTTTGAAGCCTTCTTTCTCCTTTGTCCTTGTCATGGATATCCTCCAGGAAGTGCCCTAGTAGTTTGAAGTAACTGAAAGTAGAGATCTGATGCTCAGCAAATTTATTGAGTTGATTTATTTAAGTGAAAAAAGGACTGATGTAGCTTGTGGGGAAATTGTTATGGGGGGAATTTTCATATATATTGCATCTATTGTTGAAAATTAAAGGAAAATGCTTCTTCAAAATGCTTGTGGTATGCTGTTTTATGAATGAACAAGCCATTAGGTTCCAGCTTTTTATTTTAATGCAGTTTCAAGGAGAACTGAATAGTCCTATATCAGGATGCTTTGTATTTTTATATTTGGCATCAGACTTGGAGTTTTAGTTCAATGAATCCTGGTGCCAAACAGTTCCACGGGCTTTGAAGGCTGCTTTGCACTAACAGTGCATAAAGCCGTTCTGCCTGCCTTCCGAGATGCTATTTACTATTCCAGCAAGATTAGATTATTTAAAGAGGAGAAGGTTGATCACTGAGTTCCTGCAACCAAAGTACTTTATTTTTTTCTGCGTAAATGAATTTTCATTAAAAAAAAAAATCTTTTCTGTGTGGTGATTTCAGCATGACGCTGCATTGACAAGTTCTTGCTTCAAGGGCCTATTTGAACCACTTTATCTCTCATTTCACCATTTCTAGGGGCGGGCTTTGAAAACAGCCTCCTCTTTGGCTGAGGGGCTTTCCCTAGTGGTCCCACTTGACAACATCCAGATTATATCCCAGGAGAATGACAAGAAACTTGTGCACTTATCTGGTATCCTTAGAGCATCAAAGGTAAATTGCCTTAGTTCAAAATTTTTCTCATCTTTTCACATTACAGCTTTTTTGAAAAAATGTGTTGCTTCTTCTGTCCTCCCCCACTCCCAGTCCTGCTGTGCTGCCTCATTGTGGCGGTGTGTGTGTGTGTGTGTGTGTTCCTGGGAGGGATAAGCAAAGAACGTCGGGAGTGTATGCCAAGAGTATATACTCCCAGCAGGGTCACCCGAGGCATGAATGTCATCCCAGCTGCTGAGCCAAAGCAAGCAGGCATCTATAATGGGCAGCAGCAATATAGGAAGATGCCAGAGGAAGATGATCACTTTAGTGACAATGGCAAAGGCATCATTTCATACTGTGTTGGGAAGGGCAATGGGAAACCACTCCTGTATTTTTATTAAGAAAACCAAGGAAAAGGTGGATCGACTCAGTTACAGTGGTGATGAGTGCACCATTGGGAGACTCGAAGGGGTTAGGGATGGAGAAAATCTATCTGTGTGGTCACTAGGAGTTGAAAATATCTTGATGGCATATCATCAATCAGTCAATCAATCAATCAATCAATCAATCAATCAATCTTCTGTCCTGCTAGGTTGAATGACTTATGGGGAAAAAATTAAATGGTCTCTTTCTTTTCTTTCTTGCTCTGCCTGCCGAGCATCTAAGGAAGTCCTTGTAGACAATAGATCTCCTACCAACTGACATTTGTTTGCATTTGCTAGCCTTTATATGATCCCAGCTATGGGGTTTCTATTCGGGCAGTGAAGCTCAAACGTCAGGTGGAGATGTATCAGTGGGTTGAGTATGAAGATTCAAGGTAAGATGCTCACAATAATCATATTTTCTGTACCATAAACTGTGTGCATGTTTCTAGCAGGGGGAGGGAGCAGGTATGTTTGAATTTTTGAATTTTACATAATCCAGTTTAAGATTAAGAGAAAATATTGACATATTTATTTTTTCTTGTAGTTTTTCTTAACTTACTTTTCCTTTCTATCCATGGGGTATATAATAATGGTTTGATCTAGTCTTCTGGTATCCATTTTTTTTTCCACCTATAACAAGTACTGTAGTGCTTCAAAGCTATAAAGAGTGAATGAACACAGAACTATGAGTCATTTGTTTATAGCAGGCTTCTGGGCTGGAAAGTATGAGCAACTGAGAGGTGTGGGGAAAATAACCAGAAGTTGTCATGCCTACAGCAACCTCCATACCTCATCCTGGGTGTGTGAGATGCCGAACTGAGCTACAGTTAAGCAGCATATAGCATAAATGCTGGAATTTTGGCTCTGCTTCAGATTTCTCAGTCGTAACAAGGATAGGTCTATTTACTAGATATCCTACTTAGATGAAGGAATTTTCCAGTGAAGTTTTGAAACAGCAAGTCCCAGTATTCAGAAGGAAATGGGGTAGGAGAAATTTAACAGCTCTTTTAGGGAAATGCATCTTCTTTGTCACAGTTTCATTAATCGCAAATCCCAATATTTCCCCTTGTGTTGAGTCCTCTTATTTGGAAAGCATTATTCTCTAAGCTTTAGACCACAGAGGGATTGTCTCAGGCCTTGAAATGCTGAGATGTTTTCACTGAAATCACAAGATAGTTAAGGGTCTGTCTTAAAAGGAGGCAAATGTACTTGACTTTGGGAGTGGGTGGGTATTCATCACCGGCATTATGGTGGGGAGGCTTAGGCTGTTCCATATTGATCTAAAGCTCCACTGATACATAATACAAGTTATGTATATTTATCTAGGAATAAATCCAATGGTACATATCTGGACTTATTTTCACTTTTTGATATTATTTATGATTGAAATAAAACAGCATTTAAAGTATTCAGAGAAGATTCTGGAAATGTGTATGGTTCGGGATAGTATTATTTAAAATGTTTGACCTCAGCGACTTCTTCCTGAAATTTATTCTATTTTTTCAATTTCAACTCAGCACTAAGAATCTGTATCACAGTAGAATATGAACTGATAACTCTGCACTACCCGTTTTTGTGGCATCCAATGATTGATTTAATGATTGGTAAATGAGCACCAATCCAATACTAGCGTAAGAAGAATATAGTAAGGTCTGTTTGACCTTCCTAATTTAACACACATTATTACTGTAGAGCAAAAGAATAGCTCTTCTCATTTCAGGTTGGGCTTATAGGGCAACCAAAAATATTTGCTCCCTTGAATCCAGCATGAATCAAGAAAGCTTCTATGTTAGTCTGTCTGTGTTTTGGCTGGTTGGGGAAGGGAATTTCTATCTATCTGAAAATTCCGTTTCCTCCCTCAAGGTTTATGTCCTATTTCAAAGTGTGCCTTGATTCCCCGCCACCCCCAAGAAAGTCTGATGGAACTATAGCTGGTAGAGATGTGTGCATGTCTGTGTGTGTATTAGAAATTTGGAAATTTCCTACTCAAGACTACCAGGTTTCAAGCTTCATGGGAGCAAGATACAAGGACATAGATAAGCAGGCAAGAAACCATCAAGTAATTAACTCATTACAGAGTTCCTTCTCTGGACAGGAGGCTTGCATTTTTAGTGAACTGTGAGGTATGGACACAGTTTCAAAAGTTGATACATTTATGCCTTGGAAATGTATTAATAACTCTACAAAAGCTTTTAAATTGATAGTACCGGGAGCCCTCTGCATGAGGACATTCACATGAATTAGTTAAAAGTTTAGCTAATTTTAGCTAAAATTATAATTTATAGTAAAATATTGTGTAAAATATGATGAGCTTCTCCTAAGCTCTACTTTATGTTCATCTTATGGTGTTTTTTCCCTTCTTGTAGAGAATATGAAGAAAATGGTGAAGTAATGAAAGAAACAAGATATTCTTACAGTAAGTTTGCTAGTACAGAAATTTGTCTCATGAAACTATCACTGGGTGTGGCTTTGATTAAAGGCTGCTCTTCCCCAGCCAGGGAAAAACTGTCCTGTGCTGCTAACTCTACAAAAGCTTTTAAATTGATAGTACCGGGAGCCCTCTGCTGTCCTGTGCTGCTACAACAAATGATGGTGAGAGTTGTCTGTTGCATTTCTACCTGCCATGTAGCTATGTAGCTGTTATAAGGGAGAACCACTGACAGGAAAAAAGTTGGCAATTTTATCTGTGACATTCTGAACTTGGAACATTATTATTTTTTACTGCATTTGCATTCTCTACATCCTTCATGAAGTTCAAAATGAAATAAGCAGGGTTATTCTGTTTAGTTGGTTACAAAATACTGAAGGAGACAAAAGTATATTTTCCTTTTTAGCCAGAACATTGCATCCACATGAATGATGTTCATGTTATGCCAAGGTTATCTGAGTTTCAGTGCTTGCAAACCACAGAAAGCAAGTTTTCATTGAATTTTATTGATAGGATCATAGAGTTGAAAGGTGGCTTGGTCATCCAGTCCAAGCCCCTTCTTTGGTAGGATCTGCTAAAACATTTCACACAGGTGGTTATCTCTGAAGATTTCCAAGGAAGGGGAACATACCATTTCATGAGGCAACGTGCTCCACTGGCTGACAATTTTTACCATCAGGCAATTCCTCCCGATATATGTACCCATAGTTTCAGTTCAAAGGGGACGCGGTGGCGCAGCGGCTTAATGACGCTGAAAGTTGCCGGCCAGAAATGGCTGACGCTTCGGCGGTTCGAGTCCAGCCTTCGTGTTAACAGGGTGAGCTCCTGTTTCCTCCCCAGCTCCTGTCAACCTAACAGGTCGAAAAAAAAAAAACTCACGTGAGTAGATAAATGGGGACTCTCACTCCAGTGGGAGGAAAAATGCTGGCAGCGCCTTGCACAGAGAGACGGGACCAGTTGCCGGTAAGCGCGAAACCGCGCTCGCCCGAAGAGGGCGTGAAGCAACGGAAACCCCGCCTCCTGCGCTCGCCAGCTGGGCTATGCTCTAGGAAGGAGGCTCTGGCAAACCATTTCCGAAAAACAATTGCCTTGAAAACTGCAAGGATTTGTCCAGGCAGTCACTGCAGGTTCAGTAATGACTGAGCGCAGACAAAAAAAAAAAAGTTTCAGTTCATTGGCTCTTGTCCTGTTTTCTGGGGCAACAGAGAACAAGTCTGTTCCTTCCTGTATATGATATTTGAAGATTGTTATTTTATTTCTTCTCAATCTTTTCTTCTGCAGGCTAGATTTACCTAGTCCCTTTAATTGTTCCTCACTGGGCTGGGTTTCCAGTCCCTTCACCATCTTCACTGTAGTTTGTTGTTGTCCCTTTTAGACTGTGGTGCCCAGAACTGGAGTCAATATTGGGAAATACAGAGTGGGAAAATTATTTCTTATGATCTGGACTCTATGCTCCTGTTAATACATCCCAAAACATAATTTGTCCTGTATGTGTGTCTGTTCATGAACAGTAGCCCCTGAGAAAAAATCAGCATATGCTTAGAGAAGAATCCTACCTGTGGCATTCACCAGCACTTACTCCCATATAAGAGTATACAGAATTACAGGGACAAAGGGAAACACCCATCATCTATGAGTCCTGGGACATCTCCAGGAATCAGGATAGCATTGTTCATATTATTATTTCTGTATTTCCCTTTTAGATACAGAATGGAAATCAGAAGTTGTGAACAGCAGAAATTTTGATCGAGAAATTGGACATAAAAACCCTAGGTAAACTTGATATTTCTCTACACTGTGGCTCTTCCAACGCTGTCCTTGGGGTTCTAAATTAGGAATCTAAGTAAGATTTCTAACTGATTCACTAGGCTCTATTCTGGAAGCTAGACAAGGTGGCAGGATAGCAAATGCGTGTATATGGCTTTCTGGCTGGGGATACTTTCATGCTAGCTGTTTTGTTTGGAAACACTGGAGTATGTCTTTGTGGTGGTTAATAGCTAGAAAGTTTGCTGACTCTTTTGTGACTTTGTGCCTACCATGCTGAAATTCATCTGGTCATTCCTTTTGTCTGTGCAGCGCCATGGCTGTCGAATCTTTCACTGCAATTGCTCCTGAAGTTCAAGTTGGCAAATTCTTTCTTTCCAGGGGTATGAAAGTTGGATTTATTTAACTAAGATGTATTTAACAAGGCAGATGGGGGGAAATCCTCTCAACTTGGTAACATTTTGGAAGAGTAGCTAAAGAAATTTTAATTTAAATAATCTTAGTTTTCCAGTTGCCATGGTTTAAATTGTATGGAGCAGAGCATGAAACAGTATCAAAATATTGGCATTATCAAAATACCTTTTGGAATAAGTACCATATTCTAAAGCATAGTATAGTTATTCTGTGCATGAGAAACATTGCGTTCTTATCTGGATGTTAGCCAAATCTGCCTGTAAGCTTTTCTAGTCTGACATGATGCTCCCCCTCACCATGCCTGCCTTCTCCCTTTTAGTTCTGTATGGTGAGAAAGGGGAATTAAGGAATCATAGAATTAAAAGGCATTTTCAAGCTGTTGAGTCCAACCCTTACTCAGTGCAGTAATCCAGCATCAAGCATCTATGACAAATGGCTTTTTAGGTTGTGCTTAAAACACATTCAGTGACATACCCACTGTATCTCTGGATGGTTGCTTCTGCTATGGAACTGCTTTTACTATCAGGAAAGTTTTTCTAACATACACCAAGAATCTGTCTTTGTGTAACTTAAGACAGTTATTCCATGTCTGATGCTCTGGGACGATAGAAATAGCTCTTAGCCTTCTTCTATGTGGCATTCATTTGGGCACTTGGAGTGTTATCATATTCTCCCTTGGTGCCCATTTTCTTTCATTTTGCTTCATAGGAAGAACTTAGAAAGTTTGTAAGATGACCAAATAGCATGGAGTCAAGTGAGGAGAGGCCTTGCATGACAGCATGAAGGATGGCCATGTTCATTCTGACCTCTGGCTATGCCCACTTTATGCATTCTCCTTCAGTGAAATTTCCTAATGTCTCCATAAGTCTCAGGCAAAAATGATTTCTTATTCCTACTTTTAGGCCTTATTGAGAAGATTGATAATTTTAAGCAGATGAGCCTATCAAAACTGGAAGACCCTCATGCAGATGTGATCCGCTCAGGGAATTATTTCTTTCATAGTGAGAATCCTCGACGTCCAGAAGTAAGAAATCAAGAGGAAAAGAAACAATTAAAAGAGTAAACTCTTGTTTTCCCCCCCTACTGTTCCTCAGCATTGCTCTGTCATATTTTTGTTGCCTGGGAACCTCTCTGAACCTGAACTCAGAGAATATGAGAACTTTGATCTAAAACCTCCACTGGGAAGCTTTTGTTGCCCACCAATTTTGTTTTGTTATTTTCCTGTTTTCAGGTTGGGGATCTTCGTGTTTCATTCTTCTATGCAGGTTTGAGTGAAGACTTCTCACACACGAGTCCACCAGATATGGTAAATGTTCTGTATCTCTTCAACATCTCCTCATGTAACTAGATAAAGCTCTCCAATGTTAACGTGCAAATTTCTTAATTTCTCACCTCTGCCCCTTTTCAGGTGACCATAGTTGCTCGTCAGCAAGGGGATCACTTGGTTTCATACCAAACCAAATCTGGGGATGTCTTATATTTTCTCTATCCTGGAGAGCTCACGGCTGAGGTAAGAGTTACAGATCAGTAGAGAGGAGAATAATAGGGAAGAGTTATACACCTTCTGTTTGCATAAATAAAAGATGGGAGAACATCTCTTTCTTTCCCACTTCCTCCCAAAGTATCTCTTTTTATGCAAGGGCTATAGCTTAGAATTGAAAGTCAGTCATAAAACAACCCTGATTCAGTTTCTGGCAGATCTACCTCCTGATGGTGAGGCTCCTGTCTGAAAACCTAAATGGCTAACCTAAACTGGCAATCCTCGTAGGCAGTATTGAGCTTAATTAAGTGACCAGTGTGAGTTAGCGTCCTATGGATCTTTCCTCCAATTCTACTGCTGGAATTTGGTCCTAATCAGTGCAGATGTTGCATTTGTAGACATATCTCCAGTTCCCAGAATGATTCCATAGCAGCACTGTCTCATACCTTCCTCCAAGAAATATTGCTGTAAGTTAGCAGTGCAGATCACTTTGTAGAAATATCATTTTATGATGGGTTAAAAAGTCTTTTCAGTCTCTGCAGAAAAAAGTAAAGCTTATGGACAATTAAAAGGTATGAGTATATAATGTTTTGCATGTCAAGAATGGCACATGGGCCTTGCGGAGCTCATCAGGGACTGCTTGTATGGTGGAACAAGAGGAAAATGAGTATATTCTGAGTAAAAACTATTTTTCTCAAAACTCCATCTACGCTTTTCATAAACTGATTTTCCTCACACCTTATTCTTCTTCTTCCATCTTATACTGCCTTAAAACTACTAAGTTAATCTGAAGCTCAGTTGTAGCTGAAAAGTCATCATAAATGCTCTGGTGCCGTGAGAACAAAATTGACAATATTTACTTCTGTTTTCAATTAATGCAAGTTTCTTAGTATGTCCAAAATTGGATCAAATTAGTTAGTTTTAAGTATGTTTTGTCAAAACAATTTCAAACTATAATTATAGCCTAGGATTGTTCAGGTAAATTTGAAACTAACATTCCTATTAGAATATGATAGCAGATTGTGGAGGGGAAGGGAATAGGCTCAGGCCAATAATGCTAGATTAAGCTTTGGCACTGTGTCCAATTGCAGTGTGTATCCTGCTGATCAAAAGAGTTATCATAATTGGATGCTGATAAGATACCAAGTATATAATTGGAGGCCTAACTAAATATCAAATACATTTTAGGAAGTATTTCAGAAAGAACATGAGAGTAACAGCATGAAGACCTGGGGTCTACGCGCAGCTGGATGGTTATCTATGTTTGTAGGCATCAGCCTTATGACCAGAATTGTTCATACGCTAGGTAAGTGTTGCTAATATCCCCCTAGTTTGATTTATAAATAAAGCATTAAACAAAAAGTTGTAATGAAGCACTTTTGGGTCTAAGAAACATAATCATCTAACATGATAAGAATATTAATTATTACTGTGAAGCTGAATATTGTTCCTGGGCTCAAATCAAAGAGGATATTTCAGTAATCTGGATTCTCTAGTTTAGATAATAACTCATTGAAATGGGAGGGAAGGCAATTAGTTATTTCAGCACTGACCTACAGTAAAGATAAGCTATGAGAACAAGGAACTAACCAAAGCTTATTCTGTAAGCCTGTGGCTAAACTGAGATTTGAATACTAATACTATTCTTCATTATTGAGTGCTGAAAAATGTATTTAATGTAACAGGTAAAGGTCTGGGGGGTTTTTTCTCTTCATTTAATGGTCAGAAGTCTGTAGAGTTGAAGATTATAGTGAAATCAGTAGGCATTGGATTAGATTTAAAGCAGATTTAAAGTATTTTATAAGATTGCTAATGGTTTATTTATTCTATTTTTATTTTTTCTCATAACAGTGGATTGGTTTCCATTTGTCCGGGATCTGGTTAACATTGGTTTGAAAGCGTTTGCCTTTTGTTTAGCCACTTCTCTATCACTGCTGACCATTTCAGTGGGCTGGCTCTTCTATCGGCCATTCTGGGCAATATTGACTGGTTTGCTGGCTATAGTTCCCATTCTGATTGCAAGATCTCAGGTTCCACCAAAAAAACAGCAGTGACATCATGGACCTTATTTGCACCTGCATTTCTTTGGAAACTTCATACATTTAGTGCTTTTATCATATTTGAAGCAATTACCATCGTGGGATTTTTGCTCAAAACAAAAAACTTCTTCATATTGCAACACAGAAAATGCAACACCAGTGTGTTCTATTTTGGTTTTAGATGTGTTACTTTTATTATGCAATCCAGGGGTAAGGAATTAGTGGCCTTCTAAAAGCTTCTGAATTACAGCTCCCAGGTGCCCTTGATAGCACAATCACGGATGCTAGGATCTGTAGATCAGCAATATCTAGACCAGGACTGCACAACTTGTAGAGGAGAAAAGACCACATTGATAAATTAAAAATAATCATAGGCCGCAAAGAAATCCCTCGTGTGCCAATCAGCTGTTTGGCAACTAGGAGTGTGGTGGCAGTATTGGAGGTGGCAATGAGGCCTGGAGGTGCTCGGTAGCGTGTCTTTTGGGGCAGTGGTGAATTTATTAACTTTTTAAAAAAATCTGGCATGATGCACAAGGCTGCTTGGCTGGCCAGTTGTTGTGCAGGCCTGATCTAGAGGTTCACAGGTTCCACACCCAGTGGAATCAAATGAAAAAGTGCAACTGTCCCAGTTTTGTTTTGTTTTTTAAATAGAAAGTTGAATAAAATGTAACATGACAAGGAGATTAGGTTTCCTGGGTAACTTGTTTCAATTGTCTTCCAATTTTCATTGAGAAGAATAGTTGATAAATGGACTCTATGGGGACCATATGAGGCTTTGAAGAGTGGGTAAACCATTGTAATATCAATTTGCCTATTCCTTATCCATACTATAACTTTATATATTATAATTTTACTGCATGCAACAGTTTTTGTCATACTTCACTTATCTTGATCTTTGTTGTTCTTACTATCCTGTGTGAATTCTCATGTAGGTAACTTACCTTATCTACAAGACCTTGAATTATATGTGGATCAAAGTGCCCTACACAATACTGGCATTGCTGCGATGCTGTTTATTTTCCTATTACTATGTTCAGCATTCTTGTATCTGAGTTTTATGATTTATCCTTCTCCCATGCGTCTTTATTTTTTAAATATGTTAAATGGTTTATGATCTCAGCTGGGTCTTTACCTGTGACTTGTCAGACTGAGAATTATTTCCTGAACCAACGTAGTAATTTCCTGATGGTTTCATTAAGAATTTATGATTTTTAAGACTAAACCAAAGATATATCAACAGGGAGAAGAAACTATCTGCTCTCTATGTAACTTGCTCCATGGGCAAATAAATAATTTTTTAATGAAAGATTATGTAGAGTAAGCCTGGGTACTGAATGTACTGACTGTACTCTGACGAGATTTTGTTTGAAGCCTGCCCAATTTCAGAAAAAAAGGTGCAGTGGTATAGAATTGGGTTCTTTAAATTTTTAAAATGAACTTTGTAACTTTGTTGATTTTTTCCAGACAAAAGACATTTGCCTTTTCTCTGGAATAAACTCTGCTGAATTTCAGACAGATAAATATGAAGGCTTCAGTGACCTGGAGTTTTTAACCATTGGTGTTGAACAAGCCATAATTACCTACCTTGTATATAATGCTAAGCTAAAATGGTTCACTTTACACATTACGAAAGCAAATGAATTACTTTAAACTTAGTGCTGCAAAGAATATGAATAGCTATCCATATTTTATGGATACAGTGAGCCAGAATTGTGTTTCTTTTTCCTTGTACCTTCAATCACTGCTTTTGCTGGGTTCAGAACAGTAAATTGTGCACACAGCCTTTGATAGTCCCAGTTCAATTGGGACTATTTTATAGAGATGCTACTTTAATTTGTAAGCCACAGAATCTAAAGCAGTCAAATTTGAAAAAGCCAGTGTATACCCTATTGCAAACTACTATTGCCAACAATGAGATGATCCAAAACATGGATCACGTAGAAACCTCTGGTGGAGTTCATCTTTTATATGGATGCAGTCTACCAAGATGGAGAGGTAGACTCTCATACACTGTATTCAAAGTCAATCAGTATTCTTCTCAGATCATTATTAGAGGTACTATAAGCCTAAGAGTAACAACTAGTTGGGAAGCCAAAACTGTGGAAATAAATTAGAGTTCATTAGTATCATCCTGAACCTGCTCTCTTAAATTTTGGATTCCAAACTTAAGTGGGGATTCCTTGGTGGTGCTGTCTAATGTGAATGATCTCATTTCATTAAAGTCCAGATAAAATTTGCCATGTTGTTATTTAACATTTTGTTAAGATATCAGTTGTATCACTGGTACAGAATGAAGCACGGTGACTGCTTCCAGCTAAAATGTAAAGTTTGTATTCTTTATTTTTACAGTAACGTTTTTTAAAAATTTTCTATGAATGGAAGTGCCTCTTTTCTATTTTACGAATAAAGCTTCAAGAAAATATATATGATTTGCATGTGTGTTTTGAAACCACGATTCATTATTAAAGGTAACAGAGTTAAGAGTTGAAGGTGCCATTTAGACCACTGAGTCCAAGCTCCTGTTCAGCGTAGGAATCCAAAATAAAGTACAGTGGTACCTCGGGTTACGAACGCCCCTCCTTACGAATTTTTCGAGATACGACCAGCTCCGGCCCCAAAAATTTACCTCGACATGCGAATTCCGCCTCGAGCTATGAACCGGATCCGCGGCCATTTGCCCTGCTGCCACGCGGTCACGGCTTCCTGTGGGCGAGATCGCGGTAGCAAGGAGACGTTCGGTGAGGCTTGTGGTGTGTTTTGTGGCGTTTGGAAGGTTTTTGGTGTGCTTGTCAGCATGGCTCCAAAGAAAATGCAGAGCAGGCTTGGCAAGAATAAGGCTTTATGGGGAAATTTGCCTCGTGGTACAACCAAATTCGGAGGGCAGATTAGCCGCATTTACATTGAACCTTATGGGGAAATTTGCCTCGTGGTGCGACCAAATTCGGAGGGCGGAACGGATTAACCGTATTTACATTGAACCTTATGGGAAAATTTACCTCGAGTTGCGACCAACTCGAGTTGCAATCAGAGTCACGGAACGGATTAAGTTCGTAACTCGAGGTACCACTGTATTGTCTAGCCTCTGTTGAAACCCATCCAGCAAAGGAGCATTTGCCATCGCTGGTAGTTTGCTCTACAGTGTTCTTACTGTTAGGAAGCTAGCATTCAGTTGGGATCAATTATTCTGTGTCCTGTACTCAGAAACAAGGAAAACGCCATCCTCTATGTGACATCCTTTTAAGTTTTTGAAGAGTGCTATCATTTCTCCCTTCAGTCATCTTTTATCTTTCACATACCTGCCTCTATCAATGTCTGTTCATAGGACAAGTGGTCTCTAATCTTCCTAGTTGCTCCTCTCTGTTCCTTTTCCAGTTTGAATCTTTCAGATGTGGTACCTAGAATTGGACAAAGTACTTGAGGCAGAGGCCCGATAAAGTAGGATAAGCTGAAATACTCCTGTATTTTTCAAATTATTTTTTTTAAAGATCTACCCTATATTTTGAGCCACATTCTAGATTAATAACTTAAAAACTGCTTGTAAGGCAGGTAGACAGCTGACCCATCCAATCCCAACCTAGTGCTGCCTGCAGGAATGACATTGCTGCTTATGTGACAATATTTGGGAAGCTTTTGCGCTACCTCATAGCTTGACTCAGAATATACTGGAAGCTAATTCCAGAGCAAATTTCACAACTCCATGGAACTGTCAAAATGCTTTTAAGGTGACAAGAAGGAAGTTCTGAGACGAAAAAACACACTAAAACATTGAGATTTTTAAAATATTACTTCAGCAATTAAAAGAATAAAGCTTTGTTTTAGAAGTCCCTCTTCTTGTATTTATCATTCTGTAAGTTGTTAGCATTTACTGGGGGGAAAAAAAACAGCTTGAAGTAAAGTCAATATATTGCCATTGCACGTCTGGTGTTTTTCCAGAACAAGCTAAAGGTGCTGATTATTACATAAAAAGCCCTAACAGCAAGGCCTTGGGCTCTATCAGGGACAATCTGACCAAGCATAATTCAGACACTGAGCGGGCCTGTCAAGATTCCCTCTGCGCATAAGGTAAAGGCAGTACAGGGCCCCAAGGCAGGCCTTGTCAATAGTAGCCTCCACGTTTTGGAGCATGCTCCTGGCCTGACCATCCAAGTATTCTGAAAGGTCTTTAAAATCATGTTATTTCAGGGAGCCTTTGGCTTGTAGGGAGACTGTGAAAGGCTAGTATAGTATACTCCTTTTCCAAGAGAAGATCATCTAAATTGCTTGTGTGATGTGTGAATCAAATAAATGTTCAGTGTCTAAATGTGCAAATGGCAGTCTTAGGAAAAGAAAAAGACTGGTGTTCAGAACTCAAGTTTTTATTTTTTGCCCAGGGTTCAGTATAAAAGAATTTTTTTCTCTGAACAAATGCAAAGTGCCCAAGTAGCTCTGGTCAGGTCAAATGGATGGAGTTTCTCATGCCAAAATCTAAACCAGCCAATGCACTTCTAAAATAGCTTTGAGTAAGACAGCTGCTATACTTAACATTTCTTTTGCACAAAAAAGTGTACATTGGTAAAACATTCAAAATAGCACACTAGGCAATTAAGTAATTGCACTATGATTGAACATGTGGTGGCAGACCGCAAGCCATTTTTCTAATAAGTCCCACTCAGACTGCATCATTCGCAATGTCTAAAATTGGGATCTGTCCCATGATCAATACACAAAATGATAAGACTCATGAGAGTTTCCTGTGAGGACAGAAGAGGAAAAGGAGAAAGGAATAAATCCAGCTCAGCTAAAAACTATATATCTACTCCTCAAATGTCCTATACTCATTTATAGTACTAGCAATGTGAACCAATACTTCACACTGGTTTCTTTTCTAAAGATGAAGGAATGTATAGGAAAAGTCTACAACTTTCATTTATTCCCACTAGAAGTTTTGCATTTATATATATATATATATAAATATCTATATATAGATATAGATATATATATATAAAAGAAAAATACAGCTTGAGCCCAACTTTTCTACTGCAGCATGTGTGTGAGTACACATACGTGTTCCTTTCATAAGACTTCCCTGAAGCTCATGAGTCTAGCTTATTAATGATGCAAAGTTTCCAAGAAAAGGAATCCATTTGCAGGTGTTGAGATCTGACATTGAAAGGTACTTTGCTCCAACGTGGATGTGTTTGCTGTACCTACCAGCAGCACCTTAAAAAAGCTGTACCTATCATGATTCTAGTACAGCTTCTTTAAGGTGCCACTGACACGTATGGCAGGCATGCCAGCAATGGGTCCAGAACATTTTTCCTGTTTCAAACCCAAGCCCTGCGTATGTCTAGGAATGCAATATGAGAAAAACTGGCTGGAGGTTTCTTGACTGTTTAGTTGCTCCTACTGGCAGGAAAAGTTCAGTGTGAACGTACATTGGAGCAACGTAAAGTGCTTGCTTGTTCACACTAAGACATGAATCCAAAGAATCCAAACCGGCCCCAAAACTCCATGTCACAACTTCTCAAATGGGAACAAATGTTTTGCTTCTCCTTTCTTTTCTCTCTTGCTCTTTTTGAGTCTTTTTCCTCTCTCACTCTGTTCCTCAGCTTGCCGATTTTGGGGCCAAGAAACAGCCATATCTCCAGCAGGTGTCTCTGAGTTTGGTCCTTCATCATCGGATGAGAATCCAGACCCCTTTTCCACCATGACTCCTGTCTCATTCTGGAAGAGAAAGGAGTTTAAATATTTCACAGATGCAGTGGAAGAGCTCCCCCTTTAACAGGGGGCATTGCAACAAAACTAGTAATGGACAACCGGCTGTACAAAGCCATATTACAGAATTTATATTTCCAGATTTCAACAATTCTACTGCAACTGCAAGAAAGAACCATCAGAATGCAAAGCAAACATTATTGAGATACTTCACATGAAATGCTGCAGCAAAAGAGAACACATTTTTCTATTATTTTAGCCCCAAAGAACCCACTTTCTGAAATGGATGACCATACCTCTTTCAACAAATAACACATACTTCACCCCGAAAAGCCACTTAACATTACCATAATGTAGTTCCATTAACATTTATATTGTTGACACAATTTATGGTTTCTCAAGTTTTTGATTTAAGCCACTGTCAGGTCATATTACAATCCTATTTAAGTGTACTGTAAAGTAAGCCCCAGTAAATTCAGTTATCCTATTCTTCCAGATAACTGTATAAGTGAGCAAAATAGTCCATTTAATATTTATGCAGCAAGAAATATTGCCCTTGTCATTTCAAGAGTGAGAAAAAAGTACTCTTTCTATATTGGAAGTTACATTTAAAATACTTGTTGAAATGCAAGGTGTTATGGTGTGTTTACACAGATTTCTTGAAAAGTAGTTTACTTCAGATTATATCTCCAATTAAGAAAGATCTATACACACAACATTTTGCTCTTTCGCCAATCTGAACACGAACTCCAATATCCAGACAGCCTTGAATAACTTCAGATTTGTGATCCATACATTACCAATGTTTTGTTACCTTGGTAGAATAGCGCTTCTTTAGCCTCTCTTTGATCAGAAGTCCCTTCGCCAGCAGTTTCCAATTTCCCAGCACTCTCTTCTCCCGCTTCTGTTTTTAAAGTTCACCCAGAATGAAAACCAAAGGGCGCACCCTCATTAAGTCTGTGGTTGGCAAAGTAGCACCCCTAGTCACTGCAGCATCTGTGACAGCCTCAAATAGCATCTATGGGATCCCAAAATTGGATCCACATCTCAAAAAGTAAACAATTAAATAGGGCCAAAACCTCATGGGAGTTCAATCTTTTGATCCTTAATGGGGAAGGGGGGAATTCTACATGTGCATGATAAAAAGAGAAATGTTGCAGAGATTGAATCACTGAGGACAAGTTGAAATGATAAATTATAAATACATTATAAATTTATTATGCCCTCCAGTTGTGTTGGGAGAACTTAGTTCCAAATCATTGCAATCCTTATGCATTTGGAGGGCACCAGGCTAGAGAAAGATTAGGAAATGCTATCAGAAGCTGCAAAAGCATTGACAATCTGCTAGTTCTGTAATTAAATTAACCATCCACTTAGCTTGGTTAATGCTGCTGACTGCTAGCAGCTCACCCCTCTCCCCTCCCCCTAATAAAGACTTTGACCCCATCTTCAAAGTAATTCTCACCTCTTTTTCCCTCTTTTCCCTTTCTGATTCTTCATTTTCCCAGGCTGCAACAAGCACTTCTTTGTACTCTTCACAGATTATATACCCTTCCGTGCTGTGAAAAGGGTCCAAGTTGTCATTTATGCACTGAATTGGGACAAAATGCAACCCAGGGACTTGTGTTTAGATGTGCTTAGGGCTGGGCAACAACCTTTGGCCTTCCAAATGTTGCTGAACTCCAATTCCAATTCATCCTTGGATGGGCAACAGAGAGAGATGCTGAGACTTACATTTCAACATCTGGATGGCCATAAATTCCCCATCCCTCCAACAGATTAAATATCAGTACTTTCAATGGCATTTGGAGAACTAGTTGGAAAGTACCCAGGAACTCGCGAAGAAAAAGATGGGATGTAAACATATTCATAAATGAGTAGATAAGAATTTCTTCTAGGAAGGAGTGTTCATTGCTTCAGCATCACTCATGGATATAAAAATATTAAACAAGCAAGGGTAAAAGAGCAACTAAGTTAATCCACTTTTGTGAAAGTGGATGGGAAGAAGGGGAGCAAGTGCTGAGCTCCTACTCTGTTTCACACATGGCATGATAATAACTAAACTGCTAATTCTGCTTTTCTGCAATACCGTGACTAGCCATGTATGCGAAATAAATCCAAAGACCCTGTGGTAGGACAGAGGACAGCTGTGTTTCCCAGTAAAGCCAGATCACAGGTCTATGACTTACACAGGGTGAGAGTAACCACCATGAAAATCAAATCCTGTAACAGCTGGAACACAGTCAATGTCCAGTTTACGGGCCACTCTATGAAGGTTAGGAAGCTTTAGCTGCACACAGCCAATGGGTAACATGCTGGGTTGGAAGAGATAGACGTTCCCAAATTCATTCCGAGGAACCTGAAAGTGAAGTGGAATGGAGGAAAAAAAGACATTATGGATATTCTTTTAAGCAGCTACTGGTTCTTAGTGAGAAGGAAGCACTCAGTTAAAAAGATAAACAGCAGGAGATCTGAGGCAAGTGTGAATATCTTTGACACTTCGTTTTCAGTGTCAAAGAAAAAAAAATGCTGCCATATTAAAGTCCACATTTTAAGGCACTTGGTACAACTTACATTGGGATAAACCCTGCGGGAGATTGGAGTGTATAAATACCTACCCATTTTGCCTAATTGCCAGCTTACCCTTCCATCAACAGCCAGAGGTGGCTGGTATTCCTCGGTCTGCCAGAGACCAAATAATGGCAAATCTTTTTTGTCCCGATTTGCAGGTTCTGCCATTCGTGCTTTTCTTGCTTGGTTGGAATAACCTTTAACCATCTGTACAAACACAACAGAGTTCACGACAGAGTTCACGACAGAGTTCAGAGTGTCATCTATTCCTTCTTCTTGCTCATAACTCTCAAACTCATGCTCTCAACTCCTGCTCATCAGTCTCTTCCTCATGGAGAACATGTAAGAGTTAGCTGTGCACCAGGAGCTTGCCCATCTCCTTTGGAGTAAGAAGCACCTACTCTTCCAAAATCTTCATCACAGTATTTGGCAATAAAAGTCCATTAAATCAGGTTAGGTAGAGTTGCATCTGTCAGTTCCAATATGTCTGTAAACCCCTCTCTTGGGTACTGCAGTCACCCTGTCCCACCTAGCTTTATTTTTAAAGAAATACTTTTTAATTAAAAAATTAAGCAAAAAAAAAAAAAGCTGATATGCCCTAAAGCTGACGTGCTGCTTCCTGTTATTTTGAAGAATGTCTGCAGGGCCCATATATCACCCCACAACTGTCTTAGAAAATAACTGGCGCACAGCTATTGCCCAGTACTTTGGAAGGGTATTCATTTACCCAGAAAAGGTTAATTAGGGTGTCAAGGGATATCCTGGGGAATTAAAGGTGGTAGGAGGGAATATCCTCATCAGTTTGACTTCTGGCAAAATAATGAGCATTTTCTAAAATTCTTGAGCTTCAAAAGTTTCATACATACATATTCCCTGCCACAAATTTCACCATTACCCCCAAAATATTGTTGTTATCACTCTACCTTATAAGGCACTTCTCCAATCCTCACCACCCGAGCTTGCTTCAACCAAGTGTCCTTGGAGTGCAGCGTATGGATACAGTCTCTGAAATTACCCAAACACCATTCTTGGTGAATAATACAATCTCATACAGATAATGTTTGTAACACAAGATCCAGCATTTTAAATATGTACCATATTAGAACAAACTCAATATACACAGATTTCATTTTTAAGAATTTGTTACAAGTATGCTTTTGTACTATGGAGGAAACTAAATTCCTATCCTTTAACCCCCTTGTCCCCCATAATAATGTGGATGTACTTTGAATATTTGTTTTAGTTTTTTAAAACAAACACTATCCTTCTGATGTAGTCTTAGTAAAAAAAAAAAAAAATCCTGATTGTTATTCTACTTCATATGAAAGTGCAAGTAGGTTATAGAATGCATTTATAGTGAATATATTTACCAGTGCCTTTTTGACATTTAGTATTCTAAATCTATACTGACTGGAAAAGAAGAGGGTTAGAAGAGGGTGAATGTAGGATCAAACAGAGGCTGGCTGACCTTCAGCTCATTCCTCTGAATGCTTAGTTGTAAGAAAGTCCCACATTGTTTAATGTATGGATGTGAAAGCCTGGAAAAAAATCAGCACAGTAGACTTTTCTGGCACCAGATTTTGGGAGGTCAAGCAGAAAAACAGGTTTCATGTACGTGCTCTGAGTAGCCCCACCTGCCTGTGTCCAGCCCAAACCTTCCTACAGAAGTGGAGGGGAAAAAAATGGGATTCATTTTAGGAGGGAAAGACCAAAGGATGAAGGGGATATTGGCTTCCCACCCACAAACACCAGGTTCATCCTTCCTATGTAATCTGTAGGAACAAGCTACGGCTTCTAGTGATGGACAGCCAAGGCCCACTCGGTCTCCAAACAGTCAGCTCAGGCTTCACTTTCTCAATGAAATTGGGTGGATGGAAATGTTCTCTGTGCTGCATTGCACTCTTTGAAGTTTAATCAAGTTTGAGGACAATCACCCATGCCAAGTTAGATAAGGCAACTTTCCGTACCCCGACAGAGGATGAGTAACATTCATTGTGGGGACTGCAAACATGGATCCTTGTCTAAATGTTCAAAATAAGTAGTAGTAAGGTATTGCTGGTGGGACAGTAAGAGATGATGCCAGACTAGGGTACCCAATGAAGCCATGCTTCACAGCATGTGCACCTGAAAAATGTCTCACCTGGAATACACGGCCTCCCCTCGGCAATATCCTAGAATAGAAGCTGTCTCAGGATAAATGGCCTCATATTTAAGGAGATGCCTCTTCAAGGCATAAAGCGGGTGATTCTTGTATTCACTGATGGATCCTGGCAAAGGCTGATCTTGAAGTTTAGCTAGAAACTGGGAATCATGTTATTAGCAGTAGACTATAGAGGAAATCACTTACAAATATATTCTTCAGCTTTTGGAAGATTAGATAAAATTCAATACTGAGGCCTGGTATGTTCAACCCTACCTTAGTGCAAAGCTTTGGATTTAAATAACCATTCTAGACACTATCTAACCATCACTGCTATCCCTGCTCTTCCCAGAAGTGATCTCAATTTTGCTTATTTTCACTGTGTGGATTTTGCCAGAAAGTAAGGAGTTTTTTGTTTAGATTTTTTATCCCACCTTTCTTATTTTTATAAATAACTCAAGGCAGCAAACATATGTAATACTCCTTCCTCCTCCTATTTCCCCCCCCCAACGACAACCCTGTGAGGTGAGTTGGGCTGAGGAAAGGTGAGTGTCCCAAGGTCACCCAGCTGGCTTTCATGCCTAAGGTGGGCCTAGAACATAACGTCTCCTGCTTTCTAGCCTGGTGCCTTAACCTCTAGACCAAACTGGATCTCTCTGCTATGAACTTGCCCAATTATGGATACACAGGAAGCCTTCTTCTATGTGGCTCCAGGCTATGGACTGCTCTCCCTAAAGATGTGCATTTGGCCCCCACTTTCCAGGATTTAGGAAAATGTAAAGAAACAATCTCTTTCCCCAAACTTTTAACTGTTAATTGATGTAATGGTACTTATTCTAATGTCATCTTTTATACTTTGTATTTTTATTCTAATTACTTTCAGCTGCCGTTGTGCTTATATAAGCAGAAAGGTGGGGTATAAATTTAATAAATTAATCAAATGTATTACAATGTTGAATGTAAGTATCAATCCATTAGAGTTGTGCTGAGGATAGAATATACATGTCAGGTGGCATCCAACTGAAAAACAAACAAGCAAACGAACAAATACAAGCTAAAGAGTATTGCTCACTCAAATTCTGAGGTCTAAACACTTCTCATTTTCATCAATGGGAAGATGTCCTTGAAACTTGAGAACGTGTAGGCATTTGCCTCTTAACAGCTATAAGGGCTAAATAGCCAGCCATACTGAGGGTCATTTAAAGAGGTCAGTCCACAAGCTCTGCTGTCATTTGGCCAACAACTGACTTGAAGGGAAACTGAATAAAACCACATCTGAGTTAGTGGGTAGACCAACAGGAACAGATTAGCTGAAGACTTGGACAAAAGAAGTAGCAAAACAGATCAAGGTAAAAGGAGAGAGCTCCACATTTTTGCAACCCAGAGAATTATATCTATCAGAACGGGGTAAAGGAAAAATTGAGTCCTGGATGCAATTTTGGTTACTGGAAAAATGTCCTCCAGTTCCATTTTATTTACCTCTCTTTCTTCTTTTTCCTCTCGTTCAACAAAATAACTTTTATATGGTGCCAAGGTATCTTCCCACCACTGGGCATCCACACGACATTTCCTCGTTGACGTCATCCATGCTGGATCGTATCTTTGTGTTACATCCTTTACATATCCATTGTCGTCAATGCCAATGATGTAGCACACTGGCTTTGAGGCATACTTGAAGCATTGCAGAGGTTGTCCAACACTGCCACGAACACAGTCCACACATACCCACCGGTCTTCTCGTTCAAGAAAAACCTCTACCCACTGGTCTGTGCCTCTCAATATAACTGACCTCTGCTCTTCTTCATCATTGTCATCACTAGAAATTATTTTGTTTTTCTTCCTGGATAGGTTTGAAGAACATGGACTTACTGTTTTCTTTACCGAACCACCAACTATCTCTGAGTTCTTGGATCTTTTTGACCCAGAAGACACTGGTTGTTGCCTCTTTTTAACAGCTAATTTTGTTTTAGGGGTTCCTAGTGGTGACTTCAGTTTTTTTCTGGGAATTTCAAAATCTTCATCAGATATGTTACTGTCATCATTTTCCTCCGAAGGACAGAATTCAGAATCATTATCCTCACTGTTTCCACTCTCTTCTTTATATGACACTTTTGAGGCCACTTGCCGTTGTCGGTCATTTTTAGGCCTCCCCAGCCCCTCTTTTGCCCTCAAGCTCCTCTCATCATTCTCAGATTTTGTATCTTTCTGAATATCCCTCTGTACTGGAGATTGCTTTCTTAGCCTTTTGGCCCTAGAGAGGTTTGGCTTCTTGGGAGTGTCTGCTCCTGTGCGTTTTCTTGATGCAACCACAGAACTTTTGGCAGAATCAGGCAATGTCCCAGAAGCTACAAAAATGGAGCCTCTCTTGGAGGTCTTTCCCTGAAACAAATATGCAGGAGAGCTATAGATTTTGAGAGGCAAAAGCAGAACAAAAAAATATGAATAGGTCCACTGAGTTAAATTTCAAGCTTTTGACTTTAGAAAATGATCTGCTCTTAGCAGTCAGATATATTGGCTGTTCACCACTTGAAGCCCAACATGAATTACAGTGCATCAGTGGAGATGCTGGATCTCTGGATTGTGCTGTTTGTCTCAGCGACACAGGGAGCTCTGTATAACTAAGTTCCACCACCACCACCACTCCTCATCTTTTGTGGCCTTTATGATGATGAGGGACTGCACATCTGGGTCACATTTCAGTCCTTTCTCTCCTTAACCATAAGGACTAGAAACACATTTATTGTTGCAAGTAGACTGCTTTCCTTTAAAAACTACACATTATCTATAAAAACTAGTTCTATTACTCAGACAACAACTTTGCCTGTGCACATCCCATCTACAAGATCTCTAGTTGCATCTCTTTATAGGGTATGGCTTACCCTATTTACTTCCCACGCATAAACTACTGCCATATAATTTCTCAACCCCAAATTCTACATTCTGCAGATACTGAAGCAAGAGCTACAGAAGATAGCGGGATAAATACAACCCAAGGAGTTATATATTACAATATTTACCATTCTGAAGAAGTGACTGCAAGTACAATCCTATCCCACTTACATACAAGCCATAGGTAATCTGGCCTACTCCATGAACTGTAGTTATCTCAATTTTTTAAAAAATCTTAAATTTATTTATTTGGATGAGCAGTCATTGAATTTATTCAGGAGGAATAAGGAATTAATAAAGACTTGAAGAAATTAAGGAAAGCAAACCAAAGACACACACAAGCATAAACGAAGATATTAAACACAGACACAGGAGAGGTTTACTAAGAAGTAAGTCTCAGTGTGTTCAGAGAGCACCTTCTTCTGGAAAAGCACACATAGCAACAATTTTGCCATACTCACCTTCCCAGATGGCTCTTTCAGGGTAATGGGTTGTAAAGACAATACAAGTCGGCACAGTAGGTGCAACGCTCGAAGAATAAGTAAAAATATCTATTAGGAAAGGAAAAAACAGTTCGGTATCTGTCTTTTGTACCTTTCCTTCCCCCATTCAGTGTTAACACTGTTTACCCTCACAGAATAACTGCTGTGAATGTTTGAAACCAAACAAATGTATAAAGCAGACTTTCCCCCTTACAGTTAAGGCATATTGGAGCCTTAATCTTCTCCCCAGGTGCCATGAATGGCAACACTGCCACATGCCTGTGTCTGTACACATACACTCATGCACACATATATATAATTTCTGAAAAATTGCTTGTATGCTATGC
This sequence comes from Liasis olivaceus, assembly GCA_030867105.1. Classification (NCBI taxonomy): domain Eukaryota; kingdom Metazoa; phylum Chordata; class Lepidosauria; order Squamata; family Pythonidae; genus Liasis; species Liasis olivaceus. Next base: position 41,299,146 of record CM061348.1, on the reverse strand, counting down.
TCAGCATAAAGACAGAATTTCCAGCGATGACATAAATGGCCAAAGGAGAGAGATGTGTATAGGAGTCTCTATGTGTGCATTTTTCTGTCTGTATATGAAAAATACAAGCTTCTAGTCTCTATCTCCCTCACATTATCCTTACCATGATTACAAAATAGCAGGGTTCCAGCACACCTGGCAAAGCCTTCTGTCACTTACATGCACCAGTTCCGCCTCATCTCGTGCAGCATAGACAGCAAAACGCCTCTCTAGAGTAACCTGCCAATCTTCATTGTTGGAGAGCTCATTGTTGACAGTGAAAGTTGCAGTAAACCTTTATTTTAAAAACAACAACAGAACCACAATTTATTTATTTGCCCAGTCATTTATCTCCACCACGGGAGCTGGAATAGGGGACAGGGAAGCTATCTCGCTTTTAACTAAAAAGGAGATAAGACCCTTATTCTTGGAGTAATCATAGTCACAAAAGCCAGACTTTCCACTGTTGGACACTAAATTCAATTTAAAAAAAAAAAAAAGAAACGGAAAAGAAAAGACCTTACCAATTTACAAGATTTGACAGAAACAGACGGTTGATGCGACCTACAGGTTCTTTGGTGAAGCGAATGGGAATGATAGAAAGACCAATAGCTTGAAGGTCTGGCTGGAGGCAGATCCTGTTCCTGTGGAAACCATTGGCTAACAGGCACAATAAGTGAACCTGTTGGGAAAAGGAGATAGATCCTAAGGAAGCAAGAAGCCACAGGGTACATCACAGGCACTGAAGCGCTCTTTACATTTTAGGGGACAGGCCCAACATGGGCCAGATCCATTCAGTTGGACTTGTCTACTCAGCCCTGCTCCCCCACAGCACCCCAGTGTCTTTCTCATTGGCTGACAGGAGACAGAGAAGCCATAAGAGACATAAATTTTAAGCATCCCAATCATCCATGTCACTGTATTGGTTAATTCTTATTAAAAAGTATTTTACCCATCTTTTAGTCCAGGCATACATAATCATTTTGTGGAACAAGACCTGCATTTGGACTTTCAGTGGTGTGTCAGGGCTAAACTTCAAAAAATAGGCAGGGCCAGGGCAAACTGTAAACGTCCACCTCAATTTTGTATATAATTAATTTTAAATGAATTAACCAAAAGTAATGTGATCATTCCTCATAAAGTTCATACTTTTTTCTCATCTCCATTATATTAAAGATTAAAATTGGGTGGTAGCATTTGAAGGAGCTCTGAGGGCCAAGGCTTTGTGGAGCTGATAGTGGCTCTGAGGTCTCAAGCTGCACACATCCCTACTTTCCAAGACAAAAAAAAAAAAAGAGGGACAGGGAGGAAGGAAGAAAAATGCAAATCCAGGAAGGCATTTGTAGTTATAGTTTTTATCATGACCAGCTAGAGTGAATACTCTGCTTTCAACCAAGGGGATGGAATAGCCTTATTTCTCTTCTCTCCCTGGATTAGCAATCAAATAAATTCATAAAATTCTAGTAATAGTAATATAGCCCTCAGCTCATACATTTTCCATCTGTAAAGTCTGCAAGGTTAAAGTATGCACTGATGCTTTTCCTGCATTGTCCTAACAATGTAATGATCTCTTGTGAGAAGCTACAGGAATTTAATATTCTCTGCCTCAAGTCCTGTATGTTTCTACTGCCACTGAGTTGATCTTTAGCTAAGTGCCAGTTTGACAGTTGGTTCCTTTTTGTGGTTGTATCTACATCCGCTACTGTTTTGACTGCTCAGTTTATTTTTAAGATGCATGTGGTGGTTGAATTCTAAAATGTGGTTTTAAATTTGCATGTACAGCTTAGATGCCACTCTGGGCAAAGAAGCAGCAATAAACAGGTTTCTCAAATGAAATCCAGCTCTATTCTTAAAGAGAAATTAATCCCTTGAGTTATGTTTATTAAGTGCTAATTTAAAATACTGTATACAGGAACATTTTTTTAAACTTCTCCCAAGAATTTAGGATGCATTTTGTTCCAGTACAGCTGGATTAGTTTTTGGAAATCACTAACATACCTGGATGTCTGTTATGTTCCTTCAATTGCTCAACTGTGAAACAGATTGCTTTTACAGCAATGAGCTTTCCTTTCAGAAATCTAATTATGTAGATACTGGGTAGTTATTGATCAAGAATATATTAATGGTATACTGCATTGCAAGTCCTGCACTGAACAGGGGGTTATTAGATGATCCTAACTTTAAAATACCTTCAAATTCAATTATTTTAATTGCCAGGGTAAATTACTATAAAAGATGTAATACTTCAGAAAGCTGTGCTTTGCCCCTAGAAGTCTCCCTATTTTCTGACACCTTAACACTGAAGATCAAACCTTATGTGTATCTTTGCGGACTTCTTTGCTGAAGCGTTTCATCATTCGACGGAGATATGTCTCAAACTCAGCTTGCCGTTTCTCTCTGCAAGATTCCAAACTAATGATGAGTTCTATGCTATAATGACTTTAGGATCTCTCTTTCTAAATAAGCATGTCCCATTTTGTTGTCTCTGAAGGCTCTTTCAAAAATGGTTGCTGGGGATCCTATCCACTTCAGGCAAGAAATACATGAAAAGAATAGTGAAATCCCAAATCAATAAACTCCAAAAGAGCCCCTTCCCAGGAAAAACAAAAAATCTCAGCTCTGATTAAATGAATAAAGTAGCTCTCCATTTCCCATCACCCTCTTAAAAGTTACAATCCCCACCCCTAATCTAGGTTTTGTGCAGTCATTTAAAGCTGGAAACCACAAGGACTGCTTTACATTACAATCTGCCAGAAGCTATACATTATATATGACTACCGGATGTGTGAATTTCTTGCTTTTATTTGGCAATATGTATATTGTAACTTGCTTCCTAATATCATGGGAGTCAATTAAAATAATGCAAAGCAAAATATAACAAGGAATGGCTCTAGTAGCCAAAGATAAGGACAGCACAAACAAAATGTCAGCAAAGGTCACCAAAACACTAAGCAAGCAGAACTGCTTTTCCTTAATCCTAAAAGCAAGTAACACATAAACTTAATAAATATAAATAGCAAAGGGCATTTACAAAACTTGGGGACCATACTGGAAAAAGTGAGAGTTCATAGCAAAATCTCAGAAAATCTTTGATATGGGATCTTTCCCTCTAATGTAGGAAAGCCAAAGGCCAAGTCAGCTGTGAAGACCCCCAAATATTATTATTATTTATTTATTTAAATTAATTGGCTGCCCAACTCCAGCGGGCGTCCACTCCACATGGATGTCTGCCTACCTTCTCTCTCTTTTCTTTGCTTGTTCAGGTGTTTCAATTTCTATCTCAACTGTTTTGTTGGGCAGCTTTGGTGCCATAGCTTCTTTCAGCATCTCTGCCTCAGGCTCACAGAGTTCTGGAAACAAAAGTCTAAATTCAACCAGTGTGTTTCAAAGAAGAACTGAACAGTTCCAGTTCAGGGCTGCTTCCAATATGAATTTATTTGGTTTTGAATGTCAGAAAATTAAGAAGACATATGAAGGCATCAGATATGAGAGTTTATGAGTATTTCTGAGTCACGTGTTTTGGCAACAGGCTAAACAATATGTATCAATATAACATATGTTTTGCCTACCAATCAGGCAAATATTGCACTCTTTTATGAGTCATTCTTCCCCAACTGGGTGCCCTATGGATACTACTGACCATGCTGGTTTGGGTTTTAGGAAGTCATAATTCCAACCTATCTGTAGGGCATCAATTGGGGAAGACATCTATAAATGTCTGTTAAGGCACAGGACCCATGTTACATTGGAAATCTAATGCGATCTTTCATTCTGTTCTAACACCAACCCAACAGCTATGCCCAGCTCATAAGGGATCATCATTAAATGAGGAATTTTTTAATTAAGAAATCTTTGTTCAGCATAAAAATACTGCTTACTGAAATGTTACAGATAACATATGGGTTCACCCTTCGCTTATTTCTAGGGGAAAGATTTCTAAGGGAGGGGAGTTTCATAATTACACTAAAGCATAGTTCAGCATCAGAATGAACCTGCTACACATTTTTCATTCTTCTTCCCCTTTTTACAAGCTTTTGTCTTCATTTTTAATTAATCATAGCTTACTGTACCATCTTAGTTCAGATAAACTACAACTAGTGGAAACAAATCACAAAGCGGTTGTTGTGAGGAAAAAATGGGTGGTGGGATCACTATGCACACTACCTTGAGTTCCTGAATAAAAGGTGGGTGTAAGTCTAACAAATAAATAAATTTGATTTAAAATTATTGTTTAAAACACAGCTATGTTTTCACCACATCATCTAAGGATGATCTTTGTGAAAGATCTGGATGACATGCTAAATGAAAGTTTCAGCCAATCAGCTTCTAGAGGAGCAGGGGTGGCTTCTTCATCCTACTCACAACTGAAAACTCAGTGTAGTTCTCTGTAATTTACGTAAGGCTGTGATCTTCCCTGCAATGTCCTACTACTTGTCTACTCAGCCCTGCTCCCCCACAGCACCCCAGTGTCTTTCTCATTGGCTGACAGGAGACAGAGAAGCCATAAGAGACATAAATTTTAAGCATCTCAATCATCCATGTGACTGTACAAAAACAAAACATGAGAAGCCAAAATAGCCATCAGAAAATGAAGAAAAATGGCTTATGTAGCAGAAAATGAAGAATGCATTACCTTCCACATCTTCCCATTCTTCCTCACTTTCCTCATCCTCATCTTCTTCTCTCTTTGTAATAATTAATGCTTTTTTTGCATCCGTCTCTTTCTTTAAAGGAGTGCTCTGCAAACCGCTATTGAATTCAAAAAGAAATATATTGTGATTTTTTTCCCTCACATACTCAGCTTTTCTTCCCGATATGATTCACGCTGGCAATAATATTAATCACTGGTTATTACCATAGACAACAAAACAAACTATGTGTAACCAAAAGCAGAAAATAAAAGCCTCTAAGTTCCATATAGCTACTGCACAGTGGAAAAAGGATTGCTGAAGTTAATTCATGTCTGGGGGTTTAGTGTGATGTTTGAATGTGGCCAGTGCTGGGTTCCATACAATGGCATTATTTTACTCTGTATGCTGTTCCATCTACAGGACAGTTGCACAATCCCCACTCCATTCTTAGGGTGGCAGAGGGGTGGGAAGAACAATGCAAATATTTGCTATTATCACTGGGCTCTTCCCCTTCCTTGTGCCAATAATATGGTCAATTTGATTTCTATGTACTCCATCTAGTGATGTTCATGCATATATGAGGTGCTTCAGTTGTTTAAAAACTGTATTAGTAATGAAGAAATCACTGGATTGACAGATGTTGATAAACTATTATCCTGCTTCATTTCTGCTTCCTAAACGACGTGGTCCAACTATGTTTTCCTCCTTACTGTTTCCAGCTTTGGCATTCCAGACTCCAACCACAAGCAACTGACAGAACATCTTGCTTGCATGTTCTATCAATTTTAGATTGAACTTGACCATAAAAGTTATCAATCTCCTTTTCTAATGCATCACCTGCTGAAGCTTGGGGAACTATAATATTAAAAGGTTGTTTACAAAGTCTAATACATATTATTTGGTCATTGACTGCACTGCACCCAGGTACTGTCTTGGCTATATCCCTCCTATGAAAGCAGGGCATTTTTCTTTGTTTTTCATGTCTTGAGTAGTATGATGTTCTGACTGAAAGTGTCCAATTCCATTTCAATTTGCTGATGCCTAAGATGTCAATGATTCATTTTTCAGTGTTGGGCTTATCCATGTTTATGCTTCTTACATTCTACATTTCCACCATAACTCTGTCTTTGCTGTTGTCATCTACCTCCAGAACCAGAACTTAGCAGAATTTAGCAGACTAATTTACACTAAATACAAACATCAGAGGAACTAGCACCCACTCAAGAAAAAGGAGGCATCCCATTCTTTTAGCCTTCTGGAAGGCCATGAAGACCTGGCTCTTTCCCCAAGTATTGGGCCAGGATGGGAATGAGCCAGTGAGTATGGGTTATCATGGTGTCATGGTGGGAAGGGTATAAAATCCTTTGATGGTGTAGTTTTATTTTGTTGTGAGCCACCTTGGATTATTGTATAAGATAGGTGACCATATAAGTTTTATAAATTAATTAAAAGGCTCCCACGCAACAAAGGGAAGGGAAAATTTTGTATTTCATAAATACAAGCACTGGCACAAATCTTAGGAGGCTCTAATTTATGAAAGTTGAGGATAAAATATTTCTGAAAGCATTCCAACTTTATATCAGTATAAAAGTTATAGATGGTCACAGAAGACCAGACTAAGAATAAACTGAGAGACAAAACCAACATCATACCAGATCCTTCAGCCACTTTTGTGCTATATTGTATAAAAGTAGATTACATAAGAAGATATAAATGAATACCACAGGGTTCAGTTCCAGGCCTACTATATTTCATTTGTTTTAGAAATGGTGTGGATGGCAATATGAAGGAAAGATTTGTAAATGGTACAATAATTGGGTGGGATAGCTAATGCTTCAAGGAGACATAAGCAAACTTCCAAAGAATCTTGATAGGTGAAAAAGTGGGAAGAAAACCTCATGAAATTTAATGGCTACAAATGCAGCATTCTACACTTAAGAAAAATAAGCCTAATTCACAGGCATTAAGATTAGGAGATATCTGCTTTGATAACAATAAGTGTGAAAAAAAAACCCTGCAGTTTAAACTTTCGGAAATAAAAGCTCCAATATATTTTGCACTGGGCAGATCCTGTTTTGGAGTACTCTGTCCAGTTCTGGGTACATTTTAAGAGACTATTTTAGTTTTTAGAAAAATTGGCACAGGATTAAAGAAGGACGATCAGGTGATAAGAAACTAAGCCTTATGAAGAGTGACTGAGGGGACTAAGTACATTTAGCCTTGAGAAAAGGCAACTGAGAGGGGATGTAATGACACTTTCCAAGTATCTGAAGAGGTGTCATACCTCTTCAGAACATCAGGTACAGTACTATTTTCTATCTTTCCAGAAATTAGAACCACCAAATAATGGTCTGCAATTACAGAAAAAATGGATTCTCATTACATTTTAGGGAAAAAAAAACACCAAAGCAGTTTAACAACAGGAGACGCTGGTCTCCTCTTTTCTGTATTCAAGCAGAGGTTAAACAGTTATGTCAGAGATGCTTTATTCTGGATTCCCGCACTAAGCAGAGGTGTACACTAGATAGCCTTAATGGCCTCTTTCAATCCTAAGAATTTATATTTGTATTTCAAAAACGTCTATAAAAGCTTTGAAGCTGCTCACCTGCATTTTCCTGCTTTTGGAAAGGACTCTTGACTTTCAATACCTCTATTCGTTTCCTCCTTCACTTTGCATTTTGGTCCTTTTTGGCTGGATTTTTTACGAAGCGGCTGAGGGACTTTTTTTTTCTTTTTTCCAGATGAAACTTTGAGCCTATTTTTCTTCTCAGGTTTTTCATCTTCAAAATCATCTGTATCAAAAATAGGGAAAATTACAAATGTCACTGAGGAAAAACAGCCCACAGACTTTTAAGCAACTTGCTAAGAAAGAAAATCCACTTAACTTCCAATTATTCTATTCAAAATTAAGCTGCAAGGATTTGTAAACTAACAGGATGCTTCTACTTAAGTGTGTAGAGAAGCAGATTTTTTTTAATCAATTCAAATAAATCAGTGTTTTACTTTTGACCCCTGATAATCTCTCTTATTCTTAGGTTACAGCACATGATACTGCAAGCAATAAATGAACCCTAAAACTTTCTATTAATGACAAAATCATTTCTGATTCTCAGCAAAGATTATTGAACATCCATGATGCATTAACAAAAATAAGGACATAATAACTCGATAACATAATAAGCAGAAAGCGGTACCCCATACACTTTCATTTTTCTGATAGAAGAATAAAGAACTTAAATCAGCTCCGGCTTTCACTCTTCAGAAAAGAAAGAGAGAAAAGGTCCTCTCTTTCTATGAAACATTAGTGATCTTAAGCATATATTTTTGCTTAGAGCTTTATGTAACATCAGCAGTAACACTACAAAGGGACGGAGGGCGCCATTCAAAGTGTGCTCTGTCACGTGGCATAACACAACTCATATTTCATTCACAACTTTATTCTGTACAGTATTACCCTTTGGTGTCATTATTGCACATACCCCAGAAAGGTGTTTTGAGCTGGAAGATTAAGCAGCACTCATTTTAAAGGAAAAGTTAAGAGGCTGAGCAAGAGTAGTGGGCAACTTTCCCTTAACATTTGCACGCAAGCGTTGCATAACAGAAATCCGCCCGAAGCGGCCAAAGCGGCCAACTGCGCGTCGCGCAGGAAGGGCAAAGGAGCCATTCCATGAGGCGAAAGAAGGCGTGAATCTGCAAGGACTGAGAAAAAAAGCCGCTTTAATTACAGCTACTCCTTCCTTTTCCGCCCTGGAATAACTTTCCACGCTGCCCACCACCCCGACGCTCATCCTACTCCCTGCTCGAGGTCCGGGTGTCTTTACCATCTAGCTGCTCACAAGTTCTCCGACCCAGGCAGGAGGCGGCGGCGGCGGCGGCACGCTCTCCCTTGACTTTCTTGCTGGACCGCGGCACCTGCGCTGCCCCTTTACGCTTCCCGACCATCCCGGCCGCCTTTCCGCGAAAGAAGGCAGCCCGATCACCCACCACGAGGCGCGGCGGGGCCACAGAGGAGAGCAGCCGCTCCGGCCTCCCGAGGACGCCAAGGAAGAGCGAAGCGCCTCTCTCGGGCTCCGCGCAGGGCGGCGGGGTGGCCGTGCCGCCCCCTCCGTTACCCCGCTCCTCGCAGGAGACAAGCGAGGCAGAGCTTTCTGCCGGCGCCGCCTCCCTGACGTCCCTTCCGTGCCGGCGGCTGCCCGTACTTGTGAATCGCTGGAGTACCCCGGGCCGAGGCGACTGCGCCTCGCATCCTCCCTTGCCCCGCAGGAAGCGCCCGGAGCTTATTTCCCGGCTCCCTCGAAGCTTCCGAGACGAAGCGTCACGCTACAAAGCGGTTCGCTAAAGCTTAACGCCCGACCCTTGAATATTCATTCACACGGGCGGTTTTGAATCGGTTCGAAGGGGAGATGCCTCAAAGAACAGCCTGCGATAGGCTAAGCCTCAGCAGAGATGGCTTGATTTCTAGCTTCATCGTATGTGTAAACTCAGCCTATTAGTCTAGTCCAGGGTTTCTTAACCCGGGCAGTTTTAAGAGTCCGGCTGGGGAATTCTGGGAATTGAAATCCACACATCTTAAAGTTGCCCAGGTTGAGAAACGAGAAACTACAGTACTGTAAAGGCAGAAGAGCGGCGATTAGCAAACTAACCCGGAAGCTGGACGCTACAGGAGCATCTCAAGTCGCAGCTCTATATACTCGGCTAGGCGGCCTGTAGCCGTGTCGCGCTTGCTATAAAATCTCGCGAGAAGGAGGGGGCTGCCTTTGAAAAATGGCGGACGAGGTGGACCAGGTGGGTGAAGCGCCGGGTTGGGTGGCTGTCGGCCGCTGAATCTTCCAGGGATTTGATCCTTTGCGGTGGCAAGTGTGGCAAGCCTGGGTGATGGCTAGCTGGAGCTTCAGTTTCTACCTCTGGCATCTCCTTTGAGTTTCGCAAAGTCCCGGCAACGACTTCTGGGTGGGCGTTGACGTTTCATTCGGCAACCTGCCTCTCGGGGTTTATTTATTCAATCGATTTATATGACCGCCCATCTCAAATACGTGACTCTTGCTTTAAGCTCCTTTTTTTGGCTTCGTTTTCCAAGCCTTGTCCCTTCCTCAACAGAGACACAGACGCAATACAATAATAATACTACAGTTTTGCAGTGGATGAAATGCTATTTCATGGTTTCTGATCAAATGCCTTAAACCAGTGTTAAAGTGTGGGGATCACCAAGACCCTGTCAGGGGTCTACAAAATCAAAATTATTTGCCAGCCTATGTTGAAAAATAACACAATATTAAAATCACATCGAACAATTGTGAGAAGTGGCAGTGAATGCATCAGTTTTAGTTTTTTAATATGCTAAATATCAATAAATATAACCTGTACGAGCAAAAGCTATTTTGGGGTCCTCCATAAATTTGGGAAGGGGTCCTGAAGGGAAAAAAATTGAGAAACACTACCTTAAACCAATACATTTTCCACTCCTTTATCAGTCGTTTAAAACGTGGGCTGTGCCTGGATTAAACTGCACTGACACCTTTTCCATAGTGGGCACCACTAGTGCGATACTGTGATCTGAGTGCACATATTTGTGTGAGCTCTGGCTGCTGTATGCCTTTTGTGTTAAAGAATATGTTCTAATTAATCTGTACTTGTTGAGACTGGCAAGTTGCTATACATGTAGAAATGATGTGTATAAGAAAGCTTAGGCTATATTTTATAAAGTCTCAATTGTGTGGGCACATCCTTTATACATAACTTTTTAATAATGTTATTTTAGATATTGCAGTTAGCAACCTTTTTTCAGTATTGGAAAAGTAGTTGTTATAAACTAGGACTATAAAACAGAAAAATAACATGTGACCGTATAGTCTTTCTGTTTGGGATTGGCTGGTGTAATAGTAAAATTTAAACTTATGTAATGGCTTTATTTGAAGCACATTGGCTCAAACTGTGTCAGCAAAACATAAACATTATTATAGCACTCAGTAAGATTGACTGGGTTTTTCTAGTGAAATGTACTTCCAGTCTTCTGTTTAAGAAAGGAGGGGTGGTCTTTTTTAAGAGTTTAAAGAAAAAGCAAATATGAATAAAACAAGTAAAATCAATGTAGGCTTCAAAGACTCACCTGCTAGGTTGAGAGGAGAAGCAGTGTAAATTTTCTCTAATTTTACTTAAATTTTCCTGTTGGTCCAATCATCACAAGTGAGCTTTTACCTCTCTGAAAGCTGATGAAAAACCACAGAATCTTAGATAATGTTACAAACTATAACTGAATTGCCTCTCATTTGATTTCAGTAGGCATTAGTAATTATCAGATTACTTTGTGGAGCGGGGGAATAATTGCTAGTAGCCAACATTTACTATTTATAACTCAGGTTTCTTTGCTAAAAATATGTCTATTGCTAAAAATGTTTATATATATATATATATATTATAGCAACAAACCACCAACACTGTAGAAGAACCTTTGGATCTCATCAGGCTTAGTCTTGATGAACGGATTTATGTGAAAATGAGGAATGACCGAGAACTTCGAGGCAGATTACATGTAAGTAAAATTACATGGGTGTGTGTGAAATTTTAAAGCAGAGTTGTACAATTTCCTTCAGCTCAAGAGCTGCAACAGGCTTTATGTGGCCTATTGAGAACCACACTCCAAGCATAGGTATAACCAGAACCCATTTGCAAGTGGTTGTGAAAGGGTGAAATGCATCTACCAGGATTAGGTCACCTGTTTTTCTGCATTTTTGTAGTTCTGCTTTAAAAATTTTTTTTTTTTTAAGAGAGTAAAACAAATTAGGAACAATGCTCATTTAGCAGTAGGTGATTATGGAGAAAAATGAGTGTTAAGTTATAATTTAACCATGGTTTGTCATACAAGCAAAAATCCAGTCAGTTGATCAAAGTAATGATGGCTTGTTTAGCCTATTCCTGATTTCTACTTTCGTTTCTGTTTTTGTGTTGTATCTCTGGATTGGTTGAAGTTTTGGTACAAGCACAAACTAGCAGTAAGTTAAAAAACATATGCAAACCTTGAAACTCCATTTTTAAAGCCACAGCTTTACACCACAGCTGCAATTAGTTAGCAAAACAATTAGGGTTTCAAATTATGGTTTATTAGTGATCTGTATTCATGTATCATGCTATGCCAAAAACAAAATCACACTTTTTCATTGGGTAAACTGGCATTTTATGCTTTTCTCAGGCAATTGCATCAGTAGTAAATCATGCTTTATTTTTTTAAAAAGAAAACTGAACTGCTTCAGCTGGTTTTAAAAGCAAGATATAATGGTTGATGTTTATTCAAAGGTTAATGTTTCTGTTAAAAAAGTAGTAGCATTATACTTGGGATGGAGGAATACTTTGGGGGCTCAAATGTTGGACCTCAGTATTATTTCAGTGTTGTGGAGAAAGAGCTGAAAGAATATTCCCTTTATCTGGACTGCATAACTAGAGAAACCTTTTGCAAAGTATTAGAGATCACCCTCTTTATCTGCAACTTCATTATGTGTAATTTTGCATATCCACATTTTTGGCACATAGTTTTGTTTGGAGGATAATTTTTGAAGTGTTTTTTGTATATTTTATGTATGCATAAAAGAGTGGATGAGCTTTAGCACATACATAAAAGTACATTTTTGCATGGTGTCATCTGTGCTTGTTAGGTTGGACTGCCTCTCCCCCGCCCCAAATAGCAAGAGCCATCTTTGTGAATGCAGAATAAATTACAGAATTAGATTTTCTACTCATTGAGTTATCATAATAGCAACTAGTAAGTGAATATTGTTCAGAACTGTCCAGTATGTGAACAGAAGGATGCTGTTCACTTAGTGCCCTGCTTTTGAGCTTTTCATTAAAGTTTGGATGGCTGTGTGTGTTGTGTGCACAAATATTTATTTCAGTATATATTGAAAAATGCTACCAAGAGGAAATATAGTATAAAAAATTAGAAAAACAAAAAGAAAATAGAAAAGCGTTTTACAGATTGTGAAAATTAAAATGTTGAGGTATCATTAGATAAGTACTGCATATAAAAGTTTCTTGTATTAATTTAAGATTTCAGAACCATTATTAAGATCAAGTCCATATTCAATAATTAAAGTGCTCAGTATAATTAGTCAGAATGACCTATTAACAAAAGTATCTGTCAAATATAAGAATTATATTCTTATTTAACAATTCAAATAGAAGCCATTATATTAAATCCTTATGTTAAGAGCAACACAAACTTTGGATGCAATACATGTCCTTATGTAGAATTATAATCCATAAATGGTTTCCAAGTTGAATTAAAATTCTGTGCCAAACTTGTTTTTCAAATATGAAATTATGCTTGACTTAGATACCTACCCCCATAACTTAGTTACCTACCCCCACAACTTAGTTTGCCATCTCTTTTGAGGGAATTATGTGTGATTTCCAATAAAAGGCACAAAGAGTCCTGACAGCTGTTATCATATAAGAGTTACCTTAGTATAGATTTAGGGGTCTAAGGTTTGGTAATGTTCAACAGAAGAATAGTTGGCAGGAAAGAGAATTCAACATTTAACATTTGTTTCATTCTATAATAAAACATCTTCCAGAATGGTTGAATTTTACACCTTTGCCACCAATATAAAAGAATAATCCAACCTGATTATTGCATTTCCAACAATTATGCATAGAATGTAACTGTAGAAATCATTTTGGAGTATGCATGATAATCGGTTAGGTTGAGCATTTCTGTTTTTATCCAAATTGGAAAAAAGTGGAAGCAAATTACTATATATTAAAGCTGGAATTTCTATTTGTGCCACATAGATGATGCTATCAGAACAATATTTATAAACTTATTTCACTTTCAAAGGCATATGACCAGCATTTAAATATGATTTTGGGTGATGTTGAAGAGACTGTGACAACAATAGAAATTGATGAAGAAACTTATGAAGAAATTTATAAGGTAAGAATTTCTAATATTTTTTAATGCTTAATGTTTCAAATATTAGAAGTGCAAGGGTGCATAAATTTAAATGTTACCTTACTCTTTGCTAATCAGATCATTGTTTTGTTTTGAACTTAATTGTTTTATACCGCATTGGATGAAAGATTAATATATCTAATGTTCATTGTATTCTAGTATTCATTCATTGTACAAATAAATTTAAATTGATTTCAGAATGTACAAATTCATGGCACTTTAAACAGAACTATTTTTGTAGTTTTTTTGTATTCTTGAATGTAGCCTAAAACTTGCTGCTTTTTTCCTCCACAGTCTACCAAGAGGAATATTCCAATGCTGTTTGTCAGAGGGGATGGAGTTGTATTGGTTGCTCCTCCGCTGCGGGTTGGCTGACATTGCAGGTCGCTGCTTCGCTGTGGGTTATTGGACTTCCAAGACATTAGTTCCCACTCCCCTTAAACACTAGGACTATCCAATATTTTACAGGAGAGTTCTCAATCCTGATTATGTATTGCAAAAGCTTACGTTTATTTGGCAAATAAGAGGCCTCCTCCCCTTCTTGGGCAATTAAATCAACATCAAATCAGTGGATTTTCTTGTTTAGTTAATACCTGTGGTCCCTGATGTACTTTTTTAAATAAATCCATTCACTTATTTTGTATATGTGTATCTATGAATATTCTTCATGTTCATTACAGTTCAGCATAGTGTGTACAGTATGTATCAATATTTTTGTCTGCTTGGGTATATTCTTGTCTGCTCCCAGTTGAAGTTCATAAGCAAAACGCATACTTTAGAAGCATTTGGAAAAAATCATAAATGTCCTCAAAATTGATTCATACTTAAATGGAAAATAGCCACAAGGCCAATCCAGTAACATCTAGCTCAAGAAAGAGAACATTTAAAAAATCTATCCAAAATGTTTAGGAGTTACCCACTCAGCTCAATATTCATATGAATACAATATTTGTGTGTGGGTGTGTGTAAGACAAGTATTGTTAGTGAAATTACAATATAGTTAATAAACTTATGAAAATAAAACTGACATTAGAAAATGGAAGTCTTCTCCAAATGAAGAAAAAATAAAATTGCACAAAAGAAATACAAAGTGAAAAAAAAAATAGGGAGCATGTTGCTATAAAGAATAAATACAAAAAGAATATGTAAATATAATTGGCTAAAAAAGCCATGTAGTGATCCGCACCAGTCAGAGAAAACCAAGAGGATAACTACATTGAATAACAGTGACAAAAGATTAAATTTTTGATCATATTAACTACAGATGTGAAAAATCTACTCCTCTGGAGCAAGTCAGTCCTGACATCTAGGTGGTTAGCAATTTTCTGGAAAGTAATAAATACAATCTATATGCAGTTTGCAGTGTTCAGGACATAGATTCACCCCAAAGAGGCTTATTTTATTTAGAACACTGCAGTCTGGTTCAAAAGATTAATTTCTAAAAAAAACTTCTGGAGCATCCAGAATAATCGACTCAGTGTGGTCTAGAGGAGAAGCTGGATACTGTTCTCAAAAAAAGTGTGCTTTGCACTTAGCTAACATGGAAAACTGACAGTCTAGCTGGTATTCATCTGAATATTATGAAATATCTCGTGAAAATGCTTTCTAACCTATAGCTCTTTGAGGATATGCAATGTATTTAATATTAAATTCTAGGAAAGGATTCATGGGAATCCAGGAACAATACACCAATTTAATGTTCTCTATACTAATTGGCCATTGGCCTATTTCATAACTCTTTTTTATCAGGTATTTAGACATATTTTGCTGGAATATAAATTAAAGGTGGTTTCTACAATATTTTGCTAAATTTCAGAGTTTTTGAAAATGCAAATAATTATATGGATAGAACTGTGTTGGTTGACATTATTTATTTGCAGTTTCAAATACCTTTTGCTAAGTTGCCTGCAAATTTAGCAGTCATGTGAGAGGTCAGCTTATAGATTGGTAACTAGTTAAAGAACAAAAAGTGGTAAGAATAAATGTTAAGGCTTGAAGTGGAGCATTGCCATTCACACACGTGTGAAGCTCACCAATTCAGGAACAATGTTCTAGAGAACTCTGGGATGTTTGGTTCCCTCTTTGAACCATGCTGTTCCAGAAATAAATCCTCAGAAGCAGTTCAGAGTTATCTTAGATGAAATAAGCCTGGTTTGGGGCCAGATACCTCAAAGCACTTCTAGTTTGGAGGATTTACTGTTAAAAATTGCTCAACTGTCCCTAGAATGGCATAGCCTGGACGAAGTTAACATGATCCAGACGGAGAATGGAATGCTTCTGGATTGGTGAGCTTCGCACATCTATAGTAATTTGCGTTGGAGTTGAGTTCCTTTACATTTGTTCATAACATATTTGGCCTGAACACTGAACTGTCCACATCTGCTAATGAGTTCAGCTTGCTTATGATTGAGGCAAATCAATCTTTAGTAAAGGGTTCCAAAATGTATCCAAAGCAGAGAGAGGGACATTACCATGGCAAATGTAGTTTAGTATATACAAGTGTACAGTGATATATATTTGTTCAATTACTAACTGCATGTGTGTGTGTGTGTATACACATACATACACACACACATACATACATACAGCTGACAGTAACTAACCAAAGGACAAGTGCTGAAATGGTATAAAAATCAGCTGCTGATTGTATGTTTTCTAGATAGGCCAGAAACTTCTATTCCTAATATTTCATTAATTCATAAAATTGATATCCTGTGTTGTTTTTCTCTAAACTGGAGTATATATTTAGGTACATAGAATGAGCTCTGTGGGCTTGAGAGAACTCAGGAGTCCTTGTCCCACCCTGGACAACAGCTATTACTGTGATAACAATCGTAAATATAAATATACATTTAATAAATTATTATTGTCAGCCAGAGAATGGAACAGACAGCTTGTTGAGCACTAGAAGCATGGCCTGTTGGGACTCAAAGTCCCCCCCAAAACTGCCAACCTGACTCCTTTCCAGCACAGATTTGCTCATTAACACCTGGGAACCCATGGGCTAGAGGAACTGTGGCTCCTAACCCTGTGACTTTTTCTATAGGAAGCAAATAAAATTGATACTAGTTATTTATAAGGCTTATGGAATAACAAGCTTGAATTGCTATCCTTGCGAATCATTGGATGGTTGCTTTAAACAACATGACATTAGATTCCTATAGTTTTAAAATGAAGTAATAAAGGTGTTTCACATATTCTGGATGCCTCAGAGAATGTTTAATCGGTGTTGGTTATCTTTGCCTTGCTTTTGGAGATACAACACAAGAGTTGGAACATTAACTCGGGGTTGAGTCCTATTGTATTATCAGAAGTTGGGCTGAGATCAATACTATAGGACTGTTAATGTAACTTTGGATTGGTTACTGTGTTAAAGATGTATATGTTATTTTTAGCTATATACTACCAGCAAAGGGCAGCTCCCTTCCTTCCTCCTGGAGTGGCTCCATTCTCACTGCTTTTTAGGAAGAGAATCTCTCTCTCTCTCTCTGTCACACACACACAAATACATACACATGTACAACACACATGATAACAAATGTATGCAATACTTACATATTCCAAACTGAACTATTTAAAATGAACTATATGCTAAAAGAAAGCAAAATAGTAAAGCTAGATATGAGGAAAATTTAAAAAACAAAAAAGCATGATGATGATATAGTAGAATAAGCATTTCTCTACTTATCTTGTGTATTGAAAACAAATGAAGTTTTTCGTTTTATTTATTTAAAGCATATAGCCATCCATCTTAAAACAACTCTGGGTGGCTTACAACCCATAAAACAGTGTAAAGCAATATAAAACCAACAACAATAAAACTAAAACCTGGCACCAGGGCCACAATTCTCTCATTCTAATTCCACATTCTCATCCCGCCCTGGCCTCGCCCTATCCCAACACCTGGGGGAAGAGCCAGGTTTTAAGTGCTCTCCAGAAGGATTGAAGGGCAGGAGCCTGTCAGGTATTGGGAGGGAGGGTGTTCCATAGGGCAGGGGCTGCAATGGAAAAGGCATGCTTCCAAGGACCCACAAGATGTCAGTGTTTAAGGGAAGGAACCTGGAGCATGCCTATCCTATCTGCTCTGGTGGGATGGATAACTGGATATATAACAGATACATAACTGGAAACTGGCTTCCTGTAAGTTCAGATCATTATTCTATATCCTAAGCTCTGGGTGCCTTCACAATACAGTACCAAATTTACTTTACTTTCTTAATTTCTCCCCGTAAGGTTTAGTTTCTAGTCTGCTGATCGTCCTTGTTGCCCTTAGCACAGCAGTGTTCCAGTTTCCTTCAAACTGCCTTAAAACATGGTGCCTAAAACTGAACACAGTACCTGCATCCAAACTACTGTGGAATTACCTTTTTGCAGAAACTACTACTGATGCAACTACAGCCCTGCTATTTGTACATGGATGTCCTATTGAGAAGCATGTGCAAGTGGGGGTCAAGTAGTGAATGGAGTCCGTGTGAGCAGCCTCCATCACTCCAGATTCTATACGATCTTCACATATTAAGTGTCTAAGGAGTCAAAACTGGCTGATGGTTAATATGTCTTTGTTTTAATATATTGGAATAGAATGTCAGGACAATGACAGAACGGCCTACGATTTAATATGGGCATGCAAATGTCCTTTTCGGGCACTTGGGACGGTCCGCTTAAACTTTCCATGAGAGCTAGCTCTCCCAACCATCCCATTTGCCTTGTTACCGTCTAGGAATTTTGACTTTGCAGTTCCCCCTCAACAGATCCCCTTGCTCGAACACTAGATGGGGCTGCTCGCTTTGTTCACAGCAGGTGTGCACTTTGCCTGATGGTTATCAGTAATGCAATACACATGGCTAAGTATTTTCATCTTAATAGATAATTGAAAAGGGTTCCATAATATGCAGCCTTAAGTAGGAAGTTGCAGAATGCTATGCAATAATGCTTAAAGAACATAATGCTTTTTGGTCACTGTAAATAAATACTGGTGGCTTTTTCAAGGTACAATACAGCAGTAGCGAACCTTTTGGGCTTGGCGTGTCAAAAATTCAGAAACTGCCTAACTTGACTCTGCTGGTGTGTCACACACACACACACACACCCAAACAAAAGAGAAACAATTCTTTACATATTCATTTATTTAAAAGAAAAATATAGTCCAATCATGCATGGTGCGATGTATTATATAAAGAAACATCAAATAATTACAAAAATTAAATACGAGTAAAACAAAGTCAGTTTCTTTGGTAACTCAAACAGGGAGAATAGTTGTTGTCACGTTTTGGTGAATGCTGACGTGCCACCCAAAATGTCGTGGCGTGTCACCTTTGACATGCGTATCATAGGTTCATTATCACTGGTATAATGATTAGCCTTAGAGTATGATATTCTTTTTAATGTTATACTGCCTGGGATAGTATTACTGTTAATGTTCCCAGTTGTGGATAAGTAACCAGAGAACTGAATGTAGAAAACACGAGGGATTGGCAGGGAGGGGTGAAGACTTTTGCCAGCAAACGTCATGGCTCATACTTGATGGAAGATATTATTGAAATGCATCAGGAATACCAAACAATGCCCAGGAAGGATGGGCCTGGACTTTGCAAGGCAGCAGCGGTGTCATGCAATACGAGTGTTTTCCATGGACTTTCAACTGCGCTATGTAATATCACTCTTTGAGTACAGAAATGGAGAGGGAGTAATTTGGCACTATCCCCCAGCCTGAGACTTGAGTGGAATCAGTGATGGCACCAATTCTTATATGGGAAGCATCTCTTTAGTCCAAACTGGCCATGAACACCTATTCAAAATTTGGTTCCTTCACTCCTGGTATTTTTAAGTGGCCTCCTTTCCCTCATCTTCACAGACAATGAACCTGCTCCTTTGTGTTCCATGTACTTGCTCTAGACATTCTAGCAATTCTTTTCCTCTCCCTCCTGTCATTTTTAAAGCAGCAGAAGCATAAGACCAAGGGTTAGACACCAAGTGTAGGGCATGAGAGTTTCATAGGGCTGGAAGAGGTCATCTAATCTCTGCTAAAGCTTTTCAGACAAATGGCTATCCAGTTTCTCTCTGAAGACCTCCAAAACTTTCCAGTTCATGAGGCAAAGTGTTCCACTGATTGATAGCTCATACCATCAGAACATCCCTCCCAATATCTATCCTGAATCTACTTCCATGTAACTTCAACCCTCTGAGGCAATAGGAAGCAAGTCCACTCCTTCCTGTATTTGACAATTCTTTAAATATCTGAAGACTAGTTTAGTCTTTTCCTTTCAGTCTTCTGTAAGCTAAACATAGCCACTTACTTTAACCATTTCTCACAGGACTTGGCTCCTGTTCCCCCACTACCTTGGTAGCCTTCTCTGAACTCTTCCCAGTTTGTCATTGTCCTTTTTGGACTGCAGCGCCCAGAAGTGGACATAGTATTCCAAGTAGACACAGAGTTGGGATGAAAGACAGGTGACCCATCAAACCCTTCAAGGCTTGGCACCTGGATGCCTTCAGGACCACTTTCTCCAGCCAGTTTCTGTCCAGCCAATTAGATCTAGTAGGGAGAAAGTTTGTGGGGCTGAGACGAGGAGGCACTGCTTTTCTATTGCAACACTAACATTATGGAATCGCCTCCCTACAGAGGTCAGGCTGGCTCTCTCCCTGCTGGTTTTCCACAAGTGTCAAAGACAGCTTTTTCAGAGAGCCTGTCCCTGAACTGAATTATTGTTACCATCTTTTCTTTTCTTTCTATCCTTGTAGGGTCATTGTGTTTTTGTAAGTATATATGTATGTATGTGTCATTTTTCTGTGTGAGCTGCCAGAAGTCATTTTTTTTATTGGGGGGACATATAAATATATTAAATAAATAAATCAGGCCTGATCAAAGCAGAGCAGACAATTACTTCTCACAAGTACTTCCTATTATATCCCAAAATAGTATTTGCCTTTTTAGTAGTTACATCACAGTGTTGGCTCATGTCCAACTTCTTATCTACTAAAACACCCAGATCCTTTTCATATGTATTACTGCCAGGCCAGGTCTCCCTCATCTTATAGCTGTGACTTTCTTTCTTTTTTCCTCCCCAGATTCAGGACTTTACATTCTTCCCTATTAAATTTGATACAGTTCATTTTGTCCCATTGCTCAAACCTGTCTAGATCTTTTTGAACATCTCTGTTCTGAAGTTATAGCTATTCCTACTTTGGTGGCAGTTTATAATAATCAACAATCATTCCTTCAACCCAACTCATTCATTTATGTCATTAATAAAAAAATCTGAACAGCACAGGAGGCACTCCATTCAATATATATCTCCAAGCTGCTGTGGAGCCATTTATGAATATTCTTCAGGTGTTGTCATTCAGCCAGTTATGAATCCATCTACTAGCTGTATTGTCTAGCCCAAATTTCATCATTTTATTAATAAGAGACTTGGTTGAATACTTCATTTTCTGTTCTCTTAAGGCAATGCCTTAAGCTGCAGCAGCCAAGCAAAGGAAAGTATATGATGCAAGGGTTGTTTTTTTTAATGAAAAGGAGGACTCAAACTCAAGTCTGTGTTTAGATACCAGATGAGGATTTAGTCTGCCCAGAGATTTACTTCTCTTGCAATATTTATATTCTATGGCAGGTAGTCCTTGTTTAGCGACTGCCTCATTTAGTGACTGTTCAGTTATGACAGTGATGAAAAAGTAACTTTGCAACCAATCCTTGCATTTATGACCTTTGCAGGTCTATAAAGCAAAGGAAAGCTGAAGTATGATCATAAGCATAGTCATGGTTTCACTTAACAAATGCTCTTGCTTCATGACCAAATTGCCAGTCCCAAGTGTGGTCCCTAAATGAAGACTACTTCTATTTCAGGAAAGGTTTCCTCATTGCTCTAAGGTTATCTTGGAAGCTTTTGCTGCATCTCAAGTCTGGAGAGTTTGCCTTGCTCTGCAATGAATTTTTATCATAACAGATTTCTCGAAGCAAATTGTCAACGTTGTTCCACGGCTTTATCTCTTTTTTGATTTTCATTTGGTGCTGCTTTGCCTGTTGCTGCAAGAAACTCCTCTCCATGTTGCTAAAGCCTAGGATTTGGAGTTGCTGCTTCCTAGACAAAATTGGTGTCCTGTAGAAGACAGGCCTATTGCAGTGTTTCCTACTGAATTGGCCTCTGGGGATAAATTAAGCTACTGCTTTTTGTATAATGTAACAGAACAGATCATGACTTCCCATCTCAAAGGGCAGAGCTGTCTTATCTGATTAGGATTCAATGAACCTTTGAAAAGTAAGCAAAAAGTTGGAGCTCATCTTCCTGAATTTTCTCAATGTTTTAGCCAAGGGCTAGCGCTGTGCTTGTTGGATGTATATATTATGTATGCTATTTGTTGCAACATCATCTTTGAATTTATTTCAGCTCTCATCAAGATGCAAAAATGCATCTAGAAAATGCATCTGCAATAATCTCTTTGGTGTCCTTTATGGGCATTGCACTGATCTAAAGAAATAAACTTTGCATCTATATTAATCAGCTTCTAAAGTGAATTTATCTGAAAGGTACACTGTTCCCCTTCCTCCCAATAGTAACTTATTTTTAAAATGGGAGACTTTAGATCCGTAAACTCCCTGAGAATGCAGCAATCAAGGCAAATGAGGTTTGTGTTCATTTAACCATTGGGGAGGGGAACTCATCTTAAAATTTTAGTAAATAGGGTATAGCTAGATTTTCTCATGCCACAGAGAAAGAGAGAGAGAGGCTATTCTCAAGTTTTTAAAGTTTCAGCTTGTGTCTGCACTGGATCAGACAATCATCTACCATAATAAAATCTTACTCTGAATTTTGATGCTGCCACAGATCCTGTGTGGCTTAGATATATAACACTATATTGAAAATGTGTTCATATATAAACTGTCAGTTATTTTTAGTTGAAAAATTATGCCTTAATATTAGTTTAGAATGGTCACTGGAGCCAAGATTGTACAGTAATAATTGTGTTAGTGTCAAAGTGGGAAAAATTGAGTTTCAATTACTTTTTAGCTATAAAACTCAAAATGAATGATCATGGGGTAGTAACTCCTCTCTTTTAGGAAGTTCCAGAAGGGATGTGTGAGAGACACATAGGATTATATATAAATATAGATGGTGATAAAGGCATAAATACTGGAGGCAGGGAGATACTGAATATAAAAAAATCTAGACATCCATTTCTGACATCCTCAATAAAAAGAATCGATGGCAAGACTGTTGCCATACACTTAAAAGTTTTGAATCAAGTAACTATAGGGCATATCTATATAGAAATTGGAGCAATGATCCCCAGACAGATTGGTAGTAACTGGGGGCCCTGCTCTGGGAATCGTGGGCTTCTCAGTGCCTGAATATGATGTTGAGCTAGGGATTCTGCTTCTATATTGCCTACCTTGCTTGTATATTGCCTGCTTGTATATTGACTACCTTGCTGTATGGCAGAGTCTCTAAGCTCTTGGAATTCATGGCAAGGCTGTGTTTGGTGTATCCCCAGCTAACAGTGCTAGAGGACTTGTTTCCATGCCTTGCGGTGGTGTTTCAGGAGGGCTCAGTATTCATGGCCTCCCTTGCAACCATTGGCTTATCCCAAGTAATCTCTGACTCACCTCACAACAGGCAATCAGACTTTAGCTCTGGTCTGCAACTGATATGTGATCTCAAAATGGAGGAGTTCTTTGCCATCATCAGTTCACTTGAGGCTAGTCCCTATGGGGTAAGAAGACCCATTAAGTAGGCCTTATGGATCTCAGTGGACTTTGAAGGGCCCTAGGGCAGTTTCTCAGCAATCTGGGAGGTAGTCCCATTGTGTGCCTGATATGTCTAGAGTGCTTGATGAGATTGTACGCAAATGGCCTTTTTCTATTTGCTAATCCTAAGGGGCTCATTGAGTAAATGAAATGGCAAAAGAGATTGTCTAGGATGATACTTCCTGTTGGATAGCTAGAGTCAGTAAGATCGTCCCAAAGCTTATTGTGAGATTTTTGGGGGCAACATTTCACTAATAAAATCCCTCAAATCCACTCATATTCAGACTCACATGGGCAGGATCTATGGAGATCGTGATATTGTCTGGGATACATTTTAATCCTGTGGATACCAAGGAAGTAGATAGCCTGCAAGGCAGTATGATTATCTGCCTCTTTGCATACCAGAACTTGTCTTGAAACTACCTAGAATTTGCCAAAAATGAAAAGCACACTGCTCAACTAGCAGCAAATTACAATATTTGTGGGTGTGTTGAGGTTATAATTTACCTATCCTTCTTGGGATGGCCCTCAACGTTTGAAGAAATATATGTACTTATACAGCCCTACTACACAGCATGGGGTTCTGTCTGCAGAAAAGCTCATGCCCTGTGAAAACAGGTATCAGCAGAACCCTACCTGGTTTTCTTCAGAGCTGTGATACTTCAGGCGCTAGCCTCAGCACAGAGCCTCATTTAGATTCTTGGATGCAATCTCTGGGTATTCCAGAACATTGGTTAGTATAACCCTTGGGAGACCATGTTTACAAAAATCAATTAACCCTGAAGTACCTCATTCAGATAGGAAGCAGGCGCTATTAATCCCATAGGTGTGCCTACATACTCTGGTGTTCGAAATGCTGATGAAAACTAGAACAATACTCAAGTTATTTAGACTCACAGGGAGATTTAATTTTATTATAAGTTTGTGCCCCTAACCAGACTTTATTTGGTCTCGCAGTGAATTTGCTTCTGAAGCCAATTTTTGATACTGTACAAACATCCAAATAGCCCTTTCTTATTCCATAAGTTCTAAGCAATAATTAAGTGCAATTAAGTCAGGTTTGATTTCTGGTGACTGCATGGTCAGTTGCTTGTCATCTGGACCTACCTCTAGTAGTAGCAGTAGCAGTAGCAGTAGCAGTAGCAGTAGTAATAATAATAATAATAATAATAATAATAATAATAATAATAATGAGAAAGAACTGGAGAAAATCACAAAATATAAAGACCTGCAAATAGAAATAGAATGGCTATGGCAAAAGAAAGTAAAGATAGTATCAATAGTTATAGGCGCCTTGGGTGCAATCCTAAAACATCTGGAGCACCACTTGAAGACCATTGGCATTGACAAAATCACCATCAGTCAATTGCAAAAGGCAGCTTTACTTGGAACAGCTTATATCCTGTGATGATGCCTTTAAAACAACCATATCTGCCTATCCCAGATCCTTGGGAAGGACTCGATGGATAAGAATGCCAAATCCAGTCTAAACATCTGGCTGACTGTGTGACCAACCATAATAATTTATTAAATGTATATGCACCCGACTCACAGCGACTCTGGGTAGTTTACTAATTGTTAAAAACATTAAAAATGTTTAAAAACAAATAACAGTACAAAAACACAAAACAAAGAAGTGAGATGATAAAGAAAACAAACCCAGATGGGAACAAGGGAAACAAAGAAAAGGGGCACCAATTATCCTCACCAAAGACCTGCAGTTCTTCCAAGGATACTCCAAAAAAGTAAAGTATAACTTTAGAATAGTATATACAGTCCCCTTCCTTTTCTTAAGGTCACAGACCAGAAATATGTTACATTATGCCATGCCCTCATGTATGAGGTTTAACATACCCTATCATCTACAGCAGGGGTTGGCAAACTACGACCCGTGGGGCAAATCCGGCTCACCACCTGTTTCTGAAGGGCCCACAAACTAAGAATTGGTGAGCAGGCAGCAGATCACCAGGCCCAGGTCTCTTCTGAGTTCCCAGAGCTAGGGCAGGGGCAGGGAGCCACGCCATATTTCTAGGGGGGCCACAGTCTTTATATGATACAGTTTAGATTAATAAATAGTGCAGACGGAAAAGTACCTTTTTCCAGCTAACAGCGACCATGAGGAGGATCACAGACGTAAATGATGGCCAGAGAACCCCTGATCTAACATACTGGAGTTCTTGTAAATAGTCATGAAAAACTTGTTATTCCCTGGAGAAATCCTGCAAATCAAACAAGATGATCACCTTTGATACCTGCTCAGGAGTGATGGTGGAGAGCCAGGGCATTTTTTTTTAAATAATACCTTCCAGCAATAAAAGTTTCAGTTTAAGGAATGGTCATTTTGTTTTTAGCCTGAGCACCTGCGATTGTGGAAATAATATTACTTTGTTGTGTTTCACTCAAGAGGCCAGCTGGTACAGGGCCTTTTCTCCCATTTCCAATATCTTGCTTTATACAGTTCAGTGTATGTTCTTTTTAAGTGCATAGAGGGAAATACATTCCTGTTTAGCACTTATAAAAGCTTTATATAATTCTGATGTAAGTTGTCTTCCATACATACTCAAAAGTTCCTTATTTTTTTTCAAAATGTTCTTTTTTAAAATTTCTTATATTTATTTTTCCAAGAAATATAAGCAATAATTAATTATGTGCCATCAGGTCAGCATCGACTGTTAGTGACCATATAGCCAGACTGTCTCCAGGATGATCTGTCTTCAGCAGATCCTTCACATCTCCCAAAGATGCACCCATCACTGCTGTAACTGAATCTACCCACCTTGCTGCTGGTTGTCTACTTCGTCTCTTTCCTACCACCTTTCCCAACATTATGGACATCTCACGGCAGCTGGGTCTTTTCATAATGTGTCTAAAATATGATAATTTGAACTGGCCATTTGTGTCTTGAGTGAGAGCTCTGGTTTGATTTGTTCTATGATCCATTTGTTTGCTTTCTTGACTGTCATGGTATTCTCAGGAGTTTTCTCCAATGCTAAAATTCAGAAGAGTCATATACTCTTTCTATCCTGCTTATTCAAAGTCCAACTTTTGCATCAGTAGAGTATCTTGGGGAAAACCATTGCTTGCATGATTCTGATCTTTGTAGATGTCAGCCCTACAAACTCTATAAGGTAGACAGAACAGGAAACTGACTCCACAGGATGACTAGAACTATATTTTATTGAGATAAGTTTTCCCTTCCCTCCCTCTTATACCCCAGGGAGTCAGGGAGAAGCCAGTCTCTAATACTTTCCCACTCCCCATTCCCCGGGCTTAACACATCTCCTGCACCTGTTGTCCTAATGGCTTCTGGATGTGTCCTCCAAGGTCATCTCCATGGCCCCCTTCACTAGGTATAAACCCATCAAGGCATCTGAGTATCTTCCTCAAGGTCTTCATTGCTACCCTCTCAAAAGTTAGTCTGTGACATATTTCTTGAGTCCTGGTTCCTTTACTATTAATAGTCGATCCTAAACAACAGAAGCTATCGACCACTTCAGTGTCTTCATTGTCAAATGTGAGGCTGGTTGCTGTACCTGTTGACATTAATTTGGTCTTCTTTGGATTTAATCACAGTGCCCTTTTTTCTCACTGTCCTAGAGCTTGCAGACTGTTTACATTTTCAGCTATTAGAACAGTGTCATCAGCATGATGCAAATTATTAATGTTTCTTCCTCCAATTTCAAAAGCTTGCTAATTTTTTTCCAATCCACCCTCCCTCAATACTTATCCAGCATATAGGTTGAATAAAGAAGTATCTTTGTCTTCTTGTTTCCACCCAGACTGCTTATGGTTAAGATGGGCAGCTTAATAAAATAAAGTTCAATAAAATAAAATAAATAGAAATAAAATACTCCCTCTTCTTCTGTACCTTTAAATAACTGAATGGATATTTCATCCACACCGAGCCATTTCTTACCTGACAGCTTATGTATTGCCTGTTACACCTTGCTTTCTAGTAAAGTTGGTCCCTGAATATATTCTCTCTCCACAAACATTTGTCATTCTATAATCCTATTTTAGTGTGTTTCTGTAAAGTCTTTCAATCTTCCTTTAATCTATTAGATTTCTTCTTTGCCTTTATTAGATTTTTTCTACTCTTAAGCAATTGTACCATAGCTATATATTTTTCTGTGATTTTTCTAACTTTTTTGAAATATTTATCTTTTTCTTGTTATTTTCCTCTGTATACTTTAAATGTGAAAATTCCCATGTTGCTGGTTTTAAATGAATTTCCCAAGTTAAAATTATAGAGCTTCTAATGGTCTTTGAAATTATATATTTCTCTGAAGTAGTCTGCAGCACTAATATTAGGTTTGGTGCCATTTTTAACCAGGCTTGCTGCTTGCAAGGGTATTCTCTTTTCCATGCTAAATCTTCTGATCATAATGTCACAATAACATCACATCTCAAAAACAGGAAGATGTTTTTCTTGCCAAATATTGCACTGGTTTTGAAATATATTTGACAAAACTGTTATTACTTTAGTATATTATAGCATGTGAAGAATTTAAGAGTGGGCTTTTAACAAATGAGAAAATTACTTTT
The DNA here is from genome assembly GCA_030867105.1 of Liasis olivaceus. Taxonomy (NCBI): domain Eukaryota; kingdom Metazoa; phylum Chordata; class Lepidosauria; order Squamata; family Pythonidae; genus Liasis; species Liasis olivaceus. The sequence continues at coordinate 41,271,266 of CM061348.1, read as the reverse complement.
ATAATATGAAAGTAATAGCTTGTGAGATTTCAAGCAATGACTATTGAGATCTTTTTCACATTAAGATTTATCAGGAAATATTCCTGAATCAGTCATCTTATTTTAAGCCTTGTATATTTCAGTGATGATCTCTCTGAGCAGATACGAATAACAATCTTCAATGGAGAAAACAACTGAGTCTTCAGAAGGTGAAGGAATTAAACAGACTTAAATGGAAGAGTGCTACTGTTTGTTAAATACTGTAGTAACTTGAGCATTCACTCTAATTGAGTTCTTTTGAAATGCATGGTTTTACCCACAAGATGGCAATGTTGAATAAAGTTGCCATAAAATAATTGGAGCTTCTTAGTTTGAGATCCAGTGGGCTATACACTTGGTTGAGTTGAAATGCAAGGCAAAACTCAAGCCAGATCTGCAGATTGCAACTTCTGTCTAATATATTTTCAAATATAGCTTTGGAATTCACTCCAGGTTGTGTAGGAGGTGAATGAAAGCTCCAGCATGAAGAACATGAATGGAATCCAGTTTCAGCTGCATTCTGAAATTCTTGTTGGCAACTGGTGGCAAGCCCAAGTACTATGGCATGGGTATTGTTCCAGGCTACCCACATAGGAGCCCCACTGAATGTTGCTATTGCTGCTGCCAGTGCTAGAATTTATGACTGACTCTCCAGTTGGTCTCAAGAAAAAAAGTAAACATATTTTCAGGAAGGTAGTAGGGGAGGTCATAACGAACTTATTCTGGTTACAGTTAGGCTTTGTTTGTGTGTGCTTTTCAACTGAACCACTTCCTACGCCTAAAATAAGTTCCTTCAGTGAGGAATTCAAGTTGCCAGTGAAGCTGGTGATGCTCTGTCCCTTCAGTTAAATTAGTTCCCGATCTCCTGGGAATTGCTGGCCTGGATTGGGCACCCATATAGGTGTCCTGGAATTGGTCTAATGTTATTAGGCTTCCCCTCAATATTTAGGACAGGAAATTAGTGTCTTAGGGGTGTGGGGAAATTACACAGATGCTTGCGTAGCTTCACAGTTAGTGTATTAGACTAAAGTAACCTATGTTCCAATCCACTCTCAGCCCTGAAATCATACAAGGTTATTTTGAGCAGTGTCCTTTCTCCCAGCCCAACCTATAGTATCTCACATGACTTCTCCTTCGAGGAAAAATTGGAGAAAAAAGTTCTATATACAATTTCCTGTAAATATAACAAACATCTGTTCCCAAAGTTCTATATTTAGGAGAGTGAACAGCAGACAATTTGGGGGGAAGGGGTAAAGCAATGGTGGTTGAGGAAGCCTGAAAACCATCTGAGGAAGTGAGAGAAGAGGAGGCAGTGGAGAAGGTAATGAGAAAAAAAGAATAGGGAGAAGAAATTCTTCAGTAAACAGAGAAGGAATTACTGCCACCACCACCACCAGCACCCTGGAAACTATTGGATGGATTGTAAGCAAGAGGCAGAAGGCCAAGCTGTGCAGAAGATGATCTGATTAAAGAATGAAGCCCGATTAACCTACACACTCTTATTTTGGAAAGGAAGCAGGTGAAGGGCTCCAGTCTTGAAGTCATTCTTCTGGCTACTCTTGCCCCTTATGGATATTGCAGACAGAGTCCCCAGTATCAAAGAGCTGTCTGGTGGGATAAACTTCAACAGATATCGGGTGGGGAGTGTTGGGCCAGATCAGGACCATACCTTGAAGTTAAGGCTCCCAGGTGATTTTTATCCAAAGCCAGTTATGCATATTTGCTGCAAACCTGTTAGTAACAAAATCACATGTTCTTCTGATCCTAAATGAACAGTGCTAAATTGCTGTGCTACCTGATGTTATGTCACATAGTTGACCATGGGTTTTATGTCTGTATGTTTTACTTCACTTAATAGTTAACTATATTCACTCTTCCAATAGAAGATAATATATGTAGCTCAGGGTTGAACTGTGGAGTCCTTGGTGCTCTCTGAGTTTGGTTGTTTGCTTCCAGACATTACTCAACTAGGTAACATCATCAGTGCTAGTGAGTGTGGGGTATGCTCTCTGTTTATATGCAGTAGCTTGCCCTGCCAGTGTTAGTGGGGGTGTGGTTTTCTCCTTGGTAATTCCTTGATTAGGGTATTGTTTTCTGCTTGATTGTTTGTCTGGTATTAATCCCTGCTTATCTGGATGTAGACTGTTGGAGGGGATAAGTTCTGGTCTTTTTGTTTCCTTCTTAGCTTTTTTATTGTCTCTTTTGAATGGTGTGTAAATGTGGTTTATCTCTATTGTTGGCTGATTCACTCTTTCAATCTGCTTCTCCTCATCCATAATATAGGATTTAGAAAGCGCTGTTTTGACGATTTACAAGTTAAATGTGCATGCGTTCATCTCTTTACTGACCTGTAGCAAGCTAATAGGCTTACCATTGTGTAATATTACCTTAGTCCTATCCAGTCCTTTATTTTTCTATTTTCAGTGTAATAAATTATTTTACATAAACTCCAGAACTAGATAAAGGCTGCAATTTTTTATGGTTATTAAATTTCAAATTAATAAATTGAAATATGGGCAAGGTTTAAATTACTTCTCAGTGAGTCCTATATCTGAAAGAAAGACTCCTTTCTTGATGTTTTAAATAGCTCAGCTCTTTCTTGCTTTATGTTTTATTTTTTTTCTACTGTCACATTTATCTGCTTCCCATTCTGAAAGAGTAAAATTTAAAACCTGAGCAAGGTTGGCCTACGAATGGCCATTGGCTCGCACACAGACACAGACACACACACCTACCTCCATTGAGGTGACAGGGGATCTGATTTCACCAGGTTACTGGCACGGGGCCTTGAGGCCAATTCCAATAGCAAATGAAACCTATGCTGAAAGGCCAAAATAGACAGAATTAATATTTTGTTTTCCCCAAATGCCTTTTCTGTATAATCCTTTTAATATAATGGCTTGAATGTAAAGTTAGTCTGTGTCTTTTATCATTCAACCACAAGGTTTAGGTGCTAGATGATTTCTGATTTACCCCTTAGGCGGAACATTTTGTCTGGCTGAAGCAAGAGTCATTCTCCCCAGGGAGGCTGGTTTCCAATTATCCTAATATATTTTATATAACGATTATATAATATATTATTTATATTATATAATATAATATAAGAAAAAGGGCCTAACAACTTGCAATCAGGAGGCCCAGATGTTCTCTCCAACAATCCTCTCTGTAATGAAATTTGAACATGTGCTGAACCCCAAGATCTTATCCAAGCTGGTAATGAGTAACTAGCTTAACTAAATTGACAGCACAGATTTTACACAGAATTCTCTCAGTGTGAATGTTGCCTTCCTTTGGTTTTCCTGAGTTTCTTTTTCCCAGTAAACTTTTTATATCTAGAGATCTGGCTTCATTGGTTCAACAAGAAACTAATCATAAAACCTTCCTTGTGTGCAAGACTGAACAGTTTCACAGCTATTCTTATGTTTCAGAACAGGCACAATGTTTGTTACATTCTGTGTTTCTGGGCTTTGAGAAGGAAAACACAAAGCACCTTCTTTTCCATTTTTCCTAGACCTGGACGAAAGGGAGAAGTGCTAAGAACTCTCTAGCTAGATAGACTAGGACAGTGTTGTCCAAACTTGGTCACTTTAAGATGAGTGGACTTCAACTCCCAGAATTCCCCAGCCAGCATGGCTGGCTGGGGAATTCTGGGAGTTGAAGTCCACTCAAAGTGGCCAAGTTTGGACAACACTGGACTAGGAGCTTTAGCCTGACTGGTAGCAACTTATCATAATAGTGAGGCTTAAATGGTCCCCTTGCACAGTGCAAAACAGACCAATATTCTGAAGTAGCATTTTTAAAAAGTTAACTATAAGACCATAGGCAAAACTGTTGCTTATTACTGGAGTGGTATAGGATTTGAGATGGGGTGGGTAGTCTTAGAGAGGCTGCTCTTAGCTTTAGGGAGTCAAGACCCATATATGTGGCTAATGATGCAAGGTGGTTAAGTGAGGTGGGTTTCAGATTTTTTTTTAAGTAATGTATATTTTAGAACTGACTTAATAATTTTTGGTGTTTCTTCCTGAAAATGATGGAAATCAACTGATTTTTGGCAATTATAATCTGGATGGGCTCATGTAAGCAAAAAAAAAAAAAAAGGTATTTGAAGCTGTGGGTTGTCCATGACTGCTATAATAAGATATCCAAAAAAAAACCAACAACTTGAAAATTAGAATAACTGACAATCTCCAAAGAACACATATCTGAGGAAAGTTGTAAAATATTTTTATGGAGACTTGTGGTTGTTTAGAGTTGTTTTATCTTTCCATAACAAATTGGACAAAGTTCCTGAATCCTTGAATTTAGAAGGCTAGAAAAAAAATTCAGAAATTCTGGCTCCATCTGTAATTATTGTCACTCTAGATCTTCATGGAATAATAAGCACAATTGTTGAATGTTGTGTTAATGATTTTGGTCTCCAAAAAAGGAACTCCTTTCTTCTGCCAAATCCTGCAGGCTTAGTATCTTTGTTCTTAAGTTCAGCCTCAATTACACATGTTAATCTATTAGAAAAGAATGTTCTCCTTAAATCCCATTTAAAAGTTCTTCAAAAAGAACTTGAACTTTCAGTGTACTGAAGAAGGTGTCACTTTCCTATGTTACTGCTCGAAATGGCATAGAAAATGAAACAAGGCTTGAGATTTAAGGCCTCATCTCAGAAAATGAAGGGCATGTAGCCAGTTTCTTTATCCCAGCATGATAGGAGGCATTTGTAAGACTTTTGCAGGTTTGCTTCTAAAAAAAGAATAAAAAAAGAATATATTATGAGTGGAAATGCCAACATTATCAAGTAGAACCTATGATAGAAAGCATTTTGCTTACGTTCCTTAATTAGTGTTCCTTCTCTTATGGTATTTGGAAAGTTTTGCAGAGATAGATGGTACCAAAGGGAAGAGGCAGGAATGGAAGAACTGCAATATCTGCAATATTACAAAGATTAAAAAGAAAGATACTCAAACTCCATAAATGTGGACAGATACATATTTATGCCTTCATTTGCTGTATCTAACTTCTGGAGTATTCACATAGTCAGAGCTCCATCGCTTTTCCTTTGTTAAAATCACATTATTGGTGGGAGCTGCAGACTAGCTTCTTGACATGATTTATTATCAGAGATGTGGTAACATCACTAGTAGCACTCGTAGCATGTAGAATATGTGACAATTTGCAATACACTGGCAGTGTTTTTTGATTATGGAACTTACACTTTGATCTTTTCTAGCAGTGGTGGGGGCACCTGTAATTCTCCAGATGCTCTTCATCCCTAAGTAGTAGTGGTGAAATCTGAAGTCCTTGGGACAGGGAAAGACAGTTTCCCCTCCTTCGTTTTATATCCATTTTTTTGCAGGAGTTTTCCTACATTCCAAATCAATGAAAGATCAGGTCATAGCCTATATATCTTAAGTTCCTGTTGGTCAAATATACAGTTTAAAATAAATTAATTAATCGTTGTGTAGGAGAAAAACCTGAATGAATTGGAGCACCATTGTCTCTGTTTCACCCAGATGGCACCAGGAGTCATGAATGTCCTTCTGCTCTATGAGAGGTGCATTGGCTTCAAGTTCAAGAACCATTTGACTTACAGAATTCTGACCTCCAGGCACTGCTTAATCAAACAGTGACATGTTTTCTTTCTGATTCCCTCTCTATACCTGAAAAGAATAGAGTTATTGTATCTAGGTTGTATTTGTCAGGTCAAAGGTTTACAGCCTTTCCCTGACAAATACAACCTGGCTACAATAGCTGTCACTGAGGTTGCTGACATCTCTGCTGTTTACACAGGGGTTTTCTCCAGTCTTGTTGATGTGGAAATGTATTTTCAGGTCAAAGCCATCCAGCTGATCTGACCTAACATAATCCCTCCTCATCAGTAATAAAAGAAAATTGTGAAAGAGGCTGAGCCTAAATGAAGATAATACAAATTTTATATGTGTAGTAAAGAGCTACATGAGCTCCACAACTTGCTGGCATTGAACTTTTGATCTCTTTTCTTGTCCCCACCCTTTTCTCTCTACATCTATTTCATTCCTGAGATCTTTAACACTTCACTGACGTGGCTTAACTCTTCTTCCTCCTTGCCCCACCTTTAGTTACAGCCATGTAAATGGATGATTTACTTGCCCTAGTCCAATGTGGTTTTTTTTTCTTTGTTGACCAAAGCTTATGTTACAACTGAACTAATCTCTAAAATTTGGGCTGCTGCAAATATGTAACTGACTTTCTCTGAACTGTGACTAAAAGACTAGAAACAACCTTGGGAAGGTCTGGTTTTTTCTCTCTCCAGAAGTAGTTTCAATGAAAATTGGATCAAAACCCATCCTGCAGTTCTCTGGAACTTTTTTCTTCCTGTAAAAAAAGCCTTTGATGTTTGAAATAAAAACCTCATTTTCAGATGCTGTAAAATTTCTTTAGAATTTCTTTTGATTATGCTTTTGAGCTTATGAGTTTGTACAAGGCGGCAGAGAAAACCCCATCACTTTGCAGCCTCCGTGGCTGCCTCTCTTGAAAAAGTTTCACAAGATACACTCCCTTTTGGTAGCTTCCTTTAGGGCTTCATGGACCAAAACAGGGGGAGTCAAGGAGGTGCAGAGTGCTAAAGAGATGATAAGACAGGGAAAGACAGGACATTTAGATTCCTCAACCACTTCACAATGAAGGAAATATAAACACATTTCTGCTCAGGATAATTTTATTGGAATTTTCTCCTCCTTAAGAAAAATATGGAAAGAAATTCTTGTTTATCAAATTGAATGAGAGTGGTTAGAAAAAAATGCCAAAATTATTTTTGGCAAAGTCGTTTCTTCAACCCATGAGCAAGCAGCACAACTTAATCCTAACAAAGGGCACACAACTCCTGTCAGTTAGAGAGCTGCATCAGGTTTTGCGTAGCATGTCAACAGCCCTGCTGCTAGACTGGATGGGGAGCCATGCCAAGGTTCAAAGGGAGCTTCAGGACTTTTCAGGGCTGAATATATCCCTTATTTGCAAGGCTTAAAGTACCCATTTTGCCCCTTAATCCTCTAAACATGTCAACAATGCAAAAAAAAAGGGGGGGGGATTTTTGGAGCCCACCTATTCTGGGTGGTTGGATGCCAGCCCATGTTGTGCTCCTGCCCTAACTGTGCTGTGCCATGTTTCAATCTATTTGCTTGCATACCGTTTTTCCCACAACAAATTCACTACTCTTCTCTGACTTTCAGTCACGGGAGATGTTGGCACCAACCTTGGCCACTATTAACACTAAGCAGATTTTCCACAAGGCTGCATCTTAAAGTTCAGGTCTTGGTTAAACAGGAATGTTCCTTAGCCTTAAGAACTGTTAAAACATTTCCCTTAAAGTTTAAGTGGGAGATTACGTTCACTCTCAAGAGGCAGAGGGGCCCATGTGCAACATTTGGCTCCATGGCTTTTCACAGCAGTTAAGAGAGAGGGTCACTTTCTGCTTTATATCAGAGGCAGTCAGTCTCAAGTCCTTGCACAATTCACGGCCCTTAGAACTCTTCCAGCAGCAGCCTGTAAATGGCCATTTTTCAAAAGGCAGAAGGGGGAACCTGTTAAATAGATGGGCAGCAGTAATATTAACTTTTAAAATTAGTTGTGTTGATGTTGAATGTAAATTGCGTTTTCATTTCAATAATGTCATATTTAATTATTGATTTTGCCCAGCCATGCATCTCTAAGTCTGTATGTGGCCTTTGTGTGAGAAAAGTTGCTTTATATATTTTAGTAGCTACATAGCAATATGACTTCTGGGACTTGTCCCATATTTACAGTATTTACAGTAGTAACAATAAGTTGTTTTTGATCATAAGAGCAATGGAGGTGGGGAAGAAAGTATCAAGGTCATGCCAAGTTAGCTGATTACATAATACAGTTATCAACAAATTTAGATTTCTTGAATATCAAGCAGTGGTGTATTTCCTTAGCCCCATTGGCTGAGATTGTTTTCAATCTCCACCAAACATAAGAAGAGCAATGTAGTATATGCAGTTCAGTGCAGTGAGGAATGCTCAGAGATCCACACTGGGGAAGCCAAACAGCCTTTACACAAGAGGATGGCCAGCACAGGAGGAGCAGCAACACAGGACCAGAATCAGCAGCTGAAAGTGCCGGCCAGAAATGGCTGAAAGCTTCAGCGGTTCGAGTCCAGCCTCGCGTTAACAAGGTGAGCTCTTGTTTCTATACCCGCAGCTTCTGCCAACTCAGCAGATCGAAAACATACGTGAGTAGATAAATGAGGACTCTCACCCCGGTGGGAGGAAAAATGCTGGCAGCGGCTCAACAGAGAGAGACGGGACAAGTTGCCGGTAAAAGCGCGAAAACCGCGCTCGTCCGAAAAAGGGGCGCGAAGCAACGGAAATCCCGCCTCCTGTGCTGCCAGCTGGGCTGACGCTCTAGGAATTAGGCTCTGGCAAAGTCTAATTCCGAAACTAGAAAGATGCAATTGCCTTGAAAACCGCTAGGGGGCGGTCACTGCAGGGTCAGTAATGACTGTTAAGCAGTTAAAAAAAAAAAAAAAAAAAAGGAAGAAGGGCGCTCATCTGAGGACAATAAGGTTCACATTTTGGACAGAGAAGACAGGTGGTTTGAGAGAGGAGTGAAGGAATCCATTTATGCTACAGTAGAAGATCCTTCCTTCAGTAGAGGTGAAGGCCTCAAACACAACTTGTCCCCCATATTCCAGGCTGTCCTTTCTACAGTCCCCAAGAAAATTAAGAACAGTTCAAAAGTTCACCAGGAAGGCAACAATTAACATCCCCCTGGGGATGAGTGAGGGACTAGGAGTAGGACATCTACATCTCAAAGACTCTACTATCACATCTCCTATTGTCCCTCAACGAGTCTATCATGCGAGTAAGAAACACAGCCACCCTGGAAGACTTTTATGGGGCCCCCCTAACCAACTTTTTTAGACGGCTTTGTTCACCACACTAAATCAGCAACAAACACATTGTGCACCTATCTGAACTTTGTGTCACTTGATATGCGGTTTTTCAGTGCTCTGCCCTGAAATTGCTACATGAAGAGCAGTTCTGTGCAGTGTTTATTGCTATGACACAGGGTATATATTCTAAAAAGGACAGTCATATTACATTAAGATTGCTGGGAAAGCTCGGGATTTCATAGCCTATGGATTTGTCCGAGTTGGTATTTTGTCCAATTGATTCAACAGGACACACATTGTTCTGGTTTTTCTGAGCTGAATGAGACAGCAGTACTCTGAATTAAAGAAATCTTCTATGATTTGGTTGTTGTGGACAGATAACTCTATGAAGAAGTTTAAACTTACTGGGATTCAAGCATCTGTAGGTAAGGGAAACTATTTTCAATTTTCTGCCTCAGGAAGCTGACAGATATCCAAATGATTTCCTGATAACTCTTAAGAGTTCTCCCTGTAACTCTACCATATAATTCTCTCAAAGCTCTGGTTGGCTTCTGAAATGGAAGAAATGGTTGCGGCTTGTGACATAATCATTCTTTATGACATGATACCTGCAATGCTTATTTTATTATTTAAAGAATTTATTTCACTCGAGCCAGAAAGGTTTTTAGAATAACTGACAAATCATTAAAACAATGTGTAATGCTGATTTTATGTTCTAATGTAAATGTTTCATTTCAGTGATTTTGTAAATTTCTAGTTTTATAACTTTTATAATTTTTAAACTTTTTATAATTTAACTATGTATTGTGATTTTAGTGACTGTAAGCCGCCCAGAGTCCCCCATTGTAGGGGAGATGGGTGGGGACAAATAAAATAAATAAAATAAAATAAAATAAAAATTTGTAAATGTGGGATAAATTATGTCAGGGATGAGAAAGCTAGAGGTGCACAGCCTGATGTTTTAGGGCCATCCACAGACCCTGAAAACTTTGAGGGTGGCGGTGAGAGCAGCCAACTAATTATAACGATAGGTATGACAGAAAAGGAAAACAATTAAACGTACAGGGAATACTCTTTTCTCTGTTAAATGAAAATTAAATTATGTTTCAATAATAATAAATCAGCATAATTTATTAGTTGAATATATATTTCAATAAGGATTAAAATGCTTTTTTAAAACATTTGTTCACCTGTTATGCTAAGCTGCCTTTTCTGTTAAATGTGGATTAATGAACAAATCACAACTTGACTGGCTATAACCCAAACCAGCCATCATATGGTTTACTGAAAAAATTGTGGGTGTGTCCCGGAACTTCCTGAAATTTCCACCAATAGAAATTTTAACATGGAAAGAAAGGGGAAATGATTAAACATGCATGGATGGGTGAAGTAATCACATAAAATGGACTTTATTCATTAATTTAAGCTTCATTACATTTAGGCAAAACCCCTTTTTTCCTTACCCCCACTACTACTTTGGTTGAACCCCACCTATTTTTTGGAGTACAATCCCCCCCCCCCAATACTACTCAGTCTGAAAAATGTTGCATGCCCTTGGCTCAGTACATATGAATACAACCACTGTGTGAAGTTGCTTTTCCCTCTGTCTTGTCTCATCCCTCATCTTCATCTTCTCTCCCTGCCTCTTCATTGATTTCACAGGAACAGAGGAAGCAAGGGGTGCCTACTAGATCAGGCTGAAACATGCTGTGCTGGAGATCAGACGCACAACACATACAGTGACAACTGGGTCAGCATCTGCAGAAAAACCAAGCCTTCAGGGCATTCTTAAAGGCTGGCAGGATCTAATCTCCATTGCAACAGAGGAAGCACGGCAGTTGGTCCCATCAGATGTCACTGTTTAATTGATGGGACTTGGAGCATTCCACCATCACTGGATCTTATTGGACAGGCAGAGACAAATGGTCTCACATATATCCAGGCCCTGCTCCAAGGAGAGCTTTATAGGTGACCATCAGAATCTCGAATTATACTTGGAAGCCCACTAGTAACCAGTACAGTTCAGGCAGCAGTGGTGCAACATGAGAGTACCAAGGGGCACAAATATCTACTCATCCTGCCACATTCTGGATCATAATTTTCAAGTGGTCTTCAAGAGCAGCACCATGTTGAGCACATAGCCATAGTTCAAATGAGAGTAACAAAGGTGTAAGTATGAGTAGAACCCCCCAATTCAGGAATGGATGCAACTGAATTTTGGCAAAGATCCTTCAGCCACAGTTGTCACCTGCTCTTCCAGCAGCAGCAGCAGCTGGAAGTCTCATAGGACCCCCAATTGCGTACCATTTCCTTCTGGGATACTGCAACACTACAGCTGCCGCCTGCTGTTCCAGCAGAAGCCAGAAGTCTAGGATAGGATTTTCATCTCGGATAGTACAAACCCATCCAGAACTAATGATGAAACATCTCTGGAGCCAAGTGATCCCAAAATTCCCAGCTATTTGGTCTTGCTAGAGCCAAGCTAGGGCTATTGGTCCCCATCCAGATTCCCACAGTCTTCAGACCCTTATTCAGAACTTTGACAGCATCATTTGGTTGGCCCAGGTATTTTAGGTTGTGCATCCATATACTTCTCATCTGAGAATGATACAAGACAAAGGTGCTTCTTTGCAGACTTGGCCCAGCCTTCAGGAACAGCCAAATATTTCTTAAAGAACAACAGCTTGCATGTCATATTAAGAACAAGATTCTTCTACTGTAATTCTGAAGGGAAACATATTCTATCTAATACATTGGAAATAGCAGCTGTTTTAAGTTGGTCAAATGTTCTAATTGAGAAAGTCAATTTTAGCACATTATTTATCTCAAAAGTTTCTTTTTACAGTTGAATTATATCCCCTGCCACAAATCAAACTCCAGGCTTAGATGAAACAGGGTTATTTTGTTTTCATTAACTAACCCATAATTAATTTTCTTAGAATTAAGGCACCAGACCTTTTCCAGTAATACAATATTCAGCCTGTGAAGATTGAGTGGGTTTTAAATCTGTGATTACAATTTGCATATTATATCCCAACCCCCATTTACCTCTTAAAACAGGTAGCATTACCTCCGTTTCCATGGCAGGGATGGGCATCTTTTTGAGGATTGAGGAACACACTTAACTTTTGAGGGGAATGGGTGGGGTGATGCAAGCCCCACTACATAGACCACACCAGGAAATCAACTCCATAGGAAGGCTAAAACTACCTTTATTGCGACTGGCTCTAATAACAGAATCTTGCAGGTCTGATTGTGCTGTATCTCCTCCTCTTTTTCCTTATACTTTAGTGAATTAGGGAGGCATCTGCCTGAGCCACTTCCAGATGTTATCTGGATGTTCTGGACTTTAAAAATGCTTCAGCCCCTTTTGCCTGGGCAACAATTCCTGCATATCTCTGTCAAGGTCATCTTCCTTATTCTCTACAGGTAGTCATGCTGACGGGTAGGGCTAGGATTTTTGTCTTTGTTTTTCAGGCTCTTGAGAGGCTTTAATTTTGGCTTTTGCAAACCTATTTTAGACTAGATTTTTAAAAATATTTTTCTGCCTCAAAATGGCAGAAAACCACATTATCAATTTTCAGCCACCATGGTCAGAGGAGGCTCTGGGGATACATATGGTTCTGGGGCTACAGTGTCTGCTCTGTTCTGATTGATCCGTGTTGATTTCAGCCCTCTTGTCAAGCGGGTTCACTGGCTCAGTTGCCGCCTGTCTTCTTACCCCATCTCATATATTTTTTATGGCTGACTTGCAGGACAAATGAAGAATACAGCTCCATGGTATTTTACTTGTTACTGCTTATATGTAGAAAACTGGTAAAGAGGCAAGGAAAGAATGGGAGAAGTGAGGGGATGCCAGAACTAGGCAGCACCTTTCATGCTGGTACCCAACTCTTTGCAATTAATGATGCCAACCCCTAAGGCTGAACCCTTGATACTGTGGCTGACACCACAAATTGATCAGGAATCAAGGGGTATGTTACCAGGGTGGAGACATTGAATGACTCTCAGATGTTTTGGGCAGTTTCTAGTGGCATGCTGGCTCCTAATAGGAATGGGAGTACAACAACTTCTGGGAGGCCACTGCCTTCCTATCCCTGGAATAGGATCCACTATTGTGCAAGTGGATGTGAAAAGATTTTTTTTTTTCACAGTACAAAAAGGGGGTTGCTCTGACTTATAAGTCTTTCATGTTTTTTTTTTTCCTAAATAAATGCTTAAGGCAGAGAGGATCATCTTAGTACAAAACATTGCCTCAGAACATAAGGTTTATGCAGCTGTTCATGTGTGTGATATTTACTCCTGGATTAAATTTGTTTTCCCCAAGGGGATTGCCATCTGTCCTCATATTGCCTACAGCTGACCCACTCCCTTCACAGAATCATCTCTGCTGCAGGCTTAAAGGCATATGTGCACTTTTCCAGAATGTATTGGGTGGTTTAAACCAGCTTCTGGCAAAACTCCAAGATGTGTGATATCACAGCCCCATAATTCCCAGCCAGTGTGTATATGCCAGCTGGGGATTATGCTAGTTATTGTCAAAGACACCCGGAAGGTGCACCAGGTTAAGTAAGGCTAACGTACCCAGTAATACTGTAGCAAAACATGTAAAAAGGAAGTAGAATCAAAGGGGCCTTTCAAAATTGCCAGAGCCTGGAGAGAAAATGAGTTATTTTGGCTTGGTACCTAAAAGTAAAAAAGAAAAGAAAACCCACTAGCATCAGGAAAAGATAAAGGAAATCTTATCTTATAAATGAGATGTACCCTTGAGAAGCTTTTATCTCTGATAACTATCCACTTCACTTCACCATCATGGCAACTGGCAGGTTTCTGTAGAAGGAGGGTGTCCTTCAGTTGCTCTGTACATACAGTAACTTAGCCTGCGATCCTATGGCTTTTGGGATGGCATCCCAGGGGACATAGATTTCATCCGATTTTTCTATGTTTGTCTTATATGGGGAGTTTCAGCCTCAGAATCTGTGGGAGGAGTAGGACAGGAGCCTTGGCTTGAAAAAATCTAGTAGACTTCTGGTCCCCTGCCATACCTCCAACCTAGGAAAATATTCAGAGCAGTTCTGATTTGATGAGATAAACGTTTTGTTATCTATTTATTGGGTACCACCGAGCAGCGCAGATGAATATAGAACTGTTTCATTTCATTAAATTCAAGCATTAGACCTTCATGAAAACCTCCAGTAACTTAGATGTAATCAATGTATGCTTCTACTAGCTTTTTAGAGTTTCTATTCATCTCCAATGTAATAACCCTTATTATTTCTACGCTTCTATCGTTGCTGTACTTCAGTTTTGTCAAGAAGATAAAGAGATGCTTAGAGATTTTTAAAAGCAATTCAGAACAGGGCTTTGCTATAAATGCTTGCATTCTATCATAATGAACAATGATGGTGTCCCTTGGATCTTCAAGTTCACTGTGTTCAGAACTTCAAATATATTAGCCACGTATGCCAACCTTAGCTGAAAGCTATCATTTCTGAAAGCTTCAATTACTTGGTCTTTTTCATGACATTCCAAAAATAGAGCAAATTATTCCCTCCACTCATAAATTGATCAAGCATATTTTCCCCTTTGACAACTATCAAATGTCAGTGTGGAACAGAAGAATGATTGGCTCACACATTTTCACTAAATTAGGAAAATAACCAGGAGTTGAATACACTGATTTTCACATAATTAGCTCCCATAATAGCTAGGCTGGGGACCTCTCATATATTGCAGAATTTGGGAAGCCAATGCTTACGGATGATTACCCAATGTCTCCTGTAAACAGAGAGTATTTTTGGTTATTTTTCTTTATTTTTATAAAAATCCTGATTATGAATTTGCAGTATTGCTGAAGCACCAACCAATTTCTTCCAATTCAATTCATTTGTTTAGAAGAATTATGATACAAATTCAAAGGTAGCATCAGTTTTAGTGGTAGTTTTCAAATCTTAATAAGCAGCATTTTTTCTCCCACATTCTCTTGCACAGACAAGTCCTTGAGTACAATTTCCTTGATTAGGCAAAACTAATAGCAAAAAAAGAGGACAATGTATTTTTTCCCCAAAAGTGGAAGCCAAATCATCAGTTCAGAGCTTGATGTAGAATTGAACAAGGAAATGTTTGGAATGTTTTTCTCACTTCCCAGTTCAAATGAAATTTTGGCAGCACTCAGGATATAAGGCTTCATGAAGGTTTCTCCAGTGATGTGAGTGTCCCCCCCCCCCCCCCATTTGCATTAGAAGGCTATTTCATATACAACGTTCACAATTTTTGCAGAGTCCTCATAAAATGTTTCAGTAGAATTCATTTTAAGGTACTTCAGGGAATCTTGCTTTGCAGCAGTATTTAATAAGGTGTTGTGGTTTTAACTCACAATTGGTTAGGAAATTTATTTATTTATTTAATCAATTTGTATAGCTGCCCATCTTAACAAGTGACTCTGGGCAGCGGACAATATTTAAATAAAATTAAAAACAATTGCAACCAAAAATACAAAAATTAAAATACATAGCAACTGAGGAAGGTAGCAAAAGCTACAGTTGCTAACTCAGCCAGGAGACAGACCCTTCACACACTTGGGGCCCCAGGCCCAGACTTTAGGGCCTTATGAAAGACCATCCTAATCTCCAGAGGGAATATTCCATAGGGCAGGCACTACGGCAGAAAAGGCATGCCTCCTGGGTTGTGCCAACTGGCATTCCTTAGCCGATGGGACCCAGAGCATACCCATCCTGCCAGGCTGGATTGGATAGCAAGAAACAACTGGGGAGAGATAGTCCCTCAGGTAACTGGGTTCCAAGCCATGAAGAGCTTTAAAGGTGGCAACCAGCACCTTGAATTGCACTCAGAAGCATACCACACCAATGCAGCTCACAAAGTAGTGGTGTTATATGCACTATTGACTACCCATGCTGCCACATTCTGTACCAGCTGAAGCTTATGAATGCTCTTCAAGGGCAGCCCCATGTACAGTGCATTGCAGTGGTCCTGACAGGAGGTCATGAGGGCAGGAGTGACAATGAACAGGGCCTCCCAGTCCAGGAATGTGTGCAACTGGTGCACAACCCAAAGGTGTGCAAAGTCCCTCCTAGTCATGGCTGCCATATGCTCTTTGAGATAGTCCAGGAGGACCCCCAGATTGCGCACTGGGTCTGTCTGAATCAGTGCCATCCCATCCAGAACCAAAATCCTCAGTACCAGAAGGTCCAAACGCCCAAAGCTACTCAGTCTTGCTTGGGTTGAGTCAAAGCCTGTTGCGCCCCTCCAGAATATTGACACATTAATTATAATTCAAAATTTATTTTTGTGCACACAAGCTCTGCCCCTTTCTGTAGAAGAGTACAGAGATAACCTTCAAGAAGATATACAGCAGGCATTAGGACATGAATTTAGCCCATGAAAACAGGAAGGTGTGAAAAAGAAACTCAAGATAGCCCCATGGTGATTCTGTGGGAGGGAAAGAGAAATGCTGTCAGGCTTTCAAAATTTTGTTATAAATAAAGTAGCCTATATCAATAAAGTAGAGTTTGAATATTTCTTGTGGTGCCTGTTTCCTGACTGGGTCTACATTGAAGAGCTGACACTTTCAAGCATTCATGTGACATTACAGCACACATAGAAAGGGGGAAGATCTTATGTCTTGATGCTGTGATGTTGCTTTCATCATCTGACTCCTGCTCCCTGTGGATGCCTCTGCCCTTGGTATATTTTGGCATGTCCTATTGCTGAGTACAAACTGATATCATATGCTAGTCTGTAAAGTGAGAAACACTCATTGATTCTGCTCTTTGTAACTGCAGCAGTTTGGATCGCAGATTATTGAATGCTCAGCATGAAGTGACTTGAGGAATTTTCCAATGCTTTGCTGGTTATCATTCCCAGAGGAGCCTTGTGGAATAATGTAAAAACTCATTAGCTAATATGTGCATCTGCATAATTTCATCTTGAAGAGGCTCCTTCCTCTATTGAATATGTGATTAGTACCTATTCCTCTGTGGTCATATGTTCATAACTTGAGTGTGAATGAAGGTGACTGGAGTATTCACATAAAATCTCAATGGGGATTTCACAGTGCTTCACAGCAGCCAGAATACTACTTTGTGCTGATATGTAGGTCAGTGGGAATGGGAAGACCTACCTTCAAATTCTCACTCAGCCATGAAGTTCCCTGGCCAGATCCAGAAAATATGCTAGAACATGCTTAAATGGGAATAGGTAGTTTAAGTTCAGCACGATATAGGAACCAAGCCATTGACTTAGTATATTGTGTGAACTAGGCCATCACATTAAGCCATGATTTATTTGTTTGGGCAGAATATGCTAGATGACCTTAGCAATGATTTAGTGTGTTCTGTGAAGCCAGCCATTGGTGACTTGGAACCATTCAATATCTCCCATCCTAATCTACTCACATGATTGTTTGGGGGATAAAATGGGGTGAAAAGTATCAGGTGTGCCATCTTGAATTCCTGGTGGAAAGGTAGGATTGAACTGCAATCAGTAAAATAATGTATGAAAGACCAATCCTAAATAACATCTCTGTGGGTAATGAAGATTCAGGTAACTAATAATTGCTGGGATTTCTTTCTAAAAGCATGGCATGCTGTTTATATAAAAATCATTCAATTTGTTTATTCAAAAAATTTGCTTTCCAAAAGCTGTATTGGTATACATGCATGGTGTAGCTAGGATGAACCTCAACCCTATATCACAATGGTGTGTTCTCTGGGGGGGAGTCAGGTAACAGCATCAGCAAAAAGCCTCCATAGACAGGCAGAAACTGGTACTGGCTGTCACAGCACCCCCCAAACATGCAATGGAGTTCACTTAGGACAATTTGAAGGGAAGCAATACTCACTGTTCATATGAAGACCCCTAAAAGCCATCATAAAGTCCAGAGTTTAAAATAATCTAATTGCATGACTAGGTTCACAAATATTAAGGCACAGGTTCACTAAAAGTTGAGACACCTAGCTTAGGAGGGAGATGACAATAATATTCTAAAATGCTATGCTGAATCAGACCCAAAGCTCATCTAATCTTGATTTTTGTTCCCAGTGAATCCCCAAATAGGAGATGAATGTAATAACACCTTCCTTCTTTCTCAGTAATTATTATTCAGAGGCATAGTGCAGTCTACACTTATGATTCCAAATTACCCTGGACATGCTACTATTGACTGTTTTCTAATAACAGACTATTTATATGATCAGGTTTTGAAGTGGATCAAGATGAATAAGGAGGATCGGTATACAATTCTGCATTAGAACATCTCCTTTGTGGGCTATCTCTTATCAAGTTAAAAGGGAACTATGAATCAAAAATGACCCAAGGATTCTCTCTCTCTGATGTAATAGTGATCCCCAATTATAGGAGTAGCAGCAGCAGCCCAGAATGGTACAAGAAGTAGAATGCGTTATCAATATACAACCATCAATTACTGTTAAAAAAAAAAACCCTAAAAGAAATGTGCATATGCCAATCAATAGTAATAATGCAATGGATGTCAATTCAAAGTGCATTTTATTCCTAGGGCAGTATTCTCTCACAGGGGCTCCAGTGATCAGATAGATTTTAATTGTGGTTTAAATTGTCAATATGGAGCCATTTATACTTCCTTTGGGACGGGATTCCATAATCGGAGTCCTCTTCCCATGGCTGGGATCATACCCAAGACATCTGCAGCTGATTGCAACACATCAGTCACTTGGTTCTGGACAAGACTTTCTTTAAGTATTTGGTTCCAGCATCATTTAGGGCTCTGTACACTAATATCAACACTTTGAACTGGGCATGGGACCATGGGAGCTGCCAGCAGAAGGAGAAGGTTGTTTTCCTCAATTCTCTTTCCTAGGAAACTTCCAGAGAAAGCTTTCAACATTACCTGGCCTTATTTACAGACCTTTATGGGAGTTCTAGCTAATGTTGTCATCCACCTTAACTCTCTTATATTTTTTCGTCATTTTTTCCACTTATTTTCTTCCACGAGAAGAATACATCTAGGAAGAAGGAAAAGTTAAACCCTGCTACAAACTCCTCTGGGATTTGATTTTGGATTTTGCCCCCAGAGGAATTCTGTCCCCAAGTTCTTCCTTTAAAAAATAAAAACTGTGAAGGATGGGCTAGCAAGTTTCTTCCTTTCTTTCCAGAAAGTGTCAAGAATGGTACAAATCTCTCTGCAAAAATCCAGCACTGTTCTAAGAGTGCTGAGCTTCCAACTGAGTTGGAAGATATTCCTCAGCCTCTTCATAGTTTGTAAAGAAGTAAATGTAAATCCTCATTCACACAAATCCCCATCCTCATTCACACAGGCAAATATTTATTTATATTATTATTTTTGATAAATACTGGATTCAAAGACTACATGTCACAGTGGGCAGTAGAACAAAACAGAACCACATATCCCTCCTAGTTAAACTTTCATTATCTTTATCTTAAAAGTTCATGGGGCAAGCCCACCACTTGAACCCTGGAAAACCTTATACCAGCCAAGACTTTAGGTAGGGTATAATTGGCAGGGTATAATTAAGACTGGTTAGTTGGTTAACTTCCCTCATGTTACTTTGAAGACATTATGGAATCTTTAGCAATGTCCTGCAGGCATTTTAATTGTGATAAGATAGTAGGTATCAATGGCATTAAATTAAATAATTATTGATTTGTCTATCCCTGTTCTTTATTTGAACTCTACCTACAGTACTCAAGTGAAGTCTCACTAGCTTCTTTGTCTGCCTTCACCATAGCTCTGTATTTATTCAACTGACTCAGAGTAGCTGCCTATCCATGCAAATCTTCGATCCCATTTTTATTATTAAAATACCCAAACACTATCCAAACATTTCTGTGCTGTCCTGGAATAAGGGGTGACAAGATAACGGCTCATTTTCTTTTCTTTTCTTTTTTTAACAAGGCTAGTTAACTAGTTAACAAGCCCTTTAAACTAGTTTTGTGCATCCAAAATGCTAACTCTTATTTCTCTTAGGAAAAGTCATTAAAAAATACAACAATCTGAGCATTCAGCATTTGAAGGTTTCAACTTGTGATGACTACAAGAACCAGCAGGAACAGTATCAATTTCACATAAAGAGAGACAAGCATTAGAAAAGGCACAGATCAACCATAATAACCTCACATATCTCTTTCTTCCCTTCCTTCCCCCCACCCCCCACAGCCTTTTGCGTAAACGAACCTTCCCTATCTCTTTTTCAGCACTTTCGATAAATTAGATTACAATTTCCATAGTTTGCAGTCAGCACTGTCAGTGGCAAGATTGGCAGTCTGTGCCTTTCCAAATGTTGTTGAATTATAGCTTTCAGCAGTCCATAACACCAGAGAGTATGATGAAGGATACCGTGACTATAGGTCAGCAACATCGGGACTTAAAGGTTATTCAGGCTGTGAAAATCTAGGAATTATCATATGAGACAATTGAACATATACCAACTATATTTTACCTTAGTCTTAAGTATTATTCTGTTAAAATTGCCTGAATCCATGCTAGAGAAATCCCATTAAGCCCCTTTTGAGCTGACAAATTGTTGTTTTATGGTTATCATTTCCTTTGCTAAAATGTCTCTTTGCATTCTGTATTTTTTGAGGTGGGTCTCAAGTAGCCCAACTGCATCTAGTTAAGCTCTTTATTGGCTGTCAAGTTATTGAATGATCTGAAGTAATTAAAGGTTCAGTCCTGGGGCCTCAGGGACAGAGAGATGAATCTTTTTCTGAAAAGGAAAAGGTAAGAATAAGAGCTGAATGTTCAAAATGCTTCAAGATATATTCCTAACCATAGAGATCAGTTTCAGTTTATTATGCATTGCCATTCTGTTGACAGGTAATTAAATTATTTCATTGTCCTTGCAAGTTAAAGAAAAATGATGTTTTAATAAAGTTCAGAGTGATTTTTATTACTCTGTTGTCAATGTCCAGACTGGTTTGTAAGCTGCAAAGCAGCATATTCTAAGTGTCATAAAATCATACAGAGTAAATTACCTAAATTATCTGTATGCTCAGGGACTCAGTGCTTGGATTCTTTTATTTTTTCCTATTAACAGATAGATGGGAAATTGGGAGCACTTAGAGCTAATAAAATGATAAGGACACAAAATCTCTTGACTCCTTGTTCTGATGCTGTGATGTTCCATTTCCCTACTCCATATTTTTGGCCTCTGGCAAAGGTGGTGGAACAAATAAACAGCATGACAATGACATTAAGGCACAGGGGAAAACAGAATCTCAATAAATATTTAAATGTTAAGAGCTGTTTGTCAATGGAACCAATTACCCAGAGAAGTGGTGGACTCCATATCACTGAATGGGCACCACCAGAGGCTAGACAGTCATCCTTTGGGGATGCTTATTTGGGTTCATGTAAGAGGTTCAGGCTGACCTCAGTAGCCCCTTCAAAGTTTTGGATTCTATTTGCCACATGCTGTGGGGGAGTAGATAGGAATTTGCCATGGTTCTTAGAGCTCATTTTTACCAGGGAAACTGAACTGAACATAAAGCAAGAGGTCAAACATGGAAATGTAGGTTCAAAAGTCAATTGTTTAAAGATGTTTTGAGAAATGATAATAATGGAGAACAATGAGAACAAATTAGGCACCACCCATTATTTTCAGGCTCCAATTTTGGACAGCAAAGCTAGGACATCTCAGTGTTAGTACTCCTTCTGTGAAATAATTATGAACATCCTAGTTTTATTCTGCCTTAGCCTAGTGCTTTCCAGATACACTGGACTTCAACAACTGTCCCAACTAGTATAAGTATACTGGCTGGTGATTACAGTGGTTGAAGTCCAAAACATCTGGAGGACATAAAGTTGGGAAATGCGGGGCTATCTCAAATATTATGTCAAGGTAAAATGTGTTAAAGAGAATACACAAACATGTTACACTAACACAACATTATTGAGTCATAACTGGATGCTCTGTCCCATATTTTGGAAAGAAATCTATAATGCACAGTTTCAGCCATCCAAGCATTTCTTTCTTGATTTTGTCAATCTACATATGACAAATGACATACATATTTTCAGTGTACATATGACAAAAAAAAATTGAGCTGCTTTATAATTGTTATAATGCTTTATTAAAAAAGAGAAGGAGAAAGAAAATTTTTCCCTTTTTTCTCTTTATCATTATATGCATTATATATATATATACACATACACACACACATATTTTGTTTCTTCTTTTTCTTTTTAATGTGCTTTTTACTTACAGTGAATAATAAAATATTAAAAATAAAATTAAAAAACACATGTGACAAATGCAATTGCTCACTGCTTTCCTTGGGGAGACAGAAGCATCCAGTGAAGGCAAGCAAGTGGATAGCTATTTTATGTGCAAGAATGAAATACATGAGCAATATGGCCTTGTTATGAAAGAATATCTGTTCAGAAGAGGTCAACTTTCTACAGAATTTGTTTTTAATTTTTAAAAAAGGTTGCTTTTCACTGACAAGTGACAGCAAGGTTTTCCAAGGCATTCCTGATGCGAAAGTGTTGTGATTTAATTCTACTGCTGGAGCAAAGCATGTCTTCCTACATACGGTAAGTTGCTGGATGGAAGAATGCTGGGAACTAAATGAAAAAGTGAAGTAAGCTGTATCTGGGATCAACTTAAACATATCAATAAAGGAGCTTTCAGTCCAGATGAATATATTCTCAATCAAACATGCAGTTTCAGTGTGCTGCCTAATAGAGATGAAGAGCATGCAGTGTTTGGTATTAAATCTCTCAACTTAGTGTTTGAGAATCCACCCCCAGGGGTTGGCATGCAGCTGTGCCCCAAATGATTAAGCTAATTGGTATTCCGTTGGCAACTGTGGTGGAAAATTCAGTGGATTATAAATTCTCTATCCATCTACCAGATTTATATAGCGCCTTTCAAGGTGGTGTACGTAGTGTTCCCTTCTCCTGTTTTTCCCTACAACAACAACCCCATGCCGTGCGATCACATCTCAAAACTGTTTATAGTAAAATTGCTAAAATACAATAATACCAACAATGAATGAAAACCACAGAAAAACCTATGAATTTAAAAGGGAGTGGGGACCCTAGGAAAGAAAGCATAAAGCATGGTCAATCGGGAGGTGCCTGGCTCTAAGGGGAAAATGGATGTGCCTGAGGCGTTGGTCCCCAGACCCAAGTGTTTGCTGTGTTCACTTGCATGGTCGAAGAATGTATTTTTCTTCATGGGTAATGCAGTCGCAGTGGTGAAAAGGGAAAAACAAGGAATAAAAAGCGTGAGATTGCAGCAGGAGCACTAGGAAAAGGTCCTTGGGGTAAGCAGTGATTATTCTCCGCAGCGACATGGCCAGGATAGGACTTTTGACTATCACTTCCAGCACAAATGAGCAAATGAGGCCTCAAATGCCATATGCAGGCTAACTACCTTCTGGAATAAGCAAATGAACACACATTGTCATTTAAAATGTGCGCAGAGAAATTCCCTTGCAAGACTACCTAGATGAGAGTCTAAAATGACATCTTTATTTCTACCAAACCCGTGCTGGAAAGGGGAAAGGGGGAGCTTTACGAACCACAGGAATAGAAACATCAGGAGAATTAATGGTGGCACTGGGTGCTGTGTTGCTCACAATCAGGGAGACATTCTAGACCAGCACTGGTATTAGCTACGCTCCCACCAGAAGGCCCCTGGTTCGTTGCAGAACAAGCCCATCTGTATGGCAACAGCTGGCGCCTGGGTAGGACAAGAGAGAAGACCTCCCGGCCCAGCATATTAAAGAACAGGCTTTCTATCTGCCCCACCCACTGAGTTCTAAATGCCCACAAGGCACCAGGCTCTTAATGGAACATTCTGATCCTGTTTCTGCTTCACAGCTTTCCCTCCTCTCTGCTTCTTTTTTTATTCTTCACCTTCCCTAAAACATAAGATTTGATCTGCTTCTGAATACTTATTTTTCTGTGACAGGCTCCTGCTGGCAGCAGCTAGATGCTAGAAGCCATGGAAAGACACGAAGCGAGGAAAGCCAAGGTTAACTAGCTCAGTACAATAAGTTCAGCAAGAACCTGGCGCAGGCTGATACATTCCGTCTCCTCCTTTCACTTCTCTTCAGATCCTTTGGTCCTCTTTCCTCCTAGCCAGACATTCTGGCTATCCCTTCCTGCTGAGACAGGTGGAATGAACAAAGACGTAGCAGCCATTCCTGCCTGCCCGGGTGGCTGAAATGAATGAAAATAATTTATGGAACTTATGCAATGGAATTGCTGACTCCCTTGGCAAAAGCTGCTGAGCCTAAGACAAGCATTCTGAATATTTAAAGTTCATACCAGGGAAGTCAGTCGTTCATTCTGCCAGGCTAGAGGATGCCTAGAATTGGGCATGGAGGTCAGGAGAGGAAGTAGAAACACATCACCAAGAAGGACATGCCTTGGTACAAGCACCACCTTACCTATATTTTTCTTTATTCTGTTTTTCTAACAGAAACTATCCTTAAAATCTACGCCTTTTATACGATTTAAACTTTAATCTGTTAAAAGCAGAGCTTTGATCTTCACTCACCCTTTCTTGTCTCTGTATTATCTGTTATCACAAGTGAAAATGACATGCTAGAAGCCGTGGGAGGAGAAAAGTAAAGCTTTATCACAGAAAAGATTACAGATGGGATTAAATTGGTATATCCAGTGAAATGTATAGATGCAAATTTAGAAAGAACTGCTATAACTAAAATGGAAATGCTGTATGTCTCACTACAGAAAGGCAGCTTGTATGTAGCTGATTTGTACCTGCTCAGTGTCATATTCAGACATGAAGTCCAGATGGGAAACTTCAAGACCCCTATTCTCTGTTTGTGTCTTAAAAGCAGACTTGTATTGGCTAGGCTTTCAGATAAGGAACTGCCCTCTATAAAGGGGATGCCTCCTACTTGTCTGTCTCATAGGAACACTGCTTGATTAGAACAAAAAACAAAAAAATGAAGAAGAAGCCATCACGCATAGTCCCACATAAAGCCAGGAGAAATTCTGCCTATAGCATTTGTGTGATTCCATTACTTGTTCGGTCTTTTTTGCAGAGAATAAAATTATTTCTAGAAAAATGTTTAGAGGTAGGTGAAAAGGAGGGTGTCTTACCTGTCGTCAATTCTTAAAAAGCTCCGGCACGGGTTCCCTGGTAGCAGCATGGAGATCTTCCAGCTTCTTCATCCCAGAACCATCGTCTGATCAGCCTTACGTGGTCACCTGACAATTGCACGGTCAAGTTATAACTCTCAAGAAACTACTAGAGGGAAGAGAGTCCCCGTGCAATTCTAAGAATGTGCAGGGCTTGTTTTTAAAACTTAGGTGGGAGAAGAGAGCCAGTCTGGTGTAGTGGTCTTCCAATCTTCCAATCAAAGATTCACATTCATAGCTTGAGAAATGAGAACAGTCTACTTAGGATGTCTTGGAAGTTTTCTGTGATACAGAAAGAGTCAGGTAAAATCTATCTAACTAGTATAGAGGAAAAGAATTTCAGAAAAATATAGTAAGTCATCTTGTACTTTCTTAAACTATGCCCTCTACTGTGAGCACCCCTTGCAGTGAATTTGCCATTTTTGAGTGAAGCTTAATAACCACAGCAGAGGGCAAAGAGCCAGTTTGGTGTAGTCGTTAAGGCATCGGGCTAGAAACTAGGAGACCCTGAGTTCTAGTCCCGCCTTAGGCACAAAGCCAGTCACTCTCTCTCAGCCCTTGGAAGAAGGCAAGGGCAAACCACTTCTGAAAAATTTGCCAAGAAATCTGCAGGCACCAAAAAAAAAAAAAAAAAAAAGTGTGGGAGAGACATTAGATACCTGCAAGATTGGTTGCCTTTCCTGAATTATATACTTCCCTTTAATTCCCCCTGCCACCCTTCATGAACAGGATGAATTAAAAAGGACTGAAGAATAGGCAAAATATTATAGGGAGAGAGATCATGAGACCATGAACGGTCTTTCATAAACTCCCAATATTGAAGTTCAGGCACATAACCCCATAAATACTTTTTGTAAAAGTAGAATTGCAGTGGGAGAATGAACACTGGCATTTTACCTGGTGCTGGGATATCTTGCTGTCTTGTGCAGTACATGATGCAGATCCCCAGCAGATTTTCTTGATGATATTCCTCCTCCCAAACCACACAAATAACCTGTATATTTTTTTTTCAGTGATTTGGATATCTGGGCACTCTTAATTTCAGTAAGGTCCAGGCTAGTGATATTACAACTGCTACTTGTACAGACCGCCTTAAAACTGTTTTGGAACCTTTTTCCTACCCTAGAGACCAACTGGAGGGGATCAGGGAGGATTTGCAGACAGGAAATGAGTGGGATTTTGTTTTTTAAAGAGAGATTTTTTTAAATGATCTGTTTCCTCAACTGCACACCATTGTTCCATATACATTTATTATACTTCCTTGAAAATAGCTAAACCTTTCTAAGTCCCTGTTAATTCCATTACCACTCACAGAAGTGGTTCTGACTTGCCAATCACTTGCAGTAATCTATCAGAGCACACTCATGATGGCTAGCAAATACAAATTTAGTCCTGAAGACAAGCAAGGAAAATCTTTAGTTAGTACTTCACAGAAATAATACATATTATTTCAGCTCTTTCAAAAGGTTTCAGGTGGCTTTGAATGGAGGAATTGCTACAACTAGGCACTCATGAACTCTGTTGCTCTGTTGCTATAAATGCTCTTCCTAGGAAAACAAGCCCAGCAGGCATCTATGGGAGGAGTCTTCAGATGTGCCCCCAGTTGTCTAGAACAGAATTGCACGATTTAATTATACAGGTAGTCCTCGATTTACAACAGCAATTGGGACCAGAATTTCTGTCGCTAAGTGATGCGGTTGTACAGCATGATGTCACATGACTGCATTGTTTAGCGACAGCAATCCCACAGTCCCAGTTGCTGTCGTAACTCCAGAACCATGCGATTCATTAAGCAGGAAGAGGCACGAGTTTCAGACAAGCAGGCCAGGAGGGTGCTGCAGGCAGGTGCCTGGGTGCCATGGGGAGCAGGGGGGTGCCATGGGCAGGTGCTACATAGTGCAGGTGGGTGAAAAGGCAGTGGGAGCAACTTGCGGCCTCCTGCTGGCTTCCCCATTAACTTTGCTTGTGGGAAGCCAGCAGGTAACATCGGAAATCGAAATCACATGACCATGGCTTGCTGTGATGTAATCACGAGCCAGGCGCCTAGATTGTGATCACGTGACTGTGGGGACGCTGTGATGGCTGGAATTCCGAGGACTGGTTGTAAGTCTGCCTCATTTAGTGCCACTGTAACTTTGAACAGTTGCTGAATGAGTGGTAGTAACCCAAGGACTACCTGTACACTTTTCATGCTGATGTGCCTATTTTTCACCACCACTTTGGTGGCTGCATGTTTAATATTAGTAAGAAAAAACTAGATACATAGACATTGGATTCTTGCTTATTGGAATCCCCTTTGGTAGGAAGAATTCTACACAGGCACAGCATTTTTGCACAAATATCAAACATAGAGCTGCTGATAAAGCTAGTGTGTGGGCACATGTAAGTGTCAGCACCAGTGGGCATGATTCTGTGCCCCCCCCCCCATGCTTATATATAAGTTGCAAGAGACAGAAAGCATACCCTTTAGTTTTTAGTTTATTGATCAGGAATCCAGAAAGCCACCCCTCCTTGCAGAATTAATGGATGCTTGTGTATAGTACCGCTTCTTCCTCTGCCTCACATACAGCTGGCTTGGCATAAGTGGAAACACCTGAAAGCCAGCTCAAGCCGGGTGTTGTTTTCCAGCTGCCACAAGCTACAGTAGATCAGATAACAGGTTCTTGGTATTGCATAAAGCAATGACTTGGCTCAGAACAACTACAAAATGATTTCTGGGTTAAATTTGAGATTATAAACCAGCAAAACCCTTTAATTCTCTTGCCTAGCTGCCAAAGTGCAGAGCTGCCCTTGCAATTCGGAGCTCAGCATGACTGCTGCAAAGCACAGCCACTGTACCTTTAAGAGGACTGGGGTGAAATTTTGATATAGTGTTGTGCACTGATTGGAACTTGGAGTGCTTCCACTGCCTACGTCAGTGGACCGCGTGTAAGTGAGAGAGAGAGAGACATCAATCTGTTGCTCTTGAGAGATAGCACAATATTATGGAAGAACGGTTGCCCTGGTAACAAGCATTTTCAGAAGAACCCATCATTGACAAATGCTGCTGTCAGCACAGATCGGAAAGCTACCACAAGCCACTGAGGAAGACCAGGTTCAGAGGTTGTCTGTGGTATTTAGCCCAAGAAAGATGCAGAATAGGTAAAGGGAGTCAGACTGCTGCCCGGCTTTGGTACAAGCAGATGCTGGCTTGTTGAGATATTCCTGGATCCCCTTCTGATTCCATGTACAATTAAAAAGAATGATCCTGTTCAGGTCCCATGTGGCTTCTGTACAATAGCCTTCCTTAAATAGGTGCAAAGGATGTTTCGCTGCAGGGCCTTTTACTAAAGATGGACTTCCTGAGCAATCCACTGAGAGATTGTGCATCTCAGAGAATGTCGTGCTTCCCTCCCCAGTATTTTCATACTGATTGGCAATGGCAGAAGACAGCAAGCTAACAGGATGGAGTAACTTCCAGGGTGTGCTTTTTGATTCCCATCTCTTACAGTTACCAAATAAGCTTCACTAAACTTTGATCAGGTTAGATTCCCACTCTCAGGAACAGTCACATGCACACCCAGAAGTCTTCAATCCCCCAGCACAAAGGCTGTAGCATTTCCCAGCTGACTTGACTCACTTCCACTGGCATGCACATTAGCTAGCTGCTTCTCATGTGTCCACCCACCCAAATTCTTTCTGCTAATAGGTGTTACCAGCTGAAAACTGTCCAAGTTAATAGGGCAGTTAAACTATTAAGCTAGTTAAAATTTGACTATTTAAACTAGTACCTTCTCCCTTTTGCCAAACTGTAGGTGGCTACTAATAAGGTTAACTTTACAGTTTTGTGATTTAGGTTCTCTCTCTCTCTCTCTCATGGACCACATGGCTACTCTTTTTTTCCCCCACCAGATGAAGTGTGCCACCGTTGTATGGTGTTGGAAATTTTGGCAGCAAAATGCAGTTTCTTCACTGATGGAAGATATTTTAAGTGGCTTACATTGCAGCAATCATCCATTTGTAGATGCAGTAACACTAGTCATATAATAAAATACAAGATGAGATGCTGGATTTCTATCAAGTATTTCAAGAAATACTTTTCATTTTGATTGCTCTGTTAAAATATTAATAGATTCAAGAAGTACAAATGCTAAGATGGTAACTTTGTACTACAATTTTCCAATCTTCATCTGCTGATGAAGCTGAAATCTAATGGGCCAAATAAAAAAGAAAGAGAGATTAGGAAGCTGCTAGATTTTTAAACTCCTTCTGACATCACTGGTTGATGGAAACATGGAAGACCACTTGCATTACCAACCATATACTGTCACTGGTTCAGTTCGATCTGCTGACTCCCCTCTCCCTAGAGTGTTGGAGATGCAGCTCTTCTACTGATTTCAATGCCAAATTGTGTGCATATCTTTATTTCTTTATTTCTTATATCTTTATTTCATTCATGTTGAAAGAATCATTTGCCAAAGGCTGAGATGGCGAAGCCAGAGAAAGACAGAGAAATGTAGGACCTGTGTTGTGGGAGGGAAGGTGTTGAGATGGACTAGCAGGGCATGGGACAGGAGCCCCTTTCCTGAATCTGGAAAAGCTTTATTTGTACAGAGCCTGACAACAAGCAGAGGGCAGATGCTGCCTTTCTGCAACCAGAAGAAACATATAGTCTCTAGAATGCCAAATCCTGCTTCTGTTTCCAGGGACGATTCCATTTAGGAATATGTATGTTATGAACTAGAGTATCTTACATGCATTTATCAACTTGTCTTATCTCAAGTGTCCTGTGGATCAAGGGGAAAAGGTCACACCTGCTGTGTAGCTGGAGAAAACGATGTGCAGAAAGGCTATCTGGCTCATCCAAAAGGAAGTTGGGAATGAATCAGATTTCATACTTGAGTTCAGTTTCACTCTATTGTGAACCACTCCTGGCTCTTTTCATTCCCGTTCAAGTGGCTGATCTTACTCTGTACAGCTGTAAGAACATTTTCCTCTCATTAGCCAACATACTTTGCTCTTGTTTTGCCACTAAAGTGTTACTCCCATAGCCACAGACTTGCTGAATTTGTGACCATCATACCAAACTGCCAGGAAAATCAGCCAATCAGACTGTTCTGTTGATTGAAAATGGAGGTGAAGGAGGGGTAGGATTTTTGACAGACAAAAGGCACATGGCTTGTAGAGTGCATTTTAAAGAGCTGTCTGATGTTATGCCAGTATAACTCAATCTAAGGCTGCAGTATGGTCCATTTATCAGTTATGCTAAATGAGCAGGACTTACAATTCATGCCAACATTTACTGAATGAATGATGAGATTTACATTATAAGACAAACCATTCTTCCAGGGCAATTTTCCAATTTTAAACTGCACAGTTTGTGTTGTATGTCGTTCTAACCCATATTATTTTTTTTTAAAAATGTCAGTCACCATTTGAATAAGGTGGGGGGCTTTTAAAATGTTTTTGTTCACTAGAGTGAGGAAACATTAGATAGATAGTGTATAAGTAAGTAGTTGTAAGAGAATGAGGGGTGATGTGTGTTGAATGAATAGATGTACAATATGTGAAAAGGTGGAGGATGGGATGAAGAATGAAGATCATCAAAGCTGGTGGGGCCAAGATGCAGAAAACATCTCAAAGGTTGCTGATGGAGTATTGATGCTTAGGGACTCTCAGCTATTTGGATTGTTCTGAAATTCAAGGTCTGGGAGAAAGTGGTTGATCCCTTCCGCCCCGCCCCGCCCCCCCCCCCCCCCCCGGTTGAGAGATGCAAGATGATCTGAGAGTGCCATATGCCTTTGTGAAGAAGGACTAGATGGTGACCGACTGCCCAGTCAGGTTGGAAAAGATAGATAGAACAGAATGGTGAGGGAAGGGCTATTTGAGTCTCTGGAAACTTATATGGGTATAAGTATAAGCTTGTTTCCACATTGACCAGCTATGGGAAGGAGTGATGGTAAGTGTGTTTTTCCAGGGGATGGACGACCTGCAATTTGGTGCAGTCTCTCTGATGATCATGGGTTTGTCCCTGAATATCTTGGGATGGATACGTATAGGTCACCACATTTTAGACTTGGATTTTTCCTTGCAGCAGAGGCAGTGTGGGCATTGGATGAGATTGCCCAGAAGTGGCCTCCTTCCTCATCGATCCCAGTGGGGATCTTGATTTATCGAGGAGTTGCAGGACATTAAATAAGCAAAGACATGTCTACAGTGACAGTGGAAGAAAACAAAAAATGAGTGTAACTAATCACAGTTGTGGATCTATGTTGGAAGTTTACTGTGGTGATAAGAGGGGCAAAGTGTGCTCATTTGCCCACCTTATTGCAACTGCAGACTCATGTTCAATATCGCCATTCAATGTTACCCTGCTCCCTTTTCGGGAAAAAGGTAGGCGGGGTGATTCTTCTGCAGGCCAGTGTGACATATTTGTGACTTTTTCCACAAAAAAATTGCTTGCATTTGCTCAGGGCTGGTTTCCATTTGGGCAGGATTTAGTGAGATGATTTGGGTGACATTTTGCAAATCCATCTAGGGAACATTTCTGGAAAGATTTGTTTCAGGCCTGGGCACGAGATGGAGATGGCTTCAGTCACCCTTTGATCTTTGTTGGGGCCTGAGTGGAAGAGGTGTGCTTGCAATCTGATTACTACATCTGTAAGCACTCTGTGACACTCACTACTGTGATTTCACATAGAGATTTCCCTTAAAGCAACAGTTCCACTGAGTAGCCTCACAGCATGTGTCTTCCACTATCATTTGTGCCAAAAATGAGTAAATGTCGCCTTTAAGTCTTTGTGAAAGGGAGAGATGATAAATTAGCCATCTTATAGTACTTATATCCAAAAATTAAATACATTGGAAATTTGGATCCAACCTGTTCCTGCAATAAAAGTATAAACTATTATAATCAAATGCGGCCTTTTGTTTCTTGGGTAAATAATGGAGTTGGGGGGCAGGTGTTGCCTGCATTTCAGTTTTTGCCAGACTCGATTAGCTTATGACTTGTGAATTCATATTTATTGTTGCTTTTCTTGCCAATCCTTGAGCAGATGTAAGCCATATGAACTTGTGACTTCAGTTATACAAATCTGATGGCATAAATTCTTCTCCGGTATTTTCTCTTCTTCCACTCTCTCTGGCCTCAGCAGAGACATGCACCCTTGCTCTACCTCCAACATGGGATGTGTCAGGAATGTGGTACAGAGAGAACGCTGGAACAAAACTGGTGGGGTAAGAGGTCTGGCTGGGATTATCCAAACCTGATGCAGCAGCCGGGCCAGACTAGCAGATGGTTAGATCCAAATGTGCTGTCAGACAGAGCAACTACATCTGTAGGAACTGGAGTTCCTTTGCAATGCCAGATAAGATCCTGAGGGACATCTTCCAGATTCACTCCAAAGAACAGCAGGCGGTGCTAAATCTCATGAACATGTGGAGATTTGGTTTAGCTTTTCTTCAAGCCCAAAGAGTTGTTTCAGAATTTTCTTCATCAAGAGCTCCTCAGAAGAATTAACGTAAACTATAAGCAATCAATTAATAACACTGACACTTTCTCAATGAATTTGAAAAGCTGGGCCCAAATATGCACGTAGCTGAACTCCAGAAAATGACAAAGCTAAAAACAGTTATTGTAATAGCTTTATTTTTTCCACACCCCATTATATGATATACCATACAAAGTAGAGTATCTCATATTCTAATTAAAATTAAAAGTACGTTTAGAAACCAACATTTTTCTTCAAGCAGTGTAACACATTAGACACGTAGGCTGGTAGCACCTTCATGATTAGCCAACCTTTCTATGGCAGCTGTTCACAAAAGCTTATGCCCTAACAAAGTTGGTTAGTCTTGAAGGTGCTATCAAACTTTGTGCTTGCTTTCTTGTCATAGACTCTCAGCTCTTCCCCACTATCTTTAACAAATGTAGTTCCATAAGCTAAAATTTACTCAGCACAATCAGTTCAGCTAGTTGCCATATAACACATATGCAAATATTAATAAACAACCAACAAAATATATGTAACATATTTTTCAACACACTCCATGCACAGCAGCAGCAGAGTTCTGATCAGTGCTGAGTGAAGGTCGATGGAAGCAGGCATTTCAACTACCCATAAACCCCAATGTTAGGGAATGCCCAACGTTAGGACTTCTGGGCAGCGACAGTATGAAGCAGTTGTCAGACCTTGCCTTCAAGACAGAACACAGAATAGGCATCTCTAGAGGCTAGGATGCTTGCTGCCTTTGAACTGGCACTTCTGTATCTGAAGTGTCAGAAAGGTTTTGAATGTCAGCATGTGACTCCAGCTTTGCCCCTAACTTTGAGTAGAATTACACACTCATCAGGAACTTAACATGTGAAAATGTTCACTTCTGCTGGGGTGTGGTCTGATGATACATGATGAAGCCAGATTGCTGAAGCTAAGAAAGTCTAAACTTGGTCACTGGTGGATAGGAAACCACCTGAAAATCTCACATTAAGCCCTTTTATAGAAGTCTATATATACACACACACTTATGTATTAAATAAAATAAATCATTAAAAAGATTCTCCTCTATCTCCCAATGAGAAAGAGGGATAGAGATAGAGGAATCTGTAAAGGTCCTAAATTTCTCAGATCCCTTTTGGCAGATTTCATTAAAAAAAAAAAGTCTTTGGGTTTTTTTCCCCATTACTGAAATTTACCACACGCAAAACAAAACAAAAGTGTGTCTTCTGGATTCAGTGAAAACAGGCTAGAACAGGAGCTTCATTTGAAAGACAAATTTCTTAAGACATTATTTATACTTTTCTTGAAGTAATTTGGTCTTTGTTTTTCTTATTAAATATTAGCTAGATAAAGATCAAACTTTTCATCCCAGAATTATTCTTTTGATGTATTTGTGCTAGACAGTTTTCAGTTAGGAGTACATAGAAACTACCTATCCAGGTTCAGCCTTTGATCTGAAGTTCCATTAATGGATTGTTCTGATTCAGATTATTCTATCTGTACTTGATCTGACTCAGTGCCAAAAGCTGGAGCAAGATTTGGAAAAATACAGCTCTATTTATCTCACTGTCCAGCATAGTAGAAATATAGGCAACTGTAAATTGGTGGTCTGGTATTTCTAGATTCTCCATTCATGGGAGCTTCTTGTGAATAAAAATGGTATAAAATATCTGTAGCATCACAGAAGTGTTCAAGAATATCTTAGACTTCACATACACCAGCATCAAATGCTTCTCCACTTCCTAAACCCATTACTACTAGATGCAGCTCCTTCTTAGCCCCTCTCCATGTTTCTGTCTAATTAAATCATGCACAAGAGATCCTGTTCTCATATATGTTTAAGTATGTGGCTGATTGGATTAATTAATAGCAGTGACCTGATCTCTAATATTTTTTATTACTACCAACATAATCCTGGTACAACAAGTCTTGAGAACAATTTCCAAAGTGGCAGGAATGCTGTACCCAAAAAGAGACAATGGTGCAACAACCACTTCTCCGAGAACTGACTAATGATGGAAGGACTTGGGTTAATTTATTTGGATTTACATCCCACTCCATGGCAATAATGTGACATCTACTTCTGTGTAAGAGAATAAAAATGCCTCTGTGTTAAATTGGCTTCTTGTGATTTTTGTTCTTCTGAACCAAAGTTTGTGTTTATGGAAGTACAATAATGGGCAATGAGCAGCTATATGATCTCTGTCCAAGGCTGATGCAAAATGTTTGTTCCAATATAATCCAAACACAAGACAATGCTGGAGCCTTAGAAACACAAAGTTTTGCCTGTTCTGGCTGGGAAAACAAAGAGCAAAGAATTCAAACAGTGCCTGCACAAGGGCAGCCAAACCTTTTCTGTTGCTCAGAAACCAGCCTTGGGAAGTTGATTGAGTATGTTGGGTACCAGTGAGTGGATGTGGGTGCCAAAATTCTTGAACCTTCCCCCTCCCACGGGTCTCTTGTCTTTAAGAGTTGCCATTGTCCACATGGTTTCAACAAAGCACACTAATTGAGAAGAATGACTCTTGTAAAAATTGTATTTTTAGAAGCTTGTTACCACGACAACTAATGGTAAAGTTCATAAAGCCTGATAGGACAGAACTAACCATACTACAATTTATAGTAGAGGTGCTTAACTGTGGAGTCCTTGGGGTTCTCTGAGTTTGGTTCCTTTCTTGCAAGCATTTTGTTATCTGACTAGGTAACATCTTCAGTACTAAAATGGGATGGCGTTTGCTCTCTATTAATATACTGTGGCCTGCCTTGCCAGTGCTGGTGGGGGTTTTGTTTTGCTCCTCTGATAGTTCCTTGATTAGCATAGGTTTACTGCTGATTGTGTGCCTGGTGGTAACCTTTGCTTATCTGGGGTGATCTTCTGGTCTTTTGTCTCTTTTGAATAGTACGTAGATGTTGTTTATCTCTGTGTGTCTGTTAATCGCTGCCTTGTCTGAATACCAAGCTTCCTAGAATTCTCTTGCATTTTTGGATTTAGCTTGGTCTAAAATACTGACAGTTTCCCAGTTAAAACTATGGTTAAGTCTGTCCATGTGATGTGAGATTAAGGAGTTCTCATCAAGTCTTCTGACTGCTAGTTGGTGCTCGTGGATGCGCTCTGCTAGTCTTCTCCCTGTCTGTCCTATGTAGTGTTTGTTACAGTCCTTACACTGTATGTTGTAGATGACTCCTGTTTTATTTTTCTTCTTGTGCTACTGGGTCTTTTGGTTTACTTAAGATATTTTGGAGTGATTTGTTGGTTTGTGTGCTACAGAGATGCCATGTGGTTGTAATAATATGTTGGTGGTTTCTGAGATGTTTCTGATGTATGGCAGTGTGATCCTTTTCATAGCTTGTGTTGGTTGTAAACAGCATCTACATACTATTCAAAAGAGACAAAAGACCAGAAGATCGTCTCACCAGCAGTCATCACCCAGATAAGCAAAGGTTACCACCAGGCACACAATCAAGCAGTAAACATATGCTAATCAAGGAACTATTGGAGGAGCAAAACAGAACCCCCACCCCCACCAGCACTGGCAAAGCAGGCCACAGCAGATAAATAGAGAGCAAACCGCACTCCATTTTAGCACTGAAGATATTACCTAGCCGGGTAACAAAACATTTGCAAGAAAAGAACCAAACTCAGAGAACCCCAAGGACTCCACAGTTCAACCCTGAGCTATACTTATTTGCTCTAGAGGTGCTTAACCCAAGGCCTGAGACTGCATACAGCTTTACTGTGGCCCTCAAAACCTCTCTAAAAGTTGCCATAAAATAAATATGGTTGAAAGTTATTAATGGAGGGATAATATGAAAATGAAATTAATTTCATTTAATTAATTAAACCCAATTTAATTCTTGTTCTGGCCCTGCACATTTTTATATCCCAGTCCCACCTACTTTTTGTACTAGCACACTCCCTGGGCCTGAAAGAAGCTTTGGGCCCTCTGTTACTCTAGAGCATTGTTTCTCAAACTCAGCAACTTTAAGATGGGTGGACTTCAACTCCCAGAATTCCCATGCTGACTAGCCTTCTTATGTGCAGAACTAGTCCGAATTGTCTCGTAGTGTTTACAAATGACAGGAAGCAAATCAAATTTCATTGTAACACCCAGTTCAGCATAGGTATCCATTATAGAGCAGATACCTAGTAGGAGTTAACACTGATGTAGTTTTACATCAAATGTCACTTAGTACAAAATGCTTTTCATCTCTATTGCTGATTGCTTATGCATGTTTTGTATCATATTTAAGAAAAGGCCAAAGTCTAAGGAAAATTAGTCATGCATGAATTGCAGTTAAATAAATTGGATAAATTAACTATGATGAATGTGTTTTAATAATTCCAACAGGGCTTTAATGCAACAAACTTTCTTTAGATTTCAACCACTGTGCTTCCAAGAAGCTACAGCCACTTGAGGGCATTATAGCAAAAGTAAACAAGGAATTACAATAAGGAAAATATTAATAAAATAAGAAATTATATCATAGCAGAAGAACTACCTCTCCTTTCAGAGACGTAACATTACTTTCCCAGAATATTGCTATCACTTACCTATTGATAAATTTATTTTACAAACTTTGGTTGTATCTTGTGATTTTTATGTTTTGTTTTATTTTCAGTTCTATGTCAAGATACAGATCCTGTCTCATGATTTACAAAAGTCTAATTTTACACATCGGCAGACATTTATAGATTTTTAAGACGTAAATAAAGATGACAATCTAGAGCAGGGTTCCTCAACCTCAGCAACTTTAAGATGGGTGGACTTCAACTCCCAGAGTTCCCCAGCCAGCATGGCTCACTGGGGAATTCTGGGAGTTGAAGTCCACCCATCTTAAAGTTGCTGAGGTTGAGGAACCCTGATCTAGAGGCATTGTGCAAATGGTAACCTTCTATTCTACCCAGAGGGTAAACCAAACTATTAAATGACCATACTTCCTTTCAATTATACAAAGCAGCAGGAATTCCGTTGAGCAGGCCACAAGGCACTCACAACTTTGTCAACCAATATCTCAGTTCAGCTTCTCACCATCCCAATTTCTGTTGCTGAGGTCCCATTTGAATCTCCCATTCTGTCTAATGGTTGTGTTGGCCCATATCACTTTTGAGACGTCTACTTCCATAGACATAACTAAGAGCTGAAGACTCTCTCAAGTCAAGCTTGACACCTGGGGATTAGATGGATATACATCCATATGGATGTATAGGCAACAATATGGAAATGGTTTTCCATTGTCTTCTTCCAATATGTTTTTTTCATTTTTCTACTCCAGTTTACAGCCCTAGTATTTTCTGTTGGTTTCCCAACCAAATACTTGCCAGGTCTGACCCTTCCTAACTTTTTCAAGATAAGCCAAGGCCAAGTACATGCTGTGACGAAAAGCTTTAAAAAGCCATTTAATACTGGAGGCTGTTGCTATATTTGCTGGTAATTAAATCCTTAAGATAAGAACTTTAGGACTCAGGGAAGTTACACCAGGTCATGGGATTAAGGTTGGAGATCAAGGCTGCGAAAAAGAAATAGGTGCATTATTCTGTTTCTCAAATGAATAAAAGCTATAGAAGGAGGAGAGCTGTTTCCTTCAGTGCCTCTCACACCAGTCAGCACAGCTCCAAAGTTCTTTCCTAAGGAGGAAATATTGGAAATTAGAACCTGGGGCTTAATGAATACATCTGGAATGAATTGAAAATCATTTCAGAATCCAAGAGCAGCCAAATCTGAGAGTCCTACAGCCTCTGTTCTCAATTATGTATGTTTCCTAACACTGGTTCCTTATCAGGGTATATTAAGATAGTAATCTTGAAACATTTGACATTATTTATCAACAAGTGAGTAGGGAGGGAATGCAGTCAGCCTATTTATAGACCAGTGCCTAGAGAGAGTCACATTTTAAATCAATTTAAGATGACAGGAGCTCTCTATAAAATGTCAGTCCTTTTTATTTACTATCTGTTACTGCCAGCTGGGCCTAAAAATCTATGTCAAGAAGAAAACCCTTCTGTGTGGTGAGATCAAAGTGAAATGCACTGTTATAAATATGATGGCACATTTTCACATTTGTCATGACAAATACAGAATGGTTGTCAGGATGTAGGAACGCTTGCTTGGGTTGCTTCCTGGTGACATAACCAGACCCTATTATAACTGCAGGGTACACGTTGCTAACACAATCAC
This sequence comes from Liasis olivaceus, assembly GCA_030867105.1. NCBI lineage: Eukaryota > Metazoa > Chordata > Lepidosauria > Squamata > Pythonidae > Liasis > Liasis olivaceus. The sequence continues at coordinate 41,232,578 of CM061348.1, read as the reverse complement.
ATACAGTATGAAGACTGTAGAGGATCTGTACTGAAGTCATACTGAGGCTCCAACATGCATCAGCCCATCTGCATGGCTTCTGCCTCAACCAAGACATTTCTCTCCTCATTCTCTAAGGGTAAACCCTATTTTAATGGACACCATTCCCATCAGCTGCAGTCCCAATGCTTTGCTTGTGCAGAATGGGCAGAAGTATTGTGGCTCTTATGGGCAAGGCGTGAGTTGTGGCAAATAAAGTTAGGCAAAGTCCTGCCACACCAAATGTGTTTGACCTCCACCTTGTTCCCAAGCTCTGTGTACCTCATCTACAATTCATCCTTGTTCCTTCACCAGCTGCAGATCACAGATGCTTTCACTTTGCTGTCACCCAAATGTCTGGGAATCTGTAGCTCAAGTCAACTCAAGGCAGCCATATCAGCCACTCCTCTACATCCTGATTTAGCCAATCGTTGAACACCAGGGATGCAAACCAGCCAATCACTGAGTTGATTCCTCCCAGAGCTTCCGGCATAAAATAACCAGCCCTTCTCCTTGTCTACTACCACGATGTCTGGTTGAATGGCCAGTACCTGCCTGCCTGTTTGGATCTGGAAGTCCCACAGGATCTTAGTCCTGTTATTCTTCACAACCTTCTGTGGAACCTCCCATCTGGACTTGGGAGGGTCTAGCCCATACAGTGTGCAGATGTTCCTGTACACAATTGGTTGTGCCATTCAGTGTATGTTGTTCCTGCCTGCATCTTACACCCTGCCACTATGTGTTGGACTGTCTCTGAGGCCTCTCTGCACAGTCTGCACCTTGGGTCCTGTCTAGTGTGGTAGATCCCTACTTCTATGGATGTGGTGTTTAGTGCCTGTTCTTGTGCTGCTATGATCAGTGCCTCAGTGCTGTATTTTAGTCCAGCTCTTTCTAGCCACTGGTAGGATTTTCCCAAAATCAGTCGCCTGAGCTATCTGTTGATGTTACATCCCATGCAGGATCTTGTCTTGCCATGGAACTTCCTTTGCTTGCATGTCTACTGCTGCCTCAGGCATTCTCTCAGCAGCTCATCTTTGGGTGTCATCTTACTGATGTAGTCCTGGATGCTCTGGGTTTTGTCCAAGACAGTGGCTTTGATACTCACCAGACTCTACCTGCCCTCTTTCCATCTGGTGTACAGTCTCTGAGTGTTGGACTTGGGGTGGAAACCTCTGTACATTGTAAGGAGCTTCTGGGTCTTCACATCGGCAGCCTCTATGTCCTCCTTTGGCCAGCTCACTATACCAGCAGGGTATATGATGACCGTCAGGATGTACATGTTGATGGCATGGATGTTGTTCTTCCCATTGAGCTGGCTCTTCAGGACCTGTCTTATCCTTCGGTGGTACTTGGATGCTGCTGTCTTCCTTGCCTCCTCATCATGGTTCCCATGTGACTGAGATACCAAGGTACATGTAGCTAGTCTGTATATTTGCTATGTGGCCTGCTGGTATTTCCACCCCATCAGTCTTAGCTACCTTCCCTCTCTTTACTACCATCCAGCCACAATCCTCCAGTCCAGATGACATCCCAATGTCCTCACTGTAGATCCGTATCAGGTGGATCAGCAGCTGGTTCATTTGCACTGATAGGTGTTCATGCACTGCTGTTAGTTTCTTTAGCCAGTAGGTGTGGATCATGTCTGGACAGGTGCTATCCAGCTTTTCATGTTTTTGACCTGCTGTTGGATGTCTGCTACTGTGATGGTGACTGGTCCCTGTTCTGGAAGATCGCTATGGTCTGCTTTCAGGTCCTGTACCCACTTTGCACTGTTGTTATGTGTCTTCTCTTTCTCCTATATGTTCTTCCAGTATTGTTCAGTTTCTTCTATTGGTGGCTTTGCTGTTACTGCATTGTTGCAGTGCAGTTGGGAGTACACCTTGAATGGTTCTTTGGAGAACAGGGTGTTTATCTTCTTGGCCTCTGCTTCTCTATTGAATCTCCTTAATTTGGTAGCCAGTGCTGTGAGTCTTTGTTTAGCAGTCACTAGGGCTTCAGATGGAGTCAGGCCCTTGTATTTTTTTCAGTAGCTGAGTCTTATCCGTAGTCTCCACACCCTTCTGTAGTTCTACCAGCTGACTAACTTCTCTCCAAGTTGCTTTGATCTTAGCCTCCAACCTCATTTTCGGGGGGAGGGGGATATGTGCTGCTGTTCTTCTTGATCGTGTAGCCAAGCATCTTCAGGATTACAGCAGCTGTAGTGTATACCAGTTCATTGGTTTGAATTATGGTGGTAGTAGAGACTGTCATGAGGGCTGTATTGGCATCTTCTAGCATACTATCTGATTGCACTTCTCCACTAAGCCTTGGTAATCGGTCTCGAGGGTTGACTGTAGCTAGTTTATCCATGATCTTATGCATCATGTCAACTGCTGTGCTTTGTAATGGAGTGGATGGCAGTAACATTCCAGCTTTAAGTGCTGGCTGCACATCCAGTTGTTTTTCCAGGTCTTCTTGAGTCCAGGATGTAATGTGTAGTTGGTCTATCTCAAGATGTGAGAGCAGCTTCCTCTTCACTATGTCGAAGTGTTGGGTAACTAGCTGTTTCTCAGTTAGTGTGGATGTAGGTCTTCTGTCCATCCATAGTTCCCTCATATATCATATATCCCCCCTTATTAGGTCTACTGTTGTAGTAGCATTTCATCAATTCCAAGTTCTCTTGTCTCATTCATTTATGATTTGAGAGATTGCAGGGGCTCCTTGCCTCAACAATATTATTTGTTTGTTTGTTTGTTGGCATAATCTTGGAGGCTATCATGATACTGACATGGCAACTGAGATGCACCTGATAGAGATTTTAGTGCACATTCAGTGATTTATATGATAAGGAATACCTAACTATTTTGTATTTGTTGACAGGATTTAGCTATCAGAAGAAAACACTTCTTTTCCCATGTTGTCCTTGCCTGAGTTATGTTATCCTACAGAGAAGGTTAAATGGAGGCAGGGAAGACTTTTCCTTGCTTTCTCATTTAATCACACTTTCTTATGGATTTGTAAACATGAAGCAGCTCCACTAAGTCCTCTTACACCTTTTGTTGAACTCTAAGTATTAGTCAATTTCACACATGCCAAGGGTAATGTCACTAGGCTTTTTATGTAGGGTATAACTTATAGCATCTTGGTGCACACAGAGTGGGAGGAAATCTTCACTGCAAATGCAATGATCAAAGAAAGTAGTCAAGTGAAACAGCAGTATCTTCTAATAACTCTTTAACAGGTGCAATTTATTTTTAGCTTTCTAAAGTGTCCCATTTAGATTTAGACTCATGAACAAATCCCATATCTGCCTTCTTAGGAACAGAAGACTTGAAAGAGTAGATCTACCAGTAAGGCCTGGCCAGAGAGCATTTGTTCTCCAGTTCTGGGCACGACAGATAGGATGATTCTCTGTCTGCAGTGCAACAACCAAGATCAGAGAGCACCAAGGACTCCGTGATTCTCTGTACATCCTGGCTGGGTCTTCTGCCAGTTTCTAGATTCCCAGAAATCTCATCCAGCATTTAAGACCTGCCCCCTTCTCCCAAACAATCTGCTTTCAGATTTGCATATATCATGCTAAAGACAGAGGATTTCTTCCATACTCAGAGCACATAAAAGCGCACAGGCCTGGCATTTCTATCAAGCCATGTACACAAAACCTTTTTAAGTCTTTTTTTTTTAACTGAACAACAGTAAATGGTATTATTTTCACTACTTCAGAAACCAATTTACTTACAAGCTCAGTTCAGAGCACTAGTTTCACTTAACATTATCCATGAACAAAGCCTTTATTGTTTCAGGCAAGGGTGTGGAATTTATGACCTTTCAGGCATTGCTCAGCTGCTGTTTTCAGCAGTACCAGCCTGCAAGGATGAGGGACGTTGGGAATTTTAGTTTAGTAACATCTGGATGGCTGTAGGGCCTCTATCCCAGCTTAAGATCATAGTAGGCAAAGGGCTACCGCTTTCCATACATTTCTACCCACTCCAAAAGATGCCTTGAGACTTCAACAGATGTCTACATGCACACATACTTCTCTGTTATGGACTATCTGCCCTGACAGATCTAAACATGGCTGTTTTCAGCAATAGGCAAATGTCATTTTTTATTTCACAAGCTTATTAGCATACGATATACTCTGCTACTCAGATGCATCTTGCCATTATGTCTGAGCTGTTTTTATCTCCTTTGATTTTCTTCCATGTTATGATGCTTTTGTTTTTGATGTTTTAGCCTGCACAACCTTGAACTAGGCAGCTAGTGTTCGTTTGTTTTTATGATATTGAAATTGGATTGGACTGTGTGTGTGTGTGTGTGTGTGTGTGTGTCTATACAATGTATATATATTGCATACCGATGGAATGTGTGTAGGATATCAGTCTTGGGGTTTATCTATCACAACTGGGACAGGCATAGCCATGGCCTGTAGTTTCTCTTACTGAAACCAATTGCCCTTTTCCACTTTCTATGGTTTCAAAAGGAAGTATTTAAAAGGACTAGCAGAGTAATTTTCAAACAATTTCTACTCTGCACCCTGACAGGCTTTCTGAGTTTCATTATTTATACAATGAAGTCTTTGCTTTAGGGAACTAACCTTAGAACTAACTTTATAATCTGATGACCACATCCATTGTTTCACAGTTTTTTTCTCTTAATTTTTTCATCCTTCAAATAATGATAGAAGTCTTTAATACCATTTCATAGCCACCTCCTAAACTGAATAGATGTTGTGTTCCATTGATTTAACATCATTTAGCAGGCTCCTACAGATCATTTGTTATGACCTTTCAGTCCACAGGAATATTCCTGAACAGCTGTAGCTGGATATTATGTAGGCAGATGTAATATCTAGATTTTTTTTTGTAAAGGTGAGCAGATTGATCAAAGGTCAACCCTGACATTTTGAGTTTTTCTTTTTAAAAAATGGTCCTTGTGATTTCATAAAGAATTAGGTTCACATTTCGTGGTGTTTGGCTTGGTTTTGGTAAGTTTGAGCTAAAATGAGGTCTTCATAAATAATTATGCAACAAAAGTATGGTTCTAAGCATGTACAGAAAGCAATTCACACAATATGCAGTATTTGTATCAGGCAGTCACACATATGATGTAGTAGTGAATGTGTTGGACTGGTACCCAGAAGTCTCAGTTGCAATTCTACCCTTAGTCACAGAAGCTAAGTTACTGGTGCATTGGACCAATCATTCTCTCTTAGCCCAACCCTGAGTTCCTGAATGACAGGTGATAAGCAAACAAGTAAAACTTCAGCATATTGACAATGTTACCAGGTTAGCTTTGAGCACTAGCCCTCCTTTCTATTTCTATTTTGAATGAAGAATCACTGCCAATAGATGGCAGTTGTTTCTTTGAAGATCAGAGCACCAAGCTCATTCTACATCTCTGAGAACAAATAGAAGAACCTTCCATCCACATTCTGCCCCACCTTGCTTTCATGGTCAGCTGAAGTCACCGGGGTTGCAGTTTATACTCTGTTTTTATTCTGAACTGACCACAACAGACCCTTTAAATGCAACTAAGCTCCTTTGATGAAGGGAGTTATCAGCTCTTAATACTCCTGTGACTGGCTGGTTTCCTTCCTGATATTCAAAAAGGTTTGTGAATGTGCCACTAGAACTCTATCCAGTTTAAGAAGAAGATTGAATGACCCATGCTTTATATTACCTGCTGCTCTGAAGGCTACAACTGAAATTCACAATTGGCTCAGATGAAAATCACACTGAACAAAGCTTTTCTTTCTAGGATAAATGACATCTCACTTCACAGTTTTATCTTCTCCATACACACTACACTTATGCTGAAGAAACCACAGAGGCTTTCAGTCAGCTATCACATCAGATTCTAGGCTTTATTAATGGAATGTTAAGTCCTAAATAGCTTAGGACAGGGGTATCTACTAAACCATCTTTCTTGTTTTAAAACTGAATGATCACTTCAATCAGCTGGAGAGATTCTGATGAGAGTGTAGATGCTTACCTTGCAGTCATTCACAGCAGACCTTCTGAATGGTTATGCCTGCTTTAGTTGGAAGGCTGTCTCTGCTGATATCCAAGGCAAACTTACCATTAAATCAATGAGGCGCTGGTTGAAGAATTATCTTTTCCTAAATGCGTTCCCTGTCTGCATTTAACATATATGATTGAGATAACTGATCTGACAATGTTGTTATTTTTTCTTTTTTCTTTTGTATCATGCAATGTCTTTTATGGGAAGCAGTATACAAATGTCTTTATTAAATAATAAAAAGAATTGTGTTTTTAATAAAGTATAAATAGGCCTCTGTTTATTCCTGCTGCAAAGTTGATTTACGCAATATGAGTGTGGTTGCTCCATTCCTTAAAGGTTGGAGCAGCTCCCAATATTATTCATTAGGTTGTTTTTCAGGACACTGGTATTGCCACCAACATCTTGTTGTCCTTCTGGGGCTCTCAAGATGGCAGGCATGGGTAGGTTGGGTCTTTCACACTTTCACTTTGTCTATGGCAGTTACTTGGTCCCTGCTGTCCCAATTTTTGAAGTACTACTTCATGCTCTTATAGAATTGTCCCCCCCCCCCCCCCGAGTTACTCAGCTTCTGTAATTTAGGGCTCATGTTATGTGGCCTTAATAGTCTATTGAAGACTCTCCCCAGCTGGTGCTTTCCTCAAATCCAGGAAACAGAGCTCCCAGGGTTGTGAAAATATTTAAGCCCAGCATATCTAGAGAAAAGTAGAGGCTAGAAAATGCTGATGTATTGTGATTAATTAAGGAGATTCGTGCAAAGTTAATCACACAGTGAGAGAGTGACCAGAATGCTTCAGTGCAGGCAGCGCAGGGGGTATGCTGGCTAGGGGATGATGGGAGTTAAGTTCAACCCATCTGGCTGGCACCAGATTGAAGAAGCTGATTAAGGGGGGAAATATTTCCATCCTGAAAATGCTTACATAAACAGTATAGTTTCTTTGGTAAAAGATTTTACAGCTATTCTCTCAATGCTATTTTTCCAGTGTGTGTCTATATCTATCTGTAAGATATGGTTAATGGGAGCTGATTTATTCCACAGTATTTATTTTTCATTTCATTGGATGTTTCAATTCTGTTTGATGAAATGCTAAAGAACAAAATCCAACTATTAATTGGTACAAATGCCACATATATGGGTAGTCCCTGGTTTAAGAACAAGTTCCGTTCCCAAGGTCTGTCCTTAAATTGAATTTGTATGTAAGTTGGAACAGTATTATTGTATAATACTGTATAAGTAGCATTGTGTAATTAACTCAAACCATAGTGTATTTAACTCCAATTTTGCTACAGTAGGCTCCATTCTTAACTATGAGTTGTCTGTAACCTGGGCATTCTTAACCTGGGGGCTACCTGGACCTCACAGTTCAATGGGGGTTTGCTCTCAAATAAATGGGATTGTAGTCTAACTTTGCTGGAATAAATTTAGCCATTGTGCTCCTGCTAAAGCCAATAACAAAATCATAGCTAGTGGCAGATTACGAACTAACTTTTCCTTCCTGAGAAATGAACTCTTTTTAGAGGTGATTGAGACATATAAATAATCTATTCAACTTGATCTCTGACCCTTGCTCTGAACGTGAAGCTTGCATTCCACAGCATCCATTGTTCACACGGCAGAGGGCCATCAACACCATTCCCATAACCCAGGGTTGAACCTTAATGTCTCACTTAGGATTTTTATTTTGTGTTCTGCAGTAGTCTTTTCTAAGAGAAGTAGCTACTTTTGCTACTTAGCCTTGTGAAATTGTTATGTACAAACAGTTCATCAATTCTTGGAAAGAGCTATTCAGAAGTGCTATATTTAAACTCTTCTCTAGGTTATTTTTGATATGCTATAGAAAAAAAAGTACAGGACTGCTTCCAAAACATTTTCTCAGCTGGGCCAGATGTGTTTTCTTCTGCTTTTTTTTTTTTACAGCACATTGAAGCCTGCCTTTCAATGTTGTGCCCTTACTTACAGGGTGCTAAATAAGGGCTGAGGGTTGAGGAGGGAAATGCTGTGTCCTCAAAGCTCCATGTAAAAAAAAAAAAGGGGGGGGGGAGTCTTTCGGAATAAAAGCTTCTGCTCCAGTATTGCCTTCTTATTGCCAGTTGTAAGATTCCTATGTCACATGTGTGTAGAAGAAACATCCATGCCTCTCAGCCCAATGTGGAAAAACTAGGGTCTGAAGAATGACTTCTTTGTCTTGGGTTGTACACATCCTCTGTTTCATTTATCCCATTTATGCCAATGGAAGGCTATCACCTTCTGGTGTTATAAGTAGACATCACTTGCTTTGGGGGAACCTGACAATGCTTCACCAATTAGTCTGGACATCTGTCTGCTCCTCCATGAATAATATCTACATCCCAGAGTCCCTGAGAGTCAGGCAGCAAATAAATTTAATTAATTTATCATCATCTATAAAAATAGATATCAACTAAATACTATATGTAATGGGACACTATGATATTGTCCCCTGAATTCCTTGTGGCTCAGGAAATGGGAGGAACGCATAGCAATGCATTGAGCAAAATCAAGTAGGATAATCCCTTATCTGCATTTAAACATTACTTTTTCTTTTTAATTAGGCCTCAAGACATGTTTTCTCCCTTCCAGTGTGTTCCCAGGCTCAAATCATTTATGCACTAGAATTTTAGGGATATACGTAGGGTTATTGCTATTAGCCAATAACACTGTGACTTAACTGTTTTCTTGTGGATTTCTGCAGTACAATATAGGATGACATCTATACGGAAGCCTTGTTTCTTTCTTTCCAAAGCACTTTTTAAAAAGTGCAATTGTTACTGTGTTTATAACATGATTAAATGCCATGCACTAATGCACAGAGTGATAACTGTGAGAGAAAAAGAGCTTTGAAAGGGCATGAGTGCTCTTCAATGTGTATTTATAGCAGGAGCACATGCCAGAAATATAGTGCTACGGTTGCTAGAAAAGAAGTTGCAGGTGCCATTTGGGTTATTTCAAGTTTCTTTTTTTGATCCTTGTAAATGCATTTGCATTGACAGAGCGGTACAGATTTTAAAGCAAAAGGTTATGCAATGATTTGCAGCTGTCTCCATGCATATTACAAATTAGGCTCCCCTCAAATGGCTGATAATTAACCCCCAGTATGTGTACTGTATGTATGGTAAGGAGAGGGTTGCTCACATCTATTTATTTTAAACTTAGGAAATAATGATATATTAGAACCAAGGTGCACAAATTCCATTAGGATTCCCATTGGCTTGGGGGCCGCCCCAAACTTTGGCATACTGAAGGCCACACTCAAACATTGGATGGGCGCTACAGTGGATGGTATTTGAAGTTTCTAAAACAATGAAGGGGACGGTGCTCAAGCTTCTGCAAAGCTTGAGATCCTTACTTTGCTCATAAAACAGAAACAAGACCCCAAAATGGGATCTCTCCTATCTTGGGATGGCTTTGTGGGTGGATTAATGGGCTAGATGCAGCTTACAGATCATATTTTCTGGATTCCCTGTAGTATGGAAAAGGAGACTCTAGCCATTTGTGCATGGGTATTAAAATGTAACAGTTAAACAATTCAGTTAATTAAGTTAATAACATTACTATTTAATTACTTCCACTTCCACCTCCCACCCACTTTTTTTTTTTTAATATGGCTACACTGTCTTTTCCAGTATGCTCCTAACATGCAGTTTAAAGGCGGATGTAGTTCTCTGCCAGGCGAAAGTTGCATACCCAGGCTGAGAGGTCCTCTTTCTCATTCTGTAGACATGGGTCTTTTGAGGAGGGTGGCATCAGGTAAGTGACGTCGGAGGGGAGGGGCTACTTGCAGCTGTTCGCATGCACAAGTAAATTCTTTTTACACCCCCGAATACAAAAGAGCTAGTGCACTTTCATCACCCACAGCACAATCCTAAAAGGAGTCTGGGGAAAAGCTATATTAAGGGAATATAGGGCAGCTTCCTGTGTTTTTAATTCACCTAAGGTTTAGGGATAAGCAAATACTACAATCCAAAATTAGAAGAGTAGTACAAAAGAGATGGTCTAAATCTTTATCATACTGGATCACAAAACAAAAAACAAAAAAACAATTCACTTGTACAAGAGAAAGAACAATTCATATGAATAATTGAAAAGTGAACTTCATATCTGTACTTATTTGCTTGTCCCATTATTATGACTATGATTACTTTCACTTAATAAAGAAGAGGAAGACAAGTGGCAGAACACATTGTGTTTTGTCTGAGTCCAACTCTACAGAATTAGGGGAAAAAATGATAGTATTAGATGGACTCCAGATCTTGACTCAACAGATTTGTGGAGTCCTTGGAGTTCTCTGAGCGTGGTTCTTTTCTTGCAAACATTTCATTACCCAGATAGGTAACATCTTCAGTCCTAGAATGGAGTGGGGTCTCTACATTGTAGAAACCCCACAAATGTACAAATGTACAATGTACAAATGTACAAATCTGTTGATTCGTAGAAATCAGCCTGATAAAGAGGCTTCAACACTTGTTTGTTAAGTGATCACCTGGACAAATGCTAAAGTTCATACAATGAATCATTAAGTGAATTAAGAGTTTTTTCATGTTTAAATATGAATCTTGGAATCTTTAAGATAACCTTGGAAAGTTGGGTAACAGGAACTCTTCATTTCAAGTACTGAGCCAGAAATACAGTTGATCTGCAGCCAAAGTGAATGTTAGAGAAAATTATTTATGGCCCTTCTGTGTTAGCTCTTCAGAGCTGAGAAAAAATTGAGATGATATCACTTTGCATTGTTTCCAGAGAGGATGTCTGAAATGACAGCTGCTTCCTTGAACCTCCATTATCTTTTGTGAGGAGAGATGCTAATCAGAATTACTATTTATTATTCTCATTTATAGGAATTATGATATAGGGTTCTCATAAGGGGCAAACTAAGAGTTTTTGTCCCCTTAAAGCCTCAGATGACATTGTGGCAGGGTGAAGACCTAATTTTAGATCTCCATTCATGTTACCTACTGAAGAGGTGGAGCCAAAAATGTTTGCTGAATTTTCCATGGGTATAGTATCTATGCATGGGTTATTATCAAGCCTATTTTGCTTCTGATCTGCTGCTAACTTCCAGAAGACTCTATTTCTAAAACATTGTTTGCTTTGACTCTTGCATCTGATTTGCCCTGAAAACACTCAAAAATGATAAAATTCTGTCCTATTTTAAAATCAGTCTGATTCGTCATGTGTTCTGTTAATGCTGTCATGTTCAAGCATCTGATGCTACTAATTCTTAAACCTCACAGAGAAGAAGGAAAGAAAAGGCAAGATTGTAATTTAGAAAGCATTTCTGAGATGGAACATGACAGGTGATGCAAATGAAGCCACTTTAACCATAAGCAAGGTCATCAGCTGATTGTGGCAATAGCATGGCATGAGTTACTGATTTATTACATATTTGTACTTTCTTTTTCCTTTATAGCTCAGGCCAGTTTCTCACAATCAGCAGATGAAAGAAGTCCAGCTGAGCAACAGTGGGGCTTTCCCAACTTCCTTCTGAGTCTGCCAGCAGAACTCCTAACTTCCAAGCAATTTTCATAACACAAACACAGCCTATCTCTCTTGAATCTAATGCTTGTTCCTATTTCCCCCATCATTTTCTATAATGAAGAAAACACATTTTTCTTTTTTAAATCTGTAGTGTTAGTAAAGGAGGAATTTACCCATGCTTCTGCAGTTCACTGGGATGGTACACCGAGCTCCCAGTACACTGGATTTGACCATTCTATGTCTGTGTGAAATCTGGAAAGAAGCACAGGCAGCAGGCAGCTTCTGATATCCTACTGTTAGCATATGCATTGCTTAAAGCTGATCTTCCTTCACTCCCCACAAATTAATATCCTGCTGCTACAGTCCCAACCCTTCAGAAAGGCAAGGCTTCTGAACTCAAGTCTTCCACTAAGCAATCGCTCAACTTTGGGGGTAGAAGCTTTTGAAGGGTAAGCTTGCTGCCATGGCAACCAGACAAGCCTTCCAGGGCATCCACTTACATTATTTACCATCTACCTTCTCTTGCTGCTGTACCACAACTCTTCAGAAGGACGTTTTTGCAAACTAGTAGGCAATAGGTGTCCGCAGCTAGCCACAATGATGCCAGAATGATGAACCTTGAACTACAATGTTACAAGGCAAGCACTGCCCTTTTGTATTTGCATTACAACATGTACAACAATACATAAGGGGTGATGTCACAGTGCATGTTTTCTCACTTACCCTCCACTGCCCCACCTGCAGAAGCCCATGCACACAAATATAACATACAGATACGTGGCTCATTGTAAGTGGAAGGCAATGCTAATGAATTATTTTCTTTTGTCTTAGACAAGGATCTGTGATATTCCCTTGTTTAATACATCCATGGATAAATAGGAATGTTTGCTGTGATGTTAAAGATGTATTGGGTGGGAATGGAAAATCACAAGTCCTTTTGTACCCAAATGATTCCTAGTTGTTGGTTGAGACCCAACGTGATTTGTGGTGAATATTAGGTAGATTGTATGATACAACAAGGATTATGGGTCTGAAAATTAATGTACGAAAGACCAAGTTAATTGTGTTTGACACAAAAAATGAAGTGAATGATTGCAAGTTATACATAAATGGTGAAAAACTAGAGCAAATAGATGAATTTAGATACACAGGTAGAATGTTGACTGAAGATGGAAAACGGATGGAGAAATTTTAAGAGGTGCAAATACTGGTAGGAAGATAGTAGATGGCATATGATCTGTTGAAAAGAACAACTGTCATTCAAAATAAGCAAAAACAGCTGTGTGTAAGTGTACATTTCTATCCACTTTGTTAAATGGAAGTGAGAATTGAGTATGTTGGGAGAAGCATAAAGGTATATTGAAAGCATTAGGAATCAAGTTTGGAACAGAGTCAGGAATAAATTGCTGCTAGATGAACATGGACTGCATAAAAAAGGGAGTAACCAGTATGAAAGAAGTACATTGAGAGTTGAATTGCAAAACAAATATATGTATGAGAAAGAGTGAACTTTCAAGAGGAAGGGCAAGTCCAAAAAAGCCATACTTGGATAGAATTGATGAGATCATTAAAAAGAGAGGTGAGAAGTTCAAAGAACAAAAGGCAATGTATAAAGCAGTGTATAGACATGATGAAAACAAAGATCAAAAGTTATGGAGAGGTAGTAATAGTGTTGGTGTACATAAGTTTTATCTCTGTTTCTTTTTTTATAGTAATTTTATTAAAAATTACAATTAAAAAGATAAAAAATAATACAAACTAAAAAAATAAAAGAATAAAAGGAAAAAATTGAAAGTGCAGGAAAGAAAAAATAGAAAGAAAAATAGAACAGAAAGAAAAATAAGAATATAGTCAAGAAAAAGAAAAGAAATATAAAAAGAAATGACTTCTCCCTTCATCACAACAAGTATGAACAATTTTAGTAATTTACCACTGTCTCTTAAAATACTACAAATGATCTCTTCTTCCCATCTCTAATCTCTTATCTATAAACAAATCCTTAAAGCCTCATTGTTTCAGTCCAGATCAGCAAAAGTCCATTAAGAGTTATTAGAGATAATATCTATTTTAACCTTGATCAAATAAACCAACTTTATGTTCCTTTCTTTAATCCCTTCAAATAATGTCCTAGAACTTGATTTTTTTTTTTTTTTTTTCTTTGTCCCGTCTCACAAAATTCTTCAGAGCTTTAACAAGTCTCTTTTGTAAATGCAATATGGGAAAGTTATCCAGGTCAGTCTTTTGGTTTGTTCTTTGTATATCCCTTTTAATTATTAAGACATCAACCAGTTTCATTTCTATGTCCAGTATAACATCTTTTTCCATATCATTCTTGTAGCCTGTTATTTTTAAATGCACTTTCAGATCAGTCTCAGCCTTGTCCAGTGAAATTTGTTCCTCTCCCATTACATCTTTTAGGCACAGTCTATCTATAGAGGTAGACACTCTTAAAATTAACTTCTGGGTCCATTGTTCAAAAATATCCTTCAATATATCCAATCTTAAAATATTTTGCTCCATTCTGTATTAGTAAGTCGTATTTAAATGTTCTTCTCTTTTAACTGTAATCTTTAGTTCCTTCTGATTCCCTCTAGTGTCCAACCTTCAAAGTCTCATCCTATCAAGTTTTTTTTTTAACAGAATTCAAAACAAAAGCATTTTCCCATGGGAAAGATTCTTATAATTCCAAAATCTTATTTCAAATCCATTTGGACTCTTAGTCCATGTATAACTTTCTAAAATCAAAGTTCTAATCACCCTTTTGCTATTTATTCCATCTACCTACCTACCTACCTACCTACCTACCTACCTATCTATCTATCTATCTATCTATCTATCTATCTATCTATCTATCTATCTTTAAGTCCTTAAGCTTGTAAATTTAAAACTTCTTTTGCTAAGGATTGAAGGAAACTCACCTGGTGCTGTAAAACTTGTTGGTCCAAAGATTCCTAACTGAAAAGCAGTTAAAAAGCAATTTCTGAAAGTGATTAGGAAAGGATGTATGTGAACCCAATGTATTTTTGAAAGTTACCAATTGTAGTTTGAGCAAAAAGATGGCTATTCCCCTGTCTCCCAGAGCTCTAAACAAAGATCTCTGTCTTGCAGTCTCCTCACAAGGAGCAAGTTTCTGGAGCACTTGTGGACAATCTCAAGTCCTCTCCTTGTCTGGAGAGGAATTATGAAGAGCTGGTCTACTTGCCAGCTCTTCCTTCTGCCGTGGTTGTTGGTTTGCCATTTCTTCCCTTGAAGTGCTCATCTCTTTTTTTTAATCAAATGCCTTTGATTGTTTTTCCTATTTCTTACTCTTTTTCTACCCTCTGCATAATATTGCTGTTGTGAATGTAGTCTGCATGCCAGAATGCAGACTTTGACTCAAAATCTACATCCCAAGGAATAAGAGATGTCTCTTTTTTACATGCACAGACTTAGAAGCAAATTGTCCAGACTGCTGAAATGAAAAGCTTTTGTCTTTGTTAAGAACAAGAGAGATGGTTGGAGATAGAAAAGCCTGTGAGGGAAGGCTAGTTAAAAATGGGGCTTCCATCATCCCAAGCACCCTCTGATTAATGTTGGGCATATCCAAGAACCTGGAGAAGTTCAGAAACTTGAAGCAGGGGACCATGCCCACTGGGAGATGTAAGAAATGAATGAAGTGATGAGGCCCTAGAGAAAATACAGGGCAATGGAAGCTCATTGGCTTAATGGGCTATCATTGGATCGGTCTCAAGATAATAAACAATGGCAGCTGCCAACCAATGGAGAACATAGAAGCCTTGCAGCCCAGGAGGAAGTGCATAGGCAGCGACCAGCATACCAAATGCTGTAGCCAATTGGAGCTGGGCTGTCCCTAGATCAGAAAGATGATTCACTTGGAAGGACTTACTGTAGCTTCGTAGATGGAGGCTGCATTTGAGATGGGACAGGAACGAGTAGAGCAAGACATTATCTGCTCCTGCAGTGAAGTCACAGTGAGTAGCCAGCAGAAAGGCAAGCAGAGAGTGCAAATCTGCACTTAATCCCATCCATTGTATCTAATACAGTGTTGTGGGATCATATGCACCAAATTGTTTGAACTGTTCCCACTGAACTCAGGATCAGCTTTTCTCTTGATTTTAATGGGTAATAAGTTCAGTGAACTTAAGCCTGGATTCATTTTTGTTTATTGAGATTTTATTTATGGTCTATCCTGTATACAGTCAGAAAAAAACTTAAACTAGTGTCCTTTGGGGGTTGTGTACAGAGTAGGAACTACAAGATCCAGTGCTGCCCAGTGTCAAAAATATCTCAGTATTGTGTGAAAAGTTGTAACATAGACATATTTCTTGATCTATTAATTTCCTTGAACGGAGGTTAAGACTTTTCTGCACTGCAGGCTTAAGCTGCTTGACTCCTGCAGGTAAGCTGGATGGAAATGAATCTGGTTTAAGATATCCATTCCTAGATTTTAACCCCTTTCTCTGCATTCTGTCTAGACCAGGCCTACCATAGCCCTGGATTGGTGGATTCCCTGCTGCTTTGTCTCTCTCACCTATGCCAGAAAACAATAGCTAGTTGCTTTCCTTTACATATGGACCAGCCTTTGAGGACATGTTGCTTCCGTTGATAGGTTTTTTTATGATCCTGTCTCCACTGACTCATGCAGGACACTTTTCCTTCTGATGCGTCTACCATGGACCAGTAAAGAAAAAGAAATGAATAGAAAAACACCACCACAGTTTTACCATTGGTCCTGTCATTATTCCTGTCATTTGGGCTAGAAAGGTAAGCTAGCAGAACTCGGAA
This sequence comes from Liasis olivaceus, assembly GCA_030867105.1. Classification (NCBI taxonomy): domain Eukaryota; kingdom Metazoa; phylum Chordata; class Lepidosauria; order Squamata; family Pythonidae; genus Liasis; species Liasis olivaceus. The sequence goes on along the minus strand of CM061348.1, from coordinate 41,216,281 downwards.
GGAAGGAAGGAAGGAAGGAAAGAAAGCCAGCCACCATTTCACTGTTCCATCAGCGAAGTTCTAAGGAAGAAATAAGACATTAAGATTTACGGTTATTCTTGTCACTTAAGCTAAAAGTAGAAACTAAAAGAACTCTAGTCAATTCTACCTAATTAAAGAAAAAAAGGCCCACCATTTCACCTTTGGTTAAAAAAAATAAATGTATAGTATAGTGTTTCAACAGTCCAGGATGAAATCACCTTGGAGGGCTTTGACCACTTCCTGGAGTGGAAGTGATTGCCTACAATGAGATGAAGCACAGCAGATGAACCAGACTGCCTAACTTGAACCAGCAAAAGTCCAAAAATTCTACTTTGAATGCACAAAAGAAGAAGTTGGGCTTCCCTGTTGGTTTGGGTGTGAGTAGAGGATGAGAATGTATTGTGTTGTATATTCTAACTCTTGAGGAAGGGTTAATGGCCTATGCTTGCAGCCCGGCATCCTGGTTATGTAGATGAGCCCTGAATTAATGTGTGCTCCTTCCAGTTTCCATCTCATAACCTTTGCAACAGTACAATCAAACTGTAGCAATTTTCTCTCTAAACGCTGTATACTTGATAAAAGAGGCAAAGGAGGCACATTAATAGAAATCTCTTCACTGGTTTTAAAAATCATTTTCAAAAATACTGGAACAGCAACATCCATTGACTTTCGATTTTATTTTGAACAAATTAATAGGAAATTTCATTTTAAGTTACAAACTGCAGGACCTAAATTCATTTCACAATGCTTTAACACAGCCATTCTTTATTCTTCCAATTTTATAGATATCTGATATCTGAAAGAAGTTTTGTTCAAAGCTGGTTCTAATATTAATTTCTGATTCATCCCTTCCCCTGATATCTTGCGGCTTTTGAGCCAAGACCAAGGGAAAGAGGTGTGTAAGTGATTTGGGCTGCAATGCTATACCCATCTATTTGGGACTTAATTTTCTGTAGGCCTATATTGAATTACATTTTTTGTCAATATGTCTCAGGGCCAGTTTATACCTTTAGTACATTCAAATGGGAAAATCTATTCCCTACATGTGGTTTTGGAGGTACTTTCAGTAGGATTTTAAGCATATATTCTGAAGCCTTTCCCACTGATTAAAATGTGGAGCCATTGAAGTCTATAGGAGAAGGCAAGGGAGACAGTTTTCCCCTCCCCATGTGGCCTGCTCTGTAAGGATTAGAAGGCCAGATGTAAAACTTTATATGAATAAAGCACAATAAAACAATTCCTGGAGTTCCAACTTTATTTATGTTTAAGTGCAGGTTTCTACCTTTGCAGAACCAAAGACAAGAGATACAATTTACAGGAAACATCCTGCCCAACCCATTTAATCAAAAACCAGCCTGTTTTTTTAGTCACAGTTCAATGTTCTGAACCAATGAACAAAGTCATAGCAATTATTTGAACAGCCACTTTACCTTCTCCTGGTGATGAAGCCTTTTTCTTCTGGAGAAGAAGTTATTGCTCTTCTCTAGATAATAATTTCCATGTTTGTGACCATGTTGATTGGCAGTTCGTAAGAAACAAAAAACAAGTGTTTAGGTTCTTTCTACAATTTTTTTTTCTTTTAGTTTGCAAACTGTTATAAAATCACAATGCTGTTGCGGATAGACAAACCCTGTTATTGTTATCCCATTGTAAAGTGAGTGGTATGGAGGGCTTACTCATTTGGAGTGGAGTTAAAGTGGCATACACCAGTATTCATATCCAGCCTCCTGACACCATTGATTAATCTTAGAATACGTGGTGGTGGCGTGTGATTGCCAAGTGACCAGGAGAGCAAAATGGCTCACTCCTTCCTCCCTTCCTCCCTTCCTCCCTTCCCAGCAATCCAGCACCATGGACTCTGGTACCCTGGGAGGTGAAGATAAAGGAGTTTTGCTCTGCAGCAGCCCCTAATTTAAAAAGGAAAGGGGAGAAAATAGAATCCTTCTGGGAGAGATCAGTGCTGCTAAGGCTTGGACCTAGATCTTTAAAGTCCAAGGAAAGTGAAGGGTGCTAGGGAAATGATGGAGAACTTCACCACAAATATTATCCAGGCACCATGTCCTGCCACTGGGGATCAAAGGAAGGGAAGATTTTGTTTAGGGTTTCAGAGGCCACATCTATCCATCATGGTGGACAGGGGTATTCCCCAGATGTACCAGAGTTGTTAAATCTGTGTTGTTTCAATATATGCGCCATTTGCCACTCCTCCTTCTTGGAATAATTCCTGTTGCTTTTGTGTGTAAAGCTTATTTTCTAAATATCTTTTTGAACTGCTGTTACGTCTATCTGGTGTGCTGCTGGGGGCCATGGTTAAGTTATATAGCATCATGCATTTAACTGCAGGACAGGAGAAAAAATTCTAATCAGATTTAGCAAGTGTCTTGTGTCTTATTCATGTGCATTTTTAAAATCTGCTGTCAAGACAGGGCAAGCTAGAAATGCAAATTAAGTGAAGTCACGTGGAAGATAATATGGTGCTTTTTAAAAAGCTGATGTGAGGGCTGATCTGAGTGGGCAGGAAAATGGAAGTACAATGAGTAAACTTTTTATTTATTGATAAGAGATGAAACTACAAGATAAGATTATTCTGATTTCTGATCAAGACAGGCCAAACCACAAGCTTATGATCCACATCTCAATGCTTTACCCTAGCTTCTTAGGTCTGGAATTGGTCCTGAATATACAAGTTATGTTTAGTACATATCTTATTGCTCAGAAATCCATGGGTAAAATGAGAGAGACAAACAGCCGTCCACTAACATTGAGATGATTGACAGTTCCCTGGTTTCAGATATATAGCTCGTTATGGGAATATTAAAGCTGCTGAGGAGGAGGAAACCCTAGAAGCTGCGATATGCCTGCCCATTTTGCTGCATGGATTATGCATGTAAAGGACATTCCCCTACGAGTTGCCTCAGGCTCTGACTGGTTGCATTCTGTTGGATGCCTTTGCAGATCAATACTGGCCCGTCTGCTTTAAGCATGCTCTGGTTAGGGGAAAGGACCTTGAAGGCTGAATGCTTTCCAAACTGTCCATTTCTTTCCTAGAAGAGATAGCTGTCCATGAAAGCCAGGAGCTTGCCTGTGTGTCTCTTGGGCTTCCTGGTCGTAAGAATAGCAGGCAGGACAGAGGTGCAGCAAGCGCCCTGAACGTACTCAGCTTCTTGCTTCTTTTGGACCTGTACAATACAGTCCATCAGGAGCAGGTGTGACCAGAGGGGAAAATGAAAATGTTTATAATTTTATGTAGAAGAAGGAGCATACAGCAGAGATCCAAAGCAGCCATCGATGTCTCATTTGGGTCTGAAATTATAGCTGCTGGCCTGAGTTTCGTATCCATTTTGGGAAAACTGCTCATGTCTAAGGACTGTGCTTGCTTTTCCTGCACTTTTGACCCAGCAGGCAGGAACAGCAATGAAATGTTCAAAAAGACACAAGCAAGGCCTTTGTTTACAGCAAGACCATAAAGCTTCAGTGGGAAGAAAAAAATGGACGTTCTGCTAGCTTGAGGATTAATTTGCACCTGAACTGCTCAAAACACACGTGCAAATTAATCTTGACTCAGAGATGAGCATTGCCCAAAACATTAAGTTCAGCACATACACTTGAGTACTCATAGCTAAGCAGTTCCTTCATAATATTCCACATTCAAACCAGAGCCCTAATTTATCCCAGTCTAAGAGATAATGCAAAGTAATAATACAGTTGATTAAGGTATCAAAAGGCACTAGGAAATTCAGCAAAAGTGAGCATATTTTTTTTAATTAATAAAACTATCAGATGTAATGCTAGAAGTTAATGCCTAATTTTGAATATACTGCCACATTCTGCAACATGTTCTATCACAGCCATATAGATTTCTAACTTCTGCCTTTTCTTTACTTCCTTTCTTTTTTATCCTGTTCTTTACCACTTCATGCTTAGTAAGCATTTCTTACAATGTGTTATTTGTTTTCCAAAAGAAACCCTTTGTGCTGAAGCTTTAGTTCTGATAAAGGTCAGCGAGTTTGGTCCAGCACTGAAGACTGACCCTGGGATAACCACTAATTGTGAGGAGACCAACAGCCTTTACCAACATCATGATTCATGGAGAACCGTCAGAACAGACAAGTTGTTTTGAACAGCCTTGCAATCTCTCTTCCCTTTTATTTAATTTATGGCTTGCTCATCAATAGGATGACCTCCCCTGTGCAGGGGAGATGAAAGCGAGAGAGAATCTATTAACATTCTGCCTCCCTCTAGCACATTAGAACAAAGTGCTTAAAACAGGTGAGAGAGGAGATGAAGCAGGACACAATATCAGATGCCTAAGCCTTTGATATACCCATAGATACCGGTTGATTCAAGTAATCACAAGCATCATGACAATACACTTTGCTGGAAAGATGTGCAAGTTTTAAAATAGCACAAGATTCATCTTCAGAAATATGAGTGTATTTAGAGTCTGCTTTGAACAAGGTCTGTCCTAAAAAGCGACCAGGGGTGCTTACAAAATGTGTGTAAGCACAATGGCAGGGCCTGTGATAGCCAGAGAGTCAGGCTGGGTATGGACTCTTTCATCAATGCTCACAGCATCTGCCAATGCAGATACGGGAAAGGGGAAAAACTGTCCCTTGTTATGACTCCCCCATTCTGAACATTATCGCAGTTATGGGCTTACCAATTCCCTCTCCGCACCCTCACTGCCATCAAGCTGTGGACTGAAATGGTCCAGTCTTCATGAAGGCAGAGGGGAAACATTTTCTTTATTCAAAACTTTGAAGGACAACACTATCTTCCTAGCCTATGTTAAATTCATTGGATTGTCAGAATAGAATTTTTCAGGTCCAATTAATGTTTCTGAGCAATTCAGAACTCAGCAATAAATGCTGTTGTTGCCATGTATCCTTATTTCTGTTTCAGAGCTGAAGTATATACAAGTTGCTTCCATAGAAGTCCTTTTCTTGGGATTTCTGTCCCTTCCTTCCTTTTCAGGCAAGATTGCTTAATTTTGTTAACCAGTGGTTTCTGTATTCTCCTCTTGAAATTTTTCCACTTCTATATTGTGGCACATGTTTGCATTAAAATGCAGTGCCATGCCAAGCACCTGGCAAATGCTTTCCAGCCTTTTTAGTATTTCTGAGCTGCTAATCCTGTTTGCAAGTCCTACTCGTTTTATTGCTCCCTGTTGCACAGTTGAGGGATTAGTGATGAATACTCATTTAGTTACCCCTTGAATAGCATCTCTTAATTTCCCCCATGTCAGTTTTTGTTCCACAGTGGGAGGGGACTTTAATTACAAGTTTCTTCTTGTTTTTTCTTTACTGTCATCTGAAATAGGATTTGTTTGCTGTTGCTTTCCTCTTTCATACAGTGGGAATGAAAAATGAACTTGAGTTGATTAAGTCTGAATTCCTTTCCACACTATGTGGGGGAAAGTTCCATGGTATTCAGTGGGTTGGATTCAGATCTAGTGAAATCAGTGGGACTTAGGTTACTCTATTCCACCTTTTCTCAGGCTGAGGTCTTCCAGAGGAATACGCTGAGTGAGGATTCTGAGAAATGGAGCACATCACCTTTGGAGCAAGTTAGCGTAGTCTGATTAGGTCTAGATTAGGTCCAGCCAATGGAGAATTTCTTCCAGGTAGATAGCACTGCACCGTAAGAGCTTCTCTTCACTGACAAGTTATAGTGCTATCCATGGCAGAAAACTATATTGGCATGAGATGATTTCCAGGACATATTTGTGTCAAGGTTAGGTGCAAGTGGGGACATGGCTTAAGATGAAGAGTCAGTTAAGACTCCTTTGATCACTAGCTGTGACCTAGAAAAAGAATACTAAAACATCTAGCACCTGCAAAGATAAAAGTCTGATTTGTTAATGTTTTGCTTGAAAACGTTTACTTGTAAGTAAACATTATAGGAAGATTTGGATCTTAGTGAAGGGCTTTGCTAATAATATGCTGATTTATTATTTGATATGGAACCTCAGTTTTAATTCTGTTGCTACTTAGGTGCAGAAAAGTTCATGATTTGTTGGTATGGTTAAAGGAAAGCCATCCTATAATTCATTTATTCCTCTCTGGGACATGCTTCAGACATGACACCCATAGCTCCTTCTTGTTAAACATGCTTAAAAGGAGAAACTGTAGAAATACAACTTGCATGGTTATAATCATATCAGGAAGAAAGGTCTACCCATCTTTGCTCCAAGGCCCATGTGAAGGCTGTTTGATATTCTTTTAGATAGCAGCTGCCATCTTGTGGTGAGCCACTGGGGTCTTGTTCCAATGCCCACCCTTTTCTTGACTGCTTGTAGGGATACAGAGCCTGTGGTGACCAGTCTGCTACTTAAAGCCCAGCATTAAAACCCTTATCACCAATGGTGTGCAATCTTGTGTGTAAAACCCTGAGCTAAGATAGTATTTGATATGTTAATAGTTTCCACTCTTTTAAGTTTGTTCAAACTTTGATATTTTCATAATGGATTAAATAGTAAAAAAGAGTTTCTGTTGAAAAATGGGTCTTAAAGTTTGAGGAATGAAAACTTTGGATAAGATTGAGACATGAAAAACCTGGGCAATCACGAAATATAGCCACCCTACTTTCATCTGAGTACTTATTTTCTATTTTAATAATAAATGCACAACCCTCCCTATCAAGGATAAGGGTTCAGATATGGATAGCTCCAGCCAATACCCATGTCAGCCACTGATTTTAATAACTAATCCCTTTGATTACAGAGAAGATGAATTGGCTTCAGTCTGAGTTTCTCAGTTAACTGGATTGTGGGTTAACCAGGGAAGAAACAGATGCATCAATAAAAGCACTTATGTTTAAGCGCCAAGTCAAGTCCAGGGAAATTACCTCTAAAGTGTGCAGCCCAACAAATGCATTTACCTACATTTTTCCTAATGGTGTCACATGCTAAACAGCAGAATTAAAATATATATTATAACTAAATAAGCTATAGGTTGGCAGTGATTCTTCAGTAAATGTCAATCAGTTTTTCTCCACATATTGCTATGATATTTAACCTTTAGGAGCATGGAAGTCTCATGAATAAATCAGCTGAGAAAATCAATTTTCTTTCTCTGTGAATGCTTAAACCATTACAAGGAATAAGGGAGTACTTTTAAATAATCTTTTAGTTTTGGTTACCTGCAGGTTCAACTTGGAAGATGCCCAGTCGTTTTAGCATATCTCCTGCAGAGTGTACCATTGCTACAATCCAATGTGTTTAGGGAATAATAACACTTGATTAATGGTGTTCAGTGTGGTAGAAGGAAAAATAATTAGAAAATGTTTTGTAAGCACCTCAAGAATATAATCCTTTGGCAGAAAATATCAAACAGCCTGTCAACATCAGCAATATCACAAGCTGACTCATGTGTTGATGAGATAAAGGGAAAGAAAATCACACCCATGCTGGGCCTTGGTTGCCAGAATTAAATGATTGTTGCAATTTTGTTAATAAATGTAATCTTCAGAGTTGAATTGCTTCAGCTTTGGACCCATCAGAAGAGCAGAGTTAATAATGGGGTTCCTTTCCAGGTCCTTTCTCAATAAATAATGCTGATAATTCCAATTAATTCCTGGCTAGCATCCCCCAAAGACTCCTGCCTAAAAGCTAGAGAGACACTGCTGGTGACTACAGTAGATCAAGAGGAAGGAACTTACGGGCCTTCCAATGTTGCTGAAGTACAGCTTCCAGCAGCTCCAGGCAAGATGATCCATAATTAAAGCTACAGGGTTTTGTAGTCCAGACTAGCAAGAGGGTTTCCAGGCTGATTGACTCAGGATTTTGGAAATTGTAGTCCAATAGATCTGGAAGCTGAGCTAGGTGGAACAATGCCTACTTCCTGTGCTTACAGCCATTTTTATTGGGTAATTGGTGCATCTAATGCAAACAGCTCTTGAATGCAACCCCCTATTAAATTTTTTCTTTCTCTCCCATGCACCAAGTCTTAACATATTAATTGCATTTTGGAGTGCTGTTGTTGTTATTGAAAGTGACCAACAAACTGAATCTCCTAGTAATAGTTGCCTGTAATTGGCATTCCATAATGATTATGGCATTCCATAAAGATTGGGTTATAGTTTGGATCCATTTTACTGGTGACTTTTTAATTTTTTTAAAAAAGAAAAACCCTTTCTCTTGAGGAAGATAATATCTAGAAAGTTCCTCACATGCACCAGTAAAGATTCAACAGAGCTATGAATAAAGCTGATGTTTCCTAGCATGCCTTAGAGGTTTCAAAGGTAAGAGTCAGGAACTAGGGAGCCCTACTCCATATTTGGTCCTTTGGGGAGTTGGCTCCCCTATTTGTCCAACCAGGGGCAAGACAAATCATTAGTCACCAATGCAACCCTATGTAGGCTATGCATTGGTGACTGATGGCAGCTTGTGAGATAGGAAAGAGACTTAGCTTTTCCATAAAATCAAGTGCTATGGTGGAAGAGAAGAGTAGCTTTGCCGTAACATTCTGGAGTCTCAAAGCTTCAATAGACAGCTTCATTATCTCACTTAAACCTCCATATCAAATTATATTTTTCCATGGTCTTGACTACCACAAGATTATTTTAATGGGTTATTTTAATCTCCTTTCAAAGACATCAGATTTCCCCAGACTTCACTGATAGAATGTCTGTCTATACTTGCTCCTTCAGGCAAGAACACTGTTGTTTGTTTTCCCACTGGGAGTAAAGTTGCTGTGAGTGGGCGTATTAGTCAAGGGAATATGCTGACGGCACACCACTGAGCAGCTGCCAAAGCATTCTCCTGTATGGTAACTTTCCTTTAGTCAACAGCCCTGGCTGCAAAGCAAAAAGCTAACTGCCTGGAAAATTCAAGGAGTGGAAGGGTAAGGAAACAGTCATTGGGTACCTTGTGTCTTGAGTAGACATAGTCCACCTCTCCTGATAAGAGGCCTTTTCCTGGGATCACTGGAACTCTTGGTTGAGGGCATGTAAGGAGAGATCTTACTCTCTCTGGTTTTGTCCTACTTGCATACTTAATTCATTTGTCACATGAACTTTTAAGTGGGACCCACACAGCATCTGCTTTATGATATCAGGGAGGGGGTTACCATGGGTTACCAATCCTTTAATAGCTAATCATTCCTGTGGCAGCTCAGTATCACAGAGTCACTGAGGAGAGAAAACAGGTGGAGTGTGGCACTTTGAAAAGATTCTGGTACCACCTTCTGGAACATCAAGAATTTCATTCATGTTCCGTAGACATCAGAACTCATTTGTGGAGAACAGACCAATACTGCAGAAGAAAGCTTTCTATGGCACTTCTCACTGTTTCCATGAGGCTGAGGGGTCAGTGGAAAAATGGGAGCAAACCCATCACACTCCAGTCTCCTTGAAGTCAATGTGAAAAAGGGTTATCATATCTGCACTATAAAGATCCAAAAGACTATTAGAAGAAAGCAGAAGATTAATATTTTCTGTTTCTCTTTGCTGCCTTCTAGGGTTAATCCTGACTTTTCAACCTAGATATGGTAGCCATACTATGAAAGCTTTTTCATAACTAATATGGTTTTTACTGATTTCAGCTGGGATGAAAAGTTCAGTAAATCTGCTGATTATTGAAGGAGTGGTATTTAATTCAGTCTAGCTTTTAAATGACTTCAATCTATAACTCTTGAATTGTGAGCCAGGTTACTCTACAAAGTGTTCTCTAGGTTGGCAGTTGTTGCTTTATAAAGCATACATTCCCACTCTGGTTCCTTTGTAAGAGAGCTTAGGCCAACTTATAGAAGGGTAATAACATTATGCCGTCCTATGGGGAACACATGAAAGAGCTGAACTTGCTTAGCTTGGTAAAAAAATATTTACTAGAGGTATGGTATCAGCTTCCAAATAAGGAAGGGCTCTCACATTTGCTGTGGCTGAAGAGGAGCAGGAGTAAGAGGTTGAAATTGTAGAGAAACAGATGTCAGTTAAGCATTGAAAGAAATGTTTGAATAGTATGAGTTATTTAACAGTGCTTCAAGTGGTAATTAGCTCTTGGGAAGTGATGGGTTCTTCTTCTCTGAAGACATAGGCCAGGGGTCAGTCCAGAGAGGCATAAATGTCTCCTCACTGTGGGTTCTTCCTTGAGTAGAAGGTTGGAGGAAAAGACTTGCACCATTTCTTTCCAGTTCCTGTGCTTAAAAGAGCTACAGTAAGTAGAGATTTGAAATCAAGCCTCTCATAGTCTTGAACTCAATTCTTCCAGATGCTCCAAAGTAGGACAGTCCTGCTTCCAAGGTCCCAGTAAAAAACAAAAAAACAAAAAAAACACACACACAGTAAAAAGCAGCACAACATGATCTCTGACATCACCAGTTTTGGAATCCATTGCACTTTCTCCCTGTTTTTGAACTCTTCTTTCCAACTCAGGACTTGGAAAGGGTTTAGTTTGACTTTTTTGGTTTTTTAAAAGAATGATCAATATGTTCCTTTTCTATTTATATCACTTCCTGAAAAAAACAAACTCATTTCAGCATCCTACTTAGATTCTGTTTTTCTTCTTATTTTTAAACAATAAAGCTTTCTTTCCTTTCTCCACTTCATATATAATACAGAAAGAAAACTAAGCAGGGAGCATCAGTGCTCTGAGAAAGAAAGACTACATATTTTTAATAAAGTTTTCAATGATAATTTTGAGACCTAATTTTGTGGTTTCTTCATTTTAAGCTACTTTTGCAATCATGGATGGGAAGGTAGGAAGTGTGGGATATGTTCTTACCGATGCTCACAGCATCAGGCAGACTTGTTTTCCTCCATTACCAGGTGCAGCAATGCAAGGCACTTGAGTAAATTTCAGGAATTCAGGCCAGTTTCAGCATCTGACCATCCATTTCAGATGCCAAATTTGGTTTGTCATTGACACAATCACAGGAGCACTTACAAACTTTGGATAGAAAAGATCCTCCTCCATTAGCCTTCCAACAGAGGACTGCCCTTTGGAAAATGGAGCACAAGGTCATCTTAATACTAATGAAAGAACAAAGGAGGAAAAAAATGAGATCATATGACCCTGAGCCCTGTTTTTCTACCCTTCAGAGCCCTCAAATATTGCACTGCTGAAATGTTACCTTAAAACCATAGTACCCTCAAAGAACCCAAAATTGGGGGGGAGGGATCTTTGTTAAAGTCATCATCATGTTATCATCATTCCCATTGTAGCTCTTGAAGGCCATTTAAAAAAGAAAGAAAGAAAGAAAGAACTTGCTGTTATCTGCCCATCTCTGCTGTAGAACAGCAATGGAGGAAATGGAGAAGATGTTTGTGAATGACTTCTATAAGAAGTTGGAAACAAGTTGCAATATTGGCATTGGAAGTGGCCACATATAAACTGGGTTCCTAACTAGTTCAGACAGTAAAAATCCAGTCACAATATGGAGGGATACAAGAATCCGTCACTTCCTCGTGAGATGGGCAGTGTCTAAATTTGAAATATAAATAAATATAAATAAATAAATTTGGAAAGTGTTCCATGGAGAGCAGGTGGGGGCAAGTGGAGGGGATAAATTATGATTCCTGTCTGATGATGTAATCATGCATATGCTGCACTTTTTATACTTGCATCAGATATTCTGAAGAAAATACATCATCATTTACGTATATGATTACATCATTATGCATGTGTCATCATTTTGGTACCATCAAAGTTTGCTACAGGCCCTGATGCATGTCTACTTGATTTTATGAATTTATTTATTTATATCTATATAAATGAATAAAGGAAAGAATAAGACAGGTACAAGTTCAAAAGAATACAAACATATATAATACAGACTAAAAAAACCAAATATAAATAGTAAAATGCAGGTAGACAGACAACAAATCTAAAATATCATATGACCAATATACTCTAGTATATCATTAAAAGTTTATAATACTGTAAGACATTTCATATCCATTTTCTAATCAAAACATGTCTCTATTAAACTTTGAGGGTACTGTATCTGGTTAACACAACTGAAGTCATTAAAAAAAATAGCAAGAAAGAGAAACTATAGGAGACAACCAATACATTAAGACAATACTGTGAATTATATGTAAATTATACATCAAGTTAGACTATAAGCTCTAAAACCCACATTTCGGATGTGGCATAATTCCATGTATATAATTGTAGTCTAAAAATGGTTTCCAAATAGAATTGAATTCTGCAACAGATTTTTAAATATGAACTTATTCTAGGCATCAAAGTGTACTCCCATAATTCAGTTAGCCATTCTTCCATAGAGGGAATAAAAAATTTTTTCTAATAAAAAGCATATAAAATCTTTGCAGCTGTTAACATATACAATGCCAATTCAGTATATTTTGAAGGACTGTATGGTTTAGTGAAGTTTAATCTCAGGATGAAATGAGATTACAACTTTTAGAATTGTTTCCATTGTACAATAGATTGTTTCCCAATATTGGTGAGCTTTACAACATCGCCACCACAAATGGAAAAAGGATCCAATCTGTTCATTACATTTCCAACATTTTTTTAGAAAAAGAATTACTCTTTTTAGCAATCAAGACTGGAGCAATGTACCAGGGATAAAACATCTTGTACCAGTTCTCTCTGCGCATAACATTCAAGGTGAACTGAATGCTCTTTTTCTAATGAAATTCCCATTGTTCCATCTTTATATATTCAGATTGTGCATCCATTTAAGATTTTATGAATATCAGTTGTAATTTGGACATGCCATTCACATCTTTATTTTTTTTATTATTATTTGTTAGATTTGCTTTCCTCCAGCAGCTCATTGTAGCATATGTAGCACTTCTTCCTCCAATTTTCCTCACTGCATCAATAGGGTTTCCATATCAGGCCTGCAAAACTCCAGATGATCACTAGATGGCAGCAAAGAAGTAGAGAAAATTCTACATTTTTACTGTGAGGCAGTTGGGCTGAGAGAGAATGACTGGCTTAAAGTCACCCAACAAGCTTCCATGGATGAAGGTGGGACTTGAACCTGGGTCTCCCTTATCCTTAACTGCTATACTTTGGGCCGGTAAGGATGGGAGAAGTGGGGATGGTGTATTTAGCCTTATACAGAGGACATAATCTGATACCCTTCAAACTGGCCCAGTAATTGTTGAGAATTCTGAAGGTCTCCTAGATTGGAAAAATGGAGAAATCATCACTCTAGAGAAGGAGGAAGGCATCAACTAGGTGCATTTCTTTGTCCATTTGCTATTCTTTCCTATTTATCTTACATTACTTTGCTTCTCCATAAGCAACAAAGAGATCTCTAAAGGAGATCAAGAACAATCACCAGACAGCCAAAAGCAGGTCCTCCTTCAACTCCAGCTTGTGAGTACAGATAATGCCTTCTGAAAAGGAGGCCACATTTCTTACATGGAGACATTATAAAGGGTAGGCTGCTTGCTACATTAGAGTCCTTCTCCTAATTGGCTAGTATCTGTCTGGTATCTTCCACAGCTAAGCCTGGAAATCTCTGGTGCTGAATCTGAGAAAAAGCGACTCTGGATGAACAGGGCAGGCTGATAGATGGGGAAAAGATTGTTTTGTTACCCCATTGGCCATATTGGCCATGAGACAAGGTGGGGGAGCTGTTGCCAGGAAAAATAGGTGGTTCCGATAGAAGAGAAGAGGGTTGAACTGTGGAGCTTTTATGCTCTCTGAGCTTGGTTGTTTGTTTGCAGATGTTTCATTAGCCAACTAGTTACCTACAAAATAAATGGTGCTGAACTTCATATAAATCAGTTTAACCTGTTCCATGCCAATGAAACTACTGAAGCCCGTGAAGTTTGGCCTCTCCCTTCTTTTGCTTTTCCTTGCATGTCCTATTGGTTGCACCTGTGTACATTCCAGTGGGTTGGACCCAGAATTCCAATCACATGATAATCCCATGGGAGGGAAAGTGATCAATTCCTGTTTCTCCCTTATACCTTCTGAGAATCTGCTTTGAAGGACTGATAGACCCTTCGGAGCACTGTGGAAGATGAAATTGGGAGGAGCTACACTGGGAGACAGAACTGGCAAAACCAGATTCCTCTTTTTTTTTTTTCCTGGTAGGAATCTCTGCCAGATATACTCCTTTCTAAGTCAGTTCCATTAGGTAACAGATATTTTGATAATTTTTTATTGCCTTAGCATATTTCCTTATAATTTTATATTGCTATAGTAAGCCAAACCAAATAAATAGTTATCCCCATCTTGACTTCGGGCAGTACAGAGCATGATACAATTAAAAATAGAATACTGAGATCCTAGAAAAGAAACACCTGGAAAAAGAACACCAATATCACCAAAACAAACATACCAAAAGGGATCCATCAACTACTCTAAGCCAATGCCAATTATTCTGGTAAGAAGTTAATTAAGCTTTTCCCCATGACTAAAGTAAGAAGATTTATATAATCTGAAAGGAAAACAGGGTTCTTGGCCTTTTTGCTATCCAGGTAAAGTCAAGTGCTATCCATCATTCTTTGAGCTGGCACAAAACAATGCTGGCTTAAAATGTGCTGCCCCTCATTGCTAATGCCTATCCTTCCTCCATGCACCTGAGCCATTGCTGAATGGTGTTGTTCTGATTTGTGATTGTGCCCTTCCTGAGAAGCAAGGGGACTGGTTTGCTCCTCCCATTTTGCTCCCCATTAAACATGACACGTATAGTATCAGAAAAAGAGGAAAACGTCCAACAGTCAGGGCACTGAACCAGGAATGGGATGGACCTCGCTTTGAGATCCTATCCATCTTCTGTAGGCTAGCTTGTCTGTGCCCCCTTGGAGCATCGAGAAGCTAAAATACTGTGAAACAAACAAAGACAGGGGAACGTGTCTGAGCAGAAATAACCCAAGAGACAGGAGGCAGACGATGCACATGCAGTTAGTGAACTCCTGTGGAGCCTTCTAGGGAAGAAGTCTCTTTCTTCAAATATAGGTAAATGGGCCAATAAGCACAAGCCCTCCCAACCCCACCCTGCTTCTGCCCCAAATGGAAGAGTGGAGGTTTGCTCTCCTCTACCTTGTTGGAAAACTGAAGGGAAGTTGATGTCAAAAACACCTGAAGATGGGAGGTGGCAGAGGTGAAAGGCACGGCGGGGGGGCGGGTGTCGTGCCAATGGGGAGGACTAACGCTGAGGGAGAAATTAGGCTGGCCAGTGATCAGAAGGGAGGGGCATGCTTGCAGCTTCCAACCTCCCCCCCCAAAATGTACCTCTGATCACATCCTCTGCTCGTCATCTGACTTTGCATTCACAGTAATTGAACAGATGTTGCACACCTTAAAGCTGTTGCTGGACAATGTTGTAATAAGAGGCTATATTTATGCAGGTACTGCTAGCGATGACTGAAGCCTGTCTCCTTCATGGGCTAGGGATGACACAAGGGCAATAGCACGAGCTCAAGGAGACTAGTAGGGGTGGTCAGGGTGTGATTGGGCTGTGGCTGAAGTGGGGACCGGATGCAAGAATAAAGACAAGCTATTGGGAAGCCATCATTGGGAGTGAATGACTAAGTTAAGCTGACAAGCCTCTCCAAAGGAGGTCCTTCTCCCTTTTTCAAACTAGGAAATGATTACATTTGGGCAGTACCTATAAATATATTCTCGGCCACAGGCAGTAATATGAAAAGCCTGATCCAGTTTCACAGAAAGTAGCAAAGGGATGAAATTTAATATATTCAGTTTGGAAAGGTTAAATATCAACAACACTTTTTGCATTAAATTATCCATTTGCTTTATAGATTTAGATCTTACCCTGTTTTATGATAGGAACTCCCTTATGCCTATGGCTCCTTGGAATTTTCTTCTCATTTTTGGGAGGTCTTCCTGACTATTCTCTATTTTTCATGCGTTTGCCATTGCATAAATCCCTGGAGAACTTCAAGCCTTAAAATGAGTTGCAAACAAGAAGGAGCACAAGGACATCCTCAGACCAACGTATGTAATAGCTGGTAGCAAAACCATTCACAACCTCCAAATTACATTTCCTATATACTAAGATTCTGTGCTACGAATATAAGTGTAACTTCTCTCAAGGATTGGTGCAGACTGTAAAGGAACCCAAGAGTGGGTCCCGGTGAATAGGATTGCTGCCTCAAATCCAGAGGTGTCCATGGGTGTGTGTGTATGTGTCAAAAAAGTCAAGCTGGCAGCTGTGATCACATAATCAAAGCCATGTGCCTTCGTTAAAGTCAAGGTCGCCAGCTTGACTTTTTTGACACTTCCACCTGCCCCCCCCCTCTCCCCATACACACACAAGATGGATGCCCTGCTTAAGTCTATTTCTGGTCCCTTTTACTTTCAGGTGTCTTTACTCATAATCTTTTCTGGCCTCTTTTCACATTAAGTTGCCAAGTTTTTAAAATTCACATTAAAAAAATATGTATTTTGAACAAAAATGCACTTCCTTAATTGTGTATGAGATGCTTTTTTTGCATAGAGAACTGTGGTAGAACATTTGAGAGATGCAAAAGCCAGTGGATATGCACATTAATTCTGGAAGTGCAAAGTCAGATCAGTCTGCCTTGGAATTCACTAAGCTGAGATCCCTTAAATCTCCCTTACGCTGCCTGGTCCAGGGGCCTCTCATTACCAGCTACTTAATCCCTTTTTCAAAACTGGAGATGCCCCGGCTGAGCATTCTGCATGTGAAGCATTCTGGGGTCTCTCCCTGATCATATGAACAGCTTAATAGTTGCCTCCTCCTGGCATGCAAAATACTTTCTATAACAATTTAGCACAGACTTCAATAAGATTATCGTACAAAAGCATCTTCTACTCTTGCCAAAGACCATGAACTTGATCTTATGAAAATTTATCCAGAGTTTTGTATTCATACACTCTTTGATAGAATGGTCCCAGCTATTTAATATAGAGGTCACATGTTCCACTTCTTGTTTCTTCCATGTTTTATATTAGCGGCATGTGGTTATGATATATAGGTTTGTACCAATTTTTTTCAGCATATTGTTTACATAAATTTTCTTTAAACTGTGCATAGTTTTATTGAACCATATGATTAATTCACAGTTGACCTGAACTTGGTAGACACGCTTCTAAAATAACAAAGGGAATTTCTTAGCTCCTAATGGAAGACCCCTGTTGTTGTTACTTCTAGATTTCAAGAGTTGGGATGGGCTTGAATCCAATGATCCTGTGATTAGATTCATTTGGAGGAATTCCACTGATGTGCTATGTTTTGTCTCAGGAGCAGAGTGAGTTAGCATTCGATCTAAAGTCTTCCTACCCTATTGGACTATAAACCAAGGTTAACAGAAAAAAATTAAAGTTAATTGTCCAAGTATTGCTTCTTATTTTCTAGAATAGGCATTGAATATTTGTTGGTACTGTATCTGTATCTGAACTTATTTCTATGTTTCATATATTTTGCATGGTAATAGTAATGCAGTTACTTTGTTGGAACAAAAGTTGGATAACAAAAAACTCTTAATATGTCAGATGACCAGTCCAATATTTCGATATTCTATATAATCATGTGGATTTCTAGATCAACACTCCTTCCTGTCTTGCTACCTGCATTCCTGTTGCTGAAGGCAACATCTGCTAAACCTGGGATCTTATAAGCGTTCTGTCACTGAGTAATGCTTTTACTCCCAGTGTGTGCAAAAGCCAGCAAACACAGTGACTGCATTCTGCATCATAACTGTAAAAAGTGGGTGAGACCAGTGTTGGACCTTATATTAAAGGTAGAAATGTTTATACTGTGGCTAAAAAGAATCTGTGTCAAATATACCAATAACAAACCACAATGTTCCACAACAGACAGCATATTTTCTCTTTCTTCTTTTGCTGCTTATTTTCTCTAAGTGCACTCAAAGTATATTTGGGAATACTTCAGATTGTAGTGAGAAAGAACATGTGGTAGTCATTTAGTTTTTTAAGCCCTTCTCTGGGAATTATGTATGCATGAAAATTCTGCTTTCCTCTGATTCCCTAAAGTATCTAAAGAAGATAAGGTAAATAAGGATTAATTTTTTAAAACAAATCCCACAAAATTCACCTGAATATGTGGAGTCCTTGGTGCCCTCTGAGCTTGGCTGTTTGCTTGCCAATGTTTTGTTACCCAACTAGGTAACATCATCAGTGTGATGATGATGTTACCTAGTTGGGTAATGAAACATCGGCAAACAAACAGCCAAGCTCAGAGGGCACCAAGGATTCCACCGTTCAACCCTGAGTTACATATATCCTCTTTTACTGCCATCTGAATATATTGGTTTGATGGATTGAAAGTTACAGAATTCTTCTCTCTAGAGTCTTTCCCAATGTCTTCCCACAGCACGTGAAGCCCAACAGCCTCCAGGGTCTCCAGCACCATGGGCAATTATTAATTATTATTGATCACTGGACTTGTAGTCTAATAATATCAAACAGCTGAAGGCTGCAACTGTTCTGTAACCAGGGTCATTCAACTTCCTAAATAGATTCGACTGCCAAAAGGCCCAAGGCTTTGCAGAGGATTCTTAATTTTTACCCAGAGTATTGAACTAAATTTTTCTTTCGTATAAAATCTGATGGTGTATTTTAGAATAAGCCCAACAGCTCCTTAAGGCTAATCATTTAAAGAGTTGAAAGCTTACAAGAAGTTAGTCTGAACATTCTGTTAACGAACCGCAAATATCTAAGGAGCCCAACTGTCTCTAAAATTGTGCACTTCAGGAAAAAAAGGATAAAAGTGATAAGTTACTGAAATCGTTTGTACTTGTCTTGATGAAGGGGGAAGTCATTTCTTTATATATTTTTTCTTTTTTTTTCTTTATATTTTTTCCCATTCCCCCTTTTTTCTCTCTGCACTTTTTATAGTTTTTCTCTTTTTATTTTTTATATTTTTCTTAGCTTGTATTAGTTTTTTATCTTTGCGTTTTAAAACTTTAATAAAATGATTGTTAAAAAAGGGGAATAAAAGGATAACAAAGATACAACAACTGCCTGCAGTTTCTTCACAGTTCAGTAAGCAAGACCCCTCCTTTGATTATTTTATCATCTTGCTTTTGTATAATTAATAGAGCAGGAGCTGGATGGAATTTTTATGTGATATAAATATAGATACGTGTGTGTGTGTGTGTGTGTATATGTGTATATATATATATATAGAGAGAGAGAGAGAGAAATATGAAATTAGCACATTTTTTAAAATAATAGTTTTCATGTGTTGCTTGTTTGCTTACATTTTATATGAGGCAATCAAGTACTGTAAATGTCACCCTAGGAATCCTGGGCTTAAATCATTTCTGTATCTGCATTACTGGGTTATTGGAAGCTTTCATCCATCCAGCAGGGACTATATTCCCGTAGCCTTTTACTGGTAAAGGTTGGTTCAGGATTCCCTTCCCTCCAGGGGCATCTGCAGGCAGGGCATCTAAATCTGCAAAAGAATAGACCCAGCAACATGTTTCAAGCCCTTCGGTGCCTGCATGTAATGTTAACACATGCATCAAAAGGTGGATCTTGGATGGCACTATCACACCCTCACCTTGCAGATCTTGACATCACACATACCCTGCCAATGTTCCTCCTTCTTTCATTACCCCACAGAAGTTCAGCATCCTCTCCTCTTCCTGGGCCCTTTCACATTCCTTCCCAACCCAGCAGTGGTAGCAACATACAGTATATCCATGTTCAGAGCTATTTGGAAAAGTGCCTTCTTGCAAAGTTGCTGATCTGCTATCATTCCACCTTCACAATTCACAGGTAGCCTATTTTCTCAAGCCACCTCCCCATCATCTCCCCTCAAAGCATTGCTTCCCTTCATAGCTACCACTCTTTTTTTCCCCAAACCACCTGACCACTGTGCACAAATATAGGTCCTGAGAAATATGTGTGAGAGTTGGAGGGCAGTGGGCAGTTAGCTATTCATTTTATTTCCTTCTTTTGTGCAGTGGGGATGACAGGGTTCTTCCGGGACCAGTAGCAGTGCTGAGGGCTGCAGAAATGAAGATGGGTTCAAACCACAAACTGCTGGATGGAAACCAGCTGGCGTGGAGACGGCCTTATCCGGTGTTTTTTCTCCAACTGTTCCCAGATTTTTAACTATCCCTCTTTCATTACTGAGCATTTAATATATGGGTGAATGTATGTTGTGTGTTTCTGGGTGAGAGTGTATATGTGTGTCTCACTTGTTCACTGATATTGTCAACAAAGTTTTCTGAGGCTGGATTTTCAATGGGAGGTTGCCCTTGCCCATCCTTCTGCTTTTTAACAAGAGTAGGACTGAAAGTGATGTGTCTGAGATAATATGATAGCTTTCAAAGTAGGCCAATATTATTATCAACGTGCTGCAGAAGAGAGAGAGTGGGTTGCTTAACCCCCACTGCCACCCCAATCAGGTTTTGTGGTTAAGTTGAGACAGATATTACCAATGCTAAGCTGTTGCATATCACATTATGGCAGATTTCATGCCTAGTATTTCCAGAAGTCTGGCTTTCTCATCTTAATTGTCCCTCTCCCAAATATGTCACTTTCATACAGCACAAAAGGATCTCAGCCAAACCACCTCCAAGCCAGCTTTCTGATCAGATTAATTCTTTGTACTACCTGATTGAGAACTGGAGTCACTCCTTCTTTATTCAGGAACAAATTCAGGTTTGGTCACTTTGTATTTCTGTAGCCAACCCTACTTTATATTGGATGCTTTGCTGCCACAATTCAACCTTATGCTGTCATTTTACTGACTATAACAAATCTAAGCATTTTGCTGCCTGGAGGTCAAGGGACACATTTGTACTTCTGTGCAAAGAAATGGCTTGCACTCTGGAACTGGTCCTACAGTGGTGTCAGACTGTGTACTAATCTTTATTGCAGGAATCTAAGCTGAAGGCTCCTGCACAGCAGAAAGCTTTAGAGAAATCTGTTATCACATTGATTGCACACATTGTGCCCTTGAAGGACTTAATTAACTGCTTTCTCTTTCCCACGTATTCCTTTTCTGTAAATCAGTAACTAGGCAGATCTCTTTGAAAATACCCTAAGCCTCAAGAATAATATGTTTGCAAGCCAACCTTTCGAGTATCCCCGTATTGCCTGGAAAAAGCAAGTGCAAACCTTTCACTTGAGAGTTCAATAGAATTTACAACTTGTTTTAACTGAGGGCTTTTCTAAACTTCAGCTTCCCACCTCAGAGATTAGAAAAGGCCAGAGAAAAGCACTGCAAAGTCTAGATAGGCCTTTTCCTTATGATTTACCCTTAAGAAATTATTGTTAAATATTCACAGGGCAGGGATAGAAATCAAAGAAAAAAGAGAGATGGGGTCAACTCCTCCATAGCACCTTGGGGCATCCACCTAGCTTTGATGGGGGAGCCATAGAAGTGAACAGCCGTGGAACTCAAGCGGAACAGCAGAGAGGCTACCACAACGACCTCTGAGTACATGCCTCATTGTGTGCAATGGCAAGGCCTGAAAGGATGCTATGTCTGAGTTCAGAAGAAACAAGCCATCATTTTGTGTTTTTCTTTTGCTTTCGCCATTCCTTTGGGACCAAGAACCATTCCTGTCTCTGGGGACTAGAGCAAAAAAGGTATAATGAAATATGAAACACATTGCAATCATTAACCAACATTCAGTGACCTTTGATACTGTCCTGCCTAGATGGCTATATTCTTGTTGGTTGCAGGCAACAGGTATTCTTCCCCCCCACCCTTCCCCAACCAGCTACCTGTCTGCTGGCAATATCTGTGCCTGAAGCGTTTCAAGTGAGCTGTTCTGAATTCTCAGCCAATAATCAGCCCTAGCCTAGTAAGAGATTCTGGGCACAATCTACCAAAGGCTAGTCATAATGTTAATCATAATCAGCATGCCTGCTTCAACTTAGTGCAATTTACTTGCCAGTAAAAATCCAAATCTCATTGAAACAAAGGCCATATAAGTGTGTTGTGATAATTGCGCAATCCTTTGCCTGTTTGCTAGAAAGAAAGACCCACTGTGTTCAGACATTATTATTCTGAGGAAATCACGCATAGCTCTGCACCTTCACTTGCTACCTGTGTGATTTCACCAGGAGTTCAGTGTGACTGACATCTGCTGAATTGTGCCAAAGTCCACATTACTCCCATAAGT
Source organism: Liasis olivaceus (assembly GCA_030867105.1). Lineage (NCBI taxonomy): Eukaryota > Metazoa > Chordata > Lepidosauria > Squamata > Pythonidae > Liasis > Liasis olivaceus. The sequence continues at coordinate 41,194,237 of CM061348.1, read as the reverse complement.
TTTCCAGTAGCACATAAAAGCAGAGTATTGTGCATCAGACTATGGTCTGTGTACTCCATTTTTTGGAGTTGGGAGGGCTGCATCAGTATCTCCCTTTCTTTTATGCTTCAAAGGAGACGAGTGAGAAATGATTTGGCAAAGGGTGGAAAGAAAGAATGTGGCAAAGCAAGAAGAAAAGCATCTGGACCCCTTTGATTTGTTTGTTGTTCTTCCTTTCTTCCCTTAGAAGTGCTTTTGGTGGTGCTACACAATAATCAATTCCAGCATTCACTCCAGCCATTAGAAAAAGTCCTCATGACCTTTGATATGATTGGGTTTTGAAACCAAATATTGTCTTGCTAGGCTATTTAAGTTCTCTCTCTCTCACACACACACACACACACACGCACGCTTGGATGGCATCTCTTGTCCATTACACTTCTGTCATCACTGTCAGAAATGCAGTAGATTGACTTCAGGAGTTGCACTGTGTTAGGCTATTGCGCTGCTGTTCATGGAGTAAATGCTAGCATCTCAGCTCTGTGGATGAACTGGGGCAGAAGGACAAGCAAATGACTTTGGCTCTGGGTTATCAGTACAGCAAGATGTCCAACAAATCTTAGGCCAGACTCAGGCTAGCAACAGGGAGGCCGCTTTCACATGACACATAAGGCCAGTCTTGTAACCTGCAAAGCAAAAGAGGAAGGTAGATAGAGAGAGAAAAAGCACATAAGGACTGGATACAATGCAGGGAAAGGAACTAGTTCTGAAAAATAACAAAAAGCAAAATATTTATGTAATGCTTCTCTATGCAATGCCAATGTTGTGGAATAGCCTCTCTTTGGAGATTAGGCCAGTCCCCTCCTTGCTGATTCTTTCTAAAACTTCTGAAAACCAAGCTGTTTGAAAGAGCCACCCCCTGTTACCATCTTTATGTGTTGTTTTGGTTTTTAATTTTATGGTATATTATACTTTTATGGTATTCTTGTGGCTTTTGCTTAATGATGTTTATGACTATAGTATTATTTTACTTATGATTGTCAGGTTGATAGATTGTACCATGGATGTTTTAACTGCAGCATTTACTCTGTAAGCTGCCAAAAGTTTTTTTTTAACTGCAGCAGGTTAGAAATCTGTTAAATAAATATATAAATAACTGTAATCATATTATTTAGTTAATATTTATATGTATTATTCATGCTTTTTCAAGCCATCCATTTCTTTCTTTGAGGGCAGATTAACATTTCAATATTTAGATCCAGCTGGAGTACTTCCTATTTCGTCAAATCACTCCTACTTAGTGTGTGTAGGATGGAGAAAAAGAGAATGTGTATGAAGTCTAATTTGCTTAAATAGACTGATAATTAAACAATGGCCTGTGTGTGATGTAGTCCTCTTGCAATGGGACCTAACATCTTGCATTTGCTACCCCCTCCCCCTAACTGACTTGTTTTCACAGCACCTGCACCAACTTTACCTAGGTTTGAAAGTTAAGTAAGGCCAGGCCTGGTTAGTACTTGGATAGGAAACTGACAGAGTATTCTGGGGCTACCTCCCAGAAGAAGGCACCCCCCCCCAACCATTCTGTAACACTGCCAAGATAACCATGTGGCTGGGGCCACTAAGTCATCAGGAATTATGCTGAACTTGAAGAAAACTCTGCCTTTAGTCTTGAGAAGAGAACCATCTTTCTGAGCTTTCAAGACACCTTCCTCAGCTGCTACCAAAGCTTTCTGATAGAAGACTAAATCTGGAGTCCATGGTTTCATCAGCTGCCTTTGTCTCTCCCCAGTTCTTCCTTTTACTTTCTTTTCCAGATAACCCAGAATTTGGAAGCTTGAATATTATTGCATGAATTTTGTATTGGTATTGCCATAATATATAATTAAAAACTTGTGTTTTTTTTAAATTGAGTATAATGGTTTACTACAACTGACAGACCAAACGATTAAGAAAAAAGTCCACAATTCAGTTACAGCTTCTATAGGAAAAACTATAGACCCTCATTTCAAGAAACTTACCTTGCAGACCAGTCCTATCATCTTTGCCTGGAAACAACCCCTGATGAGTTCAGTGGGAAATTTATGCCTAGTGCTATTAGTAGTAGTATTAGTTGTCGTTGTTATTATTTTGACCTTATGCTATTGCAAAAGGGCAGCCTTTGAAGCAAATCAGGGCAACCAGTTCTCTGCAAATTGCCCTCAAAAAGCTGCTGATCCAGGGAGAGCTGATAAATAGTGGGTGCTCTGGGAACTTGGTAAAAAAAGGGTAAAGCTGAATCACAAGGAAAAGGCAGGTGATTTCAAATCCCTGAGCATATTTAAATTACTTTGCTACCATAGGCTGCTCCTTTCTCATGATCCATAGTGATGTTTGTTTCTCATCTGAGTGGACTGATTTGTTTAAAATATATCTATGTAAAATACCCCGATGTTTAATAATGTCAAGAAAAGAAAGAAAAGAGATTGGGTAAACCAACTTATTTACTCCACTTACTGCTATTACTTCTATTATTATTACTGATATTTGTAATATAGAATATGGTCTTATAATTGTACAATTCTCTTTTAAAGTTGGGGTTCTTTAGAGGTGAGCAAGTACAGGTAGGTCTTGATTAGGGTGGTTAATGAATCCACAAAATGGTCAAATTATTCAAATTTGCATTATTCAAAATGATATTTCTATGGATAATAGGATAATTGATTCCAGCTCAATCGAAATAGGCAATGAAAATTTTTGAACATACATTTATATATATATATATTAATGAAATATTACAGTGAAGGATAAAAAGAATATACTTATAATTTAAATGTATGGTTGACAAAGTCACAGAGTAGTTGTAGAATGCAAACCAAAAACAAAAAAATTCTACTGTACATTCTGGCATTCCAACATCTCACCCTGTTTTAGCGTTGCTATGACCATGTTTATGTCATTTAATTACATCAAATTTTTGCTTGAATGTAATAACTTCTTCTTTTTTAAGCTTCTACTGTTTTCCTCTGGTGGAATCTTCCTTTTCTCCATTTTGCACAGGGCATTAAAAAGTCTGACTGTGACTGCATATGCACTAGCCTCAGTTGTGCATGTACTAGCTTTGCATTAACTGAATTTTGGCCCACATTAAACAGTATAAATTTATAATTTGCACTAAATCGAATATCAATTATTCAGACTCACATTAATCGTGACCTACTTGTAGACAGTATCTGTCATTTGTATTCCTCAGAGACATTTTCTGCTTATAGATCAGCAGTTTAGTCTTCTAGTTCTAACATTAAATTCTAAGGACCATGTGCAAAATGGAAAAACTCTACAAGAGCTCACTTTAATATCATTCTCTTCAGCATCATTATTGTATATATCAGTGTGTGCGTGTGTGTTTGTTTGTGTGTGTGTGCATATATAGTCATAAGTCCATTAGTTCTGCCTCCCCTACTGCAGCACATCCTCTCATTCTTCCCAAGTACAAGACAGCTGTCTGTAGTGGGTAGAGTTCACCGCTGATGGAGGCTGTCTGGATGATTTAGAATCCAGTTTTCCAGTGGAGACTTTCTCCAACTTGGAACCTTTTAGATGTAGTTGAATCTAAAGCCTGGCTGGACATAATAGCTGGGGGTGATAAAGGCTGCCATCCAACAACACAGCTGACAGGTGGCAGGTTGGTGAAAGCGGGCTTCTCTGATGTTTCTGGAAGAGGGCTTATGAGATATGGTCATCTTGAGCAGCACGTGCTAGCACTTCTTCCATCAAGCAGAATGTGCCAGCACCTTATGTGTTGCGTAGTCCCCAGTGGAAAAATCAAGTGGTGACATAAAGGAAAGCTCAGGAGATTTACTTTTTTTTACGTAAACAAGTTGGAGCTTCAGGCTCTGTCAGCATCATTGTTTCATACCAAGAAATCCAGCATTGACCTCAGCATTCCAGACTGCTCATACTTGTCTCTCACACAAATGACTTTTGGAAAAACAACGTCTGGTGGGGGGGTGGGAGCTGAAAGCTGCACAGTCCTAGCAAACAGGAGTCTCTAATGTGACGATAATCTCCAAATAAGTTATTATTAGAACAACCTTTCCCAACTGCTGGGTTCTATATGTGTTGGACCAAAGATCCCATATTGTTTAGCACATCTGGGAGGAATAACTTATAGGAAAATAGTGCATTATTCCATGGGTTAATAGTGAAAACAACAACAACAACAAATCCTTCACTAAAGGTTTTTATTATGGGCCTTGCTCCCTGAATTCTTTCCCTGAAATTCCTCCCCAGGGTCTTCAAAAAGGCTGCTTCATATAACGCCCTTAACTTGGCTGTTGAATTCTAGGTTTTCAAAATACACTGAACCACAAACTTATCAAACAAGCTAGGTGCACATAGCCAAAAAGGCCCAACCAGGTTAAAGCTAAAGCTTTGAATGTTGTGTCAATGTTGTTACTGGCTCTTTAACTGACAGAGTTAGTGGGTTTGTAACCCCCCCTCCCCCAAGAATAGCTAGAGGGATCATCCCAACTGACAAGGGGAACTGCCCACTCCCCTTATGATTCAGAGTGGACCTTGCTGATGTGAGCATTCATTATCAATTGAAATTGAAAATAGAATCATCTTCAGATGGCTAGTGCAGCCTGCTTAGCTGTCCCAGTGTCCCTTGAAGCCCCCTACCCCCTGAGCTGCTTTCTGCAACCATAATTTGGCAGCAGAAGGCCATATACAAGGAGACCCTCCCGGCACAGTGTCTTTCCTGGGAGGACCTTGCTCCTGACAGCCTGTCAAATAGCTCTTTGGTGAGCTGTTTGGTGTACAGTTTCAGTCAGGAGGTAATGGTGTCGTTTCCTGTGCATTTTCCATCTTCCTGAGCACAGATTTGCTCCTGACAACTTGCCAAACAGCTGCTTAGTGGGCTCTCAGGAGCACTACTGAAATGGAGAAGTGCATGGAAGGACTCCTCACCATTTGTTTCTTTGTTTACTAGATTTATATTTATATTATAGATCTATATTAGATCTTAGTAAGTATTAGACTTATATCCCCTCTCTTTTTCAGGAACTCAAAGTGTTGTATGTACTTCGTAACCTCCCCCCCCCCGCCATCAACAACCTAGTGAGGTAAACTGGACTGAGAGAGTGTGGTGGACCAAGTGAGCCTCCACAGCTGCATTCCAAACCTACCTTGGTATACTTGGATATGAACCCTATATCCAAGGGTAGATGAGGGTCTTCCAACTTCCAATTCTTCACAAAAAATAGGGCCACACTTTTAAGTCTTCCACTCACACCTTGGGGAAAGTCCCAATGAAATGTATAGAGTTCATATCCAAATATACCAAGGAAGGTTTGGAATGCACAGATCCATCTTCTAAATTTCCCTTTGGACATTTATTATTTATTCTGTGGTCATTCAATCTGTGCTAAGTTTGAAGGACATTAGTCTTTGGGAGATATATCTGAAAATCATAATTGCTCTATCAGGGATTATCAGTAGTTACAAATAAGCCTATCCAATGACATTGGCAGGATATGCCTTAATAGTTGTATAAATAGTGTTGTTATGTAGTTTAATCCCTAGATGAGAATCTTCAGACAGCCATCCAGTTTGTTCTTCTAGGTCTGCCTGTTGAGCCTTCAAAGGTCTCCACTCCTTCCTTAAACCTCTGTCCTCCAAAAGAAGAGTTCCCACACCTCTTCTTATATTAATGGTGTGTATAGATATTAGTTAATGCTTGTGTATAAAGGGCCATCATGGAGAAGGCAAGAGGAGAATAATTCCAGCTGTGACCCTGTCCACAGCTGTTGTGTATTTCTGACCTTGCCCAGAGACAAAAAGGATTTCCCCATGTTGGTTTAGTTGCTGGATGGTACTGGATTTAGCTATATTTTTGTGGAGCCAGGGGTCAAAATTCTACCCCAATATTGTACCTCCCAGTAACAAAACTTTATCATGTTTCTGTTCATCCAATGATGCCTTAATGTTTAGGCCCAGTCTTTGAGCACATAATAAAGTTCACTTGTCCCCTATTCATAAATTTAACTCCTAGTGACCAAAGCAGTTGGATTCTAGAAACATAAGAGTAGCTTTGCTGGCGTAAACAGTGGCAGATCTTTCTCTTGAATCCTTTAATGCTTATCAGCGTCCTCCTGGCCTTGAAGTGCCATTGTCATGTTTAAAATGGATCTAAATAGCATACAATCAAGTCATGGGCAGTGACATCATTTCCTACATTAGCTTTTGATCCAGTTCTTTCTATTCACTCTTAATGGATTTTGAAAACCAACGAAATAATCAAGGGCAATAAAAAGGATAGGCAAAGTAAGTTTATTTTCTGCAGTAACATATTGAAAGTTGTAAATAACCAATGAGGAGTAAAGGCTAATACAAGAAGTTAGAAACTTCTGAGAGGTTACAAATGGATATATCTGCTGAGGTGCAAGAATACAGTCCATTAGGGTATCCTTCCCTAACCTGAAGATGGTGTACAGCTTTCAGACAAAGACAAATACCTACTGAGCTGATATTCCTTATATTCTGAATTATAGGTAACAATACGGGGATAATTGTAATAACGGACGATGTATTGCCTATTTGAATGCCACTTGGGCTGAGAGATCTGGTAGTCATGTGTGTAGGGCTGGGGGCTGGAAGTGAGGTGTTGTGTTGTTTGGTTTGGTTTCCCTCCTGGGTGGTTGGTTTTGCTGGGATGGATGCTTTTTGTTTTCTGGATAGTGAGGCAGGAGCTAGTTGCCCTCAATGGGAAGAGCTTGGTAGATATCTCTGGTGTGCTGGGCCGAGGGAGATATGGCAGGAGGCACAGGGGAGATATGGTGGGAGGCATCAGGTAGGCCTTTTCAGGGGAATGGAGACCTCCTATCTGGTGGTGCCTCCACTTCTGACCTGTCTACCACATCCTGGGGACCAGGTGGTTGGATTGTTGGTGCCACTGGCCTCAAGGTGCTGATGGTTAAAGCCAAATCTCTTTGCTATAAGGTCATCCTCATCCATAATTTGGTATTGGATGAGGCAGCAGATCTGCCATGTATTACTGAAACTTGGCTCAGTGAGGATTACAAAAATCTATCCAGCCGGTTATTGGGTTTTACAATGGTTCTGCTCCTTCCTCAGTCGGCAGTTTCAATCTGTTATGGTTGGGGAAGAAGAGGTCAACTTCTGTCCCCTACTTTTTAATGTATATGAAGCTACTGGGAGAGATACCCAAATGAATATTGCCACCCTGGGCCGTGAGGGAGATGCCATCAATGTTCTTTCCCAGTGTTTGGAGTCTATCAGGATCTGGATGGGAGAGAACAGACAGAAGTTGAACCCAAGTAAGATGGAGCTGCTGTTGATATATAAAGGCTCTCTATCTGTGATGTATATGGGAATGACCTTGGGAGACAGGAGGAAGACCCACAGCCTTGGCAATGGTCTGATAAGAGGCAGGTTAGGCGCAGGTGAAAAGTATGGGAAGTGTTTCAGAAGGGACCCTCCCTGGTTTTCTGGAGACTAAAAAGAGAGGAGGGGAGAAATACTTTCAGTCTTGCAAGATTCTGTTTAATGTAACTTTACATAAGGATAGTGCCGATACTCCTAGTAGTGCTTCTTGTCTGGACTACCTTGAAGGACTAACATCCATCTTGCAAAACTGAAAGTATTGTTTGTGCTGTATCCTCTTTCCCTTATAGCAAAATGGGGAAATCTGTGGTTCTTCAGATGTCATTGGGATCTAACTCCAGCCAACATGTGAGGATTATATTACTGACTGACATTGCACAGGCATACTGGGACATAAACTAAATGTTTGAGAATTCTGTTTTTTTTAAAACAGAGTTGCTAATACACCATCTGTCTTGTCTGCACTGCTCTCCCAAAAACAGGTCTGTGAGATCTTACGGCACACAAATTCTAACCTGCATTTCTGACAAGGAGCATCCTTCTACATTTGGCTGTGGAATTTGGGGCTTGTTCAACCATTCATCTCTGAGGTAAACTCAGGCATGGCAGGTGCTGAAATCTGCATAGATAACACAAGGCAACTGAAATCCCTAATGTTTACAAAGATTATTTCTTAGCAAACTTTATGGATAAAGAGAGTGTTACTCTGCAGACACTGCATCCCAATTTACATAAATTGGATTTTTATTCTCATAATCTGTTATCAACAGCACCTTGGGCTAGAGTTTATGGGAATTAAAATTCAAAATGTCTGGAGAGCGTTCTTAGGGTTGAGAATTTTTTTTCTGCACTGGCAGCCATGTTGGCTGGAAGCTGTAGACCCAGTCCTGCTGGAGGAAGCTAGATTGCTTTATGCTGTAAGACTAATTTTTAATTAGGGTTTCAAAGAACAATCTTTTGTTTTCTTTGTTTGGAGATATCAGCTTTATTTATTGCATTTCCTTGGCTACTGAGGAATGTTTTCCCTTCTCTATCCAAATTTAAGATAAAAACATTCTTTTTCCTTTTGAGCATAAATCATGGGAGGACTTGGCAGCATATCCAGGCTGCGCAGTGCTTGCAGCAAATGCTGAGTAGCCCCCCAAAGGTATAGGAGGCATAAAGCATATTCATTCTTCACTGGCGTGGAGATCATCAAGTATAGGAGGTGGATATCAACTTGCAGATACCCCCGCATTGAGGTAGTAGGGAGGCTTCTGCCTCTCTTTTCCAAAGAGACCCTGAAGCTTTTAGGTTATTACATGGCCTGGATGTCTTCTGGAAATGTTTCTACTCAGCTAAGGTTTATAGCTGAATGAAAGGCACCTCCTTCCTTTCTATTTCCTTCTGTGATGTATGTAGCCTTCCAAATCCTGAGTCCAATGAAACCACTTAGAAGATATTTGCAGCTTTTCCTCATGATCATGTTATGTTGCTGCCACAATTGTCAGTATCATGGTTTGGGCCTGCTTTGCTCCTGTTTAGTTAGGTTCTCTTTATCTAGTTTTAGGACCCGAGTGGAGAACAAATATTTATGCAGAAATATTGAACATTCAAAAGGGTTCACAAACTTTTCAGCACCACTGTATTAGCAGCCTTTGTACTTGTAATGTTATTAATATATTATTTTATTTTGACTTAACTGCATCGTAGGGATGTAAATGAATTAGATTAGAAATCCCTTATTTTTTAAGTTCAGTGTTCAGTGATCCCCACAAAAATCAAAGACCCACTAGAAAAGAATTCCTAACAAATCCCAGGCCTAACAAATTTGACTTTCTGTGGTTGTCACAGTTTTTTGTGGAATTTGCTTCCCAGACAAAAAACTCACCTCAGGGCAGAATGGAAGACTTAGATCACTGAATAACAAGCCAAGGATGTCAGAGCTCAATTTATGGCTAGACAGTTCCAGCCTAACTTGGGACACTTTTCTGAGCAGGAGAGCAGGAATGTGGAGAAGAAAAACAAGCATGCATCATTAATGGACACTATGTGGGCTAGAGATAAGAGGAAATCCAAGTCTCCCTTCTGAGAGGGCAGCGCTGCAAGAAAGCACAAAGGATTTGAGAGCTATCCAAGTCCATTCCTATTCATCCAGAAATTGTCCACTGTCTTTCTCCATTCATGTAACGCAATAAAGATTTGGTTTCTAGCTGGGTTTGTCCTTGTCTCAATAAAAGCCCAAGTCCAGTCATGAATAAGACAGGTCTGTTTGAAGCTCTTGGTGTAAATATAGTTTCAGACATTAATGCACCAAATTCTTTTATGAAGGTGTGATCTCTTGATTTCAGTCCCATGTACTAGTATCATAAGATCATAAGAGTTATGACTTGTTTTATTAGGTAGGACAGGTTTGACTTATTGAATCGTCATGTCTTCTTAGTGGCTTAGTGAATATAGAGGTACAGATGCAAATCAATATGATGTTCCACAATTCTGGAAATGTAAACACAATTCATGACCCTATCAAAATGAATAAGATATACATAATTTCTGATGAACTTTAGCAGGATTTCTTCACTATCAAGAAAGAGGTTTCAAAGGGCAGGAGATCGCTACAAAACAAGCCCAGGTTTTATTGAAGGATGGTTCTGACTCAGAATGGCTTACATCACTTGGTACTTCTAAGAATCAGTAACTCTCCCTGTTATTAAAGATAACTGGTATGGACATTACCCACTAGGGAAGGCTGGCCTGTGGTGTTACCAGGCCTAGTACTTACACAACTCATATCTAATGACTGGGTGTTTCTATAGAGCTTCCATTAACCTCAGGAAACAAAGGCAACAGTTCCCAAGGCTTCTGCTAAAAGAACTGAAGAAGGAGACAGTCCTCCTACTGAAGCAATCATCCTTATGGCTGAAGTCATCTTCTTCTCACCTGTCACATCACCTAACAAAATATTTTTCCTCCTGAGTTGGTTTAAATCATAATGTTACACAATTTTAATTCAGACTCATTCCTGACCTTTCCATTATTACTATGCACAGGAGCATAACATGCATCTGCTTCCAAGAAATGGATTCCTATTTTCATATGTACCCACAACAATCTAATGACACTAATTCATACTTTGGACATAAATTTCAATACTTTCATTCACAACTAAACTTATACCTTCACTTCCATTCAGGTATTAACCAACAAACCCCAAAATCAGATGACATTGTTTACATTCTAAATCACAATCTTCCATATGCCATGTTCACCACTAGACACACCCATAGATAATGATTTCCACTGCTTATTATGGCTTGAGTCAATCTAATCTTTCACATCATCCTTTTTAGTAAGATAGAAAAGGTGTGACTAGGCTATCATCCTCATACCTGTGCCACTTACATCATTCCCTACTAATGATAAGGACTGATGAGTTGGACCACATTATGGCCAGTCTACCAAAGTACAGTTTTGCTCTGAGCATGCTCGCGCTATTCTATGCAAAGTAGGATCTCATTGCTTTGCAAGCCAACATAATGTTATCCACAACCCACCAAGTAGGAGGTATATCAGAGTACTGACATGCATAAAATAAGCTCCATATATATAAGCATATGTAGAATTAAATACATTTAATATTTTGGAATTGCTTGCACCAAAAGCTGTAAAAATACATTTTATAGGAATACTCTTCTCACATGAATGGAAAAATAGGAGCAAACACATTTTTAAGTAGAGTTTTCTGGCACTACTCTATTTCTCATTCACTTGTAAAATGCTGAGGAGTTGCATGCCAGATTTCAGATGTAAACACTGAACTGACCTATGTCCAGTAAGTGTGCTCCCTCCTCCAGCATCTCTAAGCAACACCACAATATAAAGTTATAAACTGCAGCCCATTTGTTCACAAGTGTTCCACCTCAACTGTTTCCTCTGATGTTGCTGACATTTTCCACTGTGCCTTTTATGATTCAGATCTGCCTGCCTCACTCCCTGCATTTTCCTTCAAAACCCTGCAAAGAAGGCCAAAAAGGACAAATGGGAAAAGACCTTCATTTGAGCATCCCAGGGCTACATGTGATGAACTCATAGTTTGTATATGCAAATCATAGATAGTAAAGATAATGTAACATGCAGTTACTGTTAGCACCCAGTCATAACACTGGACAATTTTAAGAATGGAGCAACAACTGTGCTAATTTTGGAAATAAGTTGAATATATTTGATTTTCAAAATAAGTGATTAATCACCAGAAGCTCTTCTGGCAATAAACAAAATAGTCCTCACTTGATGTTGGCTGTCTCAGAGCATATGCTAATATGAGGTTAAGCAAGCCCCACTATTCAAGTGTTTTGTTATTATCTTAGAGGCTGAAGCGGTATGGTTCTTCAACCCCTGGCAGGTGATATAGCATGCTTTTAAAAAAGAAAATCTTGATTTTATGATTTATGTTATTGGGGTTCTGGTTTTAATTTTTGTACACCGTCTAGGGCAGTGTTTCTCAACCTTGGCAACTTTAAGCCGTGTGGACTTCAACTCCCAGAATTCCCCAGCCAGCAATATCTAGGATAATCTCAATGAGATTGGTAGCTATATAAATTATTTAAATAAAATAAATAAATTTCTCTCAATGGAGTCTTGAACATCAACTTAAAAAAAAACAAAACATGATCATCAATCCTGGGATGAACCAGATGTGCTTTTGAGGGAATGGGGTTGATTCTCTTGCAATCAAGTCCAGTGACAGATATGAAGGCACTTGGGCCGAGGTAGCTTGAGACAGTACTTGTTAGCCCATCACAGCACTTCAAAAGCTTACGGGTGAGTCAAGGGGGGGCATAGTGTGGAGGTGAGATAGCCCTCCCAGAAGCCCTCTGGAGGAATCCTCCTTCAAGCACAGATCAGCACTTCAGGACCCTGCTAACCTGCAAGGACAGTGGCACCAAGGTCGCCATTGCCATTATCCAGCTCTGCCTTTCAAAAGAGGTGCTGCTAAGCCTGCAATCATCATCTAAAACAGGGTTCCTCAATCTTGGTGACTTGAAGATGTGTGGACTTCAACTTCCAGAATTCCCCAGCCAGCATGGCTGGCTGGGGAATTCTGGGAATTGAAGTCCACACATCTTCAAGTTGCCAAGGTTGAGGAACCCTGATTTAAAAAGTTGCCTGAACTTTTAAAGCAGCTTAGTCATTTATATGTTACTGCCTTCAGGAGATTTCTAATTTTTCCAACACTCTTTGTTGCCTCTCTTGCTTTACCTTGCCAGGTTTTCCAAAATCTCCCAGTTATTTGGCTCTTTAGGACAGCAAAGTAGAATTTAGTTTACTATCTAATGCCCTAAGTGAGTTTCTTAACACCCAGCATTCCTTCTTTGTCTGCCTCCCCTTAGCTTCATCAAAAAGCCACTCAATTGTGTAAGTGCCCACAGACGGGCAAAAGCTGATGCCATTGCACAAATGCCTCAGACATTGTGCTACATGGATATAACCATGATATTTGTGTGACGATGTCTTCTGCGTATGTCATCACATTGTTATGGACACCACTGCTCCGTTGGCAGAGAGCCTTTAACTCTTAGCTGCAGAGTATAACTGCTTTCCCTTCCAATGGCTCCATTATACTCCGGCAAGTGAAGGCAGCCTGTGTAGGCAGCATAATGGCAGTTTGACACAGGAACAAATCACCCAGAGAAGTATGGGCCCTCTTTGCTAAATGTTGCCATGAGCAGGCTGAACAGCCGTCCCTCAGGGCTGTTTTGATTTGGATTTCTGTCCTGAGGAGAGCAGTTGGATTTGAGGGCCTACATTTCCCCTAACTCTATGATTCAACTCTATGAGGTGTGTGTGACTGTGCGCCCTAGACAGGGGGTTGGACAGCAGCCTCCCCAGTTTAACCTGTTAGCAAACAGAGGTTTCGTGCCTGGCCATGCCGACTCTGGCAGTCATTTTGTGAATGGGCATCTCCCCATTTTGTGAGAACAGCAATAACTGGCAATCAAAATTCCCAGTGGGCTCATCAGTCCAAAAAAGTGCGCCACTTCCACACTGTTACCAAGACAGCTACAGAATTCAAAATACTACCATTCAGTTAGATATCAATCTCAGGTTTTGATCTGGAAATTATAGACCCATCCAAGCAGCATCTTGGTCTTATCCGACAAAAATGAACTAACAAATTGCCATAGGAAACATTATTGAGCATTACAAGTGAAAGACATCATTGTTTGGACTTCTGAAAAATTCCACGAATCACACAGGATTAATTGCAAAGTGTCTTTTGCAAGGACCATCGCTCCCTATTGACCCTTCCATCTCCTTTTCTTTGCCAAGGATTTCCTGAACCTAGCATGAGTGAGAGCTGGGTGTGCCAAACAAACAGATCAGCTGCAAGTTAAGTGGAAACATTAAATTGATTAGGGGCAATTGGATTACTAAAAGCATGCTTAAGTCTTCTTTTGCTTTCCGTAAACACTTATGTCTAAACATTGCAAATAACTAAGGGTACATTTTGAGGACAGAGGTTTGCTGAGGAACTTTGATTTTTCCTGCCCAGCAAGTCTGTTGACATGTTTATTGCTCTTAAAGTACTGAGACAATGCACATGGTTGTAAATGATGGCAATATATGCAGTAAGATCAGAATGTTGCCTGAAAGAAGGATAGACCTGACTTTATCTACAGAAGCCAGAGGTTTGTGAGAAAAGTAAAATTTGATGTCAGAGAAGGGAATGGTATCATCTTTTTACTTGCATTTGCATTACAGAGTTGGCAACCCGGCTTTTCTCTCAGAAACAGGAAAGCAAACATTTTGAGCCAATGGCCACCAAAGGGCTTGGCTATTCACAGACTGGCTGCTAAAGTGGGCGTGGCAGTCGTAAACCTCCCATTTACTAAAAAGCAAACGGGAAGTTGTTTCCTGCCAATCCCTCTAGCTCTGGAAGATGCCATATCTTTTATTGTTTTTTTTTTTTCCTGAATAAGACAAACATGGTTGCCTGCTTCCTCTGTGATGATGAATCTTGCACAGCTTCAGACAAACAGAACTGAACAGTTATAAAAAGGAATAATTTACAGCTCTAGGATGGTAAAAATAGCTTTGCAAATGTCTCTATTGCTTATTGGGCAATTTCTTTGAAGACTGCAGGTACTGACCAGGAGCCTTGTGATAAGGAACCTGCTAAATTACAAAAGGATAAATGCAGTGGGTTTATATTACATGCATGAAAATTCACCTAGATTGTGAAAAAAGAACCTCTAAAGGATTAGGTTCTTCTGCTTCATCATGTGATATGGGGGCATGAATTAAAACAATACATCTATTATGGAATCACAAAGACAACATAATGAGCCACAGTAGTATTATCTGAGGATGACAGCAGCAACAGTTACACCAAGATCAATGGGGGTAATCAGCTAGGTCTTTGGTATACAGTCAGCATTTGTTTTTCCTGGCTCCTTCTACAACAGTTTTTTTCTGAACTGTGTATCCTCCAGCTGTATTTAACTGACGCAATCCCCAGCCATCATGGCCAAGTTGTTTTGAGATTACGGGTGTTGCTGTACAACAATCTATCTGGAGGAAAGGTTGGAGAGGGTTGCTCTACACTTGAGTATGCTGTATTCTCATTTTAGTGACACTAACTTTTGATGCTCTTGCTTTTACCTGAATCCACATTGTTTAGTTCCTAGAGGTTGTCTGCAGCCAAGTCTGCTCAAAATACATTTATCTGATGGTATATTTCCTTATTACGTACTTATGTAAAGGGGTCTACAGCTGAACATAAAGCTTATGTATGTGCTCATTAAACCAGTTCAAGCTTTGAGGGTAATCTTATTCTACATTGCTGATGCATATGTAAGTCCAATCAATATATATCTAAATGCATGACATATTATTTCTTTTTTATGTTTCAAATCTTCCCAAAGCCTGAAAGTTTGGTGACATAGCTGGTACAGCTATATATCTGCTGAAGAACCAAATCCGTGTCTTAAGAAAGCTTCCCACCCTGATGCCCTCCTAGCTGTACTGAGACAATTGCCAGACTTACTGACTGGGAATTCCAAGAACAAAGAGTTTTACTCCCAGTGCTGCTGGAAAACACCAGATCAGGGAAGGCTGTTTTGAGACGTAACAGGACATGAGAAGTATGGGTTAAGAATGGATCATGTCATAAAAGTTTTGTATTGTTTTGTTTTAAGGTCAGGTCAATGTTAATGATGTCAGGTCTGCTCTTAGCTACTAAATCCTGGATAAGTTAGTAAAAAGCTTGGGGGGAAAACTAAAATCATTCAGCAACAGGAATTAGATGCTGGATTCAATTTTCATTAAAGCATTACTCAGAAATGCTACTTCAGAACTTACTTCCATTTAAATGTGTATAGGATTGCAGCTATGGGACCGAGTCTCTTTATTCAGATCCAGACTTCTCCCAATGATATTCAGATCAGATAGGAGGGGAAAAGAGGGTACAAGGAGGCAATTTTAAGTCATTCACTCATCCATATTTACTTGCTTAATTACTTCTCTTTGAGGCATTCTGCTCCTCGGCTGAACTCCGAAAGCCAGCATGCACTCAACTGGAGGAAAGTGAGTATTCATTAGAAAAAAAAGTGCTCTAGGGAGTGGAAATGCTATTCCCAGTTACTACTCAGTACTCTAGGACTGTGAGAGAATTTTATTATGTTCATATGTTGACCCGTACGTTGACCCAAGCTTGACAAATTTACATTCTCAAATTAATATCCATCCTGGAATGCAGTTATTCTTCAGCATTCGTATTTTTGAGAACTGCAATGCAGCTGAAATGTAATATAGAAAATGGACCTTTCTCTCTTGCGCCTTGCCTATATGCTGATTTCACAAGAAACGGAAAGTGAGGAAACAAGGGAGATGATGGCTTGAATATTGCAAGAGAGAAACTCAGGAAGTGGCCAATCAAAATTAGCTCTTGCCCAGAAGAGCATACAGAAACATGGGTCACCTAAACAATGCTCTCTGCAACACCAGTTTGATACGTTTCTGCATATGCTTCACAAAGCTTCCATCATGTGAATATCAAACTGTTTGAATACTTCCACATGGAGCTAAATAAAGAGAGGCATAGTGTTTCAGGAGCACGATGTCCAAGCCTTTCTTGGCAGACAGGAGCCTAACTCACGCAAGCAATGAGACATGTCAGGTAGCACAGCAGATGAAATCCAAGCATCTGTGTTCTGCAACAGGCAATTGGCACAAGAAGCTAAGCTCACTAAGTTGAACTGAAAAAACAGCAGGGTAAATCCAACACATGCCAGTGTGCCTTGTCCTTGAGTTTAAAAATAGCCCTATCTCACCTTCCCCCACCAAAACCTCTCTTCTATGGCCAGCTGACTCTGAGCTGGAAATGTAGGCAGTTTTAAAGGAGGACAACATTTACCTGATTTGCCTATGTATGCACCAAGCCAATCATGCTGCAAACAGATTAGTTTACTTTTATTCTGCAAATTTTGATTAGGCTTCCTTCCCCTACAAAATACCTTGTAAATTAGAATTTTTAGGATTACTAATCATCCTGCTTAAGTTCCCCAGTAAGTTTCCACTTAACTAGGTTCTAAAATTTTCCTGGAGAGAAGAAATGACTAACTCTGATTTATTTATTTAAAATAGTTATATAGCATCTGTCATGCAGTTAAAGAGGCAGATATTCCTACTGTAATCTCACCTAAAATTTGGATGAGTAGCTTTGTTCTCTGCTGAGATTTTTAAGCAAAGTAGTAATTCATAACTGTGATACCCTCATAAAGCACCTGGGCCAAAGATTCTTTCCTTCAATAAATCTGTTCTCTCAGTACCAAACATGTTATGTTTGGAATTGCTTGGAATTCTATCCAACAATACTGTGAACTAAGTCTGACTATTATTCCTATTTTACAGGGAAAAAATGGGATCAGGTGATGGTCCTTTCTTGAGTCTATAATTCAGTTGATTCTGATTTAGATCCTTCTCCTAATGATTTTGTCATGTTAGCTTTTAGTGGGGTAACATAGACATTTTTGTTGCATCATTTTTGTTAGGCCTGTAAGCCACCTTGGGAACTCTTTGGTGATGAAAGGTGGCTAAGAAGTGGAGCTAGTTCAGATTAAATAAATTAGAACTTTAGAACATTCTTTCCGTGTTGGTTTGCCAAGATCAAGCCTACACATCTTCTGGAAGTGTGCTAAAATCCTCTTGAGTGTTCTGTTCAGGGTTTATTATTATTATTATTGGAATTATTTTCAGATAAGTGTTTTAAGCTAGTATGGAGTGATTCCAACTGAAATGAATAATAAGTGAGGAAAAAGATCTATTTTGAATGAGTGAGTATAATGAAAAGCATAACTTTGGAACAATATAAGTAGTGTCTTGGACAAATCTGAACGGAATTCAGTGTAAGGAATCCGGAGATCTAACCCTGAACTAAGGGGTTGTAGAATGGCTGTAGATCATATAAACAAACCAGAGATAAGCTCTGTCTAAGTTTTACAAAAAAGATGTTAAGCTCAACCACCCAAGAATTGAAGATGAGCCCCATCCCTCTGAAGTCATGCTGTTGAGGTCTATTCTATTCCTGCATTCACACATTCTGTGAGGATATCTATACTGAGAGCATTTTCACATAAGGATGTTGTGCTACTCTGAAAACAACTTTGGATGTTTGTGTTCCCACAACATCACCAATATTGGAGAGTTAAGCTGATTTATTTCCTGCTCAAATGCTATGAAGCTGCCTCCTCCTCCTCCTCCTCCTCCTCTGTGGCAACACTTCCATATTGGATGGAATTCTTGCTTTGCCTGTCCTCCAGGCTCCAAGAGATCACGTCCTTTAAAGGAAATGCTAGCTTGATGGCTTTGCAACTTCCCCTCCATTGCTCAAATAAAACTGCAGGGATAAAATCACAAGAATTTTGTCAGTTCCCTCCTTTGTATTCAATTACCAAGCTACTGAATTTCAAGTCAGCAGGGGTAAAACAAAATATTGGATCACTTTTAAGTTGTTTCTGAGGATCTGGGGACTGAAAAAGGGTGGAAGTGACCCAAGGGAGATTTCCCATGCAATGCTATATGCATGTTGGCTTCCATGTGAGCTTGAACCCTACATTATTAATGATTGAGTTTATGAAGATTTTGCAACAGTAGGAAAACTTCATTGCTGCAAAGATGCCTCTGAGAATTAGACAACACCTGTATAACTTTGGAAAGGCAGGGCTCACCCCTGTGGTTAGCAAAGAAAGTTTTATCTTTCTGTTCAGAAAAAGGACCAAAACTAAAAGTTGCTGGGCTGTTCCATCAGCGGTTTACTGTATGTATCTTAGTCTTCTCTAAACCACTGATTGAGAGGAGAAGCTTCAGAAAACATTACAAAGGGAGTGATGGAATAACCCCCTTAACCATTTGGTAATCAGAGATATCTGAACATATAGCTGGACTAAGGCCACTAATCCATCTGGACATTTCATTTCTACCCCTTCTTCCATATACCTTTATTTTTCTCACTTTACACTTATGAGAATCTTATGAGGCAGGCTGGTCACAGTTCAGCATTTATGCTATCTATTTCATTACTGTGGTTCTCCTAGTTGGATGAATAAATGGAAGAGATATTTCACAGCCTCCTTTTTCCAGAGTCCCCCTCATTCTAATGCATTCCATCAGTCCATCCTGCACTGCATGGAGAAGTTCTTCCTCTTCTTTGCCTTCCAATTCTCTGTATGTTTCAGAGGAAAATCCTAGTTTATACATTTTAAAAGGGTGATAAAGAATTTTATCCATTCTTTCCATGTTTATGTTCAATCATATGAATACATTTTAACCTTGCTCAGCGAAAAAGATACTAATAATGGAACCCTATTGCCTCAAAGCCATGTTCAGGGGGTATATGCATGACACTGGAAACCTTACAGTTCTCCTATGTCAGTGATTTTGTAGAAGGATACATCTTTTGATGTCTCTTCAGAGCTAAAACCATACATTTCTATGTGTGTTCCTGCATAAATGTTGTCAGAATGAAGTTAACCTTCCGTCTTCCATCCTATAGACCAAAGACAAACAATTTGTACCTAGACCCTTCCTTTATGGTGCTTCTAGCCTTTTCTAGCACCTGCCAAGAACACCCATCGTTCCTCAAATTCCCATAGCTGCCTATGTGCAAAACATCTTGAGTCCATGTTGTACTACTGCCCTGCCCATTGTTGTCCTTCCAAAAATGTTAATTGTTATTCTTGGCCATCCAAAGCTTGTCCACCCATGCTATAAACAAAAAAGAAATCCCACAGGTTTATTGCAGAAATTCAGACTTCTGCAAGTTTGAATCCTTGTGGAACCAAATGACCATCTACATTCCATTCATACTCCATCCACACAGAAGAGGGAGTATAGCAGGAGGAAAGTGGGGAGTACAACAACATTTGTAGGAAGAAAACAAAAGACCTTCAGGAAACTGCCCAGCCCCCTTTCCCCAGGGAGTCCAAGGAGGAATGAATGTCCTCAAGGGAAGTGGGAAGATGGCTGATAGGCAGAAGATGAAAACCAGGAGAGGGGAAACAGTCAGTAGATTGGAGTGTCCTGAAGGAAGGCATGGCTGGCTGGCTAAATGATATCTTTAACTGGATCATTTCATACCGCAGTATCTTGCTGAAAGTCCCCGTTGCATTATCTAATAATACCTGTTGTTATGAACTTCCTAAGCAAGGCAGTGTAAATCCTTTTCTCTTGAGCATGTTCTTAGTCATTAGCATGCAAGAAATCAGCCCACAAGCCAGACAACTCACTTGAGACACCCTCCTCTTAATAACAGCGCTCAAGATCTCTGAATGAGAGCATCATTTTAGTTTTTAATTTAATTTAAATGATTACTTTTGTCAAATATAATTCATATTATCTATATTAGAACACATCTCCAAATAGCACACTATATTTCAGGTTTTGCTGAACTCTTGAAAGTAGATGTTGAAAGGTGGAGAAAATAAGGAGAGTACTGATGGTGAAAAGCATGGAAACATTTTTAGTTTTTAGATGGTGACTGAGTGGCACCATTCCACCACCCATCCTGGAAAGTTTTTAGTACTATAAATTCTTTCAGGGTTCCAAGAAACAAAACAACTTCCTAGAATTTTAATTCTTAAGCTTCTTGAGCAAGCCAAGAATGGCGGCATACAAACTGAATAAACAAATAAAATGAGTTTTATTTTGTATATGAGTCTGAAAAGGTGCTACACAATGTTTCTATTGTTCAGCTTCACACACATACGGATACACACACACAGATATCTTCTTTGTAAAACACCAGATGGGATGTGTGAGCTGAAAGGTAATGCTCTAAAAGTACTTCCTTACATTTCCTGTTTCTTGCACATACATGCCAAATGGCTTCCATGCATATGTAAAAATGCAAAATACTCATGTCAAACATTTGGTTGCAATGCACCAATCAGGTTTCAAGGAGACAAGGCTGGTTGTGGCAACACACAAAAGTGGCTATGTGCTTTCCATGGCCTAATATGTTAATGATCTGCAAAAGACAATGTGCCACCTCATCCCTCAAGATGAAGAGGTGCTATGTTAAAACTATCTGACTGGCAACAAAAATCTTTGGCAGAAAAGCCCAGCTGACTTATGTAAATAAGCAAGGCAAGAGGTTAAGAAATCAAGATGGGAAAAGCATGATCATCAGCCATTTCAAAAATACACAGAAAGCTACACGAAATCAGTACAATGCAAAACAAGAAAAAATCCTAAAAACAAACAAACAAAATGATCAAGAGAATATACAGTGAAATCACTACTTGGAAAAAAAAAGTAATATCAAGATGAACATGTGCAACTCCTGGTGATTTCGTGGACAAATCCATGCAGATTTCTTAGTAACAATTGAAGTACTTTGTCATTGCCTTCTTTGGGGATTTTTTTCCTTTAGCCTGTAGCCCTGAGGTTTCCTGGTGGTCTCCATCCAAGTACTAACCAGCCCCAACTGGTTACCTAGTTTCCAAGCCCAAACAATGTCAGTCAAGGACTACTATCTGGGCATTCTTAAATAAGTGTCTTCCAACACTTCTGAAAGCAGGCAAAAATGGTCAGAGCAATACCTCTTTTGAACTTATGTAGTTCAGATTCTGGAATGCTAAAAGGTGAGAGGGAGGGAGGGAGGGAGGGAGGGGGAGAGAGAGAGAGATTTGTCACAATTTTTCCATGCAATGTTCTCTAGCAGGCACAATTTCCTATGTCAATGTTCCCAATATATTCATTGAAGATGATGGTAGGTATGCAGGCAGGCAGATATTCTACTTTCCCAACGATGTACTGTTTCAGGTGCAAATTTCACAGATAGAACTCTTTGTGGTTTTCAAGGGAGGGAGAATTAAAAGAAAAGAGATGTGTTTATCATGGGTTTCATATGCCCGTTTTACTTATTATTTATTTTCCTTTTTTCTTATCAGCAGCACAGCCTTGGGGGGAATGGCGAGTTAGAGAGGTTGAAGAAAGGAGACGAGGCCACAGTCACCCAGTTTTATGTGAGGGGATCATCTTCATAAACTCAGCATTCATCAGTCTTAATGAAGGAACATCATGGTGTAAAATGTAGCTGAATTAAATAGTAAAATAGCAAGGACAAGGCACAACCAGACAAATACAGCAATCACAGAAAATAAATAGATTAAATAAACATGGCATTTAGTAATCTTCCCCCATGTGATTAAGAATTTTGGCAGTTTGTAAGCAGAATATTTTATGATATTTATGCTTAATACTCACTCTTAAATCATTCATAAGATTTAATTTCATTTTCAGCATACCTTTTGAATGGTAATCTGATCAAATATAATAAACATCATCATAATTTCCTTTGGCTTTATTTACATTTGGCTCCAGTAGCAGAAATGTGAACAGCTCTTGAGTCTTCTTTGGAATTTTCCTATTTTGGCAGGTACAGGCAGACTGTTCAGTCATTCCAATGAAAAGAGCAGTGAATGAGTCTTCAGCCAATTTTGCAGAGTTCCAATGACAACACGGGGAGACAAAAAAGACTATTGATTCTGTGTGACAAGCTCCAAAGTTGCCAAAATATAAGCCTGAACTCAATGTATATTGACATTTCA
Source organism: Liasis olivaceus (assembly GCA_030867105.1). NCBI lineage: Eukaryota > Metazoa > Chordata > Lepidosauria > Squamata > Pythonidae > Liasis > Liasis olivaceus. The sequence goes on along the minus strand of CM061348.1, from coordinate 41,171,783 downwards.
GCATCCTTTTAGTTTTGGCAAAGCTTTATTGTTAGAAAACTTTGTTCTGAGAAATCTTATGCCCTATTTGCAAATGACACAATGTGATTTTGAAAGAACAGTATGTGTTTCATTCTTAAAAATCAGACAGAGAAATCTTCATATGTACAGTATTCATGTAGAAGGATATTATTGTCCAAATTTCCAAATAAACATGAGTTCAGATTTTTAAAATGATGAATTCCATATAAAAGGGATTGTGCTTGAAAAGTTTTATGAGAACGCTGAAGAAGGGGTTTGAACAAGGAACTGTTACAGTAAACAAAAACAACAACAACAACAATCCAGTTTGAGAGATTGATCCTTTTCTCTCTTCTTAAGCAAGCAGCTAGCCTGCTTCCCCTCTTTTTGAAGACATGGAGCTGGTAAGTCTGCAGAATTGTATGATGGAGGCAACTTACATAGTCTCAGGCTTGAATCTCTTTGTAGAGCATTCCTCTACAGAAAATCTGGAAAGTTGACTGTCTAGAAGGAAGGAAGGATATCAAAAGTGACATGGGAGTTTCTAAGCCTGGCCACTTTCCCACTTAAAGAATAAAGGGAAGAAATGAAGACACACACACACACTCTTAAAGGAATTAAATAAAACACCTCTCTATAGGGAAATCTGCCCACCAAAAAGAAAACTCATTTTTTTACCAAATCACATTCTAGAATTAGGACTGAATTATAGATAGCTATGGGTCAACATCAGGCAGATTATTTCTGGAATGTCTAGATTACCAACAGTGTGAGTTGGGTAGCATTGATACCACTAGAGAACCCCTGTCGTTCGTTCAGTGTAGACAATGGTAAGCTGGATGGATCAATAGTCAACAGTAGACATTTCCCTAAAAGTAAACTTGGAATAAGATGTTAATATTCTAGCCAAAAAATATTTTACTCTGGATAATCAGTAAAATGAAATTATCAAACAAATTAACAAATTATATAGTATTTGCACTAATATAATTCCTTCCTTTCTTCCGTCCGTCCTTCCTTCCTTCCTTCCTTCCTTCCTTCCTTCCTTCCTTCCTCTCACCTCTCAGCAAAAATGGGAATGTACCTCTTCAAATTAGAAAGGATTGTCTTGATTGCTCTTTTCTTTTTAAATACTCATTTTATTAAACTTAACATTTTACATACTAAATCCAAACTTAAAATATAAAAATATCACAAAAAATACACTGCTGAAATATTTGTATTCATATATGGGTCTCTAACAATGCTGTTAAAAAGAGGAGAAGGAAAGGTATGACATGTCAACAAAAATAATTTTCCTCACAAATCTCCTTGAACTTTTTACCAAACTCATAGACAATCCCTGGGGAAACTCAGTTGATTTTTTAAAATTTGCAAAATAAAAACAACTATGTCTCCTGACTAAAAAAATAAGTGGTTTAACTCTGCCTTGTCATAACTGAGTACCAAAAGTTAGTTTTTCAGCTATGGCACTATGCCCGCACATGTCAATACCAAATACTGAAGGTCTTAGTTTTTTTTCCCATGTTTGTCTAGAGACATTCCAGCAGCCGTTAGCATGAAAACAACCAATTGTTAGATGTTAAATCCCAGTTTGACTCTGAAGGACAAATTTAACAAGTCGTAATTGTGAGCTCAAACATGTTTTCTGTTACTTACTCATTTCTAAAAATATTTCCAACCAGAAGGAAGAAATTTGGAGACAAGTCATACATTTGAGTTGAAATACATTTGCCTTAACCCATTCCGGTCAAAGGGGTTGGTTGTCTTTGTCTTCATATGTACTAACTTGAAGGTGTCTAGGGAGAAAAACTAACAAACTGTCCTTGATTTTAGCTGAGGAAGGAAAACTTGGTTTCCGACCACCTATCTTATTCTGTTCTGTTTCATCCATGGCTTTCTGGAAATCAGTTTCCCATGTCAATTTGAGACCAATTAATGAGTTAGCTTTTAAAATTATAACACCCACTTGGGAAATCAGACTTTTATAGCTGATTGCTCAATTTCTTCAAGGCCTACCATTTTCCAAGGGTGTGATTTTGATACATTTTTTTCACAGTATGATCAAACTGGGAACAACTCTGATCTAATACAGAGAATGGCCCTGGAACCTTTTAAGCTCAAGAGCACTTTGAGGCCCTTGCCCCATGGCAACAGAGTCATCACTTCCTTATCTGTTTAGGAAAACCAAAAACAAAACATCAACTGCGCATATGAATAACGGTGTCAACAACTGCCCCCAGCATCCCCTTGCATTCCCTTTTTGAGAACAGATCAGTTTTTATACTGCTAGGCTGCCATTTACTGTGGCTCCCCTCCCCCAGCCTCGGGCTTCCTGAAAATCTGAGGTACTTTCGAAGCAGAAAATCATTCTTTATCCATCTGTTCTAGAGCATTTGCAAAGGAATGAAAGTTGCATTTTAAAACATATATTTAGCCATCGCAAAGAACTGAAAAGGTCAGAGTTGGAGGAGAGAGAGAAACAAACCATAATTGTAGAGCTGAGCTAAACCTCCCCTCTCCAAGACTGCATTTCCTTCCTTAAGAAGAGGTGCCTTTATGTGGCATATTTAAATACTGCCATTCAAGTAATTAGTTCCTGGGGCAATGAACAAGACCAGCCACCATAAAAACAGACTAGGAACATAAAAACAGGCAATAAAACAGCAGCGAAAAGCAGCAGTTTAAAACAATGAAACCTGACCCCAGTGGAGAAGAGAGCAGCTGGCACATGGATCTTTTCAGTGCTCGTGACTGGAAGAGGCTGCTCTTGGCTTTGTCTGATCCCCCAAACTAAGCAGGGTTCTTAGAGCGGGGTAGTACCCGGTTGAAATATCACCATGAAATCCCACGGTTGTAGGCGAAATTAGGGCAGCTGAAAAAAAGGGAAGGGCAACCCTTTTCCAGAATGCTGCCAAGAAAACGACATGGATCAAGCTTGATGAGGAAGTCTTTACCATAAAAAAAAGGGGAGCATTTTGTTCCATTGCCACCTGGATGATCTCAGGTGACAGATGAAATGAGGCATAAACGGATGGACATGGAAATAGCTGTCTTTCTCTAATCAGTGTTTCTCAACCTTGGCAACTTTAAGAGGTGTGGACTTCAACTCCCAGCACATGCTGGCTGGGGAATTCTGGGAGTTGAAGTCCACACCTCTTAAAGTTGCCAAGGTTGAGAAACACTGATCTAGATATTTAGAATTCTGCTAAAATGTACTCCAATAGTTTAATTTCAAAGATCCCAAGTAATGTTGGCAGTAGCTTTCAGAAGGGCAGATGGATGAAAGCGGCTTGTGATATTGACATGCAAGCCCTCCCCCTTTTCTGTGGGTGCTGCACCATGGCATGATGCCCCTAAAGGATGGGGTTTGCAGAGTGAAGTCATAGTACTGCTTTTGGTGTTCTGAAGAAAGTGGTGAGTTCCTATGGATGCTGCTGAATGTAGGCCCTTGAAGGTCATCGTAGGTTTTTCTTTTTTTAATTAAGCCTCCCATGTATACATGTGAGATGAGTAGAAGCTATCCTTCTTAACTTGAACCTCCTTTTAACTTTTGAAGTATTTCCATCATAGCTAAACTCACTAATCAGATAGAATAAAACTGAACTAAAACTACAAATTATGATCTTCAGATGCTTTTAAAGGCTATATACTCCATACTCACTGGGCATTGAAAAAGCTATCATTGTCGTCCTCTAAATGTTGCTGAGCTACAACTCTTGGTATCCTTGGAAATGCCATCATTGCAACTTCTGGAGGACCATAAGCATCTCACTTCCACAGTGCAATAATTATGTGTACATGAATAGAGGTGGAACCTATTTCCAGAGTATTGCTCCCTCTTAGTGCTTTCCCTGTTTGGCTTCACATATGACCCTAACCCCTGTATTTTTTTCATGACTACCTGGGTTCAGACACGGTTATTGTCTTAACCAGTATTTGAGCATGAACACAATACAGCATGACAAAAGCCCTGTTGAGGCATTTGATACTTCTGGGGAACTGTGAACCAGCTTAAAAAAGAGTTCTGGAGTTTTTGACCCTTTGGCCAGCTGGGACTAGATCACAACCAGCACAAGTCTTAAAAGCTGAAGAAGCAACAAATGTGCAGCTTTCCTGATATTGATCCACAAGACAATTTATTTGATCAAATATGGAAATGTATGCTGTGACTTTGCAAATGGACAGTCAGAAATAAAAATATACACTTCTTTTTGTGCTTAATCTTTTGGGACAACTTGATTTCAAAGGCGTTCTATACCAGCCAAAATACTGGTGTCAAGAAGATGTTTACTGCTTTGACGTCCCTGGTTTTATATTTCTGTTCTGAGATAAGCAGCAGCCATGAACTAAACTATTCCTACAAATTAAAATGCGATGAAAGAATTAAGCCTCTGACTGGCAGCAGCAACCAATCTTATGCCTTTGAACAAAAAGGAATCACAATAACCATTTAGAAAGCTTTTTGCTGGAAAAGAAATTAAGTGGCCTAGCAGATAGCTACTAATTCATATTATATAATTTCTGACAATACCCCTTGCTCAGCAAATAAACAGGGGGAAGAGTGAGACCAATAACTGATTTCTTTACTTTGCAGTTTATCTTTGTAAATAAGGCTAATTCCATTGTGAAGCTAGCATTATGATTTGAAATGGAGTTGCTTCAGGCTCATTTGAAGCCTGACCAGAATCTTTCCTCCAGTGCAATGAATTTAATGGATTGATTCATAATATTTCTGATTTGGAAGTAAGTCCCACTGATATAAATGAATCTCTCCAGGTAAGTGAAAAAACAAGTTCCACGTGTTTTCAGAAATAAATAATTCCTGCTAAGTTTAACAGAATTTGTTCCTACGTAAGTATTTACAGGACTGCATTGGCTGAGAGCTTTAAGAAGTGACTTGGAAAATTATATTGAAACGTCTCTGAATTATTGTGACTAAATCACTCATTGTCTACCTCAGCCCTTTATCTATAAAATAAGAATGATCCTTATTACACACACACACACACACACACACACACACACACACACACACACGGCTGGATAGTGTAGCGGTTAGAATGCCGCCTTTGATGTGGGAGACTGGGGTTCAAATCCTAGCTGATACCTACCTTACCAATAGGGGTCTTGGGCAAAGACCCCATAACACTTCACCAACCTACCTCAAATATGAGAATGACACGAATTAAGAGTCATGCCGGCTCAGATGTTGCCTGGATTAACAAGGTCCATGCCAGATGTTGGGGAACCAGGACAATCTGATGATAAGTGGGCTAATGGAATAAACCATACATGGATGAGGCAAGAGAACCTGGAATTGATAGAATGCTACTACAACGGTAGACCTAATGAGAGAGATATATGAAACGTATGAGGAAACTATGGATGGATGGAAAACCTACATCCACACTGAGAAAAGGAGGAACTAAAGAGGATGTGGAAAGTAAAGACCAAAGTGGTCCCAGTGTGGTAGGAGCACTTGGGGCTGTGACTCCTAAGCTGGGACAGTGGCTCCAACAGATCCCAGGGACAACATCAATGTTCTCTGTCCAGAAAAATGCAGTGCTGGGAACAGCTAAGATACTGAGCAGAACCCTAAAACTCCCAGGCCTCTGGTAGAGGACCCAAGGTTGAGGAAGACAGATATACCTGTAGGGGTGAGAGGGGATTTTTTAATATATGGTCCGATGTGCGATGACAGTAGTTTGTATGCAGGAAGTAAAATACTTCCAGAGTTAGAATGGTGAGCTTTAAAGTGAACTGTACAATGCCCTGAAAACTTTGATTCTTTCCCTCATATAAATAAATACTCTTTAACATAAAAACTAGAGTATCAGGAGGAAGCGATGCCCTATTTCTCCAGTTTTAGTTTTCTACTGGAGAGGAATTTTTTAATGAAGGAGAATTTTAAAGACACAATCCTCACTCACAATGTGAAATGACACTGCCACTTCAGAATTCTGCCACCTATTATGATTTTAATAATTCAGTTCTCTTTGGCTCAAAGAACCAGTTTTAATGCAAAACTTTTAATTACATTATTCATTCTTTTATTAAATGTGTTAAGTGCTTCACAAAATAGATTCCTCTAGGCTTTATATGCTTCATTTTAAAATAAAAATATAGCAACATGAGAATGAAACAGAATTGTGATCCTGGGATAGGGCACAGCTGCTTTAAGGAATTGCTATATTTGATGTCACATACACACTCACATAAGCAGACACATCAAGGCACCTTTTGGTCCTCAAATCCAAAGTGTTGCACAGCCACATTTGTCTCTGTTGTGAGATAATGTGATGGAGATGATGGAGGTGGCATAGTTGGAAGGCAAGAAATATAATGTCTAATATGAGTGTATCAGCCACCCATACAACTTAATCATTAAATGCTGTACCTGCTACTAGGTGCAGATAGGAAGATTTATGGCAGCGTTGCTACACTATTTGGTGATAAGACAAAGACTCACACACACTCACTCACCCAGTCCCTTAGTATGATAAAGTAAGATAGTCACAGCTTGGGGTTTAGCACAGTAAAGAAATCCTGATCCTTCAGAAACATTATTTTTTGATATTTGATATCAAGATCATTTGACACATGGATGAAAGCAAAGGGAGGGGATGGTAGCAAATCAGCAGAGGGAAAAGAGCTGTAACCAAAGTAGAGCTAATGAAAATGCTCTAAAGCTAATAGCTAATGTTTTAATGAAAACATTAAAGAACTATTCCAGTGTGGCATGCCAGGGAACACGTCTAAATCCTCAACATTGTCTGTTTTTTCTCCGTGAACAAAGTTTGCTTATACAACATTAGATTGAGTTAAGTACTGTATCATCTACTTCAGTGGCCAGTGGTTCTATGCATTAGATTCCACTCTGCGCAGCTTTAAAAGGAATGTAGGTAAAGACATAGAATGTAAGGGTTGGAAGAGATCTTGGAGGTATCTAATCCAACCCCCTGCCAGAGCAGAAATCCACTACTACAGCATCTCTGAAAAATGGCCACCCAGTTTCCATTTAATAATGTCCACCAAGGGAGAGGGCACCATGTCCTAAGGCAGTTCTTTCCACCGTTGAACAACTCTTACCATTGGGATTGCTTTTCCCTGATGTCCAGCCAAAATCTACTTGTAATTTAAGCCTACTTCATCATGTCTTCAGTGGTCCAACTCTGAACAATTCTGTCCCATCTACATGACAGCCGTTTTCTCTTCTCCAGGCTAAACATATCCAACCCTCCAACCACTTGTCATAACTTTTTTTTTCCAGACCTTGGTTGCTGTCCTTTGGACACAGGTCCATTTTGTCAGTGTCCTTCTTAAAATGTGGTGTCTAGAAGTGAAGGTAACATTCTAGGTGCAGTCTGTCCAATGCAGAATAGAGAGGAACTATAATCAAGTTATAAATACGTCACCTTCAGTAATGCCTCCAAGTATCAGCTGCTGGGGAATATATGAAAAGGAAGTTGTGATTGCATCCATGCCTTCTTTGTGAGCTTCTCATAGGCACCAGATTAAACCAGGGTGACTACTCCAGATTGCCAGACCTAAAGGAAAGTATTTGATCTGTTCAGTAAAGGATCTTTTTTATTTGTATGTTCTTAGATAGCAGAACTTTTAAAGATCTCTACTTGAGATTTGTGTGTGTGCATTTCTTTCAAAATTCTGAAAATAGTTGCAGAAGAATTAATGAAAATAAAACAGGAAAAAATGTGCTCTATACATTTGTAAAAACCACAAAGATTTCACAAAAGTTATCTTAAAAATCAGCCCAAAGAATACCATGAGAAACTGGTGGGCAGATAGCTAGGTGGGATTCTTTCTTATCCCAACTTCTTCAATTTCTTTCAATGCCATGGACTGAACCTACGTCCTCCTATACAGAAAATACACTCTCTTACTGAACTAAAAGGCCTGTCTCTAGGCTGCATCCATGCCTGAGTATGTACAATCATACGAGTTGGAAATAATCCATTAAAGAAAGAAAGAGAAAATTATTACATATCCATTTCTAACCAGATGCTGTATTTTGTATGTCTAATATGCACCTGAAAATGAACTTTGGCCTTCATATTCCCTTGCATTTAAAAAAGAAAGTCCTTTGTCAGTCTGGGGCAGACTGTAAGGTTTTGTCACATTAGCACCCATAGAACTGGAAAGGATCCCAGGTGATCTAATCCAGCTTCCTGATGAAGCAGAAAATCCACTACTGAAAATCAATCCCCACTAATCATCATCATCTTAAAAAAAATAACTTCAAAACACCTCTAAGGAATGAGAGTTCAGTTTTGTTAAGGGCAGTTTGTTGTACTGTTGAACAACAGGATCACTGGATATTCTGGGTGGTGAGAAAGTATAATAGCAATTCCACTATTTGTAGCCAGTACAAAAATATTTTTGAAGAATATATTTTATTCTAAAATGAAAGAAACACAAATTCCAAATAAGGACAAAGAGAGGGTGGGAGAATGTGGTTTTTTACAGACATGGCACACTGTAGTTCTCATTATACAATTGTTTCCTGCCCCATTGAAGTCTTTCTCTATGTTGTCCATCAACCATACGTTGCAGGGAAAAAAAAAATCTGGCTGCAGTTCTCTCATTGGAAACTATTATTCAGAACTGATCTAAAATGTTTGAGTTTTCCATTAATATTTTCACCAGTGGTAAAAAAAACCCCTTTTTCAGTAATATTTCAACGCTTCTTCCAAAAATCTCCGCTTGTTGGCCTGCATCTCCCACATGTATTTCTCATGCAGCCAAGTAGGAATGGTAATATCCTGTTGTCCTATTAGCTTATTCCTGACGTATGATCCTGATGGCTGAGGTAGCCTACCTGATCAAACAGGCTAAAACAGTGTTGTCCAAACTTGGCCACTTTAAGATGAGTGGACTTCAACTCCCAGAATTCCCCAGCCAGCATGGCTGGCTGGGGAATTCTGGGAGTTGAAGTCCACTCATCTTAAAGTGGCCAAGTTTGGACAACACTGGGCTAAAACAACGTTGGCTCTTCTAAGTGTTTCTATAGGAAAGTTTATCTAAAAATCAACTCCGAAGAATATACAGCACAGCCTCATTGAACACTTGGTGTTCCAGTTCAAAAACGTTTAAGATTCACCCATCCTCACTGTATTAGGGTAGATGAGCTGCTTCTTACTGTACTTCTACTATACCCATTTTTCATTCAATGATAGTGTCTAAATTCTCATTTTTGCTCTGTAGTTTTGGGGGGGGCAGGGGAGTGCCTTGGGCTTCTATGCTGCAAAATCTGTCTCTGCTCCCCCCCCCCCCCCCGCGCTTCATCCTGGCATGTATTCAACCAAATCTCTCTTTGGCAGCAATCAGAGTCAGATGCTTGACCCTCACATGGAGGCCGAGTCCTTGTAATATGGGATTATACGTGCTTACATAAGATAAAGAGGCAGGGATAGAAGGAAAATAGATCCTGGGGTGAGGATTGAGTAACAGAAACCGTTAACTTCTGCAACCGCCTCCGATTTTTTTTTTAACCATACAAGCTATGTATGATTTCTTTTGTCTCAAGTAGTAGGCGCTAAGAGATGTAGGCAAATACTGTGCAGCACTCTCGCCTTTCAGTTTTCCAGAGGGTTTCTTCCCCTTTGAAAGAGGAGCTTTGTTTTCCCCACCCATTCTCAGGCTGCTTTAGACTTTTTTTCAGTTGTGTTTTTGAGCTGATTTTATTGATGGGAGGTGGTAGAGGGTGCTGTTGGGGAGACTGTTGCTTTGAATTACATACCACTCCATCAGCGCCGTAATTTCAAGTCTTACCTATAACAGTTTTACCAACATTTTTTCCTCCTCCTCTTCCTCCTCCTCCTTCTGAAAAATAAAAAGTCAAAAGCAATATTTTTTTTCTTAAAGTTAAATAAAAATGATCAGAGGAAAAAATACAGAGGAAAGCACAAGTATGGGTATACTAGACAAGTGAGAAAGCTGTGAGGGTCAAAAGCAGACCCTTAAGCATTTATTCTTAAGGTATTCTTAAACATTTCTGATATACGTAGTTCCTAGATTTCTATTGTCATGGCCAATGGCCAACGATTAAAAAAATGGTGCCCTGAAAAGGTTTTATAACCCATAAGTATCGGACTGACTCCTTGGATTGCCTGCTATCACCCTGAGATGGGCTCATTATGGCTATGCAGAGTTATTCCAACCCCAAATGTTAGAAAATATTTAGCATCTCTCTCCTTTTCTCTATGCAGTGAGTGTGATTTCTACCCTTAGTAGCTCTCCAGTTCTCCAGCAGAGTCTTAGATGAAATGTGAACATAGTTTGGAGATCCCGTGGTAGAGTGGAGCCTGTTAGATGGTTGCATGACAGTTAATGGAATATACTCTTTGTATGTTTTCCTGCAATTTTGTTTTTTATTTGCTTTTATCTTGTTTCTATTTTAATTTAAATTGGTTGTTTTAATGTTTTTTATATATTCTTGATTATTACTATGTACACCACCCAGAGTCACTATGTGAGATGAGCGGCCATACAAATATGATTAAATAAATACATAGCATTTCAGAGGAAGAAGAAACTCAACCTTGTTCCCAGTTGGCTTCTGGGCACAACTGGTGCTGGTTGTCACCTCTAAAGCCCTATATGGTTGAAAGCCTAATTATTTGAGGGATTTTTTTGTCCCATGGTGTCCGCCTGAGTTGACTCACTCCTAGCCCTGTCAATTAAGCAATGTCATCTGGCAGGACACAGGCCTTCTCTGTCTTAGCACGTGCCTTCTGGAACTACATCCCGTGGAGATTCACATGGTTCCTGCCTTACTGGGCTTTAAAAGAACATTAAAAGCATGGCTTTTCCCCAAGGCCTTGGGTTAGGGTAGTTGGGAGGCCTTTTATTTTTATCTCTATTGCGGGGCAGGGGGAGAGGATTATTGTTCCCTCTGGATACTGCTGCCTTGAGTGGGTTTTTTTTTCTTCTTTTTAATTGCGTTTCATATGTTTATCTCTGCAGAGTTGCTGGAGTGGAACAGTCTAGACATTTGAAATATAAATAAAAAATAAACAAATCCTTCTCCAGCAATGAATCTTTCATAACTGAACTGTAAATTGTTTCTCAAATAGTACAGAATGACTTGTCCCCCGCTAGCATCCATCTTTGTGGATCTTTTGTGTGTGTGTCTCCTTTACTCTTCAGGAAACTGATAATAACTTTGGGTTATGAAAAACTTCTCTCAGCATAGTGAAATTTTGTTAGGAGGAAGGAAAAAGGAAGAAATAATAATTAGATAGTAGCACACTTTCTCCCTTCAGGATAACTGAGCTTCCTGTTTCTTATCCATACAAGCCCTATTCTGAGTACTGGGAAATATTTAGAATGAGCATATTGAGGAAAAGAAGCTGGATCATTGTTTTCATTGTAAGGGTCATGCTTAATCCCTCTTTAGGAACTCTAAGACCTGTTCTGCCTCTTACCTGCTACCTGGCACCACCTGCCTTCTCTAGGGGAAGGAATAAATAACTAAAAAAGGAAGAGAAGCAGCTGTAAGAGTTAAAACTGGTGAGGCAGGAGCACCTGATTGTCATGCCAAAGAGATAGCCATCACACAAGACAGCCTTCTTTGGTAAACCAGGGGCAGATGGCAGAGAGATTCAAGGCCAAGGAAAAAGCAGCCCAAAGTCCATTAACTCAAAAAGGCAGGAAGAAGAGGCCCAGAGTTTGAACTTAGGACTGGCGTATATATAGAAAGTTTCCTGTGAGCTTCTATATGCAGAACTACCTTAAATTATGGCTTCCTAATTCTCTGTAGTGAAACTAGTTGTGTCTTGTTCAGTTGTGTCTACTCTGGACTCAAAAAGAATGAGCAGGCAAAGTACTGTTTTTATAATCATGCCTGAATGATGCCTTAACAAGAGTGGATGCATATGTCTTCTTTGAACATTTGTATGGATTGGGTCCAGAGGTAGAGGCAGATGGATGGCAATGCTGAACACGGCTGGAAGAGGAAACTCATTCAGAGAGAGGGCAGATTGTGGCCATGAGTATCTATCCCAAGCCCCAAACCTCCAGAAATTTGGAATTGGCACTGGAGAACAGAATCACATGCAGTATCCTTCTTGTTTATGCACAGGCCCTATAGTCACAGAGCTGATCACTATACAGAGATCAATCCCATCTCCTCTCTACATGCTTATTTTTTGGGGGGTATAGCTTCTAGCTAAATGAAAAGGGGTATAATGACTAGAGACCTCCCCCAAGCTCAGTGATTAAAATTCCCTTCTTCTTTTTTTATATATGTACTGTATATATCAAATTTGTCACCACCCAACTCATTAAAAAACAACTCTGTGCAGTTTACAAAATAGTTAAAATCAATTAAAATTATAGTATAAAATAATCCTAAATAAATAGAAAATAAATATAATCCAATGATAGATGTTAAAATTGGCAGTCACTCAGGGAGCGTCATCGAGGCTCCAGCCATCCCCAGGATTGGGTAAGATTGTTATCACCCCATGCAAGCTGGCACAGCCAGGTCTTTAATCCTTTCTGGAAGGCTGGGAGGGTCGGGGCCTGCCGCACCTCTGGGGGAAGAATATTCCAAAGGGTGGGGACAACGGCAGAGAAGCCACTCCTCCTGGGCCCCACCAGCCGACATTCTCTCGCTGATGGGGCCCACAACATGCCCTTTCTGCCTGACTGGGTGGGACAGGTTGATGTGACGGGGGTGAGACGGTCCCTCAGATAACTTGGAGCCGTGCCATGTAGGGCTTTAAAGGTAATAACCATCACTTTTACATGGAACTTCACATATTCGAGTCATTCTTGGTATCACTGAACTCATCTCAGGGCTGGCCCTACTCTTAGGAGGCAGAGTGAGGTGACTACTTCAGGGAGCAGATGTGGAACTTCCTGAAAAAGCAAATGTTGAACAATTTTAAATTGTTATTATGCATGCTTTTGTTACAGCAGTTCATAGCACCTAGATTATCATGGCATTATCGCAAAAGCCAAGCAGGGTTAATAGCTGAATTTCCACCAGAGGTGTTGGCTAGACTGGAAAGTAAAAAAAACAAAACAAAACAGCTTGGTTAGAGATAATAGCAAACTATTCCATATTATTACCCCAAACCCACATAAGTATGACTGTGAGTCAGAGGGTCTAGCTCAACTCCAGGGAGAATGCACACTTTATTGCATTTAATTTCAGGGAAAGCACTCAATTTTGTTTCACTTTAGGTACTAGAGCCTTGATTTGAGAAGGTGAGTGGGGCACATCTCCTGCTCTGACTCAAGCAGCAAAATGTTTTGGAGAGGGCCCGCCTCCAGCTGAGACTGCCTTTGGCTATATGGGTGGGCAGATAGGCAGCAACATGTTTAGTTGCAGTGGCTTGTGCAATAGGTTTATTGGGACAGAATGGATTACTTTGCCTAGAAAGGGAAACAAGCATGCAGATGGAGGGGATTTCAGGGAATTCAGCTGAAGGACCTCTGCAAATGGCAAAATTCACATTGAGAAGAGCCTATTCGTCTAGGGGATGAGAGCACTTAAAAAAGAATAACCGAACAATCAGGATATGTATGGACACGTTTGTCCCAGACTTGAAAAGCAAAACCAGAATGCGCTGGGAGCTTAAGTGTCATGATTCAATCCTTTCGTGAAATAACTGTTATTCATCTATGACAGAATTGGGTTAACTGATCCACATTGTGATGATGGTGATGGGGACAATGAGATTTATAGGCGTCTGCCAAACGCCCTGGAGAGGCTGGGGATATAGAGGATTTTCCACCAGTTGGAAAACATTGCTTGGTTTTCAGGCAGAGGGAGCTAGAAACGGGAAATGTTATAGATTTACTGGAATTGTGGTTGCCTGGAAGCTGTGGTTTGAACAGAGTGTTGGGAAGGAGCACTCATTAAATGTTTTGAATGAAATGTTCTGGCATTTAAAATCCTTCCCAAATTTTTCATTTGATTGAGTTCGGTTAACATCCAGCAGTGATGGTATTACACAGATTGTCAATAAGGCAAACCCATCTGATGCATAAGATAATTAAACGTATTGATCTTATATCAGTTGAAAAGAATATGGTGCCAGGTTCTTTCTTTTTATCTGGAGCAGCCACTTACAGCTAAAGAATGTAATGGTAAAAAAATATCTACCTATCAGGAGATGTAACGTGTGACTATTTGAAATGCAAAATGTACTATCAGGCCTTAGGAGGTACAATAGCTGGCAGACCTTGTCTAGGCTTGGAAGCTAAGCAGAGTCAGACCTGGTAATTATCTAGATGGGATTTCTTCAGAAAATATTAGAACTGTAAGACAAACAGGAAAGCTAACAAAACCTCCTGGAAGAAGCAGTAGCCATCTGCTTCTAGGAGTTCAGCTCAAGCAGAAGGAGACTTTTGCTTTACTGTGTTTATACTCTCTCAAAGCACGGGGAATAAAAGGCTGTAATAACCTATTTTGAGGAAGAAAGAAAAGAAATAAGTGGAGTTCAAGTCCAGCAAACTTGAACTATCATGATTGTGTTTAAGTTCAGAGTTGGTGGCATTTGGGAGTTAATTGTGCCATAAAATAAATTGTATTTACTTTTCAAGGTCCCCATGGTAGTTGATAGCAGGTGGTGGAAAAAAGAAGGCATTATATTTCCTTCCGCTGAAGAAACAGAAAAGAGTTGCATCAGATTTCAAGGTTCAGTTTGCTTCAAACTACCCGGGTAATAAAGCAGCTTTCAACCCAACACAATTGGGATGGCTTTATGGCTTTTTTAATACTGCCAACTTGGTTGACTTGATCTGCTGGCTTACATTAAATGTGCATATTATCCCTTGCTTTTGTAGGTTAAGTAGAAAGTGATAATGGCTTTACAACATCCTTATTTCCCCCCTAAAAACTAGAAGAGTAAGCAAGAATCAACATAAACAGTTGTAGGAAGAAAGACATGTTAGTCTAAGATAGCCCGAAATCAGAAGAAATCTGGTAGCACCTTTTCTGACTAGCAAATTTTATTAAGAGACATTAGCTTTCATGAGCTGCAGCTCACTCCATCAGATGGCTAGACTGATGTAGGATTTAAATTGGGATGGAAGGGAAGGAGAAGAAGACCAAAGACATGGTGGTTATGCAGATGCAGGCTATATATGCAATTCATTGTGTTTGCTTAGACCTTCAGAGATAGTCTGAAACATGCTGATGTGTGTAAGTTCAGCAATTTCTTGCTCAATTATCCTGCAAAGTTTTTTTTTTCAAGATGGCCACTTGGAGACCTGTAATGAAGTATCCTACAAGGTTCAAATGCTCTGATGTTACTTTGTATGGATTTTTAACAAATTACATTGATTAATTGACAAGGTACTTGTAATCTGTCTCATATGTAATGGTTTTTTGGTCCATTTTTCTCTTTGTTTTCTGTGTATCAATATTGCTCACAGAAGTGCTTATGAGGAACCATCTTGTTCTGAAAAAGCAGATTAAGAGTGAAGTCTTAACTAGAAAGCAAAAGGAGGAAACAAACAAAAGGAAACGAATGAAAAGAAGTGCAGATTAGCAAAGAATAGCCCAGACTAACTAGAGAATAAATGTGAGTCAGTAGAGTCAGATGCAGATGTACTAGGAAGTGGGGGGGGGGGGAGAGGGAGGGGGAGGGGAGGGGTGGGTGTCTCCTCTCTTCCATTGTCTTACAACTTTTTGACTGTAAAATGAGTGCAGGGATTATTCAGTTGATTTCTGTAGGCTTTTTTGGTTGAAGAGTGGGAAGAATGTCTTAAGCCAATTAAGTAAACAAATAACATTTCATTCCTACAGATCATAGCATATTTCCAAAACCTGCTAACTCCTTCAGCCTGAATTGGACGTTGGTTCAGTGGTGGTAGTGGTGTCTTCCACTTGGAGTAGGAAAACTTATTTTTTCCTGTTGTGAACTCTAGGATAGTCTATAAAAAGATTCTGTTCTCTGACACATAAACACATGAAACTCAGACTTTTATATATATTCTTTGTCCAGGGCCTAAGTTTTTCTTATACTATATTATCTCCTACAATTATTTCAGACTCCACAAACAAAAAATGATGGTGAACCAATGGCAAGCCATTGTTAGAAGACTGAGTGTTCGTTAGCACTGTTTGCAACCATTTATGAATTAAGAAGAGGCTCTGCAAAATGTGCCAGGACTACAAAAAGCATCATTCATGATTACTCATGGAAGAGAATAAGCCATTCTAATGTATTCATCAATTTGCACAGAACTAATTCAGTTTTGCAGTTCTGTTCCTTAGCTTTGCTACTCAGAAACCCAATAGGAGCAGAACCACATTTTTAACAGGTGATTTAACAGGTAATACATATTGATCAATCTATTCTGATCAGCATGTTGTAAGGAATTCCAGGGGGAAAAAAATCATATTATCAGTAAAATAGAACTACGCAGTTTTGGGGACATTTGCCAAGAAAATGATCACTAAGAGAAACTGATGAATTCCATCCATAGCCAATAGTTATTTTCTTTTATAAATAACTTTCAGCTATTTTAAGATTTCCTCTTCTCAGTTGGATTTTGAAGTGGCAAGTCTAACTGAGGAGAATATAGCTCAGGTTCTTCCCTACAAACATGCTTCTGGAATCTCTCCAGTTGATGAGCTATGATATCTTTGGCCACTTCCAAGCAATCAGTCTTTCCGACTTCTGATTCTGGGACTGAACAGGGCCATGTTGCCTCTTTGCATATCTCAAGACACCAGACACTAAGAGTGCAAGCATTCACTCATTGTGAGCTTGTAGGGCTTGCAAAGAACAGCCAATCCAGACTCAGCTTCCTGGCCAGTAGCTGAGGACATGAGAACTATTCAGCTTAGCTTCCCTATGTTTGGAAGGGATCATTAAGGCCACTGAGTCC
The DNA here is from genome assembly GCA_030867105.1 of Liasis olivaceus. NCBI lineage: Eukaryota > Metazoa > Chordata > Lepidosauria > Squamata > Pythonidae > Liasis > Liasis olivaceus. The sequence goes on along the minus strand of CM061348.1, from coordinate 41,154,911 downwards.
ACCCCACAATTCAGGGCAGCAAACCAAATTAAAGAATCCTGAATAGCTAACAGTCCAGCCTCTGCTTGAACATCTCCAACAAAGGGGAACTGATGACCTCTTTATGTACCTGTTCCCACTATCAAACTGCTGTTAAGTTTTTTCTGATGTTCCAGTTTGAAACCTACCTTCCTTTAACTTAAATCTATTATTTTGTATCCCGCCTCTGGAATGAGAGAGAGAACAGGTCTTGACTTTCTTCCCTCTGGGAGGAAGAACTTTCTTCTTTCAGGTATTTTAAGGGTGCCATCATATCCTCAGTCAAGACTAAATGTACCCAGCTCCTTCTGTCTTGGATTCAAAGGAAAATAATGCTTCAGAGTGAAAAGGGGCACTCAGCAGTTCCTTTAAGCAGCTGCATCTTTTCCTGGGATTGTGCTGTTGCCTGCGATGCCTGGAAAGGATACATTTGGTTTCAGGAACTGCAGGGAGGCCTTACCAGTGTGCCCCCCACTGCTCTGAAGCACCTTTTTGCATTTGAATGTGAAGCCTGGGGTGCCTTGATTAATCACAGTAATCGAATGCTGTTGAGAGCATCAAGCAAATGAACGATGGACTTTATACAATCCACAATCACTTGTACTTTATTGTCCTGTTTTTACTGACTCTGAAGTAATTCTTACTCTGTTTAGAAAGGTTCACGTTCCAGATACTGAGCACAGGCTTGAAGCTTAAAGATCATAGCACCTCTGGGAGGAGAGTAAGTCAATAATAATTCCATTTTATTAATAGAGCATTGAGGACAAAGTATCATTGTGCATCTTTGAAAACAATACTGTTCAACTCTCTTGTGGACCATTGGCTGATTGTTTACCAATGTCCATAAGAGTAGGCAAGAGCATTCTTCTCTCAAGACAGCCAAAGACCACTCCTCTCAAAACCCTTGCTGAGTTTTGCCACCTATGATCCTATTTGTCCCAGGGGCAAGAAAGATGTAAAAAGCTCAGTACTGATCTGAATCTTATTCACAAATAAGATTTCTTTCCTGAATAACCATCTAATGTGCTGAATTCTGTGTAATGAGATAACAAGAGGAAAGAAAAAGTTGATTCAAACAGAGGGAAAGAAAGAGGAGCAGCAGCCAAAAGCATCAGAATTAAATACAGATTACTTAAACAATCCGTCAGCTATTACACTCCTGCAACTTTTCTTTCTTTAATAAAAGTTGAGGTTCTAACCAAAGCTGCATTCCATGTCAAACTGCAGATTCTATCTCTGCATAGGTATCTGGAATAAACAGAGCCTTTGTTTTAGCATTTTTTAGTGATCACTGAAGGATGCCATCAATCCCCTTTTCACTATTTGCACAGAGAATGTCATTTAGAGGCCATCAAAACTATCCTTAAAAAATACTGAATGAAAACTGATGTGGGTGGGAAGCAGGGACATAAACAAAAGTTCCTTGTGGTTCAGGGCAGTCATAAAATCTGTTATTGGAAGCAGTCAGAGAATGTTTTTTATAAAACCCTTCTGGAATGTGAATCTGGTTTGGAAGCAAAGGATGATTTAAAACACTGCATCCGGAAACTGGTCTTTTCTTGAAGAGTGATGACCTTTTGGACACAGTCTTCTTTCAGTGTTGCTTGAGATGCCCATGGCCTTACTCCAAAGCTTATGATTTGAAGACTGCATTTTTATTCTTGTTATCTCTCTAAGGAACTGTGCATGCGAATATGACATCTAAATTGGTTACCAAGGATACCATCTGAACCAAACATTCCCGGGCTTTCCAGCTTGGCAAGGTTATTAATTTCTGAGTCAGTCCTGAACAAAACATTTTCACATTTGTAAGAAATTAAGGCTACACAAAGAATTGTAATCAACCCACTGGACAGATGGTATCAGGTCCCTCATTTAATTTTATATAAAGGGAATCTGATCAGTTTTTCCAAGTGTCCTTAAAATGTTATAAAGGCCCAGTTTTGGAAGTCACTTCTCTGTAGGCCTCTTGGAGATGAGCTCCAGTATATAGAACAAAGTGATTTAAGCATTATTCATTACATCGGTTTTGCTCATTGGTTGTTGCCCTTCTCCTATCATAAGCCAGCAAGGAGGAGAACTGAGATGTTTCACAGGAAGGCAGTAGATTATGAGGACTTGTCAGGTGCCACTCCAAGAGCTCAATCAACCAAACCTTAGTGCATCATGGCTATTCTCAGTCTGCTCCCTTCAAAGAAGTATTGTAGCTCCAGTGAAAATTATTGATTTATTACATGCCTCTACTGCCAAACTGAACTGACCCATGGCAGATTGCAGTAGCTATAATATAAAATGAAATCCCATTTACATATAAAATCAATACAATAATGTCAGTAGAATAATAAAATAATACTAATGAGAACTGTGGTGGTGTCAGCCCTAGTCTACATGACAGCAAGAAGTGTTTTGTTTTAGTCAAGATTCAGAAGGATGCCAGAGTAGGTGCCAGATGGGTTCCTAATTGGAAGTGTGGGGGAGACACAACAGAGAATTATGAGACTTGCAGTCTAGTGCCCCTGGCATATGGTTAAAGAAGGTTGTTCTACAGGGCATTGTTCAGAAAAATGTGGCAGGATATAACTCATAACTAGCAGATATTAAGGTGCAGTAGATTTCCTTTTGAATGAGGAGGTCCATCAACTTACCCAGTGATGAATGATTTGGGGGGACTTTATTCTGCTAAGATTTGGAGCTGAAACACACAGAGTTCCAGTCTATTGAATATATATCAGGTGCCATTTGTACCTTTAGGAGTGCAGATGAGAGATCACATGTTTAATGGTTCCCCATATCAAACATTCTGATAGATTATCATACCAGAGAGCGTATTTTTCAATACCAACTTTTTTTCTGTGCCTTTCCTGCTTTTGAGCTCTTCCAAGGGGTCTGCCTGAGCACTGTGGAAACAGAATAGGTCTGGTTAGGACTTTGATAGGGTGAGTTTTGCTTTCATTTATCTATTTATTTGCTTGTTTACAGGTAGTCCTCATGTAGCGACCACAATTGGGACCAGCAACTTGGTCATTAAGCAAAGGAGTTGCTAAGTGAAACTGCAACTGTGCTTATGATCTTACTTCAGCTTCCTGTGCTTTACAGTCCTGCAAAGGTTGTAAATGCAAGGATTGGCTGTAAAGTTACTTTTTCATCACTGTTATAACTGCAAACAGTCACTGTATGAGCAGTTGCTAAATGAGGACTACTATTTTTTTTTTTTTTTTGTCTGCGCTCAGTCATTACTGACCCTGCAGTGACTGCCTGGACGAATCCTTGCAGTTTTCAAGGCAATTGTTTTTCGGAAGTGGTTTGCCAAAGCCTCCTTCCTAGAGCATAGCCCAGCTGGCGAGCGCAGGAGGTGGGGTTTCCGTTGCTTCGCGCCCTTTTCGGGCAAGCGCGGTTTCGCGCTTACCGGCAACTGGTCCCGTCTCTCTGTGCAAGGCGCTGCCAGCATTTTTCCTCCCACCGGAGTGAGAGTACCCATTTATCTACTCACGTAAGTTTTCGACCTGTTGGGTTGACAGGAGCTGGGGAGGAAACAGGAGCTCACCCTGTTAATGCGAAGGCTGGACTCGAACCGCAGAAGCATCAGCCATTTCTGGCCGGCAACTTTCAGCGTCATTAAGCCACTGCGCCACCGCGTCCCTGAGGACTACTATACTTCCTTATTTATTGAAATTTTATCCCACTGCCATCTCATAACTCTCTTAATAATGCTATTAAGTGCCATATGGTAGAAAAAGGATGTTGACTTCTTTAAAAATAACTAAATAACCTTACCAATCTGATTGCAGAAGACCCTTTGAACTTTTCTGAAGAGTCTGGGGTATCCTCAGGCAGATCATCTTACCCGAGGCTAAATAATAGGTGAGACTGGCAGAAAGGAGACCAGGGCTCCTCAGTTACTCAGGAGACAGTTGAGGTCCACAACTCATATGCTTCTAGATTACAGATCATTCAGGTCCTGGTTCCATCCCTTAGGCTTCTTATGCAAAGAGGTCAAGTGACCATGCTTGCAGCTGTGTGTTAGGAGCACTCAAACTAGAATGCAGGCTGCTACCATTTGCAGTCAGACATGTTGTACTGAAATGAGAGACAGAGATGATTCCGCCTTCATCTATGATTGTTTCTGTTGCTCTTTTATTCCTCTTTTACTCACTTTGTTATTGTCATCCATGTTTAATGCACCACATTCTGTTCTTAATTTTAGTTACTTGCTGAAACAAAAGTTTTAAATACCTTCATTTGATTTTCCTTAAGTGCAATGAAATACACAGCTTGAATTATGAATTAGAGGTCTACATGACTCAAATCTAACTGAATCGTGTCTTTTGACATTACTTAGAGTACAATGTAGGTACTGGAGAAAACAACTTTGGTCCTTCAGTGTCCATGGATTTTGTTCCACAGCCAGAAGACCACGTGAAGTTTAATGGCACATTTTTTCAAGTACAAGGAACCAATGACAGCTGGAAACAAACTACTTGGAAGCAGAATATACTTAAAGCATCATATAACCTCATAGATCTTGTTAGTAGAGTGATTCAAGGGTAAAGGGAATGTCAATTGCCTATTTATGTCCATTTTGCTGGATCATCTCCAGCCCCTTTTTCATATTTATTATAACGTCAACAACTCAAGCCATCACAGCAGCTTAGAAGGAACACAATACTTAGAGAACACAAGATAAAGCATGTCAAATCAGATATAAAAGACCCCCTTCCCACCCAACGTATAATGATATCTAGCTGCTCTTAGGAAGAGCTTGTCCAAAGAACAGGAAAGTTAAAAGTGCCCCCTACAAAGAAGCAGCAAACATGAACTAGATAACTGTTCTAAATAAAAAGCCCATTCCAACAAGTGAACTGGTCAGGATAAAAGTCAAGGACAAGTGAAACTAGAGAACTCCCCTGCAGACCCACTGTGGAGAAGAGCTATGGAAATGGCATGTTGTAGGTTGTTGGAAAGTAGATGGACTCCTGGATGTTGCTGCATGCAGCCATCTATTGGCTCAAATTCCTGGTCAGGAATTCCAGTCCTGTCCACAAAGCTTACCGTATTGTCTTCAACAAGTGACTCCCTTTCACTAGCCTTTTGTCTACAAAAGACATGCCACATGTCTTTTGTGTGGCATGCCTTGAGCTGCTTGGGGAAAGGGCAGGATATAAATAGGATGCAATAAAGAAAGGATTAGACCTTAAGCTGATCTTCTATTCATTGAAAGGGGAGTTTCTGCCAACTCCCATTTCCACCCAATGTCATTCCCTCCACATTATAACCTATGCTAGTCTTTCCCACTCTGCCACTTGTTCCAAGCAAACTACTGGAAGCAAGGACCTGCAGTCCAGCACAGCTGTGAAACTCTACTCTCAGAGTATCCTAACACTGTAGAGTTGGGTGGTGGTGGTGGTGGAGAATGGATGTGATTAAACAGGAAAACAAAAGCAGGAAAGCCCTACTTTCAGTTTTACTCATTCAGTAAAAAATAGGATCCAAACCATGTGTGTTTTGTTAGATGAACTTTTCTTGCCATTTGGTCCTACGAGTATAAGTTTTGTTAGGGCTGCTAATCCTTCATATGATTCCTTTCTAAACAGTAGAGCTAACTTAAGATTTGTGTCAACCTTCAGATTCTCCCCGCCACCCAATGTGCGCACACACACACACACACACACACAGTGTCATGGGGCAGTCCCCATCCTACTGTTTTTCCAGCCCATAAAAGGCCACCCTTAGACAGATAGATAAATGAGCATAGCTGGGGATTTGGCAATGGAGTTGCCCCTGAAGGCACCAGATGTGTGGGTTTGGCCACCGACAGGCAGCAGCGAAAGGCAGGGCTGGGCCATTGGCTTCAGCCAGACCATGTGTCTGGTGCTGCCAGATTTGTCAATAAGATGTCACTAGAAAAGTCAGGCTTGTTTGAGTTCCTCTTTTCTGTGACATCCTTTTCAGTATGATTCAGTATGATAGCATGGGCAAAACGTTGGATTCAAAGACAAAAAGATGCTTTGAAGTGTGCTAAGGCAGACATGTAGCACCTGTCTGTAATTATTTGGCTAAACCTCGCTTTCTCTGGGATCACACCAAAGCTGAAGTTCAGCACAGCTCTATAACATAAGCTTTATTCTTTAAGCACACCTGGCGGTACTGACCTGTGTCACATGGTGAGACCAGCAGCCTCCGTGCAGTCAAAACACATTAATATATTGCAGACAACTCTAGGATGATGCACTTTGCCCCCTGGACTGCCAAACACCTTGTGCAGGAAGTCATATGCAAACTTAAGTGGAAATAGCTGGTGTTTGTTCTTCAAGCCCAGCTGGGCACTTGCACAAGCTCTTGCATCACTTTCACATTGCGGTGAAAGCGTTCTCATTGCTGCATTTTGTCCCTTCACTGAACTTGCCAGCATTCTCTTCACTTGCCAATGGGAGAGTACAAAAAATGGCAGCCAGATGGTATCCTGGCCCACCCTTGTTATTCCCTCACTGCATTTGTTTTATGCAACAAAGGAAAACAACAATTAATCAACCAACAGGGAGGGAGAGTGGCAGACCCACCCCTTGGAGCAACTGAGGGTTGGGGAGTGGCTGTGGCTGCAGAGGAGAGATGAGAAATCCCAGGAGTTAGAGGGTGGGAATTCCATTAATAGAAAACTGCCTTCCCCTTCACAACTCCAGAGACAATGGAAGCAGGTTGTTTTGGTGTGAGTATGGGCCACCAACCATTTCTGAAGGGCTGGAATAGATTAACTTGCTTCCTGTTCGCCAGCAGACCACCACAAATGTGACCTCTTTCTGTGTTTTCCCTGCAGGAGCATTCCCTCACGTGGGTCAATTATGGCCAGCAGCACTCTGGTGCAGCACTCTAATCTATGCTGTAGGTAATGTTACTAATGGTATTTCAGTAGTTGTAAGATTTGCTTGAGATGCAGAGGTTCATCCAGCAATTTTTTTAATCACTATTTTTCTTTCCCTGAGTTACTCACTTTTCCACTGGGCTTTTTTTTTTTTTAAATCTACCTGCACCACTGAAACACTGGACCTTCCTTCCTTCCTTCCTTCCTTCCTTCCTTCCTTCCTTCCTTCCTTCCTTCCTTCCTTCCTTCCTTCCTTCCTTCCTCTAGCCCAAATGAAAAACTACTGCAAAGTCCTCAGGAAAAATAACATAGCAATTAAAAATATATATTTCTGAAAGGTTTGAAACTGTTACTTTCTGCATGTCAGGCAAACATTATACCCACTACAATACCAGGAGACTTCTGCAAGTATAACTGTAGCAGACATTATTAAGCCAAACCTGGGAAAACGCAAGCAAGAAGTTTTTATTTTAAGCTAGTTGCTCGGCCTATGTATAGGTGAATTTTGATGCTTTAAATGTCTATATATAAATTTAATTTAACTTTGTTGGGAGGGCACCACAGCAGAATTGTCCATTGCAGTCACTGGTGAATCACTACCAAAACATCCCAACCTATACGGATTTTTTTTTTAATTGACACAAATTCCCAGGTGTTATATTTAGAACCAGTGGTTTACACATAAATACAAGACTAGGTGAAGCTGTACAACAGCAAAGAAGAGTGGTGGAGACAATTGGCATGACATAATATAATGTGTATCAACCTAGTGACTGGCAGATTTGTTGGGAGTAGAACTCCCATAATTCCCAAGACTGTGCTAAAGATTCAGGCCAAAGATGGGAGTACAAATGTACTGAATTTTGTGCATTCCAACCTACTGGAGGATACCAGGTGGGTGAAAATGTATTATTTCATACCCTTTCCCCAAAATATTCCACTTAGAATAACTATTCTTAATCTGACCTATACAATAAGATGTTGGTAGGGGAAAGATGAGTTTTGTCTGAATAAAAATAATGATCATTTGGTGGGAGGAGAATATTCCATCTCCTTAGGAGAAACATCTTGAAGGTCAGTGCTTACTGACTGAAACCATCTAAGCTGAGCTGGCCTGCTCTGTAAAGTCTAAACATCCCCTCATTTGAGAGGGATCTCACCAGTGCTTGAATAAATATTGACTGTAATCTGTCCTCCAATTTCTCAGAAATATTCTTTCTCAGAGAAGAAGATTTCTGTTTTTCTCCTTCATTCTCAGAATCCATCAGAATTTCTGAAGGAAGTAAGAGATTTATTGTTGCAAAGTGGATTTTATTTGTTTTCTATTCCCCCCTTTTTTTTTAAATAATCCTAATTTGGCATGAGGTATTTTTCAAGAACTTGGTGTTTCTGTGTATGCCATTTGCAATTCCCCTCTCCCTTCAATTATTTTATATTTGCTTTGCTTGCCACTCAAATTTTACTCAAGTCATTTTAATTTCTCTTTCATGAATAAAATATCTGATGTTCTCCACCAAATGCATTCTGGTTAAAACACACGCAAAACAAGTAAATGGAGACTGTTTTATGTATCCACTCCTTATATTTTTGAATGAAATAGAACATAGAGAATTCGAATGTCAGTCCTTCTTCAGAATTAATTTTTGTTATACTTCTGAATAAACAAATGCACGTTCTTCATAATCACTACACAACCAGGCAAATTCTGACCTTGGTTTCTCATTTAGTTTGTTTTAGACTTCTTTGCCCACTTTAGAACACAGGCATTATAAATATCTCATTAACATGTGAGGGTCCTGTAATATTTGCAAAGAGCTATGCAGTTTTGGTCTGCCTGCATTATTGTTCACATAGCTAAATAATATGAAACCTTAATCCTTTCTCTTCTCTAGAACACAGATGATATGTTAATTGACATATGAGAGTAGGTCCTGTACAAATGTTTGGCTCATACACATATACTGAGCTATGTCACAACTGCTTCTCTTGGGAGCTCTCCACATAGAAAGGAATGTTAAGTGCTGAAAATATTAGAGTTTCCTACTCAGTCAAGAGGCTTCTTGAGGGGGAATATCGTTCAAGGGCAAGTTTGCTCTGCCCATGTGGGTTTTGACATTTATTTCCAAGAAGGTGCTCCAACCAAAGTATGTATATATGTATGTGTGTATGAGAGAGAGGGAGAGCCTAGAACATTCCCAGATGGCTCCATTGGTTACAAACCCCTTGATGTCCCAGTCTTATTGAAATGAATGAAGGTACCTTATATTAAAAGACTAAAGGCTTACCCACACAACCTTGCAAAGTATTATTTCATGCCACTTAAACCATGCTGTAATTCTTTGATTATCTGTACCTAGAACAATCCTCTATACCAGTGTTTCTCAACCTTGGCAACTTTAAGATGTGTGGATTTCCACCCCCAGAATTCCCCAGCCAGAAAGCCCACACGGCTTAAAGTTGCTAAGGTTGAGAAACACTGCTCTATACCTTGACCTAAACTATGGAAATCTTGAGGTTCATGCTGAGGCCTTAATAAGCCTATAGCTTGTCTTTTGGCTATCAATATGTATATTAAAATAGCATTTAAACTCTTTTTATTGCTGGAGCTTGCTGGAACTATTCATCTGTTTTATCATGGATGTTAAGAAGCAGCTAAAATAAGAGGCCTAGCTTTTGCATTGTATGGGCAACCTTTTTTCTGCAGAGAACCTCATTTCCTCAAGGTAATCAGTCGCATGGCTAGAGCGAAAAATATATAGGGACACCCATTCTGTGTCTGATACTCCTTTGAGGCACCCTGTTCTTTCTCTTCTGAATAGCAAGTTGTGGAGAATAGAACTCAGTTGTTGAAATTACTGTATGCCAAGGAACATATGAAATTAGTCTGAGACTCATCCCCACTTTATAAAATTTTCTGACCAAGTGGCTAGATTAACAGAGAGCAAAATCTCTCTACTATGGAGTCAGCACTTACTGATCTCTAAATTTAATAAATATGTTATACTTTGCTTTCAGTCTGGGACTTCCTTCAAGATCCAGCAAGGAAGCTGAACTGGTACTTTCTCAGACCGTTTCTTTTTTTGCAAAGAATTCAACATACACTCTGAAACTCAGGGTTCTACTCAGGTAACCAACATTCATTCAGTTTAGCTACAGTTAGATTGACATTAGTGAATTCGCTGAGAAATCTTTGTGACTGTTACCTTGTTTTTATTCTTTTCTTCCCCACTCACTCAGTAAACTCCCCCCCCCCCCAACTACCTGGATAGTTGGCACCATTGTTTTTAAAGGAGAATTTCTTATTAAAAAATTCCTGTATATAGAATCCTATCACTGCTAAGTTACCTTCTGCATGTTTGATTAAAAAGCAGTTCGGATATCAGTGATTTTAGTATCAAGGTAATTGATGGAAAATGTATGTAATAAAAAAATTACTGTAGTGGCAAAATAAAGAAGTTCACCATGTTTCTAAATTAGTCTAATTTTTTTTGTTTAATGATTTTTCCCCTAAATTTCATGTGTAATAACAATATATTTTATCTGCCAAAGTCCATTATTATTATTATTATTATTATTATTATTATTATTATTCCTGTTATTATTATATCCAGTTTGAGAGTGTGGCCGAGATATCTCATTAACTCCAAAAGAAATTCCCTAGACCAGTGTTGTCCAAACTTGGCCACTTTAAGATGAGTGGACTTCAACTCCCAGAATTCCCCAGCCAGCCATGTTTGGACAACACTGCCCTAGACTGATTTTTGAAAATGGAGTAATTATACAAATATAGACAACACCCTGTCTTGTGGTTTTGGAAGCAAATTCTTCTTGCACATTATTGTTTTATTATATTATCATATCACAAAATTTACTTAAGTAACTAAGATGTTTGGCCAATTATGATGATGTTTCAGAAAGAAACAGAGGGCAATGTACATTAGCATCCTAAATGAAATTAACCTAAGATGCATTTTCCAAATCAAAATAAAATTCATTTGCCAGTCACAGGATGATAAACCCACAGCACTAAGGCTCCTGCAGGTCTCAGACTGATTTGGAAAGCTCTCTGCATTCAATTGGTTCCAACAGAATCTGACAAAAATGGCGTCCCCCTCCTTCACAGCTCACTGGGCAGACAAGAAGAGGGAGAGAAAAAGAGAGAACAGAATGATGCCATTGACTATAAGCTCTCAATCTATTCATTACTGGCTCACCAACAGCATGTAGGTCTCAACATGTTACCTCCCAGAAAATGCTACCCTCAGCAGGAAAAGGCTCCCCACCCCTTTTTTGTGCTTTATGAAGAAATGCTTTTTCTTCATACTCTTGCCCAAGGTTTGCACAACTATTCAGGATGCATGTTAGCAAGAAATCTGGCACGATGCCCAACGTGTCAAGAAGCTTGCTAGTACAAGGCCTCTTCTGCATGCAAGAAAGGAGAACTGAAATCAGTGTCATGCTTCGGTTTGTTCAACTTGTCTCACCATTTTTTGCACAGCATCTCAAGGTGCACATTGGCACAAGGCTTGTACAATTGCTTGGGCAAGATCTCGATGTACAGCTGCATGGATCATTACCAGCCCTTGCACAATATTTTATAAAACAGCACCATCGCATTAAGTTCTTCTGCTAGATCCATCTTTTTCTTTGTATGAATTATCAGATAGATACTTCTACATCTGGGATAGATAATTTTTTGCAGCTGAGTATTTTACTATCCAAGGCCATGAATAGTTACAGTGTAATTGGTTCCTTTTAGGGGTTCTTTTGGAATTGGAGGATTAAACAAAATAGTTATTTTGCTTGCTTTATTCGCAAAAGGGAAAGAAGACTTTACCTTAAGCTATATACATCCAATCAAATCCACTCATTTAAATGGCTCTTGGAAAGGATTAGAGATCTTGGGCTGATTACTGTTAAATAACTATTAGTAGTAATAACTAAATAAAACCATCATATTCAGAAGCAGATGGTGGGAATAAACAAATCAGGATAGTTATGATATTCATCTCTTGCTTCTGAGTCTCCAGGGTACAATGCTGGATAAAGTTGTAAAGAGTTGAACTAACTGAACCAGCCTTGGTCTGATTGGCAAGGAAATTGGTGTGCTCTTAATTCTACATATAGACACAGGGATGTTCAAAGAGTCAATCACATACATAAAATATTGATTACATTAGAAAGCCTGGGCAGAGGCAGTGGGGATGCATAACCTGCAAATGCTTTAAAATAAATTACCTATGACAGAGTATGTTGGGGCAAGGGTGTGAATGAGCAAAGGTATGTTACTACACCATAAAATATATTCACAAATGTCCACAGCTCCTTTTACGATGGGGTGCAAAGTGCCACAGATGGTCTTTGAGTGGCTTGCTGGGTTTTGTAATCTGAAAGGTCCTATCTCTCACTCTAACATTTAATTATTTCTGCACCACTGGGGAGTTGTTTCTATTGTCTGTTTAATTTTCTCCACATCTACTTAATTTTTCTCTGTTTTCAAAGCTGGGGCTAAAGACTGAAACCATCATGGTGATTCACAGTTCACCATGGAGAAAATCAAGTTATTGAGAGATTAAAATACAGAACCCGATGGCCTCAGAATACTTGCTTTGCCTGTAGAAGACCCGCCAGTGGAAAGGCTTTGAAATTTTCATTGGATTTAGCTTCATCAGTTAAAATCTGGTGTAACTATTGCAGCAAAAGAATTGAAGTCTCCCCTGGGAACTAATAAATAATATGAAGCCCAACCTTGCCCAGATGACCTACAAGTGTTGCCATTCTTCAGCAAAGGAATTGCAAAGGGAAATGGCTGGAGTTAGAACTTACCAAAAACATTGATACCACTTGTTCAGGTTCAGATCAAAATCATGGCTCTCTATTCCACTCCAAGTACTATGATTAGGATACAGGGATTTAAATTGTTTATCACATTTTAAGACAGTTTATAGTAGTTATTGATGCTCTAAATGGTTATCACTTGTTTATATGCTCTCCACAGATCTTGCATTTCATAGTCATTTGAACCCACTCTTCACCATCTCTTTCATAGAGCTATGCATATCTCTATTCTTGCCCATAGAGGAAAGCACTGGATGAATCTAATGAAGGAGGCTCCAGAAAAGCTGACACAATACAACTTTATTACTCCTTTGGCTCTTTTCTTTACTGAGAGCAAACAGGTCTCCAGACGTTACTTGCAGATCCTCCTGAAAAGTGTTATTTGTTCTTCTCCTGCAAGGCTGGTGCTGGATCACTGAGCCATCATTTGAAAAGGGACATAATGCAAAAGTTCTAATGATAGAAGCACTGTTTGTTAAACAGATTACCTGAAGATGCCTTCTTAGAAAACATATCTAAAGCAGCTTATAGTGATGATGTGCCATGCTCCTACAAGGAACGGGGCAGCAATCATGCACTCATCTTCCAACACTCGTGTATTTTTTGGAAGGGATCGGGGTAACAGTGATCCCCAGGTGCCAAGAACGAAGTGTTTATTCGTTAAGTTTCCTGCTTTCAGACTGGCAGGACATTCTGTTTTTCCTCCCAAAGAATAAAAGAAAAACAGTGGCACGTGATGCTTTTTTCTTTTAACCTCTTTCTGTTCTGTTGTGAAGCACAGTGGGGGAAGAATCATTAACTGTAATAAAAGGCACTGGGTTGGCTTGCTTCATAGTTTTTCTACTATCTTTTATTTTTATTTTTTTTAAATCACGGATATTTTCATCATACGTGCATACAGTATTTGTGAACGGATGAGATCCCTAATTGGATTGCAACAGGATATAAATATAATAAATAATAATTTTCCGACCAAGTAAGCAACCACGGGATTGCAGAGAAAGTTAGATACTGTGATATGTTACTTGCATAATTATATGCTTCTTTTTGTTTTATGAATTCAGATGAGGAACAGCAAGAAAGCTGCTGATGCTTTTTTGACGTGAAACCACAATGTCTTGGTTTTGCTTGTTTATTATTGATTTTTTTATGCTGGCAATTACTGGCATTTTAGTAACTTACAATGTAACAACATTAGAATAAATGAGGAAATATTAAAATAGCAATTAAATTTAACCCACAAGTAATTAGAAGCTTGGTTAAAAAGTGATGAACTGTTTAAAGCTACTTTGAAATCTAGAAAACAGCCATTTTCTCATTTTGGCATGGAATGTGTTCCACAGACTAGGGGTGGCTATAGAGAAGACTCTGTCACACAACACTCTTTAGTCAAAAGCAAGCCAACACGTTATATCTTAGCTTGCTTTGTAAAGTGAACTGGGGCAAATTTATTTTATGTCACGTTGCCCTTCTGTCCAGGAGAAAAACATCTCTGTCAGCTTCACAGCCATTCTGTGAAGTAGGCTAGACTGAGAGATAATAACTGGCCCAGGTTCAGCAAGTGACATTTGCAGATAAAAAGGAATTTGAATGTAAGTTTCTTTACCTATACCTAATACTATCCACTACTTCACCCTGGCCCATTTTAGTGCATGTTCAATATACCCCTGCCTCTTACTGGCAATTTTAAATTGAGGGGAAAATGTGATTTCTTTGGGCAATTGTCTGTGAATTTCTCTGCCACTGGATACATTAATTGCCAAAATATGAAAGGCTTTCTAGACAATATACATTCATTTTAAAATGGTCATTAATACATTTATCAATTTGCATTGAGCTTATATTTCAAAAAGAAGACAGATGAAAATGGGGAACAATTTGTATTTTATATCCTATCCTATTAATATTTCTTTCAAATACAGGGTGCAAGAGGAGACCTGATTTGCTAGCAAGACCAATTAGAGGAGTTTGATGTTATTTCTGAACAGCTAATCTCTTCATAAAAACATAGCATTTAGACTCTGCCACAGACTTGATGGCAGCATCTAGTTTTTCTCGGCTGATCTTGAAAAGGCTGTGCAGCATCAGACCTTGGATAGGAGACCATCAGAAAATTCCAGGATAGATTAGATTGAGAAATTGAAAAAAAAATATGTGGAGCCTTGTGCTGTTCAAGGCTCAGGCTTGAACAAATAGGGGAAATCCTGCAGAGAATGGCTTCTCTCCTTCTTTCTAAGTAGTGGTCAGAGGAGATATCTGCATTTTCTATCATGTAATGAAGCAACATGTTTTCCAAGTGTGTGCGTGCGATCATGTGATCAGAAGGGAGGGGGCTTAGAATGGAAGAGTAAGCAACATTCCAAGCTATTCCTCAACAGCCCCTCCCTTAGAGATGCATTGGGGGATTTTTTGGGGGGGGGGGTCTGGATTGTTTTCTTTCAGCCTGATCTAGTCCATTTTCAAACCTGATTTTTCCCACTATACCAAGTTTGGTCTCATTCTGTTAAGTTTTCAGAGAATTATTCTGCTGACAGACAGATAGGCAGAGAGATGGAATCCTGAGTCCCTTTTCATGATTTCTTTCCAAAATTCTGGTGGATTGGGAACAGACCTGAATGGTGAAAGGTCTGAATACCAAGTCATATGAAGACCTACCGGAACACTGTGAAGTTGTTCAGGAGACAAATTAGTGTGAATTCTACAGCCCTGATAATTAAGCTTAATTGATTGATTGATTGACTGACTGATTATTTCCAGGGCTTATAGGCCACTCCAATCCATCAGCTCTGAGCAGTGTACAACTCCCCAATATGTAATTGGGATTAAAACCATGCATCATTAAAAAAAAACAAAAAACCTACATAGTATTCCTATGGAACTGGGAATTATGACTAAAACATTAACAGTAAGGGTAAAAAAAATCCATCAAAAAAATCCAAGAGATGGTCACAACAATCCAACCCCCGCCCCCCCTCCCCCCCCGTCTTGGTGGAACAACCAGGTTTCCACTGACTTTCTAAAAGCCATGAAGGAAGGGGCCAATCACACTTTGGGGGGAATGCTATTCCAGAGGAAGGGGGTGGTGACTGAAAAGCATGCTTATGTGGCCCCTGAAGATGAAATCTCTGTTCAAGGGATGTGTAGCAAGCCTGCCCTTCCAGGTCTTACTGGACAGGTAGATGTTAATGGGAGAAGGTTGTCCTGCAGGTAGTCAAGCTCTGAACTATGAAGGTGTTTAAAGGTGACAATCAGCACCTTAAATTACACCTGGAAGCCAAATGACAACAATGCAGCTTTCTGTACTGAGGGGTTCTGTGGGTTCCTTGAGATGCACCTACCACTACTCAAGCTGTTGCATTCTGGACCAGCTGTAGCTTCTGAATGCTCTTCAAGGACATGTAGAACACATTGCAATGATCCAGGTGACTAAAGTTTGTGGAGTCCTTGGGGTTCTCTGAGCTTGGGTCTTTTCTTGCAAACGTTTCATTACCCGGCTAGGTAACATCTTCAGTGCTAAAATGGGATGGGGTTTGCTCTCTATTTATATACTGTGGCCTGCCTTGCCAGTGCTGGTGGGGGTGGGGGTTTTGCTTTGCTCCTCTGGTAGTTCCTTGATTAGCATATGTTTACTGCTGGATTGTGCCTGGTGGTAACCTTTGCTTACCTGGGTGATGATTGCTAGTGAGGCGATCTTCTGGTCTTTTGTCTCTTTTGAATAGTATGTAGATGCTGTTTATCTCTGTGTGTCTGTTAATCGCTGCCTTGTCTGAATACCAAGCTTCTAAGAATTCTCTTGCATTTTTGGATTTAGCTTGGTCTAAAATGCTGACAGTTTCCCAGTTAAAACTATGGTTGAGTCTGTCCATGTGTTGTGAGATTAAGGAGTTCTCATCAAGTCTTCTGACTGCTAGTTGGTGCTCATGGATGCGCTCTGCCAGTCTTCTGCCTGTGTGTCCTACATAGTGTTTGTTACAGTCCTTACACTGTATGTTGTAGATGACTCCTGTTTTATTTTTCTTCTTGTGCTACTGGGTCTTTTGGTTTACTTAAGATATTTTGGAGTGATTTTGTTGGTTTGTGTGCTACAGAGATGCCATGTGGTTGTAATAATATGTTGGTGGTTTCTGAGATGTTTCTGATGTATGGCAGTGTGATCCTTTTCATAGCTTGTTTGGTTTTGTTGCAGTAGGTTGAGTGGTCAGGTATGTTTTGATAAAGTTGCGTGGATATCCATTTTGTTGGAAGATGTTGTATAGGTGGTCTTTTTCCTTTTTCTGCTGTTCTGGGTTGCTGCAATGCGTTTATGCTCGCTTGAATAATGTTCTTACACAGCTCCTCTTGTGGGAGGTGAGGTTGTTACTTTGGTAATGGAGTACTTGATTGGTGTGGGTTGTCTTCCAATAAACTTGGGTTTCTAATTTACTGTTGTTTCCTCTGCTGATGAGGATAAGTTCAGCAGCAGTGAATATTCTATCTTTTTATTTATAGATTAACAGGAAGAAAGGGACACAAATCTCTTAGTGAGTAAATCAAACATTTTCAGATCAAGTACTCTAGAAGATCATAATTCAACAAGTATGGTCTATCCAGTGTCTATAACAGGAGTTCCTAAACTTTGCCATCACACCTTCCTTTATTGTAATCTTAATTACACACCTCCCCTAAAAATCCAAACACCAAAACGAATACAAATTAACAATGAACACAATATAATGAAATGTTGGGAAAGATGGATTTATTGTAACAATGTACAACTAAAAGATTCTTCACACCTCCCCTCACACCTCCCCTGGGCTCTATCTGCATCTCCCCAAGGGAGGTATACCTCAAACTTTGGGAAACCGTGGTCTATAGGCTCATCCACAAAACCACCTTGCCCCAGCTTGAAAACATCCTACTAACCATGTGCTGAGGACATGTCCTCACAATGAAGCCACCATCTCATAGCAGGCATTCCCATGCAGACATCCTAGCTCTCATGGAAGAGGAACCTCAGGAGGTTGGTGACCTGTTGAACTCCAATTGACCCACTGCAGGATTGCCCTGTCTCTTCCAGAAGTACAGTCCCATTTCTCCTTTGGCTGCCAGAAAGTGTTAGTATAATTTTGTTGAACTGGAAGCTTGCTCCATATCAGGATTTATAATTAAAAGAAATTGTCAATCATGAGAGAAGAATGGGGCAATTAGCATCATGCTGCCTTTGAAATGTATGTGTGCCTTCAGGTCAGTGTTTGACCCCTGGCAATTGTCTGGACTAGTCCCTGCAGTTTTCTTGGCAGGATTTCAGAAGTGGTTTGCCCTTGCCTCCTTCCTAGGGCTGAGAGAGTGCGAGTGGCCCAGGGTCATCCAGCGGGTTTTGTGCCTCAGGTGGGGCTAGGACTCACCATCTTCGGGTTTCTAGCCTGGGGCCTTAACCACTACACCAAATGGGCTCTTCCTTTGAAATACAGTATCTTTTTAAAACTAAGCAGCAAGAATTCTGCATCAGGTTGCTGTATAACTTGACAAGCTAGATGGTCTCAAGAAAATACATGCAGCTCTCACTGGATCACAGAGATTCCCAATCAACCCCCTGTTGATGAAGTGGCCTTTTACCCTGCTAAGGAAGTGCGTATAAGATAAAACCCTTTTGTGGGCAGTACACTAAATATCCCCTTGGATACCAGCAGTGCAGTATGGAATGATACAGAAAGCACCATGAGGCTAGGAAACAACTTTGTCTTCAACTTCCTTGCCTTTAATAGCAGATACATTTCATTAGAGACCAGATCAGGATCAAGGGTGTTGGGCTATTTGGATAACATTGCTTCTGGCAAAAGTGAGGAAAGGTTTGTTCATAGCGACAGCCGAATCGACAGCCGACTCCCACTGAGGTGATAGGTTTGTTGTGAATGAAGAAGTGTGTGGTAAAATGAGAATCCTCAAATGTGGCATCCATTTTCTTTTATGTCCACCACAACTGTAAATCTGTACTGTACTAAACTGTACTAAACTGTAACCTCAAGAAAAAAATAGAGAATAGACTGTTTCAGTCACACAAATATATGTATGTTTTAAAGCTGTGTTTATATTATGTCAGAAATTATGCAGGCAGCCAAGCCTATCTCATCTGTACTTTCATAAAGGTTTGCACAAAAACAAAATTAGCTATGCTTTAACTTCATGTTAAAAATGCAGCTTCACCCAACTAGCTTAACCACTCTGTGGTTTGCGCTTTAATCTGATCAAAGGGGTCTCGGTTGCCGGATCTCTTTCAGTATGTATTTCTCCAAGAAGAAAAAGTATTTGAACAAGTCCATTCTTGAACTAGTAGATTTTTGATCCTACTGCCTGATTCATCAAATCAAAATCTTTTATTATGATTCTAGATCAGAGAAATAACATTCAAAATGTAAGTTACACAACAAAATTAAAATTAATTACAATTAATTGAGGGGGTCAGCTGACTTGGTATCTTCACTGCTGCCTGGGAATAGGTGGCAAGTAACCTTGTTATATCTTGGTTAGTGTCTGATAATAATAGTTTAGTATAAAACTCATCTATTTTGCCTGGAAATTGCTGGAAGATTGGTGCTGTATGGTACTTTTGGAGATCTCTGCAGTAACTGCAGTAAAGGAGGACATGCTCGACTATTTCTATTTCTCCAGAATCACATGGCCATAGTCTTCCATATATGGGTGTTTTAGTATATCTGCCATAGAGAAGGGCAGAATATAATACATCGTCTAAAGAATTGTTTCCTTAGGCTAGGAAGGGTTAACATGCTCAAATAATTCACAGATTTCCAGGTGTTCATGGTGATGAGCCTGATTCATTGTTCGGCTTGTTTTTCTACCTTGCTTCCTAGGCTGCCCTTCCTTCCCCCCTTTTGGCTGTCTTCTTGGTACTTCTTAAGCATTCAATTAGCTGATTGTAGATCAGGGGTAAACAACACAGTGCCCACGAAACCCAGTGTGCCAGCAGACACCTTCTTAGATAGCTTCTTCCAGCAGCGTCCACAGGAGTGGTCTTTGATCAGAGGTGGGGCCAAAGATCCACATGAATGGCCAGTGATCAAAACAGAACTGTGCCAGTATGATAAAGCCTCTTCTACTGTGTTGTAACATCACACAAGCATATGAAAGGCGTGGAGGTTGTACTGGCACTGCTTTGTCAGTTTGAGAAATGCAGGGGATCCTGCAGATGCCTGTGCCTCTGTCCCATGTGGCTTAATTTTAAATTTTAAAAATAATAAATTAAAAGTTAGGATGGAACAAAGGAACTACCAGCCTTCAGTACCTTCTTTATTTATAAAACTGTCTGTGGACACTACACAGAACACCAAGGCATTGCTAGAAAATAAAAATAGTAGATGGTAAGAGCTTAGTGCTTTGTTTGGAAGTGCGCCCACCTGCCCAGGGGAAAAAATGGCAAAGTAAGAGAACATCCTGGGGGCTAAGAGGGGGCTTTGTTGCAACCTCACATGTATATACCTTCTAATACTTGGGTGTTTTGTGACTGGCCAGATCAGCAACAGCTGTTTGTAAATAAGGTAGCCCCCCAGCAATGAAAACAATTTGATAATGATTCACCTAGTGGTCTCAAAATGCCAGATGTGAACATTACTCCCCAAAGGTTGCCTATGCAATGGCCATTTGATACACAGAATTCACACTTCCCTTCTCACGTTCTCCCCCACAACCAGTATTCCACACTTCAGAGCTACATCCTTGATACAGCACAGCAAAAAAAAAAAAAAAAAAAAGTTTTGGCAACTTTGATTTAAATAGGGATAATCTGAGCATGTGCAGTGTTGCTGTCGAAGATAAATTAAATTGCAGAGCCATCCTAACCCTTTTGTTACTGAAAGGACTAGTATACTTTTAAGAAGAAACAGTAAAATAAGAACGATAACAACATGAATGCCTAACTAGCAGTTCCCTCTCTTTAAAAATAAGGAAAAGGATGCTGCAGCAAGTAGTGCCAATCTCAGTGAGCCCTGCTTGCTGATCCTGACCTAGGTACTGACTTTTTTGTCCCTGCCCCATCATGGGACCTTCTTTGGGCAATTTCGCAAAAGATAGGAAAGGATAATGCTGACCTATGGAGCCACGGCCCTTGAAATCCAATCATGGCTGCGCTACTGACCCAGCCCACTTAAAACTTTCAGTCACAACTACCAGTTTCATCCTGTGTTTTTTTCAGCACCTCTCAGTCTGAACTATGGGCTGCAGACTGAGAGTTAGGAGGATTTTATGTTAGGGCAAGTTCCGAATGAAATTCCCCCATAGGATTCATTCTATACCATTCAACTTACCTTTATATACATGGACTGCCTTTATTCCTAGAACATTGATATTTCATGGGCATAGTGCATGGACAGCCAGTTCCAGTATTGCACTGAAAAATATAAAACAGTAGAGTAGGGAAATAAATAGCAATATGGGAAAGTGCTATAGATAAGAAGTCTTGATCCATTAGATGTGGTCAAATATTATAATTTTATAAGATCTCTACATATTCTGCATTGGTGTTTTCTAGCATTCTAAGCCTTGGTTTTGTCCTTTCATATTTGTCAGCTGTACGGGGTGAAAAAAATATGCACCTAGATGGAAACCTTCATTGTTCATCCATGGCCTCCCTGCAATAGCACTCGTGAAGCCAAAAACTTCCAAACAGAGTTGGGGAAGACTTCCAAAAGGCTTTTTGCCAACACAAGAGCCTAGAGCTGCTAACTTGCAGGTTACTACAGGACTTTTACATCACAGTAGAAGAGCACTGTCCCCAAAGGAAAATTTTCAAAAGAAAAGGGACAATATGTATGGTATCCCTGATGTTGTCCCTTCCATAGTCTCACTCTTGCTTCCAGCTCTTGTGTCACTTTAATGAGAATCTCTAGCAGCCAGTCATGGGACTGAAAAAGCCCAGAGAAATCCTCCTCATTTCTTTTGCAAAACTAGGCCTTTCTCTCTGCATGAAATCTTAGCATGAGGAACTAATGGCCGTGTTAATGTTTTACAGGAGCAAACACAAAATCTTGATAAAACATTTTAGGAATAACAGATTGACCGTGGCATGATGTTTCACGAAGCTCACTTTATCAGATACATGGTCTGTTAGCCTCACTTGGCAGGCACACTGTTCTTATGCTTATATGATACAGAAGGGAAAAATGTGAATAACAAGACAAGAAGGCAAATGACACGATAAAGATACAGCCTGTGACATTTTTAAATGGCAAATCAGAGGTGTGCAAAACACATACACGAATACTTCAAGGATTTCATGTGTGAACATTAAACAAAGTTCAGACTTGGAAGAAGCAAGCATCTAGCTATAGGATAACAGGCAGTTTTTTCTCCAGTTACATTAGACTTTGAATCACAAGGAAAGCAGATACCACAATGATTCAGATGCATGCTGGATGATTCAGGCAAATTACCAGAAAAAAAAAAAAGGGGAGGGGAGGGGAGGGGAGGGGAGGAGAAGCACAGCTCAGCAGTGGAATTTTACAATTTTTTTTTTAAAAAACAGCCATCCTGCTTCAAGAAGCGCGTGCACTGGTATTCTGGCAAAACAAAATTAAATCAGGTACTGGCATGTAAAGCTGTGTTGCACCTCTCATAGTTTATAATGATATGAATATTATAAAAGAAGCTGGTGCTGGAGTCCAGACTAATGGAAACTTAAGCAAAATTAATCTGAGACTATTCATTTGGCTGGCATTGTGTCCTGGCTGTAACTAAGTTAGCTAAGTGAGCGTGTTTTCTTTCCCTGATGCTGTTTTGTTTAATTTGCTTTTATGCATGATTTCTGAATGGTTACCGATTTTTCCTGACTGAAATTTTAACTGATATTTACAATGTCAACACTGGTGGTCTTACACTGCTGTTATCCACTCTGGGAGATTTTTGTGATGAGCCAACTACATAATAGAAACAATAAGTAAGTAAGTAAGTAAAGATTCCCAGTAACACAAGCATGTTGGCCCTGAATCCATATCAGATAGGAATAAAAAAAACATACAAAAATCCATTAGTGAAATATAACTGGATCTGAAGTGATTTAAAATAGTACTAGAATATAAAATTATGGCATGTAGAGTATAATGATATAATTGTTGATAATCAATAATGGGCATGCATATTAAGAAGAAGAAAAAAATGGGTTACTTGGAATACAACTGGTACTGTTATTCTCCAAAACAGACTAGATGTTTTTAAAGACTCTGCTATGATCTTTTACTCATCTGATCATGAAGCACAGAGGGAAAAAAGTAAGAGGAACATTATGTTCCTGCTTATCAGAAAAATGCTTGTATTTTCAAAAAGATTAAAATAAAATGCAGAACTATGGGGTAAGACCAATTGCTAGATTAAATTCTGCAAATGTTTTGCTTCTGTGGCAGGGGATTTGTTAATTACTTAATTAGTTACGTATACCATTGTAACTAACAAGACTCAAGACAGTTGACAGATTAAAGACACTCTCTCCTGGATTTTGCTCCCGGAGAAGCCTCAAATACTTTCATCTTGTAAAGTATCATAATTACTTGCCATTATTTGTCAATATTTTTTCTTCTTGCTGGAAAATCAGCAAAATGCCTCACAGACAAAGGATTAGGCTCTATTAAAAAGATCATTTTCCTGAACGTTTTGCTTTGCAGTTCTTTAAAGACTGTATTGCATTAATTATAACCACCTTCTGTAATACAGTTGAGATCCAGTTCCAAAATTCACATAAACTTCTATAGATGGAATGTTGGCCCCTAGAGATTAATATACTGGTTGTTCCTAGGCTGGCAGATGTTCTGTTGTGCTGGTGTTGAAATCTAATCTAAACATTAGTGATTCCACTGCTGTCCCAAACTAACCAACTACTGTTTAGCAGATTCCCCAGCCAAGTTAATTGAACTTCTTTAAGGTCATATATGGATGTGAACCTTCTCTTGCATTGTCATCAGTTTTCTATTTATTTTTGTTTGTGCTTATACAATGTCTTCTTGTTGAGGGTTTTATTTTAGTCAGGGTAGCCCTTCCAGTGAATATGATATTCCAAATGTCTCCTACTGCATCTAGAATCCAGAATAAATTCCACTTCATACTCTTCTTCCCTATCCACAGAACCTGGGGTGTGGGGGGAGAGCATCTTTTGAATGCAAGGGGCAGGGAGGTTCCTCAGAAAAAACAGCAATTAGTTGAAGGCCAAATGAATCTTCACCGAAGCAGGCAATTGTTAATGAAAGGCCACTGGATTCATTTGCTGTGCAACTGGGAAGGGCCAATACAATTTTGAGTCCAGCTTTTTAGATAGGTGGGTAGAAGACAAACACATAGTGGAAAGCTACACCAACCCCCCCCCCCCCCCAATCCTGACATCCTCTTGCCTACATGTATGTGCAACACACTTTTAGTCCACCTCAAACTGAGGAACTGAGCAGCCTATCTCTCCTGTAGAAAGTCAGACGTGCCTGGCACAATGGAGAGTGGAATTCTGGAAGGCAAGAGGCAGGGATGGTAACCACAGATGGCCTGAAAGGGAGACATGCCTATGGAAGAATGAGTTTTTAGAAGCTAATTCTGCAAGAGGCAGCTTTCACTGCAATTGCCCTGCTGATAAGAGACATAACATCTCAAGTATTGTTCTAATGACTGATTCATTTTCTCCAATTGCTCATTCAAGGCCAGATGATGCAAAGGTGACCAGTGAATCTGAATGTCTAATCACTGGAAGTGTGTTTGTGTGTGTGCCTTCAAATCATCTTTTGACTCCTGACAACTGCCTGGACTAGTCCCTGCAGTTTTCTTGGCAAGGTTTTTCAGAAGTGGTTTGCCATTGTCTCCTTCCAAGGGCTGAAAGTGACTGGCCCAAAGTCACCCAGCTGGCTTTGTCCCTAAGGTGGGACTAGAACATGGTCTCCTGGTTTCTAACCTGATGTCTTAACCACTACACCAAACTGGCTCTAATCACTGGAAGAGGGCCTTCCAAAACTTTGATATAAATCAATGTAAATTGATGTAAAACTTCCAAAACTTCTATATAAATCGAGACTCGTGTTCTAAGATCACATGATTGTTTAAGCCCCTATGCCTAAAATGTGGTCTAGAAAGAGTTGTGCATTTTCCTAAGTCAACGGAAGGCCCTTGCAAGGAATAAAATAAGCCATTTTGGTAGCCAAATCCACTGATGCAAAAATGGTTGTATAACTCTGTGCAGGTGGAAGATCAGTAACAAAATTCATTGATGCAGGATCCCAAGGTCCAGGGGAGTATGAGTTGAAAGTAAACTGAAAGGGTGGCTGAAATAAACTGATGGGCTTTGCAGAGACAGTCTTGGCCCGACAACAGACAGGATGAAACATAGTCCTTGACATCTGCTTTCACGCTTGGCCACCAGAACTCTCTCAGTACTCAATATAAAGTTCTAATCATTATCCCATGTCCAGCAGCTCTATTGTCATGGCATAGTTGCAATATTTTTTCTCTTAGAGGAAAGAGAACATGTAAATGGCCGTTGTGTCCATCATTCATTAAGAAATGGAAGAACTAACCTGTATGAATCCAGCGGTGGTTGTACTCAGATCCAGTCCAACAGATCTACTGCCTGCCTTTCTGCCTTCAACCTTTCTGGAGGGTCTATATTCAGGGAAAGGGGAAAGTTGGTGGCTTCAGAAGCATGGCAGGGAGGAATGGGTATGGAAGATCATATTCAGGTTTACACAATAGTATGTATAGTTAGTATGTTCTGTCAACCAGGAGCATAAGTGTTATAAAAATTGAAACAGGAGAAAAATTGTGCCCAGGTGCTCCAAATCTTGCAATCTATGCATATTTGCACAGGATGGATTGCTCCCTCCAATAAATATCTCCAATGCTGTTTTGTATAGCAAGCAACTCTTTATTGAAAATGTCATAGTTTCTTTCTGCTGCGAGAAGCAGTTTGGAATAAAATGCACAAAGCAGAAAATCTGCCCCACCCTCTTTCAGTACTTGGAAGAAAACAGTTCCCAAGACTGCTGAAGCATCTGTTTGCACCACAAAGGGATGAGAGGGGTCCCCATTGGGAAGAGAAAAAGACTTGTAAGTCCTGAAAAGCTGCTTGCTCTTGAGTAAATCATCTCAGTTTATGTGCTTTCTTTAGAAGTTGAGAGAATGCTCTTGTGTGCTCAGCAAAATTAGGAATGAACTTTTTATGGAAATTGGTGAAGTCCAGAAAACATTGGACACCCCTCACATTTCTAGGTGTCTGCGTGAGAACAGATTGTACTTTTGCACTATCTATTTGTATTCCTTCTGCAGAGCTCCAGTAACCCAAAGAGTCCAATGAGGGAAGATCAAGTGCACATTTTTTTCAGCCTAGCAAAAAGTCTGTGTTTGCAGAGTCGCTGTAAGACATTTCTAACATGAAATGCTAAGATATATCTTCTGAAAAAAACAGTACAGGTAGTCCCCAGGTTAAGAATGCCTGGGTTGCAGATGACCCATAGTTAAGAACGGAGCCTACTGAAGCAAAATTTGAGTTAAATACACAATGTTTTGAGTTAAATACACAATGGTTTGAGTTCATTACACAATACTACTTATACAGTATTATGCAATAATACTGTTCCAGCTTGCATACAAATCTGACTTAAGGGTAGACCCTGGAAACGGAACTCGTTCTTAAATTGGGGACTACCTGTTTATCATCCCAATACAGCACTATATTTGTCCAAAATATCAGAAAATATTCATTAATAGATCTGGAGAAGGCTGCACCACACTTTATCAATCTAAAAGGCATCACTATACAGTAATACCTTGGTTCACGAACGCTTCTGTTCACGAACAATTCGGTTCACAAACAGCACCATTCGCAAAATTTTGCTTCCGTTCGCGAACTCCGCATCGGGTGACGAACACGACCCGTGGCCATCTTCCCTGCTCTGACACGTGGTCGTGGCTTCCTGTAGGGAGGGGGACTCTCCCTCCAAACAATAACCGCCTCCCCACCCGCCTTCCTGTCCTCCACGCCAGAAGTCGCCTCAAGCAAGGTTAGTGTTCTCTCTCTTCATACTGTACTGTACTGTACTGTACTTTGTTTCATATTTTTGTGGTTTAAAAAAAAATACATATGGTTCAGAACGGATTAACCTTATTTACATTGAACCTTATGGGAAAATTTGATTCGGTTGGCGATCAAAATCGGTTGGTGACCACATTCGTAGGGGTCAGAATGGATTAACCTTATTTACATTGAACCTTATGGGGAAATTTGATTCGGTTCGCAACCAATTCGGTTCGCGACCAGAGTCGTGGAACGAATTAAGTTCGTGAACCGAGGTACCACTGTATATTTAAATTTGTCATACCTGGTATTACAGGCTATTGAATACGCATGCCCCTCTTTCATCCTGATCAAATTGTGCCTCTCAAGTCCATTGTATAAAGATGTATGCCTTTTGAAGGAGGTCTAGTAGGTCTGAAGTAAAAGGCAGTGGGTAGCGATTCCTAATGGTTGTTCTGTTCAGGAATCAATAGACATGTACAGTCTTAAAACAATCATCCCTCGTAGGGAGGAAAAGCATGGATACAGATGCTGAAGATTTAGAAGGGTGACTAAAACCTTTCTTTAAATCATTGTTCAGAAACTCCTTCAATGTGGCTAATTCTTGAGAAGACATGAGATATTACCTCTTAGTTGGGATCTAGGTTACCAGCTTCAGATGAATTGTACAGTCACATGCCCGATGAGAAGGCAATGTAGTTGCTTCCTCTTCCCCAAAAACATTAGCAACACTCGCATAATTTTCTGGCAGGGAAGGAGTAACAAGGATAATAAAATATACTTGCCTGTTGTCAGCTATCTGACCTTTCTTTAAATTGTCTGAGGGCCCCCTCCTGAATTCTTAGGAGGGGACCCTGCATAGTTTTCCAAAAATGAGGCTCTGGAACAATTCAGACACTTACTTACTAAGTGGTCTGCAGTTCCACAGGTGTAGTATTGCACCTGACTCAGAGATCAGTACTTTAATGGTACAAGTTTTGTCTAGGTGCCCTGGAGCACCACAGCAGATACATAAATGGAGGTCTCTCGTTCCCTGTTTCACTGCTTTTATTTGCATTGGGTTCTTGGGAGTTGGCATTTAAGGAGGCTACAGGGAGGAGGGAGAGTGGTGAAGAGAGGGTGTGAAATATCTTCCCTTATTATTTCCTCCATGCCTCAACAATTCTAATCACCTATCAGTTACCACTACAATAATTCTCTGGTGTGCCTGTCTCACTAACTCATCTCTCAGTTCATCAGCAAATTCTTCCTGAAACTAGTCAATCAGAGCAAGTTCATTTCACCCCCACATCTCTGGCATACAACTGGAAATCCAACAGGTACTCACAAACTCTGTGATCAGCTTGCTTCATCTTGTGAATCTGCTCTTTCTCTCCTGCTCTAATAATTAAAAGCAGCTCTAAATGTTTGCATGAAATGTTGGTAATTATCCAGCAATGGATCATCATCCTCAGTGAAAGGCACCATCCATTTGGTTGCCCATTCTTTCAGCAGACTGAGAACAAGAGAAACCCTGGAGAGATCTGCAAGAAATTCTGCTGGCCAACTCACAGAATCAATTCACATTGGGTCATATTAAAAGTCAGAAATTGATGCTGGAGTCCCCCAAACTATTCCAGCAACCTTCAATGAGAGCAAAGTAATACTGATCAAACTGCAAGCTGTTCAGCTGTCTCTTGAGGCAGGGCTTGCTCCAATTTCTCTGTTGGTTGACTCATAGCATGGTACAGGTGTGTTATTTGCATATCTACTTGCTGTTGAAGTTGTAACAATGTTTCAACAAGTTGTTCTGCAGATCGTGGGTGCCCTGAGGACCTGACGACATCTCCACAATCAAAGTCAAGGTTCAATGATTTTCTGATTAAAGAATGGAGAAGCTTTCAAGACTGGCGCCAGGTCTTTGACATAGGAAAAGAGCCCCTACAAGGACTACTGGAACTCTACTTTATTGTTGTAGGATATATTAACAGAATCTTGAAAGCCTGCCAGGGCTGCCTTATGTCCCCTGTTGTACCAAACAGACCCAAGGAGAGGTTATTCTGAGTTTCTTTCTCATACCTTCTCCTTTCCCAGGACCAAGTTGTCTCTTATTTTGCTTTAGCTGTTTCTGCATATCTTCTTCAAGATTATCTCAACACTCCTCTACAACTGCCCTACTGCAGCCCTACCCTCCTCACTCACCACTACCCATCACTCTAGTTGATGTGAGCATGTGAACATTTTTTTTCAAGTCAGAATTCTAAAATAGTCCAAGTATTCAGCATCTTCTGAGTCCATCTAGAAGCATCTTGGATGTCCTGTAGATATCTTCCAGGTTCATTGTACTTCAGTGAAATCTTCACCCATACTGGCTAATTTCTTAGGATAGATTCAGAGTTGCATCCATAAGTTTTGCACATCTATTTCAAATAGTACATGACAGCATGTTTTAAGTTGGTGCTTTGCTTACCTAAAAAAGGTAGCTTGGCAGCTTGGTATATTAAGACATCTTTTTCATAATTATCTCTTGGTATAGGTGTCAGCTTCCTACCATCTGCTGAGGAGGAGGACCACTCAGGTTTGTGTTTGTACAGATACTTACAGAACCAACTGGATTGCAGAATGTGCTGCATTCTCTAATTGACTTTACTGTTCTGTCAAAAGTCTCTTGCATTAAAAATCCTCCTTCCGTTCTCAGAATCACCCTTGCACTCATTCTGTAATAGTCCTCACCACTGACTGCTGAGGAACCTCATGCGTTGACCAGCACTTCCTCCAGCTTGCCAGTGGGGGAAGTTCAACAGTGAATATTCTAAACAGGGGCACTCATCCTTGCAGTAACAGCGAAATGGCCACTCTATAGGGGAGCAGCAAAGTCACCTCTCACGTTGACTGGAGAAGTTGAAGAGAATAGATAGGTACCCCCATACCTTGATTTCAGGAAGGAGGGGTGGATCTGCAGGATGATGCAGGAGTTTCTGCCAATACAAAACTGTCCACAAGGGGAAATGGCACGGGGCTACCAGGAGACCATGAGTTCTAGTCCCACCTTAGACACAAAGCCAGCTTGGTGACCCTGGACCAGTCACTCTCTCTCAGCCCTAGGAAGCAGGCAATGGCAGACCACCTCTGAAAATGCTGTCAAGAAAAACTGCAGGGACTAGTCCAGGTGGTCATCAGCAGTCACCATTGACTCGAAGGCACACATACACACACACACAATATTTGCAGGATTTTCTCTGAAACAATAGCTGAACTAGAAGTTAACTAACTGAGCTGCCAAATGCCTCCTCAAAAGTGATAGCATGGTGGAGGTGCCAGGGCATGATAAATTGGCCCAACCTGTGTTTCTACAAAAGGCATTGGCCACTGACATAGGCATAAACTCTCTTCTTATATCACTTCATTAGGGTTAGATATCTCGATTTTAAAAGGGCTTGGGCTATAAGAAACAGGTAAGGACAACAATTCCCCATTCCACTTCAGAGAACTCCAGTGTGTGACTAATTCCAAGGTGACTTTCCAACCAGTCAGTTTACAAGATGAAACCTGCTTAGCTTAAATGGTAAGAGACCCTATGCTGATAGAGGTTATACAGTACGTGTAACTGACAAGCACATTTTTGTAACTCATCCAAAATATGCCACGCAGCACCTGAGTGCTGAGAATGGAATGTGCAGCACAAAACTACAAAACAGGCTATTGCATTGCCACCAGTTTGTAGGAGTGGGGTGTATGATCAGTTACCCTCCCATTAAAAGAGGCTACAGCACTGAGCCCTAACGCATAGGCACGCAGGCACAAATGTGCAGAAATAGGGTTGCCAACACTGGTTCACCAATATTCAAGGTGAGCATTTCTGATCATGTTCCTTATAAACTATCGCTCTGTTTACCAAGAAGGAAATGGCGGTTTATTTTCTATAAGTGGATTTGGTGTGGAAGAGTGCGAATACAGGATGCAATGCCTCTGGCGCTTCAATTATATTTCCTTTCCCCTTCAGTAGGAAGCAAACAAAAAAGGGTTACACACACCATATAGAACATTATGGAGTAACAATTAAACATTATGGAGTAACAATTGAAATGCACAGCATGCTTCTCCCCCCCGCCCCACCCTTCGCTTTCTGCTTTGGATTTAAAAGGTCTTTTTCTGGCAGCTGATTAAACCTATGAAATTCTAGATGAGTTAGTGACTTTCAGGTATACCTACATTCCCATGAAGCATAATTATCCCATCACCACCCTCAAAAATTATAGCAAAAGATTATATAAATTGCATTCACCTTATATTCATTGTTGCTGCTAAATCCTGTCTTTTTCAGTGACGTCTTGGTTTCTATAGTAACTAGTGTACTTGAGCAGAAAAATAATGGGGAGGGGAGAACACAGAAATGCTAAAAACAAGACACATATGTGGCAAAACACAGGGCATCTCACATTCAGTTGCACCATCATTGGGAAGCACTAACCTTGCTCTGTGAATGTTCCTGCTTCAGGGTCTAGTATACAAAATAATAAGGCCATTTCACAGAGAAGCATGAAGAGAATAGCTATGCACAGATGCACAAATTAGAGAACAAAGAGAGTGTATGCAGTGCATATACACACACACAATGTTCATATATATATCTGGCTGGATAGACAGAAATACAGTAATATACTTATCATTATCATTCAAAGAGGCAGAGGAACTAGCGATCAAACTGCCAACATTCGCTGGATCATGGAGAAAGCACGAGAGTTCCAGAAAAGCATCTACTTCTGCTTCATTGACTATGCAAAAGCCTTTGATTGTGTGGATCACAACAAACTGTGGCAAATTCTTAAAGAGATGGGGATACCAGACCACCTTACCTGTCTCCTGAGAAATCTGTATGCGGGCCAAGAAGCAACAGTTCGAACCGGTCATGGAACAACCGATTGGTTCAAAATAGGGAAAGGAGTACGACAAGGCTGTATACTGTCACCCTGCTTATTTAACCTATATGCAGAGTACATCATGAGAAATGCCAGGCTGGAAGAATCACAAGCCGGAATTAAGATTGCAGGGAGAATCATCAATAACCTCAGATATGCAGATGATACCACCCTAATGGCAGAAAGTGAAGAAGAACTAAAGAGCCTCTTGATGAGAGTGAAAGAGGAGAGTGCGAAAGCTGGCTTGAAACTCAACATTAAAAAAACTAAGATCATGGCATCTGGACCCATCAATCCCTGGCAAATAGAAGGGGTAGAAATGGAAGCAGTAACAGACTTCATTTATTTGGGCTCCAAGATCACTGCAGATGGAGACTGCAGCCATGAAATTAAAAGACGCTTGCTCCTTGGGAGGAAAGCTATGGCAAACCTAGATAGCATATTCAAAAGCAGAGACATCACCTTGCCGACAAAGATCCGCATAGTCAAAGCTATGGTTTTTCCAGTAGTAATGTATGGCTGTGAGAGCTGGACCATAAAGAAGGCTGAATGCCGAAGAATTGATGCCTTTGAACTGTGGTGCTGGAGAAGACTCTTAAGAGTCCCCTGGACTGCTAGGAGGTCAAACCAGTCAATCTTAAAGGAAATCAACTCTGATTGCTCATTAGAAGGATTGATAATGAAGCTCAAGCTCAGATACTTTGGTCACCTAATGCTAAGAGAGGACTCTTTGGAAAAGTCCCTGATGCTGGGAAAGATGGAAGGCAAAAGGAGAAGAGGACGGCAGAGGATGAGATGGCTAGATAGCATCACTGAAGCAATGAGCATGAAATTGAGCAAACTCAGGGAGGCGGTGAAAGATAGGAAGGCCTGGCGCAATATGGTTCATGGGGTCATGAAGAGTCGGACATGACTTAACGACTGAACAACAACAAATCATAATCATACATCAATATTCTAATTTATTTCCCCAAATACTTCTGCAAATGTAACAAAACAGCACGATCTATGCACAAGAGGAGGGAGCAGACATGGGATATCCTAAAGTTTACAGAAGTACAAAAGTGGTTTAGGACAAAAGCCTTATAGAGTAACCTTTATCCATGCCCACCCAAATCAGCAGTGTGAGAACTGAGCATGCTCAGGAACCATAAAGTGGTAGCTGGCTGTTGGTAGGAATAAGGAAAATCAGGAGAAAGGGGAATGAAATGGAATTGGTGAAAAGGAGAATTTGGGACAGGCACAGAGATAACAGCAAATCTACCCATATCTAGATTGGTCATTTCCTAGTCCGTACAAAAGAACAAATTGTTTTTATCCTCAGAGATGAAAGTGAGAGAATGGGTCATGTGCTGTGGTCCATGGTAAGTCTAATCAATTTGCGGGTGCTGGGAATTCAAACTTCCTAAGAATTGAAAGCACATACACATGCCGTATTTGAACTTGCCATTAATTTGGTATGAACACACTAGACAATTTAAATTTGACTGAAAAAGTAAATTTCCACTGACACTTTGGAAGAAACTCTGGTGATGGATGCCAGAAAGAAGCATCACCTATAAAGTGATTTCTTTAAAGGTTTTCATAGTAAGTCAGCAATTTTATGTATTAGAGATCAAAAACATTATCACAGTATTTTGTGGTCGGGTATGAACACAATTGGGTAGTAAAATTTATTTTTAATTTAAAAAATGATCCTACTCATATATATGGAATGTGGGTCTCTGTGTAATTTTATAGGGGAAGATTTCAATACATAGATTGTCAAAAAGACTTACTGCAGTAGTTCTAAAATAATCTTAGCCACCATCCTGGGCACTTTGTTTATTGGTATTATGGGATTTTTTATCTCTATTTTAAGCTAACAGTTGAAGACACCAGCCTTTCAAGTGAAAAAAATCCAACAATTCAACAGAGATTTCAAAAATGCATTTTGCCAGTGGATTGAATTTATGTTTATTCCATGTCCTGAACGCAATATAATTTGTTTATCTCTAGCTTGCTGTACACATAGAAGAAACCTGAAGCAACCCCGCTTCTGTGTGTCAATGGCAGACAGTGCACTCCGTGTACTAAGAGAAGAAAAATCAGAGATAGTTATCCCAGCCCAGAATCCTATATAACTTCAGGAGAATACGTGGGGAAAAATCACGAGTGCTCCAAGGCTCATGTTTAAATCAGTGTGTCACTGAGAGGCTATTTAACATGTCAAAGAAGGTTTGGGGACAGCTAGGTTCAAATCTCTGTTCATCATGAAAAATGGGATAGGTGGTATTCA
This sequence comes from Liasis olivaceus, assembly GCA_030867105.1. Lineage (NCBI taxonomy): Eukaryota > Metazoa > Chordata > Lepidosauria > Squamata > Pythonidae > Liasis > Liasis olivaceus. Next base: position 41,120,997 of record CM061348.1, on the reverse strand, counting down.
GTCAGTCACCATTTCTAAGCCTAAACCATCCTCCATGGCTGGGATGAGGAACCGCCTTTGGTTGTAAACTGAGCTATTGGAGCTAGGATGGGAAGTAAGTATTGTCAGCAGCATCCTACAGCCAATAACTTGTGTATGTGAGGTGGGTGGCTGTACAAATTGAACAAGTAAAATAAACAAAATGCAATTGATCAGTGGTGCCAAGCATGTTACAAGTCCAGTCAGTACACTGTCTTCCAAAGTATTATCAGATTACAGTACTGTCTAATTAGTGTGAGGGGTATCAATGGAACCATCATTAATGGCAAATATTCCTCTGAAAGCTCAGCTAGGTGGCAGATCTTGGTTGAGCTCAAAATTCTAAATAGGGTTAGACCTGGTACTACTTCAGTGGGGGATCATCAGGAAGTCCCAGGGCTGCAGGCTAGACTAGGAAGTCAAACAAAAAGACCAGAAAGCAGCTATGGCAAAACTCTTCCATAGTGCTGCAAGAAAACGACATGGACATGACCTTGGAGTCCCCAGCAGTTAAGTTTGACTTAAGGAAGTCTTTACATTCACATTTCTCTGAATAATAGTTGCAGAAGGAAATGAATGGGTCCTATCTCATTCATGTCCTACTTGTGAGCCTCCCAAAGGCATCTGTTTCCATAAGCCCTTGGGAAAAATGGTGGTATAAAAATATACTTAGGTAGTTAAAAAGGCCTAGACTAAGCAGGTTTTGATCCAATCCAGCAGAATACTTCTGTTACTCTTAAAGCATTGGCATCTTAAGGCAAAGAGGGTAGGAACGCATTCTGGAGCTCTCTCTCTGAAACTGCATGCTGGGGATTAAATGCAAATAGGACCCAAGTCTGTCACTTTTGCTACCTCCTTTTCTGCCTAATTACTCTTCTTCTTGTTCTTCCTCAATCTTTGCACAGAGAGCTTCCAAAAGAGGAACAACAGATATCCCTTGTTTACATTGCTTGCTTGCAGAAGGCGTTGGAATTAGGCCAGGTGCTGTACATGGCCCTAGAACGCTAGGTTGGCCATCTCAATTTAAGTTATTGGAAAGAATGTTATTGGACCTCCATGGGAGGCAATGCCTATAGAAGAACCAAGATTTTTCAGGAATATTCTGAATGGATAAAGCCTTCTGAATGAAGACATCCTCCAGTGAAAAAGAGGGGGCAGATTTGTCTGAAGTAATAAAAGCTGGTTTGATAGTGAAAAAGGAAGTATTGTCTGAAACGGTTTTAAGCTCTGAACTCTAAAGGTATCTTGGGATGTGGGTATCTCTCTTCCTCCCTCTCCCTCTTCTATGCTAGAATTGTTATGTGTTCTCTCCACCCTCACCAATACTCTAGACTTTTGTGCATACAACTACTAATATGGCAGCCATAAATCCATCCAGGTAAATAAGCAAGCAACAATATAAAGAGCTCTACTAGTTCAGGCCTATGGCTCATCTAATCCAGCATTCTGTGCCCTTCAGAGGCCAACCGTATGTATTCAGGAAGTTCACAAACAAGAACAGAGGAATGGTAACTCTCCCATTTTGCTCCCAAGGAGCTGGTATATTCAAGTCAGCTGCTTGTCATAACATAAGTTATGAGCCACCCAGAGCTGTTGAGAGTCAGGTGGCATACAAATTTAATTTATTATTATTCTTGGTTGCATAGTCAGCCAGTTTAGACTGGATCTGGCATTTTTATCCACCTATTGAGTCCTTCCCAGGGACCTGGGATAGGCAAATGTTGTTGTTTGAGGGTGTTAAAGGTATAGTTGCAGGATGTAAGCTGTTCCAAGTAAGGCTGCCTTTTGCAATTGACTGATGGTCTTCAAGTGGTGCTCCAGACATTTTGGGATCGCACCCAAGGCACCTATTACTATTGGGACTATCTTTGCTTTCTTTTGCCAGTCATTCTACTTCTATTTGCAGGTCTTTATATTTTGTGATTTTCTCCAGTTTTTTCTCTTCTCTTCTGCTATCTCTGGGTATTGCAGTGTCCACTATCCAGACTTTTTTGTCTTTCTTATCAACAATTGTTAAGTTTTGGGGTGTTGTGTGGCAGGTTCTTGTCTGTTCCAGAGCACTTCAGTGTCTTCATTTTCTATTACTTTGTCTGTTTTGTGGTCCCACCACTTGCTTGCAGGCAAATGGTATTTCTTGCAGATATTCCAATGTTGCTACTTTGTCATGCCATTGTTTTTTGGCTGTGAGATCTTCTTGCAGCAGCTAACTAGGTGGTCCACTGTTTCTTCAGCTTCTTTGCAGAGGCGGCATTTGCTGTCTGTTGCCGTCTTCTCAATTCTGGCTTTATATGCATTTGTTTTTAAGGCTTGGTCTTGTGCAGCCAGAATTAGCCCCTCTGTCCCTTTCTTCAACTTTCCTGCTCTTAGCCATTTCCAGGTCTTGTTGTTATCTGCTTTGCCTGCTAGTTTTTTTTTGTGTACTGGCCATGTAATGCTTTGCCTTGCCATGTCTCTTTGCTATTCTTTATTTGGTCTTTCTTATAGGCCAGTTTGGTCTCTTTGGTATTCAGTAAGCCTTCATGGTGTACAAGCTTCAGTGCATCTTCTTCACTGTCCTTCAGATATTCTTTCAATGGAATAATAATAATAATAATAATAATAATAATAATACACCATCAAACAACAATATCTACCAATCCCAGATCCTTGGGAAGAACTCAATAGGTGGATAAAAATGCCAGATCCAGTTTAAACATCTGGCTGACTGTGTGACCAACCATATTAATAATAATAATAATAATAATTATTATTATTATTATTATTATTATTATGCCATCCAGACTAATAGTTTTGACAGCCTAGCCCTCCATGATTTTTCCAGTACCCTTTCTAAGTCAGCCTAATTGTTAGCCATCATCACATCTAATGACAGCAAATGTTATCTATTTATCTACCTATCAGCGTTTGTATGCTGCCTACTCACATGACTCAAGGTGGCTTATAATACAGGTGAAACTCGAAAAATTAGAATATCTTACAAATGTTCATTTATGTCAGTATGGCAACTCAAAAGGTGAAACCAATATATGAGATAGACGCATTACATGCAAAGCGAGATATGTCAAGCCTTACTTTGGTATAATTGTGATGATTATGGCGTACAGCTTATGAAAACCCCAAATTCACAATCTCAGAAAATTAGAATAGTGGGAAAAGGTTCAATATTCTAGGCTCAAAGTGTCCCCCTCTAATCAGCTAATGAATCCATAACACCTGCAAAGGGTTCCTGAGCCTTTAAATGGTCTCTCAGACTGGTTCAGTAGGAATCACAAGCATGGGAAAGACTGCTGACCTGACAGTTGTGCAGAAAACCATCATTGACACCCTCCATAAGGAGGGAAAGCCCCAAAAGGGAATTGCAAAAGAAGTTGGATGTTCCCAAAGTGCTGTATCAAAGCACATCAATAGAAGGTTATGTGGAAGGGAAAAGTGTGGTAGAAAAAGGTGCATAAGCAGCAGGGATGACCGCAGCCTGGAGACGATTGTCAGGAAAAGGCCATTCAAAAGTGTTGGGGACTTTCACAAGGAGTGGACTGAGGCTGGAGTTAGTGCATCAAGAGCCACCACACACAGACGGATCCTGGACATGGGCTTCAAATGTCGTATTCCTCTTGTCAAGCCGCTCCTGAACAACAAACGCCAGAAGCATCTTACCTGGGCTACAGAAAAAAAGAACTGGTCTGTTGCCCAGTGGTCCAAAGTCCTCTTTTCTGATGAGAGCAACTTTTGCATCTCATTTGGGAACCAAGGACCCAGAGTCTGGAGGAAGAATGGAGAGGCACACAATGCACGATGCTTGAAGTCCAGTGTGAAGTTTCCACAGTCTGTGTTGATTTGGGGAGCCATGTCATCTGCTGGTGTTGGTCCACTGTGCTTCATTAAGTCCAGGGTCAACGCAGCCGTCTACCAGGAGATTTTGGAGCACTTCATGCTTCCTTCCACAGACGAGCTTTATGGGGATGCTGACTTCATTTTCCAGCAGGACTTGGCACCTGCCCACACTGCCAAAAGTACCAAAACCTGGTTCAATGACCATGGGGTTACTGTGCTTGATTGGCCAGCAAACTCGCCTGACCTGAACCCCATAGAGAATCTATTGGGCATTGCCAAGAGAAAGATGAGGGACACGAGACCGAACAATGCAGCAGAGCTGAAGGCCGCTATTGAAGCATCCTGGTCTTCCATAACACTTCAGCAGTGCCACAGGCTGAGAGCATCCATGCCACGCCACATTGTGGCAGTCATTGCTGCAAAAGGGGCCCAAACCAAGTACTGAGTACATATGCATGCTTCTACTTTGCAGAGGTCCGATATTGTTCTATTTCCAATCCTTGTGTTATTGATGTCATGTAATATTCTAATTTTCTGAGATTGTGAATTTGGGGTTTTCATAAGCTGTACGCCATAATCATCACAATTATACCAAAGTAAGGCTTGACATATCTCGCTTTGCATGTAACGCGTCTATCTCATATATTGGTTTCACCTTTTGAGTTGCCATACTAACATAAATGAACATTTGCACGATATTCTAATTTTTCGAGTTTCACCTGTATACAAAACTAAAAACATCCATAAAAGCAGCTCAATATCATCATCATCATCATCATCATCATCATCATCTGCATTGCACAAGGAGAGGGCTTATACTCATGGGAAATTTCCCCAGCAGTCCACTGCCCTACCTGCCTACATGACTGGACGTAGTTGCATTCATAAATCAAGTATGTGAAGACATGAGCTATGCTATGTCTCTGGGATCTCTTCCTACACTGGTAAGACAAATACTGGTATACTGTGCTGGTGAAACCTCTCATCTTTCAGGGAAGAGGGCAGTTGATAACACTATGAGAGGGTGCCCCGCATTTTCTAGGTGTGAGTTACCAACCAGTCTGCTAAGCTGGGACAAAAAAAACAATAGTATTGGAAAAGCAGGCAGGAATGTAGCCCTGATTCTTTGCCATACTCAGGCCAGTCAGCTCTACCTTCTGTCCCAGCAGGCCACAAAATCTTGTTGCCTGTTCAGTAAATGAGTCACTACTATGAACCAGAAGTAGGGAACCAGTGGCTCTCGTCAGGTTTAGCCCAGGGAACTCCAGGAGACCATTCAGTTTCAATCCAGCAAGATTTATTTGGCTTCAACCTCTATACAGAAATCTTCCCAGATTGGGAGTAGTTCCCAGGGTCAATCAGTAAATACCGCTAGCATTCCTCAGGGAGGTGCCATTCTCATCCTCTTATCTCTCCCTCGCGGTTCGGGAGACGAAAGAACATTCTTTACCCCCCGAACCTGGCCTCTATCTTCCCATATCCCCACAGCTTTCCAGATGTTGCTGTACTACAATTTTTCTGTGCAGTGGGTTAGCTCAGTGTTTCTCAAGCTTAGCAACTTTAAGATGTGTGGACTCCAACTCCCAGAATCCTGCAAATTAAGTCCACACATCTTAAAGTTGCTAAGCTTGAGAAACACTGGCTTAGTTGATGGGTATTTGGATTCAATATCTGGAGGGCCCAGGCTCCCATTTCTGTCAATTAAGAGAGGTGAGTCTGGCACCACCAAGAGCTTCACTACGAAAGCAAAATCGATGCTTCAAAGGAAAGGTAGTATCTGAGGTTTGCCACCTCCGTATGCAAAATCATCACCAGCATCATGCTTCTTTCAATAATTATGAGCTGAGAACAGATGGAACTGTTTTTTTCTTTTTCTTTTATAGGAAATGAATCACTGTATGTGAAAAAAATAGCTCAGAGCCTGCTTCTCCCATCAGGCCTTGGAGTACTGTATGTGCTATTTGTGAGTCAACATGTCATTAGTGCTCTTGTACAAAGTGGAGCCCTGGCTTTGGTATTGTATAATTAAAATGGGATGGAGCACAATGAGTACCAGCAGGCGATTGACCCAGTCCCCAAAATCTGCCTTGTGTTAAGTCTCAACATGAGTATGAATTGGAGTGCTTTTTGGAGGTTATACTTGCCTTTTTCTTCTGTTTTTTTCCCTGTAATAGAGGGATGCAAAAAGGGTGGCCCAGGTGCCAAATGGAGCCTACCAGCATCCCATTTCTGAATGTGGAGGCCTGGGGAAGTTTAATGGGCAAAATTATGACTTACTAACAGCCAAAAGGAGTTTGGTAGCACCTTTTACACCTATTAAAAGGCAGAAGCTTTTGTGCATTTCGGCCTTTTAATAACATGCGCTAGTTGGAAAAGTCCTACCAGACTTCTGATTTTTTGCTGGCCTAAACTAACACAGCTCTCCACCTCCTAAGACTTGGAAGGGAGTATGGCACTAGGTTCACTGTTCAAAGCTCCCAGCCCTCCCACAAGGGGCACTGACCCCACCCTTTGCAGAATGCAACCTTCAGGCCCCTGGAAGTTGCCTAATGACAACTCTCTGAAAGTGATGTTGATTTTCTTTTGCTTCTTTCTGATAGTGCTGCAACACAGCCTCTCCCTCCCCTTCTCTCTCTCTCTCTCTCTCTCTCAGTCATTTACTTAATGCATTCGTTATTGCTTAATTGTTTCGTAAAGCCTGCATGTAAGAGAAACATTTTTCTTTTATTGCAGGTTGTTGTTGGTTTTTTTTTTTCTTTTTTCTTTTGGCTTTCGCTTTGCATATCTTTAGAACCTTTCATGGAGCATCTCTCTACAATCTAAAGTGGCCACGCTTTGCAGGTTGAAAGCAGGGGAAAGTTTCTGTAATAAGGTCCATCACTTTGGACCATTTAGAAAGGATAAATGAATAAAGCAGACAAATGTATTTAATGCTGATTGCATTTTCTTTGTATACCACACATCAAGAAAAGCATTATGGTGGCCTGTATTATTAAAGTAATTGTTGATTACTTTTTTAAAGAGCATCTATGCCTCTTAAACCTATGCTGCATGTTCAGTTGTAGTATTAATAATCATGAAGAATGAGTTACAATCCTGATTTCAGTATCTTTCACAAAAATCCTACGGTGTGTAGTCTTAGTATTCCAGTTTACAACTAGAAAACAGCCTGGGATTTGTTCCCTGAATTTGGGGCTGAGTCAAGAGAGACATCTTGAATTATTAAATTTATTTCTATGATTCCAAGAACTTGCTTATTCTGGTTCCCTGTAAAAGCAAAAGTTCATTATATATTAAAATACATTATTCTAATTGTATAACCTTCTTACAATTCTTATAAATGTATAAATGTTTATAAGTATATTTTTGAGAAGCTGGGTTAGTATTTTATTTCAGTGATGATCCACCAGAACATTTCTGAAGCTTCTGGACTGCTACAGTCCTTTAACCACAAGTGCCATATACCCACATTATAGCAGTCTCTTTTTTCCCAACTCAGTGTTATGTCCTCATGAGCATGCTTAGTCTTCAAGGGACCATTTAGAGGAATTTCATCTGCATGGCTTTCTTTCTGAAATAGCTTCTGCACTCCTGGAAATCTTGGGGCTCCCTCAGAAGCTTCAGGGAACTCCACATCTCCTGAGAATATAATTTGTTGAGATGTTCTGATTCAGGTAATGAATCTAAATCTAATTATTACAGAAACATTGAAGCAAATTTCCCTGTATATGGCTTATGTATTCATTAGGGGTTCATTTTCTTTTTGACAGGTTTTCAAAATTGAAGGCAAGGACATGAAAGCTGAATTTTGACCTGAACCTGCCCCCTGGGATGTTTATGAAGAACTCCCCACATAGGGCTTGAGAGTCAGTGTGAATAAATTTTGCTGACTTGTTGACGCTAAAAGTCAGCAAAATAAATTAGGGCATGATTTCACATGGTGCATTATCAGGTCCTTGAGAGTAACTAGGCCCTGGCCACCAGTGTGAAAAGGAGCAGAATAGCTTTCAGTTATCCAGGAGAAAGCCCCTGTGACTTTGGTGGCCATTTGATGCATTACCACATGGCAAGGAAAGAACCAGAATAATTAATTCTCATTTTCTGTTGGTATCCTGATGCTCCCTGTGATTTTTTAAAAAATCCTAATCTCAGCTTAGCATAACCATTTCATCTGATTTAAATCCGTTGTTCAGTCTTTCTGTAGTGCTACTTTATTTAGGCTTGAGGGTATGTATTTAATAAGCATGTTGCTTCCATTTCTCCAAGCTCTAGGAACAATCCTAACTTTGCTAGGAAGGTGATGGAGAAAAAGGTGTGAGCACGGTATTGCTTGTGAAATCCACTATAGGCTTTCTGTCCATCAGAGGCCCCTTGGTAAATGTTCTGCTGGTAATATTCCCCTGAAGAAGGAAAAAAATGGGACATGCTGGGGGTTAGGGTTTTGGTCGGGATCCAAAGCTCCTTGTTCTTCTGACACACCATAAAATTATCATGATACTTTGGATGTTATTTCTCTATGCCCATCAATGAGAGAAAAATGGGGGGGGGGGAGTTCCCTATCCCCTATTAGGTCATATTTCCAGAAAACTGTACATCAATAGATGTGACAACACTTCTACCATCTCATCTCTGTGGCGAGTCTGCTACTTAGACTTTGCACAAGATACTTGTTTTCATCGCAAACAAGCAATAAGTGAAATCATACCTTGTGTAAGGACAGTCCTAGTCACACACTGTAACTTCCTTCCTCTCTTCTCTGCTGCTCAGATCTGCTGTGGAAAGTTCCCAACTCTTCAGAGCAGATTTGTAATCACATTAGTGGACAGAGGAGAGAGCAAGTGTCTCTTCCACTGATGGAAGCCATTCTATCAGCTGAAGGAGCTGAGTGCCTATGAAACACTTATAACAATTCTCAAAAACTCTGAATTCTTAAAAAAATATTTTGTTACCTATAAATATTCAGCTCACTCAGGGATAGGCACTGTAGTAGTTGCCAGATGTTTTGGACTTTAACTCTCACAATCTCTTGTTATTGGCCGTGGCAGCTGGAGGTGATGGAGTTGAGACATTTGGAGGGCATCAGGTTGCCTACTAATGAGCTAACACCTGCTTCCACATCACACAATGTTTCATTTCCTAACAGAGATGTTAGGATTGCTAAGAGATCTCTAATTGAGAAAGCTCAATACTCTTGTCCAACACAGTTACTAGGATTCTTGAAAAGAAAGTTAAGAGAACAGAAATCAGAACAGAGTTTGGTAGCATCTTTTAAGACAAATGGATTTTATAAGGGATAAGCTTTCCTGAGCTGCAATTAATCAGAGACACTTTAGATTTTAGGAGGACATATTCCTTCCACTGTTTATTAATGAATTCTCCACAGAGTGCTGACTGAAATGAAACCAGGCTGCCATCATCGTTGTCATCATCATCATCATCATTTGATTTATATCCTGCCTTTTTAGGGTGCTCAAGGCAGATTACATAAGGGTTCCTTTTCTATCTACACAACAAGACCGTGTAAAGTACATTGGCCTGACAGAGTGGCCAGTGCCTTCCAGTATAAATCTAATCCTATGGATCTCATAAGAGCATTCCAGGGCCATGGGATAGGCTGGATTCCTACCTCCAAAAGCAGCAGGACTTCTGAAACTGGAGAAGAGGAATCTGACATAGTTCCTCTGTTCTTGTTTCGGGGGCTACTTCTTACTGAGATCTGGAAATCCTGACCTTGGAAAGCCCACAAAGAGGATATTGGGGGTGGAGGGTGGGGATTTGCTCAAAGCAACCTCATCTCTTTGACAAGACTCAAAAAATAAATAAAATGGCAAACCTAAAGGATGGTCTAAATTTATTTCCTTCCATTGCAGACCACAGAAGGACTTTTTAAAACAGCCTTTTAATATTTGGAGCACTCTAACAAGTCCTTAACATTGCTCTCTAACTCACACAGGGATGTAGAATATAATGTTAAATATAGACAAGTTACAGGCTGGGCTTATAGGCTTGCCCCAGTAGTTTGTAATAAAGAGTGGTTCTTAAGAGTATTCTGCCAATCTATGACCCTATATCATGAAACCAGCAGTGTAGTTTCATGGTCAGCCTGAAGGACTATAGAGCCTCCCCTCAACCACTAAAACAAATCAGCTGGTAATATGAGAGAGTATGACAGCAATGAGTAGTGATTACAGATAGCTTTTCACTCCTAGTATCTCCCAAACTATGTGCTATGTAGCAAATTAGAAGATGATTCCTTAGCTCTTCTACAGCAGCATTATAAATCTGCACTAGTGCTGACTGAATCGGTCTCATGTGGGTTATCTGGAGGTTGGCTTGGCATTCAGTGTAAGGGGTTATTGGTGTTTTTTTCAATCTGGATAAGTCCATAACAATACAAGTGCTCATTTGTAAAGGTTACTCTACCATTATTTGAAGTTCCTCTCTTATTCCTTTTATCCTTTATTTACCACCTTGTTTTCCATGCTATCAGTTTACAGAAATAGTGCATAGCCCAGCTGACTACAGATTTTAAAAACACCCTTCTATTTTTTCTTCTCCTGTGCCTTCCCTTACACAGATGGTTGATCTGCTTTTACTTATTAGTACAGCATATAGAAGAGAGCTAAAAGCTAATTGGGAGCGGAAGGCAATAGAGCAGCCTTCCCAGGCTGGTATCTTCCTCCAAGCATGGTGTCAGCCTGTGCTGAACTCCAGTTCACAGAATTCGTGGTTCTGGTTGTTTCATCAAGCACAGCAGGAGGACACGCTGGGACTGAAGAACTGAGCTTGGCACATGCATGTTTCAGTGTATTTTCCCTTCTTGCATAATCTTGATACTCCATTGGTTTATTTTAAGCACAGGCTCATGTATTATTTTTGAAGGACTTTTTTTCCCTTTCTGTCCCCCCTCCCCCCCCCTTAGTTATTAAAGCCTTTGGGCCATTAGTCTTGTCACTAGGAATTCATGGTGAGATTCAGCAAATTGCATCCATACTTCAATTACATTACAATCTTTACAATCTAACTATCCCAGTGCAGCCCATGTGGGTCCTTGTTACAAAACCAGAAGCTTCAATCAGTGCAAAATGCAGAAGTTAGGATGCTAACTGGTGCATAATATCAGGATCATCTGATGGGCCTGTTGATCTACATCTATATCTATAGAATGTCTTTCTGGGCACCATTTAAGGTATTGGAGATAATCTCTAAAGTTTTGAATGGCTTATTCCTGGCTGAGGGACTGCCTCTTCTAGTCTGAATTTCAGTGTGAATTTACTGAACATTAAGATCAGCAGGAGAGACGGAGTAACAGTCCTCAAGAACTGCATTGGGTTCTCCCCCCTTTCCTTTTAGGAGAGCAGCTAAAATACATTACTGCATCCAGATATTTAAATGTCAATAACTTTCATATCCAAATATTTTAATTTTATTTATTTATGGAATAAATTTGTATACCACCTCATTCAAATGTATCTTGTCAGTATCTTTTTTTAAATTAAATGTTATTAAAAGTTTTAAAGAGAACATAAAAACTAACGCCAACTAATACAAAATAGAGAGAACAAAGAAAAAAAGACAGGAATTAAAAAATAAAAGCAAAAGCGTAGTGAGAAAGAATAAAAAGAAATAGAAAAAAGCTTCTGATTTTCTCTGCAGCAAATATAAGTATAATTACATAATTATCTCTTACTCTATGATTACAAAAAAAGCTCACTTTTTTCTATTATCCATTTTTTTCCTAATCATCAAAACCAGAAGTCATATGTGCATTTTTTTCTGTTTCATGAAAAAAGTATATAAAGGGTTATCTTGTCAGTAATTTGATTTGTAAAATCTTTTTTGTATTTCCATTCCTTTTAATGTTATAGCTACCACCAACAGTCCATGATTGGAAAGGCAGGTATAAATTGAAAGAAAAAAATACATACAGGTACATCTAGAGATAGGCTGCTACTAACCATGTTTGCAGAACCTTCCAACTTTCATTTTGGACAAAGTCTCCAAGATCTCTTTTTCCCAACAAACACACAGGAAGAATAACACTGCTTTAAGGAGGCATCAGTGCTTCCATAAAACAGCAGCCATTATCTGAAGCTCCACCTTCATTTCAGATCTAAGCAGCTAATGGGGATCAGAAGACTCTTCAGACTTAATTTGCCCCTGTATCCTTGCTCCTCAAAGTGCAGGCAGTTGTTCTTTGCTCAAAACATTTTGGATTTTTGGCTTCCTGGGCAACTGCCTACTTTCTCTTTATGGCTAAATTGGCTGTGTATCCAGCTGGCCCTGTATCCATAAAGAGAGAGGCAAAGGCTGTTATGGATGGCATACCTGGAAAAAAGAAGACTGAGAAGGAATGTTATAGAGGAAAGCAACAGCCAACATAAATGGCCTGGAAACAAGAATGGGGGGCAGAGAAAGAACTAAGAGAAAGAAAGGTGAGATAGCAATGCCAGTTGGCAAGGAAGGTTGGAACTAGCTGGTCATCTGATAAAAGATAGCCTATTTTTCTGTGATTAGTTCCAAACAAATGCATTATTTGATGGGTGTCTTGCTAGCAACAAGAATCAGATGAGTCAAATAACTAGAATTTGCATTTACATCTATATTTCAGATGAGGAAGCTCAAGGTTTTCAGTAGGGCAAGCACTATGTTGCAGTGCAATAATAAATACATGATTAAAACTGCATTCCAAAAATTTCTGCAAGTTATATGTATGTGATCAGGATCTCCCACTTAAAAAGAAAAGAAAAAGTCGATTTGCTTCAGAAAAAGGTATCAGCTGGATTTTTTGCATCCCATTCCATTCTTCCTGATTAAAATTGGGTCTCTGGCAAATTTGGCATGTATTATAATCAACCAAGCAACCGTATGGTGTCTGTGCGTTATCCCTGTGGGGGAAATGGCAGCTTGACAGGCATGGGAAAGGTACAGAGACTGATCAGGAAAAAGGAACATATGGACTTACGAAATGAAGGAAACATAGCATTTTAATGTGTGCGTTGCAAGGATGTCATTGGATGGTATTTAATAATAATGAATATTTATTAAGACTACCTTTCTGAATTTCAGGCTTTCTCATTTAAATATTCCAAGGGTGAGTAACCCACCTCCTGCCTATAGACTGCCTACAATGTCCTGGGCCAGTTTTAAGGGTGCCCAGAACCCCTGAGACTTTTCTCTTTTCTTTAAAAAATAATAGGTTAACACATCTTATTTTGCTCTAAATCTCCTACCACTGTCTCCCTCCCAATGCAGATATGTGAGCCAAAGTGTTTGGACACCATCCCTCTTGATGACATGACGTCATGATGTTATTGCTGTGCTCCTTGTGGCCTTCTTAGTCTGGAAATCTCTGCCTCTCGCACAGAGTCCAGCTCAACACTTCATCCCCCAACCATGTGAATTAGGATCAGGAGTATTATACCCATCCTGCAAATAAGGAAGAGGTCGCTAGCAAGATAGTCTACTTCCCTAATATCCTCCATTTGCTTACGCCACATGGCGTATCATCCAAGTTCATCTGAGGTCTTCCTCATTGGCTGGTCAGTCTGTGGGCTATTACCCTACATAGCTGTCATGGAATTCTCTGTAAGGATGCCCAGGACTGCATCTTAATATGCTGTATGAATTAACATCTTATAAATTAAGGGTTGTTGTTTCAGCTGTGTTGTCCTGGGAGCAAGAGTACTTGGACGAGGACAGAAATGTGTGGTAATTCTGAACATGTTCTGAAGGTTTACTTGTGTATCATTTATTATTTCAAATGATTTCTAGAAAACACAAAGAACACAAATCTTCCTGTGTAACAATGCAAGACTGGTGGTAGGATTTTCCTTTTCTTCTTTTTTCTCCCTTCCTCCTCCAATGTAGAAAGTAACAAATAAGATTATCCAGTGTTATATAGTTTGAAGAAATGCTGGCTCCGATTCAGTTGTGCAATAAATTCACAATCAGATTAGAAGGAGTGACGGTTTATTTATTGTCAATAAACATGCCCCAAAGTATTTCTCAATACACTCTCAGCACTGAAAGGATTTCAGAACAGAGGAGGGACCACATACATATTCCCAAACTGGGAACACCCATCGTGGCCTGGAGTCCTACTCTGAAAGCTCTCCATCATTCATGGGATAATCTCGACTGACAGGATTTCTTTCCTACAAAAACATGTCTTACATCACTGAATCCAGAGAAGCAGTCCTAAGCAATTAGCTTAGCCAATAGGAAACCACAATAGCCAATAGATTAAGAACATTATGTAAGTGGAATTATTTTCATCTCTGTCTCTCAGCAACCACTTGTGACCTATAACTACTTGTGCTTTGCAAATGGTTTCTTATCTAGATATAGGAAAGGGAAAAATAATTTACACAGTGAATACCATTCTTGGTAAGTAATTCAAATACTTTACAGCTGGGCTGTTCAGCCACGTAAGACTTCTCATTCTTCAGTCCAAATACAAACTAAAATACAGTGGCAGAGTCATTTAGTTTCTCGAATGTTAAGGCATGGCTTAGCTTATTCTTTGCTACAACTGTCACTCTGCAACTTCCAGTTACAATAGTGGGCTGTTTTCATGTTCAGTATTACTGGGAAGGTGAAGAAAATATCCTTTGCAGCCGCTCATTGCCTTTACTTTTCCAGTAGAGAAAAGGAAGCGGAAAGAAATTCTAAAGGGTATTCACACTGACCTTCTACATCAGTGTTTTTCAAACGTTGCAATTTTAAGATGTGTGGACTCCAACTCCCAGAATTCCCTAGCCAGCATGCTGGCTAGGGAATTCTGGGAGTTGAAGTCCACACATCTTAGAGTTGTCAAATTTGAAAAACACTGTTCTACATCAGTTGGGACTGCAGTGTTCAAAGTATTCCAGGCAGCTAGCTGAGAATTCTGAGAATGGCAGTGTCAAAACATCTGGATGATGCCAGGTAGGCTGGTTTATGGAGGAGTTTCAACAAGCTTTGAGGAGTTTCAGCAAGGCATCTGTTTTCTTCTAGAAGTGCTTTTCCACAAGGGCCCTTGCTGCAAAGTGAGGTTTTCCACTTTTTCCCCCCAAATACTCTTTTTGTACTTTCCATGAAGAACCCTAGTGTGCTTGTCATATATGTTCTGTCCACTTTGAGGATAAACTGCAATGTTCGCGCTGAAATTACACTGATTTTGGGACAAACTAATTAGGACTTATCGCAGTACTCCAGGAACTGAAAAATACACTGAAGGCCCACGACATACCTCCATGATATTTCCTGCATTCTGGGTTGGAAGGATTAGCCAGCAAAAAAATTAAATTCGCTGTTTCCACTTGGAGGTTCCTTGAAACATGGGGGTTTCTTCCTGAGGACAAGGATATTTACTGTGAATGTGGAGCTATTCAAACAACTATCCATCTTTTACAGTGCCCTTTGGGACCAACATGCACACAGAATGACTTGCTGGTCAGAAATATCTTTGCCATTAATGTGGCCTGGCTTTGGGCAAGAATTATATAAATCTATATTTTTATTAAAGTTTTTTAATTTTTTAAATTTAGATTAATAATTATCTCCTTTCTAGCTCCTGCATTTTTAACAAGACGAGACGAGACCTCCATGATTTTGTTAGGAAGCATCACTGATTAGCACCACACTGATAACTGTTTTCTTATTTTGATTCTTGCTCATTCCTAACGTTTTAATGTTGGCTTTGCCTGCCAAAATGCTTAGAATGAATGTTCCAGTTCCAGCAGATTTCCATAATGGGTTAATACAACATACATGCACACACAAAAACATGCCACCATACATTTGAATTCCAATTATTTCAGTGTTCTGTGTCTCAGATTGTACAAATGTCTGCAAATTTTGTTTTTAGAGTAGTCAGTGAAAACTGTAACCGCAATAAGATGGGTAAGGTTTGGTACAGTTGACTGGGAGCAGATCAGGATTTATTTCTTACCTCGTCATCGGAACTGGCTGGCAACCATTACTGGAGGGCCAAAATGGACAGCATTGCCCTCTGTCAATCTCCACTTGCTCCAAAAACAACCTTCCACCAACAAGAGGAAATAATAGCCCTCAGTCCAGACTGAATACCTTGCAAACTGTTGCCAAAATGCCTCAGTCCAGATAGGATTTTCTTAAACCAGTTTAGAGTCAAACTGGTATGAGCACAGGAGAGGAGCAGCTTAAACAGTAAGTCTGGATATGCCCTGGATTTGCTCCATGTAGAATGAGTTTAGCTTAGATGAGGAGTCACATGTCTATTCAGGTATGCATTTTAGTCCTGAGATAAACGGTTGAATGTCATGAAGGCCAGGGTTCAGTTACAGGGTACTTTGGCTAGGACTATTGATCTGTAGTCAGAGATTAACCTTCAAAAAATATGAGACTAATTCAGTTAGATAATGAAGACATAATCCACTTTTCTGAGTCTTCATTAAAAGAAGATAGAGATCATGTTTTCACTGTGGCATAAGGGCCTCCTAGAGAATAAATAGTAGCCACTGTTTCTTGGCTAATTTCCAGTATAGGTAATTATCAAGTGCAATGCCCTAGTTACACTTCCCTGTAGTTTCAATTAATCAAATTGCTGTCATACTCTGTGGGGTACTTGCACTGTTCTTGTTAAATAGCTACAGCTTCTCCCCACCTAGGAAACTCTGCCTTTTCTTGGTGTGGCTGAATATGCACACTTTGTCAGCCCTTTGAGGTAGGCCAGATCAGGAAACAGACACTACACAGGCTATTGGAACTCTACTTTATTGTTGTAGGTACCACAAGAGAATCTTAAAAGCCTCCTGGAGCTTCCCTTTGCCCCCTCTTATACTGTACAGAATCAGGGTTATTTGGAGTCTCGTGTTTACACTCCCACCTTTCCCAGAGCTGAGTTGTAGTCTGGTGTCTCTTTCATCTGCTAAAGGTTGTTGCATTCCTTTGCTAATGTTATCTCTGCCTTCTACACACTTATATTTAAGTGGTTCCCAAATAGTGTAAATCAATATAATTTCCACCAACTTAATAGACCAATATCTCAGCCAGTGATCTACATCAGAGCCCCTGGAAATGAATTATTTCTTACATGAATGTTGCTATAAATGGCAGTTAATGATATGAAATATTATTGTTATTCAGGTCAGATTTCCAAACAGTGAGCTGTCTCAGGCTGATTTTTTCATACAACCGCAGCACACAATTTCCTTTCACTGTGACACGTGCCCATCACAGGAAACTCATAACAGGCATGTGGGCATTTTTGTCAGTTTAAAAGAAAAAATAGACAAGTTCTACTTTTTTAAAAAAAAACCTTGTTGAGACAAGAATCTCTTTAGCTTCTTTCTGTGAGTTGAATGGGTCCAATAATTTCATATCGTCCCATTCATGTACGTATATGGCACACATGCACACACATATATCGTCTGCCTGATACTGGCAGAATTAGCACGTCTTTTAGGCAGGGTGATGTTGATGCCTGGGCTGTGGTATCACACAATTTCCATTAAGACCCCTTCCTTACCCTCAGGTACAGCAGAAGATTTTGTGCCTTTAGGAGTTTTGAAGATTCACATGAGAGTTTGTTTAAATTCTAGAGAGACATGAATGAAGCACCTTGTCTTTTGCCTCAGCTCTCGGTCTCTTGATGACAATCTAGGGTTCATACAATATGCCTGACACGGCGATAGACAATAAGGAAAGATGACATATTCACCAAGGGCCATTATACTTCTGTTGATGTTTCTCTGGGTGGCTGTTTTACTACTTCTCTTTCGGGAAATAAATAGGATTGAAACACAAGTCACACTACGGTCTCAGAGGTCAGATTTTATGATATATATTTTTTCCCCCACTGCTTCATGCAAGGAGGAAAGGTGCAGCCACAGGAGAGAGAGAGAGGAAGAGAGAGCTCCCCAAGGGCCTATCTGAAGCACAAAGAACTCCGAAAACTGCTAAGTACGAACAGCATAATGGGGTATAGAAATGTCCGATATTTTACCAAATGAATCTTTATTTCCACTTTGGATGTTTAGCAGGGATTGTGCGCATGACCACATTGGGACACATCCTTTCTTTTCCAGCACCTGAAAATGTAATGCTTTGATTATTGCTAGGCCGAAATATTCAGCTCTCTTTCCAGGACTGCTCTTGTTGTGAGAGACATCCTCTGAAGACTGTGTATGTTTGGGAGTGGGCACATTTTAAGCACAAAGTCATCAAGGATTTGATTTTCTTTGTTTAAAGAAACAACAAAGAAGCCATTGGTGGAAGTGATGGCTGCATGTTTGCTCTCTGGCCTTGTTCCTGGGACAGAATGCCCCTGGGAATGACATAATGAAGCAGCTAAGAACAGGAGAGCTGCTGCATCGACTGGCTTGTTTATTCAATGGGAAAAAGGACTCTTGCTTGGCCTCCTTGCATTGCGGGAGGTGGGAGACCACCTTGATGTATGAACCTGTGAAACTTGGTGATGTTGATGAGACCTGAAATTGAAATTCTTCTTTAACCCAAACGTCCAGACACAACTAGAAATGAATTTGTCAAGCAACATGGGCAACGGTTCTGCCAATATTCTCTGAAATATCCATATGCAGGTAGTCCCTGGGTTAAGAATGCCCAGGTTACACCCAACCCATAGTTAAGAACAGAGCCTATTGTGGCAAAATTTGAGTTAAATGCACAATGATTTGAGTTAAATGCACAATGACTTGAGTTAAATATACAATGGTTCAAGTTCATTACACAATACTACTTATACAGTATTATACAATAATATTGTTCCAGTTTACATGCAAATTTGATTTAAGAACAAATCTTGGGAAAGAACTCGTTCTTAAACTGGGGACTACCTGTATTTTTTCCATAGTTCCAGATACAGAGTCCCATTATTCCTGTGAATCAGTGCAGCATCTTTGTGCTGTGTTCAGCATTTTCCACTGTGTTTTTTAGCTTACTAAAAGGTCCTAATTTTTGTTAGACCTAATCCTTGTTTGCCTTTCCTTTCATGTGAGGTGTTCCTCATCTCCGATAATTTTAACTGATTCTTGTTTACTTAGAACTTATTAAAACATTAAACACAGGACCAATGTTCTATACATATAATAGTGTAATTGAATGGACTATATAAGAAGTATATGATCTAGCATGATTGATTGATTGATTGATTATGTACTATCAAGTCATTTTTGACTCCTAGTGACCACTTAGATAGATTTTCTCCATGACAATCTATCCCCAACCTGTTATTTCAGGTCTTTCAACAGTGGATTCATCACCACTGTAACTGAGTCCATCCATCTTGCTGCTGGTTGTCCTCTTCTTCTCTTTCCTTCCACCTTTCCCAGCATTGGAGCCTTCTCCAGACAGCTAGGTCTTCACATAATGTGTAGGATAATTCGAGCCTGGTCATTTCTGCCTCAGGTAAGAACTCTGAGTTGATTTGTTCAATGATCCATTGGTTTGCTTTCTTGGCTGTCCACAGAATTCTCAGGAGACTTCTCCAACACCAAAGGTGAAGACTATCAATCCTATCCTGCTTCTTCAAAATCCAACTTTCACTTCTGTGGAGTGTCACAGGGAATCCATGGCTTGCACAATTCTGATTTTTATAGGTATAGACACATCACAGCATTTGAATATCTTTTCCAAGACCTTCATGGCTACTGTACTGAGTGCTAATCTATGGCATATTTTTTGACTGCTAGTTCCTTTACTGTTGATGGTTAATCCTAAAAGACAGAAGCTATCTATCACTTTGATATCAACATTGTCAGTTCTAAGGCTGGTTGTTGTACCTGTTGTCATTAGTTTGGTCTTCTTTATATTTAATTTTAGTCCCATTTTTTCTCTGTGCTCCTTGATTTTTATTACTAGAGCTTGCAGATTCTTTGCATTTTTGGCTATTAGAGTAGTGTCATCAGCATAGCACAGGTTAATGATGTTTCTTTCTCCAGTTGTAAAACTGTGCTCATCTTCTTCCAATCCAGCTTCCCTTAATATATATTCAGCATATAGGTTGACTGAATAAGGGGAGGGTATACAGCCTTGTCTCACTCCTTTGCCAACCTGGAGCCAGTCTGCTTTTCCATGTTCTGTTGCTACTGTGGCTTCCTGACCTGTATATAAGTTTCTCATGAAGACAATGAAATGTTTTAGGATCTAGCATTATTAGATCATGTTTTATTATTAAGAGGCAGTACTAGTGGTAGCTGTTAAGTAGCAAGCTATGTTTGTTATAACTGTATGTTTTAACTGTCACATTTTTATGACTGTAAGCTACTTAGATTCCATATAAAGGAAAGCAGGAGGAATTCATCTAACATTTTCAAGATTTTTTTCCTCTAAAAAATGAGTAACTATCTTCTCTGAAGTCTTAGCAACAATTATAATATTATTTTATACCATCTGTAATTTGTACAGTTTTAGTACAGAAGTCAGCTGATACAGAATTATAATAATTCAGTCTCTCACACACAAAAAGTTCAAATAATCATTTCAGAAACTAGAGAGAAGCATGACAACCTGTCACTCACCCATGAATTATTGTTTTCTCCCTAACGTTTGCTGGCAATGTTTACCTGTCACTCTGATGGAAGATGGTACCATGACACTTACTAATCCTAGAATGAAATCTGTTCTGAAGCAAAGGCACTGTAGGTTTTGAAGGGGGCTGGGCAAGGGTTGACTTGACTTCCCTAGCTGTCCCTGCTGACCCCTTTCTCCATCAGTTTCTAGCTGCCTATGACAGCGACACTGCTGGTTCCTCTGTCCTTTACCTTGGCATCATCTCCTCTGTGGCCACCATACACTGAAGGTAATGCACTGGCTGGCTAAGCAGTGCTGAAGAAGATACACACCATTGTAATTTTTTAAATATAAGTGGCAAGCATTCCTTGGCTGTGTATCCAAGGCGAGCATCTGCTTGGTTCAGCTGCCTGTAGTTTATCTGTTGAGAAACTCTTTTAAAAACATTGTGCTCTTGCTCTTTCAGTCTGGACTGTTTGCAGGACATCGTCAGCACTGTTATTGGATGGATGTTGGGCTGGTCCCAGCCAGCTCCCAACGGTCTGCCCTAAACAACATCACTATACTGAGGAGTTGTTTCCTGAATGTAAAGCACTTGCATATATTAGAAGTAACAAGCTTTCCCTGTGGATTTCCTCCTCCCTGTTCCTTTCACATCGGCCTGCAGAGGATCACTTTTGTCACCGATACTACAGGTGAATGCTAAGAAGAGTCGGCTTCCAGCCAGGACCATCAAGAGGTCAATCACTTAAGTACTGATGGCAGATGTGCATTCTGCATACATCCTACTGTTACTAGTACTAACATGAACATTGAAGCACAGCGTGTGGGGAGAAGCTTTGTCCACACTGTCTGTCCCTCACCAGCTCATGGCATTGTCCAGGCCTTTAAATACAGGGGTAGTTTTTGAATATCTGATCCTTCTCATCACTGTTCTAACACTAATAATTCTGTGCTCCATTCACTTCAAGGGGAAGCAAATGCAGGGATGCTTGCTGACCCAGCCCCTCAAAGACTGTCCTGGTTGCTCACCTTCAGGCCCCTCATTTGTTCCAACTGTCTGATTCTCCTTTTCTTACTGTTTTGCACTTTGTTTAATTATGAATAAGCACATAAAGGCAAGGCTCCAGCGTGTTTACATTTGTCCTGCATAAGTGCTGGCAGTTGTTACATATTTATTAACTGAAATGGTAAAAATTTAAGTACATACAATCAAGGGCTGCTAGGAGGAGGTGGAAGCACCACTGAACTAACTTAGAAGATAAGAATGAAAGGTTTATTTAAGGACATGTGGTAACTAATATCTGAGGTAAGCTTTTCATCTGAATCGAATGGAAAGAACAAAGAAATGAGCAAAATTTTTATAATCTATGCATATAGATTAGCTTTGGCTTTTTATCTATGTGCTTATCATCTGCATTAATGCTCTTACTAAATACTTTTGATTTTTCACTGTTTGCTGAAGGTGCTTTATATTTCCAAATTAAGTTTCAGTTCCTAGGATTTGTGCCTAGGAAGATACACAACATCAGCATTTTCCCACGTATGTTTAATTTTGTGGGGATAGCAGAGAATGAACATTTTAGGGGAAGTAACTGTTTCTCCAAATACTGCTGGTAGGCTCAAGTGGGGGAGCAGTACCAAGAATAGAACTAATAGGAACTTTCTTAGCTAATTGACAGGAGACTTAAATCAAAATTGCCAAAATTACTTGTTCTGGAAGGAGACTACTGTTAGTGAGGATTCCTAAAATATTTGTCTGCACATAAGATGTTTACCTCTGGAGGAGAATAAAAAGAAGAAGTATGTATGCAGCTGTTTATAAGGGCTTTGGTTCTTTTTGTTTAAATACTGAATGGAATTTTGACCGGGTGCATTTAGTTTCTCAGAGCTGTTTATCAAACAAGTTGGTTAGAATTTTTTTCAAAAGGCAGGAAGAGAAAATTGTGCCTGATGTTTGACTTATAGCTGTACCAGGCGACATTTTTAAATAACAAGGCAACCTTGCATAATTGGGTTCTGGTAACTAAAGAGAAGGTGTTGGATTGCATGAGGAGTTCTCCTAAAGCTTGCTGAGAGGGAAAACGCACACGCACACATACATACACACAAAAGCAATGTGGACCCACTTTTCTGGAAATATGATTTCCGGCTCTAAAGTCAAATATTTTTCTATCTTTTGTGAGATACAAAGGACCTTTGGTAAATGGAAAACAAGAGACATTGTCCAGGCAGCCTTTATATCAACAATGTGGAAATAATTTAAATGAATTAATCTTGGTAGGTGGATGAATTACATAGGATTTGGGGTTTTGGAAAGGAAAAATGAAGGCAATTATGGGGAATGGGACAGAACTATGTGGGATAGAAATAGAACTGCAAAGAAAGTATGTGCAAAAATTATTCAATACATGTTAAAATCGGTAGCACTTCTTTCTGAGTGGACATAACTAGGATTACATTGTTAAATGGAACTAGTCATGAGAAAGACAAAAAGGTTTGCAGCTTAGTTCAAAAAACTGCTGATTGCTACACGAAAGGGAAACTATTGCATGATTAAGATATGCAACTTTCAGATTAGTTACCCTTTCAAAGCTAATAGGAACTCATACTGACATCTAATTTTTCAAAACTTCCTCTTTTTTATGCACTTGATTTGCACAACCATCAGGATGGTTACAGCTTGTGTATGGCTTTACCTATTTTCAAGAATATACATCACATTGCGTGTTCCTTCATATTTTAAGGATTCTTACCATCATAAAAAGATCATATTGCTATTTCCCCATTTTTTCCAAAAAAAAAAAAAACATTTTCTGGAAGATAAAAGCAACTTCCTTCAGGAAATCAGTAGGTGCAGTAACACAATGGGGTACTTAATATAGTGTCACGTTCAAGCACTTGTTAAGTATTATATGACAGTCCAAAACGCTAGAACACAGAGAGAGGAAATAAAATTTTGATATCTGCATGTTCCCACATGAAATACTGATCTGTTCCTCCAAGACTAAGAGGTGCATCAGAATGTAGCTATCCTAAATTAAAATTAGAGTACAGTTACTGTTACTCCCCACATATTATTTTTTCCCCTGTTGTCACAGTAAGAAATACACTTCTGGGGCAATATTTGAAGAGGGTCTGTGGTTTCTACCAACCAATTGGAGTGTGCCTGAAGGTTTGAATCCCTGGCACAGAAGATAAAATTCCTCTCTTGTAACATCTAACTCCTTTTAAAAGTCTTTCCCAACATGATGCCCTCTAGATGAATTGGACTCCTAAATCTAAATAAAACATCTGAAGGGCATAAGATTGGTCAGGCAGTGCTATACTTTGTTTCTCTTCCTATTTTTTTAAAATTTCCACCTCTTTTTCTTTTAAAATTTTCTTCCTTTTTACTGTATTATCCCATAGCCAAATTAGGATATGTGAAAATAAGTAAAATAGGTGGTATAAGTGAAATTGTTTGTATATCGGACACAGAATAGACATGTGTTAGTGACTTGAGGGAACCATGAGTAATGGAGAACACAAGTGTGTGCTTGTTGATTTACGACCTGTTTCACCAATTTCCGTTGGGAATGGGATAAGCATGTGTGTTTGTAAAGTGTACTTACGGTGGTGTCTTTTATTGCAAAAACGCTCAAATCACACAAATACGCATTTTGAGAGAAAATGCATGCTGAATTACATTTTCTGAATGATACTGCAACATTTGTTGGCATGATAGTTTTTGTTTTTAAATCTCAGGTTAATGAAGAAGCAAAGCCAAATATGGGGTGGCTTGAGGAGACATGCAAGAGGGATAAAAGTCAAAATAAACTGCTTTTCATTGGCAGGAGCAAAGGAAATGAGCTCTGCTTAAAGGAAAACTACTCCCACCAGAAAGAAGGTGCAGATGGACTTAGAGGCTGGTTGGTGATCTCAGGGTAACCTGTCAGAAGTTCTTGGTCAAATTTTGATCCCTGACAGTCAGTGATATCGTTGTAGTTATTTTGGTGGGCTAGCCCTTAACAGTCACCTAATCCCTGGGTCAACATGTCACACTAAGCCATGGTTCACTTTAAAGTTTCTTGAATAAACCACAAAGACTAGTTTCACATAAAATGCTAATAATAGTGTGATTTATTAATACTGGCATAGTATATTGTGTGAACTCTGTTCTTCATTCCCTGTGCACATCTTTCTGCTTCCCCATATCTGAAGTCTTTTAATTTCCTTTATTTATTTTAACATTTTGGCTGCCTTAGAGTGGAACTCTGAGCTTCTCAGAGAAAAAAACACATGAACTTTTTTTTTATGTAATCCAGAAGAAGCAACTATATATTTCTTTATGGATTCTATTATTTTGTACTATTTTGTAGATTAAGGCTACAAGAAATTGTGGGCCAGGAAAAGGTACGTATAAAATCTGGAGTGGACAGTCTGAGGGTCTAAGGGACCAAGTAGCTCCCAATCATATTTGTGTACCCCTGGGAGGGGCACAAATGCTGAACACCTGAGGCATGCATTTTAAAATGAGAAATACATGAAATTAATCCAAAAGCCCCAAAATAGGGGTGAACAATTCTAAAAAGCTTTTCAAAGCAAAGAATTATAGAAACCGAGTGGATCATTTAGCTACTGAGTCTAACCCTTTGCAGCCATTAGGATTTGGAAAATGTTAAACATAATCTAGCCACTGACAGATTGTCCACCCTATTATAAAACAGTATTTTGCCTATTTGGCTATAATTTTATGCACATTCAACTAGGACTAAATCTTACTCAACAACATGGAACAAAATCTTATACCAAGAGCATTTTTTAAAAAATTCTTTCTGGAAAAACTGCAAGTTTGACAATGCTATGTGATTGCACATCGTGTATGAACAAGTGAAGATATTTAAGCCAACTTGCTCTACTTAGAAAAGGGAACCGTAATTCTACCACTGTGTTTGTATTCAGCACTGAAAGTGACTGTTTTGGCCTTTATAGATAAAACCGTAGGAGAAGTGTTGAGATGAAGCATGTCAGAGGAACAGAAATAACAAAATATGGAAGCAGCACAAACCTCAGGATTTTATAAATATCAGGAAGTACATTACAATGCAGAAATAAAACCCACACGGAAATTAAAACCCGTCGTGGCTGTTGCTTCTCTGACAATCCTCTGTCGTCAGCTGGTTCTAATTTTCCAGATTTCTTTCTTGTTCTTCTGCCATGGGTATTCAGTTGTTCTATGCCATTGCCAAATTAACAGCTGGGGGAGGTAGAGGGGAGGTAGAGAAAAGAGGGGTGGGAGGGAGCCTCTAGACCTGTTGGGGTTGTTGTTATTATTATTATTATATCCCAATGGCTCCTTGGAACAGACACATTCATGATTTGCTACTTATTTAAATATAATTTGTCTCTTTGCCCTCTTTTGTGACTGATTTTGCTGATATATTATTTTATCAACTCTATGTATGTATGTAATTTATATATGATACACAGCAGGCCCCAGCTTTTAGGTAGCCCTCTAAATCCATGAAATAAATAATTAAGTAAGCAAACTAATAAATAATTTCTTTTCATTAATTCAATGGAATATTTTTTTAAAAAAATCTGTTTAGCACCACTCTTCTGCTTTAAAAGGGTTTCCAGAGAAGCCAGTTAAATTGCGACAATGTAAAGCAACAGCTGTCAGATTAAAGCAATAAAACAATTACTAACCCTATATTCTAGACCAGTGAGTGCATCTGTATATGTACGTAGGATAAAAATAATCATTTGCCTTAATGTCCTCCCAATTCATTTCATGGCCCAGGGGTAAGATCTGAACTGAGCAATCATCAGAGCAGGTTTGCCTAGACATTACAGAAGATATGTAGCTTCCTGATATTGGGGTCTAGTCATGGCTGCAAATGTTAGGCTCTTAATACACTCAGAACACCATTCTTATCATTACCCCACCTTTCCACACCCTGGTTCATTGGCTACCATTTGCAGGCACTTGTGAGACAGCGATTGTCATGCTAGGCATTTCTATATGGGGAGCTATGTGCATAATTTGTGGGTTTCAGCAGACATGTGTCCCCTTGTAGGTTCTCAGTCACACTGCTACTGTGTTACATTATCTCAGTCTTGAAAGTAATATTGTGTGCCTTACTAACAATACTACAAAGTGGTAATAAACAGATCTCTGGTTTTCACTCTTATTCATAGTGTTGAAACTAGTCCATGTAAATAGTCCCATAAGGTATTTTAAATGTGAAACTTGCATACTTAGGACTCTGCAGTCCAACTCTCTCCCTATTTTGACCACACTAACTAATTGTGCCTTGGATTGTCTCATCTGTACAGATCTACTCAAAACGATGCCCATTGTATTTTGGATGTCTGGTAATTCGGTTTACCTACCCAATTTATCAAGAGAGCACCTAGCCCCCCAAATGATTCAAAATACATATGATTTTTTATTCACTAGCCCAAATTACCTACCAGCTTTATATAATCCTTCCTTATTACACTTCAGGGAGGGGGAAATAGAGTGATGTAGAGATAGAGATTAGGGACAAAGAGATATTACTACCCCAGCCCCTTTAATGTAGGTCTTCTGCTGCTGGTTTTTACTGGCTTAAATGGTTAAGACTGAATAATAGCAGTCTGTAAACCATCTGTAGTCGCAAAAGGAGAGTGGGGGACACAAGGTCTTTGAGTGTATTGGACCAGGAGCAGGGAGCCCTGCCACCAAGGCTCCCTTTGGGACTTCTCTCTCTTAGCCTCAACCTACCTCACAGGAACTGTTGTGGGGAAAACTAGGACAGGCAGCCCTATGTATGCTGCCTTTTGCTCCTGAATAAAGGTAGGGCATTAACTCAAGTAAACATACAGTTTGAAATAAAACAAATACAGCTGCTCCAAATAAGGTTGAAACATAATTTTATGCCTGCCCAGGCCTAAGTGAGGGGTGATAACAGTCTGACAGGATCTAAACATGGAGAGAAGGTAGACTTTATGGGGCAGAGGGCAGGGTGTGTGTGTGTGTGTGTGTGTGTGTGTGTGTGTGTGTGTGTGTGAAACTGGGGGAGATATAATCCAGGCTGCATGAAGACAAAATGCAGTCTTTATGGAAAGGTCTTTCCAGAAGAGCTAATTTTCCAGTGTGTGTGCACTTATTGGACTTTTGAGTCTGTTGTTTTAAGCAGCAACCCAATTGGGCTTCCAGTACTGCTGTGCTAATGTTGGTGGAGCTATGCCAACCTGTGCCAGCAGAACTGTTGCCCTTGATGTCAGAGCCCGAGAATGACATGGTGCTAATGTTGGAGGTGAGACCGGAAGCCTGATGTTGCAGAGGCTCAGGCTGCTTGACGTGGCCCCTCAGTGTCCAGGGGCCAAGGGAAATCTCCAATTTCCTTGTGAGTCTACTGGCTTTTCCCCTCTCTTAGAGGTTCCTCCTACCCATCATTTACCTCACTGTATTCTGTTTGCTAGTGAAGATGTTTATTTGAGATTGGGGTTAGTGGCTTGCCTCTTTTCCTACCCAATCCTCTCAGTGAACTCTAAAGTGAAAGTCATTAACTACCTGTTGGGCCATGAGGTTACCAAGAGGTAGTGAGTATGAATAACTGATGCTCCTTAAAATGAAGGAAAGTCCTTTGGCTAGCTAGCAAAACAGTGGAAGAGCTCTGTGGTTGGGGTTTATGTGGACTAGCCCTTATATTCTGGTTGCCCTTAGTGTGAAATACATTGTGGAAGAGATTCCTTTTCTGAATTGATAGCATATTCAGAACAGAAGCATGAATGATGGCATCCATTGAGGGAAGTAAGTTCTGGTCCTCTCAAACATTGTGCTGAATACAGATGCCAGAGAACAGATGCAGTTATATGAGAGAGATGCCCATCTCCAGAGATGCAGAAATACCCTTTGTCTTTCCATATCCCCCTAAGCCATATTATAAGGTCTAATGGCAGAGGTGCACAACTGGCAGGGTGTGTGGACCAAGTACAGCTTCCTTGCAGGCCTCTCCCAGATCCCACTGATAAATTCCAGAGGTATCAAAACCCACTGCTTTTCAATAGTAAATGACCATTTTATGGCTGCTACTGTGCTAGCTTCCAGTTTTCCCAACTCTTTGCAGCTCCCTCTTTTCCCACCTATGCATCTTTCTGAACTCTACCATTGTGGTACCCTTCCCCCATTGTTGCTCTCTGTTCTTTACAACTTTCCTGACTCTGCTTTTTTAGCCTTCTTTCTTCCTTGCCTGTTTCCTCTGTCAACCTTTGAACCTTTCCCACTAAGGGCAAGTGTACGGGGTGCTTTGGACTACAGCTCCCATAGCCCCAGGACATTGGTCATGCTGCCTACAGTCATGCTTCCTTCAATTTCCATGCTGGCTGGAATTGATGAGAACTGAAATCCAAACTTTTTGGAGATGTCCAGTTTTCCACGATGGTAGATAGTTAGCCAGGTCTGAATAATGTTACATAAGATCTATATAACGTAAGTATTTTATGTTGCTTGTCCATTACTAGAAGAAGCTTAACTATTAATACCTTCTTACTGCACTATAGCAGAACTTACAGTATATGCAAGCTTTCAGCGAACATTTGAAATGACTTAAAATGACTCCACCCTGTCAAAAGAACAAATTTACTGAAAGCAGATGATGGGGCCCATAAAAAAGATTAATACATTTGTTGTTGTTGTTCAGTTGTTAAGTCATGTCCGACTCTTTGTGACCCCATGAACCATATCACGCCAGGATTAATACGTTAGATAATAATAAATAAGAACTTTAAAAATCCTTCCCTTTCTTGTGGCAGCACGCAAAGAATTGATGGCTTCTATTTCATTTACATGTTCCAAGAAGCTCTCATGAAATTGAATAACCAAGTGGATTTCAGATCACAAAGAAAAGAGCAGGTACGCACTTGCCTTCTTAGATAAATAAACTATCCAGGAGAGTAACACCTTAATTTGCCACTGAAGCCAGTGAACGTAGTGCACCATAACCGTGTACTACGCTGGCTTCTGTAAACAATGGAGCATAGTTTACAGAAGCCAGCGTAGTGCACGGTTATGGTGAGTGGATGAACATCGTTGGCAGTGAAAAGAGAAGAACTGAAACTGCAAACTATTCAGCCAAATAAGACAACCCAGGACCTGTACAGAGGAGAAATGGGGACGGGGAGGCCAGAAGTAAAGGGTACAGCTGTCTCATCAGATATTTCAAACAGGAATAGATTACACCAACACACCTTCCCAAGTAAAAGGTGCATTGCTTCCTTGTTGTGGCAAGGAGGCAGCTCTATATCTAATCACTGAAAGATTGGCTTTGACTGTTGCTAGAGGAGACGCATGCACAAGCTCCTCCTCTCTTCCTCCTGATGTACTATGTGCCCTCTTTTGTTTTTGCTTGTGTGAATAAGCATATCAGACCATGAACTCATTCACTCTCACATTCTATCAGTGGCCCCGATAGGAAAATGAGGGATCATTGGAGGTCTCAGTACAAATTTATGGTCACCCCCTTCCCCATTCTGGTGCCCTTCTTCTTCCAATCTTCTCTTCTCTTCTCTTCTCTTCTCTTCTCTTCTCTTCTCTTCTCTCCTCTCCTCTCCTCTCCTCTCCTCTCCTCTCCTCTCCTCTCCCCCTTTAAGAAACCAGTGGCAGTGGCCTTTTTAGAGGGAAGAGGAGGAAGATCTCTACTTATCTTAAACACACACACGCACAGAGGAAATATGTGGCAATTGAGTGGACTTTGGATTCTATGAGATCCAGGTCCTACAGCTTGCAGTCTAGACTTAGCAGCACCACTGCATTCTCTTTCTGGGGAAAAGCACTGTCCTTTCCTAAAACACATACAAACACACACACACACACACACACACACACACACACACAGCATGCCAAATGGCTTCTCTAGTTTGGGACAATGTTTCCAAATAATATCAACCTGTAGGAGTAGAGTACAGTAGAGTACAGTAGAGTACAGTAGAGAAGAGTAGACTGTAATATAGAGTCATGTAAAATCCTTGTGAAGAATCGTGGGAAATTA
Source organism: Liasis olivaceus (assembly GCA_030867105.1). NCBI lineage: Eukaryota > Metazoa > Chordata > Lepidosauria > Squamata > Pythonidae > Liasis > Liasis olivaceus. Next base: position 41,090,635 of record CM061348.1, on the reverse strand, counting down.
AAAGGCTGATGTTACTCTGAGAGAGAAAAAACAACAGAGGAAGGATAAAGGCAGTGGCCATTATGTATTTTTGTATTTAGATCATCAGAACATGAGCAGTGCCCTGCTGGATTGGACCCCTGGCCCATCTGGCTCAGCAGTTTGTTCCCACTGTGGTGCAACCAACTGCACAAGGAAGCCCACTAGTTTCTCAGTCACGCTGCTATCAAGGCAAATAGTCATTGATCCTGTGACTCCCAGGAATGAGTCCAGCCCTTTTCTGAAACCAGCCAAGCCACTAGCCAGCACCACATCTCATGGTAAAAGGTCACAGATGCCATGTTTGTGGCACACACACACACACACCCGGCCTTCCACAGCAGCATTAGGTAAAGGCACTATGAGAAATTACACAGTAATCCAGCCTCCTGACTTAGCTCAAAGTGATGGACTAGGGGAAAAAATGGGGAGGTACTGCCACCATGATAGCAGTTTTCTGGTGGCTTCCCCAAAATGCCAGTTGCTGATAACAGGTGCTGCACAGAGTTTCAAGAACTCTGTCTTTTGTATCTAGCCACCCTATTACCTGATTCATATATTGTGTTAATGCACAATTTGTTTAACCATGGTTTGCTAACTGTCACAAGTCCAGTACAATCAAACTGCATTATGGCTTATTATGTTGTACAAACTCCATCTATGCTCTGTCTGGAATGGCCTCCAAAGCACAGAACTAACACAGTAAGCTTTAACTGATAGTTAATTGGTCTGTTCTTTTCACTGAACATGTGTGCAAAAAGAACATTTGCACAGTTTGTTCCATTGTTATATAAACAATACATGCAGTGACTTGGTAGAAAGAGACAGGCAGAAGTTTCTGTCTTATCTTGGTCATGCTGCCAAGTGAGCAAGCATTCCTTTGCAAAAAATTCACAGTCTTCCTGCTGTGCTTTTCCATCTCTTGCCCCCTCCTTCATTTGCTTGTTGATGGTTGGCAAGGAGATCAAGAGAAACTTAGGGCATTTCCTGTCAGCTCATTTAAAGTGCTATCGAACTCTCCTTGAGCCAACAGAAAACTATTGTTGCTGTTTAGTCATTCAGTCATATCTGACTTTTTGTGACCCAAAGGGCATGATTTCCCCAAGGCTGTCTGTTTCTTTGAGTTTTGTGGGTTCATGCGTATGCCTACAGCACCTCATCTTGTATTGGCTCCTTTGTCAATCTATTTTTCCAAGCATCTTTTCCAATGACTCTTCCCTTTGTATTATATGTGCAAAATATTTAAGCTTCAGCTTCATTATTAGTACTTCTGGTGAGCAGTCTGGTTTTACTTTATCTGCTTTTGAATGATTTGTTCTTCTTGCAGTCTAAGATATTCTTAACCACAATTCAAAGGGATCCATTTTATTTTGTTCTGTCTTTCCAATGGTCCAGTTTTCACCATCATATGTTACAAGTGTGAAAACCATAGCCTTGACAACACATATGTTTGTGTTATGTCTATGCACTTTTAATATTTTGTCTAGATTTGTCATAGCCTTCTTCTAAGTAGCAGCTGTCTCATTATATCATCATTACAGTTACCCCCCCTCCCTCAATTTTTGAGCCTAGATAGATATATTTTGTTACTTTCCAACTTCTTTGCATTGTTGAATTGGATTGCCATTGCCTGTTGACATAGTTGGTGTTTTTAATACTGAGCAGCAAACTTTCTTCTTTCATCTTCAACAAGAGATTTCTTAAGTCTTCCTCACTTCTAGTCATTAAAGTGATATCATCAGTATTGTTTTAATTGTATATATAGTATGTATTTTATATATATTTATAGTTTTAATGTCTTTGTAAGCCGCCCAGAGTCCCCTATTGTGGGGGAGATGGGTGGGGGAGAAATCCAATAAACAAACAAACAAACAAACAAACAAACCAATCAATCAATCAATCAATCAATCTAAGGTTGTTGATGTTTCTCCCAAAGATTTTAGTTCCAATGTCTATTTCTTCTAGTTAAGCATGTCTCATGATATACTCTGCATATACATTAAATAAATAAGGTGACAGTATAGAACTTTGGCACACTCCTTTCCCAATTTTGAATTTAATTGCTCCATTTTACATTCTAAAATGGTTCCTGGACATTATGCAAATTCTTCAGTAGGCAGATGAGGTGGCTCAGTATAGCCATGGTTTTAAGAGCTATCCTCAATTTGTTGTCTATACAATCAAAAGCCTTAGTATAATTGCTAATGGAAAAATAGATGTCATTTTGGAATCCCTTTTTCACTTTCCATTAAATGTTAGTAATATTATCTTGAGTGCCTCTGCCTCTTCTGCATCCAGGTTGAACATCTGGCACTTCTCATTCTATGTTGTGTTAAGTCTGGATTACTAATAGAAATATGTGCCATTGTTCAATAATTGGAGCATTCTTTAACCCTGCTCTTGTTTGGTATTGAAATGTAAAGTGATTCCCCCCACCCCCCATCCCTTAGCCATTGCTGTGTTTTCTCTCTCTCTATATATATAAAATTCCCCTCTCACCCCTATGCGTGGTACGTGTCTTCCTCAATCTCGGGTCCTCTACCAGAGGCCTGGGAGTTTGAGGGTTCTGCGCAGTATCTTAGCTGTTCCTAGCACTGCACTCTTCTGGACAGAGAGCTCGGATGTTGTTCCTGGGATCTGTTGGAGCCACTCTCCCAGCTTAGGAGTCACGGCCCCGAGTGCTCCTACCACCACTGGGACCACTTTGACCTTTCCTTTCCACATCCTCTCTATTTCCTCCTTCAGGCCCTGGTAATTCTCCAGCTTTTCATGCTCCTTCTTCCTGATGTTGCTGTCACTTGGCACTGCTACATCTATCACTACCGCTGTCTTCTGGTCTTTGTCTACTACCACGATGTCTGGTTGATTGGCCAGTACCTGCCTGTCCATCTGGATCTGGAAGTCCCACAGGATCTTAGCCCTGTTATTCTCCACGACCTTCTGTGGAATCTCCCATCTGGACTTGGAGGGGTCTAGCTCATACGCTGTGCAGATGTTCCTGTACACAATGCAGCTACTTGGTTGTGCCGTTCAGTGTATGCTGTTCCTGCCTGCATCTTACACCCTGCCACTATGTGTTGGACTGTCTCTGAGGCCTTTCTGCACAGTCTGCACCTTGGGTCCTGTCTAGTGTGGTAGACCGCTGCTTCTATGGATCTGGTGCTTAGTGCCTGTTCTTGTGCTGCTATGATCAGTGTCTTAGTGCTCTTTTAGTCCAGCCCTTTCCAGCCACTGATAGGATTTCCCAATGTCAGCCACCTTAGCTATCTGTCGATGGTACATCCCATGCAGGGGCTTGTCTTGCCACGGTATTTCCTCCGCTTGAACTTCCTCCCATGTCTGCTGCTGCCTGAGGCATTCTCTCAGCAGCTCATCTTTGGGTGCCATCTTACTGATGTACTCCTGGATACTCCGGGTTTCATCCAGGACAGTGGCTTTGACACTCATCAGACCCCGCCCATCCTCTTTGTGGCTGGTGTACAATCTCTGGGTGTTGGACTTGGGATGGAAACCTCCGTACATTGTGAGGAGCTTCCGGGTCTTCACATTGGCAGCCTCCATGTCTTCCTTTGGCCAGATCACTATACCGGCAGGGTATCTGATGACTGGCAGAGCACACATGTTGATGGCATGGATCTTGTTCTTCCCATTGAGCTGGCTCTTCAGGACCTGTCTTATCCTTTGATGGTACTTGGATGTTGCTGTCTTCCTTGCCTCCTCCTCATGGTTCCCATGTGACTGTGGGACACCAAGGTATTTATAGCTGGTCTCTGTGTCTGCTATGGGGCCCACTGGTAGTTCCACTCCATCGGTCTTAACTACCTTCCCTCTCTTTACTATCATCCTGCCACACTTCTCCAGTCCGAATGACATCCCAATGTCCCCGCTGTAGATCCGTGTCAGGTGGATCAGTGAGTCGATGTCTTGTTCACTCTTAGCATACAGCTTGATGTCATCCATGTAGAGGAGATGGCTGATGGTGATTCCACTCTTGAACTTGTACCCATATCCAGATCTTGTGATTATCTGGCTGAGGGGGTTTAAGCCTATGCAGAACAGTAGTGGGGACAGTGCATCACTTTGGTATATGCTGCACTTGATGGCCACTTGTGCGAGCTGTCTTGAGTTGACTTCCAATGTTGTTTTCCACAGTCCCATTGAGTTCTTGAAGAAGGTCCTTAGTGTCCTATTGACTTTGTATCGCACCAGGCATTCATTGATCCATGTGTGTGGCATTGAGTCGTAGGCTTTCCTGTAGTCAATCCAGGCTGTGCTCAGATTGGTCTGCCTAGACTTTGAGTCTCAGGAGACTGCTCTATCTATGAGTAACTGGTGTTCTGAGCCTCTGGTGTTGTTCCCAATGCCCTTCTAAGCTGTGCTCATGTACTGGCCCATATGGTCTTGTAGCTTGGCAGCTAGGATGCCTGATAGAACTTTCCATGTTGTGGGGAGGCAGGTTATTGGCCAGTAGTTGGATGGTGCTGTTCCTTTGTGAGGGTCTTTCATGATCAGCACTGTCCTTCCTTGTGTTAGCCAGTCTGGGTGGGAGCCTGCTGCTAGCAGTTGGTTCATCTGTGCTGCTAGGCGTTCATGCACTGCTGTTAATTTCTTTAGCCAGTAGGTGTGGATCATATCCGGGCCAGGTGCTGTCCAGCTTTTCATGTTCTTGACCCGCTGTTGGATGTCTGCTACTGTGATGGTGACTGGTTCTTCTACTGGGAGATTGCTATGGTCTGCTTTCAGGTCCTGCAGCCACTTTGCACTGGTGTTATGTGTCTTCTCTTTCTCCCATATGTTCTTCCAGTACTGTTCAGTTTCCGCTGCTGGTGGCTCAGCTGTTACTCTGAGGTTGCACTGCAGTTGGGAGTACACTTTGGATGGTTCTTTGGAGAACAGGGCATTTATCTTCTTGGCCTCTGCTTCTCTAGTGTATCTCCTTAGCCCGGTAGCCAGTGCTGTGAGCCTTTGTTTAGCAGTCTCTAGGGCTTCAGATGGAGTCAGGCCCATGTATTTTTTCAGTAGCCGAGTCTTATCCTTAATCTCCACACGCTTCTGTAGTTCCACCAGCTGACTGACTTCTCTCCGAGTTGCCTTGATCTTAGCCTCCAATCTTATTTTCCAGGGTGGGTATGTACTGCTGTTCTTCTTGATCGTGTAGCCAAGCATTTCCAGGATTACAGCAGTATATATAAATCAGTTCAATCATGTCCGATTCTCAGAGACTGCCAGGACAAGACCCTGCAGTTTTCTTGGCAAGGTTTTTCAGAAGTGGTTTGCCCTTGCCTCCTTCCTAGGGCTGAGAGGAAGTGACTGGCCCAAGGTCACCCAGTTGGCTTTGTGCCTAGGTGGGACTAGAACTCAGAGTTTCTAGCCTGGTGCCTTAACACACCTGCTTATAAATGGTAAGTAGCACTTCATGTTCAGTCACTATCCTGCCACAGATAACTGGTTCACCAATTGGCAGTAAAAGCTGGCCATGTTAATAAAGGGACTAGTAGATTTCTCCCATGTTTCCCTCCCCTCCCAACAAATGGCACCAGCTGATGTGAAAACACCCACCCACCTGTCTCATTAACATGGGCTGGTACTGGGGAGGATGTAAGTTAATATATCTATGAAAACCCAGCCCAGGCTCCTATTTTGCATAGGTGGAGCAAATGTTGTCTAAGTTTTGACAGACACAGTGGGGTAAGTGAAGGGGGAGGGAACTCTTCTGCTGCACGGTACAATCTTCCCCCCCATGCCTGTCACCTATTAGCCAGTCTACTTTTAAACAGGGGTGTAGCATTTTTTTCAGAATTGTGATAAACCCATCTCTAAAAAGAGCCCAAGTGAAGAGCTGACTGGCATTCAGAGAGGGAGAAGGAAGACTGCACTGTGCTTTGCCCAACCACCTCTCATGCACTCGATTAACAGCCTGATGAACAGCTGACAGCCACCTGGGGGTTGTTGTGCAACGTAACTCCCATCTGTTATACTGCATAACCCATCTCCATATGTTGGCCATCTGACTAACTGGTAACAGGGTTGCACAATGTGGAAGAAGTCTCCCTTTTGCCTCCCTGCAGCAGCTCTCTCCCCGCCTGGCAGCAGTCCCTCCAGGGGTAGCCCCTTTTCACATCAAGTTGCTCACTGTTTGAACTATATATATGTAGGCTTCCTTTGGACACTCTTCTGAATCCCAGCTACAGAAAGCTGCTGAGTTATTTGGTCTGTCAGCACTACCCTGTTTTCAGCTACAGTCAGGTGCTTTTCTTGATGATATGAGTTTTTGCTATGGCAACCTTATTGGTACCTAACAGCTGTGTCGGGAGCATTACATAATATGGATTTTCTGAAAATATCACCAGAAGAACTTAACACCGATTAGGTCCTTGGGGATGAAAGTTTCTGCAACGTTTTTGAGAGCTTTAGAAGAATAAGAATATTGCTTGCATCGCATACCTTGTAAAAGTTGAATTAATTTGGGAAGGGAAGTTAGGGTAAAGCTAAATCCACCAGGAGAAATGTTATTGCCAGAATTTTAGGGTTGCATTTGTGATAATCATAACTACCAGATAAAAAGCAAAAAAGCAAACTAATTTATTTTCTAGAATGGGAAAACTACACTCCTGCTAAGAAAATTACAGTACAGCTCAGAGAAAAGAAGGCAAACATGTTTGAGTTCATTGCGCTGGAAAGTTATACTGCCCAAGGAAAAGCACAGCACTCATTAATTTCAACACAGTCCTTTTGCAGGAGACTTTCTTGATGGATTGCACCTTCAGATTACCCTAAAAGTGACCTTGCAAATATTGTGGCTTTGCACATTGTGGCCCGGGGAGAATGTCCTCTTTCCTCAAACGCTCCCTGTTTCAGATCTGCTGACTGATACTAAGTCTACTCTATGGATTCTTTCCCTTCCTTTCTACGCTTTATCATCTTGATTAATCTCTAAGTCATTTGCTCTTGGTTTGTGTACTATGGAAGGCAGTGCTAGAAAACAATGGGGCAGAAAGTGCTACCCCTGAAACATGATTGTGTGCATAACGACATGAGTTTTGCATAAGAGGACACAGCTCACAAAAGCCAAGGCAGTCTCTCCCAAAAAACCATAGGAGAAGCAGCACAGATATGTTGCTGGCTCAAAAACCGATGAATGAAGATGGAAAACACACAGAGCAGTTGAGGTTCTAACCTTATGCAACCTTTCCTGAGAGTAAATCCAGTAAATACAGTGGGACTTATTTTTAAACATGCTTAGAACTGAGCTGCAAAAATAAGAAATTACTAAGTACATAGAGCACATCACCTCATTATTTCAACTTAATGGTGCCAAGGCTTGAATTGGCACTTTTTGCTTGCAAAGCAGGTGCTGTATCATCTGAACTGTGATAACTCCCACCAGGCTGTTAATCTACCCCATCCTTTTAACTTTCAGGAACAAAATACTCATTAACAAAGTTCATGTCTGTATTTATTTGTTTCAGTTTTATAGAGCTGCCTGCTTGCCAGCTACTCTGGGTGACAACGAACATTAAAACCATCAAAGTAATACAAACAATACCCCCACACACACACATACACACACAAAATAAAAGGATCACATTCACACCAGTAGCACATAGACCCACCAGGTATCTTTGCCCAATGGAACATACTTTTGCTAAGAATCTTTCCTTTTAAAACTCAGGCAAATAAAGATATTCCCAGTTTAAATAGCAACATATAAGCACATCAAAACTCTGCTGTACAGTTGCTCTTCTTGTATATATAGTTCGTTCTTTAAACTGCAGTACATTTTGTCTTCAGTTTCAGCCCCCTCTTCAGTGAATCACTACTGGCTGTTACTTCTAAATTGGTTTTATGCTAAATAATGTGGGTACTTATTTCCATTTCTTTCTCTATAAAATGGCTACTTATGAAATAGCATAACAATATTGAAGCACGTGCGGAAATTTACAATCAAAACAACAACTGCTTTTTCTTCCTTTCATACTTTGGGGAAATATTGCTAAATTGATAAAAAAATTGATATGAGTCTTAATGCATGTGGTACGTGTGATGTGTATCCAGGGAATGAAAATATATGCAAGAAAGTTGTATAGTGGTACATATATGCAACTGATTATGTATAGTGGTACAATTCATGATAAAGTATTTTTATATTTTCACTTATATTTTACCTAGAAGACCCAATATTTTTTTTTTTCCAGACTTCTCCACAGATTAGTTGTTAGAACAAAAATTTAAAGGTAGGAAAGATTGTGTGAGGGTTTTTGAATACCTAGTGGTATTAGCTAAGAATATCCCTTAGCAAATGGCAGGCTGTCGATGACTTTGTCCAGGCTCAGAAGCTGAACAGCCTTAGGCCTGGTTAGGACTGGAAAGGAGATTATCTGAGAATCCTGGGGCTAAGGCCTAGATAGGTTGAAAAACATTTTGTTAGATTCAGCCGGCACGGCCCAGCACAGCGAAGGCACTGCTCAGCTTCGCCTAAGTCAATTTCACCGCCCAGGCGCTAGCAGAGGAAAAGGGGAAGTGAAACCGCGAGCTGATTACGGACAGGTGGTGGTGCTTAACTCAAAACCGCAAGCGGATACTTTGTATCAGCGGCTTCCCTCGGGCGCTGCAAACAAAGGAAAGCGCAGAGGCTCGGAAGCGAAGCAATCAAGGAACGAGCGAGAACTCCCGGCTTTGCCGCAAACAGGCAAACCCAACAAAGGCAACAACAGCACAACCCATAGACTGCAATCAGAAAGACAAAAGCACCGGACAGAATCTGCCATTTGGGCGAGGGGGGATTACTGCAGGTAATCTGTAACTAAGCAACGGGTAAAGTGCGGGAATGGGGAAGCTATAAAATTGTGAGAGTGTGGGCAGAGAACGGCCAGGCAAGGGGGGTCAAGCATATGCTGTTATCCCCCAAACAGCGAGGGAGAGATAAGAGGATGAGACTGGCCCCTCCCTGAGGAATGTTAGGAGTGTTTACGGATTGACCCTGGGAACTGTTCTCAGTCTGGGAAGATTCTCTGTATAGGCTAAGCCAAATAAACCTTGCTGGATTGAATCTGTATTGTCTCCTGGAGTTTCATGGGCTAAACCTGACAAAAATACCATGTAAGCTATGCCAAGCCAACCCTGGCTTTGTCTGTACTTACTTACGTTATGCTTGAGTAAACTGCTTTGCTGAAAACACGTGTCACGAGAGTTTCTCTGAGACAAACGGGGTAAACCTTACACATTGGAGGAGAAATTGGTGCCAAACCACTTTCCTACTGTTCCTAAGAAAAGTGTTTGAACATGTCTATGAAATTACCAGAAGTTGTGTTCAACTTGACAGGGACTACTTTTAAACTCTTGACTAGAGGAGCCTACCTGTTCTATGATTGGAATTACACAACATGCTAAACTAGTTTCAAATGGGGTTGTGGAATTTGTGGTTCTGTATGTTATGGAAATAGAGCTATTGTGACAGCCTGCTATGCAAACATGACTATCGCATTAAGTCATAATACTGTTGATTTGGGAGGAATTATATGTTATTGTGCATACAGCAATTATGTTTTGTTAACCTGAGTTTAGAGTTTAGAACAGGGGTTCTGTTTGTGATACTCTAACACAATAATAACATGAATTATGACACAATATTACACAAATGAATAAAACCAGTAAGTTCCCTGATGTTAGAATTGGGCAAGTAACACATGTACTATTTACTTTTAATAATTAATTTTTAATCTGTGTATCAAGTGGAACAATGATAGGTCCTAATGGAATACTTTTCATTAGATATAACAAAAAGAAAACTAATAGCATTTAAAACTATATTTTGAATGGGAAGCAAGCTTGCTTATTTTTGCAATAATTCCTGAAATCAGAGTTTTATTTTATAGGCAGCCACTTTTATTCACCAATTCAGGAAAAAAGAAAGAAAAGGATGTGGAGTCCTTGGAGTTTTCTGAGCTTGGTTCCTTTCTTGCAAACATTTCCATCTCTTAAACTAGTTTCTCTTAAACTGCTCTTAAAATACAGCAGCTTGCAAAGCTGTAGACTTTAAGCTGCTTTTCCACACAAGGAACTAGGCTGGATGGAAAAGAGAAAATAGGCAGCAAGTCTTTATTTGGTGTGACTTTGTGGGAAGAGAATCCCTTCCCTATTCTTGTAATTTCTGCCTCACCGCCCTTTCACAGCTGTCCTCTCTTTCTCTCTCTCCAGTCCTCTCTGCAAAGTGAGCATCAAGTCAAAAATGGTCAGAGCTTTGCCTAGAAACCTTGTGGCCTCCAGGCATGCTGATTCCTCCTTCGAAAGACAAAGCCCCTGGGTTAAAAAGAGAGAGAGAATGAGAGAGAGCACATTCCAGCCTCACTCATGGCTTTGGAACTGTGGGGTTGCACATCATTCAGCCTACTTTGGCAGCAAACTGGCGAGCCCGCTCAGAAAGGGGTGAGAAGAAAGCACTCTCTAGTGACCAGGCATCCATTATGTCATAACCCCTTTGGGAATCTTGGCCCACTCTTTGAGGAATGCTGGTTTAAAGTGTTGTGCGAACCCAGTCAGTGAAGAATGCTTTGGACTTGGAAATATTAGGGTATGTTCTGAAAAAAATGTGGGTCAGTCTACTCTGCTTCTTAGTCTTTTTTATACCAAGTAGGGATATAATATTTAATAAAGAAAATGGTAAGCATCTCCTAAAAAGAAGCATGGATCTTTTCTTTAATATTGGAGAACTTGTTTGTGGACTGTGTTAAGCACTGATTTTCTCTGAGCATGTGCAGAATTACTGTGATTGCTCTTAGTGATAAAGCCATCTGGAAATAGCCAACAAGCCAAAGCTATTATTTTCAGTGGGCATCACTCTAAGTGTAAGGGGAGTGCTGTGGGCACAGGACCGCAGCCTTAAAGAGGAGGTGGGAAAACAATTTCTCTCTCTGTGCCACTTGGCTAAAAATAATGGTTCTGCTTTAGTTTTTCCAAAAACAAACAAACAAAACAGAATGTGCAGTGCACTTGCAACCCAAATATCCTTTTAAAACCACATCCAAATTGGTGACCAAAACCACATTTCATTGTAAAAGGCTTGTGTGTGTGTGTGTGCACCTTCAAGTCGGTCTTGACTCCTGGTGACTGCCTGGCAAGTCCCTGCAGTTTTCTTGGCAAGGTTTTTCAGAACTGGTTTGCCCTTGCCTGCTTCCTAGGGCTGAGAGAGAGTGACTGGCCCGATGCCTTAACCACTACACCAAACTGGCTCTCAGTTTTAATACCATATCTATCTGAAGGGGACAGTTAAGATGACCATCCCAAAGAAGAATACACAGGAAAAAAATATTTACAAAACCCAGTTTCCCCACTTTGTGAGCCTAGGATTGCCAATACCATCTGAAATCAGTCCAGCAGGTTTTTTCCTCCACAATAAATGCTATGCATGGGCCACACATGTGTTAATATAGGAAGTCTGTATATCTATCTTCCAGAAGCCACAGCACCAAGGCCAGGGCAGAAAATTAATAATTGAACTAATAACTATTGATTAAAGTTGATTTCTTATACAATAGGGTCCCAATCTCCCATCTATGCATACCAGCCTTTCTCTTTCACACACAGAAGACTCATACATATGTGCGCGCGTGCACACACACACACATCTTCCTTCCAGTAGGAAAGGAAAAAAAGAAAGAAAAACACATGGAGATGGGAGGATGGGAAGGAATAGCTATACTGAAAAAGGAGGAAAGAGAAGACAAGGAGCAAAACAAAGGGAAGAGCTAATTGGACAAGATGGAAAGGAAAAAAAGAGATCTTTTCAGGCATGAGAAAAAGGGTTACATTTCACTAGGCAAGCAGCCCCTCTGGAGTAATTGCTCATCTTCAAGATAATCTTCAAAGGTGTGCAAGGTCATTTGCCTCTTCTGCCCATTCCTGTTTTCAAAGGATTCTTTTATTCTTATCTTGTGCGAGAGTCTTCTTTTTATGTGAGTTGACTTCATCAATTCACAGATAATTATTTGAGGGAAAAAGACCCCAGGGTTCCAATACTTTGGAAGTGTTTTCTTCTATCTGTCCTGAATGTCCTGAGTTTAACTTCAGTAGAAAATCCTGCGTTTTTGTATTATGACAGGGGAGAAAAATTCTCCCTATGCTTTTCCTAGTGCATGCATAATTTTAAATATGTCCATCATTCCCATCCCTGTTTTCCTGCTTACTTTCTGAACTTGATATTTTTGCTTAATTCTACTTGTGCTAACAGCATAGTTATCTTATGCACATAATCACATTTTCCCTTTCACCATTTTTCCTGTGTATGATTGCTTACATATACTGTATATCGAACACAAACCAAACATTGTTTCGTTCTCTGGTAGCATTGTATGCCCATTAGCAAAGCGCTGAAGAGTTTTGACCTTAGGACAAGTGCACTGTAGTTTAGTAGAAAATGCTAGAACACAAACACCAGCACAAACTGATGAGTTTCTTTGTACCATAGACATAATCTTAAAGATACAGCGATGGCACAATTTTGTACTACTTTGAGGGGCTCCTCCAACACTTTCAGTAACAATGGAATTGTAAGGCAGGGCTCTCAGGCAATCCTCTGCCCAGGACAGGAATCCTCAGACCGCTCCAGACAAATGGTTGCCCAACCTTTGTTTGAAAACCTCCAGTGCTGGAACATATGACTCCAGGAACCAGGGTATCCTATTGCTTAAAGATCTTATTCTGAGTTTGGATTTCCCTCTGTAAAGCTTCACCCATTGGTTCTTGTACTACCCTCAGAAGTTATGGAGAATAAATTCACACCCTCCTCCCTGCACTGTTTGAAAACAGCTAACAGGTCTCCCCTTAGCCTTCTTTTCTTAAGATAAGCATACCCAGTTCTTTCATAAGATTTAGCCTCCAGGCCTCTGACTTCTGTGCATGCTTCCATACCTTTAGTAGCTCCATTAATTCATTCAAAATGCCACAAGATGCATGCATAGAATATTCTTTCAGAAGAGTCAGAGCAGGCCTCAGAAATAATGCAAAGTACTCACTAAGACACTAGGAACAGCTCTAGTTCCTGGCTGATTAGATGTCTGATTTTTGAGTTTGGCAGACAGAAATTGGATGACAGGATAGACAGATATTTACTGTATTTTTATGGCACTTGAAATAGCTGAGGAGAAAAGGCAAGTGAAGAACAAAAAGAAAAGGAAAACCTCATCATTTTACTAAGTAAGAAATATTAGGCAACAGAATTTTGATTAAGCTCAGAATGCAGGATGTAAGAAGAGAAAATTTATTCTATGGGCAAGGAGAGAAGATATTTAAAGAATATGTCCAAATTTTGCAAAGTTAGATATAATGCTAGCGGTGAAGGCACCAGGCTAGAAGGCAGGAGACTGTGAGTTCTAGTCCTGCCTTAGGCATGAAAGCCAGCTGGCTGGCTTTGGGCCATTCACTCTTTCTCAGCCCAACTCACCTCACAGGGTTGTTGTTATGGGGAAAATAGGAGGAGGAAAGAGTATTAGGTATGTTTGCCACCTTGAGCTATTCATACAAATAATAAAGGTGGGATAAAAAAAAAATCTAAATCTAAAAGAAATTGGGATAGAGAATATCCCCCATCTCTATCTCCTGTAATGGTTGAACTTGGAGTCATCCCAGACATTTATTTTCTAACAGATTCAGGACTGACTCAAATGCAATATTTTTTTGTGTGCAAAGCATATTTCATTTGTAGGATTGGCTGCCCAAGAAATGCTGATGGCCACCACAATTACTTCAAAAGAAGATCAGAAAATATTAAGAAAGGATAGTCTTTCAGAGATTGTTAGCTAATGGAATTTTCAAGTCTGGAGGAATCACAAAACTAAGTAACAATTGCAAGAGCACTAGGAGGGGCAGGTATTCTTACATATTGCCTAGAGGCTGCTGAGAAGATAAGAAACGTCTGGTTGGATCAATGCAAAGTCTATATAGTTTAGCATTCTGTTTCCTAGCCAGTTCTATTTGGAAGCATAGAAGCTGGAAGGCGCAAATAAGAACAGTCCCCCCCAGCCATTAGTGTTTCTGTTAACTTGTTCAGACCCTGATTCTAGAGATAATAAATAGCACTCTTACGAGCAGGCAGGTGGAAGAACCATTTGGCCATTATGTGACACAAGAAGCTGGGCTGAATGGATCCTTGCTTTGATCCGTGTGTGTGTGTGTGTGTGTGTGTGTGCGCACACACACGCGTGCACATGTGTGCATATTATGGAATCTGGAACAAGTTCCCTCCAGCTTCTCTGATATGTTCCTCTAGCCTTTTGGCCTTTTTCAGTTCACCATTATGTTCTATTATAAGCTGTTATATTTCTCGCCTGTACTCATTAAAGGACAATTAAAACATTATTTTCATCTTTCCCGCATATTATTTATTTTCCTAAACTGAAAATTCTACCTGTCCTATTGGCTTTTGCCCCACTAATAAATAAAAGCTTTGTCAAGTTTTGTCAAGTTTTAATGATAAACACTAATAGTCTAGTTCCATTTTGATCCAAATATCCCATTAAAAAAATCCCATTATATTATTTTTAGAAAGGATTTTCTGTTACTTAGAAGCTAAAAGCTTTAAAACACTATGTCATAAAATACAAATTCCAGTCATTTTATTTGTTTATTTTTTGCAACAAAAGAGTTTTATGGCACCTTAAAGACTAATAAATATATTAACATGTAAGAATAAATGGATAGAAATTTGACATCGCATATAACAATATCAAAAAATCTGTAAGATGAGATTTCCATTTGTCAGGACATTGTGCTACTGACCTCAAGGTAGTTATTCTTGGGAGAAAGAGTTACAAAGACCAATTTCATTGCAAGACAGCTGAACCAGAACATAAGGAAATTTAACATCATTTCTGATGGATTGAAGAGAGACCATGTTTTTGAATTGTATGGCATGTGTTAATCATTCCATTAATGCAAGAATATATAGATCATATGCAAGAATATATGGATCACGTTTACTTACCGTTTTGTTATAGTCACTATCTATAAGCAAGTTCCACCTCATCTCTCTTTTCCTTCTCTCCCAAAATCGTGGAATGTACATATAGTGCTCCTTTTTCAGGACTGTGCTCTACTCATCTGTTGGAGTGGATTGTGATCCATGTGCAAATGCAAATAGTAAATCAGGGAGGTAAATCTCAAAATGCTTGAGAAGCTTTCTCTGCAGTCTAACACATTCTAGGTTCTAGGTCCTTTATCAAGAGCACTACATATGTATAAAAAGCATTTATATAAGTGCACAGTGTCTCTTAAAGTAAAATATTTACAGTATGGATCCATACATTTAATGTATTTATACTCCTTTATTTTAAACAAATGTTTTTTGTAACTTTTTAATTTATACTGTCCTTGATGAAGGACCTGGGGTCGGGCTACACAGTTAACTCTGCTCAGGCACTTTGAATCTTGCTTCTGCACCTGTCCTCCTGCCCTGCTAAGCAAACAGAGGATCTCTGTCATTCTTTCCTGATCTCTTAGGAAATCCTTCGTTTTCACATATAGTGCAACTTTCCTCTTCAGAGCCCTGCAATTACATTTACATCTCAGAAGGGACAGAAGACTGGTACAAACTTGCATTCATGGAAAATGCAGGGAAATTATGAAAAGCATACTGTAGCTTGTTGAAAAGAAAAAAGAGAAGCTGGTACCATTGCTTCCCAAAGCCATTTCTCAGCAGGTGCATGTTTGAACTAGCGCCTCAAGCCTTTTGCTATGTAGCACTACAGGTGCTTAACAGAAGGAAGATTTACTATGGTATAAACAGCCAAGGATGGAACCTTCCATTAAAACACAAACACAAATGGGCAAAATGAATTATCACTCCAACACATGAAAGTTTATCTAGTTTTCAGGGAAATGCATTTCCTTAAAATGATTTCCAAGGATGCATTAGCACTGACACTTAAGTGATAGTTCACACTTCTGGATAGCTTTAGGACTGAATGCAGCTACCTCTCTTCTAATTGACAGTTGCTTAGAGTGCCTTTTTCAAAGGCAACATTCTGCATTCTCATGCATAATACAAAAAAGAAGGGACCTCTATCCCTTCCTTTTTCTGCATGCACAGAAAAGAAGTTCAATGGTCATGTAATCTAGACTGATGCAGTTATACATCCTACAGCAGCAAAGAGCAGTTCATCAGCAATCTGAAAAAAATAAAGCATGTCCTTATTTAGATTACCAGTTCTCTAAAACAGATGTAAAGGCAGTATATAACCCGCTGGGTTTGCATGACATACCAAACCATATTCTAGCCAGCCAAGTCTATTCTGTTGTGTGAACCCAATCCATGTAGTTATTATGATTTAGTATATCATGTAAATCCAGAAAAAGTGTTGAATAAACCATGATTAAGTTAAACAGAGATAAGTGTGTTATATGAACACAACCAACAAATGCTTTCTAGTTGGCATCCATGACTGGGTCCACACATTAACTAAGTTTTGTTTGAGTTTGGCTTAATGTATATTGCAAATCTAGTTTTTGTGGCTTATTCATCAAACCATTATTAAGTAGACCATGGCTTAGTGTAAGATGGGAACCCACACACTGATTTAGAACAGCCACTGATTTAATGAATGTTGGATTACAAACTGTTTGAAGCTGAGGTTCACATTTTTCAGTGTTATCTTGAGAGTGACATTTTTAAGTGAATAAGACCAGAATGAAGGTCTGGGAGAGGCTAGGACAAAACTGAACATAAATTAATTAAATAAGTCAAAACATTATTCTCCTTGTATCTAACAATTACCCCATTTTGTCACAGTAGAAATTACAATTTGCTAGCAACTTTTGTAGGAGATTGGAAGGTACATACAACCTCAAAGCAGCAAAGCTGTGTACCCTAGTTTAATAAGACCGCCTACAGATAAAAAAGGGATCTATAAAAATGTTTCCGCAAGTCCTTGCTAGTCCGCACGAGAACATTATTGAGAAAACATCTCAAAGATTAGAGCGTTCCTGTCTGTTGCCTGATGATTGTATCAGTGTTCCAACTATGAGGTGACTATAGAATTAGAAACCCACGAAGCTGCATTATATTGGTTTGTGTTATAATCAGTCTACTGACAGCATCCCTCCAAGTTTTGAGGTAGATTTTCTCAGTCTTACTTAGGGCCTTACCATGAGCTTGTCCATTAAGCTAGAAATCTCTCCTGCTGCTGGCCTTCCAGATATTGTTGAACTTCAGTTCCCACCAGCTAAAGCCAGCATGGTAATGGTGGTGTAAAATTTAATAGTCATATTAAGCTGCTGCCTTTGAAACCTGGCTTATAGGCCAGGGACAACGTAACCAGATGCCCGAGTCTGTGCACAGGCACAAAAATTCAAATAGAAAGGGACAGTGGTGAGAAGGAAAGGATTGTTATTATAAACAAGGGGTAAGTTAGAAGTGCCCAATTATTAGATTAAGCGCACTTCATCAAACTGAACTTGGTGCAGTCCTTTGATTGCTACATTTGTTACCTTAGGCTAGAATCTTTGTAAAACCAAAAATAAAGTCCTGGGCCCACTTCCAAGCCAGATGAATCTTTATATTGACCTGTAAACAATTGCAGTTCGAAGTAAACAATCACTACTGATAGCTTAGAACAATGCTTTGAGAGAGTTCCCTATATTTACCCATGAAAACAGCTCCCGAGTCAAGTCAATTAACCGGAAATTCCTAAGTTAAAAATATATATTTTTCTATAATGTGAGAATCATTAGTGACCTGCTCCCACCATAGAACTGTGCCAATGTATAGCCTTTGGAAAAACATTCATATGGTGCAGAAACTTCAATCAGGGGGAAGTCTTTTCAAATAACAGTCTTCTTTTGGGGTAACTCGGAGTAGAGTACTGTTAAACTTGGCTTGGTAAGAATGTAATCCCTGCAGTGAGGTTCACTTTTGTTCAGTGGTGCCACATTCACTCTTAATTTTCTCCCCTCCCCTCCCCTGAAATAAAAAGAGAAAAAGGAACAGCAAAAACAAGGCATTTTCTATTGGGGTACCCAGGAATTTCCTTCCCAGGTAAATTTGCTGACCTCAACTTTATTCAGCTTCTGGCTGGTGATAAAACCTGTTTTATTTCAATGTGCTTTGATCATTTTTTACTGCAGTGGATCAAGTACTAAATTGTATATTATTGTGTATGTGTTTTCATCTTGTTCATAATATCTGGATTATTCGGGGGATATTTTTCTTATAGTGCTGAAAGGAATCTTGTTATTAGACAGCTTATTCCTTCTCAGTGGAACAGCAGAGTTCAAATATTTGTAAGTCAGTATGTGGATAAAATACCTAATATAACAATAAAAAAAATCAAAAGTAATGGCCAGTAAGTATTCAATGAGTTTACCATATTAACAAATAGTTAATTTAACTTGAATCAATCTGATTTAATTTTACACAGAAATTTATTAGCATTTTGATGGCTCTAATAAAAAGACATCATTGTACAGAAGGTTAAAATTGAAGTTAAGGGATTTGATTTAACAAACGCTTATTTAATGTTTAAATGTAGTCTACACAATCTAAATAGTAATAAGGGATAAGCAAGGTTTCCCAATCAAAATTCCACTTTGTTTTTAATTTTAATTTTTCAATGGGCTTGGTGGGTGTAGAAGTCATACAGTGATATCACTGAAAGGTGCTAGCTATTTTTTTTCTTTCATAATTTAAACTTTCCAGAGTCTTAATGCCTAACATAATTACATTCCACTTAAACATTTTATGGTAAAGCAAAATAAAAATCCCAACAATAAATTGTGCTATTAGAATTGGAAATCATCTTAGAGAGCTCTGGATGGGAAACAATAATGGGACCAAGCATTGGCCAAAGGTTGGTTTATACATCTCTTCTTTGAAACACAGAGATCCATTAGAATTAGCCTAAGTAATCTTACCTAAAGAGAGCCTGTTTGGTGTAGTGGTTAAGGCACCAGGCTAGAAACCAGGAGACTGCAAGTTCTAGTTCTACCTTAGGCACAAAGCCAGCTGGGTGACCCTGGGCCGGTCACTCTCTCTCAGCCTTCAGAAGAAGGCAAACCACTTCTGAAATCTTGCCAAGAAAACTTCAGGGACTTGACAAGGAAGTCGCCAGGAGTCAAAAAAACTGACTCGAAGTAACTGGGGGAAAAAAGTACCTTATTACTCATTATTTGTTGCCTTTTTGCTCCACCTTTCCTCTGGGAACTCATGCTGCACACAAAGGGCTCCCTCCTCCAATCTTTTCCCAGAACAACCACTTGACGGGGTAGACTATGCTAAGAGAGAGTAACTCTCTTTTTCTTGGCCCAGTGACTGAGGGGGATTTAAACCTGGGTCTCCCCAGTTCTAGTCCAGCACCGGAACCACAATATCACACTCTTCACCCAGAATTCAAACCATGTTTTATTGTACAAGATTACATTGATGCAATAATCCATATACTCTTACGAGCAGGAATTTTTAGAATATGGACTTAAAACAACAGTCCTTTAGTATGCTCATATTAGCATACTAAAGGACTGTAAGTAGTTTTGTTTAATAAAACAAAGACTACAAATATTCTATGTCACAAAAGAACAATCATCATTATTACTGCTTAAGCCAGTTCCATTTATATGCTCCCAATTTCAAAACAGGAGTAAATTCTTGTACACATTTGTTGCCCAATGTTGCCTGATTTTTTACTCCTATATACTGGATTCAATAGGACACAAGAAGATCTAAAGTAAAACAGAAGTAACCTAGTTGCTGCTATCAATATATACAATAGTCATTTTTGCCCTATTTATTCCAGTACAGATTTTCATGGTAGGATTAGTTAGCTTATGGAATACTTCGGAGCCTGGTATTTTACATAAGAGTTGGAATCAAGGATTTGTCCCTTTCTTCTACTGGATAAGTTATTCAGTGATAGCCCTACAATGCACTCATACTTGATTGCAAGGAATGTACTCATATCCAAGTGCCAGGTCATAAGGTTGAGACATTTTCTTTCAGTTGTTCCTAACAAACTGGTTTCTATTGCTTTTCTTTCTGTCATAGCCATTACCCAAACAGAAATAATTTCAGCTTAATCTGCATGCATCATGATAGTTGTGAGCACTACTCCAGTACCACTGAGCTGATGGAAGCACCATTCACTCACTGCTCAAGTTATGGGGAGGGGTGCTTACTGACATTCATGGGCTTCACTGTCTCATTTGCACCAATTCAACCTTCCAAAATCAGTTGTTTTAATGTTCAGTATGTAAGGTAAAAGAGTCTGTAGTATATGTTGAGTCAGATCCCAGACGTCGGTACCAAGAAGTACAGGCTTTGGTTCCCCTAATTCTTCAGACAGGAGTTGAAGTACATACCTATCTGGAAGACCTTCTGGATTATTATCATCATCATTGCATCTTTCTGCTCAAAGGGCACTCAAGCTAATTCTACTCCATTGGTTTTAATATAACATTGAGCAAGAACCAGAAATCAGGATTGCAGAGCAAAGTACGGATACAAGAGCATACAAAAAAATTCAAGAAAAGCTTTGTTCTTCAAACAAAATTCAATGGGCACCCAAAGTCTTATAGTTCTTTATCTCCAGGAAGCTTTATTAACCTTGAGGAGCAGAGGTCTAGAAGTCTTTCTTCCTGCACTTCAGTAACTCACCACATGGGGCAGAATTCAGCAGCTCTTGACAGTGTTGCCCTCTGTTTCTGCCCACCATCATTTACGCAATGGGACCATTCCTTGCCAACACTGTGCAATGAAAGTTTTTCCCCAAGCAAAAGTGTGCAAGGCTTTAGTGCAATTGCAGGACAAGAGTATCTTCCACCATGTACTTTCTGATCTTGATTTCGGCTTCAACTTTCTCAGCATCACAAATCTGCCTTCCCCAACCTAATTCCTTTGAAATTGAATCCTAAGGAATTGGGAGTGGGGTGGGAGGGCACCAGGTTGTGGAATACATATTCTCAAAGGTCATGTCTGTACTCATCTCTAAAGCACAAACACCTCTTTTTTCCTTGGCTTGATCTGAACAGGATTACCAGATGTCTCCTATTTCACTCACTGATGGACTACAAGGAGGGTTGGGGAAGAGAGATTCCAAACAAGGATTCTTATGTGAAATGAGAGATGTCACATTTCATGCCTGTAGGCAACTCACCCACTTACCTGGAACCCTCCATTATGACTTTGTGTGGACTAGTTGCTGTATTAAAGGAGTAAATATGTAAGATTTTAGTTGCTCAGATATTCATGACAATTTCACATATTGCAGAACTGACCCTGGTTTTGAAAACATTCACCAGGGCTGATCTCTGGCATTCCAGGTGAAACCTGTGACTATAAATTCCTTCTTTGTAATGCTGTTACAGAGAGCCAGTCTGGTGTAGCCGTTAAGGCATCAGGCTAGAAACCAGGAGACCCTGAGCTCTAGTCCCACCTTAGGCACAAAGCCAGCTGGGTGACCTTGGGCCAGTCACACTTTCTCAGCCCTGGGAAGCAGGCAATGGCAAACCACTTTTGAGGAACCTTGCCAAAAAAACTACAGGGACTTGTGAAGGCAGTCGCCAAGAGTCAAGACTGACTCAAAAGCACCCCCCCCCCAAAAAAAGCGGTTAATAGACAAATGTTGCCTGAGATTGCCTGTCTTTCAGCAGCCTTCGTGTGCTGAACTCCAACCAGCCTTTCAATCTTACAACAACCCTGGGAAGTAGGATAAGTTCACAAGTAGCGACTTGCCAAATAGGAAATATGTTATAACGGAGCAGTAACCGCAAGCTGAGTATTCTTTTACCGTCCGGCTTTCCACTCTTGTGATGAAGCCGGAAAGAGAGTACAGTAGTGAAACCAGGGCTAAAAATCTGAAAGGATGAAGGTAAGAAATACGAGATTGCAAACACGCTGAGGGGCAACCCTGGATTCTCTGTCTCTCTCTCACACACACGCTTTCGTTTCCCATGCAAAACGTCACGATTCTCTCGGGCCGAGCTGGGCCGGGCGGACGGCAGAAAAGGAGACAAAAGCCTCCGGGCAGGCTAGACCGGAGACGGCGTCTCGTGCCAGGGGCCTCGTGCCTCCAGCCCTTGAATTCGAGGGGGAGTCCAGAGGTCGGGAGAAGTCACGTTCCACCCTCATGCGGAGGAAAAAGAAAGTCCCCGCTGGGCTTCCTAACCCCCCCTCCCCTTGCTTAATGAGAGCGAGGGGAAAGTTTCCCGCCTCCTGGCACATGCGGGAGCCTGGCTGCCTTTCCCGCCTCCCGACGGCGGCGGGGGCTCAGCCCGGCAGCTGTTCCCACCTCCTCGTGCCTGGCA
The DNA here is from genome assembly GCA_030867105.1 of Liasis olivaceus. Taxonomy (NCBI): domain Eukaryota; kingdom Metazoa; phylum Chordata; class Lepidosauria; order Squamata; family Pythonidae; genus Liasis; species Liasis olivaceus. Next base: position 41,068,333 of record CM061348.1, on the reverse strand, counting down.
GCCCCTCCCCGCCCCTTGCAGTCCTGCGGGCCGCCTGCCAGCCGAGGCTTCCCGCCCTCCCCGCGTGCATGTGTCTCCGCCGAGCCGAGTGAAGCTGGCCCCTCCTTTCCCCACGTCGACCCCTCCCTCCTCCTCCCTCCTCCCTCCTCCCTCCCACCCCCCCGCCAAAGCTGAAGCGGAGCTGGTGTTTTTCCACTCACCAGGATGGGTGATGCTCAGCGCTCGCTCATTAGAGAACAGACACGAGAGGTCAGGAAGAAAGCGCTTATAAATTACCGTTTCTTCCTTCCCATCGCTGTTAGTCTGCCTTGCCGCGCTCGCCGAGGCACTTAGGACGGAGGCAGAGACAGCGAAGACGCTGGACAGCTACGTGGTCCGAGAGGAGCAGCTGCTACAGGTACCCAAGGCGGGTTTTCGGTGTTTTGGGGAGAGGAAGCCAGCCCGACCACCGCCGCCTCGCCTTCTCGCCCTCCTTCCTGGCATCATCTAGGAACAAAGCAGGCAGGCGTATGAGCCCCCCGTCTTTGTTATTTCCTCCCGCCCAACACCAGAAGTGGGGAAAAAACAAACAAACCTGCATCAGGGGATGGTGCTTTTTTTTTTTTTTGGTGCCGGTTTCAGCCAAGGTTGAGCGACCCTTCCCCCAATTCCCCGCATTTGCTTCCTCGCACGTGCCCTTCGCTCTGCACTTTTCCAGCGCCTTGTTTCCGAGCGATTTCTTTTCTCTAGAGCATGGCGGTTGCCTTTTGTCTGCGTTTTATAAAATGTGCGTGCATGGTGCACCTTTCTGGTTAAGCCGAGGGGTTTGCTCAGCTGGGCTCTTCCCCTTCATTCCCGGACGTCAGCCTCGGATACCTTATGTGCACTTTTAAATAACATATATGGCAGTGGTTAAGTGGAATTAACTACTTGTGCGGTAATGCTTTCTGTCTGATTTCGTGCGGTGGGTTTTTTTCCCCCCTTCCCTTTATATCTGTGAGCAAGTGCTTGTCTCTGCCCCCGCAACTCCCCGCTCTTCCTCCTCCGTGCGACGTGCGATTGAATTATATTCAAGCACGCGGCTCGTCTGAAAGAAAGAAAGACAGACGGCAATTAGAAAATTCGGACACGAGCATTGCTACGCCACCGGTGCCGGCGCATCTTTAATAGCTCTCTTGCGAATTCGTTCATTCATTTTCTGGAGGGGAGAGGAACCGAAAAGAATTGCCCTGCATACTCTTAGAAACTTTGCTGGCAAGAACTGAATCCCGGGCATACTAAAGTGTAAATAGAGTGATCCTGAATTTGCATCTTTGTTCCTGGAATCAGAAGCCAGCATTCAGGGGTAAATATTCATTTGTATTTGACCAGATAACAAAAGGGAAGCGTACTGACTTTTGAAATGGCACCGTCTAAATTTCCATATAAGAACCTAAAGAGGAAACAGCTTGCATGTCTACTTGGATCAGCAGATGGCATGATAGGTACATTATAATCTTCTCTTTATACCTTTTCATTAACTGGAGAGTAACGTGATCATTACCTATCAACCATGCTTTTGGAATAATAAAAAAAATCTGGAGTAGACGCTGGGAACATTTGTTTTTTAAAAAAAAAAATATTACCGTTGCAGTCTAGTACTATACACTTGGGAGGAAAACTCAGAACTTCTAAATAATTATTTTAAGATTGCTGTCTTTTGCATTTTAAAATAAAAAGAGTGAGATAAGTTGTGAGATAAAAAGCCAGGTGTGCAATTGAAAAAATACATCTGCCTGTAATGGCTTTTTTAATCTGGAGTTGCAGCTTGCTACCATTTTGTAACCTTTTAAAAATGGTGTTTTATATGAATGAGCTTTTTATAAATATGCAGTCATTCATGCATAATGTTTAGTTTAAGAGGAAAAAAACCCTAAACATTAGTCTAGGCCAAACCTCTGTGTCCTTGGCACATGATTGTGTATATATAGACCTGTATTTGCATTTGAGTGGATAGAAATTATAGTAGAACTCAAAAGATTGTGTTGGAAATATTTTCCTGAAGACATTGCTTGAAAATTGATACATTACAATAGAAAAATAAAAAAGTTTTTTACATCATATTTGAGATGAGATGGTCATACACTGTAATAACACTGCCATTTGCTTAAGTTAAGTGCTAAAAGTGAAAGAGTGGTTGAGAGAAATACATTAATATTAGCAGTAATAACCACATTTTTCTCTGCTTTTCATGTTTGATTTCCATATTTTTATCTACTCAAACTATTGCTTTAAAAAAAAACAAACCTTGGCTGCCTTTTCAAGCTTTCCCTGACCCTTCCAGTCACAATCTTTTCTGATCCCCAAGGTCTCCATTTTTCATTTTCCTTTACCACCTTCTTCTGCAGTAATCTATCACTCAAGAGTGATATAATTTTATCAGCCATCAAAAGCAGTTCTGTTTGGCATCCTATCCTGTAGGGGGCAGCAGGTGAAATAAAACAACGATACTGCTGTATTTTACTACAGTAACATATAGAGAGAGGACAGAAAAAAATATTTAAAGTTTATGTTTTGGCCCTGAAATGTATCATGGCATGTTCCATTATGGCACTTTAGGCAGAACTAGCTTGAGAAAATACTTTGCTTTATGGATGGAAATGCATGTATTTTAGGAATTGGCATGAGGAATATTACATGTATGCATTGCTGGAATGGAGATTTAGCAAGTAAACAAACGATCAGAAATATTAGTCTATGAGTTGATGATCAAATTAATAGTTCTATTAGCGACATAGTTTGGTATGTAAGCTGGAAAAAATCTAATTTACTTAAAGGTAAAATAATACTGTTTTTGTTTCCAGTGCTGGGATAGAATATATTCAATGTTTTTAGTGCCCCCCTCTTTTTTTTTTTCATGTGGGAGAAGAATGAGCTGAAGTAGGGGTGGTTAAGTAATATGGTTTTAACAGTAGCACCTCTGAACATAGCCAACTTAATGTTCAGGGTAAAGTTCACAATAGAGAGGAGATGTGATTTGATATTTTCACTTTTAATAGAATTTCATTTCTAATAAAATGGAGTTTGAAGTGTTATCATTTGGATTAGTGAAGCAGTGTAGCAGAATTAGATGTTTATCCCTTTCCCATCATACCATTCTTCATTATATAATGTGCTGTAGTGTGCCCTTTGGGTGGTTGTGAGAACAAAATATGCAAGTACTTTTATAACATAACAGTTTTCTTCCTCTTTATGAGGCAGTTGAAAGTGTTATAGTTTTAGGTAAAATACTAAGATACATTTTGTTTCATGTTCATCAATGTATGGTTAAGCTTAGTACTTGTGCCACAGCTTGCCCAGGCTAAGGGAGTTTGTAGCACTTCTGAATAGGAGCTTGTTGGAATAGCTGTGGAATGGAACTAAAGCCGTGTCACACTAGCATTTTCTGTATTGTTGCTGCTAGGCTATTGACAGGCTAATTCTAGTGTCTTAGAGTGATTCTATCAGTGAACATGCCGCAGCTGTCTTCTCCAACCTGGTTCTTCCAGGTGAGTTTGTTGGATCCATAATTGCTGAATTTTGGAAGTTGGACTTAAGTACAGCTAAAGTACAGCAGGTTACAGAAGGCTGTTTTAGAACAGTCCTGTGTCAACTTTAGACTTGACTAGTGGTGCTTTTACGAAACACATGCATACTGTTTAGATCATTCTAGTCTGGATATCTCATAGGGTTGATTGGCTTGTGAATCTGAAGAAACTAGAATTATTGTCTTCTTTAGTAACACACTCTTACCCTTACTTGTCTGAGTCACCAATATTTGTTTATTAAAATATTCCATATTCAGAGGTTATCCATTACTTCTTTCCTATGCTCCGTTCGTGGCATTCTACCATCTGAACACAGGGGGATAGGTCCAGTTATGATAGAATGATGTAATTGCTGTTGAAAATCCATCTGTCTACAGTATTAGAGCTCCACAAAGCTGCTTGAAGGTTTGTGAATACCTTTATGCATTAATCCACTAGCTTTATGGTCATAATACAAGCAGCAACCCTTCCTAATCCCGCTGTCTGAAAATTCTGCTTGTTATATCCAACAGAATTTTTAAAATTATGTTTGTTCTCACTGTGATAGCACTGATATAAATATATAATTGACCAGCCTGCCTCAGTTTGATGTCCTTCAAATGATTTAAGAAAACAATTACTTCTAGAAATCTTAGGCAGCATGTCTCATCCCAACACAGCTGGAGGGCACCATCTTGGGGAAGGGTGTAATTGGCCTACAGCAGTGTTTCTCAACCTTGGCAACCTGAAGATGTGTAAACTTCAACTCCCAGAATTCCCCAGCCAGGAATCTTCAAGTTGCCAAGGTTGAGAAACACTCATGTACAGGAAAATAAAGATGTTGCATCGACAAGGATTACTGTAATTATTATGCTTTTGGGGACAAAGAGATATAGATCATGGTTTAAGCTTATATATAGCTTAATACATTATATATAATGTATTAATGCCTATAAGTAGGGCATCCCAGTAGAATTAGTCACTTTTTTATTACATAGGGTTTAACACAGCTCAAGTTGTTTTTGGAAATGCTGATAAATTAATATGAACACAAAAGTTTATTTTGTGGAAATGGTTTAAAATTCTGCTGTGTTTGGTATTATACACTCTGATTTAGCTTCTCTTCTCATACAACAAAATACTCTGGCTACCTTGCTGACTTAGTACTTATAACTTTATGGTGACTTAATTGAGCCAGATATTACAGACTCATGTAGCACATATGTGGGATTGCATGTTTTGTTTTTTGGGTTTTTGTTTTTAAGAACTAAACATTCAGATATTTTTGTTAGTTATACAAAACAAAACTCAGATATCACATGTTTTGCCTCAAGCCCAATAACCACCAATGAGAAAGACAGAAGAAAAGAGAGGCAAGGCAGCTTTAGGAGATACATAGCTGCAGGGGGAGGGAAAAAAAACCTAGGATCAGAGTTCAAAGACTTAAACATGCAGACCAGATGTGAAATTTAATACAAGCACCATGGCTACTAAATATTATTCACTTCTTGACTGCCAGGTAAAATTATTCCTCCACACTTTGTTTTAAGTGTGAACAAATCCTCCATTATAATGCTTGCTTGCTATGAGGCAAAAAGGATTACTAAATGATTATTTCTAATTTAACTACTAATTAATAGACTCAAAGTGAGTGATTGCTACTTCAAGAAATAATGAGAACAAGACCGTGTAAAGCTACTTCTGTGCTGCCAGTGTCATAGACAGGTAATGATAATCATATTAATGCATATATCTAAAATACTTTTATATTGTTTTTCTACTGAAAAAGCTTTTAAAGCAACTCAGTATTATGTGCTGTCAAGTTGGTGTCAACTTTTAGCAGCCACAGATTTTCACCGTGACGATCTCTCCCTAACCTGGCCCTTCAGGTCTTCCAACAGTGTAGCCATCATTGCTGTAACTGTCCCAGGTTAGGGACAGATTGTCAAGGAGAAAATCTATCTATGCATGTAGTCACTAACAGTTGACACTGACTTGATGGCACGTAATCAGTCAGTAGTACAAACCACAGTAAGCATGCATGGACTTGTATGTAAGTAAACCCATATACAGTAAGCTTGTATGGGCTATACAAGGGGTAGGGGAGCAAGTGATGAAATGTGTATCATGACACCACAACATGAACCACTTGATTTGCATCCTTGTGTTCAATGCCAGATTGCTAGCACAAAAGGGCGAGGTTTGTATTGTGACATCACACACATTGTCATTTCCTCTATTGTGATTGCTTGAGTGCCTGCCTTAAGTATGTGCTTGATTCTCCCTATTAGTTTCATTTTGGAATAAGTAGCAAAACTTCCTTCAGAACTATTGGTTGGGGAAGCACTGGAGTTTGGGATCGTACCTGAGAAAGACACTCCTCCCCTGAATTTAGAAAAGTGCTCTATTTTTCCTGAATTGTTTACCATAAGAAGACTTAAAAAGAGAGCAAGATAATAGATTGTCTTGGGAATTTTAAGCCTTGCCAAGAAGAGTTACGTCCAAATGCTCCATAGTTACTACTTAGAACAAGATTGCTTGGAGAAAAAAATGTGTTTGTGACATCAGTAACCATTATACCAATCCCAACCCTTGAATCAGAATTCTCTGTACCTTTAAGGAATAGCACAAAGAAACCTGAGACAATGCCTGCTGATGTCACTAAGTATTTCTTTTTCCTTCATACCTCACACTGCAGTAGAGACAGACTCGGAGAAGAAGAAGGGAGGAGCATGAGGTTTGGATAAAAGCAGTGGTCAGAGACAAGGGGCTAAGCTCAGAGGGATGAAGAAAGAGAGGAATGGAAAAACAGCTGGAATAGAAGATAGGGCTGGCTCATTACTCAGATAATTCAATTACATCTATAGTCATCATTCTTCATAACGTTCCCAGCATTTGTGCCAATTTTTAAGTGATGCTGAAGCCAAAAACAGGGAGCACAGCATCTTCATTCCTAGAAGGTGTTCAGAGACATAATGGCTTCATTCACAAATGTTCCAAGTGCTGCTTAGCTGTTAGAAAACAGGAGTAGAGAAGACCACACTCCACTCTGAGTCCGGTCTATTGACTTCTACCCAAATTTAGATCTAATTACTTCTGTTCAACATCCCAAGTTGTTCTGTAGGAACTGTGAGCACTGTAGTAGTGAATCAGTCTACTCTTATAATTAAGGTAGCATGGGAAGCATCTTTAGATCATGAATGGGCTTATTTAGATCATAAGAAGCATACTTTTTTTTTTTAGCTTACCCAATGTGTGTGTGTTGATATCCTCAGTGAATAATTACAAAACATCCAGCGTTATCTTGTAAAAGCTCTGTTATAAAATCTGCAGTGTTTACTGTTCTTATTTAGTTTATTTATTCTCTCAATCATATGCAGAGGCTTCATATTATGACTTGGCCTAGAGACCTACATATAAATAAGTTATGATTTGAACTCATATTTGAGCTCATTAATAAACTTTATACCTATCCAATGATCATATGTAACTAGCTTCATTGCTGCCACATTTATTAAGTAGTCATTTGTTAAATGGGCACGGATGGCTAGAAACACATTTCTAGGCTAGCTTATAACGCTCAGTGAACTACATAAAGCGGTAGTAATAATGTAGTTCTGTACAGCACCTCTTGATGGTGTAAGTTTTGGTCAATTTCATTCTTGTTCTTCCATTTTTTTTTTCTAGCTATGCTTTCCAGCTCAAATATTCTTGAATAAACTTTCCCAACAGGGATTGAAAATTTTGTTTTTGACAAATTTAAGCCTGTTCACATATAGTTTAAACTCTAACTCTCTCTCTCTCTCTCTCTCTCTGTATACACACACACACAAACACACAATTTTCCTCTTTATTTGCATTGCACAAAATTAATTTGCCTGTATCTAGATGCAGCTGAGCATGTGAGCTTGCTTTGTAGATACAGCTTGGTTAAAACAGAAACAAAATAATGCTTCCTGTTATTTTGTGCACTGTTCCTACTGTAAACAAGGCTTTATGTAGATGAACTCACTTCTATTATGGGCTGCTGCTGAATTTTATTCGTTAACATACATATCTGTGCCAAGAGTAAGCAATTGGACATGGACCTTCAATAAATATGGTGTTAAATTGTACATGAAACCATTGTAATGATCACAAGATATATGATTCTCTTAAATAAGGTATAAGTATGCAAGGTAGGAATTTTGCCTTTTTAGTTATCCATTGATTGGAACTTGAATTTGTAGGATTTTGAGGACTTCAGTATCAACTATTCTTGGTTTAAATTATTTTAGTTCTTAATTTATTTTACATTTGCATGATAGCCTTTTGTATTAAATATCAAATGACATTTGGAGAAATAGAAACATCTGAAAACAGTACTATGCTATGCTCATTTAAAATATATTCAGAATATCAGCTTTAGACAAAATTTAAACCAGCATATTGACTGAAAATTCTGGGAGTCAAAATCCTGGCTCATCTTGCAGGCACAGTTTATGGAAGATGGGAATGAAGAATAACAAATTCGTTGTTCTTTCAGCATCATTGTACCGTAACATTGTTCAGTGGTTTAGGTACTGCAAAGTTTGTATTGAGAAGACTGTAATAGTTTAAAGGTAGTAGGTATAAATAGTAGAGGCAATGTTTAGAAATACAGGATTTTGTGGATCTCTTGGCCTTATGCCTTCCAGATAACATTAGACTGCAATTCTCATAATTTCTCAGCAGTTATGGCCTCTGGAAGCCATATTGGGGAAGGCTGACTCATAGCAGGTAACAGAACTTTGGAATGAAAGAGGACAAAGTAAAAGTATTTTATCAGCCTATAGAATTCTTGTGAAATATCTGTACACCCTGAAATGCAATCTCTTATGCCAGTCTCTGTCTTCCAGTAAACCCTTTAATTTTTTTGTCCTAATCCTCTAGAATTTGTAATGGAGGAGGGATTGAATTGAAGGGTATTTGTTCCAGAGACCAAACATGAGGATAATTTATTCAAATTGGATCCCTGACAAGAACAGATTCAGACCTTTACTGCTTCACCCACAGGTCCCAGTAGACTAGAAAGAAGCTGTTAAATATGTCAACATTTAATTTTTAAGTAAGACTTGAGCAGGAGACAAAAGCCAATGTGCCTGTAACCGGACAGAAGGTGGTATGGAAGACCTCTGCCTAACACTAAAGAGACACTGTCAGTCAGATACCTTAGATGAAATGAAGTGATCTGGAATAAGATAGCTTCCTGTATTCTTGGCCTTTCAGTTCTAGAAAAAAGCTGGTAAAAATAAAGGTCATGGAAAGCAAGAAGGAAAAAAGGCTTCTGTCGTATTCCAGGTAGAACAGTATTGGAAATAATGTTCACTCGCACATTTTATCTTGAAATCAATCTAATTTTAAGGCAGTTTTCCAGAATTTCATGTTGGTGCAATACGTTAAAGTAGGATGTTAGAGAAAAACTATTAATTGTATTTAAATTTTTAGATTTAGATGTTTCTTAAATTGCTTCTAACTTATCCTCAGTAGGATCTTTCCATTTGCATCATTGTTTTGCTTTGCTTTGCTTTGCTTTTTGGTTTGCTCTGTTCTGTTCTGTTTTATTTTATTTTATTTTATTTTATTATTTTTTTCTTTTTCTGAAACAGGAAGAGAAAATCCTTTCTGGAGAGATTCCTCTTCATGTAAGTGTTTTTTATGCTTGTTAATATTAGCAATATAGTCTGAATATTCAGAATCTAGATTTTCACCATCTGCTCATAGAAAGATAATAAAATTGATACCAAAAAAAAAAGAATAATAACCACAGTTTTGTGGTGATTGAGACACAGCAACCTATTTATTATATTGATGTTATTATGGTTTATTACATTATTACTTCATTTATTTGAACAAAATGTTCAGACATACCCAGTCATGATATAGAGCTGAAACAGTATTTACAGATCTCAGATAAGGGCTAGAACTCCCTGCACTAGAGTCAAACTCTAGTCTTCTTCCTGCCTGTGTATCTAGATTGAGTCATAATCAGAAAGTGGATGCAGGTCACTCATGCCTTATCTTGCATATAATTTCCACAACATGCTCCAATCTAGCCATGATAATAATAATAATATAGTAAATCAGTAATTTTTGAGTCTGTAGATAACCAGCTTACCATAGTTCATATTAACAAGTGGGTGAGTGTTTCTTGCCTGAAGTTGCAATCCAGTGTGCCCTATTTATATGTGTGGGGGACCCATTAAACTCAAAGGAACTTATTCCTGGAGCAACATAATAGGGTTGTGCTGTATGGCTGAAATCCTAAATGTACTTACTTCAATAGAACTTATTTCGGAATAAACATGCTTAGAATTGCACTACAAAAGATGATTAAAAGGTAATAGAACAAATCAGCATAGAATTTCCTGCTTCCAGTCTTTGGCTAAGATATGCTTTATTTTTCTTAGGTTCTGCTCTATTTGCAAAGTTTCTATACGGATAAGACCTCAAGTAATATTTAACAGCTGTTTCCATAATTTATCATGTTATACAATGTATCAACATTTAGCAGCCTTGTCTCCCTAACACCTCCACCCAGTAAACAACAGTCAGCCTGTTGATTCACAGTTAATAGGGCATCACAATATAGCTTGAGTCTGCCAAGCTGAAGGAGGGCCTCATGTTGGGTACACAAGCCATGTCCTCACCACAAGGTTGGGCTAGAGAATGGTTCAAGCAGGTTCTTAGTGGTTTATTTTGCATTGCACCTAGAGAAAACAGAACACCAAACTATGGTAAACATGTATTTATTTAAAGCATTTTATCTTGATCTTCAGATGAAAAAGCTCCCCAAACGAGCCTACTGATAAACAGAAACAAAACGTCTTTGACTTGTGGCTTGGAGTATATGACAAAAAAAGCAATGTGGGGTGGTCAGAAAGCAGCCAATGAGATGATGATTTTACACACTTGTTTGCCAGTTTTGGCTTAGTTGTACATTTTGACAGGTTGCAAAGACCTTTCTTCATGTGAGCCCATATATGTGTGGGTGAACCCGTGGGATTTTGCTGTTCCACTTGAACAGTTATAACCAATACGTTCATATACCTCTTGGGAATGCTTTTTGCGTTACAAACGAAAGCCATGGATTTGGAAATGCATCATATGTACTTTCAGTCATGGAAAGATTTCTCTTAAGTTTAAATATATTCTTTTGATAAAGGCAAATTGGCTTTGGAAAAGAAAATTATGATAGCATTTGTGGTATAGAGTCTCTTGTTTTATATCATACTCTGTATGTGCACTATGCCTAACCTAATGGCAAGCTCAGAAACAATTTTGTTGCTTTTCATTTTCTTTAATTAATTCATTAGCTAGAATGGTAACTTACATTTCCGTAACAATTAGTTCAAAAAGCTTCTTAGTAACATGGGTCTTTGCTTTTGTGGGGCTGAAGTTTTGGTTGACCTTAAGAATAAAAGCAACTCGTAGAGTGCACACTTATATTTAACTATTACTGTGCTGGCTACTACCAGTTTTGCAGAAATTTATTTGCAAACTTTCCTTTCCTTTAAGCCAGAGCCTTCAAACTAGCAGTGTGTTTGGATTTAGGGATATACTTTTGGAGATTCATGTAATGAAAAGGATAGTGCAATGAAAGAAGTAGTAAGGGAGAACTTCCTTCTTTTGCAGGAGCTTTCATCTCTCTTACACTATTGATTATGCATTTATTATCCATATTTATAAAATGTCTATACAATGGATTCTCTAGGTATTATACAAAATAAAATATTATAATACAAAAATAGCTTTTCTTCCCTGACTATGCCTCTGTCATACCATAGATTAAATATACATCCTAGCCACCATTAGCCAAACTGCAGAACTGAATTACAGAAACTTGTTTTGTGTTCTTTACTGCTCTGGTGCTCCATCCACTGCCGTCTTCTGGAATGTGCATAGGCAGCTACTGCTCTCAACTGATACCATTTCACAAGGAGTGTCCACATAGAGACAGTGTGCAAAGCAGCCCACTCACTACCATCTAACAGTAGTCACAGTCAGCTTATGATAGTAATGAATGAAGGGAGTGAGTGATTAAATGCTAAAATAGTGCATCTGTACCATTTTACACCATTTCATTTAATATGAGTGAGAGAGAACTATTTTTTTCTCAGTAGCACTGGCCACATGAATGATGAACTGTAAAATACTTCCTGTCAGGCAGCTCTTTATCAAGGTGTTGGCACTTCCAAATGAAGGGGGGGGGGGATCTGCATTTGTTCACTCTATTTCATTGACTTGAAGGATGTCTTGTGGAATGAGCTAAAAAGGCTCTCATACAAACCTGCTGGTTTTTGAACAGGCTGCAATGGAGAAATGAGTTTGTACTTTCTCTTCTAATCCAGACCCAACTCACATTTATCAGTCTTACTCTGCAGCAATTCTGGATAATATACTGTAAAGCAGAGACATGGGGAGGAGAGAACAGTGTATGTCCAGTTCTGTACCCAAAGTCTGTGGAATGTAGCAATTCTCATTGAACCAGTGCGTTATTAGGTCTGTCTCTATACATTGGTGGAAGAGAAGTTTCCTCCCTCCTTCAAGATAGTTTAGCCACAATTCTCAGTTTGCCTGGAGAGTGAACTAGCTGATTTTCTTAGTAACCTAAGCACTTCAGAATGTAGATAATTAACATCACTCAGTGTGCACATTCTGTTCTTGTACGGTAGATGGCTGGGTGTCTGCATATAAGTATTTTCATGGATTTAACTTGAATTTGCTTTCCTAGATCCCACTGCCATTAAAGAAGCATGGAAAGAACAAACCCAGTGTTACTGAGCACCGTGGCTTTTTTCTTCCTGCTCTCACTTGCCTGGAGCACATACTATTTAATTAGACTAATTTATTGTGGGGTGAGAAAGAGAATCATCTAGCTAAAGGAGGCAGTGATAAATCTGCTTCATATGCCCTGTATTTACCAACATTAGCATCTCAAGAGAAGAGTAGGTTAGCAATTTGAGGAAATCAGCTGCAAAGTTAAAATAGAAACTCAGTCCCCATTGGATGCCTTGATGTACCATCTCAGACAGGGCATGGTTTCTTCCAATTATTACTAAGATTCAGTGGCAGAGTTTTAAAATTACTTTATAAGAGACAAATGAAATCCTCATAGGACCTGTTCTCAGATGGAAGTGTATTATATAGGGATATGCCAGACAACAAAGCTGTCAAAAAGAAAAGTTATACTCCAACTTTCTGCTTTCTAAGAGGCCCTTGAGGGATGCAGAAATATTGTGCTGGCTTTTCTTAATGTCTTCTATACACATACACACACATCTTCCATCACAAACCTGAAACTGACTGGCTTCTATAGTTGCATATACTTGCTGTCTTCAAACCACCTTGGAAGTTGACAATATAGAAGATGGAAATTTGGGTTTTAGGAATAAAATTAAAGGGAATACATGTCTGGCAGGTATGTGTTCCCTTTAATTTATAATGGTGTGAGAAAGAGAATCCTCTAGCCAAAGGAGGCAGTGATAAATCTGCTCCATATGCCCTGTATTTACCAACATTAGCATCTCAAGAGTAGGTTAACAATTCAAGGAAATCAGTTGCAAAGTTAAAATTTCTAAACCCATTCCTCTCTCTAGGATCTTCAACTTAGCAGGCAGAATAGATCAGCAACTTTCAAATGTTTCCAAGTTGCAGTATCTGTTAGTTTAATAATTCCCAGAATCCTTGATCAAGGGGCAAAGCTCTAGTGATAGAATAGGCTGCATCTGAGTAAAAAACATCTTTTTGCCCTTAGTTTCTCATGGAACTGTAGGGTTCCATGGAATATAGTTTGAAAAGCCCTGGAATAGGGTTTCCTTATATTTAAAAGGGTCATAGTACAGTATCCTTGAAGAACACTGTGTCCCAAATGGCACATTCTTTGATCTCATCTGTTGACCTGCAAGGATTCTTTAATGTCTAAGACAAAATGCCCTTGATATGTAAAGGTTACACAAGCCAAGAGTCCTAGTTCAGCTAAGGAAATCCACTGAAGAAAGCTATCACAAGCAAGTCCTAAGTGTGTATTCCATATCACAGTATTACGTTAAAATGGATATGCACTCAAATGCATATCAAAATACTATACCTCATCTATTTGCATTTGGATGTGTGTGCTGGAAACACATCTGAGTGAACATTTCATTAAAAGCAGTGCAGGGCAGATATTCTACATACAGATTTGGATGCTCATACAGTTAATAACAATAATTGGTGACCCAGAAGTAATGCATCAGCAAACAAGAAAACAGTATAAATACATAGGCCTCCATTTATGCAGTCCATGTATGAACAATCTTTGGACTGCACACAATACATCTAAATTATTGCTGTTGTAGCATGCAGCAATGAAAATCAAACTGGAAATGCCAGTGGTTACTCCTGTATATGCTCACAACCTATAAAGGGTAATCTTTCACATATATATTTCTTCCTGCTTATACACTTCAGTATAAATGACTTAGTTCTTTGGCTCCCTTTAACTGCTATGGCATACATTTTTAAACAGGAAATAAATGAGTTTGGAAAATTGCACAGGGATATTATCAACCCTTAGGCTTGTTAAGGTGTTTGTGTTTCATACATTAACTTGAGAAAGATATAGCGTTCTTAAGGGTTTTTTTTTTTAAAAAACCAGCAACATAAAGTTTTGTTTTGTTTTGTAATATAGGTTTTGTAATATAGTATAGAAGTAGGTTCTCCCAGACTAGTGTCCTCAGAATTGCATTTTTATAGAAAGAGAAGCATAAGAATTAGTTTTGGAGTGGAGTATTTCTTAGTGTGCAACTCCACAGGGGGAAAGTTGATTGCTCATTGTCATCACCAATCTTATTTTTAATTGCAACGCTCAGAAGGATCCATCTTTCTGTGTTCATTTGCTGCGACAAATACTACCAACATTCATTACTTTCTATCAGTGTCTTATCCTATGGAGGAACCAGCCCTGCCCATCCACATTGAGGAGGGGATAGACGTTCCAACTGGTGAGTGCAGCTAAGGTGGGGTGCTTGTGAAATGGGGGGAGGCACGCTGATACAGGGAGCTTGAGACCTTGTTTGTATGTATGTATTTGGGAAATCTGGTAATGTTTACCATAAACATTTAAAATAGTTTTCTGTTTTTCCAAAATGTGCTATGTTGGCCAGACCAGTTCTTAGTTACCAACAGAAATGTTTCACCATGGCCGGTCTTCTACTATGGTCCTGCTATAATCTGTCATTACTGTCAGACTTGCAGGTTCTCATAATTTTACTGTCTGTATAAAGAATGAAGCAATTTTTTGATGTTCCAAAGTAAAGAGATTAGGTGCAGTAGAAAGACATTGAGGCAAATGCTTGTGTTGATTTGAAATTGACTAACTTGCTCTGAATTGCTTGTTCTCAACTCTTAAAAACATATTTGCAAGTTAATGTAATTTTCTTGGGCAAATTTTGCTAACTTTTTGTTGTCTTTTTTGAGGAATTAACATTAAAAACCAAAATTATTTTTTTTAAAAAAGAACAAAAATGAAGAGACAACTTTGTTAACTAAAAACAGGGATTCAGATTACACAAGCAAGCAGATATCCCCCACTGCATGTGGGATCTAGTGTACCAAGGAGTCTCTGTTTTTGAAGGAGCCTTTTGCAACATGTGTTAATACGCAGACAGGACCAGATATATGGATAAATGCACTCTTAGCACGAAGCTGGTACAAGTCATCTCTTTTCCTCCCTCAGACCTACCCAAAATTGTCATAAAGAGCATATTGTTCTAGAATAAGCTTAACTCAGTGTTCTGAATTCCATAATTAAACCTATAGTATTTTTCTTTTGGTAAAAGATGTTTTTCATTATTTAGAGATTAATCTCAATATTTAATCACCTATATTTTAATCCAGAACATCTGTTCAAAATATTTCATAGAATTCTCTTGAAATAAAGGAGAAAAGGGTTTTGTTTTTGAAATTTGCCTAAATTGTTTATGTTTTTATGTTTTCTCTTATTTCCTGCCAAAATTTATGGTTATAAATGAATTTTTAAAGCAGAAAAGTGCTCTTTCAGTCCATCAAGTTATTGTGGAAAATTTGAGCACAGTTCCAACTACTGTCATTAGATGTGCGATAAAAATGAGAATTAGCCAGAAATTCATGTATGTGCAAATCCACTGGATTACTCTATAATTTGCCTTAGGATCTGAGGCTTGGAACATAGAACTTCATATGAATAGATGCTATATGACACTTAATTAGTTTAGTAAAGAAATGAGAGTCCTTTTATCCTTTCTTCACCAGAAAGCATTGCAAATCTTTGGTATTTTTTATTGGTTTCTGTATGTGAACTGTCAGAAATCTGCAAGTTTTTTTTTAGTTCATGACACATAAAGATTAGATTTGTATTTAATATTTCTTGTATATATTATTCTGGTATTACTCATGTTACTGTTTTATATTCCAAACAGTGGAATCTGATTCTATTTGAATCATTTAATTTTGTTTAAAATCAGATTAATTTGTCCTATAAGGATACTATCAAAGTATACATTTTTCATTCTAAATGTGAATTGAAAGTATTTTGACTTCCTGGAAAGCAACAGAAAAACCACAAAATTTGTGTTTATTTCATACAGCTGTCTGTCTCTTATCCCTTTTGTTTTGACTTTCTTGCAAGCTCCATATTATGCAAGCAAATTGGTTTGTGTGTATGTGCATAAAATATTAGCCTTTTAATTCCAGTGTTTTGTTTATATAAAAATATGTTGCTTGGCAAATGCAGCCCTCACTCCTATAACATCTTAAAGCAGTTAAGAAACCACAAATATTTCCATTTTGTGATAATGTCGTTTTCAGGATCACAGCAGAGGAATTAGTATCCAAAATTATATATATATTCACTTATATCAATTAATTTTGTACACACAATTGCTTTGTATACTCTTGAAGTTAACTGTATGTGTCTGCATGCTTACTGAGTGCAAATTGCCTGTGTGCAATTAACACTAAATATAAATAATGTTAGCAAAATCATTATCTGAACTCAGCTGGAACTGGAAAAAGAGAAATTGAAATAATCTTCATTAAGATGAATCTTGGTAGTGTTTCCACCATTGCTGAAAACTGAGGTTAAATTGACCATTTGCAAACATATTTCAATTTGTAGAACATATTAAGCCGAAATAACTGCATATTTTTCCTTCACCAGGGAAACAAACATTTTATCAGTTATCTGATATTTCCGGTTAGTGTTCTGAAATTTAAAACAATTTTTTTAAAAATCCAGCCCTTTATTAAATAGTGTTGTCAATGTTTTATTAGCTATATTGTGCTGAAGATTATTTTATGATTTAAATCTATAAAGAATTATATAGAGAAATTTAAATTCTTAAATTAAAATCTGGATTTAATGTGATACAAGGTCATTAGTAATTGAAGAGGGCAACAAAGATGACACAGAGATTTGAGGACATGCCAGTGTGAAAAGGCTAGAGGAACTTGAGATGATCAGTCTAAAGAAAAGAAGGCTTGGGGAGACATGATAGCCATGTTCAGATTATGTGAAAGGAAGCTACAGGGAAGTTCAGGAATTATTTTCCAGGCCATAAAAGCTACGGTATTTTTGGTATAAGTTGCACCTTCCTAGATTTTGATTAAATATAAAGAACAACTTCCTGATTGTAAGTTACATACAACAATGGAAAAAATCTGTCTATGGATGTTGTGGCTTCTCCATCTCTGGAGGTTTTAAGAAAAGGCTGAATAGCCACCTTTCATAGATATTTTTTTCCTCTTCATTGTAGAAGATTGGATTAGATAATCCTCATGGTCTCTTCTAATTTTATAATTCTGTATTGTATGAAGGATTATTATTTAGTGGATTAAAGAAATATCTGCATCAGTAAAATCCACGATTCAGAGTTAAATCGCATACCACATGAAATATGCAGGTTTAGCTGCCCTGGTGATTTGTATTTAAGAGGAAGCTTAAGTTGTTTCTTCTCTGGGGGGAAGTTATGTGTGAATTCTGCAAAACAAGATTAAACTTCTCCCTCTGTTTAGCAGTTTTAATTTGGATTGGTGTACCTTGTACTTCCTTTATTAAAAGAAAAATCAATGGGACAAGCATAGTTTATTGGATGCTGATTGTTTGAGAACTCCAGGCATTTTACAGAAGTGCAGTTAATTAGCTACCTGGGATAATTTAGTTAGTCAACCAGCATAGGAACAGAGAGGTAATTGGTAAGACTAGAAATAAGAGTGGAAACAGTCTCAAACAAAAAAAAGTTGCCAATCACATGCAATCTTGAAGATTATGTTGTAAAAACCTCTGGTTTATTAGTACTTAAAATTAAGACAAAGGTAGCTACAGTATTATAACTTAACATCTGAATAAAGCTATGGAAGGTGAGAACCTGTCTGTCATTCCAGACTTCTTCAAATAAATTTATTATAGAAAACCTTCAGGGAGTACTGGAAGAGGCAAACATAGACTATTATAAGTGTATAAACTATAAGGAAAACAAGAAACCAACAAATGATTAGTTGTAGGCATCCGTGGGAGGGTGGAAATAAATGATTAAATTATATCATGGTGCAAATAACACAACTTAGTTGTGTCAGATGTTGGGATGCAAGTTTGGAAGCACAGAGTTTGTGTCATGATGTCCTCATATCTATGTTGCCATTTTGTTGTAATCCTGGTTTGCTGAAAATGCCTATGATGATAGCCATTATTTCTTTTGTTTGGAAAAGGACAAGTAGTTCCATGTGAGCTTCTGTAGCAGCAGGCTTCTGTAATTTGTAACATATTCTCTGTAGAAACATTATGGTCTCTTTCACTCTGTGTTCCCATCCTTCTGGTAACTTTTCTTGCAATTTGATATCCTTTTAAAAAACAGTAGTAATTGGAAATGCCAGGGCAGAGCCCAGCATCTTCTCTATACAAAACATATGAGCTCACTACAGACTATATTTCTTAATTTAGGTTGATGCAGTAATGTAACAATACTATTTGCACTGGATCTACCATTAATTTATCCCTTTATTTATTGTAAATATTTTTTTATAATTTTAATCAATACTCAGAATGGCTAATGGATCTTTGAAATATTTGTCTTTATTAGACCCACTGTATGAATGTTAAAAGTGCTTTAAGTGCTGTTCTTTCTTTACCCACTATGCAACACAAATTATATTTTATTTCTAGGTACTTGGAGGGAGAACATTAGATTGCTTTTCTTCATTGAAGTAGGGTTGCCAGTCATTCACAATTGGCCTGGACACACTAGGCAAGATGAGAAGTGCTGTTCATTCCTGATTTCCTTTCCAAACCCAATTATGGTCAACTTATGACCAAAATTGGGTTTGGAACTTCTGTTGTTAAGTGATGCAGTTGTTAAGTGAGTCATGCCTGTTTTAATGACCTGTTTTGCTGCGGTTGTTAGGTGAATCACTGCAGCTGTTAAGCAAATCATACAGTTGTTAAGTGAATCTGGCTTCCCCCATTGACTTAGCTTGTTGGAAGCAACCTGGGAAGGTTGCAAATGAACACCTGGCCCCAGACGCTGCAACTGTTGTAAATACATGCCAGTTGCCAAGTGCCCAAATTTTGATCACGTGACCACGGGGATGCTGCAACGGTCATAAAAATGAGGGCCTGTTGTAAGTGACTTTTCAGCGCTGTCGTAACTTAAAACGGTCATTAAATGAGTGGTCATAAGTCAAAGACTACCTGTAGGGTTTTTTTTTTTTTTTTTAAATTTTAGTGTCTTAACCATAACCTAATATTTGTAGAATGAATTATTTGGAGGTTTGTTTTTAGATTGACTTCTGAGAATTTGTGCTGCAGATTAGAGTAACACTTCACAATTTTATATCGGGAGTAATGATGTAATTTAAAGTAGCAGGCAAGTGGTGACCCTTTGGGGATAATTGTCAATCATTAGGTTTTTAGTAAGCTCACCCCAGGGATTATTAATTGAAGACTGAAGAGAGTTTGTGGTCATCTAAGAACTGACTTAATTGATGAATTTAACAGAGCCATCATTTTCTTAGAGTAATTCTTGTGGATTTAACAGTGGCTATATACATGTGGCTTCACCTGTGGAAAGCTTAGTTTATAGGAAATAATGGCTGAATAGAGCTGATGATGTTACCGAGTCATGTAATGAAACGTTTGCAAGCAAACAACCAAGCTCAGAGAGCACCAAAGATTCTACAGTTCAACCCTGAGCTACGGATATTTTCTTCTATTGGAATACTAGCTTTGTTCAGACAACCTTATATGACTGAACCTTTTACTGACATTGTAGCTTCCGCTCCTTGTCTCACAAAGGTTTTGTTGGTGTGTTGCTGTTAAGTTTTATTCTCATAAATTCTCTTGCTGCCAGCAGGACCATGAAAATATTTTTAGGTACAGTTTAGAATTTTATCCAAAAGTGATCTAAGAAGTTGTTTTTCTGTAAATTATCTTTAGAAATAACCACAACTTTCACCAGCTTTCAGTTCATTCTGCAATTAACTATTAATTTCAGAACTAGCTTAATTCTGTAAGTTATATTTAGAAATATCCCTTACCAGCTTTCAGTTAATTCTCACTCTCAGTGCTACTTCTAATGTTTTGAAGATAGAAGCAAACTAATTCAGATATACTCTAGTATTGCTTATGGAATTGAAAATTATTCATTAAAGTGGGATTTTTTGAGTGAAAGGAATTTGAAATATTGTATAAGGAAGAGGATGCAGGTTTTCTATGCATGGGTTCTAGGATTGTGTAAATCACTTAGAGAAAGGTGTTTTGAGGCATCCTTTTCAAATCTGCTATTCAGAGTATTAAGCTACCACGTCTTCTAGAAATCTCCAAATAGCCATTTTGAGAGCCTCCTCTTATCTTTTGAGCATACATGTGCATGTACAGAGGGCAGTTTAGTTAGGATTGTTGCCAAAGAAAAGCCAGCCCCCTGAACTGGTCACCCAGTCTTATTGCCTTCTTTTAGTTTAGTGAAGATAGCTCAGAATCAGTTGAGGTAATGTCAGGACAAAATCCTATTGAACAGAACATCTTGTGCATATCATAACTGATAGTTCAGTGGAGCACAGTTAGGGAATGGTTTATAAATAGAGATGGTGCCCTGTTAGCAAAAAAAAAAAAAAAAGTTTGACAATAAAGACCATGCCTTATTAATAAAGTCATGTGTCTGGGGAGCCAAAGATACATGATAATGAAAAGTAATAATTTCATCAGTGTAATATAATTGAACATCTTGGTCAGTGATTGTGAATATGATGGAACTGATTTGGACCATCGTCAATAAAATAACATTCACATTTGGCCTAGACATTATTCTTTTTTATTTTGGAAGGAACTTTCATTTGGCTGCATTCATACTGTTTCTTGCTATAAATAGTAGCTTTTGCTCATTGTCCAACTATCTTAAATATTTGAGCCAAGCTCTTGTTTTCTGAAAGGAAGGCAGACATATGTCTCCTAGAAGCTGGCATGTTTTTCAGAAGTGGAACTATTCAATCATTTTATTGTCCAAGAATGTGAGTTACATTTAAATATAGAAGGTATTTGGGATTTGTTGTTCCTTATTAACTGATACAATAGCTGTAGTTCATACTTGCAAAATGCCTTCCAACTATACATCAGATTGTTGATTCTTATCTATAAAAAGTAATTATAGCTTTAATCAGTAAAATAAAAGTGCAGGAAATCAAACACAAATCCTGTGAATGCCCAGCACAATGCCTTTTGTTAAACACGGTTTTTTGAGAATTTTCTTGTAGCGCCTCATGCCACCTCCTTTGCATCTTCCTTGGCATTTCCTTCAATTGGTAGTGACCATGGCTGGGGCACAGAATAAAATCTAAGATATGAGTGCAATAAAATATAGGGTTTTAATAAGCTAATATGAAAATAACCTATAATTATAATATTCAGTATAAACTTTTTAGGGGTTGTCATAATATTCTGAGCTAGAAAAACATTTTTTTTTAACTTGGCATTTGAAAGTTGGAATCTTTTAAGACTTGAATCATTTTAGTTAAATCAAGAAATCACATAATTATCTCAAATTAATTAACTCTGCTTCGTTTTTAAGCACTACTTCCATTTCATAATATCTGAAAAAATATGTTCCTTTATGAAAGGAGCTACTAGTGTTTGGCTAACTGTTCCATATTATTTAAGAGTCAAAAATGATTCAGACAATCTCAGTTCTACTTAATCTAAAAATTAACCTGGTTAATTTATAGTAGCTATATAATTATGCATTTTTTAATCACCATAAGACATTCTCCTCCTATTCCTCCTCCTCCTCCAGCATGATCTCATTCCCAAGAAGTACCCAGGGAAAATTTTGGCATAGCTCCTAACAAGCTTTTACATGTGATTCCCATTACATGTTCCTCTCAGAATCCACTGATCATCCAAGAAGACAGAAGGAGGGAGTCTGCATGAATACTGGGCTGTGGAATAGGCAGAGGAAGGGCTGATTCAATGTCAGTCAGCAGCCAAGAAAAACATAACTCTGCACTTTGGCATGCATCCTGATTCTGCCTCAGTATGATAGAATTTCCAGTCTCTTTCTTTGCATGGACAATGGGAAAACCTAATGTTACCCTTAGTTATGGGTCAGGCAGGTGATGCTGCCTGTTGTAAAACTCACTGAAATGTAAATGACCTTTCCCAAGCTGCTGTAAATTATTGAGAACTCATGGATGGAAGGAGTGTTACTGGGTGATTTGCATCACAGTTGGTGGGACTTATAAAAAGAAGTTTGCTAATAGTGCCCAAGAATTTATACCAAATATCTCCTGTTTTTTTAATTATTTATAATATTTCTTCACATTTCCTCTCTTCCCTGATCAGAAACGTAAACTTTCCATGTTTATGATGGGTAAATGGAGGTAAAGATTCAGCCCATTGATATTTGATGACAGTTCTTTCTCAAAGAGAGTCAGCTTTGTTGTTCTTCACTGTCACTGCTGTTCCTATAATGAATATTACCTTTTGACTCTCTTAATTCAACATGTTTCATGAATTGTTCATTCTGGAGGGTTATGCAATATGTTGAATCATAGGCTAATGGGAGTTTGCGCAACACACTAAGCCACCGAAAAGAAAAAGCCAAAGGAAACTTAAAACTAGCCAATGGGAAGCAAATACAGCCCCTAAGGCCTTTGACTGAGCTGGTTAAGTGTAATGCTTGAACACAGCTATTATGTTCTTTAATATGTCTGCCTAGCGCTCTCTTTTGTAACATCATAATGACTGTATTGAACCAAATATTTGAGACAAGTTGGCTAAATCTGTTAATTATTTTACTGTTATCTGGCATTTCCCATTACTTTTATTACATATGTTTTCTCCAAATACATTCAGAAAAGGTAAATATTATCATCATGAAAGACGAGTTTAAGAAATTTCCAGGTGGTTATTAACAATATTTTTAAAATAGATGTTAAACGTTCAGAGATACCAAAGCCAGCATTGTTTTGCCACAAATTTAACTTGGTCGATCTGTAGTTCACGGAAAAGTTTTCAGTTACATGGGTATGTTGATGAATATATATCTGAGAATTGAGTTCCAGTTGCAGATTTCCTGCCAAGCTAATGTCAACCTTAGTTTTAGATCTCTGCCATGTTAGCCATATCTGTTTACAGCTCAGAAAGCAGAAAATTAAATCCAGACATCCAGTACAATAATGCAAACTATGCTTTTGCAGTGACATATACAATAAACCAAATAATCTTCCTAGTTTTCATAAGTCAGATAAAAATGAAATATTTTTACTAATAAAACACTGTGGAAAGGTAAAAAGGCTTAAAGTATTATTACTTTAGGCATTGGCTTTGAGCAAGGCAATTTTTTTTTTAATTAGCAGGGCTAGGTTTGAATGTTTAAAATGTTCTATTTTAAGCAGATTTTAAATCCTTGCCCCATCCAGCATTCTACCACATGTGTTGGGTTGTTCATATCTGTAGGCCCATCTAATCATTGAAAAAAGTGGAAAAATAATGAAATTACATTGTGTTATCTCCTACATATGTAACTCTGCTGAATGTTCCTTGCTAACAACAAAAAACAATTAGCATGTTCAACACAAATGATGAGTGAATTAACTCTTCTGCCTCCAAATGTGCAAAAGAATGTCTACAGAAATTAGCTAATTTTATGCTGCCAAAAATATTTTGACACATTCTTCCGCAATCCAAAGCATACCTCTAACAGCTACTATTTCATATGTGGCTCTTTGGTATAAGAAAGTCTATCTTGATGACATCTTTTTTTTAATCAATAAGTTATGAATATAGCATATTAAATTGAAAGCAGTGTTTACAAGCTAGGATTACTTTGAAAGTTGGGTGTGCTTTGGGTTTGGTATCAGTCAAGTCTTCTCACTGATATTTCATTAATTAATAACCATTGCTGTAGCAAGGAATGTAGTTTTATTGTGCATCAGAGTAATTCCAATCTTTTAAAAACAATTCAGATGAGATGCTAAAGGAATGATGGAATGAGGCAGGACTATAACTCAAAATTCAGAAGGGGTTATTTATGTAGGACTAGATTTAAACAGGCCCAGGATAAATAGAGAAAGAGAGAGGGGGAAAACTGCAATTTTATATTTTTCTTACTAGGATTAATCATTATGTTTGAGAAATAACACTTTTAAAAGTCACTCCATTGTAAATCCTTAAAATATCATCCTTTGAAAAGTGTAATTTCAGGCAAGTAACAACTATTGAGACAGTGAAAAGAAAGAAATGATGTAATGCTGGGCAGATTTTTTTTACAGTGAGCAACTCGTTTACCTGATGAATTAGGCTGATATACTAATCTTACCATAAAACTGCTTAAGGGGTTTGTTGGATGCTGAAACCAGGGCTTAGCCTACTGAAAATTTTGGAGTGTGCCCTGAGAATGGCAAGGATTTTGAGTAGCATGCCAAATAATTAAGGGTCTTCTAGGCATTTTTCATCTGTGTTCCTTCAGTGGTGTCCGCAGGGAGGTCAAAGCAGGCAAGAGGTAGTCATGACATTGAAATCCAAGTGGGCTCTGACTGTGTGGCTGTGACTGTGCCAGCTTGCCTGTCTTGGCCCCCCTGCAGACACCACTGATAACTTCTCTTCTGAACCCCTACAGTAGATGGTGCTTTTTAAAAACAAAAACAAAAAACCTTTTAATACCCTTGCTGCTTTGCCTCCACTCAACTTCAGGGCCTAACAGTCTGCCTTCTTCCCAGGCATTAACTAGTGCAGATGTTCTTCTTACCCACTCCTTACCTATTCTGCATTCTTACCTGTCATGCACAGTACTTTTCCAAAGAAAGATTAGGAATACATAATGTAATTACCTAGTGAGTTCCTGAGTCCTAATCTCATCTTCTTCTATAGATTGTCTAAAAGATGCCTCAGATAGTTTCAGAGATGAAGATAGTAGTAGTAGGCCATGAACTGCTTAGCTTTTTGCAAGTGGCTTCCATGTTCCTTCCAGACAAAAGGAAAGATTTATTGAGGCTTACTATTGATTTCAGTCTCTGCAAATAAAGTGCCATAATAATGAGGCTAACACTTCCTTTAGCACATTGAATGTAGGATATAATGACTGCCTATCCAGAGTGTTCAGGAACACAGCATGCTAACTTCATATTATGAAAAGTTTACTGGTAGCTGTTAAACGGAAAGAGACATTGGTGTACTTTCAAGTTTGTGGATTCATGCTTTACTAATCATTAGTTGCATCTCTCTTGTGCACGTATTGATTTTGTGGGAACCTTGGCTTAGTTACTGACTTTGTGTATGCACTTGCCAATGTGTTGCATAAGCAGGTGGACCTGTTGAGCAAGGTCTGTTAAGTAAATTGATTTATATACCTCATATTGTAATTTTGATCTTTCTAGAAAACAAAAGCATGGCAACAAAGGAGAAGCTGCAGTGTTTGAAAGATTTTCACAAGGATATCCTTAAACCTTCCCCTGGCAAGAGCCCTGGAACACGGCCTGAGGATGAGGCAGAGGGCAAGCCACCACAACGGGAAAAATGGGCCAGCAAGATTGATTTTCTGTTGTCCGTAGCTGGAGGGTTTATTGGATTAGGCAATGTCTGGCGATTTCCGTATCTCTGCTATAAAAATGGCGGAGGTGAGTATCCTTATTGTACTCATAATTAGCTGCTGGTCTGAATGGTTATTTTGCTAAATCATAAAATCTTCCTAATCTCCCTTCTGTTTTTCCCTCTATAGGTGCATTTCTCATACCTTATTTCATTTTTCTGTTTGGGGGAGGTCTTCCTGTATTCTTCCTGGAAGTGGCGCTAGGACAATACACCTCTGAAGGAGGAATTACGTGCTGGGAAAAAATCTGCCCTATTTTCTCTGGTTGGTTGTTTATCTACTTCTTCCTTCATTCTTAGTATACCATGAGGTTCTGTTAGAATGTTAGATCAACACAGAAAAGAAGTGTGTGTGGCGGGTGGGAGGAATAGGGTGCAATGCAAATAGAAAAGGCATGCTTTTTAATAGCAGAGAAGGAGTTTTATCTGAAACTCTGGTGTTATCCAGACTTCTTCACCCATTAATTTCCTTTCATCCAAGTGAAAGACTGTCACATGCATTTCAAGGGTATAATAGAGTAGCAGTGGTAGAACTGTTGCTCCAAGGACAAAGCTTGTTTGACACTTTAAATAAAAATCTAAAGTCATTATTCTTAAAGGAATGAAATTACTTATTTTTCGCATCAAAAGCAGGATAATTATACCAATAATGCAATTTGATCTGCAGGGATTTTTTTTCCAACAAAACTCTGCCCTGTATGATCTTTGTGTATATTTAAGTCTTTTCAGTAACATCCTTATAATAGTATTAACATGTTCTGTCCCTGTTTAACTGACAACCAAATGGTCTTAAATAGAAGTTCAAATATGTATGTATGTATGTATGTATGTATGTATGTATATTCACCACCCATCTTGTTGAAACAACTCTGGGTGGTTTACAGCAGAGATAAAATCAATTTAAAATACAATATAAAAAAATCCTTCTCTTAATTTCCTTCCTTCCTTCCTTCCTTCCTTCCTTCCTTCCTTCCTTCCTTCCTTCCTTCCTTCCTTCCTTCCTTCCTTCCTTCCTTCCAAATATATACTGTAGTGGTTTCCCAAATGTCTAAATTTAGGCATCTGCCCCTGGAAGATAAAGAATTTTGAACAGTTACCATGGCTTATGACAGCACAGATTATTACTGAGCAGGTATATTCACAGATCATTAAATTGTTCCAGGGCAATTTGGTGTTTTGTAAAGAGACTGTAGCTTAGACCAGGTTTTTTTTCCCCCTCCCTTTTTGGTCTCCCACAGTGCTTACTTGAATCAAGATCCATTATGAATTAGTAAGACATCATGCCAAGTATGTGAGGTTAAGATTGGGAAGTCTTATGCCCAGTGGTACATCATTAGCTGCTTGTATGACATTTTGAGTAACAGTGCACGTGACCTTCTGTGCCAATAAACCTATCTTTCAAAACCAAGCAGAGTGGCTGTCAGGCGCTGATAAGAGAGTTAAACTTTTACCTCTTAGCAGCCATGAGAATTTTGCAAAAATATTCAGGAAGGGAAGGCAGGCAGGAAGGCATACCTTTCAGCATTCAGCTGTTGGCTTTATCTAACTTCAGTTCTTCTTGTAATATCTTCTGTAATATCTTGTAATGTGTAGCTTTTCATCAAGAATGTTGCTGTTAGTGCTGCTGCCAATGCTGCTTGTGATGATTAAATCCACAAATGCATATACAGTTGCAAGAGCACCAACTTGTTCAGGGATTAGGAGTGCTGTCTCCTTTTGCGTCAAACCATCCTAACATATACTGTATTCCACTTCCTTTAACATTGTAAAAACTGAGAAGACTATTGCATTTATAGTTCCAGGCATATAAAAGATGCTCCTAAACTAGCAAGAGAAAATGCTTATTTATTTATATGAATTGTTTCATACATTTTTTTTCTTTTTTAAAAAACAGGAATAGGTTATGCTTCCATAGTGATTGTGTCACTTTTGAATGTGTATTACATCGTCATCCTGGCTTGGGGACTATACTATCTATTCCAGTCATTTGCGTACATCCTGCCTTGGGCTCATTGTCAGCAACAATGGAATACAAAAAACTGTGTGGAAGACACCCTCAGGAAGAACAAAACACTGTGGTTGTCACTTAATGCCACTAACTTCACGTCTCCTGTCACAGAGTTTTGGGAGTAAGCAAGTTTATTTGTTACTGTTTACAGCAAAGAGGCATAGAGTATACATTGCAAGAGACACAAATATATTAGGAAGCATGCAATATTACCTAATCTTGCATGGGTGCACAATGTGTAACCATCCAGATACTGCTGAAGCACAGATTAAGCAGTGGTGGACAGCATCCGTAGTAAGGCATGCTGGGAGAATTAATTCAGCAACATTTGGAGGTTAACGCATTTCATATCCATTGAGGCCTAGTAAAGTGGGTTTTTTTTTTCCTGAGGCCTGGTGGAATTTAAAAAAACAACCCCTTTTCTTCTCCTTAGAGGCCTTATGCACTTATGTTTAAAAAGCCTAAAGTTATTATTCATGTTTTTATGTTTTCTGTGTCATACATGAATGTGTGAATAGGTTCAGTACAAATAAAGGTGAAATTGTCTGCATATTTAGGGTTCCTTCCTGAGCCTTCTGTATTAGAATAGAATAGAATGAGAATTAGAATTGGAAATAGAATAGAACAGACTAGCCTTTATTATAGTCCTAGACCAACAAAGAAAAGACCACCATAATAATACATTACATAATCCTTCAGCATCCCAGCCCATAATGGCAGGGCAGAGTTTACACATGGTACAACAAAACTTAGTAAAGCTTAGGGACCCAGAATTGTCTTTGTTGTCTACTGGATAATATAAGTAAGGTATATCAGAATGCCAGGGAAATTTGAAGAGGAGATGGGGGATCAACTGCAAATGAGTGCCCTTTAGATCTGGTTGTAGAACAAATCACAAAATGTGGTTTCTGTTGCACCTGCATCACGGGGCGCCATCGTCCAGCAGAGGGGATTTTCTTATATACCTTTTCAACCCTGCTGAGCATTAAAATGAGCCAAGGATAACACTCTCTATGTTTTGAAACAGTGATCTTGTCCAGATAACTGGCCAATTTGTGTTTTATGAGGAAAGCTCACAATAACAAAAAAGGAAAAACACACCAACCCCTCCAACAGTGGCTAAAATCCGTAAATAATTAAAATACAAACATACATTAAAAATCTTCTAAAACTCCCCTGTATATTTTAGCTCTAACACCTTCAAGATGCTGGGGGCGGGGGGGAGCCAGAACCCATCACCCCACCAGCCATCTCCACAGATGTGAGCCCCCATCCGGCCCCCAGGCCTTCCGGCAGAGCCAGGATTTAATCCCTTTCCTGAAGGCCATGAGGGAGGGGGCACACCGGACCTCGGGAGGCAAGATGTTCCATAGGGCGGGAGCCACAGCAGAAAAGGCCCTCTGCCTAGACCCCACCAATCGAAATTCCTTGACCAGTGGGGTCTGCAACCTGCCCCTTCTGCTGGACCGAGTGGGGCGGACTGAAACAACTGGGGCGAGACTGTTCCTCAGATAACCTGGTCCTGTGCCCTGAAGGGCTTTAAAGGTGAGGACCAACACCTTGAATTGGACCCGGAAACAAACTGGCAACCAATGCAGCTCACGCAACAGCGGTGTTATATGTGCCCTCCTAGGGGCATTGAGAACTGTCCGCGCCACCGCATTCTGCACCAGCTGTAGCTTCCGGATACTCTTCAAGGGTAGCCCCATGTAGAGCGTGTTACAGTAGTCCAACCCGGAGGTGACCAGGGCATGGGTGACCGTGCGGAGGGCCTCCTGATCCAGGAAGGGGCGTAACTGCCACACAACACGAAGTCGTGCAAAGGCCCTCCTAGCCACGACTGCCACCTGCTCTTTGAGCAGGAGTCGTGAGTCCAGGAGGACCCCCAGATTACACACCGGGTCTTTGGGTAGTGCAACCCCGTCAAGAGCCAAAGATGACAAACTCCTAGATTTTGAGGCTCCCCGTACCCACAGCCGCTCTGTCTTACCAGGGTTCAGCTGAAGCCTGTTGTCCCCCATCCAGGCCCCCACAGCCTCCAGGCACCGCGAGAGGGCAGTCACAGCATCACTTAAGGCACCTGGGATGGAGATGTATAATTGGGTATCATCAGCATACTGATGATACCTCATCCCATGGTGCCAGATGATCTCACCCAACGGTTTCATGTAGATGTTAAATAGCGGTGAAAGCACCGAACCCTGAGGCACCCCACAAATTAGGGGCCGGACCTCTCACTCCCTATCAACACCGATTGGGTTTGGCCTTGGAGAAAGGAGCTGAACCGGCACAAAACTGCCACCCAGCCCCAACTCCTGCAGCCGACCCAAAAGGATACCATGGTTGATGGTATCGAAAGCCGCCGAGAGGTCAAGAAGAACAAGGATGGATGTACTACCTCCATCCCGCTCTCGCCAGAGATCATCCAAAAGTGCGACCAATGCTGTTTTTGTCCCATAACCAGGCCTGAACCCTGACTGATAGGGGTCCAGATAATCCGTTTCCTCCAGGATCCTCTGAAGCTGCCACGTGACCACCTTTTCTACCACCTTCCCTAAAAAGGGGAGGTGGGAGACTGGATGAAAGTTGTCCAGAAGGGTGGGATCTAGCGATGATTTCTTGAGGAGTGGGCGGACCAAAGCCTCTTTGAAAGGCTTTGGAAACACCCCCTCCTGCAAGGATGAATTGACCACTGCCAGAACCCACCCTAAGGTCACCTCCTTGGTAGCTTTAACTAGCCAGGAGGGACAAGGATCTAAACCACAGGTAGTCGCACTGACAGCCCGGAGGACCCTGTCCACTTCTTCAGGGGCAACAGGATTGAACCGTTCCCAGATAACTGGGTAAGAACGCTCCCTGGGCAACTCCACCGGACCTGCTCCACACTTGGCTTCCAACTGAGAGCGGATCTGAGCGATTTTGTCCATCAGGTGTTCAGCAAATTCCTCTGCACGACCCTGCAAATAGTCCTCTGCCCCCTCCTTTTCCCAGGAGGGACCGAGTGACACTAAACAGGGCTGCAGGGCGACACTCTGAGGATGCAATAAGAGCGCAAAAATGTTGACGTTTCGCTGCCCTTACCGCCACTAGGTAGGCCTTAATAGCGGCTCTAACCTGTGTTCGGTCAGATTCGTCTTTAGTTTTCTGCCAGCAGCACTCTAGACATCTCGGCCCTTTTCAGCTCCCTCAACTCCTCCTAACTTTAATGTTGCCATCTCACTGGCCCAAATTGAGATAGTTTTCAGAATTTCAAGGTTTTTAAGCTATCTGCAGAGGTCTTTGCAATCATTAAATATGTCTTTTTGGGGTTTTATGTGTAGGAAGCTGATCCAAGCCTACTTTTGCATGTCACTTTTCACAGTGCTAAGCCTTCACTTATTTTATTTATGAATGTATTATTCTGGCTCTTCACATGAGTTTATGTTAGGGCTATCAGATCTGGACTACAAAACCCAGGAGGATCATTAGATGCAGCAGGAGAAGGTCAAAAACAGCAAGGTAGCAGATGGAGCACTGTGATGCAAGCCCAGCCCCACGTGACATATGTTGACACTGCATGTTTAAAAGGGGTGGGGCTTGCATCACAAGGTCCCATTGGCCAACTTGCCTTTTTTGCTGTCCATTCCTCCCGTGGGTGCTGCTGATTAGATATCAGAAAAGCAACTCCAGCTTTCTGCTGCCATCTAGTGGTCCTCTGGAAGAAATACCATCCGCGTGGAAGGTAAGTGACGTGGGCTCAATTTAGAAAACGAATCCTGGGGGTTACACTGTAACTAGAATGCAAAGTTAAATCACTGAAGTAGATATACTGTGGATCATATCGATGATTGTGATAGATGTGAAAATAATGCCTGTAGAACAAAATTACTTGATATGTCATTAGCTGTTGCTAGCTCTGGAATTTTCAAGGAAAAGAAAATTCCGTTGCATAATAATAAGTTTAACCCTGAATGGTCAACACATGCAGAATCACTGAAAAACATTGATTTGTTCACTTATTATAATAGGCAGGGTTAATAAAATTCTTTACCTTCTACATTAATGGAAATCTTCAGTAAGTCTACAACTATGCTGTACCTATTAATCAGTCTGTCTACTGCATTCTTTTTAAAGCTAGCAAGTAATTTACATAATTAATTTACATTGTAGGATAATACATATCCCCTTGCAGATATGTAAAGCTCTGTGATGTGTTATTAACTCACTTGAAGTTTGTACATTCAGGAGACAACTGACCCATTTTATTAATAACATAATCCTAGATGTTTTTGATGTTTGAGTAATAGAATTTAGGTGGGTTAGATTTATTGAAAAACCCACCTTTACATGCTAAATGATGTAAATCATTGTAAAGCCACTGATTATGCATCAGAGGCATAATAATTATAGTTAGTAGAACTAATGGCCTGTGCAAATCTCATGCTTGTTTAAGCAGCAGTCATAAGGGATAAGCAAATGGGGCTTTATTTCTATAGATTCCTCTCGGGATTACATCACATGCTTCAGTTTCTTAGTTGTAAAGTTGTTTGTTCATTCTACTGTATATGGTTGTAAACATAGCATTGAAAAGGTAAGCGCCAGAAAAATATCAGTAAACAAAAGCTCGGACTGTTCACACAGTTAACCCAAGCTTTAAAAAGAGCTTCATAATTAACAGTTATGGTTTACTGAATATTGAGAGAACTTCATCACATGCTTAAGACATGTCCATCTAAGCAAACAAGAATAAAACTAAACAAAATCTGACCTTGAAAGCAGCAATAATTTTTTTTTTTTAAAGTCTTTGTATTTTTCTTCTCTTTAGTGAGATCTTTGGGCAAAACCAGTTTATGATGATTCCTGCTGTTTTCAACAGTTTTTCATCTTAAATGGGATCCTTTCAAAAATTTTGCAGTTCCTCTAGTTCTGTGTTTTATTTCCCTTAAAGCTGACCTTACATGGTCATGTAAGAGGCAGTTCTGCACTGAATTACATATTGTGCTAGATTTCATTTTCTAAATCAGCTTAATTTATCTCAAGTAGTAGCAATAGTATATTTGTTTACAATTGAAACCAATTGTACCTAAGATGGCAGAAATTTGCATATGTACCTTCCATATAATGTGTTATCATTATGAATGCCATCTTTTTTTTAATGTCTCTAGTTCATAACATACTTAATTTGGGTACTGGTGGAGCAGTTCTATAAGGATTCTCATGACTATATTGCAATTCCACTGTGTAGGTACCTTGTTCTGAAGTAAAAATAAAAGTATCATTTTTAATCTTGTTCCAGTATGTTACTTGCGCCAAATCCTATGATGTGCCAAATTCCTATGATAATCTATGGCAAGTGGTGCCTTAAATTCCTCATGTATCTGTGCTGGTATCGATACATAAACAAGAGGGATTTATAATACCTCTTATTATCATACAAGCACTGATTCTTGCAAACAAATAAGCCCAAATTTTAGTAAAATGAAGTTAAGAAACAACAACAATGGTATTGCTGATAATTAAAAAAAGAAAGAAATATAGAAATAGAGACAATTAAAAAAAGAAAAAATACAGTACTGGTTTCTGTAATTAGGTACCAGTTTAAGGTTGTAAGATCTAGCTCTCACTAAAATGATAAATACGTGTGTACACTTCGGGCTGTAGATGGAGGCTCACTTGATTGAACGTGCTGTTTACACAGCACAAATTACTCTATATACAAAGTTCATACATCATGGAGAAGAGTGATATTATAAAAATATGAACGTATATTAAGAAGCAATTGGATATGAAAATGCAATTTATAGCAAGAACAGAAGAGATTAATGTCATACCACCACTACTATACATATATATATCAAAGACCAGCTTTTGAATAAAGCTGATTTAATTGTTTGGTTATATATGTGTTGTCTTTTGTTTCTTTTCATCCTTTCAAGGATCAATGTCCTGAGCTTGTCTTCAGGAATTGATAAACCTGGTATCATCAAGTGGGACCTGGCTCTTTGTCTTTTCCTTGTCTGGGTGATTTGTTTCTTTTGCATTTGGAAAGGTGTGAAGTCAACTGGGAAAGTAAGTTTCTGCTGCATTTCTGCTTGGCAATAGTGATTATTTTTTTAATTAGTTTTGCTTAATTAAAGGCTTGATACAGTGTTATTTTAAGAAAGCAGTTCATCAAACTCCAAAACATTATCACCTTGAGAGGATTATAATATAGGATTAAGGGGTGTATTTTGAGCCAAATACTTTAGGTGCCTAAGTAGGATGTTCAGAAACTAATTTTAAACCTGCAGCAAGTTCGGAACCTAAAATTACTGACTTGTCTCCTTAGCAAGGGCTATGATTCAACTATTTTAAACCTTTCAGCCTTTCAAACATATTTTTTGTTTATGCAAAGATTGGAAATGCAGTTGCTTATAGGAACTCATAACTTAATGAAGTCTAGGATTTCATTTTTACCATTCCTTTTAATTTTTGCTTTTATTCTGAAGGGCCTTCTTTCACAATCCACATTTGTCAACAGGATAATTGTACTCTTGCAAGAGAAAGCCTTACCAAATGGTAATCAGTTAATAGCTAGGTCTCTTTTCATTCTAAACATAAGCAAAAGAATAAAGTACAAGAATCCAGTGAAATTACCCCAGAATGTGATGTGTAATAATCAGGATCTTATACAAAAATGCTTTGATACACTCTCTTAATTTAATCAGAGATCCCAATGTTCCATAAAAACGCTTGCTGAAAATGTTTTTCTTACATTTAATTTTCTGTAACACAATAATCTAGGCTGGTTTACTTCAGAATAATTTCTCAGTAATCTTTGTGTTTAAACGGATTAGTTTGGCAAGAGAATTTGCTAAAATTATGACTGTAATTTATACTTGAGTACAAGTCTTGCTTGAATTCATTTTCCTTCATGGTAGATATGCATAGAATGGTATTTCTGATGACGTCTCACTTAGATAGTGCTCTCCATCAGAAGTCCAGAAAGATAGAATAGGTGAAAGAAATGTGATTACCATTAACAACCCTATCCACAGATTGTTGGTTTACTTAACTGTACTAAACATGTTAAAAAATGGGGAGGAAAAATAAGAGAGAATTAATCTTAAAAAGTAAGATTGGGGGAAGAGTTTCTAAAAAGAAAAATCGAGATCTTTTACATGATGATCCTTACGAATTAAATTCCCATGATATTTCAGAACAAAAAAGTGAAATTATATGAAAATGCTGATGAAGTTAAACATGTTGCATTTAGAGATCAGACTGACTGCAGGACTTGTTATGGTACAGCAGGCTTCGATATCTGCCTGTTAATCTCCTGAGGTTCACTTTAAAGGCAAAGAGACGAATCTCAAGAGCTTTTATCTGGCTAAACCAATTCCATGAAAACAAAATTATATTAAACAAAATAGCAGAGCTGTAATTACCAGGTGGCATCATCTGACCTTATTAGAGGAAGAAAGGAAATGCGTTAAAAAAAGCCAATCGGAAATTGACTTGCAACTGTATGGCTGATGAAGATTTCCAGAAGCCATGCCTGTGCTTAACTTAGTCAGAAAGAAACAAAGGGTGCCAACTGCTGGGATTCTTACTTGGGTAGTTATTTACATGTGACTTTATGTCAAGACATTCTCAGTGAGCCAAGCCCCATCCAAAACGTTTCTTACCGATCTACATAGAATTGACTGCCATGTCTCAATTCTGGTTGTGATTGAGGATGATTCTGTGCCATCAAGTCATTGTTGACTCTTAGTGAACACATAGATGATCTGTCCCTAAACTGGTACTTAGCTCTTCCAATGGTGCACTCATTGCTACTGTAACTGAATCTGTAGTGAATTCTTATTTGCCATAGTTCTGTTTGAATCTTCAGTCCAGTACAACAACAACAACAATACTACATTTACATTTATATGCTGCCTGACTCCCAGCAACTGTGGGTGGTTATATGTGAGAGGATGTAAGGGACATGAGACCACATACACTATCCGCAGTATCCCTGTTTTGATCCCTGCCTGCTTCACCTTGATTGTCACACATTTGGCAGGAACGTGTAAAGGAAGTATTATACTGTCTGTCTTTGCAGAAAACACTGCATGTTTAAATGAGCCTGCTTTAATAGGATTCTTGATTCCAAGGAAGATCTTGTTGTGTTTAAACAAATCCCCCTTCAGACTTTCCTGCTTAGTATTTGGGAAGTGAGAGGGCAATGCCAGCATGTGGTGAGATACTGGGTGCTCAGTGTATGCACCCAAGTACCACAGCTATCAGTTGCGTAATACCTGAACAGGGCTTCTCTGAAAAAGTGTTCTGGAGTCCACTCATAGCCCCTCACTGCACTGGAGGCTCTACCAGGTTGGCTACCCTGGTGTGATATTGCATTACATTTAGTGAAGACAGGAGGGATGAACATCTGAACCTCTAGATGAACATCTATAAGTATCTTTGTGATTTTTTTTTTAATGAGCAAAACCACTCTATATGAGAAATAAAAAGCAAGTTACACTGATCAAGGTTAGTGTATACAAAAAACCTCAGAGGGAAATACCTTAAATTTCACTTGCTTCTGTAACTAATTTTTATATTTTGATTTTGCTTGGTCCATTAGTTTGACGGATGCCATCTGCAAACATCTGTCATAATGAGAATGAAATGTGTTGGCTTGTCGGCTTGCGCAGGAGTGCAGCAAGTACCTGTCAGAAAGGTTTAATTTTAATAAAGTTCGACAGTGGACTTGATATTTCTTAATTTTCAATTTCTTCATATGCCTGCTTATTCACAAATAATTTAAAAGCTATTAAGTGAGAGAATATTCAAGTATGTGGTCCCTTTACATAAAATATGTAATTTATATTAATTTACATTAATTATAAGGAAGATGAGGATTATAAAGAGAAATGTATACACAGTTAAATTGGCATGAAATAATTTTACTCTTATGTCTTAGTTGCTATCATTACTTCTTTTAGGGCAATAGGTAAATGTAGATGCAGTTTAGAGGACTGATTGAATCACTGAGTATTAAAAGTCAAAGACTTAACAGAAATTGGAAAATTAAATACGGATAACTCAACTATAATCTTAAATTCCATATGTATACAAATAAAAGAGTTTTTGCCATTTTACCTTTTATTACCAGGTTGTATACGTAACAGCAACATTTCCATTCATCATGCTTTTTGTACTCTTAATCCGTGGTGTGACTTTACCTGGAGCTGCAGAGGGCATCAAATTTTACCTTTACCCTGACATCTCTCGTCTGTCAGATCCACAGGTGGGTTACTAGAAATAGGGGATAGTGATAATTTCTTCCTTATATTCTAGAACAAAATGTAAGGAGGGCAGTGGGGTGATTATTCCGTAGATTTACTGATTACTTAACCAATCCATACTTTACTGAAGTTTTCTACCATGGTTCAGTTTTCCATTTTATCTTGTCAAAAAGGCTGTTATTAACATGTTAATGTATTTTCCATGTGTGTATATCTTTTTGTATCAAAAGGATTCTGAGGCTTGTAGACTCTATCCAAATATAGCATCTCAGCTTTTTTGTTGGTATTAGGCTGTGGACAAGGTAAGGGAAATAATTTGCTTCAGTCTTTAGTTGTTCAAGTCGTAGAGCAACAGAAGGAATGGTAAGAAGCACTTGTGAGTATTTGCAACTGTCCACTTTACATGGACACGCCCTGGGAGGGTAGTTAAATACCAAAGTGTAAATACAGTGGGAAAGAATTAAAATACTGCCCCACTTTATGCTTTCACATAAATGCTTGGAAAACAGTTTCTTTTCTAATGTGCAGGAGCCTGATTTGTTTCGTTTGTTTGTATTTGTTTTGCTATGTATGAACATTTTCCACTCCTTACAGATATGATGATGTAGACAGCCACAAGATCTATTTCCTAAAGCTGGGGAAATGCAAACCTGTCTATTCAAAAGAAAAAAATGAAAGTGTGAAATAAGCAGAATCAGATTTAAGGATGCAAAATAAATCAGCAGCACAAACATTACAAGGCAAATGGAAATGCCACTGGGCGCTATCCACCTCTAGTGCCCTCACCGCAGCACTGAGGTTACGCAAGAACCCTGAGAGATTTCTAAAAAGCTGCTGCTTCTCTCCATTTCAGAGGCTTTGGGCAATTCTGTATCTGCCTACTTAGATTAGAATATCTGATTCTACTACATGACTAGCAAGAAAAACACCAAGGTTGGGAGGAACACAACCCCTTTAAAAATATGGAGTCCTGCTAACCTGGTTTTAAACTTTGTTTTTTATAAATGTTATCCTGTTCTTGTCTGCAAAAGTGAGACCTTTTATTTATGTATATAAAATTATGTTTTTGTTTTAATTGATTGTGTTTTAAATTCATAATTCATGCAATAAATATGCCGCTGAATAGCTTTGGTCACTGCAGCATGGTTATGTTGTTAGCAACTGCTAGTGTCATTGAAGCAGTGCTTTTATGATATTGTTATTATTTTCAAGAAAAAAAAAGATTATGGTTTGCCTAATCTGGATAGCTAATAGCTAAAACTGATACCCAGCACCATCTTCTGAGCTTGTTATTTTTCATGTTTTCCTTAGGTTTGGATAGACGCTGGGACACAGATCTTCTTCTCCTATGCAATCTGCTTAGGTGCAATGACTTCCTTGGGGAGCTACAATAAATACAAATACAACTGTTACAGGCAAGTTTCCTACCAAAGGGGATTAGTCTGTTAGCTAATTGATGTGTAGGGAACCATGGGTTCAAATTTTTCTTTAATTAATTTCCTCCATGACATATGTGTGACATAGGGACTGTTTGCTGCTGGGATGCCTGAACAGTGGTACCAGTTTTGTGTCTGGCTTCGCAATTTTTTCCGTCCTGGGCTTCATGGCACAAGAGCAAGGGGTGGACATTGCTGATGTGGCAGAGTCAGGTACGATGGTATTGGTGGCAGTGATGGTGGGCACTGCCATCCAGTGTGTGAGCAAAGTTCTACAAGCTAAATCATCCCAAAACTCAAAGGAGAAAGATTAAACATAAACAGTATTCCAGCAAACAAAGTAATAATTTGTTTCAATGAGCAGTTTCAATGAGCGGTTTGAAATGCACATTTTTAAAATGTGCTGAAATGCAATATGGACTTGAATGCTGAAGACTGAATCAAAATTACAAGAAATGTCAATACTGTATAAAGAGATGATCCTTTGTGGTTACTCTGCCTTAGCTTCAAATCTCTAATAGACGTCATTCTGTAATCTCCATGTACCCACCATTTTACTCAAAACGATGCTAGCTGTGCTAGAAAATCTGTGTGTGTTTTTTTTAAGTGCAGCTTATATATTTTAATATAGAGCATTGATGGAATTGATGAAATCTGTAACAAAGTGGTTCGAAATATGGGTGAGAGGAAAAAGATTATCTTCCCTGTCACATCCCACCTATACTTCCAGGATGTGAAAGAGCCTTTAGATTAGCTAGTCCCTCTTCCCCAGTTACACTACTGCATGTATGTGCCCAAAGCAATGTGCCACACATATTTCCAGATGTGGAAATCACAACTGTCTCATGCACATAGGGATATTTTTTCCTTTTATTATGTTTGTAAAAATATTTTAAAGCTGTTTTGTATTCTGAAAGGTTAATATGTCCCTACTTATTTCTTTTGAACAAAGCATGCAAATTTTTTTGGACTTCTCCTAAAGCATTTATGCAGTTGACATTAAGACATGCTGGACCAGATACTCAGTTTATTACAAGCCTGTATCAATCTACTGAAATCTATAGTGCTAAGGCTGTCTGACAGTAATTCAGGCACCTGAGTGCCATAACTGGTAAAAAGTGTCTTTCAGAATTGCATAGGTTTTTACTGGCCATCACGGTTATAGCCCAAGTTATGTATTTTATTTGTCTGCCTGATGCAGATTTGGAAGAGTCTTAATCGCTTTAAAAGGTATAAATGTGAATCAGCCATTAAAAGGCTGTATCTAACATAATGTACAGCTAAAGCGGCAGAAAAAAGCTTCCGAGGCAGGTATTGTGGGAAAAGCAACTCTGTGATTTCCATGCTGTGTTGTGTAACAAATTGGTTTGTCTTCCTGTGCCATGTTATTGGTGATAAGGAATGGCAGTAAGATTTGTATGCTTAATTTCAAATTTGTATTTCTGCTGTAACTATATATTTCATAGGGCTCTTCATGCTTTGAAAATGATGTAGGCCTTTTCTGCTCCACCTTAAAGCTGCCTGGCCTTTCTCAGGCTTCTTCAGGAGACTGTAAAAAGACACTGCTTAGAGTTGCTGCATAGAGGAGCCCCTTCATTAAAGGAATGAATCCTTAACGAGGGGCCTGTCCCCCCCCCCCCCCCCCCGGCTGGCACCAAAGTCAGGCTGCTTTAATGAAAAATGAAGGGGTGGTGTCCAATGCACGCACGCCTCTAATATTCAATCCTGGAAAATATGGGAGCTGGTATGGCTATTAATGCATTTCAATCTTCAGTACCATACAAAGTTAGGTTTACTTAACTCTATTGATTTCAGTTAGTGTATTCTTAAGGCAGCATTCTTAAGGCAGCATTCTTGTGCACTCTAACCCGGGACTAAGCCATGCTGGACACAGTAAGACTTAATTCTGGGTAAGCATGCATAGAGTATTATGCTGTGACTCTGGAATGGCAGCCCCTGGATCTGAAATTTTGCATGCCTTATTCAACCATCCCACTGAAAATAATTTCTGTCAAGGAGTAACGAAAACTATATTGATAACTATGTGAAATGAGACCATTAGGCTCAATGGAACTTAGTGCTACGTAGGATTTCAACTAAAACAGCTCAGTGAAAGAATTAATACATTGTACAATAAATAAATGAATACTGTAATAAAATTGAATAGCATTCATTGAATTCATTGAATAGCCTCATTGTGAGAATTGGGTCATTTTAGAAATGAATCCAGTATCCTAGAACTCTTTGGCTCTAAGATACATCTGGAGATGTATAGATGGAACCTCTACCTTTTAAAGGATTTTGCCAGGCAGCATAGTTGTTGGATCACAGAAGAAAATAATGAGGATATGTGGTCCTTCATCCAGCAGAATGTTTGTAATGGATATTACCTTAACAGTGCGTAATGCAGGCAGGATTGGGCCCCAAGTCTTCAGTCTGAAGAAAGTGAATTAAACTCTCTTTCCATTAGAATCAACGGGTCAGGTGTGGTTATCTTAAGGCTTATTAATTTAAGTGAGGCAAGTACAGTTAATGTATTCTGGGCATTAGTTTAGTATATTTTTTGCATCTTTCTAAGTATATATTTTGTTAAACTGAATGGAAAGTGGAAGGTAGCAAAAATGTAACTGGTGAGTGACCAAGTAGTAATTTATAGAGAGTAATTTCCAGTTTAACACATGGATGAAAAGCAAGAAAACAATAAACAGAAACATCTTAGTCTAATTATTTAAACGAAAAGCTTGCATGAAAAGTGTTGGTACAGTATTTTCCCATCACATTCAAAGTATCAATCAGTTTTAAATAAATACAAACATCTTTCAACTCTTTATTGTACCTGAATTAAGGGACCCCAACATAAAATGATAATTGTCTCATTGTTGCACATAACTATTATATACCATAGAATTGTGGTTTGTTTTGGCTTTTATTGGCTAATCCACAGAGAAGGCAATGGGAAATCTACTACTGACTTTGCTGTTGATAATCTTACTTAAAGGACAATTTTTCAGATAGTATCTGTTGCTTTGTATCCTAAGCAAATAATACTCACTGACTATGTTAGATACCTGCAAATGGATTTATTATTGCTGTATTGAACGAACCTACTAACGTCACGTGTCAGTCAGTTGTAACCAAGGATGGATTCTATTTTGGGATATTTGTACAAGCAGTTACTATATTCTAATAGAAGCTGTTACACCATTTCCTTTGCCTCTATATGCAAACACAGTATTTTGTGATATTAATAGAGTTCTGGAGTCTTACACCAGTTCAGGAACTGGCCTTCTCTGGCCTAAATCCTAGAAATTACTCTTTGGGCTTGTTTGTCCAAGAACAAGTTGTACGTAAATAACCCAAGAGAAAATATAAGAGTCCAGGATTTTTTCTCCTTAAAGACCATAGGAATTGGTCATGCAGTAATTACATCTTATTTAGGCCAGAAGCTCTCTTTCTGAATGAAGTGTGCTGGATTCTGCTGTTTTTCATATACCTTTTAGATTGGAGTTCTTACAGCCACGCAGGCTTCTTTGTCAGATAAAGGATCAGGGTGAATTCCTTTCTGGAATCTTCAGTTGGGTTTGGGTTTATCTGGATGGAATCGGGCATCTTATGAGGAGCAAGGGGAGGTCTTCATTCAAAAATGAGTTAAATACTTACTACATTGTCTCCCTTTCCCCCCTTCCTTTCTCTCTCTCTCTTTAATCCTCTAGGTCCAGGTCTGGCCTTCATTGCTTATCCAAAAGCTGTGTCTATGATGCCGTTGCCAACTTTTTGGGCTATTCTTTTCTTTGTTATGCTTCTGTTGCTTGGCCTGGACAGCCAGGTGAGTAAGTTGCAGTAATATAGTATCTGTGGCTTTTAATAGAAAAACTGTATATAAATATAATCATTGTTATTACACTTTGTGCTTTGGAGCGGTGATGCAAACAAGAATTGCTTATCTCTCTTCCTACTAAGAATAATCAAGAAAAGTGGCTGAATGTTACTCATTAACTGCTTCTTGTTATGGAGTTTCAGCATAGATTTTATTACAGGCATCCCCAAATTTTTTGAACTGGGAGGCACACTTGGAATTTTGAGCATTTTGGGCGGGGGGGGGGGTGATCACAAAATGACTATGGGGTGTCACACAAAATGCCTGCAAACAAAGCAGACCAGTTAATTTTCAAATGCCTGCCCTGGGGGGCAGAACCAGGCACAAAACGTGGGTTCAGGTAAGGTACCTACCATCATCTCTTGTTTCTGCCCTCCGCTTAGAGCAAGCATTCTGTCATGTCCCTACTTACCTCCCTCTTAGCTCTGCTTACTTCTGCCCTTTTGTTGGGGCAGTTGATGCAGCTTCAAAACAAAGCAGAGTGTTAGAGCAACCTGTTATTTTTATTTTCTAAGAAAGCTTTTGGTCCATTTGAAGTTCCAAAGCATTCATAGAAATAAAGATGATACTGGAGACTGACACTTTATTTTGAGCATGCCAACTTGCTTGCTTGCTTGCTTTCTCATATGCG
This sequence comes from Liasis olivaceus, assembly GCA_030867105.1. Classification (NCBI taxonomy): domain Eukaryota; kingdom Metazoa; phylum Chordata; class Lepidosauria; order Squamata; family Pythonidae; genus Liasis; species Liasis olivaceus. Next base: position 41,025,495 of record CM061348.1, on the reverse strand, counting down.
TGTGTACTCATTCATATTAATTCATATGAATATGATTGAAAGAATCTAAACATTATAAAAAGTCACAGAAGGTAGCAAATCCAACAGGTTCCAAGGGAGGAGTTCACAGAGACATGGGAACCTGCTGGATTTGCTACCTTCCGGTGCCACATAAATAGCTTTTATTACTGTATTTTTTTAAAAAAAGCAACCAATCCCAGTGTTAGAATATGCCAGTAGTCCAGTCTCTATACAAGTTAGATCAGTGATGGTGAACCTCTGACACATGTGACATTTCATGACGTTTTGGGTGACACGCCAGTGTTCACCAACACCCGACAACAACCCTTCTCCCTGTTTGAGTTACCAAAGAAGCTGACTTTGTTTTACTTGCATTTCATTTTTGTAATTATTTGACGTTTCTTTATATAATATTATTATTATTTATTTATTATTTTATCAAATTTCTCCCCAGCCCATCTCCCCCCAGTGGGGGACTCTGCGCAACTTACAAAAAACATTAAAACCATAAATATATATAATACCACACATAAATATATATAGCACCACACGTGATTGGACTTATTTTTTTTAAATAAATATGTAAATAATTGTTTCTCTTCTGTTCCGGGGTGGGGTGTGTGTGACATGCCAACAGAGTCAAGTTAGGCATTTTTTGAACTTTTGACACTCCAAGCCTAAAAGTTCCCCATCACTGCGTTAGATTAAGACTGAAAAGTGCCACTTACATTGAAATGTACAGACACATATAATTTCCTGTGCCACTTCTTCAGTCTTATCAGTTTGTCAGGAACATGCTTATTTCTCATACGCTTGTCACTTCCTTGGTCCATTCCTGCCTTTATGTATTTTGCTTCTCAGAACATACAGATACATCCAACAGAGTGGGAATAAAACAGAATAAAAATGAATGGAGGTGGCTCAGGGTTGCTTTTTCCTCTTACAGCCATTATTCAAACCCCTGGGCCTTGATATATGTGAATCAGTGGTTCCCATAGACACTGGTTATTTTTGTCTATCCACAGCAATTTGCCTTCTGGGAGACTGAGCAAGGGAGACCTTGTTTTCTTTCCTTCTCAAGGCCTTTTTATGTGACACAAAGAAATCTGTTAATAATCTCTAGACTATTACAAGTCACACAGCTGTCCTAGGATTTTAGAGAGGGCTTCTTTGAAATGGTTTAAGATTTTAAGCTAACAAATTCCTAATTGTTATTTGGGAAAATAGTTACAATGTTGAATTAATCTACTAGCCTGGGACAGAAACTTTACTGAATTCAAAACCTCATATGAGTGGAGATTAGAGGAATTTTCCCTCTGGTTGTTATTTACTTGATCTCATAAATTGGCAAAGCATTCCATTTGTTCTAAATGGCTCTTGAGGGCTTAATCTTTGAATGCCAGTGAGTGACTTTTAATCACTTCCAAATTGAATGTTCAGACATCCTCAGAGCTGTGGTTCTGCAACCAAGTACTTATGTAAATTAAAGGTTGCCTGGTAATGTTCAGTCATTTCTCACTGTGTCAAATAATTAAAGCTAATTGGAGCACTTAATGTTTTGTTTGCTTTTGGAGCCCTGTCAAGCTGGATTTTGGAATGCTACAGCAGCTTAGGAGCAAGCTGGATGTAGTTACATGGAAGGAGAAAAAGAAAATCAGAACTTCTGTATATAAGACCCCAGACTTCTAAGGTTTTGTTAAGAAGCCATACAAAGCCATACAGAATGTTGGCTGTTTATAGAAACAAATATGAAATTAAGTACATTAAGGAAATATGGGAAACAAGAGTCATCTACAACATACAGTGTAAGGACTGTAACAAACACTATGTAGGACACACAGGCAGAAGACTAGCAGAGCGCATCCACGAGCACCAACTAGCAGTCAGAAGACATGATGAAAACTCCTTAATCTCACAACACATGGACAGACTTAACCATAGTTTTAACTGGGAAACTGTCAGTATTTTAGACCATTTTGTTGTTCAGTCGTTAAGTCGTGTCCGACTCTTCGTGACCCCATGAACCATATTGCGCCAGGCCTTCCTATCTTTCACTGCCTCCCTGAGTTTGCTCAATTTCATGCTCATTGCTTCAGTGACGCTATCTAGCCATCTCATCCTCTGCCGTCCTCTTCTCCTTTTGCCTTCCATCTTTCCCAGCATCAGGGTCTTTTCCAAAGAGTCCTCTCTTAGCATTAGGTGACCAAAGTATCTGAGCTTGAGCTTCATTATCAATCCTTCCAATGAGCAATCAGAGTTGATTTCCTTTAAGATTGACTGGTTTGACCTCCTAGCAGTCCAGGGGACTCTCAAGAGTCTTCTCCAGCACCACAGTTCAAAGGCATCAATTCTTCGGCGTTCAGCCTTCTTTATGGTCCAGCTCTCACAACCATACATTACTACTGGAAAAACCATAGCTTTGACTATGCGGATCTTTGTCGGCAAGGTGACGTCTCTGCTTTTTAATATGCTATCTAGGTTTGCCATAGCTTTCCTCCCAAGGAGCAAGCGTCTTTTAATTTCATGGCTGCAGTCTCCGTCTGCAGTGATCTTGGAGCCCAAATAAATGAAGTCTGTTACTGCTTCCATTTCTACCCCTATTTTAGACCAAGCTAAATCCAAAAATGCCAGAGAATTCTTGGAAGCTTGGTATTCAGACAAGGCAGGGATTAACAGACACACAGAGATAAACAGCATCTAAGTACTATTCAAAAGAGACAAAAGACCAGAAGATCGCCTCACCAGCAATCATCACCCAGATAAGCAAAGGTCACCCCCCCACACACAATCCAGCAGTAAACATATGCTAATCAAGGAACTACCAGAGGAGCAAAACAGAACCCCCACCCCCACCAGCACTGGCAAGGTAGGCCACAGTATATAAACAGAGAGCAAACCTCACTCCATTTTAGCACTGAAGATGTTACCTAGCTGTGTAATGAAACGTTTTCAAGAAAAGAACCAAGCTCAGAGAACCCCAAGGACTCCACAAATATGTCCACTTTAATAAGGTAATAGGCAAAAATGCAAGTCATGGAAGGATGCCAGTGCACAGAAGCATTTTAGAGCTTCCTCTATGTGACATTTGGTGACTTTTTTGAAAAAAAGTTGGTTTCAGTGTGATACTGAACCCCTCTCTGTAAAGTGTGATTTATTATGCATTTTTAACACATGGTTCATCATTTAATGTAATTACCAAGTGATGAATATTCATGGTTTAATAATGACAGAAAACATTACTGTCCTAGTAAGAACAATAAATAGGTAGAAATTAAATACTAATTTCATGGTTCATGGACCAGCAGAAGAAAGAACAAAAATTGTCCACATTAGATCTACAGTGTTGATTTATTACAATCCAAGCCCATGGTTTGTGGTAGAAGAATGACAACATACATGGAATTCATGTTACATATTCTAAGCCCAGCTGTGATTATATTACTGTGTGATAACTGTTTTTACATTATTAAAAATTATTGTTTAAATCAGGTTTGCAGCAACCGTACAAGAAGAATAGCTTTCCCAATAATAAAAATACATACAATAAATTTAGAAATAATAATCAGCCAACAGCAATATAAAACAGTAAAAAATAAAACCAATTTCAGGCTGGAAAGAAGTCTGGGAAATAGAAAGATATTTACCTGTGCTGAAAATTACAGAAGGTGCCAGCTATGGGCAGCCATTCCATAGCCAGGAAGCCTCTGAAAATACTTTCCCAGCACCCCCCTGGGAGTTTGAACACCAAAGATTGTTTTAGTCCAGGCTGAGAGACAGGAAAACAGGTGATTATTCTCATGCCAGTTATTAAGATTGACATCAACAACAACATACTTTAATTTAGCCCAAGAATTGGGTGGGAACCAATGTAACTTGGAAAGCTGTGATATGATATGCCAATATTACTGTTTTATTATGAGTTGAAGTTTCTGGTCCTATAGTAATTCAAACATAATTAAATTACTAATATGAACAGAACATTTACTAAAAAAAGAATCACACGAACCTCTTTTTACCCAATTCATAAAGGTAATTTACCTTTTTAACTAAACCATAAAAAAAAGGAAGATTTTTTTAAAAAATGGGAATGTATGTAGTGTGTGTGTGTGTATGCTTGAATGTGTATTTGTGTGTATATTCATAGATAATTGTATGAACATTCTGAACACCCATATTCCATACTTCTACCTAGAACTATATTTTATTTTTCTAATGGTTTTGTTTTCATTGCCTATCCTGCTTTGCTTTTATATTAATATATAACTGTTCTATTTTATCAAAATATATATTATAGTTAATTAGAAGAATGGAACAACTAGAGGATATCTTATGTTAATGTTTTACTGTGTGTTTGGACTTCCAAAGGAAGTACATACGCAGTGTTTGTACCCCTAAGATTTTCCCTTCATTTAACTTCTCACCATGATTCCTATTACATTTTTAGCATGGAAAATGGAAATTAGTTTTTTTGAATCTGCAGTTCAAAGGGCTGGATGAAAATAAGGGAGCTTTTCACAGGTCTCTTACTCTGTGGTCTGTTCTGATTCATGCTAGAAGGAAATGAGAGAACAGAAACACTTTACTGTTGAGAAACTATGAAAACCTACCTTCATGCAGATACTACATGGAAAACAGTTTATCAGGTTCCTTCCAAGAATTACTTGGTTTTACTCCAGAGCAGTGTTTCTCAACCTTAGCAACTTTATGTTGCATGGCTGGCTGGGGAATTCTGGGAGTTGAAGTCTACACAGCTTAAAGTTGTTGAGGTTGAGAAACGCTGCTCTGGAGAGTCCACAAACAGCACTACCTCTTTACTAACTTCTTTCTCCTTTTGTTCATAAGCTTTATGTATGCAGTAATGACTCACATCCAATTAGGACTGGCTTATTTTTATAAATGGGAGGTGAAGAGAAAATCAATAAACCTAAGAGTTTAGTGTCAGCTGTGTGCTGCCATATTGAATATTGAAACATTATATACAGTGCTACGTAAATCAATGGTGAACAACAACTCTCTTTACAAGGGAAATGTTTTTGCAAAAGAATAAAATAATACATTGCATTAACCCACTTATTTTTTATTCTCCCCTACAGTTTGTTGAAGTTGAAGGACAGATCACATCGTTAGTTGATCTGTACCCATCCTTCCTAAGGAAGGGTTACCGACGGGAAATCTTCATTGCTATAGTATGTTTCCTCAGCTATCTTCTGGGACTATCTATGGTGACTGAAGTAAGTAACTGGCAGATATAGCTCAGGGTTGCTTTTCTTCTTCTTTTTAAGTATTGAACTATTCAAGGAAGTCACAGCACAAGAAGGAGTCATCCTAGTTTAATGGTAAAGCAGGTGCTTTGCATGGAGAAGCTCCCAGGAGATGCTCCTTGTCATCTTTATTTACAATGATCAGGTGTTGTGAAAAACATATTTTGCCTGAAAAACCTAGAGAGCTTCTGCCCAGATGAATAGGTAGCCCTAAGAAAGAAAGAATTCTTCAAAGAATTACTCTGCAAAAGCATTTATGCCCCTTTGTACTAACATCTTCTAAATTTAGCGCATGTGCCAATGTAAGCCCATGACCATTCAAGCTTTATAGTATCACTCCTGCTATTAGGAAGTATTGTATTTCTGCAAGACTGTATTCAACTATGCAATATGCTACATTCTTTTGTGCTATAGATAGACATGAAATGAAGCTAGTTAAACATAAAATGTGTGGAAAATAATGTCCAGATTCCAATCTATCTCATATTCAAAATGTAATAGCAGTGTTCTAGAAAATTCCATGCATGAAAGAAAATACCATGCTGTAGGAAAAGAAATTCATCATCCCGTATATTAGGTAGCTCCTTGGTAAGTTTTACCTTAGTATTATATTCTCATTCAAGATTCAGTTGTCCAAGACTCAATTCCTTCCATCACGTTTCTATAAATGTCTCCCTAAAACAACATAGTTTAAGCAGCAGTATTGGAATAGTGTTAGTGGCTTGATTTTATTCTGTCATTGACTCTTTCAAAAGGCCTTCTAGAATAAGGAATGAGTGTAGGCTTTAGGAAATACGTGAGTATATACTTATAATGCCCAAAGGGTTGACTGGCAGTTGTATTTGCTGGCAGGAAATTTTGTGAAGAATGAGTTAGAGATGTGAAAGTCCCTTTGTTTTTCACAATGTGTGTTATGTGCGTGTCTTTGTGTTGGTGTATTAATATCAATCAAGGTTCCTTTTTTCTATCCTTTTGTCATTTTTAGGGTGGCATGTATGTGTTTCAACTCTTTGACTACTATGCAGCTAGTGGTGTATGCCTTTTGTGGGTCGCATTCTTTGAATGCATTGCTGTAGCCTGGGTTTATGGTAAGTTGGAAGTTAAGTTCTGATCTGACCCTTTCCCCACAGTAGCAGTGAAAGCTATAGGGATCTTGCAATAATAGAGTTCCTGGGGACAAGCTGAGTGATCAGAATTAGAGGATAGAGGAAGGACAGAGAGATAAAACAGTACATGCCAAGGAAGGAATTTATTACATGGCTTCTCTGCATTGTGGGAATTCTGCCAAGTACTTCTAATTTCTTGGAAAACATTCTCACTTGACCTCAAAGAGAATGAGTTCATCACTTGCTTCTTTCTTACAGTGCTTCATTTTAAGACTGTAAAAGTCCACATGACTTGTTGAAGTCATAAAAGGAGAGATTTTAGGGGCCAGTGATCACAGTATGTTTTCCCTATTGTTTTTACCTGCTTGATAAAAAGAAGGAAACAAATCTGTAAAATAACTTTAGTAGCAATTCTGTGTCAGTTGGATTTACCCGGAAGTGATAGCTATGGGAAATCTAGCTCAGGTGCTAGTTTGAAGCAATGCTTCTTTCTCAACTCCTAGACCAATTTTTCTGTTTACTGAAGTTTTATAAGACTTATAATCCAAAACATTTGTCAGGCAACAGGCTGGGAATGCCTTCACTATTCCTATTAAGGAAGATGCTCTTTCTGGATTAAAAGTTGACTTATTCCTGAAATTGTAGGATGACATCACTAATAGCTGGGAAGTTAAGAATCTTATTGATTTCTTTTTCTACACAGAATGTAAATTTGGTCTCTGATCTTAAAATATGGAACTACTCCATATAAGTAGTTGTAAGAAGAGCTAAGCTAATCTGGATGGGCACCAAGTTTCAGAAAATGTTTGTAAGAAATGCTTCCCTCTAAGGCTGTGCAAACCTAGCAAGCGGTTCCCTTCATTGTTGGTTCAACCTCAAAGCTGCTTCACAAAATAAAAGTGAAGAGCAAAGCTTTTAGCAAGATCTGCAGAGGATAAAATAGGTTAAAGAAGGCATTGAATGGCCCAAAGGGGCAAGTGGCATGTCCTCCATAGTGCTTCCCAAACCTTTTGGTAAATGATCCAGAGGATGCAACTGGTGCCTCCTCTGCAGCACTCCCCAAGAAAGTTGTAGAGGACATTCTGAGCCATGCTGGAAAACATGTTTTCATCTTCTCTGATGTTCCCATACCAGATTCCAAAGAGGATTCTGCCTAAGCACAGTGCCTCAGAAAAGCCTCCTCTGGGTTTGTGAATGTACATCTGTACCTCCATCTGAGAGCAAATGGTCAGCGCTGGACAGTTGCTTAGGGCCATTTTGTTTGCTTTGAGTGATGCCACCATGTAAACACTGGCTGTACAATACCATCACTTTTATTCCCTGATACCTGGTTAGTTGCATCACCTACAGAAGGAGTTAAATTAAAGGTAACACCAAAGCTCAGGAGGATAAAGAAGAAAGAGCATAATGATAAAAGACATAGGTTTTTATGGGGCTTTTCACACCCCTAATAGGGCAAATGCATTTTCTCCTTGAAAATTTAGCATAGCTGTAGATGAAAGGATAAAGCACACATAGGCAATATGTGCAGATAAATACAATTTCCTTCTTCTGTGGTGAAACTCTAGGCGCTGACAATTTTTACGATGCCATTGAAGATATGATTGGTTACAGGCCTGGTCCTTGGATGAAATGGAGCTGGATTTTAATCACACCAATTCTCTGCGTGGTAAGTGTTGACCTGTCTTAGCTAAAACTTGATTTGGAACTTTTTTGTGAGCTTAGCTAGCTTTTTGCTCCTTGCATTTTCTGAAAAGAAATGAGAATGAATAGATAGGTGTTTAATGTGCAATGTATTTAATGTGTAAGTTCTTCATTGATTACAAGATTTTTATTGACCTCTAACTTGTTTCCTTATCTGACATGTTGCCTTTGGCATTAAAGGACCTGGAGCAATTTTTGGGTGGACAATGGGTACATTTAGAATTTTGAGAGCATGTAGCTAGAATCCATAGAGCATGATTGTGTGGGTATTCTTTCATTTGCAAATTGGCTGCCACTGTGGCGGTGACCAGTGACAAAGTACTGTAAGGAAAACTGCCTCCCCTCTTGATGTTTCTTATTATCACCATTCCTTCCTTCCTTCCTTCCTTCCTTCCTTCCTTCCTTCCTTCCTTCCTTCCTTGCTAGATAGGTGGGCTGTTTCCAAACAAAACACTACACTGTGTCTACCTACCATTTTTGTATTCTAAAAATGCCTAGAGGACTCTGGAATCAAGAATGTCTGACGTTTTCCATATCTGAATTAAAAGAATCTTCTAAAATAGTCAGATGAGGCAAACAGCCTGTGCCCACAGACACCAGGTCACCTGTCTGTCTATTAAAATCTTGAAGGACTCTTTTTTGGGCCACTTTCCCTTTTGAGATCAAGCAGATGGCCACCACAATAGCCTTTCTGCGGTTAGCACCCACATTATGAAACTCCCTTCTCAATACGTTTTCCTTCTGTATTCATTATATTTTGGAAGTAAGCGAAACTCGTTCATTTTAAGTAGGAATGCCCAAACATCCCATTATTCCCCTCCCAAAGCTGAGAAAATAGTTCATTTGTAAAAAGGTGTTGGACAACTGCAAAGCATTCCCTGCTATCACCTTTTTCACCTAGCTGAAAAATACACTGTGTGAGAGGAGGGAAGACAGGCACAGCAAGGAATGCATCATAAGCTCTTCCAAAACTGGAGATAAGACTGGGTTTTGAAAAGGCCTACTTCTGGACAAAAATTATATGAGTGGCAAGGACATCTGGAAATTTGAATTCAATCCTCATGGGAAGAAACAGTATCATGGCTGTTATTATAAGCTAGCTTGTCTTACAGTAAATTGGTACTTTTTAGTTGTTGAAAACCACAGTGGTAGCCATTTTGCAAATGTAGGAATACCCACGAGGTCCTTCTGTGAAAATGCCAACTACAAGCACTCAAAATTCTATTTATATCCACTGGACCAAAAAATGTGCAGTGGTGGCTGGTTGGCAGACCCTTGGGAAAGAAGGGGGGGGGGGTGGTTCAGTGATGATCAGGAATCAAGGCAACAGTGCTGCAAACAAGGCAGTTCTGCAAGCAAGCACCTGTAGTCAAGCTTTTAGCGCAATCACTAAATGTTTTTGTGATAGTTCTTTTAATTGTATGTTTTAATCATCTTACTAATAGCTATGCTTCTTTTATCCTACTAGCTGTTATTTAAAATGGCAGCATACTTTTTAATAGCTGTAAAGCTACCTTAGGGTCATTTGTGGCAAAAGATGGCCTGTTTGTGTATAAAAATTGCATTTGAGAAGAGTTCAAAGCGTGTGTTTTTAAAGACATTGGCATTCGTAAGGCCCGAGTTATTACTTTTTTTAGCTCAGCCAGGCAGCAGACCTATGCATATTTATCAAAAAGTCCTCTCCCCCAAATGCAACAGAACAGCTGAACAGATCAGGTGGCATGTTATGGTATAAAAACAAATAAACATTGTTATAGACCTATAAAAGACCTTTTTTCTTTGTGGTGTGTGGTAATGCTGCTCAAATTAATTTTCACGCTTTACTGCACACCATAATTATTCAACTTGCTGCAAAACACGAAACGTGAATATTGAAGGAACCAGGAGAACAAAACTGGATTAGCTGACTTCTTGTTTGAAATTCTTGTAGTGCAACCCTGAGTTTCTAAAGTACAGTTTTATGAACATTTTCCCTCACCATTTAAAGCTTTATTCATTCCTAAGCTTTTGCCCCGGGGGCGGGGTGGCATTCAGAGGTCCCAGACTTTAAAGAAATACAACCACCTGTACACAGACAAAAAGACAATGAAGACCTAGGAATGAAAAGAAGAGACACCCCCCCACACACCCAAAAAGACTCTTCTGTCCTTGAAAAATTGTCTATTGTCAATTTCAGTTTTCTTTCATTAGACTAATCACTGCTAATGTAAATGAAAGCAGGGTAGGCCTTAACAATATTTGGGAACTAAGGGTACAGTAGATATGGTGATGAAGTAAAGTGGGAGGAGCCAGGATTTTATACTTTTCTTTGGGTTTTAAGGATTTTTTAGAATGGTGTTTGGTTTATTTTAGAGTTTACATAGCTATTTCTCCCCTCTAAAAATGGTGTTGATTTTCAACAATTACAGTTAAAAGGGTTCCAGGAGCCACAGAAAGGTGTTTGAAATGCTGTTGGTGGCTCATCCACTACATAAACTGTTGGTTGAAGAAAGCGTAATTATTTCTGTGTGTCTTGACTCTGTCTCTCTCTCTTTTTTGCTTTTTTTTTTCTGACACAGGGGTGCTTCATCTTTTCTCTGGTCAAGTATACCCCCCTGACCTACAACAAGGTCTACATCTACCCTGTGTGGGCAATCGGTCTGGGTTGGATTCTTGCTCTTTCATCTATGATCTGCATCCCCTTGGTTACAGTTGTCCGTATTTTGCAGTCAGACGGCTCTCTCCTTGAGGTAAATTCAAAACAACTATGAACCCTCCAAACTATTAAGCATCCAAACAGATTATTTGCTTTGCAACTGTCTTCCTGATCCCTTAACACAGCAGTTCATCCAGGGCACGTGCGCAGTTCCAATAGCTGGAAAGACATTCTCAATCATTCATTTCAACAGATGAGACTATTGTACAAGCGTTGTTTAGATACATGTTTAGTCTATTCTTCTGTTGAACAGAACAAGGTTCAGTACCATTTTAAACATCTGTCTTTTGATCATATTCACATGCTAGAAAAGATTGCTGATACAAATCCAGCAGCTGGATAGTTGGAAAATGGAATATACTCAGGAGAGTGTAAATTGGTATGATGCTGAATGAACAAATTAGTTTTGTGTCACTAGAATTCTAAACCTTCTGTCCCAGGTTATTTTCCTAAATCAGAGGCTTTCAACTTTTTCAGTCCTGGGAGCATCTTTGTCCCAAATCCTACAGTGGGGAAATGTCTGTTGTTTTTTGAAAACCTGTCTTTGAAAGGTAGCATACTATAGCAAGTCACCCCAAGGCAGGTTGTTGTTGTTTAGTCGTTAAGTCGTGTCCGACTCTTCGTGACCCCATGAACCATATTGCGCCAGGCCTTCCTATCTTTCACTGCCTCCCTCAGTTTGCTCAATTTCATGCTCATTGCTTCAGTGATGCTATCTAGCCATCTCATCCTCTGCCGTCCTCTTCTCCTTTTGCCTTCCATCTTTCCCAGCATCAGGGTCTTTTCCAAAGAGTCCTCTCTTCGCATTAGGTGACCAAAGTATCTGAGCTTGAGCTTCATTATCAATCCTTCCAATGAGCAATCAGAGTTGATTTCCTTTAAGATTGACTGGTTTGACCTCCTAGCAGTCCAGGGGACTCTTAAGAGTCTTCTCCAGCACCACAGTTCAAAGGCATCAATTCTTCGGCGTTCAGCCTTCTTTATGGTCCAGCTCTCACAGCCATACATTACTACTGGAAAAACCATAGCTTTGACTATGCGGATCTTTGTCGGCAAGGTGACGTCTCTGCTTTTTAATATGCTATCTAGGTTTGCCATAGCTTTCCTCCCAAGGAGCAAGCGTCTTTTAATTTCATGGCTGCAGTCTCCGTCTGCGGTGATCTTGGAGCCCAAATAAATGAAGTCTGTTACTGCTTCCATTTCTACCCCTTCTATTTGCCAGGGATTGATGGGTCCAGATGCCATGATCTTCGTTTTTTTAATGTTGAGTTTCAAGCCAGCTTTCGCACTCTCCTCTTTCACCCTCATCAAGAGGCTCTTTAGTTCTTCTTCACTTTCTGCCATTAGGGTGGTATCGTCTGCATATCTGAGGTTATTGATGTTTCTCCCTGCAATCTTAATTCCGGCTTGTGATTCTTCCAGCCTGGCATTTCTCATGATGTACTCTGCATATAGGTTAAATAAGCAGGGTGACAGTATACAGCCTTGTCGTACTCCTTTCCCTATTTTGAACCAATCGGTTGTTCCATGACCAAGGCAGGACCATGATCTAAAAATTTATCCCCATCCAATAATCAGTTCACTTTGCCTGCCTTTTTCACTATATCCTAAGATATTGGCCTGATATAAAGAACATTACAGAAAAAATACTCAAGTACTTAGTATCATAAAATTAACATGCAAAGAAAATATATAGAATATGCAGCTATATAGAAGCTATTCATAGATTTACTTTCTGTGCCTTCAAGTCATTCTTGTTTCCTTTCAGCTTCCTGAACAAGTCATGCAGTTTTCATGGCAACATTTTTTTTCAGAAGTGGTTTGCCCTTGGCTGAGAGAGAGAGACTGGCCCAGAGTCACCCCATTGGCTTCACATCTAGGGCTGGACTAGAAGTCACAGACTCCCAGTTTCTAGTCAGTGCCTTTAACCACTACACCAAACTGGCTCTCTTATACAGAAGCTGCTCATAGCCAAACTATTACCATGGGGTCACAGAAAAGTTAGCAGAAATTTTGATAATAGATTTCAAAAAGATTTCCAGGATCGAGGAGTCCTGTGGTATCCTCATGTAGCATATGTGGTCTTCTCTCTCCCTCATGCGCACTGCATAAAAGTTGAACATCTCATCAGTATCATGCACAGCGTGGAAGTAGTTAACTTCATTAGCTGCAATGCTGAATTGGGGAGACATCTAGTGGAAATTTAACCTCCTTCCTTGCATTACTTTCTCTACTTTGTCTCCCCCTTCTTTTACACACTATATACTTTCCCAGCAATGAGATCAGCTTTCTGATCCCAGCCCAGGAATGTTACCTTGTGGACAGTGGCTTTTGGGAACAAACCATGTCCAACTGGTTGTCGCACCATCTATAAATACACTGATAATGATCACATCTTGGCTTAACTAAGTATGTGAATCAGAATCTTTCTGGTATTTGACGTGTGTGATTACAAACTAAGGGAAGCCCTGATGGGCCACACTGATGACCTCTCCAACCTCTTACTCTATTTCCCCTAATGGACAGTCAGATAACAATGGGAAATTCACAGAGAGAACAATTTGAAAATAGTTATTTTAATAAAACTGAAATGGTTCTTCTTGGCTTACAAAGAAAGACAATAATGTATCTTATTCTATTCCCTGGCAAATACCTATCATGCTTAGTAATATGTGCAAAACTTAATTCAGTTTTGAAGAGATGCTTTGGAATGTAGCATCCATGTGCAGCTTACTCTTTTTCAGGCCATATGCAGACATGTCTTTTTCATGGCTGTGTGATCCTAGAAAAAGCAACGGTTGGCAACTACCTTGTTCAGACTTCTCTATATCTCTAAGTGCCTCTTCCCTATTGAATCCAAAATAGATCACAACCTGAATCCTTAGTATAGCCTTAACCTCCATGAATTTGTCTGGAAGACTCTTCATTTCCATGTATCCTTTTCTCTCTAGAGGGTGAAGGCAATGGCTGCCCCTCGTGAGATCACGCGGTGGGACAAAGAAACAGAGATTGCTGCCACGTTCTGCCTTCCTGGCCTGGCCAACGGAGAACTGATCAAGCCGACTCATGTCATCGTGGAGACAACGATGTGAGCTCTCTCTATGAGAGGAGGACACCTGCTTTAAAACTGCCGTTTACTAACCATAGAATCTTTCATAGGACCAGGTTTACAGAGCTTTATATTTGCACTAGGGTTTATTTTTATTTCTCACAGAGAAAGTAATTTTTTGTGTGTTTGGTTTTTATTTTTTAATATTTTGTAAAGTAAATCACAGCAGATGCCTCTCCTGCTCTATTTAGAGGCAGAGCTTTCATATCAAATTAGGCACATGCAGGAATTTACTTTCTGTTTTCCACACAGCATATCTAACTAACTTCTATTCATAATGCTACTTTATCACTTTTGAGTTGATTTTCTTGCCAATATACCCAGGCTGCAATCCTATGCACACTGTCTTGCAAATACGCCTCAATGAACACAATGGTAAACTTATGTAGGATTGTGCTGATACGCACATATATATGTGCACATATACAAGTTTCAGATTTCTCTGGGTGTTGATGTGGTTGGGAACAGGGCAGAGCAAAATAACCCCTTCGTAAAGCAAATTTCATTTTGGATTTTTTTTAACAAAAAGCTCTGGCATTTTAGAAACTGGTTTTTAAAGGTGTGGCACTATCTTCCTCTGGTTGAAGCAGGAAGAATTAAAGAAAGGGTACATGTTTTTATGCTCGCTGTGAGCCATGTGAGAATACATTTATGTGTATAATTGGAAAAGCTGCAATATAAGCTGGGGATTGGAACCAGGGGAATAATCTGAGCAGCTTGTGAACAGGCTCTAAGAAGGTGGCAGAATCATTCTTGCTGGCAAGATATTTTAACTGATAATTCCTTTTTGGGGCAGAGGAGATGATTCCTTCCATTACAGGGGGAGTTGAGTCTCTATTCAATAGCAAGCAGAGTTTCTATGCGGACTTAGATACAGATTGGAGTACAATTGAGTTTCTCATAGATTTAGACAGATCATCTAAGAGTTGATGTAAAATGCTAGTAAGCGTGCATCTGTCACCCGTTACCTCAAGACAGAAGTGTAACTTGACAGTGTGGTCAAGTAACTGAAGAATATAAAAAATGGCCCACTCTTGTAGGCTGCACCAGAGAAATAAGCTGTTTAGACTTGAATTTTCTTAGAACATTAGGCTGGTGTTATAAATGCTACATTTATAAGGATGCTGCAAACCATATTTAAAATCACAAATTTGCCAAACTTTATCGTTATCAGAACAAAAAAAGGAGTGTTGGGCATGTATCGTACCAGTCAGCTAAGTCGCATATCGTTGAGTGCAGATGCAGAAAATGGCCACTAGAACCACTATTGAGGAAGCTACTGCAACAAGAAAGCACAGAAGGAATACAGTTGAGCAAGAGTACAGTATGTAGACTGATATTCACAGGCTTAAGTTGTCATCATTTGTAACACATTGACATGAGGAAACAGAAGGAGATGAAGTAAGCTATAAATCTATTTTAGACTGGATGAGGCATAAAACACTCAACGGGAGTTTTATTGGTATGCCAAGTTCCCCACTTTCTGCAGAATAAGGATTTCTGTCTGGAAGACTCACCTCAAACTCCACAAAGCTCTCGTTTTGTTGCTTTCAACTGGCATTGCATAGAGGCTCAAGCCTTTTCCGTATGGGCATTGATCTTGGGGGAAGGGTGCCCCCTTTTAGCTTAGTATTGGCACTAAACACAATGTGGGCAGGATTATGAGCCAGAAATAGCAAAAAAACTTTCATTTGTAATTTCTGCTAATTTTTGTCTGTCAGTGACAGACACCGTAGTTGAAACTGGAACTTAGCCAGTATTTGAAAACATTCCTATATGCTTTAAGAAAAGAAAAGAAATTAAGAAACAGTTTGTGTCTTATGCTCTCCATGGCC
Source organism: Liasis olivaceus (assembly GCA_030867105.1). NCBI lineage: Eukaryota > Metazoa > Chordata > Lepidosauria > Squamata > Pythonidae > Liasis > Liasis olivaceus. The sequence continues at coordinate 41,009,785 of CM061348.1, read as the reverse complement.
ATTGCATATGGATTATGCACATGCTTGCTATGTTAGTTTTTATAGAAACAAAAAGAACTTTAAATAAAGGACCAAAACAGTTATTTCAGGTGTCTTGTTTAGCTAATATTTGTTTGTGGATGGGGTCTGTGATTTATTTTATGTGAGGGAACAGAGTTTTCAGTATATGCAAGTGGCCATGATCTGAATGCTTTTGCTTTCCTGTTACCGAGAGCTCTAAAGTAAACACTTCCAGATTACAAATCCTTTGGAAATGTTTATCTTTCTACTGTACTGAATAATGGCCAGTAAAAAGTTACAAAAGAAGCAAGGAAGCCAAGAGAAAGCTACTGTTTGGCTTTGTTTTCTAATCCTGCAAAGCCAAAGATGAAGGGCACTGGTATTCCAAACTCCATTGCATTCCAGATCAGACTGCAGCTTAACTAAATGAAGCACAAGTCACTGGTGTCATTGAAGGCAGTGAGAAATTAGGATGGAGGCAAGTCTTAACGGTTAATTCACTTGACTTCCCTTGGTGCATTTTTACATTAAAGGTAGTGCAATATTTTGCTACAGGAATAGTTTCAAGAACAGCCACTGAACCAAAAGCAGATACATCAACCAGGGGAATACTCTTAAGCACATAGTATGCGAGGATACACTTCAAGAACAAACCAGAGAATCAGTCCTACACCTGTAGAGTTCCAGCTAAAGAAGTATAGTACCCAATCCATTTTGAGGTTAAACTGTGCAATTAGAATCAGTTGCTTCCATGCTAAAGAAAACAGGTTTTCTAGTTATGACCCAAAATCATGAAGATCTCTTACAAGAAAAAAATTAATCAAATTGTCACACAAGATTCAGTCCATTACCCTTCGGTTTTTGTTTCAAGGAGCATATTTTCATATAGCAAAACTTGTGAATAATAGAATGTGTTAAATCTGAATGTTAAGAATAGATTCTGCCAAATAAGGCCAATGGATGGGAGGGGGTGGGGCACAGGAAAATTATTAATTGTTTGTATTTTCTACTTATTTATGACTGCAAAAAGACTGACTTTTTTTTTCTAATTTACTTTGTAGATTTGTGTGGCCTATTTTATCCATCATTAGTAATGAAGTTAAATATTCAGTATTGTGACTAACTTGTTGGTGAACTGGTTTGGATATGCGGGGTGGGAATAGTTTAACTTTTTTTTTCAAAGAAATCATTGCATTTCCAAAAAAGTGGGGGTGGGGACTGGGAAGAACATTAGAGTGTAACAATTTGTTGTCATGGAAGTGTGGCATGTTTTCTAAACTGCTCTGGATATGAATGAAGTAAAAAAGGTTATGATAGCAGTAAATGGGCATTTGCTAATGTCTAGTCAAAACAGTGGGACATACCTGAGTTTGCAACCAGCCAGTTCAGGCTTGTTTCCAACCAAGGCAGGCTCTTTAGATGTCTGGAAATGTGTCCTTCTCTTAGTCCAATTTTCCAAGCTGTCAACATCCTTAATAAGTATCTATATGGAGGGTATCGTTAAATAATTATGTAACTAACAGTCATTCACATTTCACAGTATATTGTCTTTCGACATTTGTACTTGATTATAATGAAACTGAACTTACTAGGCAGACTAAGCATCAGCCCAGCTGAAAAACGAGTTGAAATAAATTATTTGATCTGTAACAGTTGAATGGCCATAGAGGCAGGAATAAAGAAATGATGAGAAGAGGAGGAACTGGAGGACAGATGGGTTCTAATAGAAGAAAACCGAAAATTCTGGCATGCTTCATTTTTTGCTTTTGTATGCACCTGGCAATCTTCCATATTTACATGGAAGTAAAGCACCAGGACAATAAGTGAAACCTGCTTCTGAGGTAACATGTAAATACCAGTGTTGTAAAACTAAACAGTTTGAAGAAGCTAGAAACATTTTGGAATTTATGACCTTTTTGACAAGTCAGCTCCCCAGAGTCATTTGGAGTGGGCTGGCTTAATCAATAAATAGATAAACAAACAGCTGTCATAGCTCACTTTAGTTAAGAGGGCCTGAGACCAAATTTTTTTAGTTAATACAGCCACTCTTACTCTTTAAACTCTTTAAATGCATGATTGCTACAGATTAAAGGATAAACATAAACCAAAAGTGATTGTCATACTGAAAGACAATCATATGCCCCAGAGGCACAATTTTTTTTATTGAATGTTAAGAGCGATCAATCCAAAATTGAAACTCACTTTTTAAAAGTTTTTTATGCATCCTAAGCTGAAGTGCTACTTTACCTTGCTAAAAACAAACCTGTTGAAATGCAGGAACACCCCAGCTCATTCAACACATTTGACCAAATACCTAGTTGAGTCATCAATCTACTTCCCTGAATCTGCCCAGCAGCAAAGCCAGCAATAGAATTCAAAATCTTATGCATAGTGGTAGGGAATATTGATAAAGTAAAGGAAGGTTTTTGCAGGTCTGTAGTGGTCAGCTGAAAATGAGAGTTGCACTCTTAAGGCTAACCACTTGGCAGGGAAAATGTAATTTTAGACAATCACATGACGGTCCATTTTTCATTTGGCATTAGTATATTCCATCTGCCTATGTCCAGTTCTGTATCCTGTTTAAAAGTAATAGTGGCCTGTCTAATCTGTGGTTGATTTAAGTTACACTACTTTGATTGTGCTATGGAAGGAGAGGTGGAAAAGATAAATGCAATATGCATGCTCTTTTCAGGAAATAAAATAAGGCCATGCACTTTACGAATCTAATATTCTGCTAAGACGTATGTTTCTATCTGTAGAACTACATCAGAAACTTAGCTTCACACAACTGGATCCAATCTTTGGAGGAGATCAGTATTTTTCTAGAATAAAATCTAACCAAAAAAAATAAAAATAAAAATAGGTTATCTAAAAACATAGATGTTGACATTTGCAGATTTCAAAATACATACACTGCAGGTTTGGCCAAAGAGAATACTTGCTCCAGAGATCTACAGGCTCATTCTAAACATGTACTTGCAAATAAGCTACACCATGTTCAGTGGAACTTCCTTTCCAGTGACTATGACTAGTCACTGCAACCAAGGTTAGGGCTAGAACTCCAACCTTGCAGTTTGGCTGGGCTCAGAGTACATACAGAAGTTGTCTAGCTCAGCTATATTTGCTGAGTCCTGATCATTTCAGAAGCCAAGTGGGCTAAGGTAGCTGGCTTTCTGAAGATCCCATTCTTTGGAGAACCAGACTGCATAGTTAACAAGCTCTCTTGGGAGAAGAAAGAGGCCTAACAAGCTCCCAAAAGACCCACTAATGATCAGTAACAGGACAGCAATGCAGATGCTGACATCGCAGCCAGATCATGTTGAGTGGCTGTAACATGTTCTAGGAATGGAGACGTTTGGATTGTAAGGAACCAAGTGGCAGCCCAAGATTGTTCACTGATATCTCTCCCCCACAACCTCAACCTGCCAGTGCAGTACTCTGATAAATTCACTGTTGTAATAGAACATTGTTGTGTCATTACTGTATTCGTGCTGTTGCAATTATGAAAGGAATGCCACCCGGGGTTTTATGGTTATAAAATAAGGCAGACATCTTTATTTCTACTGAAAATGTTGGTGTGCATTTTTAATTCTGTAAATCCACACTTACGACTACTGACTAATGAGTGTGGATTAAGAGGACACTAGATTATCCTCCTTTTAAAAATAATTTTTAGAACAATTTTTTAAAAAGACATTTTAAAACTGTTTGTCATCTTTATTGTTCCAGAGAGGAATATTTGTATAGGAGTAAGAATTGGCTTGTACTTCAGCCCTGAAAATTAGGGTGGTTTTTTTGGGGGGTGGGGGGTATATGTACACAGTAAATGTTTGTATTTTGCAGTTTTATCTGTTTTGCTTTTTAGATAAATGAAATGGATATCAATATTTTAAAGTCATTTTGCTTTTTTAAGATGAGTTTGTAATCATTGCAAATAAACAATAAAAAAACTTTCATGTATAAAGTGAACAAATTGTTCTTGTGGTTCTTTTCCACAAAAGTCTTCAGATAGATTACATACATTCATTTACATACTTACGTAAAACTTGAATGTTCTGTTGAATACCATTAATTTAAGAATTACATGTCTGCATCATCCCCAATTTATTAAACTCTGCTCTGTAAGACTCCTTGACACTGTTTATTATTTAGGGTTTGTTATACTATGATGCTGTATTCCTAACATTCTTAAAACATAAGATCCATTCTGATCAGACCAAGTGCCCATTTGCCTTTACAGAAGCCAACCAGATACCAATGGCTTGGGTCCCTAATGCTTTAGATACATTTGGATACCTTGGTATAAATATGGGGGGAAAGATGGAGAATTATTAAGATAATACTGAAGGAAAGTAAATGGCTGTATAAGGGTGTGTTTCTACCCTATTTGTTATATGGAATTGAGAGTTGGAAATGTCTGGAGAAGCCTAAAAGTTGAATGCAGTGAAAATGGGTCAAGAACGAATGGATGCAGATTGAGTACAAATATGAATGATGAGTATAAAAGAAGTATCCTGATCATTGAATGATGATTGACTTGCCAAACAAATATAGGAAGGAAGAATAAAGGTCAAAAAAGAGAAGACCAAGGAATAGTGGATAATGTGATTCTCAAAAAGAAAGTGGGAAAAACAAAAGGCAATTTATGAAGCCTTGCTACACCCCTTTAAGAACATGAATTACAGTGAAAGATGGTCTGTGCCATCACAGCAAATTTGCATAGTATTATTTATTGGGGTTTCATGATCAGAGGAGTAATCAACCAATGGATGTAGCAGTGAATTTCTTCCAGGCCCTATCCTGCTGGATTGAGTCAAATGCATGTTGGCACTGCTTTTTAATTGTAATATCAAAATATTTATACAAGAGTTGACAAAACATGAATAACTCATCCCCATCTTAGATCACAGATCTGTACCAGTGTCTTTATAGTGTGATGACACAAGAGTCCTCTCCCATACACAAGCGGGCTTCAAATGAAGTCTTTGTTCTCTTGCTTAATATTGAAGAAAAGAACTCATCATCAACTATAATATTTTTTTTAAGCCAAGCTATAGCCTGATGTTACATTAGTTGTTGTTATAACTTTTATTTGGTATTATATGGATTGATCTAATTTATTATGTTGGGATGTTCCTCACTGATTCATGATTGTAGCAGGATATAGCACAGCAGGTAAGTAAATAAACAGCCATTTTCTGCAAATGAACTACCCCTTCCAGCACTTTTGAAAATTAATGGCTTTGACATTGAGCAAAGGAAGTGTTCTCATCTGATCTGCTCGCCAGCTGGGCTCTGCTCTAGGAAGGAGGCTCTGGCAAAGCACTTCCGAAACAATTGCCTTGAAAACTGCACAGGATTTGTCCAGGCAAGGATTCGTCCAGGCAAGGACTCATCCAGGCAGGCACTGCAGGGTCAGTAATGACTGAGCGCAGACCAAAAAAAAACAAAAATTCAGAAGAGGAGTTATTAATTCATTGTGCTATGTGTTATAAAAAAAGGCATTGTGGGAAGACATGTGAAACTCTTTCAATTTCCTTGAGAAAACTAGGGCAGGGCCATTCTTAGCCTGGAACAGTTTGAAATTTTCTTTAAGGGAAGCAAAATATTGTTTCAGGCAAAGGCTAAGGGCTCTCCTTCAAGATGGACAAAGGATGTTGGCTAGTATTTTGCACGAGAACAGACCCATGATTACCAAGTAGGGGTTTTGAACAAATCCTATTGAATGTTTCAAATCTAGCCAGGCTTTTCCTAGGCCAAAGGAGATCAAATTGTGAACAGAAAAACCATAATAGCTAGATCAGCTGGAATCCCTCCCATGTGGACGTGAATTCCTCCAAGAGAAGGGGGTCCATGGTACTACTAGAGAAGGGTAATTTCATTGTATAATTCTCCAAGAGAGCCATGCTCTGCCTGTGTGTGTGTGTGTGTGTGTGTGTGTGTATTTCAAATGTAGATACTGCTCATCTCACAAAAAGTGACTGGACGGTTCACAATAAAACAGCAATAAAAATTAAAATACAATAAAACAATATAAAATAGAATAAAAACCAAGATAGCACTTGATAGCTACCCAAGGGACAGACCTCTAAATAATTCCTGCCTAAAAAAAGGCTCAAAGATCATAGACAAAGACTGTAATCTTTTTTTAACATTAACTGGGACTAAGGACTCAGCGTACAAGTGCCTGCTTTCAGCCTCACAGCTATGGTAAAATTAACAGTAACATTTGACTCCTGGACACATCTGTGTAGCTGTTTGCAAATGTAGAGTCATATAGCAAAGTAAGAATGAGCACCATTAGTAACTTGGGCTTAAGAGGTACAGTCCAAACATGAATTAAACAATTCTTCTGGAACTCCAATAGCAGAATTTATTTTTTAGATTTTTTTTCCCTGATCACTGCCTTGTCGTGGCGAAGGGGCTTGTGTAACTCAGTGAAGCCATGACCTATACCGTGCAGGGCCACCCAAGACGGACAGGTCATGACAGAGAGTTCTGACAAAATGTGGTCCACTGGAGAAGGAAATGACAACCCACTCCAGTATCCTTGCCAAGAAAACCCCATGGACAATGTTAAAAGGCTAAAAGATATGACACCGGAAGATGAGCCCCTCAGGTCGGAAGGTGTCCAATATGCTACTGGGGAAGAGCGGAGGGCAATTCCAAGTAGCTCCAGAAAGAGTGAAGCGGCTGGGCCAAAGCCGAAAGGACGTTCAGCTGTGGATGTATCTGGAAGCGAAAAGAAGGTCCAATGCTGTAAAGAACAATATTGTATAGGTACCTGGAATGTAAGATCCATGAACCAAGGCAAGCTGGATGTGGTCAAACATGAGATGACAAGATTGAACGTCGACATCTTGGGAATCAGCAAATTGAAATGGACGGGAATGGGTGAATTTAATTCAGGTGACCATTATATCTACTACTGTGGGCAAGAAACCCTTAGAAGAAATGGAGTTGCACTCATAGTCAATAAGAGAGTGGGAAAGGCAGTAATGGGGTACAACCTCAAAAACGACAGAACGATCTCAGTGCGTATCCAAGGAAAACCATTCAACATCACGGTAATCCAAGTCTATGCCCCAACCACTGATGCCGAAGAAGCTGAAGTTGACCGGTTCTATGAAGACCTACAACACCTTCTAGAACTAGCACCAAAAAAAGATGTCCTTTTCATCATAGGGGATTGGAATGCTAAAGTAGGAAGTCAAAGAGTAATCGGAATAACAGGCAAGTTTGGCCTTGGAGTACAAAATGAAGCAGGGCAAAGGCTAATAGAGTTCTGTCAAGAGAACAAGCAAGTCATAGCAAACACTCTTTTCCAACAACACAAGAGATGACTCTACACATGGACATCACCAGATGGTCAATACCGAAACCAGACTGATTACATACTTTGCAGCCAAAGATGGAGAAGCTCTATACAGACGGCAAAAACAAGACCAGGAGCTGACTGTGGCTCAGATCATGAGCTTCTTATTGCAAAATTTAGGCTTAAATTGAAGAATGTAGGGAAAACCACTAAACCACTCAGGTATGACTTAGATCATATTCCATGTGAGTACACAGTGAAGGTAATGAATAGATTTAGAGGATTAGATTTGGTAGACAGAGTGCCTGAAGAACTATGGACGGAGGTCTGTAACATTGTACAAGAGGCAGCAACTAAAACCATCCCAAAGAAAAAGAAATGCAAGGAAGCAAAATGGCTGTCTGATGAGGCTTTACAAATAGCTGTGGAAAGAAGGAATGTGAAAAGCAAGGGTGAAAGGGAAAGATATAAGCAACTGAATGCAGATTTCCAGAGAATAGCAAGGAGAGATAAGAAGGCCTTCTTAAATGAACAATGCAAAGAAATTGAAGAAAACAATAGAATGGGGAAGACTAGAGATCTCTTCAAGAAAATTGGAGATATCAAAGGAACATTTAGTGCAAAGATGGGCATGATAAAGGACAAAAAAGGCAGGGACCTAACAGAAGCAGAAGAGATTAAGAAGAGGTGGCAAGAATACACAGAAGAACTATACAAGAAAGATCTTAATGTCCCTGATGTCCATGCTGGTGTGGTCACTGACCCTGAGCCAGACATCCTAGAGAGTGAAGTCAAGTGGGCTTTAGGAAGCATTGCTAACAACAAAGCTAGTGGAGATGACAGTATTCCAGCTGAGTTATTTAAAATACTAAAAGACGATGCTGTTAAAGTGCTGCACTCAATATGCCAGCAAGTTTGGAAAACGCAACAGTGGCCACGGGATTGGAAAAGGTCAGTTTATGTTCCAATTCCAAAGAAGGGCAATGCCAAAGAATGCTCAAACTATCGCACAATTGCACTCATTTCACATGCTAGCAAGGTTATGCTCAAAATCCTACAAGCTAGGCTTCAGCAGTACGTGAACCGAGAACTACTGGACGTACAAGCTGGGTTTCAAAGAGGCAGAGGAACTAGAGATCAAATTGCCAACATTCGCTGGATCATGGAGAAAGCACGAGAGTTCCAGAAAAGCATCTACTTCTGCTTCATTGACTATGCAAAAGCCTTTGATTGTGTGGATCACAACAAACTGTGGCAAATTCTTAAAGGGATGGGGATACCAGACCACCTTACCTGTCTCCTGAGAAATCTGTATGCGGGCCAAGAAGCAACAGTTAGAACCGGTCATGGAACAACCGATTGGTTCAAAATAGGGAAAGGAGTACGACAAGGCTGTATACTGTCACCCTGCTTATTTAACCTATATGCAGAGTACATCATGAGAAATGCCAGGCTGGAAGAATCACAAGCCGGAATTAAGATTGCAGGGAGAAACATCAATAACCTCAGATATGCAGACGATACCACCCTAATGGCAGAAAGTGAAGAAGAACTAAAGAGCCTCTTGATGAGGGTGAAAGAGGAGAGTGCGAAAGCTGGCTTGAAACTCAACATTAAAAAAACGAAGATCGTGGCATCTGGACCCATCAATCCCTGGCAAATAGAAGGGGTAGAAATGGAAGCAGTAACAGACTTCATTTATTTGGGCTCCAAGATCACTGCAGACAGAGACTGCAGCCATGAAATTAAAAGACGCTTGCTCCTTGGGAGGAAAGCTATGGCAAACCTAGATAGCATATTAAAAAGCAGACACGTCACCTTGCCGACAAAGATCCGCATAGTCAAAGCTATGGTTTTTCCAGTAGTAATGTATGGCTGTGAGAGCTGGACCATAAAGAAGGTTGAACGCCGAAGAATTGATGCCTTTGAACTGTGGTGCTGGAGAAGACTCTTAAGAGTCCCCTGGACTGCTAGGAGGTCAAACCAGTCAATCTTAAAGGAAATCAACTCTGATTACTCATTGGAAGGATTGATAATGAAGCTCAAGCTCAGATACTTTGGTCACCTAATGCGAAGAGAGGACTCTTTGGAAAAGACCCTGATGCTGGGAAAGATGGAAGGCAAAAGGAGAAGAGGACGGCAGAGGATGATGGCTAGATAGCATCACTGAAGCAATGAGCATGAAATTGAGCAAACTCAGGGAGGCAGTGAAAGATAGGAAGGCCTGGCGCAATATGGTTCATGGGGTCACGAAGAGTCGGACACGACTTAATGACTGAACAACAACAACAACATAAATAACTCAAGGCAGCAAACATACCTAATACTCCTTCCTCCTCCTATTTTTCCTCAACAACAACCCTGTGAGGTTGAGTTGGGCTGAGAAAGAGTAACTATTTTGAAATATAAATAAAAATAAACAAACACACTGGCCCAAAATCACCCAGCCGGCTTTCATGGCTAGGGCAGGACCAGAACTCACAGTCTCCTGCTTTCTAGCCTGGTTCCTTATCCACTAGACCAAACTGGCTCCCTTCATATATTTAGAACATGTCTAATGCTACTGTCCTACAAACACTTCCTTGGAGTAAAGTCCTATTAGTAGGACAAGACATATTCCCAAGTAAACATGCCAAAAATTCTATTGTGTTTTCCAGTTGAATCAGTTTTGTTCATTTATTTGTTTCCCTCGCTTATATTATCAATCCTTTGGCGCTCATGGTGATCATAAAGCTAGAGCCACGTGCAATTAACTGGCATCAAGGAGAGAGCATTTTGGCCTCAACCAGCAAAATGTCTTTGTGGAAACAGATATAAACCCTATAGATATATCATCATTTTAACTTAACTATTTATAAAGAAAACATACATTATAATTTATTTTGTTTTATTTAATTTTAAAAAAAATCTAAGGAATTGCAATACCATTTAAATACATAGATTTACAAATAGGTCCAAAACAGGACTAAAATATTCTTTGAATATTGTGCTTTCATAGATACATAAGAAAAAGTAGCATATAAAAATACTTTACAGGAATACACTCTAATATATGGATAAAAATACACATTTAATGCATTTCATTTTTATATCATTCAAAATGCATAGGAAGGGATACAAGGACCATTTTTAAAGCCTTAGTAAAAGTCTTCATTAAAAACCTAATTGAAGCCACATGGAGCTTCTGCCATTATGAGAATATTGCATATAAAACTCCCATCTTCCACACATCCATCAATACTTTTTTGTTTCTTTTATGGCACATTATCTAGGTCATGGCAGCAATGGTATGGAATATTGCATACTTTGAGAAAAGAGGATGGCTACAGCTAGAGACAGCCTGATGAGACTCATGCACATCTTAAGAAAATCACTGAGAGAGCAGTGCTGTGAAATAGCAAAAAAGATATATACGCTCACAGCTTGGACTGGGTTCAAACCAGAAACGTGTCTTGGATCAGCACTCATCTAACGGGTGTTTCCAGTCTTGGCCAAAACATGACGTCTCAATATGGATCGAAACAGTAGAAAACAACAGAACAAAATTAAAGCTATTAGAAAAGAAGAGAGGAGCCAGTTTTCCCATTCAAGGGCTAAGTTCCCAAGTAACGGTCAATTTAAGTAGTCACAATAAAGTGCTGTTCAGAACCCATCAAAATCCTGGTATTTTCCCCCTTTGAAATGAAGAAATCATGGCCTCTTTTGCAATTGTCAACTGTAGGCAGATCATCAAAAAAATGCGAATATCACACCCGACAGCACTACAAGAGGATTTGACTCGGGAGGCTGATGCAGGGTCCTGGTTCACAAAGGCATCGTGCTCACAAGTCATTGAAAAAAAGGTAATTATTGAAAAACATAGGGCTTATGCTATTGGTAGGTTACACTAAGGTGTTAAACATCATCATGGGATTAAACAAATGTACACATTTCAACTTGCACTGAAGCAACCCACAGGGGATGTACTTGGAGGTACAATATCAATCTAGAGACAGTGCCTCATGCTACAGAGTAACAAAGGTTCCTCCCACCACCACCAACACCACCACCATACAGAACATTAAGGGTGAGACCAGAGTTTGATGCAAGTGACCCATGTTCAGCTGCCCACTCATAAGCATATAGAGAGAGGGCATCAGGGAACAATTCTGGGGCTCTGTGTGTGCCCACAAAGAAAGAGACTTCATCTTCCCCATGTAATGCTCTACAATAAGTACTTTCAAGAAATGGTAGATGGAGAATAAGAAACTTAGTAAGAAACTAAGCTGGACAGTATTTTGAAGTTGAAAAGTATTTCTGCTACCTCCCAAAGAATAAATGCCTCAGACATTATGGGGAAAGTATTCATCAGAGCTTCGTCTTCTGTGATGAACAGGTTGCCTTTTAAATTAAACCCAAAAGTAAAATGTGCTCTTAGTTTCAAAGAGACGTGTGATACAATGATCTGTGGGAATGTGCAGGGGAATTGGAGAAAGGCCCAAGTGTCCTTCACAAAAAATGAGGGGATCCATTTTAAGATTAACTTTAGTTGATTAAACGAAGCAAACAAAAACAGCACCATGTATCCAAGTCCTTCAAGACTGGGGAAAAGAAATGTGTGCCCTATCATCCCATGCATTGGAAACACTTATATTGTGAGTAAAGATGTTCTCCTGTAGGCAAGTTATTCTGGGTGTTGCTGTCAGCAGCCAACTCCATCCCTTACTAGATCAATCCATCTCAGTTTGAACCCTCAAAGCCAAGTTGCATTGGCTTCCAAATGTGACTGGTTGGGTGAGAGGAAACATTTCTTCACAGCAGCTGACATTACACAGATTAAGCATAAATACGAGTGCAAAAGAAAACAAATGAACAACAATCAAAACAAAAACCCTCACACACCACACAACAGACACCCATTAATCCCTTTGCCCCCACAGAACTGTGAGAGCAGCTGACATCAAACCCTCCCATTCTTCACTTCAGAGTGTCTGCGCGCTTGTCTTCACCTCCCCTCCAACTGGCTGCTGGTCTGGAAAACGTCTTGGCTCCTGTAGACAAGTATTGGCAATGAAAGCCAGGGGATTTCGACTGATTACAAGGTCCAGCTTATTTCCTGCCTCGGATATCAGAGGAACAGCCAGGGAGCAATCAAAGTCCCTTGTACGGATACAATTCACCTGAAAGAATGGAAGATCCATGGTGAGATACAGGGAAAATGAAAGAAGATGAGCAGAGGTGGGGGTAAAACTAGGCAATGGCTTCTTTTCATAATAACCTTGTGTGCTGCAAAGGGGGCCTGCCAACATATATTACCCAGCCCAAGCCAAATCATGCTCTGCTGTCATTCAAAACTGAAGGAAAACACAAATTTCCACACAGGCATGTGAAGCAGTGTGTTCTTGCAGGCCACTTATCCTCCAGACAACAGTTTCAGAGCCAAAAGTGAATTCTACCACATCCCTTATCCAGCAGCCACACTCCCAAAATATATTGGTCGTATTAGCTTTCCAGCTTTGAAAAGCTTGCGGAGTCCTTGGGGTTCTCTGAGCTTGGTTGTTTTCTTGCAGACGTTTCATTTCCCATCTAGGTAACATCTTCAGTGCTAGAAGGGAGTGGGGCTTGCTCTCTGTTTATATACAGTAGCTTGCCCTGTCAGTGTTGGTCTGCAGGGGCCCATCGGTTGTGCTTTCCTGGTATTGGCAATTCGGCACTTAGAGTGACTCCTGGAAGCTCTCTTTTATGTCCTATTTTGACTTATGGACTTCTTTGTCTGGTTGTAAAGCATAACGGAAGAAGAGAAAAGGGTCTTGGGAGACTAAAAACCAGACTGTCTTCAGCAAGAAGCATGGGCATAGATTCAGAGGCAGCAGCAGAAAAACAGTGGGTATAAGGATGGACAGACAAGATGGCAAAATGCATCTAATGGAACGGCCTTTCCCCGTATGTTAGATTTCTGAAAGGGAAATAATGGCATTTTTTGTTTCCTAATAAATGTTTCATAATGAACAGGTTTCCAAGGGAAACAAGCTGTTGATGGAACTGGCTTTTAAAGAACTATGTCTCAGACTGAAGATGGATATATTTTCCAATTTAAAATTTAATTCCTTGGTGCTGGACAAAAGGTTCCTTAACTTCCCACTGACTAAATAATAATGGAAAACATTTTTCTTCTGCAGGTGGGAAAAGATGTCAGAAAAAGGAGAGAGGCTAACTGGCAGGAAAGACAATTGTCTCCTTCACCTTCTCTAGCAAAGTTTTGAAGCAGGGTTGGACTAAATAATCACTTTCTGAGAAAATCAAGAAAAGAGAAGCCAGCTGGCAATTCCCTTTATGTGCTTTACCCTTCTTGCCTGTTAAAAGCAAATTCCTTCCTGTGGTGAACAACAAGGTGGGGGAAAGGTTTTCTTTGGGGCGAAGGCAGAGGGGGAAAGAAGTTGTGCTACAATCGTGACCCTCTTCACCAGCTGTTTTTTTTAAATCTCTTCTGCACCCACAGGGAAAAGCCATCTGTCCTTCCAATCTTCCATTCCCCGGAAAAAACGGAGAGATTTGTTGCTTTTTAACATGAATTTTGTTTTAATTGGAATGTTTTTATTGTCTACTTCTATTTCAGCTTGCTTTTATTGTTGCTTGTTTATCTAATTGCTTTTATTGAAGATTGCTTTACTGTTCTTTCTTTTTGTTTATTGCATTGTGCTCCTTTGGGAGGAACGGTGTAGAAGAAGGCAATGACTAACAAAAATAATTAAAAATAACTAAGTGGCTTTTCTCAGCATGATGACCGGGTGGTGGAGAAGGGGCAGGATTATGGAGCAAAAGCTTAGCTGAATGCTAGTGCTCTAGAGTTGAAGCAGACTGAAGAACACAGAGACATAATTTTAAATGAGTGACACAAGCACAGGTGCCTTTCTATCAGTGAAACTGCACAATGTGAAGAAAGAGGGGTGAGCAGGTTTTAGGTAGGATCCCACAATAATCTCATGTACACAGTTGGCTGAGAGCAAACTCCTCCAAAAACTCTTTAAGAAACCATTTTTTTTTTATTCCTCTTCCCCCTCCCTTGTGATTTATTACCTGGAGGACTCTGTCATAAGGCTTGAGTCCACATTGGTCAGCTGGCCCAGCTGGACGGATCATATTCACATAGACACCCTTTTCTAGCAAGCCATCGGAGACACTGAACCCAAAGTCTTCAGTCTCTGGATCCTTGTAAATTGTCATCTATAGGAAAAGGTAACGTTAATTGGGTTCAGTAAAAATCAACCTGGGTGTGTAAGATGGAGATGCTGAAGAGCTTACGTGGAGTGACATTATAAAATATTCAACAACTTGGGCAATATGAAGTGTCCACTGTACCACTCTAGCTTACTTATCAGACACTGAAGACTTGAATTCAAGACCTTACTTAGCCATTGCCTTGGGACAACTTACTTTCTCTCAATATGAACTATTTTACCAGATTGTTAAAAAAATATTACAGGTGTGAGATCCATTATCAAGGTTTGCCACTTTCAGTTCCTTGAAGGAAGAGCAGGTAAATAAAAAATAAATTCATGTTATATTGCACAAGGAGTGTTTTTAATTGGCTATGTTTGAATCACCCAGAGATCTGTGTTCAGAAACTCCTGATAATACAACTAATATCCTGCTCCAAAAGAGTAACATGACACTGTTTTATTAAGAATAATCATGAAGCTGCTATCCATGGCGAATATAAACCATGCTTTCTAGGAGGATAGAAGACACTTGTATGCAGGAACTTAGTCATCCACATATCAATGATATGTGATGACATGGGCACATAAAGGTGATTAAACACCTGCATTCACTTAGCCTGACCATTTCATAACTACCCAGTCTACCCTTGAACACCTGCTGATAGGCATTCAGGCACTCAGCCCCACTAGCTTATCACAGTGTCTTCAAAACTGCATCATTCAATAACTACACAAGTCACTCTGAAAGATACAGAGTCTATGACTGGCTTTGGTTCATTGACAGTGGATAATCTTTGACTGTATTCTCACTAATTATCCTCCAGTACTGAGGTCTCCAGCATGATGCCCTGGACACTAATCAGTTCCCTATTCCACTCACCTTTTAATATTCTTTAGATACTTGTATTTTTTTTTTAATGGGAAGCTGGCATGTTACAAAACACGGTACTAGAATCACAATTATTTCTAAGGATTCCTTTGAGTTCCATATGTATTCCAGATTTATTCTTTAAAATGAAGGAGGGTGTTCACAACAACCCAGGGCATTAAAGTACAGTGTTTGGTTGTATTTTTATCCAAAAAGACAAATTAAGCTGGAAAAAAGTAGGGAGCACCTTTGAGGGGGTAGAGGGGGAAAGATCAGAGCTGGAATATCCTCACCAGTTTGTCTTACAGTAAACTGATGTTTGCAACTGATCAGTCCCAACATGAGAGCCATGTTCATGGGCAAGCTACCTTGTGACAGGCATTTTGATGTGTTCCAAATTCCAAATGTGCTCTTTGCTCCTAAAAACTGGAGAGTTGGCAACCCTTTGGTGTCAAAATTGATATCATTAGCCATGCTGTGCTCTGGTTTTGAGAAGTGGGAAGGAACCTGGATCAGATACCCTCAGATGATCTTTCTCTGTGCATTGGGACTGCCTGTCCCCTTCATCTGGTCCCATTCTACATGCTACAATGTACCCCCAAATGATACATATCAGGGATTTTAACCCCAAACCAGTTCATCCCAGAGCTGGAAACAGTATTTGGCTGTGGAAAAGGTAAAGAAACAATAAGAAATTTAGGTACACCAATATGGCTTTTATTATGAAAGGAGGGATATTAGTCATAATTATACTACAGTATTTGGCTAACTCTATGGTGCTCACCAGAGATGAGGAAAGGCTTAGGTGAGGTAGAAAAAGCAGGCAAGAAAGGAGACAGATAGATTTCTAATCAGGTAGGAGAAAGAGATTGAAAGGTAAACAGTATTTGGGCATAAGAGGGAGGAGAAAGCCCCTTGATGGTTAGAGAGGAAACCGAATGAGAGAAGGAAGGAAGATTAAAACATGCCACCAATTTCAAAATCTGAGTATGGGGTGAGTTGCGGAGGGCAATCTTTTGTAACATGGGTGCAGTTATTTTGGATCAGAATGCCAGGGTTGTACAGATTAATGATCAATACACACTGGGTGAAATTGCTTGGTCTTTGGCCAACAAGCTGCAATTTATCTATGAAAAGCCTGGAAAAAGGTTATGACAGAGTGGGTATCTGATGGCCAGCTGAGGCCATAAAAGTTCCCTTATCTCCCTCTTCTCTCCTTCCAACCCTCTTGTAAGGCACTAAGCTTATAAGCAATGAAACAATCTTGCTGAACAAGGGACATATATTTTTAGAAGTACCTGATTGAAGGAACTCTCAGGGAAGAAAATAAAAATATAATTACCTACTAACTATGTAAAGTATCTTTTTGAAAAAAAGGTAAAAGATGTCCAACAGTTATGATTTTATTTTTAAAAAATTGTAGAACATAGGGCTGAGTGCAAGTTTGAAGCACATGTTTTTAATCTGAAAGTGCTAATATTCAACTGAATGTTTCTGATATGGGTGTTCAGTGCTTCCTAAATGGTGTTATTTCTCATTATACCTCTAGGTAAGCAAATCAATAGATCCATGAAGGACCAAGTAAGGAGCTGAACACTGACATAACCTGGAGGTCAAATGCCTAATGAGCATAGGAAGAGAACCATACCTCTTGTCTAGAACACCAGGGAAAAGTAATGATTATTTACAACTCATTTTGCCCTGTATAGCCAACTTCTCCTTATATTTCTTTCCAGATAAAATTGAGATTTTGAGAGCTCAGAGAGCTACTCATAAAGGGGAATTTTAGATAGGAGGGAGAAGAGGAGGAGGAGGATTGTCAGCATAATATCCTAATGCTCAAACAAAAAGAAGAGATGATAAAAAATAATTGCTTCTTTTCTCACTCCTGCCACAGTTTGGTTGCTCAGAAATTACAGGAGCAGGCAACAACCTCAAAGAGAACAGCAGGTCCAAGAGTGGAGCAATTGGCTCTGATAGGTGTCCAGTGACGTGGACCCCTTGATCCCAAGCAGACCAGTTAGGTGAAAGAGGGTGAGATACGAAATAGAACACTAATTTTTCTAATCTAATATCAGGATTCATAATGAATATTGTTAATCAAAACAGTATATATGTATGTTGCAATCAGGTATGCTAATAGAAGCTCTAAATATTATAGCCTTAAAGTTGCCCCTTTTCCACTTAGTGAAAAGTTTTGTTTCTCTTGAATCAGGTGTATATTCAAAAAGACTTCAATAAAAATTAATTCCAGGAAGGCAGGGGCAAGAATCCTTTTAGAAGTCAGAAGCTCCAGTTTCTATCTGGAAGGCAACAAAAAGAGTTCAAGACCTGCTTGCAAGCTGTGGATTGCTACCCATGTAGTAGTGTATCCATATATTGCCCTTCAATTCTCATCTCTAAGCACCTTAAAAACAATTATCAAAAGTCAACACAAATTTGTCAAGAACAAGTCTTGCTATACTAAATTTCCTTTTTTCATCAATTAACTTCCTAAATAGATTGAGGAAATGATGTAAATGTACTATATCCTGGTTTTAGCAGAGCATTTGAAAAAGGAATCCACAGCATTTTGATTAGCAAGCTAGCTAAGTGTGGGTTAGATAATTACAGTGGAACCTCGGTTCACGAATTTAATTCGTTCCGCGACTCTGGTCACGACCATCAAATTTTCCCATAAGGTTCAATGTAAATACAGTTAATCCGTTCCGACCCCAAATTTGGTCGCCAACCGATTTCTGGTCACGACCCGAGTCAAATTTCCCCATAAGGTTCAATGTAAATACGGTTAATCCATTCTGAACCATGTTTTTTTTTAAAAAAACCGCAAAAATATGACACAAAGTACAGTACGAAGAGAGAGAAAGCTAACCTTGCTCGGGAGGGAAAATGGCCGTGCTTCCTGCTTGGAGGGAGAGTCCCCTCCCTACAGGAAGTCGCAACCACGGGAGGGAAAATGGCCGCGGTTCCTGCTTGGAGGGAGAGTCCCCTCCCTACAGGAAGCTGCGACCACGTGACACGGGAGGGAAAATGGCCGCGGATCCTGTTCATCACCCGATCCGGAGTTCGCGACCGGAGGTAAATTTTTGCGGCCGGAGCTGGTCGTGACCCGAATTGTTCGTGAACAGATGCGTTCGTGAACCGAGGTTCCACTGTATGTGGACAGCTGGCTTTTAAGTGGATGACAATTAAGGAGACAGCTGGCTCAAAAATTCATCAACAGTTCCTCATCAAACTGATGTCAAATGGGGTTCAGTCCTAGGCTTATTCCAGGTATGTAGGGAGGTATGAATAGGTATATATGTATGTATGTATTTTATTGTATTTTACAGGTAGTCCCTGCTTAACAATCATTCCTTTAACAATGGTTCAAAGTTACAACGGCCTCAGAAAAAGTGCTTTATGACCTGTACTCACACGACCATCACAAGCCATTGCACTACCCCCTGCAGTCATGTGATCACAATTTGCAACCTTTTTTAAGACGGTCTTAAGCAAATTTTTTGTCACTTTTTGTGAGATGGGTGGTATCTAAATTTGAAATATAAATAAATAAATACATACATACATACATACAATTCTGGCAAAAAATGTCCATTGGGGAAGCTGGACTTGCTTAGCGACCATGTAATTTGCTTAATGACCATCATAAAAAAGGTCATAAAATTGGGTCTGGTCACGTGGTGACTTGCTTAACAACCAATTTTCCAGTCCCTATTGTGAACGTTAAGTGAGGACTATCTATATTTCATTTTTCTAATGAATTGGATGAAGGGGACACTTAAGGAATGCCTGTTATCAAATTGCCAAATGACACAAAATTGGGAGGGATAGCCAATATCTTAGACAGAAAAAAGAGTAACCTTGATGCTAGAAAACAGGCTGAAAATAACAGAATGAAATTTAACAGAGACAAATGTAAAGTTAAATTCTTTAACTTTAAACAGAAATCATACGCATAGGTAACAGGATGGAGGATACCTAGGCTGATAATAACACTTATGAAAACAAAAACTTGGAATAGTAGTTGATTGCAAATGGAATAAGCATCAGCAATGTGATGGGGCTGACAAGAAGAGAAATGCAATTTTAGATACAACAGAAATACAATTTCCAAATCACGAGAACTGTTCCCCTTTATTCTGCTTTGGCCAGATCTCACCCCAAACACCATCTTGCTCCGGGCATAGCATTTAAGAAGGATTCAGAGAAACTGGTAGTTTATAGCAGGGCAATGAGGATGATCAGAGGGCTAGGAATAGCATTCTTTGAAGAAAGAGTGAAGATGTTGGGAATGTTTAGCCAACTGAAATGGGTATGATAGTACCCTTTAAATATCTGAAAGGATGACACCAAAGTTGAGACTTGGATAACAGATGTAAGCTATAGGAAGACAGATTCTAACAGAATGTTCTAACTGAATATTAGGAAAACACTAAAAGTAGTAAAAATTTGATGGTGGAATTAATTACTCAGCGGGCTCCTATTCACTTGATGTTTACAAGTGGAGGTTAGTCAGCCTTCTGTTGTAGATGCTTTGCATTGGGCAAGTAGTTCAGTGGTCTGACTGGCCGCTTCTAACTTGGTGATTCTAAGAGAATGCCAGGATCGGTTTCCGTGTTTACTGTAAATAAAACTAGCCTCATTTTATCGAATTTCTTAATATATTATCATGGCTCCTGCTGTTTTTTTTCCCCTGAGAAAAACAACTGGAGAACTAAGAGGGCTGTAAAAATGGTATAATGCAGATTTCACACCTTGGAAGGTCCACTGAGATGTATTCACTGAGGTAATAAAATAAAGGCAAGATGTGGGAATTAGGCTTGTTTTCTAACATCTGTCCATAATAATGATGACTGAAAGACCATGAAATTGCTTATTACACAGAATAAGGCTAGTTAAGCAAATTATCAGCATCATTTTTAAGGTAGCAGACTAAATTGAGACTTTAAATGAATAATCTCAGTTTTAACCAACAAAACAAACAAAAGTAGGGAAGGGAATGCTCCAGTTCAAAACAGGTTGCCTCAGCTTATCCCCAAATGAACCCTTGACTGTGTAAATAGAGTGTTTGATTTTTAACTAAATCTTGAAGTAATTCCAGTAACCAAAAAGCTTGTGGGAAAGGTCTGTGCCAGAGTAAATATTCCCATGCAAGAGGTTAATGGTTTCATGTCATTAGATAGCTCTGATAACCACAGGATTCATATTTTGAACCTCAAGTTTTTCAGAATGATAAACAGAGAAAAAGAAAACATCATTGTGGGTCCAGTGCAGGAATCTCCACCCAATCTCTGGCTGACACCAATAACATGATATTTAGAGCAATTATGAAAGCCATGGTGGAGATTCTCTTCTTATTCTGGGCACATGGGGGACTTCATTCCTCTGATACTGGTGGCAGATAAGACCTGCTTTTCCTGTCACTGGAGGCTGCCTTATACTAAGCAGTGGTGGCCAGTGGTCAGTGGTGACATTCCATGGTTTTACTCAGTAGAATTTCCAGGCTTCCCTGGAGATGGAGGGACCAACCTTAGCACTTCCCACTGACCTGTTATCTAAGTCAGTGCTGCTCCAAGGGAATGGGAGGAGAGGCTGAATCCCTACAGGAGGACCCTTGATGGTATGGGCCTAGTGGAATGCTTCACTCTCTACTATTTGGTGCTCAGACAGAACTAAGCAGCCAATGAAGCAGCCACTGTATTTTCTTTAGCTCTTTCAAAAATAAAAAAAATTCCAAGGCTCATGAGAGATACCTCAAAGATGCCACACATACTGTAAAACCATTATTCAGCATGCATATATGCACACACACATACTTTATGCAGCTCAAGAGGAGTTGGAGACATGATTTCTTGAATCTCATCCTTTATCATCTTTATCTCCAAATTCTTGTCATTCTTGGTAGGGGTCACACTGCTGTTGCTCTGCCCTTCACCTGAGCTCTTGGGGTTACTTTTCCTTGCTGGGCTCAGTCCTGACTGGTTCACAGAGTTCCTGGGCAACTTGCCCCCATCAAGACTCAGATTATGTACACTCCCAGTCATGATGGATGCCTATAGGGAAACAGAACCAAAGAAAAACAATAGAATGGGATCAGCTAATACAAGAGAAAGAAAATCTTGTGAAGTTCATGTTGATATGAAACAAAGCCCTGCAGATCTTGAGTTCTGCATTTCTCCAACATATACCCAGAGCTCTGCTAAAGTAATCTCACATTTTGCCAGCTCTTCCATATGCCTAGCATCCTCTCCATCAAAAAAGAGATAAGAAAACACTGGCAAACAAAGATATTCTGAGACACTGTAAGACACTACTGATCAATATGCTTCAGATTTGTTTGCTACTGAATGGCAATTTCTGTCCAAGCTTTATCATGAGTCCACTTGCCTCTGTGGCAATAAGAAATGTCCACTGGATCCAGCCAATAGAATATGTGAATAGGCAGTGTCATACAGTTCCAAGTCATTGTTGCCCTGTTATGCAAAGTAGCTCCCCTGAGGCTTAGAAGGAATTTGATTGTTTCAAGCAAGTCATGAGTCATCTTTCGAGTAGGAAGAAGACAACAAACCCACTTTTTGTCTGGGCAATGTTATGCAAGGAGTGTCAAGCAGCCGGACTACCA
This sequence comes from Liasis olivaceus, assembly GCA_030867105.1. Taxonomy (NCBI): domain Eukaryota; kingdom Metazoa; phylum Chordata; class Lepidosauria; order Squamata; family Pythonidae; genus Liasis; species Liasis olivaceus. Next base: position 40,987,778 of record CM061348.1, on the reverse strand, counting down.
ACCTTATAAAAGGTTACTCTGAATTTTGGGGAACACAGTGAACACAGTTTGAACAAGTCTGTAAGTTTGTTGCTATTTTTATGTATGTGATTCTCAATCTGTGGTCTATAGACCACTGGTGAGTCCACCAGGTGGTCTGGTCTGCAACCTCCCCTGTAATCACCTCCAGTCAGCCAGCCAGCAATCTGCTTATTGCCTACGTCCTGCCTCCCCACATTCACTGCCTATTATTATAAAAAGCCTAAAGCAGGAATCAAAGGAAAGCCATAGTGAATTCTGTGTCACCACGGGGAAGACAAGAACTGCTTAGCAATAACAGAAAACCAGTTATTCTAAGGTCAACATGTAATGGGAAGTGGTTTAGAGGAGTACACATCTGAAAATAGCTTAAGAGCAAATTCAACTGAAAAAGGAAGCATGTACTCAGAGACGGTGCTCATGAACAGTGTATGAAATGCTGAAGGAAACAACAAGGAGGATGGAATCAAGGAGTTCACCAGAAGACTTCTGACCCAGGTTGTCTACCTGCCACACACCATCTTCCCTGCCTCCAGACCAAAACCTGGCCAGCCTGGCTATGGGATATTATTTATGCTTGCATGCACGAGGGAGTGAGTGGGAATTGATTACTAAAACTGCTGAAATAAACCAAATACCTTTGTTACTTATTTGTTGCATCTCATATCTACTGTTGCCCAAGACCCTAAACTTCATGGCTTTGGTCCCTAGGTGCAGCTGCCCCTATATCTTGAGGTGGAAAGAATGAATGTTTCACTTAGTCCCTTGAAATTCTCCGAAACTGTCAGCTCCTTTGATGCCATGAGCATCTCCAGGGCAATGTTGCACAATGTTCATCAAGAGATTTCTCTCTGTGAAGCTCAGATTCATGGCAGACATTCTATGAGACATTTTTTCTTATTCTTATATGGAGCCCTTGAGACAGTATCACTAACAGGGAAGGGTAGGAAGTTGCAATGTTCCCAACCTGCTTGCTTTTTACAAAGTGATGGATCAGTGCCTGTTTCTGCTGCTTCCGGTTTACACAAGCATTTTCTATATTTGTGGAGTTCTTTTTTGCTGTTACTTATCATGCTGGACTGTAGTCATTTGCAAAAATGGATGCATCTGAAAACTAGTTCACTGAAGTGTTCAAGTGATAATGCATAAGCAATGTGAGTGCTAAAGTACAGGAAACTTACAACATGGGCAAGTCTTGAGAGCTGTAACGAGTGTTAAGTCCGTCTTGAGTTAAATGGAACTGTGATCTCACACAAGCAACCCAAAACCAAAAGTTCAAATAGGAAATGCAGTGATGAATATCCAAAAGTGCAGTTTCATTGGGCTGGAGGGCATTTGGCCCTAATCTTCTATGTACTGTTATTATATGGCATGTGGTACATAGAGTAAATCAATGCAAATCAATATTTAATTTTGCATTAATTTGGGAGGGGGAGTTACAAAAGTCAATTTTAAGAAAACCCTTGAAAATGGAGGAGATGGGAAGACATACCCAAAGGCACCCATAATCATTATTTTATTTGCTGAAAAATGTGAAGTCCCATGTTCTTCCAGACAAAAAATTAGGGAGGGAATGTTGGTTTAATTGGCTGGTCCCTGCATTATCTGAACATCCATCCATGATGGCAGAACATGTGAGAAGTACTACTTTATACTTATAAACCAGACGTACCCTGTAAGCTTCTTGTGATCTTACTTTGAAGGGAAGCTCAAACAGTTTGGGCCTCTTGGCTGGGCCGAGTAAAGGTAATACAGGTTGTTCTCCCTACCTTTGCTCCCTGCTCTATGCACCATGACAGAGAGACACTCACAAGTACAAAGGGGAAAACTCTGTAGGCACAGCAGCAACAGAAGAGCTAGGCATGCCTGCTTTCAAAGATTCATTACCTCAATCTCCCTCAAAAGTTCAGACTGGCCGCATGTTTCCAAGTCCTCCAAAGCTTCTCCAAAAACGCGCCAAAAATTATCCTCATGTGGCATCTCAAGGCCATTTTGGCGGGTGGGATATCTGTTGTAACGTAGGAACCAAAGATTGTCAGCACTCTTCTGGAGCAGGACGGAAGCTTCAAGGCTACAGCAAGTGGCTCGCCAGTAAAAGCAGAGACTTGGCAGAGTCTTCATATACAAAAGCAAACAACATGAATTTCTCAGGCAAGAAAGAGTCCAAATACAGAACCTCCATGCACTTTCACTAACAGGGCAAAAGTCCTTCAAAAGGAAGAATTAAACTGGTGTAGCAATGTCAAGTTCAAAAGGCTAAATTAAGAAGTGCCTGTAGGAAGATTGTAGGTTTAGGAAGACGTTTTGGTGAAATAGAGAAGTAAAAGAAAAAAAGGATGCATGATGGGTAAACCAGGAGCCTCAGAGACTGTTAGTACAAAGGCGGATGGGACAGAATTCAGATCTGAGACACAGAACACCTGAGAAAAGAGAGAAAAACACAGAGGGTAACAGACATGGTGAGAAAATGGTAAATACATCAGGTCTCTAGGGGAGCATATAATGTAAAAAAGATGTATATAAAAATGATTTTCCGTAGACTAGGCAAGCAATTAAACAATCAGCACAACTTCATACAGAGGACTGAGCAGGGCCTGTATGCAAAAACCACATAGGTTTCATTTCATTCTTTATTTTCATTGCTCGAGATTTTTATTTCTAATATATTGCAGTTTAAAACTATTCTAATGTCCCTTCTTTTTATATGAAATGGTGGAAAATATATTATGGTAGAGCAGAAAGAGTTATGCTTATTGTTATCCACCCCTCTTCAAAAAAAGGGGGTAAATCAGCACCCCCCAGTCCCATCATCTTATGTAACTTTCCCCTACTGGCATTCTCACACGTGTTTGGGCTGCAGCTCCCAGAATTCCTAGCCATCATGCTCAGTGGCTGGTTAGGGAATTCTGGGAATTGCAGTTAGCAAATCCAGTGAGCACCAGGTTGGGGAAGGCAGCTTAAGTAAATAAATAAATAAATGAACATAGAATAACCAAGAAGGGCTATGAGCAACTCAGGGCAAGCAGCCCCACAGTTAGGTTAAAATGTTGGGGACAATGCCACTCCCAATATATAAGAACTAACTTCCCCCAAATTCAGTTACACTGTAATATACCAAAATATACAGCCGGAACAGGGCAAGCAGACAGAACCAGGCTTAATTCTTGAGAGCTTCAGATTAAGTGGCAGAGTTAACTTGGGAAAGAAAGAAGTTCTACTCCTCCCCTGGACTGTATTCTCTAGTGCAACATTTTACTCTCTCCCTTCTAAAAGTGAGTGGCTGCCATTTCCTCTCAAGCAGGAAAAAAAAAAGAGAGAGAGAGAGAGAGAGAAGAAGAAGGCCCTGCATTTAGGAGGAATTGTTACAGGAAAAGCAGAATCTTTTCTTCAGCCCTGACATGAGATGAACTGGACTTTAGTGCTGGGAAAACCAAGGAGCGCTGCTCCACCTGGGGCAAACAAACCATCTTTGCTTTAGCCACTTTTCTAGGTTGGAAAACCAGACAACAAGGCCTGGCGTTCTTCCTCCAAGAAGCCGCACACCAGGTTTTGGTGTCACTTATCAGGTCTTGAAAGGGAAAACAGGGATTACAAATGAACTAAAGTCATGAAATGGTTTTGGAAATCCATGCTAAGGGAATGATTATTGTTTTAATGGTTTAACGCTACAAAAAACTGTAACACAAATAGACAGAATGTTGAACTAAGGTTTGTTTGTTTGTTAATTTTACACCACTGCCTTTTGTTGTTGCTGCTACAGCCTCATCTCAACCTGTTCCTCCCTCCACCCCCCGAACCTTAGTTACAGAGTTCTTTTCTCTCAGACTGCCTTTGCTTTCACGTCCATCCACCAGGAGGTCACTGCTGGCATTTTGGAATCCCACTTCAAAGATTTATGATCCAAGCAATGCGAGGGCCTTTGGCCGGGCCTTCTTGGCTGTCTTCCCTGGGCAAGGGACTCATTAGAGGAACATTTTCAGATGGAGTATCCCTGAGATATCAAAGGAAACCAATTCTGTCTCCTTGACAATTTCAAGCTATCAAACCAATCTCTGCTTGAAAACTGGGCAAGAATCAGACTGGGTAATGTAGGTCAAACTCAGTCCTAGAAGTCTCCCTGCTGTTCTGGTGTAAAGAGGAACTATTGCAGCTGACAGGGAAGGCTGGAAGTTAGTTTTTAGTACCAGGACATCCCTTTGCCTGTGTGGTTCTAAGCCTATTAGGTTTTCCTCACGCAAGCAAGCAAGCAAGCAAGCAAGCAAGCAAGCAGGAAATAAATAAATAGTGTTAGACATATAACCATGCAACCTAAATAGTTTTCACATTGGGCCAAAGACATCTGCAGGAGCTAAGCTAAAAAAGCTAAGATGGGGGGCCATGACAGTGTGATCAAAGCTCCACCCACTTTTTCCTGTGTGACACAAAAAAACAGGTGGAGCTTTAATCCCATTGTTGTGGTTGCCATCTTGACCTTTTTGACTACACCCTGCAGACACCCATGCAGCTGGCCATTAAAATCTTGACACTCAAAGATCAAATGTAGAACACTGAATAACAGGCCATCATTATCAAAACAATGCTTCAGACACAAAACTGGAACATTCAAAGGAGACCAAATGCTGACTTCAGAACATCAAGTGCATTTTATTCCACACAAGCCAGAGCGAAATGACAAAAGCAACATGGCCTCTTTTGGACATGCATCATGACATTGCGTACACATATGAAAGAAACAGAGCTTGCATCATGATGATAAGATGCTGCTTTCATCATTTTGCCAAACCAATGGATTCTGAAGAATGCCTCTGCTGCCGTTCCACTTGCAATCTCCATTATGCTCACAAAACGCAAATGCAAGCTTAGTTCTGTATAATATATTCATTTTCAGGAAACTAGAAATAGATCTGAATACTTTAAAGATAAATTCATTGTACTTCTGATTATCATCTTGTGGAGATGGAAACATTCAGATTGATAGAAATCTATGAAGGTAAGAATGTGATGAAATTCTGATCTGCGTTGACAATAGAGGACCTATTTGGAGGACATTATTCAGCTCCTTCCAGTAATGGTTGACCTGCTTCACCCACAGGGATCATTGTACATCACCTTTGGGAAAAAAGTGTCTTTACACAATACTGTACATTTGAAAAAACCAGCCAATCCAGTTGGTATGCAACTGTATTTATAAAAATCTATCTGTGCCCCTAACAGTACACACTTTCAAGGGCATATAGGGAATTTCTTGAAAGTAGAATGTAGTAATTCCCTTGGAAGCAGATTTCCATGATTTCAAGAGAATTGCTAGATTCTGAACTGTTAATTCCTTCTCAATTAATGCATTCATGAAACACTGCATCCCAAAATGCATGGGCATTACAAAGCACAAGTACGAAAGTTTGATTAGATAGAGTTGTTTCATCCTCCTACACTATTGCCATGTACGCATCACAGCTTTTCATTAGTTTCATATCAACTTCTATATCAGCAAAGCTGACACTTTTAAATACCTTAATAATTTGTGCTGACAATGCCAATTAGAATTACAGTTTAGAGAGGAGGAGGCTCATTTAAAGGCCTGTTCCACTGCAATCATTCCCCTCTTAAAACAACCATGACTGGATGCTTGACTCTTGCAATAGGTGAAATACTCATTCACTTCTCCCCTGTCCTTCCCAAAGAGCCTGACATACCTGCTGGGCTTCTCCCAGTCTTCCTCATTGAAACCGCCATGCATAAAAGGGTAGCTCTTTCTGGGGTCTCCAGGAGGAGTACTGCTCTTCTGCCTGCTGGATCTCCATTCATGGGGATGAAGAGCAATGCCAGCAGCCTGTGGCAAGTAGGTACCTACTGGATTTGGGGCAGCGGGGAAGACACAAGAAGAAGAGAGAGATTATTTGACTGCTATTGCTGAGAAAATTATACTGGATGAGAAATCCAATGGTGTGTTTTCATTGATGGAACTGCTTCTTTTCAGCAAAACTGAGAAAGGGGAGTGGAATTGACTCTCCGCAGTGCAAAAAGTTCATCTTGTGTCCTAAAGAGATGTTAAATGTGCCAGATGGCTGTGCAAGTGAAGAAATGTTCCAATGTGACATTGGACTTTCCCCAGTGAAGCAGCTAGAAGATTCTACTAGTAAAAAAATAAATAAATCTGAAAGTAATATGAGATGTGAATCCTGCTCTGCTAGTGAACAGACTTCCTGTATCAGCTTCTATTATTGCATTGTTGTCTTGTTGTAATTTTACATTACCGTAAATGCTTCTTATAACAGGATGGGGAATCTGGGCCTTTTGCCATTAGGCATGCTGGCTGGACTGGGTGGGAGGGTACCTACACTCTACCTGCCTTAAAGAAGCTGCATCTTTTTCTGGGTTCATATGATAGTCACCCAGTGTCAAGAAAATAAGTGAAGGAAGGAAGCTCTAATGCCCACTTTGAAACACGGCCCATCCCTCAGTTCGGTAACATATCCAGGACGGTTCTAAAGGATCAGAAAGTGGAGGAAGGGTGGGAGAGGACAAAATAGCCCACCAGCCAAGCAGAGGATTCCCTATTTGTTCAAAACTTAAGTGAACTGATTTGATTAACAGGGCAAAATTATTTAAGCATTTATCACTGCTGAAAAATGGATTTCTCACTACCAGCAAGGGAGACTTTGTCAGGATTGGAATGCAAAACTGGAAAAAAGGCTGGGTTCAGATGTGTCCAAGTGGAGTTGGATGAATGAGAGACCACAGACTCAAGAAGATAATGAAAAGCAGGGAAGGAAAGTACAAGGGGGCACAGAAACAGGATGCAAGATGGTGATATAACAGGCAGGAAATGGCATTTTCAGCTGTGTTGGCTAGCAGGCTCCTCGTTCTGCTACAACTCGAAGGGGAGAGCATTCAGAAGCTTGTGATTTTTCACCTGGTTTATGTGTTGCCCATTTATTTGCTCTTGATACCCTGTTTCCACCCAAAATAAAGTTTAAGGCTGCTAGTTAATTTTAAAAGATTATTCACAGAGGTCTCTGCAGGGAGGGGCTGAAAAAAGTCAAGATGGTAACCACAACCATGCAACTGAAGCCCTGCCCCTATTTTATGCAATTATTTCAGCCCCTCATTTGCTTGTTATATTTATATTCTGTCTTTTCATCAGGATTTCAAGGCAACATAATATACTTCGTGTTCTTTTCCAACAGTATTTCCAGAACAATAATTCTGTGAAGTAGGGGCTGAAAGATAGTGATCAGCCCAGTGGGTCTCTATGGCTAGAAGTGAACTTTTAGCCTTCCATTTTGGATCATAACATCCCACATCTGAACCACATCACTTAGATTAGTTTTCTGTGGCAACTGGCTTGAAATGGGTCGAAAAGTGCCATCCACAGCATCCCCAATACCTAAGGATAGGGAAACTTCCAGAACAATTGGTTAATCTGTAAACCCTTCATTCTAGACAAGAACGTCTGTAAACAAAGTGTATATCTCCAAATGTTTAGAATCACAGCAATCATAACATCCATGAAAACAAGAGAAATTTATAGAATGGAATAATAAAAGGTCCAGTTTCAATCTAATATTGTGATTTTCATGCTTCACTACTGCTTCCTTTCTTTCTCTGATGAACATCCCCAAGTGGAACAGTCAACAAAGAATTATATATCCTAAAATTATTCTGACCTGGTCAAATAGAAAAAATGAAAAAGAGAACTTTATTCATCTTCTTGTCAAAGAGAAAAAAATTGCAGAATGCAATTATTTCATGAATTCATCATGCCTGGTATTAATATACATTTATGTAGGTATAACATAGGTCTCTCCTGCTTTCAACAAGCGAATAGCAATTTGGAGTGATGGCAGAATAGGTGAGAAAAGACCAAATAGTCTCATGGCAATCATTTAATATAGCCTTGCCCCAGCCTAGTTCTCTGGAGATCTTAGACTACACTCCCCATCATTCCCAGTCACTGTAGCATTTTTATGCTGGCTGGAAACAATGAAAATTGTAGCCCAATGCAGCTGGAGAGGGCCAGCTAAGGGAAGGTTAACCTCTTAAGGTGTTCTAGTGAATGCACTACTTGTATATTTGTCCAGTAAATATTACACTTTATTGAGCAACTTATTGACACTACATTCACTTGGCCAAGGCCACAGAAGAGAGCATGACAGTGTACACTGGTACACATGCAATTTTGTGTGAGAGCAGGACAGATTGTCACTCTTGCACCAACCCTATAAACCTGATCTACTTCTTTCCAGCACTATTGGGGCAGATGCTAACCATCTGTTGGAAATACAGGAGTCTGATGTGGCTTGGTCTTTTGACAATCTTTCTTTTAAGGTCTTGAGAGACCCACTTCATAACAGTGTTGATAGTGAGTACAGGCAGGGATACAGTTGGCCCAGTCCATCAGACCTGTTGTCTTTTGAAAGATCCTCAAAAATTCATAACACAGTTGGAGGACACAAATACATTTTATCAGAAATGAGTTATAATAAAAACAATGTACTAACTCACATACTCACACAAAGGAACAGGAAGGCCAACTTACCTTGGCTTCCATATCCTGTATCAATACCCGAGCCATCCCAGGATTCCATGGCACTATCCACACTGGGGATTGTGGTGGAATACACCTCGGAGAGCTTGTTGGATTTCTGAGAATCAGCCAAATCATCCTCTAGGTCGCTGACCTCATTCATACTCCCAGATTTTTGTGGAAAAGTCCCTGGGATCCAAAGAAAGATGCATGTGGAGGCACAAAATGTTAATAATATTCCACAATTTGTTTGGTGTCTTTTATACTATATACTGTTGTAACAACCAACTAATATGCATAAATGTCACAAAATGCAGGCCTGATGCTGTATCTCACAGAGAACACGGGCTGCTTCAGCATTGTAGCAACGTCAGGATGTTTTTCCTTTTTCCTTAAATCTTTTTTGGCCTCAACCTGCAAGGCCATAATTGATAAGAAATGTACAAATAGCACTTTTCTAGACTTAAAAAAAATGCAGATCACTGCTGCCAATGACCTTAAGTACATTTACCTACAAGCAAGTTTGACTAAAATCAATTAGAGACTTATTTCCAGGTAAATGATTTTTGCATTTGATGATGGTGAAGTTATTTATTCTTTACTGAACACTTAAGCTAACATCATCTGGACAATTTGCTATAGTTATGAGGATGGATGAAATTACTTATGGTAACTCTACTGAAATGATACAGAAAATTACAATTTTGGATACTTCGGAAGTTGCTCACGATGATTATTTAGCCCCTTAGTACCCTGCAGAAAATGGGGAGAGAGCACCTGATTTTTAAGAGGTGCTGCTTGAAAGTTTTTAAGGGGCAAAATGGAGTGCCACAAGCCTCAGCAAGACTTTGTTTTGGCCTTGTCCACTCCAGGGTTGCAAATGGAGTGCTGGATGGCTCTAGAGATACAGGGTTGTGAATCTGCTGCCTATTAAGAGTGCTAGGAAACTTGCCTCCACCTCTGCTTTGCTTGTATATTTGAAAAGAAATTAAGGATTACAAAACCTATTAAGAGATTCAAGTGATCTTTCCTCCAAAAGGAAGTCACCTCCCAGAACTGCTCCCTCCAGAGCTTCTTAGGAAGGGTGAAACAACATATTTTGCACTGCAGAAGAGTTTTTTTGTTTGTCTGTTTTATGGTTATAAATTATTGATAAGCAATCTGCCAAGCAAGGCACACTCAGGAAGTAGAAAACATCAAAATACATTAAATGTGATATAATCTTATTCAGTAAAGTATCCCTTGAGTTAGCTGGACTCCAGGTGACCATGTGGGTGCACCCATATTATTTCCTGATAAGATCATGGGCAGTGTGGTGGTTTGCCACTGCCCACTCCCAGGATATTTCCCCCCCCCCCCCGACTTCACATGTTCATCTACAACCTTGGGTTTTTCTGGTGAAACCAAGTCTGAGCCTTCTTAGTGTTTCTGAGATCACACAAAGTCAGCCATGTGCTGCCACCTGGGGTGGCATACTTGTATTGTTATCCATGAAGTAATGGATCTTATGGCCATAAAAGCATGGCCATAAAACTACATACATCAGTGATGTCTTTGTCTTTCAATGTAAATTGGAAATCACCTCTCTTTTTGGCATCTTCTAAGATGATCATCAATTTGGCACTAAAATGTGAGAGGCTGGAGAAGATACAGAGGTAAAACCTGCGTTATGATTATGAAGTCCATGTAACTTTTTAGTGAAGACCAATAGAAGGTTTAACAAAGATCAGAAGAGAGGGAGATGTTTTGTCTCATCAGAGCACAAAGTATTATGAGAACATCAGGTGAAGGAAATGATGGCAGAAGCCTAGGAGATTGTCAGGTTCAGCCCAAGAACCACAGCGAGACAATTCCAGGGACAGGTCAGTTACTTTATTAGCTTATACCTAGTAGACAGAATCTCTCCAGACTAACTCTAACCCCCAACATCAGCAACTAGACACTCCGAATTCCTTAGGGTGGTATCAGTCTCCTTCTCTCCTCTTTCACACACTCTGGCTGAGGGCTGAGGAGATGCTTGGGGTTCTTCTCCCCCTCCGTATGACCTTGGACCTCCTTGCTCATGTCTTCCATCACAGAGATCTAATATATGAATGATGATGGGGAAGAGGTGAAAGATTGCTCCCACAAAGTACTCTGTGCTGAAAGCTTGAATGAGTGAGGCAGAAAAATACCTGTGGTATTTTCCATCAGGTAGGAAAATTAAACTATTTAGTGACCACTTAGTGACATGTCTTTATGAAAGGAAGTAGCTGAAGGAGGGAGACCCGTTCCTCTCATGTTGGACTTGAAAGTGAATTTTACTTCTTTGAAAGTTTAGAACCTTTTACCCATAATGGAGGAATGGTTGGTGAAGGTCACAGAACTAGGAGAGATGGCAAAATTAACTTGTTTGCTTAAAGAAAGATCAGCTACTACATTATCAGTGACTGGAAACCCCTTATGGACTTTTTTCCCCCAAAAAGAAAAAAATGAACTTGTGATTTATGGGTTTGATGATTAAAAAGGGTAGATTATGGAAAGAAGGAAATCATGATGTAACCTTAGAGAGAGAGGCTAAAATGTAAATGGATCTACAACCACTGTTATGAAGATCGGAAACCGCTTCTTTATAATCTTTTCTTTTTTTCCCTCTTTCTACTTCTTTTCTTTTCTCTATTCCTTTCTTATCTGTTCACTACTTTATTTTCTTTATTTCTTCTCTAAAATTTGTATTGTTTGTTAAAAATCTCTTTAACAAAAAACATCTATGTATGCATGTATGTAAACATAATACAAAAAAGCTGTTGAGGCCCTAGAAAGAGTGCAGAGAAGAGCAACAAAGATGATAAGGGGTCTAGAGGCCAAATCCTATGAAGAACAGCTAAAGTAACTAGGTATGTTTAGCTTAACGAGGAGAAGACTGAGGGGAGACATTAGCAGTCTTCCAATACTTGAAGGGCTGCCGCAGGTAAGAGGGTGTTGATTTATTCTCCATAGTACCTGAGGGTAGGACAAGAAGCAATGGGTGGAAGCTCATCAGAGGGAGATCCAACCTGGAAATAAGGAGGAATTTCCTGACAGTGAGAACTATTAAGCAATGGAACAGCTTCCCTCCTGGAGTTGTGGGTGCTCCATCACTGGAGGTTTTCAAGAAAAGATTGGACAATCATTTGTCTGAGATGGTATGAAGATGCCTGCCTTGGGAAGGGGGTTGGACTAGAAGACCTCCAAGATCTCTTCCAACCCTAGAATTGTATGGTATGGTATGGTACGGTACGGTACGGTACGGTACGGTACGGTATGGTATGGTATGGTATGGTATGGTATGGTATGGTATGGTACGGTACGGTATGGTACAGTATGGTACAGTACAGAATAGTATAGTATAGAATATCCTTTGTTCCAGAAAAGAAACTGTTGCTGCATTATGAAGTTAAGAAAAAGAAACTCTCAGGCTACAGAGTCTGATATGTAATGTTTGAGCACCAGATTTGACAGGAAAGAAGGCCTATTCCTGAGTTTTTCTACAACTCAGTTCTCAGCAATTTTCTTAGAAATTTAATGCTGTACAGTATCAAAACACAGGTGCTTGCTAGGTTTCAAAGAAGAGAGAGAAACATTACACAAAAGAACTATAATGTCCTTGGGTTTTTATGTTAGAATTGAAATAAATACATACATACTATGTATGAATGAGACAGCCTAGCACTTAATCAGCGTCTTAAATCAGATTCTGAAGTGACTGTATAAGGATGATCTCTATCAGTGGGTCACTGCTGCTCTGTGCATTTTCCCCCTCTCCTTGTTTTTAAAGAAATCTTCCAAGAAGCTGCTGTTTCCTATAAATAAGTGACCCTATTAAATGTCTAAAAGAGGAACAGCAATTTTAATATTGTAGAAACAAATGATACAGTGCATTGGACTGTTAAATGATAACAGTCCAGAGATAACCCTGGTGGAACTTTTAAAAATGCACATTTGATTTGTCTTCACCACCCATTGAAACAAAAAAGTAGGATAACATTGCACTACACTCCCTTTCCTGAAGGTCAGAGGAAAAGGGCATCTTTCCAAACTTTTTCAAATCTGTTTTGATACTGTACAGCATTAAATTTCTAAGAAAATTGCTGAGAACTGAGTTGTAGAAAAACTCAGGAATAGGCCTCTTTCCTGTCAAATCTGATGCTCAAACATTACAAGACATTTGATTTGTCTTCACCACCCATTGAAACAAAAAAGTAGGATAACATTGCACTACGCTCCCTTTCCTGAAGGCCAGAGGAAAAGGGCATCTTTCCAAACTTTTTCAAATCTCTGTATCCTTTTGAGCAGAAATACTTCAGAGTGAGGAGTCCAAACTTACTTTCGGTTTGCTTTTTGATCTTCAGGGTTACTGTCTCTCCAGCCATTTGAAGTAGATGAATGGCTTCGCTCAGGGGCTTCCCTTTAAGGCTGACATTATTAATAGCTAATATCCGATCTCCTACATGGATGGCTCCAGTTCTAAGGAAAAAGGAAAGGAAACTTCAGCTGTGATGCATGGCAGCAATTTCATTTAACAATCAAGATATATCCATCTACTGTGAATTATAAGAGAGAGGGTACTGTGGACATCCAAAGAAAAATATGAAAACAAAATCCATAACTATGTATAGATTACCAGCCATTCATCACAGTCCTGTGATTTATATTGGGAAGAGAAATTCTACTATGCATGCATTCTCACAACACACATAAATAAAATAAAAACCAAGGAATGGCCCAGCAATTTGGCATCAGAAATGAAATCGGTCAAAATCTTCTTACAAGATTTCAGTGACCTTATCCCAGAGATTTTTTGGCTATACCTTAAGAAGCAACCTGAAATTGCATTAAATGTCAAGATCTCATAATGGTTCAGCCATTTTTTATTTTTAAAATGACTTCAAATTTAGTTTTAGGATGCTTGGGGTCGGGTGAACACTACTGTGACTCTTGAGAGCTATGGAGATGGCTGTAGAGAGTAAGGAACATGACCTTGACAGAGATAGGCAAGATCCATTGTCAGGGCAGCTACGGGGGTGGGGGTGGGGAAGGGGGATGTATATGAAGTTCGCAGCAGACAGATAATATTTGGAAATGACTCAGGAGGTCACCTCCCTAATTCCCTGGAATATAAGGGGAGGAGGTATGGCACAATCAGACTCGCAGGGTATTGTTATTATAGCCAAACTCAAGTGCAGTTCTGATCTTATGGTTGAGCTGATTTTCTACTGGGGCTGACAGTGACCTTGGAGAAGCCATTCAGAAGCCATTAAGACAACAACAGGTGCAGAAACATATGTTGAATCCAGGGAGGTGGGAAAGTACTAGAAAGAGACTCAGATTGGCTCCCTCTGACTCCCTGCGGTATTAGAGGGCGGGAAGGGAAAACACAGGCAGGCATGTACACTTCTGGTACTATGGCCTTTATCAATAAAATGTATAGTTCTAGTCTTCCTATGGAGTCAGTTTCTTGATTTGGTCTACGTCATAGTGACCAACTCTTGCAATATAGCTAGGTTCCACTCACTTCTGAACAGCTTCTACTGGATAGCAGCAAGAGAAAAAAAAATCCCCCTTCCATTTGCCTTTAGATGTGCTCTCAGTCAGAAATGGAAAAAAAGAATAGTAAAATAAGAATGATTGTTTAGGCATATTCCATCAATTCCCCCCAAGGATCTTTCCTCCTGTATTTACAAATCATGAGGGATCTTAGGTATATACGCTGGCCTACGACAGTAATAAAGTTACTTGTTGGCTTAAGTCTTTCCTCCTGCATTGTCTTTTATGGGTAAATGACTTTTACTGGCAGCATGTACAAATGAAAGAATGCTATTTGTTTTCAGCTACAGAAAACAAAAGCTTTGCACCCTGACATGCAATTAATGTTCCAAATCCTGTCTGTGGGCAATTTAATATTATATTGCAGCTGTTAAAATATTTGGAATGGACTTTCTTTGGTGAGGGGAGTTAGTACAACACATTCCTGTATATTAATTTAATAACTAACCAATAGAGGTCACTGTGGCTCAAATAACAAAGCAAAAATGTTCACTACAGTAGAGCAGCATGTATTCAAAATAAGGGAAAATTTTATTTTTCCCTTATTCAGTGGTGGACTTGAACTGAAAGCTCAAGTAATCATAATACTCTGAAGGGGAATTAAAACTTGGTGCCCTCTGTATTAGTTTCTCGGCCCCAGTGCCAAAGGAATCCGGGCTACGGGATGACACAGCACTCTGCCAGAGGGGTGGGGGGGTGGGTGGGAATGTTGCAACAAGCTGCATTGTTAATGGGCTGCCAGCAGATGGCGCTGTTGGCTCAGAGAGATAGCAGTAGCATCTCAAGGATTAACTTAGTTTGGAACCATATGATAGTTGACAGGTGGATTCCCATAATTCCAGTCAAAAAGAAAAGGTAGGGATTCAGTCTTTATAAGACATGAACAGTTATCAGCATTTATTAGCTTGGTAGCATCCTAGGAATTCTCACTAACTACCTCAACTGAATTTCAGGACAAAATTTCTTGCTGGGTTAAGGTGAATATTTCCTATCCTATTACTGACCAGTTACTGATCTCATTTCTGTTAGCAGTTGTGGTAGGCTGGCCTGGCCAGTATCCACACAAATCAAACAGAGAACACAACAGGCAAATGCCTCAGAATAAGTCCTCCTAGCTGATTCTGTAGCTTCTGCTCTACCATTGCTGGGGATACATCATCGGGAAAAAAATGGCAGATCTGTGTCCAAGGGAATGCCCGTACCTTGGGGCAATGCCACCTCTAGTGAATCTTGAGGATAAGCCACCTCTAGGCAGGCCAGCTAGTAAAACAGTCTGATAGCTGTAACTTTCAGTCTCTGGGCCAAGAGTGTGTCCCATCTACAGCCTACATGCAATCCATGTTTGGTTTTTGCAACTCAGAACCCAATTAACCATGATTGCTGAAAACCAGAGTGGGGTTACCCCTCCCTTTGAAGAAGGGAACACATGAACACTGTAATGTTATCCCTACAATAAGCCTGACATTGTACTATAAACTAAGACCTGCAAAGTCTCCCCACCCCCATCAAAAAAACCCAGGTTAAAAAGAAACCCAATTTCCCCTTACTTTGAAACACCACTCCCACTGTGGTCTTCTGCAGATCTGAAATGTTGGTCACACTAAAATGTTATATGGTCTCTAGCAGCTGAAAACAACTTGATGGCACGTGATAACGCAATCGATTGATCACGTAAGTGGGAGGGTGTGTGGAAATAATTTCTTGGGGTTTTGCTTTGTTTTAAGAATGGCAGTACTGTTGTTCCAACTCCCAAGCTATAAAGGTAGACTCAGAAGTTAGTTCTACTGAGTTCAATGTGGTTGAACACCTATATAAGAGAATATGGGTCTGTTCTCTAAACAGAGCACCAGCACAAGTAACGGGTAATCCAAACCAATTTAGGAGGAACATCTTTGAATATTAGAAAAACAGTATTTTCTTCCAATAGAAGAGAATATATGTAGCTCAGGGTTGTGGAGTCCTTGGTGCTCTCTGAGCTTGGTTGTTTGCTTGCACTGAGCTTGGTTGTTTGATGCACTGATGTTACCTAGTCGGGTAATGAAACATCTGTAAGCGAACAACCAAACTCAGAGAGCACCAAGGACTCCACAGTATTTTCTTCTTTGGTAATGTTTCTCATATGGATTTTAATATTCATCTGACTTTTAATTATTGTTATGATATGTTTAGGATTACAAAGTATATGTAAAATAAATCTTTGGAGGTTTTGGTTATTTTTCATCCTCTTTCCCTCTATTTCTCATCTTGTCTTTCAGTCTGCCAGGATACAAAATTTGGGGGGGGGGGAAAGCAGCACACAAGAAAGCTAAAGTGATTGCACCTTTCAAATATTATTTGAAATTAGGTTCCCTGGTACACACATCTATATAAAACTAACTGATGTCCATAACAGTATCAGCACAATAGTGATGCCTGTGCTGTCCAAGAGGCTGAATGTACAGAAAAATCTACTAGATGGTCTTGTGTTCCACATCATGCAATGGGATGTGAGCAGGCCCTTTCTCTGGAAGCTTGTGCCTGCAATGCCACCCCAAACTGTAACTCACCTTTCTGCCAGCCCTCGTTTTGTTAAGCCCGAAATGACGATGGGGTCAAAAGGTTCCTCTGTTCCTGAAATAGTGATTCCCAGGGGTCCACCATATCTCTTCAATTCCACTGTGTAGATGATAGCCCCAGTGGTTTCTTGTTCATCTGTTAAAAGGAACAAAGATGCTGAATAATGATAGAAATCATCTAAGACCCAAGCTCAGAAGAAGTTCCAGCCAATCACTAAGAAAGTCGTAGCCCTTTTTGAAGGGGCCTTTTTGTATATAGGGAACGTGTAAATACACAAGCATGTTAATTAACAATATTGATTCACAGTCTGTCAACCTCATTAGTCTTTGAAAGGATTGTTTTTGTCAACAGATTAATTCAGTGTTTTTGTACCAGAGTTATCCTCATCCTTCCTGATCTTCAATTTGACAAGTTCTTCACACTGTTTTAAAATCTGCACTGCATCTTCCATTGAGCAATTGTCAAGTCGGATATTATCAATAGCTAACAGTTTGTCTCCAGGCTCTAAGGTGCCAGTCCTGCATACAAAGGGAAAACAAATCTTTTAAAACAACGTTCTAAATAGTGTTAACATTTGTTCTTCTCAAGTGCTAAGTGATGCTGATATGATGAAATAAATGTTGGGCAAACAAAATCATATTTTTTTTAATAGTAGTCTTTCAATACGATGAAAAAGAATTTGCTTTAGAAAACGTTTTAAAATAAAGAGAATCTCAGAAGAATTCTCCTAGTCTTCTTGCACTGATTAAAACTACAAAGAGGCCAAGGAGTTTATGTAAATATATTGTCTTTCATTGTACAAGTATTTGTCCAGCTTTCTGCTGCCTCCCCATGCTTCAGATGAAGTTCCAAAGAAGGCATTATAACAGGACTCTTTCCTTTAGGGTTTTTCAGATTGGGAAGGGCAGGCAGCCAGAAAGGCTTTAGATGCAGTGTTTCTCAATCTCAGCAAATTTCAGATGTGTGGACTTCAACTCCCAGAATTCCCCAGCCAGCAGCACTGAAACACTGCTTTGGAGTGAGGCAAAGGGAAAGTGAAACATCAGCACCATTGCCTTCAATCACCTTCAACAACAAAGGAAACCCAAACACAGTATTAAGATGAATTTGAAAGAAATTCCCAGACATCCTGAGAAGAAGGTAGAAAAATAGATGTTTTTCTAAAGGGAAGAAAACTTCCAAGGCAGATTTTGGCACAACTTTAGTCTGAACAAGTATGTGCCAGCTTCATATGCATTAATTGGGTTCAATCACATATTAGAACACAGTATACCTATGAAAGATGGGTGAGGTCGTAAAAAGATATAACAGATCTTAATGAACAAGTTCATTCCTACTGTTTACTAAGACTCAGAAACAGAAAAACAGATAATTCACTCACCTGTGTGCTACACTCCCCTTCTTGATATCAGAGATAATTAAAGGCTCACCAGACTTTCTGCTTGCTGTTTAGGAAGAGATACATGCAGACACTCAATCCAGGCATTTAGACTCCATGATAATCTTCAGAATTATATAATACCAGCCTTCCACAACCAGGCATTCCTGCAGCATTCCCAGTCATTATGGCCATTGAATCACACCAGGTTGCAGAAGACTATATGATCCAAACATTATATAAAGTAGGAAGCAATAAAATATATTTATCTTTTTCAATTTAGCTTTAATAAAAACATCTAAGCCAAAACTACTAATGTTTAATAAAATTCATAAAGCACAAACATTTGTTATACCTTGAGAACTGCAATCAAGACTATAGTTTTGCATCTTTCCTTCCCACAAAAGAGATGGTAAACTTTGATTGCAGCATATTGATGTGGTCAATTATGGTTGAAGACATGGACCTTTCATTTATTAAAACAGTGAGCCGTATACACATAGAAGTTACCTCGGTCATGATGTAGAGGAAATGAAAGATAACCAAGAAAAAATGGCAAAGTCCATTTTATTAGGAGCCAAAGATGCAGTCCTCTATATAGAATATGCCTATATAGAATTCACTTAAATTGTGACTGAAAGCTGACAAAGAAAGTGAGCTAATAATTATTTTGAAGGAAGCACACCATATCCATCAGAAGCATATGGGTGAGGTTAGAACAATGCTTTGCTCATTCTGTGGCAGCATCACAACAGTTGAAAAGACATAACATGTTCCATGAAAGATCATCCTGGAGAAGGTCTATCTATGTAACTGCTAAGAGTTAACACTGATTTGATGGCACATAATCAATCAATCAATCAATCTAAAACATATCTCATATCCATCCATCACATTACATTACTTTTTAAATACATGGCAATTTTACAAAAATAATATCGTAGCTCTCCCCAACCTGGAACTAAATGTATTGGATGGCAAACTTCTTAATTCCTAGTCAGGGAGCTAATAAACATGCTGACTGACAAGATGGGAGCTGTAGGCTTCATGATGGGGTGATATAGGGTGATAGATAAAAGTTTTTTAATAGATTTGGGATTCTTTTTTCTATTTGAACACATTCACCTCCATTTAAGTTATATAAAAATATTGCCAATTAAGTCTCCAATACAAAAAAAAAAAAAAAATGAGGATTTCATTTGGACAAATCTTCAAGGCTAGCTGATGTAGGTTGCACCTCTAAGACTAACATGCAAATTAGTTTTCAGATTTCACACTTCTTTGAATGTTACAGTGTAACTCCAGCTCATAAAATAAGCAGATGGTTCCCAAAACCTGTCTTTCATTAATAAAATAAAATAAAATAAAATAGAGATTGTAAAAGTTTAGAAATATTACATGAAACAGTATGTTCAAGATACTTATTTTAAACACTAATTTCATGCATTTTGAAAAACTGACCATTAATATGAAAGCATGACAAATTTGAATTCTGAATGAATATGCATGAAACTGACTCCAGCCAGTCACAGTGCTTCATTTCTAGCATAGTTAGTAAAGTTTTAAATTTACAGCAGACCTGCCAATTCCTGAAATATAATTAGCTGCATTTCCTTTTAAGGACTCCATTCCTACTTCTACAAACTTTGAAAGGAAAGGCAACTATTTATAGAATATGCTATTCAGAGCTGAGGAATATTTGGATATCTTCCCCTTATTTGTCCACCGGGAACCCAACAAGGGGAGGAAAGCCAGGCTAAGAGAAGTTTTTTTATTTCTCATTACCTCCCATAGATGTAAGTAACAGTCCTAGGCGAGTGACTTAGATTTGCTTCAACAAAGAGATTCATGCTGGGGAAGCAACATGATTCCCATTGTCAAAGCTTTTTGGCCAGAAAACTCCTTTTTCTCTTCTTCCCAGTGCTGTCTGAAGCCCTTGAAGGTTGGATGGCTTAGTGCACAATAAGTAATACAATACACACACAGCCACAGCCTGGAAGACTTTTGGTGCACTTCAAGGAGTTTCCAGGCTAGGTACCTTCAACTGATACTGTGTGGCTGCCCACAGTTCCGTGGGAGAAAGTTAAGAGGAGCTGCAAAGTATAGCAATATGAAGAAGTATGTTCATGTTTTGCTCTTGGGAGCCACAGTGTCACATTGCTTCACAAAGCAACTTCAAGTGGTGCTTTGCTTGAAACTTTGTAGAAGCAAAGAACCCCTTTGAAAATTGGTACAGCCCTAGCAAAAAGTTGGCAGTGTGGTATGAAAATGTGCACCTCCATTGCCTTTGTGCTATTGTTGAACAGTGGCAGCACAGCAGAACACACTCATAGTAGGCCTTAGCACTTTGAATGATAGATTCAAGATTGGAAGAAGATAGATGTCAGTGGTAGTTTCCGGATTAATAAAGATCCCAGAGAGTATGATGTAAACAATCAGTTGCAAGCTTCCCCATTATACAACCTTGCCAGATCATAGGAAGGCTATTAGAAAGAAAAACCAAAAATCCTTGCCCTAATATCTATGGGGATATATTTGTCCTAAACGGAAAACAGTTCAATTGCTGAAATTCTTGTAATTCCATCTCTTTCATCTCCATAAATCTTGCCAAAGAGAATTCTGTAAGAATCTTTGGAAAAGTATCACTTTTGGTTTTAATCAGCTGTCAAAATTCTTGACAAACTGATTCAGTCTAAGGCTGCAAATTCAGTTTGATGGCAAACCAATCTGAGTTGATGAACTTTGGGATTCAATTTTAAAAAAGTCCAAGAATTTGGGAAAGAACGCAGCCTCTTTGGGCAAGATGTAGGAAAATGATCATTGCTGCCTCTGATCACTGGATTTCTGGAGAACCAAGATGATTGACTTAGCACATAGCTGGTTAGCAATCTGGACCTCTCTCGTTACTGGCATTGGGAAAACTCAGTTATGTCAGGGTTGCTAGCAAAAAACTATGTTGGTTTGTTAGTCAGGAGAAGCAGTGAGAACAGGCTGACACAATGAGATACAATGCCAAAGAGACAAGCAACCTTCAGAGAAACGTGCTGATACAGAGAAAATTGTATTCATAGTCTGATTGCCACCCCACCCCATTTTTAGAGCAGCAAACTTTTGGAGCAGTGCCTGGACACTTTAGCCTAGCACCTGCTCTTTCACTGTGGAGAGCCAGCATGGTGTAGTAGTCAAGGTGCCTGGCCAATCCTTGGAAGACTCAGGTTGGTGCCCACTCTCAGCTGTGGCAACTTGTTGGTGATTCTGGGCCAGTCATTCCCTTTCTCAGCCCAACCTATCTTACAGGGTTGCTGTGGGGAAAAGTTGGAGTAGGGGCTACTTTCACTATATTTTAAGAGCTGAGTTGAGCTTCTACTTCTGTTGGCAGGACCCACCCTGAAGTGTAACATTCCCTTAGTACAAGAGACAGCAAATTTGGGGCCCATGTTTGAAGAAGGTGAGGGTGAGAAAGAAAAGGAAGCCCAAAGTAATGGAAGCTTCACCATTCCAAAACAGCTGTCTTAGGCAAAGGGTTAAATGAGGCATTAAGCTGTTTGGCTGGCTATTCATGACAGTGTCAGAACGTCCCACTATGACTCAACCCCTCCAAAATACTCCCATTTTGTGCTAAAGTTCAACCATAGATAGGATGGATACAATAAATTATAGTACAAGATCAGGGAACCTGGAAAAATATGTCAGGGTCCTGGTCAGATAGAAGCAATGACAGATAGACATTGTGCTCTCTACCAGAGTAGTTCTTTAAAATGGGATAAATATATACCTTCCTTGATTCCCTATAGAGAGAGCAGCAAAGGAACATATGGCTTAGGGATTCCACAGAGCCATCCCATATGGCTCATATGGTCATAGGCACTGCTAAAAAATGATATTTTTATACCGCCCTCACAGAACTGCAGAGCTACTAGGTTGCATCCAAACTGACCAAGGTGAAAGCCCAACAAAATTTCAGAATTAGAATTGAAGAGAGATAAGATGATGGCACGAGCCCATCTGAGAAGAATCCATAGGGTTGGATACTGGGCTTAAACTGGTTTGAAAATCAATATCCCAGATACGTTGTTTAAGATGACTCCTGGCATTTTCAAGCCCTAATGGACGGAGACTTTCCAAACAAAGTCCTAATAGGAGTTTGCTATTAGCTTTTGTTAGCCAGATTGATTTAAAATGGTCTCTGAGAACCAGTGGAGCCAGACCCACAGGAGAAAAAATCAATTTCAAATTAAGGAGATAGAGCCAGGTTCTGGCACCCACAGAAACCAAACCTGTCTCCAACCATAAAGTAGCATTCTTGATGCATCTTGGATCTGTGAGTATCACTCTTATAAATTTGGGCTGGACAGCTTCCAGGATATTAAACTTCGTAAAAATGCAAATTGGAACACCATAAAGAAGCTGAGAGATGACCTTAGCAAGGAAAACCTGGCAAGCTGCAGGAATAAAATGTGCCCCTTTTGAATAGAAGAATTTTAAGACAGCTGTGGAGCTATGTTGGGCCACACTTGCCTGATAAGAGAAATGTGTGCTCCAAGATAAGGAAGCCTGGAACTGTACCCCAAGGTATTTAGTAGGTTACCTAAATGGCAAATTAATGGGGCCCCAAGGTACATATTTATAAGTATGTACCTGCTCTATTGGGGTCCCATTAATTTGCCATTTAGGTAACCTACTGTTGTGTCGTGCAAACACTAGCACTTTAGTTTTTTGATAATTTATTACAAATTGTTCTTTTAGGCAAAAGGAAGCCAACGGTCTTAATGCCCTTCTCATCCCCACCTGGGTGACAGGCAAAATTACTACATTGTCTGCATATAGCAATGCTGGAATTACACAATCTGATAACTTTGGAGAGTGATTAGAAGATGATAGAGCCTGAGTTATTGTACTGATGTACAAATTAAAAAGTAAGGGGGCTAGAATATACCCTTGCCTTACCCCTCTTTTGGTGAAAACAACTCCAGAAAAGTGCCCCCCAGGGGAACATTTGACTCACAATGAGGTGTTAGAATAAAGAGACTGGTTAAGAATTTTTTATTCATTGAGGATTCCTGAAGTTTTTTTCCATAGCCTCTCCCTTGAAATAAGTATATTTTGGCAAGCATCAGATCCTCTTTCTTACTGTTTCATAAAAAGTGGATCAAACATGGAGAAGAAAAGGTAGATCTGCTCAGAACTGTCACTGGCATTCAACTTGATATACCCTAAGAGATGGAAAATTAGCTTTCATTTAATCCTATCTGGATGGTGCTACATGCATCCAGTTCAGAAATGACTAGGCTGAAATGCTCAAGAAAACGAGATCTGGAAACAAGACTCATGAAATCTGGTGTATCTAATCCAGATAATGATTGGCATTTATCAAAGTGACTTGGTGTATTTTCAACATCTTTTAAAAAAAATGAATTGCTAAATGGTACTTTTAGAAGATGGAAACATCAGATCATCCCATTGCTCTTCTTCATAAATGATCCCTTTAAAGAACTGTTCTCCAATTAACATAGCCATAAATCAGAAATGCATACTGTGATAATACTTATTCTGCTACAGTACACATGATTGCTAGATGGGATAACATGTCTGCTATCTCCAGAGAACAAACAGCGCATACATGCACAAACACACAAAAACCCATTATCATAGTAAATGAAGAATCTAGAGAGAGTTCATCTATAGATGCAATGTGAATTACCATTTTCAAACAGGCTTAGTAATATTTAATTTAGATCTAAAGTATAGGCCTAGATGCTATTGTGCATTCTGATAATTAAAGAGTTTCCAGATCAGGCTTCAACAAAACTAGTAATAATTTAATTTACTTGAAAAAGATCACATATAATTAGGAAGGTTTACAGAAACAAGCTTATCATTTAAAACACAGAAGACATTTTGCAGGAAAAGGTTGGGGGAAAAATAATCTGGTATGGTACTGATAATTTTGCAATACTCTTCCCAAAATGCAAAAACAAAGCAACACATTCTCCTAATTTGGAGGAGGAAAAGATTTGCTCAGCAGTCAATGAGTTTTCAATTAACCCTAATAGATCTTATTAGCCAAATTAAATTCTCATTGGCAAGATATTGACTTTGCTGTTCATAAGGTTTGCTTCCTTATGTGTTGGATTGGCTTTGAAGGCATCAAGTCATTTTAGAGCAAGCCTGTTATCTGACCATTTGCGCTTGAGATATATTGTAAATCTTCATTTTACTAAATCTATCTCAATTTCAATGGATAGCAGTGGCCAGAAAAGGTGATGCCCAGATTTCCAACAATCTAAATACTAAAGCAACGTGAGCAATCCTTTTTCTGGTAATGGCCATAAAGTTCAGTCTCTCAACTTTTATCAAAGGAAGCATGTAGTTTAATAGTAAATGGGGATATCGTAGCCTTAGTATTATTTACCTCACAATCTACTGAAGATCAAAGATCATACTAGTTAATAAATACAGTGCAAAACAGTAATAATAGCTATATTACACAGACAGCCAACAAAATAAAACAAACATAGAAATAAAATTAAAAAGCAGAACTGCAACTTGAGGAGCGTGCACATGCCAGCAGCTAACAATGCAGCTACAAATTCTCCTGCTTGCTCCTCTTCTTCTCGCTGTGTGATGTACTTAGAATTTGTTCCTCACAGCAGGCAGGAGGCAGAGAGAAAGTCCTGTGCCAAAGAAACTGAAGCTGTCTTGTTTTACCCACCAAAAGGGAATCAAATCAAGTTTGTTTAGGCCATAATCTTGTGTTCCAAGTACCAGCCTGACTAAATTTAGGATGTTTTATTTTGTAGCTTGGATTCTGTTACTTTGGGGAAACTAGAGCAAAGCCAACAGCTTTCATTTATATTTTCTTCCATTTAGTTAAAAAAAAAAAAAGTATTACAGGGTGAAAAATGGAAAGATTGGCTCTCACAGGGTCTCAAACATTTATCACAAAAATTCTTTAAAATGTAACATCTCATTGTTTTACCTTATGTAGATTAAGGACCTACTTATACTGTAATGGAAATTTTAAATGAGTTTGTAAATAATCTTGTTATAGATGGCTAACTATTCCTATGTTAAAAACAACAACTACAAAAGATGTTTTTAAAAAGATTTTTAAAATGTTTCTTAGGATATTAAAAAGCATTAGGCCTAGGCATGGTTGTTGATAAAAATTCCACTGATGTCACAGTATGATGCCTAGAAATTAATATATTCTTGAAGAGAAAAATTTGGAGAATACACCAAACTGGCTTTTGAACATATATTATCTAAGACCATATTTCTATTCAAAATCTCCTTAAATCATACCATTTCTCTGTGTCTTGACAAAACAAGTGAAAGAGTCCTAATGCAGAATAATGTCACAAACTCTTCTCTTCCCTTCTACCAGCCATTTCTTTTTTATTGTTGCCTGGGGTTGCTGCTAAGAAAGATCTCACCTTTTCACAAATTACACTAACCAAGCTCACAATGTTCTCACTGTCATCATTTGGCCTACTGGCCACCTTAGTATTGACCATAATATTTAATCTCACAAGGGATTAAGAGACTCCTGTCATAAGAAAGACTTCAGCTACTGTAATGGTATGTGGGAATGACCTTGGGAGACAGGTGGAAGAGCCACAGCCAGAGGAAGAGTCAGATAAGAGGCAGCTTAGCCTGCAGAATGAATGTGGGCAATGAGGGAGAAATGTACTTTCAGACTTGCAAGATTCTTACAATAAAGTAGAATTAGTTTATCTGGGCATGCTTCCTCTGGACTACCTCACAAGGCTGACATCAATCTTGCAAGCATCCCCTGTCACCTGAACAGCTCAAGAAATTAGGGAGAGTCCCTTCTGAGACATTTGCCATGCCCACAGTCCTTCTGCGGGCTAAGCTATCCGACCATTCCCCTAGCTGCGGCTCTTCCCCATCTCCCAAGGTCATTCCCCCATACCGTTACAACTACTGAAATGACCTCTAGCACCAGAACAAGAAGCAAGATGGTTGATGCTCTTATTTACTTTTCCTGCCTTACAGAGAGGCTTTCACAGTCTGCAGGAAGCCAGACAGCTTCTGTTTCATGACATGATGGATGAAAATTCTCTATTCACATGCTTGTTTTGTGTTTTTAATAAGATGCATAATGACTTAGATGGGGAAAATTTCCCCCTCAATGAGTTTGAGCATATCACTCACATAGTGAGTCACACAGTGACATAGCCAGTCATAAAACACCTTCCACCATTGATTGAAACAATGCAGCACTGGGGAAATGTGTGTACTTAAACCAATTAATACTACTACAATGACATTTCAAAAAGAAAAGAAAATCAGACCGGAAAGGACAATTTTACTGCCCCCCCCCCCGCCGCCACAAGGTTTGAATTACAAAAGAATAGTCTATATAAAAATAATTACTGCTAGAAAATGTCTGTAGAATCTATTTATTCAAGAGTAGATGTTGTAAATTAAAACATGTTTAGAAGCTACCAAGGCTTTTATATCAAGCTGTATCAATTTCTTATCCACATTTTTATATCCTCAACTATAATAGAGAATGGACCAATTCATGCATTCATTTTTAAGTGGTTAAAAATATAGATACAACCAGTTTCATTCAAAAACCTGCCAAGACCCCTGTGAGAAGGATCAGGGATTTTCAATTAGTAGCCTAATTTAGGGAGAGAGAAATCAGTTTTGTTTTTGTTATTTTTAAACTCTTGGGATTAGAAATTCATGCTCATCATCCAGAGAAACTGAAAGCCCCAACTAACATTCCTACACCTGAAATATATTATATCCTATGGAAATGTGACATTATCACATGAAAGCTTTCTCATATTAAAAGCAAATATCTGAATTCCCTTGACCCAGTGACAAATTCAGATACTTTCATACACATTATATTACATGGGGTGAAAGGCCTTAATGACTACTGGAGAAAATTATAATTTTCAATATAGAACTCTCCCAAACAAACCTTGAAGAAGCTATTACAACAAAGCTTTCATTAAAGCGTTTGAGTCTATTCATAGGTTTAACCCTCAAGCAGTTCTTTGATTTTCAATTAAATATATGTATTATATGGGGGGTAGTTTTGATTTAAAAAATAGCAGTAATTGACTGTATGTGTTTTCAAGCACAGTACATCATTTTGTAGCACCCTTTATATTTTAACAGCAGTTGCCATCCTCCAGATTCCAATCCTTTGATAATCCAGTGCCATCATTCATTAAGAAGAGAGAGATCTCAGTAATAGTTGGGGGAACCTCAGGGTTTGCAGAAATACCAAGAAAACTTTAGATGAATATTCTCATATGCATGGAAATAGCCTAATGAGGCTTGCAATTAGAATACTGATGGGAGAAGAATAGAATATTGTCTAGGACAGCACAGCTGACCAGTTGATGGTCCAAACAGAAACACCACTCTATAGCATAACATTTGCTACATATTCTGTTCAATTACATGTTCCTCAGAATGTGTGAGTTAGGAAACAAGAAGTATGCTGCTCAGAGAGGAGCTCCCATATGGGTTCAGAGCTGTATTTTAGCAGAAACTCCTTTCCATCTTGCCAACACTGCGAGGCTGGAAACACACAATGATGCAATGATATTCCACTAATTTTAAGGGGCACCTAGCACTACTTAAAATTAGTCTGAAATAGGGAATATGGGCAGAGTTTCAAGCTAATTTCAGATAATAGTATGCATTTCTTCAAAACAACAAAGAGTTGATATGGTGTAGTGTTGAACTAGGACCAGGACATCCAGATTCAAGTTTCACCTCTGCTAGAGAAGGTCACTGGGCGACTTTTGTTCTATAAGATTGTTGTGGGAAACACTGGAGGACGAAGTGTGACACATGCACCCTTGAACTCCTCAAGAAAAGGCAAAATATACATCTAACTTTTTAAAAAGTTATTAAGTTATCCATTTGGAAATGAGCTCCACTGAAACTGCATGACTGATCTGCAACTCTTAGGAGTTCTTGTCAGGACGACTTAGGAAGTCTTGATGGGAGAGACTTTGCAGCGCCACCCAGCCATCGTTAAGACAATATACAGCTTGTCCTCATTACTGCTCTATCAACATGTTGATGTTTGAATGATATTAGAAGACATTACCAATCACTAGTAAGGAACTACTCTAACTTGGTGGGTAGATGTGTCTTGAAATTATTTAATGCAGAAAATTATCTTCAGAACATTCTCCTGTTGAAGAGGAAATGGCAAACAATGGCTTGAAACTTAGAAATACTTACAACTGATTGTAATCCCAAGCTCCACACCCCTTTTCTTAGGCAGTTTCACATGGAAGGTCCCACTGCTTGGAATGACGGATTCTGTGGAACAAGTAAACCAATGAAAAGGGCAGGATCTTAACAGAGGATCATGGGGTTTGTTGCTTTGTCTGCCCATACTAATTCCCAATATGTGAAGACAAGTAGTATAGCACAGAGCTTAAAATTACTTCATGCATTTCAGCCTTCACAAAAACGCATTTGATGAGGGACCACTGTTTTCATGAGCCACTTCTCCTCTTCACAGGTTCTCATACAGGTACACCTTCATGTTCATACTGGAAATTGCTGCCACTGGAATCCAAATGTGCAAGGCAGGTGGGCCAGATCATGCTGGGTTCCAGTACATTATTGGAATAGTTTTGGGCAGAATTGATGGGAAGATCATAACGGATGAAGCTGCCTTACATTTTCTGTAATATTTTCTAATAGCTCATAATAGCTTGTGTCTTATGCTTAATGAATGAACAATATTTCCTTAGTATGTTCAGTCCAGTACAGTCAAGTAATCAATAATATACAATAGCTTAAATTTACATTTAAAGTTATATTTGACATCTTTTTGCATGTGATTTTATTTCTGTTTGAATTATAGGTACAGTAAAGACCTTTATAGATTAATGTATATATTTATATACCATTCAGCATACAGGGTCATAAACTGAATAAATACAGTCAGTGTTTTTTGTGGATCAGCATCTAGGAAAGAAATGCTATAATTTACATCATTCCTGAAAGAAAAGGGTTGTGCATAAATGATTCCTCCCTCCCTCCCTTAGCTGAAAAGATTATTTTTGCAGCTCCAATTCTAGAACAAAGTGAAATCCCAGATGTTTTAACAAGACCAAATTAAGCAACAGGTTATTATTTCCCCCAGAGATTTAGCCATTTTTAGTTTTACAACTACAGGCACATCAGAGCTTTGACAATTATTTAGTGACAGGAGCAGCCTGAAAGGGGCTGGCAGCTGTGAGAACATGGAGAGTGGAGGAACGGTTGCCATGTTCCTGGACCAGGCAAGATGGGAGAGAACATGTTCCCATTTATTGATATAAGAACTGGAGCTTTGTGGGTGTCCCAGTAATAGCTAAACATAACCACATTAATTGACACTGAAGAATACTTTTCTGCCTTTGTTAGTTACAGCATGGTGCAACTGTAAAAGTGCTAATTAAATCCAGGAAGATCCAGATTCAGTTCCTGGCCATCATGAAGATCACTGAGAAATCTTGTGTAGTCACCATCTCTCATCTTCATCCACCACATAAATGAAAACTTTGTGATAGTGTGTGGAAGGAGTACTTCATATGTAGTTCATACCACATATGCCACTTTGAGCTCTTAGGAGAAAGGGAGAATTTTAAACATAATAAATATTGCCAATAGTAGGAGAAATTACACTCTTTCTCATTCCTATGCCGGGTGATCTGATCTGAGTCAGGAATTTGGAAAAATGATATGTTTCTCATAAAAACAAGTGAGCTTTCTTACACAGAATCAGACTATTCATAGATAACTCACTCTTAATTAACAGACATTTTACAGAAGCACAATCTGAGGTTCTTTCCAACCAAACTGTTTACCATGTGAGGAATTCTGGCATTTTATATGCTCAAAATGTTGCTTTGCCATTGTTTGATAGTCTTTCTCTTAAGCAGCCCTACTTGGTCTACATAACTGTTGATACATATTTACATTTTATATTTCTGAAAAATGACTTGAAATTATGCTGGTATAAACTGGTTCTGGCTTCAGAAATCAATATACAGTTGCCAAAAACAACAAAGATCATGGGTCATGTCTGGCCTCTGGGTCACTAAAAATAATGTGGTATCTACTGTTCTATGCTGCTGCTAACTATACTGAAGACAAAGCAACACAATTAAAAAGGAATTTGGGATTAGGTTGAAAAAAATGTCCATACCTGCCACATCAAATTCAATCTCTAGCATGACTTTATTAGTAAGTGCTGCATCCCGCAACAGCTGGTTGGCTTCCTCCATTGTCCCATCTTCAGTTGCAATGCTGTTGATGGAAAGTACTCTGTCTCCAACTTGTAGTAGGCCACACCTTTAATGAAGAGTGAAGAAGAAGATTGGGAGAAGTCAAGAGAAAAGGACATTCATCAAGATCATGAAGTTCCTTTCCCATGGTGTCAAAGAACAAGACTGATGGGGAATCAAATTTAAAAGCATACATATTTGAGATAGTCAAGTAAGGGAGGATTCATATATATGGATGGCTAACATGTTCAATGGGATACTCAGATGTTTTCAGTTTCTACGGAAAAACTAATACCAATTTTTACAAAAATTGTCTTTATTCTAGAAAAATAATGACTAATGGACCCCTGGGAGATGTAACACCAAAAGAGATGCCTAGAGCAATACTGGAAGAAGGCAAAGAGTGAATCTGACCAAACATGAGTAAGACTCTACATTAAGATTATATTGTGATAATCAGGGCAGCAAAATAGTTATTATTCTGCTCTATCTGCAGATAGATGCCTGGCAACTCTCTTTAAAGTGACTCATTCCTGCTAAGAGCTGAGCCTTAGAAACATCCAGAGAACTACTGTGAGGAATATTCTAGGTGATCACACACAAAGCCCTTCATGGCATAGGGCCTGGTTATCTGAAGGACCACCTGTCTCCTGTGGTGACTGCCGTACCACCGAGCAGAGCTGGCCTGCTCCAGGGCTATTTGATGCGACCCAGGAAGTGGGCCTCCTCTATCGTAGAACCTACCTTCTGGAATGACTCATCCTGAACATACTCAAATAAATCCTTAAAATCTGGCTTTTGGGCTTGAGTAGGTGATGGAGCTTCTATGGGGATGACTAGTTTATTGGAAATAGTTGTATTTTTTGAGGCATTTGCTTTTTATTTGTTTTGATACTGCTTTTATACTGCCTGGGTTTTGTTTTGTATTGTTTTGTTTTGTCTTATTTATTTTAATTTCTATAGCCTCCCATCTCAACCAAGTGACTCTGGGCTATGTTGTCTTGAAGTTACATTGTGAGGTGCCCAGAGTCGTTATGGAGTCAGGCAGCTTATAAATTCAGTAAATGATAAAAAATAGATAGTTGTTTCTATCCTGTGGATAGTCACCGGTAGCATGCTTTAAGCCCTAGAAACAGAGGAAGTGTTAGAAAGAAGCTCAAGCTGGCTCTACCCTAATTTACGGAGGTTCAAGAGGGAAGAAAAGGAAAACACAGTCAGGTTTTCAAGATAGATGCCAGCCCTTTGAGGTAGGCCAAGTCATAAAATAGACTCTGCAAGAATGACTGGAACTCTACTTTATTGATATAGGCTATAATAACAGAATCTTGAAAGCCTGGCAATATTTTCCCTTCCCTCCCTCTTCTACCCCAGTGAATTGGGTGGAGCTCGTCTGAGCCTCTTTCTAATGCTTTCTGTTCCCTGAGTTCAATGCGTGCTTTTATTTTTGTAGCTATTTCTGCATAGTTTCTCCAAGGTCATCTCCGTGGCTTTCTACATGTCCAAAGATACATTAAGGCTAACATCAGTGTTATATGAAAGGTAGAAAAGCTGGTCTGAAGCATACCTCATTCTCACAGAAATCCAATTAACCATCCCTGACCCCACTGTCACTCAGACCAATGACACTGAAAGTTAGATATCTATGTGCAGAATTGCAAGTTGCAGCTCATTCAGCAAACTTCAGGGACTCAGCAAATTGGGTAATTGTGTGTGTGTGTGTGTGTGTGTGTGTATGTGTGTTCATGTCTTGAAGCCAGACATACCCGAGTGTTGCTTAATGGGTTTGAAAAGCCAGTAGTGCTGTAAGATACACTTGCTATATAGTCTTGTCTCATATGTATTGCATTGATAGTTTTCATTCTGAGTCATGGAACAGCAGGAATGGGGGGGGGGGGGGGGGAGAATTATGCTATACAAAAGTGAGGAAGAATCAAACCACAGGAAGAGATCCCCAGTAGAGGAGGCCAAGCCAGTTTAGAATATGAATTGAACGATAAATTGGTGAGTTGTAGCAGTCCTCAGAATACGGGGACAGAGAGGTGTGGGACAGGAACCACTGCAAAACTGCCCTTCCAGGGACAGGATTTTAAAATGAATGAAGAAGATTATCAAGTGATTACCTTGAAAATTCTCAAAAATTAAGGTGTAGCTACGGCAAACCACAAGAAAATACACACAACTCATAAACCACTGGGTAGATCTTAATGCTTATAAAAGAAAAGGGTGCATTAGGTATAAACACCTTCCTATTTAGCTATTACAATGAAATGGCTGGAGAAGCATTTGAGGAATCGCAGGAGCAGCTCTCTCTGTTGAGTGTTTCTGATGTATCATTCAAAGACTGGGAAAAATCCATTACCTGAACTGAGCTTCTAGCAAAATTGTCTAAAGATCTTTGGATCTCTAATCAATATGAAAAAATTACAAGAAGGAATATATAATTTAGCCCAAGAATAGAATACTTGGAAAATTCAAATGCTTTATATTTTGGTTGTCTGAATCCAAAACATTTTATTTCCCTTACTAGTAGACTGAACAGAGCTAATAGGATGTTTCATGCCCTAATCCTGCAGCTTTATAAAATTTTGTGAAATGAAATAATGGCCGGTTTTTCCTTTAATAAAGGCACTGATGCAAGATGTCACATATAACTCCTTCAAAAATAAATTCAACAGACCGACTCATGCTGTAAAAAATCATAAGTCAATTTTTACTTCTCTTTCCTGTGCTATACTAGGCTTATAAAAAACTTGAGGCCTATCAAGACAATTTTATATGGTGCTGGATTTACAGGATCATTGTTTTCTAAAAAATAATAAGAGAATATCCACTTGGAGATTCACATAAACCTTCAGAGGGATAAACATGAACAAAGCCAATCTACAAATAACAAAATAACCTAGAACCATTAGATATATATGAGCAATCTTTGAAATTTTTTATTTTTATTTTTAAATATTAGATATTTGCCTTCTTCCTCTTTTTTTTTTTTTCTCAGTTATTCAGTAAGACATGTAGAATTGAGGAAATTTCATGAAACAAAACAATAGATTCACACAAAGAACTGACTTTAGTGGTGTTAATGACCATACTCAAGTCCCAGATAGTGGGAAGATGTGGCTGAAAGAGCCTTGGTATAAAGAAATATCACGTTTACTTCTATAAAATAAATAATAGCTAGATCCTGGAAGAATTTAAGGAAGCTGAAGGGTGAAGAACTTTCGCAGATATAAGTCCAGCTTCCTATGATATAAATTTGATGGAACAGTTCCTATAACTTGTAGCAATCACCAACCTGATTTTTGAAAAGGATTAGCCAACTTCACAGAAGATGAGGTTATCAATAGTTATAACAGCTACTATTCCAGTAATATGCTAAGTACAAATTTTGGGAAAACGTGGGCTGGTGCAGGAAGCCACAAGAATAGAAAAGAGGCCATTGTGGAAATAGAGCAATGGACAAATGGAGCTTATAGTCTGATCCAGCACTGTTACCCAGTTACTCTGGAATGATTTCAGGCCAACCTCATTTGATATGTAGCGGAGTATCTTTTCGCTCTGTTTGAAAGGGTAGAGCTTTTTAACTTCTTCCTCTCCTATCTTTACAGACATTCAGCAGCCATGGGTTCCCTATATCCCCCCCCCCCCCCCCCCCCCGGCTAGGCAAACCTTTGGAAGGAGGATTTTAAGTGGATAAATGCTAGCTATTCTCCTGCCATTCCTCCATCTGAACTTACAGTTGTACCAAGACTGCTTTTTATGAGTCAGTTTTCTGCTGCACTGTGCTGTGCCCATTTAAAGCACAGTCTTACCGAATACTAGGGAATATGACAAGAGTCTACTTAAATGAGGGGGCATCTGTGTAACCCATGCATTGGTTGCTTGAGTCTAGTTGCTAGTTATGGAGGCAGTACTGGCTTACAGGGAGTCACAGATTTACTTGCCTGCCTTCCACTGATCAGGATGAGCTATAGCTGTGTCCCAAAATGCAGAGGTAGGGGACTGTTTCCCTGCACACTCCAGGCAAACTCTGGAGGCGCTCCAACTTCTTTAGAAGAATAATGTGATTGCAGGGATGAATTCTTGCTCCCTCCTTCACAATTCCATGGCCTCATCTGTGTTGTTCTGCGCTTTGGAGGCACTATAAGCCACTTAGAACAGAAACATAGCATGAAACAGATGAGCTGTAGTTCTCCTGAGGCTGGGGCTAGAATAGCAGAGACTGTAGCATACCCCACACTAAGCCCTTTCAGCATTCACTGGGGTATAATAAGAGACTACAACACCCTCTTCGTCTTCAACAACAATCAAGATTTGAAGACTCCTGGGTAGTCTCACATAGCGTATGACAACTTCATATAGATTCATCAGAACTGGCTGGGAAAGTCTGTATCTGACTCTAGGAGAAAGTTAGTGCATTCCTCCATAAAAATCCGGGATGGAGGCTGTTGATCTAAAAGACATAGTTGAACCTCAGTGGTATGATTTAGACATCCTCCCAGTTGGATGAGAGTCAGAAGCCTCTTGCCTACAGCACTAGTCTTCAGTGCCTGAGAAAATCTGAATACCTTGTCATGGCCAGATGGCATCTGCAGCTGAATTTAAACAAGGAGTATTTGCTCTTTATTCTAATGAGGAGTGGCTGCTTGATCAATTGTTTCAAGATGGAACAATTCTGCTATTAATGGAAGATGGAAAGCATGTAATATATCATGATGATCCTTGCAAAATTCCACATATCCTTTACCTTGTTACCAGCAGCAGTAAAAACATTTATATTTTGATTAGCTGAGAAGAATTTGAAAGTGTGAATCAATCTTTACATGTTTCTCCTACTTATCCAGTGTAAGAAGCAGTGGGAGTTGGTATTTTTTCATAATGTTAGGTTAGCTATTCTCACACTCACCCATCACACATAAGTAATAACTTATTGAACAAGCTTCCCACATATTCACATAAAATTGGGTCAACCAATTTGTTTTGATAGGGAAAATGGTGCAATGTTGCTGAACTGAAGATCATAGCCCAGTTTCGTTTGTGAAATAACAAGGAATTAAAGCAGAAAAAACATTGAAAATGTCATACTATGAGAGCTACCAAAATACAGAAATACATCCTTGAGTGAGAAATGAAAACCACTTAACAACAAAAAGCTTCACCACATCTGAAGAATACATAATTAAAATTTACAGAGGATCATTTGGACAGGGAAAAGTTTCATCTGTGTTTATTTTTTGGCTTCCAAAAATATTGAAATTATATTGCTCTGTGTGCAATATAAATTTGCTTCTCTATCCTGTTTGAATCATCTTTAACAGGATCAAAAGGTCTGCATATGCAGAGTCTGCAGAATCTGGGCATTTTTTAATCTTAAATTGTATATAAATTGTTTTTCAGTGTGTCTATCCTGCCTTTCAATAAATAGAATATTCAACAGGGAAAACAAAATCATCAAAAATTAAACAGAATAAATCAACATGATGAAATATACCTATAAAATAAAGCAACAATAGTAATCAAAGCCAGCATAAAAATAGAAGCAGTAAGAATGTTATTTTGTAAAGTAAAGCAAGGCAGAACTTACTGAATTTTAGAGTCACAAGGGATCCCAGAGGCCAAGTAGGACAATCTACTACCTAACGCAAAACCATCATGAGTGATGCAACTCTAACATCCCAGGTAGAAGCCATCCAGCCTCTGTTTCATTACCTCCAATTAATGAGGTATTAAGAAAACCCATTCTGCTCTTGAAAGGGTCTCAGCAGCAAACATGCTAATGTCTCAGTTGTACTGTATATGGCCTCATTTAAATACTTCCATTTGGGAGACAACTTTGACAATACCTGAGATGCCTGCAAGGTGTTGTCAAAAAAATAAAGATAAAATGGCAGCCACATGGTGCAATCGAAGCTCCACATATAAAAATAGGCAGAGCTTTGAACATGCTGTTATTGTGGCCAACTTGGCTTTTTTAACCACATCCTAGAGACAATCTTGGACAATGTAAATGACCTATAAGAGATGGGGGGAAAGTCTGGTTTGGGAAAAGTATCTTCTGAGGACCTCTCACAAATCTAACTTTAAAAAAAAAAAATCTGTTTCCAAATTCTAAAAGCAACAATCCTTTAGCCTCCATAGGTAGAAATCCCATTCCCTGGACATCTGTAAGATAAGTATTTCATGGCCTTTGAAAATAAACGACAACAGTTCATCTTCAATCATGACAAAGTTTGGGTAATAGAAATTATCCTTGCCCCAATTGTAAC
Source organism: Liasis olivaceus (assembly GCA_030867105.1). Taxonomy (NCBI): domain Eukaryota; kingdom Metazoa; phylum Chordata; class Lepidosauria; order Squamata; family Pythonidae; genus Liasis; species Liasis olivaceus. The sequence goes on along the minus strand of CM061348.1, from coordinate 40,951,181 downwards.
TTACTAAACAGAACACAATATACTATGAAACATATTTTCTGCACTTAACTAGCCCACAGATAAGCAAAGATTTATTGGGTCCTAAGAGGATTATCATATATGGCTGATCACATGTGCAGCCTCAAGTTATAAACTTTCAAGATTTATGGAATATGCAGAAAATAAAACATCAATGTTGCATTGACTGGGAGAGACTGCACTTTATATTTTATGAAAACTATGCCTTGCAGCAGTCAGTGATTCCTATACCCCAAATAAAAGTTTAACCTGATAAACAGGGCAGAATAAGTCAGAATTCAGAGTAAGATAGCTACACTTAGACTACATGGAAGTCTGTGTAAAATGTTACTACTTTGGGGTACCACTATACTTAGCAGAATTCAAACACAGAATTTTACTATAATAAATTATGCTGTATAGATAGCATAAACTATTTCTCTTCTGAGTTTCTCCAGTCCAGATTTCTTTGCTCTGATTCCATTTTTCACCATGGCTATATTAGTGTTATATTTACAAAACTCTTCCAGCTTGTTGCCACTGCACCAAAGAAGCAAATATGTGTCCTTACTTATTAAACACAAACACACTTTTGAAAAGGAATCCCTATTTTAGACAAGAAGCAAACCTACCATTGTCCTTCAGGCTATGAATGCAATATCAGAGTAATCTATTACTTCTGGTGCTGTAGCAAAGTGGTCAAATTTAGATCACAGAGCAGAGTGCCCTTTGAATTAATCAAGCTGTCAGGATAATTATGGTGCAATTTTAATGATTTGTGTCCATTTCATGGTAGGCTGCTTTTGACTGTTTAATTCCAAATGCTACTATAATATCACAAAATCCAGATTCAGCTGCCCCTCCCAGCAGACGCTGAAAACACTGCAAGGTACAGCAGAATAGAATAGAACTGGCTCTTTTGATAATTCTTTTATACCTGGTAGATGTGCAAGCTCCAAGTAATTGCCAATTAGAATTCAGAGGAAAGTATGATTTCTATTGGGATGGAGGAGACACCTCTGCAACAAGTGGGAGCACTACCCTCATCACCTGAAACCCAAGAGGTCTCTAACCTTTCTGCTGGACTGTCAGGCTCAATGAAACGGATGAGAGGCGGCGAAGAGAGGGTTTCAGTAGCAAAGATCCCACCCTGGAGCTGCAGTCCAAAGCCGTTCAAGGGGTCTCCTCTTAAAATCACCTCTGTTGTTTCTGTATGAACAATCTGCCCACCAGGACCCACAGTGCTGGAAGCTAATGATACTGAAACAAGAGAGGGACACAACCAAGTTAGCACTTCAAGGAAACACTGGACACTTCATTTTCCACAGAGAAACTGAGAAACCATTCTTATGAGGGAGACAGTCAGCTCAAGCAAACTGCCACCATGCTTAACAAGCTTCTGGGGGAGAAGTGCTGCCCCTCTGATAAGAAGATATGCGTCCAAGTGTACCATCATTCCTGTACCTCTGTCCTCTCTTCATACATAGCTAGAAGAAAGTGTGACAAGAAGTCTAGATGGGAAGGAAGAGTTTCGGAGTTTGGGGGGAAATTTAAAGGGAGCCCACAAGAACATATCACATCATAGTGATAAAATGGATATATTGTCCATTCCCCTCAATTCCTCAGAAAAAGGGGAAGGAATTGGAATCAAATTTTGAAAATGAGTCTGAATAACTCTGCAAGTGCCTGTGATCCTTACATGAACTTTTGTGCTCCTTCTTCCTCTGTCTTCTCCTCATCATTGTGGCCCGTGGGCTCATGGGATGATTGCTCCGAGGTAGAGTATTGGAATTCTGGCAGGCCAACCCTGACGTGTTCATGGTGGGAGATGCAAAGTTGGAAGCTACGAGAGCTGGATAAAATACACAAGAAGCCATTTCAGTGTTTGATTGTTCATATCAGTTCTAATTCCACGCTCAGTTATTTCAATCAAGACATAAAATATGTCATTCTGTATCCCAGTATTCCTAACATATATATCAAAATGAGTGAATAAGCTGATAATTCTTTTCCCACTCCCAAAGTATCTTGCTAAATATTACTAAATTAACAGTTTCCAGCCTTGATATTAGCATCTTTGCTGGCCTATGAAAATGTTTAAATCTGCCAAATCTGAAAGGGCTTTCCTAAAGCCTACACAGTATAGAGATTCCTATTTCCTCTTCATTCTCATTCTTTTAGAAATAATTGGGAAAAACTGAACTCCTATGTCACATACTGGGTCTCATGCACAGGACAAGGAAGAGATTTGCAAGGAGTGCTGAGGATGGGGGAGGTGGTCCCTGGAGAAGCAGGTAAAGAAAAACTATACCCACTTCTTCAAGAAGACCTTGAACACAGAGAAGAGAGAGGCGGCTTGACAATTGGAGAGGGCAAGATTGGTCCAGAAGAAACAGCTTATGGGACAGATTTTGAGTAAACTTCAGGCAGGGGCCTTTCAGCATTGATTGCTGGGAGTTCCAATTGTGACTTTGCAGATCAAGAAAGTAGAAAAATAGGCTACATTACATTTACAATAGTCCTGGCTGGATGTCTGATTCCAGGTGGGTGTCTTGCAGTGTCCTGGATGGTGGGTATGGCAGTAGCTGACACAAGGATCCCAGCAGTGGTGGTGGTCACTCTTCTGCACTTTGACTTTGGCCAACAACAGACAGATAATGTAACAAAAAGAGAATGTCAAACATCCCAGGCAACCTGGCTCACAACTGAAAACATGTTAGAAGCCTACTTTTTGTAAACGGTGCATATAACCTTATGAAAAAGGGCTCCCAGTTTCTCTCATCTTTATTTCCTTACATTTGAAAACCAAAGGGATAACAAGGAAACTGATGTTCATGAACCTTCACACATTTCCCTCATTTCTGTTATGCTGGAGGGCTTTAGGCAGACATCCTGTCTCCTTGAGTGTCGCGGCCATGGAGATGTGGGAGGAGGTGACCCCGGTCTGCATTCTGGGAAGCAGTGGAGTTTGGAAGATCGGAGGGGGGTGCCCCCAAACTCTGACTAGCAACCAATAGGTCATCAGGAAGATATGTTTCCCCCAATAATAAGGAGGCTCCAAAACGTATGCCAATTTCAGCCAATCATGTATTAATTGCTGTATCTCTTTGTAAGAAACATGTATAAAATTGTCTTCTTTGGGTGTGACTCGGGTTCTTCTCTGTCTTAAGGGGAGACCCCCATCTGACTTTATTGGCAAGCTTTCAATAAAACTTTAAAATCTCAGCTGGTACTTTCGTGTCTAATCTTCTGCCGGACTGAATCCTAATTGGGGAGAGTCAGAAACTCTCAAATTTTGCTAACAAGAGCACCAATCACCCCAGGGACAATTAACACAAACAGGAAAGAAAATCTTCAGAATATCTGAGTAATGTTCATTGCTTGGCATGATGTGCTTTGAATACAAATCTCTGATCAAGGATACTGAGAAATGTGCACATTGGCTCCTATAGCTTACTCATCTTGTACTTTCAATCTGCCACTGCTCATTTTTCCAGCACTTTCAAAACCACAGGACGAGGGAACCACGATGGCCAAAGGGCAAGTTGATCAGCACCTTTGAGGAAATATATTTCTCTTTGTTGGGCCTGCAATAACTTTCCTCTTGACACTTTAAGGCAGGGTTCCTCAACCTTGGCGACTTGAAGATGTGTGGACTTCAACTCCCAGAATTCCCCAGCCAGCATGCTGGCTGGGGAATTCTGGGAGTTGAAGTCCACACATCTTCAAATCACCAAGGTTGAGGAACCCTGCTTTAAGGCACATCACTCTTATGTTGCTTACATAAAGTCAGTGTAAGCACCACTGAATTAAAGAGCTCATACTTCTCATTTCTTGTCTCTTACTGTAGATTAGACAGTGAACATATAATCTAATACTTCATGATAAACCTAGAAATGGAACTGTAGAGAATCCAGTTGCAAAGAGCTGATTCAGATTGCCCCCAGAGGCTTAAAAAGTACAATGGACAGTCTATAAAGGTGGGGATGGGAGTTCCTGATATTATCCATGGAAATTACTTTTTTAGGTCAAAGGAATGTAGTACAGCCACTTGTCATGGCAGTGTCCCTTGTCAGAGAGCTAGTCCTTCACAATATCTGGTACTCCATGAGCTGCCAGCATTTAAACTGTACCTGAACATTCAATTTATAGAGACTATCTCATCCATGAAGGATGGTTATCAGACTGCGCAAGGTTAAAAGAGCTGGAGTTAAACTCATGACTAGAAGAGACAGCCTTTGCAAGTACCAGCTGCAAAGCAAGACTGGAAAATTCAACCCTGACTGAAACTTCTGCCAGAGAACCTAGTCACATTTCCTGGTTGCATTCAGAATAGCTTCTATAATCACTTTCCAGAAGTCTGCAAACATATGTAATACAGACAACATCAAGCTGGTCCTCATGAAGTGTTTCAGTACTCTAGAAAGAAGGTGTAGTGTTAAAAGCCAAAAGGAATGAGACAGTGTGTTGAAAAATCTGTGATCTCTCATTTGGACCTTTTCTCCAAATTTGCTTATGGAAAATGTTCTTTTAATGCAGAGTTATGGATCATTGTAATACAAGCAGCTAGAAAACCACTCTTTCCTCTATACATTTGAAGGTTAGATTTTTAAAAATGCTGACAAGCCAGGCTTACTAGCTCATTTTAAAAATGCCATTATTTAAGAAGTACTTGAGATGAAGAAGTTCTGATGATTTACAGAGCACTGTGTTTAATTATGTTTAGAGGATTATGAATTTTTACAGTCATAGTTTTATACATTGATGGTGAATGATGATTGTTTTTATGACTAGTGTGTTGACACTATTTATATACTGCCATGAGCCGTTTGGAGTTTTAATGACTGAGGTGGCATAGAAGCTAAACAAACAAATCAATACACCAAATAAGTTTGCGTCTTGATTCCAAAGCCTTTTCAAATGCAGCAAGTGGACTGTGATTGAGGATAGTGACCCAATTAAGGAAATCACAAATCTAGATAAATTAATCATATTAGTGTCCATCAATTAATTACATTTACATAAATGTACATGTGAATAACCCCTTCATGGATCACTGCCTTGTCGTGGCGAAGGGGCTTGTGTAACTCAGTGAAGCCATGAGCTATACCGTGCAGGGCCACCCAAGACGGACAGGTCATGACAGAGAGTTCTGACAAAATGTGGTCCACTGGAGAAGGAAATGGCAACCCACTCCAGTATCCTTGCCAAGAAAACCCCATGGACAATGTTAAAAGGCTAAAAGATATGACGCCGGAAGATGAGCCCCTCAGGTCGGAAGGTGTCCAATATGCTACTGGGGAAGAGCGGAGGGCAATTCCAAGTAGCTCCAGAAAGAGTGAAGCGGCTGGGCCAAAGCCGAAAGGACGTTCAGCTGTGGATGTATCTGGAAGCGAAAAGAAGGTCCGATGCTGTAAAGAACAATATTGTATAGGTACGTGGAATGTAAGATCCATGAACCAAGGCAAGCTGGATGTGGTCAAACATGAGATGACAAGATTGAACGTTGACATCTTGGGAATCAGCGAATTGAAATGGACGGGAATGGGTGAATTTAATTCAGGTGACCACTATATCTACTACTGTGGGCAAGAAACCCTTAGAAGAAATGGAGTTGCACTCATAGTCAATAAGAGAGTGGGAAAGGCAGTAATGGGGTACAACCTCAAAAACGACAGAATGATCTCAGTGCGTATCCAAGGAAAACCATTCAACATCACGGTAATCCAAGTCTATGCCCCAACCACTGATGCCGAAGAAGCTGAAGTTGACCGGTTCTATGAAGACCTACAAGACCTTCTAGAACTAGCACCAAAAAAAGATGTCCTTTTCATCATAGGGGATTGGAATGCTAAAGTAGGAAGTCAAGGAGTAATCGGAATAACAGGCAAGTTTGGCCTTGGAGTACAAAATGAAGCAGGGCAAAGGCTAATAGAGTTCTGTCAAGAGAACAAGCTAGTCATAGCAAACACTCTTTTCCAACAACACAAGAGACGACTCTACACATGGACATCACCAGATGGTCAATACCGAAACCAGATTGATTACATACTTTGCAGCCAAAGGTGGAGAAGCTCTATACAGACGGCAAAAACAAGACCAGGAGCTGACTGTGGCTCAGATCATGAGCTTCTTACTGCAAAATTTAGGCTTAAATTGAAGAATGTAGGGAAAACCACTAGACCACTCAGGTATGACTTAGATCATATTCCATGTGAGTACACAGTGAAGGTGATGAATAGATTTAGAGGATTAGATTTGGTAGACAGAGTGCCTGAAGAACTATGGACGGAGGTCTGTAACATTGTACAAGAGGCAGCATCTAAAACCATCCCAAAGAAAAAGAAATGCAAGAAAGCAAAATGGCTGTCTGATGAGGCTTTACAAATAGCTGTGGAAAGAAGGAATGCGAAAAGCAAGGGTGAAAGGGAAAGATATAAGCAACTGAATGCAGATTTCCAGAGAATAGCAAGGAGAGATAAGAAGGCCTTCTTAAATGAACAATGCAAAGAAATTGAAGAAAACAATAGAATGGGGAAGACTAGAGATCTCTTCAAGAAAATTGGAGATATCAAAGGAACGTTTAGTGCAAAGATGGGCATGATAAAGGACAAAAAAGGCAGGGACCTAACAGAAGCAGAAGAGATTAAGAAGAGGTGGCAAGAATACACAGAAGAACTATACAAGAAAGATCTTAATGTCCCTGATGTCCATGCTGGTGTGGTCACTGACCCTGAGCCAGACATCCTAGAGAGTGAAGTCAAGTGGGCCTTAGGAAGCATTGCTAACAACAAAGCTAGTGGAGATGACAGTATTCCAGCTGAGTTATTTAAAATACTAAAAGACGATGCTGTTAAAGTGCTGCACTCAATATGCCAGCAAGTTTGGAAAACGCAACAGTGGCCACGGGATTGGAAAAGGTCAGTTTACGTTCCAATTCCAAAGAAGGGCAATGCCAAAGAATGCTCAAACTATCGCACAATTGCACTCATTTCACATGCTAGCAAGGTTATGCTCAAAATCCTACAAGCTAGGCTTCAGCAGTACGTGAACCGAGAACTACCGGATGTACAAGCTGGGTTTCGAAGAGGCAGAGGAACTAGAGATCAAATTGCCAACATTCGCTGGATCATGGAGAAAGCACGAGAGTTCCAGAAAAGCATCTACTTCTGCTTCATTGACTATGCAAAAGCCTTTGATTGTGTGGATCACAACAAACTGTGGCAAATTCTTAAAGAGATGGGGATACCAGACCACCTTACCTGTCTCCTGAGAAATCTGTATGCGGGCCAAGAAGCAACAGTTAGAACCGGTCATGGAACAACCGATTGGTTCAAAATAGGGAAAGGAGTACGACAAGGCTGTATACTGTCCCCCTGCTTATTTAACCTATATGCAGAGTACATCATGAGAAATGCCAGGCTGGAAGAATCACAAGCCGGAATTAAGATTGCAGGGAGAAACATCAATAACCTCAGATATGCAGACGATACCACCCTAATGGCAGAAAGTGAAGAAGAACTAAAGAGCCTCTTGATGAGGGTGAAAGAGGAGAGTGCGAAAGCTGGCTTGAAACTCAACATTAAAAAAACTAAGATCATGGCATCTGGACCCATCAATCCCTGGCAAATAGCAGGGGTAGAAATGGAAGCAGTAACAGACTTCATTTATTTGGGCTCCAAGATCACCGCAGACGGAGACTGCAGCCATGAAATTAAAAGACGCTTGCTCCTTGGGAGGAAAGCTATGGCAAACCTAGATAGCATATTAAAAAGCAGAGACGTCACCTTGCCGACAAAGATCCGCATAGTCAAAGCTATGGTTTTTCCAGTAGTAATGTATGGCTGTGAGAGCTGGACCATAAAGAAGGCTGAACGCCGAAGAATTGATGCCTTTGAACTGTGGTGCTGGAGAAGACTCTTAAGAGTCCCCTGGACTGCTAGGAGGTCAAACCAGTCAATCTTAAAGGAAATCAACTCTGATTGCTCATTGGAAGGATTGATAATGAAGCTCAAGCTCAGATACTTTGGTCACCTAATGCGAAGAGAGGACTCTTTGGAAAAGACCCTGATGCTGGGAAAGATGGAAGGCAAAAGGAGAAGAGGACGGCAGAGGATGAGATGGCTAGATAGCATCACTGAAGCAATGAGCATGAAATTGAGCAAACTCAGGGAGGCAGTGAAAGACAGGAAGGCCTGGCGCAATATGGTTCATGGGGTCACGAAGAGTCGGACACGACTTAACGACTAAACAACAACAACATGTGAATAAGCATAACAGCTCTGAAACAAACAGCATACTTTTTTTTTAGAAGTTGAACATATACCTTGTAAGAAATAAATGAAAAGACTCATCACCTCAGTGTTTAATTATTTGGGGCACCTTTTAGTAGAACCAATTTTACTTTTTTAAAAATAAATTCATCTAAACAACCAAGCAATTAAAGTTGTAACCAGAGTTTGATCTATTCATCAACTTGGTCCATGACAGGAATGGGATTGGCCCTTCCTTCACTAGTGATTTATAGTGTCTTCATAACATCACTCAGCCATCACTTGAAGTATTATAAATCCTTTCTTCATTGCTATTATTTTGGCACAATGATCATTGGTTCACTCTAGAAGACATTAATTTCCCAAACTGAAAGATTAATCATACCAATCTACAAGAATCAATAAAAGGCCAGGTTCCTGTCTCCTCCCAGATGGTCTTTGTTTTTTTCAAAACTGTACCTAATCTCACATGTTTCTGTGTAATCAGAAAGGTGGTCAGTATTTTCACCCAGAAATACATGTACCCCAAAGAAACAGAAGTGTTCCATATCTTACGCTCAGTCATGGTACATACCTGTATCCAGAGGCTTGAGGGGAAGTCTACTGTGGTGAGCAGGTAGTATCTCTAACTTGACATTTTCTGACGTGGCTGCTACTAGCTGGGTGGCTTCCAACAAGGAGCAATGCTCTGTGCTAGTCCCATCAATGGAAAGGATATGGTCACCTACATGCAGAGCCCCACATCTGCCAGAGAAACACACAACCACAGGCATATATTGCAGTCACCTGTGGTTAAAAGTAGAGCAATTCAAAATCCATCAAAGTCACAGAAAAGTTGGTTGCTTGCATCACACACATTCTTTGCCATGTTCTTTGCCCAGATCCAGATGAAACCTCATTTTAAAAAGCCAGAAATCCAGCTTTGAAGTTTCCTGGTTGAAAGACCATGAAAGAACAGAGGTTTTATCATGAAAGAACATCAGTCGGGTTAACTGAACTACAGGTAACACTTCCCTAAAAAATAAAGTGAAAAATTTCATGTGGTCAAATAGAATCTGAAATGTATCTTTATCATAAGAATCTAAGGGGTCTTACTAGATTAAAAAAAATCACTCCAGGTTTGTCCTTAGTTGCTTTTGTTCTTTGCCATTTCCCATTTTTTTTAAAAAAGAGTTTAACCTGTGTGTGAAGACTACATTTGCGCATGACATTTGGAAGAATGAGGTATATGTTCCCCTATACAAAGGGAAAGGTAGCAAGAGTCAATGCAAAAACTACAGGGAAATCAGTTTATTAAGTGTGCCTGTTAGGGTGTTTGGCCCAATTCTAGTTAAAAGGTATGAAAGGTGACAATGAACACAGTTTCAGGAAGGAAGTGTAGCATTGCTAAGCAGGGGCTAGGCAGGCCAGAGTTTTGCTCTTCAGCAAGTCACTGCTGAATAGTATGAATGTGAAAAAGGAACTTTATTCATTTGCTGATGATAAAATATGGAGCATGACATAAAATTATGGAATATTTTGTGTGAATGGGATATTGAATGTTGGTTGGTTGCTGAATACAATAAGAGCTGTATATGATGTAAAGTGTGCACAAGAATAGAATAAGACAAGGTGGTGTGAATTCCCCTTAGTCATATAATATATTTATGATAAAAGTATAAGAAATGCTCATGGTGACATTTCAGGTATGTTAGTTACAGACATGAATGTACATGTACTTTTGTAAGCAGATAATGCCATCTGGTTGGCTGAGAACATGAGGACTCGTACAGTGACTGTCAGAGATTGTATGATGCAATAAGGAATATGGATCTGAACATTTCAAGTACAAAAACAGTTGCCTGATAGGGAAAACTGAGTGAATGACTGCAAATTGCACACAAATGACAAAAAGAACAAGAAAAAATAGAGCAAACGGTTGAATCTGATACTTCAGGAGAATGTTATTAAAGATGAGAAAATGGATGGAGAAATATTAAGATAGAAAATGTTGGAAGAAAGGGAATGAATATGTGGCCTCTTGCAAGGGTTGAATCTTTGTTGAAAGAAGCAAAAAAATGGCTTTAAATAGGAATATGCTTCTACCCATTTTGTTCTCAGGAGAACCAGAAGAAAGCCAAATGCAGACAGAACGATCTCTTTAAGAAGCACGTATGAGAAAAGATGCGGGACGTGGTGGTGCAGTGGCTTAATGACGCTGAAAGTTGCCAGCCAGAAATGGCTGAAAACTTCAGTGGTTCGAGTCCAGCCTCTCGCGTTAAACAAGGTGAGCTCTTGTTTCTCCACCCGCAGCTTCTGTCAACCCAACAGACCGAAAACTTATGTGAGTAGATAAATGGGTAGTCTCACTCTGGTGGGAAGAAAAATGCTGGCAGTGCCTTGCACAGAGAGACGGGACCAGTGGCCGGTAAAGCGCGAAACCGCGCTCGCCCGAAAAACGGGGCGCGAAGCAACGGAAATCCCCCCCTCCTGCGCTTGCCAGCTGGGCTATGCTCTAGGAAGGAGGCTCTGGCAAAGACTACTTCCCAAAAACAAAAAGATACAATTGCCTTGAAAACCGCTAGGGGGCGGTCACTGCAGGGTCAGTAATGACTGAGAGCAGACCAAAAAAAAAAAAAAAAAGAGAAAAGATAGGGTCAAGAACTGAAGGCTGGTGAGTGAACTCGGACTGAGCACAAAATGATTGGTAAGTACAAAATAAGTATGTTGTGATGGCTTCGTCATATAGACAGAATGAATGACAGCTAAATTGTGAAACAAATTTATGAAATAATGAATAGGTCAAAGGAAGGGAAAGACTGAGAAAGTTGTGATTGAATGAAATAGACGAGATCCTGAAAAACTGAAGAATAATAGTTTAAAGAACAAAGAGAAATATAGAAAGCCCTATATGGACATACTGGAAGCAAGAATGGTTTGCAAGGATAAGGAGGGAGAGGCACAGTGAAATGTAAACTAGGCGTAGCAAGATTTCCTTTTCCTTGCCTTATCTCATGCCTTCAGTTCCCTTGGCTTTATATTTCTTACTGTTTTCTGCATTTACGTGGCTTGCCACAAAAGGGAATAGTGTGAAGTTACCTTTCTATGCAACAGATAAGATCTCAGAGAACAAATTAATCTATAAATGTTCACATTGCAAGTTCAGCATCATATTGCAAATTTAACAGGGTCCAATTTATTTCTGATAAACCAACTTTAGTTAACATTGAACAAGTGATATACTGTGTTCCCAACAATATTATCAGTTTTTTTTTTGTTTTTTTTATAAAGATATTTTACAGTGTTTATAGAAATGGTTTCCAAAGTTCCTCTCTTGAAATAGTCTGGAATATATATCATGGGTCTATGAGAAGCTAGTTTGATTTTGAATGTTGCCATTTCTTTGGATGAACTGAGAAGGGAAATACTAGTATGGAAGTGACAACTTTCCCACATCAGGGAATCCATCAGATGTACCCAAGATAAACTCAGTTCCTCAAAGCCTTGCATTATATCCCTGACATTTTCACCCATACAGGCATGAAAGCTGGCTGGGTGACTTTGGGCCAGTCACTCTCTCTCAGCCCAACTTCACTGGGGAAAATAGGAGGTAGGTCCATTAGGTATGCATGCTGCCTTGAGTTGACCAGAATTAAAGGCAGGACAAAAATCAAATAAACAAACAAAGATCCTCCCTTACATAGAAAATGTAGCTTGTGCAGAGTAGCATTAATGCAGTGGCTGTTTTTTTCAAACATCCCAGATCTCACCAGAGGAAAAACATTTCAAACAGAAGTAAAAATTAAACCAAACAAACCTGGGAGAACATCATCACAGTTCAACCTCCTACCTGTCCACCACACTAGCCGGCTTGATCTTGTCAATGACTATGACCTGTTTATTCCGATGGGTGTTCATTGCTAGTGTGATTCCTAGGGCAGAACCAGGAGTCTTTGCAATTTCCACTAGCAAAGGGCCTGAAGCATTGGCTACCATATCTATAAATCAAAAAAGGCATTTGAAATTAGTTCTGCTTAGTTCTTCCCAACCAGAACATCAGATGGGACAGGTGGGCAAAACAATGGCTTTTATAATATGCTTGACACATATGGTCACACAGGAGTCTTCATTTTATGTAGAAGATAATATTGTACAACCTTTAACATATATTGAAATTTGGTAATTCAGGACAAAATAATAACACTATAAGGCAAGTATACTTGTAAAGTGAACCCCTAAAATCTATGTTTGCAGATGTCCTTTCTCAGCTGCTGTCTGAAGATCTCAATGATCAACAAAACGACAGATAGACCATAATAGGCAGCCCAAACCAGCAACTGGAATAGATTTTAAGTCAAAATGTTAATGGTACACATTATACAGGACCAAGGATAGCTCCAGGGCCAAAAACAGAACTTTATTTCATTGCAGAGTCTGATGTTTGAAGGATTTCTGCCCCACCTTGGTGAGGAACCATTTCCTAACAGAGCCATTCTCTGTATTTAGTATCTCTTGGGTATTTTGTGGCTTCTTTGCAGGCATTTTGGCATCTCAGGAAAAGGAATTGGTGTATCTGTAACTTATACCCATGCAAAGTATTCAAAGGTGTTTACATCTATTCAAAGGAAGGGTCTATAATAGAACATACAAGTAGAAGGCAAAGTCTGTACAGTGTGCAAAAGAGATTTGGGCAATTTCATTTCAGTGTATAACTACCGCATGTCCTATCTGGCCTCTCTCTTGACATGAGCTGCTATTTAGCTTTACTAAAAGCTTTACTACACACTGGATCCTTTACTACCCACGGGATCCTGTCAACACATGCATCAATCCCCATTACTTCACATAACTTAAAGGTATCTGAGAAAGTGACAACACAGTTTGCATCACTCAGATCATATTCTGTAATCTATGTTAAACATACACACAAATGTTTCACACTGCTTCATTTTAAGATCTAATAGTACATCCCAAACACACACTTAAATTATAACTGGAGCATATCCCATTTAGACTGACTTTAAAAAATCTAAACAAATGTTAATAAATATAATTAAAATTGAATATCTGGAGGGGAAACCACACCAAAGTTTAACAGGATGTACCAGTGTACCCAAATCTAAACTAACCAGATGTTCAGAATTAACAAAAATTATCTTACACTGATACACAGATAAATGGCAAAAAGCATCTAGTGGATGTTACTTTAACTTAGAGTTAGGCCTCCATTTTTGGATAATTTTATTTTCCTTAGAAGGAGGAAGAGGAGGATTCATCCAGCAATGAGGACAATCAGCATGCTCAGGATATGCAGAGGCTACTAGTTAACAGAAAGGATTGAATACTTTCACAGATTTAAGAAGCCCTACCCATCCAAATGATAAACTAGCCCCAATTATCTGACTATTAATAGGATTGCCATGCAATTAACTACATTACAGTAAAGGGGATCTATATGGTTTTTTGATATGTATATGCAGGACAAACATTTCTAGAGCAACTGGATCTGGTTTTTGAAAATCAAATTTGTTCTTTTATTTCAATCTCATTGCAATACATGCTACAAAAGTGTAATCAATAATGATAAATCTATAATATTCACATGCTCACTGGAGAATTGTTCATCTCTGAAAATAGTGGCAGCCTCTAGGGCTTGATCTGTATTTAGTCAACCTCTATTTTTTTACTATCTAGAAACTCCTATTTTTCAAAATTATTCTTTTCAGATAAAATAATTGTTTAAAAAGTATGACTTACAAACATTGCTCACCTGGGACTGAAATATATCCAAGCAGTACAGTACACACTTAGAAATTAAAGGATTAATGACCTAGCATTTATTAATTGTCCAGAATCTTTCATCAGTATAGGAAATATTTTCAGTGATAAGGAGGAGCTTTCAAAGAGAGAAAAGGAACACCTTCATACAGCAAATACCTATCTGATCTCCCACAAGGTAGAAGAAACCATCAGACAGAGGTAGGTTTATGAAGCTGCTATTATTATTATGGTTGGTTGCACAGTCAGCCAGATGTTTAGACTGGACTTGGCATTTTTATCCACCTATTGAGTCCTTCTCAGTGTTGTTTCATGGTATTGTCGCAGGATGTAAGCTGTTTCAAGTAAAGCTGCCTTTTGCAATTGACTGGTGGTGATTTTGTCAATGCTGATGGTCTGCAAATGGTGCTCCAGATGTTTTGGGAATGCACCTAAGGCATCTATTAACATTGGTATTATCTTTGCCTTCTTTTGTCATTGTCATTCTACTTCTATTTTCAGGTCTTCATATTTTGTGATTTTCTCTAGTTCCTTCTTTTCTATTCTGCTGTCTCCGGGTATTGCAATGTCCACTATGCAGACTTTTTTTGTGTCTCTTATTAACTATTATTAAGTCTGGGGTGTTGTGTGGCAGGTTAGGATTGTTTTGTTGTTGTTGTTGTTATTATTATTATTATTCATCCTGCAATTAGGACAATCAGTGCACTCAGGATATGCAGAGGCTACTAGTGTCATAATAACTTGTTCTGTCTCTTCAAAGAAAATTGATTATATCACTTTAGGGAAATCTTATATCCCCTGCTTTCTGATGAATTAGAGTAGAGGAAGGTTTTCACTCCCACTACACATAATTTCCTCTGCTGAAAAACATTTCAACAATGTTCCTTTATTTATTCTCCAGTACCTGCCCTGTTTTGGGAAGGACTTCTTAAAATGTTTCTAGAGTGAGCTACTGAATCACGATGACCATTCTGTCCAGACTGAGCAGCTTGCCTTTCCAGACTGGGTGTTCTTGAGCCGTACACATACAGCAGCTGCTGGTCCCAGGCCATCCTGACTTCTTCCCCAGCGTAACACAGCATGCAAAGGAAGGTGTCCCAACATGCAGCTCTTGAGTTATTTTAAATTAGGAGAATGCAAACTCCTGATCCAGCTGCACTGAAAGACTCCATGGATGCATTATGGAGCATGGGCACAGGCATAACTCTTCAGCAATGATTTGCTATTTTGTGATACTCCTTTTGCTTTGCTCTTATTCTTTTCTTAGCTGTCTGAATGAAGCCCATTGAATAAGAACAACAACAATCCCATAAACTCTCTATGTGCAACAAAGAACAACTGTTTTCCCCAACCATCTTGAGCATACTGTACAATCAACAGCACAGGGACAAGACTGCTTAGCATCTACCACATACATATTGGTAAACAAATACAGAGCTTTCTGCTTGCCAAAAAGTCCCTTTCTTTAACATATGATATTTATCTGAAATAAATATAAAACATGCCAACACTGAAGCTTCTTTTTAAAAACTGTAGCTCACATAGAATAGCTGAAAAGGGAAGTGTAAAAATTGTTGGCTCTACGAAGGGACAGGGAAACCCAGGAAACAGACCTCAGAGGCATCAGATATTTTCATTTCCCCCAGCCAGAAGAGATGCCGTCTGCTTGGAAATACGCACAACAGCAACACTGCCAGGAGCCAAGAAAAATCCCAGTCATCGCATGCTGCTGACATCAGGAAAAGCAAACGGGCTTCTTCTACACCTGATAGGCCTTTCCCCAAGCAATGAACCTCCCTACATTTTCATTAAAGGCAAAATGACGTGCCTCTTTTGGCCACTGATGTCTATTCCAATTTAGGAGCTATCCCAAAGCTCAGCACAGTTGTCCCATCCTGCATCTAGCCCCAGCTTCACAGAAGAGGCTGCGCACGCCACGGTGATCTTGCTCCCATGGGGATGGATGTCCTGCTAGTAAGAGGAGGGGAACAGGGAGCAACCTGAACCAACATTTTCTACCATATAAAACATCAGCAACAAGCCTTGGCTTCATGAACAACCTCTTTCCTTATTCACAAGATCAGAAAGTTTTGCTTCTAATTTTAAACAAATCTGTTTATGGAAAATCTGAACTCTGTGGACTGTGATGAATAGTCTCTTCACCAACTAGAAAGTAAACAGCAAAAGTAAAAAGTGTACAAAATTGGCAGATTGCTCCCAAAGGAGGAGCAATGGGATTTTGTGCACCGGAAATTTGCTATAGCTTATCCCCATAGTACAAAACAGTGATTTTTTTTGGTGCCCAAGCTACAGATTGGTGTTGGCTCTGCAGCTTTTATAAAGTGGATTCTGACCTTAAATAAGACACAGCACTGATGTGGCTTAAATTCAGTTCTAGAAATGTAGAATTAGCAGCAGAAAGTCAACATCTGTTTGAAATAAGTATTTTAAAAAATGAAAAAAAATTGAATTGAATCCATATCTATCTCTTTGGAATGAAAAAGGTGAAACAGTGGCATTATTTAGCATGAAAAGGTTCCCATAGATGCGCCAGCAGCAATTAGGCCGTGAAAAGTAGCAAATTCTAAAAGCAACGTATTCTTCTCAGTGGTGCATTCTGGCACTGGCAGTACCGAAAGAAAGCAAAAGCGTCTTGGCAAGACAACATGCCATTGATCAGCACAAAGCAGAGCATATTGTTAGCGTGACTCTTATGGAAAAGCTTTAGCCAACTGATGGTTGACCCTGGAACCAAAGAAGTGGCGCAGTTAAGCATGGCACCATTGTAACACCCAGGGCTAGACATCTGTCACTGCTGAATTAACAGCACAAAAAAGGCAGAGAGGAACAACTTTGGGGAAATTTTCAAACACCCACATAGCAGCAGCGTGTATAATTCATGCAGAAGTGATCAATAAAGGAAGTTAGCCCCGGAAAGGCTAATAATATCCTGAACAACGATATTGACTATGCTGAAAGAATCAGAGAATGCTTTACAAGCAACGAATTTGGCCTCTCAGCATTATTAGGCGACAGGAGACCGCCTGCGGTTCATGAAGAGGGGGGGAAAAACCCCTAGCAGATGAAGCCTTTTGGCAGAAAGATCATATGAACAGCAAAGGACAGCCTGAAGGAGACCAAACTGGCTTCATCAGAAATATCCTCTGACTGTTAAAAAACAACCTACTTTCAACAGAAATGAAAGTGATAATTTGGACCATGAGGGGAAAAGATAATTTTTTCACTTTTCTCTAACATCATCCATTTGCTGATTTCTACTTCTAAATTAATGTAGTTACACTTCAAAAGGCATCAAGTAAGAACACCTTGGAGCCTTTGACAGGCAGAAAAGGGGGGGGAGGGGTCTGAACCATGTTCCCTATATGCATTACTAAAGCTGTTCCTAAATAACTTATCAGACAAGAACCTGGTGAGAACTCAGTGATTCCAGAATGAGGAATAAGTGTAGGATCAATGCCCCCTCAATCTTTCTCATCCCCAGAATGGCAGTTAAGCTCAGAAAATGGATTCCCTATCCCTCTTAATTCCCTACCCATCTTAACTGCTTGGGAAGGACGATTTTCGTTCCTGAAGGCTAGCATACAAGCTGGGACAATTGGTACTCCTTTTCTGTAATCTCCCCTAAAAATCATCCACCATAGTTGGATAAAGTTTAGAAGGACAAAACCGTGCATTGTGTCACTAGTGGATTCCCAGGGATTTGGGAAATAGACTTTGAACTCAGGACTCACATCTGGGATGGCCTTGAAATTAAAGGCGAATACTGAAGAGCACAAATGACCTTTTGAGTCTTTTTGAGTCACTCATTTCCCAAACCAAACAAACTCTTAAAAAATAAAATAAAATAACCTCCGCTGCATAAATCATTTCTGCTATGAGACAATGTTCTGTTTTGCAGCAAAGGGATATCAGCCGAACAAGGCTTTATTTCAGGTCCCTGGAAAATAAAGTGATTGTGACAGTATATGTTACAATTCCTTTATTGAGATAAAAGCTACAACAAGCAGGCAAGGAATGATTGAATGAAACTTTATTTTCCAGAAGGTGGGAAGTAGCTTTCAATACCCTGCCCACAAAACATTAGGGAAAAATCAGTGTTTAATGAGGTCATTCTTCCAGTGGCTGCTGATTTCAGAGAAAATGCAGGTCAAACCTTTGGCTGACCTAGGCAACCTAACAGCCAAGTCCAGTTTCAAGTTAAGCAGTTTCTTGTACTCATTTGCTCCTGGTCTGCTTGCCTTGCTTATGCGTTACTCCCCTCAGACCTAGTTATCAAATGACCTAGTTATCCACTTCTGTTGCAGATTAGATTATTCATCTGTTGAAAGTGGGGCTATCTGTGTTGTTTAGCTTGAAAGGAATGTAGGTTAGAGTCTAAGATTTGACAAAGATATATTAATGCACCCAAAATGGTCCAAGTTAACTTTGAATGGGAACTAATGATCAGAAAATCTCCTTGGTATGCTTGGAATATTGAATCAAAGCTGGATCAGGCTGACTTATGTTTATCTTGTGATCGATGCAGAATTTTACATATCTCCCTGTTAAATTCCATCCTTATCATTTCAGCTCAGTATTCAAGACTGCCTAGATTTTTTTGAATCTTCTCTCTTTTATTTAAATAATTAACCAACCCTCCCAATTTTGGGTCCTTTGCAAACTTTGTAAGTGTCCCTTCAACTCCGTTATCTAAGTCCTTGATAAAAATGTTGAACAGTTCATGGGCCAGGACAAAGCTTTGTGGCACTTCACTTGACACTTCCCTCCAAGCTGAAATGGAGTCATCAATGAGCACCCTCTGGTACAGTCATTCAGCCAACTATGAATACATTTAACAAGTGTAACACCTAACCCATATTTTACTATGTTATGAAAGAGGGTATCAGGAAGCACTCTGCCAAAGGCTTTTCTGAGGACCAGATACACTATATATGTGGCATTCCTCTGCTTTACTGAGCTACTAACTGTATCAAAGGAGGAGATAAGGTTAGTCTGGAATGATTTGTTTGCTGGCTCCTGTCATCTGTAGCATGGCTACTCAAGTGCTGCTTGATAATCTTTTCAAGGTTCTTAGCCAGTATAGATGTCTGTAGTTTCCTGGGTCCTCCTCCTTCTCAGACATTACCAACAGCAATTCTGCAATCCATCACCACTGGTTCCTTCAGTTCCTTTGGATGTAAAGTAATCCAACTAGTTTTGAAGACCTGAATTCATTTAAATTAGCTAAATTCTTTCTTAGCTAACACTAAGCTACAGTTCCCTTGTTCCACACTGGCAGAATGATGACCAGTTAGGGGTCCAAAACAAATGGAAAACAGGAATTAAGAAGTTCTGTCTTATCATCATCACCCATTATTGATTCACCACTTTCTCACAATGGGCTTACACTAATTTTGGCTTTCCTTTTATTTCTAACTTACCCAATGAACTCTCTTTATTTTCATTTTTTGTATATCTCACAAGCCTCCGCTCATTCTGCACTTTAGCCTTTCCGACCAGAGTTCCTACATTCCTCTATTGTCCTAATCACCACTAAAAGACCAGAGCAGATTTGGGACAGAAAGGAAGAAAGAACAGAAATGGCTGAATGTTGAGTGTACAAATTGTTTGAATCCTTATGTGATTCCTGGGTCTTTTCTACTTACCTATTGTTGCACATGTATGTTTATAAATAAAGATTACATATCACTGCTTGAAGAAAAAAAGGGACAGGTAAAATTATACATTGCTGTAAAAATGGGAAAATGGGCTATAAAAGCAATAATGGAGCCAAAAATGCTCCTTCTGCCTTCTTTAATAGATTGTTGGGTGACTGCACTTAATAAGCTACATTGACCTTAAGGTGGGGTACATGAACTGCAGCCTCAGGGCCTCAACCCCCTTTTTTGCAAATTGGTTTTGGAGATTGCAATTGCCAAAAATTGGGCAAGTGGTTTCTCATTATTTGCAGGCAGGAAACAGATGAAAAGTACTACCTCAGGCATCTAGAATAAGCTTAACACAGGTCTAAAAAATAAACCAAAAAAACAAAGCAAGAAGGAAAATTCTGGCAACTTGTTGATATGGCCGCACCAATTTTGCATCGCTGCTGTTGCCTTTTGTGGTTAAAAAAAAGCTAAAGCTGGCTTTGGCCCCAAATGGCAGCCCATCTCACTCTCTTAAATCCTCTGAAGGGATGAGATGTACATGCCCTGCTTCCCAGCCCCATTTAATGCTGATATAATTTAGCTGTTTTTGAAAGGATGCAAAAGGGAAAAGCTGTGCGGGAGAGAGAGAAAGAGGCACAGAATGGAGCTTTGGGTCTTGTAAGCATATGGAAGATGCTTCAGAGCAGTGCCTCCACTGACCCTCACTTTGTTCTTTTGTAAATCAACTATGATGATGATGATGATGATCATCATCATCATCATCTCCTTAAACCTCCAGTGACTTTCTTCCAAAGGAAACCAAACTGATGTAAATGTTACACCCTGAAATTTTTCACCTCTTAGATTTGAATGTAGTAACACGGTACATACATGCTCTCTAGATCCGTTTAGAGCATTTCTCTTGTCAGGACTGACGCCAGATTAAAAGATCTAAGGAGCCAAAGAAGAACCCAGGCGGAATTAATTCTTCCTTGACTTACCTCTCTAAAACCCTTTATCTTCAAGCATTTTTCTTGCAGCCAGGCTCATTTCTGTCACTGGATCTCTCTCACTCTCTGAGCTTCCAGCAGAGCCAAATTTAAACACTTAGATATGTCACACTGGATAGCCGCTTACACACCATTGATTTTGTGTCATACACTACGCCACTGATCAGAGCATACACATTTACAAAGAGTTTGCACATGCAAATTTATATACTTGTATACAGTTTTAAAAATAATTACTAGAATTTAAATTTTACTGATAGCAGATCAAATCAACCCTAGGTATTTATAATTTGCACCCCACCTTAATCAATCAGTTATCTCATTCATTTGCTCTACTTCTAGATGCATCAAGCCGTGCTTCAAAATAAAATTCACTTCCATTATAATTACCTCAATCAATTCCAACATCATTACATACTTCCCAAGCAAATTAAATTCCACAACAATAATTATGGACACATCACAATTCTCTTCTGGTAGTACATAGTACATTTCTGTTCATTCAGAATTGAGTGGCTTCAGTGGGCAGTAATAATTCTGCAGTGTATAGCTCATAGATTCTTTCACTCTGTACAGTAATCTTCAACCCGAAGACCCCATTTTTAATTTTTATACTAGCTTTTTACTCTGCTTTTCAGAGAAAAAAATGACTCCCTTCCAATTATCAAAAGAGTTTCTCTTCCTTTCCTCATATGCCACTCATCCATCATGTTAATACATACATAGCCACATAGTAAATATCTTTATAAGTGGCCAATATCTATCTATCTATCTATCTATCTATCTATCTATCTATCTATCTATCATTTCATTTCATTTCATTTCATTTCATTTCATTCTATACTACTACACTCCATATGATCACAAGATGCCGCAAGATTGGTGGGGAGCAGTGTTACTTCCATTCCTAATACAAGTATGCAGTAGCCAGCAAACCATCATTTACTGTATTATGCAGAGGTAAACCTCTCCTCTTTTTCTTCAAATTCTCTGTCCACGCCCTCAGCCCACAACTGCTTAGTGGTTGGATTTACAGTCTCTGCCATCTATTTTGCTCTCTCATTTCCCAGGAACACTCTGGCTCCCAGCATGCAGTACAAATTCTTTCCTTATGAATCAATAGGGAGAAAGGCTAAAAGGGAGCAAGAATAAAAAGAGCCCTAAAGCAATGCTGGGACTGGATTTCCAGCCATAACCTCATCCTGGGACTGGGCACAGTCAGGAGTAAACAGACAGAAACCATAGAGTTTTCTAGCAAACCTTGAAATAATTGTTGGTTTATTGGATGTACTGATTCCTGATCACATCATATATAGTTTGGTTCTGAAGCTGAAACAACCTTTGTCTTTTATGGAACTTACATCCTTGCCAAATTTCAGCCACCACCACCCATGCATCATAACCCCAGTGAGACATGCTCCATACTGCATCCCTTAATTAAACCTGTTTGACATGTTGCCAGATTTTCCTATCCCATGGCCATCAGACCATATTTTTGAGTCAAGTGTGAACAACATTTAAAAAAGGCATTAAAAGTAAAGTGTTGACTGATCCATTTATCCATTCTCATTTCTTGAGTGGGTATTCATAGTGCATGGTTATAACACATAACCACGCTAAGGAATTTTGACTTCTGCTTCATTCCTAGGATTTCTGCCCATATAACAAGAAGCAGATCAAACAGGAGCAAACCAAGTTCATGTTTGGGTAAGTAGCTCTGGCTATTCCATGGACTACGCTCCTGCTCTTCCAGGATCTCCACTGTTAGCTCTATCCCAGATATATGTATATGAGCATATGTGTGTATGTGTGTGTATGTATATATATATATATACACACACACATACATACATACTCACACACACAACCCTTCATTTTATTTCTTTATCTCCTACTCCAATGTATATGTAGAAGGTTGAGAAAACATAATCTGAGCAAACCTTTTGCTGTTCCTCAAGATACAGAAGAATCATGACAAGATGGTAATAATTTAGTGAGTCAACAAGTCTCTATTCCATATCAACAATCTTGAATATGCAGTTTGAAACAGGAGTTCTCCAGATCTTGTTGTGCTGATTAATACAGGTGGGGCTTTCCCACAAGCGGTATCTCACAATTGCCCCTGTGTATCTTTTATTACACTGACCACTTTGCTTTGAGATTGACGTGGCATACAGTTGTTTTTTACAGTTATGTCCTGTGACTATACATTGCACAGAAATTCCTAGAAATTCACAAATCAACCACACATGGGAAAGGAGTTGTACAATGGTTCAAGCCATTAAAACTTGATGCATGTAAACACAAGATGACATAAATGTAAATATGCTATTTGCATAACGTAGTTTAACACAAAAATAAATAATGTATTCAAACAAAAATTATATTAAATAAAACTAATAAAACATTATAAATACAATATAATAATGAATACATTCAGATAAAAATTATAAAAGGAATAGACAACTGTGGCATCTCCTCTAACCAAAAGTATCAGATACAAATGTAGAGCAGAAATTATTTGAGAAACCAAATTAAAATATCCCAAGCACTTTTTATTTTAAAAGTAAAAAGAAATAAAGTTAGAAAGAAATACTTTCTAATGTAAAGTTAGATGAATAAAATTTATTATCTCACCACTAGCAAATTCTTTGTAGATCTTTTAGAAACTACATGTTTCCAAGTCTGCAAAATACTGTTACATACATTTCCCCACCCACATACAGGAAAATCATTTAGTTCAAAGACATATGTGTGGTAGATCAAAGATACTTGGCTCAGCTCTAACCTTCATTCTCAAACTAGAAAGTTTTTAATTCTGATTTTTAAGATGTGGATTTGAATCTGATTTGAAACTAAGTACTCAATTTGTGCCCAGTGAGGGGTGGACTCACAGAAGTTGAAAGTATTCACCCATAAAGATATTGGAAAAAGTCAAATGAAAAGAAAATTGGAAGAAGGATGACGGAAGGATCTAATTTTAAATCTGAAGATCATAAACCTGCTGTAATTCTGCTTCACAAAGCATAGCCAGCCAATTTGTCAAGCTTCACAGCACTAGTTCTTCAGATCAGAATCCCGAGATTCTCCATTAAGCTTGTGCACCAGGATTTCTAATAGGATACTTTTCCTTCATATTCAACATTTCTTAGCACTTAGTTCTGTCCCAGAAAAATGCCTACTGTTGTGCTTCAGCTCAAAACATAGAAACACGAGATACCTGTTTTGACCATTATTCCATCCAGAAAACATAAATAAAGAAGCATCACAGTAAAGTAATCCATGTTGGCTGATACATAAAAGCAACCACACTGAAGAAACATTTCAAGGCAGAAAACAAAGAAAACATTCTCTGATGTGCTTTCCTTTAGCAAGCTAGCTCATGGCATTATCAAGTAACTATGTAGCAAAAACAAATTAGGCTGATACCTTTCCAAACTGACTCCTTTGCCAAACATTTGCAACCTGAAGTTTTGCTCACTTTGATCCATGCTTTCTGCTTTCCATTCTGCAGCATTCGTTATTTACTCAACTCCAGAACTGTTGCAAATTAATTTCAGCTGAATAAAAGCAATGATATGAGGTGGGGAGAAAACTGGATTATATTGGTAGTACTGTATAACGCATGAGACTCTAGTTCTAGATTCCAAAATGAGACAGCATATATTTTGAAAGTGGAAATCCAGGTTCTTAAAAGTCAGACTAGATTATTTCACATTTACTTTGGCAACTTGTACAAATTTCTGATGGGAAAGCTCATTTGCTTTAACATGAAATGTGTCCGGCCATTCCCCCCGATTCCTGTGAAGGAATGCAGGACAGTACCGTACAAAAAAGCATTTTAATCTTTTTCTTCCTTAGTACACTCCATAAGGAAACCCTCGTTTATTTGATTGGTGGGATCCTCTTCCTGGCGCCAGGAAAGGGGCTTTCCTCCTTCTGAAGTAAATGCAAGTTTTCCTAGGAGGAAGAGAGAACTCCCACTTTACTGATTCCATGCCTTACTCCCTGCCCCAGTGGAAATTATTTTAGAATTGCTGCACACCAGCTGTACAGTTTGGTTCTTCCTTTTGATTAGATAATAGGTTAATACAACATCTCTGGTAAAGTTTTTTTTTCTCCCACCTTAACATAGTTGGTGGCTGGAAATCTTCACGGACTGAAAGCTTCTAGGACAAAAATTAGAGCTTTTCCAACTCTAGAGCCAGAAAGAATAAATTCAGTTGCATGTTTTAACCATGTTCCATCTGCAAGAAAAGCTCTACTATCCCTGATCATTAGAAATGTTTTGAGCCCTATTTGATTTATTAATTTAGTGTTAAATTGGCACCATAATTGGGCATCATTAGTCTTTCCCTTCTGTGGCTCAAAGCTTAAGCATGGGGATGTGGTTCACATGATTTGCCTGCAAAGAGAAAAATGGACTTTGAAAATAGACACACCAGTGCGTTGCTTCTTCCTCCTTGCAAGGCATCACTTTCTGCAACAGTTCACTGATCTTCTACAGCTGTTTTGGACTCAGCAGTTACCTTAAACTTATCATCTCTTATTTTGTTCAGCATTTTCAGTAATAACTGCTCTAAATTGCTGCAAATTCTGTGAAATTCAAAGGCTTGAGTAGCTTTTGTGTTTCAAAATATTTGGGGTTGGGCTTTGATCTCCACCAGCAGTGGTTTATAATACAATAGCAAGCAGAGACTTCTTCCTTTCCATTCCGGGGCTACAATAACTTGTAGCAACTCTCTTTGCTTCAGGAAGCAGCAGCAGCAACAAAGGGAGAAGATGTGCAAACTCTCACTTTCTCTGGACACGCCATACACAAAATGGGTACTACCTCAGTTCTCAGCCATCTGGGTTCTCACTTCTCAACCATGTGCCTGTTTTGTTGCACTTCAAATGTCCTGGGGATGCCACCCAAAGCCCAGAAAAATTTAGACAGGGCTACCAGCTAATGAAAAAGAAGATAGTCTGAACAATCTCAGACTCTAAAGCAGTGTTTCTCAGCCTTGGCAGCTTGAAGATGAGAGGACTTCAACTCCCAGAATTCCCCAGCCATCATTCCCTAAAATATATTTTAATATGGATATTTATATTTTTTATCGTTTTTATTATTTTGGATTTTGATTGTGAGCTGCCCAGAGTCACCCTCTGGGGGAGATGGGTGGCATATAAATTTAATACATACATAGATACATACATGGTGTATAGAAACAGACAAAGGGGAGAAATTAGGGAAGCTGCAGTACATGTGGTTGCTTCAGTTACCAGTGCTTATTTGAGGGCTGTCTTGCAGAAATGTTTGCAGTTACTGCTATTTGTTCCACATTAGGTCAACGAGATCAGGGTTCATCCTACTGAGCCCACTTTTTCCAGGCACAGCCAGCTCTGAGTCTCTAAATCAGTGTTTCTCAACCTTGGCAGCCTGAAGATGTGTGGACTTCAACTCCCAGAATGCTGGCTGGGGAATTCTGGGAGTTGAAGTCGACACATCTTCAAGTTGCCAAGGTTGAGAAATACTACTCTAAACCTTCTTCAAATATCTCCACAGTATATCTACACTACAGCTGCATTTGGATGCCTTTTTATCATCAAGCCTGGTTTCTTTGTGGTGTTTGTCATTTTTATCTGGTCTTGCTATCTTTTGGGGGCCTGTATTGGCTGTTTTGTTGTAAGCCCAAAGTCAGTTGGGTGGGGGGAGGCTATAAATGTGATCAAGCAAACAATCAATTACTCCATGTCAAAGCATCAAAGGACTATCCTGCAGCACTCTCATTTTGTACCCAAATAAATGTTGCCCAAGTATAGTCTGTGGCTTGCCTCATCTCAAGGATAGATGCACAAAACCTAGGACACAAGACTCCCAAATCTCACTGAATGTTTACCAGATATTGTATTCAGCCAGAGTGCTTGGACAGACCAGGAAGATCTAGAACATTTTCACTACTTCTGTACTGCTGCCTAGACAGTATGTTTATGAAGTCACCAAGGGGGTCAGCTTTATTTGAAGGAGGCTTTACTTTTAAGACATCCCATCCAAACTCTTGCACCCCATTATCTACTAAAACAAAGTCCTGATAGCTCTGGAAATTTTTAACCTGTTCCAAATTCTACCACATATATGTATTATCAGAAATATCTCTCATTTGTGAATGGGAAAAAATGCAGTGGAGTTGATTTCCCTCCATCATCTGTGTCCCCAGGATGGAATCAAACCCAGCAGCCCTTACCCATTATGGAGACATCATACTCAATCTGGAAGAGTGCCTCCTGGCTGCACTGACGCAGGATGTTTAGTGCATCAGCATGGCTCACACTGTGAAGAGGAATCCCATCCACGCTCAACAGCCTGTCCCCAATTTTCAAAGACCCTTCCCTGCAGAAGAAGATAAAGGCACCAATTAGGAAGACATACAGAATCAGAACATTCTTGAGACAAATGCTCACCTTAGTAGCTTTTTACTGGCAACGCTGCCGCTGTTTCTACATCTGCTCCAAGATGTGCAAATACTGGGTCCAGGAGTTCTCCAAGGGTGGGGTGCAATTTTTGACAAAGCACAGAACAAATCTGGATGGTGTTCCTGCTTTGCTGGGGAAAGCCCACAATGAGTTTTGAGATAATTTTAACTTTGTATGTACGAGACTGGCTTGCACAGATAAAGCAGGAAAACTGTCAACACTTGTTCCTGCTTTGCCTGGATGAGCCTGTTGTAGGCTCGTCTAGGCAAACAGGGAGCAAACCCTGGAGCAAATTTTGAGAGATAGCTTAGGCCGGTAGGTCTAGCTATCTGTCTAAGTCATCTGCCAATCACAGAAGCTTTGTCATTTAGTTATTTATTATTTATTTTTATTGATAGGGGTTGCACAAATTTATTTCTCATTTTAAGGGGTCACAGTTCGATAAACTCTGTGCCCATGTTTAGGTTCCTCTGATCTGTTATTTGCTTGATACAAAAGGATGGTGAAAAAAATTAGGTCTGATACATTCTTTACTGGATTATTTCTTTCGGTTTTTTTTTTAATGTCATTATCTTCACATCTGTTTTACTGTGTTATCTCTTTCATTAATATTCTAGTATTTCTGTACTTCATGGAGAAAATCTATCTATCTATCTATGTAGCTGCTAAGAGTTGAAAACAACTTGATGGCACATCATTTTCATACTATTTTTACAACACATCCCCATCCTTTGCAGTCCATCACTACTGCATTGCTGAATCTGCAGTTGGCTTCAAATGATCCACCACTGATCAAATTTTTCAAATGTATTTTCCATAGTTCATGTTTTCTGGTTACCCAGAACTAGTTCAGTAGAGCTCAAAGGGAATCTATGTTCAAGAAGTAAAGAATGATACATCAACGGTAGATGTGCAAACCTATTGAGAATGTTTTTACAGATGGTATGAAAAATATGTATTTGTTTAAGCTCCACTTAAACAAATGTGCTAAACATGGAACTATGTGAATGTTACCTGTCTGCTGGGCCACCTGGTCTAACATAAGTCAGTACTAATGGCCTGGATTTATGCCAATCTTCGTGGGCTCCTCCTGTAAAAAATTGCAAAAATAATTAATAAAAGAGACAGATGCTTATCCGACAAATCAGTAAAAAAAGATAAAATGTTTGTAAATCAGCAAGCAGCTATCAGTGATTCTCTGGAAAGCATGCAGTAACCTGGTAGTATCCATTTGTCAGTCTCTGAAGATTACTTTTCCATCTCCCAAAAGATGCCCGTCAGAAAGCTACCTTAGAATGACACAGAACACCTTATTTCATTCTTTCCCCCTGTTTTCAAATGCCCCAGCGTGTTGCTGATTACAAGTGCACTGACCTCGTAGTACAAATCCAAAACTGTTGCCTTCTTTGTAGAGGGTAACTTCAATGGTCTTTGGAATGATGCCAGCACTATTATCTGGGGCTGCAGACAAGGGAAATAAAAGGATGAGCTAATGCTTTTCACTTGCTGTACCCTCCTTCTATAAAATCTGCATATTTATAAGTTCTGCAGATGATCTCAAATACAAAAAGTCATCTACATAAACCTTCTAGATTACATAAACGGGACCATTGCCTGTAATACTTTCCACAATTGAATGACAGCATTAAAATGTCCAGATCTGTCTTCCAGATTGCCTCTGATCAAACTTAATACATATACATATATACTGAGCTTGTTTTAATATATTAACAAGCCAGAGCCTTTTCTTCTACAAGCTTCAAAGCTCAGTAGGTTTCCTAGAGCTAACAGTTTTTGCCACAGATGTTTACTGGATTCTCAGATACCTTAATAATAAGCCAGCTGGCAACTTCGAATGAATACATTCAAATCCTCATGGCTAAGAGGACAGTTGTTGATTGTGATCATTAAGTAGAGAAAATGATTAAGTGTAAAACAGCCCTGAAGGAAATGTGTCTTAGTCCATATTTAATTTAGTACCTCATTTAATTTTAAACACTTATGAAAGCAAAGACTGCATCTCTTATTAGTAAACGGCACCTACTACACAGTCCGCGCTATGACTTTCCAGACAACATGCCTGCCTCCTTATTGTAATGGTATGTGAAATATATACACAGTATAGTCAAATAAATTGGTGAAAGAATTAACAGTGCTTTTAACAGTGCACCAATTAAATTGGGCAGATTGGTGAAGGGAGAAAGAAGAAATTATTATATCTAAATATAAGTACTTCAAAAATGGCAGCTGACAGCTACCATTTTAGAAATGGTGTCTCCCCATCTTGTCATACATTTGAGTAACTCTCTCAGCCTGGTGCCCTCCAAATATGTGAAGAGTAGAACTTTCAATAATTCTGACCAGCCAGTTCATTTGCCTTGCTGTCTGGGAATTCTTGGAATTGCAAATAAAGAAAGACTGTCCAGAAGAGAATATCTCTTCTAAGATGCTAAGAGACTCCTGTGCCTCATCTAAAATCAAGGAAAGCATATTTTTTTTACTTCAAAATTCAAATCCAATAATAATGAATCAACTGATTAACTACCACTCTGATAGTCAACAAAGATTTCTTTCATTGACAGATCAGTCTAGTGTGACTATTTGGGGTTCGATCCAGAAATGAGCTCTTCAAACTATGTGGTGCAGTAGAGATTGTATTTTCTACCTCTGAATCTTTCTTCTGAATCAAAAATCTTCTCATGATCCCCAACAGCTGTTGTTTATCTGGATAAAAGCAAAGCCTGCTTCCAACCCTATGTAATGTTAATAACATTTACAACCCACTAGCCAAAATGCATGTACCCTACTTAATATTTTAAAGCAGCAATAAAAATATTTTAGTTGAGAGAAAAAAGGCCTTTGGATGTTGAGCATAGGAAAATTAAGCAGGACCTCTACTTCTACCATATTACTTAAAATCATAACCACTTCTAATACTACAATGATTTTACTTCTCTAACCTTACTCATTCTCAACCTCTGTCCCTTGCAACTAAGAATAATGCTCCAGAGATCTGATGAAGTAGATTGTAATCCACTAAAGGTCGTGTCATAGTGCATTATTTGTCACACAGTAGAGTTTTATGTGATGCCCAACTTGAATCCCATAAATGGATTCAAGTTTGTGGGTCAAACAAGAATGGTTGGGATTTTTTGAGCAGATAGAAGTCCTTCTGCTGAAATAACCATGGACAGGAAATCCTTTGTGTGGTCTACTTCTGTATTAGTTGATGCTTCTAATGTCTACTTTATATATTTGCCGATGTTTGTGAAATCTTTAGCATTGTTAAATGTTTATGAGTAACAGGATCCAATATGTAACAGCATGGGGAAAAGTGGAATCCACTGTAATCACTCCATGAATGAAGTCACTGGCAAAATGTGACTTCAGGTAAAATGATCTCAGATAGCAAGGCTGGAACATCTGGAGAAACTACTGCCAATAGGAGTAGGATTACTAATCTAATGGTACAGTCACTTTCATATGTTTATAAGTTTCCTCACAAAAGGGAAGGGGAGGAAATGAAAGGAGGTCGCCTAATCTTAAAACACTGAACCATAAAGCTTTATTAAGGATATACTAACCAGCTAATGGTAGCTCATATTCTACTTCTAATATTACCCTTTCTCCCACATTCTTCAATAGACTTATAATTTCATCATGTCGCAATTTTGTCAAGTTAATCCCGTTCACTGACTTGATGTAATCACCAACATTTAGCTGATCACTCCTGTAACAAACAAAACAAAATATCTCAGTTCTCTCCAGGGCCAACCCTACCATTACTCACTTGAGGCAACTGTCGCAGGTAATAGAGGCAGAATGACAGTCTCTTATTATTTTTGTTTTAAAATTCCCTGGCTGTTTTCTTTGTTGAAGGGTACATTGAGTTGTATAAACCCCATAACTAAGGCCTAAGTAGATTGTTGCCTTTTTCAGTCACCAAAAAGTTTTGGATCAGCTCTGGTTACGTCTTTACTGATAGCTAAATAGAGAGGTCTATGTAGTAAACAATGTGCAGAGCAAAAACCAAACCTTAATACCTGAGATGTCCATCAACATTTTTTTAACAAATGTACATGGCAACAAAGAAAAGAAAAGGACTTATGATGTACAATCTTACATCCTATCTGCAGAACCTGTCTCAGATGGCAAGGTTGAAGGCATCATGAATAAGTCCTTCCAAGCTGGGATCATAGCAAGCAGTTCAAAATGCAGTGCCACTTAAGCATTACATGCCTATTAAGCAATTAAATGAAATACCATTTAAGCTTGACATTTGCCGTTTGGCATGCGTTGTATTGACCGTATGACTTGCTAGTTTACTCTTGCTGTACGTTTCATTCTCCAGCCTTGCAACTGAAAAACTCCCTTGCAACTCTGGTTGCCTTACCTTGCTGCTAGTCCTCCTGGCCTAAGATTAGAGACTCTTGGCTTCCCATCTTTATCAGTGCCACCAGCTATAGTTAATCCGAGGGTGCTTCCCTCTTTTTTGATTAGCTCCACAGTTGTGACTCCTCTAAATTCTTCTGAAGATATAAAGAGAGAACAACTCAGTGCACTGGAGTTTTTATTATGGACCATTACTATATTGGAGCATTTAGATCCCATCTTTCGATTTCTGAACAAGGAGGAGGCATTCCAGACAACTTACAGAAATGTACATTTTAAACACTTCAATAATAAAATTATTAATAAAAATAAAAGGACTAATAAAATCATTCCAGCTAAGTAATTTATAACAATACCTCTGTTGAAAAGAAAATAGCTTTTAAAACAGTATTTTCTTTATCTATAAAAAGCAGCAAATAAGAAGAGTAGGCAAAATTAGAGCAATAAGAAGAGAAAGGAATTTCTTTGTCATATAGGATAACGTGGGTTAGAAATGTGATTGATTCCAAATATTCTTGATCCAATTATACAAGCATGGAGGTCCTTAGTATTCTGAGGAGCCAAAGGTAATGAAATGACAGGAAGGCTGATTAGAATTCAAATGGCAGAAGACTTGTAAACAATATGATCAAATATTAAAAAGACACAATTTTTTGTTTTATTCTGTAGTGCTGGTCCACTGGAACCTTTTCAGTTATAAAAAGAATTCTTTTTCTAGATTGTCTAGATTCTGGATTCTCTAGAATCCAACTATGATAAATGTGTACATAAAATCGCAAATGAGCTCAACTTAGGTACAGGTAGTCCTCACTTAATGACCATAATAGGGACCGGAAAACGCATTGTTAAACAGGGTGGTTGTTAAGTGAGTCATGCCTGATTTTACAACCTTTTTTGCAGTGGTCATTAAGCAAATCACATGTTCATTAAGTGAATCACACAGTTCCCCATTGATTTTGCTTGCCAGAAGCCAGCTGGGAAGGTCACAAACAGTGATCACATGACCCCGGGATGCTGCAACCATCATAAGTGTGAGCTGGTTGCCAAGCACCCAGATCACGATCATGTGACCATGGGGGTGCTGCAACAGTTCTAAGTGAAGAGGACCAGTTGTAAGTTCCTTTGCTCAGCACCATTGTAACTTCGAACAGTCACTAAACAAATGGTTGTTAAGTGAGGACTACCTGTATGACTATAGCCATATGGTTAGTCTTTCCACCTTGTACACCCAAACTCTGAGGACATGAACAAGCTATTTGGATGTAGTAAGTCTTTTTCCTAATTATTTATTTATTTATTTAATCAAACTTCTTGTCTGCCTCAGTTGCAATCACAACTCCACATAGTTTACAAAATATGAATAATTAGGATTAAAACAACAAATAGCAAAGGTGAAAAATAACAATAAATAATAAGATTACCAGACAATCAGATTGAGGCAAATGGCATGACTCATTACAAAGCAGTACAGAATATATATTGGAGTTAGATCAAAAACCCCTTTGTCCCAGGGCCTGCTGACAAGGCCAAGTCCTCAAAGTTTTCCAAAAGCACTTCAGGGTTAATGTTCCAGAGGGCACGTGTTGCCACAAACAAAGTCTGCCTCCAAGGTCCCACACTGCTTTAACAATAGGTCCTGTTCACCTTGGCTACTGAAGGGATTAATGCATCTTTGAGGGATGAAGTTGCCTTGAGAGAAAAGTGAGGACTATTTATCATCATACTCCTGATGATTAAAAGTTGAAGCAGCATTACATCAGTTGGTGTCAAAACACCATATTCTATTATTCTATTAACATATTCCACACCAGTGTTTTTCAAACTTGGCAACTTGAAGATGTGTGGGTTTCAACTCCCAGAATTTCCCAGCCAGCCTAGAATATGTTAAAAAACCTTGTATCTGATCTGAAGAACTGAAATTTAAAAAAAAGAAAAAAAAAAGAAGGTAGCTGGCCCCATTTTATCAGCAGCATTTTCTTCTGTCTTCTCCCTTTTACTTAGTTTCTTTATTTATCGATCATTGCTTTGGCACCAACTGATGTAATAGTGCTTCAACTGTTAATCATCAGGAGTATGCCATATGGGGCTCTATGTTTATTTTTTCCCCCAGTATGTGCCAATTTCTTCCTCTGTTTTTTAGAGCTGAGCTTACAACATCATTCTATCTATATTACCATTTCACAGGCGTTTGAGCCGCCTGTGCAGCCTTGGTTGACGAAATACTGTTGTATGTTTGTAGCATTCCACACAATCTAGTTGGGTGCCAGTATCCTCAGTATGAACAAGTTTGAAAAACCCTGTTCTACACCAATACTTGTAACACTAGTGCTGTGGAAAACACCCTCAAACATGATATAGCACTGAAGAGTGATAAATGTTTATAGGTTATCTATTATATGGTACTAGTTCACCTTTACTCTTAACATTAACGTCAGATTATCTTTTAAGTGAGGAATGCTATATCCTTCATGCTTCCATTATTCAGTGCCTTGGGTTCGTGCTCTATTTCTATCTTCATCTTACATTTCCATAAAAACATCCCCTTAGCTGGGGTCATAGCAGCTAAAGGATCTAGAATGGTATCAAATCAATGCCAATTATCTTTCCACCGTAAAAAGGTTTAAGATCACCAGTGCAATCCAAACCAGAAAACACACCAATTAGATAGAGGAGGATCATCAACGCCTAATTTAACATGCATCATTCTAGCCAAGTTTAGAAAATTAGGCTCTGCAGCAAGTTTTTTTCTTCTGAAAGAGCCAAAGTACAATGACACCTAATATGGCAGGACTTCTGAAATTAACAACTCCAGAATTCAGCAAAATAGTCCCTGACTAAATAAGGCAGGATGTATTTCTTAATCTCCCCTGCTTTCTTTTTCTAGCCAGCATTCTAGGAGCTGAAGTCCACGTCTTAAAGTTGCTGAGGACGAGAAACCCTGTTCTAGACTGCTAACTCAGAATGTTCAAATGGACTTGCAACTTACTGTATGACCAATATGGCTTGCCTATTTGAGATAGCTGGACTTAGACAAATATATACCTGATACAAATATATGATTATACAAATATATATGTTTCATCCGCATATGATGTTGTCTACAATGTTGGCTACTGTATTTGAAAACTATATAATAGTTCTGGGAAAAATGCAGAAGAGGGAAATCAAAATAATCACCTTCTCTGCCAAAAGAAAAAGGTAGAATTTTTGGGACTGTTTAATTTAGAAAAAAGACAAGCAAACTGGGAAATGATTGATATGTATAAAATCGTGCCTGTCATGAAGAAAGATGGGCAAATGTTCTCCTTCTCTCAAAACATTAGGGTCATCCAGTGAAGCTGACTGAAAGGAAATTCAGAACAAACGGAACCAAACCATTTCTTCATACAGCTCATAATTAAACTGTGGAGGCTATTACCACATCATATGGTGAAAACCACTAACTTGGATGGCCTTTAAAAGGGGTAGAGAAATTCATCTGTCAACGGGCTTGACTATAGGGTACTATGCCTCCAAACACCAGTTGAAGGGAACAATGGCACAAAATGGGTTCATCTTCACCTCCTGCCTGAGAGTATCCCAAAAATATTTAGAATAACAAATAACAAATGAAATGCTGTGTAAAACAAATGGTCTATCAGGGTTATTCTTATATTCTTATATACTTTTCATGAAACTACAGCCCTATCATAATGCTTCTCCCCAGAAAATTCTGTGCCAGTTTAGTTAACTGGAAGGTATAGTATATAAGGATAATGTTTTTGTGTACATTTGCCTTGAAGGAACTCATCAATAGTTGTGTTTTTCATTATAACTGAAATGTAACATACTTGGCTAGGAAAAAGCTATATGAGAAATTGGTGAGGGAGATCTTTTTTCTTCATCACATAATTATAGGGTCATTCATATAAGCAGTGCATGGTGGACAGATAAAAGGCAATGTTTCACATGCAACAGATCTACCAGAATTAATGCTGATTTGCAATTGTTTTAAAATGGGGTTAGATAAATTAGTGAGGATAAGGCAATGAGGTTATTTATGTTATGATGGCTTGATGTTTATCCCCTCCAGCATCAGAATCAGTAACTGTTGCTGTAAAAAGAACCAGAACGTGTTACTACAGTCTTGTTCTGCCTGTGGCTTCTAATGGTCACCGTGGGAACATCATGCTAAATCAGATGAATCTTAAAGTAGTCTAACTGGGCTTTTATATTTTTTAGGCTACTTCCCAATCTTATGATACATCATGCATTATCAAAAATTAAAACTGTTCTACTAGATGGTGCCCTGCTTCCATATATTTCTACAGACTTTATGCAAAATATTGCTCACAAGCCATTGACCTTAGTGCATTTATTTATTTAAATGCACAGGTTAATTATAGATAGATAACTCTTCATTTCTGCTCCTGGGTAACTACAATTACATAACTAATAACTCACTGAAAATTCCATCCTCTTCTGCTTAATTCTTTATCGAAAGCCCAACCACACATATTCTGTTGTATTCCACTGAGAGTTGCAATGGCAGTATCAGATGCAGATAATACTAGCCCAGGGACTGAGAGATCAAAATGGAAATAGCCCTCCAGCTTGCCTTGAACGGAAATAATCATTTTTAATTCCTAAAAAATGCAAAGAATTCTGATAATTTTTTCAGCCATCTGAGGCTCAGAAGAAAAAAAAAATTACAGTGAGCCAGGACTGTCCCATCTCTTCCTGGATTTTCAACTGCTTTCACCATTCAGGTATGTAAGGGGAAGGGGGACACTTTACAGAGAGAAAAAAAAGTCCCATTGTTTAGAATGGTGTATATAATTCATGATTCCTTTAGCATATTAATTTTTTACTTGAACATTAATGTTTTAAAACTACCAATACGTTACCTAAAGTACTATATTACATAATGTTTAATTCATGATGTGAGGAACATTAATTAAATGAAGGGAATACTCTTAATTACTTATGCCAAACTGCCTCTTTATCTGGCTCTGATCCTTTCTGCAAATTCAGATTTAACAACGAAGATCAGAATTTGACAATGATTTAAGAGAAGAGTACAGTAGAGAAGACAGATCTCTGGGTGATATATTGTACAAGTATTCCTGATGGCTTGGGAGCAGCACCAACAAAACGTCCTCAGTTATCCTGTTTTGGAAGGAAGGGAGAGAGGGGAGGGGCGGGGGAGAAAGAGAAAGCTAGAAGTAGATCTCTTCATGAAAGAACAGAAAGTTCTGTTAAATTCTAGACCTCAAACAATTTCCAAATTATGAATTTAAAATTCTGAGAATATCTATTTTGCATCCTGTTCTGGTTGGTGGATCTCCGAATGGGGGGGGGGGGGGAGAGAGAGAGAGAGAGAAATAGCTCCTGTAAATCTGAAGTCTGTCTTCCCTTGTTGTAGTAAGCTCATGAAATAAAACACAAACATTACCCATCTGTATGCTAGCAAAGCAAATTGAATAGATACACCCAGATAAGACAATCATTGCAACGACCTGGTATACTTTGCCTTCTGGAGACCAAGGCTGTGTCCAGTCCACCTGAGTCTTTGCTTCCTTTTGAATAAGGCCCATCATCTACAAAAGAAAGAAAGAAAGAAACCCTGAAATTGTATGTGTTCTAAAATAAAACATTATCTCTTTATTACCCTAATAGCTTTGTAAATGTGCTTGTATGATCTTTTCTACCCTTATATTTAGTGCATATCACCCTTAAGAGAGAGCTGTGGTTGGAAATGATATCTTTAGGGTGATTTCTCCATCTTTTGTCATAGCATAACAGAATGGGCTCTACTGCGTGCAGCTCAAATAGGTTGACGTACAAAATGCAGATAATGCCAGGTTGACCGTCCTGAGCTAGAAGATTTCTTATTTATTTACAAGTATTTGTCTGCCACTTCTTCTTGTGACTCTAAATGGCTTACCATAGCTATAAGAAAATATCCATTAAATTCATTAAAATGATGACTGTCTTCATCTTGCAAAATAGCTTTCTCTCAATCCCATGTGTCCTACTGTCACTGGCAGAATCAGAGATATCAATAAATATGCATAAGAACTATTTAAAGTTGTGTCAGGACAGTGGGAGGATTTCATATGGAAGATTTTGCTATGCAAAAGATGAATACTATATCCTAATATCTAAAGCCCTTTTTTTCAGAACAGTAATAGCACTGTTCTTTCCCTCCAGAAATAGCCCTTTACAGATATTCTTTACAGGTGAAAGAATATCATTCCCATAAGTCTTAAGTATACTATAATTCTTGCAAAGAAATGCATGGTCTTTGGAAATGGAATAATAGAGAACCAACAGAAGTCTAAATCATCACACTTGAACTCAGTCACACATTCTGTTACATCCCTTATTTCAAAGTCACTGTTTTCTTGCAGTGACTACAAGTAATTTAAGGAGAAGGAAGAGGGCTTAGTGGGAGGGAGGGAGAAACAGCATTTGGAGGAACATCCATTTAAAATCCAAACTGTAAGATGGGCTTCATTTGCAATGTGCTGTTTTTCCATTGAGGGATTCGGCTGCCAAGTAATAAGGACTTCCAAATCACTTCTCCAATACATATTAACTGCAACAATTCCAGAAAACTCAGGACTGATTGAATAAAAACAATTTTAAGACAACCCAAGGGTCCAATAGTTATAATGCATCTCAGTGCAGTTCAGTGGAATGTCTGTAATTTACTGCCCAGGAAGAGTTATTCTTCACGTTTGAAACTGACTCCCGCTCCCTGTCCCATGTATGGCCTTTGCAGTACCCAGTGAAAATATGTTCCCACAAACAAGACAAAAATAGCTTATTTAGAACATAAGCAGCAACAGCAGTTGAAGGGAGGAGGACATTCTCACATGCGCATAGAAGCTTCAGTTCCATACATAAATAACCATGTCTGGTGACTGTTAGGGGCAGACATGGCTATGTACTTATGCATACCAAGTATCGATGCGTAATGAAGGAGTTCCAATTAGAACTTCCAGCTGGGAAAGAAGACAGCTGAAGAATTTATCCTCCTCCTCCTACCCCCCCCCCCCCGCCCATTTTAATATCATTTTAAAAAGCCTGGCAAGGAGGTTATTAAAGAGGGCCCTAGAACATATTACATGTGAGAGGCAGTGAAGTTGGGGTTGCTGTCTGTGCTTGGGAAAAGTAGCTGCAGCCAGGCAGAAATGCTTCTCAGCCCGTTTCCCTCATTCACTCATTCATTAACTCACAACTTTACTCACAAGCATCCAAGCTGGCGTTCCATCTGCCTGTGATAACTGAGCCACACCCTGGTGTTTTCAAGGACATGCCGGCATCCAGAGGCAGCCTCACCCTACTCACGCTCTTAGCTTAGAAAAGCAAATGCTATGACAGAATGGGTAGGTGTATGCAGGAGCAAAGGTGTATGCAGGAGCAAAGGTGATGAGCAAACGGTATACAGACAGAGAAGCGGAGCAACATCTAAAGATGGGCAGCTATTACAGGTAGGCAAGAGGACCATTATTCAACTGCCAGGACCACAAGTTCTGGTGAGCAGCATATCCTGGTGGGAGTCCTGCCTGGAGCTTGGAGTTTTGCCGGGAGCTCAGTAGCAACTAGAAGAGGACCAACCACACTGAGGCTGCACCTCAACCAAACTAGTATAAGAACTTTTGGAAGGAGGCAAAGGTTATATGCCACTTTACAGACTTATAGACTTTTGCCTGAACTAAGTGTTAAAGGACTGAGTATTAAAGACATATTTCCATGACAACACCACCTTGCAAGTCCTAGATGGGTGATGAGCAATAGTCTGTTGTTGGGGCAGGTGTGTGCATTTTGTACAAATTGGCTATGCTGTGGTGTGTCCAATCCCTGGAAAGCAAAAAAACCGTCAAAACATTATGATGGGATAATGCGATATATAAATATAAATATAAATATAAATGATTCTCATGTGAGGATGAAATAGGAAGAGAAAAATATCTCATAAAGTTAACCTGATAGACAAAGCAGGAAGTCAGCCAAATGTGAACCCAAGTTGCACCACAGGGAAACAAAATGCAAGTAAATGTCAAGTCACACTACAACAGGCACCTTCTTTGACTGCTAAAACATTTGGGTCAGATAATGAGCAAAAGCAAACACTGTAGCATCCTCCTTTGGGCTTGGGATGGAAGGAATAATTGAAAGAGTGGTGGTGATGCTAATTGTTTTGCCATACAACCTGTCAGTAAAATGCCAGATAATTTTTTGACCAGCCAAGTTGTTCGACTGCTAACTGTGAATGGTGAACATACATTTATTATTACTGGCTCAGACCATTTAGCTGTTTGCACAAGATTTACTTTGGGCTACATTTCTGGAATGCTAGCTTAGATGTAAAGCTTGTTTGCCACTATCCCACATACCTCTGAAGCAGAGTGTTACTGATTTTGAGGTCAGAACAGCAAACTTTGCTTTGGGCTTGTTGAAAGAAATGTCAACCTTCTCTCATATTGCTGAGGTGTTCAGATGGCTGAGGCTTTTCTGAGCCATTCATGTAACAATGGATTCCATGGTTCCTCCTAAACTATGTATTCCAGTAGCAATACTGTGCGGAAGGACACAACTAGGTTACCATCCAAAGTTGATAAAAGCCCTATTTTCCAGAGATAATGCCCAGCATCAAAGCTGGGTCCAGGAGGATTCCTAGGCTGCAACCTGATCTTTAAGGAAAAGTGCAGTTCCATCCCAAGCAAGCCTATCACTCCAAATCCTGAACTCAGCTTCTCTAGCCCTGAAATCAGCCACAATTCCTACTCGCAGAAGTTTGTCTTCAACTTGCTCTCCAAACTGAGTCTCTAAATACATATGGAGGCTTATGAAATACACAATGCACAGCTTACAGAAAAGAAGAGAAGTACAGCTGAATATTAGCATATTGGTGCCAACTGACTCTAAACCCTGATATGATCTTCCAGGCAGCTTCAGATAAATACTAAATAATACAAATGGGACTGTGCATGACCTCAGGACAATGTCTAAGGAGTCAAGCAGAATTCTCCCAATTCCACCTTTAAAAAGTACCTAGAGAGGAAAGAGTGGAACCATAAATAAACACAGAACTTCTGACTCCCAGCTCTCTCAAAAGTTTATATAGGACATCATGGTCATAGTGTCAAAAGCTACTGAGAAATCCAGAAATACAAACAGGTTAGTATTCCTCTCATCAATCACTTGACCTTAGATCATCATTAGGATAATAAAGGCTGTCTCCATGGCAGATCCTGCTTTGAATCCAGACCAGGAAGGTTCTAAATAATTTGTTTCCTCTAAGAGCTTCTGGAGTGCAATGCAATTGTCTTTTCCAAAAGCTTGGTTAAAAAAACTGTATATTTGGCATCATCCATACTTGTTAACATTGGTCAGGTCCAGAGATAGCTTCTTAAGTAATACCTCACTACCTCTGTTAACAAAGGCATGGGAGGAAGGCTATTCTGGCTGCAGAGAAGTTCTAAGAATCTCAGAAATTATTGGAAGGATAGACTCCTTGGAGATCAAGCTACAGAGGAATCAAATGAAAGCAGTGTGGTGAAGTGATCCAAGGACCTTAACTTCTTCCTTGAGAGGCAGATAGTTAAATTGATTCATACAGATGTTTTTACACAGTGGATACCTTAGATACAGTACCATCCAAAGTAGCCTTATGAAAACTGGTTGCATTAGAGCAGTGTTGGCATGGCTGGCTGGGGAATTCTGGGAGTTGAAGTCCACTCATCTTAAAGTGGCCAAGTTTGGACAACACTGCATTAGAGGTTAGATAGTTATACAGCTCCAGCTGGTCTTTCAGGGTTGTGTCATCTGCCTGAGAGACTTAAAGAACTCCACTGGCTTTCACTCAGCAGATAAATACTTTTACTTCTCTTAGTGTCATGGCATAAATATTGTAAATGCATCTATGTTCTCTAGAATCTAGTTAGACTCACTGGAATCTAATGGACCTTAGTACTACAGATAAGCTGGAAGGGCTGAGCCACGGTTTCAGTTCAAGTGGTGCTGATGAGGCCACTCGATAAAGCCCTGTACCATCATAGGGTCTTCTCTTTTTAAAAACATGTTTGCATTTCCTTCAAAAGAAGCAGAAATCTGTTTTCTACTTCTGCCTCTATTCTGAAGCCAGATCAAACTAAGGGCAGAATTAGAAAGCAATGGTTTGCTTCTTGCTCTTGCTCTTGCTCTAATCCGGCTTCCCAACAGACATTATCGGAGGAAAGGCAAAGTCTGGAAGCAATGCTTTATACTTGCAGAGAAAAATAAAATTCTACAACTTCTTTCTAAGAAGGAAATATTTAATTTAAATAATTAATGTTATGCAGAACAGTTAAATTTTTGGACAGATCAGATAGCAAGTGACCATTTTAGAAAGAATCATGAAGAGGAGGGAAAAGCCATAGCATATAACAATTCATTTCTCTCACTAAGCAGATACTATTCCGACTTCTATCTGAAAGTGTTCAGTAGCGTGTGCACAAATGCAATTGGTTTGATTCAGCAATGAGTCAAATTAATCAGTTTGCTGGTTTTCCATCTACATGCCCTGAACATCTTTTTCACAATGCAGTGAAAAGAGGATTTTGTTGCTTTGATATTTTTTCAACAAAGGCATTTATTACAAATGGATTCAGTGCCCTTTGTAAAACAGAACCAAATCTCATCCTCTGCTCTGTATTTTTAAGGCATAGATTGAATTACAGGTGGCTTCCAGGAAAAAGCCCATCATGACATAGCTGCAAAGAGGACTTTTTTTTTTTTTTAATCTGCACTCAGTCGTGACCAATTCTGTGGCAACTGCCTGGACAAGTCCCTGCAGTTTTCATGGCAAGGTGTTTTGGAAGTGGTTTGCCATTGCCTCCTTCCTAAAGCAGAGCCCAGCTGGTGGGCACAGGAAGGCGGGGTTTCTGCTGCTTCGCGTCTTTTCGGACGTACACAACTTCTGCGTTACCAGCAACTGGTTCCATCTCCCATACAAGGCGCCGCCAGCATTTTTTCCTCCCACCGGGGTGACAGTACTTTCTCAGGTTCTTGGTGACCCAAGCTCCACATACAGTACATCTGGCTCATATTGCCTCTGCTATTACATCATTATTTATAGTGCCAGAAAGAAAACAATGAATTCTCAAGAGATCACAATATAGAAACATCTTTGGCTAGAATTCCTGGTTGGTGTACATGCTTAGGATCAAACTAAAAAAAATTCAGAAGGTGCAAAAGGTTATAACCTCAGCCTTTTGATAGAGTGGATCTGAGCTAGTGTGATGCTATGATTAAAGATACTGGAATAGGACTTGAGAGACCCAGGTTCAAGCCTACTCTTGGCTTTAGAAGTTTGTTGGGTGACTCAATTCAACCCACCTTGCAGGGTTGATATCAATGAGAAAAATTGCAGAGGATCCTTTCACACCATTTTGAACTTTGGCTATAAATCTAATGAATAATCAACAAACGGTAAATAAATGTGTTGATGTGGATGGCAAAATCTTCCAAATGAATCCAAGCTATCCTTAGAAATAATGTGTCAAAAAGCTGGCTTCATACACAATGTAGTTGTGGGTGAGACAGAAACTAAGGTTTTAACTATGCAATCTTTGGGGCAGGGGGGAACTTCCTGCAGCCTTCTTTATAAGACCACAAATTACAAGGGAATAGGTTCATTTTGGAATTACACTACCTTGACATTTCTTTATCTATTAAAATGTTTCCACCAAAGTAAACATTAAAGAACATCCTTCATATCTTTCTTATCTTTCCTTCCCCACAACCCTTTT
This sequence comes from Liasis olivaceus, assembly GCA_030867105.1. Lineage (NCBI taxonomy): Eukaryota > Metazoa > Chordata > Lepidosauria > Squamata > Pythonidae > Liasis > Liasis olivaceus. The sequence continues at coordinate 40,907,868 of CM061348.1, read as the reverse complement.
AGTTGAAAACATAATTTATTACAGAAGCCATCAAACAGGCAAATCCATTCATCCCAAAGGAGGAGAGAAGAATGAATGAAAGTGTTTCTCCTTACCTTATACACAAATATGTCTAAAATAAAATTATTTACAACTTACAAAATACTTGTATTCTAGAAGGAATAAGATTTGAACCAGCATTGTCTGAAGTTTTAATGTGAAAGTTGTGCTAATCCTTGGCTAATTTACAAAAAAAAGTTGTCAGAGTGGATGAACACTAAGAAAGCTGATTTGTACAACTACAAATTATAAAAAACATCCTGAGGTCTTTAATACATTAACAAGAAATTGCCTGTTTCCAGCCAGCAACCACTTTTAGTGACTGTTATCAGTAAATCATTTGATGAATAATAGATTCATCAATTCATTGTGGTTGAAACTCAAATCTCTCCAGACCAAATAGGATCTTACATATAGCACATCACACTAATTCCACTTCAGCTTCAGTCCACCTCAACATAGCTCCTTCATATTATTAGCATTACTTTATCTTTATAAGGAACAAATAAAAAAGTCTCCTGGATGAGGCTAAAGCCCTGTCTAATCCAGCATTCTTATGAAAAAGAGGCTAACATTTAACATTTAATATTTAATATTCTCCTTGCTGGCTGGAGAATTCTGGGAGTTGAAGTCCACACTTCTTAAAGTTGCCAAGGTTGAGAAACACTGATTTGAGGTATGGAGCCATAAAGACTACTTGTCATTTATAGCTCTAAATTTCATGAATTTGTCTTGTCTCTTATAAAGCATTTGGATTGGTGGCTATCAAACCCTCTGATGCAGCAAATGCCATAATTTGTTATGCAATGTATTGAGAAATACTACCTCTTACTGGTCCTGAATCTTCCAGCATTTTGTTTCAATTAAAAGCTGAGAAATACAAATTTTTATTCTCATTGTGATTTATATATCATTATTATATTATCATCTCCTCTCCCACCTTCTTTCTGAGCTAACAAGCCCCAAATGCTGTAATTAGTCACACACACAATTTAGTTTAGGCTTTTAATAGTTTCAGTTGTTTATTTTCAGAACCTTTTCCAGCCCTACACTCTCTTTTTTGTAGTGCAGTGACTGGAACAGGACACAGTCTTATAATTGAAGTCACAATCACTGTGAGTTCTATTAGGGCATTATCATTCTAACAGTTTTATATTCAGCCCCGTTCCTAATGATTGCTAACATGGAATTAGCCACATGCTTATTTGACTTTTTCCCTGAACTCATTATCCCCTTCTTGATGATATTTGCTGGATTTATTTCAGGGTTCTGTCATCCCATGAAGAAATCTAGCACTTTGACTCACTTGCTTTCACAGCTAATTTAAGAATGGTAATATGACTGGCCTGCAAAAGTATGCTGCTTTGAGTTTAAATTCATTAATGTATTTTATTAACTTCCAAAAGCTATGCTTCTTACTAAGCTAGGACTTCTCTAAGTTTTCCTAGACTTGTCAGATGCACCAACATTTTCCATCCTTATGAAAAGGAAAAGAAAAAAAAAATTCAATGCCATCCCAAGAGAAATGCTAGGCATATAAGGCTTCTCCAGCACAATATTTTAGACTGCCATTTCTGGCAGAGTTTATTTACAAAGCCATGCCAGGACAATTTTCTATTAATTCTTTGCTCATTGTGTCAGACAATTTGTTAAAAAGAAATTAGGAAGAGAAGAAATTGCTTATTTTACTGTTAGCAGAATATCTGAAAGTATGTAAAGCTTCACTGGGCTTTTGCCACTTCCAAAATGAAATGTTGCAAAAATCTTATCCATATATTTGCATTCAGAAGGAGCCTTCACATTCAAAACTGAGACAGGTGTTTATCAGTTCAATTCTCCCACAGGAGGGTGTCCAGATTTATTTGAATGTTTCCTCCTCGACTTCCTTACAGGCATGCTTTCAGTTGTTCATGACAAGATGCAAAGCTATTTCCAAAGGATCTGGCGTGGAGGCAGGCAGCAGGAGAGGACAGAATAAGAATTCAGAAACTGGCCAATACAGTTCTGAGACTTATTTTAAAAGAAAAGATCTAACACATTCCATTTTTCCCTGAGGTAACTACTGTATTTACCCAGACAAGAAGACAACCCATGAATTTAAGATAACTCCACAAAGGAAGAATAGATAGACAGAGAGAGAAAAAATCACAGCAAAAAGCCCTATGCAAGGCCCAGCTACCTTACCTAGGCCTGTCATCAATAGCTGGAAGAAATCCTGAAGACTCTCCCCTCTCCAATAAAAGTGTGCACGGTTGTCTTTTTTTTTTTTTTTTTTGTAAATATGCCTGCCAGAAACCACATATCAAATCAGAGCAAGGACAGAACACATTTGGAGATGATGATATAGACAAGCCTCAGCCTAAGGAAATCTGGTCACTAATGGTACTAGTACTGAAACAAGAGTTTCTTGCTTTACAAGGACAAACCCAACAGGAATATGGCATGTAAGGAGTCTGAACTGAGGAAAACCTTAAATTCTCAAGATACGAATAATGCATACTCAATTGGATATTCTAGGAATAAGTGAACATGACTTCGCATGGGTTTCTTCAAATTATACTATCCAGGGTACAAGACTATAAGAAGCAATGAAGTGACCATGAAACTCAAATCTGCTCAGCTACAATACAATAAAAAACAGTATCACTTCTATTAGAATTAATAGTTGTCCAACAGACATCAGTGTTACACAACTATATGAGCCTACAGATGTATTGTTGGAAGACTAAGGAATTCCATGGCAAATTGCAAAATAAACTAAATGCATCTTCTAACAGGACATAGCAATGCAAAAGTAGGAGAGATGGAAAATATAGGGAAATTTAGACTGGGTAGTTGAAATAATGTGCCAAATAACAATTTGCAAATCTCTTTGCAAAGATATTTTTTGTTTATTGCCAACACCTGCTTCAAACAACATAAACCCAAACTCTACAGATGGACATCGTCGTATACACAACATTGGAATCAATCAGACTTTATGATAGGAAGCAGATGATGGAGAATATAGTCAAGCAGAAGACTTTGAGATAGAGATTCGGAAGCAGACTATGAATTTATGGTGTCAAATATACATATTAAAGAGCTGGCAAGATTTGACTCAGAAAACATACAGTCAGACTATAAGATCAACCAAAGAGGCAGATTCAGTACCTTTAACTTATGTGAAAGAGAGGCTGAGGAGCTATGAGAATAGATGAGAGACACTGTGTACACTGAAGTGAAAAAAAAAAAAATCCCAACATTTTAAGAAAGAAAAGACCCAAGAGGCTTTCAGAACAGCCTAACAAGATAGCGAAAAAAAAAAAAAAATGGAGGATGAAAGCCTTGGACAGCAAAAAGGATGCATAACAACTGAATGCAGATGTGCACAATAAAGCAAGAAAAGACTTGGGAAGATACCTCATCTGATATATCGACAAATAGGAGAACGTAACCCAAGGAAAGAAAAATGAGATATGTTTTTAAAAAGCTCAGAGAAAATACACCAAAATTTACAGCCAAAGTGGGAATACTCAATAGCAATCAAGAAAGGAATCTACAGTATTGGAGGCAGATAAAGTTAAAGAAGGATGGAAAGACTTTTACTGAAACTTTTTACAAGTGACACAGAATGCCATAAACCTTTTCAGAGAAACAGTGTATTGGAGAGTAAAGTGTAAGAGGCAATAGACCACCTGCCAGAAAGAAAAGCACCGGGCACAGGTGAGACACTCCCTGAATTGTCTAAAGGTACAGGAAAAGAGGCAGTTATGCCAGCAGCTCTGTTTACTGACTACAGCAAGACTGTTGACTCTGTAGATAATTCCAGAATGCAGAATATAAGAAGACTGATGGATGTGCCAGAAGACCCAAGTATTCTTTTGAGGAACATTTACAATAAATCCTAGACTGTAAGAACTGAGTCTGAAGAAACAGCATAGTCCAGAATAGGGAAGGAAGTGTGTATGACAAGGATACATATTGTCTCCATATCTGTTTAATTTATAAAGCAAACCTATTATAAGAAGGGTAAGATTGGCAGCGTGACAGCTGGAATCAAATTTGTGGCTGAAGCACAAGCAATTATAAATGTGCAGACAACCACCATCTTCTTAACTGAAAACAAAGAAGAGCTTGTTATGAAAGTAAATCAAAATGAAAGGTGAAATACGGCTTAATGACAAATATTAAGAAAACAATAATGTCAACCAGCATGTTAGTGAATTCACAGTTAATTACAAAGAACTGAAGACAGAGAATAAAAAAGCACAGTCTCCTGGTGAAGAAAGAGAAGATTCATCCTAAGGAGGATGGCAATGATGGACTTAAGACTGTGAAGAATAAAGACATTTCAATGATAACAAAGACCGGTATGCTTAGAGCAGTGGTAATTTACAATTGTGAAAGCTGGACACTGAGAAAAAAGCCAGAGAACAAAGATTGGCATCTTGAAATGAAGGACTGGGAAACAGTTACTAAGACTACTTGCAAGAAGAATTAATCAAGTGGTCCTGGAAGAAATGAAGACTGACTATTCCCCCAAGCTGTTCATGAACAAAAACAAACTCACATACTTTGGACTTGTGATGAGAACAAATAATGGCCTGCTTGGCAAGGTTGAGGGAAACAGAAGAAAGGGAAGAAAACCGATAAGGAGGACAGATGGGATCAAGGGGATCTCCAAAATGTCCTTGGAAGTATTATAAATTATCTCCATGGATAGAGATGGTATACTAATTTGATAGCTGCCTTGGAAAATTCCTTAGTTAGATGCTAAGTTTTTTGATAGCTGATGTTTGGCAATCTTGCCAACAATTGGCCAAGCAGTTGTTTCCACCTTCTTCAGATTCCTTTGTTTTTAAGCTGAATGAATGATATACTCAGTCCACAGGTACAGTACCATGTAAGGTTACGCCAACCACACTACCTCCCCAGCACTACCCAGGAGGTACCCTTCAAAGTCAAATGCAAGAATGTCCCAGGACAGCACAGCATCATCAACTGAGTGAGTATAATCTAACCATCATCTCAAGTATCTACTAATGATTTGTCTCCAATGCAAACTCTGCCACTTCACTGATCTACTCTCCATTTGAAGACAAAGTTAGAAATTCACAAGATGAAATTAAACATTTACAAACCTGTTTAACCCATCACCATCACCACCTCCATATTATGTTTGTAATTGTCAATGCTTCTTTGTATCTACCCATCGCAGTAACTCAGTAATGTACTCCACACCGCTTTAATGACATTCATGCCCCGCATGGACTTCAGTTACACATGATGTATGTTCAAGTCTTTCCCCATTACATGCTGCACCCTCAGATTTTTCTTTTCATGGTTTATTTTAAAGGCATTATCCATTTTCCCAAATAGCCTACTTAAGGCATGCAAATTTCATAACCACTTGCTGCTTTACTCGTAAAAAAGGAATCTGTAAAGGTAAACAGCCATTCATTGTTCAGTTAAGAACTCTGTTCTTTGTGTTCCTGAAACTCTTTCTGTGAGATTTGCAAAGAGAAAATTGACTTCCAGGTACATTTAGACTTGATATGAGGAGCCGTTTCCCATGATGACTTTTAGAAGAACTCTAGATATCAGTAAAATTTGGTTAGTAACAGATATAACATCCCTGAAAAAGAGAAGGCTGCAGAAGTATTTCTTTCTCTCCTTTGCACACAAACTTTCCCATAAACATAGGAAGACGGACTCACATTAGGCCAGAGATTTCTTAATGTTTACAAAAAGGAAAGTAGGAATAGTATTGCTGCACAAGTAATCAAAAGAGATCTGGTAGGACCTTTCCAGGCTAACATGTTTTTCTTAAAAAAAAAAAAAAGATTATATTTTTGTCAGCTACAGCTCACTGCATCAGATGCAATGGAGTGGCTAGACTGATGTAGGGTTTAAATTGGGATGGGAGGGAAGGAGGGGAAGACCAAAGACAGATATGCAGATGCATGTCATAGATGCCCTCTTCTGCCAGTAATGCCCCTCTGGATTCAACATAGGCCAAACTTTGCACAAAAGAATCAATGGACACAAATTTGACCTGAGGACTCAAAACAAGGCAAAGTAATATCAGGACATTTCAGCCTCCCAGGACATTGTACTGCAGATCTCAAAATGACCATTTTGGAAGAAGTGAGACTAACAGCACAAATGAGTGAGAGACTGCTGAACATCAAAAGGTTTCAGGCTATCTCAAAAGTTTTCAACAAATATAGTGGGTTTTTAACACATTACAATTGTTAATCAATAAGGTACTTGTCGTCTGTCTCGCATGGAACCTGCATCTACATAACCAACCTGTCTTCCCCTTCTCCACCCAGCTTACTCCCAATTTAAATCCTACATCAGTCCAGCTATTCTATGCATCTGATGAAATTTGCTGCAGCTCCCAAAATATGCATTTTAATAAAATTTGTTAGTTGGAAAAGGTGCTACCAGTCTCCCCGATCCTCTCTGATGGCATGACAAAGTAGCAACAATGGTGTATTGGAATAAGTGCAAGAAATACCAAGCAAGAACTGGTGGGACCACAAAACAGACAAAGTAACAGAAAATGAAGAAGCTAAAGTGCTCTGGGACTTTAGAATTCAAACCTGCCACACAACACCCCAGACTTAACAATTGTTGATAAGAAAGACAAAAAAGTCTGCATAGTGGACATTGCAATACCTGGAGACAGCAGAAAAGAAGAGAAAGAACTGGAGAAAATCACCAAATATAAAGACCTGCAAATAGAACTAGAATGACTATGGCAAAAGAAAGCAAAGATAGTACCAACAATTATAGATGCCTTAGATGCAATCCCAAAACAACTGGAGCACCACTTGAACACCATCGACATTGACAAAATCACCATCAGTAAAATGCAAAAGGCAGATTTAGTTGGAACAGCTTATATCCTGTGATGATGCCTTTAACACCATCAAACAACAACATCTGCCTATCCCAGGTCCATGGGAAGGACTCAATAGGTGGATAAAAATGCCAAATTCAGTCTAAACATCTGGCTGACCATGCAACCAATAATAATAAACAACCAATAAATAAATACAAAAGCTAAAAACTAAAATGTAAAATGGCAACCAAGCCCAGAACAAAACAAAACTCAGAGGGGGGACTCTCACTCAACCGACCCCTAATGTCTGGGGGATTACCTAAACAGTAAATATGCATTCAAATAGTAAATATGCATTCAAATCTAAAGAAATATGTGGTATTTTCCTTTAAATCATATAGTGATTGTGTCAGCTTCTGTCCACTTAAGGGCTCCTTGAAACACATTTTGATTGGGGTGCCTAAACTTTGGCATGTAACTCTCCATGTCCATGAAGCTCAACTTCAGTGAGTTTCTACCTTTATAGAGGTCACAAGGCCAGAATTTTGGAGAAAGCAGGGTACAAAGCTACACCCAGAAATGTATATGTCACTTATGTGTAAGTGGATACATAATTTGCCCATTGCTACAATAGTATGGGGGGAGGGGAGGAGAGAGAGAGAGAGATTCACTTATCTAGGATGTGCTGTGGAAACAGATCTACAAGCTAGCCTGGGAAATAATAACATCAACAAAAAAGCCAAAATATGTCAATGGTCAATTATTTCTGTATTATTCTCAAGAAAATTACAGAGATGTGTCTATGAAATCACTAGGAGCTGAGCTTCATTTGAAGGAATCTTTCTCCCAAATATTTGCCCCAGATCAAGTTGGGTTTCCCTTTTCATGACTACAATATCCTTCTGGGGAGGCAGCAAACACTAATGATGGGCTTTCCATATTTCATCAGAGATGTCTGGCTTCTTCTGGATGCCAAACTGGTCTCTTACATTGGACAGTGTCTTTAAAAGGGACTCATCTATATATCCAGATGGTTCATTGTGGGGATTAGCATTACTGGTTCCTAAGAGGCTGCTGATTTGGAGTCAGTTACAAACAACACATTATTCTCTTCAGAAAAATGTAGGAATGAAGAATGAATTCTAGATGAGGGAGGAGCTCCAGGGCAGGAGCTTTGGGAAAGGGAATGAATAATGTGTACAACGGGAGGTATTTCAAAGCAGAAGCTATGAAATTGGAGAAGGCTAATTGGTGGATATGTGTCACATGCAAATATATATACACATACAAATCTTGTAAAGATAGGAACATAGATTTAATTAATTTTAAAAATAAAACTCATTCTTCAGGCAGCCCTGTATTTTAGACTCTGAAACTTAGCACATACTGTAGAACTACAGGTTATAAGCATTGCAGAATAAACTATCTGAAATATATAATTAACTTAAAACTTCAGCCCTGAGAAGCCACCCTTATCTAGTCATCACGTCTAATGGAATGCATAATGCAATGTTATTGATTGATTCATTTATCATATTTATATAGCTGCCCATCTCACAAAAAAGTGACTCTGGACGGTGTATAGTACTCAAATTGTTTTCACTAACAGATATTGAGTTCTACATAAAATAGATTTAAAAATATATATTTTAAAAAAGGGAGGGATGCAGGCAAAGGGAGGAATGCAGGCAGAGAGAAAATTACTTTTTGAGAAGTGGGCTAGAAATTATTTCTATCCGATTTGGTAAGAAGAGAATTCTGAATTGTTCAAAGTATATGTTCACACACTCTTTGGTATTAACCTTCAATTTATGTATCTATGGCTCTTAAAAAGTTAGACCAGCAAGCATAAACAAGCTAACAAGGCTGGCTTTGCAGCATGGAGAACCCGGAGCCAGGATTAACAGTTTAAAGGGGGGAAACAGCAAGCATGGTATAAGAACCTTCTTGCACCAGATTCTTTCCAACAAAGATTCACAGTGCTTTTCTGTACTGCAACCTTCCGCTGTAAATGAAGACAAGAAATTGTTTTCCAGAATTCAGCCTCTTCCTCCACTTTAGTGACAGTGATGGCCAAGTGCTCTGTCTGGATCACAATTAATTGGCCCATGATTGATAGATTTATCTTCTTCTCTCCTCCTACCCATGCCAGAAAAGCAAGCACCAATTACTTCCCCATATTCTTTTAAAGAGGGTTGGAAAAAGAGCGACAATAGTTTCCAGTTCTTCTTGTTACTTGGGCTAGATGGGGAACTTTGGCAGAACTCGTGTCAATTTATTTCACCCAGTTTAAAAGCAACGACAAACCACCAGCAGCAGCATCAACTACAAAATCCACAAAGAAACAGCCGGCATTTTGCCAACTCAGCAAGCTAGGGATGGACTAAGGAAAGCAGGGAGCATGGATCAGTCCAATATCAGCAGTCACCTTTGGGGATGAGTGTTAATTTAGTCAATGTCTCACTTCAAACCTTAAGTGACACCATGGAAGATTTAAAAAAAACTGTAATCAGGAAGCTCGACAATAATTTTATTGCCTCTCTAAACAACAGATCAATAATAGGAAGTTCCACCTAGAACTGCAGTGATAGCTATGACCAAATTATATTAAAAAAATTGAAAATATCCCTTCAGATCAGTTAGGATTTCAGCCAGTCTATCTCAGGCTTTGAAGCTGTATTGCCTTGACAATTTACTCCTCCCAGTACCTTGGTTGGGGATTTTGAATCAAAATCTTGTATTATTCACTCCTTCTGTGGGCACGAGACATTGTGTTTGCCTTGCCCCACCCAGTACCTTGGTGGGGATTTTGAATCAAAATCTTGTATTATTCACTCCTTCTGTGGGCACGAGACATTGTGTTTGCCTGTGAGTAGGGAAACAGGCTCAAATCCCCACCTACTATTGAAGTTCACTTGATAACTTGGGGCCAGTCAGTAACTTTCAGACTAATCTGTCTCACAAGGTTGTTGTGAGGATACAATTGGATGCAGAATACTATGTAATCTGCCCTGAACAACTACAATTAAAATAAATACAAGACCACTTCTGTCCAATCTCTGCCAACCTCAAAAAGCTAAGCAGAAAGAGTCTGAGTTACTCCCTGAATGGGAGGCCACTAGGAAATACCAAAGGTGTAGACTAGTCTGAGAAGTTGAAGAACTTTCTCAGAAGGTGACAGAGACCACTTCTGTAATGTTGGCCAGAAAACTACATGGGGGTCTCAGATATAGTTTGCACTGGCAAATTAGAGTGTTTTTCAATCACTGGCTTGGTTTTCATGACTGAACATAGACTGAATATAGTCAATATGATTGGCTGTTTCTCAAATAAAAATGTGGCCCCTATTAAAACAAATTGCTGAGCAGTGGTTTCAGCTGCACATTCAATTTCCAGTCAGCATTACCTCTACCATTAATTATAGTCGTATATGGAAGAAATAGTATAAGAGAAAATCAGATATGCTTTTCTTGGTCATGTCTGAAAATACTTGCAAACTGCAATCCTATTTCCCAATATAGTTAATTCCCATTCAAAATCAATAGGGCTTAGGAGTATTTAATAGAATATTGGATTGCAGTTTAATTGATCAAACCTCCAGGCTGACACAGTCTTATCTGTTGCAAAAAGGCATTTAGTGGCTGAAATTAAAGAGGTATTTTATTTAAATGCCCTGTATTCTTAACTTAAAATTATACAAAATCATAAAATGCTAAAATTCTCCCTTGAGTTGCCCCAAGTTTAGTTTATCAATACTTCAGCCATGAAAGCCCCATTAATTCTACTTGAAACCAAGGGGAATCAAACTTTTGGTATTAGATATACAGTTTGTATGTGAGGTTGGCCTTATCCAGGCAACAGATGCTATCTGGAAAATACAGGACTATTAAGTAGAATATGGAATCCTTGCCCTATAGCAAAATGGAGGAAGAGGGCAATAAAGTCAGAATTTATTTAAATTAGTGGTTCAAGAATGACCCCATCCTCTCCGTAGTTCAATTCTCAACTGAAAGATAATGGCATCTCATTCCCTCTGCTTATATCGGATGGAGGGATAATTGCTCCTGTCCCACAAAGCCTAGGTCTTGCTCTCTTCCCCCATCAGCTGAGAAATGGATCTTGTGTGAGCTGAGACATATGAAAATGGCACATTTGTTCTGTGCTATTCTTGCCAAAGGATGAAGAGTTGATGGGAATAAAAGCCAACTAGATCCGCCAGTGTTGTTCCCCCCCTTATATATTAGGAAGAGTAAGTCCAAAGTTTCCTGGAATTTCCTGCTTTGTCAGGTATACATAGTATGGGACAACAAGGGGATGAAGGCTACAGTACATGATTTAGGATTATGCATTCTGTGTTATTCAAGCATATTCCCCCTTCAACTGAGTAGGAGACCAGCAGAAAGGCATCTTTGATCTCTAGGGAAGACTGAAAGGAAATCTCTCTTTCTACTGCACTTAAGACAACAACTGGGAAGAAAATATCACTCAGTCAAAACTGAAGTCACAGGTTTAAATCCAAGAAGTTGGATTATTAATTTTGGTCCAGCATTTTAAAGTAGTGTTAATGAAACAGAAGGCTGCATAAAGGCTGATCCAACAACTGATTTAGAAGTGCTACTTGGGCTATTATCTGAAAAAACCTTCACAGCTAAGAATAATGTAAGAAAGACATCTGCTTACAGTCTGAATTGCAGGAAAATGTTAATTTCCTTCATCTTTTGTCTATTCCTCCCTGAATACAGGAAGTATTCAGGCTCTGCTCTATTTAGTGTTTGAATGTAGTGCATATTAACAACATTGCTGGACAATATTTGCTTATTTATTTGGTGTGGTTTTAAGATTCCTCAAGAATGAAAATGCATATATGTCTTCACAATGTGATTTTAAAAAAATCTTACTATGCAGAGAATGGGGGAAAAAAACCTCTCAATCCACTACTTTCAGGAACTCCATAATGTATGTTTTTTAAACATTTTAAAAGGGGGTTGCTTTGAGGATGCCGTGCTGGAAAGCTTAATTTCATCATAGTCTGGGCTCTATCTCTTCCTGTTTTACTACACACACTCTTATGTACCCAGCCCCACTACATTAAACTTTCCTTCGTATTTCTCCTTGACATGCCCCACGCTCACTTCCAAAAAGCATGCTTACCTTACTCCCTGCTTAATCATGATCCTTTTGTTTTCACATTTGATATCCATCATACTCCACTCTTACTGCATTCAGCAACCAACCTTCAGCTCTGTAATTGTATAAGAGCTTCCATAATTCAAGCCTATTCACTTTATCATGAGTTTTCCCTACATTGACCAAACTACAATAAATTTTCTTTTTCACATTCATACTTTTCTCAGTGACTTGCTGAGAAGCGAGTCTGGTCTGCAAAGCCCTCGCTCGGCAAAAAGCTGTGGCACACTTGCTAAATGTTGAACATGATCACCTCTCATACTCTTTCAGTCCGGAGCCTGCCATCACCTTCCCAAGGATACAACAAACTAATTTCCTTGTAGTTTCTGCATTCTCAACAGCATTCTTCCAGTTGTCAGGCACAGATGCATCTTCATGTAGACATGAAACAGATCACACAACCATTCTATTATCAAACAACATCCATCATAACATTCATTTCAGTTCCATTATTTGACATATTATTAATTCCTAAAAGTATCTTTAGACTCCTACTTCCAGAATTACCTCACTTTGGTTTCCTCTCAAATAATGTAGTTACTTTTGTTATTAATTCTATTCACTCTGAAGCTTCTTGTTTAATCTCTTCACCCACTTCCAAACAGGTTATTATTTTTATCACAATCATTCTATGCAGGTAGTTCTTATTTAGCAGCCATAATTGGGACCAGCAACTTTGTTGTTAAGCACAGTGGTCGCTAAGTGAAACTGCAACTGTGCTTATGATCTTCAACTTTCTTTTGCTTTACAGATCTGCAAAGGTCGTAAATGCAAGGATTGGTCACAAAGTTACTTTTCCATCACCGTTATAACTGCAAACGAGGCAATTGCTAAACAAGGGCTACCTGTATTTTCTCTGCTCTTTTAATCTTAACCATTGGTGGTTGTCTTTGACTATATTCCCTATGGGTAATGTTTTTCTCTCTATACGCAATAGGCAACATCTTTCCTGAATCATTCTCTTCCATGCTTTATTTCTTTTCATCCACAGCTTCCTTTTTTCTCATTCACATCATTCCACCAAACAGTATTTTTGCATACCCCACCTGTGTAAACTCCACACGCTTCTGTGGCATTCTGTAACATAAATCTTTTCACTCTCTTCAAAACGTCACCCAAGGCATATTTCCTTGCATTCACCTCCCATCCATTTGGTTACAGATTGGCGAGGGAGGAATTCAAAACAGGGATATATTGGGGGAGGACAAGATTAAGGTGCTCCGGTTCTTCAGGACTAGAGCTTCAGTCCAATTTCCTCCTGTAGCTGTGCATGTAATGAAATAACCTATCACAACTATTTTAGCTAGACTTTTCTCGGATAACTCAATGAGCCCTAAATGACAGGAAAGATGTCCTAACTTTATTTTTATTCTCATTAATATTCCCCCTCTCCTACCACCATAGTCAGAGATCATCATTTTCCATATGTATGTGTATCGAAAGGAACACACGCCATTAGTAGATAAGAACATTTAAAATCCATGCCTGTGCCCTCTTGCATTTTTGTCAGCCTTTTAAAGTAAGATAGCAGTGATGATTCATCCACTGCTGTATAAGTCTTTTAAGTGGATGCTTGTAGGTTCCATTTTTAAATTTCATGAGTTAGCAAACTATTTTTCAAGGAGGTTTTAGAAGAGTAAGCACAGCTTCTAGATTCTGCATTACTCCCAAGTAACTTTAGCTAGTTCAAAAAGATGGCAGCTGTGCAGTTGACTATGATATAGTTCACATTATATCAACAAAGATTATGCAAAATTCATCTAACTCTCAGGCAATAAAAGATGAAATGCTCAAATGAAAACTCCTTTCTCCATTAAAATACAGTATGAAAAAGGATGATGAACAAAGATTTTGATTTATTATAGAACTTCTAGCTGTAAGTGTACTAATGGCATAAAATGAATATAAGGGCTGTGCAAAGTTTTGGATGCTCTCATGGCTGCACTTTAAGCAATGCCTCCCTTCAACACTGCTTTATGGAAAATGCAGATCCCTGTTTATAAATTGTGAAGTGAAACTGCCACATTGCTCCATAGCATGTTATTCCAATGCCTTCCTCTGGTACTTCCCGTAGCCAGATGAAGCTTCTGTGCATATCCTACTTGCTAGTTTAAGCCCGTACAAGGCAGCCATAATTTGCCTCCTAGCATTGCTCTGCACCACTCCATCTCTCTCCTCTACCATCTCTGGTACCCAGAAGAGGCGCCTGCAGAAGTGTTGCACATGCACAGAAGTTCCTTTTTCACACTTCCATTTTGTTACTGGAAGCATCGTGAGATGCTTTTGCCAAAGCGCAACCCTGCACCAAAACCTTTTCCACTGATGGGATCTATCATAACTCTGGCTGTCTCAAACAGGCCCAATGAATACTCTTCAAAGATTTCATATACAGTATCTGCCCAGCCAATTTGATCCTGCGGGGTTGGCATGCTCTGGGTTCCTTCAATTAAACAATATAATCTACTGGGACTAATCTAAGTGCCTTCTCTGTAGCAGTGCCTGCCCTCTGGAATGAGGTTCCCCCGAGATCTGGATGGTCCCCACTCTGCTATTGTTTAGAAAAGTCATTTGGTGAGGGAGAACGAGACCTCTCCCTTCAATCCATCTAGTCTGTCTTGCTTACCATCCTTTATCTTCATCTTTTTTTGGTGTTATTGTAATTTCTTTGATTGTTGTGAGCCACCAGAGTCATTGAGCATTGGGCTGCATACAAGTTTAATAAACTATTATCATCACCTACGATTAGCCTTTTACTGTGGTTTAATAATAATAATTTATTAAATTTATATATTGCTCGATTCCTACCAACTCTTAATCAGTTTGATTTTCATATCATTCAACTCTTTTGCCCAACATAACTTTGTTAATATGCTGAATACTCCAGTTGGAGCCAAAGAAGTTAACCTATAGGGAGCCATCCATTGGTGACATCTGTAATCTGATTGTTCTGACATTCTGTGGACATACAATGAGTAGGCAGAAAAGAGGGAGTGGGACTATGCTTTTAAGCCAATCTGGACAACAGCCAGCACAGTTGTTGACACTGTAATATCTTCCCTGCACCTTAGAGATCCTCTACATCCAATATTGGCTCCATGCCAATGCCTTCCTATGACATCATACTCCTCAGGCAGCCAGACCTATTGTCCTTGGCTTTGCTGTTGGCAGTTCACGTTATTTTGGATTTCTCATTGGGGATGCTGGAGATCCACAGATCTAGCAGCAGGCAATTTCCAGTTTATGAGAATCTTCGTCTCACCTGACTTACCAATGCCTGAACTCAGAGTTCTGTAGTAATTTTCAAAGGCAAACCAGCTTTCTGGTGGGTTTCACAGTCTCTGAAATAAGCAGGATGCACATGACCTTTGCCTCACCCAACATCTGAGTAAAAGTCATTACTTCCTCCTTCCTCTCAGACCCAGAGACTCCACTTTTCAGTCCACAATGGTTATGGCTGCTGTTGGGAAAAGAGAACTAGTGTGGTGCAATGGTTAAGCTCTTTGGCTGGACTGGGAAGACCCAGCCACGGAATTTTACTCGGTGACTTTGGGGCAGTCACTCACTCAACCCAACCTATCTCACAGTTTTGTTATGGGAAAAAAATCGGAGGAGGAGATACTTAGGTATCCACTTCGAGCCCCTGGAGGATAGACAGGATATAAATGTAGCAAATAAATAAATGTTTGGTAGCAAAACTACAATGTCACACCATCATTACAGCTTTCTGGGAGAATTTATATGCAGGAGGAATGACTTCTTGACAGCCAAGGAGTTTTCCCCTCATACTAATAGCTCATTTTTTTTGCAAAATGGTTAGAGAAATGTACAAGGTGTATTTCTGAAAACAGTGTGTGTGCATATCTGCAGTAATTTCTTCTCTCCCTCTTCCATGTAGAGCAGGGGCAAGAGAATTTTGCTGGCGTAGCCCTGACTAAATGGTGATTTTTGTATTTTTCTCTTGGTTGATGGGTGGGTAGGTGGGTGAGAGGGAGGGTGCTCTAAATGGCTTATGGAATTCCCTGCTTATTCTCAGTATTCTTCAATCAGCACAACTGAAAACAATTGTGTGTCTAGCTTCAAAACATTCTGGATCAACTGGAGAATGGAAATGTTGTCATGTGGGAATACTTTAATTTAATTTTCATTTTTTTATCACTGCAGCTGTCCAACTACAAGAGAGAGCCTCAGGTTGAATCCATTGCAGCAATCCAAATGCAAGATTAGCAGCGCACAAATGACTATGGTCATGTTTATTTTGACCTAAAAGGGATTCCAGTTGCTAGACTTCTATCCTCACAAGAGGAAAGTAATTTGTAGGTCAAGACCGGTACATCAGTTAGTACTCCAAGATTATACCCTTGGACTTTCAAGAAATTAAGTTCCGTCCAAATGGGATACAATATATACCATCCAGCATAATCCAAAAACCAGCTTTATTTGAGAGCAGAAAGAAGAGTTTGTGACTACCACAAAGGAATTTACCAGAGTCTAATTTCTTATACCAACATACTTTTACCTTCTTTATTTCATTTCTCCCAGCTCAGAACACAATAAATAAAATCAAGCAGTTATGGATAAGTACTGTTATTCATAGCTTCCTATTTATACAGCTTAACCCCACAGTACATTATCTGAAACAGCATAATCACAAAAAAGTTATCCTTTTCTGATTTTCTTATTACTGCCACATTAAGCTGCCTGTGAAGAAAAAAGGAATACTGCTCTTAGATTTTCCTGGAATCTAACCACTGTTTATTTGGATGATTTGTAAACAGGGAACTGCTGTCATTTCACTGTTAAAGTTACATTAATAAAATGTGTAAAAAGAAGGGGAAAAAACACTTCAGAGCTATTAAAATCTGTACAGCCTCCAAGGGTGTCTGCAGGTTAAAAAGACCCAAGACAGCAGCCATGGCAGTGTGATTGAAGTTCCACCCAACCCATCATAGCCACTATCTTGATTTTTTTTTTTTTTTGACCATAACCGGCAGATATCCCTGACAGTCCCCAAGCTGGAGGAGTTATGTTTCTTTCCTGCATTGCAAAACATTATACCACCCAGGCTTCTGATTCTGCTTGTTAAAGAAAGCATATGCGCTGGCTGCAGTATCTCCATCCATTCATTCCTGACAAATATGACTTAATCATTTGCTATGCCCTCTGGGTATGCCCTCTGGGTAACTGATCTTGTGGTGCTAACAGAACATTTAAAATACTTCATCTAGCTATTATTATTTCTTAAATGGAGTTGCAAATTGCATTTCTATCCTTCAGGAAAGTAATGCAGAGTTTGAATATAGCTAGTCCCCATTTAGCGACCACAATTGGAACTGGCAACTTGGTCATTACGTGAGGTGGTGAAACTGTGACTTAAGCGAAACCGCAACTGTGCTTAAGATCTTATTTTAGCTTTCCTTTGCTTTACAGACCTATGAATGTTATAAATGCAAGGATTGGTTGCAAAGTTACTTTTCCATCACTGTCATAACTGTGAACAGTCACTGTATGAGGCAGTCGATGAATGAAGACTACCTGTACAACTAAAATTACAATAGGAAAAAGGGGGAAATTCCACTGAAAAGATCCAAAACAGTCATGCAGTTTTCAGTGACTGTCTGATATTAAGTGAAAACAATACCATAGCAGTCCCCCCAGTATGAGGAGGAATGCTAGGAACTGTAGTTCAATGGCTGGTGGGCCACAGTTACTCCAGGTTTATCTGACTGTTCTGTCCTCCTGGACAGTTCTCCATACCTGGAAAATTATTCCAAAGTTTTGGTGCAATATAGATAATGGAACCTAAAGTCCTTACACGCAAAACTTGGTCTAAAAGCTTCTTAACTTCAATACGTTTTTGCAGCTTCAACTCATCTCCCACTAGCAACACAGTCCTGTGTGCTTTGTCAGTGAAGCCAAATGTATCTAGGAAAACACATTGCAAAGCACTACAGAAAACCTCAGAGCAATGTTGTCAACAAGCACTCAGCTGAGCCATAGCCAAAGGTAGACAGCAGCACCTGGCTGATTGGCGTATTGTTTGGTTTTCTCTCCCCCCTCCCATTTTTCGCATCTTTTTCTTTAATGAAACTTTTAACACTTTACAATTAACTTTTTAAAAAAAAAACTTAGTAGTCTGTAACATTATATGTAAAGCAAATAGCAATGTAACTATATGACTTTGGCTGATCTCAAAAAAGCATTAATCTGAATCATGGGAAGATGAGATAACAGGAAATTGCAGAGCTGTAGACTAGATTAGGGCTTGGAGGAAAAAAAATAGCCCTAAAAGAAGGCAGGGACAAACTGCCACTGTATTGTTGCCAAGAAAACTATACATTAGCCAAGCTCAAGGGTATCTTCATCTTTAAAGAGGGGTGGAACTACCAAGGCCAGAGGCTTGGAAAAGTCAGGGGATGCAGCTACACACATAATTGTAAATATCCATATATTCAAGCGAACACACATAGTCCTCGACTTACACCACAATTGGGACCAGAACTTCCATCACTAAGTGATGCAGTCATTAAGTGAGTCACACCTGATTTTACAACCTTTTTGCTGTGGCATTAAGCGAATCATGCAGTTGTTAAGCGAATCCGGCTTCCCCCATTGAATTTGCTTGTTGGAAGCCCCCTGGGAAGGTTGCAAATGGCGATTATGTGACTCTGGGACACTGCAACCATCGTAAACACATGCCGGTGGTCAAGCGCCTGAATTTTGATCATGTGACTGTGGGAATGCTGCAACAGTCATAAGTGTGAGGACTGGTTGTAAGTCACTTTTTTCAGCGCCATCGTAACCTCAAACAGTCATTAAATGAATGACCATAAGTCAAGGACTACCTGCACATAGATTGCCTGCTATCCTGATAGTGTGCACTCACTCCCTTGGAAGTTTTGCAGAAACTGCCCTATTCTTTGTACAGTTCTGGTGTTTCACTTTTCTTGATTGCTAGTATCATAACACTGCCTATGTTTTGCAGTCTTAAGATTACAAGTCCATTGTAGCTCAATCTCTTTTTTTAGACTACTGCTCCGGTACATTTAAAACATCCAAAATTATTCATAAATTTGCCTCAAGGTCATGTCTGTGCTCTGGTAAACTGATGTTGAGTAGCAAGAATTCTATTAAGCGTAGGTGATGCCAGATCAATCACTCTGAGTGGATTAAAACTGAATGTAACTTTAGAAGACTGTAGAGGAGTTTCATCTTAACCTAAAAGTAGCATACAAGAGCTTTTGTACTTTGTAAAGCTCTGCTCAATCAATCCTAAATGTACCAAGGCACGATTTCCCAAGTGGGGTTCTCTTATTGTTCTTCCATCAAGTAGCAGCAATTTAAAAAACAACTGTTTGAGTGAGCGGCATTATGAAATCAAACAAGTTAAAAGAAAATGAAGCCTTCCCCACCATTATAACTGGGACACACAAAGATTTCATCATAGAAACACATTGCACAGGGACTCATGAATCTGAAAGGAGTTCCTTTGTTAGACTGGGACAGGAACATCAACCAGCACTGTTAAATCTATATCCTAACTGTGCAGTTATAGAAAGAGTGGGAAAATTTAGGGGGACAAAAAACATATCAAAAAGAATAAGGTGTGGAATTATAAGTGGACAGTATTGCTGTAGTAGCCACAAGAATAGTCACTGTATCACCAGGAGGGGGAATAGATACCAGCTTCATTATTGCACAGCAGTTTGAAATCAAAACTGAAATTCATTAACATCTCCAAAGGCTTTCAGTGTGGTTAACGCATCATGGGATGAACTCATGTAATCATATAATATAAACTTATATAATTATGCTGGGTTGTCACAACTAAAACAACCTAAGTTAGCTGTCTAACTTCTGAAGCCAGAGGGATCTTCAGTATGAATATTCCTGAATATTCCTGGCATACAGAAACTTTAAATCTTCCCTAGGCATTTTAAGAGATTATGCAAAATTATGGTTAGCTCTATCCATCCCACAAACAGAATTAATTCCAAAATAAGGAAGAAGGTTTGGATGCTGGAATTTAGACTGTTATTATAGATCCATTTGCTCTGGCCAGATTCAACGTACTTCCTTCAGCAGTTATTGAGATAAATATCAAAAAATTCCCTTCTACAAATGACTTTGCCCCTGTGACTCCTACAGCCTTTTAAGGATGTACAGTTTCCAGAAGTTCTCAGTAGGCTATCTACACATTTAAAATTGTAGCAAGAGACACCTAAATTTGGATTAAAAAAAAAAAAAAGTAAAGTCTAAGAGGATGAGTGCGTTGGAAGAGTTCCAACACATATTTTTGATACATCTTATTTGTGGAAAGACTAATACATTAAGATGGGAGAAAAAAAAAAGATCCCAATTGTCAGAGTTACCAATTTACTATACATCTTATTTCTACTGACTCCTAGCAGATAATGTCAACACCCATGTAGTAAAAGGGAATAACTGTAGAAGCCAAAAGCAACATCTCTATGGGAAAAGTGAAAAGCTATCCATGATTTTGAAAACCTAGTCTGTGACATTTTAATTGTCATTGTATACGATTACTATTGTAAATTCACCTTTCCAATTTAAGGTTGATAAAGACATCCATATAATCAAGTCATGTACGAAACATAGACCTTTAAAATTTAGGACTTATCTTGAACTGATATAAATATCCAGATGTAACAGTAGGTGTATGTTGGTGGGTGAAAATATACTATAAGAGTAGATGTTTGTATATAACTTAGCCAGCGTTTAATCCATTTACTGGTAGGACTGAACAAACAAACTAAAAAAAAATTGGCTGTCCATGCCTCATTTGGCTCCTTAGCAGATTAGGAGGAAATGTTTCTTAATGAAATGAATAACCAACATGGAATTTATTGTCCTTAAATGTGCTGATACTCATTTTTAAAAAAGAAATAGAATATTAAAGCATCTCAACTGTAAGGTAAACCAACACATATTAAGCTGCAAACCAAACAATTAACTGTGTTTGCTAACTGTTTGATAAGCAACTTCAAGGAATCTGTTCTCTCTTCTGATAGTTTTTTTTACCTTTAAGCTGGCCTTGGAATGAAAAGCCTTTCAAATAGAGGAATATCTTCTATAAAACAGAACACAAGGCTACCCTCCTATATCAGCTAAAAATATATCACTCAGCAACTACCAAACTTGCCCTGAAGATTATTTTCTTGCAATGTGAACTTTGCTTTGAATACTCAAAAAGGGGTATTTTAGTCTCCAGTGTTACTGGAGTGGGTGGTGCTAACGGAGTAGGCACTGTATTGTTACGAATTTTGAAAGAGAACTCAGCCATGAATAAATTTAGTACATCATTAAAACTCCCTTGATTTCCATTTGCTTGTATTCATTAACATGTTATGTACCTAGGACACACACACACACTTTTCTAATAAAGAAAATGGTTAAACTTATGGAGGATAGATACATCAATGGTTATTCCTTGCGTCAAAAAAAATTTTTTTCCTCAGACATAGTACACTCATAATTAGTAGATCAAATATCTACAGAATGCTCTTAATTTTTTTAAGGCCAGGTATAGTTTGCTAAGTAAGACTGAAAGGCATGCTGATGGAGTCTGTGGCCCCTGAGCTGATCCAACATGAGTTATATTCTTAGGTTAACCTGTTATTTAAAGACACAGAAACATTTCATCGACACAGTGCACAAGGTATTCCTCAAATGTAATACAATTCTCCTGGAGCTAGTGAGTCTAGGCTAGGGGCACAAATTTGGGCAGTACACTTGACCTTCAGATTACATGACGGGAGCCATGCTCTCCAAAACAGCTGAAGCTAAAAGAAAGCAGATGAGGCCAGAACAAAATTGAAATGCTATATAATCATAATTAAATGACATATCTTCAGTTAATTTGACTACTTCCCATGTCTTCAATCATTTTCCCCTTCTATCACATTAAGAATTACAATCTGAAGATAACATTTCAAAAAGCTGGGTAAGCTGCACTCAAAGTCTTTGGGGTTGAGATTGTGGGTCTCCAATTTTTGGTAAGGGATGTCAGAAGACGTAGAGTCACCAGATGTTTGATTTGCCAGGCCAAGTCCAGTTTTGGAGGAGCGACTTGAAATGCTGGGCACTTCTCCAAACCAGGAAAATGTGCCAGTTTGCAGGTTGGGTTGGCTAGTCGGCAGTAGCAACGTGAGCCATAGCAGAGGAAACCTTTGCATTCGCCACTCATTGCACCTGCTTTAGTATCAGAGTATGATCCAGTTGACCGTCATAAAGCAACTCTTTGCTGCCATCTAGCACTCATCCAGACCATTTGCAGCCCAAAGACCATAGCTCTAACTTATTTGTGGTAGGGCAGTAATAGTTATAGAAATGACATCAGATAATTAGGCTTTCTGGATACTGCCCAATTACCTAATGTCCTTTCTACCACTACTTTTCAGAGTACTTCCAGGTGGAATGGGAGATAAGGATCAAAGAGAAGATCTACTCCATTTCCCAAGGCCTGACTGACAGAAAGGGATCTGTTGCTTACTCACTATTCATTAATTTGGTTTGACCTAGAAATCATTTTGTTTAACAGCACAATAAAGAACAAGAAGTGTTCTGGAATTACAGAAATCTTATTCATTTCAGGGAAGCCCTTCCAAATGTTAACTTCCTTTTTTTTTTTTTTTTTACTGTTAGGAAATTAAGTTATGGATTAACATTAATAATTATGTAGACATATACAGATTAATGTGTTCTGGTTTATACCTTTGGAAATCTGGTCATCCTAACATTACCTGTTGTGAAAAGATGTTACACTTCGCTTTCATCTTCTTGTGAATTTGCAAGCTAAGTGCCAAATCAATTGCTAGGCAAAATGAAGCATGCTCATCTCTTCTTATCTCGACAGGGTAAATTGCTTTCATGTCCATGTCAGGAAGCAAAATACGCAAAGCAAATTAACATTTATTTAAAAACTCACACACACACACATATTCAGGTCTTTTATGATTCCCAGGTGTGGGGGCCAATTTGCTACATAGCAATTTTCATGCCTTTCTTTCTCAAAGCCCACATCTGCCAAATATATTGGCACTGACAGAAGCTAGGATATAAATTTCCTTGTGAAGCAAGTCCTTCCATGATGAGTTGAGTGAACGCCCAGCTCATAATTGTAGATTTCTGGGCTTATATTTAAAAAAAATATATATCTGGGAGAGGTATTTTTATCTGTCTTTCCAGCTGAAAATGGCAGATAAAGATATTTTCCCAAAGCATATAATCTCCAAGCATATAATTATTAGGGCTTTGAACAACTTATTAAACACACATAACAGAGCTGGTAGGAAAAGAAACTTAATAATACAGGAGGCTAGAGTTCATATATTATGACAGGAAGCTGTTTTCATTCCATACTATCTATCTACATCTATATCTAATCTATATCTATATATTTGGCAGCAACTTCTATGCCAGGTAAGACAGCATAAGGGATGTTAAGAGAGACAGTATGGTCCAGCAAATAGACAACTGGGGGTTGTTCTCAAGGATCACACTCCTTGTCATTGAATCACCTAGAACAATAACTCTAACTCTTAATTCTTCTATTAGGAATAACCAAAGCTTATTGTGACTATGAGGACAAAGGCCTGGTTCCCACATTGCCTTAAGCCAACAAATGATTTGCCTGTTTGGGATTTAGCATATTAGGCAAGCCCAGCCATTATAGTTTGCAAACCATGGTTTACATACAACAGACTGAGTTTAAACAAACCATGGCATAATACTATGCATAAACCAGGCCAAAAGCTCCAAGACACACATTGTAAGTACCAAAATCACTGGTAAAATGTGGCATTTAAAGAGCATTGAGAAAAGAAAGGCCCAAATGGGAGGTGGCATCTGATGATAGCTGGCAACTTCACTCTCATGGGCTCCAATTCACCACTGAGGCAAACATTCCAGGGTTGCAATCTTGTGTCCAAATGGAAAGCTAATGGCCAAATTGCCCTCCCAAATGCCTAAGAGATGTCAAACGTGTAAGAATATCATGCCCGACGTAGTGCTGAATTGCACATTACAGAAGATGCTTATTTCATATCATACTTACAATTCCTCTGACCCACTTCCTCTTTAAACTTAAACAAACAAGCAAGCATTATTGGTACATATTTGTTTTGCAGCATTACTGAATGCACAGCCTTGCTTCTCAGTTTAGATGCAGAACAGAGAGCCATACCTTTTTCAGTGAGGGCCACAGTGGGCTTTGAGTGGCATACCCATGTCAGAAGTATGTGAGCTAGGGCACAGAAGTCACCACAGCAAAAGCTAATTTTGATTGAGTTTAAATATTAATTTCATTACAGAAATAGAGTTAATAAGATTACTGTGCTGCGCTTAACAATATTTCCATTCCAATTCAGTGTCTGTATTCTATGGTGCTCCTTACTTCATCCAAGACTTTGGAGATTATATTCCTCCCTAAGACCTCATGTTTTGAACCCTGATAGAGACCAACAGCATTTCAATTCCTCCTTAGCCAGAAGCTCTCCTCTTATGCCATATGCTCTGCAGCCTAACTCGTGAAAGAGGCTTCAGAAAGTTTTTTTTTTTTTTTTTTTTTTAAGTAAAAGTGGATATTAGGTACATTACAAAGGCCAATATGTAATTCTTATCATATTGATTTCCATTACATACATTTGTATCGAGAAAGAAAATGGTGATTACAAACCTAAAATCCAGTTTTCTGGATGGTTTACCAAGAAAACCTGATGCATTGCCCCAAAAATTAAAAATCAAACATTATCAATGCTTTGGTAGCTAAAACAGTTTAAAAAAAGCCCTGAACCTCAACATTTTTTTTAAAAAGGGGAAAATTAAAAAAGGATTTGTCCTAGCATTGAAGGGATAGTAGCGTATTTAGCAAGGGAGCCTTCCTAGGATGAGAGTCCTAGAAACGAGAAGAGGATCTTGCTAGAATCACCCATTTTTCAAAAAGGGCTTGGAGGTGAGATTACTGTGCTACATGGTCCAGCTGCCAGAGAGCTGATATGTGAGTTCACAAATGGAATAGAATGGTTGCTGCTAGTTATTTACATAATTAATTATAATTTTAGTCCCAGGGACAAGTCTTGTGGGAATCTACTACCTCAAATACCAAAATTACTTGACAAACCTTAGCAATAATCTACCGTGATTCTGGCAAGATCCAAAATGGCATTATTCTTCTCTTCTCCACAGCAATGCGTTTTAGGCCAGGCTGTGGGAAACTTGACTAAAAAACAGGAGTTTCCATCAGTAGTTCCCTCTGACTTAGGCTAAGCTGTTCCAACAGTTTTAAAATTTTGATTTTGTAGAACACATTTCTAAATGATAGTTGTGACTACATTGCTTAATGAAGACTTCGTTTTCTTTTTTCTTTTAATTAGAAAAAACTATTAGAGGTTCAGGAAAATCCTGAGCTTGGTTTATTTATATATCAAATTTATATAGCCGCCCATCTCACAAGAAGTGACTCTGGGTGGCGTACAACAAAGGTATAAAACAATAAACATGTCAAAAAAACAAACCAACCAGTCATTATTAAAAAGTTTAAAAAGCATAAGGGACACAAGAGATTAGATTAGCAAAGGAGTCATTTCAAGATCTCCCCAGCCCCCTGGGACCTCCAGACCTGATGACATAGCCAGGTCTTGAGGGGCTTCTGGAAGATAAGTAGGGATGGAGATGACCTCACATCCGGGGGTAGGTGGGGGTAGAATGTTCCATAAGGTGGGCACCACGGTATATGATGGCTCATCAGATATTTTTAATATTACCTGCATTTCACACAATAACTGTGAAGTACTTCTGTACTGTTAAGCTTTACTAACAACAGCCTATGTATTTGACAATCAAGCTTACAATTTCAGTGGCATCTCTATGATGAGAAATACTGTATGCTTAAGTGTCTGCAGGAGCTACAAAATTATACATGGACTTTCCCCACTGTAGATACTATCACCAGACTGACAACAGAAAACCTATTTCTTCCCAGTTTGTTAAACACAAAACCAGCAAATACAGCCATGCTTTATTTTCACTGAAATTCTATGGCATACACAGCCAAGTTCAAGACAATCCTCAAAATGTACCTTTTCATTTGTGAAATATGAACTTTTCACCTCCATTGAAAGAACAATGCAAAGAAAGAAGCCGGCTGCTCCTTTTGTGACTGAAATTCTGGCCTCGATAGACCAGCACCATTAGCCACGCTAAGTATCAACGACAGGGTTAATAAAGCAGTCTTTCTATGAGGCCTTCATTAGATGTTTTGAACAGCGCATAGCATCTCTGTGTTTGAAAGTAATTTAATGAGAAGGGCCCTTCAACATTTTTTAGGAACAATAAGAGAAAAATATATAAATTGCTTATCAAAACTCAGCAAAATGTCACTTCTACTTTTTTACATTTTTCCAACCTTGGATTGCCTCAGTAATAAACACAATTGTTGCCTTTTATAAAATGTTCAACACACTTCATTTCCTTTATGCTGCAAATAGTTGACATTGACTGTGTACTTTAGCAGAGGGCTGACACTGAGAAATAGTGGCTTGCATCCAGAACAATGAGATTTGAACCATGGAGCCCTGGGCTCACAATGCTGCCTCATAGCCACTGACTCTGTGTTAGTGCTTGCTCACATTGCTTGCTTATTTATTTATTTCTCTAGCACTCATTTCAGTTTATATGGCTGCCCATCTCATGACTCTGGCTGGCTAACAACAATTAAAAACTATACAAAACCATAGAACAATATAAAACAGCACAAATACAAAAAACACTCGCAACAAATAAACATCACCACTGTTAGGTCACCACACATTCAGATCCCCAAGTCTAGTGACTAAAACCATGTCTTTAAAGTCTTGCAAAGGTCTGACTGGGTCAGAGTCAATTTAATCTTTGAAGGGATGATGTTCCGCAGGGCAGGCATCATGACAGAAAAGTCTTTCTTCCTGGATCTCACCAGAGGGTGCTCCCTAATGGATGGGACCCAGAGCATGCCTCTCCTCCAGACCTGATGGGACAGGTAGGCATAATCAAGGAGAGGTGATTGTACAAAATGCACAACTTGTACAAAAAATCTCCCTTTTTATATTTTATGCCATACACCTATGTAATAGATCATCAGATGTTATAAGGTTTGTTTTTATCTATTGTAAACCATGAGGGCATCTTAATGATTATGCCTAAATGTGTGGGGCAACTTTTAGCCATCTGATGTAGAGGTCCTTACCAGAGCTGGAAATTGTCTGTTGCAAAGCAGTGAAAAGGGGAAATTACCCATGGGTGCCCTGTTGCAAAGAAGGAATTGCGGTTAAGATCGTTGGGTAACTGAAAGAATGGAGAAGTCTTTGATAATCTATTGCCCAGGAATCCAAGATGTCTTGGTACACAACACATACACACATACACATGATTACAGTATCAGTGAACATAATTGGTATCTTCATAGGAGGGAGACAGAGGTTGAAGGCACTAGTGATCATAAGCGCCAGGCAAAAGCTTTCCAAAAACCATCAAAACTAGAGCTAAGTTGAAATTGTTCAGAAGACATTCTGAACCCCACTCTAACAAAAATAAGTTTGCTGAATTTACTCTGACAATATATAAATATGCTATTTCTTGGAGACAACCACCCTCACCATAACTCAGAATGACAGGTTACAATGGCAAAGGATGCAAAATGATGGCCAGACTTCCAACACAGTTGTAGCTGCCACTTATAGCAGCCGTAACAACAACATATATTGATTATTTTTAGGTGATTTAAAAAAAAATTCTGGAAATGAAAGCCAGCAAAAAGCAATAATGCCTTTTACAAGATGAAGCTAAGCCTAATGAATTTTAACAAGGGTTTTGAAGATGAGTATGTATTCATAGCATTGGGGTTCTGGGCACTGCACCTATCAACATTGCAGAGATTTATGTGGACAGAAGGATTCTCCCTCTCTCTAAGATTCTGTGCATGGCATCTCAAGCACTACCCCTTTCTGTTCTCAACAGCCATAGGGTGCTAGTTAAGAAAAGAGAAGGTTGCATTTTATCAGTGCTCCCCCAGCAAGATGAGTACTGTGTAGTTGCAATGATTGAAAGGCCTGGGGGAAAGCAATCACTGTTCTTCTAAGTAAAGAGCAACAAGTGCACCATCATTTTACAAATGAGATACCTGTGCAAGCACAAAAGTAGCTTGCAACAGGCCTTCCATAGGGAACCATAATTCAACAAAGCTGATCCCTATTGGGATTCTAGCTATTTTTCATACTGGAACCTTTGTGGCAATTCCTTATTTAATACAGGGTATGCAGTTAGCAGTCTAAGCCAGTGTGCTTAGACCCTCATTTGGTTTCCTGATCTTGACAAACACACAATTCAAGAAGAATTAGAGGATGTCATGAAATTGTATCAATAGTTAAGCCACAATGAACAAGTTACTAGACATAAACTAAAAGTTTAAAATAGCTCCATTCATTAAACATCCACACAAAGAACACAGGGGGATTATCAAGCTCCCCTTCTGAAAGAGTTGGACAGTATCAAACTAGTATCAAACTAGTTAGTCCTGAAGGCAGGCAGAGAAGCTGCTCTGCTCTATTCAGTGCATATATTGGACCTTTGAGTTCTACCGTCGTTGTCCAAGAGCCAAACAAGACATGAAACTAGAACTGTATGCTTATATCCAGATCTGTAACAATCAAAAGTTGCCAGAAGCTAGACATCCGATATTACTAACAAAAAATATGGTTATTAAATCCTGCTAAAACAATCTATTTACCCATAAGTCTGCATTCCCGGTGTTTTTCTTGTCTGCCAGACTTTGTTGCCAAAAATAAATTTAGTCAGGAAAAAAGCTTTTGGCACAAAGGGCTACAAGGTGATAATGTGGTAAGACAGCTTTGTACTCTCCATATCCCCCATTTACTATTAAACTGGATACTTCAGCAGGGTTGAAGCCTAGCAGAACCACAAAGCACCTGCTTGCAGGCAGAAGATTCCAGGTTCAACTCCTGTCAACTGTAGCTGAAAGGATCAGACAGCAGGTCTTGGAGAGCATGTCTC
Organism: Liasis olivaceus; assembly: GCA_030867105.1. NCBI lineage: Eukaryota > Metazoa > Chordata > Lepidosauria > Squamata > Pythonidae > Liasis > Liasis olivaceus. Next base: position 40,878,746 of record CM061348.1, on the reverse strand, counting down.
ATTGACACCCTGAAGGAACCCATCAATCAAAGTAGGCTGTAAGGCATTGCTGGGCACAAATTGCCTTTCATCCCAGATCTGAGGAGACGGTTCCCTCTTAGTGGTGAAAATAGGGTTGCTATGGATAAAGCCCAGCAGGAGGAACATCCTTGTGATGCCTCTGTTAGGATTTAACTGAAGTATGGGAAGGCAAGGAGAATGCAGACTGCTGGATGACATAGTACAACGAAGGACAGACCATTCACGCATGCCCCTTGGACCCCTCACAACCAAGGAAGTTCAAAAGACCACATCACGTTCATGAACATATCTCAGAAATTATCTTCTTTCAAAGAGTTTCTAAAGAAAACTCTTTCATCAAATTAAATGAGAACTAGTCAAATAGGTATACATGGAGAATTTATCCTCCTAGCAGTACTTTAAAATGTCTTATACTCCCAGAAGAGTTGGGTTAGGTTCATACAATACGCTAGGTTAAAATGTGGTTAGAAAGTTAGTGGCAAAGTATATTATACAAATCTAACCACTATAGTTAGTTTATTATTAATTGTGTTATAATTAGATTAATTCGATAAGCCATTGTTCAGCCATGGATTACAATGCTGAGAAAGCACACCCCTTATATACTGCAACTGGGGAAGATCTTGATCACATGCAAAAATTTACCAGTGTCAAATTTACTTCAGCAACTTAAAGAAGACTGACAGCTTAACATTTCAATATGTTAGACTACAGTTAAAATGTCTACATGTTTAGGACTGAATTTTCATTTTTTACACCATTCCGAACAATGTTTGACCAAATATATGCCAATCCACACCAAGGGGAGGGCATGTATGTTATGGCTGTATTTTACAGGCATTCTCAAAAACCCAAATCACTACAGAAAAGTTTTAGATTAGCCCTTGTAAAATGCCTGCCTCTGTGCGCATGGGATACCCAGCGTTTCAATTCCCAGAGCTACTGAAACTTTCATTTTTAACCACTTGCATTCTTTGAACTCAAAAGCAGTGTAACACCCCTCCCCACAGAGAAATGCATATAAGGTAGAGGCATAAATGCATTAAACTATACATTTATTTTATTTAACACATTTATGTATTAAATGTCTTTATCACAGAACTCGACTGATATACACAGAGAGTTTCAATGTACTTGCAGTACTTGGGTTCAGCAAAGGAGCTGTATACCGCATCCTCAGGATAGAATAAAGATATAGATTTAAAGGGACACAGACTTCTTTGTGAAATAGTTCCTTGATACTCTCTGAGCTTGGTTGTTTGCTTGCAGAAGTTTCATTACCCGACTAGGTAACATCATCAATGCTGATGATGTTCCCTAGCTGAGTAGTGAAACATTTGCAAGCAAACAACCAAGCTCAGAGAGCACCAAGAACTCCACCATTCAGCTACAGGTATTGTCCTCTATTGGAGTTCCTTGATAATTACTACTACTAAATTAAGCTTCAAAAAGAGATCTCTTATTAAAAGTAGAAAGATTCTTTCTTGGAGGATTGTATTTGGGTTTCCCTAGGAGGGGGTCCTCACTTGCCTTTGTCTCTTTTATTTCAACAAACAGAATCCAGAAAATAAATACATTTACACAGTATATTCATCCTTGCTCCTGACTGTCAACAGGCACAGTTTAACTTTTTTTGTCTCTCTCCTTCATGGGGCAATTTGATATTCTGTCCTCAATGGCTATTACAGGTAGATATCACAGTATTTCTTACCAGGATTGCCTTTGCATGTGCTCAGACAACAAGGCTGAGTCTGCAGCAAGTGCGTTACCACACTGCCCCCCTTTTTCACACCTTGTGCCTTGATCTCATTGAATCACTTCTTATTAAGCTTTCTCACCTATCACAATCAGTGGTTATAGATCAACTACTACAGTAATAACATACTGAAACTTCTAAGAAGGTTGCAAAATTCTTAGCCATAGCTAAGGCCATTAGAAACCAGGGGGTTTGCTCTACAACCAGCTGAGTTCTGATTTTTCTGTTCCATCCACTCACTTTTACATTTGTTGACTGCCTTGTGCCAGGCTTTTCCACCAATCTGTGTATGGAATATTGACACCGTCCCCAACATTATTTTATTTATTTATTCATCATATTTATATAGCCTCACAAAATCTGACTCTGGGCGGCACACAATAAAAACATTAAAAAATAATATAAAAACAATCAACAATTATATATCAAGTATTATATAGGAATCTTGTTGTTGGAGTGTATCTGAATTAATATTTATTCTATTTGAATTAATATTTATTCTTTTACTGTAAACAGCTCAGAGTCGCTCTGCAGTCAGATGAGCGGTGACAACTTTGAAAGATAAATTAATTAATTAATTAATTAAAAATTAATATTACTATTAAAGTCAAGGAGAAAGTGACAGGTATTAACAACAGTGGAGCCACCTCAACAACCCACCATTCCCTTGGGGGCCCCAAGCCTGATATAATAGTCAAGTCTTGAGGGACTTGCGAAAAGTTAACAGGAATGGAGCCAGCCTGACCTCGCGGGGGCAGGGGGAGGGATGATGTTCCAAAAGGTAGGTGCCACAGCAGAAAAGGCTCATCTCTGGGGCCCCCCCAGAAATAGATTTTCAGCAGATGGGACCTGCAACCTATCTCTTCTGCTGGATCTGATGGGATGGGCAGATGCGATCAGGAAGAGGCAGTCCCTCAGATAACCTGGCCCCATGCCGTGGACTTTAAAAGGGCTTTAAAAGTCAAAACCAGCACCTTGAATTGGACCCAGAAGCAAACTGGCAACCAGTGCAGCTTGCAGAGCAGAGGTGCAATGCGTGCCATCCTAGGGACACACATAACTGCCCGTGTCGCTGCATTCTGCACCAGCTAAAGCTTCCAGATACTCTTCAAGGGCAGTCCCATGTAGAGTGCGTTACAGTAGTCCATCCAGGAGGTGACTAGGGCATGAGTGACTGTGAGCAGAACCTCCCAATCTAGGAGCATTCTTTATTCTCTACTGAGTCTGCTTTACCCACATCATACTGGCTTTTGCTGTGCACTACATGCTGCTGCTTTTATGTTTTACTTCTCCCTAATTACTGTATAATTTCACTGATTTTTATTCTTTTGGCCTATGGCTATCTATCAAATACATACATATATTCATACATGGGATCCTTTTCAAGCCCTTTCCTCTGAATTCATTTGTTTTAGAACGCTGTGTATTTCCAATAATGAATTCTGATTGAGAGCCTATTATTCCTAGGATTCTATTCTGGTTCAACTAAACCCATGCTTTAGTAGCAGCTTTTCATCATGGGAAGAATAGTTCTCTGGCATGATCAAATGCATAGTTTGAGGAACTTCCTCACTGAGAAAGGCCAAAACAGGCTTTTCTCTGGAGGGGGCAAGTGACCCATCTGATAGTTCTCTAGAGGAACCAGATTGGAACAAGAGTCAGTTTTCTTTCTAACCTGTTCTCCCCAGAATGTTATGGCACAATCCCTACAGACCACCACCCCAGGTTCCTACAAAACTTGGTCTTGGCTCTTGTTACCTATACTTTTTATTTTCTGTTTTTTTTCCCTCATCCAACTCTCTCTTCCCTCCCCTCATTAGTATCATTGTGTTCAAGCCGCCCTTTCCTGTCTCCTTCCGTCATTCCTTGCTGTTCTCCGCACCATAGTAGGCACTCTCCTTGTTCCACTTCTTCCCTTTGAGAGCTTAAATAAGGATCACACCAACACTGGGGCATCCTTTCTTTCCTGAACAGTTGCAGCACATCTTTCTTGCCCATCTAGCTAGCAGTTATCTAGCATTCATAATAATTTCATATGCCAGCTCTGCCTCTCACAGTCATGGTAGCTTGTATACCTTAGTGAGAAGAAAGTAGTGCAATTGGACAAACCATGTATTCTATCACAGTTTGCTAATATGATCATCAGTTGGGTGCAACTGCTGCAAAAACGGAGTTTAGCACAGCAAATCTTAATATCACTATATCTCCATCAGAGAACTTCCTTATAACACAGTAACAGGGATAAGCTGAACCATTGGTCAGCAGATTTTTAGACCTAGATTTGGACTTTTTAGATCTCAGGTTCCTCAACAGCAGATGTGAAACTAGAGGCATGAAACCAAAGCAACAGTTTGAGCAAAGCGGGAGACTACAAAGAGCTTAAACACTACAGTTCCTATTCATATCATGTAGCTAGGCTCACAATAGTAATACCTACTCCAGAGTCTATATATTACCTGCCAACTTTCCTCAATTACAAATCAGCTCAGTTGAGACAGTATATATACTACCTCCCAATTAAAGGGATAATTTTACACATCCCTATTTCTTTCCATATCTGCAGAAGGATTTGGAATTTAAGAATATACAATTGCAAACAGCCAAAACAGACCTGTCCCTAGTCTCAGACCACAAAATTCCTAAATCTGGACCTTGTTAGCTCTTTAATACAAAATGCAGAGATAAAATAAGGGTTGGAAAGAGATGAATGTGGCATCTGGAGTTGTTGGCAGTCCATGGGAGATAAAGGACTATTAACTGAGCATTGTATCTCAAAGGTAGTAAAAACTGTATAATAGTGATGATTGCTTTTGCTCCATTGCTTAGCGCACAAAAATCAGTTCACAAAAATAAAACCTTAAGAGCTCAGTGCAAAATATGTACAATCTAAGCTTTCTTATTTGTAATCAGATATTCACAAAATTCATCTGGAATAGTCAGTACATTTATGTGGGAACACAACATTAATAAAAAGGAGGAAACCATAGAATTAGTTCCTTTTTTTGCCTGAAGCAGAGATTGTGAGAGGATTTTGCACACTTACATTGAACAACTTTATCCTTTAAAGAACTATTTCAGTAAAGAAGATTGGTTCCAGTATCAACATTTGTTGCAAATCCATTTTATTGAGCATTTCACCATTTTTTCTATCAATTAAATTTACAAGACGTTAAGTTCTTGCATAAAACTGAGTAATTGGCCTAACTCATAGTTAATCACTAGATAATATACAGGCAGATAGACTTGACATTTATGTTAAAACTGCTTTTTAATAATATACAGTGGGATTAAGAGGACACATATGGAAACACTTATTCATTTACCCCAGTCAGATTAGAGTGACAAATCAAGAAGAAGTTAAGTTTCCAAGCTTAATAGAATCTTGTAGCATCTTAGAGATAGATATATTATAGCATGAAGTATATTTTGTGGGCTAGACTGCCCTTCATCAGTTGCATCAAGGAGTATCCTCAATCAATAGACTAGATAGACCAGTCTGCTGCAATTTGGTGCTGTCCAGTTGTATTGGGCACACCTGGAAGAACCAGGTGGATGAAGGTTGACAGCTATAAGAGCCCACACAGCCACAAAGGCATTTTATACTATGAGTATTAATCCATAAACATTTATATCAGTGTTTATGACTCCACCCATAAGATGTGTTGATTTTGCCACAAGAGCCTCCCCACAGATAGCTCTCGGAAATAAGCTGTTTTGTCAAATTGTTGAGGTGTTTTGAAAAAAGATCACTTAAGTCAGAAGTCCAACTTCCATACTGCAGATTTGAAACTGAAAATTGGAGGAAAAAGGAAAAAAAGCAAGCTAAAAATGATTGCTCTCCATAGACAAAACTGAGCTAGGCTATGGTTTATTATTATCAGCCCCCTTGAATAACTTTATTAACATTATTTGTAATAATTTTATTATCTCCTCAGGTGGCAAAATCACAGCCACCTGTGATATTTTTTCCCCTGTGGATAAAAGAAAAAGAAGAAATCAGGGTGGGAATAAATGCACTATGTGCACTTACAGCAAAACAGATGTTGCAGTGAAGTTCAAATGGGGAGATATACATATTGGATTACCTGCCTGGGTACTTTTAATCTGTGATGTGTGGAATAGCCCTTACCATGCTGGCAGTTTTCTATTGCATTAAAATAATTAATATGATTCATTACATTAGCCTGTAAGATCACCAACACCCTCAAGCACATACTAGAGTTAGCGATCCGTCTATATTTAGCATGCTCTTTTACTACATACACATGCACTAAGAAAGAGAGAGACTTCTCTCCTTTCATTGAAAAATCACTGTAGAGTTTACAAGGAAAATACAAATTGTACAGAGCTGTACACAAAGCCTCTATAATTTATGAAAGCTACAGAAAAGACTTTAAAGAGAGACTCTGTGCAAAAGCCCATAGTTTCCAAGGTTACAAAGTCAAATTAATTACATGAAAGGGAACAAACACACCAAGCATGGAAGCCACAGCATACAATTCAAGAAAATGGTCAAGATTTCTGCTCAGATTGATATCTTCACATTTGTGTGTGTGTGTGTGTGTGTGTCTTTTTGGTGTAAATCACATAAGTTTGAAGGATCAAGTTTCCTTAAAATAAAAATGAAAAGAAACAGGAGGTCAAGGAACACAAGTAAGTCTTACTCACCAAAATCAGACTGCAAATCCTTTTTCAGCCCACAAAGCATGTCTGCTATTATCTATCAGAGCATTCGGCTAAACAGCAAAAGGCACTCCTCTTTGCCTTGCCTGGCACTGGAATCACGTTACAGCAGTCTCGCTCCCAGGCCGTCTCTCACAAGAAAACAGGGTTACACAGCACAAAAGACACACTCCTCCACTTCAAGAAAACAAAGTCCTCCACTGCTCTGACTCCCAGCAAACACAACACTCCCACTGAAAAACAGCCACCACCTCAAAATCAGGCTGTGACCACTCAGAAGACTGAACGTCAAAAGGAATTCAGAACAAGGATCAGGTTTGAAAGTCTCTCCCGCTGCTCTTTAAGGGAAAACATCACCAGATCTGTCAAAGTGGTTTCCATGAGGGAGAGAAACAGAACAAAAGTTCTACATGTAGGCATCAAAAACGGAGGAGCTGGTTGGAGGACAAGCAGCGGGAACCAGGCAGCCCGTGGGTCCTCTTGCTGGCATCGCAAATGCAAGGGGATCCTTCACTGCCTGTTGTGTTCCAACTCAGACCATGCTGGAAGAGCGCAGCCATCATCCCACATGGGTGGTGTGCTCGTCTTTCAGGTGGAGCCTTTTGTTTCTCTCATCCAGGAAATCCATACAAATCACAAGAAGCTGGACTGAATTGTCCTGGCTGACAGCCATACAACTGAAGGTTCCTTTTTTGGCTCAAACCAGCAGCACTAGTTGGAAGACTTAAAGGTTCCCCCAAAATTCTTCTAAGCTGCAGGCAGCAACATTTCAGAGTGCAAGAGAAGGCAGCTGTAAGTGCTGCAGCACAGCTCAAGACTCTTGGCTTCCCCCACCCCTTTTATCAGCTGGCTATATGGCTGCCAGCCCCTTTCAAAGCAATATCAAAGCTGCTGTTCAAGCATTATGCTTCCTTCTCTAACACAGATGAAAGGCACAGAAGCAGGAAACAGCTAGTAATTTGATTTAATCCTTCTTTGCACCATCATGTCCTGTGTCCTCTCTCCTTTATGCCTTCAAAAAAATGGTGCTTTAAATTATTTGGCTTTTTAGCTCATGAATGACCAAGGAATTATACTAGAGACAAAAACAAAATACAGAAGGGATACCATGTAATGTTCACTTCTCAGAGAGTGCCATGTTCAATCTAAACATGGAAGGCAAATCACTTATCCCTAAAACTTTCAACTGAAGTAGGAACTGAGGACCACACTTACTGATTTTAACTACATCACCCAAACTAAAACTGTTGATCAGTTTGCTCAATTACTAATGTTTGCAATGTGGTATCCACCAGATATATGGATCTGGTCCACAGCAACCATTATTCCCAGTCTGCATGTGCTAGTCAGCAGTTCTGTACATTGTCATTTCAACAATCTGAAAGGCTCAAAGTTGGGGAATGCTATTTGTAAATAAAAAGTGAAGCCTCCTGTGAGTCAAAATTAGCTCTTAGTGACTGCTTGTTATCTTCCTGGATTTTTTTTTACTTCCCAGTCTAACCTACTGCTCTGACATTTCTGAACTACAGGTAGTCCTCGACTTTTGACCATTCATTTAACGACTGTTCAAAGTTACAATGGCCCTGGAAAAAAGTGGCTTATGACCGGTCCTCGCACTTACATCACAGTGTCCCCACGGTCATGTGATCAAAATTTGGGTGCTTGGCAACTGGCATGTATTTACAATGGTTGCAGCATCCCGGGATCACATGATCGCCATTTGCAACCTTCCCAGGGGGCTTCCGACAAGCTAAGTCAGTGGGGGAATCTGGATTCACATAATGACTGCAGTAAAAAAAGTTGTAAAATCAGTGCAACTCACTTAATGACATCGCTTAGCAACAGAGGTTCTGGTCCCAATTGTGGTTGTAAGTTGAGGACTACCTATACTCTATCTGAAATGCTGCCAGACAAAAGCTATAAAAAACTGAAGTTTCTTAACACTCCATTGTGCCTAACTTTCAAAATATAGCAGTCATGTACAAGCAAAACCAAATCAAAGTGTTCATCAGTGCCTATCCATGAAAAGTTTGTGTCAAATATTGTTAGATTTCCCTTCTAGCAATCCAGACTGAAAACAGTTACAGGTAGTCCTCACTTAATGACCATTCATTAATGATGGTTCAAAGTTATGACGGCCTTGGAAAAAGTGCATTATGACCCGTACTTGCATTTATGACCATCGCAAACTGTCGCACCACCCCAAGGTCATGTGATTGCAATTTGTGACCTTTTTTATGATGTTCATTAAGTGAATCACCATGATTGTTAAGCAAATCATGTGGTCATTAAGTAAACTCCAGCAAAAAAGTCCATTGGGGAAGCTGGATTCACTCAACAACCACATGATTCACTTAACAACCACTTGATTCACTTAATGATGATAATTCGCTTTACGACCATAATAAAATGCTTGTAAAATCGGGTCCTGTCACTTGGTGACTCGCTTAATGACTGTCCAATTTAATGACTAATTTTCCAGTCCCTATTGTGGTCATTAAGCGAAGACTACCTGTAATCCAAAGAATAAACCTCTTAGAGATCTGATTAATAATATCTGTTAGAAGGAAGATTAAGGTTACAACAGAAGAATTCCAGCAAGTTCTCTACTTTTAATCAAATGAGATTACTCATACATACATTTCTATGATGGGCTTTTTTAATGCAAAGAGAAGGAGGAGGATTCTCTCTTTTGGGAAGCGGGCAGTCTACATCTGCTGATTGTTTCGGTAACTGCTGCTAGACTTCTTTTCAGTGTGGGAAAATACTGTAAGACCACCAGCACACACTGCTCTAGTCTTCTTTGCAATTTCTAGCACTTCCACTTTGTTACTGGCATCTCTCCTAAAATCCTGTGGTTTTGCACTGATATACAAATATGCTCATTTCATTTTCATTTCATTTTATTTACAGTCCCAGGCCAATAAAAGTGTCCTCACTGTTGTACTGCAGCCTCCCATTGAGCTGGTCAGAGCTTTTGTCAATGGGAGGGTGCAAAAAATGGCAGCCATCTGGTGACCCAACCCTGTCCTGTCCTAATATTTGCTTTTCGTGGTGAGGAACAAAAAATGGGTGGGGACAGGCAGTGTCTGATGAATGGGGCAGGGAATTGTGCCTTGGCTGAAAGCAAGAAGAAGAAATCAGAAGGCAGGCTAAGGTAGGAATTTTCCTCAACAAGAAGCCACTTCGCCTCTAGCATTTCCTCTGGAGCAGGAACAATAGTTAATTGGACCAGCTTCCCAAGCCCCATGGCAGGAGTGTCCACAGAGGCATCAATGGCATCAAAATGGTGGGTATCACTGGATGATCGAAATGTGGCTACTGATGCACCCCTACACTTGCTGATGCATTAGATGCGATGTGCTAGTAATAAAATGAGGAAGTGTAAAAGGATTCTTATCTGCACAAGGATTATGGTGGCTTTGTTGCATGGCTGAGGAGAAGATGGAGAGGAACATAATAATAAATAAAGCAGTATCAGAGCTTTTCCTGGCATAAAAAGACCTCTCATTTTAATAATTAGAAAAAAAAGAAATGTCCTATTGATCTGGACCCATATGTGAGGCAGATCAACAGTGGTTAGTGTGGATATCACCCTTTCTCACATCATAAATTTGCAATCTATAGTGGTCATGCACTGTAGCAGCCAGCGCATATAATGGTTGTCACATGGGGACTGCTTGACATTGCTCCACCTGATAGCAAACCTCCTAGGTTGATCCATGTGTGCATCAAGCCTTCATGCTATGCTCCCAGAGACTTGATTTGCTTTCTTCTTTTATCTGCTTACAGTGAGGATTCCAGAGTGGTGGTGACAGAGACTGCACATCAACGGGTCACTTACCCATTTGTAATAGCTGTCTCATGCAACAGTTAGTAAAGGCCTCCAAGTGTTAGATACAAGATAGCTGACAGCTCCACCAGACGGAACAAAATAAAAAACTGACAATTTAGATCAGTGTTTTTCAAACTTGGCAACTTTAAGATGTGTGGACTTCAACTCCCAGAATTTCCCAGCCAGGATGAAAAACATTGGTTTAGAAAGACAGTAGACATTAATGTTAGCATTGGAAAGTCTATACAGTAGCATCTCTATTTTGTGATAGAGTCAATTGCTTGGCTTCAATTGCTATGAGAAAAAAGCTAAAAATAGCATGCATGCACACCCCCACCCACTCCATATCAAATTATTCTGTAATTCGTTAAGCGGAAACCACCACAGTGGCTTTCTCATACACTTAATTAGCAACAGGAGTTGAAGTTGGAGTAATAATTCCCTCTAAACTGCACAGCATTTTCTAAGCAGAAACGTTGCAGGAGCTTCAAAAATTCTTCAAAAAAGGAATAGATCCCACAATAGCTAAATTGGTGCAGACACACTGTAATGGTTACCAATGACAATGAATTAACAGTATCATTGTTGAATTCCTTTTTCCATCCTGTTCACTTATGTAAGAAGTTTAAAATATATGCTTTAAGGAATCTACATACATCACTGTCATGATAACTGACTAGATTAAAAACAAACAAACAGAGAAGGTGGGGTCTATACACATGCACAGATGCATCATACATATCTAGGATGATTCTATACAATAAAACCACTACAAATATAAAGGGATCAGTACCTGGAGCTGGGCAGTTGTTATCAAAGTAGAGGTTAATTAGCAGTAGAAAGTTATTCCCAGATATCTAGGAAAACCAAGGTAGAGTCAGAAAGAGAGCTTGCTAATCTTGCAGATAAATCATATCTTACAAATGTGTACCTTTCTGTTTCATGTACAGCTAGTCCTTGGGTTACGACCACTTGTTCAGTGATGGTTCAAAGTTACGATGGCACTGAATGGGGTGGGGGGGGGGTGGTCTTTCGACCAGTCCTCGAAGTTCCAGTTGTCACAGTGTCCCTGTGGTCACATGATCGTAATTTGGGTACTTGATGCCCAGCTCGCAATTACGATGTTGCGGCAAGTTGCAGTCATGTGATTGAGATTTCCAATGTTCCCTGCCAGCTTCCCACAAGCAAAGCCAATGGGGAAGCCGGCAGGAGGTCACAAGTTACTCCCACTGCTGTTTTGCCTGCCTGTGGCAGCCCCCCACCCCCCATGGCAGCCCCCACCGCACCTGCCCATGCCACCCCCCTTCACTCGCCCTTAGCTCTCATCCGCCAGCCTGTTTGCCTGGGATTCCTGCCTCTTCCCACTTAATGACCCATGTAGTTCTGGGGTTACAACAGCAACTGGGACTGCAAGATTGCCATCGCTAAGTGATGCAGTCACGTGATGTTGCACTTTATGACTGCATCGCTTAGTGATGGAAATTCTGGTCCCAATTGCCACTGTAACCCAAGGACTACCTGTATCACATCCAGATCTAGTTGTATCCACCATATTGCTAGGCATAGTGTAGCACATTTTACAAAAGATATAAGCACATTTTCCCCCAAATTGTGGCCCACACCATCACTGAAAAGAAACTGGAAATTCGGTGAGTTATAATTCAACATGCTCCAAAGGAAGTAGCTTAGGGAAGGATGCCTCATTCTACAGCTTTACCATGTATACTACACAGTCCTCCAAGTTTTTTTTCTCATAAAACGTCAAACAACATCAGTGATACGGGGTGTTTAAAGGACACTTCACATGGGATTGAAAAGAAGGGATCCGGCATGATGTTCTGCATGTACTTAACCGCTGTTCTGGATCAGACCAAAGGCTACCTAGTCGAGCGTTCGGCTCTCACACTGCCTAGTAGATGCTTATCAGAAGCCTTGAAGCAGGACATGCAGAAGACGAACCCTGCCTCTTGTGATCTTGAGACACAACTGGTTTCAGCTGCATAGACCAATATCATTAGAAATCATTGAGCGCCTTATTCTATGCAAATTCACTTCATCTCCTTTTAAAATTCATGTGAAGTCTGCAAGCTGAGCTTGGCTCTTGGTGATTTCACAGACGCATCCATTAGTCTTCTTCAAAGGAAAACAAAAATGGTTAGCCATTGCCTTTTTCTGGGATTTTTTTTTTTTTTTTCAGTTTCCCATTTAGCCCACAATTTCCAGGAGGTACAAACCAGATCTGACCCCTTCATAGCTTCTCAGTCTTCACAAAGTCAACAAGTTGATGCCAAATGTGGGGACAAATTTGCCAGTGAACCTGTAAACTGCATGGAAAAATACTTTCTTTCATTTCTCTCTTACTATTTAGTGTTATAGAAGATTCTAATGTTATGGGTCAGGTAGTCCTTCCTCCTACTTCTTCCATGGAATGCAAAATGTTGTATATATCTCTATCCTGTATCCCTTCTCTCAGCATTGTAACTTTGCCTCATAACTGAATCACTCAAACACCAATATTTGGTCGGTCCTTCCTTCCTTCCTTCCTTCCTTCCTTCCTTCCTTCCTTCCTTCCTTCCTTCCTTCCTTCCTTCCTTCCTTTCCTTCCTTTCCTTCCTTTCCTTCCTTCCTTCACATTTTCATCTGTTCTACAATATTACTTTCAAGATAGTAGTGACCAGAATTGTGTGTTATGGCCAGGTTGCAATTACAGCATAGATCTGTATAAATACATCACAGTGATCTCCCAGCATAAAATCTGTCTTTTTCAGAACAGCTGTATATTGAGTTCATATTTTCAATTATCTCTCTTCCACCAATCTTAAGATTCCTGTATAGCTCCTGCCAGCTCAGATTCCATCAATGTATTTATGAAGCACCTCACATAGCATTTGTTTCCACTGAATTGCAACTTGACATTTTTATGCCCTTAGTCCCAGTCTGGAGAGATACTTTTGTAAAAGTATCCTTAAAATATCTTACAGTTACAAAGATCAATGGGAAAAGAGTAGAGATAAACAATGTGTAACATATTATGCTTCAACCATGTCCTTTATAACTGCCCCTCATATTTCAAATTATGAGGGAATGTCTGTAGCAGAAATAGCTACACCAATTTACTGTACGCCATATTTATTTATATGTTCTGTTACTCAATGGAAGATCCCAAAAGAAGATAGCTGTGACTACCTGTTTTAATTGCATAGCAAACATCGTTTACTGCAAAAATTATTCTGTTCTAGGGTATATATGTACCATATTAAATGAGTGGGAGAGGGAGATAGAGAAAACTTTACTCTCTAAAGAGTACGTCTGAATCAAACCTCAGATGTACCAGAATTACAAAACCTCATTCTGCACTTTTTGTGTGTATGTGTGTGTGTACCTTTGAGTCAATGTTGACTCTAGCAACTGCCTGGACTAGTCCCTGAAGTTTTCTTGGCAACATTTTTGGAAGCAGTTTGCCATTGCTTTCTTCCTAGGGCTGAGATTTACTTGCCCGAAGTCACCCAGCTGGCTTTGTGCAATGGCCAAGGCACCAGGTTAGAAACCAGGAGAACACAAGTTCTAGTAATCTCATAATTTTTTTTTCTGCTCATCTATCCAGATGGTTTCTCTGTAGGTAGAATTCTCCTGTTTCCAGCATTAAATAGTCTTGACAGATGTGTTTCCACTACCTTTCCTATTTAAAAATCTGCCCATTTCTATCTACTGTATCTAGTCTAATGATTTTTGCTGTTATCTATAGATGACTAATAATTTAGCTGCCATATTGGTCCCACCACATAATAAATCTTAAAAGAGAAAAAGATGAGAAGCACAAAGTCATTCCATTGCTGGCTGTAGTATTATTGTGGCTGGCAAATAGATGTCTATGTATACATTTGTGTTTAATTACATCTCTAATGCCCAAAAATCCTGAATATGTGTGGTCTATTGGCTTACAGCCATCTTTTATTTGAACAACTTGTTTAAAGTTTCCATTTTTTAAGCCCAGCTTTAAGCCTAACAACTGCATTTAGAATAAGTAAAACTATAAAAGGAATGTAAGCATATGTAAGATATGTAAGACCTTAATGCAAGGAGAATATGGGGAAACTACCAAGACTGAATTATTAGTTAATTTGGGCTGGGCTGTGTGCAATCCACACCTTCAATCACATAGCATCATAATTAGAAATTTAGCTCTACTCAGACTGAGGACCTTTGGATTATAATGAATTTTTAATCCAACCACCATGTCTGCTTTACTCCAGAAGCCACATCTGTATCATCTGTAGAAGAACCTGAGGAGCTCTGGTCCCAAGAAAAAGATCAGGAGAGCTTTCAAATGCTTCACAGAATGATATTGAATTACACCTCAGATGTGCATCATATTAAATGTGCTACATTCTTCAGAGTATACAGTGCATTCCACATCATGCTTTCTAAGCATAGAACCATGGGGCTTTTCTAGGTATCCTTCTATAAAGACAGGACTCCTCTAAGCATCCTTAAAAGTTAATTAATCATCAATAATTGGCACTGCAAGATAAATGGAACTTTCCAACAAGCAATTATAGACATGATTTCAGAGACATGAACTGGCAGAGAACAAAAAGTGGGAAGAACATTTCTGAGGAGAGGTGGTACGAAGCGTGTGTGCATACCTTTGAGTCAATGTTGACTCCTTGCAATTGCTGGACCAGTCCCTGCAGTTTTCTTGGCAAGATTTCAGAAGTGGTTTGCCCTTGCCTCCTTCCTAAGGCTGAGAGAGAGGGATGGCCAAAGGTCACTCAGCTGGCTTCATGCCCAAGGCGGGCTAGAACTCACCATCTCCCAGTTTCTAGCCTAGTGCCCTAACCGCTACACCAAAGTGGCTCTCTCCCTCAGAACTGAAATCCAATGAAAATTACCAAGGCTGCACAATATTTCAACAACTACTCTGCATCTATCTTTGGCTTAAAGTAACATCAAAGTTTGCAATCTATGTATCTAGAAGACTAAAAAAAAAAAAAGTCTGAATGCCATACAAGATAGCACTGTGATTAATTGGCGTGCAGAGGGCCCTGAAGTGACACCTTTATCTGATCTCATTCTCTTTGAAAGTCTAGGGTTATACATGTCCCATATGCAGTTTCCCTAATCAGGCTGGAATGCATGCTGAGATAACAGGCTGATATTCAGAACCAAGCAAGGCAGCAATGCAAGCAGAAGATTAGGCTTTTTTTTTTAAAGAGATAGGCACAAAGCCGCTGGGTGACCTTGGGCCAGTCACTCTCTCTCAGCCCTAGAAAGTAGGCAATGGCAAATAACTTCCAAAGTCTTGCCAGGAAAGCTGCAGGGACTTGCCCAGGCAGTCACCAGGAGTCTAGACTGATTCAAAGGCACCAAGATAGATAGATAGATAGATAGATAGATAGATAGATAGATAGATACTTAAATATAGGAATTTTTCTTAAAGACTGGGGAGGAACCATACTGCCATTATCTTTCTCCTTTTTAAACTTGTTTCAAAAGATGAGTAGGAAGAGAAAGAAGAAATGAAGAATGAAGAGAACACTTTTTAATGTATGGGAGGGGGAGGGGGCTCCTTTCTAATGACCTTTTTACTCATTCATTCATTCAGTTTCTGTACCGCTGCAATCCACTAAGGACTCCCAATTTTCTCAATACCAGAAGATGGGTAAGTAATATAAAAGCTCAGAGCATCAGGCCCAAATACATGGGAAATAGCAGAGAAAGAGAAATCAGCTATGAAAGGAATGTAACTGGATATTTTCTTCAACTACTTGTCCTGTTACTTTGTTTTCTCACTCTCCCCTCTTCTCCATTATATATTTGCATGACCTTCCCCCCCAACCTTCATCCTCTTCTTCCTTCCCTTCATTTTTCCATTTCCTCAGATCAAAGACCATTTAAAAAAAAATGTAATGCCAAGACGTAGGCTAGAAAATAAAGAATGAATAATGTGCATTTTTGTAACATTTTGTGTGATAAATAGATCAGAAAATCTTGGAGGACTACAAAGTTACTTTGAATTTGATGCACTATTGCTCTATCATTTTTTTTTAAATGGCGAACATGATTACCTTTACTTTTGCTGTGTCATTTATACTGTTATCTTGCTTGAGTGTTCAACTGCAAAATCTGGATCATAAAAGGCTAGCTCCCATTCCACAAATCCCAAGACCTTTAGAAAAGCCTGTGATTCATGACATGAAGACGTCAGCACATGTTCAACTGACAATCTAATCTACATTTAATCAGCACTGTCATCGTAAACTTGGTGGATATGGGTAGAAGTACATTTGAGCATTCCATTCCCAATGTAGTAAGGTTTGCTAGCTTCCTTCTTTCTTGATTAAAAATAAATCTGCAAATGAAAAATCTGAATAGGTATGCTACTGAAAGTTGCATGTAACTAGTTACAAACAGAAACAGCTCGCATGGGAGGAATCCACGTCACATAAATATAGGTATCAAAGGCTGAAAGCAGAGTGATTGAATATTTTTAAAAGGACACACACACACACACACACACACACACACACACACACACACACGGTAAGACAGATAGGCAGTAAGGGCAACAGCTGCTATGCAAATATATGCAATGATTAAGCTGTTGGAATAGGATTGTGGAGATCCAGGTTCAAGTCCATCCTCAGCCATGGAAGGTCATTGGATGACTTTGGGAGAGTCTTGTTCCCTCAACCCCAACCTCCCTCACAGGGCTGCTGAGATGGTGATAAAAATGAAGATCCCACATAAGTCTCCTTAAGCCCCCAGAGCAGTGTTTCTCAACCTTGGCGACTTTAAGACATGCTGTCTGGGGAATTCCAGGAGTTGAAGTCCACATGTCTTAAAGTCACCAAGGCTGAGAAACACTGTCCCAGAGAAAAGGTAGAATACTGTATATATCTAATCAAACAAGCAATAAAGTCTTTATAATATGGAGAAGAACAATCCCCTCTCATATTTTTAACATACAATGAGTGTCATCTGAATGCTCTTTTTTCAGCCTAATGGAAAACTCCATGAACACCTATGATCAAATAAATGAATAATATTTCCCATCATGCATTCATACATGTCTTAGTCCTTTGGAGGAAGGGATAACACAATTTTACAATAGATGTGCAAGAAAAATTACCTTGGTGAAGTAACAGGCTTAGAACAAGTTTTTCAAGAAAAAGCAGCCTTCATCAATTATTCTGATTTTGCAAATTCTCCTGGCTGCAGTCTTCTCTGGGACATGTAGCCAAGCCACACAGACAGCTATCTTAGGAGGTCATCATTCTTAATAGATGTCACATAGTTTATTTTCAATGAGTAACAGTACAACAATGCATTCATGGGAAACATCATGTTAACATTAATTTGCATAATATTAAACCATGATGCTTCGCTTCCCATCTCTCCTTTGAAAACTGGCCTGACCTGCATATGAATCAAGATAAAATTTAATTGCTGGGGTATCCAAGAGATGCATTGCATTTCTGCTTAATAAGACTTCATTTTTACGCTAGCACATCATGCACCTTTTCTCTAAGGTACTATACATGAACTACTTCAAATGCAAACATCTCTTCTGAGGGCTTAATTTTAATAAGCACTGCAACAGGATACATTTCAAAAGCCAATTGCCACACTTGGCAAAAGAGGAATTATAAAATTAACACGCGCCTTAATGTAAACCATGCAATAACCCAGTCATTAGGCAGCAGCACTCTTCACACCCCAGTAGTGACACATGTGCTCACGATACAAAGTGTGCATTAGCAACGTCGAAAGGCTGTATGAACCACGCAGAGCGAGACAAGAGTAGGCCCTGAGTGTGAAAATCAAGGAACAGAAGCGGCAGTGGAAAGGAACTGTTCTGGGTGCAAAGCTGGTAGATTTTCCCTCTCTCTGTAGCATAAATATCCTGCAAAAAGCAAAACAGCCAAGAAAAATCCCAAAGCAGCTCTTGGCTTGGCTCGCTAGAGATAAGGCAGCCAGCAAGGGACACCTTTGATTATGCTCAAGAGACGGTAATTTTATATTAACGCCTCCGAATTTAATCTGTGCTATTCTGCCAGAGAAGACACCCCCGAGGTTGCTTCAGAGTAGGGAGGGGCAGCCTGAGACTCTTCAGAAATGGATGAACACCACACCTTCCATCAGTCACAGCCTGGTGGCTGATCGGGAGGAGCTGCAATCTAACAACCTTAGGAAGACAACACACCCTGCTTGGGATTGCTGTTTTCAGGTATGAGAGACTGGGAAATTAACTCCCATTTCCTACCATTTCCACTGCCACTGGTTATACTCTTTCCCCAAGGGATACCCGCCAGGTGCATTGAGTGAGAAGATGCTCCTCCCCATTCAAATGCCTGGAAGCTTGACTTGGTTGTATCAGTCCTGTTTCTT
The DNA here is from genome assembly GCA_030867105.1 of Liasis olivaceus. Classification (NCBI taxonomy): domain Eukaryota; kingdom Metazoa; phylum Chordata; class Lepidosauria; order Squamata; family Pythonidae; genus Liasis; species Liasis olivaceus. The sequence continues at coordinate 40,860,060 of CM061348.1, read as the reverse complement.
CCTGCTGCTGCTGCTGCTGCTTCTTCCTGCTCCAGGAATACTCTCCCTGACCTCACTGTAAGTATTGTTTACTAGGAAAGGGGGGGGGGGGGAGTGTCAGGGAGCATTCCAGAGACATTAGTAGTGGGTATTCCTGCATTAAGGATGGGATTATTATTAATTATTTAGGAATAGTCCTAGTCTCAGAAACCCTTTGTGCTTTGGCCTTTGTTACATTTTGAGGCTGCTACAGGAGATGGACAGCAACAGCACTTACCAGCCTCCTATAAGTTTACCTTTTTCAGGTTTCACACCCAAATGGTCATATGCCTAAACCTAAACTTGCAGCAGAATTTTGTTTTTGAAGCAGCCTCAGCTTGCAGCTCCCCTCTGCCTCCTTGCTTAGGGTAACATAGCCAGGAAACTTCAGTCCAAACTAATAGAGGAACTTGCAGCATATTGCATTGTGGCTCCATCATATATTTAGCAGGTTCGGGCTTGACCTCAAAAAAATGCTCCGTTAGTCAGGGCCCCAGTTTATTTTGCCTGATCGTATCTTGGCCTGCAATGCTGAGTCCACATGCTGTTTCCTGTGTGCCCCCTGGCCTCCTCTTTCACTTGTCAATTCAGAGGCCTGAAAGGGCGTTTTGCTTCAATGAAGATCCCAAACGTGCCTTCTGAGCCCCTTTGAGAAGCAGCAGAGTCCCTTGTAGAAGCTAAGTGGCCATGTGACTCTGCTCAGTCTTGCTTGGCAGCCTCCTCCAGGAGCTGCAACACCAAAAGAGACTTCTGCACGTGGACAGAAGCCTCTTTCTCTCACTTCCAGTACCAGGCTAATGGAACAACCAGGGGATGCGATGCAAAGCGCCATGGCCCAAACTGAGTCGCCTTCATGGCTCAGCGTGCCTCTTTGAAGCAAATCAGAGATACTTCACTCATCCCTATCAAGTAAACTAAACCAGGCGTGATCTGAATTATAACTCCTATAGTTATAATTGTGAGCCACCCAGAGTCACTGGGGGACATGGGCAGCCTATAAATTTAATTAATAACTAAATAAAATAATACCCCCGTCAGCCATAGCCAGCATATCCCATGGTCAGGGAACATGGGAGTTAACATATACTACATCCCTACCATGTACTGAATAACGAATTGCAGCCTATTTGCTTATAAATATGGCTGCAAATGCTGTTAGCAAAAAAAAAAAAAAAAAAGCCACTTTAAACTTCAGGGGTTGCAACAGAAGAAAAGAAAAGGTTCCAGAGCAACAACTGGCTATGTTTAGTTGAGGCTAGTCATGTGCAGCAAGGCCTCTGTGAAATGAAAACCATATTTTCTCCTAAAAAATTGAAAAAAGACAAATATAGACATCTTAGGCCATTATCTTTTCAGCTGAAATGCCTTAATTGAAAACAACCAATCTTCCAGCAGGTTGTTGAATGTTTTACAAGCAAATTTTCTCTCTCCCCACCCCCTTTATATGTTTTCATATAAAGACCACAGTGACTTCAGGGGCAGTTGCTGTAGCGGTTGCAACCTGCTTTCCGGATACTCCATTAAGATGCCGTGTAATAATTGAACCTCCTTCTCATACACGAAAGAGGTCTGGTAAAATACTGCTTCAGCTACCCTTATGAAAGCTACCTGATACAGTAGAACAAGATAGATTTTACCTGAAGGGTGAACAGTTCCCCCTTTTTATTATTAGGATGGCATACCACGTATTATTTAGCATCTACATGAGGTAGATGCTAGGAGAGGTCATCCATCCATTTGGGGTGAGATGTCATCAATATACTGATGACACTCAGATGAACATCACCACCTCAGGCCAAGCTAAAAAAATGCTGTAGGGACATAGAAGCTGTTGGTTAGCCATTGTGGGTACCAGAATGCTGGACTAGGTGTATTGGTCCATCCTGGATCATTTTATGTCCCACAGATCTTTGTTTGGGAGCAAAACAAAGCCTGGACAGGGGGGATGACATATTATTTAAGAGAGGAAAAAGCAGCTGCATGTAATGGGTAGTTTGGCCATTATTTCTTACCAAATGTGCTTGTGTAGTACAAAGCATAGAAAGTGTGGAAGGGCCAAGATGTCATTTTGGAGAAAGCAAAACAAGAACCTCAGGACAGCAGCCTATTCAGAAGTAAAGAAATGAAAATAAAGTTGTCTTCAAGTCAAGCATGGTGATTTCACAATACGTCCCTGTAATTTCCTTCACCGTATGGAAGTCATAGGCCAATGTCTCCTTCTATTTTGCATCCCCTGGATTTCCTGGTGGTCTCCTGTCTGAGTACTAACCAGGTCTGATTCTGTTTGGCTTTCAGGGATCACTCAAGGTTCATTAAATGCTGACCCCTTGAGCAGCAGAGATGGAGAGTCTAGAAAACTCTAAATGGGGTGGTATCTGCCTTTAATATGCAATTCTGTTTGTATGGTGGGAGAAGCAATGCAAAATTTCATCTGACACAGGGCTGTTTTGCTTTCCAAAAGTCGCAATAGGCAAGACATTCTATCTATAAGGCAGACTCCTAAATTCAGTGTTAGAATATTAAGCTCACAGATTTTTATAGGAGAGGTTGAACAATGTCCAAGACATAAAATTTCATTACAGGTGAAAAAAATCCTGTCATTTCCATATATTAAAATAAAACCCTATTATGCGGTGCCTTTAATAATGAAACATGAGACATTTTCTGTTTCTTAGCACCCATTAATAAAAAGTCCTTGAATTAAGGTGAGAGAAAAGGCTGCTTTCTCACAACAACTAGCTCTGCTGAGATCAGACCAAGAATTAGACTTTGCAAGCTTTGATTTTTACTTTTTGCAGCGGGGGTGGGGAGGGGATTAGATAAAGCACACAATATGCGTGCTTGATCTATTACTATACTGTATGCACTTACTCTAAACTATGACTGGGTTGGCATGATATGTGATAGTATCATGTGGTTTGTTTGAACTGGACTTAATATGTTGTATGAATTCAACCACTGAGAATGAAAGGTACAGATTATGGTTTATCACAGTGTGAACCCAGCCAATTGTGGTCTGTTCAATGAACTGTGGTTAATCATATCATGGCTTAACACAATCATGACCCCATTCTGTATACAACTGGGTACTAATTAATCCACCTCCACAGCAGGCTACAGGATGAATACTGTATGTTCAGCATGTTAAAGCCTGTGTTCCTTTTCACGGTTATCTAATGAAGATCTAGTCAAACTTTTGCAAACATGGGTATATGAATGCAGTGTCTGACTGACAGTTGCTATCTACATGACTCCATGCCCTCCATATGCTGGACACATCAACATACAGGAAATTTTATGATGGTCTGGATTATGTCTGTATATGCAAAGATCCACTTAAGGAGTTCTACATGCAAGGACCCTGCGGTAGGGTCTTCTCAAAGGTGCCACCCCGCCTGTGGAATAATGTGCCACCATAGATGCCAATCACTATTATCTTCATGGATCCCTTCAGAGAAGAGAAACTCTGGCTCTGGGAGAGAGCATTTGTGGTTTCTTAAGTTTGGGATCTGCCTCTGTTTGCTTGTGCTGTTACAGTTTTCACTGTTTTCTGTTTGTCTGTTGTTCTTAATCCTTACTTTTGCTACATGCTGATCAAAGCCATTTAGAATAAAGTAATTCAGAAATATTGGTAAAAAATCAATCAATAATCAATCTAGAATTTAAAAAAATACAGAAAGGTGATAAGCACTGCTGATTAAAAGGGCAACTGACTGGATCTTTTAAAAAAACCCTGTCTTTGCAGTGCTGGGCAGAGCTTTTTTCGGAGCTAGAAATGGGTTTTGTGCAGCTGAGGCTAGCATGCCCATGAGCAGACAGGGAGTTGCACAAGCACTTCATTTCATCTAGACCGAATTATTGCATTGCACTTTATACAAGGGCACCCTTAAAGTGTCTCTGGAAACTTCTACTGATCCAAACCAGAATACAGCAGCACGGAAGTTGGTGGATGCCTGCAACACCAGCCCTGCAACAATGACACTGGTACTTCGTCTGATGTCAGTAATTATTCCAATCCCTAAATTTTTGGAAAGGAGATACTGTAGACGTGGCCTCCTTCTCTTCTGTTGTTCTTTCCCTCCTTTAAGGCCCTTGGGAAATTAATTTCGGGTGGTGCCAATGGGGATAGAAGTACAGCTGGAAAGGCCTTTGTGTATCCATCACAAACTCAAAAAGCAAAAACCTGATCACACAAGTCAAATCATACCGGATTCTTACCTAAGGAAATAAAGAATGGTTGCTGCAAAATAAAGATGGAGCTGGTTTCATTGGGATGGTATGTGTACATACAAACTGAGTTTCCACCACATTTCCTGCATAGCCACCTGCTTGTCGCCACCTGTGTAGCCACTTTTGGAAAAATAAAACAGCTCCTAGCTTGGAGTCAGTTAAGAGCTCCTGTTTAAACACTACATCTATGTGTTATAAAAAGGCAAATGGATACTTTTAGTTTAGACAAGACAAATGTGTCTGTGCACTGTACAAAACTACAGTGCAATCATTTATTTGACTTAAGCATGGCAAGATCTTTTTCACAAACTGGTGAAGCCAAGAATTGACTTGCCCAGCCCAGCTATCGATGGCTCAGCTAAGATTTAAATCGAAGGTCAGCTAGGATAAATTCTCATTCACCCTTCCTGGAGCCACACTGCTTGTGAACCATTCAGATTTTTTGAAAATATCTCATCTTTAGGAGGTGCTCACGCACTTCATTCCAGAATCTGATAGATCAGCTAGGTATCGAAAATTATCAAGGACAGTACAGGTACATTATGCAGTCAAAATTTACATGAACAGCAGAAGCTTCTGCAGCAAATGTCCAACTGAGGATTTGTCTAAAAGTAAATTGGTTATCTTTTAGAATGTGCAGAAATGCTTGTTTAGGTAAGATTTTAAAAGAATGCAGCGCTGCCCAAAGTCTGCATTATTTTGCTTTGTCTTTCTTAGCTAAAGCTTCAAAGAAAAGTCTCCCTTGAGTTCACTTCTATTCCTGGCGTCTACATGGCCACAATCAAGTTCTTGGTAGCAGTCCGGAAGTAATTTGCAATTGCCTTCTTCTAGGATATTGTTTTCACTTCCCACAACCTATAGCCTTGGGAATTCCTGATTGTCTTCCATCCAAATATTAAACAGGCCTGACCCTATTTAGCATTTTCAAGATTAGCTAGAGGCTGTCAGCTGCTTTGAAACACTTCCAAAGCAGATGAGGCTTTCAGATTTCAACAAAACCAAAACACCAACACTCTCCCTACCCTTTCCTCACATGTCCCTTAATTGCTGGAAACTTGCATGTTTTCTACACTATCATTGGCCTTGTGGACCTTAAGAACAACCCCCCAGAGGCTCATTTCCAGCTGCTGTTAATAGAACTGAGGTAGGAAAAAATATTTGAACTGGACCCACTCTCCTTCCAGGCAGCCAACAGTTTCCAACAGCCCCTCTTTTTCTACTCCATTCCCATCCTTCAGGACTCACTTCATTCTCCTTTCCCTCTAGACAAATTTATGTATGTATATATGTATTTATTTAATATGGCAGCCCACCTCACTGAACGTGACTCTGGGTGGCATACAACCAACAATTAAAACAATATCACAGCTATTGAAAAATTTTAAAATATAAATAAAAGTTTAGAAAGGGCAGCTTATGGAAAGAAGGAAACTATGATGTAACCGTAGAGAGAGGGTAAAATATAAACACATTTATAACTGCTGTTAAGACGTTCGGAAGCCACTTCCTTATAATCTTTTCCTTTTTTCCTTTTCTATTTCTTTCTCTTTTCTCACTATACGCTATTTTTCTTTATCTATTCTATTTTTTCGATATTTGTATGGTTTTTATCTTCTTAAAATTAGGCATTATGCAGGCTCCCCATGGGATCCCCAAGGCTGCTGGAAAAACCACGTTTTCATGGCCTTCCAAAAGGCTAACAGGGATGGGACTAACCTCGCCTTGGGGCTGGGAATGATGTTCCAAAGGGCGGGAGCCAAAACAGAAAAGGCATGCTGTCTGGGTCCCATCAGATGGAACACCTTAGCAAATGGGACCTGCAACATGGCTCTCCTGCTGGACCTGATAGGATGGGTAGACAGAACTGGAAAGAGGCAGTCCCTCAAATAGCCTGGCCCCATGCCATGTAGGGCTTTCAAGGTCAAAAACACCACCTTGAATTGGACCTGGAAGCAGATTGGCAGCCAATGCAGCTCATGGAACAGATGTAGCATGTGCCATCCTAGGGGCACACACAACTGTCCGTGCAGCCAATTTCTGCACCAGTTGAAGCTTCTGGATGCTCCTCCACCCTGGAAGTGATCAGGGTGTGAGTAACTGTGAGCCTTGCAATCTAGGAAAGGGCGCAACTGATGCCCAACAAGAAGCTATACAAAGGCCCTCCTAGCCACGACTGCCACCTGCTCCAATAGGAGTCATGAGTCTAGAAGGACCACCAGATTGTTCACCAAGTCTCTCTGGGGTAGTGCAACCCCATCCAGTACCAAAGATGGTAAAGTCACAGATCCAGAAGGCCCCCAAACCCAGAGCCACTCAGTTTTACCAGGGTTCAGTTGAAGCCTGTTATTCCCCATCCAGATCCACCACCCCCAACAGCCTCCAGGCACCAGCACATCTACAGCACTGCTTAGTTTGCCAGGGGCAGAGATGTATAATTGGGTATCATCAGTCACTCAGCAGCTTCGTGTAGATGTTAAATAGGAGCAGAGAGAGTACCGAACCCTGCGGCACCTCACATAGTAGGTGCCATGGACACCTCTCACTCCCAATCAATACCAACTGGTACCGGCCCCATAGGAAGAAAGAGAACCAGCCCAACACTCTGCCACCCACTCCCAACCCACAGAGCCGATCTAGAAGAAATATCGTGGTTGACGGTATCAAAGGCCACTGAGAAGTCAAGGAGAGCAAGGACAGAGCACTACCCCTGCCCTGCTCTCACCAGAGATCAAAATTGTGACCAATGTCATTTCTGTCCCATGCCCAGGCTAAATGCTGACTGAAAGGGGTCCAAATAATCCACTTCATCCAGGGCCTGCTGAAGCTGCTGCACAACCACCTTCTCCACAACATTCCCTAAGAATGGGAGGTTAGATACTGGACAAAAATGGTCTTGTATGGTGGGATCCAGCAATGGCTGCTTGAGGAGGGGGCAAACCAAAGCCTCCTTAAGGGAAGCCAGAGCAACCCTCTCTCTCAAGGATGAATTAACCACAGCTAGAACCCAACCACATGACACCCCCTGGGCAGCCTTAACTAGCTGGGAGGGGCATGGATCTAAGGAGCAGGTGGCTGAGCTCACAGTCATAAGAACTCTGTCCACTTCCTCAGGTCCAAGAGGTTCAAACCATTTCCAGATAACCAGGAAAGACTGTGCCCCAGGCACCTCCATCGGACCTGTACCAAAGCTGGTGTCTAACTGGGAACAAAATTGAGTGATTTTGTCCAACAGATGCTTTGCAAATTCTTCTGCATGGCCCTGTAGGTGAACTTCCAAGTCCTCCTTCCCCAGGAGGGCTCAAGTCTCCTTAAACAAGGCTGCTAGGCAGTTATCTGCAGGCACAATAAGGGCAGAGAATTATTGTCGCTTTGCCACCCTTACAACCACTAGGTAGGCCTTAATAGCAGCTCTTACCCATGTTCAATCAAGTTTATCCCTCACTGACCTCCAGTGGTACTCCAAACATCACTTCTCTCATTTCATCCTCAGTTGTTCTGTAAACCACGGACAGTGACAGGATGCACTGGAGGGGAGAGGTCGCATGGGTGTGATACGATCCAATGTCTCAGCTGCCCTCTTGTTCCAAGCGACAACCAAGGCCTCAGCCAGAGCATGGAGCAGGCCATCAGAAATAACTCCCACTTCCCTCTGGAACCCATCAGGGTCCATTAGTTGCCAGGAGCAGACTGATTTAATAGGTCCTGCCTCCCTGCAGCAGAGGACAGTGCCAGAGAATTTCATGGCAATTAGGGCATGATCTGACCATGACGGGGGAGATACAGAGACCTCCTCCAACTTCAGATCATGTTGCCACTGCTCTGACAGAAAAAAACAGATCAGATGCATGACCATTGTCCTGTGTCAGGCCCTGGATGACCTGGGATAGGCCCATGACTGTCATGGTGGCCATGAACTCCTGAGCTACCTCAGAACTCACTCCCAGGGAAGGCAGATTGAAATCCCCAAGGACCATAAGCCTGGGGAATTCCACTGCCAACTCCAAGATAGTCAAGGAGCTCAGGCAGGGAGGTTGCTATGCAGCAGGGAGGCTGGTACAATAGCAACAATCCCAACTGATCCCTTGAGCCTAACTTAAGGAACAGGGTTTTACATCCAGCAACCTGTGGGGCAGCACCCCTGAAAGATGTAAAAGACTCCTGGATGACAACTGCCACACACCCCATCCCAACCCTGGGGTCTCGGCTGATGTGACTCCCAAAACTCAGCTGGGCCCATTTCCAAGAGGGGAACCCTCCCCTCCGGACCCAGCCAGGTCTCGGTAATACATGCCAGGCCAGCCCTCTCACCTGTGATTACATCATAGATGAGGCAGGTTTTATTACAAGCTGATCTGGTGTGTAGCAGCAGCAGCAGGCAAAAGTCTGGGCCCTTGAGGGTCTGCTGACAAGGCAATGGGGCTGAGTCCAGGGACTGGAATAGAGAACCTGTACAAGACACTGGGCCCGCCTTCCCTGCAAGGAGTCTGCCTCTGGTCTCCCGCCATATCTTCCCATACCCATTGCCATCACAATGTTCATCTCTGCCCCCAACCCCCCCAAGACCTCTACACCCCCCACCCCATGCCCTTCAGTTTCCAAAATGGGATTCTCACATCTCACCACAAACAACAACCATCTCATGGGTGGAGAGACTGGGTCCCTTGGAAACTTCAGCACCAGCTCTCAGTGCCACAGGGAGACCCAAAAGCTCCTCCTCTACAAACACTCAGCAGTGCCCCCATCCCTACCAGCTGCTGTCACCAGGCTGGCTAGGAGTTAACACCTTCCCCACCAGCACCCCAGTTCCTCTCACAGCTCTCACCCTGTGAGAAGGACAATCAAGTCCTTCTGATAGCAAGCTTCCTCTATAGCCTAGAGTTTATCTGTCCTTGCAACATAGTCTCTCTACAGATGTTGGGGGAAGGAATGGAACATCTCTCTATAGATATTTTCTAATGACCTCTTTATATTATTATGTAGAATTCTGTTAGCTGCTTTGGGTGGTTTGAAGAAAATTAAATTCTATGCATGCTTCCTTGAAAAATTATCTCAAATGAAAGCAAGGTGGTTTAGACCAGGCAAAAACACGTACTAATTGGATTAGTATATGTTTTCAGAACTTCACATATACATTTTACTTCCCCCAAGTACAGATTATTTTTACTACTGGTACCAGTTAAAACATTCTAAAAAAAAAAAAAAATCAGTTACCTCTGAGGAAAAATGGAATATTAGTCCAACTGAAAAACAGTTTGAAAAAATGCTGGCAAAATGATAGTTATTATCAATATTTAGTAACATTCAGATACAGAAATGGAACTCAAGAAGGTTTAATGAACTATAGTCAGTATTTCACAGATGTGAGAACCAAAGTGTAGAAAACTTGGTCAGTCATGCCCAGCACTAGAAAGTGGCCAAAGTGGCCGAAGTCTCATAGTTTCAACGACTAGCTTTTCTGAAATGTTACTCATAACATTCACTAATAATTCTTTTTCAGTATCTGCCAAGTTGTTCACTGCTTAAGATCCAGAGCTCTATATTCATGCAAATTGCATGTAGGAGACTCATATCTGAAACCAGATGGGTGCGCTGGAATACTGGAATAAGCACATTTTACACAGTTGTCAAGAGGAATGCTGGCAATACATTGTGCGGTGCCTCCCCTTTCTGTATGGCTTGGCATCTAAGTTGTATTGACATTACAAATTTTGTAGCATACTCTCCTTCCCCAATTAATTTTCAGTTTCTGGAATTCTGCCTTTAAACAAATGCACTTTCTGTGCTCAGACACAAAATGCATTTTACAGTGCTGATGGCCAGCAGAAGGAACTGTTTACACACCATAATGAGCCAGAAAACTTTCATTGACTGAAGCCAGCAGTCTGGACTATGCTTTCTAGTATATGAAATTAACTTCCACATCAACCTAGTTAGGAACTTTCTATAAGATGACCTCAATTTAGCATAAGATTGCATTTAAAACCAGAAAAGCATTTGACGAATTATTAAAGGAATCATAGACTGCATTTAGTTCTATAGTTTCAGCACTAATGTTTAAAAGATTTAAGCCATGGAAGACTAAAAGCTGTTTAACCTTAAGGTGACACAACAAGTGGCATCACTAAAGTGGGGACCTTCAGACAGTTACTCATGCCCTGGTCACCTCATGGCTTGACTACTGCAAGATTAGCTATAGTAACAGAATCTCGTGGGTTTGAATGTGCTTCTTCTCCTCTCCCTTTTACCTTCATGTGAATTTGGGGCAGGGGGTTGTCTGTCTGAGATGTTTTTGTAACCCTCCCCCCTCATCTGGCTTCTGCAAAGTTTATCTGCTCATTGCCTTGTTAATGAATCTTCCCTCTCGCCATCAAGGTCATCCTCTTTACTCTCCTCATGCCCATAATATCTGCCCAACCAATTCGATCTGGCAGGGTTGGCATGCTCCGGGTTCCTTCGATTAAACAATGCCATCTATTGGGACTCCAGAAGTGCCCCTTCTCTGTCACACCAACTGCCCTCTGGAATGAGGTTCCCCCCAAGATCCAGATGCCCCACCCTGCTGGTGGTTCGAAGAGTCTTGAAGATCTGACTCTTTGCCAGGCCTTTGGTGAGGGGCAGGGAAGCCCCCTTTCGATTATGTGGGTTTGTTTCCTTTTGTTCCTGTCCAGTTTTGTCATCCTTGCCATGTTTACCCTTCATTTTTGTCTCTTGCTGTTTTTCTTCTTTTTATGGTTACACTTGTAAAGTGCCCAGAGTCAGCTGGGAGTCAGGTGGCAGAAGGAGAAGGAGGGGGAGGGGGAGGGAAGATCTTAAAGTCCAAACTAAGTGGTGGAAATACCATCAAGGTGATTAACACCTGGGCAATTCCAGTCATTAGATATACAGCTGGAATAGTGAACTGGACTCAAGCTGAATGAAAAGCCCTGGATAGGAAGACCAGAAAGATGATATCAATGGATCATGCCCTTCATCCACACAGTGATGTTGACAGACTCTACTTATCAAGGAGTATTGGTGGGCATGGAATGTCACAAGTACACTACACAGTTGAAGAAGAAAAAAGGGCATTGGAAGAATATCTGAAGGACAGTAAAGAAGATGCTCTGAAACTAGTACACCATGAAGGCTTACTGAATAGTGAAGAGACCAAACTGACCTATAAGAAAGACCAACTGAAGTATAGAAAAGGGGCATGGCAAGGCAAAGTATTACATGGCCAGTACACAAAAAAACTAGCAGGCAAAGCAGATAACAACAAGACCTGGCAATGGCTAAGAGCAGGAAAGTTGAAGAAAGAGACAGAGGGGCTAATTCTGGCTGCACAAGACCAGGTCTTAAAAACAAATGCATATAAAGCCAGAATTGAGAAGATGGCAACAGACAGCAAATGCCACCTCTGCAAAGAAGCTGAAGAAACAGTGGACCACACAGACTGACTACAAACAATGACATGACAAAGTAGCAACAATGCATTGGAATATCTGCAAGAAATACCATTTGCCTGCAAGCAAGAACTGGTGGGACCACAAAACAGACAAAGTAATAGAAAAAGAAGAAGCTACAGTGCTCTGGGACTTTAGAATTCAAACAGACAAGCACCTGCCACACAACACTCCAGACTTAACAATTGTTGATAAGAAAGACAAAAAAGTCTGGATAGTAGACACTGCAATACCCAGAGATAGCAGAATAGAAGAGAAAGAACTGGAGAAAATCACAAAACATAAACACCTGCAATTAGAAATAGAATGACTATGGCAAAAGAAAGCACAGATAATACTAGTAGTAATAGGCACCTTGGGTGCAATCCCAAAACATCTAGAGCACCACTTGAACACCATCAGCATTGATAAAATCACCATCAGTCAATTGCAAAAGGCAGCTTTACTTGGAATAGCTTACATCCTACAACGATACCTTTAACACCATCAAACAACATCTGCCTATCCCAGATATTTGGGAAGGACTCGATAGGTGGATAAAAATGCCAAATCCAGTCTAAACATCTGGCCAACTATGTGACCGACCACAGTAATAATAATAGTAGTAATAATAAGTAGTAGTAATTACTACATGGATGGAAGAACACCAAGGGGTTGGACTAGAAGACCTCTAAAGATCCCTCCCAACCCTATGATTCTATGAAATCCCTTGCAGGAGGCTAAATTGGGAAGTAGAAAAGAAGAATCTGCTGGTTAATGACTGCAAGAAACTTACCATACTGAAAAAGACAATGTCAACCCCTTCTGAACATCTGCCAAGTAAACCCATGGATATGTTGAAAAAGTCAGCTGGAGCTGAGCTTGATTTTACTGTGCTTCTTTTATTCATTAAACCAGTGTTTCTCAACCTCAATGACTTTAAGATGTATGGACTTCAACTCCCAGAATTCCCCAGCCAGTCCACATATCTTAAAGTGGCTGAGGTTGAGAAATACCGCATTAAACCAACTGTTAATCCAAGGGCAAACAAAATGGCGAGCCAAGGATGGGCAATGCGGGAGATGCATGTGGCCTCCCAGGACACTGCGACTGCACTGCTGAAATTCAGCAACAAGAGTAGCCCCATTCTGATAATAGGATTTGGACCTCTCTTAGTTTATGAAGCATCAAGGACAGGTGTGGGAGCAGCCAAATCCAACAGGCTTAAGACAAGCTAAAAAATATCAGCTGTGTCTCCTCTGGCAATGCCACAGGATGGCTTTCTGCGACTCTCCATAAACCAAGAGGTTAAATTATAATTTCTAACTGTTCAAAGATTGCCTAAGCTACAACTGCCACAAATGAGCCAAGGATACACCCTTATTACAGACTAAGAACAAACCATGGCTGTAGATCATGATTTGTAATTAATAGTCAGTCAGTCAGTCAGAATTAATAGCTTTTCACCTAATCATAACGTGATCATGTTTCTGGATTTTGATAACGTGATACACTAAACTTCAGTATCACTTAGCCGGTAATGCATGTATGATCTTTGTATTGTATTGTGCCACCACAGTGAAAACTGAAATTCAAACACTGCCATCTGTCCTATGCATGTTCAGGGTTTTTTTTTTCCTGGAAAGTGGTCTACACGTGCCCATTTATCTGCTGTCTCCCTACCCCACTACAACAGTAAAAATTCAGCTGCTCAACTGATGTAGTATTGGCATTTTCTGAAAGCCAGTTTTCCTTACGGCAGAAGATACAAGGGACTCGTGAGGAAGAAATAGCGAACATACCCAAGTACTGAACTGAAGTACTACTTCAGTGATATATACAGTATGCCAGTGTTGTCCAAACTTGGCCACTTTAAGATGAGTGGACTTGAACTCCCAGAATGCTGGCTGGGGAATTCTGGGAGTTCAAGTCCACTCATCTTAAAGTGGCCAAGTTTGGACAACACTGCAGTATGCAGTTCGGAAAGTCAGCTGCTTTTTTCTTGATGGGTATATTTTTCTCAAGTTCAACATGACATCAGAAGGGACAAATAAGAACATAAGATACCCAAATGGGAAATGGGTGAAATAGGGCTTCTTGTGATTTTCAGGAGGTGAACCTCAGACCTCTCATGATCCACATGGGGCTGTACATGTGTTAGGGTACATGGACCATAGGCTTCAACCTCTCTATGAGCATCCAAAACTCCTAACACACACAGCAGGCTTTTTTCTTGACTGGATTGTCTCCAGCTTGGAAGCATTGCCTGGAGCTACTTATCCATGCCTTCTAGTTAAAGTAACCATAGCAACACAATGCAGATGTATTCCAAGTGTTCATCCAGCTAGCTCATTTATGCCAGGCCTACAGAGGGACCAAGTCAAGGATAGTTGCCAGTGACGTATTTGAAATGAAAGTCTCTTCTCTCCCAGCTCTTGGCCTCCTACCTTTCACTCAGCAAAAGGCCTTTAAACGTCTATGAACAATTGCAGGAAGGCAAATTCTAAAATTGTACAATAGGGTCAGTTAAGACAAATAACTTGGGATCTGCTTTTAGAGAGATAATCAGCACTACTCATTTTTCTTTTTTTCTATATTGGAGGGAACTTGTGTCTGTTGAAACCTTGTGCCTCAACAGTCCAGCACAAGGTTATATTGATTGTAGTTGCCAAACAAGCTAAATATGGTGGCCGTGGTAGTCTAGCAGGGCACTAAGTAGGGAAAGGTACTTTAGGGAACATATAAACAGATATTCTCCTGCCATCCTTCTCAACCCCAAACATCACAACATTGCCTTCTTTACTGCTGCTGTTAAAAGTGGAATTGAACATCAGCCTTCTAGAAAAAGTTGTCTAGAAGCCTTGAATTTTTTATATGAGAAAATGGTAGAGATGGTGGGAGTTTTTGTGTCACTAAAATATTTGTCCAAGGACCAGGCAAATAGAGGAGCTGTGCATAAACCACCCAGGGCAACCGCACTCATGTCTTTCATATTCACTCTCAATTTGGAAAAGGTGCCCCTACGAATGCACAAGCCCTGTATTTTTCAAGGATGTTAAAAAGAGATTCCTGGGCTCTACAAGAGATATAGAACACACACAGTCTATGCATCCTTATTTACTCCATGTTAATAGCTTGTTTAATCAATATCAATCACCAAGAGCCACCACTATAGGAACAGCAAACTACCTTTCACTTCTGAATTTCAAGCACTTTAACCAGATTAATCCAGAAACCGCAAACCTCTCACTGAAAGCACATTGGCTTTCATTATTGGTATCTCCCATTCAAGACAGCTGTATTAAAGTAGTAATATTTCTTTTCTCTACCACAGTCTCTAAGATAATCTTTTTGTTATGGATATGCTGTATATGATCTGTAGGTCAGGGTCTATGTTCTAGCAGCTGCAGCTAAATTCTGTGGTGGTATTCCTTCACTTTAAAACACAGTAGTCAAAGTATTTGGAGGGATTCTTGAAAGGGAGATCCTATGTAGGATTGTCCACTGTTAGAATAATCATTTCTTTACTCCATACAGTCAGTGGTGGAGACAATCATCTGTCTCTGCCTGTTATGGCAACTATAGAAGAACTGTGCTTCTGCAGAATACCTCTAACTCACTGCCAGAATACCTCTAACTCACTGCCTGGGAAGGCAGAGACAACAGACTTGCCACATCACAAGCCGCTTCTGAGCTCTCATTCCTGCAGAAAGCCAGAGGCAAAGGAACATGTAACAAACTGTATGTTTGCCTGGTATTGCAGCTTCGGGTGAAAGAGGGGAAGCAGGTGCAGTAATGTGACTGGGTTAGGAGGTGATCTTATTAGGAGCTACACAATAGAAATCAGGCTCTGCTTGGCTGCTTTGCTTCACAACTAATTCCATCCAACATGGCAAAACCTCACAATCTCGCACAGAGAAGACTTAAGCAATAAAATGGTTACAAATGGACAAGGATATCCAAACAGATTCATTTGTAGCTCAGATTTCTGAAATAAGAAAGGTCCCCTGTAGCACTGAAATGTGGTTGTTTTTTTAATCATCTAGAAGATTTTTTTTAACTGTTCAAAATTAAAGAAGGAAAATAAGGGGAAACCGGAGTAGTTTCCTGGTGATACGAAATATTTAATTAGGCAGTCATGTCAAATGTTGAACAAAGGGAAAAAAGGACAGGTACTTATTAATAAATACATATTATTATTAGAACTACTTCCTCTTCTGCCCATCTGTGTCCTCAGAGCAAAAACGTACATCTTAAAAAAAAAACAGAATCTCTCTCTCTCTCTATCCCCTCTCACCCCTATGGATGGTATGTATGTTCCTCAATCTTGGGTCCTCTACCAGAGGCCTGGGAATTTGAGGGTTCTGCGCAGTATCCGAGCTGTTCCTAGCACTGCACACTTCTGGACAGGGAGCTCTGATGTTTTTCCTGGGATCTGTTGGAGCCACTCTCCCAGCTTAGGAGTCACGGCCCCGACTGCTCCTACCACCACTGGGACCACTTTGGCCTTGCCTTTCCACATCCTCTCTAGTTCGTCCTTCAGGCCTTGGTACTTCTTCAGCTTCTCATGCTCCTTCTTCCTGATGTTGTTGATGTTGATGTTCCTATCACCACTGCTATCTTCTGGTCCTTGTCTACTACCATGATGTCTGGTTAATTGGACTGTACCTGCCTGTCCTTCTATACTAAAACAATTTAACCAGAAAGTTAAAAAGCTAAAAAGGAAGAAAACTTACACTCCTATTACAAAAGGATTGTTTCTGCACAATAATCAAAATACTATCAGTCAGGAGAATGTGATTTTCCCTTTGAATTACATTTCTCATTTTGGAGTAACCACCAAAATGAAGACTACATGCTCTCTTGGGTAAAATGGCTTTTCTGATCAATCTGAACATCAAAACCTTGGAGTAAGCTTTTTAGAGCTTCAAGAAATCATTCTCAGTTGTGGCTGGAAACAGACCAGAAGCTAGTGTAGTTATTTCAATAAAGGAGCAGGATAGACCCAATAACCAACTCTGGTCCACCGGAATAAGAAATTAAGAGTTTTCATTTGCAATTTGTCTATTTCCACTCCACTGGTTAGTCTTCCAAGAACATTTCTGCATTAGCACAGTTTATTATGTCAGATTAGCACCCATAGCTCCTCTAGAATCCACATCATTTCTTTCTTGGGAAGAGAGAGAAGGTAGTAAAACCATATTCATTTATTTCCTGACCCCCTTCCCCCTTTCCTCTTTAAAAGCAAATGCTTAATATGAGCTTAAACAGACAGGGTCCTACATTAAATATCCTTCAGCACCAGAGACACAGTCAAAGCTCTTGACACTCTTCAAAAGGAAGAGAGGGTTTGACAGTTCATGGTATTTCTCATTCTTGCCCCTCATCCATCCTTCCATCCTTCCTTCCTTCCCTCCCTCCCTCCCACCCAAATTTGTCTCCACCCTTCTCACTGCAGAGCGACTCTGGGCGGTTTACAGTAAAAAAAAAAAAAAAAAAAATCACATATTTCAGCTGCACAAAGGTGTCCCCCCTACAGGAGAACTGAGCGCTAAATCAGGTTACCTTACATTGTGGAATAATAGTTCCTCACCCAATGAGTAGAAGAGGCCAACAGATGGGGAAAAAAAAGTTTATTTGGCAACTATCACTGGATCTGTTTTGCAGGAGCAGAAAGCAGCACTGGGATGGTTATAATGCTTATAAACATGCATAGCTCATCCATTTCTCATTGGTTTAATGTATGTTTTTGCCTTATATGGTTAAACTTTATTTTTTGCACATATAAAAGCACTTTCTTCCCTGTATGGTCTTTTAAAATGCTGACTGGTTATTTCCCCATCCTAGAATATCCCAATGTGCATACTAATTTTCTACTTTGGGATCCTTGTATGTGACCTCTCCGTTTAGAGATAACGGAGAAGGGCCTTTATATGTCCCTACAATTATAAAGTGCAAAATCAAGAAGGTGTTAGCACAGAGTAAGCGTGGGGGGAACTAAGCAGACAGCTGATTAACAGACTTGCATTTATGATAGTTTAATAATAGAGCTGTCACAATAAGAGAGATTTACTAATTGCAGAGACTTTTCCTTTCAGGTTCCCATCACATTACCATTTAAATCCCTAGGCAACGCTTTCTGAACACCTCCTTATTGGGGGTGGGGGAAAGAGGGGGAGAGAGACATTCCTTATGGTTCTTATTCAGTCATTCAGCACCAAGTCAGAGAAGTAAGACTTTATTTAAATGGGGAGAAGAAGAAAAGAAAAAAAAAAAAACTAGGACTGTTATGGAAGAGACAATGTCAGCTAATAGGGGCATATATAAAATCTTGCTATAACGTGTTGCTATTTAGATCTACATGCCAAGAAGAAGCTGCTTTATAACACTGAGCCACCTAATTCCTGTTAGGTAGGCTTATGCAGACCAGTCTAGATCAACCCATATCAGATTCCATGCTCATGCAAAATTAGGTATCTCAATAAACAGTATACTTCCTTAGTTTAAGCACAGGATTAAGGGATACACAGAGGATATAAGAAGTCCTTATATCACCCACATCTCCAGAAGCCTTAATTGTTGACACACTGACTGGGTTCATATATGCTAAGCTAGAGATTGCTTCAGCATGGCTTGTTGAATAAGCCATAATTATCAAGATCCATGCTAAGCCAAAACTAAACAAACCACATTATAGCTCAGCATGATATGTGAATTCATCCATTGTGTTTTAGGAGATGCTTCTGTAAGGACTCTAGACTTTTCTACTTAGGCATTACCAGTCTATATTAATCCTAATATGTAGACTTCAACTCCCATAATTCACAGCCAGTGTGATTCTTGGCATTAGGTTAGGAAAGGCTGGCCTAAACCTGATGTAATTAGAATTGCAGTTTCCTTTTCAAATAGTGTAGTAACACATTTATTTCTTTATTTCAGGGATCTATAGGGCTGCCCAACTCAAACAAAGTAACTCTGGGCAGCCTAAAACATTCAGATTGTAACGTTCAAACATGGAATCCATTTTGGATTGCATTCTTGCTATTTTGTATCATCCAGCTCACGATCCAGTTGCTGATACCACTCAAATTTCTGCATACACCACACTTTTTATGTTCACTCACCATAGATCTTGCCACAAATAACCCTGAAGTCTCCATCAGCTGAAGCTGGTGTGCCTAGGAGTCATGGCTCAATAAGGACATGATGGAGACACTGAGGAAAACCAGCAAGGAGTGGAATGTAGGGCATTTGCCAGTGGCAAGATCGTACTATGGCAGTGCAATTGAGACCAAATTTCAATAAAGATAAGTTTCAAGAAACTCTAAAGTAACAGTTATAAATAAGAGGTAAAGGGGGGAAGTAAGTTCATATAATCAAGCTATGGCTTTGAAATAGTCACCAAACATTTCTAGTTTTTGCTAAACATATGAAAAGATAAATTGGGCATATGCATATTATCTGTTGACCAAGGACTACACCCAACAGAGCCAATATCTAGCTTATTGGTGCTCATGTGTAAAGGAAACACATTTACTTTAGAACCAAATCCCTTCTCACTTTCAGTAATCTTCCCTAGTTAGCATCTAGGAGAAATCTCCTGTTCCCCTCATACTGTATGTTGAATAAATGTTTGTTTTTTTTTGTTAAAGGAACAATCCTAGTCACATCCCACAAGAAACCTTGCAGTAAAAATGTATTCAGCCCAAGTTAGATGACAGTGGTGCTCAAATGCTGTCTTCTTAAATGATGGGGAGAATTAAATTAAGGTAAATCTTTATACAGGGCTGGAAATAAACATTAAACACTTTTGCTAACTATCAATCCTCTGCTCAAGACATTAGCAAAGTAATGATGCTTCAGCCATATACTGCTTCTCATGAAAGTTGATTAACAGGTCAGCTTTAAACAGGTTTGATTCCCAAAATGCTATTAAGCCATGCTTTCCTTCTCCCCAGGCTCCTACATGCTAAATAGATTAGCATCCAGCTGATCAAAAACTGAATAATTACAGTAAGCCAAGAAGGTTAGTGGCAAGATAAATTTACTGGCACCTCATTAGAAGAGGAAATCAAAAATGTTCATCTGTTCATTATGCCTGATTAGTACTGATGCACCAGAGACCAGTTTGACAGGCTGACAGCTAGATTAGTTGTAGGATAGTCATGGGCAAGACCTGCATTGAGCAACCACACTGAAACCTTCTACAATAAGAGTGAAACCATGATGGTCAAATATATGATTCAGCTGAATTATGAACAGTGAAACTTACATTTAAAAAACAGAGAACAAAGTTCTGGAGACCATGTTTTCCCATTTTATCAGTCGGATCCAAATGTTTTCAAATATACTTTTCAGCCAAAGGGAAAGCTGTTCCAAACTTTATCAACATAAGCCTACTCTATTGTTATTAATATAAATCAGTTAATGATGAACCGATTCAAGAAGGAAGGAAATTAGAAGGGTCCACAATTTACATAAAATTTCTATTATGAAGTCTATGCTCGGTTAAGATATTTCAGTGTGTTTAGTATCATCATGTATACAGTGACCACATGTCCTTTATTTCAGAAAGCTGTCCTTTAGATTAATTAATTAATTTATTTTCTTGGTTTTGCTCTTGAATTTTCCTTTGTAAAACAAAGTTATAAACATAAACAATTTTTTAATCCTTTTGAACCTCTTTCAGATTTGCCCCTTTTTCAGGTTTGTCCATTATTTTTCCCAAGAAAATACGGTCACTATAATCATGTGTGAATAGAAAGGTAAGCTGAGAAGGATACATGCAGTTATCAACACAGATTAAGAGTAAGCTCAGAAGCCCTGCTAAATTTGGCTATACCCTAAATAAGGAGCCTTGGCTGCAAAGTTTTGAAGTAACTCAACAGATGAGTACGTATACCCCAGTATCTGTTGTCCCGAAGTTTCCACAACATTCCTTCCACAACCCTTCCCAATGGCCTGCAGCTATGCAAAGTTGGTGGGCCACAGCCAAATTAGAATATATCAATGTGACCTCATTTACAATACCTATAATTTTTATTTCAGGCTGTGACACAGAAGAGAGTCACACTGTCTTCTCATTGTTGTTAGCCCTACCTTAAATAAGTTCATTCATGAGGTACAGAAGCCAAAAGTTCTTTGTTAACTTCCCATAAAACAAATGTTACAAAGAGTTAGTTGACTAAGAAAGGGAGCTCTGCTTTTTTATACAAGAAGAGTTCTGCTCTCTTCTCAGATTTACACTTGGCCTGCCCAGGAAGATAGGGAAAGTGATTAATTTCCCTCTACTGTAGAAAAAGGAGGATGAACATACTTCCATAGTTTGTGTTACATGCCAATTTGTCCAACAAATGATTCACTGCTATTTGCTGTGCCCATTCTTAATCTACTATTTTGTCAGTTTTTTCAAGCACATCTTTCATTTTGTCTGGCAAAATTTTCTTCTCCTGTTTTCTGAGCTGGCATTTTTATGTTGCAAAACCTAACACATACCTGAATTCAGAAGCTTAATTTAGTTGAGCTTTTTTTTTTTTTAACTGATCTCAGCTGCTCTGTTAGTGGGAACCATAGATGCTTTTCAATTTTCAATTTTCCAACCTGAACATTTAAATGATGCTCTTGATTCTGAATCCTTACTCACTGCTCGCAGGCACTTTTTAGATTGCAGCCAATGTTTTTTGTTCCGCCAGTATCCATGTTTATTTCTAGTATCATTTCTTAACCTTCGTTTTGTTACTTATGTTCAGTATCATTTTTCTGCTCAGCTTTGGCTCACTCCTCTACTGCGTCTTTTCCATGAATGAGTATGACAGAAGTTAGGTTGCTCCTTTTGGCTTAAATATTATTTTGTCATGTTTTTCTTCTATTATTTCTTCCACAAGTTCAAACCCTCTCTTGTGTATAGATTCCTCTGAGTAAAAAGATCAAGTTGGTCTTGACTTTAGATGACTACAGGGTTGTGCCCTAACCCTAATTCTGAAGTCAAACTCAACTTCATTTTCTTACCATGATAAAGTTCAGACAAAGCAAAAACTGAGATTATTATGTAAATGTAGGAATAAATATATATCAGTAAGAAAAGTAGAAGTGAAAGCTGTATCTTAAAAATTAGTCCAAAAACAGAGAAATTGAAGTTCAAGAAATATTTCTAGGAGAAAATCTGTTGTAAGATATTTACATTCCATATAGATCTTAATACATTTTGAGGGGAAATCTCCAACTATTTGAGCGTACCCATGCGTTGAATGTAATTTGCACAACAGTATTCCCTGTATCGAAGACATTTCCCCTTGAATGTGCTGGGATCTAATTTGCAATAAAATATAAGATTCAGCTACCATTTTTCTTCTCTGTTTAGCTGGCATATAACCTCTTATTTGCCTCAAAATATTTCAGTTCCAGAGTATGGAACTTCGACAGCAAAATCAGCCTCTTTTTCCATGTTTTCCCCTCTTAAGTAGTTAAAAAAAAAAAAAGAAAAGAATAGGAGAGATTCTGAGATGCTTTTCCTTTTCCTTTTTTTTTTAAGAGAAAATGTTTGCTACTTATCATCAACTTTCTTTGGATCTTATGACATGATCACTTCCTTTCTACTGCAATGTTCCATACAGGCTTTGAGATCTGCTATAGGTAGGGACCCCAACGCAGCACCTTTTTTGGCACCCACCAGTCTCCCTGCCTGTCTGATTTTTTTACATTAACTAAAATATTTTAATTAAAAGCCAAGCTGACATGTTGCAAAGCAACCCCCCCAAACATCCATATCTTCTTTCCTGGGAAATTAAAATTAGGGGCACCGCATTTGCAGCTCAGTGCTTCATCTGGAGAGGTGCCCATCTGCCTGGAAAAAGACAAAGATAGTAAGGAGTGTTCTTATGGGAAGGCTTGCTAGAGAGGCAACATTGTGGTAATTCAATGCTTTACAAAGGGCCATGTTCCCCCATGGCAGCCATTCTATGAATGGACAAGCCCACTAGCAGGTGTTTTATAAGAGCATCACAACATATTTTCAAAATTCCAAATTGATCAGCCTGACCTTTGTGCTATCATTCTTCTTGTCCACATATTTTGGCTCCTGTCTTTTCTCCATGACCATCTTCTGTCAGGGCTTCTCTCTCTCTCTCTCTGTTAAGATGAGCTCAGACTAATTACCATGACATCTGTAAAGGGAAGCCTCAGCATGCATTTCTGATTTTCCTTCTGCACTTGCACCTTTGCTCACATTATCTTTGGCTGACTTTTATTACATCCTCCAACTGAATTAGACTTTCAGGTTGGGTTTTGGGTTCTTTCCTTTTTCACTCTTGCATTTTTACTCTGATAATGGCTGTCACTTTTAGTTTCTCAAATTAATATTCTCTCTCCCCCCCCCTCCTCTGTTAAACCTGCTCATTCTTTGATTTTATCTTGGTTAGATTATTGCAGTTCCTTTCTGGCTGCTTTGTCTCTATCACACATCTCTTATTTCTCTCTTCTGTTCTTCTATGTTACAGGGAAAAGTAACTTTATTATACCTTTGCTTCTCTCTTCATTGCTTACTTTAATCCTCCTCTTGCATTCAGTTGGGGGGAGTTCCTGTTACCTTTAAATGTATCCTTTCCATAGATCCCTTATGTAAATGACTAAAGTGGAAACAGTGCAATAAAAATATTGTGTGGCAACACCTGGTGGCTGACCTTGTCTGGGGTTAGAAATAAACAGGATTGAGAGACCTCCAGGGAATATCAAGGCTGTAGACTAGATTGGGAGTCAGATGGCAATGGCCAACCATTTTTATACTGCTGCCAATAAGGCTATGCAATGTACCTGTGGACTCAGCAGGAGCTAAGTTTGAGTTGGAGACTGCAGTTTTTACTGCTCCCAGTAAAGTGGCCATTCAGATACCCACAGGAAGCCCACCAAGAGAACAAGAGCATAATAACCCCCTACTCATTATCGTCCACAGAAACTGTAATGGTATGTGGGAATGACTTGGGAGACGGGGAAGATCTGCAGCCAAGGCAATGGTTGGATAAGAGGCAGCTTAGCCCACAGTAGGAATGTGGATGTAGCAAATGTCTCAGAAGAGACCCTCCCTAGTTTCTTGGGCTGTAAAGGCAATAGGGGAGAAATGTACTTTCAGACATGCAAGATTCTGTTAATGTGACCTTGTAATAAAAAAGTTCTTCTGGGTGTGCTTCTTGTCTGCACTACCCTGCAATGCTGACAGAAACTGATGTTGAGACATGCTGTGGATTTCTCTATTCTCTTTCTAAAACATTATATTAGGTGACAGTAATACCACAGATTAACTCTAGGCTAAATGATGTATTTTTGTTTAGCTGTCTTGCAGTTCACAATTTGATTTCATTCTGACCCTGAGAGAGAAGGATGTGATTTTGCATGATTTAGGGTTAATTTACTGTTTAAAATTTGAATCATAATATTGGAAAAAAATAGAAGATAATATTGATAGTTTGATGTGTGTTTGTGTATGTGTATATATATGTATTTAAATGGACTTTTAAATATATTTATAACTAAATACAATTAAGGTGCATTTTTTTAAAGTTTTACTTAGTTGCTTTTAGGTGGTTTTTCAATTTCGTTCTATTACCTAGGGTATATTCTTTTTTTGTTTTTTTCTCCCCTCTATCTACTTTAGTATATGGGCTTTACCTTTTTTTCTTTTCATTATACAGCTTCTTTCGTATAAAACTGTTTCTTTTTTTAAAGTATATAGTTTTACATAGTTACATAGTGATTTAGTGTATATATAACATTGCAAACTATTAAGGTTTTTAAAAGAAATGTTAATTGTAATATCTTTGAAATTTAATAAAAAATAAATATTAAAAAAAATAATTTTAAGAAAATAAAGAGAAAGCCAAGTTTTCTCTGCATACTTTGATAATTTGATACACTTCTATGATTCCTCTCCTTACTTGCTCTTTTCCCCTGCAGAGACTTTGATAATGATGAAGTTCACAGATCATACTAAGTCATTGTATGAACTCAGTCAATTGTTTATTCAACAAACAATGGTTAAAGAAACAATGAGTTCATGTTATATGTGAACCCAACTAGTGCATTTTTTCCTTAGAAAACCAGTAACTTGATTATTTTGGCTACCCTTTTCTGTATATTTGGTGGCCCAAACTCCCCACAGCATTACATATTTCACATTTAGATTGTACAGAACACACATAGTTGTTTTGTTTTGTACAAAACATGAGTAGGCATTTAAGTAGCTTCAGAAACTTCTAGTCTGATCTGATCTGCATTTCCTGGGTTAACGCTTCGATTGGAAATTAGCTAGCTGATGTTGTACTTCCATAGGATGCATAACAATCCTCAGTTCAAAAATAAAAAGGTGCCAATATATATTTACAAATGTAAATTGGGAAAAATATGTAAAAATTAAAATATGTATTCAAAATGAGTTTTTTGTTGTACAGATAGAAGTAAAACTAATATAGTAAGTCTCTTCAGTATCATACCTATGGGTGAATACATGCAAAAGTGAAAGTGAAAAGCTAGAACAGAAATAGATTACTCAGTCTGTCCGCAACATGCAGTCCAATCTTCCTCAGTGCGGACTGCTGGATTCTAACTCCCAGAATTCCAAGGCTGGCATGGTGGTTAGGCAAAGTCATGATGGCTAGGAACAACTGAAGTGTCGTCTCCCACATGGCAGGTTGGAGAAGGCTAATACAGTCCAACATGTTCTCACAGTTTTATCCTATATTGTGGCAAAATAACTTCTCACAATAAGAACTGCATGAGTCATTTCCAAAAAATTAAGGGAAAGGAAAATATCCCAAGTGCCAGTTAAAATATTGAAGTGTTTAAAAGCCTAATATGTTAGATAACACAAAAACAAAAACATACAATACCAACAGTGTTTAAAAATATTTTTAAAGATAAAATTGTAGAAATAGAAAATTAAATGAACTTTGTATAACTGATTATGCAACACACATATTTTAAAACTATACTAACTTATTGCACTTGTATCTTTCAAAGACTAATGACCTGAAACTAGTACAAAAACTATCTGGCCCTTACAAGAGCTATTCACTTGCTCCTTGTTAAAAAAATGTTAAAAATGTATCACTGTCACTTCTTTTTAGATCAAATGTACTTTTATGTACATTAACATTTTAATTTGCCTTACTAATCCCTCATAAAGATATATTTAGTACTTGCTGAGAATGAAAAGATATATTTAAAAAGATTATTATTCTTACCTATGTAAATTGAACAAATAGGATAAAAATTAAGTAGAAAGACCAAACTAATAACAGGTACAGCAATCAGCCTTAGAACTGACAATGTAGATACTGAGGTGGTGGGTTATTTCTGCCTTTTAGGATTGTCTATCAATGGTAAAGGAATCAGCAGTCAAGAAATATGCCCCAGACTAGTATTTGGTCAAGGAGCCATGAAGGCCTTGGAAAAGATATTCAGGTGCCATGATGTGTCTATACTGTGAAGATCAGAATCATGCAGGCAGTGATTTTACCTGTGATAATCTATGGAAGTGAACATTGGACACTGAAGAAGCAGGATAGAAAAGGTATTGACCCTTGAATATTGTTTCTGGAGAACACTTTTGAGAACGCCATGGATAGCCAAGAAAATAAACAAATGGATCATAGAACAAATCAATCCAGAGGCTGAGTCACAGATCACCAGGCTCAAATTATCATACTTTGGACACATGGTGTGAAGACCCAGCTCCCCTGAGAAGTCCATAATGCTGGAACGACTGGAAAGAAAGAGGACAACCAGTGGTGAGGTGGACAGGCTTGAGTGCAGCGGCAGAGGCACACTGTTCAGACACACGAAGGGCCAAATGGGGATAGATCATCCTGGAAGTGGTCTATTTATGTAGCCACTAAAAATCAACATTGACTTGATGGGAAATGATCAAGCAAGCAAGCAACATAAGCTGGTTAAAACAGTACATTTACTAGTGAGTTCAATATAAACTAAGATAAAGAACAGCTGGTTTACCCTGTAACTTTAATGAGGTTTTCTTTCTTTTTTGTCTCTGAAAGATGATTGCTCTATTCTAAAATGGGAAAGAACTTAATATATCTGGCTGATCATGATGATAAACTGAAAATGCACCAGCTGAATGCATTAAACTTTGGAGAATATGTTACATGGTTATTGCCACACAGGGAGGTGGTTTCCACTAACAAACGTATTAAGACACATGAGGCCCATGGTCCAATCCTCAAACACAAAGCTACAGACACCCCTTAGATTCCCATTTATTGTTGATGCTATTCAATGATCTTTTAAGAAAAACAAAGGTAAAATAAAACAACCCAGAACAGTAGCTCAATTGGAGCTTAAGAATTTTTCGATTACTAAGTGGCAGTTCCTTGGATATTAGAGAACTTGGAGAATCTATTACCACAGTGCCCTCTTGTGACTATTTTGACTTAGAACAGATTGAAAAGTAGGAAAACCTGTAACTAAGCAAAGACATCTGAATGTAGTACTTGTGAAAAATCACCAGAATCATCACATCTCAAGTCCTGGACTAAAGATTGGAGCTGAAAGACCAACAGAGATCAATTGCAATATATTTTCCTCAATGCAGCTGACAGCTGTTTTAAGCAAAAGCAAGCAAGCACAGTTGCTTGAATGAGGGACCGATAAATCACTCAGTGTCACTTTTATAGTGGTGATGTTCAATATCTTTGGCAGCCTACGGTTTCAAAAGATCACACACCAAGCATTTCTGTGTACCACATTCCTCAGTTATATCCCCTTGGTTTATCAGTTTTTGAACTGAGAAACTGCATAGAGAAATTCGGAGATGTATGTAGCAGTTTCCTGGATCACAACCAGCACGTTATTCCAACAAATATGTGTTAAATGTGGTTTAACTATGTTGATCAAATAGAATTCTTGTTTCCCAGATCAAACTTCAGGATGACTAGCAAAACAACATTTTCTGAGAAAGGAAGAGCTTGCTTATAAAGTAACTCAAGCCTTTAATCAGCTTCCATTTTAGTAGTCATTTTACCCAGTATGGTGTAATGGTTAAGATGTTGGATTAGAACCGGGGAGATCTGGTTTAAGTTCCACCCTTAGCCATAGAAGATCACTTTGAGTGATTAGCCTCAAACCATGATCTACCCTATCCCATAAGGTCAAGGAAAAATGGAAAGAGTATTACCTTGAGGTCCTAAATGTGTGATATACGCAAATAATAAATAAATAAATACTGATAAATTATAGTAATATGGACAAGCTCCAATATAGAGACTCTTATCCTGATCTGTATTTTCAGGATCCTGATGTGAACTATAGCAATCTGTTCACAGGAATAGTCCAGAAGAGCTCAAGTTGTCAATTTTCAGACAGAATTGATGCCAACAGAAATAGATTTTGTTGTTAGATTTCAAACTTCTACTAAAAGTCAGTTTCTAACTGATCAGTTGCCTGTTAAATTCATCATCTTAAACTGCCAAGCATCACACCAACTTCAAATCTAAAATAAAAAGTTAGGCCATTTATAATAACCTACTGAAAAGACAACAGATTTATCTAGACTTTGTAAGACATTTTTCCCAGACAGACACAACACATATTTATTCTGTTTTCGGGCTCTAAAAATGGAAAAGGAACTAAAAGAAAACCCTGAATCTTAAGCATAAGTAACTTATGACAAATTGTTCCATTTCTTTCCAAGAAGAAGAGAAATTGCATTCCATCTCCTCCTCCTAAACACCTACACCTCTGGAAAGTCTTTTCTCTCAAAACCATCGCATCAAGTGTTAGAGCATTCTGAAAAAGTGAAATTGCTCTTAAAGCTCTTCCTATCTGCAAATTGTCTTGAAAAGAGACAGGGAAGAAGGACCACCCACTTAGACACTTCACTTATGTATGTCCCTCTTTAAGAGTTTTATTACCAGCATGGCTTACATAGCTCCAGCATGGTGAATTATGAGTATGAAATATCACATATTTCCTCCCCTCCCCCAGCTTTTCTTTGTCATTGCAGTAGATACAGTCAATCTGGAAGAAAATTGGCTTACAACAAAGGGCTCATTAAAATAGCTAATGCTATTAGATTTATTCTAGCTTTTATGCTTCCACATAAACATGCAGCAGAATCATTTTGATAGAGAAAGAGGAGCTGAACAAAGACAGGGAACAAATAGCCCATGGATACACATTATACACAGGGTGTGAGGACAAAGAGGAGTTTGAACTGTCTCCTACCAGCTCAGATAGTTGGCCAGCCATAGGCACTCCAGTTATCATTCCCAAACCAATCTGTTTGGATAGAAATTAAAGCCAAGCATCCTGACAGTTCATCACGGGAGCTCACTATTTAAGGACATCTCATGCTGCTTGTCAGCAATGCAAATGTTGGAAGAGAAATACAAATGGGACCCAAAAAGGGGGTCGATTTTATTATTAGCCAAAGTTCACAAAATGTGCACTTTAACTAGGGAGATTTTGAGGTGAGTTCTCATTTAATATCCATCAGCAGACAGTTTTTAGACTTGATGAGCTTTGAAAAAAGATGATTATAGCTATCTTGTGGAAGAGAAAATGATGATACTTAGCCATAATCATTTAAGCATCCTGCCAAGCTCACAGTGTGCTGTGGGTTGTTGTCAATAAGCTTAGCCAAGCATGATCTGTTCTAAAATTTTGGTAGCTGCCTTGAATGTTTGCCAGAGTGGAAAAAAATAGACTATAAACTGAGTAAGATTTTTTTTAAAAAAATAGCCAAACTACCTTTGAATTAAACAAAAAATGTTAACCACCACTTTGAAAAGTGTGATAGACTGTTAAGGGAGGCAAGAAAATTACCATCTCAGGGATTTTTGATCATATACTACATTCACTTCCAAAATGCCAAAGGAAATATTTCAAAGAGTCATTTAAATATGACTGTAGAGAGTAAGGAAGTTGATCTTGATGGAAACATGCAAGAACCGTTAGCTATACAAAAGGGGCTGAAATATTTTTTTAAGTCCAGGGAAACAAGGTAACATTTGGAAGCAGCTCAGGCAGACACTTCCCTAATTCACTAAAGTATAAGAAGGTGGGGAGGTTCAGCACAATCAGACTTACAAGACTGTTATTATAGCCAATCTCAATAAAAGTAGTTTTATCGTATCAATGGACTTGATTTCTTGGTCTACCTAGTGGGGCCAACAATGTTAGACACCACTCCCCTCAAAACCCTATAATGTTGTTTTCCAACCTGATCACAGAATCATAAAGTATGCAACAGACCTTGAAATCATCAAGTCCAAATCCCTGCCTACTGCTTACTACAGCATCCCAGACAGATGGTCATCTGGTCTCTACATTGCACTCTTGAGCAGAAAAGACTCTGCCATTTCCCAAGGCAGTCTATTCATTTGAGCTATTGATAGCTCTTACTATTTAAGAATGTTTTTCCAATGTCCAACCAAAATCTACTTCCTTGTAGTTTAATCCCACTGTTTCTTGTCCTGTCTTCTGGAACAACTCTGAACAATTTTTGCCCCTTCTGAAGATAGCAATTACATTTCTATGCGGTGCTCTCTTCTCCAAGCTAAACATACCCAAGATCTCCAGCTATTTTTTGTAAGCTTTTCCTTTCAGGTCCCTTATATCTTGGTTATTCTTCTCTGGATATATTCTAGTTTGTCAATGTCTTCCTTAAAACATGGTGCCCAGAACTGGATGTTGTATTCTATACTAGAATCTCATGGGAATGTTTGTCAAATGCATTGCTGAAGTCAAGTATGCTATGTCCAAAATATTTTCATGGTCAACTAAACTGGTCACCCTTTCAAAAAAAGGGAGATCATACTGAAGCCTGCCAACTACTGCATTATTTTCTAAGTACAAGCCAACTGCTTAATTATCTGTTCCAAATTTTGTCTGGTAACGATAGCAATTTGGCTGGTCTACTGTTATCCAGGTTTTCTTTTTTCTCCTTTTCCAATCGCTTGGCACTAGCCCATTCTCCATAACACTTCAAAGATAACACAACAGAGATAACAAAAATGTGTCAAAGCTAACAAGGATATTAATAAAGGGATCTGCCATGACATCCACAAACTCCTCCAAGACTTTCAGATGTAATTGATCTGGTCCTTAAACTTGTTCAGGGTAGCCAGGTGTTCCCTAGCAATTAAACAATTAATTAAGTCAGTTGTTTGCTCAGGTTCATTTCAACATAGTTCCTCTTTGTTCTCAGCAAATATACTGGAATTTGCACCATGGCTGGGAATTCAGAAATTTGTTCTACAGGTTGGGGAAAACTGCTGCAGTTCATTTTTAAAAAGCCTAATTTGTTGCCCTGGGAAAATTGAAGTACACATTTGACAGAATCACTCCACCACCAAAAACCATGAAATATTAAAGTGGCTGCATGGTGTCCAAGTCCATCCATCTCCCTCTGTGTGTCTCCCTCTCTTTTCTTTCTTTCATGGTCTCTGTATATGACATAAGCTTAACCCTCCATTAGGAACAATAAACTCCAACCATTTCTTCTGTCCCTACCCTTTTATTTATTACATGACAGGTTTTTGGTAAGCCTTGTTCATCATGCATCACCAACTCCCTTGATTTTTTGCAAATAGTTTGGCATTGGCAGAAAGAGTGCTTTCTCAACTGGAGTTCTGAGAGAGATCACTAGGGTTCCACCAGAGATTGTGATTGAAAAAAATAAACATTTTTTGAACTTCACACACCGTACAATGCTAACATTCGCAGTAGTGGGAATTTTTACATGCTGCAAGTCAGCTGCTGGCCTGCTGCTTTGCTGTTTTTGTAAATGTTGTAACACGTGGACTGTGTAGATTAGAAGTGAATTGTATTGTGAACTTTTTGTCTTTTTTGACATCTTGATGCAAGGGTTCCCTGAGACCTAAAAATTATTTCGAGGGTTCCTCCAGAGTAAAAAGGTTGAGAAAGGCTGTACCAGAGAATCAGTTGGTGATGCAAAAAGGATACATTTCCTTGAGTTCCACCTGGAGAGACAGACTCCAGTGGTTCTGCCTCCTCATTCACAATTATGAACATGCTTTAAATTATTAAAATTAAAATTATTAAAATTAAAACATGCCTTAAGTATTCCAATGTATCCGCCTTTGGCAAGAGGAGGTCAGACTGTCAAAAGCAGTGTTGTGGTGTCCTGACATAAGCCCCAGACCTTCTCTACATGTGTTGCAACACTGTTGATGAAAGCAGCAACATCCTGAGGATGTCACTGGCCTTAGCCAAACAGGCTGCTTATCCGATCAGCTTTTTAATTTTCTGAAAAGAAGAATGCAAACGGCTAAAGCAGCATATAATTGTGAGGCAATCACTGCTTTTACACTCTGCCGCTTTCTGCTTCCAAAAGCTATAGGACAGCTTCTAGATATTCTCTTATTTTGTTCTGGATTTTTCTTGAGTTATAACAGAGCACTATTTTCAAAAATTACATCTGTTTATGTCTGTTTAAACCTGCCTAGGCCCTTTAAATAAAATAACTCTACAAGTTAGCTTTTTTTCCTAGCAAATTAAATTTTCTGGGGAAAAGGGAAGTGAACCAAACCCTACCCACCAAAGATTTGAAGTTTTGTATTTGCAAATGTAGAGAAAATCCTCTGCAAAAGACATTAATCTGTCTTACAGTAAACCAAACTAGTCATCTCATATCAAGTCACATGACTTTCCACCACTGTACACATTTCAGTGCTCATGAGTTGGATTCAACAAGATCAGCAATGGAGAAACAGAGGGCCAAAGTACAATGCCTGATGTTTGCTGGATAAACCTCTCAATGGGAATTTGCAAACTTTTAAGTAATGGTATTATGGTAGTGATCTTGTTTTTCCATTTCTCCTTCTTTCAAATGAAACATATTTGATATTATAACAGGAATGTCCAGTTCTTTGACTGATGACTGCTCCTGCTTAAGCTAATTCATCAAGTTTAGCAAAACTAGACCAACATATGGATTCATGTTAAATAATCCAGTTGTAACCATTTAAGCCAGATGATTGAATAGGAATACATTAAGAAATTAAAGAGAACAGCTGGAATGTTATTTAAAAATTTGGAAAACACATATTTCAGGTCTCCCAGTGATGTAATGCTTGTTCAGATATATAAGACAACTAAATTCTTCAAACCACTGTATAATGACAAAGAATAGGTTAATATCAGCTATTCAGTTTTGGTTTTTTGTATCCATAACAGAACATAATTAGATCTGTTGTTCTGTATATTTTCAAGCTATTCCAATATACATGTGCTTTGCAAAAAACCAATGAGTTATCCATCCAGATGGTTTTTCTTTCCTCGTCCATTTAATGGGTTGTATTATTGTTCTTGTTTTCACCCTTGTAAACCACTCGCTCATGTGAGAGTGGGCGGCCATAGAAATCAAATAATAAATGAGAGAGTCACTAGAGCATATGATCATAGCATATGAATCAATGATGCATCTTGAGCACCACACCTCCATCTATTAGCTAAACTTCTCAGTTTATTTCTGAAGAGGTATCAGTCTCCATCAGGAACAAAATAATTCAGTTTAAAATTTACAGAAATACCATACATAAATGCCAAAATAGCCATTTACAATTATGTACTAGATACTGTAATTCTTTATTCCATGTCCATATATTTTTATTATCCCAATTAGTATATTCTAACTGTCATCATAAATAACCAGTTTGGTAACAAATGTATTAAATCATCTAGTATTAGAGAGGTTCTGCAGTAATAAGGGAAGGTGATCCATATATGGATGTCAAAAAATGTTCTATCTGAAAATGTTGTAAATAACTTGACCTACCCTAAGTATAATATGCCAAGAAGTACAAATTGGCAGAGGCCCTTCTAGCCATGACTGCCACCTGCTCCTCCTCAAACCAATGCTTCCTTAAGAGACAGTGGAATGACCCCCTCTCTCAAAGAAGAATTAGCCACTGTTAGAACCCAGCCACACCACACCCCCCAGGCAGCCTTAAAGGGCAGAAGAGGCAAGAATCTAAGGAGTAGGTGGCTGAATTCACAGGACCCTCAGGGCCAACAGGTTGAAACTGTTCCCAGATAACCAGGCAAGACTGTACCTTGGGCATCTCCATCAGACTTGTATCATGCTGGTGTCCAAATGGGAACTAATTCAACCTATTTTGTCCAATAGATGCTCTGCAAATTCCTCCTCATGACCCTCTAGGTAAATT
Source organism: Liasis olivaceus (assembly GCA_030867105.1). Taxonomy (NCBI): domain Eukaryota; kingdom Metazoa; phylum Chordata; class Lepidosauria; order Squamata; family Pythonidae; genus Liasis; species Liasis olivaceus. The sequence goes on along the minus strand of CM061348.1, from coordinate 40,826,195 downwards.
TCTGAGTCCTCCTTCCCCAGGAGGGATCGTGTCACTTTAAACCAGACAGCAGGGCAGCTACCCATGGACCCAGTGAGGGTGGAGAAGCACTATCACTTTGCCACCTTTACCACCACAACGTAGGCCTTAATAGCTGCTCTCGCCCGTGTTCGACTGAGTTCATCCCGCATCAACCTCCAGAGGTTTTCTTTTCTTTTTCTCTTCTCTTCTCTTCTTTGCTGGGAGCAGAGAGTTTACAGAATTTTTATCAGCTCCAGCAGAGTACAGGACTTTTTTCCCCTGAACACAAAAGCTCCCCATTGACAGAAGTTAACTCATAAATTTGAAGGGAGAATTTATGATGATTTAAGAGGTGAAAAGATTGTTAACAGAAAGACATCTGCCAGTATTTTATAGACGTGTTTCTAAAGACAGCTTTTCTCATACTAACGACGAATGCCTTATGTAGTCATTCACTTTGCAATATACTCCACTGCTTTAAGAGTTAAGAAGGTGCTGCCTGCCTTATACACCTAAAATAAAACCTCACCAAAACAGCTAAACAGTATCTTTGCATTCGTATATTTGAACCCATGTATTCATATCCAATTAAAATTTCAATTTTGAAAGAATGACAATTCAGCTAATAACTCATAATTCAGCTACCTCTGAATTCATACAAAGGCGGCTCTGGCACCCCAAATTTTAAAGGTGAAAATTGTACTTGGGAATTAATAGAGTCTTTGTACCTTTTGAAAAATAAATTTGTTCAATGTTTCATTAATACATATGTTCCGTGCTTCATTTCATTTTTTTATTTTTAAAAATGTACAACTGTGTTTACAGTCATAAAATAGGGCAAACTCAAACAGATGAAGAATAACCTCCCCTCCCTCTTTTGTAATTCTACTGACTCCAAAATTGACAAATATGTCAGCACCAGAAAGCCAATTTTTGAGAAAACCACTTATTCCTTTCCCAAACTCTCCTCCATCTATAACCTCTTTGAATACTTTGAATGCCCAACTTGTTGAAGTCAACCAGACCCCATAAAATAAATAAAAGTAATAACTACAATGCACCCCTTTGTAAATGAAATTACTGCAATTGAGAGAAGGAGCAATGATGCATTATAAACAGTTGAGGCACCTGCCCTCAAGTTCGTGCTGGCTAATGCCAGGTAAGACTGTGTCTACCCATTATGGTGAACAAGTAGATCTGGCATGTATCATTGAGTCCTGGCTGAAGGAGGACAGTGATATTGCCCTCTCGAAAATCTGACCAGATTTCAGGTCCCACACCAACTTTGATCCCAGGGTCAAGGGTGTGTGGCGTGGTTTTGATCTATTGTGATGGCTCATCTTCAGCCAGAGTCACTATTCCAGAGGTAGATGGGTATGAGTGCCTATGTGTTTGGTTATACAGTAGGGGCAAGCTAGGGATCCTTTTGGTGTACATAAAAACTAGTTTTGTGTAAGATTAAAGCTAAACAGGCATATTTTCAATCATACCATTATGGATACCACCTTGACTTTCTTGACCACACCTTGAACTGGCTGAGTTGCCTTTTGAACCTGCTATGATCAGTTCAGAGCCCATCCTAACAAGTCTGCAATGTTAGCATAGTTATGTACTAGGTCCAGCTCCAAGGACACAGTTCTTAAATTACAGACTTATTGCAAAATTTCTCCTAACCCAAGGAAAGAGAGGAAGATTCTGGTTTTTAAGGTAGCTGGCAGAATGTAGAAGCATCCTATTGCTGAACCCCAAAAATGGAGCCTTTGTGCATACTCCAATTGCACGCTTGAAAGCTTCAGAGTATTTGATGATACTAATCTGTGCAAAAATTCAGACACTTCCAAAAATATTTGTTCTCTCCTGGTACCCAGACACTTATCTTTGTACAAAAGGAAAGCAAATGTTCCTAGTCCCTTTCTAGCAAAATATATATGTCTTTAAATTTCTGGTAAGGAAACTGACATTCTCCCTAGATTCATATATTGCACCAAGCACAATGTGGCTGTGGTTTAGTTTTGAGATTTAGCATGCTGTATAAACCTAGCTGTTCTGGTTTGTAAATCATAGTCTATGCTCAGGATGTATGAGCCCTGCCAGTTGTTCTGTATTCAGTAGACCATACTGAAACAAACTATACTTTAATACATTCGATGAATCAAAACTTTGTGTGTCAATTAATCAAACAGGTTCTTTGAATCAGAAACAGGATGCAGAATGCCACTTTCTCACCAAGGAGGCTAGGAGAAAAATTAGCGCTGTGACTCTATGTAAAAAGACATTAAAAGGTATGTACATGGAAAAAACCTGGTGATCATATTAGTGTCTTTGTGCCATGATCATAGAAGATAGCAGTGACTTTTAAAGGCATGTGATTCTGTTATTATTGTTTGTACCCAAATTTCTGTTTTTATCTATCAATAGTTCTATTCAGACCCATTTTTGGCACCAGTTAAGTACTTGGCTGAAAGAAATCTGTATTGCTAATACATTTTTTATGTATGCTTGTTCATCACTTCCTCATGAGTTAATGCATGGCCAATAGATGACCGTATATAATGAAAACTGAATGAACCTTTCCTTTATTCCCAGCATAGCTAGGAGCTATGCTATTCATGCAATGAGGCCTTCACTTTGTCATGGCGTTGCATTTAGTAGCCCTGTCCCACATGTTGTTTAGTTCTTTGACTTTTGGCAATAAGTACAAACCCTTACCTGCATAGGAAAAGCAAAGAAACCAGCTTGAACAATGTGAAGCTGTTTTCATTATTTTCTAACTATTTATCTCATTTTCTTGCAATTTCTTGTGAATGCTGATAGTATTAATAAAAATAATGTTAATATGATACAGATCAGCAGTAGACAACAGAACATCCCAGGGCATTCATAAAGGATACACAGATAGACCGTTTATCCCCTTCAAATGAAAGTAATATCCTGTGCAAAGTTATCAAAGCTTTTTAAAAATCAACCTAAGCATAGCAATCCATCTGTTTCCCATTTTTGGGATTACAGCTTCTATTGTTCTTCTATGACAAGACTACACAATGTGTGTGTGCATGTGTGTGTGTGCGTGCGCACTAATTGTCAGGGAGGTTCTAAGAGAGGGAATATATAAAAATTCAAAGGATATAAATTGTCAGTTTTTAAAATTCTATTTAGAATTTTATTTATTTATTATCATATAGCAAACCAGAGAATGCATTGTACAAAGATATAGAGGCCTTTCTAAATAATATTAACCTGGCACGCTTAGATGACACACAAAAAACAACACTTCTTTCCTCCACTATCTGAGGTAGAGATTAAACAATTAATTTTAAAAATAGTAAGAGTTAAAACACCAGGATTGGATGGATTTCCTATAGAGTCGTATAAAACATTTATAGATCTTTTGGTGCCAAAATTTTGTCAGTTGTACGATGAGATGTTTGATAAGGAAATATTATGAGAGGCATTTAATCAGGCTTATATTACATTATACCAAAATCAGGTAAATATCATACTCAGTGTGCTAATTATCATCCAATTTCATTGATTAATGTTGATATGAAGATCTTAACAGCAGTGCTAGCTGTTAACAGCAGTGCTAAATTGACTTTATGGGGAAACTCAACATTAAAAATTGGGGAAAAGATGATGATATGGAAAAATTGGATGGAAGCAGAGATATTGACTTTGGACCAATTGATAGATGATGATGAATTTTTAACATTTAACAAGTGGTTCTAGTTAACATTTTTAACATATGGTGTATTAAGAGATAAATATCATCTATCAGATGTAAACCAATGGCAATATTTACAGATACAACATTTGTAAACAACACTGTTCTAGTATTTAGAGATACTAGAACGACTTGTTAAATCCTTTAAAACTCAAAAACCTACTATTAGTTTTTATAGATATTTGTTATCAATAAATCAATTTCATATGCAGATGCTAAAAAATGAGTGGAAAAAAGAATTAGAGGTTCCCATATTGCCTAGACAATGGGAGAGTGTCTTAACTTCTATAGCAAGAGTGTCAATGGACCTTAAATTACGACTTATACAACAACAACAAAATATTTAGAATTTACTGGATTCTACTGTGTTTGTATAGAAAAGGACTAAGATGTAATAAGGATAATGTTTCTTTAAAACATATGTTTTTACAATGTCCTATACCTACTAAGTTTTGGGAGAAAGTATTGGACTATATAAATGTGACTGTGCGACAAGTTAAAATTTTCAGAGGATAATATTCTCTTGACCTATATACCTAGTACATGGAATTTGACAACTGGAGAACGTAAATGGATTCTCTGTGCCCTTATTATGGCCAAAAGACTGATATTGCAGCACTGGAAAGGTAAATGTATGGCCCCATTCACTCAGTGGATTAAAGATCTGATTACACTTGCTACTTATGAGCGGATTGCCTATAGATGTAGACTTTTTATGGACAAGTATAATGAACTATGGGATTCATTAATACAAAATACAATAGGTTAAGAAAAACATGATAGTTATATAAGTGTATTACAAATAATACTTGCATAATACTTGCATATTTGTATTAGATAAGCATATATATAATTGAAACTGTTTACTACTGTTATAATATATATATATATATATATATATATATATATATATATATATGTTTTTTAAAGCACTTGTTATGCATTTCTTTCCTTCCTTGACAATGTATATATTTCTATCATGATTATTTTTGTGTTTTGTTTTTGTTTTTTTGTCTCTTTTATTATTTTAAAAACAATTTTAAAAAGTCATGGTGGTTCTAGGAGTTGCCCAATCTGAGTCAAACTTCAGATCCGCTGCAATATTTGGGAAAATGCAACTCTATATTTCCATACTCCAGCAATGAGAAGAACACAATTGGCTCCCCATACCTCAATTGAACAAAATACATTTTTGAGTGATGAAGCATGTCAAATTTCATATAAAATAAAGGTATGTTCCTACATGGGCCTTTGGCTGATCAGAAGGGCCCTTATGTTCTTAAGGAATTACATTCTTCCCTAAATGCAGAAAATCTAACTGCTAGCACTGAGACAGAAGGATATGAGATGAAGTCACTGAACTTTCCTATACTGTAAAAAGATCAGCTAGTTAATGCAGCTTACAAATCATCACCATCACAGAACTGTCATTAACAACAATGAATTGCAATGAATGGTAATATTAAAGATCTCTCCTCCCCATCCCTCCTTACCAGATGCTGATTAGGGCAACAGATCATTCACTGAACCCAATATGGCCTTCCCTTCTCATAACATTTTACACAAAGAGGATTTCTATATGTGGGGTGTGTCTCTCCTTATGGTGCAGCTGCTGGTAAAACTCTAGGAAACAAATAAGTAATGCAATACTGTATAACAGAGGTTCATTGTCAGACCTGTTTATTTCACAGCAGATACATTTAAAAGGGTTGCAATGTATTCTGCATCGTTGTGTGATCCAGACTTAAAGACATACCCATAGTAAACAGAGTTGAACTGGCAATGCAAGTTGCTCAGAAGAACTTCATGCTGATTCCTTTCCAACTTGTTGTTTTGCAGAGACTTTCAGAATATTTAAATACTTCATTAGCTTGGTTTGGACTCCTTTGCAATCCTTCCTCAAACTAGGAAGCATTCATCTTAATGATGAATAGCTTACTTAGCAGGCAAAATCAGCTTTCGTTTGCCAGGCAATTTCCCATAGTCTAGAAGGTCATTTCCTCTCCATTCTACCATCAAGACAGGAAGTTCTTCAATTTCTTCTCTGCCACATTAAGATCTTTTTAAGCTCTCTAAATTGCATAAGTGTGCAACGTGGATCAGAAGCTAACTAAAGGCTATGTTACTGTCTCCGATTAAGCAAGTGGCAACCTAATACACAATTGTGATTGTACAACCACATCTATAGACTATGGTTTCCATGATGCATTAGCTGGATTTATATATTGTACTAAATAATAACATGGTTTGTTTAGTTTAGGGTACTCCACATTAAAAAAAATATTCCAAAGCTAGCAATGATGTGAAGCCATCTCCAGCATTTACAGTACTTTGCTTTAGCACAAAACGCACAGAATACCTTAATGTACTGGGCAGAATTAAATTTATTAAGCTTTATGTACATACTCAGGCAAATGCAACTAAGTAGATTTATTAGATTAGATTTATCATAGGATCCAAGGGCAGTCTTGTCATATCTGAAGCCTAGTAGTATAGATACCATAATAATCTAGTATGTAAATCTCATGATTGACATAACCTCAATGATGAGATTTATCTGTTTAAATCTAACATTTAAATGAAAGTAAAGGCATTTATAACCTAACCTGATCTGTGAGCCATGTCACAGCATACATATTCTGCCTCCGTATAGGAAGATTTTTATTTTTCCAGCAGAAGCAATAATTATAGAGTTATTGTTTTACAACTCTCTATGGGAAGCAGCATTGCTCTTAGAAATAAATAGTATATGCTCTTGGCTGGCGTTTCTCAACCTTGGGAACTTTAAGATGTGTGGACTTCAAGTCCAAGAATTTCCCAGCCAGCCATACGGGCTGGGAAATTCTTGGAGTCGAAGTCCACACATCTTAAAGTTCCCAAGATTGAGAAACTCTACTACTGGCTAAATTGGGGAAAACATGCGTCTTCAATGTCCTTCACTCACCTGGCTACTTTAGAGATTAAGAATTTAACACAAAGATCTGAAAGGAGGCATTCAATATTTTCAGTTGGATGTGCAAAACCTTACTGATACTTAGGAAACAATCAGGGTTTCCAGCCAGGCATTTTTGAATGCTTACAAAATCATTTCAGACTGTTTTGCCAAACTTAAATGATTCCCACCCCTTTCCTGTACTCAGAGTGCTAGAATAGGAATAAGCCTTCCAGATACTTAGGAGCTCACCATCTGTTAACCCCAGTTTATATAATTAATAGCAAGTGATTATGGCAATTGTAATCTATAGCATATGGGGGAAACAGATTACTTACCCCTATATCTTGGCACTTTAGAAATGGTGAATTACTTAACAACTAAAAAGCACTCAGATGAAAACATGATAAAATATATTAATGTATAGTTATGTAACTCCCTTCAGCTATGACAGACTAATACATTTCTAGTCTGAGAAAACAGTTCTTCAGTTAAACATCAACATGAATAGAAAGTGAAGATATTTTTAGGCACTTGCTACAATCACTCCCTACTTTGTGGAGAACCATTCTGCAGTCTGGCACTGAATTCATCCCAAGATGTCATTCTCTCAAACAGTAATTTCTGCTGCGTGAAAATATAGCCAACCAAATCAGCCAGTCATACTTAGAAGAAAGGTTATGGATTCTTCTCCCTCCTCTTACTTCTATGTGTGAACATTGAGTAGATATACTGAAGTGATGCTTTTCCTCACCATGTCACCTGTACGTCCAAGGGACCCTCCTTTGTTCCTGTTTCAACAGCTGCTCAACACACTGGAGCAGGACCATTTTAATGAGGTAAAAAGAGGGGAGACAAGAAAACGCAATCCATTTGGAAGGGGGTTGGCTGCAGATACAGCTTTTCTTTCACTTTCCTTCACTCACTTCTGCAAATTCTTCCTTGATTACCAGCTTCATCAGCTACAAGCAACAATCTGAAACAGCTATCAGATAACAGGGATGGGCTGCAGGTCACCATGATACAGATAGGTCTAAATATAGGTTGTAAAATGTTGAACCTGGCTTCCCTCCCAAATTCTCTTACACCAAAATAGCCTCACCAGTTTTAAAAATCATTAACTCCAGAATAAATGGTTTAGGACCCGGCATTTAAAGCTTGCTGCTATCCTGTGCTGATTAGACCAAAGGTATTCTCCCACAAATGGCAGGGATTCAGCTGATGAGCTATTTAGAAGAGTCAGAGCTTCTTAAAGCAACTTAATCTGATGATTCCTCAAAGCACTTAAATATCTAGATTTGAGGTATAAAAAAATAAAATAAATAAATAGATATATCAAAGAGGACACCTTTGAACCTTGCTGTGAATCATCCTTGTCTCATTTTTCAGGTTCCATCCTCAACAGTACAAAAACCCTTCACCAAGCTTCTACTTCTAAGCACAGAAACTGGCAGCTTATTTTAAGAAGGACCCCTCTTGCCCATAATCAGAGTTTGTACCTCTCCCCCTCCCTTTTTTTGCTGTATTTCCTGATCAGAAATGAATATTACTTACTTCCTAGATCTCAGTTAGCTTAAATCTTGTATGATTCAATAATACAAAACACAACTACACTTATACAACATCAGTAGCCTGCAACCGCATTACATACAGCATTCCCTTGTGAACTGATAGTATGACAAATATTGAATGGTCCTGCATTAGAAGATGACAAATCAAGCCAGCAAACAAGAAAGGGCCAATCACAAATGCGGTTACCTCTGAGTGCCCTCCACCGGAGGAAGGTCTGCAAGAAGTGCATGCTCCTTTTTTTCAGCCCTACAGAAGGAAGCAACATGAGGCTAGCTTGAGAGATGCTGCTGCTGCTGCTGCTGCATCCCCAACTCCATACAGGTCCCCCAAATTACCATCTCCAGCTTCAGTGCACCTGGTTGGGTCTGCTCAGCTAATCATGGATGTAAAGAGCAGAACTCTCCCCCTCCATTCCCTCAGCTCCCCAAACAAGCAATTAGCATGAATAATTACAGCCCTGATTATCATCCCCAGCCAAGTTTAAAGCAAGAAGGGGGAAAGCTGTAATTAACTCTTTCTTAAATATCAGTTAAGAAATATCACAGGTCAGTGTAATGGCTGATTTGGGGGAATCTCCTTTTGAAGTCAAGCGAACTAGAGGGGAGAGGTCAAATACAAGCAGCTTTTCACATGTTAATGATCCAAGGCTGAATTAGGAGGCTTGGAGAAAGAGCAAGTAACTTAGTATCTTATTATGCAAATCCACTCACTGCTCAGAACATTATATACAAGCTACCATATGGAAACCAATAAAGGCAAAAGCAACATTTCAAAATGTTTGAAGATACAAATGTTTGCATGGGGTCTCCCTGCAGAAGTAAGTGAAGCTTTATGGAGTTTCTCTAAGATTATAATGCAGTTATGTTCGACTTCTTGTAGCCAAGCCTTTCCCACAACAGATCTATTCAATTTCGCCTTTCTTAAATCTGTGATCAGCAATTCAGTGTACTTGGAAGGTATGGGAAAGGCTGGTCAAGAAAGACACTATTCTTTATTCATATAATAAATATTTTCAAGTTCTATTCAACGTGCTAATGACATTGTTCAAACTTTGAAGGATACTGAAGGATAACATCACACTTTTACAAACGTTATGTTAATCAGTCACACGGACACTTTAACTTGTAACTCTGCTACTGATTTTAATCTTATTGTTTATGCATGGCAACAAAATACAAAAATATGAAGAATTGAGAGCCATTATGTCTGCTCTAAAGCTTTAAATCCATAAGTTAGATGGCCAGGAGTAACATTAAAGGCAACATGAAACCATAGCAGAAAGACTGAGACAGCAGATATGCAGAGAGGTTGAAGCTAAGAAAAAAAGAAATTAAAATGAAAGACACAGAAGGCCTACTTCCTCTATGTCCATTAGGAGCTAACAGCTAATAAAAGTCACTATGGACTTCCATATCCTAGCTTTGTAAACATACATACCAGGATTTCTCAGTTCTGTAGCACCCAATGCCTTAACACGCAACATCATTTGAAATGGAGAGGCAAAACTCCTTAAGGAAAAGATTTCTTGAAGCTGTGCAGAATAAAGACCATTATACTCCATATTACAGTCCAGGTACACTACCTCCTTAGAAACACTGCCATAGGGGGAATAAAATACTGGTAAAGAACTGAACCACACAGCAACATTCCTGATTGTGTAATGATAAAGAAGTTTCAACAGGTGCTGCTGATCATGCAGCAGTCAAGACAACTGCTACAAGGAAAAATCCTTGGATACGCATTTAAAGATACAGCAGAATCCCTTTATAGTTAATGCAGCGTTTCTCAAGCTTGGCAGCTTCAAGACATGTGGGCTTCAACATTAGTATGGTTCCATTAACAGCAATACAGTTAATGGAACCATACTTACCTTGGTGACTACAAATCTCAGTCCAAACATTTTCCTTTAAATAGGTCTCTTTGTCAATTTTATTTGGACCCATATCTGTTATAATCCTGGAATTACAACCCTGTTTTAATGTTAGCAAAATAGCACTGTACTAACATGTTGCAAACTGAAATTACTATGAAACCATCTTGTCTTTCTGAAAAAGAATTCAATAATCTTGTATTAAGATAATTGACCTAACATATCTGATTATCTGAAGCAGTACATATTTGGCCCACTCCCCAACAGAAGCAGATTTTTAAAAAAAGGAAATTGTGTACGTTTCCAAGCATTAAGGCATTAATTGTGATGTAGCAAATTCATTCAGCACAACTCTAGGAGACCAAAGGTACTCAGCCAATAATGAACCATAATTAAAGTACCATAAAATATTTAAACAGTAATCAGAGAAGTTTCAATTTTCTTTTAAGTAGTCTTCTGAATACTGTTCAGCAGAACAAGCATTTTAAACCTCACCATCACTTAAAAGTATTTTCTCAATTTTCTTCCCTTCTTTAAAAAAATCTGCCCAGCTCAGCACCATGAAATCAATAGTAGCTAATTTACTGATTCATCCCTGCAAAGGCCAGTATCCACCTGGGAATGTTTTCAATTTCTTCATTAAATGAAGATATGCTGTTGCAACCTGAATATAGAAGATACTATTCTGTAACTAGGAACTTCAGCTCATGCCCAACTCAGTTTTAAATACAAGTACTCAGAGTATCATCAGTGTCTAGTAGCATTACCAGATAAAAGGCATCACTGCCATCACTAGGTTCAGGACATAATATAAAAGACCTCAGCCTGATCAGACCAAAGGCCTACCTAATTTAGCATCCTGTTTCTACAGTGGCTGATCAGTTGTCTGGCCTCTGGTATTTTTGGACAGGAAAATTTACTTTCTCCATCTCAGGCATGTTTTTTTATGGATCTGCTATGTAAGACTGGAGTGGGGGGCAAATGGCAGCAATGAGAAGGCTGACAAGCAAGCAGTGCCAGCAGTCCCGTGGTTTCATCTGAGGACTCTGAATTACTGTACGTTCAGTTAACAAAGTAAGTATACAATAATAACAGTAAAACAACAGTAGATCTCCACATACATTGCTATTATTCCAAATATCCCCTGGTGCTCCATAGGCCATGCAGCTGCCTTTCATCCCCAAAGGCTTTTTGAAATGGTCAAGCTTTCAGTGCCTTCCAAACACAAGAAGAGAGGGGACATCGTTATGTACAGAAAAACACACTAATGGGCTCCTGAGGTTGATACTCCCTCAGAGGCAGGACTGGTATAGTGCCCCTCCCTTCCCCTCCTTATTAACGTTGCTTGATGGAGAAGTTCCATGCAGTAAACTCAATGATAGCCAGGTCCTAAACACTCTAGGGCTTTAAAGATAATAACCAGCAGCTTGAATTACACCTGGAAGCCTATTGGTAACCCATGGAATTCCAGCAACAGATGTGCCATGTCATGTGGACAGAATGAGCCAAGCCCATTATTACCATACCAATGGGTCACTGTATGTTAGACCCATTGTGATGGAATGGTTGGATGAAGGCCGCGCTCAGGGAGATAAGCATTCCCTTAGCCCCCAGCAAGAGTGTGGGAAGGTTAAGCAGATGAGACTGGCACCACCCTAAGGAATTCATGGTGTTTTGGCTGGCTGGCTTGGGAAGTGTAGATTCAGTCTGGAGAGATTCTGTCTGAGAGGTTGAAGCTAATAAATGCAACAGAACTGTATCTGTACTGTCTCATGGAGTTCTTTGGGCTGAACCTGACATCATATCTCCCCAAGCACGGCCTTCATCAAATCATTCTATCACACCATTGCAGTTTCCAGATGCTCTTCAAGAACAGCCCCATCAAAAACAAACCAGGTGTGAGATGAGAAGGACATGAGTGAACATTAGCAAGCACTCCTGTTCCAGGAAGGGCCACAGCTAGCACTGAGGTAAGGTTGTACAAAGTCCTTTCTGACCACAGCTTTTACTACCCTTTCCAGCAGGAGCTGTCAATCCAGGAGCAAATTGCAAACCTGCTTGCGAAGAGGAGCAACATCCCATTTAGAACTGAATTGGCAGGCGGCACCACCTTCAGCCACCTGGCTGCTATTTCTCTTTGGGGCACTGTGCTTAAAATTAGGATAAATAGGGTTAAGCAGTGACTTTTCCAGGGGGTGTTGTGGTGTGGGTGTCAGACTGATGAAAGTGGCATCATGGCATTGCAATGTTAAGCTCTGCCCCTTTTCTATGTGCATTGCAACATGGCACACACACATACTAAAAGGATGAGTGCTGCAACAGTTTGATTTGGCTTTCATCATTTTGATGAAAGCAAGAAGACCCTGCAGACACCACTGGGGTTAGGACATCATCAGCAATGATTTGCTCTCTGTGGCTCCAGACTGGACCAGCCATGAACGTGCTCTTATGAGCTGCAGTTTCCACCTAGTTAAAGGTGCAAGGGCTTTGCTCTTCTTTATAGGACCTAACAGTGGGAGTAGCTGACTTTTTCCCCTCATCTCTCAGGTAATATAAGTAAATGGCACATCCCTTAAGTCATAAACTAGTTCACTCATCTAGTATCTGAAACAGATTTTTTTAAAAAAAGGTCTATTGTATATATTTAATTATTTTATTTATTTCTATATCAAATTTATATGGCCGCCCATCTCACAAGAAATGACTCTGGGTGGCATACAACAAAGATGTAAAACAATAAACATGTCAAGAAACAATCATTGTTAAAAAGTTTAAAAAGCATAAGGCACACAGGAGATTAGATTAGCAAAGGAGCCACCTCAGGCTTTCACAGGTCCGCTGAGAATCCCAGGCCAGATGACATAGACAGGTCTTCAGGGACTTTAAAATGGGGATGGAGCTGACCTCACTTTGTGGGGGAGAATGTTCCATAAGGCAGGCACCATGGCAGAGAAGGCCCACCTCCTCAGGCCCATCAAGTGTAGTGCCCTGACTGATGGGACCCATAGCATGTCTCCCTTGCCAGATCTGATGGGATGGGCAGAACTAATTTGAGAGAGGCGGTCCCTCAAATAACTCAGCCCCATGCCATGAAGGGCTTTAAAGGTCAAAAACAACACCTTGAATTGGACTTGGAAGCAGACTTGCAACCAATGCAGCTCACAAAGCAGAGGTGTAACATGTGCTGTTCTAGAAGCACACATAACTGCCTGCGCTGCTGCATTTTACACCAGCACAATTTTGCACATATACCTTGTAAGTTACTTATTCTCTCAAAATGGAATGATGGAGATGGATGGATGGAAGGAAGGAAGGAAGGAAGGAAAGAAGGACCTACTAGCATCACTTTCTGGCAGCATAATAAAAAAAATAATTATTATTTAGTTTTTTGTGATGTATCCAAATCAGCTCTGTGATGTAGCCACCTCAGTCTTCTTGATGATAAAACTGGGTTACTGGTCCTGCAGCTTGTTAATAATCTGATCTTGTCGTACAATCTGGCAACTCAGCCCTTGAACAGACCATAGATTCACCTTTTATCCCATTAACTCACTTAACTTACACAGTATTTTTATGACCTGCTTAAATTTAGCCCATATTTAATCTCTCTCTATAGACATCCCTAAATGGGAAAACCTGGCAGAAAGACAGGTTTTACACATATTTTTGAGTCCTATGTCCCTCCACATTCTGCCTTGCTTTCAAAACCTTGGGCATGTGGTCTAATACATTGTTTTTTTCAATGAAACATAGTCCTGGAGATCAGGCATTGTGCCTGCAATGTATCAGGCAGGCATAAGCTATTTAGAAAGGAGAGAAAAATAGAAAAATATAACCACAGGAGAAAGTGGTTGAGTTTGCACAGTTTTTTACCCAGCCCAAACTCCTATGGGACAAAGCAGCTGAGTACAGTTTTAAGACCAAAAGTGAGGACCCACTGTGAATGTCATTTAAGTGAGTTGAACCAAAGCTGCCAAGACACTCCTTTAGTTAGAATGATTGTTCAGTAATGTAAGTCAGCAGGAACATTCTCAGCAGGATATGTGGAGGTTGCAAAATACTTCCTAGATCCAAGCTAACTGTTTTCAAGATGAAAAAAATCACACTTGAATGTATTTGCTTGTTCGTTACAATTTTATATACCGCTGACTCCACAAGGACTCCTGATGATTTACAACATCTTCATAAAAACCATAAAAGAGACAACTAATCCATTAAATCTTCAGCCCTCACTTGGTATCTGAAAACCCAACAAAGCTGGGTGAAATAATGCCATTTTCACTACTGAAAGTACCTGTTGAAATGATAGGGGAGGTGGTTGTGATCCTGGTCTCTCCAAAACTTTGCCTGAAGAGCTAGGACTACCCCTGATACTGATGTATGTATGTATTTATCATATTTATATAGCTGCCCATCTCACACAAGGTGACTCTGGGCGGCGTACAACAAGGAATATAGCAACAGAAGGCAGACTTTCTTCTTGTTATCACCTCATCCCAATCGGTGTTTCTGTCACCTCAACTCACCTAATGCTCACCTTGTGGTATGAATTTTGAAGGAAAACTGGTCAGGCAAACTTTTCTTAGAATTAAATATACTTCTATGGGGGGCAGGGTAATGTGTAACATATGCTGTAGTATTACTGTTCATTTTAATATTTGTTGCATATCCTGCTGCTAGATATGTTTTGTGTTTTAAAGCTTGACTGAATTTTGTTATGACTTTTAAAAATGGGTTGTGCGCTCTCTCTCTCTCTCTCTCTCTCTCTCTCTCAGACACAGATAGATGTGAAACACCTTGGATTCAAATATCACACTAAGCTATAACATGGCTTATTTGGTTTCACCTTAGCCCAGACTGTGAACTAAGCCAATTGGGACTTAATCAACATACTTAGTTAAAACAAAGCACAGCTCAGGGCAGAGCTGCTTGCAGCCCACCGAGCAACCTTATGTGGTGTTTTTCAAAAAAATTATAAATTCCCCACTGCCCAGAAAGAGACGCTGCTGAGTGTCTCAAAACTCCAGCACTGCTGCACTCCACCAAACAACTGATTGGTGCACCAGGTGTTCCTTTGTGGCCTGTGAGTATTTTTAATTCATCAGTGTGATCCTTTCCCCTCTATGAGTAGTGTCGGTGTGGTTTAGAGTGATCTGTGAACCCAAGCTACCTTTCTTTGAAAAGCATCTACAAGATAAGATAACACAGCTGCAGAGGCCACCATGCATCTTTCTTCAAAACTGTTCCCTGGTTAATTTGCCTGTTCCATTTTTAATTTGATCTTCATTTTAATTAGTATTTCTTAGGTCATAGGTATAGCCTGTGAATTCTGTCCATGTGCAGTTTTCTGTGCTTTGAATGACTAGGCAGTCTGCCTCCACAGACAGACAATGAGTCCTCCATTCCCCTTCTACATACAGCCTTCAGACTCTCAGCCCCTGGCTGACTGAATCTCAGTGCAGGGCAACGACTTGGATGGGATGCTGCTAGGACATTTCAGGGCCCTGGGTTAGATGGGGAGTCAAAATAAATCCTCTAAAAGGGCAGTGGTAAAGTACTTCTGTACTGTTGTCTAAAAAACTCATTCTGAACTTGGGGATGCTCAAATGGAAGGAAGGAAGGAAGGAAGGAAGAGCTGAGCTCAGTTCAAGTGAACAGCTTGAATTTTACCAGGGAACAGCCGACAAAAGTGACTTCAGGACTGATGGAGCACTCAACTTACTCCAGTTTTATGGTCTGCATTGTTTAGTTTTGGCTGTCCCTTCTGAGTGTCCAGAGTCTCCCTGCAGGAGACTCCCAAAAGTCAAGAGGGTAGTTGCAACTCTGTGGTCCAAGCCCTGGCCTTTTTTACATGTATCACGTATATGCCTTAGAAAAGTGATGTATGTGGGTGTGGGTGTAGGAATGAGAACTCTCAAATGTTAACTAGCCAACCTGAGTTTTAAATAAATGAAGCCATTTCAGGAGAGTATGAGTAGACTTGACCTTTAAGAGTCCAAAGTTCTACATATTACACTCGAGGACAGGACAAAATACTCTTGAGGAAACTCTGGTATTGAAAATCTTAGCAGAAACAAGATTAAGTAATTAACAGCTTCCATTAATAATAGTGTTAAAATGGAAGAATTCTTCCTTCCTGATACTCCTTCCTCATTTTAGATATACCGATAAAATGTCAGTTAACTCATACACCTATTAGGAGCCCAGAGGATAAAATGCAAATAAAAAAAACAATTATGTGCAGATATAAAGATGCAGCTGTTTGAGTTAGACATGCAGGTGAAGCAGGAGGCTGCATGGCTTGAAGATGAAGACTCTTTTGTAGGGTGGACAAAAAGAGAATGGTGGACTCAGAGCTGTCCTGATCAGCATTTCTTGTATTAATGAAGGGCAAATGGCTGATACACAGATTTTCTCAAAACAAACATGGATTCACAAGAGGTCTCCAGCACAATTAGGCTCTTTTGCATATTTGGGGAGCTTTGAGGCTTTCTAGATATTCTGACATAGTAGAATGTCAGAAGGAGTTGAACCTTGACTCACACATCTTGTACCCTGGCAAGTATTTCATAGTAATTTCACTGCATTAATAGTTACATGTTAAATGTCCTCTGCTGAAATCTCTTGAGACACTAATTAATCAGCTTCCTGTCTGGAAAAAAATCCTTTTTTGATACGAGTTCTAAACTGGTTCATCATACTTCCTGCATTTGTGTTTTTGCAAAGCAGCCTAGAAGTTATAATATGGTATAATGCAGTTGCGTATTTTCAAGCAATTCTATAACACTTTAGTTTTTTGTATTTCATACATTTATTTTTAGTATTTTGATGTCTTAAAACTGTTTTTATATCATGTTTGCTTAAATACTTTGTTCACACCTTGACAAGTTTTGGAGTTGAAGATACAGATCTAACTTCCTAAAATAATTGTTGAAAAGGAAGTTATAAATGCTGTGAGAATGTTGAAAAATAATAAGGCTGCAGGTATAAGATGGTGCAACTGAAGAAATGTTAAAATGTGGATGTGGTTTGCTTAGGGAGTAGCGTGGTTATTTCTTTAATGTATGCCCCTGTATCCATGCTTATTAGAAGAGTGCCCTTCCTGTTTCTTTATACACAAGAAAAACGTTACAAGAGTGAATTCAAAAACCATAGGGGTGATGGTAGTTGATTAAGGGTACCTTGAAGTTCTTTGGCAGAATCCTGACTGAAAGGGTACAAGAAAAAATTTGAGAAGTGCAGTATGGGAGGGGGTGTGCAGACCAGATTCTTCTCTTCTGTGGGTCACTGAGAAAGGTATGAATGTGAGAATGAGAGTTTACTGCACTTTTATTGATTTAGAGAAAATCTGTAAACTGAAGAAACTTGAATTATAGAATATTTTGCGAGAACATGGAGTTGAAGTTTGGGTGTGGAATGGTAAAGCATGTATGGAAATAATGGGAATGCTTATGGAATTATTCATTAAGCAGAGAATAAGACAATGATGTATGATATCCCCATATGTACAAGGAACGCTTGTGATGAATGCATTGTTCATTCCTAACACTAGTTTCAAAAAATAGAAACACAGATTCTACTCATGGATATCACTAGCACAATATCTGAATCAAATAGACTATGTAATAGAAAACAGAAGATGAAGATATGTAATCCAGTCAACGAAGATACTTCTAGGTACAGTTTGTGGAGCAGACTCAAATTATTGGGGTCAGACATATGGGTGAAATTTAGAAAGTTAAAGAGAGGAGGCATACCAGGAAAATTTGACCAGAAAGACATGCAGTCAAAATTGAAAGAATGGATTTGGTACATTTCATTTATGTAAAAGAGAACTGAGGAGCTCTGGGAGTAAATGAAAGACAGCGTGAAAACTGAAGTGGGAAAACTTATTTCCAAGTGATCATAGAGAAAAAGATCCAAGTGGTTATCAGAACCAGGTTACATGATAGTCAAAGAAAGATGGAGGATGAAAGTCATAGGAAACAAATACCATATGACAACCAAATGCAGATTTTCAACATCAAGCAAAAAAAGACAAAGAAAGACACTTCAGTTGAAAATGTTAACATATGGAGGAAAATGACAAGAAAAAGGAAAACAAGGGATGTTTTTAAGAAGACAGAGAAGTCATAGAAAAATGTACAGATATGGTAAAAATACTGAAGGGTAACCATGGAAGAAAGCTAACTAGATAAATTAGTGAAAGTAAGATGGAAAGACTTTACTGAAAACTCTTTACAAACAGGATCATAGCATAACAAATATTTACAAAAAAAAAAAAATAACTGTATATTTAGGGACAAACTCCACTGTAAAGTGAAATTTGAGAAGCAATAAACAGCTGTCAAATAGGAAAGCATCAGGATACCTAAACTGAAGAAGGAAGAAATAAGACAATGGGCAAATTACTAATCCATTGCATTAATTCCCTATAACATTTAAATATATGCTTGCTTAAGATGTTACAAAGAAGAATAGAGCCATACATGGAGAAAAAAAATTAAAATGAACAGGCAGATTTTGAGCAAGAGAACTGAAGGACTACAGCAAGGTTCCAATCATGTAGACCAGGAAAAGAAGTGGAACAAGGATGGTTATTGTCTTCATATCTGTTTCACCCTAACCTTCTTTTTCTCATACCTGTCCCAGACTTCTAAAACTATACATTCACAAATTCTAAAGAATGATACAGGTAGAGGAAGAATGGGAATTGAAATATAATTCTCTTTAATATTAGGTAAATGAATAAACTCATTACGACTTTTAGCACATTAAGGATAGATCAGAAATTCATTCCCAAGAATCCTCTCTTTGATGCAATGTCTGTGCAACCAGAAAGGTGAAAGGGGAGCAGGTAGGAAGCGTCTCACAGGAACAGCCTGAGAGATGAAGAATGGCAATCCTCCCTCACTTCTGCCCTACTAAGCTGTCATTGGAAAGGCTATGAAAATGTCTGTGATTTACAGGACCTGAAGATACGATTACGCTGATTTCAGTTGAACAAGCCTATGTTAGGTGAGCCTGGTTGCATGGTTGTAGGATGAAAGTTTTGGCAGAGACCCAGCTGCCTTGTATTCATGTTCTTGTGGTGTCTGTGGATGGCTTGGGTTTTATTGTTACACATTTAATCTATGTCCAGAGTAGCGGAAGTTGCCAAATATTTAAATAATAAAATAAATTAATTTATAATATTTGGGACCTGGGCTATCCTAACTTTTTCTGTGGAGCTTCGTGTTTGTTTGGTTCATAGCAGTATCTATAAATAAAATTTTTTATCATATTTATTTTCAACCCTGATCCTACCCAGATTGACCTGGATGCAAACTATGAAACTGAGTTAAGTAAAGTGGTTTAGGATTGTGATATAAGTTTATACCCTTTGTTGTACATTAACTATCATCTTTTATAACATTTTTTATTTTATTTTTTTTATATACACAGCCTTCTTTCCTGAATACTGAAAGGAGGCCACATCCCTTACGGCAAATGATTTACATTGCAAACTCCCACCCCCCTTCACAAACACATTTACTTTCAAGTCTCCCAATCTGTTTGCATAATTGGGGCTTCTGCAGAAAGTGAAAGCGAAAAAATGTGTATGTGTACTTCTAAGCAGCTCTTCTGAGTCTCCATATAACTGACATTCTGGAAGACTCCAATACAGCTGAAGTGGAAATCATTTCTCTCTGCAAGGAGGGAATTAAGCTCCAAAGGAGGCTCAGTGCTGCTAAATTAATCCCCAAAGTGCCAGAGAAGGAGCTGGAAATTTCAGCCTAAATATCAGCCAATAGAAGTGTTATAAATTGTGTTTGACATGTTGATTCCAGGGGGTGGAGGGAAAAGGCCATAAATGCATTTCATATGAATATATTGAGATATAAAATACCTCCACATTTGTGCCAACAACCACAACCCCAGAGCAGGGTAACCCAAATCAATGAGCCGGTGGTTTCCTGGAAACAGAGGCATTATTCTCTGTCATCAGTCAAGTGGCTTCTTATTAACTGTTTCCATTGCAACCACATATGTGATCCCTACGGCCACCCAAGGGGTTCCCTCTGAGCTTTGTACTTTGATCTGGGAACTAGGGGTCATCAGTCTCTGTAACACAAATCTGACTTTCAAAGGAAATGTCTCATAACCCGCTCCCTGCAGCCATTCGCCCTGAATTCCCCCTCTGCCTCTTGCAATTCAAAAATGTGACAAGATCAGGACACGCAGACTGACAAACAAAAATTAGATGTCAGTCTTCCTGATGAAGCATCATTATGCACAATAGTTAGATTCCATACAGACCAAAGGCAACTATCCTTGTTCTGCTCTGATAACTGTACAATTACTAAATTTATAGTAAATGAATAAAAAGTCATTTGCTTTAACTTTCCCCCCTTTTTGGAAAATATTTTATTTTATTTGTCTAATTTATATAGCTGCCCATCTCACAAAACAAGCAACTCTGGGTGGTGTACAACAAGCTAAAACAATTAATAAATACCTAAACCATAATTAATTATTAAAAACAGTAAAAACTATAAAAGCAAAATATTCATAAAAAGCAAATGATATAATTCCTAATCATATATTCTGAATGGTCTGCTTAAATGGCACAGTTCTCACTGCTCCACTGGAAAAATGTAAGAACAGTTTTTGTTGTAAGGCGAAGCTAAATAGAAACCCAGATTAAACTGAGAGCTGTATGCGCTCTCAAGTGAATTGGAGTAAAGTTCTATTTCAGACTTCCCAGCCAAACGCATGGAGATCAGTGATGGGACAGCCCTTTCTCTGTCAATTTCAAGCCCTCACCTGAAGCAAAGCTACAAAGTGCCTATCATCTGAAATTTCTTGGATTTATTTATAGTCCATTCTTTATCCACAGAGCTCGGGAACATGGGCTTGGTTCATGGGTGACCAGGGCAGGGGCAAGAGGGGAGAAATGATGAAATGGATGTGACAATATCATTATACAAATAATGTGACAAATGTGGTTGCACCAGATATTAGGATGCAGGTGGCACTTGTATGATATCACTGCATGTGTGTCAACATTTTGATGTACTTGTGATTTGCTCTGGACACTGCTGCTTTGCTTTTCTCTCCAAAATTACTGTAGTTAAAAGCCCAGCGAAGCAAATTAGTCACAAAACCAGTCCCTGGACCAACAAATGTTGATTATTAGCACTTGGATTTTCTGAGTCCCAGTACCCTCAGCAAGAGGCCACCAGTGACTCTCCACAAAACTGGCTCAATATATATAACTTGGCCACCCACTCCCACTCAGATTGCAAGGTCAGGACATGACGAAAGCCAGATTCCATTTTCCAGCCTGGGAAGAACTGATATTAATAATAATCAGAGAGTCTGACTTGCTCACTTGAAGGTTTGTTTGCTTGTTTTTAATTAAGCTGAGGGCCTTGGATGACCTGTTGGGCAGGGATTGACCTCTGAAGTCAGCACAGTGGTCAAGAAGTTTTCAACTGCAACCTAGATAGCACTTCAAACCACAGAGCTCAGGGCATTGCTGGTGAACTAGCCTCTTGATCATCCCCAACTTTTCTGATTCTGTGATTAAAATGCAGCCAGTAATTGAGTTACTTATTCTGACTATTTCCACATGTATTACACTATCCATTCCTTCTGGTATGTTTGTTTGTTTATTAGATATTTTGGAGTCTCCTTGACTCCAAAAAGACTCTGGGCATCTTACAGTATTTAAAATAGAGAGTTTAAAAAGCATGACTACCTGGACCAACAACAGTTGAAAAGATTTGACAGGTGCCCCACAAACACCCTACCCCAGTCCTGGGAGCATATTTATGACCTTTCTTTTCCAACGTTCGTTCTGGCTTCTAGGCTTTCTCAACCGCTGGCTGGACTGTCCAAGGCCAGACTTCAGGCTGACTTAGCTCACCACTCAGTAGCCCATTGTGATTGGTTTGCAGTATATTTCGAATTTGCTTGCATTTATTCCAAATTAAATACCACCGCCCTTGCAGATCCTCTTGATATAGGGGCACCATCTGGCACAATTTATGAGATCAGTTTCAGTTATTGCAGCCTGAGGATGAGATGTTTGTGTGTGTTAGGGTAAATCCCTGTGCTCTAGAACCTTGCCTATTATGGCTGATAGGTTCCAGGACAGAGTTCTACTGGATTAATCCAGGGAATGGTCCAGAGCAGTAGAATTAGTACAAGCAATACAAGAGCAGATAAAGGAAAGGTTTTTCCAACCCAGATGATAAGATATACCATTCCTGATCAAGAGCTGAGGTGGGTGAAACAAGAGTGAGGTACACACCCATGAACTACACAAAATGTGTGAGCTTGACATGCTGATAATAATGTTGCAAAGCCAGACTGTCAGCTATTGACCAATTGGGGAATACATTCAGGTTTTGGCACATGTTCTGCAAACAGATCCTGCCCAAACCTGTCCCTTTCTCATGGAAAGGAAAAGTTTTGGTGTGCTTTTGAAAACAGCCAAAATTTGGATACTAAGACTAGGCAACACTGCTCTCCTGAACCTTTGATTTAATGTTATAGTGTACAAAATTATAACAGGGGAAGACAGTGGAAAATGTATACCTTAATGATCCATTTGTCTCTGAGAAATAAGCAACATGATTAGCTAGAACAGTGTTGTCCAAACTTGGCCACTTTAAGATGAGTGAACTTCAACTCCCAGAATTCCCCAGCCAGCATGGCTGGCTGGGGAATTCTGGGAGTTGGTCCACTCATCTTAAAGTGGCCAAGTTTGGACAACACTGAGCTAGAAGAATTGCATAAAATTACCTTTTATTTGGAATGTACATTGAAGCCATGAGCTATACCGTGCAGGGCCACCCAAGACGGACAGGTCATGACAGAGAGTTCTGACAAAATGTGGTCCACTGGAGAAGGAAATGGCAACCCACTCCAGTATCCTTGCCAAGAAAACCCCATGGACAATGTTAAAAGGCTAAAAGATATGACGCCGGAAGATGAGCCCCTCAGGTCGGAAGGTGTCCAATATGCTACTGGGGAAGAGCGGAGGGCAATTCCAAGTAGCTCCAGAAAGAGTGAAGCGGCTGGGCCAAAGCCGAAAGGACGTTCAGCTGTGGATGTATCTGGAAGCGAAAAGAAGGTCCGATGCTGTAAAGAACAATATTGTATAGGTACGTGGAATGTAAGATCCATGAGCCAAGGCAAGCTGGATGTGGTCAAACATGAGATGACAAGATTGAACGTCGACATCTTGGGAATCAGCGAATTGAAATGGACGGGAATGGGTGAATTTAATTCAGGTGACCACTATATCTACTACTGTGGGCAAGAAACCCTTAGAAGAAATGGAGTTGCACTCATAGTCAATAAGAGAGTGGGAAAGGCAGTAATGGGGTACAACCTCAAAAACGACAGAATGATCTCAGTGCGTATCCAAGGAAAACCATTCAACATCACAGTAATCCAAGTCTATGCCCCAACCACTGATGCCGAAGAAGCTGAAGTTGACCGGTTCTATGAAGACCTACAAGACCTTCTAGAACTAGCACCAAAAAA
Source organism: Liasis olivaceus (assembly GCA_030867105.1). Taxonomy (NCBI): domain Eukaryota; kingdom Metazoa; phylum Chordata; class Lepidosauria; order Squamata; family Pythonidae; genus Liasis; species Liasis olivaceus. Next base: position 40,802,561 of record CM061348.1, on the reverse strand, counting down.
AGATGTCCTTTTCATCATAGGGGATTGGAATGCTAAAGTAGGAAGTCAAGGAGTAATCGGAATAACAGGCAAGTTTGGCCTTGGAGTACAAAATGAAGCAGGGCAAAGGCTAATAGAGTTCTGTCAAGAGAACAAGCTAGTCATAGCAAACACTCTTTTCCAACAACACAAGAGACGACTCTACACATGGACATCACCAGATGGTCAATACCGAAACCAGATTGATTACATACTTTGCAGCCAAAGGTGGAGAAGCTCTATACAGATGGCAAAAACAAGACCAGGAGCTGACTGTGGCTCAGATCATGAGCTTCTTACTGCAAAATTTAGGCTTAAATTGAAGAATGTAGGAAAACCACTAGACCACTCAGGTATGACTTAGATCATATTCCATGTGAGTACACAGTGAAGGTGATGAATAGATTTAGAGGATTAGATTTGGTAGACAGAGTGCCTGAAGAACTATGGACGGAGGTCTGTAACATTGTACAAGAGGCAGCATCTAAAACCATCCCAAAGAAAAAGAAATGCAAGAAAGCAAAATGGCTGTCTGATGAGGCTTTACAAATAGCTGTGGAAAGAAGGAATGTGAAAAGCAAGGGTGAAAGGGAAAGATATAAGCAACTGAATGCAGATTTCCAGAGAATAGCAAGGAGAGATAAGAAGGCCTTCTGAAATGAACAATGCAAAGAAATTGAAGAAAACAATAGAATGGGGAAGACTAGAGATCTCTTCAAGAAAATTGGAGATATCAAAGGAACGTTTAGTGCAAAGATGGGCATGATAAAGGACAAAAAAGGCAGGGACCTAACAGAAGCAGAAGAGATTAAGAAGAGGTGGCAAGAATACACAGAAGAACTATACAAGAAAGATCTTAATGTCCCTGATGTCCATGCTGGTGTGGTCACTGACCCTGAGCCAGACATCCTAGAGAGTGAAGTCAAGTGGGCCTTAGGAAGCATTGCTAACAACAAAGCTAGTGGAGATGACAATATTCCAGCTGAGTTATTTAAAATACTAAAAGACGATGCTGTTAAAGTGCTGCACTCAATATGCCAGCAAGTTTGGAAAACGCAACAGTGGCCACGGGATTGGAAAAGGTCAGTTTACGTTCCAATTCCAAAGAAGGGCAATGCCAAAGAATGCTCAAACTATCGCACAATTGCACTCATTTCACATGCTAGCAAGGTTATGCTCAAAATCCTACAAGCTAGGCTTCAGCAGTACGTGAACCGAGAACTACCGGATGTACAAGCTGGGTTTCGAAGAGGCAGAGGAACTAGAGATCAAATTGCCAACATTCGCTGGATCATGGAGAAAGCACGAGAGTTCCAGAAAAGCATCTACTTCTGCTTCATTGACTATGCAAAAGCCTTTGATTGTGTGGATCACAACAAACTGTGGCAAATTCTTAAAGAGATGGGGATACCAGACCACCTTACCTGTCTCCTGAGAAATCTGTATGCGGGCCAAGAAGCAACAGTTAGAACCGGTCGTGGAACAACCGATTGGTTCAAAATAGGGAAAGGAGTACGACAAGGCTGTATACTGTCACCCTGCTTATTTAACCTATATGCAGAGTACATCATGAGAAATGCCAGGCTGGAAGAATCACAAGCCGGAATTAAGATTGCAGGGAGAAACATCAATAACCTCAGATATGCAGACGATACCACCCTAATGGCAGAAAGTGAAGAAGAACTAAAGAGCCTCTTGATGAGGGTGAAAGAGGAGAGTGCGAAAGCTGGCTTGAAACTCAACATTAAAAAAACTAAGATCATGGCATCTGGACCCATCAATCCCTGGCAAATAGAAGGGGTAGAAATGGAAGCAGTAACAGACTTCATTTATTTGGGCTCCAAGATCACCGCAGACGGAGACTGCAGCCATGAAATTAAAAGACGCTTGCTCCTTGGGAGGAAAGCTATGGCAAACCTAGATAGCATATTAAAAAGCAGAGACGTCACCTTGCCGACAAAGATCCGCATAGTCAAAGCTATGGTTTTTCCAGTAGTAATGTATGGCTGTGAGAGCTGGACCATAAAGAAGGCTGAACGCCGAAGAATTGATGCCTTTGAACTGTGGTGCTGGAGAAGACTCTTAAGAGTCCCCTGGACTGCTAGGAGGTCAAACCAGTCAATCTTAAAGGAAATCAACTCTGATTGCTCATTGGAAGGATTGATAATGAAGCTCAAGCTCAGATACTTTGGTCACCTAATGCGAAGAGAGGACTCTTTGGAAAAGACCCTGATGCTGGGAAAGATGGAAGGCAAAAGGAGAAGAGGACGGCAGAGGATGAGATGGCTAGATAGCATCACTGAAGCAATGAGCATGAAATTGAGCAAACTCAGGGAGGCAGTGAAAGATAGGAAGGCCTGGCGCAATATGGTTCATGGGGTCACGAAGAGTCGGACACGACTTAACGACTAAACAACAACAACAAAGTACCTATTGCCTCTATACAAGGTTGGTCATTATACGTTTTTGTGCAGTTTGGAGTCTCAATACCTCAGAGTTGTTATTAACTAGGAACAAACAGGCACTATGTCAGAATCCTCGCAAGATTTTATAATAGATTATTATATGGCTAGTTTACAAAAATGATTTTTTCTACATGCTGCGGTTCTGCCATTGGAAAAGGGGAGGGGGAGTAGGAAGGAGAGACCGTTTGATGCAGATGGTTTCTTATCACAAGCCCTGGAATGTTCAAGGCCATGCCAGCAAGGGAATCAGAAGACAAGAACTAAGGGCGAAGTAAGGGGGGGAAAAGAAAGAAAAGCAGTTTTTGGCGCGCTTTTATTCAGTCTCAGCAATGCTTTGGATCTGTACACTTATTCTTAATAAATGAACTTTCTTTTGAATCAATATTGGTTGCAAGGAAAGTTACTGGTTTTAAGATCAACAAGTGGCAGTTCGTTACATTTTGCTGAGACTCCCTGTACAGACTTCTACCAGGGAGATTACCCTGAGGGGAGTCACAAGCCTCACGTTAACCGGGACCAACCGAGCAACGGGATGGCTGATGATGTTATTGAGGAAGAAGAAGAAAGAAAAGTCCCTCCTCCATTGGAAGTAAAGGTGATAACCCAGGGGGAGCCGGCGCAATCATCACGCCCAGACCGGACGGGGATGAAAGCAACGGGGACGAAAGGACGGGCTCCTTCGTTGAAAGATCGCTTGGGGAAATTGGAAGGGCAGATGGGGTCCATATCCGATGATATGCGAGCTATAAAGGCAGCGATGGACCAACTGCTTGGAAGGGGATCTACACCTCCCGCACGAGAAGCGGCCGCCACACCAGGAGGCACGGAGGTGGCAGAGCTGTCAGCCGAAGATGAGACTTCCAGCGAGGAGGAGGAGGATATCACACCTAGCAGAGCCAAGAAGAGCCCGATGCAGCAGCGGGGCATCTCCATGAAATTCGGGGGAGATGCTGAGCAGCTGGCTTGCTTTATCACCCAGGTCCGGATCTACATGGAGGGCTACGGGGGTCTGTTCCGCAGCGAGGAGGAGAAGGTTTCCTATGTGTCCAGTTTTTTTGAAGGTATGGCTGCGGAATGGGTGGTTGGCCTGCATAGGGCGAAGGACCGGGATTTAAGAAAATTGGAGGATTTCATGGCGGCTCTCTGCGCGCGCTTTGAAGACCCGTGTGTGGCGCTCAAAGCACGACGCGACCTGGAAAGGCTGAAGCAGGGGTCCAAGTCGGTATCAGAGTACGCCTATGAATTTCGGGGCTTGGCTCAAAGGCTGCCTCACGTGCCGGAGGAGCTGCTGATTGAGTTTTTCCAGAGAGGCTTGCAACCCGAATTGCTGCAGCGTGTGCTGTGCCGGGGTTTCCCGAAAACCTTTAATGAATGGGTCGCTATGGCCGGCGAAGTGGAGGAGCAATGGCGTACCATTGAAGCAAGAACCCGACTTCCGCCCTTACCCGGTGCAAAGAAGGCGGCGCCCAAGGCGAAGACCAGCGCTCCGAAAAGTAGCGGGGGCCGGCGCGTCTGTTTCAACTGCGGGGAGCCGGGGCATTTTGCCGCTGCGTGCCCTAAAGCGAAGACGGAGTAGGGACAGCAGAAAGCACAGGGGGGGGGTTCAATTTTTAATTCAGTGGAAACATTTTCCCAAGTCAATGGCTGAATGGGTTGACAAGAAACATGTAAAGGCCCCACGTTTAGTTAAAAAATTTTATGATGCTTATCCTACAAAGCCTTAACAATTAGATTGGTTATTGTATTATGTGTATCTTTGCTTTTCCTTTTAGAGTGAAAAAGAGGAATCATCTGACTGACATCCTTTTCTGTGGAGGGGCAGTATGTCAGAATCCTCGCAAGATTTTATAATAGATTATTATATGGCTAGTTTACAAAAATGATTTTTTCTACATGCTGCGGTTCTGCCATTGGAAAAGGGGAGGGGGAGTAGGAAGGAGAGACCGTTTGATGCAGATGGTTTCTTATCACAAGCCCTGGAATGTTCAAGGCCATGCCAGCAAGGGAATCAGAAGACAAGAACTAAGGGCGAAGTAAGGGGGGGAAAAGAAAGAAAGTTCGTTACACACTATCTTGTGGTCTGCCAGAAATTTATATTTTCCTATACATGGAGGATCTTATAAGGTGTTTTTTATGTCCTCTACCATCAATATTTTGCAGATGACTACTTAAAGTTAAAAAGTTTGATTCTTTTTATACTTTGTGAGATTGATCTTGTCACAAGCCTTAACATTACAGGGCCAGGAAGTGGTGCTATAGAAATTATTACATGTTATCATCCTTTTTTTCCTTTTACTTGCCAGTAAGGTGGACAAGTTCTAAGAGTCCTCTCTTCTCACATTAGGGTTGCTGGTGGCAGTAGTAACTACCAACCAGCAACACTAAAGTAGGAAGGTTGGGCCAAGGGGTGTAGATCCAGAGGGCTTCTGGGAGATGAAGTTTGAGAACTCCAACTCTTCACCCTATGAGCTCAGCCCTGCCACTGCAAATAGTTATAACCACAAGTGAAAAATGATGTGACTAACTGCAATATAAATGTCAAAAGTTAAGGGACTTAGTGATCATGGATACAAATACAACCCCCCCCCCCCCCCCGTATCTTAATCTAAAAAAGAGAGTTTTTGTCTTGTAAAAGCAAGAGGCCTATTTAGTTTAATGATTAAGCTAAATAAACTATCAAGATTAATTATCTTGCCTTTATAAGCATTTTATGCCTACCAAAATTGTTCTCCAATTTGGTCTTCTTGTGTTGCTGTTGTTGACATATGGCAGAAACACCTGCAGCTTTGATCTTTGACCAAAAACATTTACACACAATTAACAAGTTCAGTCACATAAAAGTGGATAGCCTTATGTTCTAAAACAGACAGTATTAAAATGTGGAAATCATATTTTACACTCTACTTGACAAAATATTTTTTTGGCATAGGCAAAGAATGCTAGTTGAAATAATCATTTATGAATATTGAACAATTATTCTGTTTCTGCAGTGAATTTCAATCTTATCTTCAGTGGCATGAAGCCCCTGGAATTTCAGATGATGATTGATGATGATGATGATTTACATCCTTATTTAGGAGCACAAGGCAGCCTACATGGAGTGTCTCTTTATTTTATCCCCTAGCAACAGGCCTAACTGAGTTTACTGTAAGGTAATCATTACTGAACATGTAAATCAAACTGACATTACACCCTTCTGTCACCAAGAGAGAGTGATATCCCATTATATATTCCAGTATTTCTAAAGTAAGATAAAATCTTGTATGATTTCTTCAGTACTCATACTTTCAAAATCTGGATACATACTGGCTTAGTTACAACTCCATAGTTTAGAGAGAGGGAACAACTTTGGATCACATTTTAATTAAGATGCAAAACACAACATTAGCCTTTGGTTTTTGTACTTCTCTATGTTTTATAGTGTGCGTGCGTGTGTTTGTGCACATGTGGAGGAGGGAAGATAGCATTCAAAAGGACGTAAAAAATAAAGTCTTGATGACTTGGTAACTTCACGGATATATCCATGTTGTTCTCTTTGCAACAATATGGAAGGGGGTTGCCATTGCCTTATAGGGGAAACTGCTGGTAGAAAGAATATGAGTATTATTTCACACTAAATTAAACCAGCCTGTCTGTATCTGGTTGCCTTTGAAAATGATTCAGGAACTTCAACTGGTCCAAAATATAGCAAGATTGCTACCTTGGAGTGGATAGTAGAGATAGGATAGAAATTACGCCTGTGCTGCACCTGGGTTGCAGTGAGTTCCATTCTGCTTCCAGACCCAATTTGAAATGTTACTTTCAAACTTTAAAGCATATACTTCTTGAAACCAAGTTTTATTTCCCATACATATCAACCTAGATCTCAAGATTACCTTGATACCCTTTTCCAGGTACTCATGCCCAGTGAAGTATTACAAGTTATTAGGAGAAAGGGTGTCAGCCCTTCTACATAGAGCAGACTAGGAAACCAATGCCATGTAGGTCAGTATTTGATTGTAAAACTATAGTAACAGAATCATGCAAGTGTGAGTGTGCTTTGCCCCTTCTTCCCTTTATCTCTGGGTTAACAATGGAGGGGCTTGTCTGAGGCATTTACTCACGTTACATTCTTGGCCAGGGCTCAGGCATCTTTTATCTGACTGTCACCTTGGTAATGGCTCTTCCTCCTGTCTTTCAAGTCTGTTCCCTCTGCCCACTACAAAATGGGGAGCAGGGCTTTTCTGTTTATCTAAAGAGGTTTGACTATTAGTCGTATTGTGATCACTCAGCTATAGGTAAAGCACATTTTATTTTCTCAATATTTAAAACCTTCTAATGATTGAAGTTTTATCATCTATGATATTTTGATGCTATTCTGAGCTTTGGTACACCAATTTCATTTTCTGTTGCTGTGTTTTTTGCTCTACTCATAATCATCTTTTTTCTTTTTTTAATTGGAAGCCAGATTCTTCTTTAGAGAACTCCTGAAGTGGTGGGCGGGATAGGGAAGGAGGAGGAGGTAGTTCTCCCAACACAATGTTATGTCTACTGGCAACTGTAGACAGGTATGTAACTTTTAAGGCTACTGAAACTGGATTTTTAACATATAACTTGTAAAGTTAAACTTTATGAATATTTGGCAACTGAGGCTTTTTGGCTTTTAGAAAATAGCTGTATAGCTTGAAGACAAATTAGTGGGCTTTGGGTTCTAATGGTATAAATGGGCTGCCTCAACAGTATTATTATAATTATCACTGTTGTTGTTTATGTCTGCTTGGATGGTTTTTGTTATTCCTTGCCTTGATTGCTACTTTATGGTACCTGGGCCCAGAGACTCTGGAGTAGAGGAGTATGCAAATATTTGTAAAAGCAAGCAAATGGTTGGAAATCCAGGCTGGGTGCCCAGTACCTGGATTGTGATCACGTGACCATGGGGCACTGTGATGGCTGGAACTTCAAGGACTGGTCATAAGTACCACTCATTCAATGCTGTCACAAGTTTGAATGGTTGCTGAACAAGTGGCCGTTAAACAAGGACCACCGGTAATTAAAGAACGACATGGGATCCAAAAGCAGGGAAAAACCAGACAAAAGGCCTACACACAGTATTTGATTTGCTGTGGGTACTGCATGTCTGAATCTTAGAGATCTTTCACACCAGCTGGTAAGTTATTCCTGGGGTAGGAAGCATTCTCTTTCTCCTTCTTTGAAGTAATAGTTGAAAGTCTGAGTTTTTATAATTTTCACTGTAAAGGCTCAACTAGCATTTGATAAAATGTTCAGTGAACAGCTGGTCTGAGCTTTAGTTCCAGAAATAAAATTGACAGAAGCCTAGACTAAATGGTTCTTGGTTAAACCAAGGAGATGTTACTCTGTTCTTTCAGTATCTGGCAAGAGAACAATTGCTGCAAATGAAGGAATCAGAGGAAAGCTAAATGAATTAAGTGGGGTTGTTAGCTAAATTTAGGAATGTTAGCTAATTATTCCAAAGCTCAGCTGGTAGCTCTGACACTATAGTTTGCTAAGAAAAAAAAACATGCCCTTGGCTTTCTCACCTTTCCAAGGCAAGTGTTACATCGATTGTTCTATTTAATTTAAGAGAAAAAACTGTTTCTCTTGAGTGTGTTCAGGAAGGCTTGCAAATGGCAAAACATGCAATGGCTTCCCACCATACAGCTGCTACTATAGAAATGTGTGTGCAGCGTATGCAAGGGAAAGGTGCAAGACTTCAGGGGTGAAGTTGCCTCTGCTGTTCTTTGTTACTCAGCACTTCCTTGTCTTCTTTCCTTAGTTCCACCTATATATTGTGTATCATGGTTATCTATCCCTACTTACCAGCCCAAAGCTTATGTTGGCATTTGTAATGCTCCCCCACAGGTTCTGATCCTTAGAACAACCCTTTGAGGTAGGTTACCCTGAGAGATCAATGATCTTCATGGCTTAATGGGGATTTGAAACTGGATGTGCAAATACTGGTGGGGGGATTTCTAAACCCGACTTATTTTAAAAGGATGAATGTTGATCCCACCTTTGCAATGTACAGTTTTTTTGTTTAGATGGTTTCTTCCCATTATATAAATGTAAGTTATTTCTCAGTACCCACCTATGAATTATTTCTCAGCATCCACTGTATGCAGATTGGAAGACTTCTTCACTATGAACAAGAAGACATTAAAGAGAGGGAACAGAGCCAGCACAGAAGGGATGCATGTAGAGAGAACGACACATAAGGAATAGTGATTCATATCACGATATAAAGTACAATACTTGGTGCTATTAGTCTGGAAGTTGAAGAACACCCCAAAGGAAGACCATTCTCCTTCTGTAATGGTTCCAAGAAAATTGCTTGACGCCATGCAGTTCAGCTTGACCAAATCTAAGACTAAGACTTAGACGCATTATAAAATTAGCAATTAATATTGCCAACGATTTGCTTGCTGATGAGTAATTTCTTACAAATGCATCATGAAAACTTTCCATGATGGAAGCCCTGAAAATGTTAATTAAGAATTTTTTACATGTTAGCTAAATTCAGTACTTTTATCTATTTATAGCATAAAATTGTATGTTTCTATAATTGCTTTATTTGATACTAGGATTATAACTTATTACTTGCCCAACCCTAACAGCGATGAAATAATTGATTTTAGTCAAGGGTTTCATTTACCATTTTTGAGGATTGCAGTACCACAGGGTTTAAGAGTTCTCGTAGTAGATAAGAATGTCAAATTGCCCATAGCAAAGAACCTAAATTTAGATCATTTCATCTGTGAAAAAGATGTATATCATTTTAGCCTTGCTTCATCTCACAAAGCAAAACATCTTAAGTCAGCCTTGAGAAACATCACGGTCATCCCTCACTATCATATAAACATTGCACTTTTATTTAAACTTATAATTTGTGCTTCAACGCCAATAATCTTCACATTCATGAAGTTCTGAGGTGGATACTTCAGACTCCAGATTCTATCTGTGGCGTTGGCAATGGCCAAAGATTGTGGGGTTTGGACCAGTTGCCTATTTTTGTATGAAAGGTCCACAGAAAGAACATTTGTATATGGGGCCCGACTCCATAATAGTTGTTCCTATTTAATTTCCCTTGGAACAGAGGTGGTGCTCCTCTGCTCCTCACATATCTATCTAATAACTCTGAAAGAACTAGGCCCAGTAGGCACTTAGGAAGTAGCAATCCCAAGAGCATAGAAGAGTATCTTCACAAGATCTGTGTGCACCCTTTTTAGCAGGTTCTCCACCTCTGAGAATTGAATTGTCAGGTTTTCCATTGGTGAGGAAGAAATCACATGCACACGTGCATGTATTGATGCACAGACCTACACACGCATCCTGGAATATGAAGGAAATGCAGCTTTTCTGAATAAGTTTGTGAAACACACATTCATGCAAGACTAAGCCAGATCTCTGTTCCGGTGTGGCAGGAAATTTCTTGGTTCACATCATAATCTGTCCTCATCTGTAACACTCAAAGCTTATACACGTACTATGTTAATAATTAAAGGATTCAGCCTAGTTCCCTTAATTTGCTTGAGCAAGCTGAGTACAATACAATCTTTAAAAAGTCACAATAACAAAAACTAATTGGAACAGAATTCAGGGTGACATTAGGTGACAGTTCATCCAGGGCTATATAGTGCTATTTGAGAGAGAAAGACAGAGATGCATCTATAGACTATTTTGTTTTTAAGCAGTCATTACAAATGGCTTTTAACTGGACATTCCAGGACTGAACATATCTTTTGCAAACAGAAATCAAGGCTCAAATTGTGGCATCTACAGCAAGACCTGGCTTTTCCTCCAGGCATTAAGGGCCGGGTGAGTGGAGTCCCCTTCGGGTGTTATGTTGTAGTGCTTAGTCACCATTTTATAGTTTGGATTTTATATTTAGATATTGTACATGTTTTAATGTTATATGGTTTGGGGTTTTTTTTGTTTTTTGTTTCATTAGGGTTGTGGGGGGCAGGGGGCCTGTTTTCGTACTGTGTGACGCCCAGAGTCACACTGTTTGAGTTTGGTATAGTTTGGGTGTTATATTGTGGTGCCTAGTTGCCTTTTTATATTTTGGATTTTATATTTATACTAGACAACCCTGTGACCTGTTGGTTATCCTTTGAGAGAAAGGTAGCGCAGTGTGATGTGACCAGAATGAACATTAAATTTTAGGCTGACCATATTTTTTTTTGCCCCAATGCTGGATGGTCCCGTGATCATCTAACAAGAGTATATATCATAAATAGAAAAATAATTGTAGTGGCAAACGAACTTCAATAATAAGTCAATATTTACTTACCTAAACAGAGAAACAGAATGACCACAGGTCGGCAAAAAAGCAGTGGGAGCGGGAGCGACTTCCAACTTCCTGATGGCTTCCCCATTGACTTTGCTGGTGGGAAGCTGGCAGGAAGCATCAGAAATCATGATCATGTGACTGGGGATGCTGCGATGGCCATAACTTTGCGAATAAAACTGGTGTGAACATGGTGGAAATTTCAATTCCACAGGAGCAATGGGCTCTGGATTTTTTATGCATTCGCTACGTTAGTGGACTTTAGGTACTGTGATTCAAAAATTGTTGCAGTATAATACACTGTTTGGGCTAATGAGGGTACAAACAGACAAACAGATAAACACAATGAGAGTTTTAGTAGAATAGAAAAGATATACATGTTTCAGTGCTATATGGTTTGATTTTTTTGTTTTTTTGTTTGGGTTCGGGGGGCAGGGGGTACCTGTTTTCATACTGTGTGCTGCCCAGAGTCACATTGTTTGAGTCTGGTAGTCTTATAAATCCAGTTAATAATAAATAAAATAATGAATAAATCGCTTACCAGTTGGTGTGAAAGATCTGTAAGTTTCAGACATACCAGCAACAAATCAAATACTATGGGTAGGCATTTTTTTTGGTTTTTCCCTGCTCTTGGATCCCTTGTTCTCTAATTACGGGTGGTCCTTGTTTAACGGCCACTCATTCAGCAACCATTTGAACTTGTGATAGCACTGAATGAGTGGCACTTATTACCGGTCCTTGAAGTTCCAGCCATCACAGCACCCCCATGGTCATGTGATCATGATCTGGGCACTCAGCAAATGGCCAGGATTTCCAACTGTTGCAGTGTCCCGCAGTGACATGATCGCAGTTTGTGACATTCCTTGCTGTCTTCCCACAAGAAAGTCAATGGGGAAGCTGGCAGAAAGCCAGCAGGAAGCTAGCAAGAAGCCAGCTGGAAGTCAGAAGTTGCAATCACATGAGGTCCTCGCTTAACGACGTATGTGGTCCTCGCTTGACAACAGTAACTGAGGACTGCTGGAACTGCTGTCGCTAAGTAGCATGACATCACGCTTTATGACTGCATCACTTAGCGATGGAAATTCCAGTCCCAATTACCATCATTGAATGAGGACTACCTGTACTGCCACCAATTCCTGACCACTCGAAGTAAAAGACAGTGATGACATCAAAGGGAAAAATCAGGCATTGTAGCTCCTGTGTGACATGACACCAAACTGAGAAAAATCCTTATGTCTTACAGAGGTCTATTTACAGCAGAGCAGGAGGAACCAGAGCTCAGATTTTGGCTATATGGTTTTACACAGTTCAGCAGTGCTTCTTCATTTTCTAATTCAAGTAAGATGAAGGCTGGGTTTGGAAAGTTGGGTTTCTTCTGATTTTTAATGATCACTTGATTGGTTTCCTGATTTAGACAACAGTCCCCACCCACCCGCTGTCGGCTCACTCGGGCAGGGAAAAAAGTCAATGTGGAGCCCCAGGGGACCAATCAGCAGATCTGTATGTCTTGAATTGGGAACGCTTGTCAGAGCTACCTGTACTTTGTTTTTCCTTTATTGTGAAACACAATATATTGGCTTCCTATCAGGAAGTCTCCATATTTGTTATAAGCTGCTTGAGTGTTTGCAGAAACAGAGAAGTGGGGTGCCTATTCAAAAAGAAATAAAACAAAAGTCCAGGCACGGACTTTCTCAACTTCAAGTGGATATATCATGTTCCAGCCAGTAACAATGCCCTTTCTCACCTAGTTCTGAAGCTAGGGCTGTCCTGGAGCTGGAGAAATTCTGGGGGCAAGAGACTGCAAGGATGACTTTACTTCCCATATCGTAGCTGTTAGCAGAACACTGAAGTCACTTCAACAGAGCTCAGGCACCATTGTGACATGGAGACATATCATCTATGTCCATCTGCAATATGGACTTTCCAAGTCTGATTCCTTGCAGATGTGTTCAGGTTCAGCTTCCATCATGCTTAGCTGTAACCCTACAGAGTACGGAAGCTGATCGTCTACACGTATGAAGGACACCACTTTAGGGAAGGCTGTTCTAGGGAAATGGAAGACTGATTAAGGACCTACATCTCTTCTGCTAGGCTGCGGCAAATGTTTATAGACATGATGGAGTGCAGATACTAATTTATGTATTAGAACATATACATAACTGCCCACTCAACAGAGTCTTCTGAAGGATTTGCAAAATCATAAATCATCCAACCTAAACGTAGATTAAACTCTCCACTACAGTGAAAACTGAACAGATAAAATCAACCAGCAATGATAAAATGCAGGAAAGTAAACTGTGATGATCATGGGAACACCCCAGCTTGTTGCCACTGTTAAATCTTACCTTCTTGTGCCTGGGCTCCCTTTGCACTCCATGCTCTTGCTTTGCCCAGAGCTGCTTCCCCTTCTTCTGCTTCACCCAACCTCTCTCCCACCAAGCAGGGAACCTGTGCCCAGGCAATCCTCCTTCCTATGGTGAATGGCAACAGTTCCTTCATTCGGCTGATTCACTCATTGATTCATTCACTCATTTTCTAGGTTACCCAGCTCCAAAATGAATCTGGGTGGCTTCTAAGCCAGAACATGGCAAGTGGTTCCTGAGAGGGTTTCCACATTCATCCTTCCTTTCTCTCACACACTGCAAATCAAAGTAGGCATTCCTTCAGAAAAGAGAACTCCTAAAAACTCAGGCTTTGAAAAGAAGAGAAACATAGCCTCTCTCTCCCTCTCCCTTTCCTTCTCTCTCTCATATTTTAGGGATAATTGTGAAAAGTTAAAGAACTTACTCTTTAGCAGCCTTCCCCTATCTGGTAGCTTCCAGTTGCCTTGGACTACAGTGCCCATCAGTCATGTCCACCCCCAGAATTATTTGCCAGCATGCCATAGGAAGGCCAGCATGGATAATGGGTGCTATTGTCCAACTGTTGGCTGTACAACTCTGTATGTAGTGACACAAGCACACCCATTAAGCAAGATCATTCTTCCCAATCCCATTAAAAAGTAAAGTGTTAAAACTGATTGCTTTATGTTCAATGAAAAGACTTTGTTTTTTTAAAGTTTCAAGGCTGTCTTATTGTCATATTTGATAAAGAGATTAATATTTAATTATTAAAACAAGTAGAATGTTTATTTCTTGCCCAGTTGTAATCTCAATGAAATCATTCGTTTTATTCATGGGGGTTGTCACATAAATGTACCACTTTAGGGGTTCATCAGAAGGATTTAAGGAATGTGTAACTTTCCTCTTCCACCTCAAAAGTTGGAAAACCACCTAACGTTTTTTTCCCCTCCTACATAGAGACCTTTATATTCCTTTGGAAATTTTATATTTGCATAGTTTCAGCTCTCTGAAGCATGATATCATTGGATCTAGAGTTGCACTTTTCTTGGCAAAAGTCAGTTGCCTCTTTCAAGCGTGTACATTTCAAAGGAGACAAAAGATGGTTTGTCTCTTCAGAGGAGACAAAGGTGGAGTTGAGAACATATATGGATTAAAAGAAAAGGGGTAAACAACTAAAGACTTTATTCCATTCTTGCAGATTGCATTACTTGCCAATTACAGTCATGATTTAACTCTAGCTTGTGAACAAACCATGCAATTGACTTAGAGAATTATCCATCTAGATCTACTTTGTCAACCCTGTCTCCTGATCAACTCTTTCAGGAAGGACATTTTATTGCCCCATCTGGATGTTAGGTATTGAACCCAGAACATCCTACAGGCAAAGCATTTATTCTCCTCTGCCATTACGCTTTCTGGAACCCACAACTAATTTTTCTGTCGCCTGCTTACAAATACCACACCTCTGGAAACAAGTGAATTTTCACAGATGCGTTATCAGATTGTTGGCTTCTAGAAACGTTAGGAAATGAGAAGAGGGGAACCCTGCAAAATGTAGAGTCGAGGGTATGTGTGAACTGAGTCTACTGTAATAAAAAAGAAGGGGGCTAGGTTCACTTCACTGCTGTGAGAAGGGATGTATTTCTTTTTGCACTGGCTGTGAGATGTGAGCAGACTTTCCTTCTTTAAGCCAACATGACTAACTTCCCACTCATGCCTAGTGTTGGTGCCTAAACAATTCTGTTGTCAGGGATCTTCCCCACTGCCATTGGGATGCAAAGACATGAACCAGTGCAGAAAGCTACTGCTGGAGATGAATATGTGGCTATTATGATCTTTTCTTCTAAGGATAGTAATTTCTGTGTATGTTGAACCACTACAGTGGCACATTGTTTAGAATGTGGAAGCCCTTGAAAGTACTCCCATGGAAAGAGAATCCTTCCATCAATGCTTTCGTATACTTTGCTGCCTTGAATGAGAGCTACACCTCATTGGATTTTTCTCCTTTCTATCTCTAATAAAACAATATTTTCAGGGTATGGCAGATAAAATAAAGATGTAATAACACTCCCAGTCTCTGCACTAAACTGAACTAAAGAAGTCTTGACTGGTTCCCTTTTATGCTCTTTCCCAACGTCATGCCTCCTCCTGTGCCAAAATCCACTTTGCAATTTCTCTAAATATTCTTTCCCTGCAAAAGAATGCTTGAGAATTCCTTTCACATTTCTCTTTGGGCATTTTTGAGCTTTCTTTGTTGTTGGAGATGGCAAATGCAATGTAAAATAGGAAATTCACACACCTCTCAATTAGCTTGTACTTCAAGAAGGTCAGAAACACCACATTCTGCCTCTGAGAATGTTATGCAAATTCTTTTCTTTGTGGAAAGAAATTTCATAAGCAAAATACCTTTCATCAAACTGAATGAGTACTGATGGGGGAAAAAAATACAAGACAATTGCTCTGCATGGCACTAATTTCACACCTGTTTCCCAAAAGGCTGTGAAAAGTCGCCAAAGTATTATATGGGAAAGGAGAAGCCAGACTGTCATGGGGAAGGGGAGAAACAACAACAACCCGCTCCTTCCTCTTTTGATTGGGCCACAAGTTCTAAAGCTTGCCGATCTGCCTGTGGACTGTGAAAGGTAACCAGAGGTTTGAATGGCGAATGCAAATAAAGCCCCGTTATTAGAGTGCTGAAAAAGATTATCTGGATTAATCTGGTCATGGGTTTATTTTAAAATCCTTTCTTTGAGATGTAAGTACCCTGATGAGGAGAGAAAGGCATGGTTGCCCTAGACAGCTAGACTGGAGCAGCCTTGCTGTTCCTTTACTTGAAAGAGTATGCCAGGAATGACAACAAACATACAAAGAAACGGCACTAAAAAGTACAACATTTAATTGAGTCTACATTCATGTAGGAATTAATAAGTGACTTTGAGGGGGTTTTGCCCACTGTTCTTCAGTTTAGGGAGGGACTGGGCAGCTCCTATCAGATTCCTGTGATGTTCTAAAGTCAGGATTTTTATCTGGGAGAGGAAGCTGGTTTCTAGGCCACATCGAGGCTTTCTACCGGCAGCCAATGGCTACGGAGGAATGATGGGCTCAGAAACCAATACTGGGCCTTGGAATGTAGGCAGCTTGTAGTCAGTTGGTGATAAGGGAAAGGCAATCTGCAGCCATTTATTTAAAAGAGAGGAAGAGCCTTCAAGGGGAGCAGAGGATACAGGTTCTAGACCAGGTTGAGTTTTGATAACCTTTGCCTGAGCAAATAAACATGGTGTATGTGGGAGTGTAAACCAGCAGGTGCAGCTTGCCGCTCAAGTGTATTCATCTGAAATCCCCTATTCCCTACAGCAACTAAAGGTGAAGCAATTATGTTCTGGTTTGCATCTTTCCCTGACTCCATCTGGCATTTAGAACCTGCTGATAACAAAACTTCTCATCAGGTATTACAATTGTCAATAAGGAAAAGAAGCTGAGCTTTTACCTTTCAAGAGATCAATAATATCCAGCCTACCCCAAGGTTGCAGTCAGCATTATACTAGCTGCTTGCAACTCCCCATACTTCCTCTTTTCATTCTACCACAGTGTTTTAGAGCAGAAGGGGGCAACCTGAAGACCTTCAAATGTTTAGGACCACAAAGCTCAGAAATGCTGTCTGGAGAGAATTGAAGTTCAAAACATGGAGAGGATGTCAAGTTGTCTCTCCCTCTTTTTAGGAAAAAAAAAAAAGTCTCAGTTATCAAAGATCACTGCAACACTCAAAAATTGTACCAAAAGGCAATAAAATGGGAGAAAACCATATTCCAGCAGTAAAGTTCTGAGATCAGTCTCCATCTAATACTTTTGAAATTAAAAGGTTTCCAAGCAACAATGGCATAGTTCTGCTCCTAATGGAGGTAAGTTTGTGTAGTGTGATGCTGTGGGTGATGGGAAATGAATTTATGCCAATAATTATTTATCTTTATTAGCAGTTTTCAATTGGGTAAAGATTTCTCCTATGATTACTGGAAGCCTTTTTCTGCCCTCTGTGCCTCCCCGCTTCCTCAACTGCTTTCTCTCCGCTCAAGAAACAATCACCAAGCAACTTCAAAGACCAAGCCAATGCTGGGGGGGGGGGGGGGGGGGGGGATGGTTTAGAAATGTCTTTGCAACACACAAATAAATCCTCTAATGGAAAATATAGAGCAGGTGTGCATTTAAATTCTGCAATATGGCGAGGACATCTTTCACGTATCAATAATAAAGCTCTGAGATCCTTCCTTTATAAACATATTGCGGGGGGCGGGGGGGCGGGAGGAGAATTACCCTGCCTCCTCCCTTCTCCTCACACACGACAAGCAGAAGGAATAAGGTTCCTAGTTTTCTCTTGTCCGGTTACTCCTACCCCCAAAATAAAACAGTCCACTTCCCTCCCACCCACCACTCGGCAGAATCTCTCTCTTACCCAGAGGCTACCGTAATCCCCTGCCCCCCAGTACCTTGGTTGCGATGTCTCACCACCCCTAGCCGGCACTTCAGAGAAACAGCAAACATCTTCCCTGGGCTGCTGTCTTTTACCCTGCCTGGCTCACATGGCGCTGGAAGCTTCTCCCTCAACACCTCTGCCTGGCTCTGCACGGAGCTGCGAGCTTTACATTAATGTATGATTACTGTGAAATGGAGTTGTGCTTCATTTCTCGGTAGAAAAGCTAGCGGGCCAGAGAACAGGCTGCAAAGGAAGATGGGGACAAACAGCCCTTCTCAAGAACCCTTCAGGGCTCTGTGTTGTTGCTTTAGCGTGCCACCCAGATCAAATGCATGTGAAATTTATAACTTCCTCTTGTTGGTTTTTCCTGCCCCCCTTCTTTGGGTCTTTCAAAGCAATGCCCGGGCATGCCCAGGAATATACTGCCCTGCAAGTTGGAGGATTCTCTAGGAGACTAATATAGTGATTAACGGATGTAGGATTATTTTTTTCTAGATGCGCCTCCACATTAAAAAAAAAAAAACTTGTAAAAGGATAATCTAAGGGAATATCTGTATCACATATTGTCTTTCCAGATCAAAGTGTGAGAATGGAGAGAAGAACAATTAAACCAGGACATTCGTTTATTTCTGAAGAAAAGGTATTTGAAATATATTGGGAACCTGAACAATGCATCAAGTTCATAAAAATAGGAGAATAATATATTTATTTTCAAATAAGTGTGTTGTTGTCATTGTTGTGAAAACATGGTGCTTCATTTTGTCTGGGATCTCTATTTTCCATTTTGACTCCGTTTTATTGTTCCGTATATGATTAGAACAGCAATTTATTGAGTCTCCAAGGGAAATTACCTTCACATATAAGATGCTGCTACTCTGACCATTTATTTATTTGATCTTGATTTTTCAGCTTAAAGCACCAGAAGTACTATTAATCTTGCTACCTTGGGAATCATAATGGGGTATTCAGAATTATGCACAATTAGAACAGCTTTATAGAACAGAATGATGACTGGAACAACATGCCCAAAACTGCAGGTTAATTCTTGTAGCTACTTAAGATGTTCAATATAGATCTAACAATAACACTGAAAGACGTGAGACTACCAATCACAGGAAGTAGAGATATGGGCATTAGTCTAAATCCAGTCCAAAATGTTCATACGGTACTTCTTAATTGGTTGGATGTCAGCTTGCAAGATATTCTCTAGATTAGAGATCCTAGCTTGCATAAATGTGGCTTTGGTTGCACTTGTGCCATACTGGTCAAAATACGTCAAAACTGACTGATACTATTAATAGAAAGTGCTACACGTGGCACAGAGACAACCAAGGTGTTACCCAACTCTATACCTCTTTGATCTTACTAAAAAGTATTACGTGAAAGCTTCAAGTATCAAAGACATGAGGGGCAATGGAAGTCACTATCTGTGGGCCCATCTGATGATGGCTATGGCAAATAGAAGATTGAGACTTGGAATGTAAGTGAAATAAAGGGTAAAATTAAATACTACAATGAAAAATATTAAAATAGGCTGTGTGTCTGCAAAACTGAGATAAAAGACAAGGACATATGAAGCAATGTTCAGATTACGTAATATTCTGAGTTAATGTAATTGAGGAAAACAAATGGATAGGTGGGAATAAGACAAAAAAGGTACAGGAGGAACAACTTGGTCATTGGGAGATCAAAGAATAAATGAGAGTGGTGAGTGGTGAGTGGTGAGCATCTGCTTAGAAAAAAGTCTATTCTAAATACATGATTTAAGTCTATGCATGTCTTATACACATAGAAAAGGAATGAACATAAATCTAAAAATATGTTTGAATTGATTCTTTAGGACAAAAGACTGAGAAACTTAGTGGAGGATTACAGTGATGATGAGAGGCTTTGAATGTGGGACAGACAATTATTTAGTAATGCCAAGAAAAAGTGGATCTTGTGAAAAATGGATATGGAAGAAAAGGAACGCAACAAGAATGAAAGTAAAATAGTAAGTAGAAAGTAGAATAGTAAGAGAATAGAAAGTAGAATAGCTGTAGGAGGAGAAAGTGCAATGCTGTATGTAAAAGTATAAATCAGATTATCCAGCAGAATGAATAGAATGTGGATATGAGGAAAGATGATTGGAAGCTGCTTGGAAAAGAGTGAAAAGAATTATGTCACAGAGGCCACAGAGGTCTATGGAGTTAGACAAATGGGGACTTTGAAAAGAGCTGCTTGCTGGAACAATGAAATGAAAGTGGCTGTGGATGAGAAATAAAATATGAGAATGCTGCAAAAATTAAGATGACAGAAGGATATTACATAATATGCATATAAAGGAAAAAACGTCTTGTAAAAATGTGGTCAAAGAACAATAAACAAGGTTGGAATAGGAAGAGAAAATGAAGAGGAATTTGACAGAAATAAAAGTTTTGAAAGTAAGCAAAATAAAAGTAATGAAATTATTTGGGATGAAACTAAAGTGAGGGACTGCTGGAAGGAGTATTTTAGAGATTTGTATAGGATTGATAGTGAAATAAATGCCATACATTGCTGACCAAAGACGAATTATGAAAAGGAAATCATAAATGCTGTGAGATTGTGGAAAAATAGTAAGGCTAAAAGTGTAGTTAGTATAATTGCAGAAATGTTGGCATATGAATGAGGTTTGTCTAAGGAGTGGTTGGGCCACTTGCTGAATGGGTGTGTGAAGACTGTCTGTGCTTGATGATTGGAAAAACTGCTGTGATTGTTCCCCCACTCTATAGAAAGAGAAAAGTAGAAAGTATGAAGGGAAAACTACACTGGGGATGAGTTTGCGAAGTTGCCTGGGAAGATGTTAGGAAGAATTCTGATTGAACAGGTCCAAGCAGTAACGAGGAGTAAAATTTGAGAAGTGCAAATGTGGTTTTTGGGGGTGTGCAGACCATATTTTAGCTGTTCAGCTGGTCACTGAAAAATGTATGACAGTGAGAAAGAAAGTCTATTGTACAATGGTTGATTGAGAGAAAGATCATGAATAAGCTTGAATTATGGAATATTTTGCATCACTGTGAAATTAAGGATTTGCTGCTGAATGTGATAAGAACAGTAAAAGATGGAACTAAAGCTGGTGTGAGAATGGAATGGAATGGAATGGAATGGAATGGAATGGAATGGAAAGCCTGCAAATGGTTCTGTACTAAGACAGGAATATGTTATGCCCCCTTGGTTATTAAATGTATTTATGGATAAATATATAAGCAGAGATTTCAAACTGAAATCATCACAAGTGTCACATAAGGACTGGTTCATTAACCACAACATGGAAGCCTTTTCATACATTGATACAAAAATCTCTAGTGAGTAAAAAATGAAGAATATCCCCGTACGCTATGAAACATAAATTTATTTAATAAAAATATTTACTGCAAAATAGAACCACTTGCAAAACTGTAAAAGCAGTATTTTCACTTTGGTCACCAAGCTGTGAGCATTTTTCAAAACCAACATTTGATTTTATTTTGGGGTTATATTTTTTCAAGATCATACTTAGGATAATGTAATTTAGAAAAATCATCCTTGTAAGAGCTGTCCAAATACTGCTTTTCCTTTTCTTCTTTTTACCTTGCTAAGCAGAGATAATATTTTACTTCAACCTCATTCACTTTCTCTCCTCTCCTCTCCTCTCCTCTCCTCTCCTCTCCTCTCCTCTCCTCTCCTCTCCTCTCCTCCCCTCCCCTCCCCTCCCCTCCCCTCCCCTCCCCCTTCCTTCCTTCCGTCTGTCCTTGCCCAGCAGAGAGATCTTCATAGTGGGAGGCGCTGCTCTCATTCTCCTCTTCAGCCAACTTCTTCCTTCTTTCAGGCAGACCAAACCATCTGACCTCTCTTTCCTGACAAACTTGCCTGCTCACTGACCCTGTTTAGACAGCCCAATGTCACTTCAGAAGCAGCACCCACCACAAAATGTGAGAGTAGACCAGGGTTCCTGGAGGGCACACTACTCAGGGTAAGAGGCCTAGGGTGGTCAATCATCTGGCTGGCTGACCAGATCTGTTGCAGAAGACTCACCAGGCTGAATCAAAGTGAGTTGTGGGGAGCCACTGCTGCCAGGTCATTTATCTTCCTAGGGCACTTCCCATGGCCTAGTTATGCATCTATGTAGGACCCAATGTCCTATTTTTGTTGGGCAGCATTCTCAGCATTACAAAATATTGTTGTGGGACACAGAAAATTACTTGAGACTCCTGGTTTAAATCCTAGGCCTTTTCCCTCCCACTTTTCTGAATCAATGGATTCCTAGCCATTTTTCCCCAACTGGAAGGTCAACATCTTTTATGTGTTTATATAATAGTAGTTCTGTCTGGCCTTAGTTCCTTTCTTGACAGCTTTAGCCCTTACACAGCCAATGAATGTGCAGGCCTGGTATAAAAAAAATTGCATGGACTTTGGTAAGATTTCCATCTTGAAAGGTGGGATATATACAGTATAATTGTAGTAAATAAATAGTGATAATATTTAATAATGAAACAGGTACAATATATGATCAGTGGACTAGCACAAGTTACATCTAACACAGGAGGTTGTAAAGTTTTCCTGAGCTATCTGAGCATTAATCTTAACATTCCTCTTTTAAATCTCTGATTTCTTGGCAAGAGAAAAAGAATCCAATGTGGAAAAAAAAAAAGGTAAACATGGATGATTCCTTCCTCTTTAAATATACTATTGAACAACCAGCCTCTCCAAGAGTTTAATTCAAGCAACACAGCTGTCTTACTGCCCATGGGAAGTGGGCAAATGATGATATGATTAGGATGGGATAATCATGTACATTACATTCTTGCATTAGTTTTGGTGTGAAAGAATGTAGGGGTGGCATTTCATAATGGCATCATTGTGTATGCATCCTTCATTTTGGTATCCTCCCATTTTGCTATGGACACTGCTTCATCCCCCTGCACATAATCTGTGAGCACCTTTCTACAGATCCTGCCCCATCACTCCACTCTGAATCAATCAGTTAATGGCGCATTCTGTCTCATGGCCCAGGACTGAAACAAATAACTTCGTGGCTGATTCCGATTCAACTTTTTCAGGATTTAGCTTGCAGCTAATCCCATCTCACTGAAAGAAGGAAGATACATTATGAGCTGTATGGAACGTAACTCCTATTTTTAGACTGGAAAACTGACTTTGATCTGTGGTTCTCCTTTGTAAGGGATAGAATTTCACTGGCTATATTTAGTTATTAAACAGAGATGTCATACGACTTCAGTAATGAGACAGCTCTGTGAACTCTATAAGCTATTACAACTCCAGATAAGGCAGGAAATGTAAAGGTGCCTCTAAATGTAATACTGTACTATTGACTTTTTAGTGATAGGATAGGAATAAAAGATTTGCCATGAAATTAGCATGCAATCAACATCTGTAAAAAAAGTTAGAAATGTTTTGTGATTACTATCAGAGTGAATTCAATTTATAGTGGTACAATTAGTTTGGTAAGTGGAATGTTATCTGTTAATTGCTTTTAAGAAGACTATTCAGAATTTAATATATTCCACAAATACACAAAGCATACATTTGTGATTTCTTACAATTATCTTAAACCATGTGATTTGCTTACGGTTTATAAAACAAAGAAATGCAGCTTCTTGTTTGCATATTCATGCTGTGCTCTTGCTTTTTCCATAGTTAATGAAAGGGAACCAGATTCTCATTTAACCAAGACTGTACTGAGAGTAAGTGTCATAAACGTGTTCATAGTGAACTAGGACTGAGAATCATGGTGCTCAGTGTGCATTTTTTTTTTAATGCACACTGAGCACCATGGCTGAGATTGGCATTTTCAGAGCTCCAGAAGACACTGTCATCCTTTAGCTATCAACCCATATTTTATCTCTTAACTGATTTTTTTTCTTTGTGCATGCATAATGGATTTAAGAAGACTTAAAATGGTAAACTCTGACTTGCACATTCCTGTAGAAAGTTTGTACTGGGTGGTTTTGAGGTTCATAATGACACTTGCTGCCTCTCTGTAGTTCTTTTCTTTCAACATTTGACATGTTCCCTATCTATCAAATATTTCACACATGAGTGAAAGCACTTCCTATTTTTTTTTTTAAATACCGGAATGTAAAAATAATAGGATTTCAACGTACCACAGCTACAGTTTTGAGACTAGCTGTGAAACTCACTTCTATGATTCATTTTTTAGATTTGGAATATTTCAAATATTTCTTTGTATTCAAAAAGATGCCTACCAAGTAGAGGTGGTCAAAATGTTCTAAACTCAAAGGTTCTGTGTGAAATGACCACTTTGTGTGTTCCAAACTGAGACCCCTTCTGACTACAACCATTAAAAAAAAATAATCACAGGATGCTTCATTCCTGTGATGGAATGGATCTATGAAGGGGGAGGTGGTGTGATGGAGTGCAGTAGAGAACCAGGTTCTCAGGAAGGAGGGAGCGCATTCCAGGAGGAAAGGGGGGTGGGTGGAGAGACGAGGGGCAACACAGTCCAGAGCAGGAGCATGGGAAGAGGAAGAGACTTAGGATAGCCACTCCCTAGAATCTCCCAGGGTATATCCACTAGGTTAGAGTAGTACAGTTTTAGTCTGGCAAGATTCTGTCTATATGGTGTAAGCAATAAAAGAACTGAACTTGGTTCGACTGTTTCCCTGTTGTTCTTGGGCTGGGGCTGACAGTTCCTCACTATTATGTGTTCAGATATCCAAGATCAGTTCTTTCTTTTTTAAATGTTCCTAATCTCCTGGAGATTAGGAGACGCATTAGTCAATAAAATTTGAGGCACTGGTTCCATCCCATCTGTCATCATCTGGAATTAATCAAGGGAAAGATGAAGGTAGAGGTGAGGGAAAGTTAGTGAAGCAGATGTTCAGAGATTGAGAACCATTTTGGACACAAGAAAAAGACAACTGCCCACCAGGTGAATAAGCTCACTACTGCCTTTAAATTCTTGCTATGGGAACATCAGAATTTATGAACTGTGATATAATGTAAAGGCACAAGTACAGCACCTCCCAGGTGTCATGCAGCGTGTGGGCTGGGAGAATCCATTTAACCAGACAGTGGGCTAGCTAAAATGTGGTAGGAAGAACTATTATACAACAATCATAACCAATGAGGTAGTGACCTACATTTTCCCATCCACTGAATCATGGTGTCAGCTCACATCTGTACCCATGTTCCTCTGTGATGCTGCTGCTGCAATAAGGACAAGATTTCTCTCGTACTCTCCCTCTTCAGAATATTATTTTCCAGGCAGAACGTACTGCAGTTATACAGCCTCCTTTAAACAGAGGCAGAGAATGTGCATGAGTTAGGCAAAGCATCTAATGCTCTCAAATTTTTTTTTTCCAGGAACATCGTTCTCCAAACTTAACTGCTCTGTGTGTATGTGTGTGTGTGCCCATCCCATTTTGATTCCATGAAAACTGGTCAGGCAGTCAGGACATGTATACTCCAAGAATAATTTCATTAAGAATGGTAACAACTGCACATTTTTCTTCATAGAGAAAATCATAAAATAAAACATGTTTTCTTTATCTGACACCATTAAAGGAATGTTACGTACATAACTCTATTGAAAATAAAACTAACATGTCAAACAGAGTACATGTCAATACTTTCACCAAAGGGGCTTATCCATCAGAACATGAATGGCTTATACTCTAGCACTTTGCTCCAGAAGAAACCCTGCCATTTCAAAATCACAATATGTATCCAGTCATTCATACAGAAAAATGCAAACGAAAGTGCATACATCTGGGAAAGAGGCAGACAGACAGACACAGATCCTCATCAGCCCCCCACCCGCCCACCCTTTTCAACTGACCCCAGTAGCATTTCTTTCATCACATTGCAGCAAGCTGTGAATAAAGGCATGGCCTGGGACTGCCAAATGATCAGCTCCATCAGTCTTTCTGATCTGTATTGAGCTAATCATTATATAAAGTTTACGATTTAGATTTAAATTCAAATTTAAGATTTAGTGCCCCTCCTTGCTTCCCTAGTAGCAGTTCTGCCCTCCTCACTCGATTGTTGCACAACTTCTGAATTAAAGATAGAGAAATTTTGCTTTATAACATGCTATTGAAAATAATAAGCCTTGGAGCTCTTTTTTCTCCTTAAGCACCCCCAAAGAAGTTTATTTCATGCATATTATACAGATTTTGAACCATCTATCTTTTTCATGATGCTTCCATACATTGTCAACAACACAGAATCCCAAACTTTTGTGATAAGCAGAAGTGGAATTTGACATTAAAGGTACGCCTTTGAATATATCTTAGGCCAGAAAACAAAAGCAATAAAACAAGAACATGTTTGCAGAGAATATACATAGGGACATCTTGCCTATAAAAATAATAATACAAAGATTACTTGGCCCCAGGAAATTGCCACAAAATGACACAGTAATGGGCCTCTCCTGATGATCCCAGTGCATCTCACTCAGAGTTAAACAGCTGCCTTTGTATACATAACAAAATGGAACAGCAACTGAATAAAGAGAATATTTAACCACTATTTTGCAAAAAGACCTATTTCTATTTATCATGGCTAGGTGGAGGAAAGAAAGTAATGATGAAAAAAAGATGAATGTGCATGTTCAATACAAATACAAAATACAAAATACTTTAATGACCAAGTATAAAATATATACAAGGAATTTGTCTTCGGTGACAAACAGCAAGATCAACCGTGCGTTTGGACAGCAACAGAAAAGTAATAAACAATAACACTACACAGTAAAATAACTTTTTCAATGGTGCTAAAATAGAAATTCAATAGAATCATAATATTCAGCAATATGTACACTGGACATTATCATTTGTACACTTATCTTCATTTGATACATGAATGAGAATCAGTAGATTATGTCAGAGCCCTACAGTAGCTATCCATACATTATGCCACACTTCTAAAGCCTTTAAACCCTCAATTCAGTTTGCAACTGCAACCTGTAATCACTCAATTTTCCTCCTTAAATCATTTCCAGATATACTGTACTGCACAGCATGACTCTGGATGTCCAGTGCATCTGATGATCTCACGAAAGCTTATGTCTAAAATGTGTTAGTCAGAAAAGGTGCTACCAGACTCCTCCTGTTTTTATGCCATCTAAAGTAGGTCTCTATTAATCTCATAGCTTTTCTATCTTTTACTCAATCCTGTCAAAATGGGCAGTTTAGACATTTTGAAACTGAGTGTTTCAGATACCAGGCTTCTCTTTGAGTCCAAATATGTAACTCCCTTTTTGGATGTTATATAGTCTTGATTAAGAACATTAAGAGATTTGAACATATCTCCAAAATAGAAGGCTTTGCTTCACTGAAATAAACAAGCAGATAATATTTCTGCAGTTACTCGTCTTTACAGACAAGCACACAGCCCAGTATCTACACCAGGATTATGTTATGAGTCAGACGTGTCAGTTAATGTCTATTACTGCAATCAGCGCCAAACAATCAAACATATTAAAGATTTAAAATAAACTCATGATGACCTGCTGAACCTGTAATGGTTTGTTAGTCTGTGGATAATAGGTCCTTGATATCAGCTCCACAGCATGTTTGTCACTGCATCCAGATTTACTGTAAGCCCATTTAGAGTGGAGGAAACAGATTTAGAATAGTTCCATTCAGTTTAATAGAACATAACATTCCAAAGGCGAACATTTAAATCTGCTTTCAAATGAGTTCTAAAACAAAATGTGGTTTGCTTGCTTTTTAGCTTAGTGGGGTATGTGATTCTAGCTAATTGTGATTTATTTAATAAACCATAGTTAAACTGACTTGCCTAAGGCAAGAACCCAGCCAATTCCTATGCTCAAATGTCAAGCAAAGAGTTGCTTTGTTGTCAATCACCTTTCCTCTTTCATAAATCTAAATATAAAACCAATCCAAAGTACCAAAAAAGAATTGGAAGAATATCCGTCAGGCATCCCTGCCCAAACAGCAGGGACGCACATGGCCTTATTGAAATGGCCTGCAATTTGAAACAAGTGGCACACAGGTGCAGTTTGAAATACATG
Organism: Liasis olivaceus; assembly: GCA_030867105.1. Taxonomy (NCBI): domain Eukaryota; kingdom Metazoa; phylum Chordata; class Lepidosauria; order Squamata; family Pythonidae; genus Liasis; species Liasis olivaceus. The sequence goes on along the minus strand of CM061348.1, from coordinate 40,774,963 downwards.
CATTGTTAGGCCAAGAAAGTGACAAACCCCAGTGCTGCTTTTTGTCAACAGTACATGGTGCTTTCTGTTGGTTCAATCTGCCAGTCTGTGCTCCACATTCACTGGCACTTCCCAAGGAAATGAAAGAAGATTCGTTTCTCCTTCTGTGCATTTTTGCTGCCTTATTCACCACTGATTTGTTTGGAAAACAAAGAAATGGGCCCTTTACTATTGCTACCTTCTTGCTACAATGTCCTCCTCGGCTGTGGTGATGCCACCCTCATGCATTAGCCTAATAGCCTCCTGTTTATATTTTCCATTTTCAGATTATATTAATCAAGCCATATCTAGCAAAACTGTGCCTGGGGCAATCCTAAGTTAAACAATGAACATGTTTACCACCCAAACCAATGATGACAGCCTCATGTGTGTGTACATACACCCAATACACACAAATTCACTACATGAAAGCTCACTCTAATGGCTATTTAAAGTACATTACTGAAAGTGAGGGATCATGCTAATAGGAAAAAACCTTAGAGCTGTTCCTGCATACAGCTAGATGAGAAATATCCAAAGCAATCTAACCACAGTTAAGAGGAAAAGAAAGGTCATGCAATCAAAGTAGTCCAGATATGCATGTAACCTTTTCCATAACAATTCCCCATACGGTGAGGGAGAGTGATTAAGGCTGCCGTTGCCGGAACTGAACTGTTTCCCATTTAGGCACATAAATATAGAAGAGTCAAGAGTCTTTGACAACCAAATTAATTTTACCAAAATATTGTAAATCAGAGGTTAGCAAAGGTTAGCATTGCATCTTTGTTTTTGTAGCCCCTGAGAACATCCAGACATAATTTTTCCTGTTTTTTGCTGAGAAGGAATGAAATGGATGTAAGAAGTCTCCATTTTGCTTTATTCCTCAATCTCCTGCCCAAGGCTCCATGATGCCTAATTCCAGCATCATCAGAGCATCTCAAATTGCACTATGTCCCCGTGGCCTCTGGAGACCAAATGAAAGACCCACAGCCAAACATACCAAAATGAAACCTGAAGTCAAAAAATGCTATTCGCCCCAGTCGGAAATGGCATATCTGTTACCCCAGTTTTTGAATGTTTTCCTTGCTTTGAAGCACAGAAGAAAAACCACAAAAATCCTAACCTACAAGAACTTGAGAACATTCGCCAAGAATGAAAGGGAAGCAGTCTCACACACTTATGCATGCAGTGGTCATGTGCTTTAGTGTTAAATTAGGAATGGGGAGACCCAGATCTGAGTCTACTTTCAGTTATGGAAGCTCAAGGGGTGACTGGGTCAATTAACCCAATCTACCTCAAAGGCTATTATTGTGGGGAAAAATGGGAGGAGGGAGTACTTTTTATTATTAAAATTAAATGTTTTTCTACTTAATACTATTATTACTATAGCAAAGAATTAAAGGCATTTTATTTTATCCCATCTTTGTAAACTGCCTGGAATATTGAGAAAGGTGCATATTACAAGTAAATGTAACAACTAAATAGATGAACAGACATATATGTCATATTGAACTCCTGGAGGAGAGGCAATAAATCAAGTCAAATCAAATCAATCAATCGATCAGTCAATCAAAGATACATATTAATCATAGCTATTACAAATCCAGCAAATTTACTGCTTTAGAAGGTGGAAAAGATATTAATTTCTCTAAGGGGTCTGTTCAACCCCTTACAACTGGCTTTATTAACAATAGGTTCCCTCTTTCCCCTTCTCTTCAGATGTGCTGGAACTTGCAGATTTCTCTGCCTGTGGGAAATTCTGGGAGTTGAAATCCCAATACAGTAGCAGGAGGCTCATTTATGCTGTCTATGGCTATAGGGGATCAAGGTCTGTAGACTTCCTAGACTGAAGGCTATACTTGGCCTTTGTGGGTCATGCTAGGGCTGCACTCCCACAAGGAATTGGTGGGACAAGGTCAGACAATGATATTGGATTCTATCGATTCCAATGAGAGCCACTTTTGATTGTGGTGGGAGAGAAATGCAATGAATCAATTTCATTTATCCTTAAAATTAAATAGAGCTCTAATTACTTTCCAGTTATAGTTCTCTTATGTTGCATTAACTACTACAACTAGCAGTTGTTTCAGGACTCTGCAGGCCACTCCTGAAGCTTTCAGGGGCCGCCAGTGGGCCTGTGCTTTTGGTTATGCCATCCCAATAAAGGAGAAACAGGGATAATAAACTGCATAAGAGGCCATCCCAGAATGATAAACTATAAATCAAGAGAAGCACATTCCTCTTAGGGATCAACTGGTGAAAAGTGGGAGATACAAGGTGGCAGCATCTAGCATAGCTTGGCTGATCTCAAAAAGCTAAGCGGGGTTGAATGTAACCAATCCTTGAGTAGGAGACCACAAGGGAATACCAATTCTATAGATTAGACTGAGAAGATGAAGAAACATCCCAGAAGAAAACAGTGGCAAATCACTTTCATATAGGTGTCATAAAATCATCAGACATTCAGTTCAATTTCAAGGAGGCTTAATTTATTTTCTGGGGCACTTGATCTCTACTATATTTTAAGTTTTAACTTGCCACATGGCTGAATAATTCAGTTAGGAAGAGGCAACATTATCAGCAACTAGGCATTTTAAATTTGGAGCATGCTAGGATCAGGGGACACCTGTCACCTGTCAACTACCCACTCATCAGCTGAAACAAATGGCAGAAACTTTTATATTCATTAATGAAGTAGACAACATTTTCCTAGCACTGTGGCCCCAATTCAATCACCTGCTGTTATAATAGATAAAAAGAGATGGAAAAGTCCAATAACAGATTTTAGCATTCTTTTAGTTAGCCCATTTATTGGATGATGACAGCAACAACACCCAACATCTAAGCAAGATGCTGCTTTGCACCAATATATCTTGTACAGAAAGAGCACATTTTGGACAGCCAGTGCATGAAGCATTTATTGTTACTCTAACATAGGGTAACAATACTGGCACTGAAAACACTGTCCAAACTAATGGTGTTATAAAACAATTTCAAGGAGATGTGCTATCAATATGAAAATCAGGTGCAAATGTTCTACAAAAATAAACACTGCACATCTTACAAGGAGGGGAAAATAAACCATTTCACAGGCTGTAAGAAAGTAAAGGTTGGCTAGGTCCACACAAGGAAGGTTGAATTACACAATGCCATTTGGCGTCCTTCTGTTTTGTCAGTCCTTATTCATTTTACTGGCATTGGAATACTCTTGAAGAGGCTGAGGGCTGTGATATAATAAAACTGTCCCCTGAGCAGCATTTCACATGCCTCCAAACAAGCAGAGGTAAAAAAATATATATATAGGTTCTGTCATGCTGATTTAGGGTCTCAATGAATAGTGGAGAGTCATTTTCAGTAAAGACAATATTTAAGAAATCCCAATCTTCCTCATCTGGAAAATCTAATCTATGGCATAGACAATATAGAAATGGATGACATACTCTGACCTATGGTTCATGTTGACAATCCTGCCACGAAACAATTGGGACTGTTCACGTATTGTGTGAACCAGATAGTGTTCACATTCTGTCTAAGAACATGAATTTGCCCATATGAGAAAATCTCATGCTGTACATTGCAAATTAATCTACTGAAAGCTTAGCCTTTTCCACTTTATCATACACGGGGGAGCAGAAATGTTAGAAAAACCAGTAACTTGCCACATTGCTTGCAGATGCAGACTTAAAATATCACTGAAGCTTTTGTTTTTTGTTCTGTATAGTGAAATAAAGTGAGCCACTGTTTCTCTTTTTAAATGGCAAAGCATTTGAAAATCCAGCTTGGAAATGAATGTTCTGATTTGAATATAATTAATTTAAATAACAGTCTTAAGAAATATTTAAGACTTGGCTCAGTGAGGTTTTTATTGCTCTTGTGGCATATTTATGAGTTTCATGAAGAGTCTCTGGGGGAAAAAAACAGATGCATATAGGATATTTTAGGATGAGACTAGCTTAATAAAGTATCCAAAGTAGTGTATGCCCCACCTTCAGGTTGAAGAGAAGGTGGTATCTAGCTGGCTACCTATTGACCTTTGTTGTTGTTTAGTCGTTAAGTCGTGTCCGACTCTTCGTGACCCCATGAACCATATTGCGCCACGCCTTCCTGTCTTTCACTGCCTCCCTGAGTTTGCTCAATTTCATGCTCATTGCTTCAGTGATGCTATCTAGCCATCTCATCCTCTGCCGTCCTCTTCTCCTTTTGCCTTCCATCTTTCCCAGCATCAGGGTCTTTTCCAAAGAGTCCTCTCTTCGCACCTATTGACCTTACCACTGTTCAACTATCCTGGTATGGAACAGAAAAGCCTACAGCCTTTAGCCTTGGATCATGAGTAAATGGCATTGAATTCGATGAGACAGATAATAGATGATGCTATTATTGAACAAAAATAACATCTTCTGAATTTGAACCAATAGTTCCTAACTCAAACAAGAAATACCCTTCACCCCAGGCACTTGTAGTTTTTACCTTTCTTAACACTTTATAAAGACTCCAAAAATGATATTTTAAGATTTTTCAAGAGAGTAAGAATTTGTTCCCCTTCATGGATCACTGCCTTGTCGTGGCAAAGGGGCTTGTGTAACTCAGTGAAGCCATGAGCTATACCGTGCAGGGCCACCCAAGACGGAGAGCTCATGACAGAGAGTTCTGACAAAATGTGGTCTACTGGAGAATGAAATGGCAACTCACTCCACTATCCTTGCCAAGAAAACCCCATGGACAATGTTAAAAGGCTAAAAGATATGACGCCGGAAGATGAGCCCCTCAGGTTGGAAGGTGTCCAATATGCTACTGGGGAAGAGCGGAGGGCAATTCCAAGTAGCTCCAGAAAGAGTGAAGCGGCTGGGCCAAAGCCGAAAGGACGTTCAGCTGTGGATGTATCTGGAAGCGAAAAGAAGGTCCGATGCTGTAAAGAACAATATTGTATAGGTACGTGGAGTGTAAGATCCATGAACCAAGGCAAGCTGGATGTGGTCAAACATGAGATGACAAGATTGAACGTCGACATCTTGGGAATCAGCGAATTGAAATGGACGGGAATGGGTGAATTTAATTCAGGTGACCATTATATCTACTACTGTGGGCAAGAAACCCTTAGAAGAAATGGAGTTGCACTCATAGTCAATAAGAGAGTGGGAAAGGCAGTAATGGGGTACAACCTCAAAAACGACAGAACGATCTCAGTGCGTATCCAAGGAAAACCATTCGACATCACGGTAATCTAAGTCTATGCCCCAACCACTGATGCCGAAGAAGCTGAAGTTGACCGGTTCTATGAAGACCTACAAGACCTTCTAGAACTAGCACCAAAAAAAGATGTCCTTTTCATCATAGGGGATTGGAATGCTAAAGTAGGAAGTCAAGGAGTAATCGGAATAACAGGCAAGTTTGGCCTTGGAGTACAAAATGAAGCAGGGCAAAGGCTAATAGAGTTCTGTCAAGAGAACAAGCTAGTCATAGCAACCACTCTTTTCCAACAACACAAGAGACGACTCTACACATGGACATCACCAGATGGTCAATACCGAAACCAGATTGATTACATACTTTGCAGCCAAAAATGGAGAAGCTCTATACAGACGGCAAAAACAAGACCAGGAGCTGACTGTGGCTCAGATCATGAGCTTCTTACTGCAAAATTTAGGCTTAAATTGAAGAATGTAGGAAAACCACTAGACCACTCAGGTATGACTTAGATCATATTCCATGTGAGTACACAGTGAAGGTGATGAATAGATTTAGAGGATTAGATTTGGTAGACAGAGTGCCTGAAGAACTATGGACGGAGGTCTGTAACATTGTACAAGAGGCAGCAACTAAAACCATCCCAAAGAAAAAGAAATGCAAGAAAGCAAAATGGCTGTCTGATGAAGCTTTACTAATAGCTGTGGAAAGAAGGAATGCGAAAAGCAAGGGTGAAAGGGAAAGATATAAGCAACTGAATGCAGATTTCCAGAGAATAGCAAGGAGAGATAAGAAGGCCTTCTTAAATGAACAATGCAAAGAAACTGAAGAAAACAATAGAATGGGGAAGACTAGAGATCTCTTCAAGAAAATTGGAGATATCAAAGGAACGTTTAGTGCAAAGATGGGCATGATAAAGGACAAAAAAGGCAGGGACCTAACAGAAGCAGAAGAGATTAAGAAGAGGTGGCAAGAATACACAGAAGAACTATACAAGAAAGATCTTAATGTCCCTGATGTCCATGCTGGTGTGGTCACTGACCCTGAGCCAGACATCCTAGAGAGTGAAGTCAAGTGGGCCTTAGGAAGCATTGCTGACAACAAAGCTAGTGGAGATGACAGTATTCCAGCTGAGTTATTTAAAATACTAAAAGACGATGCTGTTAAAGTGCTGCACTCAATATGCCAGCAAGTTTGGAAAACGCAACAGTGGCCACGGGATTGGAAAAGGTCAGTTTATGTTCCAATTCCAAAGAAGGGCAATGCCAAAGAATGCTCAAACTATCGCACAATTGCACTCATTTCACATGCTAGCAAGGTTATGCTCAAAATCCTACAAGCTAGGCTTCAGCAGTACGTGAACTGAGAACTACCGGATGTACAAGCTGGGTTTCGAAGAGGCAGAGGAACTAGTGATCAAATTGCCAACATTCGCTGGATCATGGAGAAAGCACGAGAGTTCCAGAAAAGCAGCTACTTCTGCTTCATTGACTATGCAAAAGCCTTTGATTGTGTGGATCACAACAAACTATGGCAAATTCTGAAAGAGATGGGGATACCAGACCACCTTACCTGTCTCCTGAGAAATCTGTATGCGGGCCAAGAAGCAACAGTTAGAACTGGTCATGGAACAACTGATAGGTTCAAAATAGGGAAAGGAGTACGACAAGGCTGTATACTGTCAGCCTGCTTATTTAACCTATATGCAGAGTACATCATGAGAAATGCCAGGCTGGAAGAATCACAAGCCGGAATTAAGATTGCAGGGAGAAACATCAATAACCTCAGATATGCAGATGATACTACCCTAATGGCAGAAAGTGAAGAAGAACTAAAGAGCCTCTTGATGAGGGTGAAAGAGGAGAGTGCGAAAGCTGGCTTGAAACTCAACATTAAAAAAACTAAGATCATGGCATCTGGACCCATCAATCCCTGGCAAATAGAAGGGGTAGAAATGGAAGCAGTAACAGACTTCATTTATTTGGGCTCCAAGATCACTGCAGACGGAGACTGCAGCCATGAAATTAAAAGACGCTTGCTCCTTGGGAGGAAAGCTATGGCAAACCTAGATAGCATATTCAAAAGCAGAGACGTCACCTTGCCGACAAAGATCCACATAGTCAAAGCTATGGTTTTTCCAGTAGTAATGTATGGCTGTGAGAGCTGGACCATAAAGAAGGCTGAACGCCGAAGAATTGATGCCTTTGAACTGTGGTGCTGGAGAAGACTCTTAAGAGTCCCCTGGACTGCTAGGAGGTCAAACCAGTCAATCTTAAAGGAAATCAACTCTGATTGCTCATTGAAGGATTGATAATGAAGCTCAAGCTCAGATACTTTGGTCACCTAATGCGAAGAGAGGACTCTCTGGAAAAGACCCTGATGCTGGGAAAGATGGAAGGCAAAAGGAGAAGAGGACGGCAGAGGATGAGATGGCTAGATAGCATCACTGAAGCAATGAGCATGAAACTGAGCAAACTCAGGGAGGCAGTGAAAGATAGGAAGGCCTGGCGCAATATGGTTCATGGGGTCACGAAGAGTCAGACACAACTTAACGACTGAACAACAACAACAAGCATTTGTTAAAATTAAAGCACTGTTCTGGCAAATATCTGCTTTCAACTAAGATAATAAAGACCCGTTATATCTGGTATTAATTCCTACCACTGTGTAGTATGCAGACAAAGAGTTCCATTATTGAAAACAACAAGATAGAGATTATTTTCCCAACAAAATCTGTCTTGGACAACAATAGACTATGGGCAATCAGAAACTTTATTTCAGTAAGTATATTTCATTCCTGTTTATAAGCTGACAATATTGCAGATGGTAGGGAAATCTCCAGCATATGTTAGCTATTTTTTCTTGGAAAAGATGACAGCTTTGGACATGAGAAAAATGGCTTCATAATGGGCTGCAAATAAATGAATGCCCCAGCTCAAGAAGAATGCTTGGGCTTTTGAAAGACGATCAGGATCTGTTCCAGAATATTGCCTCCTTCCCCTGGTGCAGCCCTGCATTAACCATTGAGCAAAATAAGCACATGCTTAGGGCACCAAGGAAAGAGGGCACCACAGACTTTCCCCCCTAGCTATCGTGTTCTTAACTCTTTCACTGACACACTTGACTTTAGTCTTTTTTTTTTTTTGCCGTGTTCGACTTTAATCTGCACTGTTTTCTAAAAAAGTTTTCTTTGGCATGGTGAGTGACTAAAGTTTAAAAGTTTGGTTTGAAGATGTTGTCAGATACCACATTTGTTTCCATCTCATTGCATGAGAGTTTTGCTTCCATTGAGGGGCACCTTTGATGGGTGTGCTTAGGGCATCTGTTGGCCTTAATCCAGCCCTGCCCTGGTGTCAGCCCTTCGAGGTAGGCCAAGGCAGGAAACAGACACTTCAAGGACTCTAGGACTTCTATTGTAGGGTAGAATTACAGAATCATGAAAGCCTGACAGGGTTTCCTTATGTCGTCTCTTATACCATCCAGAATCAAGGCAGGGTTATTTTGAGTCTCTTCTTTGTGCTTCCTCCTTTCCAGGGCTGAGATTTCATTTACTATCTTTTTTATCTGTTAACAGTTTTCACATTTCTTCACTATCGCCGCTTCCCTCTGCACCTGGCCACCTCAGTGGAAGTTACGTTGGAATGGCTGAAAAAGTCCATTTCTTGTAATGGTCTGTGGGAATGATCTTGGGAGACAGGAGGAAGAACCATAGGTTGGACAACTGTCATGCAAAAGGTATCTCAGCCCACAGAAAGAAAAGGGGTGTGGGAAGCAACTCAGAAGAGGCCTCCCTAGTTTTCTGGAGAGTAAAAGGAAAGGAGGGGAGAAGCACTTTCAGACTTGCAAGATTCTGTTACTGTGATCTTACAGTGAAGGTAGTGTTAATACTCATGGTTCATGCCTCTTATCTGGACTACCTCAAAGGGCTGACACTTTTGGGGCTCCAATCAATAGGTTTACATTCTGTGACCCAAATATGTTCAGCTCCTCAAAAAAAATGTGTAAGCACCTATCTCTGTGCTGAATGATTTGGCTCTGCAGACTCTTCCCATCCTGGATATAAACTGTTCCAACTTCTTCCTTCAGGACAGCACTACAGAGCACCATATGTTAAAACATCTAGATATCGGAATACTTTTTTCCTTTGTGCCATTGCTCTGTTAAACATTACATGACTCGATATGTGCTGGACAGTGGCTTCTCCCTTTGAAAAAGTTATTTTACTGTGTAGTGTTATTGTTTATTATTTTTCTGTTGCTATCCAAACGCACTGTTGATCTTGCTGTTCATCACCGAAGACAAATTCCTTGTATATATTTTATACCTGGCCATTAAAGTATTCTGTATTCTGTATTCTGAGCATCAAGGCTACCTAATACAAAATGGGAAACAGGAAAGGACCAGAGAAAGGAGAAGGCACGGCTCACCACTATTCCTCAAAATCAGACCCTACTCTTGTTTCGTCCCTTTTCAAGAAAATGTGGCAGATGTGGCCCCTATTTGGGTGCAGCTGCATACATTCTTGGAGCAAGGACCATAACACCCAGCAGGGCCTTCTGAATAAATGTAGATTGGATTAGACAGTGATGGAGAAAAAAGCCATCCATCCTGCTTTTACAAATGCAGCCAATGAAATGGGATTCCCATTCACAAGCTGGGGAGTGGTGTGAAGAGGGAAGACAATTTACTCAAGGTATTTAAGGTGGCAGTGCCAGCAGCCCCAACAGAAACAGTTACATATTCGTTCTTCCCTAATTCCAGGCGGGTCAATAGTATTTTGCTTTTTACTCTTGGATGCCATTTTTGTTTTGACTTACATGTTTAGAATATTATGTTGTAAGGCTTTATATTATGGTTTCTGTTTAAACTTTGTACACCACCTAGAATTGCTGTGGTGGCTATATAAATTGGAATCAATCAATCAATCAGTGCAAAGTGTTTCTCCCCAGGTGCCAGTGATATAAGGAATACTATGAGAGCAGCTCATTCCCTTTAAATTAGCTGTTTGCTCCGAGAAAGCTAAAATATTTGGTGTAGCCTCGTAAAACAGAGCACTGAAATAGGAATCTTATTTTTCCTCCACATCTTCGCCGCAGTTACCCTCCTCCCTGTAGCTTAGATCCATTGCAATCTCAGTTGGTCTAATTTTGATAACATCTAAATGGTTAGATTTTCAGATAAATTGGCACAATACTGTACAGAGTGTGCAAACCGAAGCAGAGCAGGTTCTTTCTAGCTTTTCTGAATAAATCAAGAACCCCTTAATGGAGGCCCTTTCTAGTAGTTAAAACACCTAGTGATTTAACATTTCTTTATGTAAGAAAGGACTCATCCCATATCTTCCTCCAGTTGTTTCTTGCTGTCAGCCCTTCAAGGTAGTCCAGACATGAAACCAAAACCAGGAGTACTGACACTACCTTTATTGTAAGGTTACAGTACAGAATCTTGCAAGTCTGAAAGCACTTCCCCCCTCCCCTGCCTTTACTTTCCAGAGAACTAGGAAGGGTCCCTTCTGAGATGCTTTCTCCACCCCCATCCCTCCTGTGGACTGTGATTTTGTTTATCAGACTATTGTCTAGGCTGCGGCTCTTCCTCCTGTCTCCCAGGGTTATTCTCGCAGCCCATTACCTCTCCATCACACTGTAAGGTAAGTTGGACTGAAACAGTGATAGGCTCAAGGTCACTCGATGAGAAGGTGGGTTTGAGCCTGGTCTCCTCAGACCGAGTCCTGCAATGCATGGAGGAAGTGGGGTGATTGGTGGGACTGCAGAGTGTGATGAGAAACAAGACTCAAGGAAAAGAGGAAGGGAAAAGCACAATTGTGAGAAAGCGATCCCTGTAAGCTGGAGAAGGGCACACTGCAGCTCCTTTACAAGCCATTAAAGACTTGCATCACCCAATTAAGATGAATGCTGTTACGTCAAAGGACACACACGGCTGGGGATTTATGGATAATTGTTTTCAGAAGGATACACATGATTTTAAAAGGCAAGCCTGCATAGGACAAATAAGCCCATCGTTTCCCAAAGTCGGGATTTATAGCTTGAAGCAAAGCTATCAACTTCCCTGTGAGCAGCCACAACACAAAAAGACAACCGTGATAGAAACAGAAGGAAGATCCAAGACGAGGCATTAAATCTCACCTGCCATAATATTAAAACATTATGGGGCGGGGGGGAGGTGGAGCGGGGAAACAAATAAATATAAATTCTACTGAGGGATGAAACACAAAAGATTGTCTGGAAGATTTCCCATTTGACTTGCTGGCTTTTTGGAGCATTTTTTCTAATTATTCTGTGTCAGGCAGCATTAGGAGCTAGAGAACAATTTTTGCTTGTTTGTTTAAAAGGTTTGTATGGCCACCCATCTTACAGCACAACTCTGGGCGGCAACCGATCGCGGGTGGGACTGTGAGAAAGACAGAATCATGGAAACTGTTTATAGATGTCTTGCTTTGTCTGTCCGTTTTCTGCTTGTAGTTTGCCATGGGGAGGAGTTGCCAGATTTTCTTGACTGAAAAATGCTGCACCCTGATATCAGCTCTGCATTCAAAAGGCTGCCACATGTTTTTATTAGCTACGTCTCTGAAATAAAAAGTATCAATTAAAAATAGAATGATCCAAATGTTATTTACAAATGGGGAGGAAAGTTGTAAACCTCCAAGGACAGAAATGTAGAATTAATATCAGAAAGACGATGTATACTCTTAGCAAATTAATATGGGAAATTCCATTTTTCTGCATTCTGTCCTTCAAATCTTTGAAAACTACCAAAGTTCAGTTATACCCTTTACATATCAGCAGTAATGTGGTTTACATAAGATATTAGCCAGATTCACCCAAGGCAAAACTGAGATATACAGAATTTTCATAGAAAGAAAGAAAGAAAGAAAGAAAGAAAGAAAGAAAGAAAGAAAGAAAGAAAGAAAGAAAGAAAGAAAGAAAGAAAGAAAGAAAGAAAGAAAGGCAAGATAACAGATTGCATGTAATGCTACATTCTTTTGCTATTTGGGGTAGATGCTGAGCGTGCTACAAGGCTTTGGCTGTTGTTCTATAGGAATTACACACCATTTCCAGTTGAATTGTGATCTACTGAACTTCCTTACCAGAAAAAAGACAGGAGTCAGGGCATATTATTATTATCTGAATCCTTTTCAGGCTGGGTTACAGTACTGAATGTCAGGTTTAGCCCAGGAAACTCCAGGAGACAATACAGATTCAATCCAGCAAGGTTTAATTGGCTTCACACCATTTACAGAATCTTCTCAGACTGAGAGCCGTTCCCAGGGTCAAACTACAAACATCACTAGCATTCCTCAGGGAGGGGCCAGTCTCATCCTCTTATCTCTTCTTCGCTCCTCTGGGGATGAGAGTCCATGTTTCACACCCCTGCTCCACACTCCCACACTGAGCCAGTATTGGTGTGCTTGTAGATGACCTCCAGAGGACTTGGGATGGAGGTGATACAACTGTCCTGTCCCTCCTGGATCTCTTGGCAGCTTTCTACATCATCGACCAGGGTATCCTTCTGGACCGGCTCTGGGGACTGGGAGTGGGAGGCACTGTTTTGCAGTGGTCCTCCTTCCTCCATGGCCAGTTCGAGTTAGTGTTGGTAGAAGGAGGAGAGATCTAGCCCTAGGCTCCTTTAACACTGATGACACTCAGTTATACATCTCTATCCCTGGACAGGCAGGTGATGCTGTTGTGGTGCTGACCCAGTGCCTGGAGGCTATGAGGGTCTGGATGCAGAGGAACTGATTCCAGCTCAACCTTAGCAAAACGGAGTGGCTTTGGGGGTTTGACACCCTGGGGTTTGGTAATGTGTCATCTTTGATTCTCAGTGGGGTTGAACCTCCCCGGACAGAGATGGTGTGTAATTTGGGGGTCCTCCTGGATTTGCGGCTCCTGCTCAAGGAGCAGGTGGCAGCTATGGCTAGCAGAGCCTTTGCACAGATTCATCCTTTGCACCAATTGTGCCCATTCCTGGACAGGGAAGTCTTGCTCATGGTCACTCATGCCTTGGTCATTTCCCAGTTAAACTACCGCAATGCACTCTACAGGGGGCTATCCTTGAAGACCACCCAGAAGTTTCAACTGCTCCAGAATGTGGCAGTGCATATAGTGTGGGTGCCCCTTGGTTTGCCCATATTACACCACTGTTGTGTGAGCTGCACTGGCTCCCAGTTTCTTTCCAGGTACAATTCAAGGTGCCAGTTAAAGCCCTATGTGGCACGGAACTAGGTATTAGAGGCAGATATGCTCAGGGACCACCTCTCCCTGAGGGTATCTGCCCATCCCACCAGGTCAGATAGAGTGGGCATACTCCAGGTCCTTTCCATTAAGTGCTACCATCTAGTGGGACCTAGGAAACATGCCTTTTCTATAGCAATCCCTGTCTGGAACATCCCTTCCACCAGATTATGGCAGCCCCTCCTCCCCTTTTAGCCTTCCAGAAGGCTGTAAAGCCTTGGCTCTTCCCCCAAGCACTGGGATAGGGTGAGGTCTGTGGGGAGCCTGGGGATGGTTCTGTTGGATGCATTTGAGGAGGATGGCGAAGGCGCCAGGTTTTTGGTTTTTATTGTTGTTGCGAGCTGTGTTCTTAAGAGGGGTGGCCATACAAACCTTATAAATAAATAAATAAATAAATAAATAAATAAATAAATAAATAAATATTCTGTACATTACAGATTTGTCTGCATACTGAATCACAAAGTAGCCAGCTCAGCCCATGAAATAATTTTATAGCTCAGTGTGTCTTGGGCCCGGAAAACTACAGGTAAGTTTGTCATATGAATATAATCACTGACTGCCATGACTCTTTCAGGTTTCAACCCTATCTAAAAATGGGCCCCAGCAGGGAAAGCTACCTGTCTTGACCTTGGCTGAGTTCAGGTGTGAAGTTGGCCTGCTTCACGTACATGAACAAGAGACAGCCATGCTGTAGCCTAGACTGGGAAGTTGTAAAATGTTCCAAAAGAAAACAGTGGTAAACACATCCATACCAAAAAAAGGGCATGGTTGTGTCCATGGAGTCATCAGGAGTTCAATTCAACTTCAGGGTTTCTTGTCTTTTATATCTGGAATGCTAGTGATTGAAATCAGGATTTTTTACATGCAAAGCACCACTGAGCTATGACTGATCTAGTTCCCTGCATGCGAGAATGGCCCATTGAGACTGGGGAGGGCATGTCACCATTTCTACAGTCCCTCCCCTACACCCACTTTTCATCCTCAATCAGCAGTACGCTGTCTCAACCTGATTTTTATTTTCTGGTGATTGTATCATCCAAACTTTAGCCATTCAATTGCTCCTGCAGATACTATTGGAAGGCAAAGTCCCTGGAGAGCTGACATTTACACAGATGCCATACTGCACTTTTACTTTATCCCTTTATCACTGTATTCATCCAGATAGTGTTGATATACAAAGTGACAACTTCAACAGATGCTTGTATTTCAGTCTTTCGCTATGGGGTTCCAGTTGGGATTAAGATCTTTTTGTAGTCCACCTCCCCATCTTGTAAGATGCCATAATTATCTGCAAAACACATTATTCTGCCTTACATGCTTTTTTTGCCCCCCCAAAGTAATTTTTAAATGCTTGCAAAGTGCCAGACGGTTGTAGAAGAGGCATGTCTATTATATTAACAGTGGAAAATGTTCTTACCCTTTCATCTCACCAGGCTTCCAGATAGCAAAACAGTTTGGATTTTTGTTTTTATTGATTTACATTTTATTTGCTATATTCAGCTATAATAATTCTATTCCATGAATATAAAGCTCCCATTTTCTGCCCATATGCCTTAGATATCATATTTGCAGAATTTCCCCTTTATAATTTTCATAATCTGGGAAGCATATTTTGGAGGGGAGGGGGACTGCTATAAAGAAAGTCCTCCTCCTTTTTATGGGCATCATAAAACACACTTTCCAAAAATGCTGAGAATATATGAGGCAAGTCACAAAATGGGAATATTTCTCCATTGTAGTATAATTCAAGGTTTTAATTGACATTATTTATGAAACGTTATGATATCAGCCTCCATGGGTCTTTGCAGGATTTTGCCATTTTTGTTAAAATGCAATGTTGTACCATGACACCTCTCCTTTTGTCACAGTACCAAATGGGGCGGGGCTCGCCTTGTGACAGTGTGATGCTACATTTGTGCTCTCTGCACCTCCTTCCCCTTGTTGCCCTGCAGATGCCACTGGCTTCTGCCCATTCACAACTTGCATAAATTACTCCTATCAGTTAGCATGATAAATAGGGCTGCAATTAGGTCGGATGTGCAGGCTGATTTACAAAGGAGTCTCCAGACCATGTTTAGTTTAAAGATAAAAAGGCCCAAGAACAAAGAACAGGACTTTGAAACAACAGATCAGGCACCCAATGAGCCAGTGACCTTGCACGGGCTCTGTTGCTTCACCCCTTTTTCTAATTCAGGAGGATTACAGTTGCTTCTGTAGATTTTCTGCTCTGAATTTTCTGCAGAATTCATATCTAGCTACAGCCTTGCTTGTATAAGGAATAAGAGATCAGTATCTGATTTGTAAGATTTCCAGTTCAAGCTCTGTCCAAACACATCCATAATTCTTATCACACTTCTGCCTCAGTTGCCTTTCTGTAAAATGAAGCCAGCTGTATTGCCCAGTGTCAGAAAGGATATTGAGGAACAATGTGCATTTGTATGTGTGTGCATATATGATAAGATGTCAGGGCCATAAATACAGCCAGAGTTAATTAGGTAGATAAAGAGTGCATGACGAAGATCTGGGAGGAGACATACCCTGCTTTATAAAAATAAGCTGCGCGTACAGGGCTATACAAAACATGCTATTAAACCTGAAGGCTGGAAAGAGCAATGACCAACATATCAGAAGCAGATGCAATTTCCGTGGCTGTTGTGTCTCTGGCTACATTTTGCCAGAGCTTCTTATAGCCTACTTGAATGGAATAAGAAACAGATGCAGATAGGCTGCTCTTCAGGTGGGTAGAAAGACAGGCTGTGACATAATTAGTACAGAGAAAGATAGCCTATTGTTCCCATCTCAATGTTTCAGTAAAGTTAAGTTAAGGCAGGGGGGTGGAGGGGAGACACACTTGTGGTGGCTGGGAACTGTCCTTAACATTAGAGGAGGGGGCTTTATGGTTGCAATGCTGGGGAATGGATATAAAGTTGGCAAGGATGACACATACACAAGAAGGGGGTAAGAATGAATGAATTTATTTTGCAGGGGGATTTTGGGTGCTTTTTATATTATGTTAAGCCCATTTATGCTCAGAATGGAGCAGAAGCTGGATGATCTCATCCTAGCCGAGACAATAAAGCAGAACTGGGTCAGGATGACTTTGTTTGAGCTTGGACTGAGCCTAGTTGAGCTGACACCACCAGGAAATATGAGAGCTGTAGATGGGACTGGTTAATACTTCATCTGGTTTGCTTGGTTTTCCATGAGGCTGAAAATTCAAAAAACAGAAACAAAAAAGCAGAAAAAGGCAATGGTGAACCACTTCCTTATTGTTGCCATGAAGATTACTGGGCTTTGGCCATAAATCACCATGAGCCCAACTTGACTCAAAAGAGACTTTACATCTACAAACCTATTTTAATGTTTGCACTATAGTTTTCTGATTTCTGCCTCAAAATGGTAAGAAATTGTGCTGCTAATTTGTGAACCTTAGGTTTCTTCAGAAAAGCTAAGAGAAGGTTGGCTCACAGCTTTTAATATGAGGTGAGCTGTGTTGCTGTCGGCACACCAATGCTAAACTGAGGTTGCAAGCATATGCACCAGGGATAGGCAGCCAGAGTGTCCTTGAGATTTTGGGTCTGTCGCTTCTATGATCCATTGCCACTGGATTTTGCTTGCTAAAATTGGCAAATATTGAAGTCCAAAACACCTTTAGGGAACCAGGTTGTCTCCCCTACTGTACAGATTTACCTAGGAATAAATCTCATTGAATTCACAAGTAGGCATGTCCTAAGTCTGTTCTGCTAAACCTGGGAATGATTTTTGAATTAAGTCAGAGAGGTGGAATGGATGTGTGCTATCAGGATTTTCTCATGGGAAGAAGGTCATCCCGTTCCCTATACAAAAACAGGTGTCGAGATTATTCTATGAAGCTAATGTAAACAAAGCATCTTGTGATTCTGTTATTTTTTTACTGCCACCTACTGTAATGTGTATGTTAGTTATTCAGTGGGGGGGTGACATGCTGGCAATATAACGGGAGGGTAAATGCCCAGCCTGTCAGTCTGTTTGCCTTGTAAAGTTAACCATGTAGGTTTTTATAGGTTATGTAGTCTTAACTAGTAACCAAGTAGTGTACCTCTTCTCTGAGAGTGTTTTTTTTTTAGCTAGAGGCTTTGTTGTGGTTAAGTCTTGGAAGCTAAGATGAGAAGAAGTCTGGTGTGGATCTTCCGGGTTGTGTGGCCGTGGTCTGCCACACAACCCGGAAGATCCACACCAGCCTTCGTATGCCGGCCGTGAAAGCCTTCGACAATACATGAGAAGAAGTCTTTGTTATATCCTATATTTTGTATGGAACTTTTGCATTTTTATCAATAAAGACCAGTTAGTTTATATTTTCTGGATTTTCTTTGGAAAAGCAAACTATTGATATTGCATTTTGCAGGCTCTCATGCTGATGTGTAATTTTCCTGAGAGCAGGATTTTTGGGACCTTTTGCTGCACTCTGCACAACATGTGCATGCTAGAACTGCAGTCAGCTTGATGCTCCCAACTGACGTTTATCTTCCTGGGTCTTCCTATCCAGTTTTCATGTGGCTGAGGTTTTCTAGTTTTTTTTTCCCTATTGTATCTAGTGTTTGCACACATGCACACATACACATACATGCACACATATACACACACATCATTCTGCCATCAGTAGCTAATTCAAGAGTATGATCATCCAATAACAGCTGTGATGAAAACACATGTAAACCCAACTATAACTTTTTTTGCACCTAGGTGAGGACTATACATTTATCAACACAACACTTTCTATGCACATGGCTCATTGAGCACACTTCTAATGATCAAATAGGACTTGTGTCACCTTCAAAAGAAGAGGTGAGAAATGCAAGCCAAGGCAAACTGATCCAGCACCAACTCCACTGGATTTAAGCACTGTCTGAATAAATAGCTTTTCAAAGCAGAAACCAAGAGTAACTATTCTTAGGAACACTCTGTAGCATTATTCTATCTACACCAACTTCCAATACACAATAATCTTTTCCATAACTTTTTCTTACCCCTGACACAGAGATGTAGACTGCACAAAATAATTTGGTGATCACAGAATTCCTGGGTTTTCAGCTCCTCCTGCACCCTATATTCTGCTTTACTTCTCCTCCTCTTCCTCTTCCTTCTTGAAGAATTTTTAACAAACTGGAAAACCTTGAAAATTTTCTTCATTTGTCCACAACTTCAAAGAAAGGGAGACCATGGTAAAGAAAAAAACACAAAGTATATAAATCCTCTGCACGCCTGCATTTTAGCAATGTTGAGTTCTCCTTTTGAAAGAAAAATTGCAAGGACAAGGACAAGGAGAAGGAGAAGGAGAAGGTTGTGGCAGCAGCTCCTCTCTCATTCAGCAATAGGCACAAAATATGGCCTGGTTGTAAAGTGAAAGAATAAAAGAATATTTTTCCATCCCGTGGCAATCTGTGGGAAGGAAGAATAGGAACAAGGCTTGAAGCCCCAGCTCTCAAAGTGCTCTCAAAAAGTAGGAGCAGACCCAGTTCTTTGCTGGTAACTTGAGAGAACAAATAACTCAAAAGGCCAGCAACTCATTTTACAAGGTTTCCAATTTCTGTTTTCACTGTTATGTTCTGACAGTTTTCAAATGCTCTCCAAAGAAGTGTCAACACTAGCACAGAAAGAGCAGTGACTCTTCAAAGAGCAACACTGATCTGAAGGTTCAGAAATAGCCAGTGCTGATTCTTATCCAAACACACAACCAAACAGATCCCTTCTCCTTAGCATGGTTATTGGTTTGTCACCTCAACTTCAATAATTTTTTTAGTAACCATGTTGCACAGTCCACAAGTCAATTTGCACTTAGCAGTGGATTACTCATTGAGGAAAGTGCCATTCCAAACCAGCAATTGTGGAATTGCCAGGAAATGAATGGAAAATAATTCCCAGAACAACAGTATGTAAATTGAAAATACTAGACAAGTGAAATGTGGAGACATTAGCATTAGGAGTGTCATAACACCACTATTTTTCCAGTACATGCAAAAAGCGTGCATGGAACCTGAGGCCATACTTTTACATGAGCACTCAAACTTCTCCTGGATTCCAGCCTGATGCTGGGAATTAAGATCAGAGGATCTGGAGAAAGAGCCAACAGTTATTGTGAATGGGCAACTCATTCTTCCACGTTCATATAAATCCATCAACACTGGCACAGTATTGCCAGGGTGCATCCTTCAGCTTTTTCTCACCATTCTTGCCTTTGTGAATGGTGTCCCGTCTTTTCATGGAAGGATACCTAGAAGGTAATGAAACAGGATGGAAAGTGTCTTGTCCATGTGGTTTTCCCACTTTACACCCCAAGTCAAAAAATCCTGGTTGAAATGATATAGAAGAAGACAAAATCCATCAGATCAGGATACATGACAAAATGATTCATCCTGCCCAAACATGTTTGGGCTGAAGAGATGGCTGAGCATCAACAAGCCCAGTGCTACCAAACAGAAAGCAAAAGTATTCTATATGCTTTGGTTATTAGCCAAGAATAGATTTCAACAATTGTATCTTTCTTTAGTGTTTTTTAAAAAATATTTTATTGCAATTTTAAAAAAAAATACAGAGAAAGTGATATACAAAAAGTTTTTTTTAATTATATATATATATCCAACCAACTAATTAGCTATGAAGTTGCAATACCAAAACAAGCAAAAAGAAGACAATCAGAAAAAACCCTAAAAGTTAACATACTGAGTTGATATAGAACACCTAACTATATCACAGATTTATTTAATCATTTAATACTAATGTATCAAATTACACATAAAAATTGTCTATTCTTATAGATTTTATAACATAAAATCAATGCCAAAGCAAAACATATTGTATTATTCTTTGACTAGTAGAAAAAATAGCCTTTTCAAAAATTTATAAATTACATATTTCTTGAACAACCTGGCTTAACTTGAAGGGCTAAGAGTTGACAGTGTTAAAATGTATATATACCATCTTATAGAAGATCTGCAAATAAATCAAATACAGTATGTATTTTTTAAAAATACAGCAAAACCCTACAATGGGGTGTCAGCATTCTGAGGGCTGAAGACCACTCTTGACCTTTGAGTAGTGTACTGAGAGCCACCCTTCAAACAGTGGGCAAGCCTGGAATTAAATGATTTAATTTATTTTAAATATAAACTTAATTAAATTACATTTTAAAAATTCAAAAAAAATTAGTATGATTACTCTCCATGTATTTTATAGATTTTCCCTATATCCCTTTAAAAATACACTTTACTGCCAACTTCTGGATGGGCTCCAGGGGCAGCACCTAAGCTTTGTGGAGGAGGCTGATGTGGCCTTGCAAGATGATGTTAAGCCCTTCTACTTTAGGAGGAAGAAAAGATGTTTGCCTGGTCCTGAAAAGATAACAAATGTGGCAGTAGGTGAGCCTCCTAAAGGAAGAAACCCCACAGCTTGAGATGCTAGCAGAGCTCTTTCTGTTTCCCACCCACCTTTTATCAAACAGTGGAGATGCCTGGATAAATGATTTTAAAGACTTGGACTGATTGGTATTGGACCAAGTGATCTTTCTGATTCCTGCATCCTAGGACATATAAAGCTATAAAAGTAAGCACTGATACACTAATTTATACTTGGAAAAGGATCTGCACATGCCAAAATTCCTACTTCTACTGCCATTGCTATCCATTCTGTCCATCCTGCTATACTGATTTCTGTTTTGACCAATGGCTATAATCCTGCGTACATTTCCCATCAGTAAGATTTATGAGCACAGCTCCATTTTATCTTGCTGGTTAATTCCAACACTAGCATGCTGTTGTGTCTGTGTAATTAGCAATGAAGCTCATAGTGCCAAGCCAATGTAATAGTCATTTTATCAGCTTCTGGCTTCATTAGTCATAGCTGACATAATCAATTTATGTTGCCATTGGCTGCCCCTAATCAGCAGCAGTACTTTTCCCATGCAAGAAAACCTAGCTGGGAGAACTGCAGGGAAACAGGTATTTTCTTGCCAATGAGCAGCACAAGAGGAAACCTGAAGAAGTTAGTTTCAATCCAAGTCAAAAGAAATTCCAGGGGTTGATTTTTTTGAGAGGGCAGATAAGGCTACAAATATTTATGAATTGAGAAAAGACATGATTAAAGGTGGCAGGTCTCTCTATTAGATTCTACCTTTTTCTCTGCCTTTGGCCCTTTAAGGCCTAATACCAAGTTGAGAAGTGGGCTTCTGAGTTCCAAAGCATTAAACAAAAGTCAGTGATCTGCTTACACGTGCAGAATAAATGACTTATCTTCCAAGTAATTCCTTTCATCTGTGGGCCATGGGCCTCTGCAGCCCAGCAGGCTTCTGTTGCCATCCTTCTCCTCTTTTTTTCTGTAGGAAAACATAGACCTTTATATTGACCCAGCATGCAAGAGCAGGTCTCTCTGATGTTAGGAGCTTAGGCAATGGGAAGACCTATTGCCCAATGATAGGGTATACTGTTGTATACAAAAGAAGACTGGTTTGAAACTGATAATAGCCAGAGCAATTCTCCTTTTCCTTTTCTCATTTCATTTCCCTTCCAATCTTTTTTCAAAGGAGAAATTCTCATGGGTAGGGTGATGAAGTTGCAAGAGGTGAAACTCCAGAGAGCAGACAGTCAGCACTTGTAATATGGAATAATTTGTGCTAAGATTTCTTAGGGAGAAGAAAAGAGGTGACAATAGCAAGATAACTCGTGCTTTGCTTTCACCAAAAACTTGTGGTTCCAAAACAGATGGCTGTTGCTTTCAGAATCGATTGTATGCAGGCCATTAAATCACAGCAATGGTCAATGCTCCTGGGTGTTCTGGAGGCCTGTCTGTCTCCTTGGAACAGATTCCCACACAGCGAAATTAGGCACTGCAGTTTTCCTCATTTAGTTGCTTGATTCGTTCTCAGTTTGCAGCGTCTAAATCCACTGATATAATAGATACTAATGCTGCAGGGGTATCATAGAATGGGTAATGGGAAAGGCAGTAATAGCTGTGTTATTTCCCAAGCTCAATAAAGCTAAACACACACACACACCAGCTTTTTATGTCATTGCATGAATTATCCATCATGATTTATAGCAAAAGGAAGTAAGACATTCCTACAGTGATTTCAGGAAACAGCCCTTAGAAATACTAGCTGTAAAATACCCTCAGTAGCATAGCATATATAGCTTTTTCAGATGAATTTACCAGGCAGGGTCAGAGTTCCCAAATTGGCGTGTCTCTCCATCACCTGAACTGGGAAACCTGCTTTCTAACCTTTCACTTCAGCATTTCCCACTTGGTGCCTTCAGCTATTGCTAGATTAGAACACCCATAATTCCTGCCCACAAGTTGCACTGTCAAAGTGTGGTGGAAAATGCAGTCCCCGACAACTAGCAAAAGCCAGATTTGAAAAGGGATTTCCATTTAATATGACACAGTTTTACAACATCACTGTCAACTCAGCAACGTGAATGCCTTCTGGAGAATATCTGAAAATATGTGGCTATTCTCAGATTTGAGAACAGACATGATGTTGCCTGTGCAGGGAAGAACAAATAACTATATTGCTAGAAATTTCAGATGTAGCCCAGTTCTCATTTTTCCAAAAACCTCTACCATCCTCTCTTATGTTATTCCTTTACCATTTTTTTCCTGCAAGCAAACCATGTGCATTTCATATTACTCTCCATTTAACTCGCTTATTTTGGGTTTCAATTATAAAGGAACAGCGCTGACACAATATGAGTCAGTAAATTCCAGGGTAGCCTTTTGTCTGACAAAAGAAAGAGCTAATAAGTATTCTTCAAGTCTTACACCACCCCCTTATCCTAAGAGAAGTTCTATATTTATTAAAAGGGTCTTGTTTTACTCCAAAGAGAAGGTCCATCCATTTCAGGATACATAGCAACAGTTGAGTCAAACTCTTATTATCTTTGATGAAACCGTATAAATGGTGTAGGAGTTTCTACATATCCACAAATGTTGCAAGATTCTGCAGTCTGTAGGCCCAGGAAGCGCTGAAAATGGCAGAGATGAGGGATGAGCAAACTGGTTTCTAGGAACAAATCTTTTCATCATATTTTTCTTTTTTTATAAAAATTATGAATAATAATTTTGAGGACTAGATGGCAAGACTGGAGTTTTCAGGTCTTTGTTTAATCATTTTTGAGTTTTGAGTAGTAGGGTTAAACTGCAGCTGATTTATTGGAGGATTGACACACCTATTTTATCATGGAACTATTTCCTGGCTCTTTTGCAGGAAGTTCCTGTCATATCTCTGTGATATGGCCTAGGGGAAATCTAGTGAGGGACTTGAGCGATATGCAACTAACTGATCATGGATTGGTGTCTCCTGGGTTAATTGCTTCGGTACATCACCTTTTCCCTACGTATTGATGTACCTGAGGTGAACTGATAGACTTCTGCTAAATCAAGATCCACAATCAGAGAATGGTCTCATTAGTCTTCCATCTTTACCTTCATACATGAATCCTTCAGATACATTTCTTTCCTAGTAAATAAACATGCCATTTTTAGGTACTGCATCAGCGTATTTATTGACAATGATCTTATTATTCTTTCAGTTTATATTTTAGCAATGCATACAGGCAAAACAACTAAATGTTAGCCACGAGGTCCACAGAATGAAAAAGGTAGAGTGACACTGGCTTCCCCCCCCCCCCCAACTATGAGGGAAAAAAAACAATGTTCTGCTCATGGTCTCATCTTTGAAATTAATCAACTTTTTTTTAGTTAGTTAGTCCTTCAAGCCATTCCAAAGCTCCAAAGCTGAGACTGAGGCAAATGTACCAAATTGATAGAATTGTGAAATAATTTATTTATGCAAGGGATGGCAATTTAAAATTTTGAAAAATTTTAAAACACAATAGAACACAAAGCCATAAAAATGGCATGTCATAAATATCATAACAGAAAACAAAACTTATTGTAAGCCTATCTAAAAAAGAGATTTTGAAATAGTACAAGTAATTAAAAGGAGCTGGCTGAAGAAAAGAACTTAACCTAGTACAAAAGAGATCATCAAGGTGGCATGAGTTAAAGTTGTTTGGGAAGAATTTTAATTGTTTTAAGTGTTTTTGGATTTTGTAAGATGCCCAGAGTCTAATGGAGTGGATGGTTATAACAAATTTAATAATATATTACCAAAGTGCCAGTACTGAAAAGGCTCCCTTCCTCGGTAACTATCTGTTTCATCTTCCACAAATGAATGGATCAGGTTCCCTGAAGTTGTGAAGAAGTAGTACATATGCAAAAATATTGTTTACTTTAAGTAAACTATGATGGCTTTTAAGATAAATCCAACGCTATAAAAAAGAATTATCCCAGTAAAACAGGTTATCAGTTCACTTACATATACAGGTAGTCCTCACTTACTGACAGTAACTGGGACCAGAAACTCCATTGCTAAGCAACATGGTTGTAAGGCACATCACGTGACCATGCTGACTTATGATGATAGTTCCAGCAGTCCCAGTTGCTGTTGTTAGGCAAATCCTGAGCAGTTGCAGTATCCCACAGTCATGTGATCACTATTTGTGACCTCCTGCTGGCTTCTCCATTGACTTTGCTTGTTGGAAGCTGGCAGTGAAGGTTGCAAATGGTGATCATGTGACTGAGGGATGCTGTGACATCATAATTGCGAGTCAGTCACCAAGCGCCCAAATTGTGATCACATGACTGTGGGGACACTGTGACGGCCACAATTACAAGGACTTGTCATAAGTATCCCTTATTCAGTGCTATTGCAACTTTGAAAGGTCATTGGACAAGTGAACATTAAGCAAGGACTACCTGTATTAACATTTCTAGACTGCCTTTCCACAAAAACTGGGCAATCCACATGCAATTTAAAAGCAATAAATAAATAAATAAATAAATCACCATATAGTTCAACTAAAAAAAGATAAACAAAGGCAGCAGCGAAACCACCACAAATGATAAGACCGAGAGCAGATATGTTAAGACACTGTTGCAAATAAAGGCCAAGTTCCAACCACTTCTATAACGTAAGACTGTCTACTTATCAATCTCCAATGGAGGACTTCACACAAAGCAGATCAAACCGTGCACAATCCAAGGAACAGGTGCCCAAGGAACCAAGCACAGGTAGCTGCAGATGACTCAATCAACAACTGACGTGCATTCAATCAAATCTGCTCTCATGGGCCTATAACTTCTTTACCCCCGCATTCGCAGAAAGCACACAAAGAGAGTAATCCTTCTGACTGGCTCTCACTATGAATTACCCAGAGAGGAGCTTAACTCCTTGAAAGGCTAGCCCTTACTTGTCAGGAAAAAGAAAGAAAGAAATATGAAGCTATAAAATCAATACTTGGCCTGTTACAGATTCTCCATTTCCTTTCCCCCGAAAGTACCCTGCTTGATTAACCTTTTCCATCCAATTCTGTCTGCGGCAGAAACTGATTTTTTCCTCATTCTCAAGCAATGTGGAAGCACTTTCGCTAGAGTAGAAGGTTAAAAATGCTTTCTATTTACTGATTCAGATACATGAAGGGTTTGTTTGTTTGTTTGCCAAACATGGGAATTGTATCTAACTCAGAAGTTTACATATGTTAATTTCAAAAGCAAGGCAACATATGGTGGCCCATTTGCACAAGGGGATAGAGGACCCAAAGCAGAATTACAGAACTGCTGGAACATTTGTGGCTGATTACATTTAAAAATATACAGTATGTCCAAAGACAATGGCCAGCCTCATATCACTGAGCTTTTCATTATGGTCAAATCTCTCATTATTCTTCTAACTCTCATAGGGATATCATATGTTCCTTTGGATCATTCAACAAGTTTCAGGATCATGAAAGGATTGGAAAATCCCCTTCACTGTGTTTCATTTGCTTTTTTTTCTCCAGAGATTAGGAATTACAGTTTTTGAAGGCTGTCCCTAAAGTAGCCCATTTTGCTTTTTTTTAAAAAATGTCCAATGTTGCATTTTTGTGTTTTGTTCTATTTCTGCATCTATTTGTGAACTTAAAAAAAAATCCACATGAATATTCATGGATTTCATACTTTTCTCTTAATGTAGAAAATTTTGCACACATTTTTCTCTAATACATACATTTCTTGCAAGCATTTGTCCCTAAGAGAAATTTGTGCTATTTTCACCAATATTTACAGGCTTGTATATAGATTTCCAGTGAACACTTTTTTTGGACAGCTTTTCATTTCTTTGTGAATGGTATCACCAAATTCCAAAAAAGTGTTTGCAGTGAACAGCTGAGCCCATAGAGTGGAAGGCTGGAGGCCTCCAACCTCCTCTCCCAGAAGGCTTTTGCGTTCTCACTCCCTGGCCCTCCCTCCTGCTTTGGATAGCAGTTTGATAGTTCCTGCTGTCATGACCAATCTTATATGGGGAACCTTACCCAGCATCCTCCCCCTAGCTCTGATATGCACGAGAAAGGGCTCCCACACCCTGTGCTGCCTATCTGGCACTTAAAAAGTAAAATAAGACTTCTGAAGTTGAAATAATTTTTATAATGCCATTCCTAGCCATACAGCCTATAGATGTGTAGCTAGCTGATTCAGTCCTTCCTTGGGAGACAGGTTATGTTATATCACAAGAGATAAACAAAATCAAACTTTATTGAAGAAAAGAAAACTCTAACTGTAAGAAACTCTTTTTAACTTTAAATATTAAAATACAAATGGTATTCAAATTGTGGACAGTGACTTAAAAGAAACTCCAATAGAAAAATGCAATAGAAAATACATGCAAGGTTCCTGGCAGAGCAAAAGATGGTGCTGGTCTACTGCAAAAGGACACTTTCTCTCAGGATCTTGGAAGAGATCCTGAAAAAAAATTCAAATTATTATTACAAGTCATGAGGTTAAGGCTCCAGGCTAGAAACCAGGAGACTGTGAGTTCTAGTTCTGCCTTAGGCATAAAAGCTGGCTGGGTGACTTTGGGCCAGTCAGTCTCTCTCAGCCCCCAATGTCAGGCTCAGGCGACAAGATGGTCAGTTAATTCCTGTTGCGACCAGAGGATCAATATTCAGCTGATGCAAAAAAAAAAAAAGCAGACCCTGCACCTGTGGGGAAATGCTAGGAAGAAAAAAAATTACAAATCATGAAAATATTCTACCCCCCCCCCCAAAAAAAACCTTTCCAAATGTGTCTGAGACATACATAAAAGGTTGAAGTATGGTTCCTGAAAGTGCAGAAAAATAAAGGAAATGAGACTTTAACACAACACAGAAACATGATGCAAATCCTTCGCTAAACTTTTTTCTTACAGAAAAAAATCCTCTTGAAACAGATGTTCCCTTGGCTTTAATTACCTGTGCTTCCCAGCTTCTTGGAAATACCAAACTTTAATCAGAGACTGTAAGGGATAAACTTAATTCTGTGCTTTTCTCAGCCTCAGTTCACAGCTTCAGTAGTTCTGCCACCTAGTTTTAAAATGATCAGAGTATTTCTACATCAGGCAAAGGTGGAGGCTGAGTATTTCTCTCTCCCTCTCCCTTTTTCTCTCTTTCAGGAATGTGGATTGGGAATATCTCCAGTTTGCACCAAAGGATGCATATTTTATCAGGGAATTACATTGACATCAGTTTAAATATCTGGTTTTAAGTTGTAAGTATTTGGTTAATTTGGCCAAATAGTTGCATTTCTGTTGCCTGCATCTTGAGGAACCAAAGGAGAAAGTGGACTGGCTGACCATAATGTTGAAAGTAAGTCCTTCATATACCTCTTTGGACAAAGAAAAACTTTTGATTTGGGATTGTTTGGGTTAATTTAGACCACATGTATTTAACCTTGTGTCTGCAAGGCTGTTATATACTAACAAGAATGTTGAAATCAAAATCTTTGCAAATTTAGTTCCAACTCATCCCTTCAGGTTCTTTATGGGGAAAAAATTAGATCACTACTTGCAATCCTGTACTCCCAGCAACTGCTGAGAGAGAAGAGAATCCCAGCATTTTATTAAAAAGTGAATGATCAACATATTGCATACCCTGTGCTTACTTTTATAATTCATTTTTCCAATGTGACAGTGTGATGGTTTACTCTGTAATAATCTACAGTAATCCATTTATTCCTTTGCAACACATCTGGCAATCTTTGTCCCTGAGATGTTTGGAAGAAAGCTAACATGATATGCTCAGTGGCAATGAAAATGTTTGTTTAAAAGATGTACAGCATTGACTAATGGTACAGTGGCTATAGGTGCACCGTTAGAAGACTTGAAAAACCAGGTTAGGGACAGATCAGCATGGAAAAAAATCTGTTTATGTGGTCACTAAGAATTGACACCAACTTAATGGCACATAATCAATCAATCGATTACAGGATGATCAGTATCCTGGAAATGCACAATCCTCTTTTGTAGGAATTCTTATCTGGGTTAATTTAGGATGTTGTTTTTGCCTTCCTATAGAGTTTCAAGTTTTGCAGCTGCTCCTCCGCTTCCCATTAATATGCTGCTTGAAGGCCAGAGCCCCTGTCTTGCAGCTGGGATAGCACCTGTTTGCCCCAGTCGACACTGCATTGGTACTGATGTTCTGAAGGAAGAACATCTGAAGCTGAATTTAGCAGCTTAGAAAAAGCCATCAGAAGCGCTGCTTTTTAAGTCACCAGGATCTCTCTTTTTTTAATGCTGAGAATCTGATGAGGCTGCAAAACAAAACAAAATCTTGAAAGTGTTTATTCTGTCTACAGCATCCTTTCCCTTGAAGAAGACTAACAATGCAATAGCCACATTAATAACAGAAAGAAAGATGAAGTAACTGGGTTAAATTCCATTCTTCTTTGACTGATACAGCATCTTTTTGACAAGTATGCCAGATGCAAGCCAAGGGAAAGTAGAAGTAAATTGTTTGAATATTTAATTTACTGTTAAAATGTGTTCTTTCATAATCCACTATTTCTCTTAGCTGTAGGATACAAAATAATAATATAAAAGCTCATTCCTAAAATATTGGTATTTATGTGGTAATATTGTGAAATCTAAATTAATAGGTCCCAGCTTGTGGTTTAAGGACCATAGAGAGTCCGAGAGAGAATTCTGAGTGTATAGATAACAATTTAAAAATTATTTTTCTGAAAATGTGAAAATCTTGGGATCTCACCAGATGCAGAGACACATTTCAGTCATTAAATATTAGGCAGCAGAGAATGCACCAGATCTTTCTAATCTAAGCCCAACATTTTGCTGATAACGCAGAAAGATAAGCAAATCTTTTTAAGAATAAGGCAAGTGGTGAATTTAGCCAAGATCTGTTCTCATAAATGACCATAAATAAATGGACTTCAAATGAAGGCTCCCCCCACCTGCAATACCTTGAATGAAAGTTATGGCCAATTTTGGCAGCCTCATTAGGTAGACCAGAAATCAACTCCACAGGAAGGCTAAAATTACTTTTATTGAGTGGGCTATAATAACAAATCTTGCAGGTCTGATTGTGCTGTACCTCCTCCTCCTCCTCCTTATACTGTAATGAATTAGGGAGGCATCTGCCTGAGTTGCTTCCAAATGTTATCTGGACATTCTGGAATTAAAAAATGTTTTACCCTTTGTCACCTTGGCAATGGAGCTTGCAGCTCTCCATCATCTTCCTTTGTCTGCATGGGGGAATAATCTTAGTAGTTTTTTCTTTTCCTCCTCTATTCCTTAAACATTTTGTCCCATCATCTTTCCAAGTAGTATTTTTCTCTACATTCCCACCAACTCACCTCTGATCCAGAGCTTTCCACAGATACCCTTTCTCGGGTTGTAGTCAACAGTTATATTTTCAGGCCATAGAATCAGGCCATTACCTTCTTGCTCTCCTATAACTGCTAAGCCTCCCACCAAAGGAAGCAAGAAGGGTTACAAGAAAAGCCGTGCAGAGCAGTTTTACCTCTCTAATTTCCAGGCAGGCTGTGCCCCGGCTCTGCCTATGTACCACAATATATACTTGTGGAACCAAACATTGCCAGTCCTTTGAAAGGAGTTTCTTGACATGACCCTCAGGCTACTCTTTTGGTACTTAAACTTTATAATAATGGAATGTTAGCTATACTATAGAACAGATGCTACATAAGTAATGCAGTCAGTCATCCAAAAACTAATAAACAGGCTGTTCGTCTGATCTCCAAACCTACAGAATGCTGCCTGGCAGCCTGGCAGGGGTGAACTCTGACTTAGCCAATAAAGTGTTTCATTCACTGTCTCGCTTTTGTTGTGTCTGCCTTGCAAAGCCAATTTTGTTTCAGTTGCCCCTCTTGGCCTGAAGGTAACAAGTGCACTCTGAGCTGGGGAAGAGGGGTGTCTTTATCAGGCTTCACACTTATTTACATAGCACATGATTATCAGGCTAAGAATGTGAGATAGGAGGGTCATCAAGCAGATGGTAGCCCTGAAACTTATGTGTCAAAAAGGGCAGCATTGCAATTGCACAAAGAAAACAGAGCGCTTGGTTGTAACAAAACCTTTAAAGATCTCTTTTACTGCACAAAGAGCAGTATAGAAAGCAGTA
This sequence comes from Liasis olivaceus, assembly GCA_030867105.1. Lineage (NCBI taxonomy): Eukaryota > Metazoa > Chordata > Lepidosauria > Squamata > Pythonidae > Liasis > Liasis olivaceus. The sequence continues at coordinate 40,744,038 of CM061348.1, read as the reverse complement.
CACAAATACTAATTCATAGCTTGTTCCTGATCTTCTCCCATTGTGTTGGATGACACTAAACCACGGTCTATCATGAATTGGCTTAATGAGGCAAATAAAAACAAATTAATTTCTTAGAATGAGAAATTGAAAAGGCGAAAATAAGGTAGCTCATTGGAAGGAGGTGATTAATGACATAAATTAGAAATAGGCACGCTGCTTCTTTGGGTCTGCAGGCCCAAAAGCCAAACTAAACTGCCAATCAAACTTTGACTTCCTGTTCCCACCCTACTTCTGCAGTCTCAGGCAAATGGCAAAAGTAGGAGATTTGTCAACATGCTGAATTATGAAACTTCACTAGAAAGCTCTGTCTGGCGTGTGTGTGTATGTATATATATGTATGTGTATGTATATGTATATGTGTATGTATGTATGTATATATGTGTGTGTGTGTGTGTTCCTTTGCCAGCTGGCTGTACCCAGTGTGCATCCCCTAGTCTCAGATGCTTATTCCATATCCAAACAAGGAGATGCTCTTTGTCACAAATACCCAAAGTCAGATTACTCCCATCCTCCTCTCTGCAGGAGATATAGAAAATTTTTGGTCATTTGAAATCTTGCAGCAGAATTCACTGAGAAACTGTGAAAAGAGTTAAGGCTAACATCTTGCCTTAGCCTCCGATTAAAGTTTGGAATTTCCAGGAAAAGAAGAAATCCAGGAATATTGAAGAGGAACAGGCTCTTCAAGTAGCAACTGTTACTGAAGAAAGAAATCAAAATGTTCAACCAATATTTTGTGGTAGGTTCTTAATTTATTTTTCTATGTTGTAGAAATCTAATGTTCTTAGTTCTCATATAAGCTAGTAAATTTTCTGTACTTTCAAACTGTGCTTCATCTTCAGGCCAAGCATGAGGATATTCATACTTACAATCTTTTTGTAAATTAAAATAAACTGAAATCCCTGCAGCATCTCTTTGTAGATTCAGTTAGAAATATTTCTATTTCTAACAGACCAGCACCATCGTGTGGTCTGTGTGGAACATTACTTTTTTATGGATTTTCTTTTTTAACCAAGTGGTATTTATCTTCTCAAACACCAAATGTTTGCACTTTGGCTACTTAAAGTTTAAAGGTTTTTTTTTTCAATTTATCTTTTCTTTTTCTAATAAAATTTGATTTTGTTTGTCTCCTGTGAGATTGGTTCTCCCAAGCATGAGTGAGGAGAGAGAAAAACCTCTAGTCACATGCCTTTATGCTGCATAGCTAGGAGGTTGCACTACAAGTAGTTCCCAGTTTAAGAACTAGTTCCATTCCCAAGTCTGTCCTTAAGTTGAATTTGTATGTAAGCCAGAACAGTATTATTTTATAATACTGTATAAGTAGTATTGCATATTTAATTTGAATCATTGTATATTTAACTCAAATTTTGCTACAATAGGCTCCATTGTTAACTATGCATTGTCCTTAAACTGGGCATTCTTAACCAAGGGACTACCTGTATTTGAAAATTATCAGGGAAAACTCTGGGAAGGAGAATCTTAGGAACTGAGGTAATGGACAGCTCAAAGCAAGGGACCCTGTAGTAAGGATACAGGATGTGTGAAGAACCAGCAAAAAACCATGACAGGCTTGTCACGTATTGACTTCATTTTAAATGAATGTTCCTCAAAAAACTACAGAAAATCATTTGACTCCACTGGACTTTGAGGTGTGCACCACCCCTATAAGAGCTAAGAGGGGCCAAGAGACCAAGTGTGATCAGATAATGGTATGACAACAAGGAGATGAATACTTCTCCCACTCATGGATTATTGTTTCCTGGTATAGAAAACTATGTTCATTATATCAGGCTTCATTTTAACTGAGAGAGTATTGTCAATGTGGCCAACTTGAGCCACCTCAAGTAAGATGGTCTTGGTGTACTTGTTGAAGTTTCCTAAAACTGCTAGTTTCAGAGTCCTCAGCAGTACCTCCAAAACACCTGTCAGTTTTGGCAGAGAAGCAGAGGGATAGGCAAAACATCAATCTTCCCTATAAACCCACACTCCTCAGATATAATAAACTTTGCCACCCAATGCATGGACCTCACTTATCATAAACTTCAGTCAGAATGGCTTTTGAAATTCTAACTTATACATAGCTGGAGGATAGCAGGCTTTGGTACACTAACAAAATCCTTGTCTTATCTTGTCCTCTCAATATCAGGTAGAGATATTCAAAACTAGGGGCAGAGTCCATTGGAGTTGAGTGGCTAATAAATTCAAATAACTAACTAACTAACTAACTAAATAAATAAATGTCAGATGAGTTGAATAGATTATCTGGACAGAGAGGTCAAATATTATAGATCAAGGCTATTCTACTCTATCATGCCAAGTTTAAAACAGCACCTGATGATCTGATAAACATGGTTGGAAGACAATTCTTCTCCTTCCAAACAGGTTTCAGTTGCAGTTCAGCAATTTTTTCTTAGATTAGGTTAAAAACTACAATTGGCTTTCTGTTGGCTAACCTGACATTTACCAGGTCAGGACATTCGTTTAAAAAAAAAAAAAAAGTGGACAAAATCATGTACACTTCCATTCCCTGGTGAGCAGTATCTGTAATTGGAGATCTGGTTGACCAGGAGTTGCTCCTTACTCAAAAGTACTGCTTTACAGCAACAGTAACATCAAATGAATATTAAATATTTCTAACATCCATGTGTAAAATAAGTAATAAGGTCTGCCAGGGAGGACGAAAGTCATAAGCTAACTTCATCTCTGAGGTATTTTGAAGCATAAGGTTCAGACAAGTGCTTCTGGTAGTTCTAGCAAGTGATTATTCTCTGATTATAATAACATCCTAAGGAATTGGGCTGAGGCCAGCAAGAAGGTTCCTGCCACTTTGGTCAGTTTCATGGATTGTGTGGCTTGGCAGTAAGACAACCTAATCTTCTTTCATTAGCTGAGCAACAATCACAGATATGACAGGGCAATTCTCAGTGCAGCTGTTTCACTCTCCTCTTGGGAATGATTTACAACAATTGAGAGAGAGGGGGAGGGAAAGGATATAATCAAAGGAATATAACAAATGGTGACTTGAAAAGATTTGCCCTTTAAAAAAAAAAATTGGTTATGTTGCCACGAACATTTGAAATAAAAGGGACTGTGGTGCAGCTGGCATGATAATACACAGTTAGGGAAAGGAACCAGACTTCATCTGAAGGATAAATCAAAACCATCCGATTAATCAAACGACTTTCTGCATTCTCCCATTCTCACAGTAGCATGCTTTGCTGTATGAAAGTAAGGAGGTTGCTTCATACCATTACTTATATATTGACCTATATCAATTTGATTTCAGGATGATTTATCATTAAATGAAGGCATGTTCAGAATAATGCAACCATTATTACTGTAATAGAATAGCAGAATGCAGAGGCTTATTAAAATCAGCCAATGTTTCTAGAGGAAAAAATGAACAAACAGCTGGGTTAACAAAGAAGTCTAATCTGGCAAACATATATACTGTAGATTGATCCAGAAATTATACAGATATAGTCAACTGAGATTCCAGTAATGGGATACCACTATCAAACTATGGTAGAAACAACCATCCTTTCATTTCTGATGGCAGGAAAGCCCAAAGGAGGTTGTTCACAGATGATGGTACCTAAACAGATTTATCCTTCCATTAGATTGACTCCTCAGATGTTTCAAATGTCTAATAAAAAGTCAATTATTGAATGGTACTTTTCTCATCACATCAGAAGAGTGGAGACTTGGCAAAGCCCCTTTATGTATAACAAAACACAACCCCAACACAAATGTAATGAGCTCTCAAATGTTGACAGATCAAAAGTTTTTCTAAATGTTTTTTTTTGAAATAATGGTAAAAAAAAGACGAAGTCATATTTTGTAAAAAGCCTTGTTGAAAAAGACCTTGACTGAAAATATGGCCTACGGTTTGATCTGCCAGTATCATAATCATTTCTGATTTGTGTAGAGTGCAAAAATGTGCTCAGAAAAGAGTTGCCAGAGTCTGCAGAAACATGGAAAACTTGGGCTTATGTGCAGCTCCAGGCCTAGTTGCTCTCTTAAAATCTAGACCAAATGATGCCTTCTCAAGGCTTCTGATCATCATTTTATTCATGTATTCTCTTCACATCAGACCAAAAATGCCTTGGCTTATGCCGGAGAAGTTCTAAACATTAAAATGCCCAGCAGCAACAAATACAGAGCTGAAATTTCATCATTTCCTAGTGCAGGATCTGGAAGACCACTTTGTATTATTGTGACAGGGTAAGTCGGGCCCTGTCACAACAAGCTTCTTGCCACCACTTACTCCCTAAAAAAACTACACCTTCTGGGTATAAAAAATATCAGCAACCCTCATCCAAACCAATTCGTCACATGGTCTTACCAGAACAAGAGGATACTGCCTCATTAAATATAAAGGGACTATTAGAATCTTCTACATTCTTCTCCAACTGAGACTGAAAGATAGAAAACTTGCCAGCTCACCCCAGAAAAAAATGAATCTGGGAGAGGACAAGGACCCATAAAAAGGAAATGACTTAGCTAAATATATCTCCATGAGGGGCATGGACTCTTGTCCCCCATAATTAAAGGGCTAAACATATGTTTTCTCTATCTTTCTCTGTGCCAGGGAGCTATGCTGAAAAGCTGTCTCCAGGGTGACTCTGCCTCGGAAAAGAAGCCAACAACGTTTGGCAGACTCTAGGAAGGATCCGGAGGAGTAGAAGCTTTTAAATGTTCTAGGAGTAGAAGCTTTTAAATGTGCATACACACATATACATCTCCTTACCCACCAAACGGGACCTAGTACATTCCTTCAATAACAAAAAGCAGAACTGGGAATTTTATAGAAACCAGTAGGCTGGGCTGATCATACAGTGGATTACAGAAAATGAATAGGAACTGAAATGTGTAACCCTGACTTTTCTCTCCCACTTGCCATTTTTAGAAAAGCAGAAATATTTGAGCTAATTTTCTTCCAGGCATCTGTACATTGGATGGACTTTATTTGCTAAACATAGAAAAGGTTCTGCAGACACAAGCTATGGTTTTGCTTAACTATGATTGGCTATATAAACCACAATTGGCTATGTTCACATCTCACATTAAGCTATAAATAAGGTTTACAAAAGTTAATGCCTGCATGCATGCAGCACACCAAGCCAAAACCAAATAAACCATGTTACATATATAGGTCAAATATAAATTCTTCTTTGACCCCACCTCATCACCAGATGACTTCATGTGTACAGCCATCACATTTTTGAATAATATGAAAGTAGTTTGTCAAAACATCTTTTTTTTTTTTTGGTACCTTCAAGGCAATATTGACTCCTAGCGACTGCCTGGACAAGTCCCTGCAGTTTTCTTGGCAAGGTTTTTGGAAGTGGTTTGCCATTGCCTCCTTCTTAGGGCTAAAAGAGAGTGACTGGCCCAAGGTCTTCCAGCTGGCTTTGTACCTAAAGCGGGACAAGAACTCACCATCTCCCAGTTTCTATCCTGATGCCTTTAACCACTACACCAAACTCCAAAACATCTTTGGGGATGTTCTTCATTTCCAAATCTATCTTATAGCCATGTTATTTCCTTGAAGTTTCTCATTCAAAGACCAAATTTGCTTAGCTTCGAAGCTCAGACACGATCATCAAGGATGATATTATCCTCTGAGCAACACATTATACCTAATGCGATGTGTGATCCTAGTCGGGCTTTTTAGTTACAGAACTGAAAAAAAAATCTGGAAGTCCTGGCTGGATACCATATCACCATTCCCCCGCTTGCTACTAACAACTTCAACAGGACAAAATGCTACTAAATTCAAGATCCTAAATGTTGACCATAACAGTTAACAGATTATCTTATAAAGGAGAAAACAGAAATTTTAAAAGAAAAGAATTCCATTTCTTTTGCAATAATTCCTTGTTAAATAAGATTATGCAGCTGACATTCAAATGGTTAGTTGGACATTATTAACTGATGCTTGAAAGAGGACATTTTTATTTTTTGGAGCAGCAAACACATTGACAAAAAGCAATTAAATGTCACCCTTCATGTCTGATATTTGGCGACTGTTCCAGCATTTTGAGTCCTAGTTTTTCAATTCATAGGCACAGTGCAAAATGATCAGTCTTCAAATGCAAGTCTCCTGGGGTAACTCTAACTCCAAAGCCCCTGATCAAGTTGTGAGGATAAACTTACAGGGAAAAAAATGTTAGTGACACAGTGCTACCCTGTGCATGTTTGTTCATAAACTGGGTGCTCAAAGCACAGCTATGTATTTATTTCCCATTAGTTCCTGATTCCAAATGTCCTGTTAATGAAGTGACAGTGCAAATAGGGAAAATAAGGGGCTAGAAAAGGGCTAGAAAAGGGCCAGAAAGGGAGACATGGTAGAGGTATATAAAAATCATGCATGGTACAGAAAATATGAAAAAAGTGAAGGATTCCCACCCACTATATTGCAGGGTTAAAACCTGGGACCATCCATTGGATGCCAGAAGATTTAGCACGGATAATAGGAAATGTTTTTTTATGCCGCACATGGTGAAGCTGTGGGATTCACTGCCATCCAGTATGGTGATGCTCATTAGTTTAGATGGTTTGAAAAGTGGGCTGGACGAATTCATTGTATATCAACCTCCAAATAACTACTCAACTTGATGGCTGCTGATTACTTTCTGAATCACAAACAACAGATCTTATATATCTCCTGCCAAGAATCAACGGAAAGGATAGCTGGCCAGAGTCGGGTGGAGTCAGGCAGCAATGAAATTGAATAAAATAAAATAAAATAAAAGGCTTTGCCATTGTTCATTGTTTGTGAGCATCCTGAATGTCCCTGTTTGGCCACAGAGGGCCTGATTTGATGGGTCTGATTTTGGGTCCATCAAGACTCTTATTATGTTCTTAAGTTGCCCTGGCTTGCTGCATTCCAAAATCACCTTTGTAGCATGTAACAGCTCACATTTTTCTCATTATTTGATATTACTTGTTATATTTTTGTTACTGAAATGTTGAAACACATTTTTATACTTACTGCTATTTTAATATCTATAAATCATCTAGACGCCATAAGGATTGAGGTGGTAGATAATTTGCATAAATAAATAAAAACGAAGAAAATGAGGTGCTGCAAGTTGCACAGAGAACTATCTGTGGGTACAGTTTTGGTGGAATGAAGAAGCCCAGGGCTGAAATGATGGCTGCTGCACTGCTATTTAATAAAGATGGCAGCAACAACTCATCTTTTTAAAAGACATATCTATCCCAGAAACAAGTATCCAGCCACTAAACGGATGAGTCATAGATTTTGTGGATATAAAAAGTGTTGGAGCAGTGATAGGTTCTTCCCTTTCCTACTCAAGTGTTCATTTGGGCTGCAAAGAGAGCAAGTTATCTGCTTGGCACTTATATTTCCAGGAATTAAAATATAATGTGCAATACATCGGCCATAGACATAATGGCAGGAACACAAAGGGCATTAAGGGTTGGGCCTTAACACTCTGTGTCTACACTAAGCAGGATCTCCTGAATAAGCTAGTACTGGCTGGGTTCACGCAACACATTAGGCCAGAGATCACAATTTACAAATCATCATTGGATGACCTCACACAACATTTTAAGCCCAAACCAAACAAACCACATTGCAGCTTAATGTAATGTGCTAAGTTAGTCTATACTGACTATACATGTTTCTTCCAATAGCAATCTAAAATGTAACAATTTTTGGATGGCGATTATAATTATGTACTACTACTACTAATAATAATTACAAATTGTCCTGCAATAAACCAATTTTTTTTTAGCTGGGAATTCTGGAAGTTAAACCAACATATATGGCGGTTATCAAATTGTGGGAAGCTGCAATGGCATAATAAACAAGACTGATTGATACCACAATTTTTACTCTGAGTGAACTCCTGATGAGTTCAGTGAGACTTAATCCTTAGTAAATATGCTCAGAGAAGTGCTGTTTAAAAAAGAAAAAACCTTTCTTTTACCCAGCAAATTCAATATTTAAATTCAATATTTATTTAAAATCAATAAATTTAAAAATAAATTCCAGTGTGTACCCGAAGGAATAGCTAGAAAAGCCTTTTATCTTCAATCAAAATTTTACACTGCATGGGGAAAAAGCATAGCGGTGGCACATCAACACACCCATATGCAACACACAAATGTATGTAGCCTTGCCTAATAGCTGACCTACTGGAACTGGAAAGCAGACTAAGGTTTGAATTCCAGAAAGCTGACTGTTAAGATCAAGTATTTACTTATTTATTTGTTAGATGGATATCCCATTCTGCCTCTAAGAACTCAAGGCAGCCTGTATAGAGTCACCTTCATTTTATGTCCCAAACAGCAATCCTGTGAGATTGGTTGGGCCGCATGAGTACCCCAAAGTCATCTAGTGAGTTTCCATGGTTAAGGAGGGTCTGGACCCTCAATCTCCTTGGTCTTCGCCCAACACTTTAACCATTACATCACACTCTGTTATAATGGAACAAGGGTAAATAAAAGTGAAAGAGTGAGTAGAAAACAGGCAGGGATCTCCTGGCCAGTGTCTGGGAGATTTGCAACAGAATCCCAAGGGTTGCTGATGCCCTATACTTTAACACAGTGGTTTTCAAACTTGACAGCTTTAAGATGTGTAGACTTCAACTCCCAGAATTTCCCAGCCAGTATGTTTCAACTAATTAATTACCCTTAATGTTCCTGTTCAGAAAAATAGGGTAACAATTACAACAATACAAGAGTGGTTGTTAAAACTGATGGAAATGGCAGAAAATGATAAACTGACTTGTTTATTAAAAGAAAATTCAAATAATTATTACCTTAAAGAATGGGAACCATTGATGGACTATTTGCAAAATGCAGGTGGGGCGAAGCTTACATGGGGATTTGAAGATTAGATTATAAATGTAATGGGATATGCTTTGACAAAGAATTATTCCTACTTAATGCATTAAAAACTAGCACTTATGACACTTACATTATTCTTAAGACCAGAGATAGATTGGAAGCTATCTATTTTTCATGTCTTTTTTTCTTTTTCTTTTACTTTATCTCACCTTTTCTTTTCCTTTTCTTTATAATTTGTATTTTCAATTTTCTTTTTCATTTCTAACTTTTAACTTTGTAATCTTAAAAATCTCAATAAAATACTATTAAAAAGAAAAATAGGGTTACTATCTGTTGCTTTTGATCATGACCATGTCTCTATTTAGTTACGTTGAGTATTCAGAGCATTGTAGTAGAATCTTCAATAACCCAAATATGTATTTGTAAATATTCCAGGAATAATTAATTTTACTCCCTGAGCCTTCACTTTATGTCTTGGCTCCAGTTGATAGATCTCAACATTTAGCTAAAAAGCACAGTGGGTACCTATTTGTAAAATCACTGCACTCTATTTTTTGCCAGCCCTTTTAGGATAGATTTCCTCTGCAAGCTTCCATCCATCAAAATAAGGAGACATCTAAAGGAGTTGAGAATAGAGCTCAGAAATGTAGGAATGAGGTCAGAAAGACAAAGATAGAAAACAAGCTAAGGCTAGCAAGAGAGGCAAAATCCAGGAAGAAGGGTTTCTACAAATGCATCAACAGAAGAAGACAACAAAGATGGTAGGTTCACTGCTAATTTCAGGTGGAAAAATGTTAACCACCAAGAAAAAGCAGTGGAGTTCAACTTCTATTTTGCCTCTGTCTTTATGTTCAAGGGAAATTGTTTTGGAATTGATTCCCATGCCTGATATGGCAGGCTAACAGTACCAATTGGTGACTCCATCATTGATGGAACTGGAGTTGGAGCTCAATGGAGTTGGAGAAGAACTTGAGACTTCTGGAATCAGAATCAGGGAGGCAATAGCACTTTTATCCCACCTTTTTCTTTTTGTTCCGGTTAAAATTAGATAGGATAGGCTCTTAAAAGCCTTTGATCCCTTAATGGGTGATTTCCTCAGCAGAGCAGAGATCTCAGATACTCTAAGGTCAGTTAAGAATTCACTAATTCTCTCAAAGAGACAAGGAAGCCATCAGACAACTTTAGAGGCACTTCAGACATCTTGGGGGGAAAAATAAGGGATCTACAATAGAGTCTAAAACCTTTAAAGTTTGATCCCAAAGAGAGACTCACAAATGAAAAGCATGATTGTGATAAATCTAATATATAAATGCTTGGCAATGCTCATAAGATCTACTGAGTGACTTTCATCAAGGCTAAAATGACTATCCAAGGAGGGAAAGTTTGCTTCTGCAATGCTGGCATTTACAAAATAGGACCCAAAGGGATATCAGGCCAAAGGCAGCCCTGCAACAGAAGAATGAAGTGTCCCAAGAAATAATTCCAAAATTCTGAAGGAGATTGATTGAATGATTATGTGCCATCAAGTCATTTTCTGCTCCTAGTGACCACATCCATAGATTTTCTCCATGATGACCTGAAGGAGAATTGATAGAAAATCAAAGAAAATAAGGAAAGCAAGTAGTTTAAAGATAAAGATTTTGATATGGATGATCGGGTCAAGGGAGAATTTGTTAATGCTGTGGCAGCTGAAGACAAACTGGAGGGGTTCAGTGGGAGTCATGCCTAGCTCCACTGTACAGGTGATGGTGGGGCTCCTGCCAGTAATTCTAAAAGCTCTAGAGCAGCGTTTCTCAATCTCAGCAACTTCAACTCCCAGAATTCGACAGCCAGCCAAGTCCATACATCTTAAAGTTGCTGAGATCGAGAAACACTGCTCTAGAAGGTTCCAGATAGGCCTCTGCCTAGCTGCAAAACCAGGAGCATGAATCACAGAAACCAGAGTTAAGAAATAAATTTTAGGTGAAATAGAAGTACCACCTCCAAATCACAGGAAGTAATAATTCCATTCTATTCTGTATGGGTCACACCTGCTTCAAATATTTGGTCCAGTTTTGGGAACCACCATTTTTAAAAGGATTTAAACAAAGTGCAAATAAGATATCAGCCTTTTAGGTAGGACAAGTCAAGAAACACACACTGCAAGGATCCCAGGAACGCAACTTTATCATTGTAGGGTTATGACGGATTTCCCCCGGGTTTTCTCTCTGGGTTCTTTTCTTTCTGGTTATATGCAGGTGCGATGACAAAATAACTCGAGAGGCAAGCAGTAAATTCTCAAGCAAGGCTTTACTCACTGCTCCAAAATAAGCTGCAGATAAAAAGTCCTTCCATATGGACCAACAGTCAATATAAAGGTTAAAGGCAGAAGTGTAAGCCCTCTTTGCCTGAGTAGCCTTACGTGAGTGTGTCTTGACGGCGAGAGGATGAAACAAGCAAGTCCCCTCTCCTGCAGCCGAAGCAAAACTCCAAACCACAGCTTTCTCCAAAGTCTATTGTGATGCAGCACAGCAATAGCATAGCCAACCTTTGCTTCTCCAGCGCTCCCGTTCTCCTCCAGGGCTAATTTTAAATACCCTTTCAGACTCAGCCTCCACCCCTCTCCACAGGTGTTAACAATTTAGCATCCCACCCTGCTTAATTTAACAAAGTTTACAAAGGTTACAGTTTGGGATACAAACCGGGGCTCTTCCCATACCCTCATCTACCACAGAGGCTTATAGCTATCTAATAACAAAGTTGGGCGATGAATGCTTCATCCACATCGCATCAAAGTCTGAATGAGGAGGTTTCTCCACCTACTATAGAGAACAGAGAAATATGCACAGAGATAGTTATTTCTCACAACCCTGGATTTCCGTCACAAGGGTATATTAAGAGAATCTTGAAAGCCTGTTCCAAACCTTCATTGCCCCTTTTTTAAAGACAACAAAGCCAAGGCAGGGTTGCTGTGAGATTCCTTCTCACGCTTTCTACTCTCCCAGGCCTAAGCCACCGTTGACCCTCTTCCTATTCCTTCTTAAGGCCAGAGCTAAATTCCTCCACGTAAAAACAGCAAGAATGAGTGAAGGAATGGAAACTAAGTTCTACAAGGAAAGGCAGGATGTAACAGCTCCCTTGGAATATCTGAAGAGGGTTCACACAGAAGACAGGCATGACCTCTGCCATCCTGGCGCGCAGACACAAAGTAATGGACTTCAGCTATAGGATACAGTGTCCAGTTAAAAATTTTAAGCAAAAAACTTCCTAACAGTAAGAGTAGATTGACAAGACAACCAGTTACCCAGAGCGGGAGTTTTCATTTGCTTCTTGCCTCTTCATTGAACTGAACTGGGGTTCTTTCTCTTTCTCTTTGAGGACATTTTGGTATAGGATAAATAAGCAAGTGAAAATAAGAGCAGAGAGATACTGCAAAGGTCATAAATGTGAGGACTGGTAAGTTGTTTTTTAGCATGGTCTTAACTTGGAATGGTCACTAAACAAGGTAGTTGCTAAGTGAGGACTACTTGTACCTTGAATTCCTGCACAGAACTGAGGGGTGGACTTAACAGCCTAAGCGATCAAATGCTGTGCTGAAGGAAATGAAAGCAAACAAAGATAAAAAGCACAATTGGGCTTTTTTACATATAAAAGTAATTTTAAAAGAAGGCTATTCAAAAGTGGGATGGTGAAGCATTGGAAATGATTGGCAGCTTGAGAAAAAGCTGTTTGGGGGCCAGCTGAAATCTGTTCATAACTAAATAGAAGCATATTAAATAGCAACAAAAATAGCACAAAAACGGAGAATAAAGAGTGCTAATCAACTGTCCAGAAGCAGTATTAAAACAACAGAAATATCAGGCTTGGAAATAATCTCTGTCTGAGGAGGAACTCTAATTAGACTAGAGAAAGGCGGGGGTGGGGGGTGGGGAGGCGGTGAAACCACAAACCGTGCTATCTTATCCTGTGCTTCTCTCTCCCCCCTCAGCCCCATTCTGAATAGGGTCCCTCCCTCCTCCAGATGTGTCACCCAAAATCGCAACATTTCCATGCAATTCTTTTTTTTTTAATTACCCCTAATTGCTTGCTTGGTGCTCACGACCATTTTTTCTCTTTTAGGAAGGGGGCTGCTGGAGCCTGATAGTCAAAGTTGATCTGAGTGGCAGAAAAAGTAGGCCCTTGAAATCTGTCTTATCATCAGGTGCTTCATGTTCTTCCCTCACAAGAGAACCTTCTAAACAAAGGGGAGGCTAGAGAGTGCCAGATACCCTCATGCTGATGGGGGCCATCGATGGTTTTGTATGGTTTCATTCTTGTCTCCAATGCAGACTCCAGTCCAGCTGCGCTGTCTCTCTCAAACTTTTGCTGAGTCTCAGTCTAAGAAACAAATTTAACTATGTGATGTTAAAAGATCTATTTACTGCTGAGTCCTGGTCCGCGTGAGCCTGACAGCTGGGTTCACGCAACCATATCTTTTGTTTGGCCCGGGCTTCGATGTGTTGTGTGAACCTAGCCCCCAGAAACTGTAAACTGGTTTGCAGTTTTCTATTTTGTACAAATCCTACCCATTTCTGTTTCTTAGAAAATGATGGTTACAAACAAGGCATGCATTAGCATGACCTATGAATCTGGTCTCAGTGTGTTATGTGCAGGACTCTATGAACAAGATCATAGGAGGGTGTGTGTGTGGGTGGGAATCTGTGGGACTGATCTGTTCTAGGGATAACAACGAGCTGCCCTTCTAAGCAGCTAACACAGTGTTGTCCAAACTTGGCCACTTTAAGATGAGTGTACTTCAACTCCCAGAATTCCCCAGCCAGCCATGCTGGCTGGGGAATTCTGGGAGTTGAAGTCCACTTATCTTAAAGTGGCCAAGTTTGGACAACACTGAGCTAACAGCATGGGTTAAGGTTCAGCCAGGATGTTTTTCTTCTGAAATGCATTTATTTTTGCCATGGGTCAGTGCTGTTAGGACAAGACAATAGTCATTTTCAGTTTATGATTGAAGGATTTTGCTTTCTGATAGAAAAAAAGGGGATTAAAAGATGAGCATTCTGATTAAGCTAGACTGAGGAATGGATATTAATAAACAGAAATGTATTCCCAAGACTCGTTTTTTTCTTTTTGTGCTACAGACACAGCAACACTGGGTTATCACAGATTTGCACGCTCCAAATGCTTCACTGCTTTGTGTTGCTCCAAACACTGCCGGTTCCAGCAGTACTGACCATGTTTAGAAGCACCTGTCAGCCGTTCCTGTTGATTCCTGATGCCATCTGGCAAACCTACCTGCTGACTTTGGGGATTGTCTGGAGCATTCCCTCTTGCAATTTTAGAAACCAACAGAGCAGAACCTGCCTCTTCCAGCTGGTCTAAAAGAAACTGATGCATAAACGATGTAATCTCCCAGCTGCATCCAGCCTGGCCCTCACCCTTCTCTTCTGATTGGCCTTTTTCACTCTATCTGGAAAATGAGCTTCTTTGCCTCACTTCCCCGCACCCCAAAATGACATTAAAAAACAAAAAATCTCAAGCTGTTTAATTCTGAAACTCAACCATTTTAAGCCATCAAAAACATTTATTTGAAAGAGACAGGACTTATTCACACAAATATCAGGCAGTTTAGTTGCTGCTGGATTATACTCCTTCAGATTAGATGTAGGGGAAGAATATGACTGAATGCTTTCCAAGGAGAAAAGCCCTCCTGAATGTACAACTTAACATATTAAGGAGCAGGTACGGTAGGACAGAGGTGGTCTTGCCGCATGCAAGAAGGGGCATGACATGCTCACAGCTTCCAACTTGACTTGTTTTTTAATATTTTCTGGAGGTGGACCAATTATTTACAACCGTCAACTTTTTTTTTTTTTTTTTGCAGAACTGTGCAAGCTTGTTTTTTGTGGAGATAAAAGGAAATAGGAGGAAGCTGTTTGTACTGGAGCCTCACATTACTGTATAACAGGTGAAGACGTTCTTACTCCACTGAAGTTAGGAAACCCATTTATTTTCACAATGTGAAGCAGAGAGTTTACAGCCTTGCTTAATGGCCCCTTCCACTGAAGTAATAGGGGTGCAATAGTATTATCATTTATAACATCTTCCTGGTGTAATTGTCTAGTTATGAAGATAGTTATGCCCTGCCCCTTTGGGTAAAGTTACATTCTTCCTATGCATGGCAGTGGTATGGCTCTCTAACTTTTATATTGCGTTTTATGGTGTGGTTATTATTTGTATGCTTGCTCTACCTTTGGGGCATAATAACTCTGTTACTATTATGTGTGCAAGTAGTTATCTTCTCCTAGGGGTATGCAGCTCAGTGGAAAAGGATTTAGCCCTTTGGAGATTTTCTGATTTTTTGCATATCTTTGTCACCGAATGTTATCAGAGCTTCACGTGGATCTGGGTGATAGATGAAAGGGAGTCTGAGTGAATAAATAACATAAAAGTTTGTTGTTGATGTACTTCTTAACTAAATCCTCCAACATGCAACTTACTTATTTGCTAGATTTATATCCTACCTTTCCATCAATAGCTCAAGGTGACTTATATGGGGAATTCTCTCCATTTTATCCACTTTAACAACTATATACCTTGTTACTGAAATAATAATTGTCCCCCAGATTCAATACTACCTTTAGCTGCAATAATCAGAACCAAATGCTTTGTATAATTGTTCATCAGGCTTTTGCACTGTTGTGAAGGAATTGTGACCCACGCTATGGCAAACTGCTTCAACTCAGTCATGTTTGGGATTTTTCCAGCACAAACTGCTTGTTTCAAGCCCTGCAACAACATTTCTATGGAGGTTTGGGTCTTGACTTTGACTTGGCTGTTCCAAAACTTAGCATGTATTCTTCATTTCCTATTCTCTTGTAGACTTGCTTGGATATTTGTGATTATTTTCTTGTTGCCTGACCAACTTGTATTTCAGTTTCAACCATTGTTGGGAAGATTCACTGCTCTCCCAAATCTCCTCCATTTGAAGACTGTGCAGATCAGTGGACCCCAGGGGGGTAAGGAATGGTTTTGTAACTTTTTTCCAGACTGTTAGGCATCAGTGATGAAGCCTTCAGACGCTGATGTGTCTCTAGAATCTATGTGGTGAGAGCTTCACTATGATGGGGGCAAAGTTTGTGAGATTTACAGAGGGCAGGATTAGCCCCAAGCAGCCTTGGTTGTTTAATGAAGTAATCACACAGTTGGCTATAATTATTCTTTTAACTGAATTGATTGAAGAGAAGGGGGAATTACTTTTTTACCCTGGAATATAGATGTTGGATGACTTTGTTTATAAATTAAATAAAATACCAAATGTCAGTGTCATTTGGTCAACCCAGACTTCCTTTAAATACACTCAGGAAGCTCTAATAAGTTCTGCTAATGGCAAAAATATGCAAACATTTATATAGTCTGACTTTTTTTTCTTCACAGAACTATGGTTATACTGCCAGCGATATTCTAACTGTCTTTCAGTGCTACACTTATGATTTAGATGTTACATTATTCTCTATATTTATGTCAGAGAATCAGCAGGAGGCTATTGTAATGTTATTTAATGTAATACAAAACTGGCTGTCATGATGGGTCTGGCAGGTCAAAAATAGCAATTCATCTGAAGCCTAATGACTGAATTTGCCCCTTGCTACCTCTTCTAGTCTCTTAGGAACCTCTTTTCCACCTCCAGGTTACCTTTGTGTTTTTTTCTCAAGAGAGATGGACACAACTGCAAACACAGCAGTGGCCTACAACCAATCCCCCAAAGGCATTCCTATAAATAAAGATGACGCTTTGCATGGCATGTACCATGTGTGTTTCCATGTAATTTTCATGAAAAGAATCTAAAACCAATTCAGGTCAGGTGAGACAGGGAATCTGACAGAGGTCACAAGTGATGTCCATGGGTTCATTCCATGAAGCTTTTGTTCATCCTTAAAGCAACAGTCTCTGAAAACCATGGACTGAGATGGTTATCTTTTGCTAACTGTGTGTGTGGTAAACTGAGTGTGATGTTGAGGCTACAGAGATTTTGCAGAAAAAGATGGAAGGGAAGGACCCTAGGATTACAGGTGGGTGGGTGGGCACAGAGTCTATAGAAATTTGTAGAAATGCATTTTCCAGTGAAGCTACTGGTCAGTAAAACAGAATCAGTCTTACTCTGTTCAGTTATTCAGTTTGAATAAATTTGAAGCAGATTCTTTTTTCCTTTTTTTTTTTTTTAAAGCAAACTGCTATTTAAGAATAATGTAGCATATATTGAGATGTGAGCACTGAGTTCTTGTTCGATAATGCAGATCAAAGTTTCACCATAATTGTCAATCCAATACATGGTCCATCTAGTTTACACAAGTACAATAATGTGACTTAGTACTAAGAGAAGAAATTACTCCTCTTTATCTTCTTGAATAACTATTGATTTAACTATGGTCTCCTATTTTTTAAGCTGTACTGCACCATCAGCTTCTGGAACATGTTTTATTTCATCATCTTTCAGTTTTCTTCTTATAGCTGAAATTCTACCAAGCAAGGCTTAACTTATAATAATGAAGCCTTTTGGGAAAAAATAGCTAATATTTTTATTGGTAATCTTTTACATTTATACAGATAAATCATGTTCTTTGTCAGTATTGCGTAGCATATATTTTAAAGTCAGATATGCATTTTCTTTCCTGCCCATTAACATTTTAATCTATATTTCTTGTTAGTATATTGGTTTTATCTTTATTAATTTTCTATCCAGAGGTAGTATTATATAATCAGACAAAATTCCTTTTAGAGATAACTTGGGGGGAAAGATGATTAACACAATGTCATCAGCAGACAGGGTAATTAAAATAAATGTCTGTTTTATATTAGTGTTCTCTGTTCTTTAATTTAGATATTTATAATTCAGCTTCTGATAAAGTTGTTTCCAAAGTGGCTTACAAAAAATTACATATCCAAAAAGCTGTTTGCTGATACTCATTTTCCTAGATAGTGGCAGAGCTCTGCATCTTTCCTCTTGCTTCTGCAACTCTTTTTTAGGGTAGGGTGGGGTGGGGTGGGGAGAGTATAAGCTATCCCTTTCAAGTGTTTGCTTTTTGGCCAATGGAATAACTCCTTGAAGCAATTTCTTCCTTGTTCGGAGCGGCGTTCCCAATAAGTTACCCCTGGACACTGGTAATGTAAAAAAATCTGGTTCATGAGTTTATGATGTGATATGAGATTGGTTTTATCTTAGTTTAATATGCTGTGTATATCCAGCCTCCATGGTATATTGTATAAAACATACTGTAACTAGAGCAAGTCATGGTGTAGTGTTATGTGTAAATTCAATCAATGTTCAGCTTTGCCTGGGCTGTTTGTCAAATCAAAGGAATTCGTTAACTCTCTGTTTGCCATTCATTTTCCTTTTGGACACTTTTAAATGTTTTTTATTCAGGAGACAGTTCTGGCATAGATAAAGATTTAGCTCAGTATAAGGCAGCTTCCAATGGCCTTATGAAATAAGCTTAACTGTGAACACACCAGAAAGGATTACTGTATTATTTTACCCTTGAGATAAGATATGCCCAAACAAATCAGGAAGCTATTTAGTTTTGAAAGAGTTCAACCCTGACTAACATGAGATGAGGGTGTTCTTTAGGTGAAGGAAAACAAATCTGCCATCCAGAAGATTCCCAGTTACCAGTCCTGAAGTTCGGTCAAATTCAAATATCTCTGACACAGGTTTGTAGTTCTCATCTCACTGGGTGTTTATATTTTTTTTCATTTCCTGGATACTTCCTCCTTTTGGGAGGACAAAAATGATTGTAAACCAAGCAGGAGATTCAGGGCTGAATTATTAGGGGAACTGACTATTAATTGTGTATAAAAATTTGGATAAGAAGAAGCCATGTGTAAGCACTTGTCAGGATCAGAAAAGGGAGGTCTCCACTTACTTCTGTACAAGTTTTCAGATAGAATCAGTACTGAAGCAACTAATCCCTTACAGCTTCCAACTCCGTTGCAAAGATCCCATAGATGAAAGTTTCCAGACTGAAGCAAGAACCAAACTTTTTGACTACTCACCTCCTACTTGCCTCTTTTCCCCTTAATAAAGTTAATCAGCTTTTGTTTTGGTGGTGGGTACAAAGGGTCAATTCTTATAAATTCAGGTTCCTATAGTTTTTGCACCAAACTGACACTGAAGGTAATGAATGACTCCATTTTTATTACTAAAAGCGAGTATCGCTCAATTTGACAGAATAGAGTATTAGTTCTCTACAGATACACAGTGTGCAGCAAAAGTGTTAAAATTTGAGGCAATTCACTGGGAAATATTAAAGGGCATGCCTTTTCATTAGTCAGATCATTCTTTGTTTCTTTTGTTGTTCAAGCAACACCACAGTGGCTTAGCCATGAGTGGACATATTTACAAGTTTTCCTCATCTATTCTCTGTGAAAGTTTAAGCCATACTTATTTTGCTCAGCTTTGCTTTCTTTTCAGCTGAGGAATTGGTAGGGGTTACCAAGAGGGGAAATCTCAGCTGCATGCTCTGGGATTAAACAAGACACCAAAACCATAGATAATAATCTCCATAATCAAGTGGGATCTTGAAAGAGGGAAGGAGATGAAAGAAGAAAAAGCTTATGCAGAATACAGCATTATCCTGAGCGGTTCCTAGGCCATGAAGATGGGCCTCTGCATTGAAGTGACTGTAGTGGATGCACGTGAGCTACTGAGTTGCCCTGCTTTGACATATGAGACTCTAAACAGATCATTTTCCTCGCTATAAACCTTGATGATGGTTAAAATCATCAGGAATCCAGCTGCCTGTACTACAATGTATGGGTTGCCGTCTTGAAATTACTTCCATGAAGACCCTCTTTGTCTTGGCCCCTATCTTTAGGAACCCTCCTTGTGCTGCTCTCCTGTGGGGAGACCTTACTAGTTATTGATTGATAGATCTTATCTATCCTTGCCTCAATATCTTTTAGATCTTGCCAAGAACTCAGCCGTTCCCAGTGAAGATGCTCTAGGCAATTTTTTTTTCATTCTTCCCCAGTATTTTCAGCATGTTTCTATCAAATGTTTTTCATGTACTGCAACTTCGTTTATGGTATTTTAATCATTTTCTTCCTGTTTGCTTTAACTGTGTGTACCACTGTGAGATTATATATATATATATATAAATACAGTATCAAAAAGCCTTTTAATAAAATTAGTAAGAAAAGTGCCACCAGACTCTCCCTGGTTTTTTGCTACCATAGGCTAAGATGGCTCTTCTACTACAATATCAAAATGTTAAAGTCACATATCAATTAATTTAGAAGATATTTATTCTTGTTACAAAATTGGTATTAGTTACTGTATAATTTAAATATCTGTTGATCCATTATTTCTCTACTGTGTATTCTGAAATAAATAAATGCCAGAAAAGGAAACCAGTACCAAGGTAGAATTTTTCAGGAATGTCTTTCCCTCTACCTGTAAAGATCCCCTCTGGGCTGTGTTTCAACACTTGTTATGTCCTATTTGTTTGCTCAGATCCTCCCCAAGGTTAGTTTTATAACCAATATTTATTATACAAATTATTTTACAAATAATTTATCAATTTTATTTTACTGAAATGCCTTTATCTTGTCTTACGTTTCTGCACAAAGGTTATTTTAACATACATATTTTAGAAACATTTTAAAATAAATTAGTATCTTAGTCCTCAAAGCAATAGGGATCCAGACTGAAGTGCAGCCCATATGGGAAGAAGATCTCCCCAAGCTTCAATCAATGCATCCCATCCACTCCACTGAGAAATGGACATATGTCCTAGGAAATTCCCACTGAGGTTTCAGACAGGAGTTTCCCCTTCCTCCTACTTGCCAAGAAACAAATCCTTTTCATGGTGGACAGGATGTGTTCTACTAAGCTACGGTCTTTCACTCAGAAAAAAAGAAAGAAGAGATGCATTGGCTATCCAAAACATTGGCCATGCTCATGTTTGAAAAAGCCCAAAGCAACATTGCTTACTTCACTGCTGCTCTTCTGTAATTACTCAGTTCAAAGAGTTAAATTTCACACCCTCCTTCTATGCTATTAAACATACTTTGAAATGAATTTATTCTGTGAAACATCATTATGTTTAATTAACAAACAACATCAATTTCCCCCAATGAATAAAAGCCAGCATTTCTTCTGCCTCTGCCAACGTATAGTACATAATCTAAGGGAACATATGGAAGTGAAAAACAGTGAGTTGAAATCTAACAAATATTGGAGAATAACAAATCTGTCAGAAGCATAACTGTTTCACAAAGTCATCTTGTTCTTGTACTGTATGACAAATACTATGTTTGATATACTTATGATGCTTTGTAACAAAGGACAGTTGTCCTTTTAAAAGAAAGGATCTTGCTACACTTAAAAGAATAATGAATGGTTTTCTAAATGTTCAAACCTTTTAGTACTAGGTTGTAGTCAACTGAGCACTTGGGAAGCTGAAATAAAGGCTCCAGATTGAGATGGAATTGGATGTAATACTGGAGCAGAAATGCAGGACTCTTAATCCAGAGGCCGTCAATCATATGCCAGGATCTGAGCCCACATGTCTAAAAGCAATGGCTTTGCCAACACAAATACACTGCCAAAAATGTCTTCCACATTTTTATGGTTCTCATTTTGTTTCATCTAAAATAAATTATATTCAAATATTTTTCAAAGAACATTTGGCAGAATTCTCATGGGTGGCATGCAGGGTCCTCACATATAACATATTGATAAAGTGGCCCAGAAGTGAATTGGCATTCATAGTGTAAGCCTGTCTCTCGAGTCTGCAACTTCCCCCATCTTCTCCTACTTCAATTAAACCAGTCCAGGGAAGATTTTTTTTTTCCCAGAGCAGAAAACACCAGGCTTCTCAGATCAGGAAATGTAAGCCAACAGTATGACATTTATAGTAAGTGTTGAAGGAGGAAGCACCGTTGGCTGTGATGTATAACCTTGTGACAGTTTCAGCTCAGCAGCACTGGAGAATACACAAGGCACAAAGCTAAACAAATTTACAGCTATGCCAGTCGATTGGAATCAGACATTAACAAGTAAGGAGAAGGAGGTGCAAGAGACTGACAGGCTGTAAGAAGTAAAGTTAGGAAGTGACATCAAGAACAGAGTCCCAGGGTGCTCAACGGGTCTTGTTTTTCTTGCTGCCTCTATAGCCTTGACTAATGAAAGGAGAATCCATACACAGATCAGGTGGCTCCAATTAAAAATAGTCGTGATACAGTTTTGCCTCTTGAAAGGTAAAGAGGTGTGAGAGCAGCCTTCCTCAGCCTGGCCATCATCCTGATGTATGGACCAAACCCCAGAATTCTCCAGCCAGCATGGTTATTGCTAAGCATTCTGGGACCTAGACTCCATCCATCTGAAAGCAAGCAAGAGGAGGTTGGCTGTGCTAGAGAATCTGCTTCCTTCTCAGTAACTGCGAAACTAATTCTGACAAGGCTAAACAGAAGGACAGGACAGGAACCACTGTCAGATCTGATCCCCTGTGACCAGTCCAGATATGCTGACTTAACTCAAAGCAGCGCAGCCAGGAGTAGGACATTTGTTTATGTAGTTGGTTTCATGAAGACTGCATTTTACATGGCTCAATTCTTTCAGCTTAACAATGAAATTTAACTCAGACCTGCAGTAAAAACTAGAATCCTAAATAGAAGCAAGCAGGATATCAATCTAGTTTCTAGCTATGCCATTCTGTGTTCTGCTAAAACATTCAGTGAACATTTCTAGCCCACTCCTTTTTGAAAAGTATTTGGCATGCATGCACACATACACCCACAGTTAGGGTTGTGGCTGTCCCCCCTAAAATGGTATTGGGGGGGACAAAAAGAGTATTATTGTGCAGAATTTACTTATCGCTCTAAGTAATGATTAAAAGCAACCTGAAGAAGTCGTAGGGTTTTTTAATGAAATCCGTGATAATTTATTAAATGTTTACTCTTGTATTGATTCTTCCTGAATCACATATAAATCAAACTAGAATAAATAACCAGAAATGGATTGGGAAAGTGTTTGAAGAAGATAACTTGCTGGCTAACAAATAATTATTTAAGAATCCTGCCCACTTCCCCCCCCCTCTGGAAATAGTAGCAAAAGCTCATAATCTTTCTCCACCAAACCGCCACTCCACTCATCAGCAGGGGATTAAAAGAAGGTAAATATATTGCACAATAGGAAAGCTAGACTTCATTCCCCAAGGAATCTTATTAGGGCCCACACATTCCAGAGGCCCTTTGATAATCTCCCACTAAAACCTGTCTCCAATTACAAAGCCAAACCGTGGATGGGAACCGTGCAGATAGAAACATTTATTTATATATCTAGATTTATATGGCTGCCCTTCTGGCCACAGCGACTCTGGGCAGCAACAAAGTTTAAACAAAAACCACAGTGTAAAGCCTTTAAAACATACAATTTGCCACATATAATTAAAAAAGGAAATGGCAGCTAGAATAAAGAATATACGTAATACAATATCAACCCTTTGGGTTTCACTAACATCCTGATCTGGGCAAACGGACAGGTCTTCTGTGCTTTTTGGAAGGACAGCAGAGTTGGGGCTGATCTGATCTCAGATGGTAAGGTAGTCCAGAGGGCAGATGCCATGACAGAAAAGGCACACTTCCTGGGTCCTGCAAGATGGCATTCTCTAACTGACAGGATCTAATAGAGCAGGTAGAAATACTGGAGATAATTGGTCCTTCAAGAAACCTGGCCCTGCACCATAAAAGACTTTATAGGTAACAAGCAGCATCTTGAATTGCACCTGGAATTCATGATACCCAAGGCCATCAGGAATACTGAAGAAGTTTAACCTTCATCCCCAAAGGACCTAATAGACACCCCATTGTTTTTTTCCCACTGAATGTCTATCTATTATACTTAATGAAGGAAAGTATTGTACTAAAGAGAGCCAGTGTCATTCTGGAATATGAGGAAGAGCCAACGCACTGATGGGAATGGAAAAGCATGCCAAGGGTGTTGGGGGAATAAATATAGGGTAAAGTATGGCTGGGGAACCTGACAGCTGTTGTGCTGTTGCTGAACTATAAGAACATTGACTCCTGGCAGCTCTAGCCAGCATGGCTAAGCATGAAAAATGCTACAAGTTGCAGCTCAGCAACCTCTGGAGCAGTGTTTCCCAACCTTGGGATCTTTAAGATGTGTGGACTTCAACTCCCAGAATTCCCCATGCTGGCTGGGGAATTCTGGGAGTTGAAGTCCACACATCTTAAAGATACCAAGGTTGGGAAACACTGCTCTGGAGAGTCATAGATTGCCCATCCTTCTTCAAGGGACTCTTTCTCTGGAGAGGTTGACTGCATGAGACAGCCCTAGAAAAACATGGTATCAGGAACAGGAGTTACTCATTCAGGGGTGGGAAAGGGTAGGATATAGTTCAATGCTAGAAGATGTAGCTTGAAGCAAAAAACCACAGGATCAATCACAGATGTCTGTGCCTGAGTTCCCTGAACAGCAGTACTGAGCTGGACAGACTAAATAAGCTGATAGAAATAAGCTTCCAGGCCAGCTCCCTTTTGCCTGTGGCATTTTGTAAGTGTTTTGAAGGATAGACATTGCCCCATGTGCTCTAGATTTATTACATTTTTTAAAATATTGATCTTCCTTGCCTCAACAGTCATAATGTTTAATGAGTAGAACACCTCAAGATACCAGTTTTCCTAGTGAAATCTCTAATTTTACTATGGAAATCGATCCTTGTGGATATGTTGTCCTTTAAGGTCCTGTGAATGGACTCCAGGGAGGAGTTTTACAGGCTTTTCTCTGCAGAGTTTTTGGGTAACATTTTACCTCTGCAGCAAAACTTTCTGGGAATGCCTTTGCAACTCTAACCTGAACAGCTGTTCAAGATGAGAAACTTAGTTATGATAAGGGGTTGTTTTCTGAACTATATGTCAAATATTGCTAGAAGTTTTCAGCATTCAAATTCCTGCAAATCTAATTTTTCTTTGTGAACCAGGAGGCTGACATAATCATGTAGCTACGTACTTTAGAGTGTCTTGGAGTTCAACTTTGTCCAGGAAGCCAGATCTCATTTCTCTGCCCTATGAATGGGTAGACTTTTCTTCTGAGATCCAGTACAAGATCAGGAAGCTATATTATGCACGACTCATTCTGTGTGGCGTTTTAATGCTGAGTTTCCTGATTTGCTCTCCTATAGAGATCAGGGTAGGTCTACTCCATTTAACTGTCTGCTCCTACAGACAGGTTTGTGATCCAGCAAATTTTCATCCCAGCTTTTTCATGTCATATAGTTGTATACATAGTCATTCCAGGAAGCACCCAAAAAGAAACCTCTACACTTCAAAGAGCCAAGTGCTGCTATAAGCCTGCTGGTTTTTAATTTAAATAAATAAATAAATAAATAAATGACCTCTCAGTCACCTTTTCTACTTTAGAAAATAAGATTCATTTCCTGTCCACCTTCAACATATTGACATATTTTCTTCAGGAAAGGATAAAAATTGGCTAGACTTTGTTCCAGCTGGTATTAATCTCACCATACATTCATCATAGATCCGCTACCGAAAAATACATAAATATACTTCCATCAAAATCTATAATGAAATTCTTTTACATTTATGACCCTTCTGCTCCTTACATTCCATTATCCACTCAGGATCTTCCAATATCCACTCTGTGACACCCAAGTCAATGTTAATCTTGGATGCCCTTGGTTATAGTTCAGCCTGAAAAGGCTTTAAATAAAAAGGGTGCACAGGGGTTTTTTTTGGGGGGTGCACCATATCCACCACATAGATTTATCTGAGAGATGTCCTGATAAATTCTCCTCCAGACTATTGTAGAAGTCCATTGTAATAAATACCTACTCTGACCATATGTTAAGTGTGCTTCCAACACTACTCTTACCTAATATTCTCAATCTATTTTGGACTACTAAATATTGTATAAGTTATTTAGCATATTTATATGGCTACCCATCTATCAAAGCACTCTGGGCAGTGACCGTGTAAAAACAACAATCGCAATCCATAACATAAAAAAAGAAAGAGCAACAGCAGTCGAAGCCCCTAAAAATCTTGCAATAACAACAGATAACCCTGCACCCACATCAGATGGTTCTCCATTTAAGATTAAATAAGTCATTAAAACCTTCTCCTGCAGACCACAGTTTTAATTAATTTGGGGCTAGAGAAGAAGACTAAATGTCAATTCAGAATTGTGCCTAGACAAAGACTCCAGACGCCTGTGTGCTAAGCCACAGGCTCTCATAGGTGGAAAGGAGCTAGGCACTACTACACTTTTCACTACAACACAGTGAAAAGTGATGTAGCTGCACTTGGCTCTAAAATACAGTATTCACTAAGTATAAATAGTAAGGTTGAGTTCAGTAATGGCAGCTTTCTCCGGGAAGCAGTAACCTTACAGGACATGTTCTATATCATTTAGCATTTCTTTTCCTCTTCTATTTTTCCCCTGAGACCAATTTTCATCATTTAAATCAATGGATCCATGCACACACAAACACGACCGCTGACCAATCTCTCAATTAGACAGAGAGATGTTCACATCCTTTCATAACATAGCAATCTTTTTACCTGTCCTTATTGCCGATGGAGATTAAACACAGGGAACTTTGAGCTGACTTTGCACTTTGCTGATAGAAATTGGAACACTTATGAATAATTTATACCTAAGGTTAAAAAAGAAGTAAGTGAAGGGATTCAGAGAACAGCAAGAAAAGCTTCAGTTAACTGATTGAATATAATGCAGACATTTACATTCCCTGATTTAAACCAACATAAATTTGTGGAAACGTTCCAGCCAACACTGAGCTGTGGCTTATTGTCCATCACCATGCTGATATCAGCATATAATAAGAGAGTGCATTGAAAAACAAACAAAAACAAATAAAGTCAGCCCAAACACTAAGCATGTACCGACTTCATGAGAAGATCCTGCAGGAGGTACCGACTTGGCAAGATGTTCTCTTTACTCCTGCTTCTAGGACACAGATTCTCGATTCCATCAGCCACTCTTTCAGATGAGTCCCATCAAGGCAGAAACAAAAAGTCTGCTTTTTCCATAAAGGATCTCTCTCTCTCTCCCTCTCTCAATTCTAGACTATGTTCTAGTGGTTTATTAAATTTCAACAGTACATTCACTTGCATGGCACATCTCTTTTGGAAGAGACAACATTAGAAAGTGATTGCAAATGCCCTAATACAGAGCTAATTCTGCAAGGGAGCCTCAACTCTCTAGGGCAGTGCTTCTCAACTCTGGCAATCTGAAGATGTGTGGACTTCAACTCCCAGAATTCCCCAACAAGCCTGGCTGGGGAATTCTGGGAGTTATAGTCCATACATCTTCAAGCTGCCAAGGTTGAGAAACACTGCTGTAGAGACACACAGCCCTGCAGGGATTCCAGCACTGCATCTTTTGCCTGAACTGGAGGAAAGGGCTAAAACCAGGGACAGTAGGTGACCAAAGAAGTCTCTTCAGAAGTAAAGCCTTAATTCCAAGGAGGATTCTATTCACAAGGGCTTAATGCCTGCCAGTTTGGATCTGAATGAATTCCCCAGACTTTCAGTTGCCAGCAGCTATTAATGTCAGAGACCATTTAGCAATAAACGTTAGGTCTACTATGCTCTCTACTTCAACACAGTGGAATTGCCTAGCTTCCTGGAAGATAGGTGGTGGCAGTGAGTGTTACCAAGCTACTATACCAAGGCAGGAAGTAGAGCCAGGGCTAGTAAATCCAGAGGGCTTCTAGGAGAGGGGTTTGAATCTCCAATCTTTCACCTTAAAGGCTGTGCTGTGCTGCTGCAGAATTACTAGCAGCAACATGAAAATTTTACTATTACAAATTTTACTTTAAATTGCCCTGTTTCAGCATAGCAAAGTTGTAAAGTGCTGAAAGATTTTGTGGTTAGCAATATACCAAATTCACTCAATCAATCAATTAATCAGATACACTAAAACGTGTCATTTTTCTCCTGCTGTTTGTCAAGGATGAAAAAAACCCTCTTTCTTAACAATGCTACCACATCAGGGAAGATACTTTCTGAGCAACAGATGGCTATTGTATCAGATTTGGACAACAAAAACCTAATAGAATATTTCAAAGAAAGTAGACAAAAGCATATTAACTTTACAATGCAGCAATTTAGAAAAAACTGCTACCAGATTTGGATCTATTAAAATCTGTATTCTACTCTAATTAAGTTTACTTAGCTCCCCTTTGGATCCAGACTGGAAGAGCAGAAAGAGAAACAGCTGAAAGCTTATGGTTTTTTGTTTGACTCTGACACAGTCTTTAAGATTCAATCGTTTTACGAATTGTCTGATAGTTTCTGTTCCTTTCTCCCTAGCTGCTGCCATGTGCTGTGGTGGGAGGAGGGGCTTCTGTGGACAAGGGCATCCTTAGGAGAGGTCAAAAAGGTCAAGATGATGGCTATTATGAGTTGTATTACTTGTGAGTAGAATATAATGAGTGGGTAAAAGAAGCCACTGTGTGTCTATTGCCGATGGAATCTGCAAGCTCTCAGTAAAGGCTGTCTGTATACTGGGTTTGTCTTTCTTAATATTGTCTGTGTTTGTTACAGTAATAAACCTAACAGTGGTCATGACCATGCAATCAAAGCCCCAGCCCTTTTTATATGTGTCACAACACACAAAGAAAGGGCCCGGGCTTTGAGCCTTTGCAATTGCTATCTTGATATTTTTCACCCCTCCTTCCTGACTCCCCTATCTGTGGGTGAGTTGGGAACAAGGTCAGCAGCTACACAATTGTACAAGTCATAGGAGCATGTGAAACAACCACCATTTGCTTCATCGAGGCACAGAAATGTTGCAATTGGGCCTGACTTCCAATAGCCAGACGAGGCTCTGTGCATGTCCAGAAGCTCTTCTGACTGTTGGGAGGGCAGGGGAGCCTGTGAAGGAGGCTTTTGATGTGAGGCAAAGCAAAACACCCCTTCAGGGTTGGCATAGCTCTGGTAAGAAGCTTATCAGTTCCATGAATTTTATGATCTGAAACCATACTGTAATTTGTACAGTAGCAGCAAACTGTTCTGAAACTCAGTGTTATTCATATCTTATTCCTTTTAGGTAAACTGCCTTATTTGTTTACTACATTGGTACGCTGCCCATTCTCAGAGGCTCAATGTGGCTAGCAATCAGAACATAACAATCCCCTCAAAAATACACAAATCCACATGGAATATAAACAGAATGAACAAGAGTAACAGCCCTGTCAAAAAGTAAATGGAATCATATGTCCTCCCCCTCTGAAACCTTCCTCATAGGATGCTGTCCTCCTTCACTAGAAGGAACAACCAGGCTAACCTGTTTTGCTGAAACCCAGGAGGGAGGAGCAAACCAGATCTCCATGGGGAGGGAGTTTGAAAGTATGGAGTGGTGATCAAAAAGTCCCATCAGCTGGCAAGCTTGTGCAGATGGGATCCAAAGGGAGTTGACCTTCTTTGAGAGGATTTTAGCTCTTAGAGGTAACCTATGAATACACTCCCCTCGTATGATTTATTTATTTATTTATTCTGAAGGTTTAACAAGGAAGCTGGATGAGTGTCAGACCATACAATAGCTTTGTGAAGAATCCAACGTGGAGGTAGTCCAAGACAAGAGGAAGCTGAACCAGTGATGTGATCTGAAGTAATGTGGAGTTAAGCAGGCAGATGGTTAAATTTTGCAAACAAGGGGAACCAAACAAAGTGGGCGAACAGAGGGCTCAGGAAGGGTTCCTGATCAAACTGAAGCAAGGTACTGAGTGGGGTGCCACAACAAGGTTCAGTGCTCCTGGGCTCTAAACTCTTCAGTATCTTTTTTAAAGGCTTGAAATGTTATGATGGAAAGAAGTCTACTTGAATTTAAAGATGGCACAAAAATTAGATGGAATAGCCAATACGCAAGCAGACAGAAAGAAATTCAAAACAATCTTGATAAGTAAAGAAATTAGGTGAAAATAACAGAATGAAATTTAACTAAAACAAACAAAAATCTTCACTTAGGATTAAAAATGTATGAGTATGCTGGGGGAATACCTGATTTGACAATATGTGTGAAAAAGATTATGGAATAATAGTTGATTAAGCAGATTAAACACTAAGTATTACAAGGAGAAATGGAAAAGATGTGGAAAGATGACTGGGAGAGACCATAATAGCAAGGGATGTCACACCAAAGAAAATCAGGATCTATTCCTTGGTATCCCAAAGGACAGGATTCAAAGGAATGGTTTTGTTATAGGAAAGCAGATTTCAACTGATTTTTTAAAAAAAACATCCTAACAAAAAGACAATTCAACAGGGGACCACTGTCTAGAGATATGATGGCTAGCCTGTTTTCTGGTGCTTTACTTTGCATTCCTGTTCAGAATAAGAGGCTGGTTCAGTGATCTAAATAACCCTTTCCAGCTCTGTGATTCTATATTTCCATAAAAGTTAAGGAAGGTAAGGTTATCAATGACTACAAGGCATATAGCTATATATTACCTCTGGTATGGAAAGCAATGACCAGATTCAAACATGATGCTAAACCAGAGTTGGTTTATTTATGATTTACTGAATCAATCTATACACATGCTAAGTTAGAGATGTACAACTTGAGAGCAGTCCCCGCAAACAGTTGGGCTCTCAGAAACTTCCAAAGTGATAAACATGTTTAATTTTTAATGTGACAGAAAGGAAAAAGACTGAACACATGAATGGGGAGTTAAACATATTGCCTGTAATTAGAATTCAAATTGAATGCTAATGAAATCAATTTAAATCCTTGTCCCACCTACAGCTGTTGTGGACATGCCCGTACCAGCAGGTGATGTGTAGTACTAGGCCCAGAAAAAGTTTTGTACTCCTGCAGTGACCATAAACAATGGTTTACAAATAGGCTACATTAAAACAATCTATTCTGGATTTAGCCCAAAGTGTGAACCCAGGCCACGTGTCTCAAAACCTGATGCCCAGGACATGTGGGCATGCTTATTTCCTTTCATATTTTACTTCCTCTAAGCATGTGGTTCAGCATGATGGGAAGAGAAGGTAGAACTCAATGGCCTGTGATCTGATCCAGCTGATCTCTTCCTAAATGTTAGCAATACTTTTACATTTTCTGTTCTGGTACTCTTCAAAAAAACATTCCAGTACCTATTGCTTAAATATGGGGTAGATATTTTGTCCCAATTATTTTGTATAATTCTGCAACATGGCAAGCCATGCTAATGCACCACATTTATGCCAATTCTTGTGCATTTTAGTCAAATGTTGTTACAAAGGAATGATCCATTAGTCCTGGCTGATAGCAGTAGGCAATTAAATCACAACAGTAAAATTTTCATTCACTGAATCTGGATGCTGCTCCCTTCATTTTGCTGTACTGCATTAAGAAAAGAAGCCTCTTTTCATCGACACATGTCAGCGCTCATGTGGGTCAATTCACACTTTTCTTCCCGTGATGTTGCAGGCTGCATTCATATTATCCTCATACTGTATTCATACAAAGGGGTCTATTTTTAAGAGAAGCGGCTATAGTCAATAGCAAATACAAGTAAACTGCATTTAAAGTACATCAACTGGAAAATGGCATACCGGAATACAGTTGAGCTGCTACTGGTGCTGTTTTTTTAAAAAACTGTATTAATTTTCTAAAAGCAATCATTTGTATTTCTGTATGCACAGTGTAATTATAACAGTTTTTCCATTTGGAAGCCACCTGCTTTTATTGTCAAACTTCAGAGAGAACCCGTAATATCGCATTCCACACAGCACGCCCTATTTGTGATTGCTTTACTTACTTGCTCACTGAAGGAACATGAGTTCTCTTTCTGAAATATTTTCCTCCTGTACTTCGCTTGGGGCTTTTGCACCATCTGCTGAAGCCAAACCAGATCAATTGTGAAGACTAGAGCCTCTAGGAATCTGTGCATGTGGGTGCAGTGAGAGATGAAATGTTGTTACGCCGAGAAATCTATGTAGCAAAATAGACTTTTCCAACTTTCTTCCAGAAAGGAGCTTGGCTAAATATTCATAGGCATACCAAGACCTTTCCACACATTTCACCTAGTAAGAATGGCTGATGCTGCTAAATCAAAGTTTCTGCCTATTTTTTTAAGAACAAGAGGCAGTATGACAAAGGCTGAGTTCATACCACACAAAAAACTATGCTGTGTTTAATGATGGTTTATTGAACCAACTGTTGGTAGTGGTTCAAACCATTGGCTTGGTGGATTATGTGAATCCAGTCACAAATCAAACAGCTGAGGCTATTCTCATTACTTCCTTTCTGTGCTAAGGAAAACTCTCTGTCTTTTCATCTATACTGGCGTGTGGGTTGGGGGGAACTCCCAGGTCCTTGTGATTATATATTTTGGTTTTAAATGTGCTCAGTGACTTGGGGGAAAGTCTCCTTCTATCTCATCCTGTTCACACCCTATGATCAGACTGAGAGACCCTGCCATAGATCCCAATAAGGCAGGAGCAGGCAACTGAGTCACTTTCATTCAGGAGCAACAGCTGCACTGCCTGCCAGGGAGAAGCAGAGAAGCCTGAAAGGGTGGTAGAGCTAGAACCCAAAGTGGGTGGAGGCATTGCTCTCTCTCTTTTTTATCCCCCTTTGCTTTCTCTGCTCCTTTCTCACACACACATTGCATAAGCACACATACTTTCTGCTCTCTGCATTCAGCAGAGTGTCAGGGAGGAGACCCATTGTTTAAATGGCTTGTTTTTTTGCAAGGGGATTCTGTCTCAGTTTAGACCTACTGTGTCTGGACAGCAAAGATCCAGATGGCAAAACCTCTAACTCTTGGCACTTGTTGAGATCTTTACGGCCCAGATATCATAGCCCTAATGCAATTCAGGGTGCTGGCTTTGACCATACTAGCCCAAATACCGTAAGGCCTGATATGACGAGAGCCACTTCATTCTTCAGAATGCTGGCACCTTTCCTAGATGGCTTTTGTTGGTGATCTTTGCCACTGAAGTGGAGACTAACACCTCTGTGGTTTTGGGTTTTGGGTTTTGGTCCCCCCCCCCCCCCCCACTATCACCTTTGGAATGCTCTCCCCTGGAACGGGTGGACCTCTTTTTTAGTCAGGTTCAACTGTTTTTAATTTACTCAGGTTGTTAGAAGTGTGCCTATTTTTTTTAAAGTCTCCCTTGTTATATTTCAAATTTTGCAGCACTGCTGTTTTATTCTTTTTTTTTTTAAGTGGAGTTTTTAATCTTTAGCTATATGTTGGATTATGACGGGCTCCCAAAACTTATGGATCACTCCCACTAATACAGGGTTTTTTATTTCTTAATATAGATGCATAGAAGAAATCAAAATACAAAGTTGCAAGTTATTGTTATGTCAGGTGAAAGCATGAAATGAGTGGGTTTCTTCTACCTTTGTCTGGGCTATTCCTCCTCTTACAGGCATGGGACTGGGACTGGGACTAGCAAGAGAAGATTTCCTAGAATGCAGTAAGAGCATGGGAAAAAAATTAATCTGGCATGCAATTCTAGTAAAGGTTTAGAGGTCTTGCCCCATCTCTCCCATCCCATCACAGTGCCCTCTTCCTTTTTCTAGGATCAGATCTTTCCTAGTTTTATCTTCCTTTTTGGGCAATGAACAAATGTTGCTCTTCTTTTAGAAATTATATATAAGTCCATATCAGAAATTGTCCATTCTAAAAAAAATACATATTCTAATGATTTTCCAACCATGCATTTTCTGAAGGGCAAGGGAAAAAAAGATGCTAATGCAAAGCACCATAATAATATGTTAGGAATTAAGAGGACATTTTTCTCCTTGGACATTCTGGTTGAATGATACTAAAATATTTCTAGCCTCCACTGAGGATTCACTGAAGTTAAGCAACCAGTTTGTTCCATCCACTGCACCACTATATAAATCCTTTATATTCTACCATATCTGCAGTTTATACTTTGGAACAGAACAAATTGCCCTTATAGAGGGATGCTTAGTAAGCAAATTACTCTGAACCGTTTTTGGACTGAATGAATATTAGCCATGTTTTTTTTCTCTTGACAATCTTATTGATTTTTTTCATTTAAATAATGAATTTCTTTAGAGAAATTCCAGATGGCCTCTCATGACAAAATACAGGTGTTTTGTGCATTTACATTGCTCTTGAATTCCAAAGCTGATGTGCCTGGCGCTCCCAGGATAAAGTTTGTAGTCATTCAGCAATCACATTTTTTGTTGAAAGGTTTATAATCTGGCAAGGAAGACATTCAAGAGGCTTAGAGAAGCAAATAGCTGCTGACAGCAGTGCATGAAAGGAGTCAGCCATAAACAGCATTTTAAAAAGGTCTGTAATCAACAAAATGCACATGGCACAGCAGTCAGATTAAACAAGGATGCTTTTCTGAAGTGATTTGAAGTGTCACCATGTAGGCATGAAAATACAGCAGATAAATAAAAGCCATTTTAAAAGAGAGATGGGGGAGAAGCAGGGAGGGGAGAAGGACTCATATTGGGCTTTGGTTCAAGTCACTTAGCGTTAATGAACTATAATGAATGCTTCAGAAAAGCAACTTGCTCATTTCCAGAACTCTTTGCATTCTTTCATGTGGTGCTTTGGAGTAACTCTATTCTTGGCTCCCCACACATCCCTGCCCAGCAAGGAAATAAATCTACAAAGATTAGCAGTTCTCAGAATATTCAGACTTGCTCCCACGGGTCTTTGTCAGTCACTTATGATATATTAATTAAAAAGGAAAAAATGAGAACAGGCCAATTATGCTCCCTAAGCAAGGTTTTCTTGCTTAGTCTTTTACTGTCAGCTATGAAGAGGCCAGAGGCCACCAGGCAACTAGAATTTTATGAGCCCAGTTTCCAATGCCTCACCACTACTGATGGGTCGGTGTGAAATATTGGATATGCAACTACAATACAGCCTTTGGGGACATTGAATCCCCCCCAGATTAGTTTCAGATAAGGAGGAAAGTTGTGCTTGCTGGTTCTACTTCATTCTTCATACCTTGGACAACGTCTGATTCAAGCAACATTCTATGTGTGCATTGGTTCTCTGCCCTGTTTACAATCTTGATTGTGCCAGTTCTAGATTAAATGGAAAGGCAAAATGTATGCTGGGGGTTGCTCCTTCAGACCTTGTTCTCCAACTTGAAGAAGTGGCAGGGCTGGGCAGTGGAGACATGGTGAATGTGGGCATGGTCAAGAGCTGCAACCTCATTCTTCCCCTCAAGTTCAATGTGAAGACTGAACACCAAATGGAACTTCTCAGAAGGGATATTGGGGTGTGGGGAGGGGTAAGAAATCACCTTAATAAAAACTGGTAGAAATTGGTGGATGAGTTTTCCAGTCATGTTTGGGATCTGGTTTAGAATTAGAAGTGATTTCCCTTTCAATTAAGATAGATAATTGAATGGCAGGCCTAACATTGGCCCTAAAAGTGATCTTCTAGATTTTGCACGTAACTGTGCCTGTTAAAAGTACTATAATGTGAATGTTTACATTTATAATTTAATGAAAGAAATTTTTTTAAGACCTGTCATATTTCGACTTCCATGGGAGTAATGGTGGATTGAGGATGGCTCCATTTTCATGGAAGTGATGACCACAGCAGCTTAGAGGGGCTGGTGAAAGGTCCAGCTTTTCAGACCCATTTTCAGACAAAGGAGATAACTGGATCACCCACAAGTACTCCTTACAGAGGCTCCCTGTGAAGAGATCGCATTTTAGCAATCTCCAGTGTTGAGCGCTCTGGGAGTTGCAGGAAATTTTGAGCCCAAGCCATGGTTTGGAGCCTTTGAAAGGGCACTAGATTTGCTTTCACTCCCTCTTTCAATTACCATCAGAAATTACTTACTACAGATTTACTTGGACATTAAAAACTTTCTGAAAGGCAAGTTGCTGTATACCAGGAGAATTTCCTTCTATCCTGGAAGAAAGAAGATTTAAGTAAGTTTAAAGATTAAAAAGAAAAATCTTAACTTTTGGAAAGAGCAAGAATGAGTTAAGAATGCTGACTGGGGACAGTTAAGGGACCAGATAGATTTGAAAGAATAGGGTTTTTTTAATGGTCTGTTTTAAATTTTATAAAAATTTAATGATTTTGGGCTTAATTGTATGAAAACCTATTGTGGGAAAGATTTGGCTCTGAAAATAAACAAAAGATAAGGCTGGGCTTTGAAGTTTAACTAGGGGAAACCAGAGAGCAATTAAAGGAAAAGATACATCCTAACACAATGGAGAAACATTGTCTTACTATAAAGTAATTTAAATCTGTTTGGGAACAATCTGTTCAGGACTTTGTTTTAAAATTGGATCTAACAGAGGTTATAGAAAAAGAAAAGAGGAGGATGATTTGAATAAGGAGTTTAAAATGGACTGTAAAGAAATGCCAGATTATAAAAAAAGATATGGAAGATATGGGAAAAGATGTTGTGGATCTGAAAATGGATTTAAAGATGTTTGATTACAAGAGTGACATGGAGAAAGAAGAATATACAAACTTATTGTTTAGTGATGAGAAATGGGAAGAAGAATTTCTTTTTCTGTAATATCAGAGAAGGTGTTAAGTTACTGTAAGTGCTTATACTTGCCTGGAGGGAGGGAGGAGTCACTTTTTAAGTGTGTTTCTTTTTCTTTTTTCTTTTCCTTTTTCTTCTTTTGTGTTTGTATAACTTTTCTAATTATGTATTAGCTTTTAATTATGTAGAACTCTAATAAAATATTATGAAAACAAGAGATCTGTCATATTTTTAGTCTGTTCAATCTCCAGATGTATAAAGGAACACCATAGCTATTATTATAATTTCTTCTGGAAATGTTAGAGACCCAAATAAATTGACCACTGAATATTGTGCCAAAGACAGTGCTAGCCCTGTCTGATTGCCCACATCAAAAATATATTGAGAAATGATATTTCTATCAGACCTGGCAGTCTGCAAAGAAGGCAGATTTATTATCTATTATATTATATTATCTGCTTTTAAAACTGTTTTTACATTATCTTGAATATTTGAAACAAAAAGGCTGGTGCTTTGCCTTGGATGCTTCAGGATCAATCTAACACAACATTATTCACCATATTTTATAGGCAAATGGAGGTTATATATGCCCAAAAAGATCATTACAGCAGCAAAAAAAGAATTCTTGGCTAACTTGCTACATATATATTCCCCCTGAAAAGTCATTAGGGATTTTCACTGATCCAACCTTTTCCTTTCACATGCCATGGCACAGTTGAAGTAAAATCCTGAAACAAGCAAGATTAGCAAGTACTAATGTGAGGATTTCATTTAAGAAGTCAAAGAGGGGACATAATGTTTAATTTAATTTATGACTCTTGCATTCAGTATCAAATTCTACATGGGGCTGCCCTTGAGGAGTATCCAAATCTTCAGTTGGTTCAAAATGCGGCAGCCTGCGTTGTTTTGCGCAAGCCTAGATTTGTGTATGTGTCACCTCTTTTGCGGGAGCTGCATTGGTTGCTGATCTGCTTCCAGGTCTAATTCAAGGTGCTGGTTATCACCTTTAAAGCCCTACGTGGCTTGGGGCCAGGTTATTTGAAGGACCACCTCACCCCAGTTATATCCACCAGGCCCACTAGAGTGGGGAGGCAGGGTATGTTGCGAGTCCCTTCAATGAGGGAGGTACATCTAGTGGGATGGAGAAAAAGGGCCTTCTCCATGGCAGGTCCCTCCCTATGGAATATCATTCCCCCGGAAATAAGACTGGGTTCCATCTTGATACTTTTCCAGAAGGCCCTGAATATGTGGTTTTGTCAGCAGGCCTGGGGACCTCAGGGTGATATGGAGTTATTCAAATGGTTAATTTGAGTGTGTCTGTTGCTGCCAGGTGGGGGGGTTACTGGTTTTTGTATTATGGGTTTTAATTCTATAAGCCACCCAGAGTCCCCATGTGTGAGTTGGGCAGCCATATAAATTGGTTGAATAAATAAATAAATAAGTCCTGTGAATGAGTGATCTGTCTCTCCGTCCATCCATCCGTCCATCCATCCATCCATCCATCCATCCATCCATCCCACTCTAAGAGTTTACAAACTGTCAATATAATAGAATTAAAACAAAGCCATTAACAACAATTATAATTCAATCAGTCAGATAAGCCACCATTTGAAAGCACCATGATCTTCATTTGTCCCCAAATGCCTTCTTGAAGATCAATTGGGAAACAAACCATTAACTTTTTTATATAAAAATCTCTGCAGTACAATTTGGAAGTGAGAATATAAACTCTGAGAATATAAACTAAACTCCGAGTTCTTGTTATTTGTTCTGAAACTGTGCAACTCTATGATTGGCTCCAGGCTAGAAGGGACCCTTGATCAAAAGGTCTTTGTAACTGAAGAATCCCAGGTATCTCTACATTGGGGCAGCTGTGGGGGGGGGAGAGGAGCACTATGTAAGCTGTCTTTAGCTCCTGAAGGAAAGGCAGGATGTCAACCTTTGTAGTATCTTTATTATAGTCACTGACCAACATTGTATACAATATTAGTAAGAGGTTACAAGGCTCAAATGAAAATGCATAAACATTTTCTGGAAGATTAATAGAAGTAAATAAAATGGTTTAGTGTACTAAGCACTGTAAATACAAACAGTAAAATGTTAAGAAATCTCAGTACTTAAAACTAATTGACTAAATTAAAGAGCTATTTTGTTAGTAGAATACTGAAATACATACTTTCTAAACTACTAAGTGATTATGTGTGTGTATATATATATAGTTTATTTTGGTTTATGACAAGTGAGACATAACAGAAAACATGAAATAGCATCAAAAGCAGGAAAGCTGGCATATGTGTGAGGTCCTAAAGTCAGGAGGGTATTTTTCTGCTTAAAGCAATTGAAGCTGAAAGAACTTTTGTGACTCTTCTGGAAACATTTGGGTTCTGGACTGAGCGTAAAAGGCAAATGATATTGTCCTTAGAACACGTAAAACTTGTTAGCCAGTGAAGTTATGAGGTCAGGGCACAGGGCACAGGTCACAGAAGGAACATTACATGAGAAGCTGCACTGGAGACTCAGGTTCCTTCAAATCATAGGGGCAGGTTGCTCTGCACAAGGGGCATTGGTATACTTTCCCGTCAGGATCACAGAGGGCAAGATATTAAGGTGGGCTAAAGGAAAAGCTCTACAGTGTATTAGGCGGGTAATTCTGAATAAGGAATTGGCCAGTGTGAAGAGTTTTCTATTTATGTCCTGCCAGTACTGATTGCCTAACTCACTCTAACCTACCTGGAGAACTATATCAACCCCTGCTCCCAGACTGAGGCTTTAACTCCTCCCTGGCCAGGAGGACATTACACAAGAAGCTGCACTGGCGTAGATCATTCTAAATTCTGGATTTCCAGAAAGAGGAAAAGGTATCACAGATCATGGCATCCCAGGAGTCACTGGAAAAAGCTTGAGGCAGAAATAGAGCCGGCACATACAGACCTTAGACTCCTGGGAGATTATCTCAGTTTCTAAATGAAGTGCAGCAAGGTACTTGGAATAACACCCTTAAATAATATTGAAGGGTTTTAGATCATTATATGCACATACTTGAGAGCCATGGAATATTCTGAAACATCAAGGAAAATACGAAAAGGAGGAAGAGGAGGAGGAGGAACACATTATCAGATTTTATACTGTTCAGTTGTGGTACATATCTGGCTTTCCTCTAGCCAAGCAGGATAGCAGGATAATTATTGCCCAGGTTTACCCAGGTAAGTGAGAATTGGTGAAAAATTGACAAACCTATCTCTCATACTCTCCTGTCTATTTGCAAAGGGATGCAATGACCAAAGAAAGATAGAAGAAAAGAGCTGTTTTCAGAAAACTCAGAGGAAGTTCTGAATATGGCAGAACAGTCTTAATCAGGTTTCCTTCAATGCAAGTGAGCAGTCCAGTAAGACTGTTTGGTGGTGCTGTAACAGCATGGTGGCCAAAATAATACTTTCTTAGAGGGCATTCTGGGAAATAAATGAAATCAAATTACAGTAAGAGTGTTCTAGGAAATAATAATGGCAGGTGATTGGGTCAGGATGCAGCCAGGATGCAGCCAGCCAGCTGAAGGGTATAGGGCACCCCAGGTCACTTTGACTGATGATGCCACCTCCCACCAAGGTGAAGATTTGCATTTTTAGTAAGATTTGAAGGAGGGGCAAAGTTGGTGCCCAAGCCAGCACCTACTTGGTCTTAGCCTTAAGCTGGCCCTGGATGCAGCAGAAACAGCAGCAGCCAGGCAGCAGAGCGACTGGGAAAGTGAGCAAGAATGGAGAAACTACACTCCATTTCCTGGTCTACTTATGGTGGATGATAATCCAAACAGAGACCGAGCAGCAGATTCACAGCTGTTTTGATTTAGAGTTTTGTAAATTTGGGGGTGGACAGCGTTGACATACTGTTCCTAGGAAGATAACGCTTCCAGCACATCATTCTTTCCATACTCCTGCCAGCCAAGGCAGGAAGAACTGATGACCTGCTCGCATTTATTGGTGCTACATACTGCTGAGTTGTAAGATGATGAACATGGATGGTTTGCTTTTAGAGTACACAGAATTAAGCTGGATGGCTTTTCATTACATGCCATTCATATAAACCAGGTTTGTTTATTTATTAAACAATTTATATAGCTGCCGATCTACCAAAAGGAACTCCAGGTGCTGAACAAAATAAAAACACAGTCCAATAAAGCAAGTTATGCTGAGGCCCCAACAAAAACTCACACCCATCCACCAACCACCCAGTGCCAGCTCTATCAATATCCTGGCCCAGTATCTGGGGGAAAAGCCAGGTCTTCACCACCTCCCTGGAGGTCAACAGGGTTGGGGCCGTCCATATCTCCAGGGGAAGTCTGTTTCAGAGAAGGCACGCCTCCAAGGCCCTACCAGGTGACTGTGTGTCACCAAGGGCTCCTGGAGCATGCCTCCCAGATCTAGTAGGAAACCATCAGGGATAAGCAGTCCCACAAGTAAATGTTAAACATCTGGATTAGGCAAGACAAAGGTAGTGTGGTGTCACATGTTTTCCTTTTAGTTTTACACAGCTATTTGGGGTTTTTTTTGGGTTGTTAAGAAATAAAGAAAGAGCTTGTCAAACCTGTTCTTTGTAAAATGCTATAGATGATACTAAAATATAATACAAAAATGAATTTTAGCCTCAGACTATTCAACCATATGAAATGTTGTGGCCAGGATACTTTGTAAAAGGAAAAAGAAACACCCAGCAGGGAAAAGAATGACAAACTGTGCCAGGTCTAATCTGGCTGGTTTTAAAAATGGGTCAGACCTTTGGTGGCGTCACTGCAGATTAGAGGCTTGTTAATGTAAAATGCAAATGTTCCTCTAGGGCTCAATCACAGTGAATTAAATCATCAGCCTTAAATACAAGCATAGGAAATCCACACCTTGGCAAACCCATTCATCTGCCGCTTCAAGATGACTCTGAAGCCAGATAAATCTGTTTCATTTGCCTCTGCAGAACATTTGATATTGGACATCA
Organism: Liasis olivaceus; assembly: GCA_030867105.1. Lineage (NCBI taxonomy): Eukaryota > Metazoa > Chordata > Lepidosauria > Squamata > Pythonidae > Liasis > Liasis olivaceus. Next base: position 40,702,707 of record CM061348.1, on the reverse strand, counting down.
CAGGATCTCTAAGCTTCTTACTCAACCAGTGAAGCCTGGGCTTATTTGCCTGGGATTTCATATTTCAGTCATTACCTGCTAATTAATGCTAAGGACTGCTTCTGCGTGAACTGCAGAAAATATAGAAGCCTTTTTTGTTTTTGCTACTGTGAACTACACCAACAGTAATACTGCATGTATTTATTTATTTATTTGATTTATATTCCAGCTTTCCTTCAGGAGCTCAAGGCTACACGCATAGTATTTCCGCCTTCAATTTTTTCCCTACAGCAACAACCCCGTGAAGTAGGCTGAGCTGAGAGAGAGTGACTAGCTCAAAGTCCCCAGGGAGCTCCCAAAACTAAGAGTTGACTTGAACTCGAGTCTCCCTATTGCCAGCCCAGCACCTTAACCACTACTATATCCTGGCTCTTCAGGCCATGATTTCTCTGCCATGAATCCAGATTAGCATATTTCATGTATCTTTTACAAATATTGCACAAAGAAGGTGCTGAAGGATCAGACAATATCTTGGAGGCCAACAAATACTGCAATTCTGAATACATTTAATGAGGCGGGTCTCAGTGACCAAAACGGGACTTCTGAATGAATACATATAGTCAGCTCCCAGTTCAATTAACTGGGTAGATTAATCATGATTTAATTCCACTGCATTCCATTGCCTTCAATGGAAACAAAGCTTCAGTGGAAACAAAGGAAACAAAGTCCTTTATGCTGTGATCAGTCACAATTCATCTTCTACATCATAATCTATTTTTGCAATCATGGCCTGCAGGAAAAAAAACTGTTGCAGATCACAGGGCATGTCAATGGGGACAGAAATGAAGCAAGCAGTGGGTGGGGTCAGAACCCAAAGTGGGCAGGGTCACCTCCTCTCTTTGTATTAACTTCTTTTCTTTTCATGGCATGAGCTTTCTCAGTAAATAACAAGAGGTAGAGAAGGTCTGGGTTGCTTATTTTCAAGCGGCTTTTAAAATTAAACCGAGGATCACATTACGCAGAAGGCATGCAGAATACCCTGGCTTTATCTTTGTTTCTCTCTGCATACATATTTCCCCACACAACACATCCAGAAGCCAGCAGAAGTCTGGACTAGCGATATGATCTAGATATGATCTAGACCAAAGCAGTAATCACACATTTACTGGCTAATTCAGCATTCAAACAAGATTAATTCTCCTTCAAAACGATGTGGGTATCTTTTCATTATTTTCAAATTTTACTTGCGGCATATGGCTTCATTTTATAAAACATATTCCATGACTAGCATAGTGGCCTCTTTTGCCTTCAGTGCTATTTTCTAATCTGTTAATCATTGCCTATGTGGAAAAACAAAATATGTTCTTGTATCACTTTGCTCAGAATAAATCAAGATTATTAATACCTTTGTTGATTCCGTTGCTAAATCATTTGCTTCCCTTATGCTTCCTCTCTAAAGGTGTTAACATTATCTGAGGCCCCAGTACTATAATTAAAAAAAGACAACCAAATGTTTCACTAAGGAACAATATAATAACAAAAAACATTTCAATTGATGAAATTTGCTACCTAATAATATGTGATGCAATCTTCTATACATTCTCCTTATTAGAATCATGGACAAGAAACGAAACCTTTAATTAATTAAAAATACTAAATCAATAGTTACAGCCATAACTTATATTATTTGTTAGAGCCAAATCCTTCATGTTATAAAAAGACAATGATCATAACTATTGTGTTGGAGCTGAAAGTGGGGGTGAAGGCAATTTGGTAATGTCAGGGAAGGGAAGGGAAGGGAAGGGAGGAAGGAAGGAAGGAAGGAAGGAAGGAAGGAAGGAAGGAAGGAAGGAAGGAAGGAAGGAAGGAAGGAAGGAAGGATGGAAGTTCATTCCTTGTCACTCTTACTATTCTTTAAACAATGTATGTATTCTTTAAACAATGGGGGGAAAGCATTAAAAGTTAAGAGAGAGAAAGAGGGGGAGAAATTATCTAAGAATGAAAGAGATTCTTAAACTCTGAGTCAGAACCACCCAGGAGGTCATGAACAACTTAGGCCTTTTTTAAAAAAAGCTCCCAATTTGCCAGGGCAGGTCTACAGCAGGCTTGAGAAGGCAAAGCAGGACCAACACCTGGAGCAAGTGTGGACACGGCTTCTGCTTTGCCTGCACAAGCCTGCTGCTCAGGCAAAGCTGGACATGCAAAACTGGAGCACTGTAAAAATCTGGTCCCATTTTGCATGAGCAAGCCTGCAGCAGGTTTGCCCAGCAAAACAGGAAGCAAGACCTGGAATGAGTTTTGACAATGTTCCAGCTCTGCCTGAGCAAGCCTGGTTCCCCTTTTCTCCCCTCCCTTAATCCAAATGAAAACAATTCTTTTCATACAGGGTCACATAATTTTACCATCACATAATTTTGTTATTTTAAAGGGTCATGGTACAACATAGTTTGAGAACCCTGTTTTTGCCCATACCTGTTCCCTGATGAAAATTGTCTTCTTCCCCAAAGAGCTAGTCACAGAAGCCAAAACACAGGGTATAAAAATTCCATCTGTTTGTTCTCCCCTCCATAGGGAGACTGACTGGATCTGGACTGAGGACATGAATAAAATAATTAGAATTCCTTGGTGTTCTTGCATTCAAGATCTGAGTAAAGCCCCTCCACTTTCACAGCTGATTTCTCAAAAAAACATAAAACAGGAGAAGGCAATATTTTCAGTACAGTAGGCACATTTCGAATTTTGACAGCATGTTGAGGATCTCCAGTAAAAAGGCTGTCATACTGTAGTGAAATTTGCTTATTCCTGAAATCACAAACATGATGGGCGAATGGCCATTCACAAAAAAACCATCCATAAGAAGGCAAACTGGTGAGATTGCTCCCCACCACATCCTAGATCCTTTCGACTTACTCAAGTTTACTTTATTGTTTTTTTCCTGAGCAAGTAAACTCTACATGGGGCTACCCTTGAAGAACATCTGGAGGCAGGTCCAGAATGCAGCAGCTCGAGCAGTTATGGGTGTGCCTCAGGCCACCTATGTTACTCTTCTGCTCCATGAACTGCACTGACTCCCAGTATGTTTCCAGGTGCAATTCAAGGTGCTGGTTATCACTGTGAAGCCCTTCATGGCATGGGACTAGGTTATTTGTGAGACTAGCTTTCCCCAAATATTTCTACCTATCCCCTCAGATCCAGTAGAAGGGGTGTGCTGGGGTACCGGTTGTCATCTTGTAGGATCAAGAAAGCAGGTCTTTTCTGTTGCAGTGGCTGCCCTTTGGAACCCCCCACCCCCACTCCCACTCCCAGATGAGATTGGCCCAGACCCTGCCAGCCTTTCAAAAAGGCTTAAAGACCTGGATGTATTCCCAGAGATGGGAGTCAGGAGGTTAGCTGGATCCCATGGGGTATTCTTAGTCTATTATATTTGTTTTTACCTTGGTAGTCATTGTAAGTCTTATATATTGGTTGTTTGGGGATTGTTATTTTGAATGGTATTTTTATGTGTTGTTATTTATTTATTTATTTATTAAACCAATTTGTATAGCCACCCATCTCACCACAGGTGACTTTGGGCGGCGTACAACAAAGCTAAAAACAGTCAAAATTACATTAAAAATATAAAAAGCAAAATAGAACAGAGAATAAAAGGATGCTAAAGATAAGGGAGCCACCTCACTAATTCCCCCATCCCCTGGGGTCCCCAGGCCTGCTGGATAACCAAGTCTTAAGGGACCTCCAGAAGCTCAACAATGACGAGGCCACCCAGAGACACTGTGGGTGAGATGGGCAGTCATATAAATCTAAATAATTAAATGAATACCTTCAAAGTATTGTGTTTGAGCCACTCATTGTTTTTATTTTCTGAGGGGACCATCATACCTCTGAAATCAAGCATCAAAAAGGCCATCACGGTTTCATTCTTTTATCATTCTTTGTATCTGAATATTTGAGAGTTTTTCTAACTGCTTCCTCCTCTGCTCAGTGATTATACAGACCAGCCTATGATGATTTGTAGAACAAGATTGTGTATTTATTTGGATCTGGCTTGTATGTCTTAATGCACTGCCAGAAATGAATTGCAGTCATAAAGACAGAATAACAAAACTCCCTGCTTTGTTGTGTAGTGGGTGGTTTTGTGATATGATGGATTTGCCTGTGCCGTGTTGGATATATGAGCTTTAATACAAAAGAGGCATCTGCTTTAATGCAATGATTCAGGAACAATAGGGTAAGTTTTGTCATATTTTAGACAATGGTAACAATCAAACTTAAAATGATTTTGAAGAACTAAGTGTCTTCCACAAAGAAAGCGGATCACAAAAAGAGGATAAAAGAGAATAAAAACCTGTATGAAATGACCTTATGCTGATTTAATATGCATAGTTGGAAATTGTTAAAAGTTTACTAGAATTTAAAGAGAAATTAAATGCATCTAACCATAATGGGAAAGATTGGTGACTTGGTATGTAGTAACTGTTCTGTCTTCTGAACAGGTGCTCAGTATTAGAATGCAAATTGAGGGCATCTGTTTTTCCTTCTTTATCTATAAAACGAATTGGACCTGACAATCCTTGAGACATAGGAAGCCTTCAAAGAGATAATAATTCTGCGACAGCTCTTCAAAGATAGGCTGTCCTCTGTAACTATGACTTATTTCAAATTAGTTGCCCATGTAGCCGCCAATGTTAGCTTCAATTATTTATTTGGTTTAGAGTCTCAGAGAAAACACCACTTGATTTTCCTCAGGATGATTTCCAAGAAGCTACTGCACCACTTGCCTAGAATACTTGGGCCACTCAGGTGGAGAATTCTGGGAGATGCAAGGTAAGTCTGAGTGGTGAAAAGGCTCCAAGTGGCCATGGGGAGCAATCTAAATTAGCCTAAATTCAGATGAAAAGCTTATTTTCTTTCCAGTCCATCTAGTATCGCCATCTCCTTAACACACCAACAAAATACAAAAGGATATAGAAAATGGGCTTTTTTCATTCCCTGGGATTTGAAGACCAAGAAAGGTACGCATAATTTCTATTTATAACACCATGGTCCAACCTCAACAAAAAATTAACAAATTAAACAAAGGAAAAATAGAGACTCGCAACACTAATATTCAGCTGAAAAGGGTCCCCATAAAACTGTCAAGAAGTTTTATGTTTACTGCCTATTTTAGGCCTATTATAAAAATCAAAATTAATTGGGAAGAAATATACCAAACTGAAGGCAGTGCTAAAAACAAAAATGAAAAAAGGTGTGATATCCTAAAAGTATCTGTCTTATTAAGAAAAAATGAACTAATGTGTTTAAATAGATGAAATTGACCTGCAGCACTTTGTGGATTTTTCTCTCTTCCATTCTTTTTCAGTTCAGGAAAAAACAACAACAAACAACAAACATCCAGTTAATTCTTCCCATAGCTTCAAGCCTATTTGTTTCTGGTGTAGAAGGATAACTGTCCAAGATCACACTCTTAGTCTAGTACTGTGCCAGATCCTGTCCTCCAAATTCTTGAAAGAGGCTTGGCTTCTGATCTTCTACCTTATCTTCTGGACCTTTTGAATATTTCATTACTAATGCTGGATGGGAATTATGGGAGTTCTAATCCAAAATTTCCTGAGGGCAAAAGCTTAAGGAAGGCTGCTTCTGAGTGACAAAGCAACAGACCGCAGTTCTGCAAGCCTCATCTGTGATGAGAATGGCGATGCATGGATCATGGAACCCAATGGCAGAAGAGAGCAGTAACGGTGCTTCACCACCCCTGGCTCTTGCATGCAGGAGTCAAAGCAATTACTTCCACTCTTTCAGAAACCTTTGTGCCCTCTATTTATGTGTCAAATGCTATTATTTTAATTATACCTTATTTTGCTCTTGGAAAAAGAGAGCACTTCCTTTGAAGGATAAACAATTCACTGTTTGTTTCTTCATTTCCTCTCATTTAAGTTCTTATCATCCACAGATTGTTTCAAGTAGAAAGGGATCCCAAAATAACACACTTTATCACACCCTATGCCAACAAGCCAAGTTAAGAAAATTAAATAATGGTTTTGTCTGAAAGCCAAAGAAAATAAGGAAAAGAGAATTTTAATCACAGCAAAGTTAGGGGTTTTTTTAATGGTCCAATGAACATTCATTTAAAGCCAATATTTAACAAACTAATAATTACACAACTCTTTAACTGAGCCTTTGAATACAAAAACTGTGAGGTGGAATCCAACATCATGCCAATGGAAGTCCATTCACACAGTGGGGTCCCTCCTCATACTTGCCTTCTTCCAAGACCAAATGGAGTATATTTTGAGAATGCAGTGGGATGTTGCAGGAGGGAAAGGAAATGGCCCATACTTCTGGGCATGCAGGGGTGTTATTTGGGAAGCTCAGTCTGGTTCATGAGAACCAGTTGTTAAACGGGCACACACATTAGAGGTAGACTGAAAAATCACCTTTCTCCTGCTTGTCCAGGCAGAGTGGGAAGGAGAGTTCAGAGCACTGTCTGATGGGGTGGGAAATGGGGAGTGGGGGGAAGAGGAGTTAAATAAAGGGGAAAAAATCTCTCCCATGAGGGCTATCAAGTTAGTTCTTCTATGTCTTCAGTTTCCTGATTAAAGCAACCATTTCTAACCCTTTATTGTCAAGAAATATAATCCAGCTCAAAGGGAATTATTTATGTGGAAGATTTATTCTGTCAGTCTTACATTCCAGAATCACTACATTTTTCAAGGCTTTATCTCAACTTCTCTATATTACTTACAGCAGATTTCTGAGTCTGAGATATCAAGGTGGTGAAAAAGGCCAATCCTATTTGAAAATTTAATGGTCCATCTTAAAGGATTCCAGGGGATGGCTCCCTTATTTTTAACTTCCTTTTATTCTCTGTTTTATTTTGTTTAATATATTTTTTATGTATTTTACTGTTTTTAGTTTTGTTGTACGCTGTCCGGAGTCACCTGTGGTGAGATGGGCGGCTATATAATTTGATTAAATAAATAATAAAAATAGCATTGTTGTGACTTCTATATAATCTATATAAAGATTATATATATATAATCTTCGTTGAAATGATATAGCTTTTTAAAGATATGTTGGTACATTCTGATTACCTTAGTTTGATATTTCTTATTTTGCAAAGGAAATGTGCAAATTTCAGATAACAACCTGTATGCAGAAAAATGGTTTTGGCAAACAAACTTTAAGGTTCTTCTCTAAAAAATTGGATAAGAGCTTAACTACTGTGGAGTATTCCATAGAGTTCTAGGTCTTTGCTTCTGGGTTCAGCTGAAGGTGCTGTTTTTGACCTTTAAAACCCTACATGGCATGGGGCTGCGTTATTTGAGGGAATGCCTCTCCCGTTACACCTGCCCATCCCATCAGGTCAGGCAGGAAGGGCAAGTTACGGGTCCCGTTGGTTCCATCTGAGAGTTCTATCTGACAGGACGTAGGAGGTGAGCCTTCTCTGCCATGGCACCTGCCCTTTGGAACATCATTGCCCCCAGGGTTAGACTGGCCCCAACTCTACTGATTTTCTGGAAATCCCTTAAAACATGGTTTTGCCAGCAGGCTTGGGGATCCCACGCAAAATGTCTATATTGTAAGTGAGACCTTGAATGCACTCTCCGGTGGTTTTGTTTATATATTTAAATTGTTTTTTAACGGTTTTTAAGGCTCTGCTTCTAATTGTTTTGTTTCAGTTGCATGGCGCCGAGAGTAAGATCCATAAGATAGGCAGCTATATAAATTTAATCAATCAGTCAATCTCAGAGTTGGCCAAGCTGATCCCACAGGATACCTTTTAACTTTGCAAAACTAAGACATTTGAAGCAGAGAGTTCAGTGTGGAAATCTCTCCTAAGATTGGGGCACCAATCTGCAGTCATTTACACAATTGATTCCCTAGAATCCTCACTCCCAGCTCATGAGTCAGTTGTGAAAATAGCATTTATTTTTTAACTCCTAAAGTCAGTATCCATCAACTAAGTTCTTTTCTTATCTGATTTTTTTTTTATAACGAGAGAGAGTTACAAGAATGCTTCTGCATACAAGAAAGGCTCAGAAGAATCACATTTTCCTCCAGGTAAATATGGTCTAAATATCTTAAATTAGCTTTTTTGGTTATCATTGGATGCCCTGGGTCCTCTTCCCTTTTGGATTCAAGCAGTCTGTTCTGCTAGCTGTTGGCCCAGGGTATTTCCCACTGCTGTTCTTCACAGCTCTTGAATTGAGTTTCTCAGTGAACCTTTGCAATATGATTTATAGTATTTCTTTTGGGAACTATTATAGATAGTAAGTTAAGCTGTTTACTCACTTTAGAATTTTTCTATCTTTAGTGCCAAAAAATTCCTGAAGCTCAGGTAAGCAAAAGACTTCATATTTCAAAAACAGCAGTAGTAATAAGACTTGTACTACCATCATAGACCAGTGTATACACATAAAACCCACCATAATTCATAGATATAATAGTAGCAAAAGATCCAGGAGGCACCCAAAAAAATCAATGGGAGTTTTTATTTTTTTTAAAAAAATAAAGTTTTAAAGGAACTCAGCCATTTTAGATAGTATCTGCCATTGCATTTTCATAGCTGCTAAGCAACATTTGGCCACATTGTGGACAACATGAGCACTCTGCTCTGCCAGGACAGAAGAAATATACTACCTGGTAATTCTTTTATGAAAGGTCTAACTGATACAGCAAGTAACTCCCAATAAAAATTACAATGGAGTCAGATGTGCCGTGCATCCTCTATACTAGTATAGAAGTCAGATACATCGGCCAGATATGGATCTCTGCATCCAGATGCGTGAAAAGAGATTTACAAGAAATTTTAAAAAATCAACCTTTTCTATTTGCACTTAGTAAGCCGACTGTTAACTTAATACAGATGTATTTAGTAGATCAAAGCAAAATAACACTCTTGGTCCAACTTGAATCTCACTATAAAATTAGATTGTACTATTTTTCTGTGATTTGGAGATCCGTATGAAGACCCCACTGGAAACTCTGGGGTCCCTACCCTTTTAGGCTTCTGGGAAGACGAGAAGACCTGACTGTTTCTCCAAGCAATGAACTTCGATGCAGGTGAGTCAGGGGGTCAATAGTATGGGCGATCTGGTGCCTGGTGGGAAAGATTTGTTCTTTTCCTCTTGCTGTTTTTATTGGTTGTTATGAGCTGCCTAGGATCACTATGTGAGATAATTGGTCATATAAGTTCTTTAAAGAAATAAATAAATAAAAAGTGGGCCAAAACTAATTGACACCAACACCCTCCACTGTTATCTCTCCATACCTTTCTATTTGTACAAACCATTCTTGCTTCCACCACATCCCTAAACTACTTCAAACATTGCCTTTTGTTCTTTAAATATGTCACCTTTCTCATTTGCAGGATTTCATAACCTCTATCTGACCATGCTTTTCTTGGTCTTCCCTTTCCTGTTGAATCCATTCATTCTTCTGTCCTATGTTTGTTTTTCTATTCAGCCCTCATTCATTCTCTCTATGAACAAACCAGCTCAACATACTTTTCATTCTAGTCACTCACTTTTGTATTTAAATCCACTCATCCAGCCTATATTAATTCCTGACCTTATCTCTTCCTTCTTAACCACATGCTTCCTAAGTACTCATTCCCACCACATTCAGCCTATTTTTATGTTTCTTCTGACATACCTTTTAATATAACAAAATGGGCAGAAGAATCCTCTTATACATATCCACAGCTATTTTCACTTCTTTCAACCAACGTTCATTCCTTGCAACAGGCCACATACTACACACAACCTTTCTACTAGCATGTGCATGTTTTAACATTCCTCCATTAATTTTTTCAACTTTGTATCCATCATTTCTTTGAAGTTCAGGATGTCTGAGCATATCCTGTTTGGTCTAGAATTAACCATGCACTACTTTTGTTTTACTTTGTTTACTTTCTGTAAACAAATCATGGATGCCAGATGCCAGTACACTCAGGAAAACCATGCCTCATGACTTATTCTTTTGGGTGATTGAAGATACTGTGTTCAAAAGACCTTACTCCCGGATAGGGTGACCATGTGTCCTACTTTAAACAGGAGTGCCGTCTACTTGAAGAGTTGCTAGAAGTTAGTCTTCAGCCCTGCATTTAAGCTCTAAGAAAGAAGAATTGGGAGCCTTGAGTAATCCCTTTATAGTCAAGATCTAGATAGCTGGACAAGTTGCCCACAAATCACCTGTTCACTTGCCCAAATTGAATGAAAATACTTAATTTTATAAGGTCACTCATCTTATGTCTGACAGTGTGGCAAGGGATATGAATTAGAACTATGGAATATAAAGATATTGAAATTTTCAACGGTAGCATTCAATCTGATATTAAATCAGGTAGATTTGGACATTGAGTGGATAGTTCATTTTTTTCCTTTTATTATGGAAATTATGAAGATTACATATACCTGAATAAGAGCTTTTTTATGCTATCTAGCTTCATCTCACAACAACATCCATTCACTCTTTGATAATGCTTCTCTCTCTTTCTCTCCTTCTAAATGGGGTTGGGGGGTTGGGGAGGATTGTTCTTCGAATGAAACAATGAGGGTTGGCCTCCATAATTAGAAATACAGCTTCATGAGATGCCTTCCAATAAGTATTTAATCTGTTCAAAAGTTTTTCCCTAATAGAACCAGGTAAGCAAATGCATGACTAAAACAGCAACTGAGTCCGCAGAAGGAATGTGGGTGGGACAAGTGTCTCAGAAGGAACCCTCCCTAGATTCTTGGACTGTAAGAGCAAGATATGGGGGCGGCGGGAGATGCAAGATTCTGTTAATGTAACCTTACAATAAAGTTAGAGCTAGTACTTCTGGGTGTGCTTCTTGTGAGGATTATCTCGCAAGGCTGACAAGAATAAAGCAGTTCACCTGGGTAAGCCATCAAGGTTTGGTAGGATCAGGCAGGATTCAAGCTACAGACTTTCGAATCCATCTGAGTGAGAGGTAATAAAGAATCAGCCAAGGAGCTCATTTCCCAATAAGTATTCCCAAGCCATGTGGTTGGAAGGGGTTGAAGTTGCCTTGGTAAGGGGGTTTGTTGTTGCAGGCTGAGTTCTTATTGAACATGGCTATATCTTGAGTATGCTGTTGTCCATGTATGCTTCCATCATCTCAGAGTTTAGTTGTCTCTCAGCAATAGCTATTTCCTCAGCAATATTTGGAATATTGGAGGCCCTCTTATCTATGATGTTAGCAATATCTGTCCAAGAGCGATAAGGACCAAAAGACCATTCATGTGGTGTGTTGTTTTTCTTTCCATTTTCTTTTGTGACATTGTGCTGGTCACCAGAGTTTATTGGGGTTACACTCCTGGGAAAAAAGTTGGTAATTCTTGACTGTTTTTGAGATTTAATGTATACATCAACATTTTCAGTTACTGGGCGTAATGTTTTTGTTTATAGCCATCTCTAGTGAGGACCATTGTTTTAGTACCTGAGCCTTTCCTTCATCGGCTAAGTTTGTAAACAGCTTTCAGTAAGTGCTTGCAGAAGCTCTACAAAGAGGGGCTATCACTTTAAGAGCATATTTTAAAATTGCAAATTCTCTCTTTATAATATTCCTGGAATGCTGCCTGGTTTAGATAGAACATTTCACAACCTTCCAATTTCTTTATGTTCAGCTGTAATCTTCAGATGGAGTGTTAAAGCCCACACATTGTAGTATAACCTTCAGGTACACCAGTACAGTACCATAACTAGGTTTATTTCCAGGGGTTTCAAATAATTTACCATAATTTATCAAGTGGTGCCTCTTGGAGCAAACAAATTTCTCTACTCCTTCTTTCACTGATTGGTTTACATTTTTATGCAATCATATGCATGCCTTTGGTTTTTCTCGAGAATTCTTTTTAAATTCAAATAATGCAAACAATAATCTATTAATCAGAAACAGGGTGCTGGATGTCTTTGCCCATAGAAATTTGTTTAAATTATCACAAAATAAAATTGCCCCTTGGTATGCACTTAATAAAACCAAAATCGAATGTGAACATTTTCTGAGGTGTATTACAGTGCCATCCCTCTGTGAGGCACTTACAAGACTACAATTTCAGTAAATGGCATCAGCAATGAGAGAGGGCCGATTTCACAATTTCCCATATAATATGTGCTTCTGCCCTTGTTCCAAAGAAATTATAGAAGATTTTACACATTATTTATTGTACTGCCCTATTTCCACTTTGGCACATGGAAAATTTCTGGAGCCCCTCTTGATAAGGAAATCATTTTGGCCTGATTCATATAAAATTGAATATCTAATGAACTTAGACAAGGAGACAATGCTATGGAAATTAGCAAGCTTTGCATGGGCTGCTGTTAAACAGAGAATATTTTATTAAAAGTTCCTAATGTTTTCTAATATTTTATTTGGTGTAATAACATTGTTTTAATGTTTGTACTGATTTTTGTACATTTTAATGTATTTTATTAATGTTTGGCCACTTTAGTGCAGGTTTCATCTTATTTGTTATGACCGATAATCAAAACAATTGAATTGAATAAAACAGAATGTAAACCATAGAATGGACAGAGATCCCTAGTGCTAAGAAAAGCAGTAAGTTAACCAAAGTAGGAGTTAGGATGGCTGACTCTAGCAGGTAAGTCCATCTGGTGTTTCTGCATCCCTCCTCTGTACCCACTAATTCTCATTTGAGTAATTTCAAGAATCCTCTTTGTGATGCTGCTGTTTTCTCCCCCCTCCCCCCACACCCCAAGTTATGTAGATTTGGAGACTCCAACTCTGATTGTAAATACACAAACATCTTTGCTGTCATGGTCTTGGAGGCATCCCAGATCATTATTCTCAGTGGTTAATCAAATACTGGTCAAAACTAAAAGATCCCCTTTTAGCTGTACTTTGAGGCAGCAATCTTTTCTGGACCATTTCCTTCTGATCACCTGTTTTCTGTGAATCAGATTGATTAATGACAAACCCTGAAGGAATAAAAGAGTAAATTGTGGAGAGCTGAATAGCATAAACAAAAATGGATGGATTCCTGCTTCTGAATAATCTGGAACTGTCAATGGAGAAATCATTACCCACAGAGAAAATATGAGTGAGAAGAATAAATGTGGGTGAAGCTCACCATATTCTCTTAATGCTTGCTGGTAGATAGGAACAAGAACAAAGTCATTAGACTAATATTTATGCAGGAAAAAAATGAGTTTTTGAGAAAAAGTTAGAAGGGAGGGAGCAAGAAGAAAAATGTTTGAAGTTCTGGTTGCCTGATGTACAACAAAAGAGAAAGAAAAAAGAATCCATTTTGAGGGGAAACAATAATATCTTAGAATGAGAGATTTCATTAATGTTATCCACATATCTCTCAGGAGAAGAGATTTTATTAAATGAATTGATGGAAGGAAATATCTAAACATTAAAATATGCTGAATGCTCAACTATATTTGAACCACTGACTTCAATTAAAATGCTAAGAAAAAGGGTCCTTGGAATAATATCTGAAAAATTCCATTAATGCTTGCTTGAATGTAAAGCAGGAGAAGCATTTTCAGAAAATATATTTTTCTTTACATTACTACATTTTTCTACATTACTCAGTGAAATACACACACACACACACACATATATATACATATACACATACACATACACATACACGCTAAACCAAAAGGCATGGTTTCTCTTGGATATCCGAAGACATAGATTTTTTCCAATATTGTATGTAGTACAGCTGTAGATCCTGCTGGATATTAAAAAAGAATATGTACAATATGACCATCCAGATTCTCTTTCTTCCCTAAGCTTCATTACTTTCCTGCTTATATTCAATGCCTCTCTAGAATAGAGATCTTTGTATCAATAGTCACTAGTCAGCACTCGGGGCCATGACTCCTAAGCTGGGAGAGTGGCTCCAACAGATCCCAGGAACAACATCAGAGCTCCCTGTCCAGAAGAGTGCAGTGCTAGGAACAGCTAAGATACTGCGCAGAACCCTCAAACTCCCAGGCCTCTGGTAGAGGACCCGAGATTGAGGAAGACACATACCACCCATAGGGGTGAGAGGGGAATTTATATAAGTAAGTAAGTAAGTAAGTAGATAGATAGATAGATAGATAGATAGATAGATAGATAGATAGATAGATAGATAACCTATGGTTAATTATGGGCATTAGACTCTACTTTTATATTAGGAGAAGAGTGGAGGGAAGTGGGAAGATGCTCATTATTGGAATAAAGGCTTTCTTTAAGGTGGTGCCCATCTTTTGACTTAAGTGCTGCAAGTCAAAATATAAAAACTCAGCGTGTTTTATTTTGATTGGTAATCATTTTTAGAATGTAATTAACTATTTTTTTTAACAAAATGAACTTTAATGTTAAAGAAAAAGAGAATTAAAAAATTAAAGGTACAAACTAAAAATACAAACTAAGAAGGAAAAAAAAAGGAATATATCTTATATTTTATACTTACCAATAGTTATTGGTTTACCAATTAATTCACTACTATAATATGAACAATACAAGATATTATTGTAAGATATCACAAAATGCCTGTCATAGTAATATATATTGCTGCATCCTTTGATTAGTAGAACATATTGCCTTTTCCAAAACAGATACAACACACATTTCCAACAACCGTTCCTTGACATTTGAAATAATATCAATTTTCCAATTTCTCAATATAATTCTTTTAGCTATCCCCCATGCTCAGTGCAACTACAATTCCTGATAAAGTCAAATTCCAAAGCTTTGGTATATAGTGCAACATTGCATTAACATCTTTAACATGTAAAGATTGTCCCCTAAGTCTGCTGATGTACATTAATACACTATGCCAAAAAGATACTAAGTGATCACAGGACTATTTCATATGGTTCAATTTTTTTATACCTCCAGCATAGAAAATCTGATGTCCAATACACCCGAAATATAATTTTTTGTTGAGTCAACCTTAATCTCAGGGTGTGCAAGGGGTTTAGCTGACATCTGCTGCCTACTTTCCTCTAATGGTAACAGTTTCCAAACAATGGTGCAAGAAATGAATATACACCAAAACCATTGAAAAATTTATTTCAGGGCTGTGTAGAATGTTCTCCATCAAACACTTCAGCACAATAGAGTGGGAATTTGTCCCAAAACTTCAAGGTAAGGTGGTGAATAATTTAATAGAAGGAGAACGTTCTTCAAACAGGCTAAAGAAGATGGCTTTTGAATATTAAGAGGCTTGCAGCTTACTCAGTTCTAATATTTTGCTTTAAAATGATAAGATTTGTATCTCTCACTAAGAATGATGCCATGCAGCATTGTTGCCATGAAATGAAATAGAAAAAAAAAAAGATGTGGGCAATGAAGCTGGGGAGTTCTTGCTATTGATTTTAAAAAGATTCGATACTATCGCCTCATACTCCGTTTGGTATTTACCATTTAACTGTTCCATGAATCTATCGGGAATTGTGGTTTTTGCTCAAACTCTAATGTGAAGTTCATACTAGTGTGGGTTTTTGTTGTTGTTTAGTCATTAAGTCGTGTCCGACTCTTCGTGACCCCATGAACCATATTGCGCCAGGCCTTCCTATCTTTCACTGCCTCCCTCAGTTTGCTCAATTTCATGCTCAAGTGTGGGTTTACTCTGTCTCAAATGTCAAAAATCAGCCTAGAAAGTGATCCGAGTATGAAAAATGTTTTTGCTTCACCAAATCAGTTCTTGGGTTCAGGATAATGATCTTTTATACATCAGAGGAAAAAAGTTATCTTTTTCTTGACAGAGGGCCTAGATGTTTAGCTTAATACTTAAAATTCAGTCAAACACTACTAATAGACTACTAATATATCCTCATAATCCAGTTCTTGTTTCTGTACAATACTGTTTGTCTGTGAAATCTGACCAGCTTATATAGAAGTAAGGCCAGGTAAGAGAAGCAACCTGCTGATTTCTACATGCTGATTGTCTAGATTCCCATAATTCTCAGTTAGTATATTCAGTGGTCAGAGATTTTGAGATGTGTAGACTGAAACATCTGGAGGGCACCAGATTGCCTATTCCTGAAGTAGACCAGGGGAAAAGCCAATACACAGTAGTACTGTATCACAAAAAATCATAAATTTAACCACTTGCTTTACACTGACTTGCAATCCCAGTGTCTATTAAAAGTCTAGCAAAACAATTTTCTAGTAAAAAAAAAAAGTAGAAAAATAAATCAGTTGGAAACTAAGGTATTTTCTATTTCTAAACAAAATCCATTTTTTAAAGGTGATTTAGAGTAAGAAGTATCAGGCAAAGGAAAGGGCTAAGGTCTCCCTCACCAGTGCTTTCAAATCACTCTCATGTTTAGAAAGAATGCTGATGGTGATAAATGTATCATATATCTGGAGTCAGGAACTCGGCAAGACCCTGATGGGATTCTGACCGATTATTCCCCTCCCGCCCCTTTCAAATGACACCTCCGTAACTCTTTCTTCTCCTTTCTGTCCTGAAGGTTAGGGCTATGGTATCTGGGCTGCAAAAAATCCAGGCAGAAGTCTCTTTGCTGCCATCTAGATATGGCAGAGGCTCAGATATGCAGCCCTACTGAAGCCCTACTCTAACAATTTCTCATCCCTCTCTTTATTCCTTCCTTTTTGTCATGGAAAATACAGAAGGACAGAGCACATTACTGAGAAGAAACCATGTTCATTGCAACGAGCAAACATTTTTATAAAAGTTGAGGGCTACAAGGCAGGACCCCTTCATGGATCACTGCCTTGTCGTGGCCCCTTCATGGATCACTGCCTTGTCGTGGCCCCTTCATGGATCACTGCCTTGTCGTGGCCCCTTCATGGATCACTGCCTTGTCGTGGCGAAGGGGCTTGTGTAACTCAGTGAAGCCATGAGCTATACCGTGCAGGGCCACCCAAGATGGACAGGTCATGACAGAGAGTTCTGACAAAATGTGGTCCACTGGAGAAGGAAATGGCAACCCACTCCAGTATCCTTGCCAAGAAAACCCCATGGACAATGTTAAAAGGCTAAAAGATATGACACCGGAAGATGAGCCCCTCAGGTCGGAAGGTGTCCAATATGCTACTGGGGAAGAGCAGAGGGCAATTCCAAGTAGCTCCAGAAAGAGTGAAGCGGCTGGGCCAAAGCCGAAAGGACGTTCAGCTGTGGATGTATCTGGAAGCAAAAAGAAGGTCCGATGCTGTAAAGAACAATATTGTATAGGTACGTGGAATGTAAGATCCATGAACCAAGGCAAGCTGGATGTAGTCAAGCATGAGATGACAAGATTGAACGTCGACATCTTGGAAATCAGCGAATTGAAATGGACGGGAATGGGTGAATTTAATTCAGGTGACCATTATATCTACTACTGTGGGCAAGAAACCCTTAGAAGAAATGGAGTTGCACTCATAGTCAATAAGAGAGTGGGAAAGGCAGTAATGGGGTACAACCTCAAAAATGACAGAATGATCTCAGTGCGTATCCAAGGAAAACCATTCAACATCACGGTAATCCAAGTCTATGCCCCAACCACTGATGCCGAAGAAGCTGAAGTTGACCAGTTCTATGAAGACCTACAACACCTTCTAGAACTAGCACCAAAAAAAGATGTCCTTTTCATCATAGGGGATTGGAATGCTAAAGTAGGAAGTCAAGGAGTAATCGGAATAACAGGCAAGTTTGGCCTTGGAGTACAAAATGAAGCAGGGCAAAGGCTAATAGAGTTCTGTCAAGAGAACAAGCTAGTCATAGCAAACACTCTTTTCCAACAACACAAGAGACGACTCTACACATGGACATCACCAGATGGTCAATACTGAAACCAGATTGATTACATACTTTGCAGCCAAAGATGGAGAAGCTCTATACAGATCGCAAAAACAAGACCAGGAGCTGACTGTGGCTCAGATCATGAGCTTCTTACTGCAAAATTTAGGCTTAAATTGAAGAATGTAGGGAAAACCACTAGACCACTCAGGTATGACTTAGATCATATTCCATGTGAGTACACAGTGAAGATGATGAATAGATTTAGAGGATTAGATTTGGTAGACAGAGTGCCTGAAGAACTATGGACGGAGGTCTGTAACATTGTACAAGAGGCAGCAACTAAAACCATCCCAAAGAAAAAGAAATGCAAGAAAGCAAAATGGCTGTCTGATGAAGCTTTACAAATAGCTGTGGAAAGAAGGAATGCGAAAAGCAAGGGTGAAAGGGAAAGATATAAGCAACTGAATGCAGATTTCCAGAGAATAGCAAGGAGAGATAAGAAGGCCTTCCTAAATAAACAATGCAAAGAAATTGAAGAAAACAATAGAATGGGGAAGACTAGAGATCTCTTCAAGAAAATTGGAGATATCAAAGGAACGTTTAGTGCAAAGATGGGCATGATAAAGGACAAAAAAGGCAGGGACCTAACAGAAGCAGAAGAGATTAAGAAGAGGTGGCAAGAATACACAGAAGAACTATACAAGAAAGATCTTAATGTCCCTGATGTCCATGCTGGTGTGGTCACTGACTCTGAGCCAGACATCCTAGAGAGTGAAGTCAAGTGGGCCTTAGGAAGCATTGCTAACAACAAAGCTAGTGGAGATGACAGTATTCCAGCTGAGTTATTTAAAATACTAAAAGATGATGCTGTTAAAGTGCTGCACTCAATATGCCAGCAAGTTTGGAAAAGGCAACAGTGGCCACGGGATTGGAAAAGGTCAGTTTACGTTCCAATTCCAAAGAAGGGCAATGCCAAAGAATGCTCAAACTATCGCACAATTGCACTCATTTCACATGCTAGCAAGGTTATGCTCAAAATCCTACAAGCTAGGCTTCAGCAGTACGTGAACCGAGAACTACCGGATGTACAAGCTGGGTTTCGAAGAGGCAGAGGAACTAGAGATCAAATTGCCAACATTCGCTGGATCATGGAGAAAGCACGAGAGTTCCAGAAAAGCAGCTACTTCTGCTTCATCGACTATGCAAAAGCCCTTGATTGTGTGGATCACAACAAACTGTGGCAAATTCTTAGAGATGGGGATACCAGACCACCTTACCTGTCTCCTGAGAAATCTGTATGCGGGCCAAGAAGCAACAGTTAGAACCGGTCATGGAACAACCGATAGGTTCAAAATAGGGAAAGGAGTACGACAAGGCTGTATACTGTCAGCCTGCTTATTTAACCTATATGCAGAGTACATCATGAGAAATGCCAGGCTGGAAGAATCACAAGCCGGAATTAAGATTGCAGGGAGAAACATCAATAACCTCAGATATGCAGACGATACCACCCTAATGGCAGAAAGTGAAGAAGAACTAGAGAGCCTCTTGATGAGGGTGAAAGAGGAGAGTGCGAAAGCTGGCTTGAAACACAACATTAAAAAAACTAAGATCGTGGCATCTGGACCCATCAATCCCTGGCAAATAGAAGGGGTAGAAATGGAAGCAGTAACAGACTTCATTTATTTGGGCTCCAAGATCACTGCAGACGGAGACTGCAGCCATGAAATTAAAAGACGCTTGCTCCTTGGGAGGAAAGCTATGGCAAACCTTGATAGCATATTCAAAAGCAGAGACGTCACCTTGCCCACAAAGATCCGCATAGTCAAAGCTATGGTTTTTCCAGTAGTAATGTATGGCTGTGAGAGCTGGACCATAAAGAAGGCTGAACGCAGAAGAATTGATGCCTTTGAACTGTGGTGCTGGAGAAGACTCTTAAGAGTCCCCTGGACTGCTAGGAGGTCAAACCAGTCAATCTTAAAGGAAATCAACTCTGATTGCTCATTGGAAGGATTGATAATGAAGCTCAAGCTCAGATACTTTGGTCACCTAATGTGAAGAGAGGACTCTCTGGAAAAGACCCTGATGCTGGGAAAGAGGGAAGGCAAAAGGAGAAGAGGACGGCAGAGGATGAGATGGCTAGATAGCATCACTGAAGCAATGAGCATGAAATTGAGCAAACTCAGGGAGGCAGTGAAAGATAGGAAGGCCTGGCGGAATATGGTTCATGGGGTCACGAAAAGTTGGACACGACTTAACGACTGAACAACAACAACACAAGGTAGGAAGTCCCAGGGATCTCATTTGCTGGCCAGTTTGGGGAATCTGGGCAGGTCCTTGGGGTTAATTCCATTGTTAGGCAAAATGGCCCTTTCAGGAGTAGCAGCAGAGGTGGAGAAGTGGTTAAGGAAATGGAAGGTGGAGATAAGTAAGCAAGTGACCCTGATTGAGGATGGAAGGTTGTGGTTTCTCACCTTGTTACTATGCTACAACTCCCTTATGAGGGCTGCCCTTGGGTTTGACTGTGAGCTGGGGAGGAGGCTTTTATTCTTGGTCTAGATGGGATTGCAGGGGTCTTTGGGGACAGGGAGGGTCCATCTAGGTCTGATATGATTGGGCTGGATTTGACCTTGGTCATGTCCAAAAGACAGGAAAGAAAGGGTACAACCTCCATTTGCTTTGTTAGATTTATTTTCTCCACTACCCTTTTTATTCAAGAGACTGAATCTTCAAAAACCCTCTCTAAAGATCAGAGCCAATGTCAAGAAGGAAAGGGGCTATAAGTTCATCATGCTCTGTCAGCCTTAAGTCATCAGAGAGCTACACAACTTGACTATGAACCACAAACTGTTCAACCACATCATAATGTAGTATGTTTAGTGAACCCAAACAATGTTGTTGACAAATGGTTCAGCATGCTATATTAAGCCAGAACATAAGTAAATCATGATTAATCACAGAAAAGCAAACATGGACTGTTTTCATGTATTACTAGATCTAGGGTATCTGGACTGCAAAATCCCAGATGACCATCAGATGGCAGAAAAGAGTTACATAAAACTCCCTCTTTACTGTCTTTTAGGGTTCATCTAGATTTTTTAGCATAAAAATAATGGCTCCTCCCTATAGTTCAGTTAAAGTGATATCTGCCAATTCTTCAGTTGGCAGAAAACTATATAATCAGAAGAATTGAAGGAGAGGGGGGAATAACCAGCCAGTTGCCTTGCAACTGCTGCTGCCCCTGCGCTGACTGCTATCCTGCCACAGGAAAAATGCAGTCAAACGATAGTGTTCTTGTGTACTATATACAGTCAAGTTAAGGAAAGGTATTGAGGGATTCCCCCAACTAGTCTCCCTGCCTCCCAGTGGGAAAACTGATGCATTAGACACTCTCTTTAATGTGGGCTGAGCCACATATGTCAGGGCATGTCAACGTTATCCCTTGGGTATTGGTTTCTGCCCAACACCCAATGACTAACTGGCTGAATCAGCTGTTCCTGCCTCTACTGCTCCTTCCTTGATCCTTCCTTCCTTCACTGAAGGATACCCAAGGCTCTTCAAGCCAATGCCAACTGAGAGGCAGCAAAGCCATTTTCCAAGCACAGCTCAACACCTGTAAATCTGCTTCTTGTAAATTCTCACTCACAATCTTATTATAAGAGTTGGTTGTACAGCAATAAATCATTGTCACCCTCTGGCCCATACAGATGCCAAGAAGAAACATCAGTATAGTTAAAATAGCAGATTTGATGTCAACAGCATGCTTAAGAAATGTAAATTGACCTAGGCAGCAAATTTAGTTGCATGTCTTCATGCTTACCCTACTAATGGGAACAGGCACGTTCAGTCCATAGTTATAGTGCAATAAAACAGACACACACACACACACACACACACACACCAGACTGGGCTTCTTCTCTTTTTTTCCTTTCAGGGAACCTGATTGGCATTTCAGTCAGAAGTGATTTCATCATTAAATGAATGGAATAAAATGAATCAATGTAATATGACTGTATTGCATTTCAGTTGATTCCTGCTAGCAAAGAGTATGAAGTGTTGATGAATGATGAAATGATGAATGATGAAAAGTAGCTTTCTTCATACCAAAATTCATGATTATACTTTTATAATATCCACTGATAAAGAGGAACAGTGTAGTTCTACTAGGTGATAGTGGCTAATGGCTGAATACTCTTGATGAGCCAAAAATGACCAATCAGCCCATTTCAGATCCATGTAAGCTTTTATATATACTTATATATAAATCCATTCTCTCATTTTTCATATTCATCAACATATTTTTTAAAAAATCTACCAACAATAGTACTTACGTATCTACATACATTTCATTTTTTTATGTTAAAAAATATCTTTATACACCTCTGAGTATGTTGTTTAAATCAAGAGTTTGCAACAAAAATCGGGACTTCCGGGGGAGGTATGGCGAACTGAAGATGGCTCTGCGAAAGCAGAGCTGATGACCATAGCAAAAACCAAAGAACCAGTGAGTGGACTGGTTCCTTGGAACCTTTCCATATAAGGAGAGGATGAGAGATTGCCCACATGTGCTCCAGAAGGCTGCTCCCCATGAGGAGATTGAAGAATAGTGGTTTTACACTGGTTTGACTGCCAGGAGACAACAAGAATAGCCACCTTGCTCACAACCACGGTGGAGACCTTTAAAGGACACTAAGTTCGCAAACCTCACTTTCTAATCACTTTCAGAAATTGCTCATTAACTACCACGAGTTACAAACGCCCCTCCTTACGAAAATTTCGCGATACGACCAGCTCTGGCCACAAAAATTTGCCTCGCCGTGTGACCTCTGCCTCGCGATACGAACTGGATCCGCGGCCATTTGCCCTGCTGCCACATGGTTGTGGCTTCCTGTGGGCGAGATCACGGTAGCAAGGAAGCTTGCTCCACGAGGCAAATTTCCCCATAAGGTTCAATGTGTCAGCCGGCTTGCACGACTAGGAAATTCCCCAGGCGTGCTTTAGTCAGTTTCACCGCTCGAGCCCTAGCACAGAAAGAGGAAGTGCTAATGAAATTTGAGCGCGCGGGGGGGGGGGGGAGGCTTTTCTCACGCACGCACAGGTGGGAGCGGGAGCTTCCCCCCCCTCTTCTTCAAATTTTTCCTTTGTCCATAGCCCTTGGCGTGGTGCATGCGGCAAAAGTGCAGTGAAATCAATCAGTGCGCAGGGGGAAAGGCTTTTGTAGTGCGCACAGCCGGGAGCGGGAGCTTCCCCCCCCCCACTGATTCCTCTTAATTCCGCTCTTTCCTTTGATAAAAGCACAGTGAAAGCAATCAAATCAGCCCTAGCACAGAAAGAGGAAGTGCTAATGAAATCTGAGCACGAGGACAAAAGCCCAAGGAAAGCAATGACTACGCCAAGGGCTATGGACAAAGAAAAGAGCTGGGAATTGAAGAACAATCCGTGCGCGCGCGCGGGAAAGCTCCCACTCCCAGCTGTGTGCAGGACAAAAGCCCAAGGAAAGCAATGACTACGCCAAGGGCTATGGACAAAGGAAAGAGTGGAATTAAGAGGAATCAGTGGGGGGGGGAAGCTCCCGCTTCCAGCTATGCGCACGTGACAAAGGCCTTTCCCCCATCCCCCCCCCCCCATGCTGATTTGATTGCTTTCACTGCACTTTTGTCAAAGGAAAGAGCGGAATTAAGAGGAATCAGTGGGGGGGGCCGCGCACTGATTGATTTCACTGGGCTTTTGCCGCGCGCACCACGCCAAGGGCTATGGACAAAGGAAAGATTTGAGGAAGGGGGGGAGCTCCCGCTCCCGGCTGTGTGCACGCGTGACAAAAGCCTTCCCCCCCCACCCGCGCGCTCAGATTTCATTAGCACTTCCTCTTTCTGCGCTAGGGCTCCAGCGGTGAAACTGACTAAAGCACGCCTGGGGAATTTCCTAGCTGTGCAAGCCGGCTGACACATTGAACCTTATGGGGAAATGTGCCTCGCAGAGCGGCCAAATTCGGAGGGCGGATTAGCCGTATTTACATTGAACTTTATGGGGAAATTTGCCGCGCGGCACAACTAAATTCGGAGGGTGGAACGGATTAACCGTATTTACATTGAACCCTATGGGAAAACGTGCTTCATGTTGCGACCAATTCGAGTTGGGATCAGAGTCACGGAATGGATTAAATTCATAACTCGAGGTTCCACTGTATTTCTAAACTGTTAGAGACCTTCGGGATGTCAAATTCGAAAATGCTGGGTGAATCTGTCTTTAATCCTGAACAAAATAAAAATTTAATCATAAGCTTAAGAATTTAAAGAATCAGAAATAAACAGCAAAAAGCTAAATCAGATTTTGATCCTAGAAAGTTATAAATGGACTAAGGGTCCAGATAAAATTGGAATACTGAAACTTTTACAATAAGATTTTGGAATTAATTATAAAGTACAAACAGCTTCTTGTGGGAAATAGATCCTGTTTTGGTTTTTATAAGACATAACATAGATAAAGAATTTCATGATTTCAAAAACTGGACGCTACAGGGGACTAAAGGTTTTAGGTAGAAGAAACATATATAGGCCTGCAAGATGGTACAAAACGTTCTAATAATAAAAATACTGAAGGAGGCTTTTGAAGAATCGAATCAGAAAATAGTAGCCATAATATCAACAATGTCAGTAATGATGTCTGCTTCTATGAATAGACTGTGTCCAAAAGATGTTATTGAAGATTTTATATTCTTTATATATTTATTTTCTCTTTCTTTATTATATTCTTTCTTTTATTTTTCTTCTCTTTTTTCTTTCTTTTTCCTTGCACATTTTACCCCTTCTCTCTATTCTCTTTTCTTTAAGTTTAGTTTGTATTAGAGTTTTCCAGTATAATCAAAATTCTTAATAAAAATTATATAATGGAAGAGCTAAGTATGTTCAGAAATTTTTAAAAAACAGATTGAATTGATTTAATCAAAATGCAGATCAAACAAATGCAGAAAACTGATAATCTCTAAGTAGAATTGGAATACCATAATCAGTTACTAATGATGTACAAATACATCCTATCCAAATCTTTCAAGTGCTGCAGGTTTTCATAACAATGAAAAAACTCCGCAAATCCAGTTTTATTGCAGAGATCAGTGAAACAAAAATAACAAAAATATATGCCTTACACCCCTATGGGGTGTATATGTATGTATGTGAGTGTGTACATATATGTTTAAATTTTAATATAGATATATATACACATTAAAATTTCAATCATATTCAGTTCTCTTATAAACTATTGGCTGTTTCCAACTATGGAAAGGTCATCTTTAAAGGCATGTTGATGTATATATTAAAGCTCTTTTGAAAGCAGATCATGATTAAACATTTAAAAATGCACAAGGTTATGTTGTGCGATGTATAGTTACGATATAAGATCCAGCAATTAATTATAATATCAGTATGATTTTTGGTCAAAAGGCACAGGCAACAGCATTTTTTGTGAATATATAATGAATATTCATGATTTATTCATTTATGTCAACCTTTCAAGGTAGTCCAGACCAGGAAATCAAAATCATGAATACTAAAACAATTTTTATTATAAGGTTACATTAACAGAATCTTGCAAGTTTGAAAGTACTTTCCCCTTCCCCTGCCTTTACTTTCCTGAGAACTAGGCAGGGTCCCTTCTGAGATACTTTCTCCCGTTCCATTCCTGCTTTGGACTCAGATTTCGTTTATCAGACCATTGTCTAGACTGCAGCTCTTCCTCCTGTCTCTCAAGCTTATTTTCACAGACCATTACATTTATTTCTGATTCAGAGATCCTGGGACTAAGCTCAAAAATTATTAATAATTGGTGCATCTTTTTAGAAGGTAAAATGTTCCATATATATTTATTCTTGAAAGTGCTTGAGAACATGGATCGATACTGCCAAAATTTAATAGTCAGGGAACTGCTACTTGTAGATAAGAAGCAGGCAATTTTGGGGGGTTGGTGGGCATATTTGGAACTTTAAAAACACTGAGGTTGCTCTCACAAAATGAATTCCAGAGTGTACCTTGCTGATTCGCAAAATGATTGCTAGGTCATTATTGACAGTCATCAAACACCCATTTATCAGAACGCCAACTACTGAAGTTATTCCTCATCATCCGTTCTAGCCTCCACAATTATTTCCAGATGATCTTTCTTTTGTTCTGGGCAGCTGAGCATACTCACCAGCACGATATTTGCCTGCAACTATCCATCATTTTTATTTTCTAAGAATGTTTATGGGGACTACGTGGGGTACAAAAGCACTGTTATAAATAAAGGAAAATGCTACTTGGTGGTTCTTTATCTTCCAGCTTGTCAGCTTCCAGTTATTTTTTATTGTTATTGTTTTTTATTATTTTTAATTAAAAGAGTCTTAAAAAGAAATAAAAGAAAGGAGAAGTGTCTATAGCCCCATTAGGATACACTGACTGACACACAAACACATGCACACACACACACAGTCTTGATGAAAACCAAGCATTTTCATAATAGAAATATTCTGTTGATGGAAATTAGGAACCAACTTTACAAAGTTCAGAAATATATTACCAGGCATTGGAAATGGTAGGCTCCCAAAACCTGTCTGCAGTATGGGAATCAATGGATCAGTCTATTTCAAATCTACTAACTCTGCTGAGATTGCATGTAAAATTACCCTG
Source organism: Liasis olivaceus (assembly GCA_030867105.1). Taxonomy (NCBI): domain Eukaryota; kingdom Metazoa; phylum Chordata; class Lepidosauria; order Squamata; family Pythonidae; genus Liasis; species Liasis olivaceus. The sequence continues at coordinate 40,676,351 of CM061348.1, read as the reverse complement.
AGCATTTGTAACGTGCTGTATAAATATTATTGTAACTCTGCAGGAAGGAGTGTGAGTGAACACACAGGAATGAGCCCTCCGTTCTGTTCAAGAACAATCTGTTCTAGAACCTTTGCCGATAAGCAAAAGTATCCTGGAGCTGTAAATAGTTCTCAGACAGCTCTTCTCTATGTTTAGTCTGGACCGATAGCCAAGAGTCATTTAGCTATACTACAATGCTCAAGAATAAAGCTGGTTTCCTGATTCAAATGGCTTAAGCTACTTGTCTCCCTCCAGTTTGGTGCACTACAACTACAATTGTCAATAGCCAGATAACAGTCATATTCCAATGTATCTAGATGCACCGGGTTGGGGAAGGATGTATTCAGTGTTTAACACGGCTTTTAAATATGTTTTCTCTGCTAGGATCCAATACTCTAGAAAGGGCTGATGTTTAACAGCATGGGGCTGCTGCTTTGTTTTAAGTATTTTAAATCATCTGTTTGGCAAGATTTATCATAAAACCTTAACAAACAGTTTACGGTAATTTAGTTTGCCCCCCCGAGCCCTTCAAATAGGCTGATTTTTCCCTCTCTAAAGTCAGAGATACAACTCCAAACTTGGGAATGGAAATCTGATATTGAAAAAGGAAAGGGAAAAGAAGTGGGAGGTGGGCAGGAGGTATGCCAGGAGGAGCCCTAAACACAGATGATCCTAAGATGGTCCAGTCCTTCCTCATGCATCTATATGACAGAAATCTAGGGCCATCTATGCAATGGCTTAAATTAATTCCTTTCCAATTCCTCAGAGTGCACTGACAAACATTTTACATGAGCTAGATAACATCTTTGCCCTCACTTCTGTCTTATCAATCTGTCACCAATGCACTTTTAGTAAAGCTGGAACTTTACTAAAGGTATCCAAAAAGCACCTAGGAATGTTTTTCCCAAGAGCTAAACCAAAGCTGGTACACTGCAACAAAACAAAATCTAAAACCAAAGATCTTAACTGCTAAAAGCTCAGCTTCACAGCTTCGCTTTGGTATTTTTTACCAAACTTCTATAGCCCAAAATTGGGGTAATAGGGCTTTTGCATATTTTCTTATGGAATTTAGGATACCTATACTTTTTATTAGACTGGTATCCTACCTTTCTTCCATAAGCTAAAGACTCCTTCTATATGTGTGCACGCATGTGGTCTGCCAGCATCCTTTTTTTGCCTCTTACTGTCTCCACTAAAGTGAGGGGTCAAAAATATTGGTCCTCTTTTGCATTTGAGGGGCCTGGGATTAGGGTGAATTGTCAACATGGATTCCAAGCTTTGTAAATGCTTTAGGTACCCAACTCAACACTTCAGCATCTGCTCCTGCTGGGCTGATGGAAGATCCCAATCATCCCCCAACTCCCCCTCCAGAAACTGATTGAACCTAAGCCTTATTGGCTTCAGCAAGATGGCTGCATTACACATCTCCAGTTTATATGCTGGGAATCACCATGTGGCCAAAAATATTCAGGTGTTCTGAAAGCAATAGATAGAGCTTAAAGAAAGAAATATCCAAGCTGATCAAGAATGAAGTTTTCCTTTCAGGGAGCATTTTGATGTGAATGTCACAAGAATGAAAAGAATCTTAAATGTTAGTAATCTCATATCTGACCAGACTTTTTAATTTTTTTCTTTTCCCTCTTTTGCATTCTTTGTGGCAATACTTCTGGCTTCCAAAACCAGCATGGATATAAACACAAACATTTAGATGTGATGCTATTACAATAGCAGCATGAAAGCTTTTGTGGCATTAAACTTGCCCCATTGATCTCTTTATGGTTTTATAGCCTGCACTCATTCTAATGAAAGGATGCCAAAGCTGTGTTGTCAGGGTAATTCACATTTCCCCTTTCTTTCATGGGCAGAACATACAGATCATAAAAGCTGATAATGTGATTCAGTGAAAGCTTTTTGATTTAGAGTAGACATAATTGTACATAGGGAATATGTGTATGAAACAGGAAAGAAAAGGAAGATGAAGAAGCAGAGTAGGAATATCTTCCAGAATAAAATCCAGTCCTGACCAAGAGAGAAAGGAACTGAAACAACAACAAAATCAGCATCTTCAACGACACTAGGCATTATCACAAATTGCTCTTCCTCTATTGTCCCCTCTCTTCTAGGCTGACAGAGGGAAGCTGAAGAGACAATGTAAGTGACAGTACCATAAAAGTTCAAGTGTGAATAACGAGAGGGTTAGCATCCTCTGAGCCTTCACATGTTCTTTGTGGAAGACAAGCCAGTGGGATGATGGGAAAAGCCCAATTTAGAGAGTGGGCAAAGGCTGGGAAGGAGGAAATATGCAGTACATCAGAATGTTCCATAAAAAGAGGGTTTTCTTGTAAATAAATGGAAGGGAAAACTAATGTTAATGATTCCTGCTGTCAAACAGGTTGAGAGAATCATCCATAAATCCACATCTTGTTTGGTGAGTTACTTCTCTCTCTCTCTCTCTCTCTGTGTGTGTGTGTGTGTGTGTATACACACACACACATACACATACATACTGTATATTTTAGAGGATGTGAAGATTTCTGCTAATAAGTTTGGCACCAACAATCTCCCTCTGTCTTGTAGTCATAATGCATGTCATGATATTAACCAAAGTTCTATTAAGAAAATTTTACACAAATTAAAAAGAAAAAATATGCTAATTTTGTTTATAGGTCCTGGGTTTACTCTGGTTTTATATTGCCATTTCAACAACTCCTGGAGCTTTGTTATTAGGAGGTCTTTGAGTCCTGAATGACTCATTTCTGATTTCCACTGGGAATGATGTTGATTTCTCAGTTTGTTGTTCAATCACAATTTTTATTTTCCATGTCATTCTGGTTCAGTAATTTGTGCACATTCTACAACAACTGATTGATAGAGCTGCAGTTGTTGCTTGCTGTGCAATCATTTGACATTTAGAGGCAGCCAGCACCAGATCCATCTGGGACGAAGTTGGCAGAAAAGCCCAAGGAATGGGGCATGGCCTGCATAGTTCTCTGACATCATATTCATAACACCCATGAACTCCTAGAAAAGCTGCTTTCCCTCCTCTTAGTAAAAAAATTAAAATGGCCTTTTATGTATTAGATAAACAGTATTCTTTAACATATTAACTGAACAGGGGCAGATAGAGGTGCACAAGGACTAAGTGTCTACTTTTTCAAAAAGTTTTTTTAAAAACTTCTTAACCCTTTTTCAGGACCACTTCCTCCGGCAGAATCAACTTAACCTTTCAGGTCTCCTAGGGAGAAATTGCCCTCAGTTCTTCACTTCTAGGAAGTGAATGGAGCCGAAGTCTAGAGGTACTGCTTTTCATTGACACCGCCTGTTCTCTGGAACAACCTCCAGTAGAAATCAGGCCAGGCCTCTTCCTGATGGCGTTCGGAAGATGCTGAAAACCCAGCTGTTCCACAGCATGTTCTAGTTCATGGTAGTAGCAGTACAACTTTATTGATCGGACAATTGACCATAACAACAAACGACGGATGTCAGCCACAATAAAATAAAATAAAATAAAATAAAGTAAAATAAAGTAAAATGAGATAAAATAGAGTAAGATAATATAAAAGACAAAAGAGTGAGATAAAATAAAATACAGAAACATAAGATAAGAATACAAAACGGTAGGTGTTTAGATGGATGCATCACGTTTATATGCTACCCCAATATGTTCTATAAAACATATGTGTTTTAAACACATTGTTTAAAAATAATGTGTTCTATAAAACATGTTCTCAGTTGAATAGCCCTGACTATAAACTTAGCAGATGTAATGGCTACATATGGGTTGGTGTCCTGAAGGAAATCAGACAATTTTTTGTTGCAGTCCCAATATGTCGTTTTGTTGGGCAGTGTCTGTAAATACTGGGCCCTTGCTGGGGCATGTAGCTGGCAATTGAATAGGTCACGCACAACGTCTTTTGTCTCTGAGGCTCCACAAACACATGTTCTCTCAGAGTAAGGCACTTGATAGAATCGTCTGCCTTTAACCACAGAATCCAGTTGCTCAAATCTTGCTCTAATAAGGGCTATTCTATGGCACTGAGTCAGATCCACTGTCGGGTATTTTTCCATTTGAAAAGACATTTTATTCTTGGCCAGCCATTTCAATGACCTGATGTTTGCAAGTGACTCAGTGTCAGTTTGGGCATTAACATCAAAGACGTTTGGATGTTTGGCTATAGCTTTGGCCTGATGTCCAGCTGAGAGTGGATACTGTGTTGAGAAGCCAAGCTGTGAGATGATTTTGAGAACTTGATTCATCCATGTGTTGGGCTGAAGTATGGCCATCTGTTCTTCAAGGCACATTTTTGGTAGGCTGTCAGGTTCCATTGGGAGAATCCTCCACCAGTAGTTTAAGTCTTTAATTCCTATTAGGCTATAAATGGAGGGGGTACTTGTTTCAGCTCTGACTGGTTGTGGTAGTGTATTCTTTCCAGTACCCAGAATAAATCTTAAAAAGTGTGCTTGATTTTGTTTGTGGGGGGGGGGCTTTGATAGGCCCCAAAATTCTGCACCATATATTAACACTGGTGCAATTTTTGGCTTGTGGACCTTTAAAATGGAGATCAGAGTGCTTGGATGGTTGTAACTGAGTAATTTAGTTAGTATTTTAGAGCTTGTTGTGGCCTTTGCTGAACTTTGTTTGAAGCATTAGCCCAAGACCCTGTATCTGTCAAAACCACCTCAGAGAAACTATTTGTTCTACAGGGTTCCCATCCAAGTGCCAGTTTTATTTGGCATGTCTTCTTCCAGAAGCCACCACTTTGGATTTAGTTTTGTTAATGTTCAAAAATTGGAGGCACAATAGGCATCAAATTTTCCCACCAATCTTCTCAGGCCTGCTTGGGAGAATGCCATCAAAACTATACCATCTGCATGCAAAAGGATGTTGATGTGTCTGTTAAGGATCTTTGGCAACTGAACATCAGTAGACTAGAGGAATCCTGTGATGTCACTGACATACAAGGTTAAACAACATTGGGGCAATGATACATCTTTGTCTAACACCTTTATAAATGGGTATGCTCTGTGTGTGAGAGCCATTGATTCTGCTCCAGGCTTTCAGGTATGTGTTTATATAGAGGGCCTTTACCACGTACAGAAGTCTGGGCAGTTAATGTTGGTTAATTCTGGCCATATTTATCTTTTATTTTTATTCATTTATCTGATTTCTTATTACTCTTTTTGGTTTTTTGTTTAATATATTTTAAGATTTACTGTGGATGTTTCAAAGTTTTCTATACCATAGAATGTAAGTCATGAGGATTGCTGGATTGTGGTGGGATACAAACAGGATGGATGGATGGATGGATGGATGGATGGGGAGAGAGAGAGAGAGAGAGATTTGTATCTTTTAAAGCCTTTGCCTACCTAGTATTTATTCCTTCTCCACTGGTGATATAAGCTTCTCCTGATTATTACACTACTTCTCTTCTTAAACTTCATCACACTTGTGCCGTATGGTGGAGCTCACAACATTTCACATTTACTTACAGATCTCATTAGAGTTCTTGTTCAAGTGAGCATTTTCTCTTATGCCAGCTGCTATCAAGCAATTCAGAAAGCAATTCTTTCATGCAAGGCTTTTAAAGAAGGCATTCAGCCTAACGTTAGAGTTTCTGCGTAGACTGTGAGATAATCTGGAAGAGATGAAGGGAGCTTCGGAGCCTCTGAAAATGTATAATCAAATATCCATAGTAGCCAGATTTATATCTTTCATATTAATGCCCAAAAAAATAGTGATGGGGGCAGATGTACAGAGACTGAGGCAGGGGGAGGGTGTATACTGTCATAATCTCTGAGGAGGACAACAGATCGAGCAGTCCTGATGAGTCCTCTACACCAGACCTAAGCAGAAGATCTAGTGCAGACTCTTGCACAACCCATGAAAATTATTTATTTTATATTATATTTGCTAAGATTACATCCTCCCTTTCATCCTGCCCTTACAAGGCAGAGAACATAGTGCTCCCTCCTCCCATTTTCCACACAAGAACCCCGTGAGCTGGGTGGGGCTGGGTTGGGTTGGGCCAAGAGAGAGTAATTGGCTCAAAGTCATCCAGCAAGCTTCTGCAGTTCAAAGTGGATTTAAATGTGGGTCTCCCCCATGACAGCCCAACACCTTAACCAAAATACCACATTGGCTGACATGGGTGTAGAGAATGGCAGTGATGCTAGGTGATATATAAAAAAGTATCCTGACTTCCATTAGCCTTCTTTTGCTTTTGGATTTGGATTTTGGACTGCATTTTTGCATCCTAATACCTAACCCCTCCTGAGGGCAGGACACTTGGACAATTAAGCTGTCAGCTTCAGCTGAATAATGCACAGGGTGCTAATCTCATTAATATTCCTTTCCAGCTATCCTAATATTATCTCATTGTGAACAGAATGAAATTAAAGTTCTTCTTGCGAAAATATTTTTGTCTTTTGGACAAACAATACAAGAGCACTTTTACTGTTGCCCTTTGTCCAGATATCCAAACTCTTGCTGCTTCATTGTAGTCACCCCCTCCTGAATTGTCATCCTCTTTACTGTTTTCCATCCCATGTTGCTCCCGTTCCTTTCAGTGGTTTCTGCCAGTCTGAAATGCTATTCTACTTGCCCTCTGCCATACCATCCCTCTCCAGTTACTCCATGTGATTCTGCTAAATCCCATTAATACAACTCCAGTAGTGCAACATCATATTTTGCTCTCTGGACCTTCAACTTCAAACTGTTTCCCAAAGATATGTTCTGTAAGACAGCAGCATTAATTTCTTGGATATTTTTTTCAATTATTCCTAGCACGCTTTTCTTCTACTTCAAAGACTGTGTTTTTCTTTATTCCATTTGGAATTTAATGGTAAAGGGAAGACACTAACTCCAAACATTTTTAATGGTTTATTTAAAACTCAGCATCACAAATAGGGTGATGTTCCAACTTCACAGATGCTGAAGCTTCATTCTGATGAACCTTCTTTGCTTCAAATAAAGCCACGTTCTTGGTTCAAATCCTACCAAGATAGAAGGGCTTATTTGGCTCAGCTCTTGCATTAGTTCTACATTGTGACTCACCCATGGGAGAGATTAACACTAGTTTTAAACTCCGATTGTCCAGGATTGAAAGAGAACATGCTTAATAACACTGCAAGAATCCCTTTTTGATTGTTTTGTCTCCGTTATTTATATAAATTCCTTATCACAAAATGAGATTCTGGGTGGCCAAGACACCAACCTATAATAGTTTTCTCTAAAATGCCATCTCAGTCCTTCTGATCAGTTTCTGATGAGGATTTTGAAGGCTATTAAAATTTCATGTCACTTCATTGTCTTTTCTGGGTGAAATGGCTTAAGAGTTAGTGAATCTGGTCTGTTGCTGCTGCTGACATGCAGATGTTCCTTAATGCCATTAAATGCTGCAAATGCCTCAACAAATGGGAGATTGGTTGCTAGATTACTCAACAGAAGCCTTTGCCTGAGGGTCAGAGAGGTAAGGATCCAGTCAAGGCCTCTGTCAGAAATTTAGTGCCTCCATATATCCCCCCACCCTGGCCACTCGTGTTTCTAGTGGGATTTTTTTTCCCCATGTGAATGGATCTTATCAGCAGTGTGATGTAATGTAGCAGCGTTATGAAATGGTTTGATGCTTGGATGAAATAAGAAGAAAACAAGCTATAGGCTGACAATCTAAAGGATCATAGGCGCAACTACTTAGCATACCTCTCCACAGACAAGCACAATAAGAATTTTTCAGTGCCACCCAGCATGTTGTCTTTGCACCATTTGGCTAGATTGGAAATCAGCAGAAGGCAAACCTCTTTCATCTTGTTGATAAGATCTGATATGTTCAGGAAATCAAGCTCAACTCAAAAGAGCTTTCCCTTGCAAAGGAGAAACATCAGTCTTCTTTCTGTCTCTCCTCTCCTACTCACCCCCAGGCTCCTACACTTATAGTTGCAGCCACTGATGTTAAAATCACCTCCTGAGAATGTTAACAGCTGCTCTGGCAGATGTTGTGAATGGACTCTGTGGTCATAGAGCCCCTTTAGAATGCCCAACAACACTTGTTTGCCCAAAACAGCAATTGTAGAAGTTGCTCAGAGGAACTCTATTGTTTATTGCAACAGAGGATGTAGATGTTCAAGACTGTCCCAGACTCAGTGCTTTGTGCATCCATGGGCTCTGCCATTTTAGAAGGAGACAGCCTGGGTCCCTCTTTTTGGATTTGTATACCTGTACATCACTTAAAACCATTATTGTCCTGAAGTACTTTTCAATAAGAGCTTCTTGGAAACGTTTATTGTCATTGGTTTATTATCACAGTTCCTTTTTTGTTTACTGCTTTGATTGTGATGTTAGAATGATATGTAAGCATCTTGTGGTTTATGTATATGTAAAATATAGATATTTAATAAAGAATATTGTGACCCATTAGGCCTGACCAGTATGAAAACTGAACCAATTACTTAGTGGACGACACAGAAAGAATCCTTTGAAGAAGACAGCTTGAAAATCAGTTCTATGGATATTCTTTATAGTATTTCTTGAAGTTCCATCAGATTCTTGGCACGTCCTTAATAGACAGACCTTTTTATATATTTCCTGGGGGAAATCTTACTTTCAATTTCCCCAAAGCATAGTCATCGGCAGAGAACATTTGCTAGAAAATATCAGACGAGTGCAACATATTGCCTAGGCTTCTTTAATGAATTACAGCTTTCTATGGGGAGCTATAATGTAGCCAAGATAACTAAATTACTCTGAAGTAGCAGGGGTGATGCCCCTAATGTGAGAAGGCAGGTGGACAGGAAGGGATTTAAAGAATCTGTGAGCTTCAAGCTGTAAGTAAAATAATACAATAAAACCTCTAAAAGCAAACTTGGAAGAACTGGGAAGAAACAAAAAAGAACTGCAAAAGTGTATTATTTGTGTTGCACTCTGGCTCTAATATGGCAGGAGTCATTGCTCAGCTCTGCAAAGTTACAGCAAGCCCAGATTTTCACCTGATTGAGACATGGCTCATGTTTTTAGGAGGATTTTTCTTAATTTAGGGCAGCAATGGCACATCTGCTGTTATCACATGTTTTAATTTGCTCAGCATTTCTTTTAGGCAAGCCATTCTCAACAGGCCAGTCCCTGACAGAAACACAAACACCAGGTACCTAAACATTTTAAATGAGGGAACTGCAGAGGTTGATTGGAAATAACTAGATCTCTCCAGATAAGCCATGCATAGATTTCTGACTACTCTGAACAATGCAAAGAGAAGCCCTGGTCTTGCTCTTCACATTATTTAGGCAGCTTATCTTACTACACAGTGCATATAGTGTGTCTAACTCTGGTTGGAGGAATTCTAATAAAAATGGTAGAGCCCACAAGCCTGCCTACATTGCCACAGATTTTAGAGTGGAATAGTACATGTGTTGATGCTAAGCATTGTAAGTGAAGCACTACTTCGTACAGTTTTTATTATATTTATATCCTTACTTCTTTCAAGTAATTCAAATACATTTGTTCTTATTCCCACAAGCATCTAAGGGAGGCTTGCCTGAATGATAAGGACTTTCAATCATCTGATTTCAATAACCCATCTCCTAACCCATATTGATTGCTCTATGGATGTTGGCATGGTAGATTGTGCAACATTTTCCTTGAAAAGAGATTGATAAACATACAGGTGAGTGAAACCCCTGATTATGTCCCAAATGTTTTTTGGTGAAAATAAATTCATCCATTTTCAAGCAAGAAAATGAAATAGCACCTCTAATATACTGTAGGGTTACGATCTGGGCTGCAAAATCCCAACCATCATTAGAGGTCAGCAAAGTCAGAGGTAGTGGTATTTCTTTGTTGCTACCCAGTGATCATTCAGATTTATTACAGTGGGTTTTGTTTGCAAGTAGGGCAAAAAACCTTGATTTGCAGGGATTTTAATGTAACCACAAAATTATCTTACAGTAAATCTACGGTTTGCGTGTCTCCAATGGTGCCCCCTTTTTTCATCATGGGGCAGCTTTAATGTGATGAAGAAAACTCTGTAATGGGCAAAATGTTCTGAGATAAAATTACAAATGAATTCTGCCATGGTTGGGACAAATTTAGGCTTTTCATTCCAACCAATGGTAATATGATTTTTGGTTTCTGTTTTTTTTTTCTTTTTTAAATCCATGGAGAGGCTGGAGATGGTACTTTTTAAAACGTGTAAGTGGGGCTTATTCACAGGAATGTGGGGCTCTTCACAGAGGCTTCTCCTTCCTGGAACATCCATGTAATCATGTGACACAGCAGGATCATATAGGCAGCTCAGGAAACATCAAAGAACACCCCAATGTTACCACACACAGAGAATATATTTTAATGATGAAGAGTGTTTAAAGAGATCCCATTAAGCCACTTTGTGTATTTTAAAAAATAAGTACAAAAGGGAATTCTGTCCAAAGGTTTTTCTCCTATGGATTTCTTTCTTTCTTTTTTTTTTTCCAGATAATTTTATTCAGGATTACAGATAAAATGAATCTGTAGTAAAAACTATACAATCTACAAATACACACACACATACATACATACATACGAAAATAATGTGAAAAAAAAAGAGAGAAGAAAAGAGAACTTTCCCCTTCATCCCAACAAGTATGCACAATTTAAGTAATTTATCACCATCTCTGAAGATACAGCATATAGACTCTTCACCCCATATCTCATCTCTTAACTTAAAACAAAATCCAAAAGTCTCATCATTTGGTTCTTATCAGCAAAAGTCCAGTAAGGGATATCAGATATAACTAATTATCTATCTTAACCTTGATCGAATAAGCCAACCTTGCATTCCTTCTCTATACTTTTAACAATCTTAATTCTTAACCCCTTCAATTAAGTCCCAAAGCTTGATTTCTTCTCATCTTTTTTTGTCCTTTCCCAAGAAATCTTTCAGAACTTTAGCAGATCTCTTTTGTACATCCAGTAAGGAAAATTCATCCTTTTTTTGTCACTTCTCAAAAATCCTTCAAGCCTTTAACATATCTCTTTTGTACATCCAATAAGAAAAAATAATCCATATCTCTTTTCTGGTTTAGTAGTTGTGTATCTCCTTTAAGCAATAAAACATCGTCCTGTTTGTAATACATCCTTTTCTGTATCCTTCTCATTGCTTGCTTCATTTACTGTATATCTACATTCAGATTGATTTCATATGTATCCAGAGTGACTTGTTATTCTTTTATTACTTCTTTAACAGTCCATCTATCCATCATTTCTGAAAAGTTAAGAGACCATTTTTCATAAACTTCCATCAGAAAACCCACTGTTAAAATCTTTGCTTCCATTCTTTTTATTATTCTCTAGCTCTCTCTAGTGTCCAACTTTCAAAGTCCCATTATCTTGTTTTGACTAAAGAAAGTCCAAACAATTACAATTTCCCACAGGAGAAATTCTTCTCATAGTTTAAAATTACAGTTCCAAGTCCATCTGAGCCCTTAATCCACTGTTAACTTTCTAAAATCCATATTCTAAACACTCTTTTGCTGTTTAATCCAAAAAGTAATATTTTTCAAAAACTTTTAAAATCGTGTTTAAAAATCCTTTCTCTGAGAAGAAGGCAACTCACCTAGTGAATGCAGTATACCAGTGTTGTCCAAACTTGGCCACTTTAAGATGAGTGGACTTCAACTCCCAGAATTCCCCAGCCAGCCATGCTGGCTGGGAAATTCTGGGAGTTGAAGTCCACTCATCTTAAAGTGGCCAAGTTTGGACAACACTGCAGTATACCTTGCCATTCTGAAGGGTCTTAATCCTTCTAAAGTAACAGGAAAAAAAAAAAGCGAATCCAAAGTGATGCTCAGTTGAGCTTTATGTCCTTAAAAAAGGCTGTGTTCACGACTGTGAGCAAAGATGGTTCCTCCCATGACTCCCAGCTGCTCAACTCACAAGCTGACCACAAAAATTTCGATTCCTGCAGTCCACTTACAAGGAATGGCTGTGCAGAGTACACAAGGGCAAACTCAAAGATCTCTCCTTAATCCCAAAAGAATTTTGGTGGCTCAGATCCTGCATCCAGCTGCCAACTCCATTGTAATGCTGTCCCACTGCAAAAAGGGATGCCTAGCTCGCCATGACTCTCAGCTGGAAGTCCCTCCTATGGATTTATTTTTGAAAACAGCAAATCCATTGAACCAGAAAAATGTGTTGCCAGTGTGAAAGTAACCATAAAAACCTATTCTCAACACAAAATGTACTGTATGAGTAACATAATACCAGTTCTAACTTAGGGATTCTTTGTGCCTACTTTACAACTAGTTCTGTTTAGGGCTAAAGGACAAACAGAGTATAAATTAGCCTGGGAAATAAGTCCTGCTGGGATTCTCAGATCAATGGGCAGCCTTCATCATATGAAAGCAGCCAGAACTGTAATCAAGAGCCTTAAGCGGTGTTCAGTTTAAATGTGCTGAACATCCACAGATAATTTCAACTGATTCAATGGTAGGAAAGGCACAGGTAGTCATCACTTAACAACCCTAATTGGGACCAGAATTTCAGTTGTTAAGTGAAGTAGTTGTTAGGTGAAACATAATGAGATCACACCTCTTAGTGACAGCAGTTCCGGTACTCCTGGTTGTGGTTGTTAGGCCAGGACTGCACTGTTGTTAGGCGAGCACCTCATGTTTCTCCTGCCCTGCCACGCTCACCTCCACTTCAACTCCCCCCACTTGCCTCTCCTGCTGTCTCTGCCCTTTTGGCTGCCCTGCACTCTGCTGCCTGCCCCTGCTGCCCCCTGCCGCCCCCAGCTGATCTTCGCCATCTTTCTCTTGCTGCTGACAAGGTGCGCACAGTCAAGGCAGCTGCTGTCCCTTTGTGATGAGACCACGTGAGGCATCAGGGAGGTGGGGAGAGTTGAAACACACGCTGTGGTCGTTAATGTGGGCGGGCTGCCAAGCACCCAAATTTTGATCATGTGACTATGGGGGCGCTGCAACAGCTGTAATTTTGAGGACTGGTTGTAACTACCATTCATTCAGCGCCATCATAACTTTGAACAGTTGCTGAACAAATGGTTGTTAAACAAGAACTAGCTGAATATTCAGCACTTTAGAAAATTAAATCTTTTCATGCCAAGAAAGGCTCTAGTGACATAAGCTCAGGCAGTGGATAGTTATATATTTATCTACAATTAATGTAATCACTGTCAATCTACATTAGTCTTCTCCATCCTGTGACAAAGATGCTATGAGAACTGAAGTCCAGGTCATCTTGAGAGCATCACGCTGGACTAGGCTCATCTACATAATTACTAAGCGTGGTATCCACATGGGAATCAGGAGAATGTATATGGCAAAATTACCATTATATATTTTGCCTTTTTATATATGGCTGACAACAGAATATTTGCACAAATGTTAATCCACCCATCCAGAGATAAATTCCAGTGTTTCCCATTTGTGGATTCTGGAGATGCAGGATGCTAAGAAATTGTCAGAATTAAATGTCTGCTTTTGTTTGGGATATTCAACATATTTAATGAATCAGTTGTTCTGTGATGTGTCAACCAGATGTCTGGTCACCTGCAGGTACTTCAGGAATCTAACATGGATTAAAATGTGTCTCTAGAGTCACACAAACAAAAAACTGGAAATGGTAGCTAATGCTATCAATTTTCTTCTTGCATTTGAAAGCATAAGAAAGAAACTAAAGAAGCTTACTCAGATTGAGAACTTACATTAGTCTTCTCTGGTGCTCTCCAGGTGTTCTGGATGATAACTTAATTTTCCCCAACTCTTGGTAATATTGTTGGTTAGGGCTGAAATCAATATAGCCGAACATATTTGGATGGCATCAGGTCCAAAGAGGTTGAGCTATAATTTTAGACTGTTGTATATAGACTAGAAATTAAAAGAGAAGAACAGCTGACAGAGTTGCCTTCCTGTAAATTTTGGACCTGTGACCTGGAGGTAGTCTGGATATCAAGTACCTCTGTAGAGGTGGATTTAGTTTTTAAACATACTATGGGTGTGCAATTTCCCCCCCTAAAATACCTTCCATAATAATGTCCTGAAGACCAGTATGGTGTAGTAGTTAAAGTGTTGGATTAGGAACAGGGTGACCCGCCATACTTCTCCCATAGGCCCAGAAGGCAGCTGGATGACTTTAAGCCAGTCACTCCCTCTCAATCCTAATCAGCATCAGGCTCTGCAACAACCCAGCTGACAAATAAGACCCCTTGTTGCATTGTGCTTTGAGAGCTTCATTTTGTGTACTGCAGAAGTGCACTGCTAAACAAGTGGACCCTACAACCAAGCAGAACAAACCCTTGGAACAGCAGTTTCCATAATAATGTCAGACTAGCACTGAACGAAGGGACTTATGACCGGGTCCCCAAAGTTATGGCCATTGCAGTGCCCCCAAAGTCACGTGATCAAAATTCAAGTCCTTGGCAGCTCACCCGCACTTACGACTTCAGGGGTGCTTCAACACCCCTGACCTGCCTATCTCCCCCCCTTCTATGACCTTTTGGCCCCCTGCACTTTGTGGCCCCTGCTACCCTAGCTAACCTTCACTGTCTTCTTGCTCCTGTTGCTGACCAAGCATGCCTGGCCTGGCCCTTCGCAAGGCAGCTGCTGGCTTTACAAGGCTTTCTTCCCAAGGTCACGCATGGTGGTTTCCTCACAACACCTGGGGAAGATGGCTGCATGTGGTCAGCAGCTACCTTATGAAGAACCAGGCTGGGCACACCTCATCAGCAGTGGGAGCAAGAAGATAGTGAAGGTCAGCTGGAGTGGCGAACCGCAGGGCAGCAGGGGCCTTGAAGTGCAGGGTGGTGAGGGCGACTGTGGCTGGGACTGGGCTGGGGTGGCTGCCACTTCCCAGGCTGGCTGCGATGTTGCACCATGATGCTGGGGCTTCCAGGGGCGCTGCAGGTTTGCACCGCGCTGCTGGGCCACGCTGGGGTGGCTGAGGCTTCCGGGGCAGCTTCACGCTGCGCTGTGGCTCAGGGGCTTCTTGCAGCCCCAGAGCCAGTGCGCCAAGAAGCCCCTTGATCCGCAGTGTGGCAAGCAGCACCAGAGCTGCACAGTTCTGGAGCTGCTTGCCGCCCTGCATGACAGGGTGCAGGGCAACCAAAAGGGCAGAGATGGAGCAGGGAGATAGGCAGGTGCAGGGAGTTGAAGGAAAGGCAGTCTCTTACTTTACCAAGGCTCGGGCTGAGAGGGAGCAAGCCCAGAATGCCTTGGATTGCAGTGCATCCTCAGCTAACCACTGGAATTTGGTTAATGATGGCAGTGAGGAGTGCCAAGATTGCCATTGCTAAGTGATGCAGTTACGTGACATCACACTTTATGACTGCATCACTTAGTGATGGAAATTTCAGTCCCAATTACCGTTGTAAGTCAAGGACTACCTGTACACAAAGCCATATACGTGGGAGAGAAATGAATTGCTAATGGACTTCATCATCCTATCTACAGTATGTAAAACCTTCTTTTCTTCTATGACCCAGTTAATCTTACTGCAGTAGTAATACCTCTTGTATACGAGTCTCATACTGCTCCTTAAAATGTTACAGTTCAAAGAGGCAAGCCTGTAGTTACCTAGAGGCCACAGAGCCATCATAAATCCATGGCTCAACCTTGTTTTTCCATTTCCTAAGCAAGTGCGGGGCCTTTTTCCTTAACACTTTACACATTATCAGGTGCTATGGGTAATCTCTTCTAACTTTCCTTTCATTATTTCATTTGGAGCTGTGCCTACCTGCCCCCATAGAAAAGATGGACTCAGTGGTAGGGATTATTCTGGGAGGCCAGAGGGGATGTTAGCAGCTAATCTTCTGGTAAACATGTTTTGTAATTGAATATACCCAGCAGGAAAGCCACTTTATGTAAGTGCCCATAGCATGCTTTCAAAATTGCAAATGTGCCCACCTTTCCCCCAAAGGCTGGAACCTGTGGTTTCTTGTCTTCCTCAGTCTCTCAGGACTGAAAAGTCCTCTGAAAGTAGGTAGTCTCAAAATTAATTTCTGGGGATGGATGTTGTGCTATTACAGGCCAGTTAACAGAGGTTCTGCAAGTCCAGATTCATGCCCTTCAAGATACTATCTCATTGACAAAGATGCTGCATGCCATATAAATACTGGACTAAAAGGGCTTTTCTCTCTTGATGTTCAGTCAAATAGTACCTAAACATTTTTATCAATTTCTAAACATGAATTCACAGTACCTTGTGCCACATGCTGATATCGACAATTCCATCATCAGCTTCAATACAGAAAGAGGGCAGCCATTCAGTCCTCGGAAAATAATTGCTATTTGAAAAAGGTGATGTAGGAGGCGGAAATGGCATCAGGGAATTTTTTTTCCCCCAGAAAGAGAAAGAGGAAAACAAAGAAATACTCTCCTTAGGGAACAATCTTGAAAAGAGCATTATGTTAAGTCGCTTCAGATAAAAAGAACACAGGGTAATACGTTTCATAATAATAACCAAAATCTATGTGTCTATAATTTTGTGAAATAAATAACCGATCGAAAGCCAGAGGGGAAGTCTGCATTGAATTGGGTTATATTCCTTCAGTAATCTATTCCCTTCACAGGGAATCACAAGCTCTTTTCTTCTGTTCTCTTCCTTTATTGATAGGTGATTTTCAGAAAAGACTGTAGTTAATACGAATAGTATTTCTTTTCTCAAACATGTAATACTTTTGGTGTGTAAGAAAGAGTACATGTAAGTATATTACTAATACTAATTTATCTGAGCTTGGAGAATTTAAAGCTCAGGTTTAACATTTTACAGAACACCATAAATCTGCTTCTCATTACTTTTTCAGGGTCCCAATGGGATATGTACAGTTGCTTCTGATCCAGTTTCGTGCTTTGCAGCAGTGGCAAAAAAAAAAAAAAGTATTACAGCTTAAAGTAAGATTTATCAATAAATAATATCCACTCTTTGAAAAAAATCTCATTTTGCATTCTTACTTCCACTTTCCCCAACAAAATGGGAACTTGTATCCAGCAGAGATACATCTTAGGTGGGTTATGTGGCTATACAGACCATACATCAAGAATTTACCACAACTTTCTCCTGACTATGAAGATTGGTGGGTTGATATCTAATACCTTTAGAGTACAGTATGCTATAGGGGTTAAACAGTTGGCTTTGGTATCAAGGAGACCTAGGCTTAAGTCTACCCTTACATGGGTCAGTTGGGTGACTTGGACCCAGTCACCATCTTGCCCAACTGCAGGACTTTTGCTGGGGAAAGAGTGGAGAGAGGAATGGCAACGTATGTTACCTTGAGCTTCCAAAGAAAAGGTGAGATATAAATCTAATGAATGAGTGGCAGTTGCAGGAAATATGATACCAAAAAAAAGGGGGGGGGTCTTGAAGACAGAAAGTTTTAAAAACAATTCTCCTTTACACTATGAAACTGATGTCATAGCGTTGCTAGAAAAGTTTGATAACTGCTGTGGCATTTATTTTTCCACTCCCCAGGGTAGTCATTAGATCAATAGCATCCAACCACCTAACTTTTATTGTGTTTATGCTGATATCATTTCTAAATGTCAGAGTAGTATCATCTAGAAATTAATTGAGAAATTAAACAACATGCCAAAAGGTCCATGGAAGTGTGTACTGGAGCATAAAAGCAAATCCAAGTCTTCCAAGCTATTCTTCTCACCCACGAGGAGCTTCTCTATTAACAAACATGAGGAGTCCTTCCTTTTCTCTATTATTAGATATTCATCTCCATGATTTAAAAGAATACATGAAACAGTGGCCACATTGTATATTGAATACTAGCAACCTGCCAGTTGAGACAAGTTGAGGAACATCAAAACAATCCTATTAGTGACACATACATATAACATTAAATTGTAAAAATCAGTAACCTAACAATAGAGGATCAACAAAGAAATAAATAGTTCCCTTCAGCCAACTTAAAAGTCCATTCAAGTGGTGAATTCTTTTTATTAAAATGGTGCATCTGTAATTAATCACAGTATTTGAAATGCCATTTTCCATACATCAGCATGGAATACATTCTGCACATTTCTGTTTATCCCTAAAAAGAAGGCTGAATGCTTCAGAAGTATCTCCAGCCTGCCAATGCCTATGGATGACAGGGCAGGATCTATGACTGAGGAGCAGGAGGAGGAAGGAGAAGGAGAAGGAGAAGGAGAAGGAGAAGGAGAAGGAGAAGGAGAAGGAGAAGGAGAAGGAGAAGGAGAAGGAGAAGGAGAAGATGACACAAAGTGGAGAAGAGAATCTAGGAAGATACAGTATCTCTGTTGTAAAAAATAATGTGTTACTCAGCTTCTTCTATTAGCAAATTCCTCTGCACCTGTCATTTTATGAATTACAGCTTAATTTATAATTTTTTTAGAGTAATAGCCTAATGATGAGCAAAGCAAGGGACTGAGAAAATATGTACAGCTGAAAATCAGTGTCTAAAAACACAGATGTGGTGGTTTGGAAAAGTTTATTTCTGTGCTTAGCACTCCCATTACTCTTTGCTTGTATTTGAACTTACAATGTAATGTTCTGAGCATGACCCATATAATTTTCTCTCCACTGCTACACACTTGAAAGAAGATACCATGTATAAAGCAGACTTACAAAACAACAGCATTGAACTGAATCAAAACCTGAATTTAATATGCTCAACAAACAAGAATCTTTACACTCTGTGGTAAATTACAGAGTGGTTTGTTTGATTCCAGCCTAGGATATTGTATGATCCCAAGCAATTAGAGCTTATTTAGTAAACCTTGGTGAAACACATCACAGCTTAGTACAGGATGAATCAGGTTAGAAAAGCAGTCTAACCATGGCTGGCACTATTTCAACCACTCCTTTATTTTTTTTTAGAAAAAGAACAAAACATCCAGAATGTATTTAGACTAGTATCTATAGCTCTATTTAAATAACCATTGAGGACTTGCTTAGAGTACTTTGTTCCATCAGCAAGTATTTCAATATTGTAATGCTCCAAGGAAATTATGAAAGCAGCTAATACCTAGTAAGCAAAAAGAGTATTTTCTTTGGGATCAGGTTACCTACATTAGCTGTGATTAGACATTCCAAAATGTGTCATATGAACCTTGACGAGTCCATATGTATTCATCCCACAGTAGTTGCAATGGTTATGCCTTGTGCCCTCCAAATGTGTAGAAGTTCAACTTCTAGAATACCAATACATGTGGAGGACACCAGAAGGGAGATCTGCAGAATAATCTCCAAGAAATATAAATCACTCAACTTATTGAAGTATCTGTTTAGACAAATAGATACATTCTGAGATAGATTTTATAAATACAATGCAATATACATGATAAACATTTCCCACATGTTATTTTAATATAGAACTTTATGCTATTTTGTAAACAAAACTGATTATTAACAACTCGACTAATAATACAAAAAAGAAAAAGCTTGGTGATTCAAAGGCACAAACTGATTACTTGAATGCAAATGGACTGTATATTATTTTCATCTGTTACTGAAATATCTTTTAACGGCAACATAACATTAATAATAGAAGAGCAATATGTTTTTGGACAAACAGCAAACATTGAGAATGGGTTCATTTTTACTTAAAACAATTGTAAGATGCAATGAGTTATGTCTACCCTGATTGAAAACCTATTAACTCTATGAACTTAAGCATGTTCCATGGATTTCGGTGGCTTTCTCCCCTTTTTTTTCCTTTATATGTGCACAGAACTGAAGACAAGATCAGCCTATTTTTGCACAAACTGCCTTGTAACTAAAAATGGTTAGTAGAAAAAGGGAGCACCACTTTTGTTTAAATAATAAAACATAAATAGAAAAAAAATAGTTCTGCCAATAGTTATTCTTAAACAGAAGTATTTGCATAAACATGCCATTTTAAGAATTAGCATTCTAACTCCCTGTATATCTTTTTCATGGTTACTGCTCTCCTATCAGCAAAATAACATGTTCTCCAAAGCTGATTCAAATGACCACAAAGGGATCCATCTCATTGGTTTCATATACTCCTGGATTCTGTGAAATACTAGTTTGTAGAATAGTTTGTTTCTATCATTACAAGAGAAATGAAAGAAGAAATGCACACCTAGCTGTGTGGCATAACACAAATGTTTATGACTGAATACTCTGTTCTTAACTTCTCCTCAAATTGAGGAGGCCTCAACTGGAGATAGAGGTCTTTCAGTCGAAGATCCAGTTGCAGGTTACTTAATTTCTTATTTAGTTTATAAGTGGAACCTTCTCTCTGTTAATGAAATAGACTTTATGGACACTGTTCACAATAGGTGGCAGCATTTAGCCAAAAAGCTAATAAACAATGCACCTAATTAGAACTTAGATGGGACACCACCAGGGAGTTTCAGGAGGGTAGGCTAGATGGAAAGACAAAACCACACCCACCTCAGAAGAAAGCAAAAGCAAATCCTTTTTATACTGTTGCCAAGAAAACTATGTGGATGTCAAGCTTGGCTTGTGGGAAGCTACATCTTTTCCTATGGAAACAAAACAAGCCCACAAATGTAAACTTCCCAAATGTCTTCAGATGGAAAATTAAAACCCCACCTCACCGGGTGTGTGACATGACCACAAAACCTTTTTTATTACAGTCCTTGTTTCCCACAAAAACATTTACTATGGCCTGGCCCCCCAAAAGTTACCCATACCTGATTTGAAGACATCTACTATTTTTTTTTATTAAATTGATACAGTATGTTTACATCACTTTGTACAATATCTATGTTTGTACAATGCCCTTATTATTTTTTTTAAGTGAGACAGAGCAGTATATATCAATTACTGGAATTCAGATTTGGTCGCTTTTATTGTCTTAGCAGTGAAAAAAATCATCTCTTTTATGCATTCAACCTGCATGCATAAAGGATGAGGAAGGTGAGCTGCAGTTTACAACATAGCCAATTGGAAAAAAAAAGTGTAATGTCTTGGAAATCTTAAACTTTGCCATTGCAAGCTTCCGTAAAATGATATGTGCTTCCCGAAAGTATCTAAAACCAAGTCATGGACAAGCAATCTACTTTACAGCCTTCTAATAGAAGCGAATATCTGTAGCTCAGGGTTGAACTGTGGAGTCCTTGGTGCTCTCTGAGCTGGGTTGTTTGCTTGGAGACATTTCATTAGCCAAATAGGTAACATGATGTGACTCACACTGATGATGTTACCTAGTTGGGTAATGAGACATCTGCAAGCAACCAACCAAGCTCAGAGAGCACCAAGGACTTTACAGCCTTCTCTTTCTTGTCCCCAGCTCAAGGGCAAAGTGGGTTGCATGGACCTAGAAGGTGTCAGGATACCGTGAATATGGCTCTAAGGGACATAATAGGATGTCAGTGCCCTTGCATCTTCACTTGTAGGCTCCTTTCTCTTCCCCTTTCTGCAAAGTCTACCATGCCTTCAGCCTACACATGGGGAAAACCTTGGGCTGCACTGATCAGCCTCTCGCACTGCCTGAGCCACATGTCACTTCCCAAGCCCGGATGAATGTCTAGAACAGGGGTTTGCAACCTGGGGTGCCCACACTCCAGGGGGTGCGAGATGGAATTTTAGGGGGTGTGACAAACAGTGGCTTGTGTCCCTTAGTGATGAGTCACAAGTCATCATTCAGCCAGCTGCCAGTAATATGTGATATTACTTTTGTAGGGGGTGCAAACATTAATTAAATATTCCTAGGGACATGGGGCATAGAAAAGGTTGGGAACCACTGGTCTAGAACATGCCTAGTGTCCCTCCTCAAGTGAAGAGGCTTTTCTGCACATATATCTTCAGGCAGGGAAAACTCTTTTCATGTGGGGAATCAGCTCATTCTTTCATAAAGTGAATAGAGTGACTTGTTGCCTATCAACATTTAAAAACAACAAAAGTCATAAGACAAAATATTCTAGAGACAGAATAAGACCCCAGTTAAGATGCATACTAAAATACCTTTAATTTTATCCCCCTCTATCTTCTCTTTTCAACACAAAGCTTGGGGGGATTAAAACCCCACTACCCACTGGTCCATAAGATGTTACATTTGTGATATGTAATTTTGCCCATTCTCCCGTGGACATCCTTGGAAAGTGATATCATGCCTATCATGACATCATCACACAATTGATGTAAATTATATAATTTATTTGCATGACGATGACATGAGGCACATGATACCTTTGGATCTGTATGTGGCTCCTATGTACTCTACTTATTTCAATGGGTTTTGAAGTCAAAATCAAAATTTCCTATTTAAATTTTCACTTGATGTTTGCATTCACTAGGGTTACTCAACACTACACATCAAATAAACTATGTTATTCCTAGTAACCATGGTAGTTTGCAATATGATTCCTGGGGCTATCAGAAAACCCCAGTTTGTGCAAAACTGTTAGGCAGAGTAGCCACACTTCTTAGTTGCAGTATCAATCATGTGTCCTTCAAGCAAGAGTGACAGTGACATCTAGTGTTTTAAGATTAAATTGTCAGTCCAGACCTCCATTTTCAGAATTGTTTGCATGCAAGCATGTGAATGCTTAAAATAATGCCAACAGGCAGACTTCTAATAATAATTAAAACCTCTAAGAAAATTATTTCATGAAAGTGGGACAAGATTACATACACTTCAGCCTGTTGTGAATAGGTGATTTGTCTACCATCTTCAGGAAGCAAAGCATAGTGAGAAAGACTGTCTTCATAATTTCTTTCTTGGAGGATGTTACTCTTCTTCAATACAAAGCAAAATAATAAAAAGTGCTAAATATTAAAACTGCCTGCTGTAGCCAGGCTGTTCTACTTCTCAAAACATTATTCATGAACTATGTTCATTCCCATTCAGTATTACCCAGACTGCCCATTAGCCAATGATAAAATAAGCAATAATTCATCATGTAGAACTGGGATGGACAACAGTGATACCTCTTAAGCAACATAGAAGTAAAACATAGCTAGCACTACCACTGAGCTACAACCCAACTTTTAAACCTCAAACACATCAAGACAAAATTTTAAATTGATTCAGACAATATTTTAAAAAGCCTAGCTAGATAAAAAAGAAGAGGCCTTCTTAGAAAAAGCATTCCTCAGTCCCATGTCATCGTTTAAAAGTAGTTCTTTCTGGCCATCATCTCCCCAACCTCAGGAGAAAAGATGCTCATACAACGGTCTCAGAAGAAGAGTTCAATAACCAGATAAACCTATATAGTAAAAGGTGGTCCTTTCAGATAGCTGGTGTTTACAATACTTTCAGGAATGAGCACTGTGATGTTATGTACTGGATATCTACTGGCTGGCAAAAAGAAAAGAAGTCTGTTCTTTCCTGCAGCTCAAGAGCTGTTAGCCTTTTGCAAGGCATTGAAGACCTGGCTGTTCCCCTAGGCCAGTGTTGTCCAAACTTGGCCACTTTAAGATGAGTGGACTTCAACTCCCAGAATTCCCCAGCCAGCATGGCTGGCTGGGGAATTCTGGAAATTGAAGTCCACTCATCTTAAAGTGGCCAAGTTTGGACAACACTGCCCTAAGCATTTGGTTCAGAGGTCAGATGTGCTCTGCTGTGGTCGGTGGTGAGGAGGGTCAATGGCTTTCTTGGGCACTGGGGATTATTTGCTGGGGTTGTTGGTTTAAATCTCTTTTTTAAATATTTTATCGTATTATTATAAAACACAAGTAGTATTATTTTAAAAAACAAATAATGCATTGAATTATTTGGGTACAGTGGAATTTATACAACATTGACTGGAGATTATTAGCACTCCAATGATTTAAATAGCATACACCTTTAAAAAATAAAGGAAAAAAGGTTGATATCAATATTAATTATGATTTTAAAATATTAATGTTGATAAGCATAAGGTTGCTTAGATTTTACATCTAAAGCTGAATGTGGCATCAATAAACTACTGCATAATACATTATTTATTATATGCTAAAGGATTCTATCTCAAGCTTAATATTAAAGTCTCCGCTGTATTGTTACTTACAGTTGCTTTTGCATATTAAAAAAAGAAAAAAATGGAAACAAGAAAAAAAAATTAAGAACTTCTTGGTTTCTAACTTCCCCCTTCTTGTACCACTATCAATAAGCATTTAGGCCTCCTTAGAACCATGCTGTAGGTGTTTACATTTGCCATGCTGTGTTATATCTTATACATATGGGAAGTATTCTTGCTTGAATTTGGTTAAACTTCTGTTTTGAATATATGCCATTTTGATTTTGTAAGCCACCCAGAGTCACTTGTGTGAGATGGACAACTATAAAATGTATAAAGTCTTGGTAGTGAAGTTGCATGTCACCGCCTACCCCACCCCACCCATCTCTCACACACATATATAAATATTAGATCTAGCCTTACTTTGAAGGTAGGATTATCTTGCCTACATAGAGTGGAATATTTTCAAAAAGAGGGTTGGAGGCAAAAGATGGAAAACCCTGTCCACCCCTGTTGTTCCATGACCACAAAGGAGTTGCAGGAGCAGCCATGAAGGAATTCTATTTGGGTCCCCAAGAGACAGATGCCCCATCCTTCCCCCAGATTCTGACAGAATCAGGGAGAAAGAAGGATGCACAAAACAAGGGTTGAGCAGTCACCTGTGCTTCAACAGCACTTCAGGAGCTCCTGAAGGAGAAGCAGAATATAAATCTAACAAATCTGTCAGTCCCATAAACTGGATACCAGGCAGATCTATATATTTACATTAAGCAGTTTGGACATCTCAGGAAGGCCTACTATGAGGTCGCTTCTCTGTCTGAGTTGGAGGAGGTGACAGGCTGTCTGTGTGGTGGCCCATATTATGCCACATGTTGCCTTTGGAGCTTCCGATGATGCTCTTCCTTCTTGTATTCAAAAAGATTGTCAAAACCTTCCTTCAGCTGATTAGCACACAGGCCTTCTTCTGTACATGTACACTTAAGTTGTATTTTTAATTGGTTATTATTTTATTGTTGTATTATTTCTGGATTGCTTCACTTTGTTCTACACCTCTCATAAGATTGGGCGTTTAACAAGCAAACACGCAAATATATACTGCTTCTCACAAAATAGCTTGAAGCTGTTTACAATACTATTTCAGAACTACAATAAAAAACAATAACTTAAAGCAATTAATATAAGATGCCTACATTAAAACTAGATAGGAGGGGAGAGAGATTCTGTCCCTGCCATTCACCTAGAGAAGGTCTGCAAAAGAAGATGGGTCTTTGTAATAGCAGAGGTACCATGGAGACCCAGTTCAGACATCTTCAGGAAGTTCTCTTGCTCTCAGCTCTGCCAGGAAGGCAGAGGAATATATTTACTCACAACATTTTTTTTTTTTTTTTTGCCTTCTTTTCTCTAAAGAATTATGACCCAGGAAAACTGTACAAAGAGTCCCTGCAGAAAAATCCAATAATTAATTTCCTGACTACTGAATCATCGTTTCATGAACTTCAGCCAGTGTATTATTCAGTATTACTTTCCATTGAATTTCCTTCTTGGGTAGGGAGTCCTTCACAATCCCCAGCCTTCCGTTAATTATTCCTCTTCTGCTAGTTCAATATCTTTCCAGTCAATAAGGTTTATGAGGGGGAAAATCAAGTCTAGAAGTGGAAACCTATGGTTATGAACTACAACTCCCAAAAGCCCTAGCCAACCCAGCCAATGGCTAGTACTGTTGGGAGTTGCATCTCAACAAAATCTGGAAGGCAGTAGCTATCCCACCCCTGCTGTGCACTAAGTGGACTTCTTATTGCTTCCTCCACCTAGAAGCACAACTGTGCTTGATTAGCATTTTTGTAAGAGCCTTGGTATGCACGAGTTCATCTGAGCTGCTTCCACACAACTGAAGCCTAGTGTAGGCTGGCCTGGGAATAGCAGGGATTATGACGGGATGAGTAAGAAATGCCTGATGTTAGCTGCTCACTTGGAAACACTGAATACAATCACAATGCCATTAAAAACCAATCCTTTATTTCAACAGGATTCTGGATTTTCATCTCCTTGTCTAGAGAGGCTTCTTTTCCCATTGGTCCTTACCCTCCACTAGATTGCACTAGGGAAAAAGGTGGCCCTGCTATTGTTTGTGAAGTTCTATTGACACTCCTTGTTAAAATAAAATCAGTGGGAACTTCTGTCATCTTCTCTCATAAAGGTAACCCCTCTACAAATACAGAGAGAAATAATTTAATAAATGGAAATAAATGGTGGGGGATTGGAAGTGGAAGGTTGCAGTTTCAGCCCTGACATTCCCAGAAAGGTCTGGGAAAGGAAATGCTGCTGCCAGTCAGCACAGACAAAGTTGCACTAAACAGACAAGTGGTTTGACTTCCTGTAAGAAATTTTCCCATGGTCCCAACTGCAGCACTTATTTTTCCTGAAATAGCTAATCAAGTTCATCATTTTTTTCTCTTTGAATAAGCACTTTTAAACCCTGTTGGTACTTCTGTCTTTGAAACTGAGAGCTGATCTGCATTTTCAGGGAACTTCCAAGCAGTCATTGTCACCATTAATTCACTCATGAGCCAATGTAAGAACAACTCACATTTGTCCTCCCTGCATCAGCTGGGACTGGATGAGCCAAACAACCTCGAAGTAAGCAATCGATGAGCAATAAAACAGGATCCAGCCCTGCCCTGCTCTGCCTTCATCCCCATCTCTATCCTTGCCTTGCTGCATTTGTTTGCCCCTTCCCCCAACTAAAGCCTGTCACTGCGAAACACAGTTGCAAAAACTCTGTTTAGAAGTCTCCATGTAAGAACACTATGGCACTGTAAAGGCTTAGCAGGTATGGGGAAGGGAGGGTCCTCCAGTGGAGAAATGATCCCAACCTGGGCTTCTCAGAGTTCTCAGGTTCAAGTTATGGTTCTACAATTCCATCTGGCAGCAGCGGAGCTGAAAGTAAACTACTCAGCTTAACTGCTCAGAGGTCAGGTCAGTGAAGGACCATAAGGGTGCCACACCTATCTAGGACTGGAATCAAAGCCTGTATGAAGTACCATCAGAAAGCCCATACATCTTCTATATGGCCCTCTGCTAATTCAACATACACTTGAAAGTCTGCTGTCAGATAAAGGCTAAATCTTGACTTTTTTTTAAGAAATATTTCCTGCATATATAAAATTAGTATGTTGTAAAAAGGATATTATAAAATATAAAACCTGTTTGCTTGGCATATCATTTTTCTATAACAAGGTATTTTTGACATGGGGAAAAGTTATTGCATTTTTCTGCCATTTTGAACAGTCCCAGGAACACATCATCAGTCAGGTGCTGTTCAATTGAGCTCAGCTTCTGGTGACTCTATGGATAAGCACTTGCCATCTCCACCTCACCTGTCATCTGCCTTTTCTGAGTTTTGAGGAGCTTTTACTATATCCTTAGCACTAACACTGGGTAGTACCCACCACAGTAGTAAGCGCTGGGAGACTTTTGCTGAGTCCTGTTCAAGGAAGATTTTTTTTTTAAGTGAATTTATGGGAAGGATTAGGCTAGGCTGTTCTTCTGTGAATTTATTTTTATAAAATATCACCATCTTCAGAAATGCTAATATTTGTCACTTCCAGCACTCACCCTTAATAAAAGTCTTGATGAAGCTGTTGATAGAAACTCTTGCAGAAGATCACTATAAACCTAGTTTAGATCTTTCACCATTGCTCACTGAGCAGTAGGTATATTCTACCTGTGGAATTTCCAGAAGATGTAGACCCTCAATTCATTGCCAGCCTGCTGTTTCAATTTTCACTGGGGCTAAACAAGAGTCTTGATGCTAAATTTTATAGGACAACTTTGCTTCCAAGAATGCATAATGTAATCCTTTGGCTCATTACAGTACAAGGCCACAGGTCTTATTACTTTAGATCCATCTGGATTTTGACAAGGGCAGGACCAATTTTCCAAGGTTCCTTATGTTGTAGTATTTTTACTCTTTTTTTTAACCTTTCTCTCTGCTTCCCATAGATTCCCATCAAAGCACTGTTGTTTGGGGAGGGGGTATTCATTTTTAGCCCACAAAAAGAGATAATGCTTGAAGTCTCTTTCAGGCTTGTTTCTGCAGGCTGGGATGAAAAATGTGTACCCACAATATTGGAATAGTCCCCTGAACAAGTGGCTTTTATTAATGCAATCTATCATAATGCATATACCTTTCCAACAGGGCTCATAAACTATTTTTGGCAAAGGTATGATGACATGTCTAGCTACATTCAGATTTAAAAAATCATAAGATAAGGACCAAATGGCACAAGCCCTACTCAGACATTAATTCAAGTGCTCATTTGCATAAACAAGAGAGAATGGGTTATGTAGCTCCTTCCTGGATGGGAGGGATTGGACCTCCAGAACTTCTGCTGTGGGCTGCATGGAAGGCTTGCACAGATGTCTGTCTGTGTGCAAAAATACATAGCCTATACCTTTATGGGGACCACAGGTGGGCAAAGCAGCTGGAAATCCTCATGTACTGTATGGGCAGACAGCCAGGGCAGCCTTCAGAGCAGCTGTATGAATTTCCCAAAGGACATGTGCTGGCTTTGCAAGGGTGCTTCAAGATTTAATTGTATTGACATGCTCTTTCAAGTGCTCCTTTCACGTGATTGGCACAACCCTAGTAGGGAGGATAAATGTAATAACATCCAAGTATCCAGAACTCTTTGGAAGAATGGTAAAATGCAATGTGTCAGAAAAAGAAGAAAGTCCTCAAGTCCTCAAGTTACGACCATTTGTTCAGTGACTGAAGTTATGGTGGTGCTGAACAAATGGTACTTATGCCCGGTCCCCAAATATACTAGCACCCCAGCAGTCACGTAATCAAAATTCAGGCACATGGCAACTGTCCATACTTATGACCGCAAGGGCGCTTCAACTTCCCCACCCGCCTATCTCCTCCCCGTCTGTGCCCTTTTGGCCCCCTTCAGTCCGTAGCCCTTGCCACCTTATGCTCCGCTGACCTAGACTGACCAGTGCTCTGTCTAGGACTGGACATCACTGTAAAGGCCACCAACCCAATGAACAAAAGATGATGAAACAAAACAAGTCAGCTCAGCGTCACTATGTGAGATTACATTAGTCACCAGAGTACTAGTCTTTCCCTTTTTAAAAACATTTAATAGTCAAGAGGCAACTGACCCGGCATGCACAGGGTTTCTGATGTTCATGTTATTCCTTTTAAAAATATAAGATCCTTTTCTACCATAAGAAGCTGGTTACTCCCAAGCAACGGTCTTGAGCAGCAAAACCCCAATTTATTCTTGTACTTATAATAATGCCATAGCTTAAGTGAGTTTGGGCAACTGTATGTGCTCAGAGTATTCCCTTTTCAATTAGGATTGGCAAATAGTTTTTACTTTGCTTGTTTATTTCCTTCAGCCATAATCAGCAACGTAGAAGCAACTGTAAAGTATGAAATGGGAATCTGGGAAAAAGGGAAATACGATTGTGCATTCTATGCTGTAAAAGTAGATCACAGCCCCCATCCATAGGCCCATAAGACCAATAAATCCAGGTCTAAAGCACTTCCTTATATGCTGTGACTGCAACTCCCATAATCCCCAGGCAGCATGCTTGGTTGGCAATTTTGGGAGCTGAGGAGAGCACCGGATTGGGGAAGTCTCGTATAAAATCCCTTGCAGTTTGGCAGCCACAATGGAGGTTACTTCATGGAGGATGACAAAAGCGAGGATGGAAAAAACCTGCTTTCTACCTGTTCCCATTCCCTTTGTTCTGTGACTTCAGCGGTTCTATCTGGCAGCATTCTAGTTCTTTCTAGCAATATTCTTGGCAAACATCCTTTTCAACTAATCATTACCCTTGAAATGCTTCCTGGGAGGATCAGCGTGAAGAACCTTCTGGTCTACAAAAACCTTCTAATGCCAGATTATTTGCTTCTTTACATTAATTTTGCTTGGCCAAGAATAAAGGGGTGGGGTAAAAAGGGCTGGATGATATTTACAGAGGGATTCAACCAAATCTCTGTCCCCTAAAGAGATATTTCATGATTGCTTACTGTAGCAAGTCTAAATGCATGGCAGTACAGCCTTTGGCAAACATCAAGACAGACTTGTCCTGATTTCAATTTTCATCAGTAGGAAGTAGGTTTGTGCTTATATGTTGAAATGTATCTAAAACACAATTAATTTAAACAACTTAGCATCAAAATTAGAATACTTCCAACTATAGGTAGTCCTTGCTTAACGACCACAATTGGTACCAGAATTTAGGTTGCTAAGTAATACAGTTGTTAAGTGAATCATCATGTGACTGCACCCAATTTTACCACCTTTTTTGCGGCAGTCATTAAGTCAATCACCCCAGTTATTAAGTAAATCACATTGTTGTTAAGTGAATCATGTGATCATTAAGTGAATCACACGGTTCCCCATTGATTTTGCTTGCCAGAAGCTGGCTGGGAAGGTCACAAATGGTGATCACGTGATCCCGGGATGCTGCAACCGTCATAAGTGCAAACTGGTTGCCAAGTGTCCGGATCACAATCATGTGACCGCAGGGGCACTGTGACAGTCGTAACTTCAGGCACCAGTCATAAGTCACTTTTTTCAGTGCTGTCGTAACTTTGAACAGTCACTAAACAAACAGTCATTAAGCAAGGACTACCTGTAATTCACAATTTACAAACTGACAAGAAGTGGACACACATGCAGCCCAATATTTGCATCTATATGTTCTTTCTAGAGGAAACTGACACATTTCAAATACTAACCTGCCTGTTTGGGCTGTGAGGAGTCCAAACAGATGCACAAGAGTGTCAATGCAGCTAAATACATTACAGAAATAATTCTGAACTCTAACTGGCTTTATAGCAGATTCAGCCTTTAGGCCTGTAGGAAATTGTAGAATCAATTCCAAGGATGCTACAAAGTATCAAGAATATAATTCTGGAGCTGAACTCCATCTACAGAACAGTGTCCTCACTGTCTCAGCCTGTGTCAGTATGGGGAAATAGGAAGGAATGAGGAAAGGCACCTGGAAACTGCATGCAATGGTAGCTGGTCCATAAAATTGTCAGATTTTAAGTGGGTAGTGACTGACCACCCCTACAGAATTAAAATTTGTTCCCTTTACTAGGAAACAGAAAAGAAAGATTGTGAAAAAGATCATAGATATTGGCACACTTAGAGAATTAGGATGGAAGATGCATTAGGGTACATTTTTCTATCAGTTTGATTGTTCATGTATAATGATTTCCCCAAGTGTTACCCTTGGGTGAAAACCTTTATCCTTTGCAAATAAAAATAATTTTTATGAATCTGGACTGAACTGTTCATTGAGATCTAGAGCTTTAAGTATCATACACTGGGAATTCCATCATAGTTCCAAACCAGAGAAAAAATGGAAATGGATTTTTCCCCATCAAGCAACCTTATCTATGAAACTACTGCACCAGGAGGACTCCCTGGATATTCTTGGTTGGCACCTGGCTAGAAGAGAAGCTAAAAATCAAGATAAAAGGTGGAGAAGCACAATTCATTTTTTATTATCAATTTATTGTTTTGACCTCCGGTTGTACAAGTAAGATAAAACCTGCACAAAAGTGGCCGAACATTGATAAAATACATTAAAATGTACAAAACTCAGTAAGAATATTAAAACAGTATTATTACAGCAAATAATATAATACAAGACATTAGGAACTTTTGCTAAAATATTTTCTCTGTTTAGCAGCAGCCTGTGCAAAGCTTGCTAATTTCCATAGTGGTGTCTCCTTGTCTAAATTCATAAGATATTCAATTTTATGTGAATCAGGCCTAAATAATTTTCTTATCAAGAGGGCTCCAAAAGTTTTCCACATGCTGAAGTGGAAATAGGGCAGTACAATACCATTTTTTATTAAAGTCTGCCCAAAATTTAAGCAATATTTTTGTATGCAATTTTTGAAGAGGTATACTTTATATTCAGGGAACTGTGTTGAAAAAAGCAAAAGAGAATGGCTTTTTGGTTTGTGTATATGTTCAGGAGTTGTTAAGTAGCTTGGTTTGTATTACCAAGCTACTTAAATTCAGCAATAAAAATGAAGTGGAATAAATCTTTTCAGTAACATTAAAATTATGTTTTGGAATAACCAGATACAAAGGATATAAATTTTGTTCCCTCTCCTATTGGACAGAAATGTCCAGGATGTTTGCTTTCGTTTCCATCTGAAAAAGATCTTCACATGAGGACATGGACATTACTTATTTCAATGTCTCTTTCTCTACCACAGTATCTTTTCTCTATTCTCCTATCTGTTCCTCTGTTTCTTTATGCATGACTATTCATGATGGTTTGACTCAGCACTAACTTGATCATGTACAAAGCCATGTTTCCTTATATTTTCTTTATGCCTAGGCAATTGTGTGTAATAATGCAGATGGATGGCCTTGCTAACCTAGGTACACTATAGCTCAACTGGACTTCTTGGTGCATCCCACATGACAATGAAGTGGTTACTTTTATATCAAAAAGAGCATCCTCTAGATGGGAAACTCTACATGAAAAATAGGACTAAGGCTAAGGACAATTATGCCCCTCATGTTTCGCAGTTGATATTGATTTTGGATATGTATTTATTTATCTTTCTAAAAGTTACAAGGAAAAATCTGTGTCTTGATCTCTATGGAAACCCAGAAACCAAGCCCAATTTTCAAGTCACCTGTGGCTAAGGAGCACCGAAGTTTTGCACTCTCTATATTGTTGGGTTATTCCAAAACATAATTTTAATGTTACTGAAAAGATTTATTCCACTTCATTTTTATTGCTGAACATCAGTGTTTACAGAGGTTATTCTAGACAACTGTATCACAATAAATCATAACAGTAGGTTACTTAATACAGTCTAGAACACCACATTTACCTCCTTCATAACAGGCACAGTTTCTCTTATTTTGTTATACTTGGAGAAGAAAGTCACTGGACTCACCTGAAGAAACATTGTGCAAAGAAGGAAAGCAATGAATTAAACTATAAACAGAAAAGCTGCTGCTGACTTATCAAATCAAATCATGTATTTTGTGTGGGTTTTTTTCTTTTTCTTTTGAAGGGGGCCTGCTGTCTTTGCTTTTGCTGTCATTCATCTATCAACCCAACAGAGCTGGAATACAAGTTTACTTGAGGGCTCCAGTGAAAAGACTTCCATACTTCTGTAAACTATGCTGAAGTTTGGCAGATGAGGCACCCGTAATTTTTGAGAGAGGGAATATTAGTAGGAGAAACTAGTCATGCCCATCATTAAAGTGAAACCTCTGATCATAGACTCATTTCCCCATCTAAGCCCTTTTGTTATCCAGGGATTCCCCTATTAAAGAGATGCTACAAAATACTAACAGGAAAGGTGGTTCTGTGCCTTTGGATCAATGTCCATAGAGACTACAGTATTTTTCCTCCTGTAGAAGTCCAGCACAGCTTCAGACCTGCCATGAGTGAAGGAAATCTTGGCCGATTCCCGAAACGTTACTGAATGAAATGAAAGGATCTCCTAGTTTCTTAGATTCTGGAAAGACCCACAGAGAATCCTTCAGTTCTGAAGCAAGGAAGAGTTATTATCTCCTATGCTTTTCAGCACTGTTGACTTCACTCTAATTACTATGTACAACTAAAGAAATAATAGTTTGGCATTTAATGAACCAAAGTAGATAGCCATGGCCACTTTGTAGGAAAATGGCAAGATGAAGTCAGGGGAAGCCTTCAGTGTGTACACAAACACACACACATGCTACAAAGAAATAAAGATAGGGACACCCTGAATTCTATCTGATTGAGTCAATCCTCCATTTGAAAGGATTCTTTCTTTGACAAACTTTAAATAAATTTAAGTCTGGCTTAAAGATAAAAAAGTTTGAAAAGGGGGAAGTTTTCTTCAAGGAAGAAGGGAGATAGGTCTCCCTACTAAAGTGAGATGGACTGAATGTCTATTTAAATTATAAAAATCATTCCCAAATTTGCATCTGTACATATTAATTAGTATATAAAATGATACGCACATCTGTATCCTCTATTTCAATGTCACGTTCTCATTATAAATTATCACTGTACATAAATAGGGTCATCATACTCATTTTTATGAAGTCAGAGACATGAATCTGACTTCATCACAATAAATTGCTATTACTTCAAAGAAAGTATGTTGGAATCAATTTTATCTTATTTTCCTCCATGTTTGATGAATTTATTCCTATTTTTACATATCAGATAGCACTTCCTGTCATTGAGATCAAGGTTTGATTATAGTGGGTAATTTCCAATGCTACACTTTTGAAACACATACAAAACATGAGATTTAAAAATGTCCAACATCCACCAGCTTTTTCTGAGGATGTGCAGCTCTGTGATATTTTTGGAATTCTCCTGGCACATTTTTCAGACTTGTGCAAGAGAAAACATTCCTTCAGCATTTATGACACTCTCCTAGTTCTGGGATAGCACAACAGTGCCCCCTAAAGTTTCTGATCAATTGACTCCATGTTGAGAGACTGGAAGGAAATTCAGTTTTACATATATATGTACATACAGGTGAAACTCGAAAAATTAGAATATCGTGCAAATGTTCATTTATGTCAGTATGGCAACTCAAAAGGTGAAACCAATATATGAGATAGACGCATTACATGCAAAGCAAGATATGTCAAGCCTTACTTTGGTATAATTGTGATGATTATGGTGTACAGCTTATGAAAACCCAAATTCACAATCTCAGAAAATTAGAATATTACATGACATCAATAACACAAGGATTATAATAATGAACAATATCGGACCTCTGCAAAGTATAAGCATGCATATGTACTCAGTACTTGGTTTGGGCCCCTTTTGCAGCAATGACTGCCGCAATGCGGCGTGGCATGGATGCTATCAGCCTGTGGCACTGCTGAGGTGTTATGGAAGACCAGGATGCTTCAATAGCGGCCTTCCGCTCCGCTGCATTGTTCGGTCTCATGTCCCTCATCTTTCTCTTGGCAATGCCCCATAGATTCTCTATGGGGTTCAGGTCAGGTGAGTTTGCTGGCCAATCAAGCACAGTAATCCCATGGTCGTTGAACCAGGTTTTGGTACTTTTGGCAGTGTGTGCAGGTGCCAAGTCCTGCTGGAAAATGAAGTCAGCATCCCCATAAAGCTCATCTGCAGAAGGAAGCATGAAGTACTCCAAAATCTCCTGGTAGATGGCTGCATTGACCCTGGACTTAATGAAGCACAGTGGACCAACACCAGCAGATGACATGGCTCCCCAAATCAACACAGACTGTGGAAACTTCACACTGGACTTCAAGCATCGTGCATTGTGTGTCTCTCCATTCTTCCTCCAGACTCTGGTCCTTGGTTCCCAAATGAGATGCAAAAGTTGCTCTCATCAGAAAAGAGGACTTTGGACCACTGGGCAACAGACCAGTTCTTTTTTTCTGTAGCCCAGGTAAGATGCTTCTGACGTTGTTTGTTGTTCAGGAGCGGCTTGACAAGAGGAATACAACATTTGAAGCCCATGTCCAGGATCCATCTGTGTGTGGTGGCTCTTGATGCACTAACTCCAGCCTCAGTCCACTCCTTGTGAAAGTCCCCAACACTTTGGAATGGCCTTTTCCTGACAATCCTCTCCAGGCTGCGGTCATCCCTGCTGCTTGTGCACCTTTTTCTACCACACTTTTCCCTTCCACATAACCTTCTATTGATGTGCTTTGATACAGCACTTTGGGAACATCCAACTTCTTTTGCAATGACCTTTTGGGGCTTTCCCTCCTTATGGAGGGTGTCAATGATGGTTTTCTGCACAACTGTCAGGTCAGCAGTCTTTCCCACGCTTGTGATTCCTACTGAACCAGCCTGAGAGACCATTGAAAGGCTCAGGAACCCTTTGCAGGTGTTATGGATTCATTAGCTGATTAGAGGGGGACACTTTGAGCCTAGAATATTGAACCTTTTCACACTATTCTAATTTTCTGAGATTGTGAATTTGGAGTTTTCATAAGCTGTATGCCATAATCATCACAATTATACCAAAGTAAGGCTTGACATATCTCGCTTTGCATGTAATGCGTCTATCTCATATATTGGTTTCACCTTTTGAGTTGCCATACTGACATAAATGAACATTTGCACAATATTCTAATTTTTCGAGTTTCACCTGTAGATTTAACTCCTAGATAATAGCAGATCTGCTGCCTTGACCAACGGCATCATACATGGAAAATTGGGCTGTTCTTGACTGGGCTAAGCAACAGTTTCCCCAGAGAGGTTGGTTTTTATTTATCCCCCATTTTCTATAAAGCTGAGGATTAGTGTTCAGAAAAAGAAGGAAGAAAAAGAGGAACAAGGAAAAACTTGGCTATGAACATCCAAGCCTGAAGCTCAGATAATCTCTGGCTAGCCTCCCTGCAATGAACAAGTACAGAAATCCAAGAGCTTATTCAAGGTAGTAATAAGGAATTAGTTCAGCTAGGATGACTGCACTAATTTTATTTGGAACACTATGAATGATATTTTCCCTTGTTTCCCTTATATTTCCCTTTTCCCAATAAACTTTTTATATCTAGAGGCATAGCTTCATTGGTTGTATACAGGAATACTGCAAAATCTTCCTCATGTGTAAGGATGCAGTTATGGAGCTGTCTCTTGTATTTTAGGATTGGCACAATATTTGTTAAGTTTTGAATTTTGGGGCTTTCAAAACACCTTCCCATTTCATCTTCCTAGAGCTGAGCACAGATATTCACAACTAGCCACAATTATGCCAAAATGATAAAACCTGCATTGTGACATCATGTCATAAATTCCACCCTTTCACATTTACATCACAATGTCACACACAAATATGTAATGGGTGGAGTTTGCATCACAATGTCAGTCAGTCAGTCATTCTATTTCAGTCATTGACCAGCAAGTGCATCACACTGTTGCAATGCATGTTTTGTTACTTGCTCCCCTCATCTTACTGTGGCTGCCCATGGACCTGGGCCATAAGTAGACATCCTAGATAGAAGGCGTAAGAGCCAGACAGACCAGGAGTATCAGAAAGTTCAGCCTGACCAGTGGCAACCTACTGCTACTATCCTTTAATGAGGAACATTTTGATGAATGGGGGTCCACAACTTTGGGGGCAGGTGGGCACATTTGGAGTGTTGAGAACGTGCTATGGACACTCTTGCAGAAGGAATTCCGAGAAAAAAGTTGTCCACTCACAAAACAGCATGAGGGACAGAACAGCAAATTACCAGTGTGCAAGTTGCCTTCTTCCTAGTTCTCTCTCCGGCAGGGCAGATGCTACTGCAGCTGTTCACGTCTGTCCTCTCTATGAGCACAAAACCCCCAGCCCAGCCCAAAGCATTAGGTTACAGCCGCTTATCATTCTTGTTTTCCAAGAAAGCTTTGGAGGCTCATCGTTGGAAATAAAGAGGCTGGTGCCATCTGTTGCACAACAGCTTCCCATTTTTAAAACAAATATTCTAAAAGTCAGACAGGCAGGTTGCTTTGTGGCTACTGGAGAACCCATCTGTAAGCATGCTGACACCCCATAGTGTCACACAGGGGACCCAGGCTTACAATCTGCAGACCTACCAAAGACACTACAGGAGCCCTATTGCAAACACGGCACCCCACCCCACAGGCCTACTTCTAAGCAATATAAAACGGAATCCAACTGTGAGGAAAATATACCTTTGGGTGAAAGAAGCAAGTTTTTAGAGGCCTCAGATGAATGGGATCGCCTTAATAACATTGAAATATAAAGGAATGTGCAGCATCCTTGAAGCTGGTGTGAACTAGGCTGGTTGGAAATTCCTTATCACAAACATCCCCATAGCAGCTTAGGCATCTGTCTTGAGGGAGGATGCCTTTTTCTGGGCATTTGGCATCTTGAACTAACTTGTTTCTTCTCTGTGACACTATTGTTTTCCTTGTAGATAGCATGTAACAGAGGGGCAGAAAGTAACTTCAGAAGTATTGCTTATTTAGGTATGCCTGCATCATCATATGAATATGTATGCATATGCGTTCTTTTCCCTTCCTCTTCTTGTAGAACTGTATAAATATCAGGGCATCCATTTTGCCAACAGGGGAGTGTCTCCCACTAACCTTTGGAGGGATCCCCCTCCAGTACATACTGTCTAATAAACACTGCAGTGAAGCCTTGATTATTTTGCACTTGTGTCCTGCGTTTTGATTCCACACAACATTTGCACTTTTAGACTTTCCCTCTCTCCTTCCCACTTCATGCTGTTTGCTCCAAACACTCCCCTGCTTTCTGATTAGCACCCTCCCCCCACCTCGTTTAGCACTTGCTTACTGCTAACTCTAAATGCACAGCTATGGTGCTTCATGCATCATGTTTGTTACTGGCATCCAGCTATTTGGATCCATTCCTCGATATCTAGGAAGTCCTTTGTATAAAGGGGTTGAAGTTGGTGAGGTGGGAGCCACTCATTCTCATGCCAGAGAAAGTTGTTTTGTAAACAAGGGACAGGTAGGAGAAACTTTCAAGGAAGGGAAAAGAGCAGCCAAAAGTCTGTTGACTCACAAAGGAAGAAGAAAGCAGCCCAAGATTTTTATTTTGTGTCAGATTTTCCTGTGTGCCCTATATGAGCCGCCCAGAGTCATATATTTATTTTTTTATTTTTTATTTATATTTCAAATTTGTCACTGCCCATCTCAATACAAAATGACTCTGGGAGGTTTACAGTTAAAACAGAATAAACATTCATTAAAATAGATAAATATTAATTAATTAAAATATACTAAAAAACATACTTCCTATATGATGCTTCCAAGAGGCTGATGTTAATTAGGTATTAATAAACTCAGGGAGCATCGTTAAGGTGGCAGGGTTGATTGTATCCTTCCTCACCCCACGCAAGTTGGCAGAGCCAAGTCTTCAATTCCTTCCAAAAAATTGGGAGGGTATGGGTCTGCCTCACCTCTGGGGGGAGAGTATTCCATAGGGCAGGGGCAACAGCAGAGAAGGCTCTTCTCCTAGGACCCGCCAGTTGACATTCCCTCACTGACAGGATCCACAACATGCCTTCTCTGCCAGACTGGGTGGGATGGGTTGATGTAATGGGGGTGAGATGGTCCCTCAGGTAACCTGGACCCATGCCATGTAGGGCTTTAAAGGTGATAACCAACACCTTGAATTGGACCCAGAAACAAACTGGAACCCTATGCAGCTCCCTCAGCAAAGGTGTTACATGTGCCACCCTTGGGGCACCCAAGATTGCCCACACAGCCACATTTTGAACCAGCTATAGCTTCCGGATACTCTTCAAGGGTAGCCCCATGTAGAGCGCATTGCAATAATCTAAACAAGAGATGACCAGGGCATGACAGACCGGAGGGGCTTCCATTCCAGGAAGGGGCGTAACTGGTGCACAACACGAAGTTGTGCAAAGGCCGTCCTGGCCACGACTGCCACCTGCTCCTTGAGCAGGAGTTGTGAATCCAGGAGGACCCCCAGATTATGCACCAGGTCTGTCTGGGGTAATGCAACCCCATCAAGAACCAAAAATGGTAAACCCCCAGATACAGAGGAGCCTCCAGTCTATAGCTCCCTTTGGAACCCAACTGGGTCCATCAGTCAACAGGGGCGGACCAGTTGAATGGGTCCTGCCTCCTTGCAGAAGGGGGTAGCATGAGAGAATCTCAAGGTCACCAGGGCATGATCTGACCATGACAATGGGGACAGATGTAACTCCCCCTTCAGATCATATTGCCACTGCTCTGACAAGAAAATCAAGTCCAGTGTGAGACCACTGTCCCGAGTCGGGTCGTGAATAATCTGGGATAGGCCCATGGCTGCCATGGTGGCCATGAACTCCTAGGCTGCCTCCAAGGCACATCCCAGGGATGGCAAATTGAAGTCGCTCAGAACCATAAGTCTGGGCAACTCCTCCGCCAGCCATGAGACAGCCTCCAGCAGCTCAGGCAGGGAGGCTGCCATGCAGCAGGGAGGCTGGTACAGCAGCAACAATCCCAACTGATCTTGCAAGCCCAGCTTCAGGAACAGGGTCTCTCAACCAGCCACCTGAAGGCCAACAGAGATTCCCAGATGACAACTGTTACCCCTCCTCCCCTGCCCTGAGGTCTTGGCTGGTGCCAAACCATAAACCTGTAAATTATATGAGAAATGGGTGGCTATATAAATTGGATGGATGGATGGTTAAATAAATAAATTAGCAGAACTATTTCATATGTATGGCTTCCTAATTCTCTGCAATCAAACTGTTTATCTAATCCTCAGTCTGCATAAAAATGCAGAGCTGAGAGAGAGAGGATTTTATAGCCATGCCTGGTACAAAGTCTTGACACTAAATAAGATGTTAATGATTTGGTTTGCCCTCGCCCACTTGTTGTATGTCTCCCCAGATGTTTGTGGCAGCACATTTTACTGCATCTAGAATACATTTTGAACACCAAAGACATTAATTTATTTTCTGTATTTGTGGGTAGAGGAAGCATGTGAACTGTAGAGGGCATACAGAATGGCCAAAAAGGATAGGAGGAAGAGCCACTACCAAGGCAATGGTCAGATAAGCCCTGGCCAAGAGACTAACTTGAGAAAACATCTCAGACAAGCCCCTCCCTAGTTTACATGAAGACAAAGTGAAGGAGGGGGAAGCACATTCAGACTTGCAAGATTCTGCTACTATAACTTTACAACAAAAGTAGTCCTGACCTATATGGCATTGGTGTCTTAGTCTGGTCTACTTTGTTGGGCACACATGAGCAGTTGCTTCAGAGTGTGAGTGATTTGGGCATGTAGACAGACAAATCTCCCTGTTCTATTCAAATGATATAACCTGGAAGTTTGACTGCAAGTCAAGAGAATCAAAAACTATCCTCATGTGCTTCTCAGTGCATGTGTTATCTTGTCTTTTAAATGGCCATATTGCTGCAGGGATTACCAGCTTGCCAATGTTTGGTTTTTTCAATCAAAGACTGCAGCTGAACATCACACCTCAAACACTTACTTGGCTACCAAAACCATGAAAGAAATACAGATCATTCAATTGCTCAGTCAATTCTCAACTCTCTGCACATGCACTCCACAGAGTGGGATGCTTGGATGCTTCCCTGAAGAAAAATGGGAGCTTTTTATGTATCTCATGTCCACCCTCCACCCCTGCAAAAGAATTCATAATTACAAGTGTAGTTTTTGTAGTGGAATTTTCAAAGGAGTCCTGGGGAGGGAATTTTTATTTTCTTGTATGCCTCCTACATGCTCATGCCTAGGTCATCGACAGCCCCTGAACGTCTCTGCCTTCACTTGCCTGTTTAATGTAAAAGTCAGTTCATCTAGCTACAATAGCCTTAACTGCCAACTCATGATTTATTTATCCATCATACTTACCTACCAAAGGCACTCTGGGCAGCGAACAGATAAAAACAGAATCAAAATCACAATGCATTATATAAAAAAGACCAAGTCAAGCCCCCGCCCCCCCAAATCTCAATAGCAACATAACAGATACACCTGCACCCACACCAGAGCATCTTTAGCATTCTGGTCCCAGTGCATGAGGCCAAGTTGATGGTCTAGAGGGTGACCATTAAAAAGAGGACAGAATACGGGACAGGCGTGCATGTATTTATATATGCTGTTATCTGTGCAAGTACAAATTTAGAAATAATTATTATAATTTAAATATAAATACATCCCACTAAAACAGAAACAACTGAGACCAGGTATCCGATGTGTTTGCTTCGTTTGCAATTTCAAGGCTCCCCAGAGCTTCCTTCTTTGGATTCTTTCTCTTTCAACTTGGAATGCATAGCCCTTGGAATTAGAGATGCCTTCACATTGAGGACTGTCCTCCTGTTCAATCAGGAGAGTGTCCTTTGAAAGCAAGGGCACATGGCTATGCTGGTGGAAGGCCAAAGGTCTTGGAGCCAAAGCAGACAAGCCAATTGAGATCAGTGGTCAAATCATTCTGCCCAAAAAAATAAAAAGAGAGAGATCTAAGTACAAATATTAGCATCTCGTTTCATTTGATTCCCAGCCAGGCAGGCCAGAGAAATATGCTTACAAGACCAACGGAGAACTAGAAACTTTATTGTAAGCTAAACTGAATCTCTAAAGAGGCCAACAAAGCTTTGTAGTAGTTACTGCATAAGATAATGAAGCAGGCATATAAAAAATCCTTAATTCTCTAAATGGACAAAAGTCATCAAGATAGCCAAAGATCACCACGATCTCATGAGATCATTACTGAGACATTGTGAAATCTTGTTAAATAATATGAGTTTTAATTCTATTTTAAAGTTTCTGTTTTTTTTCTTTTCTTTTATAGGGTTCTTTGGGCACCATTTAAGATTGCTTCTAAAAGTTACTTTGCCCATTGTTTTGCTGGCCTCTGTTTTGGAACCACTGAAGTTAACAAATCCAGGAAGAACCTGATCTGTGACAACAGCATCTGATCTGAACTGCCTATGGTTTCCTCCTTGGAAGAGCAGCTGTAATGACCCAGGAAACAGGGATCCAATCAGTGTTTCTCAACCTTAGCAACTTTAAGACTTGTAGACTTCAACTCCCAGAATTCCCCAGCCAGCACATGCTGGCTGGGGAATTCTGGGAGTTGAAGTCCACATGTCTTAAAGTTGCTAAGGTTGAGAAACACTGGCCTAACTCTTAAGGATTCTGGTTTGACATCTGAACGGTCAGCACATTTCTTTCCATTACAGCACATTTTAAACTAGCACTTCGTGCAAATGAAGTAGTTATTAACATAAAGGAGGAGAAAACATAGAGCTTGTTGAAAAAGGGTTGTGAGCAGAATGATATATTTGCAAAAAAAGGAATTATTGCTGCTGTCATTTTTTCCCCTTCCAAGAAGAATGTACTATAATTACTGTGGCTTCTTTACCATATTGTGTGAAAAGAGACTTGTAAATCTTGTTTTGCAAACTATCGGAGTACCCTTTTTCCACATGACAACATAACAAGTTATTTGGCACTTCCTTTTATTTGTTCGGATTTTTTTCTTTCTTACATTAAGAATGCTTTTTCCCCAAGCTCAGCCTCAAATGTGTGCTGCTGCAACTTAAGACACAATTTTTCTTCCCCTTCCCATCACGATTAGAATAAAACTGTCCCCTAGAGAAGAATATGTCATTTCT
Organism: Liasis olivaceus; assembly: GCA_030867105.1. NCBI lineage: Eukaryota > Metazoa > Chordata > Lepidosauria > Squamata > Pythonidae > Liasis > Liasis olivaceus. The sequence goes on along the minus strand of CM061348.1, from coordinate 40,633,325 downwards.
AAGGTAGTTTTGAAACTCCTATTGCTCCCCCAATAATTAATTTTCTCTAGCACAAAATTCTATATTTTTGACATCTCCTCATATGGATTTGTATTGCATGCAATATTCATCCTTCTGATGGTGACATTTGATAAGGTATAAAAAGCATAGACCAAAAAAAAAAAAATCAAAATAAACAGACACACATGGCATTTAATAGACTTTTTGAAAAAACAGTTGGCCATCTGACATCTGAAAATCTGCTGTGCAAGATGGAAATCAAAACAAAGCTGGAATGAAATAATTATTTTATTCCCTTTTCAGCCAGACAGTGTTTAGACGCTGGTCTTTTTAGAATGAACAAATGGGACTAAAACTGAAGAATTAGTAGAATTCAGATTCAGAGGGCACCATAAGTGCAGGTATACCTACAAAAGGCAGATGACTTGAAAAAGAGCTTTGTGTGTTTTCAGCAATGATCATAGGTTTTGGACAAGAAAAGGAATGGAAAGGAAATATATGATTGGGAGCCATAAACTTACAGAAGCCGTTCTTCTAGGAAAAGAAGCCATACTTTGTGATTACTCTTCTCCAAAAGAAAAGATACACGAGTACCTTGAATATGTTTGAAGGCTCCTAATATCATACCATCCTCATTAGTAGACTGCATGTTTGACCCTTTTTTCCCTTCATAGGGCCTGGTTGCTTAAGGGACTGCCTGTGTCCCATAACATCTGACCAGCTGATTTGATCCTGCAGGGTTGGTGCACTCCTGGTTCCTTTGATTAAACAGTGTCAATGTCATCTCTCAGGACCCCAGAAGTGTGCCTTCTCTGTAGCAGTGCCTGGCCTCTGGAACAAGGTTCCCCCTGAGACCCACATGCCCCCCACTCTGCTGTTGTTTAGAAGAGCCCTGAAGACCTTGGCTCTTCACCCAGGCCTTTCGCGAGGGAGGGTGAGACCCTTTGCTTCATTGCATTTGCCATCTTTTATCTTTATTTTTTTATGTTTTATTGTAATTTCTCTAATTGTTGTGAGCCACTCAGAGTTGTTGAGAGATGAGCAGCATAGAAGTTGTTGTTGTTGATGTTGTTATTATTATTATTCCTTGGGAAGGACTTGATAGGTGGATAAAAATGCCAAAACCACTCTAAACATCTGGCTGACTGTGCAACCAACATAATAATAAATTCAGATCAACTTTAGTTCTGTCTCAGCCTGCCCAACATGGCAATCTTCAAATGTGTTCAGACTGCAACTTGGAAAATTCCTAGTTGGGCTTGTGCTGGGACAAATGGGTTGGAACTACAACTACCCAACACCTGCATTGGCTGTGCTGCCTGAGAATTTCTGAGGCCAGTAAATAACTGGTTATTTTGTGGTAAACATTAGAGTGATTCAGCTTTCTCTGCTAAAAGGCAGCATAAATGAGAAGCATGAAATAATTCAGTGGGGATATGGATAAAGTGGAACTCTGCTACAAAACTGATTTGGATTTAGTTCATAAGCATATATTTACAAAACTTCTGGTTGAGAAGAATACCAATGTTTTGCGATGTATGATAAAGTCATTGTTAGCATTTCAATACAATAACTACATTAATTAGATTATGTAATAAATATGATTAGCAACAGAAGATGAGATAAAATGAAATCTTTGAAATTATTTTCAAAACCCTTGAAAAGAACCAGTCCCGTTGGCCCTCTGTCATGGGACAATTTCTGGTACTTGTAGTGCCATAACAAAATAGACCATGTTTTACATGCTACCAAACTGAACAGGTAAAATTCACTTTAAAAGTTTTGATCTCTTAAAAACAAGAACCAGGCATTATGAGAAGCAAGGGACTCGTCCTCTTTACTTCCAGTAATGTGCTCTCAGCTTGGTTACATACTTATTTCCTAATTGTCAAATAACCATTTTCTGATGCTGAACTGAGAAGCAGCTGCATAGGTAATCTAGGCACTTGGACTGATAATTTTGTATTTAGCGATATATCATCTTCAGAGCAGAACTAGTTGGAAAAATACCATTGACTTGCAATGAATAAATGCTTTCCTTTAGGAATTCCCACCCATCGCTTCCTTTTGTATTTCTTTACCAAGGACCCACACGCAGGCCCATGCTTGTTTGCCTCTTTTCCTGGTAGGATGTAGCCAGAGAGGTGCTCGGCTTTCCCTATCACTATACAGTATTTCCTATAAATAAAACCCATTTCTGTTATAGTTATAAAACCTGCTTCATTAATCATGGCTTAGGTCACATTCCCACTCTCAGGAATGCTCACGTGGATGTGAGAAACACCTCAACCTTCAACAGATTGGGGTGGTGAGAGTAGATATCAACAATGGTATTGTTCATTTGTTCATCCACTAATTCAAATTGAGATGGTTTCTATAGTATTGCCAAGCTCATTCACTTGGATTTCTGAATGGGAAAGGATGTTTTTATCATGCAGTGCAATTCTTCCTTCCCTTCTATTGTTTCTGTTTCTTTGAACAAATAATACTCTCCGATTGCTATAGTACATTCCAATCATGGGAGTCTGCTCTCTGGAACAATATCCCCCCTCAAAAGATTTGTATGGCCTCCATCCTGACCTTATTTAAAATGAGCTCTTAAACCCTGGCTCTCCCCTCAGGCTTTGAGACAAAGTGGGTGGTGGGCCCCTTGTGGGGATGGTTGGTTTGTTAGAATTGGCACTACATATTGTTCTGGATGTTTGCTTTTTGTACTGTACATATAACATTGTTTTAAATTGTTTTCTGCTGAATGGCGCTGAGAATCATGATGGAGTTGAGCTACCTAGAAATTAATTAATGCTTTAACGGTTGCCTTTGTGTCATAACAACTCAAGTATATGTTATTTCCCATAGTCTGAGCGTTATTATATACGCAATAAAGACCATGAACTTTATGAGCAAATTATCTTTCTGTTTCCCCCCACCCCCTTTGAGCAGCTTAAAATCTCCCACTTCAGCAATAGTCTCATTTTCTCCAGTGCACATATTTTTATCTGCAGATCCTTATTGCAGGGGGGTTGTTTCTATCCCCACCCCTACCCCAATTTAATCCCCCCCCCCATCAAGCTTACAATGCTTTGGCCAAATATCTTTTTAACCAATCTTGTAAGATGCAATCTTGTTTTTTGTATAGATTATCTAGATGATGGACTCATGTCAGCAGTCCATCATCTAGATAATCCATACCGTAGTCCCAGAAAGCAATCTATACTATCCACACTATTAATGTAGTCTGTCAATGGCATGCAGTATTCTTCTCTCCCTTTCTGGTCCTCTCCTTTGGAAGTCAGTAAAACCTTGTACAGGGGGTATGACATAATATCTATATCTTCCTGTTCTGAGAGCTTATGGAATGGTGGACTTCTGAGAGTTCCTTGAACCAGAAGGGTGGATGAGAAGACCATCAGGTTCCTTCAGAGATTTTCAAAGTCTGTGATGACATAGTTGTAGTTCTTCTCTCCAGTTTTATTTGTCCCCACACATATTAAGGGGAAGGAATAACTGCCCATGGACTTGAGAAGTCTTCGAAGCTGTCCTGTTACCTCTTTGATCCTTGCTCCTGGAAGACAATACATTTTACAAGCCAGTGTGTCTGGTTGCAATACATTTGTTTCTCTTCCACATGGTGGAGAATCACTCCTTATCATAACGCTTCATTTTCTCACAGGACACATTTGCATCCTTTCTACCCTTTAGGGATCTATGTCATATCTTCATTCTTCAGTGACTCTATTTCTTCTCCTGAAAGCTCAGAGGTGCTTTATCTGCAAGGGCCTAAAAACTGAGTTCCATTGGTACAAATATATTTTATTTCTGTTGCTTATTGTAAACTGCTCTGGGAACTTTTAAAATGGGCAGTATTTAAATATTTTAAATAATTAAGTACTCCCATCCACTGGCCTTGCTCCCCTATTTGACTATTTCCCTTATGGAGAGTCGCTTACATTGTCAGTTTCTGTGTAGAATCTCCTTTCATCAGTTTCAGTGTGGCCATACCCTATTGTGTCCTTTGACAGTTTTTCTTCAAGGACTGCTATAACCTTGCAATTGCTGCAAATATATGCCAGGTTGTTTTCAGGCAAGATGACAAACATGTCACAAGCACTTCAGATCACCAATGGCAGGCTTTGCACACTCCGACTTGTTCACCTTCATGTTTATTCCTTAAGGCACCACCAGGAGAAAGGGTTTTATTTCTTCTCCTCAGGCTCTCTGGTCCACTGGTACTGTACAAACTCTTGGCCCAGAGAGAAAATATGTGGGGAACTCCCCCTTACCTCCCTGACAAACTCTTGCTTGCTCTCCCTCTTTGCTCACTCATTCTGTCCTATGATGGCAATCTTGGATACAGAAAACAGGCTTTCAACTAAAGCAGAGATATTCAATAAGTAATACTTTAAAAGCTATGCATTGATTTTTAAACTGAAATAGAAAACTATAAACCAATTGGAATTTTGCAATGGAGATCGCACAGAATTGTAGAATGCTAAGTCAGGCTCTAACATGCAAAGAACAATCTACTAAAAGTGGAGGTAAACTAACCAGACAATCAGGTGGTTGGGCAAAGCTATTTTTGGAAAATATTGTCTCCCACCAAAAGCCCCATTTACTTCTAACATCTACTACCCAGAATTGTCTCATTATACTTTATAGTGAGTAATTTCACTAGGAACAAAAACATTTTGTGATGCTCCAGAGCTCATATCACCACCAGATGCATGCAAATGACAGATGCTAATCTAAACAATGGCTTTGTGAACACAGAATTCTAGAACAGGCAGCTTTGTAGAATCAACATGTACAGAAAAGTTGCACTCTAGTCAGAGCACAGTGCAGAAACTCTGAATCTTGCAGCCATGATGCATCCATCAGTGATAAGTGTAAATTTTTCCTTAGGAAACAAAGCAATCCAAATGCATCGTCTAGCAAAAAGAGAAAGCTTTCTGTCCCATCAATGCGAGTTGCAATGAATGGCGCTGATAGCAATTGGCTAAAAGGGAGGCAGCTCTTCTCAAAACCCATAAAAATTGCAGTCTTCTATCAAAAGCTATTTCCTCTCATTCACAACATTCCCACCCTTTAACAATAAGCCTAGAAAAAGACCAAGGCATCTGTCATGCCCAGATGGCTCTCACTGAAAATTATACATGCATGTGGAATTGGGGGGCGGGGGGAGATACAAGCAGATAATCAGAGAGGGTTTTCCCCTCCCTAGATGAATGAAAAATACTTAAAGTGCTGATGAGGACAATTAGTTTCAGACATACTTGAGCAGAGGAGGAAAAAGGGGGAAAAAAAATATGGATGATGACAAAATACTCTGCCCACTTCTCGCTGCCTATCGCCCCAGGAATGAGACTGAAAATAAGGTGGAAAGTGAACATTGAAGGCGCCAAGTTCAGCTCTCTTTCTCCTTCTGTGGAACCAAGTTCTGCAAGGCAAAAGGATTTGCAAGACAGACAGGAGCCAAGGAGGACCCCAGCATGCACCTTTTCTTTCCCTGGGTGATGGGGCTTCTGGCCAAACTAATGAGAGATTCACAAATAATATTTCAATAATGTTTTCAACAACATCCCTCCACTGCATGTTGCCTATAGAAAGATTTCAGGAGAAGGATTTCAAATAAATATAAAATGTGGTGAAAAGACTTAACATTTTTCACATTAACCTGATTAACCTGATTAAGCTGAGGCCACCCAGGTGTATTAGACCACAGTTTCTGTCATCACCTTTAGATATTTCCCTTCTGCTTTTGTTGTTGTTGTTGTTCAGTCATTAAGTCGTGTCCGACTCTTTGTGACCCCATGAACCATATTGCGCCAGGCCTTCCTATCTTTCACTGCCTCCCTGAGTTTGCTCAATTTCATGCTCATTGCTTCAGTGATGCTATCTAGCCATCTCATCCTCTGCCGTCCTCTTCTCCTTTTGCCTTCCATCTTTCCCAGCATCAGGGTCTTTTCCAGAGAGTCCTCTCTTCGCATTAGGTGACCAAAGTATCTGAGCTTGAGCTTCATTATCAATCCTTCCAATGAGCAATCAGAGTTGATTTCCTTTAAGATTGACTAGTTTGACCTCCTAGCAGTCCAGGGGACTCTTAAGAGTCTTCTCCAGCACCACAGTTCAAAGGCATCAATTCTTCGGCGTTCAGCCTTCTTTATGGTCCAGCTCTCACAGCCATACATTACTACTGGAAAAACCATAGCTTTGACTATGCGGATCTTTGTCGGCAAGGTGACGTCTCTGCTTTTGAATATGCTATCTAGGTTTGCCATAGCTTTCCTCCCAAGGAGCAAGCGTCTTTTAATTTCATGGCTGCAGTCTCCGTCTGCAGTGATCTTGGAGCCCAAATAAATGAAGTCTGTTACTGCTTCCATTTCTACCCCTTCTATTTGCCAGGGATTGATGGGTCCAGATGCCATGATCTTAGTTTTTTTAATGTTGAGTTTCAAGCCAGCTTTCGCACTCTCCTCTTTCACCCTCATCAAGAGGCTCTTTAGTTCTTCTTCACTTTCTGCCATTAGGGTAGTATCGTCTGCATATCTGAGGTTATTGATGTTTCTCCCTGCAATCTTAATTCCGGCTTGTGATTCTTCCAGCCTGGCATTTCTCATGATGTACTCTGCATATAGGTTAAATAAGCAGGGTGACAGTATACAGCCTTGTCGTACTCCTTTCCCTATTTTGAACCAATCGGTTGTTCCATGACCGGTTCTAACTGTTGCTTCTTGGCCCGCATACAGATTTCTCAGGAGACAGGTAAGGTGGTCTGGTATCCCCATCTCTTTCAGAATTTGCCACAGTTTGTTGTGATCCACACAATCAAAGGCTTTTGCATAGTCAATGAAGCAGAAGTAGATGCTTTTCTGGAACTCTCGTGCTTTCTCCATGATCCAGCAAATGTTGGCAATTTGATCTCTAGTTCCTCTGCCTCTTCGAAACCCAGCTTGTACATCCGGTAGTTCTCGGTTCATGTACTGCTGAAGCCTAGCTTGTAGGATTTTGAGCATAACCTTGCTAGCATGTGAAACGAGTGCAATTGTGCGATAGTTTGAGCATTCTTTGGCATTGCCCTTCTTTGGAATTGGAATGTAAACTGACCTTTTCCAATCCCGTGGCCACTGTTGTGTTTTCCAAACTTGCTGGCATATTGAGTGCAGCACTTTAACAGCATTGTCTTTTAGTATTTTAAATAACTCAACTGGAATACTGTCATCTCCACTAGCTTTGTTGTTAGCAATGCTTCCTAAGGCCCACTTGACTTCACTCTCTAGGATGTCTGGCTCAGGGTCAGTGACCACACCAGCATGGACATCAGCGACATTAAGATCTTTCTTGTATAGTTCTTCTGTGTATTCTTGCCACCTCTTCTTAATCTCTTCTGCTTCTGTTAGGTCCCTGCCTTTTTTGTCCTTTATCATGCCCATCTTTGCACTAAACGTTCCTTTGATATCTCCAATTTTCTTGAAGAGATCTCTAGTCTTCCCCATTCTATTGTTTTCTTCAATTTCTTTGCATTGTTCATTTAAGAAGGCCTTCTTATCTCTCCTTGCTATTCTCTGGAAATCTGCATTCAGTTGCTTATATCTTTCCCTTTCACCCTTGCTTTTCGCATTCCTTCTTTCCACAGCTATTTGTAAAGCCTCATCAGACAGCCATTTTGCTTTCTTGCATTTCTTTTTCTTTGGGATGGTTTTAGTTGCTGCCTCTTGTACAATGTTACAGACCTCCGTCCATAGTTCTTCAGGCACTCTGTCTACCAAATCTAATCCTCTAAATCTATTCATCACCTTTACTGTGTACTCACACGGAATATGATCTAAGTCATACCTGAGTGGTCTAGTGGTTTTCCTACATTCTTCAATTTAAGCCTAAATTTTGCAGTAAGAAGCTCATGATCTGAGCCACAGTCAGCTCCTGGTCTTGTTTTTGCCGTCTGTATAGAGCTTCTCCATTTTTGGCTGCAAAGTATGTAATCAATCTGGTTTCGGTATTGACCATCTGGTGATGTCCATGTGTAGAGTCGTCTCTTGTGTTGTTGGAAAAGAGTGTTTGCTATGACTAGCTTGTTCTCTTGACAGAACTCTATTAGCCTTTGCCCTGCTTCATTTTGTACTCCAAGGCCAAACTTGCCTGTTATTCCGATTACTCCTTGACTTCCTACTTTAGCATTCCAATCCCCTATGATGAAAAGGACATCTTTTTTTGGTGCTAGTTCTAGAAGGTGGTGTAGGTCTTCATAGAACTGGTCAACTTCAGCTTCTTCGGCATCAGTGGTTGGGGCATAGACTTGGATTACCGTGATGTTGAATGGTTTTCCTTGGATACGCACTGAGATCGTTCTGTCGTTTTTGAGGTTGTACCCCATTACTGCCTTTCCCACTCTCTTATTGACTATGAGTGCAACTCCATTTCTTCTAAGGGTTTCTTGCCCATAGTAGTAGATATAATGGTCACCTGAATTAAATTCACCCATTCCTGTCCATTTCAATTCGCTGATTCCCAAGATGTCGACGTTCAATCTTGTCATCTCATGTTTGACCACATCCAGCTTGCCTTGGTTCATGGATCTTACATTCCAGGTACCTATACAATATTGTTCTTTACAGCATCGGACCTTCTTTTTGCTTCCAGATACATCCACAGCTGAACGTCCTTTCGGCTTTGGCCCAGCCGCTTCACTCTTTCTGGAGCTACTTGGAATTGCCCTCCGCTCTTCCCCAGTAGCATATTGGACACCTTCCGACCTGAGGGGCTCATCTTCCGGCATCATATCTTTTAGCTCTTTAACATTTTCAAAGCATCTGCTCAACTATTGAATTACAACCTCTTTAGGTAAGAGGACTTTATAATCTGAAAACACAACTTTACCTTAGTAAAGAATCAGCAGGATCAATTTTTTTTCATAGCAAGGACAAAATGATTCAAAATACTATTTGCCAGCAATCAGGAATGGAAAGATGCTATTGAATACGGATCATGCTTGTGGCCTTCCATAGAGACCTGGTTTGCCACAGTAGGAATAGAGGAATATCTCTCTATCTCTCTATCTCTCTATCTCTCTATCTCTCTCTATCCATCCATCCACCCACCCACCAAATCTGAAGCAACTCTCAGCACTTTACAACACATAATGTAACACAGATATAAAATTAAAACTGTTTAATAAAAAAGAGCATAGAACAGTAAAAACAGAAAAAGGTTCGCTTGGACAGGGGCAATCACTGGTGGCATCATCATAAGGGTTACCCAGATTCTGGTCACTGAATTCAATCCTCCTCATCTCTCATCTCTACACAATGGCCCCATAATCAAGCACCTTGATTTGCCCATCATTCACCACAGTTTTGTGACAGATTTCAATTCATAATAGCATATGTTACCACAATCAATACCACCAGTCTGTTCCAAATTATCCCAGCTCTTGAAATTTGTTAAGAGTCCAATGTACAATTCTGGTCTGGAAAGGGCTACAAGGTGAGCATATCTGGAGGCTGAGTCATGGCAACTGGACTTAATTTCTTTTGGTTCAATACGTTTTGCTGCTTGTCCAAGCAGCTTCTTCAGTCTAGAAAGTTGGTTAGGTGGGACCAATATCAAACCAAAAGAAAAGTCATCCAGTTGCCATGACTCAACCTCCAGATAATTCCACCTGGATGACTGAGAATCTTCATCAACATACAAGGGGGGCATTTTATTTGTGATACCGGACTTGTGGGACCCTCTCTTCAATCTCCAATCTAGAATGCATTCCCATATCCAATGAATGATAGTTTTGTGAGGTTTGTGGAATTGGTTGACTGCCATTTTTGTTAATCTTGACTGCTACATGGATCTATATTCATTTTAATGGTTCTTTTTAATTGCAGCTTTCTGATTTGATGGGTGGAGGTACTTCCCCATTTAAAAAACTGCCCTAATTTGGTCTTCTCAAATTTGCATATATCAAAGCAATTCTCAGCTCCAGAAAAGCATTTTAGAAAGGGGAACTGAGGAAGCTGTATACAAATATGTGTATATTGTAAGAAATGCAAATGGGAATTAAGGAAAATGTCGATTTAAAAAAAAAACATAGGAGTTAAGTGACAACAGGGGTGGGTATCTTTATGACTGAATACAAATAACACTGATATAGATGGAGATAAATTCATCCATCCTACTAAGGCTTTGCCTTCTGGCCTGATTCTTTTCTTATTTGCCATTGTAACATTTTATGCCTAATACTCAGAATTTTTATTTTTATTCCTGGATCCCAGAATTATTTTTTATTTTATTTATCCATAGGATGTATAAACCACCTCAACCCTAGGTAGTGTACAAAATCAAATACACTACAAAACATAATAAAAGCAATAAAATTGTAAGCAATGATAGACATAATAGCACCAATCTTCTTCTAGCTGGTTCCACACCAAAGGCTTTTTGGAAAAGCTAGGCTCTTCAGGGGGCCACTATAATGGGGCCCATTCTTGTTGTTCCAAGGAAGGAGACCAGCCACCAAGAATTCCTGCCACTGTGTCCTTCATGCTGTATCTTCCAATAGAAGAGGACCTTCACCAGGTCACCCTATTCACCCAGGTCAGGCACGCCAAAGAGACTTAGGATAGATGGTCTCTACTGAGCCACATAGGACTTTATAGGTAATAATCAGCACCTAATCAGAATTATGCTTTCAGAATAGATAACAAGAGTGTTTACCCCACTTCTCAAGTATATGACAGAAACAAATATCTCAAAACATGAACTATAAACCTCTCCACAAGAGAATGTTTTTTTAATGCAACCTTGGTTATAAGACTTAGGAAAATGGATGTCCTTTCATCAAATATACATTTACAATTTCAGCCTTGATTTCAACAACTCCTTATTGTTTATATTGTGAAGCTATAATTGTACAATAGTGAAGCTAGATTTCTAGACCCTTGGAGGGAATACTTTCAATCAGCACATTTTAAAAATAGTTTACAGTCAATCATAAGATTATCTGCAAGCAAAGAAAAAAAAACCCTCATAGTTTTACTCTTGAAAGTCTGTTCTGTTTTAACAGAAATAAAGATACATTCATAATTACCTTCTTTTGAAAAAGAGGTATAACCCACAAAGTGGTCTGATTTCCACTGAAATGATGTTGCAAGAAATGTCCTTGCAAGTGTTTTGTTCACTTCAGGATTAAAAGCAACCATGTGCTATGGATCATTAGTCAGAGCAACCAGCTCCAGCAAGGTTTGGGTAGCCGCCATCTCTGATAAATCTCTGTGATGCTTCACTGTCTCCTACCAACACAGTTTGTTACTGGGCTGGTGACGGGTAGTACAAAGGCCTTTCCCTCCAACTTGCAATCTTCATTACTGATTACAAGAGAGATAATGGCAAACAGAACATTTTAACTATTTTGCCATAACTAGCATAGCTCAAAAGGTTGTTATGTTGCAGATTTGGGATTCGGTAGACATGTAATAGTGCTGTCAAACAGCCCTGTGCTGAACTTGTTAGAAAAAATGGTTTTGCAGTTGCATCTTTTCCTTTTTTAATAAGATTTTTGATTCATGGGTTCCATTCATCTAACAATTCAACTTGCATTATATCATGAGGTCTATAGCCCTATGAGAACTCTGTCACAAATATTCATCTGTGAAGTGTAAGGAGTTAAAAGGGTAATTGGAACATGCTCAGGTTCAGTCCCCAGAATCCTGGAATTCTGATGAAATAGCAATAGAAGTATAGACTTAGATCCCATCTATGGATCACTGACATGAAATAGCCAAAGTTCAGAGAGGATCACAACAATATCCCCCTTTATCATACAACTATTAATCAATGCCCAGAAAAGCAAGACATGACACATCAGCATAACAGCAACAATGAGAAAACAATGTGCCAATCACATAGAGAATAACAGCACCCAATGGCACAGCCCCCCCCCCCCCATTACATACAAGGCTGGTAGGACAAGTAGCTATCTACTCCATAACTAACCAACAAATCTCACTTCTTCAGGATCACAGCAATGAAGATGTTATCCAAATAGGAAATGAAATCCTATAAAAGTGGCTGTCAGTCAATAATGTTCAAAGTGATTGAAGGAAAAGATTTTTCTTATGTCAGATTTTGTCTGCAAACTTTTGGGTGACCACTAGATGACAGCAAAGAGATAGAGAAACTCTAACTCTGGGTCCAGTTTTGGTACCCTAACCATAATAATACTCACTTAATTTTATTAATTTGTCCTAGCCCCGACCATTCTTATTTTATCTCCTCCCACTTTTCAATGTGGCTTCAGCATGGCACTCAAAAGCCAAGCGTGACTCCCCTCCCCCCCCCCGCCCCAATTCGAATCTCTTTAGCTTTTTGTATTACTGAATTATTCTAGTAAAGCAGGTTTGGTTCCACTGCTGTGACAATGAGAATATATTCCTTGTTACCAATAAACAATGGAACCATTAAAAGGTCACCACAGCTCAGGTTGCTTTTAAAGATAAGAAAACAGAAATATTTTAACTTAGCTCATGGGTCGCATGTGGCCCCACAAGAATTCTTTAGTGGCCATCGAACAGCCTTTGGGGTTTGGAGCATGTTTGGGAGTTTGCAAGACAAAATGAGCACCTCAAACTCTCCACTAACTTGGGTGACATCTTACCATTACTGGACGGATCTCCCTGGAGGCTAATTGCCATAAGAAAGTTGTGCAGCCATGAGTAGTAAACCATATAAAATGATATATAATGATGACTTCGTTCCTAATAGTTTATCCATGAACTTTTAAGGATAACAATGCAACTTTGTCGGAACTTTTTAGTGCAGTCACAAAGCCGTATAGTTCCCATATCATACTAAATCAAACACATAAAACTACATTTTGATGTAACTCAGTGGTGCCAGAAGCTCTAAGTCTAGAACCTAGAGGTTCAAGTAGGCACATTGGCAGAGAAACTGGTCACCTTTGTACCTACTGCACTCTTGCTGCCTCTCAGCTGGCTCACACTTGATATCAAATGGGTTCTATATAACATACTTCAAGTAATGATTTAAACAGGAGCAGCTACATATCACATCTTGAGGAGTCTGAGATATCCAGTAAGGTCACTAATGAACATGGAGATTTTTTTCTGCACTTGAATTTCCTTTTAGTGACATGCATTGTACCATATTTCCCTCTGAACCATTCAGCAGCTGGTGGGCAAAGATGTGTCCAGTCATATCTGCTATTCCAAGAGACTGTCAACTTTTAAGTAAAATAACTGCTGAGAATGAATCAACCACTACTCCAAAATAAAAAGGTTATGCTGTTAGCAAATGCATCAAAGCAGGAATTTGATTCTCTGTACTCAGTCTCTATTTTCTACAAGCTTCTGTCAAGTAAGTGGCCTTGACAAGTTACTAACTCAAGCTGCTTGAGACTGGGATGGGAAAACCACAAGGAATCCTACCAACTTCCAACTCCAAAGGAGATCATTTTCTTTAATAGCATGGAGATAGTTGACAGATGCAGCTCTTTCCAGCAATGAAAGAAAATGTCTTTCTTTAATTTATCTTGGCCACACAACAGATGCATCAAAGGATTCTTAACAATATTCATAATCCTAAACCAATCAAAAGGAGCGCTGCGGAATAATCTTGGCTACCATGATAGAATGGCATCAGTTATCTTTCTGTACATATGCTATGCCTTTCAACCCGAGATTTCCAAGACAATTTGGCCAACAACCCCAAGAAGGAAATCAATTTTATGTGCATGGCACACAGGACCAAACATTCTGTTAAATGCATGCCTTTCTTTCTGCCATTCTTGCATTTATTTTTAATAACAATCTGAAACTGAAGAAAAGATCACAGTTGGTACTACTACAGAGCAAAGAGAGGGAAGATTAACCTCTCCCCTAACAGCATGATCTCAAAGGGGGATAAACATACCTTCAAGCTACTATTTGAGAAAGAAGGCACAGCATCCACACAAAGGGGGTGAGTGATGTCACATGGGTAATTGTGTCTTCATATAAATTATCTTATGAAATAGGGTATTTTCATCAAGATTGAAAGAAAGAATGGAAGAAAAGAATTAGCACCTCCCACACTAAGTAATGTGGCCCAGAATTATTCACACTCAGGCATGACCAGGCACTGGTATACAAACAACATTTTAGTAATATCACCATCATCAGAGTAATTTTTGCATATTCTTCATCACTTATCCCTCAGTGTAATTTTTTATTTTGGTTTACAGTAGTTTGTTATGAAACAATGGAATGCTCTGGGCTTCCTTTCTGAATAGTCTTCTTCTATTACAATGTCTTCATTAACTAAAATAAGTTTTAAGGTTTTTTTTCCAGTCTATGTAGCACGTTAAATTTGGAAAAGCCTTCACCTCAACTATAAAACTGAAATAGTCCAAAGAAACCTGGAATTCCCAAAGCCAAGGACTGACCTGAATGAAGACTGCCTGACCTACAGCTGTGTCCCAATGGCTTTGACCAGATGGCTGCATAAACTCTCCCCAACTCCACATACACAGACCATAAAGATCTCCAAAACTGCACTGCTGAAACTGGGCAGCAAATCAACCCATTGTGCCATCACTTTAAAGAGGAGTGGGGGGGGGAGAAGCAAAATGTTTGCCAAGTGTTTGTTAGGTTCCACACATCTATTATGCCATAAAACAATCATCCCAAACTCCACAAAAAGGGGGCCAAAATGTTGACCACGTCTATCCACTGACATCATTGCATTCCTATTGTGTATCCTGAAGCCCTTGGAGGCCTGAAAACATTTTTCTAGATCTGCTGTCCCCACCCAGAAGCCACCTGCCCAGGCTATCTTTCATAGCTTCATCTACAGAAATTAGGTGGGGACATTTTTCAGAGTGGAGTGATTCTATCTATGTATGTGTATATATAATCAACTGTAGGTGGCTGCAGAGCAAACTGCTATTCAAGATACAGGATATATTGATCAAGCCTTCCATGTTGAGGATCATTAGGAGGGGAACTGAAAACAGAATAAAATCAAAAATAAAACTGGCAATCTTGTACATCCTCCATATGCAATCTATCCCAAGAATTGGAAGAGAGAAAGAAACTCCCCCCAATCTTTCTAGATCATTTTTGTTGGTAAACCTTGACAATCATTGTCAATAAAGGCTTAGATTAGAAATAAGGTTTTGCTGGGAAAAAAAAACCCTCCCCCCAGGCTGCAGGACATTCGTGAAATGTAGGGTTTGTGCTCAGGTCCACCTCATAAGAGCTGTCCTTTCTCCAGAAAATTAATAGGCAGGACACAGAATCCTCAGAAGTGAAGCATTCTATTAGTTAATCTAATCCAACCTGTTCTTTCTGAATTTCATTAACTGCCACTGCATAGGTGACTCACTAACAAGCCTCAGCTGCACTTAGAGCCACTCTTTTTCTCCCAGGCAGCAAACAGCTTGATTTGTACCAATTGTCACATCATCTGCAAATAAACTTAAGTTACTTTGTGTTTATGGAATCAAGGAGAAGCTAGAGTTTTGTATAGCCTCTGCCAACAGATATCTTGGATTCCCAGGCCCATAAACCCCAACAAGTACTGCCAGGGACCAGTCAGCTGTGGGGTATTATAGGAGTTGAAGTGAAACAGCTGGAGGATAGCAGGTCAGTGAAGCCTAAAGTCACTGGAGACCCTGAGTCCATTTTTTTGGTTAATTATTTCTTACTGAAGCCTTCTCCAACTTGGCACTTTTTGTTTGGATAGGAGTTGAAGCTCCTGAAATTCTTAATCTGCATTTCTAGAAATTTTGGAGTTGCAGTTTAAACATATGTGACTATATCAGTTTGGGAAAGCTTCATTACTGAAAAATGGAACCATCTTCTTTAACACGGAGCAAAAAGAAAAGCAGTTTCAGAAAAAGTTTCACCGCATATACCTTATCCCCACTCTTTATTGCTGAAATAGAACATGATTTTGATCCTTCTCCAGGTTTTGAACTTTCCAGGGAAAGAGAAAGACAGGAATTGCTTCACATAAATAAAGGTTAATTCATTAAACAGGCCCATTTAACATTTTCTATTGATCAGTGCAGAGCTGAGCAAAACAGAAAAGAACTAAAACCAATTATTATTCTACTCTCAATGACTGGAAAGAACCAAATTAAACAGATGATTAACATCTGTTGATTTTACAATTTGATCCGGATGCATTAGCAGCCTCTAAAACCTGGAATTACTACCAATACTGAAATGTGCTTTGAAGTCTATGGTATTTTTTAAAATAAACATCACTAAGGTTTGCAAGAAGTCTGAATAAAAAAGTTGGAACACTCTATATTAGCAAATCAAGAGTCTTAAAGAATATTAAATATGTTTCTTATAAACTTAAAAGAAGGCTAATTCAACAATCTTTTTTTGCTTTTATCTCAGAGTAAAAATGGATTAAGAGCCTCATTCAAATAGGTGAGGAGACATTTACCTATATGAGAATGGGTTCTCTCTTGTACTTTAAACTTATATACCAAACATGCAGAACCTATCACTATATGAAGAATTATGGATTCATTGGGGGTGGGGGAAACAAATTATTTTACAATGTTGGAATAGTAATGTGATCCCAGATTTACAGTCTTGGATAGCCAATTTGTGTTCTCTTTCTGCTTATGAATTGATTCTCTGTTGATGTAATGGAAAAACTGATCAATATTATTCCATGTGGTTAAGTTTTAATGTGTATAAGTTCCTGCCATAGCTCCGTGCAATCTTCATGAGCTATGACATGAACTTAAACATGTCATTAAATCCTGACCATATGAAATAATATTGATCAGTAGAAATGGGGGAGGGATTACTTAAATCTAAAAGTTCTGTCCCCTTATGTCCCTCCATTTTAACCAAATAATTATCCTCCCCTCCCATAAAGCTGGCACAAATGGGTCCTTTGGTAGCTTGAACACTGAGGAAAAGGGTGTAAAATAAGCAATGGCCTGAGAAATGATTGTTTCCTTCAGGACTGCTCCAAGGAAAGGAAAGGTTAATTCCTACATGCCTACTTGGATTCTATTAATTACCAATTTCCCCTCAGAGCTGAGGGAATTTGCATTCTAAATAGTCCTTCCCCTCCCCTCCCAGCTCAGGCTATTTGCATTTTTAAAAACATGCTAGTTAAATGCAGAGATGTCTAAACTGTCAGCCTCTAGTTTGGCCTTAACTCAGGGGCAGAGTAAAGAATGGAGAAATTCTCTGTTAGCACAGCATGTCTACCCAGGATCACCTGATCAGCAGTTTATTCAACCCAATATTCTTGGTTCACAGGACACAGTGAACCACAAATTGACAATTTAGGCTTTGTTCACACCACACACTAGGCTAAAATGTGATTGACTAGTTTGTGGTTTAGCGTACTGTGTGAACCTTGCTGGAGGCAAGATAGAAGAAGCACAGAAGAAATCTCACATTGCTTAAGTCAGCTCTCCCAATCAGGAGCTCTCCAGATGTGCCAGGCTATGGCTTCCTTTGGGCATTCTGACTGGAAACCCTCAGTGATAGTCACAAGGTACCTCTAGTCATCCAACTGGGGAAATCTGCCTAAAGCACAAGAGAGCGGCAGGAAGTGGATACACAAAACCCATCACTGCTTCAGCTTGGAATCAATTTAAGGCACCCAATGTACTTTGACACTAAGAATTGCTGCAGTGATTTGATTTGCTGAATCAAAGCAATCAATCTCTTTTCAAACGTAGCAGTGGTAGAAACATGGCTGAAAAGAGTAAAATAGAGTAAGATTAAGTGTGGGTGATGGCAGAAGTCTTGAGGCTTTAAGGAGAACCTGCTGTTAACCAAATGGGATCTTTTTCCAATTCATATTTTTGGAGAGTGTCACCTGCACCCAGTGGGCTTGAGATTTTCTGCCCCCCATCCCACTTTTGACCCTTCTTTTCCTCTTGTTAAGTCTTTTTTGTCCCTTGCAACATTTGTTTTAGGGCTTATACTAGTGTGCATTTTCCATCTCAAACTCTGTGTGGCTGGAGAGGAAAGACAGCTTTAAAACCTCCAGAGGCCCCCAAGGTGAGTGGAGGGTGAAGACTTCTCCCTCACAGACCAGCGTTTCTCAACCTCAACAACTTTAAGATGTGTGGACTTCAACTCCAGCTGGGGAATTCTGGCAGTTGAAGTCCATGCATCTTAGAGTTGCTGTGGTTGAGAAGCACTGGTCTAGCCCCTGTGCCTTTGGCTGAATTTCCTTGTAGTCAGAAGAAAACTCACCCTGAAGAACTGATTGCATTACAAGTCAGGAGGAGTCATGCTACTCATGCCTTCCCTTTTCTTCTCCATATCCTGTGTGACTAAACACAGTGTATTTCAAGATCTGGGTTTGCTCCTAGCTCGCACAGTTTGTGCCATATGTAAAGAATTTTAAAATAATGGGTATTATAGGGGGATTGCTGTAACCAGATGATTCTCTAGTCGTAGGAAGATTTCTCCTTCAGCCTAGGAAGTTAGGGTGGCTCACACGGACTTGGAGTTTTGAGAGCTATAAATTAAGCAAGCACTTGAGTGGCTCAGCATTCCACTTTTTATTTCATCTCTAGTGGGGAAATGATGAATCTTCTGTCAGATATAATTGGTATATGGTAGAACAGAACATGCTAACTAAACAAGTGACCACTCAGAGGATTTTATTCACTGTACATTGGTTAACTCTAGTGTATCACTGTAGAAATCGTCACAACCTACCATAACTTACATTCCCCAGACCTCTCCGCTTTATGTAAAAGGTAAATGTTTTGGGAATTAGCCCACAGAATGATGTAGCTGAGATAGATGTCTATCTGGATTGAGAATGAAAAGTGTTAATTCTGGTTCTAGGTATTATGCAATTGCAAGCTCTGGGCTAACATTTTCATTTAGTAAATGCACTGGGAAAGAAATACATTTGACCTAAACACTATACATATTTCTGAAGGCATTACATCATCATTTTCCACCTTGCTAGGCAGAAATGTTTCACAGTCCCTTTAGAAGGAAGGTAATTGACAACTCCCCCCACCCCCACTCCAATTTAACCTGCTTACAGTATGTGCATAAATCTTATTTAGCTTGGAAACAGATGGCAAAGCTACTGCAGAGTTCACTCTCACTTACAAATACATCTATACTGAGACCTATTGGCAGAAATTTCCTGTTTCACTTATCCTTTCTCCTGTAACAAGCATGTTTGCCTATAGCTCATGTCCCTTCCCTGGGCTGCTGCATGCATTTAAATGCAACCAATATAGATGACTCCCAACCAGATTGACACTTTATTCCCTTACATGGATTATTAGTTTGGAATATATTCAGTTCCCTTAATTACTCCTCTCTATGGACCTAGGATATTCTTTTAGGTACTGATTAAGAATTATGGTGGTTGAAATAAGCCACATCTCAAGGCACCAGGATGGGGAAAGGTTAAAATCAACTTAGACCATCATGTGCTCCTAAACTTACTACTTTACAAAGCAAGTAAAAGGTAATGGTAAAGTATCCCTTGAGTCAAGCTCTATTCTATGTTATTTTCTTGGCAGCAGTATAGAAAAGGCTTGCCACTGCCTTCTTCCCCGATGGTTTTTCTACTTTCCAGTCTAGCAAAGGAGCTAGGCATTGCCCCCTAGGTGGACAAAGACAGAATATGCCCAAAAGGATACTGAACAGCCACTGTAATCCTATTTTTCCCTTTCTAAATGGCATAGGAAATCCTTGGAAGATTATCAGAATCATCTGCAAAGCAAAGTATTTGCCCTAAGACATCAGTAAGGTTTTTTTTAATATGTGCACTTACACAGTAGCCTTTAGGGAACAATTCTGTATGATTATGTAGATCACAGTTTCAAGAAAGTGCCAACTGAAGACAATTTTGAATAATAGCTAGATTTTATTGTAGTTGCAGTCTGAAATTATCTTTGCACTTCATTGAGCCTCATTTTAAATGTCTGCAGCCTATGTCCACCTGCCATCTTCAAAATATAACTAAATGCTGACTCCATATTCATTCCTCTGCCTCCCCCCATTTTTTTTTCTGCTTGATTTAGCACCTCTCCTAATGGAGAGCTCTGGAGAATCCAAAAGCTCACACTCAATGTTATGACCTTAAAGTAGTTAATATAAGGTTATGTGGGGTTTTTTCCTTCTTCTTTATGGCCAACACAGCAGCTTTTGCTCTTAATTATACTGTAAAGTAAACGTATATCAATTTTTGAGTAACTTGAAACAGAGTAGAGATTTCCCAAATTTTCTTGGACCATTTACTTATCTACAGTTTCCTCTCTAAGTTCCCCATAGAAATAATCAGTCCTTTGGGTAAGTGCTAGATCACAGCTAGCTTTATATATCAGAATGCATGGAAAGAAAAACACCAAAGTTAGCAATATAACTTTTATAGGAAAATACTCTTGTGGCTGGTGCTTTTTGTGGAAGAAAAATAAAGATTACCTTTACTTAGGAAAAAACATAGTGAAAGGACAGGCTGAGTTACTAAAGTTGATATACAACTAAGAGCCTGGAAGCATGCTCTTCTCCTTTATACAGAGTGAGCAAATCAGTCAGTGTCTGTCTGGTACAGGTCAGAGTCAGAAAAGAAAAGGAGAATTGAACTGAGACAGAAAGGAAGTAATGAAAGTCCTGAGAATGCCAGTCAAACCAGCTGGAGGCATGTTCCATAGAGGTATGTAAAGTAGGTACACACTTACTTTATAGATAAAGAAAAGTGATAAAGCAACAGAAAACATATTGCTCCTTGCGGGCAACATGCTTATATGGGCAGAAAGCTGGGGCCTACAAAACTGAATATTAAGAACCTCTTAAATTGCACTGAGTAGCCAATTTTCTCAAGTGAATCAGCAGAACCCCAATATTTCTCATTAATGTTCTGTTTGAAGTGCAAGGTGTCATCTTTAAAAAAACAAACAAAACCAATCACAGTACAAAAAAA
Organism: Liasis olivaceus; assembly: GCA_030867105.1. Classification (NCBI taxonomy): domain Eukaryota; kingdom Metazoa; phylum Chordata; class Lepidosauria; order Squamata; family Pythonidae; genus Liasis; species Liasis olivaceus. The sequence continues at coordinate 40,612,397 of CM061348.1, read as the reverse complement.
ATTAAACAAGAATGGTAGTCTCCCATAAATACCAAGGAGCTTTTACTGCCAGTATTCTCCCCATGGGAAGAGTGTGTCCTTTTCAAATTAAACTCTTTTCTCAATGTCATAGGAATGCACCTGAGACCAGTCCCCAAATGTACTACAACGGCCATTCTAATATCCATAATCACGTCTTTTGAAAAACTACTCACAAAGGGAGATGACTTGGAATTCCTAAATTAGTCTACAGGTAGTCCTCATTTAACAACACTAATTGGGACCAGAAACAATGCAGTTGTAAGTTGAAAAACCATGTGACCACGCCACTTAGTGATGGTGGTTCTGGAATACCCAGTTATCATCATTAAGCAAGGACGGCATGGGTCATTAAGCAAGAACTTCACATGACCGCAACTTCCGACTTCCTGCCAACTTCCCCATTGACTTTGCTTGTGCGAAGCTGGCAAATTGCAATCACGTGACCGCAGGATGCTGCAACGACCATAAGTTCAAGGTCCAGTTATAACTACCACTCATTCAGTGCTGTTGTAAGTTCAAATGGTGGCTGAATGAGTGGTCGTTAAATGAGGACAAAACAAGAGCCTTTATTGAGAAGGCTGACTAGTGATTCACCAAATTAGCTGAAAACCCTCTATACAGTCTTCACGTGTGTGAGATACAGACAGGTCTGTTTATACTATAATTGGTGTTATGCCATGATAACTTTTTCCACAGAACCTACTGAATATTATCCATTTTAGGCCCCATAGCAAGACTCATTCATTAAATCCTAATTCCCACCATTTCTGAGGAACTGTGAATTGTCCACCCCAGCTTGTTTGATTCAGCAGGGCTTATTTCTGAGTCTGTAACCTCAGATTACATATCTGTAAAGTGAATAAATCTATAAAAGAGGCTCATGTATACCTCAATGTCAAGTCCCGCGAGGCTGGCAGGGAACAAGAACCACTTAGATTTCTGGAAAAATCTTTATTGCTATAGGTAACAGAAACTTGAAAGCATATCAAAGCAATTATCCAGATCAAGTTAGACCCAGCATCACTAATGTAAAGAGTGGTGAGAATGGCCTTGACAAAGAGAGGGAAGATTTGTTACCAGGGCAACAAACAGATAAACATAGTTTAAGCCCGTCTCAAGATAGAGATTGACAGAAACACCCAAGGCAGCCCACCCACCCCATTCACATGAAGATAAAAGAAGGAGGAGGGGAAGCATATTTAGACTTGCAAGGTTTTGTTACTATAGCCATTCTAATAAAAGTCATTTTAGGTCTATGTGGCATCCATTTCTTGATCTGGTCTACCTTGTAGGGCTGACACTAAGGCAGAGTTACTCTGAAGTCTCTTCAGAGTTTTTTTTTTTATCACATTCCCCCCTCCTCTGGACTAAGGAATCTTTTTTGTAATGATCCATTTCTCTTCTGTAACTGTTTTGCTCCCTCTTCCGTCTGTTAGACATTCCATCACATGTACAAGGAACCTTTTAGAATATAGGTAAGGATTTATTTATGCCCCAATAATCATGCAATTATAATAAATATTACCAGATCAAATGCATCATCATCATCATCATCATATTTCAATACAAATCTGGGATTTAAGATTTATTCAGTTTTTTTTTTCATTTTGATAGATGAGAGAGGTATCCATACAATTCTTAACCTTTTTTATTTGTTTGATTTCTTTTTATTTGTTTTATTTTAAATAAATAACAGATATTTAACAGCACAACAATGAAGAAGAAAAAAGAAATAAAAAGAATTTTAAAATATTTACTATGAAAACTGAACAAGTTTTTTCAAGATAATTTTAGATTAATGCTGCATAAATGATAATCTTACTGTTGGAATCAAATGATCAATATTGAATAAAAGTAGCCAATATAGTAAGAATCATCGATCAGAATAAAAAATTAACAGAAATTTCTATCAAATTTTTAAAAATCCTTATTATGACAAAACAGGCAAGGTCTAATATTTTAAAGACTTATGTTAAGAGAAACCCAAATTCCAGATGCTCTTATGTTAAGAGAACTCCAAATTTTAGTCCAGGGAGGTGGACTAAAAGACCTCCAAGGTCACTTCCAACCTATGATTCTATGCAGATACTAGTCCACATGCAGAATTATAATCCATGTTTCTGAATTAAGTTAAATTCCATATCAAATTTGGAAGTTATTATTGAAAATGTCAAAAGTTATTTTTTAAATTGATGTATACTCCCACAGCCTGTTTGCCATTCTTCTAGAGAAGAAATTATGGCTCATTTCCAATGAGCAGGATAAGGTATTCTGGCAGCTGTTATCATATAGAAAACCAACTCTGTATACTTTGTAGCTATTAAGTTTAGTGATGCTGAACACAAAAATAGCTGGCAGGAAAGAGGTCAACTTTTAAGCTTTGCTTCATTCTGTAATAAATCATCTTCCAGAATTGTTGAGATTTATGTTATTGCTATCAAATATTTTAAAAAATTATCTGACCTGATTATTGCATTTCTGACCATCTTTGGACTAAACTTGTGTATTTTGTCAATCAAAGCTACAGTAATATACCAGTGATAAAACATCTTGTATCCGTTTTCTCTAAATGTAATATTCCCAGTAAATTTGATGTTTGTCTTCCATTGATATTCGCATTGTCTCATATTAATTGTCCTGTTTAAATTCAGCACCTTTTATTTTCAAAGCAAGAAAACATAACTTTGAGTCTGAAGCCAAGAGCTGAACAAGAAAGGCTTTGAAATGTGTTTAAGCTAATAAAAAGATAATCCGAACACTTGTGAAACTTAGACTGGCTTTCTAGAGGCTGTCACTGATTTTCTTTAGGGAACATTACCACAATGGTGAATTCACACATTGTGGTAAATCATGTTTGTGGTTTAGAATGCATTTGTTTAGCCATTGTGGTCTATAAACCATGGTGTATGTCTTGGCATGACATATAAACCCAGCCAATGATAATTTATTTAGTGAACCAAGGTAAAGACAGCCTAAATACTATGAGATACAGAAGAGTGTTTTCATATTTTCTTCTCTCCCACAATGGTAAGGGTCAGCCTGTAGTTCTACCTTGCCTGTTAACCCCCTGTGTTTCCTATCTCTACCACCCAAAGCGTTTTAGGCATTAATGAAACCATATGCACTCAGAGCGATTAGTCCCACTTTTCTCCTGTTCACAAGTTCTATACACCAAAACCTTGTGAAATTTGCTAGAGAGAGATGGCAGTGTGTGCAATGGTGAGCTAGACTGTGGTTTGTTTAACAATAACTTGTTGACTGAACCACAGTGACTGACTCAGGCCGCTGAGTCAGAAGTGAACAATCCATGTTATAGTTTAATAAGATGTGCCATTATGGCCAGAGATGAAGAGTAGCAGAAGTAAGTGTGTACACTACATGCAGGAACTCACTTTACTTCTAGCTTTCTTATATATTGATATGGCCTAATGGCTACTCAATAACAATAAACTAAACTAAACATTCTAGCTTTCTTAGGAAATGCTATCTGCCTCCAGATTTTGAGCAATATTGATATAAGCTGCCTAGAGTGCTTATCTGACAATTTTGAATATGAAGGCCCCAGGAAGAGAAATTTTCTTTGGTTTCTAAGTATTTAGCTTCACTCTTAACTATGACAGAAACTGAATGTCTTTATGGAAGAGAATTCCTTGCAATTATGCGTGATACTAGTAAAATCTGTGCTAGAGAAGCAACATGCCTTTGTATCAGCGTTACCTTAGTCATGGGGGGGAAAAAAAGTATTCCTTTATGTTGGTAACTGAAAAAGATGAAGTTGGGTGCATTCTTTTTCAAACTCCCAAACAAGCAAACCAGACTGCCTTTGCTTGCTTTAGAAGTCTCTTCTATGTAAGAGGTATTCATGCATTCCCACTGAAATAGTGGAAAATAATGATTTCCCACTGCAGAATGGAATACATTTAATAACAAAAGCACTTATGGCCAAACCTACTTCAATTGCTCACATGCTGTAACAGAGTCACATTAGTATTGATTTCAGAATTACCTTTGAATTACAAGAGCCCATAATAAAGTTAACTGTGTGAATTTTCAAGTATTATTATGTTTCTCTGGTGATTTCAATTATTGATCAAGTGCCACAGTGGAATCATTATACTCTGAGGCACTGTAATAACAGTGACTGTAACACTGCTGCTGCTCATTTCTAACTTTTTCATCTTATTAGTTTTTTCATACTAGGCATTCTGGGAAATGTAGTTTGCCAGGAATGCCACTGCAAACTGCATTCAGCCAAGGGACTTCTAAACCGATCACCAAGTGAGTTTTTCTTAGCAACCAAAAACAAACACTCTGTGTGCTGGGAAAATACCTTTGCCCTTTCCTGGAAACTCTGTACTTGGAGAACAATTCTCTGAAGTGGTTACATCATACTTGGGAGTTGCCTGTGAAGGGGAGTCTCATGGGATTCTCCTGGAGACCTAAAAAGATTCTGCAAATATTCCCAGGGTAAAAGAAGAACATCAAAAGAACGCTAGTCTGCCCACCTCACACTGTCATTACATCTGGCAAAATAAATTGTTTCTCCACTTTGTAGGATCATAGTAACTTCCTATGAATTCAAATAGTCACATTCACATAGTTGAGGGATTCTCATTTGTTCTGAGCTGTCAGCCCCACTAAGTAGACCAGACCAGAACATCTACTCCACAAGAAGATAGAACTATACTTTATTGAGGCAGGACATAACAGCAATATCTTGCAGGCCTGATTGTGCTTTACCTCCTCTCCTTCTAATACCCCAATGAATCAGGGAAAAGCCTGTCTGAGTCACTTCCGAATATGATCTTGCTTCCCAAGACTTAAGGAATGTCTCAGTCCTCTTGGCTCATGTAATGGTTCTTGCATATTTCTGTCAAGGTGATCTCCCTTACTCTCCACGTGAGCCTTGGAAATGGTTTACTCCTTAGGGCTCAATGCTGATTTAATTCCAGATGACTTTTTCAGAGCTGAGATTTGGTGACAGCCTTGTCTTCTTCATTTTTTCTTCACTGACATTGTATTCAGAGTGTTACAATGTATATTTGCCAAATAACAACACAGCTATCAGAAAGTGGTTCATCACATTTTAGGCTGCCATGTCGCTTAACGTAGCACAAGAACCTGAGGGTGGTTCTTCAGACTGATCTCAGGAAAACATTTTCTTCTCATGGTGCTGTGTTAAGGGTAACTCATAATCATAGGATTTTTTTCCCCTCTTCATTGTGATTGTGGGATCATGGTTATGAACAGACCTATACATGCTCATCCTAAGTATGTTTCAGTTTTTTTCTTTTGAAAGGATTATTAAAAGGGGGAAGTTCAGCAGGTGCTAACTTAATATGACATCTGTTCAAGCATAACGTTTGGACAGGGTGCCCTGAAACAAGAGGTTGTAGTTTTGCTGGCTTCATTTTTTAGACAGCTTTGCTTATGCCAGCCCTGCCTCCAGTGTTCCCAACTTATTTATGTTGAGCAGGAAAGGGGGACTTCTGCTTCTGTTCACTTGAATATGAATGGAATCCTTTGCAGAATGGGCAATTCTGAGAAAGCAAGGGTCCCAGATGCATGGAAGGGAAACCAATTAGTGATGGACTCTCTTTCATTGGATGCATTCATGCTGAGACTAGACAGGGTTCTATCAGTGATATTTGATTTGGATTCCTGCATGGAGCAGGGGTTAGATTGGAAACTAAATGAGTCTTCTAACTCTATGAGTCTATTCTATGATTTAAATGAATATGCATAGAAGTCTATCATAGACATCTCAACATAAGGAGGCCACAGGCACTGAAGATGCACCTCACACACGTGGCTCCAGACCTTTTATTCCTGTTTGGACTATTCCTATTATTGAGCAATAGCTGTGATTTGGCAAATAAGCACCCAATGGGCACCTCACAAGAGCACAATTACTCTTTTCAAACAGCCTGCGTGCACAAGTCATGAACAAAAATACTAGATATTTCCGAGGAGAAAATGAATGTAAAGTCCTTCAAAATGCAGTGGTATTCTTCAACTGAGCACCTCACCTGAAAGTGAATTATACAGGAATTGAGTTACTTTGTTAAATATGCTTCTTTTGCTCTTGCATTAAACTGTTCTATTAAAGCTTCCTTATAGACATTCAGCAGCCTTCAGATCAAATCCCCATCTCCTTTCGTTTCTTAATTATAATACTGCATATCAGAAATTAAGACAGGGAACTATTAATGTCTTCCTCTTTTATCATTCTGGCTCAGCTTGGAGCTAGTCTTGACTTCAGGCAGAAAGGATTAGATACCCAAAGACATCTAGCATAGCGTACAAGTCTGTAATTATACTCATTTATTTGGAAGAGGAAACTCACTTTTAACTGTAGAATAAAAGCACAAGGACTGCTCAAATTCATTATGTGGCAGGCAGAACTTGTAAACTTCTTCTTGGCAATTCGTTCCCTTGGCAAAGCTGGCTCCAGAGCTCAGCCTCATCTGATCTGCCCGGCCATCCTATGCAGAAGCTCTTCTGCTGGATGGTTCCCAAATGGTTATAAATAAATAATCAGTGCACATACACAAACAAAACAAGATACAGTATTTTGAAAGCCTTGACTGTGGCTTGAATTTCCAATGCCCTATTATGATGACTGTATAGGTCATTAGAATGCATGTACAGTCACACAATTTCCTTTAAGATTAAGTAACTTTATACAAAACACAGAAAAGAAGGAAGGAGACACTAAACCAAAGAAATTAAAGGCCAGAGATATGAGAAAAGAAAATGAAATATAACCAAATAAAGCTTACACCAGAACTGTTCATCATATCTCTTCATATCTTTCTATTCTGGCAAACTGTCTTAGCTTCCATCATGTCTGTCCGTTGCTCCGTATGTTACCTTTTATTTTTAAGTTCTCGTCTCTCTCTTTTGGAGGATCTCATCAGTCAACTGTGACTTATCCACCCTTCCTCTTCCTCTCAACCCGTTAATACTATCGTCACATATTTGTTTGTAATCCAGTCTTCTTTCATTTCTTTCTGTATGACCACACCATCTCAATGTGCTTCTTTCATTCTAGTCATTCACTTTTGCATTTGATCCACATTGATTCAGCACCCATTCAATCTTAAGCCATTGTTTTGTTTTTCCACACATTCCTCTTAAATAACTCATTCCCACTGCAGTCACTTTGCTTTTTATGTTTCTCCAGACATACCCAACTCTTGCTTCCTCATATTAAGTGTGGTGGTGCATGCTCTAATACAAATAGGTAGTCCTCGACTTACGGCCACAAAAGGGACTGGAAAATTCATTGTTAAGCAGTGTGGACATTAAGCAAGGCATCACATTATTGCACCCATTTTTATCACTTTTTTGAGGTGATCGTTAAGCAAATCACCATGGTCATTAAGTATATCACATGGTTGTTAAGTGAATCATGCAGTTCCCCATTGATTTTGCTTGTTGGAAGCTAGCTGGGAAGGTTGCAAATGGCGATCACATGACCCCGGGACACTGCAACCATCATAAATACATGCCGGTTGCCAAGCACCTGAATTTTGATCATGTGACCACAGGAAAGCTGTAACAGTCATAAGGGCAAGGACCAGTCTTAAGTCACTTCTTTCACTTTATAACTTTGAACAGTCGCTAAATGAATGATTGTAAGTCTAGGACTACCTGTAGCCATTTTCACTTCTCCTGACACACATTCCTCACAATGGTCAATATATTACCCAATGTCATTCTATTGCCACTTGAATATCTTGTTTATTTATTGAATATATATGCTGCAAACTTCATGCAGACTCCATGCACACTTATATTGTTGTTACAACAACAAAAGAACATCCATAGTGTAACAGAAATATATGAATAATAAAACATGCATGATAAATCTAACAGCATGAAATTAAAACATTCATGGTAAAAGCAAACCCCAATTCCATAACATCAAATTAAATTTAGAATCAACATCACTATGCCCATCACGCATAACATAAATAAAATTACACAATTAAAATCAAATCTGTCCATCCATTTTCCTATCTGTAATAAATATTCTATCAAGGTACAAAACATTTTTAGTATACAGATTCATCTGTTATTTTCACATTAATATATTCTCAATGATGTTTTGAAGAACAAAAATCTAGTTTGCACATCCCTTCCTGGAATAAATTGACTTTGCTGGCTTTGCTCTTTGCATCTCTGTACACTTTTAGTCAGAATATTGACAAACAAATTCCCAGGCCCAATTAACATATTAATCCCTATATTCCTTTTACATTTACCTTTGCTACTTTTTCCATTGTATAAGGCCAAAAGAATGGCAGTTTTCAAAATATCTGGAATTCATTCTTCCCATTCATATTAAACAAGTCACATAGCCACTGCATTAGCAAACTACATCTATATTGCAACATTTTTTCGGTTACATCATCTACATCCCTAGCTTCCATGATGCAATAGTCTCATTACTTCCTTTTCATCATTTTATAACATTCATTTTAATTCCACTTTTTTATTTATAAAAAAAAATTACTGCAGCATTCCCTCACTTCAGTTTCATCTCAAATTACTTCAACACTTCTGTTTTTAACTCCATGCGTTCTGCTGGAGGCTTTCTGTTTAGCTCTTTTAGCCCACTTCAAAAAAAAAAGTTTTTTTAAAAAATTCCATCAAAACAACTGTGCATTTTCTTTACCTCTTTTAATCTTAATCATTTCTTGTTCTCTGGCCACAGTCTTTGCAATGATCTTTTTGTGAAGTCCTTTGGCAGCTGCCTGAATTGAAAGTGATTCTTCTCCAAGCATGATTCTCACAGAATACGTTTTAACAACAATTATGAAGTTCGGAGGAGAGGTGGTGCCAAAAGTCTCAATTCAGAGCAAATGTATCTCAGTGCAGATTAGGGCAGAGACTTTCTGAATCTTTTTCTCACAGACTCGCAGTGCACCAGAGACAGGGTCTTCACTGATAATGGAGAAGTGTTGAGCTGGTTGTTTATATAACATTCACTTGTAACTTTATCAATCTGAGAACCAGCTCTTACACTTTTTCTCTCTATACATATTATACAATCTTTTTCTCTTTCTCTCTTCTTGCAGCAACCATTCTCTTATACAGTATTCATTTTTTCCCATTTACAGCCTCTTTCGCTTCATTATTCCACTATCCATCCTTTTTCATACTTCCCATTAATTTTCTGTAGTACTCTGTAATTTATTATTTATTTATTCAATTTATATAGCTGCCTGTCTCACATTTGTGACTCTGAGAGGCTTACAATTAAAGCATAAACAGTACCAAAATAACAATAACAACAACAGCCATACAAGCAATACAAACATTAAAAACAATTGAACTGTTAAAGGCATAGAGTACAATCCCTGGGAAAGCACAGCCATTCACGAACAGTATAGCCATTTTATGGGCTCCACACCGCTTTCTGGCCCCAGGCCAGAGGGCAAAGCCAGGTCTTCAGGCCCTTCCATGAGGCGGGTGCAGCAGCAGAAAAGGCCCCCTATGTAGTGTAATTCTTTCCACTCTGTACATAGCAGTTCCACCTCCTCTTTCTCACATCTGCTTTCTATTCGTTCTTTTGGGAAATTAATTTATTTTCTAATAATTTTTGTTCAAAACTTATACTTTGTTTCTGTAATCTTTCTACTATCACTCTAGTTTCTTCAGCTCTTTCCTTTTCTTCCATGTCTGTTTCTTCAAAAGATGCTACTAAGAAATGATCTGTCTCACATTCAGGACCTCTGATCACCTTTCTAACCTTCTTTAATTTTCTCAATCTTTCATTTTAATCAGTCATGCTTTATAATGGATCCCTTTTCCATATGTGCCCATGAATATATTTTATACTTAAACCACATATTAAAAACAAAAAACAAAACCTTATTGATGATGTCACCTAGTTGGGTAATGAAATGTCTGCAAGCAAACAACCAAGCTCAGAGAGCACCAAGGACTCCATAGTTCAACCCTAAGCTACAGATATTCTCCTCTATTGGAAAGGCCTTATTCTAAGCAGATACTTGCCAAACAGTCACCATACTCTTTCATTCTTGGATCTAAGAATGGCCCAATTAATTTTCTGTATTCTTTCATCTTGTTCCCAGTAATCCATTCATGTCATGAATTTCTTTTCTTAGATTGCTTTCATTCAGAATGTTGCACAATTTTCCCCAGAATGTAGTTATCACCAGTCTATACATTCTACTTTCATTTCCACTGACAACAATCCCAATTTATACTTTGTGACCTACATTTTTTCCATTTATACTTAAATCTACACCTTAATTCCATATATATGTTCATCACATCTACTTCACAAGATCTGACCACCTTCATTCAGCTCTATAACATTCTTATATTTTCCAGTTTCACCAATACAGAGACTTCCCTTCCCTTCCCTTCCCTTCCCTTCCCTTCCCTTCCCTTCCCTTCCCTTCCCTTCCCTTCCCTTCCCTTCCCTTCCCTTCCCTTCCCTTCCCTTCTTTACCATTTACTATTCTTATATTCCAAGCAACAATTGTCTATAAGTCATGGTTGACACCAGTTGGATCCAGAAATGACCTCCACCACTCATCACAGCTTTGGTCAATAAAGATTTTTATATTATGCTTTTTGGTAATATAGGAAAGATTTGGACTATATTACCTGCCTTGATTGTACCCAGGACACATGCAGCATTCCATGTTAATGTTACCGCAGTATTAATCTTGGCACATTTAGAGCAATACCCCACCAGTATAACCAAAGCCCAGTTTTACTGTAGGCATTATGTTATTCTATGCAAGCTAGGGTCTGTAATCTAGAGACGACATTGCAAGCCAACATATTGTTGCTTGCATCCCACCAGCTAGGAGATACCTGCAATGTATCCCAGAGTCAGGATGGCAAACACGTACTTGATATAAACATGTATCCGAAGAATCCTTCTATTACTTGAATGGCCTGTGCAGTTTTCTCTAGTTTTGCAAAGTGAAATGTATGAGGCAAATTAGTGCAAATGACCATACAAATTAGACACAATCAATTACAGGAATGTTAACAGAGAATTTTATTTCTGCCAGTATAATAGAATGAAATTTTCCCATACACATCTTAAACATTCCTCTTCCCAGCCACTGAAAAGGCAAAAGAAACTACACCAAAGTCTCCCACTTCCTTCTCTGAGAAGTGGTCATCTTCGAAACTTATCCAAAAAATAATTTTTATTTTCATGTGCAAAGAACCCACAGTTCACATCAAGCATGTGGCATTTTCCTCCTCCATATATCTACACACTGAGCAAAAGCACCTGCAGATTTACATATGGAAGATTCCATGTAAGCAAGAGCATCATCAGTGTCAGGTCCTTGCTTCCAAGGAAGCTGCTACATGTATCCTACAAATGTCCAATATTAACTTGTTTCAAAGGTTCTCCTGAGGATGCAGCTATATTTTCACTTTTCAATGAAAGTTGAACAATGATTGAACCAAGTGGGCCCAGCTGTTATAGTAAGAGAACTGATAAACCCCCTCTTTTCTGATCTCTGGCATCACTTCTGCAAGCAGGGAAAACAGAACACAATTGATGGTATCAGGCTTGACATACAGTACAATTAAGTACATTTATTTTTTTAAAAAATATATGTTTTAGGTATTATAGACAAGTATTTGTTTCAAGACTGTGGAATTTTTTTAATATGGAATTCCTGTGACTGTTTCTTTAAAACTAATTTAATATATATTCAAATAATATATGGTCTAATAGTATTTCCCTTAGATTACATAAAAACAACTTATCATTTAATCCTGAACTTGATAATGACTTCATGAATTATAAGTCTTAATGATATGTATGAGCTTTAATATGACAGCATATTTCAGCAATGTCTAGACTGAAATTTGTTCAAGAAAATGTATGAGTCAGCATAATTCAGACTATTTCAGTATTTGGTCCATTAGAAAAAATCCATTAAAAAAACCCCTTATCCTCAGGAGGGGGAAATGTTCTGGCTCTAGGATTGTGACATTACTACTGTTGTTACAACTAAGTAGTCCCTAAAAGCATTTCAGTATTAAGTATAGAAACAATACTGATCATTCTGTTTAAATATGGGTGCCTATAGTTTGGTCCAGCCTTTGAACACCCTTATTTAGGCAACTGTCAGGCCTAGCCCAAGGAACTCCAGGAGACCATGCAGATTCAGTTCAGCAATGTTTATTAGCTACAACCTCTATCAAGACTCTTCCCAAACTGAAACTCTGTTCTCACAGTAGCAAGCGAAAACAGAGTGAATTCCTCAGAGAGGTGCCAGCCTCATCCTCTTATCTCTTCCCCTCCCTTCCGGAGACGAAAGAGGATGTTCTCTCCTTGAGTCGGGCCTTCGTAATTCCATTCCATCACAGCAACATTGCAACAGTTGTTTACAATTCTTTAGATCCATCTCTTTTTTCTTTTGACTTTTAATATTATTATAGGTATTAAAATATATTTTCCTGAACTGGGTTCAGCTGCAGAATAGATCTGCAAGATAATATGATTTAATGTTTGAATCTATGACTTTGAAGAACCAAACAAGTTCAGTTTCACAATTTATGTTTGATAGAAATTTTTTGTTGTTCATACAGTTGTTTTATATTGTACAATTTATTCAATATCCATCCCCTTGATAGCCAGCACCCCATCACACGTAACAATGAAATTTTATGTATTAATTCCATCTCATTGCACAAAACAGCAAACAACTGTGAATTAAAAATGCTATCTTTTATAAAGTTGACTGTTCTGACAGCTGGTGTAAGCACTTAATTTAATTGAGCTCTTAATTTTTTCATCATCCCAGTCACCATCCTATTCAAATTACCATACCAAGGTAAGTAGCAAAGCTTTGTCAACAAAGTTAGCTTTGTGACTCATCCAGCTGAAAAGCCCACGTCTTTGATTTATTTTTTTTTTAGTTTTTTAAAAAAACTCGTTAATGAATATCTTGGTTCATCAGTTACGCACTTGGAAACAGAACCATTAGAAAAAGATGTTCTCTGTTTTCTGAGACCCTCAGCTGTTAAAATCTTACAGCTTCATTCAACAAACATAATTCAATCCTACAATGGTGAATTCTTTCTTTGACTTTTTAGCTTTTATTTAATTTTATTTCTATAATATATAAACACAACATCTTAAAATTCAGTATACCAGACAATCTATGTATATATAAAAAAAAACCAAAGAAACTAAAAGGGAAAAAAACCTATGTGCATATATAGTACAGTATACAAACTATACATATTATAATAAATCTATCAAGGGAACTCAGTTTTTCAACAACAAATTAAATCTTGTCCATATGGAGCCATATTGAACTGTCTTCCCATTTCATCTAGAAAGAGTGAATTCAAAGGTGAATTTGGTCATGCAAGTTATTATTATTTTGAAAAAAAACTACTTTAAAGACAAACATGCTTCTGCTTCTTATAACCTGAATGGCTTTCTTCTGATCTTTCAATTTGCTTTCTTTTCTTTAAAAATATTTGATACATTCTAGTATGGCTGGTGCTCTATTTTCTAATGTCCTTTAAGTTTTGATGAAACCATAGCATTAATAGACGAAAGCGGAACACAAATAATAGTCTGTGGATAATAGTTTAGAACTGCTCGATATGAAATACTGTCTTTTCCACAATTGTTGCCAATGTAGATGCTACACTGTTGATGGTACAGCTTCGCCTCCATTCATATTTTCACCCACATATGGTTTCCTTAAAAATATGCTTAATTTCACGTGTTTACTCTTCACTCATAAATGTTGGTTAACGCTGAATTACTGACAGCATGTCTGCTGTGCTGTAGGTATCAGCACAATCTACTATTTTGCTGAGCCCATTCATTGAACAACTGTATAGAAGCTAACAGAACAATTAAAATCAGTGTCCCTAAAGGACGATAGTGTACAAGCAGCATTATCCAACCACTGCTCTCAAAATGCATTGGATTACAACTCCCATCATCCCTGACAGCAGGAACAAAAGTCAGGATGACTGGAAATTAAGGCAAATGTAGTGAAACACGTTAGAAAAAATCCAGATGAGGGAAGGCTGGGCTACAGATTTATTACAAGATTCTTTGTTTGTATCATGGAACACAGGCCATGGAGAATCACCCCAAAAATTGAATCTAGGAAATAAAGACTCCCTTGAACTGAGCTCATCTCTGGATGAGATGAGATGCATCTCATAGATGCATCTGTGCAATTTTCTTGGCAGTTCTTTGGAAGCAGTTTGCTTCTGGATTTTTTTTTTTTTCAACTTTCCACTCTAATCTACAACTCTGGGATTTGCTGGAGGTTTCCTTCCTAGTAGTAACCAGGTCCCACTCTGCTTAGCTTTTCAAGATCAATGAAGGTCAACTAGGTACTACCACCCAGACTGGCAATTCAGAAAACAGTTCTACAGAATTAATATTTCCCAAGGGCATAGGAATGCTTTAACATCAGACTAAAAATCAATTCTAAATGTAAACTGTAACTAATGTATTGATAATCAATCTCAGGACAGGGAGTTGAAGAACCCTGTAACTATATTTCACTCACCCAATGTCTTCTTGGATCAGCACTAGATGTTATGGAGTATGCCAGAAAAGTGGTATCTTATATCTTACTTTCCCTCACAAGGATTGGCAGTGTACAGCATACGCATACACACCCCATTCCAAATTTCCCAACATCTGCAAATGGCAATCATGGAAACTAAAATGTGATGAAAAAATTACAATTGTCATTGTTGGGTAGAATTTCAGTAATTAAAATGAATGTTCTGCCTAGAATGTTATTTATGTTTCAAACAATACCTGTAATGACAATTGGTCTTCTATTTAAGCAACGGCATAAAGATATATCTAAATTTGTGCAGCAAGGTAAAAAACCAAGAATTAAGTATAAAGTACTGCAAGATGCTAAAAAGAAAGGTTTAGTCTTCCAAATCTGAAAGCTTATTTTGCAGCTTGCTGTTTAGTTTGGATGAAAGAGTGGATTATTTTGAGAGATCGAAAGCTACTGGAACTAGAGGGTCATGAATTAAGATTTGGGTGGCATGGCTATTTATGGTTTGATAAAGTTAAAGTTAATGTAGATTTTAAAAATCATTTTATTAGACATGCCATCTTGAGAATATGGAACAGATATGAACCTAGTTTGTCTCCAAAAGTTCCTTTGTGGTTGTCTCCACAAGAAGCATTTTATAGAAGAGAAATGATAACAAATAAATGGTTAACCTATGGTGATCTCTTAGAACCCTCTCAAAGGGATTTTAAACTGAAAACAACAGAAGACTTGTTAGCAGAAGAATATGTGTGTCAGTGGTTTTCTTATGTTCAACTACAAGAAAGGTTTAAAATAGATAAAAAGGTTTATGGTTTTGAACATGCTAAGACTGAAATAGAAATATGTACTAATGATGAACATGTTATCACAAAGATGTATAAACTTTTACTGAGATTTGAGACATAAGATGAACAAGTTAGAGTGTATGATAAAACGGGCTAAAATTTGTCATAACGTACAGTTGGAACAGTGGGAAAATATGCGGCAGAAAGTTTTAAAATTTACATTGTGTTATAACTTAAAAGATAATTTTTATAAAATGATGTATCGTTGGTATCTGTCGCCATAAAAATTATCTAAAATGTATAAATGTATGTCAATGTACGTTGGAAATGTGAACAACATGAAGAGACATTTCATCATCTTTGGTGGACTTGAAAAAAGGCAAAAAAAAATTTGGAATGAGATACATATTTGTATATAGAAAATTTTAAAGATTAATATACAGAGGCTTTTCTTTTAGATTTGATGGACAAACAGTTGGAAAAAAACTTATGGAACTTTGTTCTTATATATGATAACAGCAGCAAGACTTTTATATGCACAGACATTACCAACGGTGGATGAATGGATGGTGAAGTTGATAGAGTTAGCTAAGATGACGAAACTGACGGCTGTGATTCGAGATGAGACATGGTGTAATTTTGATAATACTTGGAAATCTTTTTTGGACTTTTTGCGAGATATGGAAAAAATGAAATTTTGCTGTATGGATTTGATGATTCGAAATAATATGGATTAATAGAAATAATGAAAGTTATGTTGGGTGTATATAGTTACTTATATCTGTTGTGAGGAGGGTCGGAAGTCAATTCTTTTTTTCTTTCTTTCTCATTTCTTTCTTCTCTCTTTTGTCTCTCACATGTTTTAATCTTTCATGTTTCTTATTTCTGTAATTCTCTTTCTATATTTTTTTCTTAATACTAGTTTTTGTTAGTTTTTTTTATTGTTCTTTTTAAATTTTTTAAAATAAAGTTATTATAAAAAAAGAAACTAAAAATGTGATGAGATGTGTGATATTGCATCACACATTTGCTTCTAAGAAAGAAACAAAGAAGGAGTGGAGAGCCCAGCTCTTTAAGCGAGCCAAAGAGCATATTCTCAGGAAAGTCTTCTGGTCTGAACAGCTTTCTATTTGTCTACTCCATACTGGTTAATGAGTCTACCAGAGCAAAATTAAAAAAGGAAATAATTGTAGCAATTATATTTTAACATGAGTAAACATTAACTCTCAGGAGTTATTTATTTGATTAAAAAACATTCCTTAGCCACAGGTCACAGAGTCTTGTGTTACTATTTTTTAAATTGAAGCTTTAACCACCAGATTATGACCTCATAAACGCAATAGATGAATCAGTCAAACAGAAAGCTAGTTGAAAAATATATACCTCTTAACCTTTCCTAGAGGGCAAGACATGATACAATTATCAGTGTATGAACAGTATCAACTGGTTACATTAATTAGTCCTTGAAACCACATAACAAACACATTCCTTCAGAATATCACTCTTTAGTGCAATTGTTACAAAATGTAATTTAAAGCAAAAGAGAATTTGAGATTTCTGATCAAGCAAAACAAGGAATTCTAAGAAAAGGAAACATCATCAAAAAGAGCTAGCAAAAGTCTTAAGTGCCAGGGGGATATATAAAGTGCATGGTTAATGAGACCTAGGAGAATTAGTGCCCCTGAAGTTCATCTGCAATGGCTTTCCCCAGTCTTACAGCTCCCATAATTCCAAATCAGTATAGCCAATTCTCAAGTACATCAATCTGAGAAAGAATACTAAAGGCCAAAGCAAGCAAGCAAAGAAAAACTGGGCGAATTTAAGTGTTTCTCCCAGGTAAGAAATATCAAAGGATGCTTGAGGGAAATGCAGAATCTGAAGATTAGTGAACATTCTCATTGGGCCTCTCCATACAGGTAGTCCTTGGTTAATGACCACGCTGTTCAGTGACTGTTTGAAGTTTTGATGGTGCTAAACAAGTGGTAGTTATGACCAGTCCTCAAAGTTCTGGCTGTCGTAGCATCCCCATGGTCACATGATTGCAATCTGGGCACTTGGCAATCGACTCGCACTTATGAGAGTTGCAGCATTCCACAGTCACATGATCACCATTTGTGATCTTCCCTGCTGGCTTTCCACAAGCAAAGTCAGTGGGGAAGCTGGCAGGGAAAGTTGCAAGTCACTCCGGTAAGTCTCCCCCATTCGGCAGCAGCCACCCCAAGCCTAGCCACACTCGTGCCACACCACAACAGCACCTCGTGCACCCTTGCATGACCTCCCCCACCTGGCAGCAGCTATGCCAAGCCTTATTGCACTCATGCCACACTGCAACGGCCCCTCACACACCCGTGTGCTCTCCCCCACCCAGCAGCAGCTACTTACTCCCCTTCCAGCCTCCTTGTGAGCTGCCTGGGACTTGCAACTTCCTGCCGACTTCTACACTGAGTTTGGTTGTTGGAAGCTGACAGGAAGTTGTGAGGAGGTCCTAGCTTAACAACTTCCAAACCTCACTTAATGATGGCAGTGGGGATTGCTGTTACTAAGCAATGCAGTCACGTGACATCACACTTTATGACTGCATCACTTAGCAATGGAAATTCCAGTCCCAATTGCCACTGTTAACCAAGGACTACCTGTATCCATAATCCCTGTTTTTGGCATTGATGGAATCACTGTGTTCTAAATTGGTAATACTGGCTTCTAGGAATGATAATTTTGCATTTCAGATTTTCTGGGCAACTAAGTAGGTCCACAGCATATAACTAAACTGGATTAGACTAAAGATGCAATCAACTGCATTCAGTTCTGCGGATGGGATTGAGGCAATTCCAGATTTACTCCTGGTCACTATTTATGAGAATTTCCAAAATGTTGTTTTTCAGATCATGATTAATATAAGAATATTTGGGTATATACCTGGGATTATTGTGCTTGTGCTGCTGGCCTTTATTCATCTGTTTCTTAAATCAAGGAATCACCCATTAGAAAAGATTTTAATCCAATTTTATTGCTTACTCAGTTATTATTTACTTTTATTATTTACTCCAGGTAGCTTTCCAAGTAAACCAAGTACCAGATATCTTCTATTCTATTCTATTCTATTCTATTCTATTCTATTCTATTCTATTCTATTCTATTCTATTCTATTCTATTCTATTCCCCTACCCAACCCTACCCAACCCTACCCTACCCTACCCTACCCTACTTATATGATCACCCATCTTGTAAAACACAACCCTGGCTGGCTCACAATAATAATAAAACCAGAAGCAAGTAAACCAAGAGCCTGACCCCCAATTGCCAGTTTGTCAGATCCTATAATCCTCAGGCTGCAATCTCACCCTATCCCAGTGCCTGGGGAAAAGCCAACACTTTACAGCTTTCCAGAAGGCTAAAAGGGTGGGGGCCTGCCAGATCCCAAGGGGAAGGTTGTTTCATAGAGCAGGGCTGCTGTGGCAAAGGCACACTTCCTGCATCCCATTACAGGACAACACTTACAAGTGTATAGCACTCGTCTTGCATAAATAATTCTGGGTGGCTGTTGAGCATCCCCCTGTATCTGAACATGCTCGATAGCACAAAACGTGACAGGAGTACAGTTGCTGCACTGAACCACACAAAAAGAAGAAAGTATTTGTGCCATTTACAGTTCCCATGACCAATTTTCCCTTGAAAACTAAGGGATTAAAAAAGATATTTTGCCCTTTTCTCCCAAAGTAGGAAATTCTCCCAAGGTAGGAAATCTCTGAGAACAAAGCTGCAGAATGCTATAACGACACTGCCTTCCTCCCTTGGAATGATGAGGTTCCAGAGATACGGATGAAAGCAAGAGCCATAATTCAAGACATCATCTTCCAAGCAGCGTCTTTTTTTGCTCCTCTGCTTTTCTCTGCCTTCCCACAGTAATTACATTCCCCAGGGAGGGAGTGACAGACACTGCTTGATCAGTTCTGTGACCTCTGTGGAAACAAAATTAAAAAACCAGAGGGATTAACTATAATAGGAGGAAGGTATCCTTCATGGCTAAGTTTCTGCCTGAAGGTTAAATGATAGGCTGGAAATTTTAAATTGGCAACTGGAAAATCTGCCCAATCTTTTTGCTGCCACAAGGACACAAACTTTCTGCTCCTGGGCTGTCTGGCTTGTGCAAAGTGGAAGATGCTCTTTAATGTGACAGTCTTCTTAGAACATTTTGCTTGGGGACATGGAATTCCACACTCCATTAATCTGCGCAGATGATGATCTATTCAGGCATGGCAAATACATGCATCTTCCTATATTTGCCTGGAAATAGGATTTAGAAGATGGAATTCTTGACTAATATTACTTAACATGCAAAATGTAATAACATTTAGCTTGGAACTGTTTTATCAATGAAAAGTGAGTTTCATAAGATCACATAACATCACACAAGATTCTGCATGAGACAGCTGAAATCTTATATATTTATTTTTTAAAAAATTGAAACAATAACCTGCCTGTATAGATACCACTGAATGGTGTGATAAGAATTGTACTGCCAACATTTTGTATTTATTATCTCAATATTCCTTACAACAGCCCTGTATGATAACTTGTTCATAAACAGATACTGTTGGAGGAAGGGAGCTGTCAGCCTTTGAGGTAGGCCAGGTCATGAAAGACATACCACAAGAATGACTAGAACTCTGCCGTATAGTAACAGAATCTTGAAAACTTGACAGACTATCTTTCTCAACTCTGACACCAAAGAAAATCAGGATGGAACAATCCTGAGTTGTTGTTGTTTTTTCCTCACCAACTCTTTTCTTTTAGGGCTAAGCTATGTTTATTTATTGGTTCTTGTATTCATTCTTTGAGGTTATCTCCATACTCCCCTACACCACCTCTCCTGTCAGTCTCCCCCCCCTTTTGCAAAGGAACACTGGTAAGGTGCTATGGGAACCAATTACAGACTCACTCCCCCCATGCTTGCTTGGCAGCTCTCTGAGGTTGTTAGACCAGTCTTATTGTGCAGAGTCAGAAGGTGCTGGAAAGTCCTACCTCTCTTCTTGTTACACAGAGACCTGTACTGCAGAGTCTATTCATGCAGTCTATTGATAGTGGTGACAGACCCTGGGATTCCTGGCGAGTGCAGGAATTTCAGATGAAACTGGTGTACATGGTGTCGAGTTAGACATCTACTGCACTTTCCCACAGTCTCTAAGATTTAGGATAGCTCTTCCAATAAACCAGATATTCTAAATGTCTCCTCCTGCACCTAGAATCTAAAACACATTCCACTTCATATTCTTCCCTATCCACAAACGCAAGAGGGAGAGGAACAGCCTTAGAATGGAAGGGGCAAGAGGGCTCCTCACGAACTAGCAGACCTCAATGGAGTATTGGATTAATCTTCATCACAGCAGGCAACTGTAAATGAAAGGCCACTGGGTTAATTTGCCAGGCAATTGGGAAGAGGCCAATAAACTTTGAGTCCAGCTTTTTAGATGGATGGCAGAAGGTAACAACTTAGTAGAAAGCCACACCAAATCTCTCACTCCAATCTTGGAGCCCGCTTGCCTATGTGTGTCTGCAGCCTGCCTGCCTGCCTTCCTTCCTTCCTTCCTTCCTTCCTTCCTTCCTTCCTTCCTTCCTTCCTTCCTTCCTTCCTTCCTTCCTTTTCTCCCTCTCCCTCTCCCTCTCCCTCTCCCTCTCCCTCTCCCTCTCCCTCTCCCTCTCCCTCTGTCTGTCTGTCTGTCTGTCTGTCTGTCTGTCTATCTATCTATCTATCTATCTATCTATCTATCTATCTATCTATCTATCTATCTATCATGTCTATATAGCTGCCCATCTCACACAAGGTGACTCTAGGTGGCGTAGAACAATTAAAAAGAATAAATACATAAAAACAATTACAAATAAAAAACTGTAAAATCACACAAAATAGGAGGGGATAAAATTAATAAGGGAGCCATCGCAAAATCTCCCCGGTCCCCTGGGAGCCCCAGGCTTGATCACATAGCCAGGCCTTGAGGGACTTGCAGAATGTTAAGAAGGATGAAGCTAATCTCACTTCTTGGGGAGAAGATTCTACAAGGCGGATGCCACCTTTGCCAAATCTTGCTGTTTCTTTAAGAGATGCTGAGCAGCTGGCCTCTCCCGCAGAAAGTCTGAGGCATGAGAAACAACAGATGCTGGAGTTCTGGAGGGCAAGATGTGGGGGTGGTAACCATAGCCTGCCTGAAAGGGAGACAGGCCTATAGAGGAATGTATTGAGCTCTGCAAGAGGCAGCAGACCAGTACAACTGTTCTGCTGATAAGAGACACAGCACCTCAAGTACCATTACAATAATTGGTTCATCCTCTCCATTTACTCATTAGAAGCCAGATGATACAAGGGTGACAAATGAATCTGAAAGTCTAATAGCTGGAAGAGAGCTTTCCAAGAGCCACTATCTAAAATCACACGATTGACTAAGTCCTTGTATCTAAAAACTTAGTCTAGAGCAGGGGTTCCCAACCTTTTCTATGCTCCACACTCCTAGGAAATGTTTGATCAATGTTCGTATCCCCTACAAAAGTAATATCACATTTGAAGATGAAGAAGTCTAATTTCTAATGCGGGTGAACAAATTGAACTTAAAAAGATAAGTTTTTAACTCAGTGTATAAAATTGTCACCCCCCCTGAAATTCCATCTCGTATCCCCTGGGGGTGCAGGCACCCCAGGTTGGGAACCCCTGGTCTAGAAAAAAAAAATGGAAGGCCCTTGCAAGGAATAAAATGAGCCATCTTGGTAAACAAATCGACTACACAAAAGTGACTGTGCAACCCTGTACAGAGGAAAGATCAGTAAAAAATATCCATTGAGTCAGAATTCCAAGATGTTACTGGTGAAGGGAAGGACTGAAGCAAACCAGCTGGCTTTTCAGGAACAGGCTTGGCCTAGCAACAAACATGCAAGATGAAATATTATTCTTGACATCTTGTCTCACACTCAGCCATCAGAACTCTCTGAGCACCTGATGCAAAGTTTTAAACACTCCCCTGTGTCCAGCATTCTATTATTTAGCATAATCTTTCATATTTAGTGCCATATTTAGTATTACAAGACATGATTGAGATTCCCTTCATATTCCCTGTTAGCCTTTTGTAAGGCACTTAAAACCTGGCTATTTTCTCAGACGTTTGGGTCAAGATATTAATGAACTCGGTTAGTTGACTGGTTGGCTGATACATTGTTGCTTTGGAAAATGGAACATTTTTCCCCCTCATCCCTGGACCTTAGTTATATGAATTATGGTTTATTGCTTTGTTGTAGTTAGCTTTTGTACCTTTCTACACCACCCAGAGTCATTGTTTAGAAGGGTGGCCATATAATTTGTTTAAATAAATAAATAAATATTTACACACTCATGCTCCCAAGATGGCTATTTGGAAGAGGATGATCTGGGAGCCCTGCCTGTTGTCCTGTGCCTCAGGGTGAAATCCTCTTGCTGTCTGTCATCTCCCAAATATTTTTTTATATATAAAAACAAATAAAGAGGAAAACATATCCTTTTTATGTTTTTAACTGGGAAAAAAAGGCATGTTCTACTGGTTGTGTGCCTGAGAAATTGTCAGGCTCTGTCCTCAATGGTTGTTCAGAGTGTTGAGGAAAAACTATTTTGCCCTCATGCTGTGTGTTCCAGAGTCTTTTCTTACAACATACTTTTTTTGTATATAATTTTATTAAGGACTTTGATTACAATAGTAAAAACTAATACCAACTAAACTTAAAGAAAGAAAAAAGAATAGTAAGAAAGAATAAAAAGTGCAAAAGAAAAAGAAAAAAAAGAAATATGATAAAGAAAAAGAAAAGGAATATATATAAAGAAGCAACTTCCAAGCTTCATTACAAGTATAGACAAATTTAGTAACTCTTCACCCCCTATAAGATTACAAACAGATATCACTTCATCCCATATCCCATCCCTTATCTATAAGCAAATCTATAAAACATCAACTTTTCAATCCTGCTGTCAGCAAAAAGTCTGTAAAGGATTGCCAGAACTTTGCAAATAAATGTCTTATTTTAACCTCGATTAAATAAACCAACTTTACATTCCTTCCTTTTACTTCTAACAGACTTAATCTTTAGTTCATTCAAATATTGTCATAGGATTTGATTTCTCTTCAATTCTTCTTTATCCCATCACACAGACTTCTTCTTCTTCATGGGTTTAACAAGCCTCTTTTGTAGATCCAATAAAAAAACATTTTTCAGGTCATTCTCTTGGTTTGTCATTTGTATTTCCCCTTTAATTTTTAAAACTTCAACCAGTTTCTTTTGTATGTTCAATAAAGTGTCCTTTTCCAAATTATTCTCTTGGCCTGTCATTTGTAGTTCCACTTTTGGTACCTGTCAGAGAAAATTTGCTCTACATCTGTCATTCACTCACTGACATCTTTTGAACATAATCTATCCATAGAATCAGACATCAGTACTGACACTGTTGATATTGTAACTACTAATTTATGTTTCCGTTCTTCAAAGATCTTCTTTAATATTTCCAATGTTATGATATTTGCTGTCATTTTGTAAGCCCCAATTAATCAACACCAAAAGCTGGCTTGTATTTTTTTCCCTTTTACTTAGAGTCTTTAGTCCCCTCTAGTATCCAGCTTCTAAAATCATAAAGTTGCTTATCTTCATTATGAGCTAAGATAGCCAAAATAATTCTGGTTCCCATGAGAAGCTATTTATTTTTTATAGTTAATTCCAACATCTTACAGTAAAAGTCAATATTCCAAATTTAACTGGACCCTTAATCCATTTGTAACTTTCTTAGATCAAAATCTTATTTAGCTTTTTGCTGTTTATTTCAAATTCTTTAAGTTCTTAAGCTTGTAATTAATTTTTCTTTTGTTCAGAGTTGAAGCTAAACTCACCTGGTGACTTTTCAAACTTGTTGCTCCAAAGGTCTCTAATAGTTTTAAGATGGTTAATAGGCAATTTCCAAAAGTGATTAGAAAGTGAGGCTTGAGAACTTAGTGTCCCTTAAAAGACTCCGCTGCAGTTGCAAGCTGGATGGCTAATCCCTTCATCTCCTGGTCCTCAAACCCATGGAAGACACAGTCCTACAGATTCCTTGTGAGGAGCTGCCATCCAGAGCTCATGTGGACAATCTCCCATCCTCTCCTTATATGAAGAGGTTCCAGTCTACTCATCAGTTCTTTGATCTTTACTGCGGTTATCAGCTCCACTTTTGTGGAGACATCTTCAGTTTGCCATGCCTTCCTTGGAAGTCTCTTTTCTTATAATATTCTAACTGCTTGCTCTGTTTACTGTCACCTTTCTAGTCATGGCATACTGTCTGCTCCATAGGCTGATATTTTATGACAAGGACAACATGAAATATCCAAGCAGGGCCTCTTGCTTCTTATTGGTTCTCTTTGCTTGTCCAATGTGGTGGTTCAGGAACATGATGTTCAGTACAGGGGTTACTTTGCATTTTATGGATATTTCATAAAGTCCTTGACTCCTCTTTTTGTTTATTTGTTTGTTTATAATAAATAAACCCCTTCACCCCTGGGTACGGGATGAAAACAGCATTGGTCATGCTTTTGGATGATCTCTGGTGAGAGCAGGATAGAGGTTGTGCATCCATCATTGCCCTACTGGATCTCTCTGCAGCTTTCGATACCATTGACCATGATATCCTTCTGGATCGGCTCAGAGGATTGGGGGTGGGCGGCACTGTGTTGTGCTGATTCACCTCCTTCCTCCGGAGCCCATCCCAGTCAGTGGTGGTTGGGGAGGAGAGATCCTGCCCTCGGCCCCTGCTATGTGGAGTGCTGCAGGGTTTGGTGCTCTCCCCGCTCCTATTTAACATCTACATGAGGCCACTGGGTGAGCTCATCTGTCGCTGATGATATCCAACTGTACATCTCTGCCACTGGCGAATTAAGCGATGCTGTGAATGTCTTATCCCAGTGCCTGGAGGCTGTGAGGGTCTGGATGGGGAAAAACAGGCTTCAACTGAACCCTGGCAAGACTGAGTGGTTTTGGGGCCTTCTGGTGCTAGGGCTATGCTATCTTTGGTACTGAATGGGGTTGCACTGCCCCAGACAGACCCTGTGCACAATCTGGGGGTCCTCCTGGACTCACGACTCCTGCTCAAAGAGCAGGTGGCAGTCATGGCTAGGAGGGCCTTTGCACAGCTTCATGTTGTGTGCCAGCTGCGCCCATTCCTAGATCAGAGGGACCTACTCACTGTCATTCATGCCCTAGTCACGTCCCATTTGGATTTCTGTAATGTGCTGTATGTGGGCTGCCCTTGAAGAATATCTTGAACCTTCAGCTGGTGCAAAATGCAGTGGCGCGGGCAGTTATGTGTGCCCCTAGGGTGGTACATGTTACACCTCTGCTCCACGAGCTGCACTGGTTGCCAGTTTGCTTCCGGATCCAATTCAAGGTGCTGATTTTGATCTTTAAAGCCCTTCATGGCATGGGGCTGGGTTACCTGAGGGACGGCCTCTCCCTGATTACATCTGCCTGTCCCATCAGATCTGGCAGAGAAGGCATGCTGCAGGTCCCGTCTGCTAGAGAATTACATTTGGCGGGTCCCAGGAGCCGGGCCTTCTCTGCTGTGGTGCCCGCCTTGTGGAATCTTCTCCCCCCGGAAAGAGATTAGCTCCATCCCTCTTAATATTCTGTAAGTCCCTCAAGACCTGGCTATGTGATCAGGCCTGGGGGTCCCAGAACCAGAGAGATTTTGAGATGGCTCCCTTATTAATTTTATCCCCTCCTGTTTTGTGTGCTTTTATAGTTTTTTATTTGTAATTGTTTTTATGTATTTATTCTTTTTAATTGTTGTACACCGCTCAGAGTCACTTTGTGTGAGATGGGCAGCTATATAAATATGATAAATAAATAAATAAATCATTTTCCTACCCTCACTGTGATCATCACACAAACATCTATTTATTCTTCATTTATATGCTAAAATGGCTTCTGCAAATCCAACCCTCTTGCCCTAGCTAGTATATGTAATCTGCATTCATACACATAAGTGTAAGATTTGTGTAAGAATTTGTGTAAGTTGCCCATACTAACTATTGTATGGGCAACTTAACTAACTACTAACTATTCACTCTTGTAAGAAAAAATTAACTCCCATGTACAATGGAATAGCAGTTATGTTAGTGATGATTGCAGATGCCGAGGTGGGAAGCCCCTGGTGGAAAGCATTTAGAGTGGGCAAGGAGAAGAGAGGCCAGCATGCTAAGGATAGGTATTGGTGGACATAAATTTAATGAGAAAAAAATTAAAACATTTCAGCTAAAGCTCAGGAAATACTTTTAACTGAAGTAAATTGATAGAGACTTCCAAGAAGGAGGGTTATAAAAAAATGCAGTTATATCAAATGATAAACCATCTGAGGGTGAAACAGTTTTGATATGGGTGTTCAAAAGTAGTTTACTAAGAATTGTGATTTATTGTGGATAAGAAAATATTTGAAGTGTTTATGCTGTAGTAAAACAAAAGTTATCCCATACAAATAACATTTCCCTTTTATTTGTATCAGAACAAAAGACTACAGGTCTTTTAATGTCCACTTGTTCAGTGACCATTCAAAGTTATGATGGCACTGAACAAGGGGTACTTATGATGGGTCTTCACAGTTGTGGCCATCACAGCATCCCCATAGTCACAAGATTGTGATTCTGGCACTTAGTGACTGGCTAACAATTATGATGTCACAGCATTCCACAGTCACGTGATCACCGTTTGTGACTTTCACTGCTGGCTTCCAACAAGCAAAGTCAATGGGGAAGCCAGCAGGAGGTCGCAAATGGCAATCACATGACCGTCACAGGTGCTGTGACTGTGAGGGATTTGCCTAATAATGGCAACTGGGACTGCTGAAACTGCCATTATAAGTTGGCATGGTCATGTGACATCGCACCTTATGACCACGACACTTAGCAACAGAGTTCCTGGTTCCAATTACTGTTGGTAAGTGAGGGCTACCTGTACAAAGAACTTTACCATCACTATTGTCATGATCCCTCATGTAATAATCAAATTATTAAAATATGTGGAATATAAAAGGTTTATGTGACTCATTTTGACTTTTCTTCAATGGTGAAAAAATGATTTAAATGGCAACAGCAAGTAAGAAATAAATATTGTATAATACCAAAGTTACAATTATTGGAAAGAAAATAATGTAGCTTGTAGGAGTTGAGAAGAAGACATTATTTTAAAGAAGACTTTATTACTGAGAGATCACAGCAATTTTTTGTGATCGATGAAACTGCAATGTGACTAAATACATTTTATAGTCTATTGAGCATCAAAATAGGAAAGTGTCTCCTGCACAGACCTTCCATAGCGACAGAATGTAAAGTAGAAAATCTTTATGCTTAATGGAATGAAAATTGCATATAAAGTTCAATTGGTTTTGCATGCTTGCTTACTTCTTTACTTAGTTGTCTCTCTATGTGTGCATATGTGTGTGTGTGCGTGTAAGTGTCTACATGTGTAAACTTGAGCATACATTTGTTGGCTGATTATCCTCTGCCCAGTTGAAGATATTATCCACAAGTAGCCTCCTCGATCCTTGACCTAATAGTATACACTAAAAATAAAGAAGTCTAACATGTTTTTAAAAAATCTATTGTCATATATAAAGTGAATTCTCCAGAAATACTGTTTCCACCTGGAAGGAATAATACTAAAACAGATTATGTAGTACTGGAGTCTCTCCAAGTTACTGGCATTTATATGAGAAGAAAAGACCAGGACACAAACTTCATCTGTAGATTTATTTTTCAACTAAAATGTCTTTTTTCTTAATCATGATGAAATTTCAAGCAAAACAGTCCTTGAAAAGATGTGGGCACTTAACATATTGTTTCACTTTTGTCTGCTTTGCAATTCCACAGTTCAGCAATGCTTCTCCATCACTACTCACCAAACACTGGTAAGTACTGCTGGAAAGTGTGCTGATCAGCTTCCTCTGGCACTGCTCACACCCATTGCCTTCTCTGACATGTCCTCACCAGAGCTGGAAGATGCAGCGCCTGAAAAGAAGATTGTGCTGGCCTTGGGAAGTGACAAGGAGGTGACGGGAAAAAGCTCTGAAGTAATAATAATTGTTTTGTCAAAGCAAAACTCTTTGCTTCATGCCATGGTGAATCCCTTCACTAAGGCAAATTTAAGTCACCCCGCACAGACCTAGCAAATACTATTATTTGACACGCAGGAAAAGTGATTGGCTTGATTTTTCTAGTCCCATACATTCATAGACTTTTCAAACACTGTCTCTCTCCAGGCATTCATTACTTTATCACTGCTTTTTTTCTGTAGTTGAAGATTATCCTATCTTCTTTTCAGTCTGCCAGTCTTAGACATTGTTGAGTCACATAGTCCAATGTTCTGATTCTATCTATGGCAGTTTCAAGTGTTCCGACCATGTTTATCAATGCTATTCACATAGACTGAGTTTAAAAATTCTTTTACGCCATAATGTGGTTTGCTTGGTCTGACCTGGCCAACTCTAGTTCTTTTCCTGGTGCATACCAGGAAAACAAAGGGTGCATTTTCTCCCATTTCTCACAAAAGCTATTCTCCCTCTCTTCTTTCACATTAGGCTCTTGAAACAGATCTCTCCAAAACTGTGGCTGCTTTCATTCTTGCCCTCCAAAAGACATGCAAATATTAGCATGGGACAGTGCTCTTGGCTTCTGTGCTCTTTCCTTATATTTCAATCATTTTCACACAGAGACAAGCATTCTCAGCATCAATTTACAGATGGGTGAGTTGAAATTTACAAGAATGCCAGTCAGGATGAGGGCCAATGAGCAGTATGGAGATTGCTGGTAGAATGAATTTCTGAGGGTCAATGGTTAAGGTGCTGGAGTGGAACTGGAGAGACCCAGGTTCAGTTCCGCTCAATCATGGGCCTCATTGGAGAGCTGTGAGTCATTTGGGCTGTTATTGTTGGGATGATGGAGGTTGGGTGGGAGGAGAACCTCATGTAGCTCTCAGAGAAAAGGAGGAATAGAAATGCAATAAAGAAAAGAATGAATAAGCTTTGCCACTTAGCTTTCCTTCCCCTGCCATTTTTACTAATATTGTTTTTAATATCTCCCATCTGGCACTATATCCAGGAAGTTAATTCTATGCCAGACCAGCAACAGCAGCAGCTGTTCATAAAATTGTCCTGCACGACAAACATTGAAGAAATAGAAATAGAGGGGCTTGTCTTCTCCCCTGATCACTTGCTGAGATTTTCTCCTTTGGGTGAGAGATCACCCATAGGTTTGTGTTCTCCACATCTGACTTTTCTTTCCTTTTCTGATTGAGGTTCTTCCAGAGCTGGCAGGACATAGTTCACATTTCCACTTCATTACAGTATACTAGCTTTCAGGCCAAGCATGGCCAAGAGAATAAAAGTCCATATTGGTACAGGATATACAGTAGCTGCTGATGGCTCAAAGAAACTCTGACACCAATTTTCTCCATATCTGTGGGATTGTGATTTCACAATTTTATCCCTTAGGAGACTGAAATCTATTTAAATGTTTAACTATGACAACCATGACATTTGGAGTGACTGTGTGATATATCTGAGGCAAAATACCTGAAGAATTGAGAGGGAAACTGAAATACTTAATTTATCAAAAGCTTCTGCATGTCCTAGGTTCACTATAACTTTATTTGTCAACTGAAATTGAATTTTGAGGCTTTTCTTCAAGAAAAAAACATCCAAAATGTCAAGGGAAGCAAAAACAATTTGGTATGTTATTTGTCACTGAATTATACTGAAAGGAAAATTAAACATGAAACTGTCTGTCTCAAGACTAAATATCTGAAGTTCAAGGGAAGCTGAAAAAAATTGATATGAAAATGCACAAATCTTTTTAGTGGGAAAGGGTGAGTGGATCATTTATTTATTACATTTTAATCCCATCCTTCGCCAAGGAGCTTAGAATTCCTCATATCACACACAGATGCAGAATATACCTCATAACAGTCCTATGAAATAGATTTGATTGTGAATTGTTGACTGTGGGCCAGTTACCAAGCAAAAGTGGAATTTGTGTTCCCCTGGTCTAATTCTGTCACTTGACTCAAAGTTTAATTATTTCTCTCGTTAATGTAACATGAAAACAAGGACAAGGATTTTTTACTTGCTGACACACTCAACTCTAAAACAGCCTCCAAACCAAGCCTGATTCAATGTTTGATCCTCAGGAATTGCAAGTAGTTATCACTTCACTTAATATCTTGTTAGAACGATAGGTCTTTCTTGTGCAGTGTGTTTGGGTTTAGTCCTCTGAGCAACCAACAAATGTAGCAGGACCTTGTGTAAATCCTTGTGAATTCTGTATTCATTTCTTTGGCAGCAATTTAACAGCTCGTCTGCAGATGGCACTTATTTTATCTGCAAAAATATTCCCATGAAAAGTGAAGGGAACTTGTTAGAAAGAACGCAAACAGAGCGTGAAACAGTCATCATGGACTATTAATGTATCCTTAATACATGAACTGAGCTGGAAACACATCACTGAAAGAAGGGGTTAGGAGAGTTGCTGCAGGCATGCAGCTGCCTCTCTGCCCTCTTCTCCATGCTATGATCCACGGAGCTGACATCCAATAACAATTTGCCTTCTCTCCCTTCCTTCCTACTTCAGAAGCAGTGAAGAGATCCAATCACACTACAAGAAATGCTGAGAGACCAAAAAAAAAAAAAAGGGTCATCATGAAATATCCATTGTTATTCTTTCAGCAGCACATCCATTTATAGGGAAAATATATCTCAGTACAGTGAACCTGTTTCCAAGGATGGATTGGATAAGCCTCTGAACTACCATGTTTTAGGGTGGTCTAGCATTGCAACTGAGTGCAACCACTTCTTTCCTTGTCCTTCCTTTCAGTATCTGTTTCCAGTTTATTAACTTGCCCATTGTGAGTTCATGGCTCTGAACCACATGCAGAGGCTCCATTTCATAGAGAAAAGTATGCACACATAGGAGCTTAATTGTCCTTGTCTTTAAGGGAATTCTTCACGTTGTGCCCATGGACTCTACATACCTGCTAACGGCTTCCTGAACTTACATGCAAAACATCCCACTTCTAATATCTGGCTGAGAGAGACCTTTGTCTGACATGCTTACTGGCTCCTAACATCTATTTTATATACCAGCCTCCCACAGTCTGGTACTGTCCAAATATATTGGGGTGGAAACCCCACAACTTCATGCTAATTTAGCTTGCTAACTAGCACGAGGAATGTTATATTCTAGAATATGGGTACAGCATATATAGTACTATGCTAGATAGACCAGGGTCTGACTCAACTGTCCATGCTAAAAACTCTAAAGCTAAAATGTACTGTATAGTTAACAAGTACAAGACCTGTGGGTTCAAATTCCGTTGGAGGGTTGAACATAGAACATCTAATATGGAGGATACCTAGGCCTTAAGAGTCTCAATAAGAATGAAACCAGTTATGTGGTGGTCAGTAGCTAACATAA
Source organism: Liasis olivaceus (assembly GCA_030867105.1). NCBI lineage: Eukaryota > Metazoa > Chordata > Lepidosauria > Squamata > Pythonidae > Liasis > Liasis olivaceus. The sequence continues at coordinate 40,580,528 of CM061348.1, read as the reverse complement.
CATCTATACTAACAGCCATTATCCTCCAGATGACATATATTGCAATGCCTGAACAAGAGAGAGATTAAGAAGTACAAGAGCTAAAACTACAGCAAACTACTGTAAATGTGGATAGTACCTAGTTTTGAGAATACTGAACATTTGGGAGAAAAAAGTTGTAAGCATGGAAGAGATCTGAAATTCTAGCATCAGGATTTCAACAATAACATGATTGCATGCAAGGTGATAAAAAAGAAAATTTAGTCAAAGTTCCAAGTACTACCCAAAAGATATTAATTCAAAAGAGATCAGAATACTGGGCAGCTTACATGCATATTTTTGCAGTATGATTTCTGGGGAATATGACCTTAGCGGTATTTCCTTTATTTTAAATCTAATGTTTTAAATTTAAAGAGAATGTTTTGGATTCATAGTGTGCCATTATTCACCTCCTGCTTAAAAGGTGTGGTTTCACCCCAAAACAGAACAAACTGAAAAGTTCAAATTGATATTTTAGAAAGTAATAATAACACTGAGGGAGATTATAACAGCAGAGACACTTGTGTTGGATTTTCAGTATTCTGAATGAGATTCATGTCATGAATTGGATTATTTTTGAATCATAGAATCAAAGATTTGCAAGGGATCATTTAGGCCATCAAGTCTAACCCCCTTCTCAATCTAGAAATCCAATTAAAGCATTTCAAACAATGGCAGTCTAGACTTCACTTGAATGCATCCAGTGTAGGGGACCTCAGCATTTTTCCTGGTAATTGGTTCCCTTGTTTTGCATTTCATTACAATAGCAAGAATTACTGTAGCTCAATATTGGAGAAAATTAAGTTGCATCTGTATGGCAATGGTTAGAAAATGCTCTATTATAAAGTCTCTAAAATTAACATATGGTTTAATGCATTTTATTTAGCCTGGGGAAAAATACCTCAGGGTGGAAATGACAACATTATTCAAATTATTGAAAGTCTTTCAATTCCAAAAGGGGGAAAAAAATCTATAGAAGGTGGAAACTAGTCCAAATGGACAAATTACAACAAGGTTGTTGGCATCCAAATATTTTATCAAACTTCTTAACAGCAGGAACAGTTGGACAGTGGAGCCAATTATTAGCATGGATGGGAGAGCTTTCCATCTCTGAAATTCTTCATACAGAAGCTAGACAGCCATCTTTCATAATATAGTACTCTGAATATTCTGCATGAAAAAAGCAGTTGGATTAGATGGCTCTCAAGGTTTGTTTTAACCCTGTCATTCACTTGATTATACTGGTACTCCAGCCATGTGTTTTAGGGTTGCATAGTATACTCTGGATAGTATGCATGAAGTTTCCCCACTGTTTCCCTTCATGGATCATTTGGTTAAAGGACTTACATTCAATGTTACCAAGACCTCTACCACTGGAAGTACACACTGTCAAAACGGCAGAGACAGGCAGATCACAGATGATCATTCATGATCCACCCTAGAAGAAAATGGCAACCCACTCTCCAAGAAAACCAAATGAACATTCATAGTCAGGACAATGTTAACACAATACTGAAGATGAACCCTAAAATCAGAAAGTATCCAACAAACTGCTGGGAAAAGCTTAGGGAAAGTACTAGTAGAACTGTGGTTATTTTGTGGTTGGATTAAAGTTGAAGGCCATCCAGGTGCTGATGTGACCAAATGAAAAAGGACAGTGCAATGCTGCAAATATACCATTGTTATATAGTCAGAATCATAAACGAAAGAAAACCTGATGTCATCAGGACTGAACACTGACATACTGTAACTGAACTGGATTGGAATGGATCACTTCATATCAGAGGAGAATCACATATTTTATGGCAGACAAGGAAATCACTAAAGAAATGGAAGAGTCATCATGATTAACAAAAGAGCATCAAAGTCAGTCTCAGATACAACCCCAAAAATGAAATAATGATCTTAATTTGAATCCAAGGCAAGCCATTCAAGAGTAGGACAATGCAACATTTTGCCTCAGCCACATATGCAAAGGAAGTGGGAAGTGAAGAGTTTTGTGATGACTTGAAATACCTTGTTGACACAACATCAAAAAAGACATTATACTGATTATAGGAGACTGCAGTGCTAACATTGGAAGGAAAATAGCTTCTGGAATAATGGGAAAAAATTCAGTATATGAAATGAAGCAGAAGAGACAAAGAGGGTTCTACCAAAACATACAATGTTTATAGCAAAAATCTTCTTCTAACAAATGTAAAAGATTCTACACATGGACATTACCAAATGGACAACACAGAAATCAAACTGACTATATACTCTGCAAGCAAAGATGGAGAAGTTCCATTCAGACAGCAAAATCAACATCTGGTATTGACTGTGGCCCAGATCACAAACTCCATCTTGCAAAATTACAACTTAAGCCAAAGAAAAATCACTAGACCAACAATATACAACCTCAGCAATATTCCATATGATCATGACATGAAGGTAAAGAATAGATTTAATGGATTAGATATAGTAAATAGAGTGCCTAAAAAACTCTGTAGTGAGATGCATGACATCATTAAAATTGAAGCAAACAAAAATATTCTAAAATGAAAAAAGCAAAAGAAATAGGCACACTGAAAATTCCTGATGAAAGATGGAAAGCAAAAGACAACCAAATTGGAGAAAAATTTACCCAACTAAATGTGGAGTTCCAAAAAAGAGCAAGAAGAGACACAGAGTTTTATTTAAAGAAGCAATGCAAAGAAATTGAGGAAGGACCAGAGATTTATTTACTGAATAATTTTTTTTATTATAGAAATCAAAGGAAGCCTCATGCAAAGATGGGAACAATAAAAAGAAGAAGAAGACAGAGATCCACTGGAGAAAGATGATATAAAGAAGGGACAGTACAATAAGGAAGAACTGCACAAAAATATCCTAAAATTAATAATACATATGACAGTTTGACCACTAGAACTAGAGACAGACGTTCTAGAAAGTGAAATTACATGGGCCCTAGAAAATACTGGTAACAATGAAGGTTCAGGACTTGATTAAATAGTAGCAGAACTGTTTAAAATCTTGCAAAATGATGCAGTTAAAGTGTCCCTTGCAGCTTGTAAACAAGCATGGAAAACACAGCAGTAGCCAAGGAACTGGAAAAAAGCAATTTCCATTCCATATCAAAAAAAGAGAAGAATCCTCACATGCTCATGAGACAGTGTTCAAAATTTTGCAGTTGAGATTTCAACAATAATGGAATAAAATGGTCAGATACACAAACTGGATTAAAAAGAGGCAAAGACATCTGAAATCACATTGCTATCATTGGATGGAAAATGGAAAATGAAAGGGAGTTCCAAAATAATGTCTGGTTTGTTTTATTGATTATTGTAACACACTTGACAGTATAGATTACAACAAATTGATAGTACTTAAAAACTTCTTATCTGCCTAATGAAGAAATTATATGACCAGTAAGCCAGTTACAGAGCAACTAAATGGTTCAAAATTGTGATGGGAGTGTGCCAAAGTTGTTTACTGTTATTTTATTTATTTAACTTATATGAAGAATATACCATGGGAAATGCTGGAGTAGAAGAAAACTAAGTTTATATCAATAGGCAAAGCCAACCCAATGTAAATAGGTAAAGAAGCTGAAATAGTAAAAGATTTCAACTTCCTAGGCACAAAACTTCACAGGGCAGCCATAATAAGTTTGCTACTTTGGAGAAATAGATAAAATACTGAAGTGCAATGACAACCAATGTCCATATTGTCAAGTCCATGGTTTCCCCATTTTACCATACTGTATGGCTGCAAAATGCTGGACCATCAAAAAAGCTAAACAAAGAAAAAATGAAGCCTCTGACTTGTGGTGATGGAAATAATGTTAAGAATATCTTAACAAACAATAAATAACTCAATACTGGATGAAGTACAACCAGTCTGGTCACTGAAAGCAATAATACTGAAGCTGAAACTTAAATAGTCTGGACACTTAATGTGAAGGCAAGAAAAGAGCCTGGTGCTTGGAAAAACAGGAGACAACCAAAAAAGGGCTGACAGCAGACAAGGTGACTGGATACTGTTACTGCCGACAGAAGCAAGAGCTTTCAAGCACTCGAAGAAGCAGTGTCAGACAATTCTGGTGAACTGATGTCCTTCAGGTCATGAAGAGCTGGAAGTGACAGAAAGACCAAACAACAAGCCATTTTTTAAAATAAATATGAAATATAGGTGGAAAGGCACTGGGTGAAAGACACTTAAAAGAAACTAATGTCGGAATCTATATCTCCTCAGTCCAAGGCTAGGACTGGCTTTTCTAGTCAGTCAGTGCTCATACTTCTCAAATCCTTCACACAGAGCTGACTGCAATTGCTATTTCATCTGAGCATCTGAAGAAGAATGCCATCCTAACAGCTTCAAAGCATTAAAGGAATCTTTAAATGCAAATCTAATCAGCAGGAATTAAATATATTGGGACATGTATGAGAAACTTTGCATAGGATTACCAGCAATACTGCAGTCAACCTACTTTCCATAGCAAAATTAAATTCAACATAGCTAGCTAAAGCCCTGAAAATAAGTTTCTCCTGGATTTAACAAAAGTATCTTTATTATATAACTTCGGCTCATTTAACATAATCATTCCCTTGGCGGTTTCTAAGTTTAACATTTACCCTTTTCATTCCCCCATACTGTCTTCATCAAACCCAGCATCCTCCAGTGGTTCTTTCAACATTCCCAAGCAACATGACCAAATTCCTCATCCATGCAAGAGGTCACTGGATATTCAAAAGACCTAAAGGGGTCTTTTGCATTTAAAGAACTGTAGGAATCTTTTAAAAGCAGCAATGGCATCAGATGTATCATCTCATAATTGCATAAATAATACAAATTATGTAAGTTGTGTTAATCATGTCCTATCAATGTACTATGAAAGACATACAGTACATACTTTGCACCATTTGTGCAAAAACATCATTACATGCATGATACCCCTTGCCCCATCTCCAGACATCCTTGCAAAGCATGCAACTTATAACTGGATTCTATTCCTCCAAATTGCTGCCATCAGTTCTGAAGAGCTCCTATATGCAGAATCTTTTTGGGTAGTGTATCATAAATCAATTTGGCTCACAGTAACTGCCTAGACAGTGTTCAGGATGACACCCTGCCCTTTTGATTTAATGTACTCATCATGATGTGGCAAAATCATTCAACCCAGACCTGTTCAATGTCTCTTTGTCTGAAGAAGAGTGCTTCTGAAGATCTTCCTTGAACACACCACTTCAAAAAGAGACTTGTGAAATCAAAATTCTCCCTAATTTATCTAACTAGAAAAAGGACCTTACCTCTGTATTCTCAGTTCTCTCATTCTCTTTTTTTCTTAATTTCATTATTAAGTTAGTTCAGTATTCTGAATATGTGACAGCAAGACTGACTGATGTCCTTATCACCAGTAGAAAATGCTCCATGCTGGTAGAATGTGAGCAACAGTAAGTTGGCATGCTAATCTCTAAATAAGAGATCCTAGCATGAAATAGAGTACTGTGAACCAAAATGATTTATGACCATAATGCAAAATGCAACAAGACTGACTAATGTCCTTACCACCAGTATGGAATGCTGCATGTGGCTCAGATATATGACTTTGGTTGATAACCCAAATTCCATTTTCTCTATCTTACTAAAAAGCACCATATGAAAGTCTCAAATGGCCAAAGCCATGATACGTGGCAGAGATCAACATCTTTAGGCCCATCTGGCCATGGCATATGGAAAATTGTACCTTTGAATGTAAGAGAAGTAAATAGTAAAGAGCATGAATTAACAAATGGAATAAAAAAAATAGTTGTGCATCTGTGAAACTAAGAGAAAGGGGAAAGATGTAATAGAGCTGAATGAAGTGATCTGATCTTGTGGAGTGGAGTTGACAACTGCAGCTTGCTGAATGCATTAAAAGAAAGCTGCTAGCTTTTCAAAAAGCCCCAAAAACATGGTTTTGCCAATGGGCGTGTGGTAGAGTCTGTGCAATGGCTATATTGACTGTTACAGATGGATGTCCTCACCTTGGTTGTGAATTTTGAATGTTGTGATTTTTTTTAATATGGTTTTATATTGTTCTGTTGTTTTACACTGTTGTACTGTTTTGCTGTTTTTATATTGTTTTTAACTGTTTGTGAGCCTTCCAGAGTCATATACTGAGATGGGTGGCTATGTAAATTTGATTAATACATAAATAAATGCATGATGGAAGTAAAGCATTTGTGAGAATAAATGGAAAGCTTAGTGAATAGATCAGCACTGAGAGGGAATATGGCAAGGATGTGTGAATGGTTGTTTAATGTACTTATGGATTCATGTATAATGCTTTTGGTGACATCAGAGGATTGTGTTGGTCGAAAAGGTTAACGTATGTGTACATTTTTATGCAGATGATGCCATGTTGATGGTTGAGAATCTGAATGATTTGCAGTGAATGTTAGATAGATTGTATGAAGAAATGTGGAATACGGATCTGAAAAGTATTATGTATAAACGATAAAAAAACTAGAGCAAGAAAATTAATATCTGTACATTGGTAGAATATTTACTAAAGTTTTTTCTTACCTCAGGCCTTTAATTTCTTTCGCTTAGTATTTTTTCCTTCTTTTCCATGTTCTGCACCATGTTCTTTATTTTGAAAGGGAATCTCATGACTTGTGTTTGTGTACCTACCTATCCATACATGTGTGTGTGCACACACCCAAATATATATACATGAGGCAATTAGACAAATATGAATTGAGAACCACTGTCTTCACAGAAGCTGGGGAGACTTAACTGAGGGAGGAAGCCCTTCCACCTGAAAGACCACACACATGGAGTACGCTAGTTCTAGCTCTTGATTTTAAAAAGCCAACCTCTTCCATACAGCCACAAACTAAATCATTAAGAGTACCACTGCTGAAAGCACTCCTGTTTGGCAAACATTAAATAATTTACTTCAAAATAACTAATAGTTCTATGCTCATGCGTGCTTCTAATTGGGATCTTTTAATACAGTCCTGTGAAATGTTTGCTACAAAAAGGAACTTGCAGACACACAAATACACACTCTGCAAATAAGAAATAGCAAGCTTTTTCAATAGCAAGTTTTGTGGCATATCTTCTCCATGTATTAGTATTTTTTTTAATAACGTGGACTTAATGTGCATCTTTCTCCCAAGAACATCAGTCTATAACTTGCCTTCTCCAACCTGTGCTCTCTAGTTCAATTAGGACTGTAGCATTTTTTAAGTCAAATGATTCAGAAAATTCCTCTGTAGCCTGAAGGATACATAATAGAGAAGCATGGCCTAGAGTGTATTCTCAGATCTCATGAAGGAAGACTTTATGCACTGGGTTATTACATATTTATTAAAAGTGCCACCATACTAGAAGGCAAAGCCAATGCAGCAATTTACTGTAGTTGCAGTGGAATAATTCACACATTGTCCTGCTAATTAGAATATATGTATACTGAAGCCTCCATGTATCCAAGACAGTGTCCAGTTCTGGCCATCAGAAGGGATTGATTTAGAGCAAGGTATTTTAAATAATTTATTCATTCAAATTTGCCATAGATGATTCTTAACCTGTATCTTAAATGACAGTTCAAAACTAATAATATAGCATTTTATAATTTCAAAGTAAATATACTTTGCGTCATGTTTTAATTAATACAGAAAGAGAAAGAGTGAGAGAGAGAGCTCATTACCTGTGTCAAGGTGCAGGTGTAACACCAGTCTAAGAATGCTTCCTGTGCTGTCCCTGCTTCCTGTGCCTCCAACACTACCAACACTACAGCCCTTTCCTACGCTGTCTGATAAAGGTGAATGCCTGCATTTGACTGGCCAGGGTTACTTCAAGCTTAGACTACTGCAATGTATTCTATGTAGGTCTAGCCAATTAGTCTTGTACTAATTATAGCCAGAAATGTTAATTAGTGCAAACAAGCAACTCAGGGGCATCCACCGGGCTGGGGAGGAAGGTTTAAAAAAGGCAAGGAGGTGAAATGGTGTTGTAATGCGAGCGCTTGCCTTTTTTTGATATCCTCACTCTCTCACAGACACCCCTACAGCAACTAGACTACAAGCTGCTGAACAGTAATGTAGTCACATCTCTCCAATATTGAAAGATCTGCATTGATTGCCAGTTGCTTTCTGGGTGGGTCTGGCCCTTTGAAGAATCATTGTGAACCTAATAAAATTTGCGAGAGATGGTCTTTTGCTCAAGGGAACTCCACATGCAATGCATTAAAAAAAGGGTCTTTACCTACATCGCTCTCCCAAGTATGGAATGCTGTTCTGCGAAAGCCAATATTGGATAACATTTATACAGCACTTTTGCATAAGAGGTTTTGACAGAGTTGTTTAATTCAGCCATTTAAAATTGTTATTAATAAGGTTCCAAATGCTGCTGAAATGCATTGCTACGTTTTTTAATATTTTGTACTGTGTTTTTTTTTTTCCTTTTCTCCTTAAAAAGAGTAGAATGAACATTGGGAGCAGGCTGTTTGGTGACAGGTACCTTTGACAGCTATTGAAATCTATAATGAATAAAAACATACAGCTGTTTTGAGCTTCCCCCCTGCAGAAGCCACTGGTGACAAATCAAAGTCACCTGCTGGCTGCTCTTACTGGTCTTGGATGATCATCTCCTGACCAGCAGTATTCAGCTGCTCAGTGTGCCTGACCATCTCAATGCCTGATCTGCTTCCCATCCTGATTGTCCCACCCCAGGGCTGAATGCTTCTGCTGCCTCATTCTTAGTACGGCATGCCACACAAGAACTACCCTTATGAAACAATGAGCATACACTCTCTAGCCCTTTTTTAAAAATGGTGCGTGCATGCCTTTTGCACAGATTTATACTGTACATGCACTGCATACCATTCAGTTACCTTCTGAGTGTTTACTTCTGTTTCTTATTGAGGCTGTCAGACTGGAATTGATCTCCTTTGATTTAAATAAGCTGCCATCATTGATGAATGAAAAATGAAGGATAAATGAGCCTGGAGAGCAGACACTTCATCCTAGAACACACACATCCCGAAACAGAGATCTGAAACTTCATGTCTAGAAACTCAGACACTGATGACTGATGACTGACTTATAAATACTCTTTACAAACTGCCGTAAACTAAGTTTACAATTCTATGTGAACCAATGATAAAGCGGTTTGATTCCTCCCACATTGTGGGCTTGTGCTGAAAGGTCTACTAATGTCCTTTCTGCCCTCAAAAGCATAATTTCTAGTTTTCAGCCCAAAGAAGGTGTCAAAGAAAAAAGGATCCTGATCAAGGCAAAAGGCAAGAACCACTTAACTGGAGACTTTGGCAATCTGATCACTATTGTTTCGTGAGCTTTTTGTCCAAGGGTAATAAAACCTTCACCCTGAAAGCTGTAGGGGCACTTGGACGGTAAACACTCCCATGCATACATGCAGGCTGAATCTGACCCATGTACTATGCCAAAATATAGTTGGTTTAGCTTTATTTCCTTGTCTCAGTTAAAAATGGGGGGACTACTTCTCCCTGATGGTTTCTGCCCATCCCCCCAGATCGGGCAGGTGGGCATGCTCCAGATCCCCTTGGTGAGATAATATCACCTGGTGGGTCCTAAGAAGCATGTCTTCTCTGTCATGGCACCCACCCCATGGAGCAGCCTCCTCCCAGAGATACAGACAACCCCAATTTTACCAGCCTTTCAGAATGTCATGAAGACCTGGCTCTTCCCCCAGGCACTGGGGCCAAGCTCTTAGTTCTGAACTCCAGCATGGCTGCTTGGCATAGGTGCCCTGAGATTTTAATGAGGGGGCCTTAACACACACAAAAAAATTGTCTGTATTTGGGTGTGCTTTATTATTGCTGATGTTTAATATGTTATATGTTTCATTGGATAGATACATGGTCTTCTAAATTTGATTCATACATACATACAGGTGAAACTCGAAAAATTAGAATATCGTGCAAATGTTCATTTATGTCAGTATGGCAACTCAAAAGGTGAAACCAATATATGAGATAGACGCATTACATGCAAAGCGAGATATGTCAAGCCTTACTTTGGTATAATTGTGATGATTATGGCGTACAGCTTATGAAAACCCCAAATTCACAATCTCAGAAAATTAGAATAGTGTGAAAAGGTTCAATATTCTAGGCTCAAAGTGTCCCCCTCTAATCAGCTAATGAATCCATAACACCTGCAAAGGGTTCCTGAGCCTTTCAATGGTCTCTCAGGCTGGTTCAGTAGGAATCACAGCATGGGAAAGACTGCTGACCTGACAGTTGTGCAGAAAACCATCACTGACACCCTCCATAAGGAGGGAAAGCCCCAAAAGGTAATTGCAAAAGAAGTTGGATGTTCCCAAAGTGCTGTATCAAAGCACATCAATAGAAGGTTATGTGGAAGGGAAAAGTGTGGTAGAAAAAGGTGCACAAGCAGCAGGGATGACCGCAGCCAGGAGAGGATTGTCAGGAAAAGGCCATTCAAAAGTGTTGGGGACTTTCCCAAGGAGTGGACTGAGGCTGGAGTTAGTGCATCAAGAGCCACCACACACAGACGGATCCTGGACATGGGCTTCAAATGTCGTATTCCTCTTGTCAAGCCGCTCCTGAACAACAAACAACGTCAGAAGCGTCTTACCTGCAGAAGCGTCTTTACCTGTACCTACATACAGGTGAAACTCGAAAAATTAGAATATCGTGCAAATGTTCATTTATGTCAGTATGGCAATTCAAAAGGTGAAACCAATATATGAGATAGACGCATTACATGCAAAGCGAGATATGTCAAGCCTTACTTTGGTATAATTGTGATGATTATGGCGTACAGCTTAGGAAAACCCCAAATTCACAATCTCAGAAAATTAGAATATTACATGACATCAATAACACAAGGATTGGAAATAGAACAATATCGGACCTCTGCAAAGTATAAGCATGCATATGTACTCAGTACTTGGTTTGGGCCCCTTTTGCAGCAATGACTGCCGCAATGCAGCGTGGCATGGATGCTATCAGCCTGTGGCACTGCTGAGGTGTTATGGAAGACCAGGATGCTTCAATAGCGGCCTTCAGCTCCGCTGCATTGTTCGGTCTCATGTCCCTCATCTTTCTCTTGGCAATGCCCCATAGATTCTCTATGGGGTTCAGGTCAGGTGAGTTTGCTGGCCAATCAAGCACAGTAATCCCATGGTCATTGAACCAGGTTTTGGTACTTTTGGCAGTGTGGCCAGGTGCCAAGTCCTGCTGGAAAATGAAGTCAGCATCCCCATAAAGCTTGTCTGTGGAAGGAAGCATGAAGTGCTCCAAAATCTCCTGGTAGATGGCTGCATTGACCCCGGACTTAATGAAGCACAGTGGACCAACACCAGCAGATTACATGGCTCCCCAAATCAACACAGACTGTGGAAACTTCACACTGGACTTCAAGCATCGTGCATTGTGTGCCTCTCCATTCTTCCTCCAGACTCTGGGTCCTTGGTTCCCAAATGAGATGCAAAAGTTGCTCTCATCAGAAAAGAGGACTTTGGACCACTGGGCAACAGACCAGTTCTTTTTTTCTGTAGCCCAGGTAAGACACTTCTGACGTTGTTTGTTGTTCAGGAGCGGCTTGACAAGAGGAATACGACATTTGAAGCCCATGTCCAGGATCCGTCTGTGTGTGGTGGCTCTTGATGCACTAACTCCAGCCTCAGTCCACTCCTTGTGAAAGTCCCCAACACTTTTGAATGGCCTTTTCCTGACAATCGTCTCCAGGCTGCGGTCATCCCTGCTGCTTGTGCACCTTTTTCTACCACACTTTTCCCTTCCACATAACCTTCTATTGATGTGCTTTGATACAGCACTTTGGGAACATCCAACTTCTTTTGCAATGACCTTTTGGGGCTTTCCCTCCTTATGGAGGGTGTCAATGATGGTTTTCTGCACAACTGTCAGGTCAGCAGTCTTTCCCATGCTTGTGATTCCTACTGAACCAGCCTGAGAGACCATTTAAAGGCTCAGGAACCCTTTGCAGGTGTTATGGATTCATTAGCTGCTTAGAGTGGGACACTCTAAGCCTAGAATATTGAACCTTTTCACACTATTCTAATTTTCTGAGATTGTGAATTTGGGGTTTTCCTAAGCTGTACGCCATAATCATCACAATTATACCAAAGTAAGGCTTGACGTATCTCGCTTTGCATGTAATGCGTCTATCTCATATATTGGTTTCACCTTTTGAGTTGCCATACTGACATAAATGAACATTTGCACGATATTCTAATTTTTCGAATTTCACCTGTATATACATACATACATACATACATACATACATACATACATAATAAATAGAAACAATTCGGAAAGCAGGGATACAAATCATTTAAAAAAGAAAAGAAATCCCAATTTATAATGAAGTAAAACCAGCAGAGAGAGAGAGAGAGAGAGAGAGAGAGAACTTGCTTGTGTGTGTGTGTGAAACAGGGTCTCATCTCCCTTTGAATTTTGTGACCCAAGACAATGACAAATCAGAATACAAAGTGCAAGAAAACCAGTTATGTTGTGTACACCCAGCAATGTGGGTTTATAAACAATATTGAATGTTTAGCACAACAGTTCCAGGGATATGGGATAGCCCGCAAGGGTTCCACCTCACTGTCATATCTGAAGACTTTAGGAAGACGCAGAAGGTAAATCAGCTGGATGGTTTTTCACCTAATCTGACCTTCTGTCCTAAATGATCCAGCCAGACACCTTGGGAAACCACAAAGCAACAGGTTAGTGGCTTCTTGCTTGCTAGCTTCCAACAATTAGCATTCTGAGGTGCAGTGGTTCTGGAGAGGGAGTTTTTAGTTATCAGAATTGTCAGCCCTGTTTGAACACAGGCACATAGCTGAGCTACTGCTTGCCAAGATGTCAGGAATAAAAATATGGACCCAGAGAGGGAAAGTCCAGCTTCAGGAACAACACAGTCACAATTACGAGCAGGATGATTTAAACTTCTTAAATGTTTCATGAAAATCTACTGTCTTCTATTAATATTTTGCTATTCATTCTGAATTTGCAGAACAGGAAAGTCTGCACAGCAATACCCTCTAATAGCTGTTTTAATCAGTGCATACAGAGGAACTGGCTAGGATAATTATTCCATAGTAATCTGAGACTCAGAAAGTCTGCCTTAAGCTGCAGGCTGGGTTTGCCATAACCCTAATTCAGTTAGATTAAAATGTAGGTGCTTAGTTTCAGACTCTGTGGATAGCTTGAACCCAGACTCTATGTACAAAACCAAGCAACTGGTTAATTCGTTAAAATATGGTTCAGCTGATCAAAGCTTTGCATGTCGTGCAAATAGTCTTAATATAGTTTTTGCTTATATGTCATCTAGTTTATTGTGTGAACAGTCCATTCACTCTAGCATGATCCAACCTTATTTTCATCCCAACATATTGAATGGTAGTCATGCATACACACCTGTCACACCACAAATTTACCTCCCCCACCTTTTACTTTCAGTGCACCCAGAATTGTTAGGGGGTACCATCTTCTCATGCCTGTACTCCCCTACATTATCAAAATTGCAGCCACTGCTGATTTTACAAAGGATTCTATTTCCTTTCAGTGCAGACATCTCGGCTTCTAAGAAGTCTATGGGGATAGGGCTATTGGATCTGGGCTGCAAAAATCTGAAAAACCGCTAGACAATAGCAAAGGGATACAGATTACTCTAACTTTTTGCTTCTATCCAGTGCTCCCCTGAACTTCTGCAGCCCAGATCTGGTAGTCCAGTATGTGATCACTGGACCTTTCCAAACCAAAACTACTAGAAAATGGTGGCAGGACAAATAAGGAGGCAGAAGAGGATTGTGGGACCCTATAAAGCCTTGCTTTGGACAGTCACAAGGACTGTGGATTGTCTTAGGTGCTCTTAATGAACATACTGTACTATCAATACAATGACCTGAATGTTTCTACCTACTGCCTACTGCACATTCCAACAGAGTTCTTTGCTAGGAGACAGATATGATTTCTCGCATAATGTTCTTCTCTAACTATCTTATTTTCTTTGCTCTGACTTTCCTGGCAGATCTATTTCAGATGCTTAGCCTACTCTTCATATTGCTGCAATGGGACTTCACGCAAATCTCTGCTCTTTGGTAGGGATGTCACTTTTTTGCTGTCATATATGTGTAGGCCCAGAGGAGCACAATGAGGTGGAGCAGGGTATTCAGACACATGCTGATGTTGAGCCAGTTGGTGTGGTGGTTAAGGCATCAGGCTACAAACTGGGAGACCATGAGTTCTAGTCTCACCTTAAGAATGAAGCCAGTTGGATGACCTTGGGCCATTCACTCTCTCTCAGCCCTCAGAAGGAGGCAATGGCAAACCAATTCTGAAATCTTGCCAAGAAAACTGCAGGGACTAGTCCAGAGAATCGCCAAGAGTCAAAAACTGACTCGAAGGCACACACACAGACGCATAGAGGAGCAGAATGAGGTTCAGAGTATTCAGGCACATGCTGATGTAGAGTAAAAACAGCAGGAAAAATGTGAGCCCAGGACATTGCCTCTAAGAATCCATGGAATCAGCTTAAGAGATCAGCTACTACAAAGTTCCCTTGGGAGAGAATCCAATGGGATAGAAATCTTTCCTTCAGCAATTTTCTGACAAAAAGCCAAAGTTACTAGGTTTTAAGCCATTTTGTTTTCCTAACCCACAATATTATTACCTAGCCTATGGTTAGAATATTATATTGTTTTGTGTAGGAAACTGCTGTTTTAAATTAAACAGATTCTCTCTCTCTCTCCAAACCATTAGATGCGCTATCATCTTCTTATTTTTAATTAAAATACAGTAATCAGAAAAAGGTAAGGGGTGTGAAATGTATATCTTTATGGAATCTATAGCCTAAAAAGGTGTTGTGCAAAGGACAGTTTTGTTGCTGTATTTTGCAATCGCAGTCTTCAGACCTATTAATATTGCAAATGGATCCTGTCCTGAAATTCCAGGGCTGACGCTGCTATGAAGAGAACCAAAATGAACTGTTAACTGCCCCATCTGGTGTCATACATCAATTCACAGGACAAACAATTAAAACAAAGAAGGTCAGTACAATTCATCTATAGAAAAGTGTCAGAAAAGAACACACAGAGGAATCCTAAAATATTTTTTCAGAAGACAAGATGTAAGAAAAGGTCCCTACTATTTTAGGCAGGCTGTAGTCAATCTGAAGAGCCCTGGATGCTAGTTTTCTAATTTTATGGGTTGGCCCAAGAATGATAATAGAATTTATAAAATATTATCATGCAGATATAAAGGGAATGCCCCCCATTCTGAATAAAAGAGCAAAGGAAATCTACTCATCCTACTATCTTTGAAAAATACAGGAGCAGATTTAGGAGGCCAGTTTATTCCTTAAGATCCATGAAAATGTCATTTTGTTCATTCGAGGACCAGAACTGTACCTGCCAGAGTGGGCTAATAGAAATTGAAGGATGATACAGGAGGCTTTATTCCAACTTGAGACTCTTGGGGAGTCAGGCAGGGGCATAATTCTGGCAGCCCCCAAACCGAAGAAACAATGTTTCATTCTAAGTAGAAAGTTCTATCCACCCCTTTATTTGATTTAAACCCTACCTTTCTTCTCTGGCAAGCAAAACCTTAAAAAATGAAGAATGGTATAGTAACACCAGACTAAAGAAATACAGAGTATTTTCACTACGCAGCAGAAATTGTCCAAAAGTAGAGATTAATTGATTCTAAGCAAGAATTCTCTACAAAAACTCACTTTTTTTATTGAGTGTTACTGAATACTTTAACAATGGGATTCCACTACCTTTTGTTATCAAAACTAAGATCATGAATGACATACATCTCTAACCATAGAGATTCCATTTACTCACCCTAGTGAATAACCATCTGTATTGAAATTCACCATGGATTTATTCTGGCAATTCTACTCTAATCTGACATTAGAGACTTCTGTAAAATGTGTGAGTACATATGTACATGTCTGCTCTTTGTTCCACAAACAGAAAGTACTGAATTGTTTGCAGTTCTTTACACTTATACTGATCACCAACAGGCAGGCACTATGTGACCAGTTTCATCCTATTTGGGAGTTGTCAGAGGTGGGTAGCCAGATATTATTCTATATAGTTCAAACCTGCTACAGGGAATTGAACTCATGGATCTTTGCACTTTAGGTGACTATATGCAGTGCATTAGCTTTAGGGTCTATCCAGGGCCTGGCACTCAGTGGTTGCAAGAAGGATATCTATATGCTCTCAGAATGGTATATATGCTCCACCTTCCCTTAAGCTCTCAAAGCAGAGATATATGGAAGTCACATTACGGCATGCCCCCATAATGGGATTTTACATGACTTCCACTCCCTTCTGCCTGCCTCCTGGTGGTCAGTGTAACTGAAAACACAGTGTAAAAATAGAAAAATCCCTCCTACCCCATCATTCTGATATATTGCCGTGCTATCTTTATGTTGCGCATTAGAAATTAAAAGCCCTAGCCAAATAAACTGTAGTAGTCAGTACAGCTGCACTGAAGGGTTTGCCTGGGAGAGAATTCCTGACCCAAGCATTTGCAGCTGTCAAAAGCTTCAATGGCATATTGCGTAGCTGGCTTTCAGAAACCATGGTTCAGTAAAAGTCAATAGTTTAATAAAGGAGTCAAAGGCCAGAAGACATATGGTAGGCATGGCATTCCACTGATTACTATGCTTCCAGCCAAGACACAAGCTCAATACATAATCCAACAATTCCATGAGTTATCTCAAGAAAGACAGATGATGTCATTTCAGTAGCATAACCAGCTAATGAATTTTGCAGGTGGTGACTATTAATTCATTGATCATATTTTGTGTCCTGCTGTTCCCTGAAGGATTTTAGAACAGCATATGCAGGAATTTGTTCTCGCAGCTGCTTTGATAGAAGAGTCATTTCTTGGTCCAAATTTGTCCTGTGGATATCCCATGGTTGAAATCTAGCACTCACTTGTGGCTCAGCGAAAAGGTCTGAGAATGAATGAGAAAAATAACCTAAGTCCCAACATCTCCAGTTAGAGCAGACAAGTGATTCCCAACCTGTGGTCTGTGAGGATGTTGCAAGTGGTCCATGGGGAATGGAAAGATAATATAATAATAATATATATCGTCAAGTATCATATTAATATTTGCATGCATTTTGCTTCACAAGTATCCTTGTGCAACATAACATTATCTGAATTCAAACAGTGGCACTTTTGCATGATGTTGCGCTGAACCAGTGTTCTTTGTATGTTTAGTATTTAGAATGCAGGAATCCAAAATTGGATTCAGTGGGTTTTGTGTGGCACACTCAAGACAGTGTGCTTAAAATGGCTTCTTCACACTGGGACCTGTAAAAAGCTTTCAGCCACAATGCAGCAGGTCTACATAAAAGAAAGATTGGGACACCAGTCTATATGCCATAGAAGTAGGCTACAGAAGGCAAGCTAGAGGGCCAAAACCTAGCTTCTTATGTTCTTATTTCTGAGAAATTAGCATGGATATTGTCATTCTTTCATTTAAAAACAAAAACAAAAACAAAATTTCCAGACCATTTTTGGTCCACTTTTCAGTGTAGTTGCCCTAACAATAATCATAATCAACTACTGAATTAAAATATTTATCTCCTTTTTAATTTACATCAAATCATTCGTTCATACACACACACACACATAATCTGATTTGATGTAAATTAAAAAGGAGATAAATGTATTTTTTTCTGCAAGCTCCAAACTAAAATTTATAACACACACACAAATTGTCAATGTATAATATATGTCAATGTACACATATATACAGTGTGTGTGTATAATATATGTATATATATTATACATATATATATATGTATATATATAATATAATATAATATACACACACAGTGTGTGTATAATATATATACACACAGTGTGTGTGTATAATATATACACACACACACACGCACATACACATACATATACATGTATGTATGTATGTATGAAAAGAAACAATTTCCTACATTTTAGTTTATTGCCAAAAATGTTACAGAGCCTTAAAAGGAGAGTAAGCAGAGAATATTATCACTGTTGTACTGAGTAGGAAATCTAAGACAGATAAATTACTTTTCTGGGGAAGGATATACAGGCTATTAAGTTACTGAAGTCCATCTAATGAGCCAAAAAGCTGGGAACAGAAGGCTCCAAGCTGCCTGTAGGCCAGGGATACTTTTGCAAACACTGATCTCTAGCACAGTCATAGGAATGCAGGAGCTAAGTGATGGCCCTTCGTGCTCTGTTAACTGAAATAAGGCTTGTGCTTGTCTGTGCTTTATTTTGTTTTTAATTGGGGTAAATTAATTTTAGTGTTGTGGTTGGCTCTTGTTTATTGGAACAAATAAATGCATTTCATTGTTCTAAAGTTACTTGTAATTTCAGTTGTATGCTAATTGTTGGAAATTGCCTTGGTAATGTTTTAATTTAAAAGGAGGCTCAGTAAAAAAAATTAGGTAATTTGTATTTATGTACGTATTTTCTTTCAGGCATCAACATTTGTCAATATTTATCGATTTTTAGTGCTATGTACAGGTATTCGTTTGCCTGATCTTGCCTTATGAAATCTGTTCCTTAATACATTTTAATTTATTAACACACACACACACACACACACAAATTGTCAAAGTTCTATAGACCTCAGTGGCTGCTTCTTACACTATGTAGTGACAAATTCATCCAGTAGTGAGCCACAGGCCATTACAGAACTATCCTGGTTCTATGTTAATTGTATGTGAAACCTCATTATCTGAGTATATGCTTTTTAAAAACTATTCAATTTATGAACATTTAGCTATCCAGAGAAGTAAACCATGAGTTTACTTAACAACAAGTCAGAGAGCTTTTCTGATTCAGATATATTCCTTCTTGTTTACAAAATAAATATCTGGATCATAAATCAAAGATGGCAGTATGGTAATTTTGTTATATTTCCTCTCACCCAAATTAGAAAAGTTCAATTTATACAAAAAAACTTTACAAAGATAGAGTGCCATCTTTGGACTATATTTATGGTTAACTTGATAACTTGACAAAATAGATTTAAAGGGGGTTTCTATGCCACAAGCAGTTTAAAGCAGATCCATCAAGTTCACATCTCAAATCTTCCTCTTAGAGTGTTTTCAAGAAACTTACTGTTCTCCCCTGGGTTTTGAAAAAGTATAGTCGGAAGTAGTTCCAGGTAGTCAGCAAGAAATTCAGTCCACTACAGAAGAGCAAGCAAGCGGAGTAGGTCATGTTTAATCCAAGAATTGTAGCCAGCGATTCTTTATTAGGTTTGAATCAATCAGGCAAGAGTCAGGCAATCTGAATTATTCAAGGAAGGGCTGGGTTTCCAAGCATGGAGTGACAAGGCAAGGAATTTCAGCACTCTTTCCAACCATTTGTTCAGAAAGTTAGCAGTTTTATGTTCCAAACATTGAAGCCCCAAGCAAATTTTGATGGCTCATAATTAACCTACAGTTGCAACTCTTATTCCCAAGAAGCCCAATGTTGTAGCTTCACACTCCTTGCCATTCAGCTAGACAGGATTTGGCCTTATAATCCTGGCTCAGATTCTGCCATAGTAGATGAAAGCAGTCCTCGTTTGAGTTGTAAATCAGGGCCTGGACCTATAAGAGATTTGCTTGCCAGTTTATGGGTTTTCACAGTGCTTTTGTGAATTTGAGCTGGCTATTATAGCTCTGTTTGATATCAGTATTTAATATCATATTGAAGAGATACCCTTGATTTTAAATGGAACAGATATATACCATTTTCCAAATGCTGCTAATGGTCATAACTGGTAACAGTCACTGCCAATCATCCTTCTTCTGCCTCTAATGAGCTGGCATCAGATCTAAGTCAGGCTATTTAACCAATGGGAAGGACCGATGCAGACTGGTTTGTACAGGGGATGACGCTGCTTTCCTTTCCTCTAGCAAGCAGCTACATTCATACTATTTGGATGTGCTGCCAAAACTCAAGATGATCCATTGGGAATACACTAATCAGTTTTTATTTCTAATTAAACCTATGTTTGCAGCATATGGGAGGACGTATGCACAGAAGGATACATAGTACATAAGGTCCTCTAGATGAAAAATAGAGGGGAGGGAAGATTTGGAGATGTGCCAGAATGAGCTGTACCATCCAGATCAAACTGAAACCTTCATTCATCTCCCTTTTATCAAGACTCTTGGTGTTGTATGTTCCATGAAACAAGAGCAAGATATGGAATAGGAGAAACAACCCGATGTAAGATATTAGAAGAAAATGGATGATTTGGGATTTTAAGTCCTAAAAACAATTCAGTGATATCAGGAAAAGTTATTATGTGGTTTAGTGATACTGTAACTTCAATATCCTACCAAGAATGTCAGAGTGCATTTAGTGTCATCACTGACTTGTGAGATTGTTAAAACTGAGGGGTTTTTTAGGATATTCCATCATCTTCAAACCTGAGCAAGCACTTAAAGTTCTATTTCCCATATCTGAATTTGACATCCTTGCCATTGCACAGGATAAATGTTTCCAAGGAAAGCATCAACTGTAAAATGTACTATGTAATGCATCATTATAAAATCCTACAAAACCACCAGAAAAATGAACTACTGTAAACAAGAATCTACCAATATTTGGGCAATAAAAAATTAGTTCACCCATCTTGGAGTCATTTCAAAAATTATTTGGTCTTTAGTTTGGTAGGTCTGCAGAAGGACTTCTATCTTGATTTTTTTTCCTGCCAAAAATGCCTCATTTTGTGCTCAAAAATCTCCGTATCTCTGTAGTTTAAGAATGTACAATGCATTATGCTTAAGTAGGATTACTCATGCAATTATCATGTATGGTATATTTATAAAATATAAAAGTATTACTTAGACAATAATTACATTAACTAACTCAGTTTACTTTAAAACAAGTGGAATTATATGGTATGGCACTTTAAGAAACCTAGAATTTCTTAATTTGGTCAGTTTAACAAGTTGGAAAAAGTTAAGTTTTTATGTCTTTTGAAGCCAAGAGCAGATTGGCTGATGTATAAACTTAAATAGTTAGCATCAGACAACAGAGCTGGAAACAGAAAATATTTTGGGAAATTAAACAATTTCAGTGAGCAACTTATCTTTCTGCATTCAGTATTTTAAAAGAAAAGACTCCATGGAGAGGCTGGTTTTTTTTTTAACTCTTTCCAAAAGTTTTCACTTTTTCTAGTTTTGGGGAAAAAATGAAGCATGGGGAAAAAAATGAATTTTCTCCTTAAATAGCTCAGTATTTGTTCCAAGCTTTCACATCTCTTAGTTGCAGACATTCTAGAGGCAATATTTACACCCCACATTCCAAAGTACCTTGTTGGAACTGAATCTGGAATTTCCAGAAATAACACCAGGCAAAAGGTTTCAAATACAAATTTTCATTTAAAAACTTGTTAACATCCTCCAAAAACCCCACCTAGTTCTGCAAACTAGAAAATATTCAGAATATAATGAAATTCTATTAAGAAATCTCTACAAAAGTAGTAAGAATGAAATATCCAACTCAAGCATTAAAATTATTAGGTAATTAAACATCAATATCAAATAGAAAAACTGATGCATGCTATAGTACAGAACAACATATCCTGAATACTGTCCAAGTGTAGCAGAAATAGTTCAAGGATAATTATTAGTCATAAATCTAGTCAACTGTGTTGATCAAATGTATGAAAAGTGCAGTAAATGTTCTGGAGATGGCCAAGAAATAGAGTTCTTTTAAATATCTGAATGCAGTTTTTTTTTTCTTTCTGATATACCAAAAAAGAAGAGGATTTAATAAGAAATTACCAGCATCTGAACAATGGCTGAGTCTTAAAATAGATGAAATTCACTTTATACTTAGGACTCCTATAAATACTAAAATGGCAACAAGGACTTTATTCATAGGATAGGATTCTTGTATAATCTCATTTGTATTCATGGAGAACCATCCAATTCTTTAAATACAACTTTATCCAAGAAACTCCATTTTAGGACTTCATAAAATCTTTCCATGATAATAATCATAATTTTTTTGCAAACATATATTGCAGACACATAATGAGAAGCCACTTGGAAAGAAGTTGGACTACATTTCAGCACCAGATTCTCCAAAAGTCCACCTCTCTGCTGATTTCCACTTTATTTTTCTAGTCCAAATAACCATTTAGACAGGACAAAACTGTTTACCCATTCAATGGAAAATGGATGACAGAAAACAGATCTGTTGGGATAAAGTGCATTATTTAGATTCTGGATCCATGCTTTGATAGAACAGAGGTTTGCACAAGCGCCAAAATGTTTATCAAGCATTCTTTGGAAAAGTAAATTGGTGTGACTGCAACCCCCTAATTCTTTAAAGTCTTTTTATTTTTCACAATGAAAAATACTTAAAGCCCAGGTAGAAGTATGTAGTATGCCTCTGAATGCCAGAGGCTGGAGAATATGAGCAAAGCTATCGGCCACTCTACTCATGTCCAGCTTGTAGGCTTCCTGCCAACATCTAACTGACCAAGTGAGAAACAAAGGCCTGGACTAAAAGCTCTTTAAACTGATTGTTCACAGATCTTCTATGCTATTGCTGTAGGTAATGTAAGCAAAATGGGTTGTAACAAACAGAAATCAGTTAACTAACTCAGACATTTCTAACTGTAGATAGGGAACACTCAAAATTACACACAAACACACATACCTGAACTGCATATATGGTTTCTCACAATGGTGAAAGGAGTACAAAGAAACCCTTGCTGGAACATATCTAGCAGGAGATTTTTCAAAGGTAGAAAATTGTGTGGAAGGGATGAATTTCCCTATTTCAATTATTTGTAGGAGATGAAGCTCCAGAAGCATCAACTCTTTCCAGCTTTTTTCATATTGACCACTAGAGGAATTAGGAGAGAGACAATAAGCAAGGGACTCCTCTTTGCTCTGCTCTGCCTTCCTCTGAATAGGTTAGGCCCTTCCCTTTAAGGCTGCTTCTTACAGAAAGAATTCTTTTTTATTTCTCCTTTTTTCCTCCCAGGAAGACAGAAAACACAGAGATGTAGGTTTTGTAGCATAGTGTGTAACTTCCCCAATAAATCTGACTTGTGCTTCTGGATCTTAAGCATCTGTCTCAAAATACTCTCAGTGGGCTTGGATCAACTCTCACATATATGTTCTTCTAAATGTAGAACTCAGTGAAGGAAATGAAAGTTCAAATCAAATGTTTCCAACTTTTGCCCTACAAAACAAAGGATTGATCTTTTCATTTTATTTCTGCTTTGAAGGATTCTCTGATTTTGAGATATTCAATGTCTAGGTCTGAATATTTAGTTCTAAGTAAATAAAAACAATAACAAGCAATATATTAGTATCATGTTCTGGTCCTGATAATACAATACTTATTTATGCACCATAAAGAAAAAACTTTATATTAGTCTCAGTATGAAATTGGAAAATATAGTGAAGTATTGAGACCACAGGCAATACACCAAAAATGCATTTTTTTTTCTTTTCTCAAATTTTAATCTCCAAATCCAAATACCAGATTTTAAGTTTGTCGCAAGACTGATGAAAGATGTTAAGAATTGCCCATACTAGAATCAGGGGATCTACATTATGCTCAGTTGCTCCATCTGGCAAGTCACCAGGATTATAGATTGGAGCTTCCTTAGAACATCACAGACCACGTGTAGTCCTCCAAACATTGATGGACTGCAAGTAGCATCATCCCTCATAATTTTCCCTGCTGGCTAAGGCTGCTCCCTAGTTCCCTGGAAAGTAAAGGCAAGGGGGGAGAGATGAGCTTTCAGACTTGTAAGGTTCTGGTACTGTAACCTTACAATAAAGCTAGTGTTAGTACTCATGAAGGGCTTTAGGTAACCTTTCCATGATTTCCCAGAGTTCATAGGTAATGGAGTATTTCTGTCACTTAAGGTAGTCACTGACTGTCATCAATGAGAAGGGGTAGTCTCCAGCAAAAGATCAATGATGCAAGCTGCAAATGCCCTAGGCCCAAGTTCGAACATTTTACACAAGTCCAAATCACACAACCAGCTATTCCATGACTCTGTAACAAACGACAACTAAAACTTTTAACTTTATTCCATAGGGTATGGGCAGCAATCCTAACCATCAAGAAATCATGGAAAAATAATGGAATGCTACATACTAGGCCACAGAGCTGCCTCTCTAAAGCTCTCTACTTATTAACAAGGAGAAAGAACCTGAGAAGAAAATAGTACCAACCTTAATTTTTTGCCTGAAAAAGTCCTTTGTTCCCAGGGTTCTGTCCAGGGTACTGAAGAACATGGCTCCATCTGCCCTCAGTCAGTGGAATCCTGAGCCCGAATGGGTCTGTTTCCTTCATGTCTTCTTCTCTTCAGATCCATTGCCAACCTTTACAATATTCTCTTGCCTTGATCATGGGCTCTGCTTGCCAATACTCATCAACAAAGCCTTCCTATTCAAATTGAAGTCTTGTTTAGGCAAAGGTAGCTTGCTTTCTTTGTTGTTCTGAGCTAGTTTGGTCTGCACCTTCAGTGCCAGGAGCAACCACAGCCTATGACTTGATTTTGGCAGAGGTGTAACTATTCTACATATTTTCTTTGTAAGAGTTCTTGCCCCAGAATACTGGTTCTGGGGCCAAATCCTAAAAGGGAAACTTACAGAAATAATTATAATTGCCATCAATGATGTGTTGTCAGGGGCTTTTACACTTGTGTGCTGAGCACATTAGCAATTCAAGATACTCAGAACATGGTTTAAGTCTTCTCTATCCAATCTGGCCATTGGGTCCTTCAAGACAGGATGACTGTAAGTAGTTCTGCCATAGTGACATAGTTATTGCTGTAAAAGTATGTGCATATGACTGGGTCTCCCCAGAGCTTTAGCACATGGAAGCATGAACCATCCAGGCCCCATAGGAAGGGCTTGAGAAGCTCTGACAAATTCTTTATGTTCTTTCATTTTTTACACAGGGCAGCTATTAAATGTAGCAATGAGGCTATTCAAAAACATATTAAATATGTCGGCTATTCATTTATCATTTGCATGAATTGCTCATATTTAACAAACTCTCCCTTAAAATATTTTTTTTAAAAACAAATGAAAAGAAGAATTGTACACTTGGAAGAATTTCACTCAACTTCATCTTCTCTTTCAAAAATATACATTTGAAAAAAAGGCATAAATGTATACCTTCAGACTTGCAAGATTCTGTTAATGTAACCTTACAATAAAGTTAGAGTTAGTACTTCTGGGTACACTTCTTGTCTGGATTACCTCACAAGGCTGACATCAATCTTGCACATCTGAAAGTACATCTCTCCCCCCTTGCCTTTACAGTCAAAGAAACTAGGGAGGGTCCCTTCTGAGATATTTGCCACACCCCATTCCTTCTGGGACTCAGTTGCTACTTGTCTGACTGTTGTCTAGTGTGCAGCTCTTCCTTCTGTCTCCCAAGGTCATTCCCACATACCATTACAGGATGGCATTTCTTTCCTGAATGCTGATGGCTCTTGGAGTTGCCTGATCCCACTAAAATTAATATGCTGCATAAACAAGCACATCAGAATGTCTGAGGCACCTCTTTTCCAATTGCTAGAGCAGCCACATTTTTCCAGGTTCCTGCAGCCACAATGCATAAGAAATTTAAGCAAGCATTCTAATGCCCTTTCCCCTCCTGCATACAAATAAATCATATTGCAATTATAAATTAAACCATAATTCTCAAACTTCCAGAATAATCAATCTGAAACTATTTTCTACCTTATAATTTTGAGAGTCTGGCCTTTAATGGATATTTGACTGGTCTGAACATTTTATGTCACTGATTCCTGATATTAGGTAGCCATATGTGCAATTTGAAGAAATATTTCAAAACTTTAAAAATCATGCATTGCTTATTTGAAAACATGTTATTCTCCTCTAGTATTAAGCAGCACTAAATTGCTTTATGAATTACAAATGTTAAAAGAATTTATAACATCTGATCATGTGTATATTAAAATACATAAATAATGACACCCCACCCTCTCTAGTAAATTCAGCCCACATTTATGATTTGGCTTCTGACTCTCATCTAGACTAATTTTCCAAATTGTGGGATAGTTGCTGGGAGTACTGTTCTGGTTTTAGGACCTCTGGCCTAACACTCCTCAAAATTATACATTTTGCTCCCAATTGCATTGCTATGCCTGTAATCAAACGTCTTGGATAGTGACAAATGAATGCAACCTGTCCCCACTATATAAGGAACTATATGTCTAGGATTTTCTCTCCATCATTTGTCATTAAGGCTATATTTGAAAAAGCTCTTAACAGAATAGGAGATACTTAGAATGAGCATCTTTAGGGCAATTCAAATTACACATGGAAGATAGTATGGAGCAGGTCTATGTAAATCCTTTGAAAAATGTGTTTCAGAACACACATTTTCCCAATTGAGAAAGTTGCCATGCCTGCACATACATGTGGAAATATCCAGGAGCAGCTTCTGTAGTAGCCAAACAAGCCTACAGAAAGGCACAGTTGCTTTCACTATTCAAAAAAAGGTGCTCTGTGCGCCTTCCAAAGCACTTCTTGCAAAGGATTTGCACAACCTTACTACAGAGCTGATACAACTACTAATGTGTTCCCCGAAAGTGTTCCAAATTTTGGGATGTTAGGGCTTTTTCTTTTTCTTTCCTTTTAAATGAAAATCAAATGAATTTATGTTTTAGCCACTTTAATTCCTCAGTCATCCAGCGTATTCGCTAAATCATTAGAAGGGCAAACAGCATTCCCTCAGATATGTGCTAGGTAATATTCCCCTCCATTATTGAACTAGCTCTCCCTACAGACCAGGGCTGGTTTGCCATTAGGCAAACTGTTTGCACAGCAGAGCATTTAAGCAGTTTCAACAGCAGCAGCAGCGACAGCCAAGAAGAGGAGAGAGCTTGCTGCTGCCCTGCTGTGTGCGTTTCCACTGCACAGGAGCAGCAAAAATAAAACAGGATGAAAACCTTGAGTTATGTATGAAAGCAAGGAGCTAAAATAGGGTACCAGCAGGGCAAGGTAGGCAAGGACCTCAAACAGGTTGCCCATGTGAAAATCAGCTTACAGAGGAAAATAGTTGTCCAGAGGAAATTAATTTTTCGGTTGAAAACTCACAAGGTGATTCTTCTCTTCACCTTCCACCTAGTAAAAATAGTCTTCCTACAACAGTGTAAAATTTGCCTGTTTTTTTCAATGTGTACAGTAACACACAGTAACTCTGACTTTTACCATATAGGGATAGTTTCAGACATCAGTTTTATCATGCTAGTATTGGGGATGGGGGGTGGGGAGAGAGAGAGAGGGGAGGGGAAATAACTGAACCTTGGAGCAAAGGTAAAAGAAGAAAACTGGCAGGGGTCTTAAAACTGAGGGAACGGCTATTGCTGAAATAGTCTAGATTTTGAAAGTTTGACAGTTTAGCTAAACCAGACCATTTTTATATAGCACTTTTCTCCTTCATCCCCCAGCTTCAAAATAGCTGCTTTGTGGTTGGTTGTTGGTTGTGCTTTGAAGGGCTGACCCAGACTGGCACGTTACAATTTGGATTCAAAACTCATTTTAGAATGAAAAATGTCTTATCAGCCTGGTGGATGACTTTTATCCATGGGGAGATGGAGAAGTGGGATTTTGTTACTCTGACCCAGACCCTCAGAGACTTATTAGTGTTGTGCCATTGTTCCTCTTCAAGTTCACCCTGTTGGTTAAGGGACATGGGCAAAGTCTATGTGGAGTGAAGAGAGAGCCCAAGATGCCAAACTCTATCCCATGCAACACTGTGTGCTCAGGTGTTCACTGTAGCAATAAAGAAGGGGAGGAAAGAGGATGCCATTTGAAAGTAACAAAAAAAAATTGGAGGAAAATAAAGGATCATTGGCCACCTACCAAAGTTCATGTGTGTTTGTGCCTTTGAGTCAGTGTTGAGTCCTGGCGACTGCCTGAACAAATCCCTGCAATTTTCTTGGCAAAGTTTTCAGAAGTGGTTTGCCCTTGCCTCCTTCCGAGGACTGAGAGAGCGTGACTGGCCCAAGGTTGCCCAGCTGGCTTTGTGCCTAAGGTGGGACTAGAACTCACAGTCTCCTGGTTTTTAGCCTGATGCCTTAACCACTACACCAAACTGGCTGTCACCTACCAAGCTAACACCCCTTTTTTGAGTAAAGTGGCCACCAATGGCAGGTATTCCTTGATACAGTTGACCATGATATTTGATTGGACCACTATATGAGTAGGGGGTAGGTGAATATTATTTTACAGTTGTTCTGCTCTTATCTGCAGGGTAAACTGCAATGGGTAGCAGTCTGGCCATTTATCTTGTGAATGTCATCAGTCTTCAGTGTTATTTTATACTTGGCCAAACCACAGGGAGCAGTTATCAAGAGTTCTAGAACACAGTTTCTCTCTGTTGCATCTAAATTAAGAGAAGGTATGTGAGTTTTAAGCCAAAATCTAGATGCAGGACTGACTGTGGTCAGTAAGCTAAGACTTGTTCTTGGAAAGACTGAGTAGGTGATTTCTATGTTCATGCTGAATAGGGTTGCAGTTCCATTCAAGGAGTCAATATGTAACTTGCGGATGGTCATGGAACCATCATCATCACAAAAGGCCCCAGTGATCATAGTGCCGAGGAACACTTTTCATCATCTTTGGTTGGTGTATCAGCTGCAGCCATTCCTGGAGAGGAATACTTAGCCATCAATACACAGTAATCTCCCAACTCAATTATTGGCATGACCTGTATGTGGCTGCCCTCATGTGTAGTCAGATTGTAAAGCTAGTGCACAATCTAAGGGCAAGTTGCTATGTGGTACACCTATAAACACCATGTTCCATAACTGATAAAAGATCTGCATTGGAAGCTAATTTACTACTGGTCAGGTTTATGATTTTGATGTTAACTTGTAAATAACATGAATCCTGTATATCTGACATAACTGCCCCTCTAAGGGAACTGCCTGACCATTGCGTTCATCATCAATATTCCAATGACGCCACATCCCACAGGCATTCATTTGGCATTGGTTTAAAAAATTTATGAGATTTATATTCCGTGTTTCTACTTACACGAGCACTTCAGGTGGTTATTCAATTTATATAGCTGCCCATATCACTTTTACATGATGGAAGCTCACCGAGTGGAGTCAGTCACTCTCCAGATTGTTCTGTGTGTGGGGGCGGGAGGGGGGGGGAAGTAGAAAGAAGGAGTACAGTGTATTCCACCTTGAACTCTGGAGTTAAGGCAAAATACATAAACAACAAACTAATTAATTAATTAATTAAACCCCTGGTGAAAGAGATATGCCTTAGACATTTTCTAAATTCTGAGAGAGAAGAGCCAGGTGAACCTCCTTTAGGAATGTACCCCATAGCCTGGGAGCCCCACAGGAATAGGAGCTTCCCTGCATATAGATGAGCAAAGCCTCTGGCAGCAGAAGCATCTTGGAAAGAATCTCCACTGCTGATCTAAGTGACCAAGTCAGTGCCCAGCAGGAGAGGCAGTTCCTCAGATACTCAGGCCCTAAGGCATTTAGGGCTTGAAAGGGTTCGGGTTAGCACCTTCAGTTGTGCCCTGTGGGCAACTGGCAGATCTTGAGGTATAAGCATCAGGTGATCAATGTACGCTTAATTGGTTAGTAGCCTGCCTGACACAATTTGCTCCAATTGCAATTTACAGACCCTTTTTTAAGGGTCTGGTAACTTTATGTAAAGCACCCTGCAGAGTTAAGATGGGATGTAATCTCAGCATGGATAACCACTGCTAAATCTGATCGGCTTAGGAAGGGTCACAGCTGGTATACAAGCTGTAACTGTGCACAAGCACTCCTTGCCACAGCATCTACCTGTGAATTCAGTGACAGCTGAATCATTCAAGGGGAGTGTAGGCCCATATAAAACAAATTTAATCTTCATCATTGAATCCAGTTTTCCCTTGTCGAACAGCACCTTCATCTTGTCTGGATTCCATTTCAGCTGGTTCTTCCTGATCCAGCTTATTATTGAAATTAGGCAATATTGAAGGGTACTAATTGCTTCTCTGGAGTAGAACAGTAAACTCAGTGTCATTAGCATACCAATGGGGTGTCATCACCCACTCTATTCCGAAACTACAAATGACCACCACCAGCACTTGCCTGTAGATGTTAAACAGTAAAATAGAACCTCCCAGGCACAAACCTGCCAGACAGCCCAGGAACATACCATACTAATAAAATCATAAACCACCAAGACATCAAGAGAATTAGCAGAATTACACTCCCCCATCAAGTTTTAAAGCAATATTCCAATCCAAAGGTCAACTGGAATACGTCCAGATAATCTGTTTTATCCAAATGCATCTGAAACTAGGAGGCTACTATCTTCTCAACTGCCTTCACCCACTACTGAACATTTGAATATTTGAGACTGGCTATAGTTACAGAGATATTCTAGGTCAAGGGAGGGCCTTCAAGTCTTACAACTGCTTCCCTTATGCCAATGGGAATACATCCCACCCTTAAGGAGGTACAGATCATGGGACTAGTCCCATTCTTCTTGATTTATTCAACCAAGAGAGGCAGGGGGCAACTAAACAGGGGATGACCTTCATCTCTCTTAATACCCTGTCCATGTTCTCAGAATCTACAAGCTGAAAAGAATCCTTGTGAACAGGATCAGAAGCTGCCAATTTTTCCTCCCTGTGACCTGCATGAATGCAGAAGTCCACACTGCAGTGAATCCAACTGACTTTGTCTGCAAAGAATGATGAAAATTACTCACTGCAAGCCTCAGTTTTTTCTAGTTCCCTTCCCCCAGCATCTTAATTAAATGCTACATGATAAGAAAAGCACTGCCAACCTCTTTGATGCAGTTGTAAAGAGAGTAGAGAAATAAGCATTCTTTTCTGCATCCAGCTGTTAGGCAAGAGGATTTCAAATGGACTTTAAGATGGGGTCCATTCCATGTCCTATCTGATCCATCCCAACAGTTCCCCCATTTATGCCCCAGTCCTCTGCCTCATTTCTCTAAGGTCCCTGATAAACCAAGTTAACAATTTCACTCAGCTAGGAAACAGGCCAGATCCCTAGTAGCTTCTGTTCTTTGGAACCACTCCCCTGTTCAGAAATAAACTAAAAACCAATTTTGTTACCATTTATGTATATGCTGAAAGCATTTTTAATCATCTCATCATCTGATAGCTATTGCGGTGAAGGTGAATTACTTAAGACCATTGCTCTATTATTTATAATAGAGTTGATAAACTATTCCTATATTTTATTATCTTTTAAAGATGTTTTAAGTTATTTGATGCATGAAAGACAAGAGTATATCTGTGTGGACTTTTCATCCATTCTCCTGATGCTCTTCTGTTAAACGGCGCTTCCTCAGTCACAGTACACTGGAGCTGCTGTACAATATAACTGGAGGATACCAAGTTGGGGAAGATTCCCCTAGAGAGGGAAGTCATTTCTGCTCTGGCAAAAATTAACTTGCTATTACTTCAGATTCTGAAATGACATGTGCTTCAGAATGGATAAACCAATGAGCCTTGGGAAATAATTTTCAGGGAAGCCTGTCCAAACAGTGAAGAAAAAAAGTCTACCAGACTTGCATTTTCTTTGCCTTTTCTGTCTTTTAAAAATTTGTCACATTTACCTTTAAAATATAATTTATTGATCTTTTAAAAAGCAACATTATATGTAAGAATTAAGTCAACTTTAATACAATTAACATTTATCACCTGTTGGGGAGTGCAAGGTGGTACAGATTAGTTCACAGTGGAAACATAATTTTCCATGAGCAATTGTTTACAACTGTTTTTACTTGCTTGGTAATAACATTCCTCCAGAAAAGAGATTGGGCAATTGGTGGATGCTTTCCAGAAGAGTTTCTATTTACATAAGACAAAATTGGAAATCAGGTTTCTAAAAGTAGATTTTGTTTGTGTGATGTCTCTCACAAACGCACTGAGATGTGTTCATTTCTGTGCCACAGGCTATTTTCTATATCCTGAAAGACATGCTATGTTTCTTTTCTTTTCTTTTTTTTTTTGTTATAATATTTTATTGAAATTTTAAAGATACACATTCAAAAGTTAGAAATAGAAAAGAAAATTTGAAATACAAAATATAAAGAAAAAGAAAGGAAAAAGTGAAGTAAAGTAAAAGAAGAGAAGGTATGAAAAATAGATAACTTCCAATCTATCTCTGGTCTTAAAAATAAAAAGGCTATCATAAGTGCTAGTTTTTAATACATTAAATAAGAATAATTCTTTGTCTAATATATCCCATTACATTTATAATCTAATCTTCAAATCCCCATGTAAGCTTCACCCCACCTGCATTTTGCAAATAATCCACCAATGGTTTCCATTCTTTAAAGTAGTAATTATTTGAGTTTTCTTTTAATAAGCAAGTCAATTTGTCATTTTCTGCCATGTCCATCAATTTTAACAACCATTCTTGTATTGTTGGTAGTATCTGGGTTTTCCAAAATTGTGCATACAGAAGTCTTGCTGAGGTAATCATGTATTGAGTAATTCTAATAAGATACTTTCCTATTTGAAAGTCCATTATCCCCATCAGGAATAATTCTGGTTTAAATGGAATCTGTGTTTGTAGTATACTTTACTCTATGTAGTATACTCTACTCAAGACATGCTATGTTTCATGTACCTGCTCCTATTTTCCACTTCTTTGTTCCTTCTAACCCAGCTATGGCAGTCAAGAATTGGACAAGCTCTCACAACAGGCCAACTCACACTTGCTTTGGTTGTATACAACTTACTGGTGGACTCCCCACAGACTTTCTCCATAAATATTAGAGCCTTTTTAATATGAGGATTTGATGTCTCTGAGTCACAGCATGCTGGTCATTCAACTTAATTTTTTATAAGTTTTAGAGCTCCATCAGAGTCAGGATAAGATTAAGTCCAGAGGTTCAGAACTGTGTAACCCATCAAAACAGAACCTTGAGAGACCTTGCACAATTAAGTGAGAAGAGTCCATGCAGCGTGCAAAGTAGCCTTTTTCAGATGGGCATGGGAAAGATTTGAATCACTGATGGAATCAGTGTAGTAAGATCTTAAAGAGTGCTAGGTCTACTGGGTATGGAAGAATTAAAGATGACACCTCTGGAGCACAGCTTCAGTCAACATGATGTCTCGGGTCAGCTCTGAGATGATACCAACTTTAAAATATGGAGAGGCAAGGGAAAAGAGCATTTTACAGTTTCACCTGGAACAGCAAACTGCTCAAGGCAGGCTGTGCTGAAGAAGACAATTCTTCAGCATATTCTCCTGCTGTTTGCATATGACTATCTGCAGCTGCTCTTGGCAATGGTGCTGGCGGCAGTGAGCATCCAACACAGCAGATGGGGTAGGAGAAACAGCAGCAAAAGATAGCAGAGCAACCCCTCCCCCTGCTTTCTTTCCTGTTCAAAGCTAGATTTCACTCATGCCTTAATTATTTAGAAGCCATTAAAACACTGCTGTTTGTGGGTGTTTTGTCAATGTCTGTGTTGTAAGCCATGCCGCACGTGATCCCTGGCAAATGCCAAAAAGGCTGTGTGAAGAGCTGCTGCAATTGGCTGCCCCTGTAAAATGGTTGAAGGAAAGAAAACAACTGGAGCTGCAGCCAACAGGGAAGGTAACGAAGGTGCAAAGCTGACTAGAGAATGGCCATTTGTTTGCTGTCAATGGCTCCAGTAAGTTGGGGGTGGGGAGAAATTGAAAGGGAATGAGTCTTTGAATGCCCCTCTATGGCTATAGCCTGATTTCCACCCTGCAAATTGGTGGCATTCCTTTCTGACCTGGCATCTCTACTCACCTCTCCATTAATTGGAGGAGGTTATGAAATGGCATGTACAGGTAGTCCTCATTTAGTGATTGCTTCATTAACTGACCATTCACAGTTACAATGATGATGAAAAAGTAACTTTGCGACCAGTCCTCACATTAATGACCTTCACAGGTCTGTAAAGCAAAGGAAAGCTAGAGTAACATTGTAAAATTGTGATGTTTCACTTATTAACCACTTCGCTTAACGACCAAGTTGCTGATACTATTTGTGGTTGCTAAACAAGAACTACCTGTAATTGGAAAAGTATAAGCAAAATTATAAACTGATTCTCAGAAATTATTCTAAATGCATATTATTTCTGGCCAAAGGTAATGGAGAGGGAAAAGAATGAAAGAAATTGGAAGCACTGTTGTATTGTCTCTTTTCTATGAAAATAAAATTACCTTCTGTGAGTTGCATAAATATGAAACCATGCAGCCTGAAAAGGGCTCCTGGATAGAAGGGGTATTTCACTATATTCAAGAAGCATATCACCCACCTACAACAAATTCATCTGTTCTCTAGATCCTGGTATTTTAATGTACATGATATTATACATTAAATGAACACAAACTATCGTAAACTTCATTTTGGCCATATAAAATAAAAACTTAAAGTGACAATGATAATATGTTGTGACAGTGAAGTTGCTTGTAATTTTAATGGCATCCACTATGCAATTAAAAGCATACCTTTTTAAACTTAGTAAGTAAGTCAGCATGAATTGAAAAAAGCTTGTTTCAGATAAAATATTTGCTATCCCTCCTGGGACCCTGTTACCCATCCCATCATCAAGACAGGCTGCTGTGCACTCAGGAGAAGACCTTCCCATAGCTGCACCTGGGCCAGTTCTGACATCCCCTCCTAAGGAAGGTGAAACTGGCTCCCTCAGTGGTCAGTAAATGCTCTTTTGCTCCATCAGACTTCATTGCTTGGGCCTAGTTAGATCACTTTGTCATTTGTAGCTCTCAGATTTGATTTTATTACGCCCACGTTGCTATAGTTACTTTAATGGATATTTTTGTTTGATATCTGCTAGGATGACTGCCAGGCAGAAGGTGAGATTCCTAGACTTATCAAATGAAATAAATATCTGGCTTCGGTGCTTTCCTAGATGTGGGACATCATGAAATGTTTTTCCTTCTAGTAATCTTTCTTCTCCTCATGGGCAGCAGGCAAAAGCAGAACAGCCTGCACAGAATGAGAATTCAACTAAGTCAAGGAAGTGAAGAAGAGCCTTTTCCAACAATGATACTATGGGGGCAGGGGTGGTCAAAGAGATGAGATGGTGGGTGTGTCAGTGCAATCCAACCCTGCCTTTATGTATGGTCATTGACACTGCACACTTGTGCAAAAGGGAGGGGCTTCAATCACAACACTACAACCGACGCCTTGCCTGTTTTG
This sequence comes from Liasis olivaceus, assembly GCA_030867105.1. Lineage (NCBI taxonomy): Eukaryota > Metazoa > Chordata > Lepidosauria > Squamata > Pythonidae > Liasis > Liasis olivaceus. The sequence goes on along the minus strand of CM061348.1, from coordinate 40,545,273 downwards.
ATCCCTGTCAAAATGCCACTGTTCCTTAACCTGGTATTCACTATTGTGTGACTACAATTCCCACCATTCTCCAGTCACCCTAATCAACACAGCTAATGGAATTAAACTTTTTAGTTCACATGGTCCCGGCAAGAAAGCGTAATAATGCATCTGCTCCAATATTATCTATCCTAAGAGTGCCCAACCAAATCCCCAAGGCTAAGGCAGCCATTCAAAGCTTTGGATGAAAACTCTATAATTCATCCAAATGTTGCCACCAAACTATAATTTATAATGTGTCAAAAGAGGAAAATTAAAATACATCAAAAAATAACATTGGTCTGAGTTGAGATCAACTCCTGATAACCTCCTAGAAATGTCCAGGCCATATTCTTGGCAACAGTGCAGAACTGGCTTGCCACTGCCTTGTTCCAGGATATTTTTCCATTTCCCATTTTAGTCTACAAGCCCTGGGATTTCCTAGAGGATTCTCATTCAAGTATTAATCAGTTAGATATGACCCTGCTACACCTATTGAGGTAGCCAAGTTCAGTTGGGTGCTACCATAGCTGGCATTAAATACATACAGAGTAATGACAACCAAATTTAAATTTGTTTTTTGTTATTTACATTTAAATCAATTAAATCAAATTCAGATTTTGCCCTGCCCTCCCCGCGCCCTTTTGGGTGTGTGGCTCCCAGCAAGCTACTTGAAGCCCAACTATGGCAATTGGCATGAAAAAGGTTGTGCAACCTGATTTGGCTTAGCTAGACACGTGGCGGGTTTTTTAGTCCTTTTTAATTAAAAACTCCAGGAATTGAATCTGAGATTTTCTGCATAGAAAGTATGCACTCTACTTGGTAAACTGTGGCAGGAAATGGTACTGATATAGAAGCAAAAATGCTGGTGAAAAGGTACCCCAATTCATTATTTTTCATGTCTTAGGATTTCTGCTTGTTTAGATAAATATTTTTTCAAGTCATTAGCACTGAAATTAATGATTTCAGAATAAGTCTGCCTTAGAAGTAAAACATGTAACATAAATAGGATCATGCCAATCCATTGCTCTTTGGCAGTATCGTTCGTTTCATTAATATGCAAGAACATGAACCATAACAAGCCATCTTAAGGCCTCAGTGCAGAACTTTGCAGTTATCAGGAATATATTATTGGAGCATCTGCTACTACAACCTGTAAGTGGGACATACAAGAAACACTGCAATAAGAAGTGCTACAGTATATCCAACATTCCTGCCAGCTAGATATGCCCTCTTCTAGGATGCCCAGTTGCATTCACCTCTCTTCCCTCCCCCCTCCCCATTCTCCATCTCTAACCCCATTACAATCAGCCAGCATTTGAGGATACTCAGGCTTCATTAAGCTATTCTGGGATTCTACCACCTTCCCCAGCCGAAGCATTTCCCCTAAAAGATTTTTCACATTTCTGCAAAGCTTTGGGTTCTCCCAGGACTGTGATTACTCCCTTCTGTGAATGGATGGCACTGGTTTGTCTCCATAAGGATCCACACTCAGAGAATCTTATTTTCTGTTAGTCTTTAGATTTTAATATTATCTGACCGTTGGAATCTCAGTAACCCATAATTCTAAGCCTCTAAAGACCCAAAACAATGTGCTGCTTCAGCACTGCAATTAAATTTGATATAGATATTCAGACACACACGTAGCTTGAGCCTCAGGCTCAGGAGCATTAGGATGTGAAAGGCACATAATCTTGCTTGTGTATATGTGTGTGTATACACACAGAACACACACACAGGTATGTTCCAATTCAGTTTCCTTTGATCTTCATTCGCCTTCCATCAGCTACTATTGATTCTGCATTACAGATTGAAATAGCCATTGTCTTTCCACCTGTTTCAGTGGGAAGAGCTTTTTAGATTTTTCATTTCTCTTTGATGAAGCAAATACAAGCTGTAAGTCTTGAGTTATATTTTCTAGACAGAAGCTTTCATAACACTATTTGAAATTAAACTATCCCACAGGCCTTATGATGGATGCATCTCCCCTGACACCTTTTTTTTTTTACATACTGAACTCAACGTGCCTTGACTTTTTCAGAGAGTTTATACTACAAACTCAGCATCCATGCACATATTTTTTGACTCACCCAAGCATGCATTAATGCAGCATTAATGCAGTTTTAAATATCACTGAAAAACAAGTATGTTAATGAAATCATTTCCTAAAAGTTTCTGGCACTTTAGAAGGTAAACAAGTCAGTAGAATATGTTTTTTAAATTTTTCATTCTCATGAACTTTTAGTGAGCAAGTTATATACATCAAGGAAAGCAACTCAGAAGGTACTTAATGTATTACAATTTGGTGGGCTGTAAACAATTTTGCCATAGGGAAGATTGCACAGCTGACAAACTCTAAGTAAACCAAAACAAACTTCCCAGAACCAACCAACCCTCCTGGGCCAATCCTGAACTTCCCTAGATCCACCTGGAAGCTCAAGCTCCTTGCACTTCCTGTGTTATCCTTCTTAAAGTAAGATCACTGAATTTTAGTACTCTATGGAAAAATATCACTGTACTTTCTCAGTTGCTTTCAAAGGAAAATAATTTGGCCTGGATTTTGTTTTTCTTCTGAAGAAGGGCAGACACTTGAGTGAAATTCTTATGGGGAGATGAGGAATCCTGGGCAATCCTCTCTCTAGGGGTCTGCAGCCCCATTGGTTCCCAAGCTTTCATTAGCTCCCAAGGAAGTCCCAAGGAGGCAGCATCTGCTGGGGGCTTTCTTTTTGATCAGGAAGCAGACACAGCCCAGGAGGTTTTGGGGTGACTGAGACAGACTTTGAAGAAAAAGGCACTTAGAAACAGCACCCATAAGCCACTTCACCATAATAACATTAAATATAAATTCCTCTCACCTCTAAGGGTGGTGTGTGTCTTCCTCAGCCTCAGGTCCTCTACCAGAGGCCTGGGAGTTTGAGGGTTCTGCGCAGTATCTTAGCTGTTCCTAGCACTGCACTCTTCTGCACAGAGAGTTCTGATGTTGTTCCTGGGATCTGTTTGAGCCATTCTCCCAGCTTAGGAGTCATAGCCCCAAGTGTTCCTACCACCACTGGGGCCATTTTGGACTTTACTTTCCACATCCTCTCTAGTTCCTCCTTCAGGCCCTGGTACTTCTCCAGCTTCTAGAGGTCATTCCAGTGAAATACTGGAAATGCTCTTCCAGTTTTGTTTAAACAATTTGCTATGCCTACAACAAGATCAGGCTTCTTCCTTGAATAACTATGCAAGGAAGCAATGTTGCAGAATCACACGGCCATTCCACGAAGCACCAGAAAAGGGAAGAAGCCTCTTTGCAACAAATTTGGTGTTATTATAATAAATGTATCAGTTTAAAAGTTACACATCTATGGAACAGAAGTCTTGTCTACCAAGAGATAAGCGATCTGATCAGAGACATAAGGAAGAAGTGTGAACCCCTTGCAGTTCTACTTGCATCCCATTTTCCTCTATATTTTAATGAAATGTAGGGGAAACCCATTCAGAATCAGAGATGATTTGCTCTTGCTATCCTATCACTTTGATGAATGAACATTCCAGCTTTGACTTTTAAGCCATTGTTATTCCACACCATAAAGTGAACGTGTAACTGAAGGTCAGACCCTCCATTTTAACATTCTGTTTTAACAGCAGCGGCCTGTATAATTAGAATTGGCAACAAACAGCAGCCTGTACATTCTTAACCACCCTGTGAATGATTCTTTCTCAGCCAAGCCAATACACAGAACTGAAATAAGGGGTTGGGATTTAGAAAATCATAAAGAGAGATGAAAGGGTGTAGAAAAGCATCTGTGAATGTACCTTAGCCATCCAGCAGCTAGCTGTTCATTTTGTTACTTTAAGCAACAGCAATCCACATGACTGCACTTTGCTAGGAAAAAGTGCTGTGCCAATTCCTAAATTTTTAATGGCTTCATCAGAAAGCTGGGGTCAAGGAACCATGTAGAGAAGAATCCCAGAGCAATGTGTCAACAGCAACACTGAATAATTACTATTACTGACCAATTAGCAAGATGGAGTGGCTTTGGGGTTTTGGCTCCCTAGGTCTGGTAAGGTGCTATCTTTGACTCTCGATGGGACAGCACTTCCCCAAACAGAGTTGGTATATAATTTGGGGGCCCTCCAGGACTCCCAGGTCCTGTTCGAGGAGCAGGTGACAGCCATGGCTATTGGGGCCTTTGTACAGATACATCTTGTGTGCCAGTTGCACCCATTCCTGGACCAGGAGGCCTTGCTCACAGTCACTCCTGCTTGATCAATTCCCAGTTGGACTATTGCAATGCACTCTATATGGGGCTGCCCTTGAAAGCCACCTGAAACTTACAACTGGATCAGAACCAGAGGGGAATGCGGAAACGACAGATCTATCATCCTAACAATCAAGTAAATAATAATAATAATAATACATCAGATTTATTCTCCGCCCATCTCCCCCCAATGGCGAACTCTGGGAGGTTCACAAAGTACAACTTTAACAACACATACATATACAATTGATTTATCTCTAACATTAACAACTATACTATATGGCCAGCAGAGGTTGCTAGGGAGTCACAGCACATCCAGGCTTTTTCCTTCTCCATAGGTCTTCTCCCACCAATCGCATCCGTCGTGTCCAGTGTTAGGTCGGGTCCAGCACTGGTTCCCACTCCCCGCGCAGCACTGCTGGTTCCTCCAACCGAAATGGGAATACTTATTTATCTACTCACAGATGGAAACACTTTTGAACTGCTAGGTTGGCAGAAGCTGGGATGAGTGACGGGAGCTCACCCCATCACACGGAGCTGGGACCAAACCACTGGAGTGCCAACCATTTCTGACCGGCAAACTCCAGTGTTATTAAGCCCTGTGCCACTGTGTCCCCACATAAATGAACAGAAAGCATTACAGTAAAATTTAGCAGAACCAATTTATCTATGGAAGAATCAGCATATCTTGCAAATATTTTATTACTTATTTATTTAATTTTTATGCTGCCCAACTCCAACCAACTCTGTAAGTGTAAGAATTCTGTGGGTGTCAGAAAGCTTATAAGTAGGGGCAATCTGATAAATATTACGGATGTGAAGATCCCAAATACTTCACAAAATCCCTAGTCAAGGCTTCAGTCTGAACATGTGAGGGCTCAAAATGTACAGCAGGCCTAAGATACCCTGATGTGCTCATACAGGAGAACTGCACTCCTTCCATCCCTGATTCGCTCATGCTTTAATTGTGAGTTTTGTATTCAAGGCCTACTTTTGTAAAACTAGACCCCATGATGAACTTCACCCAGAGCAAAGGCGTTGTCAACCATATTTACCCTGCCCTTCCTATACTCAGCAAATGCAGCCAAACCCATTAAGGATCCTTGATTTCCACAGTAATAGGGATGCAGTTCCAATGTATGGGCAAATATATTGAAACCGCATCTTATTACTATGTATGAACCAACCATACCCAATGTCTTTTTTTCCTTCTCCCCAGTCACAATTTGCATTCGGTACACATAGACATAGACAAACATACAGAGAAACTGGGCATCCTATATTATTCAATCAAGAGAAACTTGTCTTTATAAATGTTCTCCATATAGCCCTTGTGTTAAGATATGGTACAATTTATTTGATTCAGTTAATTAATGGATTGGTTGGTTAAAAGCAAGCCAGCTAATTATTGGCTGACAGTGCTAATAGTAATGTGCTACTTTAAAATACCCAGGTGAGCCTTCAGGGTAAGAGATAAAAAGATCTCATTAAAGTTCTTGAATGAACTAGCAGCTGATCAACCAAACCAGTTAACCCATAATACTAGAATCTAAACTACCATACAGACATATTTATTACAGCTCAAATTCACATGTAATATTTACATGAACAGGGTAGACATTATCTGGAAGCATCATCAATATGTAAATGATGTATAACTTGCACTGGATTTGGCAGAATCCTAAATCCAAAACTGGACTGGCCTTAATTTAACATATTTCAAAGACAGCAGAACTGAGGAAGACCTGAAAAAGAACGAAAGAGTGTACAGTTGGAAAGTTGTCATTTACAGTTGGAAAGACACAGTGACTCAGTGCCTGCAAAATTTGACACATTTGTCCCCAGGGCCTCTGTAGAAAGAAAACTCCAGGGAGGGACATGGAGGGAGAAAAGGGGATTAGTGTTGTGACTGACTATTCTCATTTCTAATTACACTGAGTTAATGTACTTCCCATTTATCCAGTATTTTGGTAGGATCTGTAAAATTACATTCTAGAAATATTGCAGACCTGTTCCAATGTTCAGCTTTTTTGGGGGGGGGTGCAGTTTTCTCTTCCAGATTCTATTTTTCAGATGTAGGTAGCTAAAAAATACATTTATACAGCTAGTACGCAAGTACCTCCTCTCCACTGGAATACTGGATTTTATATAGTTTTCCTGAACAATTAAATAATTGCATTATCTATCTATCTATCTATCTATCTATCTATCTATCTATCTATCTATCTATGTTGCTCATTTATATACCTCACATAAAGCTAGCCCTTAGGAACTAACAATTTCAGTAGATAACAATCAGAACTCTAAAAAGAAATAAAACCTGAGACAAAAAGAACGGTATCATAAAACAAGACAAAATCATAAAATATACAACATCACAGCATCAAACAATAAGTAATCAAAGAACAACCCAGAACACATGGCATCAACACTAGAAATCTGGCAGCAGGTTAAATTATTGCTTCTGTGTGGGAAAGCTAAGATACAAAATGGATTTTTGGACTTTTCTTAAAACATACCTAGAAAAAGGCAACTGAACTGTTTCAAGGAGGGAAAAGGCACTAGCCATACAGTAGTTGTTTCCAGACAAGCTTCCTTCCTGGATGCAAAGGGTGCACAAAATGTCTTCCTTCCTTCCTTCCTTCCTTCCTTCTTCCTTCCTTCCATCCATCCATCCATCCATCCATCCATCCATCCATCCATCCTCAATTTGTATGGCTGCCCATCTCAACAAGTGACTGTCACCAGCAAACAAAATTAAAATAAATTCTGTTATCTGAACAACATAGACAGATGTGGCTTGGGAGTCAATCAGGAGCCTGGGACAGCTGGCAATTCCAGTCAGTCCCCAAGGCATCAGCCAAAAGGTTCAGTGCATCAGCAAACAGATTTTGGAATTCTACCAGGTCCAGAAGATGTAGGGGTGGGCCTTCAAAACTGGCCAGCACCACTGCAGGGAAGGGATGAAACCAATCACTGCAAAGGCCAGGCAGTGAGCTATCCATGACAAAGGAATCACTACTGTCTTCCCCAACCAAGGATCACCATTATCACTGCCAAAGACCTGGTCCAGAGGATAACCACTGGATAAGTAAGGGCAAATAGATGTGGATGCTATCGTGGTCATGAGTTCCTGACCTGCTCTGAAAGACTGCATTCAGCAGGAATGAAGTCACTGACAACCAAAAATTCCAAGACCCACAATACAACCTCCAATATCATTCCAGGCAGAAAACTGTTTGGCAGTTGCTTTCCCACCTCTAGTTAAACAGATTCTAAACTCTTAGCCTTTCACACCTTAGACATGGTAAGGAGGCCTAGACTGTATCATCCATCTTTTCAGATCTCTATTACATAAACCAGGTCAACCTCACCATCCTGAATCAAATCACCCAGGAGATGGATCTTATTCAGTAATCACCTGGAATTCAACAGGAGAAAAGAGAAGATACAAGGGATTAGTGTTTCCTCTGCACTGGAAACAAGGCCCCAGAAAGGGATAGGCAAACCTCTCTGACCCTTCATCTCCTATACTAGCGCCATTTTGATACCTCCTCCCTGGCTCAGCACTTTCTGATTGGCTACCCTTCCTGCATTCCTACATTCCATGCAGTCAAACAAACTATTACCCTGCATAGACTCCACTCTCTCACTCACAGCCTTCATAGTCAGCAGAACAGGATCCAACAGTGTCACATTCTAATCAGTATATTAAATGCCCAAAAAGCTGACAATTAAGGATAATTCCTCTAATGTTAATTCACCAAGCTCTCCTATAAATGTCCCTCCTTCCTCCCTCCCTCCCTCCCTCCCTCTCCCTCTCTCTCTCTCTCCCTTTCTTCCTTTCTTCCATTATACCTCCATGTCCATCCATCCCACCAATTTCAGGTCTTCCAGGAGAATTTCAGAAAGACTTTATAATTCTCTACAGCATCTGCTGTCACTCAGATGCCATTTTTATTGTTTTTATTATTTTACTGTTTTTCCTTTTTCCTTTTTTTTTAAAGAAAAGTTTAATGTTTATAATCTATCAGAGAACTTTGATTATTGATCGTATTAGTACTATAATCTAATATTGGTTATGGTTTAGCCTATAATGATTATATGGCTACACATTATCCTTAACTACAAGGGAACATAGTATATTATATTCTATATTTACACAGCCTTATTCAAACATTGCATTTATTACTCATGTAATACAATCTTCCATGGTGTGGACATGGTAAAGAGAGAAATGGTTTTCATGCTCTGTAGTAAAACTGGTATGGTAGAATGGTTCAGGAGCTGTCTGTGTGTGTGTGCACGCACGCACGCACATGCCTTCGAGTCAGTGTTGACTCCTGGTGACTGCTTGGGCACGTTCCTGTAGTTTTCTTTGCAAGATTTCAGAAATGGTCTGCCCCTGCCTTCTTCCTAGAGCTGAGAGGAAGTGACTGGCCGAAGGTCACCCTGCTGGCTTTGTGCCTAAGGTGGGACTAGAACTCACGGTCTCTAGCCTGGTGCCTTAACCACTACACCAAACTGGCTCTTGCTTCAGGAGCTACATTAGATTAAATTAGAACTGGGGAGAACTAGGCTCTAGTCCACTCAGCCATGGAAGCACACTGGGTGGCACTGGGTCAATTATTCTCTCAGACCAATCTACCTCACAGAGTTGCCACTGTGAGTATAAAATGAAGGATGATTCCAATGTAAATAAAAAGTGCACTGATGATGTTACCTAGCTGGGTAATGAAATGTCTGCAAGCAAACAACCAAGCTCAGAGAGCACCAAGGACTCCACATATCTAAAACAAAATAAATAGAACCTGGAGCCATCAGTTGAAGCTGAATGGTGGGAGATTCATGAAAAACCAAAGGAAATACTTCTTCATATAGCTGAAGTGTATACACGAACTACAGTATTGACACTCCAAGATATATTGATGGTTACCATCTTGGATGTTTTTGGAACAGGATTGTTTCCAGTAACCAAACCTCTAAGGAGTGTGCGTATGACGCTGCTGTTCCTTTCATGACCTTATTGTGAACTTCCCAAGAGGCATCTGTTTCCCACTGAGGGAAAGGAAGGATGAATTAAATAGAACTTTGTTCTGACTCAACATGGCTCTTCTTATGTTAACTAAAATGTTTATGATCTTTAAAAAATGTTAATAAGATTGTATCTTCCTTCAACCCAAGTTGTCTAGTAAATGTGCAGTATCATTTTAATTTGTAGCAGCTTCTCACACTTACAATTCCTTTAATGTACAAAAGGTTAAATAAAAATAAGCAAACATAAAATGTAAATAAAGAAACATATGAATAACTGGGATCCAACTCATGAAATATTCTTTAATGCTAGAATTATTATTTTTTTAAAAAAGAATTTTAACTGATAAACATTTTTTTCTCAGAACCAAGCATGGAAACTACTTTAAAAGCACCCAGTGTCAACTATCAACCTTAATGATTCTGAAATTCTCTCATTATAATCTGCTCTCTTAATGTATGCCGTGGTTTACAGTTTTAAAAAATCAAGTAGGTGGTGCACCTTATTAAAGACTGAGCAGCATTGTTTCACCTTACAACTCAAAACAATCTCGGGGCTTCGCTTGCTCAGACTTCCCATTCTGCCCACAAATCTCACAGTCAGTCTAATGATGCAGCCAATGAAGTGCCACTGTACACTCCTACATCTGTTTCCTAGGTAACCATCACAGAGCAATATAAACTGGAGAAGCACAGCAGAAGGAAAGGCACAATGCAGCACCAACCCTAGCCTGCACTATCTCTGCACACTTCTTTTCCAGCTGATTCATGCAGAGAAAGTTATTCACAAAGTTAAGAGATTGCACTCCACCTTTCTTTCTTTTCTTTTTCTTTTAAAGGGAGGACATTAATGCTGAATAACACATACATACATACATACATACATACATACATACATACATACATGAAATAATCACAGGAATGTCCTAAGTGAATGACTGGAGAAGGTTGGAGAAGGCACGTTGTTCAGCACTCATAAAAATAAGAATGACGTGTGGATGCATGCGTGCCTGGTGCCCTGATGCTAACCAGCTCAGCAGAAACCAGAGCCAGTTGTCATAAAACGTCTTGCATTGACCAACCAACGCCTGAATGTTTTCCTGAATGAAAAATTGCACCTGCATATTTCATGCATGCAACCTCCTGAGAGCTATTGTAGCTGAGTAGTTACAAGACTGAACAATATTCCTAAATCTTTTCTCTGCCATGAACAGATTCTTAAACCTCAACCTTATGTCTGTAACAAAGGAGACAGGATGAGGGTGTTAATAAAATTGACTTGCCTTACAGGACTTCTTTAAGGCAATGACTAAGACACTCCTGGCGTATGGAATTTACTTACTTACTTACTTACTTATTTATTTATCATATTTATATAGCTGCCCATCTCACACAAAGTGACTCTGGGCAGTGTACAACCATTAAAAATAATAAATACATAAAAACAATAACAAATAAAAAACTATAAAATATAGTGGTGGCCTCTTAAGGTAAAGAATCAGATTTGCAGTTCAGGATACTTTCCTAGCAATGACAGCCTCTCAGGATCCTTCTTGGTCCCACCCACATATTTACTAGCATTTATTCCCCAAATATTTACTATTGGGGAATAAACCCTCAACATGCTACCTGAAGGGCAAGGGTAGCCTTTGGCCCCAAAAATGGGTACCTCCCTGTTCTAAAATGTTATACAAGAGTGACAAGATCTTCTTTTCAACAGTAACATATTTGAGGTCAATCTCGAGACAAAGCAGAATGTTGCCCAACAGATCCCTCTCAAAGAATATACAGAGTTGACAAATTGCAGCATTTTCTTGTGTATGTACCCTGATAAATTACTCTAAATACCTACCGATGAATGCAAAACATTGTGTCTGAACTTGTCTGACACCTAATGACCATGCTATACTGCTTGGTCATCCTATAGTACATCAAAAAGAAATAAATAGGTAGTTTCGCTGTTACCAGCTGGGTGAAATTCAAAGTCATATTGCACTATGCACACAATTAATAAAGTCAGCTAAGTGAGAATGAGCAATTAGTATTAATAAATTAGTAAGTCTTATGTTTCCAAATCCTGGATGATTGAACTGGAAAGGCCATGCTTTCTGAATTATACTGAGACAACAAGCAGAGGCAAAGAATGCACTCAGGCACATGTATGGATTGGGAAGGACTATTAGTAGTACAGTTCCTCTTTTAGTAATACAGAGTTCGCGATGCTATTATAAAGTTTTCTTGGAGTCCAGACGCAGTGTGATGCTCTTGTTTTCCCAGTGGAAAAACACTGTCATGGTCTGTTATACAGGAATATTATTGCTTCGTGTTTTTGTCCTTTGTGAAAAAAGAGAGAGAAAAAAATAAAGAGGAAAAATAATTTAGAAGATGGAAAGGGAAATCCCTTCTCTAGTTACTACGCCAGAGGGTATATCTGATGCTCCAAATTCATTCTGATTGATTCAGACCAATTTGCTCTCCATCCATGTGCATAACCCAATCAGCCTGAATCTAATTGGACTCAGAATTAGATCAATATTCCCAATTGATCTGAATGTTCAAATTGAATTGGGTCCAATTCACACACCCCCTACAAGATATTCAGCACATCAGTATATCACCTAAACACTGATGAGATCCAGCTTGCTTTTTAATTCTCATGGAATCATAATGAGCTCCTAAGCCCAGGAACTTACCATGCATGAAATCTCTCACTGGATTCAAACACATTATATATTAGAAATGACAAGATATTTGGTTAAACTTCATTCTTTAGACAGGACAGCATTCTCAAGTGAAGCAAAGGAAATCATATAGAAATTGCCATGTTTCCTCAGCTCTGTGATATCTTCAGGTTTTATTTAGCCTCTCCGACAGTAACCAGTATAGAGCCACAAGATCAAAGTTTCACAACACGCACACACACACACACACACACAAAGACCCTACAAGTGATAATTCTACAGCATTTAGCAATGCAATGCAATGCAATGTTTCTATCATATTAGTGATGTCTCTATCACATTCATCATATCAGAATATGATACATTTCTATCATATTCTCAGAGGCTGGAAATCAAAATAAGCAACATCTGCTGTTTTTCTATTTCTTCAATTCAATATTTCTAACAATTAGAGAAGAGTTCTGTAGTGCATTTTCAGTCCAGTAAAATGAATTCTTATCTATTTTACCTATCACCCCATCTTATACAAGCCTGGGTGCAAATATGCAACATATACACACCTCCACAATGGATAATCTATGTGGGCATAGAAAATGCCTATGTAGTTCAACAAAGGACAAGGGAGTGAAGGGATGTAACTTGTTGGGGAAGGCACAAAAATATGACAAACTGTGAGTTCAGTCACTGGCTCAGAATTACTAATGTGTATCTCTTGCACATACAATCCAAGACAGTAAATTTTGCTGTAATGTGACCCCAGAAACAAGTTTAATGTAATTAAAAAACAAAAATGAAATGGACTATCTTTGAACAATATTAATAATCCCCCCCCCCCAAGTATCTGAAGTGCTAGTTGAAAACACAATGGCCAAACAATGCTGAAAAACATGCATTAATAAAAGGACACTGGCAGAAATTTAAAGACTTAAAATCATTTATTTTCAGATATGATATCTATCTCATAGAATATGAAAAGTTGAAAGCATACCCTGCATTTGTGACTACCCAGTGCTAGAGCAATTTATTTACTTAATATAGTTCTGTACCTTCATTGACATTAGAACACTGTTGGTGGCAAAAATAAGATGCATGTCACTAGGACCTTCAGCCACATCAAGGTAAAAGAATAATAAACTCTCCCCACAGGTATAAAAACACAGAGATCATCACTGGAGATATTGTCAGTTAATCCACAGAGCCAGTACATTCCTTGCTCCAGTTTACCTTCATATCACCTTTTTTTTTCTTCCTAGTGTTTTTCCCGCATATATCACCCTTAAATACTGTACAGGAAGGAAAATCAACTCCTATGCACGGTTTTCAATCTCCTTCACGTTCTGCCACCTGGTGGGACATTTCCTCAAACTTTTATGAGCTGCTGGTGCAACACTAATTTGACATCCCTCTCTGCAGATCACACCAACCCTGTCTCCTCTAACTCTGAGAACTATTAATCAGCAAGTAGGAAATCTTACAGAACCACCGTGTCATTTCACAAGAATCTTAGTCCACCGCAGAAGCCCATTCCTGGCAATTCCTGACAAAAACAATGCTTTGCGCTTTTCTCTTTCATTTGTCCCCATTTCACCTGCCAAATTTAAACAGTTCCCTTCGCGTTCTCTTGACAAGAGGGCGAACCAATCGGGATGTTTCAACATCACGGTTACTCCAGTGCCCATCCACTCACTCATTAACCAAATGAAGGCACATTTCACGCTTCTTTTTTTTTTAAGGTGACTTCTCCTGGTCACTTAGCACCAGATCTTTCTTAAAGGAGCTTTACTGCCACTGGAAATAAATAAATAACACGCAGCCTCGGCGCCGGCCTCCAAAGGCTGCCCGCATTTTCAAGCATGCCCCAGGGCCAAGCGAAGCAGACCGATGCACGCATCTTCTTTCCTCCCACCCACCCACCCACCCACTCGCCGCCCTTCTTCTTGGCATCCTCCCCACCCCCCGGCTCAGCTTCGAAGCACTTTCACGCATGCCCTCCAGCGGTTTGTATTTGCCCCGGAGGGGCTCCGGCGACCCCCCCCCCTTACCTTCTTCCTGCATCCTCTGCAGACACAGGGTTAGATTCTTCCTCCAGCCCGGCATCCCGGCACAGGGTCAACCTGCTAAACGCCGTGGAGAAGCGTAGGAGGGCTCTTCTCCCGGGGAAGGCTTGAGCAGAGAGCCCCCCCTTCTCTTCCCTCCCCCCCCTCCACCTCGCCACGCCAGAAGTGCAGGGACAGAGCGGAGCAGCTAGGAAAGCGAGGCTGCCTCCGGAGCGAGACGGCTATTAACTGGCGGCTGCCGCGTGCCCCATCTGTGTTTTGGACCGGTAGGGAAGCAGGGGAGAGCCGGGGAGGGGGTTGGCCGGTGTGGCGAGGAAGAAGGCGCGAAACCGGCAGACGGGGCTCGCTGCTGCGCGAGACGTGAGAATCTCCCAGTTTGTTGTCCAAAGTCTGTTCGCCTGCCCTGGAGGAGGTAGATTGCCACGGGAGCTGCAGCTCGCCGTGGGGCGGGTGGGCAGGAGGGGAGGGATCGTACTAAGTCGCCGCAGAAGCCAGGGGAGCTGCGGGGGGACAGGCGATTTGGCGTCCCTGCCTTCCAGACGAGCCTTCCGACGGAGCGGGCTTCCGACGCGCGGCGATCACGGCTGGCGGGAGGGGCGGGAGGCTCTCAGGACTCGATTGCGCGCCCTCCCTCCCCACGCCCGCCCGCGCGCCCCCGTTTGCATCCCATGCCCTGCAGGAGCCGCGTGAGGTAGTACAATCCACCTCGCTTTGTTGCTATCTCGGAGCGGGTAGCAGCAGCCCAGGTCGTCTGACGGACCCGGAGGGCGTGGAGCCCGAGTCGCGAACGCCTTCCCTCCTCTGCACGTGCGTGGCTCTTTTGCCTCCCGGTGCAGGTAGGAGTGCGCTTTCCGTCTCCCCGCGTCTTTCTCGCTGTAATGTAAAAATAATGTTTAAACGCTGCTGCGCAGCCAGCTCCCACAGAAGGGGGACTGCTGGTCCTTTGGGTTCCTCTGTAAGGAGCCTAAGGGCAATCGTGGCCTTCATTCACCGTTGTCCCTGGAGCAAGGCTAAGAAGAATCCAAGGCTGTTCCCCTGAGATGTCTTCCCCAGCCTGCTGCCCTCCCGTCATTCCCAGCAGGTGTGGATGACCGTTTGTGGGTTAGCACCTCACCACATCAGGTGAGGGAAAGCTAGGAGAAGTCATTAGGACATACTTCTGCATTGGCGTAAGGCTGAGGGTGCAGCTCCTATTCCCTGAGAGTTTCAAAAGATGACACAGCCCACACAGTCTAACAGCAAAACTCTGACACAAGGAGAGAAAAACTCTTGTCTCGATCCACACTGTTGGTGCTGTTTTTCTCAGCCAGATCAAGAGAACAGCATTAATCAGTCTCTCCCATCTAGTGCACTGTGGAGGTGTTGAAACCCCTATCCTGCCCCCCACCCCATTCCAGCACAGCCAACCCATTTGGAGGACAGTAAATCAGGGGAGACTGCAAGAAGGAAACAAAGTTGGAAAGAAACAGAAGTCTTGATCAGATATTATTGGTGTGTGTGTGTGTCTGTGTGTTCTGTTCAGCACACAGCCAGTACAGTAATTGTGGGATTTCAAGTTAAACCGTTACAAAGTATTGAAAGGCATTGTCTAATCTGGAAGTAGGCAGGGCCTCTGAAGCAACCAGCAGCATCTGAGTACGGTAGTCTGTACCATCCAGCTTCAGAGAGGACCTGCCCCACAGAAGTGGCACTGCATCATTTAGCTATTCATCTGCTGATTTCTATAGCACCCTTCATCAGGGAAGATTTCAGGCAGTTTTTAGAAAAATGTAATACTATAACATGAAATCCGAACATGAAAACTGATTTTTGTAAACAAAAACAACCCCCCCCCCCCCAAACAGTATAAATTGATGTTCCTTTGCTAGGCAGAATGATAGCATCTTATCTATGGATGGGCATCTTTTTTTTCAGCTGAAGGGTACACCAGGGGCTGAACTCCAAGAGGTGGGTGGAATCAGGCCAAAGAAGTGGGCAAGGGCATAAAAATAAAAAAAAAATGTGATTCAGTTCAATTGGAAATGAAATGAAAAGCTGTTCATATGGTTCTAACACAATTTGATGCAAAGACTTAGGGAACTATATTTAAGATTTTGGAGAGCTGGATGTGGCTCAAGAGCTTCTCATTATACCTACTGTCCATAGAATCACATGAAGCTACCTTATTGTGAACCAGACTAATGGCTCATTTAGCTCTGTATCGTTGACACTGATCGATAGCTACTCTCTAAAGTTTTATATGGTCCTTCCAAGTCTTACCTGAAGTTACCAGGGACTGATCCTGGAATCTTCTGTATGTATAGCATGCTCTCTTTGAACTGTAACACTTCTCCAGAGTTTTTTATGACTTCCTAGGCACAGACAAATTTGACTTCCTGGTATATATCCTTAGTAAATTGCTTTAACTGTTTTGCTTTTAAGGGAGATTTTGGGAATGCCTTTCTAAAAATCAGAAACATTAATATGAGTTTTCAGAGTATTCATTGTTCAAATTTCAGCTGTCCCTTCCAGGTTTTTAGAAGTGTAATTTTGCAACAGGAAGATGAATGCTTTTTTGTCTCTAGTACATATCCCGGTTCAATGCATCACATGAACACTAAGGATCATAAAACGCACAGCCTGCCTTTTCATAGGAGGCTTTTAATCATATTGCTACTGTTGGATACTTATCCACAATCTGCATCTGTACACAAGATTGTACACATAAATACACAACTATACCCAAAGATGAATGATATATATACTCCCAAATGTTTACCTCCATTATTGTAATATCCAATCTGGATGTTTGGCCATGTTTTTCTTTAAAAAATGAAATAAAATGTCATCTGTTTTAACCTTATTATAATTTTAACCATCCTTAAGTTAACTTACTTTGTCATTCAATTAAAGTCAGAAAGTCAGCAACCAATTTCTTACTTTTGATACCCTTTGCCCTTTTCATATGCAATCTATATTTATATTTATTGCTAAGAATATGCATTGAAAAAGGACTTTATCCTTACTGGGATTACATTTTTGAATATTACCTGGCAGTAATTTTTCCAATGCATTGAGAAATATAAAACCTTGCTCATTTTTCATCTAGTAAGCTTTAATATTTGAATATCCCTTCCTTTCGTACCTTTCCATTGTGTTTCTTGTCTGATATACCAACCATACTTTAAAACTGTCCAAGAAGTAAACCACCATCAATCCACATGGATTTCCAAATGAACATGTCCAAATATTGACCTCAGAACAACCTCTGAATCCCATTTTATCCTCCTGTTCTCACTATTAGAGATGATATGACTGGTAAGCAAGGAAGAGGCCTTCTTAGCACTTGTACCCTGTTTGAGATATTCTTTCCCTTGCTTCATACTAAATCTTATGTACAATATTTTATGACTTTCTTACATCAATTCTTTTAATTTGTTTTTAGCTTTGGGCACAGTAGTCTATCATTTTGGACAGCTCCATTGTTAGATCCTTCATCATGACAGCAGGGCAGAAATCAGGGAAAAGCAGAGTTCTCACTCCCCACTGCAAATCTGAAAAATCTCCCACCATACTGAGGTCATGTCTGAGACTAGGAAAATATTAAATCTTGAAGGCTGATCCACTTATACTAGACCTCTGATCTACCTATTCTCATGATGGAGTTTCAAAATCTGGGATGGTGGTTGTGATAAACAATGCAGAAATTTCTGTGGGACCTGGGAGGAGAACCTGAAGTCAGATCTTCTCCTACAAGAAACCTCCCTCTGTGTGTGTGTCTCTCAATTCACTTTCAGAATGGATGTTTGGATGTTCTCCTGTATTTTGTACCTTTCAGATGTCTCTCAAGGGCCAGAGGAATACAATTATCATTCTACCTTTAGATCTGCTTAAAGCTCTTTTCGTTTTTAGGGTTCTGCTGATTTAGTATTTGTCTTGTCCCCTTTTTATTGCTTTGATTACAAACTATACATGTTTTGGAGGTTTGGTTACCAAAGGATGGGGTGGACAAACAAGCAATTAAATCAAGAGATACTTAAAATATACTTTGCCTTTAGATCAGGTAACCAGAAGCAGACTAATACAGGTTGCTTTCAGACAGGTGATTTCTAATGCTAATAAATAATTGTTCTTTGATAAGCTACATGCAGAATTGCAATTGAATTTTCATGCCATTGGAAACATTGTTTTCTTCTATCTCTGTCAGCCTGTAACTCCCACAAGTCTGCCCATACAGCATTGCCAAAGGGAATTTGGAGGGCATCAGCTTGGTAAAAGCTGGGTATCCTGTGAAGAAAAATTGAGATCTGAACAAAAAAGTCCTCAGCTCTAAGTTCAGGCCCACCCTGATCATGTGGACAAAGATAGACGAAGCTGACACCTTTGCTTACCCCAAAATACCTAGATTCAGAATTATTTATTTATTTATCTATTTATAACTCAGATTTATACGTCACCCACCTCACTATCACTATCAAGAATGAAAATGCTGCTGTTTCCTCACATACCCTTCAGCACTGAAATCTGTACTGCTTTTGTAATTTGTAGACTAACATATCACCTATAAGTCTCTGAACTGTATTTTAAAGAAAAAGTTCAGTTCAAATGGTTGATTAAGCAAATAAACATCATTCACCATAACTGGGAGCCTGAAGTAAATAGCTTGCCTGTAGGAAGAAGCAAAACACGCGTCATTGGTTTTCATGACCCAAGCTGCAAAGAAAAAACATACAGTACACTGCAGTGGGAAGGTTAAAAGATCACAGATCCTTTCATCAAATGAATTAGGGAATGAGAATCTTCTAGCAGCTCTCCCTAAATTGGCATCTTTCAGGTAAATTGGAACTACAATACCCAGAATTCCCACCCAGCACAGCTGAGGGTACCAGACAAAAAGGTAATGATCCAGACATGTGATTGCCAGATAAGTCTCACAGATCTCAGTGAGACTTCCTCCAAGGTATATCGGTGTAGGACTGCAGCCAAAGTAGCCTTCACACCCCTTCATTTTGTATCCTTCATTCCGATTAAACACAAACATATACATACCAAAAGTTACACAAGTAAGGTTGAAGGACAGCTTTACAGTTTTCATTGTTTGGAGACTTGTTACAAAGTGTTAAGAATCAAAAATTACTGAATGATTTCATATTATTCTATTACAGCCTTAATACTATAACAAAAGAGATATTTACAATGTATGCCACACTATGTTTAATTTCCTGGGGGCAAAGTTTCTTAGCAGAGACTGGAAGGTATTTCTGTGCTTTCCCAGACCCTTTATTAGTAGATCGCTATATCTCAATATGGCTCCGTTTCTGTTATAGCAGGGATTATTTGTTTGTGACAGATAATTTTGTGTGATTATGGTCAAACTCTCTCATATTCTTATCCCAGTAAAAGGCACCACACAGATTTGCCTAGTTTCATTACAGCTATTCCTCTCTACCTTTCTCACTTGGACAGTGTAACCTGTGATCTTGTTTGACTGCAGTAACTAAGAAGGGTTGAATGTGGTTCGTACTAGGATGGTACATCATCAGGGAATCTCAGAATTCTGGAAATATCCTGTAAGAAGACGATGGCAAATGTGTTCTATGCTATTGCCAATAAAATTATATGAATGCTGTCTGGTAGTCACCAGGATCATGTTACTTAACTTTTAACATTTTTCAACTCTTGATCTTCACTGCTGTGATTATGCAGAAATAATTAGTGAAGGCATCACTCATCCAAACCAGAGAACCTGCAGTAGATCTCACCTCTCTTTTTTGTCTCTGAGTTGGCAACCAGGAGGAGTGAGTAATCTTCTGTTATGAATACATCTCTAATTTAGATCCTATTCTAACCTTACAATAATGATGCCTCCTCATCTGACTAAGATTATAGATGATAGAGAGGGACAGAGTTTGAGAAGTATTGCTAAATGAAAGAGAGAACTCTGGTGAGTTTGGCTGTGGTCCTCTTTCCCCCGGCATTCAAATTCTTAGGCAAGTTATTCATTGGTTAGCCTTTCTGTGAAAATGGGTCTTGTGCCTTGCTTTATCTATCATAGCAGCTACATTGTCAATAGGCCTCCATCATGTCTGCAAGTGGAAATAAATACATGGCAGCACTGCAGCTAGGCAAGGTTAATTATTTCCTTTTGCAAGCCATAAGGTAGTATAGAGGACAAAGAGAAAAATGGCTCAAATATGGAACAAAAAAAAGCAGTGAAATGTTCCTTTTTTCTGATCTGCTATCAGAAAATCCACATTGTAAACACAAGATATTTAAAAATGAGATATTCATGCTAATGTTTGTTGTTTTATTTGGCTTCCTGCAGTACATCCAATAGAGTCACATTACAGGAATTTTGGTAGCTTTTGTCTCCCTGTATAGGTCCAACAGAATTATATAATTGTATTCAATTTTAAAGTTATTAAACCATTTACTACATTCAGGTAAGGTAATCCTCGACTTACAACCACAATTGGGACTGGAACATCCATCGCTAAGCGATGTGGTCATTAAGTGAGCAGCACTCAATTTAACAACCTTTTTTGCTATAGACATTAAGCAAATCACATGGTCATGAAGCGAATCTGACTTTCCCATTAACTTTACTTGTCGGAAGCCCCCTGGGAAGGTTGCAAATGGTGATCACAATCATGACTCAGGATGCTGCAACCATTGTAAATACATGCTAGTTGCCAAGCAGCTGAATTTTGGTCATGTGACCATGGGAACACTGTGATGGTCGTAAGTGCAAGGACCAGTCATAAGTCACTTTTTTCAATGCCATCGTAACTTCAAATGGTCATTAAAGGAATGGACGTAAGTCGAGGACTACCAGTATAATGAATGTAAGGTCCTCCTTTTTCATAAGATTTTTGTATGCTAAGGCAACTTCAGATGTTATGCATAACTATTGCATAACTATAGTCAGCTATTAGTTTTTGCCATCTCTTTAGGTTACACATTGGAATTCCAGTGATTAAATTTCTTGTATCATGAGAATTCTGAGATAACCCATTAGAAGGGAAATATTTAATGTTCAGTTTCCTTCTTGTCATTAATGACAAACATTGTGGTAATATAAAAATGTTAAATAATACTAAATGATAAAGTGAAAACTTTATAACATTTAATATCATACTGCTTTGTGGATTTGTGTGGTGGATTTGCATGGGCATGCAGTGTTTTGTCCAAAATACTTCATGCATTATAGTTGTAATGAATAATTAATCATTCTTACTTTATGTGTTCAACTTCCCATTTCTCTTTATGTTAAAACAGCAAGGCTAATAAAACAAGAGTAGAATAAAAGCAAGCAGTAAAGAGAATGTGCTCTCCCATTAAAAGGAGCAAGAAAGAAAAAGGCATCTGAATGATTTGGCAAGCATTGAAAGGTACTAATTGATCAAGTTAAATATACTTCCTGGTAAAAGCCCCAATTCTTGTAGCTGCTGGCAGAACTATAGTCAATGGGTGATGGGAGATATCAAGCAAATCATAGATGTTGAGGAAAGCACATATTGCAGGCAGTGTACAATTCAGATATATGGGAAAGAAGGTTTTTAGTGTACCAATCCTGTTTTCAAAATAATAGGCAACTTTAATTGATGCCAGAAACAAACTGAGGAGAAGTGCAGATTGAACCATCCTGGCATCTCATAGTTCTGGCTGACCTATCTCAGCATTTTTCATCAGCTGACGTTTTCTGATGTTTCTTAAGGGCAGACAATCATATAATACATTAAAAATGAGCAGGCTGCAGCTACTCAATACAAGTCACTAGAATGACCTGGTTTGCATCTCCTTGGGAATGGTACTGCTAAGGTTAAGCCAACGTATTTAGTAAAGGTCATTACTAAGACCTTGCCACCACCCTAAAACGACATTGAATCTACAGACAAACTGGATTTCCATCTTCATAAACAGTGCAGTCCCATCAAAAGTAAGCTGTAAGTTAAACACTGCAACAACAGATCTTCCGGGGAATAAGATTTCCATCTTGTCTACACAAAGTTCCAGGTTGTTGCATGTAATCATTTACCATTAGTAGTTATTAATCCAGGTTTCCAATGCTTTCTTAGAATTTCATAAAAATGAGTAATCTGTTGAGTATCACCAGTGAACTAATACATTAGCCTTCCATGATTTTCAAGTATGTGCTACACACACGATACAAAGGGTAACTGTGGAGCGCTCCACAAACAAGTAACTATGAAAGAAGAGAAGTAATCCATCAAGACCAGTTTTGGTCTCCACTGCCCTCAAAACAATCAAAAGCATCTAAGAACACACTCCTCAAATATTGAGTGTATTATCTACTTCTGGGATTCCCATTTGCATCTGTTTGAAGATGTAAAAACTGAGAGTTGGACTAGATAGATGAGGTCAGATCTAGCAGGGATCTTACATTCTTAATTTATAAATCTTTGAGACAGACCAAGACACCAAGTTCAATTACCTAGAATAACACTGACATGCAGGGAATACAAAGGGATACAACTTTCTTTGTGCACCTACATGTATAAATTATTTGTTAGGCAGAAAATTAAAACAATTTCTATCCCTAAATTGTCCAGAAGCCGGAAACAACAACTGCCTTCTGGATCACTTTTCCCTTCTTTTTGACATATCTGGACAAACGCAACATGCCCTAAGATGGTATATATTCCATCTTGCTTCTACTTTTGCTAAGCGTTCTAGCTTTTCTAACGAGTGTTTTCAAGTTTCATTGTGGCTGATACAATCCCTTTCTGATTTGCTGATTGAAACTTAAGTTCATAATTAAATATACTGGCACAAACTGACCATGCAAAGTATCATCTTACAAAGTTTCCTGTTCCAAATCATCAGCAAAGAAATCAGCACTCACAGGGTTTAAACAAATGCTTCATGCTATTAACATTCATTCTGTTGTCATTGTATAACACAGGAGATAACAGCTGTTCCTCTATTCGTTTTGATTGGATCAGATCTTAGCTGTTGGCATCTCAGTCATGGAATGCCATCACAATATTTTCCACAACTAATTTAGCTCAGATGTATTGAACCATATACAGTAAGTTCCTTTATAAGATCACAGCATAATTTTACTGCCTTTGGGACTGTTTGAGATAGGTTATGTTAAATGTGCAAATCTGCAGTTCTATGATTTTTTTAAAAAATCCATTGAAAATTGATCCCAGTGGGGAAGTCTTTTGAGAGCTAAAGAAAATCAGCCAAGTTTGTTTATCTGCCCCCAACAGCTTCAGCCTGTCCAATAGGATATTGGAAATGATAGTTTTGCAACATCTGAAGGAAGATAGATTTCCCTGCTGTAATGCATCTCTGTTTCTGTAAAAGTGTAGATATTTTTAGTGGTTCATTAAATCACACTGACATTTCTTGTTTGTAGTGATATTTGAGAATGATCTGCATCCTCAGCATGGAAAAGCATGCGTGAAGAATGGGATGAACAGCTCCTCACATATCAAATGGAATACATGCTACAGCCTAACAAAGTAAATACTGAATGGCAAGTAGTTGTGTTCTGTACTTATTCTTAGCATGTAAACAATACCTTGTGCTTTCTAATTGCAAAACTATTATTGGTAATCAAATATCTGCTTTTTCTCACTCTTGGTCCAGCTTAGAATAAGAGATCCACAATATTTCGCAACAGGTTTGTGACATATATAAGGCAACAGATCTAAAAGCAAGAATACAATTATTTTTGTTTTATTTATATCAATTTTTAAAGTTTTCCATTGGAAGTCATTAAAAAAGTATTTCTTTTCAAGTGTGGAGAACCATTGCTCAATTTTGTGTGATGATTCTTACACCAGTAATTATTTACAATGGTCAGAATCTCAGATTTTAGCATTTTCACCCCAAATCTCCTAATACTTCAAACAAGAACACAAAGATTTGATTACATTTTTTTTCAATTATCATTTTAGGGTTCCATTGATGCCATTGAGAATGTCAGAGATGCCACAACAGCTGCAAGCTCTTCCAGTGCTTGAAGTGCTCTTCCTGTGCATTCCCAGCTCTGACCCCTCTGATGTGGAACAAAGAAAAAAATGTTTGGTCCTGATCCCTGGATCAGTTAGATAAAATATTTCAAGCCTCCCAACTTTAGAAAGAATGACTTTAAAGAAAAGGTCTAACTTGTTTATTCCCCAACTGTATTACAGTAGTTTTATATTTTTGAAACAGGAATGGACAACATGTATTAGGCCAAATGCCTTTGTCCTTGAGTGGCATGCTGAAAAGGTAGGCAGGGCCAAGACAAAAGAAAAGAAAAAAAGATGAGGTTAAATTAAATTAAAATAATTAAACAAATATGTCATTCTTCATGAATCGAAAACTTTCCCCTTCTTCTGTTGACATTTATAATCCATTGGCAAATTTTGGAAAGACTTTGGGAGCAACACTCAAAGTTTGATGTGGGCTTTGAGGGCTATAGGTTGTGCACCCTAGTTGGACTGAGATCGTTTTTCCCCTAGTAACTTAACAGTTTCTTCTGGAGTCATCCAACCATGTAGTTCCAAAATAATAAGAAAGGCTTCACCTCAATTCAGTGATGGCTGGGTGACACTATGAAAATGCTATGAGTGAGTATTTGGGAAATGTTCTGACTCTTTCATGTAGGAAGAGTATTAAAAATGTGATTGCTACCCCTGAAGACAGTCTCGTGGTATCATCATTTTCCACCTCAACTTCCTGCACATGTAGGGCCGCTATGAAACTGTTTCTTCAGATGAAAGGTGAATGTTTGAATGGCTTGCTCAGGCCACAATTAATCTCTCCACTGTCCTCTTGAAAAGTGTAGGTTTCTTTTCTCCAGGCTTAACTATCCAAATGCGAGTCTCTTGCAAGCAGTCAAAAGTGAGAAAACTCTGGACCAATTTGTCTATACAATTAATTAGTATAAATCAGTCCTTTCTAGTTTAATCATGTGTTTTCTAAGGACTTTCATGAATTGTTTTTGCCCAAACTACTTGTTCATTCTTCACATTGCATCTGTGGTAGAGAGCCCATCTCTTTCTCACTCCTAGAAATATGATTGTGATTAAACGGATCACCCAATGTAGTCAGCCAGTGAGCCCAAGTCATCCTTCCCCAAACTCCTGCACTTTACTTCCCTTTAAGTCTTGGGCTATTCCACATTTGCAGGCATCAGCCTGGGAAGGGCTGACCTTGGAAATCTTCTTGACTGCCTTCATTTCTGCTCCAAATAACTAAGTCATTAGACATACATATTCATAAAGGAAGAAATTTGGTTTCTAGTTGCTAACAATGACATGACCTATTGACTATCCATTGAAGATAACATCTATTTACTAAAAAAGCTAAAAGTTCTGTGATATTAGAATGCTCCTATGCTTACAAAAATGAGTAGAAATAGTTTTTAAGTGTACCATGAAAAGACATGCATCATATAGTTACACAGAGTCAAGACTGATTGTGTTTCTCTGCTGAACATAATGTCTCTGCAAAATGTGTAAAATATCCCAAATCTTTTTTTGTATTTTTGTTTCCAGGCAAAGGTTTGCACTGACAAGTAGCATGATGCCTGATGCTCCCTACATGCATTACCTAAAGATCACAGGAGCCCTTCCTGGTTGAGGCCTGGAATAGCTAAATCAGACAAAAAATACCAGAAGTAAGCAATAGCTGAAGCAGCTTAACATTGTTACCACAAGACTAACTTTTTGATAATTTTTCCCAGGGAGGTGAAAAAGAATCCTAGGTTTCTTATAAATACAATTCATCTGATTACAGGAAAGATCAAAGACAAGTTGCAGCCAGAACAGGACTACGAGATGATTTTGCTCACCCAGCTTCATGAAGCTTAGTACCTATAGCCAGCTAACTTAATTTGGCATGTAGGCAGAACCCCAGGTGCCTCTCTACATCTCTAGTGATAAAGTCTCCTTCGAGTCAAGCTGAACTCCTGGGGACTTCATGAACATGCCCATTCATTTTTATTGTAGAAGTATGAAACTCATTTGCCTGAAACAGGATGTGTTTCAACTTCCCAGTCTAGCCTAAAGACCTGGGAGTTTCTGATAGCCATCCAGCCTAACCAGGCCTGACCTTGCATAGCTTCTGAGCCAAAGTCAACCAGTTGCTGCCATCCATGAGAGCCTGTCTGCTAAGAAATATACTAACTCATACATAATTTGTTGTCTTTCCATGACATTCAAAATATCTGCTTGAGGTTAAGAATGCCTTTTTCAATTATGTAGCAACTGTGCCCCCATTGCAGTTGCATTGCTCTCAATCTGAATACATACAGATAGTCCCCGGGTTAGGAACACCCAGTTTAAGGACAACCCATAGTTAAGAACAGAGTCTATTATAGCAAAATTTGAATTAAATACACAATGGTTAGAGTTCATTACACAATACTACTTATACAGTATTATACAATAATACTGTTCTGGCTTACATACAAATTCAACTTAAGGATAGACCTTGGGAACAGAACTCGTTCTTAAACTGGGAACTACCTGTACTTAGAAGCAGAACTCAGTCCCTGTGAGCTAGCCATTCTTGATCCTCAGCTTTTTGGTTCCCTTCACTTTGCAGAGGGTACAATCTTATAATATACAGTTAAATCATGCCTACAGCATGTTGGAAATACAGTGGCAAAATCAATTTATTTCTCACAATACAACATAACTATTTGAGAGGGGAGATTGGCTAGAGGAGTGGAAAAACATTCTTGTTAATAAGCTGGATGTTCTTCTAAGTGATCACCACCCTGCTGAGCTGTGAGTCATGATGCCTAACAATAATCTTTTACTGCCACCTATTGAGAGGAATGTAATTCTAAATATATTAATATGTAATCATGGTGATAGAAAGAAACACATGCAAACCCATTATATTATTCCTTTTGGGACAAACAGAAAAGAAATAAAAAATAGTAGGCAAATACATTAATGGCATGAGATAAGAAAAGAAAGAGAAGCATTACCAAAAGTAGTTCATACAAACACCACTTACTTTACTTCTCTTTATCTTGCAAACCAATCTTGCTCTACCATGTCCATACACAGCTTCATTTCTTGCCTTTTGTTCTTTAAACTTTTCACCAGGTCATCAACTGTATTTGACCACAGCATTCTTTTTCCTCTTGACCCATTCACTCTTCCTTCATAAATTTGTTTTACAATTCATTTGTCATTCATCCTCTCTTTGTGGACAAACTTCAGTAAGCCTTTTTTTAATATTTTTGCATTCAGTCTAACATTCATTATTGACCAAATCTCTTCTGGTTTTACAACAGATACTTCTTAATTATGCCAATTCTATAGTATTCCATTTTTATGTTTCTTTACATATACAGTTCTCATTGCCACATAACAAATAGGGCAGAAAGGTGGTCTTATACACACAGTAATTTTCATGTCCTTCAAAAAACATTCATTTTCCCCCCCATCCCTCTATAAACATTTGTATATCATAAAATGCCTCTGCCCATGTTTAGTAAGCTCATTTAATATACACATTTGCTACTTGCTCTACTTTCTCACCATGTATATATAACTTAAAATCACTCACTACATTTTTCCTGTCAAATGCAACTAGCTTGGGTTTTGATACATTCATTTTTGATATACCTAAATTTTATTTAAATTATTTGGATTCTCAGCTAACAACACACCTCTAACATCACAAATATTTCTTACACAATTATGCTTAGCCTTAAACAACTAGGAGGACATCAAATATCTTCGTCTTTCATCTGGCTCAGTGCTGAACATTTCCTAAGGATTCCATTTGTTCTTACACATTCTTTACCTCCATGTTTACTCTCAACATTCCCCAGCCAAATTACAACTCCCATGTTTGTAGAAAACATTCCATAAACTTACTGACATTATAATATATTTACTCTAAATCACCAAATGTACAATAAGATTTCTTTTTTTACACTCACACATTTCTTTTTTTAATAATAATTTTATTATTTTAAACAAATCAGTTAAAACTAACAAAAACTAAAGGAGAAAATAATAAAAAGCAAAAGTGCAGAAAAGAAAAGAAAAAACAGAAGAAAAGAAAAAGAATTGACTTCTGATCCTCCCAGCAACAGATATAAGTAACAATATACATCAAACTCTTGCTCTAAATTTACAACATAACTTGCATTAACCCATATTATTTCTAATCATCAAACCCATACAACATAATTTCATTTTTTTCTATATCCTGCAAAAAGTCTAAAAAAGATTTCCAATTAACACTAAAATTACACAATGTCTTATATTGAGTCAAAGCCATCAATTTTGCCATCTCGGACAACCCCATTGACCTCACCAACCATTCTTCTTACCTTTCTTATCTTTCCACCTCTTTGCATTTAAAAACCTTGCTGCTGTTATCATATATAAAATTAAAGCTATAGATAATGTCATATCCTTCCACCTTTATACATATAAATACATTACTACTGTTGTCATATATAAGAACAGAAATGCCATAAATTTAATAATAAATGTATTTTAACCTTAGTTAGCTTTATATCGAGATCCTTAAAACATTGTCATTCAATCCTGGTCACAAAAACAAATCCCTTTAATAACTACCGAAAGCCTCAGCATATATATTAACCATAGTCCAATACTTTGTAAACCTTCTGTTTACTTTTAAAAAGCTTAAACTTTAATCCTTTCAGATAATGTCCCACAGGTTGATTCCCCATCATCTCCTTGTTTTCTCCCAGAAATATCCCCAGTAATTTCTCTTCCCAGGAACAGCCTCACTGATTCAATACATTCCTCTTGCAAATCCAAGATAAAAATATTTCCAAATACATGCTAGTTGCCAAGCAGCTGAATGTTGGTCATGTGACCGCAGGGACACTGTGATGGTCATAAGTGCAAGGACCAGTCATAAGTCACTTTTTTCAATGCCACCGTAACTTCAAATGGTTAAGTATTGTAACATCAGTTGATTACATTCTGACCTCTTTTTACATATCATCCTTTGGCCATCTTAAGTCCATGTTTGAATCCACAACTTCTTTATTCATACCACCTTCATAGTCCAACATTTTTTTGAACTCCAATTCTACATTTGAATCAGTCTCCACCTCTTTTTCAAAGTTAACCATCTTATCCACTCTTTCCTCTATCTTTTTTTCAAGGGACTTGAATTTAGCTCCTAGTTCATCAAATATTGACTGGAGTAAACTTAAAGGAGTTATTTTATCTTCTAATGGCTGCTCCAAAGGACCTCTTTTAGCCATTTCTTCTTCTTTTTTTTCCCATTTAGACAAGTAAAACAGTATAGCTGGATATAATTAATTACAAGAGTTCATATCCTCTGGTGCCTTTCAAGCTGGAATTGCAGGCGAGTATCAAGGAAGAACGTACAGGAATGAAGTTATAATCTTCTGTTTTAAAAATCCAGCCAATCAATAGACATAATCTCACAAATCAAGAAACTTACCCATGGAAAAATCAAACCTCATCACTGCAAATGGAGTTTCATAAAAAAATAAACTTCTAACAAATAAATCTTCCCCTTTCACTGTAAATAACTTTTAAGTCTCTCTTAAATTCCGTTGTCATCCAGCATTTTGCAGATTAATCAGATTCAAATTAATACTCTATTTCTTCTTTTAAAAGTATAGTCCCATAATAAGGATAAGCCCCAAGAGAATTACTTAACTGTTGTGAAGGGAGGTCTCTCTTAAGTTGCAAAATAGTTATATTCCACAGTGTTTAGAAATGAGGTTTGGTCGGCTATAGTGTCCTTAAAAAAGGCTACGCCACAGCTTTGAACAAAGATGGATCCTCCACCTCCCAGCTGCTCGACTCGAAAGCTGTTCTCAGAAGCTTCCATCTCCACAATTAGCTTTCAAGGAATGGCCATCCGGAGACCGTATGGGTCGATTTCCTCGCTTCCTCCTTAATCCGGAGCAAGTTGGGCGGCCAGCGCTTGCTGCCAGCCACCAATCCAGCTACGATTCCATCTCCCCTCTCACGGAGAGATGGTGAAGCCACCATTGTCCCCATCAGAAGTCACATTGTATACAGAACAGTTTCCTTTCAATCTCTTCCTTTCCTTTCAATCTTTCAATTTCTAGGAAAATTCTTATTTTGGAAATTATACAGCTGGAGCTGCCAGCATTTTTAATGGCTCTGTCTTTACCTATGCCAGCATAAAATTTACTGCCCCCACTGTCAGTCTTTATCTTGCCTCTATCCATTGCTGCATAAGGCCTTCCTCATTTTTCTGTTTGCAATGTATGAAAAGCAAAGTTGATTTCTTTGGCTTTTCTGTTCTTCCTCTCTTGCATGTTACCAACTAGTGGAAAAAACCTCCACCAGTCATGGCACTGCAGCAGGAATAGGGGTGGATCTGGCTATACGGTTCAACCCATCATCTCTAGCTCTTTCCTGTGCTCCTCCTTCTTCTAAATCCCATTCTGTTATATTTCAAGTTGAATAAAGCTTGGGGTTTTTATGTTTTTAAAAAGCTTGGGGTCACAGAAGGAGTCTGAATAGCACTTTATTTTGTATTTCTCATTCTTTTGTTTTATTATATAAGATGGACACTTTCAGATCCCTTCTGAAGAGTCAGTTGCGACGGAATTTCATTTTATTATGCACTTGGTGTGTAGTGTATAGTGAAATGACAATAAAGTATTCTATTCTATTCTATTCTATTCTATTCTATTCTATTCTATTCTATTCTATTCTATTCTTGCTGTATTTGGAAGGCTATGTTGGAGGTGGGGGATTGGTCACATCGTTTCAGTGTCACACTGTTAAAGTTATGCTGTTGTACCACTTCAGTTTTGTTCACTGTTGCACCATGTGAAACCTTGGCAAATAGTTTTTTTGTTTTTGTTTTTGTTTTGTTTTTGTTTCCCTACTTACTATGTTCATCCCTTTACAGAGACAACAGAATGGTGGCAGATGAAGCTGACTGGAGACCAGAAGACAGGAGACATCCTGCACAGTCTGAAATAGCTAACAAATGTCTCTCTGGTCCCCACCTGCTAGTAGTAATCTAAAGATTCTGTTACTAAAGCTTTACAGTAAAAGTGGCCCTCTTCCCTCTGCAAAGGTCAACAGCAACATTAAATGTATCCATTTCCTTAACCTCAATATTTCTAATACAACAATACTGTATATTTATATGAGTGGTTCCTTCAAATCTTCATAAAATCACTTCCATTTTTCAACATGTCTGTTTCAACATGTCGATAAATTTCCACATACAAGACAAGAAGTTACTAGTCAGATGTTCCTGTCATTTTGAAAGGTTGTTTTGAGCTTCTAAGCTAGGTGCCATCAGCTTGAGCATTTAAAAATAATTCAGCTGAAACACAGTGGAATATAAACAGTATAATTTTGCAAACAGTGTCTGAGACATGTACAGTTCTGTGACATCAATTTGACACTGCAGGAATATGAAAGTTTGAGTTGAAATGTTTTGAGACAGGAAAATAATCTCTTTGCCGAAATCAGAATTAAAGCTTTTAAGTACTACTTTAGAGAAATGCCAGTTGAGCTGAGAGCAGGAAAAAGTGAAATATTATGAGGCATTTAAAGTCTGAATAAACAGAGATTTGAGTTATAAGTGCTTAAGGTATTCCACTTATATTTCAACTATATTAATGTAATCATTGTATAACTGTAATTAACGCCAAATTAGTTCTTTATTATATGACCAAGGCACTGGAGTGAGATTCCACAGCACATTTTCATAATGTGTATTGGATACCTGAACTCACACACCCATGAGCTCACATAGTATGTGATCTTTCCCAGATATGTAGCGCATACACAGACTTCTGCACTTTGCTTCAACCAAGTGAATAAGACATTTAACAAATACACAGACTCACATATTATGAAGAGGAGGAGGAAGTTTGACTAGGATATTCACTTCTTGGTACATGAGCTCTTGTATTATTCCAAACAGCCTTTACATATAGATAGAAAAATACAGAGACTAGGGAAATTTTCCATCTGAATCTTTTCTGAGCGTTCCCTTGTTTCCCAATTCAGGATTTTTTAATCTTCTGCTCCATATCATCTATAACCTACTCCACAATTTCTCAGATTCATATTTAGTTTTGTATTCCTTCATCTTATTATCTCCACTAACACTTCTCTCTTACTTACCCCTAACAGATCACAATCCCCAAAACCAAAAGATTACATTAACGTAACCAGACATAATGTAGGATACTAATAAACTGTACCTCTAATTTATCTGAAAAAAAGGTTCTAGATTCTCTGCATCACCACCAGCATTAGCTAAGCAACTCCTATTATCAAAAGTATCTCCTTTCATGTTATTAAAAATGAAAATAAGGGGTTCCCAGGTTATGCCACAGATAGAATCAAGTTTGAGGCTCCAAGAGGTACTTTACCAGAGGGGGAAAAATCTCATTTTGGGGTGAATAAGACAAACATATATTCTTGACAACAGAGACCAGAGGTATTTCAAGGAAAGAGAACTACGTTCTGGATATGTGAATTCAAGAGCCAGAGTGGGTTGGAAATAATGCTAAGAAAGTATTATGAAAAACCATCATGGAGAATACCAGATCCACATTAGAATCAAGTAAAACTTACACATTTGCCTGGTGCTCAGGCAAAAGAGAGAAAAAAAGATGGGAAGGCATGATTGGTAGTGACTTAGGTAGCAGTCAAGTAGACATTTACATATACAGTCTATATAGCTCCCAGGGATCAGATACTTTAATCAAAGGAAGAGCATAATATTAATTTTAAACAATGAAAGAAATATACAATCTAATAAATTCTGACCCTTCTGCAGTCTACCAAGTCATTTTTTTTGTTCCTAACCATTTTTTCAAGCCTCCTGTTCTCTCTCTCTCTCTCTCTCTCTCTCTCTCTGTGCGTTAGTTCAGTTTGTTTCCTTAAAACAAATGCACTTCTTCAGCAAGGTGTACTCCCAAAATCAGAAGTTCCATAGCATCTTTTCAGACTAACAATTTTATTAAAAGGCATATGTTTTGTGAGCTACAGCTCACTTTATCAGAGACATTTCCTTAAGTCTCAAGCAGCAAAAAAATGTTTCAAGGTCCTCACAGAATTGTATATTTAGTGAGGCAAAAGTAAAAGCGTCGTGCAAGGATAGACTCTTCAGCTTGGTTGAGTGTGTGGCTGGATAGGTTCACAATATTATTTGGGGGGACTTTCTATAGAGAGTCAGCAGGTCTGACTTCATCTATAACAGCAGTCCCCACATACTTAGCTAGTGGTTCCTTCACAATCTACCTGTGACGTATCTATTTTGGCTGGAACAATACCATATCATTTGATCTGGAAGATTTGTTGCTACCACATTCAGTGATAGAAATATTTGGATATCCTGGCTAGCAACCACTGGTGGAGCTAGGGCTGGAACTGCGTTAGAAGTTTAAGCTAAAGTCTAGGGATAAGGAGGCCAGGGGACCTGAGCCCCAAATGTCTATCTATGTGATGAGGCAACAGCCTTTAGGAGGGTGGGTCTGATGCTTATCAAAGCAGCATCCTATCTTCTCATTCTGTTGCTGCAGTTGGGGCATGGATTTGAATATTTAGTGGGGAGGGGGAGTTTTTGTTTTTGTTCTACAGTACTTTTCATTATCCTTGGGTACAGCACTGATTCCAAAGTAAAGCTCTAGCATCAGGGTAGGAGAATCAAGCTCCATTTTAATATGCAACCACCATTGTACTATGTTTCCAATGAATTTAAAACACAGAATTTCACATGCTTAGAATGTCAGAAACACAGAAGAACCATAATAAAGCATGAAATATGATTTGAGTGCTTTTCAACTGAAGTAATAAACAGAGACATCCAGAAGACCATTACTTCTGGAGTCTAAAATATTTCACTATGCTACTGCCAGCAACGATATTTGTTGGATGAAGGTGGAGACTGATCAGTTAAGAGTTAGTGAACTCTAGTAAGAATCAGTTAACTCTACTTGTTGAACTGTACCACATTTTGGTTGGCTGGTTGTTTACAGACCCTGTCTTGATCATACCTCATTTCTACTGCGGTAGAGGCCAGCTATCAGTGTTCCAGGGTACAGAATTGTTTCTGTAATTTATATTTTGTACAATCTTTTATGAATGCATGTCACCAAACTTGGTAGAAGTGACTTGGACATTTGTCCTGCAGACTGCCATTTTATAAATTTCTCACCATACAGTATGTTCTTCCTCTCCACGGCCAGATATTAGAAGGTTGCATCTCATTTGCTTCTTTAAAAAACCCACAATGGGGGAATGATTCTGTAGGATTGCCCTTATTCTTTGTCCTTCGCAGTGAATAAGGGAGGGTGAGGAAAAATTTGAGTCTAATTTTTATCTGCATGATTACCAAATAATTTTAATCTGCTGCTCACTTGTGGCATATAGTTTCATTCCTTCCTCCTTCTTTCATTCTCTTCACACAAAAAGGAAGGCTCGTTCTGCAACATTGTATTCTGGGAACAGATGTCCAAAAAGCTGCAAGTAGCTGGTCACCTGAAGGCAGTCAAGAAATATATAGCTGATGTAATGTTCTACCTTAGTCCAAAGGACTAGACCAGTCATGCCGGCTGGGAATTATGGAAGTGGTATTCCAACACATCTGCAAGACACCAAGTTAGGACAAACAATTTGGTCACACACTTTCAGAAATTCTTGCAATGGCTAAAGAAATCTTGTTTATGTTATTTGTAATCCTCAATACAAAGTATCCCTCAGGACCTCCCTTTGCTGTCAGGATGTAGCAATTTCATGTGTCCAGGACAAAATCAAACAGTTGGATGAAATTTGGAAGGAGAGGGGAGAAAGAGACGGAGGTGCAGGCTGCAAGCGCTGGTTTACCTTTCATTCATTCCTATTGCTTAGCAGCACACAGTCACAGGAAGACAACAAGGCAGGTATTTATTTCACATATTAGTCATAATAATGTAAACTTCTTGTAAATCTCAGCTGTTTTAGAGCATGCTGCTAATAAGTTGTTAATTTTACATAGTTTTACAGAAAAAAAATACTCTGGCATTTGAAGTTTGCACTGTTTAAAACAAATGTCAGGTTAAAAGAAAGTAGAAGCACATCTCCTAAAGTTTAAGGAGGGCTGGAGAAAGATCAATAACGGAGAAAGAAGCATTCACACAAAACCTAGAAAATATAGCCCTATCATGGGTGAGATAAATTTAAGGCATATATAAAAGCTAGGTTTGGGTTTTAGAAAACATAGGGGCTTGCTTAATTTTTGTTGCAGGACCTAAATCTAAGAAATGACTGTGTTACTGCTAGATCTCATTAATGGGTGGTATAATAAGCTGAATAAATAAAATAAGCAGAGTGACAATTCTAAGTGCAGCACTTGAAATAAATTCCTTTGAAATCAATAGGACTTTAAACAGTTTGGAAGCCAGGTATAGGTTTGTGTAATCAATAAACATTAGTCTGGATAAACTAGGCAATAACTGGAATGAAATGCAGGGTTCTTAAAAGTGGAGAAATCTAACTTTCTGTTAGATCATGTTTAATTTTAAAAGTCTGCTGAAAATTATGTCAAAGAGTTTCTTTTGGTAGCAGAGCTCAATAAAAGGCAGCTTCATAGCACATACAACATGTACATGGTTTGCAAGCTACTCCAAAGGTCTTCCAGATTAAATTTACACTGGGGAATGAAAAATAAAGTGTGCATATTTTCTAAATGCTATATGATGCTTGTTTTAAATAAGTGCACTATAACTTTCTACAAAATTGGTACTCAGTAATAAAGTACTTTCTATAGAACAAAATCACTGGAGTTTAAATAATTTCACCTTTGATTCTGCATTACACAGCAGCAAAAAGTGATGCTCGCTCTTATATCTAAGATGAGGTACAAGGGGTCTGCAAAAAAGAATCTGGATTTCAGTGTTGATAGTTCAGGCACAGGTTGGTCAGCAATGCTTGTTGTGGAGATGATGATGATGATGATGATGATGATGATGAAGAAGAAGAAGAAAAAATGGTGCTAGGAGAAATTGTCTTGTCTTTCCACACAAGTAAGGTTGCCAGGAAGGCTCTTTCTTTTCAAACTTCTTTTGTTTTGGCTAGTGTGGGTCTTCCGGGCTGTGTGGCCGTGTTCTGGAAGTTTTGTTTCCTAATGTTTCGCCAGCATTTGTGACCGGCATCGTCAGAGGGCAGGAGCACAGACAGGAGCAGTTCAAATCCCCCCAACTCCCCTAACCTCCCCACCCCCCAATCCCCTCCCTTCAGATCTCTATAAATACCCACAAAAGGGTCACATCATCCTGGGTACAGAGAGAACTGCTCCTGTCTGTGCTCCTGCACTCTGAAGATGCCGGTCACAGATGCTGGCGAAATGTTAGGAAACAAAACTTCCAGAACACGGCCACACAGCCTGGAAGACCCACACCAGCCATTGTATTCCAGCCGTGAAAGGCTTCGACATACATTCTTTTGTTTTGGTAGGGGAAATAAGGGCATGTATGAGCAAGAAAAAGGAAGGGATCTCGGTTCCCAAGAAATGAGATTTGCCTCAATTACTTCCTGAACCCAAGATTAAAGGTTGAGTGACCCACAGCCATGTGCAATTTCAAAAAAAAAAAAAGTGTTGGCTTTCTTCCCAGAACCAGACAGTAAATGGGAAGGGTTAAAACAGAGTTGAAGCCTTCTTTTTTTCCCCAGTCAGGTACTTGATTGCTCTGCTCAGCTAGAATTTCTTTCTCCCTTCCTTGCCTCTCTCCCCTCCCCCAATAATCTTATTTGTCATGAAGTAAGTCAACCATTTATTCATCTATGAGCTTTCTCTGAAATAGAATATTTCTATGATTTACTCAAAAAGATTCTTGCCAAACTCTCCTCATCAAGTTAAATGGAAAGTAGTAAATTTGGGTTCTCTATAATCAAGGAAAGATAGTAAAAAAATATTTATGGGCCATCAACTGTACGAATTGCTTACTAATTCAATTTTTCTTTCTTACTTTTTTTCTCTTCATACTGCTTTATAATTGCATCTTCATGTCATGAACAAAATGTTTCTTGACTGTAACAGAAGTGCTGTTTTTGGTTTTTAAAGCCCAAACCTTGGTTTTCTAACAGCGTCCACAGGCAACTATGTGCCAGCATGACATTCCCTTGTTGGCTGCCAAATTCTATGCACCACCTCATTTTTAATTTATTGGGGGGGGGGGGGGCAGGCCTTTTAATTAAAAATATTAAAAAGCAAAGTGCCAACCTCCAGGATAATTTTTTTTTCTTTACAGAAACACCTCTGAGATCCATATGGATCCTAAACATGGATGGGAGAAGTCCAGAGTTTTGTTTGGAAGTATTCTCAGAAAGAAGATGCTAAAGGCAGTAGAGCTGTCCTGGAGGAAGTGATGAGGAGGGTAGATGCTGGTTTCCCCTGTGGAAAAGGGAAGTGTTATGAAAGGCTCTGCCCACCAGCACATCCATTTCTCCATTCCTGAGATTCCCGGGCCCAGTTTTGACAGCTTTGGGGTCTTTTCAGTGGAAAAAGTATTGCAGGAAACCCTGAAAAGCTTAACTTCACTCCAGAACTACAAAAAGGGGGGAGGGGCTTTCAAAACTCCAAATGCAGTCCTTGATCTGAAAAGCTTGGACCACAACTTCATCTCTTTGGATGGGTTACCTGAAAAGTCACACACCCCTATAGGAATCTAACCAAGCTCTAAAATTGTTTTTGGAGATTCTGCTTGCAAACTGGCCAGAGTTTATAGTTGGCAGAGAAATAAGACACGACCATTTTTCCCCACAGCGTTTTTTTATTTATGGTGCTCCTTCTCCATTTAATCAGTTTATTTTTTTTTTTTAAGAATGGATGTAATCTGGTTTTATCCTATGTAGCTTGAAAAGAACTTTGGTCATGAATAACAGCATAAAGATATTTAAAATAGAATAAAATAAAATAAAAATGAGTATCAAACCTAATGGAATCTGTATGATGCCCTAAATATATATATTAACTTTGTTTTTCCTTTGCAGTATTAGTTAAAAAATGAAGGGGAAAAATCACAAAACAATACATGATGTCTAACCAACCACACTAGTCTCTGAGACATTCATTTTCAAAACCGTATTCCTCATTGCATTATACGATCTATCTAAATTTGCTGCAAATCATCTGTGCCCTCAGCCAGCATCATTTGCATACAAAAGCACACATATATTTACACCCAAAAGAATACATGACTAATGTCACCAAAAGTATTCCTTATATATTTTTCCATAAATACATTAAACAACCAAGGGGGCACCACATGTCCTTGTCTTCCTCCCTGTTCATTGTTGAACCATTCACTAAATATTGTCAAATGTGCTTACTTCTATCATAAGTCACTTTTATCCCAATTAGCAACCAACCATTAATTCCATATTCAAGCAAAACATTCCATAATTCAAGCCTATTCCCTTTATCATGTTTCTCTAAATCAATACAATTTCTTTCAGTCAATAAAACTGAATCAACCATTTTTCTATCTTACATTTGCACATTTCTCAGTGATCTGCTGAAGGGCAAAAACCTGGTCTGTACAAACCAACTCCTGACTGGTATAAGGTCGCCTGCACTTCACCCATTTTGCTCACTGTCACCTCTCATAGCCTTTTTATCAGAAGTCTGCCAACAAACACCCTTTCAGGGACACTAAAATAAATTAATATCCTATAGTTTTTGCTGAGCCTTCTCTCTGTATAGGAGAAGAGCAGCAGCATTCTTCAAAAGGTCAGATGTGGTCTTCACACTTTAAACAAATCACATAGCTGCTACCTAAACAAACCATATCTAAAGTTTAATAGTTCTCCAATGGCACCAGCTACATCTACAGCGTTACCATTTTTCTACATTCTCACTGCATTTATGAATTCATTTTCATTGATGTTTTCTTGGACACTAACACTTAAAGCATTCATTTCAACTGCACTTTTCAACACATCATTAAAATATTCCTTTCAACATATCCCAAATCATCACTTTTATTTTTTTAAATTCTGTTCAGTCTGCATGAGGCTCCTGGTTTTGCCCTCTTCAACCACTTCCAAAATAGTTTTTATTGCCATCAAAATCGTTCTGCAAATGAGCTATCTGGGAGCTAGAAAATGAAACCCTTCTACTTCAAGTGACAGGAAACATACTAAAATGATGCACCACTTGGCTTTTTAAAACAAACAAACAAGGTCTGGAGGAAAACCAGGTACTCAGGAAAATAAAAATCCTAATTTTAAAAAACCTAGCAGATGTTGAACTGACAAACTTCTCTATGCTAAGCACAGAGCATAACGACTGTGCTGTTTTCAGCTCTGCTGAGAAAAATGGAGGCATAAAACCTGTTAGAATGGAACAGGGTGAAAAGAAGAGAATACTTTAAAGTATTTGTTGTGTGTGCATGTATGCGATTGTATATATAAATTTAACTTCACCATGAATATATGCACACACAGGTACAAACATGTAAAAGTACATATGTTAAGGAAGAAAAGAGATTGGCAGTTGCTTTCCTGGAACCAAGAAGTGGGAGGGCATTGTGGCAGGGAATTACCCCATGGGAGATGCTGAGCCTGCAATTCAGTGGCTGCCAAAGTGTCTCAGTCTGGACTGGATTTTTTTTCAGCTGGTTTAGAGTCAAGCTGGCCCAATATAATGGGAAGAAGGAATACCCTTGAGGAACAGAAGGAAGAGTTGCAACCATGACAATGGTCAGATAAAAGAAATCTGAGTCCAGGCCAGGATTGTAACCTGAGAAAGAATCTCAGACTAGATCCTTCCTAGTTCTCATGAAGATAAAGGGGGGGGGGGGGAGCACCTTCACACTTGCAAGATTCTGTTACTATAACCTTATAATAAAAGTAGCATTAGCTTGCATTTTTTGGGTTTCCAACTTGGTCTACCTTGGAAGGCTGATACCCAAGTCCAGGACAGGAGCCGCTTAAATAGTAAGTACAAAGTTGCCCCTAGAGTGAAACAGCCAGATGATAGTTTGATTTGTTGTGCTAATCTAATTTTTATCAGTTTACCTTTCTGCATTTTGGAATGGTTCCTGGTTTGAGGGTCTGCAAGCCAACATCCATCACAAGATCAGAAAAGGCTGTCTCAAAGAAAATGTGACAAATATTTCATTAAGCAATTTTATATAATCTTGTAAAATTACAAATTATATATAGATGTAAGCACATAGGTCATTTTAAAAGAAAGAATCAATAATTATTTGGGCATCTAAGACATACATGAGTGCAAGTACCCCTAAGTTTTCCAACAATTCATGGGCTGGTTTTTTTCTGCAGCTTGGAAGAGGAAGAGGAAGAAGAGGAAGAGGAGGAAGAGGAGGAGGAACTTCCCTCTTAAAGCAGGCAATAAAATAGAAGTTATATTCTTGTTTGCATCTGTAATACAAATGTAATAAATGTTTTGGTGAAGCATACCCCCTTCCTGAGATACTTGTTGATTGGATTATTCATTAGGTTTAAACATTTACTTACACATTTACGCATATAAACATTTATTCTTTTTGGAGTTTAGAGAGGCCCTATTTTTAGGGTTTTTCTCTCTTAGACATGTTATGACATATATTGTTCTCAGAATAGCAGGCACTTGTTCCAGCAAATTATAGTTTGCTAAAAATATTTCTTT
Source organism: Liasis olivaceus (assembly GCA_030867105.1). Classification (NCBI taxonomy): domain Eukaryota; kingdom Metazoa; phylum Chordata; class Lepidosauria; order Squamata; family Pythonidae; genus Liasis; species Liasis olivaceus. The sequence goes on along the minus strand of CM061348.1, from coordinate 40,504,635 downwards.
AAACTGCTTGCTCTAAATTAGTGATGCTTTCACCATCACCAAGAAGCAAAAAGGGAAATTAATTTCCCGAGAAATTAAGATACCACTTTATTTGTGACATTCCAGGTCCAAATGCCTCTGAAGCTGTTATTTCAAAAGCCTGCTGACAAATCTTTCATAAATTCCAGAAAACAGTAAACTACTTTCAATTTGCTTTTAAACAGAACTACTGAATAGGGATGTGAATGCATTTCAATGCTTTTATGCTAACACCAAAAGAGCACAATAATGGAAAATACTAAATTGATTATTCCTAAATAGTTCATGGCTATGAGAAATACAGGTATGCTTTGCAGCTAGAGATCTCTGCTAAAAATATTACATTCAGCTAGACAGCTATTTTATTTTGAAAAATTGATAACATCGCCATTTTTCTTTTCACCTTTGATAAGGTTAGTATTTTATCTGATTATGGTTTGCACACTGTGCAATCCTGTTTATAACTTCTGAAAGGTAAACCATACCAAATTTATTTAGAGCTAAGGATAAATGGGGAAGATGCAGCTCCTCATTCTGCTTTGCTTGAAGGCCAGGGGTGGAAATGGTTAATAGTGTTGTAACATCACTGGGGTGGGCAGGCTCAAACTTGTTTGATTCATTTTCTCCATTTGGGGAGTTTTGAGGAGATGAGGCTAAAGTGACAAAATTGGTGCCTCCCTTATGCCTTGTTAAGGGTTAATGTGTACATGTTGCTCCTTAATCCACCTCAAAAGCAAACCTAATTTTAGTAGAAACCGAGTTTCTTAAAGGATAATATGGTTAAAGCACCCATTTCATTCCTCATCCTGTCTAGCCCCCTAAATGAAAAAGGGGGCAGCAGTTTCGGTCCTGCCCTGTCTGGGAGCTGGGGGGAGTCACAATTGGGGTGCTGGGATACATGTGGTCCATGGGCTGTAGGTTGTCCAATAGAAGTGAAATCAGTTTCACAGTTCCATTCTTAAAACCAGTCTGCTTCTGATGAATACGAGCTTCTAAAGATGCAACTCGAATCTTGTTCAAGGAAGCATCTGCCTGAATGTTGTCTGAAGTGGAATACTAGTATGTATGATTTCTCAAGGCAGGTAGAAGAATAGGTTATCAAACATCATTTGGTTAGCTGTTTGCTCAAAAGCAAGAATACTTACTGTCCAGATCAATCATGGCTGCTATTAAGATAATTTTAAATGAACAACTCAACCAAGCCATATGCACCAACAGAGAGAAGTAAATCATAACTATTAATTAAGATGGAAATATGACTTTGCAGACACCTTTAGACTTCCATGATCTTGTTGCTTATCGTGTGATGATTGGAATTGTCATGCTAAGCCAAAATGTGGTTTCTTTGCTTTTGATTTAGCATGCTGCATGAATCAACCTCCAGTAGTAATGTATGGCTGTGAGAGCTGGACCATAAAGAAGGCTGAACGCCGAAGAATTGATGCCTTTGAACTGTGGTGCTGGAGAAGACTCTTAAGAGTCCCCTGGACTGCTAGGAGGTCAAACCAGTCAATCTTAAAGGAAATCAACTCTGATTGCTCATTGGAAGGATTGATAATGAAGCTCAAGCTCAGATACTTTGGTCACCTAATGCGAAGAGAGGACTCTTTGGAAAAGACCCTGATGCTGGGAAAGATGGAAGGCAAAAGGAGAAGAGGACGGCAGAGGATGAGATGGCTAGATAGCATCACTGAAGCAATGAGCATGAAATTGAGCAAACTCAGGGAGGCAGTGAAAGACAGGAAGGCCTGGCGCAATATGGTTCATGGGGTCACGAAGAGTCGGACACGACTTAACGACTAAACAAACAACAAAAATGAATCAACCATTATAGTTTGTAAACCGTGATATGACTTAGCATGATTTGTGAACTCAGCTAATGGTGGCTTAGGGCAATGTGTCTGAAAAGTCCATGAAAAAGCATGAGGTCTGAGGTGATATAAAAATGTCTTCTGTGGCATTTATTCTATGTATACAGTTATCAAGTGACAAGTGTACATGTGCAAACTAGCATGTAAGTACACATGTGCAAAATTCTGTGGTGGAGGAAACTGACAGGATATTTTACGATGAATTCTAAGCTACAGGTACCATTCATGCCCAGGAATAATAGAATTCAACATTACTTCTGTGGAATAACATGTGGATTGTATCCTTTTTTTCGCTTCAATCAGTTTCAGGGAACTCCAGTTTCCTCACTACAATTCTTTTAGGCAAGTTGTTCAGGTAGTAAAAAAAAAAAAAAGACACAGAGAGAGAGATTAATCTCCCCAAGCTTTTATAAAACTTAAGGGAATCTTCATTACTTATGTTAAGATAAGCCTATATGATGATATTATATAGTATTTTAAAATCTTGTCACTTAGAGAAGCAAATGTGAAGACTACTGAACTGATATGTGTGGAACGCCTTTGAAGCCATCTGTCTCTGTGTGCTCTTGACAACAATGAATCAACCTTGGTAGAGGTGGAAAGGAGCTGAGACTGGCTTCCATTGCGTCTGCTTGCTCATCAGTTGCATAGGTACCATTTGTTGATAGTTCTGTTGCTAATCAAGGAAGGCAATGCCACCAAAAGGTTATTCTTGCAGTGGGAGCCCATCAATTATGTAAAATCACAGTGTGAAATTGATTGGCTGGTTACACACTGTTTTCAGAGGTGTCAAACCAGGGTCCCTCTCTCCATTATTAGAATTACTCATATTTTATCAGAAGACTTCCAGACAAAGTTACAGCCTATATTATTCCATTAATTCTAGCTTCATAAAACAATCTTTGGAACAGTTGTCTATAATGAATGCCATTTTGGCTAATATTAGGGCTGGATGTCCCATAACTTGCATTGAAGCAAGTGTAAGCTGAAGTTAGGATACGGACACCAACTTTCTGCATCAATGATGGCTTGAAAGTTTGCAAAATATTATGGAGTTACAGAGGTATTCAAGTTGTTGTCTTTTTAGGATCTCAAATTTGTCAATGGGGGCAGTTAAGGATAACTAAGATGAGAAAGTTCCTCCTGAAGCTCAGATGAAGGAAACCTTCTTCTCTGAAGGATGCTTTATTAGAAAATGCATTCAGCACTATTGTGCCCAGTGAAAAATGCTGTGTTTAGAATCATTTGATCCTTTGGTATTCTCACAGAGGTGGGAACAGAGAATCAGAGGTTTTTCCCAACCCTTCAACCTCAGAGTGGAGCAATGGCTGAGTGCACTACCCTATCTTCCACAGGACTTGAAGGCTCTAGAGACAATTCTCAAATTGTGGGGTCTTTGGGGTTCTCTGAGCTTGGTTGTTTTCTTGCAGACGTTTTGTTACCCGGCTAGGTAACATCTTCAGTGCTAGAAGGGAGTAGGGTTTGCTTTCTGTTTATATACAGTAGCTTGCCCTGTCAGTGTTGGTGGGGATGTTGTTTTCTCAATTTATTTTTATTTTTTTATTTATTTATATTTGTTAAGAATTTTCATATAATAAACAAATCAAAAGGAAAAAAAAGAAAAAAGTGCAAAAAAGTGCAAAAAAAGAAAAAGAAAACTAAAGTTAAGGAATATATGACTTCCGACCTTCAACAGATAATTACAAACTTATTCCTCCTTCCTCTTAAATATTTTACAAATCCCCTCACCCCCTCATTTAGTCAGCATCTTGCTTAATCTTTGAATCCATCAATCATCAATTATTTTTTTCTTCTTTCAGCAAAACATCCAGGTTTCCAGTTTTTCAAAAAAGTTTTTGTTGTTTGTTCTTTGACCAAACAGGTCAGTTTCACCATTTCTGTGAGTTCTGACATTGTCACAATCCATTCCTCCACTGTGGGAATTTTATTATTCTTCCATCATTGTGCATACAATAGCCTTGCTGCAGTTACCTTATACAATATCAGTCTACCATGAATCCTTTCTAATTCATTATCCATAAGTCCCAATAAAAAGAGTTCTGGTTTCTTAGCAATATTAATCTTTAAGATTCCTTGCATCATTACATGAATTTGTATCCTAAATTTCTTAGCTTTCTCACAAGTCCACCACGCATGATAAAATATCCCCTCATGCTTTTCACATTTTCAACACTGGTTTCAAATACCTTTGTACATTTTTATAGTGTCCCTGGTTCATATACCAACAGTACATCATTTTATAAACATTTTCTCTTAAATTATGACACAGTGTAAATTTAATACCAAGTACCCACATTCTCTCTAAGTGTCCATCTATGTTATATACAAAATTTTGTTATTCAATCTTTCACCTGTTCTTCTGTTTCGAATCTTAAAAGTTTAAACATTTTTGCTGTTACATGTTCATCATTTGTACATAATTCACTTTCAAATTCTGTTTTGTATTTTTCAATTCCAATTGTTTTTACCCATATTAAACCTTTATTTCAACTATACATATGAAAACCATTGAAAACTATGTCCTTTTGCTCTCTTGACTTCATCCTGATTTCTCCTTCATCCATAATAAGTCTTGATATGTTAACCATTTCTCTCTATATGTTGTTTTTCTTCTACAGAATGCTTCCTGTGCTGAGGTCAATAAAGGTAACTTTAGGCATAGCCTGGGCTTGTATTTACTCCATACTTTCAATATGGCACTTCTCACATAGTGATTTTTAAAATCTACATTAACTTTATCATACCATAAAAACCCATGCCAACCAAATCTTCCAGTTTTAACATTCTTTTATTTCTCAGCAAAAACCCATTCCTTCATCCAAACCAAACAACAGGCTCTGAAGTACAATTTAAGATTAGGTAATCCTAGCTCTCCTCTTTCTTTTTCAGAGACAATTCTCAAATTGTTCTGGGTGAAATCATCCCAGGCAATCAATGGGCCTATTATGCGATCAACCCAGAACCTCCCCAATGGGTTGTTCCAAGGCTGGGCTCATTAGCACCTATTCATATTAGAGAGATACCCACCCATGGAATCCCCATTTGCATATCACTTTTGTCCTACCCTCATCACTCTTGGTTGGGTAAGGAGAATCTGACCATGAATAACAATACACTTCCTCCTCTCTGACATTGGGAAAAATACTATCTTGGGTAGCCAAATGTAAATGTGAGATCTGTTTGAGGAGCACCCCATTTCTTTCTGCGATGTTTGTGTTTCTCTTTCCTCTTCTTCTGTTTACTTCTATTTTCTCCCAGTAAGCTAGTCATGCTACTAATGTTCTGACTCAAATAGGATTTCTAAGGCTATGTTCACATAATACACTGAACCACAATGCTTCTACATCTAGTCCAGGATGTTGTGCAAACTCAGCCCATGGAGTTACTTTATGGCTGAGTGTGTTGTGCTAACCTGAGAAGACTGAGTTCTATAAACTGTGATTTGGTTTACATGACTAAACCTCTCGTGTGAACATAGTCTAAGTGGCTTGGATCTATTGCCCTTCCCCCTTTGTCTATTTAGGAATCTTCCTTCCCTTTCTGCCTCTAAATTGAACCAAAAATTATCATTCCCAAAAGGCAGAATTAAGAAGTAAATAAACATCAGTAACACATGTTTTTCCTGTGCATGCGAATGTTACATTTATGAGCAAGGACACAAAGCAATACTGATCCCAGCAAAGAATGAAGATCCATTCAGGGAATCGAAGGCTTATTGCCTATAAATCTTACTCAGTCCCCATTCTGATTTCTGCCTCTGAGGTTTTATCTTTTTATCTATTTCTCTTGTTCCTACAGCAATAAGAAAAATGAGCCGGTTGCTATAGCTAGAAGTCTCTTTTAAAAAAAAGATTCTCAGACTAAAACCCTGCTCCTGATATTGATTTTGACATTTCTGTACAATCACATAATATGCACAGCATTGAATGCTATTAGCTACAATAGCTAAAAATGAAATTTTCCTATGACATTCTTTTAATTATCAGGTACTGAAGTGAACAGTGTCCATGTAGGTGGCAGAACCTATGCAGCCTTGCCTGATCTCAAAAAAACAGGGTTTAACTTTGTTAGGACTTTGATGGAAGACATCCAGGAAGTCCAGGGGCTGTAGGTAGACTCAAATGTAAAAAAAAAAAAAATCCTGGGAGATGTTCCCTACTCCTGCCAAGGAAACTGCATGGATGTGTCCATGAAGTCACCAGGATTTTTCTTTGTCATGGGAAGTGACTTCCTTGTGGGCTTTTGAAGGGTATTTCTGCCTGGTTGCCTCTGTTGCTGCTGTTGCTGCAAACCTTGCAACTGACCCAGCACATCAATACTTATATTCTTAATAAATAAGACACCAGACTATCCAGAAACATCTAACTGAGAGTTCTTTACCAGTGTTTATGATCCAGGCTAATTTTCTGAAGCCTTTTTCAATGCCTAGGTGCTATGCAGTTCTGCTGCAGGAAATCACCAGCATTGCAGTGCCTATGAGTGCTACTCCTTAAAAATTCAGGCTGCATCTCAACATAGCCATTCAGGATGTAGTGAACATTTAATTACAATCCAATGTGGGTTATCAGCTAGTACAGCAGTTCAAAGAATCAATCTGAAAAATGAAGCAGAACCTTCTCTTTGTGGCAGAGTTGAAAAAGAGGAAAAATAAAAGTGTGTACAGATGGGTGCCTGTGTGAATGAATGTTCCTGTTTACATTATGCTTGCCATTTTTAATTTCTATAATACAGTGCCAAAAGGATGTCATGAGGCTTAAGTGCTATGGCTTTCTGAAAGGTCAGTAGAATTCTGTGATAAGAATCTCTACATCCCCACAGAAGTACATTCATCAAATTTATAGCAGGCTTCCAATCTAGTACTTTAGTTGTGTGTGGACTACACATTCCATAATTTCCAGGGTTGGGAATTCTGAGATGTGGTGTGGTGCAGTACACCAGAAAAACATCAAGTTGGAGATGACTGCTACTGTATATGTTAATAGGAGTTTGCTAAGCATTAAGCCATCTATAGCCAAAATAAGGCCACAATGGGTCAAGAGGAAATTATCAGGAGTCAGAAGTTTAAAAAAAAAGCTTTATAGGGAGAAAAACAGCTTGCTCAGTGGCCACTCACTAGGTTCTTCCACACAGCATGTTATCCAGTGCCAGAGCTGGCTGAATACTATGCTGACCACACTTCTAACCACATTCTGACTTGGCAAGGAAGCAGAAGAGAGACTCTCTTCATATAGAAGTGGAGGGAGGGCAGAGGTAGTGGGATGGGTAATGTCTGTGATGGTGCCAGTTCCTGGCAGCAGGAGACCCACAGACAACACCTCTGTGGGATTGGAGAACTGGCAGCAAAGGAGCCATTCTCCCCCAGTTCTCTCCCTCACCTTCTGCCACCCATGGATGGCAGAAGGGTGGGGGAGCAGAAGCAGGAGAATGATTCTTTTGCTGCCAGTTCTCTCCTGCACTTTTAAGGGGGCACCCGGTTTGGAAAATGTCTACATGGGATTTATACGTTGATCTTTATTAGGTGTTATCATATCCAGGCCACAAAATTCTGGAAGACTACAAGAGGGTAGCAAAGAGATACAGATCTAGTGGTAGCTGGAGTTCTGTAACTCAAATATAGTAGCCCTAACCCAATCTTTAGGATCATTATACCCAAGGCAAAGTATGCAGAACTCAGCAGGTCCTTTTACAAAGTAAATGTTGAGGGCGTAAATGTTGCAATTCTGAGCTTGTATAGCAGTGCCACTGATGTAAGTGGGAACTATTTCCAGGTGGAAATACCTTCAGCAGTGAACAGTAGTAATTAGTGGCCTTGGCTGATCTTGAAAAAGCTAAACAGCTGAGAAACTGTCATTACCCGAATGGGAAACCACCAAGTAACCCCAGAGCTATAGGATAGACTCGAAAACTTGAAAACATCCTGGGCGAAGGCAGTGGCAAAGCACTTCCGCATTACAGCAAAAAAAAAAAAAAAAAAAGCATGAAGTTTCCATAAAATCACGAGAAGTCGAGTTCGACTTGAAGGAATCTTTGTTACTTTACTAAATAATTTTGGAATTGAACAATAGGCCGTATTCCACCGGAACAGCTCTTACTTAATTGATTGATATATTTATACTACGTTGTTATTATTACACGCGTTTGTGTCCATTATTTAATTGCTCCATGAAGAAGCATATCCCTCCAAACTCGCCCCACCCTTACAAAAACAAGCGCCCTACATTCCATTTCACGCTAGCGAGTCGGCGGGAAACACAGGGGAAAACTACGGCTCCTGTCGTACTAGCCGGGTGCTGTCGTGAGAGCAACGCCGCCGGAAGTCGAGGCCTTAGTTTCGCTTTACGGCTTGAGCCGGAAGTGGTGCCGGAGGGTCGGTGTGGGGGTGGGTCGCGTCGTTTGTTTGGCTGTGGCCTTCCCTGCGTTGCGGTGGTGCGGCTAGCGAGTGCCTCCCCTCGCTTGGAGAGTTATGGACCGGAAAAAGAAGCCTCTGAACGTAACAGTCGGTTCGGTGAGCAGCAGAGGGGGAACGGGCGGGCTTTCAGAGCGACTGTGGAGTCCTTGGGGATCTCCGGGCTTGGTTGTTTTCTTGCAAACGTTTTCTCGCGACTTTGGAAAAAAAATTTTTCCCAGAGTGAAAAGGTAGAACTACGTAAGTCTAGTGGTATAAGACGCTCACTGTTTGTATTCTTGTGTAGACCGCAAATCTTGCATTATGTCGTGCTTTTCCACCCTCCTCCCCCACCCCATCTCCTTTAAAATTCACACTCCGTTGCTAAAGGTTGGGTTTGTTTTTTCTCCTTTCGTTACTCCTATTTTAGCTGGTAGATTTGAAAGCTGAACTGTTCCGAAAGCAGGAAGAATTCAAAAAAGAGAAACTTCTGAAAGATGCTGGAGTCCCCGTAAAGCCCAAAACAGTAAATAAGGTAGGGTTTGTTAATAGCCTTTAGATTTCTTATCTCTGTTTGAGGATTCAACCACAGCATTCTTCCCATTCTTCTAAATGCATTCACCTTTCCTTCATACTTGATTTTCAGTCATTCTTTCTACATGATGAAACCACCTTAGTATATTTTTTTGTACTCACTTAGTTTTGTATTCAGTCCACATTTATTCAGCATCCATTTATTCTTGGCCCTATCTCTTGTTTTACTGCACACCTTTCTTAAGTAACATATTCAGCTTTTGTTTTGTTTTTTTTTGCATTAACGTACAACATTTATTTCAGTTCTATTCTTTGACATATTGATACAAATTATAAGCACAGCTCTGCAGTTATCTACAAATTAGATTCAAGAACAGCTATATAAATTGTGTGAAATCTTATTGTTACAGAAACCAAGCATTTGGACTAAGCAGAACAAAGGTGTTTCAGATCGAGCTGAAAAAGATGCCGAGCAGAAGATAGAGGAGCAGCAAACTCTGGATAAATCAAGGTGATTCACCTCTGAGAAAAGCAGACTTACTAAATCTTGTAAATAAGATTATAAAGAAAATATGGTGTAACTTGTCTACAAACCCCATACGATGCAGCATTGTGTTACATTATGAACCAGCATATCCAGAATGGTTCTGCCTTCTTGGTAAGAGCATTAAGGTAGGCCCTGTCACTGCAAACAGAGAAAAGAATGGAGCCAAAAAGCAGGCTTTGACATTCTGGAACATATCCCAGAAATAAGACTGCTGCATTTGCTCTTGGCATTTTGGAAAATCCTGAAGAATCTCCTTTTTAAGCAGGCATTAGATAAGAGTTGAGGGTAACTAAACAGCCAATTTTTTAGTTATGTTATGCTGTTTTGAGGGCACTGAGCTGTAATTTATGAACTGTTTTGTTTTTCTTATTAATCAACCAGAGTGGACTGAGCAATATAATTTTTAATTAGTAGAATAAACAGGATCAAGCATCTCAAGGGTTATGTTGTATACTGCCTATTTTATGACTGACTGCTTTTGGATTGAATGATTCTGAATGTCAGTAATATCCCATTTTAGAATGCCCAGAGTTATGGTGATAATTGTACTTGCCAGTGAAACTATATCTCTATCTTGGATATCAGACCTCCCTTCCAGTCCAGGATACAGCTAATCTAAAGAATGAGAATCCAAGAGCTCTGGTTTATTGTATTTATTAGAAGGAAGATAAAAATTTTAACACAAGAATTTCAGTGAATATTCAGCTTTCAGATGAGACCCTTAGAGGCAATTTCAGGCTGGAGAATTCCTAAATTGCTTCCTAAATTGCTCACTTTTTCTTCTTTTTCCACTTGTTCTCTGTTTTGATAACCATCACACTAAAAGATAAAATGTATTTGCTATTTGCACTAGAGGCCAGTGTAACTGGATCATATCATAAATCATTATGATTTTTGAGAGGACCATAAACTTTATACACTAAAAATCACATACAGTAATAGAGTTTTGGAGGTTTTGTTTTTCCAAATACAGTCTGTACTTATTATGGGAACTAGTGTTCATGTAGTCAGAAGCAAACAGTTTGATACCAGATCTGGCTATTACCAAAACAAGGAACAGATACAAATGGTCACTTCTGTCAAAGAGAGAATCACTTTTAGCCCTCTACTTAAAGGGGGCAAGAGAAAGAAGCTCAGGAATTTGAACAGTTATTGCAGCGTAAGTAGAATTTGCATTTGATACTCAGCAGTCATTAGAATTCTTTCAGAATGGCTTCTTAGCTTCTCTGCAGTAAAGGAAATGTTCTTATACCTTTGTGTGCCTGTTTATCTATTCCAGTCCAGCTTACCAGAGAGAAGCCTGACGCTTATCTCCCTTTTCTCTCATCTTCCTTTTCCTGTGATCATTTTGAAACAACTTACTTGAAGTGGACAAGCCACTTACCGTATTTTTCCGACTATAAGACGATACTTTTTTCTAAAATCCTTACGCTAAAAATTGAAGGGCGTCTTATTCAAGGAAGTCAGCTGAGGAGAGAACCGCGCAGTTGCAAAACTGCCCATACCTTGTCTCTGCGAACGGGCTTCCTCCAAGCACGAGCCTCCAATCACGAGTGAAATAGCTTCAGTCTGCAAACAGACTTCCTCCAATCACGAGCCTTATGTAACTGACGTCAGCTGATGCTGAACAAACCAATTAGAGGAAGTCTGTTTGCAGAGACAAGCTATCGGCAGTTGAATGTAATCAGTTATGCAAAAGAGCATGGAAATAGAGCTGCAGAGAGACGGTTTGGACCTCCTCCCACCGAGTGTATCAGGTCAATGTTAACTAATTACTAAATAAAAATGTGTTCTGCACTATCTTTAAAATATTGATTTCTTAATTTTGGGTTGGAAAAGTGGAGGTCGTCTTGTACATGGGGGCGTCTTATTGATGGAAAAATACGGTAATTAAAAGTAATATTAAAGAGAAAAGGAACAAGATGGTGGCTTTGATCAGGTGAATATACACATGCAGGAGAGAGGACAGGGTTCCTTTTGTTTCTGCTCATTGAATATGGTTTTAAATCATGTCAGCAATGCTGTTTTTTATATTGGACTTTGACTAATAAATTATTGGGCCTTATGAGAAACATTCATTGCTTAATTTATTTTCAGAATTACTTCCAGACAATCATTCTGAATAATTCTCAGATGTGTGCATACCTTTGAGTATATGGAGGATGTACAGGCACATTTGTAATGATTCAGTCATAGTCCCAAGGATGGAAATGTGGCTCTGAAATGGTGGAAAAACACTTTTGGGTTATCTCCATGGGGTTGCAGACATGCTTATCACTGAGACCAGTTTAAAACTACTTTGAGAGAAGGCAATCTTGACAGCATGTAGTGGTGTTAGGTTATATTGTCCCATGTTCTGTGTGGCAAAAAGACTCACTGCTATGAAATATTAACTAAAAGTGGTATATTATTGTTTTTAGGCAGAAACTGGAAGAGAAAGCACGTCTTTATGAAAAAATGACCAAGGGAGATTTTCCAGGTGAACACCATTAGATTTCTTGGAAGTGTATGTGAAACATTTATCAATCAAAGGCTTTACTATAAAATGCTGTTATTGATAATAAACACTCAGTAATTCTTATTTCCAAATAGGCCTGTCTAGGGTGGCAGTAAAAGTGTGAGTCTTGGCTGCTGCTGCTGCTGCTGCTGTTAGCACTTTTCTTATGAAAAGAACAGGTCTTTCTCATTGAAATCACAATTTTGCCCTACGTTTCTTTGACATTAAGCTCTAGAAAACTGCAGTTCCTAAAGGGAAAGCTTGTATTTCTACATCCGTAGACAATGCCATTTGTCAAAGTAGATGTTTTTTCCCTCTTCCTGAAAACTCTAGGCCAGTACTGGTGGCTTTTTCTTCGTGGGGATTCCATTCCAGCCAAGCAACTGTGGATAATGATACAGCAAATGATGAGTCTGGGACATAGGCATTCTTCCATGAGTATACAGTCACTTTTCTCAACAGTCCAAGCTTAATATAGCCAGTGTTCTTCGTAGTTTGAAATATTCCACTTTCCTCTTTTTATTTTATTTAATTATGCAGAAGTGTTAATTGAGTTTCATTTAGTGAAGTGTTTTGTTTTTCCTGTAAACCTTCCATGTAGTCACAGAATACAATTGTTTCTGCTTCAGCCCTGCTTGAATGTCTCTTATTCAAAGACGTTCCTGTATTCCTTCCAAGAGTCCCAAACAAGTTTGGCACTCTTTCCATTTGGTGAGGGCACTCTAAACCTGACAAGATTTTATTATGCAGCTAATCTTAGAACAATTAGGACAAGGTTGGGGATTACCTGGGTTTAGCCTATATGTTCCCCTTGGTCTAATTTCAGAAGTTCTATGCAGGAAATAGTGCTAATCTTTTACAACAGCAATCTTTCCCATTCTCAGTAGCAAAAGTTAAAGAAACTAGCATCTTTATGTCCTGATTGTGAATTTCCAGATATGCAGGGCTGTTATGTGTGTTTATAGTCTCCTGTATAATCTCAAAATTTGCTGCAGAAGATTGGAAGGCCTCCAAAAAAAGGCTTAAGGGAAGAAATAAATATGTGAAAAACCCCTTTGTGCAACACTGGATTTCTCCCAAGAATTCAAGTTGTACTGCCTTTCTGTAAAGCAACAACAGCAACAAAAACAGGGAAAGGATAATTTAGAAACTACTTTTTATTCACTGTTAATTCTTGAAATGACTGTATCTAAGAAAAAAGTATGCTAACATCATTATTCATGAACCAGATACTTGCACGTTTGACTAGATATGGCATATCAGTGACTCTTGTCTGTAGAACCTAAATGCTTTTCAGCGGGCACACATATAGTTACATTTACAGTACATCCTTTCCTTTTCTCCAAGCTAAAGCTTGAGATAGTTTTGATGTGTGGTAACTGCTGAAAATAGCAGCCCTATGTCTCTTCTCTTCTTGGTATCTAATGTACATCTTAACTTCAGTAATTGTAGAAGAAGAGATATTTGTAGCTTTGCAGGAAAGAAAAATAAAAGATGGGGGCCTGCAATTTTTGACAGCTTCTGTTCATCTCCCACAATGTCTAGTTTTGGTCCAAATACTTAGTTAATCTACATATTGTCTATTAAAGGAAATTCCATGAAATCTACATCTCTTTGTTTTCTGTACAACAAAGAGGATAACCAGTCTTTAAAACTAGATAAAACTGCACAATGCTAGAATGGTTCAGTATGTTGCTGTGATTGAGATATATGTATGTATGTTTGTATGTATGTATATGTGTGTGTGTGTGTATGTATGTATGTGTATGTATATATATTATATATATATATATATATATATATATATATATATAATAATTTTCAATCATTCATTCAGGAGCACTGGAATAATCTATAGTGCTGTTAACTGTGATTTTATACTGGTTGTTATTTCAACTCAGTACTTTCAATTTCTGTCACTTAAAATTGATTTTCTGTCATAGATGAAGAAACTGAAGATCTATATCTTGTGGATTTCACTCAGAAGATAATTGACAAACAGAGAGAAGTACAAGAACTATGTACCAGTGAAACTGCTAGAAAAACAATGAGGGAGGAGAATGGGGAAGAAGAGAGACTCTCTGAAACAGAGATCCCACCTCCACAGGACCCGAATGAAGAATGGTTGGTGATTGTATCATTATAGCACTATTGTGTATTACATGGCTTCACTGAATTCAAATGAAATAACCTGACTTATCAAAACACTCTCTCTCCATTCACTCTCTTTCTCTCCCCCTGCTGCAGTGAGGAGCTACCAAAAGTTCCCCCTCATGCTGGAATAGGTGTTATGTGAATTGATAGCCAATTCAGTTTATTTTTTTTTATATAATTTTTATTAAAAAATTTAAGAAAGAAGATAAATACCAATAGGAACTAATATAGAGTGAGAGAAAGAAAAGAAGAAAAAGAGATCAAAGAAAGCTAAAGATGCAAGAAAGAAAGAAAAAAGTAAAATGAAAATAGAAAACGAAAAGAAAAAATACAAAGAAGCTTCCGATTTTCTTTACAGTAGTTATAAGTACATTTATAAATTTACCTCTTGCTCTATGGTTACAATATAACTCTCTTTTTCCTATAATATATCTAATCACCAAAACCATAAATCATAAGTTCATTTTTTTTGCTTGTTTCATGCAAAAAGTCTGTAAGGGTTTCCAGTCAGCAGTAAACGTTGAAATATTCAATTCAGTTTAGATTGTAGCTTTATTATAATACATTTGGACTGCTAGTCCCCTGGAAGTTACGTATCAAGCTTAACTGGACTGCTAGTTATTCTTTTTGACAGCAATAATCATGTTAAATTGTTATACTTTTGAAAAGGTTGAAATTAATTTACCTATCTAAGTTAATTTTGCTTTTCATTTTAGGGTTGATTATGTGGATTCACTAGGCCGTTCAAGACGATGTATGAAGAAAGATTTGCCACATCTGCTACAAATGGATAAAGAGCTCCAGGGAAAGAGGTAAAGTTTATTCTAGAGAAAAGTATGTAAAAAACAGCCATGTTTTATAGGGAAATAAGAAAAGAATGGATGCTTGGCTTTTAATTGAAAATATACACATGGTAACAAGAAGTAATGCAGTCATTATTCTTCCCTCTCTTCTGCCCAAAATGATAAATGTTCATGAGGAATCTAATAGACATTTGGTCGAGTAATACCTGAATTTTTAAAAATTAGAATATTGAAGTGCATGATTTCTATACCTATCATAAATATTTACTGGCTAAAATTATTGAGAGCCAGTATGATATAATGGTTAAAGGTGTTGGACTTGGTCTGGGAAGAGACCTGGGTTCAAATTCATATTCAGCCATGGAAGCACATTGGGTGACATGCGAAGTGCCTTGAGCACCTAGAGAAAGGCAGGATACACAAATAATTTATTTTTGTATCTCTTATAAATCTTTATTGGCTGAAATAACTTGCTTTTGTTCTCTTAACACAGGTAATAGTTTCATAGTCTTTATAGTAACTCATCATACTGGTCTAGATCTGAAGTTACATGTTAGTTTAAGAATAAGGAAACTAGAAATCACAAAAATAATGTGGAAAGTCTCACAAAATGGTTGCCTACATTGTAAATGACAATTGGCAGCATTTCTTGAAACGTGCTGCTGAAAATTCTAAAAAATAAGGAATGTTCTCTGTAGCACTATTGTAATGTATTATTTGCAGACGTATCCATTGAGCAAGTGTTGGGCTTCAGGGTTTAGTGACTACACAGACCACAGGCAACTGAGCAGGGACTGATCGGGCTCCTGTCTTTATAGCTTATATAAACCACCTTGCCTCTGAAGATGCCAGTCACAGTTGCCAGCGAAACATCAGGAAATCTGTTGCCTAGACCGTGGTCACTAAACCCTGAAGCCCAACACTGCCCACGAGATACCAGCCATGAAATCGTACATCAGTATATAATTTAGCAATAGCTTGACAGTATTTAAGCAGTTGACCTTTTTTCAGTAGAACTGAATGTTAATGTGTCCTGATGGTTCCTATTATAGTATCATTTCTATTCTTAGATAAAAGAATTGAAAATATATAAAGTCGGGCTTGTAATGTTCCATGAAATAGTACTTACCTTGGTTTTTTAACCACTGTCTCTTCATATCTTGGTCAAACTAGACATTTTAGGAAAAATAGTCTGTAAGTTAATAGTGTTGAAAAAAGGCTCATTGTTCAAATATCTCTATAGCTAAATAGCAGTAATAAAAGATTTTGAAACATAAATCTATATATTTGCTGATGAATGTACCTTCCATTTGATCTTCCTTTCAAGATACCGTCTTCTTATTAGAGAAGTACAGACTTGGAAGAAAATACATTTCTCAATTTTTTCTTTGAATAAGCCTCATATGAGCTTTTTTTCTTAGAATAATTTTGGAATTCTTACAAAACAAAGTTTGAAGGCACTGCTTAGCTGCACTTGATGTCCTCAAGGCAATTTCTGGCAATACATAATTGTTTAAGATAATGTTAGTATTGAAGAAGGCAGTGGCAAATCTCTTCTGAAATCTTGCCAAGAAAACTGCAGGAACTAGTCCAGGCAGTCATGAGGAGTTAAAATTTACTTGAAGGCAGGCACCAAAAAAAGAAAGGAAGAAAAAAATGTAGTATTAAATAATCCTTTATAATGTTGAGTGTATAACTTAAATACAAATTTGTTAGCAAGGTAGAATCTAGTCTGCTGATGTTGTTCTGTCAGCAGATATCTATGTACTGAATGTTGTCCAAAGTCATGTAAATTGAACTAAAATTAAAAATTTTAATACTGTAAACACATTAAAGAATACAGTTTTACAAGCCAGTTTATTTATATGTACGTATGTATGTTATATTAAAAATAAAACAAGTTGAGAACTGGAAAGAATGTATTTTCATAGTTTCATAGTGCCTTTAATGTCTGGTTTATTTTTAAAAACTATTTTCCATAACTAAAACCAGTTGAATGTCCTTTTAATTGTTTCATACCTGCACGGTATTATACAAACCAACGTTATTGGTATCTATTCTACAGTTGCTTTGGCTTTTCTTACACTGATATTAAACTTTTAGATTGGATATTGTAGTGTTGTTGGAATTGTTACAGAGTTTGGGATATTCTCTCGTATACCACTTCTCAGTTCTTAAAGAATGCTTTTTTTCTGATTCAATTAGGCCAATGACTGAAGAAAAGACTCTGCTGTCAGAAGACATGAGAAGGGAGCTTCAGCGTCAGGAATGGGAAAGAGAAGAAGAAGAAGCGCTAAAGAAACCAATGGGTCCAATTCATTATGAGGACATCCGAGAAAATGGTATGCTGATTTCCTGTGATTCAGATCTGGTTTAAAAAATACCAGATAGCTTAATGTCAGACTAGATTCTCTTCTCCTTGGTTAAAGTATGTTTTTTTAGAGTGATAGTACCCATGCAGAATTGTTAAACTGTTATATTAATCATTCACTAGTGGAAAAATGAGAATCAGTTTGGTGTAGTGGTTTAAAGGCGCTGGGCTAGAAACTGGGAGATTTGTGAGTTCTAGTCCTGCCTTAGACACAAAGCCAACTGGGTGACTTTGGGCCAGTCCCTTGGAAGAAGGTAATGGCAAACCACTTCTGAAAATCTTGCCAAGAAAACTTCAGGTGCTAGTCCAGGAAAAATACAGGTAGTCCTCAAGTTGCGACCATTAGTTCAGTGACCGAAGTTACAATGATGCTGAACGAAGGGACTTACGACTGGTCCTCAAAGTTCCAGATGTTGCAGCACCGCCGCAGTCATGTGAACAAACTTTAGGCGCTTGGCAACCAGCTCGCACTTACGACTGGTTGCCGCATCCAGCAGTCACATGATCGCCATTTTCAACTTCCATGCTGGCTTCCCGCAAGCAGAGTCAATGGGGAAGCTGGCAGGAAAGGTCAACCCATTTGGGTAAGTCTCCCCCCCAGCCTTTCTTCACTCACACATGCCCCACTCCCTCCTTTCCAGGCCTCCCTGCACTGACACTCACCAGCACCCTCCTTCCCAGGCTTCCCTGCCTACACTTGCATGTACCCTGCACCCTCCTTCCTTGGCCTTCCTGAGCTTGCACTGCACCACAGCACCTCCTCCCATAACTTGTGTGTGGCCTGCACTGGGCCTCCCCCACCACCCTGTGTCACCCCCACAGTCCTTATCTGGGACTCCCACTTCTTCCCCCTTAATGACCCACGTCTTGGGTTACGATGACAACCAGGATTGCCTGGATTGCCATTGCTAAACAATGCAATCACATGACATTGCACTTTACCACTGCATCACTTAGTGATGGCAGTCCCAGTCCCAATAGCAGTCGTAACTTGAGGACTGCCTGTAGTAAGATTAGGGGGCTATTCAAATTTGTATTACTGATAACTATATTGCCCTATACTCTGTACTTAATCAAAGAGTGGAAATCCTAAGTCTCACTCTAAGCCACTGAAAATAGAATAAAAAATATAAATACAAAAAGAAAAGGTTAAAGGTGCTGTGTTGTAAGTTACTATGTATAGATTTAGAAATAAGATAGATGCGAACTAGTATAAATCTGTCTATTAAAGCATTATTTGGGGCAATGTTGACTTGGAATCAGAGTATAGTTCAACAGATTTAGAAGGCATATGATTGGAGAAGGCTATTGTAATGTAAAAATTATTTAGAAATGTTTGTCTTTGTATTGATATATAATCTTGGAGAAAAGTTATAGGTCCATCTTAGAATCCACACTGACCACTCAGAATAGCCCAGGTTCAGTTTCTGGCATCTTCTGGTATTGGAAGAATTCTGGCCTGAAACCCAGATAGCCATTGCTGATATTAAACAAAGTCCAGGAATTATAGCATATTATGAACTCTAATATGGTGCAAAATGTCTTTCAGAGGCCCGACAGCTTGGTGTTGGTTACTTTGCGTTTGCCCGTGATCAGGCTTTGAGAAGAAAACAAATGGAAACCTTAGAAATGCTAAGAGAGCAGGTATGATGTTTAACAGTCTACCAAGTGTGGGAAATCTCCAGATGTTCTGAACTGCATGTCCCAGCATCCCTCGTCAGTGGCCAGGTTGACTGGGACTGTTAGTAATTGTAAGTCAGCAACATTGGAGAGCCATAAATTCTCCATCCCTAAACTTATGATGTGAAATATCTGAACTTTTCTCAGATGTTTCTGTCCTCTATCCTTGGTGAACTGTGTCTCTGAATAACATAAATGAGATGTGATTTTTTCCCCAATCCAAGGGACACATTTTCTAGCTGATGGACTAGGGAGTGCACATATATACTTGCCCTCTGAACTGCAGAAGGGAGCTGCTATAATTCTCCCACCTTTAAAATGGCTATTTAATACAGGTAGTCCTTGACTTATGACCACAATTGGGACTGGAACTTTTGTCGCTAAGTGATGCAGTCATTAAGTGAGTTGCACCCAATTTTACGAACTTTTTTTGCCACGGTCGTTAAAGAAGCACATGGCCGTGAAGCAAATTCAGCTTCCCCCATTGACTTTACTTGTTGGAAGTGCCCTGGAAAGGTCACAAATGGTGATCACATGACCCTGGGAAGCTGCAATCATCATAAATACATGCCAGTTGCCAAGCACCCAAATTTTGATGATGTGACCATGGGGACGCTACAATGGTTGTAAATGTGAGGACTGGTCACGTTTTTCAGTGCTGTTGTAACTTCAGATGGTCGTTAAATGAATAATCTTAAATCAAGGACTACCTGTAAAAAGGGAGGAACATGAGGGACCCAAATAGGATTGTTTGGAAGGAAATGTAAATCTCCTTCACTCCATCTTCTTATGCTCCTATCCCCTCAGTTGATGGATAATCAGATGGATTATCGAGAAAAAGGGATCAGATTGCTCAAGGCTGCTATGCCAGGCCTATAAACAGAAGCAGTTGTTGTAGTTGAATCAACCAGTACAATACAAATTTCACCATAACCACATAGAACACGTGTAATAAATCTGTGCACATAATAAGTTCAGAGGTAAAGGGTTCAAATGAAAAAGTTTACATTGGATAACAGTTTGAGGGATAAGTTTAATTATAGGAATAAATTATGGAATTAAAATTTCACAGGTTTGTTATTTAAATACTAATTTCTTTTGTTTAAAAAATGCTTTTCAGTTATGTAGTTGCAGTGAAAAATAGTGTGCATTTCAATACAAATTCTTTGACTGCCTATGAAATACAGTTTTCTTACATTGTGGTAATGGAAAAGATAAAGCTTGAACCTCAAAAGTATGGGAGGAAATGGATAAAAAAAATAGTATCTGTCTATGAATATCTGAAGAGAAAATAAATTACTATTGTATTGCATTTCTTCAGACCATCGATCAGAGAGCAAAACGTGAACATTTAAAGGAAAAACGTAAAGCTATTTTGGAGGCCAGGTTGTCTAAGCTTCGCGCAAAAAAGCGCTTAAAAGATGGTGACACAAAGGAAAATGGAGGTACTTTTTGAATTACTTCCTTTAAATTTAAAAGCAGTTTTGGAAAATGTACATATTTGTTTAGATTACAGTCTCTCTCTTATTCACTGAAAACTACGAATTTGACTGTACTATATTATAGCTTGTTCCAAACGGTTTCACAATCTCATTTTTTCCAAATCCGAAATGATTAAGAGTTGCAATATTAGGGAAAGATATATTGTGATAGCTTGTGCATGTGCATTAAAGAAGCATGATGATGGATTAGGACCAGACTTGATTTTTCTAGTTCAGACACAGCAATAATCCACAGTGGCAATAGTCTGGAGTTCATAATCTCCAAACTATTTAATTTTTCAGATAGTCAGAAAATATTGCTTTAATTATATCAGTTTGGATAGTTTCTGTTCCTGGCTAATATTAGCACTATTTTCATCACTAATAAACTTTTGAAAAGCTGGTGAAATTGATGAAAGGAGGAGTACTGAATATTTTTCTCTTTGCTAGTTTCTTCAGTTTTACAATATGGTCATTCCAGGATATGTTGCCAAGTCATATCATTTGTTCTGCTTCTTGATATCAGTTGAAATGTAGGTCTTTTTTCTTTACTCAGCCATTTCTCCTTCTGGCTTACTCTATAATAACTTTCTTTCAAGGAGGGGAGAGGTAATATCTCAGTGAGATGTTTTACTGTGATTAAATCATTACATGAATTTGCTTACTGTGATATGGCAATATCATATCCACTTATCTCATCCATTTACCTCATCCATTTATCCCATGCGGTGCCTAAAATCTGTATGTGTTTCTCCTTCGAAACAGAGGAAGAGGCTGTAGAGCCAGTCCTGTCTTCAGTCAAGCCCACTGAACTGCCAAGAGTTTCTACAGAAACTAGAAAAGTAGAAGTTATCATTCAGGAAAGGAAAGATACCAAGCCGGGCGTGCCCTACGTTCGTGAGTGGGATAAAGGCAAAGGTAAGAAGCTGCACCATACACGCAATTCTTTCAACTGTCAGCATGTCAAGAATTATTTGATTTAAACCATGGTGGCTTGACCCATGGGACCCCCAGCGCGCTCTTTTAACTCCCCCAAAACACCCTGATAGTGCTTTGTCAACGTTTGACAGCAAAATGAATGATTTTAGCAGTATATTTTTTCCTTGATTTGGAGGATGGGGGTTGGTGATGTTGAGGCAGTTTCAAATTTTGCCAACGGAAGGCCTTTCTGTAATCCACTAGCAAGTTGGGAGGCTGTTACAGCCCGTGACTAAGCAGAATTTCCCCAACCTTGGCTTAAACTCTGGTTGGGTCACTAGCATTTCAGGCAAGAGACTCTCGTGTCCCTACATAATACAGAACAAACCAGTCTATTCATCCAGACATCATGGAAAGGTTACAGCTGCACTGTAGAGCTGCTTCTCTTTCACGGCCCTCCCCAGACTATTAAATCGTATTGCAAATGTGAACAATTTGGGTGACTTCAGTTCTGTCTTTTCTGTTTTCAAGGTTCTATTAGGGTAAACAGAATAGGACTATCTTAACAAAAGTAAGACAGATTATTGGGGGAAGGTTTCTTTTTAAGAAGTAACCTTTACTTTTATAGTTTCATAGAGCTTGAGCTGAATTAAATATGAAAAAGCAAGCTGAACGTGATATTTCTTCTCCTTCCCATTAATAGAATTCACTTTCGGACTCTGGTCAAAGAAGCAGAATGATCTCAGGAATGAACGAGATCCAGAGTTTGCA
This sequence comes from Liasis olivaceus, assembly GCA_030867105.1. Classification (NCBI taxonomy): domain Eukaryota; kingdom Metazoa; phylum Chordata; class Lepidosauria; order Squamata; family Pythonidae; genus Liasis; species Liasis olivaceus. The sequence goes on along the minus strand of CM061348.1, from coordinate 40,482,584 downwards.
CCACCTTCTGCTTACTTTGTCAATCAAAACAAAGCTCATGATTTTAAAAGCCAGAATTGGAACAAATCTGGATCTTCCTATGAAAAAATGGAATACAGTCTTACAAGTAATTTGCCATCTACATCAACTGAGACTCACAATACCAACTCAAAGAACAATCACTTCATATCCACTCAGGCACATGAGATGGGAACGTCAAACCAAGAACCAGTTTACCAAAGTTTGGATGATATGCTCTCCTACTATAAGCAAGTCACATGAACCTTAGATGCTTAGCAAAGCTATTTGCTCCCTGATGATTAAAAAACTCTTGCTAGGATAGATATCAAATCATTCTATGAACAGGAATGAACCTTCCTGCAATTCTCTTCTTTCCATCACTTCTAATATTAAAGAATTCAGTTTTAAAGATACAGTCTTGGTCTGAAATTTCATTTCTTCTTTAGGCACACAAAAAACCTGGATATGATCAGGTTTTAACATTTTAATAACTTTCCTCATTTAATTAATGAGGAAAGGTTATGATAGAGCAAGAACTGCTATAGAAGAAACCTAAGCTAAACATTCTTCACCATTTGCCCAATTATTTAGATTCAAGTAGGGGTGGTGGGCAACTTTTGCAGTTTAGGGACTGCAATTTTTTTTAAGCCTTAGAAGCCCACAGAAGGAACATTGGAAGAGACTGGGTTGAAAAGTTTGGTCCTTCTGTGAGGGGTTTATTTATTTATTTGATTTATTAAATTCATATCCTGGCGTGAAGGCAGTATATCTAACATTCTCTCCCTCAATTTTTGCCAACATCTTTGTGAAATAGATTGGACTGAGAGTGACTGGTACGCTCTCATAGCTAAAAGTGAACTTGAACATGGGTCTCCCCAGTCCTGGTCTAGCAACATAACCGTGATACCCCATGGACTCCCATGCCACCATCAGTTTCTCCGTAACCTGTCAGTGCTGCAAGATTGCAGGAGCTGCAAAATTTCAGCTGGAAGACGTTTCTGATAGGGGTTATCCTTCCTGAGATACCATCTGCTGCCCTGTTTCAGGTGACACATGATCTCTTGGGTAGAGGGGGTCAGACAACCCCCTGCAGGGTCATACAGAATAATTTGTTCAGTATCTGTTAGACTAAGTCACTCAAATTTGCTCACAATTGGACACTAGCCTTGTTGCAGGTCCGGGGGAGATGCCTAGGGAGGAGTCTTGCCCAGTTATCTGGGAATGGTTTGAACCTGTTGGGCCTGAAGTGGACAGGGTCCTTGGGACTGTGAGCTCAGCCACCTGCTCTTTAGATCCATGCCCCTCCTGGCTGGTTAAGGTGGCCCAGGGGATGATGTGTGAGTGGGTTATAGCAGTGGTAAATTCTTTGAGTGAAGGGGTTGTTCCATTACCTCTTAAGGAGGATTTGGTTTGCCCCCTCCTCGAGAAGCCATTGCGGGACCCCACTATACTGGACAACTTTTGTCTAGTATCTAACCTCCCCTTTTTGGGGAAGGTGGTTGTGCAGCAGCTTCAGAAAACCCTGGATGAAACGGATTATCTAGATTCTTTTCAGTCAGGATTCAGATCTGGATATGGGATGGAAATGGCATAGATCACACTTTTGGATGATTTCCAGCATAGATGGGATGGGGGTTGTGCATCCATCCTCACCCTACTTGACCTCTCAGCGGCTTTCGATGCTATCAACCATGGTATCCTGGATTGACTCAGAAGATTGGGGTGGGTGGCACCATGTTGTGCTGGTTCACCTCCTTTCTTAGGGGTCAGTTCCAGTTGGCGGTGTTGTGGGGGGAGAGATCCCACCCTCAGCTCCTGTTGTGCTCTCTCCACTCCTATTCAACATCTACATGAGGCTGCTGGGTGAGCTTATCTGTTGCCAGGGGGTGAGGTATCATCAATATGCTATGATACTGTGATGGAGGACTTGGACGAAGAGCTTCAGGGTCATGGGGAGAAACATTTCCTCAGCCCACAGCCTGAGCGTGAAGTGAAGAGGATGAGACTGGCACCACCCTAAGGAACTTGTAGTATTTAGTTGCAGACTTTGGGAGTTAAGAGTTAGTCTGGCGAGATTCCGTCTTGCAGGTGAAAGCTAATAAAGTAACTGAGCTGTTCCAGTACTGTCTCGCGGAGTTTCTTGGCTGAACCTGACAGATACCCAACTATACATTTCTGCCCCTTGCAAACTAAGCGATGTTGTGGATGTCTTATTCCAGTGCCTGGAGGCTGTGAGAGTCTGGATAGGGAACAACAGGCTTCAACTGAATCCTGGCAAGACTGAGTGGCTTTTGGTTTTGGGGCCCACCAGTTCTAGGACTATACCATCTTTGGTGCTGGATGGGGTTGTACTGCCCCAAACAGATCTTGAGTGTAATCTGGGGGTTCTCCTAGACTCACAACTTGCTCAAGGAGCAGGTTCCAGCCATGGCTAGGAGGGCCTTTGCTCAACTTCATATTGTGCATCAGTTGCACCTGTTCCTAGATTGAGGTCCTCTACTTACAGTCGCTTATGCCCTAGTCACCTCCCGTTTGGACTACTGTAATGTGCTCTACATGGGGCTGCCCTTGAAGAGTATCCGGAAGTTTCAGCTGGTGCAGAATTCAGCAGCACAGGCAGTTGTGTGTTTCCAGAAGAACACACATTACACCTTTTCTCCATGAGCTGCATTGGTTACCAGCCCGTTTCTGGGTCCAATTTAAGGTGCTGGTTCTGATCTTTAAAGCCCCACATGGCATGAGACTGGATTATTTGAGGGACTGCCTCTCCCCAGTTATATCTACCCATCCCACCAGTTTCAGCAGAGAGGGCATGCTGCAGGTCCCATCAGCTGGGGAGCATCATTTGGCGGATCCTAGGTGGCAGACCTTTTCTGCTGTGGCCTCTGCTTTATGGAACATCCCCCTGAAGCATCCCTTTTAACTTTCTGGGAGTCCCTCAAGACTGGTTGTGTCATCAGGCCTGGGGTCCCAGGGGACTGGTGAAAAATTGAGATGGCTCCCATGTAATTAACGCCTGCTTTTCATCTAATCTCTTTTTTATTCTATTTTAGTTGTGTGCCTTTTATAATTTCAAAGCTTAATATTAATATTAATTTGTATGCATTGTTTTTAACTTTGTTGTACACCACCCAGAGTCACTTGATTGTGAGGTAGGTGGCCATATAAACATGGCAAATAAAATCTGTAAGAAAGTAAGTTTAGATTCTGCTATATGTGATTACAGGTAGTCCCCAGGTTAAGAATGCCTGGTTTATAGATAACCCATAGTTAAGAACAGAGCCTATTGTAGCAAAATTTTAGTTAAATATACAATGGTCCGAGTTAATACACAATGGTTTGAGTTATTACACAATACTACTTATACAGTATTATGCAATAATACTGTTCCGGCTTACATACAAATTCGATTTAAGGAAGATCTTGGGAATGGAACTCATTCTTAAACTGGGGACTACCTGTATAATATTTTTTTGTTGTTATAGGCTTTATTTAATCATGTGAACATCCTTTATGATTAAACATTCACATATGACATCTTCATGCTACAAACAGAATCATTTTAAGTGACCGTTTCTGATTCTCTTAATTTCTATTTTCCACCAATCTTCTGAACTTCATCCAGTGTTAAAGAAGCAAAATGTTCACAGATTAATATTATTGAACTTCCAGATTATTATTATAGAACAGCCCATTATTTTAAACTCATTTTGTGTTACTTATTTAGTTATTTGGTTATATTATTTATTGGGATCCCTTGCAACAGTGAAGTAAAATGCAAGTTCTTCAGTAACATGCTCCTAAGAAAAAAATTATGAGTTCATAAGCTTGCACTGGCTTTAACAGACAGGAGAGCATCAACAAAGCTAATGCCTTGCCTGACAGTTACCACAGTGACTGTAAACAGAAATGTCTATTTTAGCAATCTAAAGTGAACTATTTTGTTATAGCCAACTACAGAAAGGAAGAATTTTAATGGGAAACATATCTCACATTTATCTTCAAGAACAAAGCCACAAACTCCTCTTGTAATTCCTTAAACCTGAAATTCCTAAACCTTACTGTCCAGTAGATGGCAACAAGCTACTTTTAAAAATAATCACTGAGTATCCACAAAGTACAATATTTTTTAATTTTATCACCTATGTGGATTTTTAATAATTTAGAGTAGATGGGGGGAAATGGTTGGTTTATTTTTCTTAAGAACGGTAAGATAAAAGGTTAGCAGTGGGAAAACCTGAATTCTATTCCTGCCTTAGACATGGAAGGCAGTTGGTTGACTTTAGGCCAGTCATTCTCTCTCTGCCCTAGGAAGGAGGCAATGGCAAACCATTTCTGAAAAATGTTGCCAAGAAAACTGCGGGGACTTGTTTGTGTAGTTGCCAGGAACCAAGACTGACTTGAAGGCACACACCCACTCACAGAAAGAGGTTAGTAGGACTTATTAACAAAAGCTAATTTATACTCTGGTTTTTCTGAAGTGGGCAGTTTCAGTAGAGTCTATCCCATACAACAAGGATGGGTAACTATTTTTAATGCAAGACATCTCACCCCTGTCTTCCTTTCCTGCCAATACACGATCTCTGTTGTTGCCAGATGCTTGCATGAAATAGAAGCCAACAACAACTGAAGTGTGTATGTGTGTGTGGGGAGTGGAGTATGTCCCTAGCATTGCCAGTTTAATTGTTTTGCCATTTGCCACTTCTTGTTTTATGCTGTAGACCCTGCTGCCTGCCTGAGGCAACAACCAGGAATGATTGAAAGAAACATACCTGAACTCTCCATGCTTGTGCCTTAATTAGGCTACTTCTGATCCATGGATGTTAAGAGAGAGTCATAAATCCAGGGGTGGTAGGAAATGCAGGTTCTGGTTTCAAGGTCTTATTTCTTTCCCAATCCTTCCATAGCTACACTAAGGAGTGGATGAGGAAGACCTTGCGGTGGTGCTGTTCTATATGAATTCCCTATTCTTGCTGGTTTCATTCTGATTTTGCCTTTGCAGATATATCCCATGGAATGAGAGTATGCCATAAATTAGCTATGCTGGAGAATTTAGATATGCTATCTCTATCAACTGTTGCCATGAGCAGGGAAGAGGTAGAGCTAAGCCTAAGTGGAGGGCTCACTGGTTCTGCATAGTCTTAGTCTTGCTAAGCTACAGTATAGGAAAGCTCAGATCAGAAGCCATTGGTGTGGGGCAATAATGGGTTTCATGAAATTCCATACCATAATGATATGATAGTAACAGCATTACAGACTGCCTTGCAGTCTTTAGAATCTAGTATAATTTTGTGGAGATTCTTGGGTGAAGCATAAAATAATCCTTGAGTCTGTTTCACTCTGAAAAAGAAGAAATGTGAGAATCTCTTATTTATGCAGAGGAGGATATTTCCTTGTGAGTTATCTAGGAGAGGCTTCATACTTCCTTTCTTTGATACCCTAACCCCCGACTTTGCTCAGTGTATTTTCCAAGGATTGTCAGTGGTCTGAATTACTGGCAGAGATCAGCAAATAAAAATCAGCAGAAGTTCTTCAGTGGCACTTCTACATCTAGAAATGCTTGAGATTGTCTGCATGCAAAGCATGTGCCCTTCTGTCTCTTTACAGCCTTTTCCCAAACCATTCAATATAGAGGAATCTATCCTATACTGCAGTGTTTCTCAACCTAGCATGGCTGGCTAGGGAATTCTGGGAGCTGAAGCCCACACATCCTCAAGGTTGAGAAACACTGCTATACTGTGTTAGACCATCCCTGAATTTTACCTATCCTGACTGGCACTAGCTTTCCAAGACTTCAAGCAGCTCTTTCATTCCCTGCCTTACTGCCCAAAGATACCAATAAACAGACTGGAAACTTACCATTCAAAGCACATGCCCATTTCCTAATACTGGGCCCAAATGATCCTTGGAAATTCCCCACCAAATTTGTGGGGAGCAATAACTTTGTTCAAGAATTTCTCAAGGACAGAATTCCTCTTCAGCAGTAACAGCAGGGCTGCTGCCAACAAAACCCAATGGGAGGACTCCCTCATGATATCTGCTGTTAGGATGAGAGTGTGGAAACCCAAAAAGGTCATAGGCTGCTTGAGAGGTGATTGTACAATGAAGAGAAGGCTATTTGCACATACACTCTGCCCTCATCTCTAAAGTACAGGATCAGGTACTCGAACGGGTGCGGGGTGTGTTAGTGGATGGTGTGACTGGGGGAGATGAATGTGCTGCTCTCTGCCTGGGTGGGAGATGGGCAGAGGGTAGGAGTGAGTGGGGCCCTTCTCCCCCCGGCCACTGAGAGAAGTCAGTGGAGAGAGGGCGAGTGTTTGGTAGGGAATTGGGATGTTTGAGCCCCTGTTGGTGCTGAGAGCAGTCAGCTGAAGTGCCACAGGGGCTCGCTGCCCCTCCCCTTTGTTTGTCTCCTCTTCCCTGTATGGTGGGTGGTATGGCAGGCCCCTTAAGTTGGAGGCCTGGAGGAGGAGGGGAGGAGTACCTCGGGCAGTTTAGGGCGGGCATTCAGGTGGTGACGGGCATGGGGCGGTATGACGGGAGCCAGAGGGCAGGCCATTTCAGGGGAAGATGCCCCCAATGCATTATACCGGTGGTGTGTTCCGGCCCTCAGAGCTCAAGCCCAGACCCTGGTCAGCAGGCCTACAGAGGCCCGGGCTTTCGGCTGTTGCTGCTGAACGCCAGGTCAGTCAATAATAAGGCCCCCCTTATTCACGACCTTATTGGGGAGGAGCAGGCTGACCTGGCGTGCATTACCGAGACCTGGCTGGCACCAGAGGGAATAGCCCTTTCAAAATTGTGTCCAGCCGGGTTTAGGGTTTGGCACTAGCCGAGACCCCAGGGCAGGGGAGGGGGAGTGGCGGTGGTCATCAGGGAATCCCTGCTGGCCTTCAGGGGTCCTGCTCCACACGTGGCTGGATGTAAGACCCTGTTTCTGAGGTTGGGCACATGGGATCAGTTGGGAGTGCTGCTAGTGTACCAGCCTCCCTGCTGCATAGCATCCTCCCTGCCTGAGCTGCTGGAGGCCATCTCGGGGTTGGCAACAGAGTTCCCCAGACTTATGGTCTTGGGGGACTTTAATCTGCCATCCCTGGGGTTGGCCTCGGAGGTGGCTCGGGAGTTCATGGCTACCATGGCAGCCATGGGCCTATCCCAAGTCATCTGTGGCCCGACCCGGGACAGTGGTCACACTCCAGACATGGTTTTCTTGTCAGAGCAGTGGCAGCGTGATCTGGTGGGGGATTTTATATTATCCCCCCTGTCATGGTCAGATCACTCCCTGGTGGCGATGGGATTCTCCTATGCTGCCCCCCTCCGCAGGGAGGTGAGACCTATTCGAACGGTCCGCCCCGGCGACTGATGGACCCGCACAGGTTCCAAAGGGAGCTGGGGGTTGTTCCTGAGGCCTTGCTGCATGGCCCAGCAGAGGCTGTGGCTGCAGCCTGGAATGAGGCGGCGGCTGGGGCCTTGGACAGGATCGCACCTGTGCGTCCTCTCTTGGCCCATCACCCCCGGCACTTCCTGTGGTTCACAGAGGAGTTGAGGGAGCTGAAAAGGGCTAAGAGACCGAACACGGATTAGAGCCGCTATTAAGGCCTACTTAGTGGCGGTAAGGGCAGCGAAGCGTCAACATTTCTCTGCTCTTATTGCATCCTCAGAGAGTCACCCTGCAGCCCTGTTTAGGGTCACTTGGTCCCTCCTAGGAAAAGGGGGGGCAGAGGACTATTTGCAGGGTCGTGCAGAGGAATTTGCTGAACACCTGATGGACAAAATCGCTCAGATCTGATCTCAGTTGGAAGCCAAGTGTGGAGCAGGTCCAGTGGAGTTGCCCAGGGAGCATTCTTACCCAGTTATCTGGGAACGGTTCGATCCCATTGCCCCTGAAGAAGTGGACAGGGTCCTCGGGGCTGTCAGTGCCTGTGGTTTAGATCCTTGTCCCTCCTGGCTAGTTAAAGCTACCAAGGAGGTGACCTTAGGGTGGGTTCTGGCAGTGGTCAATTCATCCTTGCAGGAGGGGGTGTTTCCAAAGCCTTTCAAAGAGGCTTTGGTCCACCCACTTCTCAAGAAACCATCGCTAGATCCCACCCTTCTGGACAACTTTCGCCCAGTCTCCCACCTCCCCTTTTTAGGGAAGGTGGTGGAAAAGGTAGTCGCACGGCAGCTTCAGAGGATCCTGGAGGAAACGGATTATCTGGACCCCTATCAGTCAGGGTTCAGGCCTGGTTATGGGACAGAAACAGCATTGGTCGCACTTTTGGATGATCTCTGGCAAGAGCGGGATGGGGGTAGTGCATCCATCCTTGCTCTTCTTGACCTCTCAGCGGCTTTCGATACCATCGACCATGGTATCCTTTTGGGTCGGCTGCAGGAGTTGGGGCTGGGTGGCACAGTTTTGTGCCGGTTCAGCTCCTTTCTCCAAGGCCAAACCCATTCGGTGTTGATAGGGAGCGAGAGGTCCAGCCCCCGGCTCCTACTTTGTGGGGTGCCTCAGGGTTCGGTGCTTTCACCGCTCCTATTTAACATCTACATGAAACCGTTGGGTGAGATCATCTGGTACCATGGGATGAGGTATCATCAGTATGCTGATGATACCCAATTATACATCTCCATCCCAGGTGTCTTAAGTGACACTGTGACTGCCCTCTCGCAGTGCCTGGAGGCTGTGGGGGCCTGGATGGGGGACAACAGGCTTCGACTGAACCCTGGTAAGATGGAGTGGCTGTGGGTACGGGGAGCTTCAAGATCTAGGAGTTTGTCATCTTTGGTTCTTGACAGGGTTGCACTACCCCAGACAGACCTGGTGCGTAATCTGGGGGTCCTCCTGGACTCACGACTCCTGCTCGAAGAGCAGGTGGCAGTCGTGGCTAGGAGGGCCTTTGCATGACTTCATGTTGTGTGGCAGTTATGCCCATTCCTGGATCAGGAGGCCCTCCGCACGGTCACCCATGCCCTGGTCACCTCCGGGTTGGACTACTGCAACACGCTCTACATGGGGCTACCCTTGAAGAGTATCCGGAAGCTACAGCTGGTGCAGAATGCGGTGGCGCGGACAGTTCTCAATGCCCCTAGGAGGGCACATATAACACCGCTGTTGCGTGAGCTGCATTGGTTGCCAGTTTGTTTCCGGGTCCAATTCAAGGTGTTGGTCCTCACCTTTAAAGCCCTTCATGGCACAGGACCAGGTTATCTGAGGAACAGTCTCGCCCCAGTTGTTTCAGCCCGCCCCACTCGGTCCAGCAGAAGGGGCAGGTTGCAGACCCCACTGGTCAAGGAATTTCGATTGGTGGGGTCTAGGCAGAGGGCCTATGGAACATCTTGCCTCCTGAGGTCTGGTGTGCCCCCGCCCTCATGGCCTTCAGAAAAAGGGTTAAATCCTGGCTTTGCCAGAAGGCCTGGGGGCCGGATGGGGGCTCGCATCTGTGGAGATGGCTGGTGGGGTGATGGGTTCTGGCTCCCCCCCGCCCCCAGCATCTTGAAGGTGTTAGAGCTAAAATATACAGGGGAGTTTTAGAAGATTTTTAATGTATGTTTGTATTTTAATTATTTACAGATTTTAGCCACTGTTGGAGGGAATTGGGGTGTTTGTTCTTTTTTGTTATTGTGAGCCACCCAGAGTCACCCGTTGGGGGAGATGGGCGGCATACAAGTTTAATAATAAATAAATAAATAAATAAAGTACAGGATCAGCAAATGCCACCCCTGGAAGTTTCTCCAGATGGGTGGTTCAATAGTCGCCCCCCTAGGTGGAAAGAGTTTGCAGACACATTCAGACTAATGAAGCCTTATGGCTATTTGTATTGTATAAACCCAGCCGTAACGATGCTGCATGCATTTTGCATTCCTCTCTACTTTTTAATTTAAAGCAGCAGGGAGACTGGTTTTGTGTGCTAGAAACAGCTGACAGAGTGTCCAAAACCAATTCTTCATTTTCACCATAAAAGCATATGAGGCCTAACTAGCCTTTGGGTGAAGAAAGCGCCGTACCAAAGAATCCACAACGATAAGGTTCTCTGCTATTATGACATAAGAATGAATAACGGCATATGGAATGCAGGATGCTGCCATATCACCCACCTAATGCTGTGACTATTAGAACATCATTCTCATAACAGGTAATAACTCAAACTCTTCTTCAGTGAAATTTCAGATTCAGTGTGAAATCCTGGAGATTTTCCTTAGGCTTGTTTTTGTTGAATATTCCATTCCAACTTGTGACCCCTGCAAGTGTGAATGCCCTCCTCTTGCTTAATCTTCTAAAGCTATAGAGCTGAAAATGCAACTCTCCCTGGCCTCATGGTTATAGAAGCTAGACCAATGGATTTCAAGGGATTCATTGTGTCTACTGGTTATTGTGTTATGTTCCTGACCGGTATCAGTTCTGTGCTAGGCCATATCGGTGCCTGAAATATTTATAAGTTTCCTCACTTCTTCCATTTCAGAAGAAGTGATCTTAGAGCAAATAAATCTAAAATTTCTTTTTAGCATTGTTTATCCTCTCCATAACATTGCAAAGGGGTACCCAAGGAACAGGTTTTGGAATGTGATTCATGACATTTAAAGTGAGTTAAGCTTGATTTATAGATAGTTGTTCTAAAGTAACTTTGGGCACCACAAATGATCTGTTTCTACTTCTATCTCCTGTCTGCATGTACACGCTTACCACTATTTGCAGTATGAGTTTATTATCAAAGATGGCCCAGGGAGCTGTGCACACATGGTCTGTGCACACATATTCCTTATTCTCACATGATATAGAGATCAGTGAAAATGTTTTCTCCAGTAGAATTTAAAAAATAGCATCCAAATTGGAAAAAGGTAGCATGACATGGAAAGGATTGGCACATTGGCTCCCAGGACTAAGTCTTCTAGAGAGCACATGGTTACATGAAGTCTCTTTAGAAATGCTAGACAAAATGAACTCTAACCGCAAACCAGACATCTCTGGGTGGGAGACTGAATTTATTTAGCCATTTCACTATTGAGGTGACCACCTCTAGTCTGCCATAGATATCCAACTGACATAAAACTTAGACTGACAGGTTATTAGTTCCAGTTGAAAGTATACTTTCTAATTAAGAAAATTCTTCAGTTTCTATTTTCTAATTAAATCAATGGTAATTTATCTGTCACACTTGAACATGGACTTCTTTGGGACTTCTTACTGATGAGCATAAAGGCAATAAAAAGAAGGGCTGCTCTTGGTGAGGAGAGTTAAGACCTCTCTAATGCCGTATTTTATTTCTTGGAGATGTTTCCATTCTTAAACATTTCACATCTTGTTCTTCAAGCTCCTTGCCCAAACAGCTGGCTCCAGGCTCACCACAATCTATTTCTTCTAAGATGTTTCTACAACTCCAGGTCTGGGCTTAAAATCCAAATGACCATTAGATGGTAGCAAAGAGATGCTGAACAATCTAACTCTCTGCTGCCATTTCACGGTCATCTGGATTTTTGCCATCCAGATCTGGTAACAAAGAGTGCAAGAGTGTAGGAGGTATAGGAGTCAGCATTTGTTAGACAAGAAAACACCACAGTCTTGCTGATTGTTTTGACTGCATTAATAACAGTATACCATACTGGGGACAGAGCAATGAACTATATCTGAAAAGATCTTGGCTTTACTCTGTACCATAGATTACAGTTGACATTGGTCTGAACCCTAAATTACTTTGGATGGAGTGTGGGTGCTTTTGCCTAAGCTTTGGGATCTTTGAATCTGTCCAAAACATATACCCTTTAGTTATGGCATTATTCTTTTCCTAAGTCCTTCTTGTGACACAGATTCTTAATAAATCCTGACTCACTCCTTTATATTTGGTTATATTTTTATACCATTTGAAAATCTTTCCTACTCTGTTGAGAATCTCACCTTTCTTTACCTCCTTATTGTAGTTTGTCTAGTGCTAAGTCCTCAGAGCAGGTACTAAGTTCCATGAAGTTCCCATGGCATGCTTTGAAGACACAGGATGCAGCTGTCTGGTTGATGCAAAATAGTCTGGATATGCCCAGTGTCTGGGTGGAAGACCATTTGGGAACCTTTTTTTACACTCTGATGAGCTCTTTGTACTGAAGATAGGATATTAAAGAACAAATACATTTTTTTAAAAAGTCAAGTTAGCACATCATTCACTTAGCAAATGATACATTAATCCCAAAGGTAATGGCACAGAGATATCTCTTTTACATTGTTCTCTTTATTTAGATCTTGCTACATCAGTGATGAAATGAACGAACTGGTGATATGAATGACCAAAAGGGTGACACAAAAAATAATCAAAAAGTTGATCAAAAGGATGAGCATAAATCTGATCAAAAGCCTGAGCACAAAACTGACCATAAGAATGATCATAAGAGTGAGCAAAAAGTTGAACAGAAAGATGAACCAAAGAGTGAACAAAAGCCAGAGGAACATAAAGACCTTGATTTTGAGCAAATGAAAGCCAGAGCCCCAAAGCTTTTGGCTGATATGGTACAGATGATTATCACATGGCAGAAAATGGGCTTCCATGTGCCACGAGGTGTCAAGAACATATTTGAGTTTACGTGGGAAGAGCTCATAGAGACATTGCCAAGGAAATCTTTCACTGGTTTATATTGTCCAGTTGTCAAACTCCTCCCCTATGACGAGGTTGAGCTCTCCTCCCCAACTACATCAAGAATTCAAAAGGTGGGCATTACGCCCACAGGGAAGAGGTCTAATTATTTGACTTCATGTGAAAATCAGCCGATGCTTGTGAAATTCCAAAAGCGGTCCATCCATCTCCTGACGGAACTTCTGAAGATAAAGATGAAGATAATGATTGATGCTGTTGCTGGTGAGAACACTTAGTTAAGTGTTGGTTTGTCTGCCAGAGCATTTTGAATTCTACCTGGAGAACCTGAACCTATTCAGGCAAAAGGTTCATCCGCTTTGGGCATGGTGAAGCTGCGTATCTGGGAAGGCGAAATGCAATGCGCATTCAAGTGCATATAGTGCTGTTCTCTGCAGTTAGAGGGGAAAGAAGAGCTCTTACTAATGACAAGGAGTGCTGCTAAAACATAATGAAACATGAATGATACTTATGTGTGGCACGGGCAGAGTCTTTGGCCATTTGTGACATGTTCATTGATTGTCCATATAGAGGGCATTCCTGTTGAAGGAACTAGTTCGGATAGAACTAGAATGTGGACTGAAAGCATTTTTCATGAGCCCTGTGCAATATTTTTGGAGAAAGATCAAAAGAGTAAAAAATAATCTCTAGAGAGATGAGTTAATAATGACAAGACCATAGCAAATAGTAGCTATGAAGGTAAATGCAAGGCTAATTTGGCAGCTACATTCCCCCACTCTGGCACCAACTCAGAGTGATACAAGAAACATTAGCTTCACTCCGAATAGGTTTTGTAACTTCAGTAATCTTATTATAAAACCAAATCTGACTATACCATATCTTGTAATTATCATGTCCACTATGGGATTCCTTGCAGAAACGTCTGCAAAATCTGATACAGTTTCATCAGAATGACAACATGAGTGTCATAACACAAGCTCTGCCCCTTACCTCTTGTGCACATGATGCCACAACACAGGTAGAAAAGGGGCAAAGGTTGTGTTAAAATGCTTGTTTTATCATTTGCAATCCCTTCTCCCCTCCCTTTGTTCCCTGCAGTTACCTATGATTCCTTGATTAAGTTAGGGAAAGTTAAAAAAAAAAAACAAGAAAAATCCCACGGAAACATAGATGTAGGAGACCCAGTTAGGTAAGGTGCTGGCCTAGAAACTGGGAGAGTATGACTTGTAGGCTTGCCTTAGGCATGGAAGCTAGCTGGGTGACTTTGGGCCAGGCACTTTCTCCCAGCCCAACCCACCTCGCAGGGTTGTTGTGGGGAAAATAGGAGGCAGGAGTCTTAGGTACGTTTGCCACCTTGAGTTTTATATACACATATACATATAAATAAATAAAAGGTAGGATTTAAAAAAATCTGATAATAATATAGAAATGGGCCAGATAAGAGGCTTAACAAAGAACATTTCAACTCACTTCTCTGAAAGCATATTCTCCACCCAGGAACATTCAAATAAACATTTCACACAATCCTAATTCTGGCTAACCATGTCAAAAAAGTTTAGCCTCCTTAACTGTGAATTAAATAATGATGGGAACAATCTTCTGCATTTATTGTACTTAACACCTCCTTTCAGACAGCTGCAAAGGAACTGCTTTAAATGTGCCTGGCCAAAGTTGCACTGAAAGGCAACTCATTTATCCTATGAAAGTTCTTTCGTGTTCCTACCCTGTGCCTGTGCACAAACCCTCTTCCGGCCGCACTTGGAATCTCTGCCTTTGCTGGATTCCTCCCTGTAGAAGAGAGCTCTGCCAATGCTCACAGGAGTGTCTGTGGGAGAGGGTTAAAAGAGTCAGGATGAAGGTCACATGATGAAAGTCCTGCCCTGATAACCCTTCAGTTGAAGGGGTGGAGCTTCCATCATGCACTCATGGCTGGCATCTTTTTTATTCTCCCCCCTACCCCCCCCCCCGCCCGGATGTCCTTGCACACACAGCATAGTCTTGCTGTATGGTAGAAAATGATGAGGGGAAAGACCTGCTATCACAGTCTCTATCATACATTCACTGCCTGTACACAACTGCTTCCAAGCATCAGGTGTCAAAAGACTCTATATCTATCTATCTATCTATCCATCCATCCATCCATCCATCCATCCATCCATCATCTCTCTCTCTCTCTCTCTCTCTCCTCTGATTTGTAATCTGCCACAATCAGAAAGACTCTTGGTAGTTCACACGTATCAGCTGAAATACAATACAACATCCACAGTAAAAGAATATAAAACTACAGTGGTACCTCAGTTCACGAACGCTTCTGTTCACGAACAATTCGGTTCACAAACAGCTCCAGTCGCAAAATTTTGCCTCCGTTCGCGAACTCCGCATCGGGTTACGAACAGGATCCGCGGCCATTTTCCCTCCCAAGACATGTGGTCGCGGCTTCCTGTAGGGAGGGGGACTCTCCCTCCAAGCAGTAACTGCCTCCCCACCCGCCTTCCTGTCCTCCACGCCAAAAGTCGCGTCGAGCAAGGTTAGCTTTCTCTCTCTTCGTACTGTACTTTGTGTCATATTTTTGCGGTTTAAAAAAAAAAAACATATGGTTCAGAACGGATTAACCGTAATTACATTGAACCTTATAGGGAAATTTGATTCGGGACGTGATCAAAAATCGGTTGGTGACCAAATTCGTAGGGGTCAGAACGGATTAACCGTATTTACATTGAACCTTATGGGAAAATTTGATTCGGTTCACGACCAATTCGGTTCACGACCAGAGTCGCGGAACGAATTAAGTTCGTGAACCAAGGTACCACTGTATATAAAAACTACACAGTAAGTCAGTTTGATAGTGTCAAAACATCCCCCCAAAGCTCTCCAAAACAACTCAATTTTTAATAGCTTCTGTGAAGCTGGGGCACATCACATTTTAGAGAGTGGTCTGTGTAGGCTCAGTCACAGAAAAAGCACACCTATGCCCCTCTCCTCTATCTCACAAAAGTTGGGCGTCACAAGCAGGTTCTCCGGGGACATCCAGGTAGGGTGAGTTGAACTGGGAGGAGGAGGCAATCTTGCAAGTACTTTAATGCCAAGCCAGGTTGGGCTTTAAAAAGTCAGCATCAGCACCCTGAATTGCACCCAGAAGCTAATGGCGAGCCAGTGAAGGGCCTGAAGCACAGGTGTCACGTGCTCATCTCAGTGGGTATGTGTCTAGTACAATATAACTTCTTGCTTCAAGTACAAATACTGGTGTTTTTTCATTCTTAATAAACTAAGTTCTTAATTCTCACAATTGTGGATTACTGGTGAATATGCTACGGCACGTCTTTCCTGAAGCAACCATAGATTATTCTGAAACTAATCCTAACTATTATTATTATTATTATTATTATTATTATTAGATTTTTATCCTGCTATTTATTTATTTATTTGTATGTATGTATGTATCTATGTATGTATTTCAAGGCAGCAAACATACCTATACTCCCACCTCTTCTTTTCCCCACAACAACCTCCCTGTGAGATGGGTTGGGCTGAGAGAACAACTGACCCACCAGCTTTCATGCTTAAGGCAGGACTAGAACTCACAGTCTCCTGCTTTCTAGCCTAGTGCCTTCACCACTACACCAAACTGGCTCTCATTATGCTGATTATGCTTTTCCATACAGAATTTTGTTTATAAAACTGAATTTTTACTGAAATATATGGTTATTCTTTCATTCTTAGGTCCCAACTCTGAAGAGATTGCAAAACGATTCCTAGAAAGTGGTCAACAGCTAAGCCCCAAATCCCGGGAAGAGGCAGCAGAATTTATGAGAGAACCCAGGAGGAAAGGTTAGGGAAGAAATGGTGGCCACACGCATTTGGAGCCCTGGAAATTATTGTCTGCTGTTCCCATTGTTGTAGTTCATGTACTTTCCTTTCTAGAAACTTGAGACATGGGTCAAGTTGGAAATGAGTCATGCAAATGCTATCAAGACTTCTCTAAACACTTCCAGAAGAGTTCTGGTTCTTTAACTGAGTAGCAGATGCAATTAGCTTATTACTGTCATCTGTTTTAAAGCATCTTGGCCTGTTTAGCTTTGCTCTGTTCCTCAGAAAGCGACACTCTAGTGATGCAGGAACCCAGATTGATAGTAAAGACTCAGGATGGTGCACGTTGCGCAGAATGAGGTTACAAAATACCCTACAGAGGAAATGGGCTATATTGTCTGACTGCTGAGGCAGGGTGACATTTTAATGATCCTTCACATAAACACTTGTAATGTGCAATGGATTTTGCCAGGGCCTAGATCAGTGTTGTCCAAACTTGGCCACTTTAAGATGAGTGGACTTCAACTCCCAGAATTCCCCAGGCAGCATGGCTGGCTGGGGAATTCTGGGAGTTGAAGTCCATTCATCTTAAAGTGGCCAAGTTTGGACAACACTGGCCTAGATGATGAGAAAAGACAAGATAATTTGGAGTATTTCCTTGGAACGCTTTCAAATTCAGGAAATGCAGTTAAGAATGCACTGGAAGGGAAAGGTTAATCCCCACCTTCCTCGGTGTTACCACAGACCTGAGTAGAATAATTCTCTTCCCACTTTTAAAATAAATTCAGAGACAGGTGATTCACTTTGGTTGCCTCATAGCAGATAGCTTTAAAGAGGTAGTTAAAGGGAATCTGTGGAGGATTGGTTTATGTGTGGCTATCAGGCAGTCATCATGTCTAAAGAAGGAAGAGACTTGGAGGATTAGCATGAGGGGAGAGTAGGTTTTTGTCTACCACGGGCCCTGCCCACCCCACCCTACATGCATACTTTCTGGAAGATTTGACCCAACTATTTTTGACAGGTATGTCAGATGGGGCGAAATCTCTTCATGGTTAATGGATTTATCTATTTGTTAGTGTAGACTGGATTAACATGCACACACACACATACGCACACAGAGTACAGCAATACACATTTCTTTGATTCTGTCTATAGCTTCATTCCCTTCCCCTTAAATTTTCATGCGGCTGCCTTGTCATTAAAGCTGGAGCTTATCACGAATACCAATAGTACAATGAGGTAAAAAATTATTCGTAAACAGAATAGTTGCCTAAAATTAAAAAAAAAAAAAAAGCCACATTACAGGCTCATTTTGGCAGGATTGCCCTGGTAATGTGGTGTGCCATGTGAAAAAGAAAAATTTTCATGGTAATAGGATACTTCTTTCGGTTTGTACTTTGACTGACACCCCATTTTATAGGTAAGATTTAGTTTTTTATATCTGGCATTTTATTTCCTTCCAGTTTGCAGAAGGAGCTATTTCACATACCTCTTTCTGAGACCATATTAGCAAGTCCATCTCCCCAGAATCAGACTCAGGAAATAACAGTTGCAGGCTCAGTATCCATTTCCAAGTTTAATTTCTGCCTCAGGCAACCCACAAATAACTCGTACCTGTATCGCACTCATGCCACACGGAGAACATGAGTAACCTTTAGTGGGCTCTGGGCTCCCTCTTCTGGCCACCTCCATTTTGGTTCATTCCTGCCAAACTACTGCTCTCAGCCTGCAGTGGTTGGGTGACAGGATGCAAGGTGCGGGAAGAACCTCCTGGGAAGAGACCCTCAGGAAGGGGAGAGTCACTTTCACAGGAATTCCCAAGCCATTTTCACCTCTGATACCCCTGAGGTTTTTCTTTAAACCCCGATTAAACAGAAGAAGAACCCAGAAAGATACCTGTGCGTGCCATGGGAGACTTCCAACTCTTTAAAATGAGTCTGTCCTTCTGGCTTGAAATTTTCAAGCACTGTTAGGTGGCAACCCACATATCTAAGCTTTTCCTCTTTAAGGTTAACTTAGGAGAAGGGGGACATGATTGAGAGAGGATCCTCTTCGAACATCTTGGGCCCTGTCACAGAGAAGAGAGTGAACCCCACGACTGCTTCAGAAATGTGAACTCATAGGACAGTAGATTTCACTTATGCACAAGGGGCAACCGGATTACTATCTCCTGGGTTCACTCATTGCATTAAATCCTAACACAATAACTCTTGAGTGTGAGCTGTGATCCCTAACAATGTGATTTACCACCCAGGACTTAGGGTAGGAATGCGCTGCTATTTCCAGGGCAAGGGTGCCATGAAAGAGGTTGTACTCCCCGGAGAAGGCAGTGGGTAAGGCCCTAAAAATAAATGTGTTTTCTCTTCCTTTATTTAAAATGAAGTAGAGATGTTATGTTTACTGTCTACAGTAATCA
Organism: Liasis olivaceus; assembly: GCA_030867105.1. Taxonomy (NCBI): domain Eukaryota; kingdom Metazoa; phylum Chordata; class Lepidosauria; order Squamata; family Pythonidae; genus Liasis; species Liasis olivaceus. Next base: position 40,463,810 of record CM061348.1, on the reverse strand, counting down.
CATATTTGATTCCACACACACCCCCCCCCCCCCCCCCATTACACTAACAATTACTATTTTTGCAACAACCTTTGGAAGTTTCTGCAAGATTCACCAAAGTTTTGGGCCCTTTGGGTTCAGGATATGTACCTCTGGTTTATGGCTTAGCAGCATATATGAACTAAGTTACTATTTTCAATAAAGCATGATTAAAACAAATCATGTTTTAGCATAATATGTGAATGCAGCAGAGTGTTGGAACCTGTTATTTAGCTGTGTTGCCAATTGTTCCTCAGAGGTTAGTTACCACATTTTAAGCTCTGGATCTAATGACTGTATATCTGTCTAACTCCCATCTCTTTTTCCCCTACTCCCATGTGTTTCATTTCCCTTTCTGTAATTCCCTTACATTTGGCAGTCCTCTTCCTCATTCTGCTGCCTTGGGTCTGAACTTTTGCTCTAGAGTAATATATATCACTTCAAGCAGAAGCCAGGAAGCTTTCTGTTAAGATGCTTCGGATTTCAATTCTTTTGCACTGAGTTTGGACAAGATGGCATCCAACCCCCTTCAAATTTAGTTGAAAATCCAGCCAACAGCTCAAAGAATTCTGAAAGCTGATTTCTACATCAGAGTCGTTCATAGATTTTAATACAGTATCATACACTGTCTGAAGGCAAATTCCTCAGGTTCTGAAAGTACCCACGTGCCTGATTCTTTTGTCCGACAGAGGATGCTATCTTTGAAAATATATGAACTAAATTTTCACACAGAAGAATGTGCTTTTCTGAAGGGCGGTCCTAGGCTGTATTTTCAGAAAAATCTCTGGAAAGTCAGTGGCACATTTCCTTTTAAGTATACCTAGAACTGTAGCCTGACTTGGCCATTCTGTATGTGTCTACTGAGAAGTCAATCTCACTGAATTCAGTGGAAAGTACACCCAAGTAAGGGACTGTAAATTGCAATCTACAATATAACCTTAAGATTGCAATCTCTCCTTTATCCACTTACTTGAAGGTAAGCACTGAATTCCCTAGGAGCTGTTTCTGAGTAAGTATTGCACTGAAAGTCATTTTGTTATCCTAGGTCTAAAAGTTAGCACAAGAGTAGTGGCTAAATCCTGAAGAACTCTTAAGAGAACCCATATATTACCAGGCTGTGGATACTGGAATCCACTAGCAGATTTCTGGGAGATATGAATGAAATCTGCAAGGACTTCTCATTTCCCAATTGTTTAACAATAAAAAGTGTCCCTTTTGCCCTGCAAAAGAAATCTGATACTGCAGAAATGAAGGAATCTGGGTTGGATTTCTGGATTTCTAGAATTTGGTCAGGCTATGAGCTCAGTTGATTTCTGTTTCTTAGAACAAATTCCTAGAATCAGAATAAAATGATGATGATAGTGATGATGATGATCCTAAAAATAACCATAATGGCCCTTAATTCTAATATTTAGTATTTCTGTTTAGTTGCAAAGGACTTTTTTTAACTGAATCTGGGTGGAAAATGGATGAACTTTTTTCCAAATAAAAGGACTAGCAGGAAGGTTTAGAATGTTTACCCCTCCCCCTGCATAATGATCAGAATCAGGATCCTCTATATTAGAATAAGTAAAAATAGAAGGGAAGCTGAATGGCTTGCATTTTATATATTATGTACTCTGACCCTATTATTATTATTTCATTCTAATAGTGTCTGCAGGGTGGGGTGTGTTGTCTAGACCAGTGTTTTTCAACCCTGTCAATATTAAGAAGTGTGGGCTTCAACTCCTAGAATTCCCCAGCCAGCATGCTAGCCAGGGAATTCTGGGAGTTGAAATCCACACTTCTTAACTTTGACAAGGTTGAAAAACACTGGTCTAGAAGCTGCTTCTCTTACAGCACTTCCTGGAATGAGCAAATGACCATGCAGTGTTCCTTGGTTCTATGAAATACTGAAGAAGATGCTACTTCTGGACAAAGAGCCCCATACGACTGAGAGAATGGGGCATTTTCTAATCAAAGGGAAAGAAATATGCAAGTTTCTCTGCCACTTCATTCATTTTAAAAAGTTACTTAAATTTTTTTAAAAGCAAAAGAGGTATGCTAGCCTAGCTCCTTTTTCACAGATTGTCATCCTGGCATGAATCAAATGAGGACAAAGTACCCAAGTTCACTTTCAAGATGCCAGAATTTGTTTTATACTCCTAGTTTTGGATACAGCTGCTCATGAGTAATTCCTATTGAAATATGATTTTTTAAAAATTATAATCAGGATTGCAGTCTAGAACACACTTCAGTGACTGCTCATGAACCTCTTGGAAAGAATACAGATTGAAGTCACTTCTTATGAATGTATTAATTTTAAATTTATTTATGGCCAAAAGGCCAAATAGCAAGTTACAAATACAATGTAAAATTTGGCATTAGATAAAATGGTCTAACAAGTAAAATATTTAGTAAATATTACATAACACACTGAAAACCCCAGCTCATTGATGTGCTGCTAAAAACCTTGCTTTTATACCCATAGTTAAAAATCTGGCTATTGCCTCTGTAATTTTAGGATCTTCATCTACATGTAAAATTTTAGCATACTCAGAAGTATCTCTTCCTGGTTTTGATTTTAAAATAGGCCCAATAACTTCCTACTGAAGACTCTTACAAAATTCACAATACAATAAAATATGACCTGCCATTTCAAGATCAATATCATTATGGGGACAGAATCTTTGAGAGATGGGGTTTTTTGAAATCTACCATAGAGCATATTTGATGACAACGCATTTAATCTGGCTTTTGAAAAGGCTATTCTGTATTTACTTAAGTATAAATTATTAAGATATTTACGGAGCTGAAAAGTACATCTGTAATTAATTCTGAAAGTTATAGATAAACGCAGCACTTTGGCTTTTGCTGTGAATTCCTATACTCAATTATCCCATCATCTTGCTGATGTCATTCCCCTGGAAAACAGATCATCAGGATCAATGCCAATCTGACTAATCTTTTGGGTCACCTGTTTAAACCATATATTTACAAAAGAGTCATTTGAGATTTCCTGAAGCATTCCTATGAATTTAGGAATCAAACACGTCCTTTTCTGGATTTCTTCCTTTCTTTTTCTATCACTGAGACAATACACTTTTTATTTCAAAAATAATCTATTTTGCAATAATGCCATAAAATACAGTTTCTTTTCTGCTTTACTTCAGCAGGACGTGGTATGGTCCCAGCAATGCCAGCAATTCCTATAACTTCCACCACCCAACTCATACAGCAAATGTCATTGTCCTGTCTTTGCTTTTCATTGACATTCAAAGAAGGCCAGCCGCAAAAGAGCTCAGGTAGGGACTATTGCAAGCATTACTGAATGGTAAATATACTACAGGACTCAGAATGGGAAGAGGTGGAATAAGAGAGATCCAGGGCAGATATCCAGATGCCATTTTTTACATGTATTCAAGATAAATGGGTAGAGAAATAGCTTTTGACTGCTGTCATGTCATAATTAATACCTGCTATTCAGCACATTCAGTGAGTTTGCACCAACAGGGTTGTAAGCAAAACAGAGCCACGAAAAAGGAAGTATTAACATTATCTGGGAAGTTGCAGATGCACAGATAATCTTTAGGGTCAAAGGTTTTGGAGAGCACTTCACCAGCCCCCAAGTCACACTGCTAAAGACCAAGTATTCAGTGGGATCCATTGGGGGGGGGGGGGATGTCAATGACATCAAAATAGCAGGTGCAAGTGAGTGATTGAAACCACTCTCATTTTTAACATGTATCGCATGCATCACATGGGCATTAAAATAACGTGCTTTAATTGCATGGTTGCACCTGACATGTTGATACTATTGGACCCCCTTCATAAGCCCCTGTGAACATCCTCAGCAGCCACGGATTAACCTGAAAAGTTACTAAATATGATTTGTACAAGTAGAAAATTAAAACTTCTAATAAATTAGAATATTTAATAAGTAGAATAGTAAACAATAAGCAAACCAGGCTCTGTTAACTCTGTTACCTGTTTCTTCCTTCAAATCTTTTTAGAGTATGTTTGGTTACTTAATCAAATCTGACAAAGGCTTGATAGAAAAAAGTATTAGGTGCCAGTACTTTTTTTTCTTGGTGTATTTGGAGAATGGCTTTGAGGAGCTATTTTTTTCATCTGTATTTCTCAATATACTTTTACAGGTCTGCTTAAAATCAAAGGTGGTAGCAGCAGCACTGGCCAAGACAAAGAATCACTTTTATCTGACAAATCTGACCCATGTCCTGAAGCTAGGGAGAAGCTCCGTGACATCTGCCATCTTATGTGAGCTTTTTCAAACACTTAGACAGAAGACATATTATTTCTAACAACGAATAGCATCAGCTGCTTTCACATTCTGCAGGCTCATAGAACTGCCTCAGTTCTATAATGATTTGGTACCTAAACTGACACAGTGGGCACCATCCATGAGGCAATACTGTATGGAAATGCTAGTTGGGGTAGGCAGCATATCTGACTGCAGAGAAATGCGTGGAGAGAAACATGCAGTGAAAGAACATGTGGACAAACCACACTGCCCAGCAACAGGGTTATAACATTTATATGTTATATAATATATTATATGATAAAACAATATGTTTCATCAGGGCCTGGAGCAAGGATGACCTGGCCTAGGGAGCATCCCTATTACTATGAAGAAAACAAACAAACAAGGCCACTTTCTTTCAGATATGCTACAGATATTTGTGGAAGTATATTGCCTTGTCCTATCTGGTACAACAACAAATAGCAAATCAACTTAAATGTTTGAGGTTTCGGTGAAGCAGGTTCCTCCCAGATCCTGTCTAACAACGTTCTAATCCAGTGTTTCTCAACCTTAGCAACTTAAAGATGCATAGCCTTCAACTCCCAGAATTCTATGCTGTCTGGGGAATTCTGGGAGTTGAGGTCCACTCATCTTAAAATTGCCAAGGTTGAGAAACACTGTTCTAATCATTTGCATCTGATCTGGTACACCTGATTCTAATTTTAGCTACTTCAGGTAGCGATCAATGTAGGGGTGTACTTTTTCCACATGCAAAATTTGAATGTATGTTTATTTAAATTACACAATGTACTACAAAATGTAAATGATGTGTGATATTTATAATATCCCCTTCATCTATCAACATTGTTAAAATGAAGATCAAATATCTGTATGTTGAAATATGTTGAAAAATTTCTATGGGGTGTACTGGCATTTTCATATGACTGCATGTGATGGTGATTTCTTTTCCTTTCTCATTCTTTTAGGTAGAGGGGCAAAGGGGATTTTTATTGCCACAGTACTGTCTCCATACTCATCCAACATACTGTTTGTAGTTCTTTTTCTGCAAAATCAGTTCTGAGAAGAGGACTGGGGAGTCTGTGGCCCACGTGCATCTCCCAGCCCTAAAGAATGGGCCACTCAGTTTTGTCAACAAAATGGCTAAATTCAGAAGTAAGGGTGGGATGGGAGCAGGAGACTATCTTTAAAGTACATTTTTAAAAAGTCCTTTTTCACCTTAACTTCAGCTCTTGTTTTGGCATTTCGCAGAAATGATTGATGTGTGAATAGAGTGCAAGGCACTGAGAGGTGAACTTTCAAATACTCATCCCTGATAAACACAGCAGAAAGTGTATTTGATTGCAGCAGTAAATACATACATACAGCCCCAAATCAGTCTGAAAATGGAAGTTTAGGGCCATTTTTGGGCAGATGGAAAGTTTTAGGGGTCAAAGTGAGAGCAGTTTTCCTCCCAAACACCTCATACCCCATTCCGACTCTTAAAACATTTTCAAGTCCTGTACAATGGCCTCAGAAATGTGATTTCAAGTCCTTTTAAAAATGATTGGAGGGCATTTAAAGATGGCAATAGGAGCCATTTGCCTCTCAGAGACTTCCTGACATCATTTTCACCCTTAATCTCTTGCAATAATTGCTGAGAAATTTCAGATGGCCTCTGGAATCTGCTGAGTTGTGATCTCAGTCTCTCAAATATTGGTTTAGAGTGGTGTTTATTTATTTATTTATTTATTTATTTTTATTTTATTGGATTTCTCCACCGCCCATCTCACCCACAATAGAATACTCTGGGCGACTTACAAAAAACATTAAAACTATAAATACTTCTAAAACACATAAAACATCCAAAATTTAAAACAATACTAAAGAAAGGAAGATCCAAGCAGATGGCAAATCAAGCTGCAGAGAGCAGCCACTACGGAGCTAGCCATCCCCCTGCTTGAAGAATTCCCTCCCCACCCCAGGCCAAGTGGCAGAACCAGGTCTTCAAGGCCCTTCGGAAGGCCAGGAGTGAGGGGGCCAATCGCACCTCCGGGGGCAGAATGTTCCAAAGAGTGGGGGCTACCGCAGAGAAGGCCCGCCTTCTGGACCCCAGTAGATGGAATCCTTTTACTGAGGGGGTCCGAAGCATGCCCTCTCTGTGCGATCGGGTGGGACGGGCTGCAGATGTAGGGGAGAGGCGGGGCCTTAGGTAACCTGGTCCCATGCCATGTAGGGCTTTAAAGGTGATAACCAACACCTTGAATTGGACCCGGAAGCAAACTGGTACCCAATGCAATTCGAGGAGCAACGGTGTTACATGGGCCCGTCTTGGGGCTCCAAAAATAGCCCGCGCAGCCGCATTCTGGACCAGCTGTAGCTTCCGGATAGTCTTCAAGGGTAGCCCCACGTAGAGTGCATTGCAGTAGTCTATCTGGAAGATAACAAGGGCATGCGTGACTGTTCGAAGGGCATCCCGATCCAGGAAAGGGCGCAACTGATGCACAACCCGAAGCTGTGCAAAGGCCCTCCCAGCCACGGCTGCCACCTGCTCTTCAAGCAGGAGCTGTGAGTCTAGGAGGACCCCCGGATTACGCACTGGGTCTGTCTGGGGTAGTGCCACCCCATCCAGCACCAAAGATGACAAAGTCCCGGATACAGAGGAGCCATTAACCCACAGCCACTCCGTCTTACCAGGGTTCAGCCGAAGCCTGTTGTTCCCCATCCAGACCCTTACAGCCTCCAGACACCGAGAAAGGGTAGTCACGGCATCACTTACTTCACCTGGGATGGCGATGTATAATTGTGTATCATCAGCATACTGACGATATCTCATCCCATGGGGGCGGATGATCTCACCCAGTGGTTTCATGTAGATGTTGAACAGGAGCGGAGAGAGAACCGAACCCTGCGGCACCCCACCAAGAAGGGGCCGAGGATGGGACCTCTCGCCCCGTATCTGAACCTATGGAACATTAAGAAGTGTGGACTTCAACTCCCAGAATTCCCAGCCAGCATGGTTGGCTGGGGGATTCTGGGAGTTGAAGTCCATACAGCTTAATGTTCCCAAGGTTGAGAAACACTGGTTTAGAGTGATCTCTCCCTTTTTAGCTATCACATACCTTGCAACCATTAGGAAAAGATATTAAGAAAAGCATTGGGTTGCGAAATTGCCAGCATGCTATCCTGTTATTGTCACAGCCTACAGGGGCTTTAAAATAGAAACATAAAGAATTACAACTGCACAGTGGGGGGACTTCTGCTTGTACCATCCATCCAGATGAGGATGAGGATGATATTGGAAACTTTGGGATAAAAGAATATATTAGAACTTCACTTTCTTGTTTGCATGGAGATAGGGTGCAGACCATTTTTTTTTCTTCCCCTCCAGGACTTGCAGATGACTGGGGCAGAATAATTTTTTGCTTTCTGTATTTTTCAGCTGGAGGGATAGTATCGATTGGCTCACCTTTCACTTCTGAGATCTGCAGAATGATCACAGATGTTTCTGACTTGTTTCCAAGGGATTGGGGAATAGAGATGATGCAATATGGAAATGCCCTCTCTCTCTTTCCAATTATATCACATTTCACTAATAATGGTGTATTGCTCTGGGGATGATGCATGTTAGGGGAGAATTTCTACTTAATCTCCATTTTCTATGACTGTCAAAATCAAGGAGAAATTAATACTGGACCTTTTTTTTTTTTTTTGGTATTTCCAATTTCTGATCAAGTAACAAATGCTCTTTCTTTTCCTTTCCCTTCCTTTCTGTGCTGACACATAGTGTCAGTTTTACCACAATTACAGATAGGGAAATAAGTATGCCATCTCATACAAAAATAGAGTATGGTGAAATCATATATTTGTAAACACTAATAATCTAATTTACATATGTAATTATATATGCAACCTCCATACCTGTCTTTAAAACATATTAATTGTATTCATGGGATTATAGCTTGTGCCTCAGACATGTAAACAATAGGATCCTGTAGCAATCCAGATTCAAAGAACAGAAGAAGATTTGGATCATGTGGGGTGTGCATATAGCATCCATTGGGAATACCTTAACCCAGTGTTGTCCAAACTTGGCCACTTTAAGATGAGTGGACTTCAACTCCCAGAATTCCCCAGACAACCATGCTGGCTGGGGAATTCTGGGAGTTGAAGTCCACTCATCTTAAAGTGGCCAAGTTTGGACAACACTGCCTTAACCCAATCCATTTTTCCCAGAATTGTGTATCACCTGTGGAGTACAGCAATGCAAGTTGAGGAAAACACACAGCTGCTTTAAAATATTTCCAGGAGATGCTATACACATGTCCCTGTATCACAGTTTGCCCTTTGCATCTGTCTCTGTGCACAGGCAAGTACATGAATTGTGTTTCAGCCTTTAATTTCCTAAAAAATATGTTTGCCATCAGATTCTAGCTGTCTGGCAGCCAGAGTGGTTTTGTTGTTACTGTTGTTGTTAAACAAACACACACACACACACACACCCAAACTCTTAACTTGCTGAGGACAGTGTTAGTTGAAGTTCTGGCTACTTCAGCTAACTGACTACTTATCATTATATCTAACATGAAACCGTGCAATTGTTTTTTTTCTTTTAGAGAACATGAAAAGAATATAGCCAAAGCAAAGGGCCACGTGAGGCCCCTAATACTGAAGAATTACACAACTATCCACAGGACGCCATCTCAGGCCTTGAAAAGAGCTTCCATCTCCCAACTAGCTTCTGAGATCAGACGTTCAAAAGGGAAAAAGTTATTCTTTGCTCTTCCTGATGGAACATCACTGATTTAGTATCCTTATTTTGCTGGGCAGTAAATTGGGTTATTGATACACTTACTGAAACCTGTTAGAAGTGTGCAGTGTCGAGGGCATGTGAACAGCTGCTCATCCATTTGATCTCTTGGTCTAGCTACCACATTCATGTGACTTCCAGGCATTTAAGTATTGCTGTTTCAAAGCCTTCATTCAATAAGGGCTTCTCACCTTGTTCTGATGTGGTGGCCTAGTCATACCTGCTCTACTTTGGTGAAACGCTTTTAATGTCTATTATTAATTACTAGTAGTATTAATTACTATTATTAATGTCCCCATCCAGTTTCACTTGTCTCTCTATTCCTTATATATGGGTTAGCCATGACCAAACTTTCTTGAAAGATACTGGTATGCACCTCATCTAATTTGCACCAGATCACCTGGATTTATTTTCCAGTAGAATCAGTATGCTCAGAACTGTTCTATTTTTAAAAACATTAATGCTTCTAAAAGAGCATTAAAGCCATATTTAAAAGGAGCCACCCAAACACCTGACCAGAGCTGTGGGTGCTGTGCAGTTAAGAAGATTCTTCCTCTTAATTGTACCTTAACAGTCCTGGTCTGCCTCTTCTTGAGCTGGCTGTCAGGTATTGGTTGGAAGGAGCTGATTGGATGGCTCAACCCCCTGTGTTCATAGACTTCCTGGTGAAAAAGTTGGCTCCCCGCTTTTATCACATTACTTAGACTTAGCAGCTTGTGGATCTGCTGCCAGATATGGTGGAGCAATGGGAGAAGTGAGGAGAGATGGGTGTTCAGTCTAGGGTAGAATCAAGGTCAAAGGAACTGAATTACCCTGCTGCAAAAGCAGAATGGGCCTGGAAGACAGCATCCCAGGGACTGGAGGGGAAGGGCATCTCTAAAGCCATCTAAAATGGCCAGTGGAAGCTGATCAGATCCCAGAAAAATCAACTGCCTCCTCAGAGGAGCATTATAGGTCTTTCATACAAAGAAACAGTGACAGACTGTTTCAAAACACAAAACACTATTTTGACATGAGAATATCTAGAGACAAAACTGCCTCCAGTGTGGGTGGAGGATGAGATGAAGATGATGTCATGAGGATGCATCTTGTAAAAGCAGTTAGCAGCAAGTGAGGTGGAGCCCTTTCATTAGAAAAATGTACAGTCCACCCACAGAAAGAATCTTGATATCGTTTGGGTCTTGATATTATCTGAGTAAGGTCTATGTAGATTTATGTGTGCTGTGATTCTGCTTAACTGGACCTTACTGTAGATGGCAGGAGTAGGGGGAGAGAAAATGTTTCTCCCTGCCTTTCATGCTCTGGAAAGTTGAGAGACACAGGGCAGAAAGGAGAAGGAGGGATGAAGGAAAATCAACTCCCTCCACCTATTCTGTCCACAGGAGTATCTAATTAGCAGTGGGAGTTCTTATAACTGCATAACTCCACTGTAGCCTTCTATAAACCAGCAATATATCCAAATGATGTTGGTAATGAATTGGTGGTCATGTTGTTGGCTTTGAAAAGTGAAATAAACTGAGCACAGAGTATGTGGGGAGAGAAATTATGAGTTTTCGGGAAGGGAAGGCTTAAACATTTCCTGTCCAGATGCAAAGTTGGTGAAACTCATTGCCCTGCAAAACATTAGTATTAGTGTTAATGCTAATTTTTGCTACAATAGGTGACAGCACCTAATGAAGTCTGACTGATCTGCAAGAAGTTACAGGGCTCTAGTCAAAGAGTCCCATGGTCATGCATTTGACACCTCTTGGCGATTCCTTAAAACAAACAGTTTTTCCCCAGGATCATAGAATCATAAGGTTGGAAGGGACCTTGGAGGTATTCTAGTCCAACCCCCATACTGCAGCTGCAGAAGGTAGCCTCATGATCCTAGGAAAAGATATAGCTGCTTTAAGGAGTTGCAGACAGATGCTGCATGAGCACCCCTGAGTGTTCTGAAACAGCTCCTTTTATCCTTTGGCTCTAAAGTGCTGTACAGTCCTCATAGCTAAGCAAGCTCAGATTTGGTTAGTACTTGGATGGAGACCACCCAAGAAATCCCAGGTCTGTAGGTGAGTTGGTAAATCATATGACTGGTAGAAGGCGATAGCAAACTGCTTTCATTTTGTCACTAAGAAAACTGAATAGACATGTTCATGTAGTCACCAGGAGTCAAGCATGACTTGTGAGTGGGACGGCTTTTTTCTTTGTTAAATTGGTGGAGATGAATTTCACCAGGATTGCATCTGTGAAAGGAAAACTTAAGCCTCCCTTTCTTATACCCAGTAGTTCCATTCATTAACCTCCAGGCTTTTTTTGGTGGAGGGGAAATGGAAGTATTTACCCAGAGTCTCACACCTGGAAAACATGGGCACGTATCGGAAATTATCACGTGGCTTAATAACTTCGCTCCAAAGTAAAACTAAATACTTAAACTTCTCAAAGGTGTTTCACAAAGTGCTGTTTATTGGGCTGCCGTGGAAAACAAATGAACAGTGGAGGAAATTCAAATGAATATTTTGGCCTTGGGTCTCTCAAAATCTTTAGAAGACCTTATTAATCTCAGTTCATCTTAAATTAATTATTTTATTTAATTTTGATTAATTTAATTCAGCAAGTCATTAATTATTATCAGATAGACCCTACCAGTTGTTGGCTGCAAAAATCTGGGCAACCATTCAATGGCAGCAAAGAAATACCAAAAGCTCTAGCCATTTGCTGCCTTCTGGTGGTCATCGGGATTTTCGCCATCCAAATCTGGTAGCCCATACCATTCTGACCACTTGGAATTTAATTTTCCAAACCCAAGAATGTGATAGTTAATAGTTCCACTTAAAGCCATGTGTAGTTTGGTCCTAAAGGGTAAGTCAGAACAGGTTGCGAGTCTGTGCTGGCACTCTGCAACTGAATAGCGCTCATCCCATTTCACACAGCAGGAGTCTAGAATTAAGCTTTTCAGTCCTTTGCTTTCTGTCTCTCTTTCTCTCTCTCTCTCCCCCTCCTTCCCCCCTTTTTACTTCCTTGACATCCACTTGGCTGTGGTTCATTTGGAGCTATTTCACAGAAGCACATGCTCCATTTGATCTCGCCACCAAACTGGGAATTAAAAAAGGCTGTTAGTGCATTATTTCATATCACTTCTGTGACTCAAATGACTCTTTCTCTTCTAACACTGTGATTTAAACACAAAGGCCTCGTTTGAAGGCCTTTATATTCCCCTTGTTAGAGGTCATTATTCTGGCTAATAGATTCATTTGCTGTGATGGCAGAGGTTATAGCCTTTCAGGCAGGCCATAGGACAGAAAGACCCATTCAGTGGTCCACTAGAAAAAATGTTATGTAGTAATCTGGAGATGATTTCACCACTGATAGGTTGGCCAGGAACAGCATATAGACAGGTGCAGTAGTCACGGGGCATGGAGTGATAACTGGAATTTGCCCATGAACGTGATTGCATCAGGGTTGCATGAGAAGGTTTCTGCTGATGCAGAGGAGTTGCCAATTCTTCACTTTCTCCCTGCAATCCAAGTGTCTTCCCTGCTTCCTCCAGATGATTTCTGAACCATTCAAACGCAGGGGCAACTGCAGGAGAAGTTCCATATGCAGGCCTCTCCTCTAAGCATTATGAAATGATGCCATGCTATGAAAGAACTGTGTCACCATGTTTGAACTGGCTTTCAAAAGAAATATCTACATGTGCCAGTTACACTCACTACCCTGTCACTGAGCATGCCCAACATGGGAGTTCAGCAGCAAGTCATCCAAGGTTTGCAGAAGTGACCACCTGAGGAATGCTATGTTTTAACTTTCTGTCCCTTTCACATTATTTCATCAGACTCATACTGAGGACAGTATCACCTTGCAACTTCAAAGGGCCCAAGAAATTTCCCATACTCCCTGAGTGAATAGCTAGGTAAACATCATTTTCATGTGTGCTATTACTTGACCTAATTCGAAGTTACCCATCCGGAAGCATTGCAGTTTTACAATTTCCCATATGCTGCATAGGAAGAACAATCACCCTTCTGTTTCAGGATGCTCCAAGTCAAATGCTTTTAGGCATGTTTACCCAGGGCCACTCATGTCTATGTTATTCTTTTAAAGCAAGGTGAGTGGCATTAATTGATGCTAACTGTTTGGGGTCGGTAGAAATGCAACAGAGAAAGCACCCATGAATCTAGGAGAGAGGAGGAGAATTCATAGGAGAGATCCTTGAATTATTCAATCAAGAGAAATAATTAGTGTAGGGAGACCAATTCCATCAAACCAGTGGTTGAAACAAATGTCATCATGTTATTTTCATATTTTCATTCAAGTTGAGTTAGTTCTCCTAAGTCTAGTCAAGCTCCCTGTAAGAGAATTGTATGGTCATTCAGAATATACTAATTCTTCATGATTTCTTCACAGGATCTTCTTCTGCCCAGCACATTCAAAACTGTTGCTGCAAAATTTCATTTCATAATATTAACCTCAAAAGACATAGAATTATTAATGAATGCCTGTAGAAATGCATTCATTAATGGAAAAATATCATGTAAGAGGGAAATTGTTTCACTTTTACAGATGAATAAACAGAAAAGTTAAGAGACCGGTACAAGGTGACATAACTAGTCAGTGATACGGATAGAGAAGGCAAGCGCTGTAACCCCAATTAATTCAAATGAGCATTATCGTTTATGGTTGACTTTTAAAATCAGGTTGTCTAGATCCATTTAGTCTGGATATTTTATTGTTATGATTCCCATCCATCACTCTTTTTCTAAGTGAGGTAATTAGTTATTCTGAATCTCTGGCTTTAAGGAGCATGTGATATGGCAAGCCATTAATGGTCTATGTTAAAAGCTTAACCCCACCGGGTGTAATTAATGGTTATGCCACATGGTGTAACTAGGAGAGAAAAAGGTCAACAGAGTGATGAGCAATTGGAATACATTTCAGAGGTGGACTGTGTGAGACAAAGGTTTAGGCCTGGGATGTTTCCTGGGAAATAAAGATCACTGAGGACACCACAATTGAGGGAATTTGGGAAACCTCGCAGAGAGGAAATGGAAGAGTAAACAAGTGGAATGGAGGACAGATCATAAATCTTGCTTCTTCAGGGTTTGGGGAGACATAACATTAGGTGGATTAGGTAAGTTAAGGGTTTGCAGAATGCACTGCCATTTGAGGACTCAGTCTCATTTTGATTTTGGGCATCTGTATTCATGACACTCTACTCTTGTTCTTTTGAATAGACAGAAATGGGGCTCTGAAATGTCTATTAAGACTTAATCTCAGATAGCTATTTGATAGAAATATGCATTTTAATTGTTATTTTGTCCAACAGCATGATTCAGTATTATGCAATGATTTAAAAATATGTGCATATTCTTTGTATTTTCAAGAACTCAGCTACTATGGCATAATTCTGCCATTACCATAGGCAGGGGAACAAGGGGGAGCAATATGCATCATGATGCAAACAAGTACCCCTTATGTACTTGTGTGCGATCACAGCACAAGTACAAAAGGGCAGAGCTTGTGTCATGACATCACCTCCCACGTTGTGAAATTTTGCCATCACCATGTGTAGGAACCAACACCCATCATCATAGCTATGTTGTATTGTACAGATACTATATGGATCAAAGATATGGCATAATAGGCTGCCCACGCTTTGAAAATGATAAGAAAGAAGCACTTCAGGCCTAGTGCAAGCACAGCACCTCTCTCCATTGACTGAAGCAGCCCGTCTTTTTTCAGGCTTCAGCACGAGTCTGAAAAAAAGATGCCACTGCTTTAAAGAATCATCTTTTTATGGAACTCATGAAAGAGAGGCATCCTTTTTTTCAGGTTCATATAAGAGCCTGGAGAAGCCAAGCTTCTTTGAGGAATAGCAGAGAGGTGCTGTGCTTGTGGATTTGTTCCAAATCACTTTCAAACAGTGCATAGTCCTGTATGATGTACCAGTGCCCTGAATAAGAGGTAGAACTTTGGGCTTAGGGCCACTAAGCTCCTCAATATTGATTATGACGCTCATAATATTCTTGCAGTCACAAGAGCCCAAAATGCTACTAGTTACACATGCATCTTCACCAGTAACCCTATATTATTATTCGGTGTAGCTTGACTCTTTTTCCCTTCACCCAGCTTTTCTGTGGCATTGCTGATGAACCAGGAAGGCGGGAGTGTTAGAGACAAATATGGCAATTTAACTCACCACTGGAACTGGTATTCCAGAAACCAAGTTCTACAGTCATTAGATTTTCAGGTATGAACCTGGACTCTTGCTAATGAGTTACCACCATTGCTTTTGGCCCTTTTAACATCTACTTTACATTTTTTAGGTCAGTCAGTCATCTCTTCAGTTGGGTTCAGATTCTACAAATACCTTCAGAACTGTGTAGTTCCCATTGACAAATATTATAGACAGAGAGCATGTATTCGTGTTGATTCCTCTTGGTTACTACTTTCACATTTTAGACCCTCATGCATTGCCACTGGGCACTGAAACATGTAATTTAAAATATGTGTTCTTACATACTACCATATTATGGTAGCACCTGTTCTCAGGGATTGGACCCCTTACAGGTACAAAGAACTGCATTTACAGAACAGGATCTGGGGCATATCTTTTGTAGGAAAACATGGGACATCTCTCCTTGTTTTCTTATATATGGAGTTGTCCCTTCTTCCTGCTGTTCCCCCAACTGTTCTGCCATTTGGCAGATAGCTGTTCTTGTGAAGTTCCTAAGAGGAAGGGCCAAGCCACTCCAGCCACTTTTTTCCTTGCGTCTCCCATTTACCTTTCTAGGAGGTTAGTTTCAACTACTTGTAGGAATAAACACACTGTACAGGGGGTTGCCCTTGAAGAGTATTCAGAAGCTTCAACTGTGCAAAATGTGGTGGTATGGGCAGTTATGTGTACCCCTAGAATGGCATATGTTACACCTTTGCTCTGTGAAATTGCATTGGTTGCCAGTTTGCTTCCGGGTCCAATTCAAGGTGCTGGTTTTGACCTTTAAAACCCTGCATGGCATGGGTCTGGGTTATTTGAGGGGCCACCTCTCCAAATTACATCTACCCATCCCATCAGATCTGACAGAAGGGGTATATTTCAGGTCCCATCTATGATGGAATTCCATCTGATGGGACCTGGAAGGACAGCCTTTTCAGTCATGGCACCCACCCTCTGGAACATCATTCCCCCTGAGGTGAGATTAGCTCCGACTATATTGACCTTCTGGAAATCTCTCAAGACATGGTTTTTCCATCAGGCTTGGGGATCCCTTGGAAACAGGGAGCCCAAAAGATGGCTTTATTGCATATGAGTTTTTTAAACACTCTCCCATGGTCTAATGATATGCATGTTTCATTGTTTTTAATGGTTATTTAAGATGTGTTTTTATTGTTTTGTTTTATTGTACGCTGCCCAGATTCACATTTCTAAGAAGAGCCACTATATAAATTAGATAGATAGATAGATAGATAGATAGATAGATAGATAGATAGAATAACTTAAAGTGAAATAAAATGGTTTTCCTAGGTGGCAACAAAGAGATACAGAGCACACTCACTTTTTGCTGCTAATTAGTTCTCATTTGGATTTTTGCAGGCCTTATCTGGGAGCTTGAGATTTATTCTCCCTTCCCCCGATTCAAATAAATAAATAAATCCACCAATGCTACTTATGGTGCAAATAGTGATAGGAAAGCAAAGTTCCCCATAGGACCATGGGGTGTATACTTTTGCTTCCTAACATTTCTACATAGGCATACGAAGTCTGGGGGCTTCATGACCTTGAGAGCAGAAATTATTGTTTTTATTTGAAAGCCTCTGTTGATGCCAGTGGGAGCTTTTTGTACATTGTAAAGAACATCTTCATAGAGTCACTATCACCCAGTCCAAGTTAATTAAAAAGTTTAAGATGCCTTCAAGCCAAGCTCAATTCCTGGTAACTACATGAACACATCAATGCAACTTCTTGGCAGTAGTTTAGAAGGAGTTTGCCGCTATCTTCTTTCCAGGATGTTGATCATCATCATCATCACAATCATCACAATCATCATCATCATCATCATCATCATCATCATTTCAGTCTAAAATATAGCTCTCATATTTCCTAATTTTTCCCCATTGAAATACTAACCAGGTACAGTCCTGCTTAGCTTTCCAACCTAGGCAAAGTTGGCCAAGTAGTGTCACTATCTACTGAAACTATATTAGTATAATTAATGTCATTAGTGGGGACTCAAACGCTCCATTTATCGCAGCTTGTGTTTGATTTGGATGTATACCGAATCCCAGGTCAGATTTCAGCCTATGTGCATCTTTGCTAGTCCAGTTAAGAAAACTGTCACATATGATGGCAGTGGGAAAATATCAGTTCTGTGTGAATCAGCCTCATGACTCTAATTTATCTTTCTTTATTTCTTAGATAAATGAACAGTTAAAGTTAAAGGTTCTTGGCCAATATTCCATGACAATTAGTTTTTCTGCCTTGAATGAAAACATCACCTTATCTTTGATGAGGACTGGATGTCTGCATGGATGCAAAGCTGATAAACAGGTACAAATGACCTAATGAAAGCACCCCCTTTTTTAAAAATCAGAGGGCTGATTTCCATTGGGACAATGAAGAAAAGACCCCTTCTGCATTTTGTAACCCTAATTAAAATTCATGAGAATTTGTGCCTGCCAATGCTGTGGCTCTAATGACCCATTAGGAGAGAGCTGGTATGGTATATTTGTAAAAGCATTGAACTAGCACTGGGAAGATTCCAGTTCAAGTTCACCTTCAGTTATGAAAGGTCACTGGGTGACTTAAGGCCAGTTAGTGTTCCTCGGCCCAACCTACCTCACAGGATGGGTTTGTAGGGAGAGGGGGGAGGACAGAGTACTATGTATACCATACTGAGTTTCTGAAGGAAAGGAGGCTCCAACTCTGACAGATAACAAACAGCATGGTTCAGTGTCATGTTTGGGTTATTCCTAAGTCTTCTAATGCTTGAGTAAAAAACTTATTGCATTATAATACCATACCCTTATAAACTTATACCTAGATTTTCTGCTTACTAGCAAAATTAAATTCTGCAATTAAAGCTATAGAGAAACCATACCTCATTCTCTCTCATTTCCCCCCTGCCCCCCCCCCCCCCCCCCCCCACAATACAGACTGCATTTGACTCTTTTCAAATTGCTTCCCTGGAGCTCCATTGACCTTTGAAAGAAGCTTCCCAGGAGCTTTGCCGAAACCAGCAATAAGGACAACTTTCTTTCCACAAGAAAATTTCTAGGTCCCTTCCCCCTAAATATTTATACTGTAGATGCACTTTTGTGGAAAGACAGTCTTTGCATTAAAATGTTTTATTACTCCACTGGTTGCCTTCATAGGGTGGCTAAATGACATATTTATCAGTCACTTGGTGTTAATTGGCCCATTCTTTAGATTAAGAAGTCATTGTTGCCTCAGTTGTCATTCCCCTCTCCACCCCCTACCGCCTTTATATGTGTCTCCCACCCAGACACAGAAACAGACACACTGCAAAATACACATTTTAAATTGCTTTTGTTATACAGAAACAAAGGAAAGCTATTGGTTCAAGCATTAAGGAAATGAAAAATGTTTTGAAAATGAAATCCATATGTATACAATGTATTAGTATAAAAGGGGCCCCATGTTGTCTCTGGCAATTTCTATCACTTCAACAGCACTTTCAAGCCACTTCAGGAATGCTCTGAAAGGGGGGTGAGGGGCTTCCGCTGTGAGTCATGGCTGACTGAATGAGCAGAGGTGACGATCACTGTGTAAAACAAAAGACCGGTGAGTAAATCAGTCTTTCAAAGCTCTCCAGACAAGGAGAGAATGGGAGTCCACCCACGAGTGCTCTGAATGGCAGCTCCTCATGAGGAGACTGTATAACAGAGGTCTTCCATGGGTTTGAGCACCAGAAGCCAGGGGAGACAACATCTTTGCTCTCATCAGCAGCAAAGCCTTTAATAAGGACACTAAGCTGGCAAACTCAGTTTCTAACCATATTCAGAAATATTCAATTTAACCACTTTATGGATATTAGAGACTTTCATAACAGCAAGCTTAATTTGACACCTGGTGAGCTTTTCCTTCTTCTTTGGGTTTAAGAAATTTTAAACAGAGACTTAAGAATTTAAAATAATATAGAATTGGCAAAAAGAGAAAGAAAGAAAGAAAGAAAGAAAGAAAGAAAGAAAGAAAGAAAGAAAGAAAGAAAGAAAGAGAAAGAAAGAAAGAAAGAAAGAAAGAAAGAAAGAAAGAAAGAAAGAAAGAGAAAGAAAGAGAAAGAAAGAGGGAGGGAGGGAGGGAGGGAGGGAGGGAGGGAGGGAGGATTTTTTAAAGAAAGTTTTAAATGGATTGGGAGACCAGGGAGATTTGAAAAACAAGTATATAATTAAATAGTATACTTGTGGGAAATGACTGAAATAGGACAAAACCCATATTAGGAACTGAGGCTGGATGAAGGTTGCAAATGGACACTAGAAGAAACTAAAGGACCAGGCTGAAAAGACTTAAAATTTCTCAGTCAGCTCTAACCTCTTCTTATCTTAAAGAGTTTTTTTTTTCATAATTGGGTTGAGATATTAATAACTAAAATTTCAGAAAGGATACAGATTTCAATGGATACATTTTTAGAAGTTGATGGGAAAAAAATAAAAAAACGTTTACCTGATATAGACGTAATAGAGTTTGAAGGCATGGAAGACAACAAAATTAAGATCACAAAAATTGGAATATAAAAGACAAATCAAGAAAAGGATCTGGACGTGGAACAGCTGCAACAAGAAATTCTGGATCATGCCTCTTTTTGGGATTTACAAAGTAGGCTGGTGAAAGCTTTGAAGACTCCTCTTGAATGCCAATGATAGATGAAAGATCAAATCCTGCAATGCCATTGAAATGATTTAAAGTTTAAGATTATGAAGAGCAAAAAGAAGGAATATAAAGTTGGACTATTTGATCAGGGATAAATTATATGTTTGATATTTCTGGCAACTCCTAATGGACTTTTTGCTGAACCAGGACTGAAAAGATGTCAATTTCTGAATTCTGTTTTTCTTTTTTCTGTACCTCCTGAACTTTTCTTTTTTTTCTTTTTTCTTTCTAGTTTACTGTGTTTATTAAAAACTTCAATAAAATTATTAAAAAATTGGAATGCTCTGAAAGGGGTGATTCAGCAGGATCTGCACTTTCAAAAGATTTATGTGCTCAGGTGTGGAAAGATTAGCACTTTGTACACATGGATCTGGCCATATCTGTGGTTTAAAAAGGTGCTTGTGTATGTGTATGTATGAAATGTGTGCGCATGAAAGGCAATGGCTCATCCAAGACACTTTCATTCTTGCTATCCTCAAATCATCTCTCTTGCTCCTTGCTAAAAATGAGAGAGAAAGAAAAGGTGTGGGATGATTCTTTTCAAAGGCAAATGATGACAGTGGCACTGGTCTTGGCACTGCCAACATGTACAGTCTTTTGCCGAGGGGAGATGCTGCTGTTGAAGAAGAAAAGGTTCCCTGTTCCTATACTACACAGCTTGTAGCTGAAGTGCATGGTTTGTGCTTTTTGTGTAGAATTTAAATAAAGGTGATTTTCTTTACCTAATGAGGAGGATTTCAGAACAGATGCTGTTTTGGTCAGTGTAACAGCTGCATAGCAGTTCTTCTGTTATTGTTTGTCACAGACCTGTTGCACAAAATAGGCAAGACTCTTCTGTGTTTCTTCTAGCACAAAGTTATTTATTTTACTCCAGCATCAAGAATTACAGATAAAGCTTTGGATCTATATTTATTCATTCATTCATTCATTCATTCATTCATTCATTTATTTATTTATTTTTCAGGCTTGTATGCCACCCATCTCCCCCAATGGGTGACTCTGGGCAGCTCACAATAATAAAAAAGAAGAAAAAACACAGAAAACACAAATCTCTCCAAACATGGCTAAAATCTATAAATAATTAAAAAACATATATTAAAAATGCCCTAAAAACCTCCTTTGATTTTAGCCCTAAAAAACCTGTAAGATGCTGGGGGGGGCAGGGGGACAACCCATCACCCCACCATCCATCTTCACAGGTGTGGGCCCCCCTTTGGCCCCCAGGCCTTCTGGCAGAACCAGGATTTGAGCCCTTTCCTGAAGGCCATGAGGGAGGGGGCACACCGCACCTCAGGAGGCAGGATGTTCCATAGGGCATTTCCATATATGGGAAATAAACCGAGTCCTTTAATGATCAGTTAGTAGTATTACTGGCTACTTTACATCATGCTGTGTCCCACAATGAGCAGAGCTGGCTGGAAGATTTCAGTTCTTTTTCTATATAGTTATGAAGCCATGTCTGGTAACAGCCACAGTTTAATCTGATAGGCAGTGGTTTACCATAGTCTGAGGTCTTATTTCTCACTTGCTATTTAATTCTTTTAACTGGTCATGCCAGAGGTTGAACCTGGAGTCTTTCTAAATGAAAGATGTGGGATGACACCCACATTATGGCTTTGTTGCACTAATCCATGTCCAATTCTCTTTCAGTCTCCAGGACACACTCCAGATGCTGGATTGTCTCTAGGATCTAATATTTAGAGTTAGTGCAGTGCAGGGTCATTTTATTAATCTTATATGGATTATAATTATTGGTAGTTCTATCCTTTTTAAAGCTTTCTCAATATTAGAACTTCTGAAATTCCCAGCTAAGTGTAGAGAAGAAATAATAAACAAAAAGTGAAGAATTGGAAAATACTGATTTAAAACATTAAATTAAAAAAAATGATATTACAACAATACATGTGATGGAATGCAGCAGAAGGGAAGAGGGGTAGAGACAATCTGTACTGAGGGGCTATCTTCCAGAGTAAATTCAATGAAGACAATGTCCTTCCAGCCTGAGACGTTGCCAGTCAAGTGTAATTAATGCCCTTGCTTAACTCTAATGAGAAGTGTTGTAGAAATAGCTGCACACATAACAAGGCAGACCTTATCTGAAGCAGAAGTTTTAATTTTGCCATTAGAGAAATAGTGACCTTTGAAATACTTGTACATGCACATAAAAATAACTGTTTCATTGCCACTAATTGTAAAAGCTATAGGAAGGCAGGAGAAAAACCAGTAAAGGTGGCTGTTTAGAGGCCCTAGATTACTATTTCTTGACTTAAAAAATTTTGCATTGCTGAAAGAAGCATTTCTGATCTTGTTTATGTTACAAAGAGAAAAAAATAATTTGCAAGTTTTCTGTGTGTTAAATGTCTGATCATTTCCCAAGAAACCAAACTCTCATGACAATATCTAAAAGTGATTCAATTTTGAAACAACAATTTGTTCATCAAAACTTGTCCATTTGGAAGTTTATTGTTCAATCTTTCTGTTTTGTCAGTAAAGGACTGACTCAAAGACTAAGAATGAACCCACTTCTTTAGCTGAAATTTTTAAATCTGGAATGATCATTTCTTTCCAACCATGCAAAATTAAAATTTTAAATACACAGTTTTTGAGACCTCCAAGTCCAAAGTTCATAAGTGCTTGGACACTCCACATCCAAAGTTCATAAACCGATAAATTCCAAGTTTGCAAAACCTTATTGGCAATTATGTGAATATAACACAAAAACAGGACAACTATAAAATAAGCCCAAATCATGTGTCAAAGTCCCCTTAAATCTAGTCATCTCCAGCATAAAAAAGTTGATGCCCATCTCTTCTTAAACATCTGCTGAGGTATCTAATAAATAAGAAAAAGAAACTTTCAATGAATTAACTTTAAGTTCATTAATATCACTTGATTGACTGTGTATCATCTTATATGTATTGTATTTTGTGAGGATGTTGGGGTTGTTGATGGGGATGAGAGATGTTTTGTAGGGGATTGCTTTTGTGTCTCTGCTGTTGTACACCACCCAGAATCATGTGACTGGGATAGTATAAAAGTTTTGTTAAGAAATAAATGGCAATTCTTTCTTTAAAACATTATTGAGTTGTCATAACACAATATTCTAAATCTACATTCCAAAGTTTCTGCACATTACCAATATTCATCTTAATAATATTTCAGCTCTCTTTAGAAATAAACTGTAGTTTTTATTAAGAATATAATAAAAACCTGAGGCTTAGTTTTTGTTTTTTTACCGTTGCAATATTTTCTTATTCTGCTATTAATGAAAGGACAATAAATTGTCTTTTCAAAGAGACTGCTTGGTTTTAAATCTTTCCTCTCCTTTCCTCTCCTCTCCTCTCCTCTCCTCTCCTCTCCTCTCCTCTCCTCTCCTCTCCTCTCCTCTCCTCTCCTTTTCTTGGCTGAGCCTTACCCACTATGATGTCATAACTAAGAAAAAAGAATTCAGTCCAATCCTTGGGCTAAAAAGTCACCAAATTCTATTATTGTACAATGATTTTCATCTTCCTTTTTTCTTTCCAAAGTTGACTTTAAAAACTATTGAAGCTGTGGAGAAAGAACACTGGAGAAGAAGCCTTATAGAAATTAAGAGGAGGTTTGAGAAAACAGTGAAACAATTTATAAACAGTGTTTTGATGGTTTCAGGTATTGTCAATTTGCTGAATCTATGAAACTCACATTGCCTTAGTATTTAATTTGTATACTGAGTGCACTCTCTCATACAGATATACACAGCTCTCCTTCATAATAATACAGAGTGGTGATATGAATTACATTTGAAATGAAATGAGTAATGGTATGAATATGACATTAACTTAAATTTCAGAAATGATAAAATGACACAGATAAATGTTGCAAAGAAAAGTATGTAGCTCTAGTGGTCAAATTCTACATTCCAAACTGTTTATCTGAGTTAACATTCAGAACGTCTAATCCGATTCCTTCTGGATTTTGTGCTTATATTGTTCATATACATATCTGCATTTGTTGCTGTGGCAAATGACTACAAAAATAGTCATTTTTGTAGTCCTCCTTCAGCTGAAAAAAAGGATCCTAGAGCAGCTTCTAAACATTTATTGTAGGAGAGTTTCTAGCTTTCACATAAAATATAAGCAGACATTGTAAGGAAGGAAGGAAAAAAGAATACTAGATGAGGTTTTAGTGTTCTTGCTGCTATGGATGTTAGATAATCTACACCTGTAGCTTCTTTAGCCAATGGACAAGTTATATTTCATCTTGCTTGTTATATTTTTCTTCAGAGACAGAAGGTACTCTCTCAGATCCTTCTGTCAAGAACAGTGGAAGTCCTGCTTCTGTGACTGTTATAACTTTGGCAATAAGACAGTTGTAGTTATATTTACCTAGAAATAATGTTCATTGTGGAAAGGCAGAGATGCATTATACGGTACATACTGCACTTCGGATGCAGAGGCAAAATGTGCTTGAGAATACACATGGCTGTGAACCTGCCTGCAACTCTTTAAACCAGGACAGCTCCCAGAT
Organism: Liasis olivaceus; assembly: GCA_030867105.1. Taxonomy (NCBI): domain Eukaryota; kingdom Metazoa; phylum Chordata; class Lepidosauria; order Squamata; family Pythonidae; genus Liasis; species Liasis olivaceus. The sequence continues at coordinate 40,439,372 of CM061348.1, read as the reverse complement.
GATCCCAGAGGAGTCTGCAAACGTGGTATATGAGCAACCTGTGCACTCCAAAGCATCCTTTGCCACTTGGGGAAGGACCATAGTTCGATGTAAGAGCATAGGTCGGCATGCAGAAGGTCCAAAATCAATCTTCAGCATTTCTTGGTAGGACTAGAAAAGTCCTGAAGCTATTACTTCTCAATATAGACCAGTACTTCTTTACCAGGTGTCCCTTATATGGTTGAAATGCAGCTTGCATAATCCACATCCAGTATGGCAATCATCTGGAGGGCATAAGTTAAGTAGAAGCTGTTGTATGTAGTACTGGTCTACAGCAGGAGGGAGGCTGACATGACTTAGTCCATGCAGCTGCTGACATCCCTGAGTCAAAAGCCTGGCAGTCTGGGACTGGGCTAGCAGACTGTTGTACACACGTTAGATAACACGTATACGTAACATTTTATGTATACAGTAGGTATGAATTGGGAAGACGTTTATATAACGTTAGCTTCTCTTTGTTCTGATGGCTGGGAAAATACTGTATTTTTCTATTTGCCCAGATGTGTTTGGATCAGAGTAAGCACAACCAAATATTATATAGAAGGACATTTAAAAGAGCAATCTCCTGGACTAATAAAATCAAATGGATTATTATTTTTGCTAACTGCTATATCAACACTGTATATCTGTAAAAAGTAATTGATAATTATTACTCCCATTGTTATTTTTGTTGTCACTGTTAGCATTTTTACAATAATTTTTAAAATATATTATAATCTTTGTAATCTGCCCAATAACCTGTTGATTGGCAGGAATATGCTGCATAGACTATCCACCTGAATTTCATGCTTCAAAGCCTGTGAAGTGTATAAAGATGACATCACCGCTTCAGGCCTGGGATCGAAAGCTAAGAGAAGAAGCTATTATTTCAGTTTCAGAAGGAAAAGGAAAGCCGGGTGTCAGACCAGTGAGCTTAACCAGTTACCAGCCATTTAAGAGAAAGTTTAGGACTGCCTCGCGGTGAGTGGGACAAACGTTTGGAGGAGGGAATTGTCCTCGGATGGAAAGCAGCACTAAATAGGTGGGAGAACAATATGCTCCTTGTGAAACAGAAACACTGGAGTCAGTCACAAAAGGCTAATGGAGAGTGGCAGAAGCTGAAGCATGTCAGCTTTGATGGCAGCCCTCCAGAGGGGTTCATGGGAGGGTGAAGAGGGGCAAATGATGAAAGAAGCATCATGATGGCCAGACACAAGTTCCATCCCTTTTGTGCCTATGTCATGATGTGGCAGGCATGTATGAAAGGGATCAAGCTTGCCTTGCAATGGTGCGATGCCACTTTTGTCATTTTGACAAAACTGCTAGATCCTGTACATGTCACTACAGACATCCCAGATGTGTCTTCTGAACCTCTGGTGATTTTCGTGGTCCTCAGAAGACATACCAACAATGACCATGTTTGCTTACTTTGGGCCTGATGGCTTGCTGCCTTACTTATTTCTGCCCCTAACTGGCATTGATTATGCGCCATCAAGTTGGTGTTGACTTTTAGAGACCATAGAGATTTTCTCCAAAAGAATTTGTCATCAACCTGGTTCTTCAGATCTTCTAATAGTGCACCCATTGTCACAGTAAATAGGTCCATCCACCTTGCTGCTGGTCATCCTTTTCTATTTCTTTCCCTCTTTCCTAACTGATGCTACTTGGAAAACATTCTGAGCAAGTTGGCAGAGAGGCAGGCAGATCAAACAACATATGTTTTGCTTTGCTCAAGTTATACATATCGGTATTAGTGGTGTTGAATTGCAAAGTGATGGTGAGATGTTGAAGGACAGAGGTGTCATCACCACATGACCTCCATGGCATCCTCTAAGCCAGCCTGCTGCCGTCTAGTGTAGTGGAAGATGCTGTCTATTCACTGGCATTGAAGAAATCTTCAAATTCTGATCTGATTGGCTATTGGGAAAGGAGCTTCTTTTTATCCTCTGACAACAGCAGTTGAGGGCAGCAACATATCTTGGACTGGTCTTAAGCAGGTGATGTTCTCTTCTATTGGAGGTGAAGTATAAGTGGACAATTTCAAAAGAGGATAAGGCCCCATTTTATCAGATACACCAGATCAGAGAAAGTCAAAGAAAACTAAGAACACTGGTGTAGAATTTTGGAGACTACTTCAGGAATAGACAAGATGTAGCATTAGGACCACATACAACCCTTGGGCTTCAATGCAAGGCATTAATGTAGATTGATCTGTCTTTTCTCTGGCAGCTTCTTGCATTGAGTTAGGAATAGAGACACAGAAAAGGGTGTGTCTAGAAAAAAAAAAGGTGGCCCCATTCACTTTGACTCTGGATCCATTCTTCATTGGCAAGCAGCCCCAAACAAATTGCCCCTGAGACAGGGTTCCTCAACCTTGGCAACTTGAAGATGTGTGGTCTTCAACTCCCAGAATTCCCCACCCAGCCTGGCTGGGGAATTCTGGGAGTTGTAGTCCACGCATCTTCAAGTTGCCAAGGTTGAGGAACCCTGTCTTAAGAGACTAATTCTCAGCAGAAAAAAGAGCTTTTGAAGGAAGTGTATTAAATGGATGGAGTAGGCAATGGACAGAGATTTGGCTTAAGGTAAGAGTGGACAATAGTGAATCTATTGTGGGTGTTGCTGCCTTCTGGGTTTCAGTGGGCCTTCTCACTAGTAGCACCTTAGTTATAGGGCATTTTTCCCCAAAGATGCCTCATTGAACGTTTATTGCCCGTTTGTTAGCCAAAAAAACATCAAAATAACATTATAAGTTACTGCTATAATGTCATGGCTTTTATCTTATTTATATGTATATATGTTTCTCATGTATACACATGCAGGTTTGCTTTTCAGCTGTTACTCTTTTTTGTAATCACTGTGATGGTATGACTGAAGGGCAGTATACATATTTTTTATTTACAGTATTCATATGCCCTCATAACAAATGTCCTCTGAATAGTTAAAATAATTTAATACTTCAAAAAATAAATCCATAGTGAAAAGTCAAACATAATATAACCTATCTATTACCTATCTATGATAATTATCTCTATTAAGTTTGACTAGGACTAAATGACTGGTAGAACCATTTTTATATCCAGTCATTTTATAACTGCTTGGTAAAGTTATATTTCCCCTTCATGGATCACTGCCTTGTCGTGGTGAAGGGGCTTGTGTAACTCAGTGAAGCCATGAGCTATACCGTGCAGGGCCACCCAAGACGGACAGGTCATGACAGAGAGTTCTGACAAAATGTGGTCCACTGGAGAAGGAAATGGCAACCCACTCCAGTATCCTTGCCAAGAAAACCCCATGGACAATGTTAAAAGGCTAAAAGATATGACGCCGGAAGATGAGCCCCTCAGGTTGGAAGGTGTCCAATATGCTACTGGGGAAGAGCGGAGGGCAATTCCAAGTAGCTCCAGAAAGAGTGAAGCGGCTGGGCCAAAGCCGAAAGGACGTTCAGCTGTGGATGTATCTGGAAGCGAAAAGAAGGTCCGATGCTGTAAAGAGCAATATTGTATAGGTACCTGGAATGTAAGATCCATGAACCAAGGCAAGCTGGATGTGGTCAAACATGAGATGACAAGATTGAACGTCGACATCTTGGGAATCAGCGAATTGAAATGGACGGGAATGGGTGAATTTAATTCAGGTGACCATTATATCTACTACTGTGGGCAAGAAACCCTTAGAAGAAATGGAGTTGCACTCATAGTCAATAAGAGAGTGGGAAAGGCAGTAATGGGGTACAACCTCAAAAACGACAGAATGATCTCAGTGCGTATCCAAGGAAAACCATTCAACATCACGGTAATCCAAGTCTATGCCCCAACCACTGATGCCGAAGAAGCTGAAGTTGACCGGTTCTATGAAGACCTACAACACCTTCTAGATCTAGCATCAAAAAAAGATGTCCTTTTCATCATAGGGGACTGGAATGCTAAAGTAGGAAGTCAAGGAGTAATAGGAATAACAGGCAAGTTTGGCCTTGGAGTACAAAATGAAACAGGGCAAAGGCTAATAGAGTTCTGTCAAGAGAACAAGCTAGTCATAGCAAACACTCTTTTCCAACAACACAAGAGACGACTCTACACATGGACATCACCAGATGGTCAATACCGAATCCAGATTGATTACATACTTTGCAGCCAAAGACGGAGAAGCTCTATACAGACGGCAAAAACAAGACCAGGAGCTGACTGTGGCTCAGATCATGAGCTTCTTACTGCAAAATTTAGGCTTAAATTGAAGAATGTAGGGAAAACCACTAGACCACTCAGGTATGACTTAGATCATATTCCATGTGAGTACACAGTGAAGGTGATGAATAGATTTAGAGGATTAGATTTGGTAGACAGAGTGCCTGAAGAACTATGGATGGAGGTCTGTAACATTGTACAAGAGGCAGCAACTAAAACCATCCCAAAGAAAAAGAAATGCAAGAAAGCAAAATGGCTGTCTGATGAGGCTTTACAAATAGCTGTGGAAAGAAGGAATGCGAAAAGCAAGGGTGAAAGGGAAAGATATAAGCAACTGAATGCAGATTTCCAGAGAATAGCAAGGAGAGATAAGAAGGCCTTCTTAAATGAACAATGCAAAGAAATTGAAGAAAACAATAGAATGGGGAAGACTAGAGATCTCTTCAAGAAAATTGGAGATATCAAAGGAACGTTTAGTGCAAAGATGGGCATGATAAAGGACAAAAAAGGCAGGGACCTAACAGAAGCAGAAGAGATTAAGAAGAGGTGGCAAGAATACACAGAAGAACTATACAAGAAAGATCTTAATGTCCCTGATGTCCATGCTGGTGTGGTCACTGACCCTGAGCCAGACATCCTAGAGAATGAAGTCAAGTGGGCCTTAGGAAGCATTGCTAACAACAAAGCTAGTGGAGATGACAGTATTCCAGCTGAGTTATTTAAAATACTAAAAGACGATGCTGTTAAAGTGCTGCATCAATATGCCAGCAAGTTTGGAAAACGCAACAGTGGCCACGGGATTGGAAAAGGTCAGTTTACGTTCCAATTCCAAAGAAGGGCAATGCCAAAGAATGCTCAAACTATCGCACAATTGCACTCATTTCACATGCTAGCAAGGTTATGCTCAAAATCCTACAAGCTAGGCTTCAGCAGTACGTGAACCGAGAACTACCGGATGTACAAGCTGGGTTTCGAAGAGGCAGAGGAACTAGAGATCAAATTGCCAACATTCGCTGGATCATGGAGAAAGCACGAGAGTTCCAGAAAAGCATCTACTTCTGCTTCATTGACTATGCAAAAGCCTTTGATTGTGTGGATCACAACAAACTGTGGCAAATTCTTAAAGAGATGGGGATACCAGACCACCTTACCTGTCTCCTGAGAAATCTGTATGCGGGCCAAGAAGCAACGGTTAGAACCGGTCATGGAACAACCGATTGGTTCAAAATAGGGAAAGGAGTACGACAAGGCTGTATACTGTCACCCTGCTTATTTAACCTATATGCAGAGTACATCATGAGAAATGCCAGGCTGGAAGAATCACAAGCCGGAATTCAGATTGCAGGAAGAAACATCAATAACCTCAGATATGCAGATGATACCACCCTAATGGCAGAAAGTGAAGAAGAACTAAAGAGCCTCTTGATGAGGGTGAAAGAGGAGACTGCAAAAGCTGGCTTGAAACTCAACATTAAAAAAACTAAGATCATGGCATCTGGACCCATCAATTCCTGGCAAATAGAAGGGGTAGAAATGGAAGCAGTAACAGACTTCATTTATTTGGGCTCCAAGATCACTGCAGACGGAGACTGCAGCCATGAAATTAAAAGACGCTTGCTCCTTGGGAGGAAAGCTATGGCAAACCTAGATAGCATATTCAAAAGCAGAGACGTCACCTTGCCGACAAAGATCCGCATAGTCAAAGCTATGGTTTTTCCAGTAGTAATGTATGGCTGTGAGAGCTGAACCATAAAGAAGGCTGAACGCCGAAGAATTGATGCCTTTGAACTGTGGTGCTGGAGAAGACTCTTAAGAGTCCCCTGGACTGCTAGGAGGTCAAACCAGTCAATCTTAAAGGAAATCAACTCTGATTGCTCATTGGAAGGATTGATAATGAAGCTCAAGCTCAGATACTTTGGTCACCTAATGCGAAGAGAGGACTCTCTGGAAAAGACCCTGATGCTGGGAAAGATGGAAGGCAAAAGGAGAAGAGGACGGCAGAGGATGAGATGGCTAGATAGCATCACTGAAGCAATGAGCATGAAATTGAGCAAACTCAGGGAGGCAGTGAAGGATAGGAAGGCCTGGCGCAATATGGTTCATGGGGTCACGAAGAGTCAGACACGACTGAACGACAACAACAAAAAAGTTATATTTAACTGTTTAACAGTTACTGTCAAAGTAACTGATTACTTTTTATCAGTTTCAAAAAGTAATAAAGCTACTTTATAAAATACGAGCAACAGGAGCACTAACAAAAGTAAAGCAATTTTAAAAACCCTACAATATCTTAATAATGAAAATATCAGATAAAGTAAAAGTTTTGTCTGATGTTGATTTATGTGAGCTTCTCTGGGGACAATATCTCAAAACTAAGACATCAATCAAGATAAGGCCTTGTCAGTTAGACATTGTTGCACTCATTCAATGTGGGCATCGGAGTAAGATATCCAAAGTGATTATAGGGGGGAGCATTACTTCCAGTGACATAATCCCAAACCATTTAGGTCTTGAAAGATTAATATCAGCATTTTGAATTTGGGATGGAAACAGATTGGCAGCAAGTGCATATAGAAAATATGGGTGGAATAAGATCATATCATCCTAGCTATTTAATAAACTGAAATTTGGTTGTCTGAGTCTGAACCCCCTGAGATTTTCTGTTCATTTTCAAAGGCAGCCCTCCATTATAGTACTCCAAACCAGACGGCACCAAAAGGTGGATTATTGTAGCAAAGCTGGCCTTCTGCAGGCATTATGTGAAATGGCAGGACTCCAATAATCAGGGAAAACTGGAACAAATGCACCAGTTCTACTCTCTCTATATAACCTTCAGTGTGCTTTTTTTTGTTACAATTCCCACCTGACCATGTAGTGTTGCACAATCCCACCTAACTATTGCATGGCCGGGTACTAATTGTAAGGAGAAGACCAGAAGATGGCAACAAGAATGGTAAATGTCTTAATGCCAGTAGTGGGGGGGTTAATTTGAAGTTATAAAGGCACTGTCCAGATAAGGGGATTTCCCCATAAGTTCTGAATGGAATCCAGGTACCACCTGCTTTTAATTTACTGTGTTCCAGGTGTGCCTCTAATACAGATTGGGAGGAATTTAAAGTGTACTGAAAATTGTACTAACATTGATCCTTTCCAAATCTTGTAAGCTTCAATATTAGCTGAATATTTATTTAATTTTCCATTTCCTTTTTCTCATTCTTTTCTTTCAAACCACTTTACCTGCTTCACACAGAGCCAAAGAGGAGACCCCAGCTAGAGATGCTAGCCCTGCACCTGAGCCCTGGGCAATTTCTCCTACTGACTGTCCAATTGTGCTGCGCAAAATTTTGACCAAAACCAATGATGGTTTAGGTTGCAAATGCGTAGTGAAAATCCCATTAATTACGGACTTGGAATTTGAAAAGTTTATCACTGCCCCAAGAAACCCTCATCAAGTCATTGTGATATGTGTGTTGTCACCACAAAAACATTCATATTCTCCTTTCTTTGAGTGGTCTGTTGAAAAAGTGTACATACATATGCAGCATGGCCGTCCCTCACCTTGTGTTCAGGTAAGCTAAATGTTGATGCTTTGTGCATTGACTTTCCCAAAGCAAGTTCATTCTTCTTAGCTAACTAATTACTGTTACTTTATGGAACTGTGGTAGTAATGTAAGAGTAGCATGTTATTAGAAGAGTTCACTGACCACAGAATTTGGCTTAGGCTATTATTTCATAATCCAGAACAAAATTAGAAGCAACCCATTTATACTTGGGATACAAGCTTAAAGCAAGATTCATTCATTAGTACAGAACAATGAAAATGGCCGTACAAAATAGAGCAGCATCTACAAACACAGGAAATGGCCCACTTTCAGGGATACAGAGGTAAGGATGAAAATACTTCAGGTTTGGAAAAGATTAAATGATACGGGCGTAATTCCATATACCCTGCCAATATGGAATAACATCAATCCTGAAGTCGCTGCATTGGTTACCAGTATGCTTCCAGGCCTGATTCAAAGCACTGGTTATTCCCTTTGAAGCCCTGTACCAGTGTTTCTCAACCTTGACAACTTTAAGATATGTGGACTTTAACTCCTAGCATAACTGGCTGGGGAATTCTGGGAGTTGAAGTCCACATATCTTAAAGTTGCCAAGGTTGAGAAACACTGCCCTATAGAGTAGGGCACTGGGATAAATCAGGCAACAGCTTGTCAGAACCAAATTTGCCTGTGCAATCCAGACATCTAGAGAGAATCCTAGATTCTTGTTAGGTTTATGGGGTTTGGACCAGGCAGACGTCTTCTTAGTAGTAATAGTAGTACTTTATTACAGTCATTGACCAGCTCAAAAGAAACGGAAGAGAAAACAAAACAAATGGTGAGACAGCAAATAAAAAAACCCAATGATTATAATACTGGAGTGGTCAAAGTATGGCATATTTTACAAAAACAAAACTTATCCACATTAAGAGAAATAAAACCATAATGATGGATAATAACAACTCTAAATAAAATGGATCAGGCAGCCTAGAAATCTGATTGGATAGGGCATTATTAGCTGTAGCACTTCCCAGCCTTTTGGCTGAGTTCAAGCCATCTCAGGTTGGCCCACACGCATTAAAGCACTCTGCCCAAGAGGTACAGATAGCCCCAACCATCTTTATCTTTCACAAAATAAGGATATTCTGTCTGAATGTGCTTTTGGCCCTTAGCTGTTCCTAGGCACCTTGTTTACACATTCTTTTATATTGAATAATTGTTATTGTTTCCCCACCCCTATCCTGAATCTATCAGGATTGGGGTAGGATGGCTGGCTGGCTGGCTGGCTGGCTGGCTGGCTGGCTGGCTGGCTGGCTGGCTGGCTGGCTGGCTGAGTGAATGAATGAATGAATGAATGAATGAATGAATGAATGAATGAATGAATGAATGACAGGTGCAGGGGAATATTAGAGATTTGGGAGTCAATGTATATGAAAACTGCAGGAACTTTTGACAAGACACTTGATCAAGTGAAATTACAGCAATGGGGATACCCCTATCAGATATGATAATAGAGGTTTTGTTTTCTTTTAACTCCTGTAAGATGGACAGTGGGAGGACGGGAAAGATTCAGAAATGAAATAGATGGGATAAAGAAGCCTCTCCAATCTGCATACAGTGGTTTCAGCCCAGATTGAGGCCATGTGTGTTTACAATAAAGTAAAAAAAGAACAACAAAAGGATTAGCTGATTATTACATACACAGTATAAGTCAGAACCTAACAAGTAAGCCCCAATAGACACAACAGAAATTATCTCAGAATAAATGTCCATAATATTGCATTGTGAATAATGAAAGATAACTAAATCATAGTTTTTATTTTCTTTCCATAATTTATTAAAAAAAAATCTGATTAGCTGCCAGATTTTGAGAGAGAGAATATACACCCCTCAGCTGAATCCATTTTCTCATCTGTCTTTTTCACGGGACAAATTGGTGGGATTTGTTGTAAATTATGTATTATAAATACCCATTACCATTGTTGATTAAAATAGAATTGCCTTAGTAGATCAAAGGCAAGACTCATCTGCCCCACCATTTTTTTCAACAGTGGCCATTTTGCTGACTCTTGTTTGAATTCAGGATCTAGTGGTATATATTTGTTCTGAATATGGAAGTTTAATTTAGTTGTTATGGACAATAAACTTATAGATGTTTCCCCTGTGAATTTCTCCATCCCCTTAAAATATATTAACATAACAAAAACATTACATTTTAAGGGCAGACGAAATAATATCTCCAGTTACTCTTTATATTTAATTTAGACATCTGACCTCAGCTTCTGTTTTTTTATGCTTTTATTTGATTGTTGGACTTGTGGGAGAGAATTATGGGCTATCTGGGGTTTTAACTGTGTGCATGTTTTGGTTCTTAGTTTTTGGTTCTTTTTTCATAGCGTTGCCTTTTGACCTGGCAACCAGCTATAGCTACCATGTTAATTTCTCATGTAGAAAAATAGAGAAAAAGGGATTTTGTATCCGTAATAGGAAAATAGAGGGGCTCTGAAGTGAGCTTCTACACTGCCTTTGTCTTCCAGTGAGACTCTACTGTCTGGATTGAGTGTGCAACCTGGAGATGAAAGCCACACGCAGACACTGGTATATCATATGGACTTTGGTTTGAATATCCCCCCACTTTTACTCCATCTCCACCAATTTTGGGTTCAGGCTATACACACAGCCAGAGTGTAGATCTGATAATCTACACTTGAATCAGCCAGGTGGGCAAAGATCAAATTTTGACTGAGGTAATGCAGACAGAAGAATAAGTCTCCCACCTGTGATCAGAAAGACATCTAGCAATCTCCAGTTCACCTTGTCTGCCTGGTGAAGCATAGTTTCTCCATTTGATTTCCTTTCTAGTATATAAAAAATTGTTTATGTGACAAGTGCACAGGACATTTCCATAAACTGATAGAATAATTTGCTGCCTTTCCAGTGCAAACATGATCCCTACCGTTTCCTGAAATATGATCTAGAGAACCCACTGAACAAAACACCTCCTCTTCTGGTGCAGAAACATGGTGTCATTCCTGGAATGGTGGTGGCAAGTATCTGATGGTTTTCGTGCAATGCCAGTTGGCCTCTTTAGTTTGTTGACACTGCAGAAATCATTTCCTCATAATGCATAGAGGCAGTTTTCCCTAACCTGGTACTCTCCACATTAATTGGGGTATAACTTAATAATCTACAACCACATATGTGGATTAGAAACTATGAGTGTTGAGAGTCCAAGACTTCAAGGAAGTACCATGAATTATGCTAATGGACAGGGAAAGAAATACTCTTAGTCAAATAAGTTCCTTTAAACTCCTACTTTCCAGACTCAGATCTTTGTCCCCTTCCTAGCAACTTGAATCAGCCAAAGATCAAGTTCATAGGTGACAGAGATGGCTTCAAAAATATCCTGTCCACTCTGAAGAGCCACAGGCTCAATTTAAGAAACAAAGACCCAGATTGCAGCTCACAGCAATTATGAGTGATATTAATATTCTTACTTGACTGACCTTCTGGCCCACCTTTTTCTAACAGGGTCTCCTCTAAATTGTACTTCTGGCTGGCATGTCACAGATGCAATAAGGGTGGAGAAGTATAGTTCTGCTTTACTGTCCTTGCCACTACTGTATAGGCTCAAACCCACAAGTGCCACCCTGGCTGCTTTCCTAACTACTAGCAGCGTGGTCTGCTGTTTCCTTCTTCCATGATGTTTTTTAGATTTCCCAGTCTAGTTTTCGGAGACTTTCTGGTATCCTCTTGGGCAAATATTAATCAGGCTCAACCTTTGCAAGTTCCTATCCAGACAAGGCCAGTCAGGCGCTGCTCCCTGTTGCTGAGGTAGATACTAACTGCATTCTTGACAATATTCTGCACATCTTTTGTTATAAAGGACACACATAGAGAATCCTAGGTAACTTTGGGTACATGGGGTAGGTGAGTAGGAAGAAGTTTCCCTTCTTTTCTTTACACTAAAGTCTCAACAAAGCATCTCTGATGCTGTATTTCACATTTAGAGAGGTCATGTTTATGATTACATTAAACTAAAATAAATGTAATAAACATTCATTCCATATGGGGTTATATTTGCATAATTACTCAGAACTAGGTCTCACCGATTCAACAGGACTTGCTAATTAACCAGGTTTATAACACTCACATATAAGTTGTGATCTCTATTATAATAATACACTGTGAAAGATTTCCCTTTTCTTTAAAAGGAAATTAAAGACTGTAATGTTCAGTCTCTATCTGATTTAACCTTTTTACCTGATCTGTAAAATTAACATCCTGATTTCAGTTTAAAGGACAGGAAAATGGAGGCATCAAGAGAAGGTCTTCTTCATGTACATAAAAATGGAACAAGTGAATGTCAGAGATTGGAATCTTATTCGCTGCCCCAAAATATGCCAAAATCACACAACTGTGTTAAATAATAGAGGCTTCTAGTTATACCTGGAATACATTTGATTTGTTTTGGGGTCTGGATAAAGGGAGACAGTTTATTCAAGTTCATTGACAGTGGCACCTACTCAGATAAAACAGAGACTTTTAGTAAACACGAAGTCTTTGTGTGTTCCAGTACTGCTTTTTTATTGCTTGTGAATCCCTCAGTCTGGAAATGTAACACCTTGGGCGGACACATTCAGCATTCCAAGGATTATGCTGCTGTGATTTTTTTCCTTTCAGCATATCAGTAGTTATTGGGTACCACTCCTATTTTGTATTAAAATGCTGTGGGGAAAATACGGCTGATGTTTGTGAAAATGAGAAAGGGTTTTGTGTTGCTTGAGAGAACTTTTATTTATTTTAGCAAAAAGCTCACACCTATTTGGGAAGAAACTAATAGATAAAATTGTGAAATGTGCAGATGAATTTCACTTTCAAAATTAAATATTACCAGGATTATCTTAAAAATAACACCTAGAGCTATGAAGGCCATTATTAATCAGCTCCATTTTATAGTCCAAGTCAGTAATACATTATTCCAAGCTGACTGTTAATTGTTTTCAGCTTAACAAATGGAGCTTCAGTGTGTGACTTTCCCTAACAGATGTGATTTTTAATATAAATTTTAGCAGCTTAACGTTTTTATATATAATTTAACACACATTGCCATGATTTTTTAAAAAAAACTTACATTTCTCGCTCCCAACATACATTTTTGAAAGCAGCTTTCAGAAATTTGTGCTCTTTTTTTTTTACACAAATTTTTCTAAGAAGTTTTTATTAGAAAAAGACAAATGCTAGCGGATTCCATTCAGTGCTGTTGCTGTCCAATCCATGTCAGAGTTCATTTTGCCAGTCCCTGAAAATCTGCTTTCATAGAATTTCATGGTGGATTATTTTTATAATACTACTGACACTGTTATTTTTCAACTTTTTCATAGATGCCAGTAGCCCCTTGTTTCCCAATTTAATTTAGTTAGCTTTTAATTAACTTGAATTTTCAGCAGCAAGAGCTTCTTAAGAGTTCAGCCTACTCCTATGCATACCTTCTTTGAAATATGTGAATTTATTTTTAAGTAAATATAGTCAACACTTGGAATTTCAGCCATAATATTGTATGTGACAATTAATAATGTGGATATTAACTGGATGTCAGGCTAGCAACATGAGGTTCCATATTATCTTTGATGGTTTCCTTTTTTTTTTAGTCTTAGTGAAAATATTTATCTGTCCAAGGATATGAGAATAAAGACTATTCTTGTACTTGTGGAAGTGGCCCTAATATGAAAAAAGCATGTATGGAATGTTTAGATGGTCATTTAGGTGTGTGGGGGAAAATCCAGACTGGGATATGACATAGATTAGCAAGGATGTCTAACTTCCAGATGTTCACCAATGGCAGACATGCTGCTGAAATTAAGAAACCATGGGAATTCCAGGAGTGGTTTTATCTGTGAAAGGACTGAAAGCTTTGAGAATCCTAAATCTATTTCTTTACTATCTGCTCCAGCTGGTTAATCTCAACAGTCTAACATAAAACAAAGTAGAACTGACAAATTTGAACCCTGTTCACTCCTACTCAAAATATTGTATATAATCACTGTTTATAGTTATAATTACCATTAACTGGGAAAAAAAGGTCACTTCAAAAACTTCTTGAGCACATCATAGACTTAAATTTGTCCTTCCTGCATGAAAGAATGGCAAAAGCAGTTATTAGTAATATAACTTTTATCCATGGATTAGGTATACAGAGGTCAATTGCTAACCATAGTACACAGCAACAAATTATGTCACAGAGACACTATTTCTGTTCTCTCTATATCAGTGGGCATACCAGCAAGCCAGCAAGCCTATGGAAGGTTGCCTTGCTGACTCTAGTAGGACTTGAACATTCAGAGAATAATAAATAATTCTGCTGAAAACTACACAAGCAGCCTACAAGGTGATCAAAATAATGATGCAGTGTCTGGTTTGGGAGCAAAACTGCTGCACCAAGGGATTTGCAGATAGTCCCAAACTGAGCAGAGTTAGTTGTATTAGCTGCAAATACAAGGTTCATCAGTGCTGATTTTGCAAAAGTCAAGACATCTGTCCTTTGATCTTAACCAATGATTGCTTGTTCAGCCATGGAAACACATGGTCTTCTGCCCAGGCTGATGGAATAGCCACTAGCATCAACAACAATTATTCAAAATTAGAACAACAACTCAGCTCTTTAGAGTGGGCAAAATTAACTAACAGCCTGCATGCCTGCATGCAAGTAACTCCTAGTGTGTTGAGATGCTCCTAGTTAAGATTGCTTTGGATTGTAGTTTTAAAGTGCTTTTCCATGAACTAAAATGTAATTACTTAGTGTTTAAACCACACACATACCATCAATCCTAGTATTTTCCTTCTGTTAATGTCATAAAGATCCCTAATATCAAACAATATTAAACCCAAATTATAGTTATATTCTTTTAACAAATGGGTTACAAAGTTGCAACCTGCTTGCACAAAATCAGAATTCCCAAGAACTGGAGATATCTTTTCAGTAACAATGAGTTTGGAAAATAAGCCAAGTCCAAAAACTCAGTTGAGCTCCCCTTCCCCCTTTGATAATTCATAAAGCAACCACAGCAATGGTATTGGCACAGAAAAATTAATAAGATAAAAATATAATTTCCCTAAGGGACAATCAAGCAGGCCAGCTTCCCTTTTCTCCCTCTAAATGTCATCTCAAACTCTTTCAAGAGGGAAATCCAAATGCATGAAGATTGGTTACAGTAACTTTAATTACATGTCATCAAGTCAGTGTCAACTGTTAGGGACCACATAAATAGATCTTCTCTAGGATGATCTTTCTCCAACCTGGTCCTTCAGTCTTCCAGCAGTGTACCCTTGCCACTGTAATTGATTCCATCTATCTTGCTGCTGGTTGTCTTCTTCTTTTCTTTCCTTCCACCTTTCCCAGCGTTAGAGACCTACATTAGGAGACCTACATTAAGAGACCTACAGTAGCTCTCAAGAGAGTTACTGTAGGTCTTCACATAATGTGTCCAAAGTATGATAATTTGAACGTGGTCATATGTCCCTTGAGTGAGAACTCTGGAGTGATTTCTTCCATTATATAGTTGTTTTCTTGGTTGTCCGTGATATTCTAAGAAGTCTTATGCAACACCAAAGTTCAAAAGCAACAATAATCTTTCTATCCTACTTCTTCAAGTCCAACTTTCACTTCTATACAGTGTCATGGGGAATATCACTGCCAGCATGGTTCTGATCTTTGTAGGTATAGTCACATCTTGGCATTTGAGTATGTTTTCCAAGGCCTTTGTTGCTACCCTATCAAGTGTTAGTCTATGTCATATTCCTTGACTGCTGGTTCCTTTACTGTTGATAGTCGATCCTAAAAGGCAAAAGCTATTCACCGCTTTAATATCTTCATTGTCAATTCTAAGGCTGGTTGCTGTACCTGTTTACGTTAGTTGGTTTTCTATATATTTAAACTTTTCATTGTGTTCCTTAACTGGGGGAGATGGGCGGCATATAAATTTAATAAATAAACAAACAAACTTCCATTACAGCATTTGCATTTTTGACTATCAGAGTAGCGTCATCAGCATAGTATAGGTTATTGATGTTTCTTCCTCCAACATTAAAGCTACACTCATCTTCTTCCAAACAAGCTTCTCTCAAGATATACTCAGCATACAGGTTGAATAAATAAGGGAAGAGTATACACCCTTGTCTCATTTCTTTGCCCATCTGGAGCCAGTCTGTTTTGCCTTGTTTCATTCAGACTCTGTTTCCTGGCCTGTGTATAGGTTTACAGTCACCTTAGAGTGCTCCATTTTCCAAGATCCATACAGTCAGACTTTCACTACAGCCAAAAAGTACCCTGCTTTTTAATTTTTTTTTTTTTTTTTTTGCATCACTCATGTAAGATAACATGAATCCTAAAATCAAGATGAAGGAAAATGAAAGACAATAAGAAAGAGCCAGACAGAACAAGGTCTACAAATGAAATATCTTCAGAAAATGATAATGTTCAAAGGAACTAGTTTAACTATTGTACCCAGCCCCAATTAAATGGAGGAACTGAAGTGTGATGGAACCCTGTGGCATCCCACATGATATCAGTGTTTCACACTGATGATGTTACCTAGTTGGGTAATGAAATGTCTGCAAGCAAACAACCAAGCTCAGAAAGCATCAAGAACTCCACAGTTCAACCCTGAGCTACAGATATTCTCTTCTACCCACTGAATTGCCATACAATTAAGCTCAGAGTTAAGTAGCATATTAACCAGAATGACACCCTTTTGTCAAATGCCATGGTTCCTACAATCTACTAAGAAAATTACTCAGTTAAAAAATGAGGCAAAGTTAATTTGGTGACAAGATTTATTCTCGATAAATCTGTTCTGACTAGTAATTATCACACTGTTTTCAAGACATTTATATAATGATTGCTTTTTATCTGCTTCACAATTTTCTCAGTTCAAACTGGCCTGGATCTTCTTCTTCCTCTTCCTCTTCCTCTTCTTTCCTTTTTTTAATAAGGGAAATATCTGCCTTCCTCTCATCTTCTGGAATTTCACCTCTTCTCCAGGGTTTCTCAAAAATAATACCTAAAAGTTCATTCATTCAGGATGTTAGAATACAATTTGTTTGATCCTGGAGTTCTGAACTCATTTCAGGAAATAGCTATTCCTTGGCCATTGTGTCTAATGGCAGTGAGAGTTGCAATCTGACAAGTGCTGAGGGCACCAGACTGGCAAAGGGTGGTTTTGACTGTTCATTTACCCAAGAATGTTTAGCGTTGAAGGGCGTCAAACACATGTCAGCCACATGCTGGCTGGGAGAATTCTGGGAGTTGAAGTCCACACATCTTAATGTTGCAGAGGTTGAGAAGCACTGCTTTAGAGTGATGAAGATGAAGTCTTACAGTGACCATTGTGAAAAGAAAAACTCTATCTTGCTTCACTTGATCTTAACCATCTTACTACAGATTAAAACTTTCCAGTGAGCTGTGAATTTTTAAGAAACTGTAAAATCTTACCAATAATAGGAAGGAAATCATTTCTCCAGAAATTTGGAAAAAAATATTATAGAAATTACCTTTTCCAGTTTCAGGGCTGCCTGAACAAACATGGCATCAATACAATACCTTCTGAGAGGGGTTGTAGAAGGGTTGGCTTCACATCACTTGCAGTTACTTGTCTTTAACATTTAAATCTGCAGCCCACTAGAGGGAACTGCTGGCTCTCTGAAGAGGCAGAGTTGTGAAGTGTGGAAACAGTAAGTTATGAAGCAGCCAAATTCTTTGGCTGCAAAATGCACTCTTTGTTCCTTGCACAGAAGCAACAGTAAATCATACAAAATGAGCAAGTGGTTGTCAGCTACCCATTTCCAGTGAGCACTCTTATAGTTTCCAAACCTCTCTGTCACAACTCTTTCCCATACAACCTCACCCATACACCACATTCTCTCTGCTCTCCATCTTGTTTTCCTGAGTGTCTCCACCTATTTCTCTCTCCTTACTTATGCACCTACTTCTGTGGTCCTCCACCCTTTCCCCCACTTTATGCCTTCTACTCTCCACCTCATTTTGATGACACACATACTTGTACCACCCTATTTCATGCCTTCCTGACCAATTAACTTTTCTACCCTCTCCTTTGTTCTGATTTCATGCTCTCCCATTCTTTGAACGCCTCACTTACCTCACTATCTACTCTTTCAATTGCATTTACCTGTTTTGTAGCATTGTGCTTACTATATATTTGCCATGCAGATATTCAAGTGACAGTGAATGCATGTGGATGTGGTAGTAGCTCTATAGTGATAGACATGTATTTATTCTGATTCTCCACAGGATCAGAAACCCTGAAAGGTCTTCCTTGTGCTGTAACAATACTCTTCCTTTTGCCCAATCAGAATCACCTATAAGGGTTGTCCAGTGCCCATCAACTCATCAATGTTATCCCTTTTGCTGCTTTTTCAGTTAAAAGAGCCTGTTGCTATTATTCCTGCAATTTCTTTAGGACATACATTTATTTCTCTGATAAATTATTGTAACAAATATTGCACTGCAGGGCAGGAAACTTCCCTGGGCAAAGTGACCTCTGTGCAGCTTGGGTCACTGTTCTCACTAGTACCATTACTGTAATTTCCCACAATACCTCAGAATTTTGTTACAACAGAGGCGCTGTAGAAAATTACTATGGCAGCCAGACTCAGTTTTCCAACACTGCTTAGAGTGCTGGGCAGAATTTCTTTTTAAAAAGACAGGAGGGCAGGACAGCTACCAGCAATGGATCCTACTCAGTCCCATATCTCAGCAATTGGCCCAGGATGCCAAGTGTAGTATTATATGTTATAAGAAGGATGGCCAATACCAGGAGTTACACTGCCCTCTAGATAGTACAGTAGAACAAAAAACAAAAAACCGTAGTGGGTTCTCTTTCTCATCCCACCAACAATGGTCAGGTCCCAAGATAGATTGAACTCTCTGTGGTAATAAAAGCTTCCAACGGTGACCCATACTACATCTTGCTCGCTCGCTCTCCCTCTCTTTCTTTATTGCTATTTGTGCATTAAAATGGTTTAAAGGCATAGGACTAGGGTTCCTGGTACAGGCTGCATACTTCTATTAATTGAAAGACAAATCTTCTAGAATAGGTTGACTCTTTTCAATGAATAGCTTCACATAGTCAGGATCAGGCCCAGTTGCTTGCAAACTAAAAACAGAGGTGGCTCAGACATGTGAAAAGGCTGTTCTATATCAGCAACTGATCATTGGTCTGATATTGAAATATAAGCTTATAGTCAGGCTGTGTATTTGTTTATTAGCAGCCTCTCACACCTTATATACAACAGACATTGCGTAGTTTCACTGAATTACATAGGCTTGCCTGAGAATAAGTTTCACTAAATGGAGCTGATTTCTTAATAATCATGAGTAGGATTGGGTTATAAAACAAAACCTGCAACTCTTTTTATTATCAAAGTGAGCAGATCATTTTAAAAAACAAAGGTGCAAATTTATTTGTTGATAATATTACTGTAACTTTTATGAGGTTTAAAGTAGTATTAAAGTACTCAGCATTAGTAGTATTAAGTGATGTGAAGGAAGTGTGTGTGTGTGCGTGCATATAGCTATCAGAAGCCTTTACGTCCGAGTGAAAACATTTAAAGCTCCAGTACAAAACAGGAAAAGGAAACCATTTGGTCCAAGTCTTCAATTCAATCTTTTTTGTTGTTGTTGTTGCAAAGCATTTTTGTTCCTCTCCTTCCTGTCTGTTTGTCAACAGATGTATGCCGGAGGGAAGCTGCTCTTTGGGAGCTGTGTTTTCAACGGATACAGCTACAGTAAGAGGGACCTGCTGAAACAGATCAACCAAGTTTGCCTTGACTGCAGAAGAGGTCGCTTCCTGCCACAGAGTTTCAAATTTAGGTAAAACATAAAATTAAGAGGAAGAGAAAAGTAAGAATGGGGTGAGGGAAGGTAATAACACACAGAGGTCTATGTTTACTACATTAACTTGCCAAGAATGAGTTGTAACGAGAAGAATGAGATTACATAAACACATTGTAGGGTGAGTGACAAGGACGAGAGGAGGAGGAGAAAAATAACAGTAATAGTAGCTTGGCAGCATATTCTTTCTTGCTATGGTTCACATTTCTAAAAATTGGGCTTCTAACACATTCATAACTTAATTTATAATCATGTAATAATCTGATTTTAAATCAATTTATTGTAATGACATTGTAACTGTGTGCAATATTGTCTGTTCATATATTAACAATTTGTGACGTAGTTCTACTTTTGAATCTACTGAAGACTTAAGAAGTCAATAAGGTTTTGCATGTTGTTATATGTCCTTGTTTCACATTATTAAAAACATTATCTTTAATTTTGGGGGCTTGACGTGATGGTACAGAATATTTTATATTACAGTAATAAACAGATACGTTTTCATAGAAACAAATGAAGTTGAAAGAGACTATTGACATAATCAAGTTGCCTTCCTCCTCCTTGCCTTCCTAAGTTCAAATCCCAACATTATTTTGGAAAATCTAGATTTAAAAGATAAATTGTTGATTTCAGCCAAGCAATATTAATTCCATGTCATCTAGTTCTTATTTTTTAGAAAAAAGCTTAGTGTTTTCATTCTGAAAGTCAAGATAACAGGTACTATGGTACCTTGCTGAAGGAACAAGCTGCTGCTTCCTACTTCTACCCTGTCTCTGAGGTTACAATTCTATACTTATTTTGGGGTAATACGGTTGATGGAACTCAGTAAGACTTAATTTTGAGTAGACATGCTCAGGACTGCATAGTTAAACAGCTCATCTGAGACATTATCCCTTATTTTAAAATGTATAAGAGTGATTGACCATGCAGCAGGAGGAAGCAATCCCACAGTGATACAATAAGGCAACTTTAAACTCTAGACCAGGACTACCAGATTGGGCTGCAAAGATTTGGAGGATGACTGGCTGGCAGCAATCAGATACACAAAATTCTAACTTTAGTGGTCATCTGGATTTTTGCAGCCCCAAATTAGTAGTACTACATTTATACTGTTATGCATGTATCTAAATAGAGAGTGAATGTTCTTAGAATATGATGTATACTTCTTCATGTGCAAGCATACATATCCATCACCCTTTTTCCTCCCAGAGTATGTAATGATTTGTGGTAGTGAATAATACACCAAAGAAATCAAAGGCATAAGATAAGAATAAGAATGGGATATACAGCTTGGTCTAGTTGACATCAACCCCATTCCCCAGGCCTCTCCATAATTTTCTATTCTTGTGAACCATCCTTGGTTCCACCACAGTCATACACCACTTCATACATTGCTTTCTGTTTTAGCTTCTCACTCTCTCTTTCTGAGGTTCTCATGAACAGCTTGACCCAACTGTGATTTTCTCAGTCTTCCCCTTCCTTTCAGCTCATTCACACTGCCTTCATATATTTGTTTTGCAATTCAGTCATTCAGCCATTAGTTCTCCCTATATGACTGAAGTACCAACATATTTCATTTGTACTGGCCACTTACTTTTGTATTCAATCCACATTCATTCAGCACCCATTAATTCTTGGTCCTATTTCTTCTTGTTTTACTATACACTCTTTTTCATTAACACATTCCCACTGCCTTGAACTCCACTCTGATTTCTTGTTAAACACAGCTACGCCATCACCTTGGGTTACATTAATTTTCAGATCCATAGTCCTTGTTATATCATATAGGTAATATTTGCTGCAAATTACTCAGGTTCTCAGTAACAATATGGCATACAAAAGTACATGTACATTCATATCTCCAACCAGCACACCTCTAATGTCACCACAAGCATTTCTTATACATTTAACTGTCAATTCATTCTTCTGTTATTCTCTGGTCAATGTTGAACCATTCACTAATCATTCCATTTATTCCAATAAATACTTTATTTCCATTATATGCCACTTTAACTGCATTCAGCAACCAACTTTCAATTCTGTATTTGTGGAAAACTTTCCAAAATTCAAAACTATTCAGTTTGTCATATTTCTCAGAGAGCCACTAAGTAGCAAAATCTGGTCTGCTCACCTTCAGCCTAGCATAAACCACACTGAACTTCAAAAATGTTACCTACCGTTACTTCTTGTATCATCTGATTCACAATTTTGCCAGTCTTCTTCCCAGGCATACTCTTGAAGTGATCCCCCTCTAATTTTGTACCTACTCTTGCTACCTTTCCCTTTGCTTTGGGGAATAATAATAATGACATTCTCACAGTCACCTGGCACATAAGCAATGTTAGCACACATGGAACAAGTTGCACAGCCAGTCCGTGAGCCAACCATATCCCTATTTTCATATAGCACCAATTGTATCAGCTACCCCAGTAGTCTTACCAATTTTCAACATTCATAGAATTTATGAGATTCTTTGCATCACATTTTGCTTGGATACAAAAGTTTATAGCATTCATATCCAAGGTACTATTCAATTTGATTCTGTACTATCTCACTACCATGTTTGTATCAGAGAGAAAAGCAACACATGTGGTGTGGAGCTGCAGATGAAGCCACCATCTTGACTTCTTTTACCTCCCCTGGATGCCTCTGAGTCTGGGGATGACGCAGTTAAGGAAAGCTCCCTGCTCAGCTCCTATTGGCCCGGCCAACGTGCTGCAGTGATGACTTGCCATTTTCTCTTGGTTGTGAGAGAAATTGCCCACCCAGCTTCCACAGTCTCTTTTCTTTTTTCTTTTTTCCCCAGCTTAAATATCAGCCGGTGGGGTCAATATAGCCATGGAAACAGTGCATTTCTGAGAGAGGCGTCCTTGTAAAAAAGAGATCAAAAAGGTCTCGTCCTTACCTCACTAATATCACCCTAATAGTGGAGTAACTTTTTATTTTCATTTGAGCAGGATATTTCCCCCATCCTCCCCCTCCCCTGGGCTGGTGTAGATGGTGCTTTAGGTAAGTGATTTCTTTTTTCTTGGGTTGTATTTGTGTTTTTCTATTGCTTATGCTCTGAAATGGTTAAAGAAGGAGTCAGGGATGATGTGACAGTGTTTTAGATGTCTCTCATGTGCGTTCACACTCTCTTTCACACCAAGATGTCTTCCTTTGCCCCCTTGAGGAACTTGCTAACCCAACTCGGTGGGCCACCTGCGACATTATCAACATTCAGGTTAGTTTTGTCATCTACTAAAATCATAGAGAAAAGGCAGCAACTGTAGCTCAGAAGGAAAAATGTATCTGAGAAAGAAAGGGAAACCCGAGAGTTTTCCTCGCTGTGGTCAGATAACATGGATTTTATGGGTAAGGAAATAAAAGGGGAACCATGAGGGAAATGAGGCAGGGGAAGAAACCCCAAGCTTTTCTCTTATCTGCCCCAAGCATACTCTTTGTTGTTGTTGTTGTTGTGCTTATTGTTCTCCCTTTCAAGACTTGATAAAAATGCTCTGAGGTAAAATAATTGTCAAATGCAACCAAGGGAAACAAGAAGGCTTTCGAAGCTCTCTCAGAGTAAATGGAAATAAAGAAAATGGGAACAGTTCAAGCTTTGCACTCTTTTCCACTCCAATTTAATCCTTTCCTTATCTTGGCAAGGATGCTTTCCTTTTGGGATGTTGCTGTGTTTCAGGGTTTTTTCTCCCCGTAGAGCCAGCAACCTCAAAGGAGATCAATAATTGATGAAAACTGGGGCAGGGGGGCCCTTGCATGTAGGGTGAGTAAGACTGGGATTTTCTTGTGGTGATGCTTGTATTTGGGGATTATCAGTCACAAATAACAAGAGTCCTATGACAATAAGAGATACGAAACAATTGACTGACCACCCTAGGAGGGAGCATCCTGAGTCCCCCAAACCCTGCCCCGTAACACCTTCTGTCAAACACAACTATGCAATCACCTTGGGTTTTGATACATTAATTTTCAGATCCGTAGTCCTTATTATATCATACAGTTAATATTTGCTGCAAATTACTCAGGTTCTCAGTAACAATATGGCATCATCTACACACAAAAGTACACGTACATTCATATCTCCTACCAGAAGACCTGTAATGTCACCACAAGCATTTCTTATACACTCATCTGTCAATACATTATTCTGTTACTCTCTGCTCAATGTTGAATCATTCAGTAATCATTCCATTTATTCCAATAAATACTTTATTTCCATTATATGCCACTTTAACTGCATTCAGCAACCAACTGAATGTGGTTTTGGTTGTGATTATGGTGGTTTCTCCCACTGATAGATTATGCTGGGTGGGGGAAGGCAGGAGGGCAGGATCCCCACTGATTGTGAGACAATTTTAGGGCAGCATTTGAAAAATATAAGGATAGTTACACTGCCCTGCCTTGTTGCTGAGGCACAGGAAAGCTGTCCATTGAGGGGACGATGCAATTTATCTCAAGATACTTTTCTGCTGACTTAATGATGAGAGGAAAGCCTGCTAAGATGAGCTCAAATGCATGTAAGCAAGGGGAGGCTCTTCTCACCTTCCAGCCCTCCATTTAGACAATGTGTGTCTTTCAATGTGGTGCAGGCCCATTTGCAGCATCTCTTGCATGTAAAATGATTGTTTGCTTTCAGAGTTTAGGAGATGGGGGGAGGCCTGTTCCAAGCATGTGAATAGCTCAAGTGTCCTCCAGCTACATCTGAAGGGAAGTAAAAAAAAAAACCTCATGGTAGTGGAAGAAGTGTTGTGAGGCAAGCCCCATCTCTTTCGTACTTGCATCAGTGCTCATGCTTGCAAAAGGGGTGGGGCTTGCATTGGGACCCCACTTTTTTGACACACACACACATACACACTGTGCACATTGCTGGTATCATCTTTAATGCAATGTACTGTAAATGGCCTTAGATGACTAATGGCTGTTCATGCCAGTGATATTCTCTGCAATCTCATTAAAAAGAGCTAGAGTCATTATTATTGTGGCAATTCTGACATGAGGGAAAAACTTTACTTTTTCTGTCCTTCTTCTCCCACAAATATACTAGACTTCGTTGGATTCTCCCTAGGCCATAAACAAACCATAGCACAGTGTTAATCAGATGGCAACAAGTAGGGAACCCTTGCTGTTAGCAATTGTCTTCACGTAGGAATTTAAAGGGTGAGATTTTCATAATTAAGACAGTGGCCCCATTATTTTATTCTATCCACTCTGAATATAGTATTGATCTCATATACTAGAAAGTAGTTGCTTGGAGGCAGGACACACAGAAGTCAGGAAAAAAGTTCTGTTACAGTTTGTGGGTGTGATGCTGTGAGTCATATGAGTTCTGTTTTTTTAGTAGAATTTTGTTATTACTAACTCTTATTTGTGACTGTTATTACCAATTGGGTCAAAAATTCCAAGAATCAATAAATTCTCTGCTGATAACAAGATGTCTCAATGTGAACTAGAGAGAAAAGGAAGCATTTTATGTGTCACCGGAATTTGCTTGTGATTTTGCTAACATTTACTGATGGAGAACATCAAAATAACTAGAAAATCAGGAAGCATTTGAGTACCCTTGTTTGCAACTATTCATCCTCTCTGCGCAATAATCTCAGTGCAGAAAAAAGGGAAGTGGGATTTGATAGCTTTTTTGCATTTTCCAAGGTCACAAGTTCTCAAGCCTTTTTGTATAAAAACTTTTAGGATTGAGAATTTGGTTGGCTGGTTAACATTAAAAAAACAGACACTACCAATCTGATCCTGTCTCTAGAAAATAGTTAAAGCATTCAAATACTCCATACAAATGCTAGAATGGTCTGGACTATTTAGCATGAAGTAGATTTTGTAAACTTCCTTCTAGCCACTGCATCTGTTGACCAGTTCCCAAATGTTTTGAAATTTTGGTCTGCAATGCTAATTTAAGGAGGGCCAGATGAAGTTTGGCAGGGGCCTCAGTTTAATATAGCACACATTAACGTGCCATAGCCACTGCCAACCATGATATAGCCTCAAATTGCCAATCCTCAGCTCAGGAGGAAATGCTGCAAATCAGTTCAGTTTACTGTGGTGTAGGAAGAAGGACTGATTCTGAACTTGAATTGGAACAGGGTTTCTCTATGGAAGGAACCCAGGAGTCAGCCACTTAGCTTAAATTAGAGACCATACCTGTGAAGGGTAAAGAATGAATGAAGAGCTGTCAGCCATTTGGGAAAACTTGCAAAAGTATAGATGGCTATTATCATTTGCACTTCCTTACTTGTAGAGGCACTAACGAGGAAGAACTGGCAATGGGAGAGCAACATGAATTATTTGTAGGATTTAACTTTTGGCAGTTAATATTTTTATTGAGCTGAGAATCAGAAATAACTTCAGCTATATGATCAATGGAGGAGAAGTGTGTTATAGGTTTAAAAAAATAAAACCCAAGAGGAGTGAAAAAAATCAGAGTGATCAGTTAGCATCTTGTGACTCCCCCTTGAGTTAACATGGCCCACCTTATTCTAAGTGGAGAGAATTGCTCTCAGTCTGATCCGTGACTTTGAGGCACATGTAAATACAGCAGCTGCTTTTGCTGCTTCCCATTGCGAGCTGCCTGGGATTCAGGGCAGGAAAGCGGTCTGAAGACCTGATAGATAGGGGACATTCGACATGGCAGAGGAATGTTAAAAAGCAGCAGAAAGGAAAGTCTGTCCATTCAAAGGTCAGCAAGACAAATCTCTCACATCAGCTTTCAGGAAAAGTTGAAGGTAGTTGAATTTGTTACAGGGAGGGCAGCTTTAAAAAATAAACACATTCCGCATCCTGTTGTTTGCTTAGATTGCTAAATGTTTCTAGTGAGTAATCAATATCCTTCTTCCTAAAACAAGGCAGATCACAGGAGTTAGAAAGAGGTGCACCCACAAGCACTTTATTGGAAGAAAAATAGGTGAAAACCAAGAGACCAGTGACTCAAAATGTTCAGATCACCAGTCATGCCTTCCTGTAAGCTATTTTGTTTCATTCCTCTCTTCCCAAGTTTACCATTTCCCCCAAATTAGTTGATATGTTGTATCCCCTGAGTATTTTCAGTTCTCACTGAACCGTGGGGTATTTGGGTATATTTTCTCCCTTACTAGGGCTCCCATCCCAAAGCCATGTTCTGTATAAGCCTCCTTATGACTACATCAGGAACCACACTTCCTATTAGAATACTGGATATGGAAACGGATGCTTAGAGATATATCTATATCTATATATCTATATCTATATATTTATATACACACACACAGACATACATATACATGCACACACACACACACACACATCCCTGTATATATAGCCCTTCATTGCTGGAGGCATTAATTTGGACCATTTTGACTTTCAAAGGCATCTTTAAGACCCATAGAACTGAGGATTCCTAATTGCAGGAGTGCTGTAATTGTTTGTAGCCAAAATAGCTAGCAGAAACTGTGTTGAAGCTAGTTAGTTATTTCTAGATTGCAGCTTGTGTGAAACTTTAAAGCAGAACTCAGTCAAGTACCTCCTAACTTATATTTCCATAAATGTTAGGTTTATATTCACTTGATTGATGGAACATTTTTTTAGAACTTTTGTGTGAATAAGAAGTGGGAGTAATTTCACAGAATCCTTTTCAAATATGTTTTTGTTGAATACCTAAAACAGTGTTGTCCAAACTTGGCCACTTTAAGATGAGTGGACTTCAACTCCCAGAATTCCCCAGGCAGCATGGCTGGCTGGGGAATTCTGGGAGTTGAAGTCCACTCATCTTAAAGTGGCCAAGTTTGGACAACACTGACCTAAAAGGTAGCTCAAGTTGCAGGTAGATGGTAGATGTACCTAGATATCTTCTTTGCTTTAATTGTTCATGCAAAGTAATTTTTGGATGTCTTCACTGCTGGGCATACTATAGTCCACCTATAATGCTATTTTTCACACTTTTCAGGGTTACTTACAGGTCAATTCTTAGATAGTGTTGACTAGCAAATGATGGGCAAATTAGAGATGATATTTCTCTTTAAATATAATCCTCTCTGGACCAAGACAGTGATATGAGGTGCTGTCCTTCATTTGACCATAATCCTGGCAAAAAAAATCACTTCAACCAAAAGCAGCATTCCTCCTGGGGTAAAGAATTGTTTTGCTGAAACTGCCACTTGAAGTATGGGAAGGGTTAATACTTTTTACGGAGAATTATTTTTCAAGAGGAATCCCATGTTTTCTTTCAGCTGTATGCAGTTTTCTTAAGCTTGCCACACATCCCCCCCCCCAAAAAAAAAATCCTAAGGGAAAACCTCATGAGGAAACTGCTCCAATGGGGCTTGTTCTGACTGGGAAGCAGGGATGACCAGGGAGCTGCTGAGCTGTGGTCAACAATAACACCAGCAGTCCTGGTCATTGTAAAATAATATGCTGAAAATCTGCCCAGAAGAATTTTTAAAGAATTTCCAAAGCTTCATAAGAATGAGGTATGAATGCAGACATTTCTTTCACAGAAGAAGAAATGCTTTAGTAAACTGGAGGATTTCAGAATAGTATTAATATAATGGGAACTCATTTTCTTTAGGAATGGACTGCATATTTGAATATATATTTGTTCTATGACTTTTTGTTCTGATTTTATGTCGATGGGGGCAAGCAAGTCTACTAGAAATCTGTTTAAAATTGGTTGTGGACTTCAAGAAAATGTCAGCCTCAAATTGTCATAGAATAGAATATGCCTTCTTGGTTTGCTGAAATCTAGCTTTTTTCTGTCTTTGTAGAAAGAAATGTGTATTTGTGATCTTAAGTATACTGGACAGCAGAACTGAAGAGAAACAAAATCACCTTGCTAATAGAAATTTAAATCCCAAAGACCTTAGGGATCTGGGCATATGCAGTATATATATTTTGCTTGTGATGGATTATGGGCTGTGAATTTATTGTAAGTAATCTTCCAACTTTTTCTTGGTCTGCATAATCATCCAGAATAAATAATTAGGGAGCTGACAATCCTCATTCCTAAATTACATTAATGCTTCTGCAGTTGGTCAACATCTCTATTCATTGCTATGAATAATTGAGTGTGGTGACACATGCTAGAATTTTGTTAATACTTAAAGTGTTTTTTGAATAAAAGCAAATAATGGAACCCCTTCATGGATCACTGCCTCCCCTTCATGGATCACTGCCTTGTCGTGGCGAAGGGGCTTGTGTAACTCAGTGAAGCCATGAGCTATACCGTGCAGGGCCACCCAAGACGGACAGGTCATGACAGAGAGTTCTGACAAAATGTGGTCCACTGGAGAAGGAAATGGCAACCCACTCCAGTATCCTTGCCAAGAAAACCCCATGGACAATGTTAAAAGGCTAAAAGATATGATGCCGGAAGATGAGCCCCTCAGGTCGGAAGGTGTCCAATATGCTACTGGGGAAGAGCGGAGGGCAATTCCAAGTAGCTCCAGAAAGAGTGAAGCGGCTGGGCCAAAGCCGAAAGGACGTTCAGCTGTGGATGTATCTGGAAGCGAAAAGAAGGTCCGATGCTGTAAAGAACAATATTGTATAGGTACGTGGAATGTAAGATCCATGAACCAAGGCAAGCTGGATGTGGTCAAACATGAGATGACAAGATTGAACGTCGACATCTTGGGAATCAGCGAATTGAAATGGACGGGAATGGGTGAATTTAATTCAGGCGACCACTATATCTACTACTGTGGGCAAGAAACCCTTAGAAGAAATGGAGTTGCACTCATAGTCAATAAGAGAGTGGGAAAGGCAGTAATGGGGTACAACCTCAAAAACGACAGAATGATCTCAGTGCGTATCCAAGGAAAACCATTTAACATCATGGTAATCCAAGTCTATGCCCCAACCACTGATGCCGAAGAAGCTGAAGTTGACCGGTTCTATGAAGACCTACAAGACCTTCTAGAACTAGCACCAAAAAAAGATGTCCTTTTCATCATAGGGGATTGGAATGCTAAAGTAGGAAGTCAAGGAGTAATCGGAATAACAGGCAAGTTTGGCCTTGGAGTACAAAATGAAGCAGGGCAAAGGCTAATAGAGTTCTGTCAAGAGAACAAGCTAGTCATAGCAAACACCCTTTTCCAACAACACAAGAGACGACTCTACACATGGACATCACCAGATGGTCAATACCGAAACCAGATTGATTACATACTTTGCAGCCAAAGATGGAGAAGCTCTATACAGACGGCAAAAACAAGACCAGGAGCTGACTGTGGCTCAGATCATGAGCTTCTTACTGCAAAATTTAGGCTTAAATTGAAGAATGTAGGGAAAACCACTAGACCACTCAGGTATGACTTAGATCATATTCCATGTGAGTACACAGTGAAGGTGATGAATAGATTTAGAGGATTAGATTTGGTAGACAGAGTGCCTGAAGAACTATGGACGGAGGTCTGTAACATTGTACAAGAGGCAGCAACTAAAACCATCCCAAAGAAAAAGAAATGCAAGAAAGCAAAATGGCTGTCTGATGAGGCTTTACAAATAGCTGTGGAAAGAAGGAATGCGAAAAGCAAGGGTGAAAGGGAAAGATATAAGCAACTGAATGCAGATTTCCAGAGAATAGCAAGGAGAGATAAGAAGGCCTTCTTAAATGAACAATGCAAAGAAATTGAAGAAAACAATAGAATGGGGAAGACTAGAGATCTCTTCAAGAAAATTGGAGATATCAAAGGAACATTTAGGGCAAAGATGGGCATGATAAAGGACAAAAAAGGCAGGGACCTAACAGAAGCAGAAGAGATTAAGAAGAGATGGCAAGAATACACAGAAGAACTATACAAGAAAGATCTTAATGTCCCTGATGTCCATGCTGGTGTGGTCACTGACCCTGAGCCAGAGATCCTAGAGAGTGAAGTCAAATGGGCCTTAGGAAGCATTGCTAACAACAAAGCTAGTGGAGATGACAGTATTCCAGTTGAGTTATTTAAAATACTAAAAGACGATGCTGTTAAAGTGCTGCACTCAATATGCCAGCAAGTTTGGAAAACGCAACAGTGGCCACGGGATTGGAAAAGGTCAGTTTACGTTCCAATTCCAAAGAAGGGCAATGCCAAAGAATGCTCAAACTATCGCACAATTGCACTCATTTCACATGCTAGCAAGGTTATGCTCAAAATCCTACAAGCTAGGCTTCAGCAGTACGTGAACCGAGAACTACCGGATGTACAAGCTGGGTTTCGAAGAGGCAGAGGAACTAGAGATCAAATTGCCAACATTCGCTGGATCATGGAGAAAGCACGAGAGTTCCAGAAAAGCATCTACTTCTGCTTCATTGACTATGCAAAAGCCTTTGATTGTGTGGATCACAACAAACTGTGGCAAAATTTAAAAGAGATGGGGATACCAGACCACCTTACCTGTCTCCTGAGAAATCTGTATGCGGGCCAAGAAGCAACAGTTAGAACCGGTCATGGAACAACCGATTGTTTCCAAATAGGGAAAGGAGTACGACAAGGCTGTATCCTGTCACCCTGCTTATTTAACCTATATGCAGAGTACATCATGAGAAATGCCAGGCTGGAAGAATCACAAGCCGGAATTCAGATTGCAGGGAGAAACATCAATAACCTCAGGTATGCAGACGATACCACCCTAATGGCAGAAAGTGAAGAAGAACTAAAGAGCCTCTTGATGAGGGTGAAAGAGGAGAGTGCGAAAGCTGGCTTGAAACTCAACATTAAAAAAACTAAGATCATGGCATCTGGACCCATCAATCCCTGGCAAATAGAAGGGGTAGAAATGGAAGCAGTAACAGACTTCATTTATTTGGGCTCCAAGATCACCGCAGACGGAGACTGCAGCCATGAAATTAAAAGACGCTTGCTCCTTGGGAGGAAAGCTATGGCAAACCTAGATAGCATATTAAAAAGCAGAGACGTCACCTTGCCGACAAAGATCCGCATAGTCAAAGCTATGGTTTTTCCAGTAGTAATGTATGGCTGTGAGAGCTGGACCATAAAGAAGGCTGAACGCCGAAGAATTGATGCCTTTGAACTGTGGTGCTGGAGAAGACTCTTAAGAGTCCCCTGGACTGCTAGGAGGTCAAACCAGTCAATCTTAAAGGAAATCAACTCTGATTGCTCATTGGAAGGATTGATAATGAAGCTCAAGCTCAGATACTTTGGTCACCTAATGCGAAGAGAGGACTCTTTGGAAAAGACCCTGATGCTGGGAAAGATGGAAGGCAAAAGGAGAAGAGGACGGCAGAGGATGAGATGGCTAGATAGCATCACTGAAGCAATGAGCATGAAATTGAGCAAACTCAGGGAGGCAGTGAAGGATAGGAAGGCCTGGCGCAATATGGTTCATGGGGTCACGAAGAGTCGGACACGACTTAACGACTAAACAACAACAACAAATAATGGAAGAAACAGCACTATTGCTTGTAAATCATGTCTAGACCCAAGACATTTGGGTCTTTGTTGCAGGTGGTTTGCAGGTTGTTAGGCTTTGACACAAATTCCTCTTGGAGACTTCCCTCTGCATAAGCCTTAAGTCTCTTAATAAACAGGGGACAGCATTTAAAATCTGCACTGTAACTGCAGTATGAAAATCATAGAATTTGACAGAAAGGCCTTAGGAGCACCACAAAGGCACTATGTATTATCTCTTTGCACCAATGCTAGGTTGCAAGCACCCAGGGCTGCAGAATTGTCTTATTTTGATATTATAGATCATGTAGAGAAGTGAGGAGAGAGGACAGACATCTCCTGTTTTCTAATGATGTAAATTATTGTTTGGTGGTATATTGCCATAGGGCAGAATTGATTTTGAAAGGCAGAACACTTGTTTTTAAAATAGTAATAGTGATGTGGGGTGGATGGAGTTTCAAGCATAGAACCATCAGTCAAATTCATATTTGTGTCCCTAGTATTTAGCTGCTAGAACTCTTGGAATAATGACAGGAAGTCAGTCATAAGTCAAATCAACTGGAACTTTTATCTTGTAACTTAATATCATTATTCTGCATCCTACACTATGGGATAGTAATGAACTGGTCTTGATTTTTTGTATCACAGGCTGTTGGTCACTGCAAAGTATTGTCATATCCTCCATAACCCTTTTTTTTTTCCAAAGCTATAAATGCCCAGGTGCCTCAGTCCCTCCTTGTAAGATTTAGCTTCCAGTCCCCTTGTCTTCTTTGCAACTGTTCCAGTTTGCCTGGAGTTGTCTTGAAATATGGTGCCCAGAACTGGGTATAATGCTCAAGGTGATATCTGATCAAAGTAAAATATAGTGGAACCATTACTTCCCATAATTTGAAAATGAAACCTTAATTGATACAATTTAAAATAATTTTCCTTTTTAGTAGCCATGTCACACTTCTGTAACCTATTTCATATCATTTTGAACTTTGTTTATATTCACTACAGTTTTATCTAGAAAGTTATCCCGCCCAGCTTTTTGTCACCTTGGATAAGTATACCCTTTACCTCTTTATCTACAACATTAATTAAAAAGTTGAAGAAAATTGGGCCCTAGACTGAAACTATGGTACTTCACTCGATACCTTATGCTAGTTTGATAAGGAATTTATGAATATTTTTTAGTATGATTTCAAGTCAGGTTCCATCTGCTATTCAATCTAAGTAGTTTACAAATCAGAATATTGTTGTTTACTTTGCCAAACATTTTGGTGATATATATTACATCTGAATCATTCCCACACTCTATTAAAGAAGTTATCTAATAAAAAAAGATTAGTCTGCAATATCTATTCTTAACAAATCCATGTTAGATGGATTAGTAATCAATGCATTATTTTCAAGGTGCTCATAGATTGCAAACCAGTTATGAAATCCTGTCAAGAAAACTGCACAGATTTGTCCAGGCAGTTGCCAGGAGTTAACACTTATTCGAAGGCACATACACGCGCGCGGACACACACACACACACAATGCCTAGATCAGCAAGTTCCTTCAGTATACTAGGATAAAATCCATATGGTCTTAGAGAATTGAACTCATTCAAGATCAGTAGATATTTCCAGACTATATTTCTGTAATGCTTAAGCCCTACTCCTTCAACCAGCACTTCACAACCGCTCAATGGAATGCATATCTTCTTTTCAGGGAAGACTGAGAGGACTTCGCCACAGAGATTTTGCACCAGTTCAGAATCAGTTCTGGATTTGCCTGATCTCAACTGTAGCTGGGAGCTGAGCTAATTAATTGCTGGCTTAGCTACTGTATATCTGAAATTGCAGCAACTGGTATCCTTTTTTTCCCCTCTCTTCCTTTATTTTGAATGTCTCAGAAGCAGCTTGTTTTGTTATTCTCAATATTCTTCATTAACCTAAACTCATTGGGCTTTCAGCTTTCCTGACAGCATGCCTGCTCTCTGGACTCTTTACTGATTTGTTCTTCTTTCCATCTCCTATGTTTTCAGATTGTCACTAAACTTTTTGGATAGCCGTATTAGTTTCCACTACAGTTTTACATTTTGGGAATTGCTTATGATTGTGCTTTTAGCATCTCCATTTTTTAAGAACTCACACCCCATCTTGGGCTCCTTTTCCTATTAGCCTTTCTCCTATGGTTATTATTACTCTGAGTTTATTAAAAATCACTTTCTTGAATTACAAGGTATGCATTTGTCTACCCTCATAACGTTTCTTCTTGTGGCATTTATTTTCTAGCCACACTGTTGTACTTGGAGGGGAGGCAGGAAGAAATTGAGAAACTATATTGAGAAACTATATTTGTATGTGATGGTGGATCCTGGTTGTTTCATTTCAAGGGAAGGGAAGGGAAGGGAAGGGAAGGGAAGGGAAGGGAAGGGAAGGGAAGGGAAGGGAAGGGAAGGGAAGGGAAGGGAAGGGAAGGGAAGGGAAGGGAAGGGAAGGGAAGGGAAGGGAAGGGAAGGGAAGGGAAGGGAAGGGAAGGGAAGGGAAGGGAAGGGAAGGGAAGGGAAGGGAAGGGAAGGGAAGGGAAGGGAAGGGAAGGGAAGGGAAGGGAAGGGAAGGGAAGGGAAGGGAAGGGAAGGGAAGGGAAGGGAAGGGAAGGGAAGGGAAGGGAAGGGAAGGGAAGGGAAGGGAAGGGAAGGGAAGGGAAGGGAAGGGAAGGGAAGGGAAGGGAAGGGAAGTACTGTACAGTAAATGGTGGAAATCCTTAGGTACATTTGCCACATTGTGAGAATGTATGTGTAACAAAAGATCTGTGGCTATTATTTAAAAGGCAGAAAAGGATTTTGAGTGAAAGAGTGGTGTATATATGTTGTATATGTACACATAAGGGGAAAAGCCCTGATTTTTGAAATCCCACTCCTACAACTGAGTATCTGAACTTCTTTTGTTGCCAGTATAAACTAAATGTCTCAGCTCAGAGATGCACTTTGGATGAATATGATGCATATTGAGCAGTTCCAGTACTTACTTTACAACTTCAACCTGCTGGGCTTTAAAAAAAAGTCAGGTTGATGGTTTAATTCACCTCTCCACTCCCAGATGACTGAGAATGAAAAAAGAATACAGCTAAAATAAGAGGAAATGACAAGATGGCATTGGGCCTTAACAAGAGAACTGTGCTCGGATGGTCTTCATAACAGGCTCTGCTGATCACTTCATTAGACAAAGCCATAATCCCAGTCTACTATAATGAAGTTGTTCTGTTCACTTTATCCCTTCGAAATTAGTTTTCTTGCAAAGCTATGTTACTTATCTTGAGGCAAGAAAAAAGAGTCAAGACCAAGAACCATAAAAGAAAGTATTTAGGGAAACTGTGAAGGTTCATGAGCCTTGGGTCTGACTTTCTTGCCCCAGTTGTCCTGTTTTTATAAGTCTTATTGTATTTTCTGATGCACCTTTCCCTTAACACCATCTTCCCTATGAAAAATATGCTTTTCCAATACAAAGAACAGTAACAAACTGTTTAGATATTATGAATGATACAAGCAAGTTCCCAGTTCAGTAAATTTAACACTATGGATTAAGAACAGGATTAAGTTAAATTTTACAAAGTGACTAGAGTAGCTAATCTTACTCATTATTCATTCTGTTCACATCCAATCTTGACAAAAATAGGTTTTCTAGGTGGAGATGTTTCTGTTTTGCAGACATTATGCCAAACAGTGAGTATACAAGGGGCACAGCCAGATAGTGATATTAAAATCCTGTCCTCCAGTCCCTGAGCCAGCGTAAAATTTGCTCCCCAGTTGCCAAGCCCACACTGTCATAGTAATGAGGCTAGCAAGTTGTGCTGTAATTACTGATTCAAAGCAGAGCAAGAATGAAATTGCTACATTCCCCCAACTATATTCCCCCTCCCATCAAACATTGCCTGCCAGCAAGAAAACAAAGTGAGTTGTGGGAAGGCTGGGTGGGTGTATTTGGATGCTTGGAACAGTAGGTATAGCCATCTGTCCAGTTGCCTGACTAACATTTGGTAGACACAGAACTGCTCTGCACCTGTGACCTGTCTGTTGGGCTATTTTCTGAATGCGGGTCTAGCATTATTCTGAAAAAGCACTAAACCCACATCCCAAATGTTCCAACTGACAGGCCACAGGCATAGAAGAGGGCTGCAGGGTGAAATGGCAGGGAGCTCCATCCTTGGCCAGTCCTACAGGGTAATGCTAGTGCTGGCAGCATATCCAGTTCTGTTCCCACGGCCAGTAGCACCCAGAAATAACCTGTGGATAGCCAGAGAATCAGACATAATGGTGTCACCCTTCCCCACATTAAAGTGATCGAAATAGTAAAACATTATCCCCATGAAACCTCTTATTACCAGAAGCAATGAAAAACCTGTCATCTACCTAGGACAGCAGAACGAGATCACGTGGCTGGTAGAACCCAGTTCTCTTTCTTGGTTTAAGCAGACCTATGCAGCACAGAGTAGTCTCACTTTGAAAAGTGACTAGGAGAAATAGGGGTAAAAAAAATCTGTGGGCGCTTGCTGGGAGACATGATGGTGGGGCATCAGTTCTTCCTTCTCTCGCAATGGATATCTTCTGGGTGGGGTAGCATTTCTGACCAAACACTAATATAGACTTCATTTCAAGTGGAATGAAAACAAGGGTTAAACCTAGAACTTGGAGTATGATTAGTAAAAATGGCCTAAAATCAAAAGCAAATTGAGAACTTTAAATTCAATTTTGATGAATGTGAAGAGAGTGAGGAAATAGGATCAGATGGTTGTCACATGTTTTGAGTAGTGAATAGTGAATTCACTATTATTTTCTGCAGAGTGAAAAAATCCTAAGGAACAAGTGGACACCAGAGAAGAAGATTCCAGTAGTCAAGTAGGGAAAGAAACAGTATTTTTAATGATAGGGTCTGTATGGAATGGAGTCCTTCCAATTTTTAAAACAAAGAATAGATTATATTTTAAGGACTACAAATCTAAGGTTTCAATTGGCCTTGAGTTGATGTTCCATTTTTAGATGTCATTTTGATAAATACTGAGGATTCCTGGCATTTTAGTTTTCAGTTATTTAATGCACAATAGCCATAGATATCGTGGCACTTGCTCTTTGTCATACAAACAAAGCCATTCCTTCCTCTTGCATGTTTGATTTTGTATATTTGAACAGATGTAGCTTGCTTCTGTATTCCTCATTAGACTGAATACCATGTGGTACCTTTTGGCTTGTTTCATAATAATAGATGAATTTGTTGAGGAATGTTTGGTGATACTGGTGATGATGATGATGTTGTGTGTATACATAAATATATATACAAATCATACTTTAAAAGTGAGGGAACCTAAGAAACACTGGAAAAAACATACCTTTTCTCTTACAAATTCAGCTCACACCAGTACAAATACATGGACAAATCTGGATTCTTTTATTCCTTTTATTGTTAATGATCCGCTCAGTAAGAGCCAAGTTCATGCTGATGAAATTCAGAGCTCTGAATTTCTGTGTCAACTTCTGTCTCAAAACCACATGAATAAAGAGCAAAATACTATGTTTTTATTGCCAGGATGTATTTGCTGCTATAGCCATAACTTCACTTAACAAAGCATCCAATAAGCTGGCCTTTGCAAAAGGCATTTTCCTTTCTATAGTAAGGCCCCTGAGCTTTGGCAAAGGATAGGTCAGAGGAGTGAATTACTTTGCTGACCCCCTGGGATTTGTTCTGGTCCTTATCTGGCCCAACTGTAAACTAAATCTTCCTTAGACTTTGTGCAGGGATAAGAAAAAGAAATTGATGGTGTCTCTTTAGATCAAGATGCAATCCCTCTTCTTTCATTCAGAAGGCATCACTGCAGCCACACAAGTACAAATCCGAAGGAAAAGAGGAGTTTTGACTGTGCTCTGTCTCCCTTTTAATTGGGAAGTGGACAAAGATCCTGCTGTATATGTGTGCTTTAACTGGATGCCCAGCAGTTTCCTATGAGGGTAGTTTCTATTTTAGCTTTTCCATAAACAGAACTAGTTGAGTGAATACAAAGAAGCAGTAGCAGCCCTGGGTTAGATGCCAGTAACTAGTGCCCTAGACAAATCATGCAATTGGTACCCTCATCCCCACAAGATTTGTAAATTTTTTATTTGGATTTTTTTCTCAAAATTTGGTGCCCTACTTAACTAGCTGCCCTATGCAGCTCACTAAGTGTGCCAGTATGGACAGACCACCCCAACAGAAAAGATCTTTATTTATGGTGTTCACAACTGCTTGGAAAAGAGAATTCCAGTGACTTTCTGCAATCATTACTACAAGTGCTGAATAAAAATCTGATCTGCTGTGCAACCTTTACAACTGCAGGAAATATATCCTTTATTGGATATGCCCATCCCATTTCATAACTATATCCAACTAAACTTTGGCAAAAAGAGAAAGAGAAAGAGAAAGAGGAAGAGGAAGAGGAAGAGGAAGAGGAAGAGGAAGAGGAAGAGGAAGAGAAGAGAAGAGAAGAGAAGAGAAGAGAAGAGAAGAGAAGAGAAGAGAAGAGAAGAGAAGAGAAGAGAAGAGAAGAGAAGAGAAGAGAAGAGCTCTGCTGGATCAAGCCAAAGGCCCATCTCGGACTAAATGAACTCCAAGGTCCACTTCAATTCCTGCATTCTGTGATTCTAAACTGGGGATTGGCAGTCTTTTCAAGCATCAGCATACAATCCCACATCATGGGGCAGGTGTGCACACATCACACACACCCTTCATACATACAAATTGAGATAGAAAATTGCATGCAATTTTATGTGAAGCCATCAAAATTTCACATAAACATGCCAAGAGTTTTAGAAATAATTCCCACACTAAAGAAAGCTTGATATCTTATATAGGAAGTTATAAGCTTTTGACTCTTAGCAATCCAAGTTCTGTGTTTATGTGGCTGCTGTAGAAGGAAGCCAAGGGACAACCTATTGTCATTCATCACTAGCTAATCAGAATAGCATTTGCATTTGTGTACATCATCTGTTTCCCACTCCTTGTGTTGATTGAATTGTCAAATTAAAAAATAATTAAGTGATCAAGCTATGACTTACACATGGTAAAGCTGTTTTACTTCTCTGAAATCTTCATCAGGTAATAAGTGTTATGTGCTGAGATGCATTATTTAACTCATTGTAGACTTGTTTTCTGCACCTCTTGGCATTTAAAGGCATCTCATTCTAGTTTTTTGTATTATATGGACATTTAGTTTGTGATCTAAATGGAATCAGTGTGACACATAATTACAATAGGCATATGGATATTTTTAAAGCATGAGCACTGAGCTCTAATTCGTTGGATGTATGTGGCTCTCGGAGTAGGAGATCTCCTTTCTCGTGGTCCTTGTTGTTGGAATAATTTGATTAGAGGATGACATGTTACCTAAGTCTGAAGTTAACATGGGAGTGGGTGGGGCAGGATAAAGCTTAGATTGATGGGTTTGAGTTCAAATCCCTACTATTCATCCATGGAGCTGAGTGAGCATTCATGTGCTTCAACCTAATGTAATTTGCAGCATTGTTATGAGAATAAAATGGAGATAGGAGTGGAATAAAAACTGTATGTATATAATATTATAGAGATAAAACTAATACAATCTACATAGTATAAAAATATATAAAAAAGGAAAAAAGGGAAAAAAAATTAAAAGGTGCAGAAAAAAAAAGAAAAAAGAGAAGAAGAAACCTCCCCCTTCATCCCCAGCAAGTATGATCAACGTTAAGAGATAGTATAATTTGTAAAACCAAGCAACTCTTCCTCCCTTACCTCACCCATTCTCTATAAACCAATCTCTAAAACCTCATATCTCCATATTAATCAGCAAAAGTCCATTAAGGGTTATCAGAAATAACATAACTATTACAAACTATATTTACTAAACCCAAATTGAATCCTTCCTTTTGTATTTATAACTCCATTTCTATTTAAACATACCCCCCTGTTTCCTCTATTCAAATAAACAAAATCTTTAAAACATCATCATTCAATCCCAATCAACAAACCATTAAACATTACCAGAAATAGCAACCCATTTATTTTAACCTTGATCAAATAAACTGATTTTATATTCTTTCTTCTTTCTCCCAACAATCTTTAATCCCTCAAGCAAAGTTTTAACATCTGCTTTCTCATATGCAGTTTGTCTCTTCTCTCAAAATCCTTGGTGTCTTTATCAAGCCCCTTTTGTAATCCCAGTAGAAAAAAGTTATCCATGTCACTGTTTCATATTCTGTCTGTCTCTGAGAAATTATTCACATCACTCTTCTGGTTTAATATTTGTATGTCTTTTTTCATTATTGAATCATTCAGTTTCATTTCCAAATCCATTATTTCTATCTCCTTCTTATAGGCTATCATTTTTGAATCCACCATCAAAACAATTTCATTTTTATTCAATTGGGCTTGTTTCTTTTCAGTAACATCTATTTTTTCTGTAATAGTAAATCACTTTATAACTTCCTGAACCCATTTATCATAGATCTGTCTTAAAGTAGCCATTGATGCATTTATTTCCTTCTAGTGCCTTCTAGTATTCAACTGAAAGTCTTATCAGTTGTTTCCAAATATAAACATAGACATTTTCCCATGGGAAAGATTCTTTCAATTAGTTTCAAAGTCTTAAATCAACTCCATCTAAGCCCTTAATCAATTTAAAACTTTCTAAAGCTAACACTAATCATCCTTCTGCTGTATATTCTGAAAAAAAATTTTTTTTACAAATCTTTAAACTTGTAGTTAAAACTTCTTTTTTTAAAGGATTGAAGAAAACTCACCCAGTGATTTCAATAAGACTTGCTGATCTGAAGCTTCTCAGTCTTTAAGAAGCAGCAAAAAAGAAAAAGGAAAAAAAGAAAAAAGAAAAAAAGAAAAGTGATTAAGAGTCTGTATGGGCTACATTAGCAACTATAAGCTTGATGAATCCTGCAACTCCCAGTGTATTAATCTTCAAAATTTCATCTTCTTCCTCTAACACAAGTCCCAACCCTTTCCCACATGTGTTGCAATGCAATGCACACACCCAAAGAGGCGGGGCTTGTGGGGCGGAGCTGCTTTTGCCATTCTGGTGTAAGTGGTAAGAGCCTGAGGATGATGCTGCCTTAATCACTCTGCTACTGTACACTGCAATCCAAGCTGATTTGTTTATGTATTCTCAGTTTGTGCTATTTGCAACTTTGGTTTAAGGTAAGATAAGCATTTGAGCAGTCCATTGCAGATGTGTATAATGGGTGGAACAAAAAGTCTATGCATGTTCCTCAAAAGAGATTTGTTCTTTTTCCCCAGCCCTATTGCTGAACCTCCGAAGAAGCCCTCTTACGAAAGTATAGAAAGGTCAGTGTGATTAAATAGTGAGAGTGGGAAACAAATTGTTATTGCAAGTTACTGTTATTATTGCATGGGCTGTGGCTGTGAGACTAGCCTTGACTGAAGTGGTTTATAAATTTATCAATAGATAGTATAAACAAGCATAGGGATAAAGATGTATAATTAAGAGATTATGAGATTTTCATGAATATAGGCTTCCTGCTATCAAATCAGCCTGTTATCCTTCTAGCTCAGTATACAGTACTTTGACAGGCTGCAGTGGTTTTCCAGGAGCAAATTTTTTGCCCCATCGTCTGCCACTTGAGACCATCTGGCACTAGGAAAACCATGCACATTTCATCTGTTTTCTTGAACAAGTTAGTGGGTTTTGAATTGGTTTAAGAAGGAAAAAAAAAAAAAAGCCCAGGCATCACATTAGACAGAACAGACAATTAGGTCCCCTTCAGATTGTTTTGGCCACTGATTCTCAACCTTGGCAACTTGAAGATGCATGGATTTCAACTCTCAGAATTCTGGGAGTTGAAGTCCACACATCTTCAAGTTGCCAAGGATGAGAAACACTGTTTTAGATGTTGGCTTTCATCAGCTCCTGCAGCAAGGCCAGTGGGAAAGGATTTGGAGAGCTATAGTCCAAAATATCTGGATGCATCAGGTTGCCTCTTCTCACTCTACCCAGAACAGAAGAGAAAAGGACTTAAGTTACAATTTATGGTGTTTATTTTAGTTTCACGGTGTCTGAGGGGGTATTTTTATATCAGCCTCCCCCATTTTCTTTGTTGGTATTTGCTACTTTTTAATTAATGAGAATTGAGATAATATTACTATATTGCATTCCTATTTTTTAAAATTCCACTTTATTTGATTTGCAAAGGATTTTTAAAAAGCTTTCTGCCTTCAAACCATGGTTTTATCAGATTGAGTTAGAGACATTTCCATGCCTTTTTGAGGAAATGAATTTAGGCCCAGTATAGGCCTAAATGTTTTATATTTGTGGAAAAAGTAAATCACTGGTCAAATTTTTATAGGGATTTTTTTTTTCTTTTGTCTGAAGCAACTTTCCATAATTTTTTTTCCATCCATCCATCCATCCATCTTTTTTTTTTTTTTTTGTCCTTCCTTACTTTTCCCAAAAGACTGAATCTGACAATTTGATGCAGAGAATCTGAAGATCACACTACAGATGACAACATCTAACCAATGTATTTAATACTGAATGCATACATAGTGCTTCAATAAATAGGACTGCCATAACTGGCTTATTGTTGTTGAAGTTGTT
The DNA here is from genome assembly GCA_030867105.1 of Liasis olivaceus. Taxonomy (NCBI): domain Eukaryota; kingdom Metazoa; phylum Chordata; class Lepidosauria; order Squamata; family Pythonidae; genus Liasis; species Liasis olivaceus. The sequence goes on along the minus strand of CM061348.1, from coordinate 40,396,753 downwards.
TAGGGGAGTGGGGAAAGGGTGGGTCTTTTGGACGTACTCACTAGAGGAATCCAAGAGCAATCATTCAAGTAGTTAAAAAGAAGATAAGATGCATCAGATTCCCAGAGGTGTGCTTCCTTGAATCCATAACCAGTGAACAACTTGTAACAGCCTGAATCAAATACCACCTTTCCTGAGATATTTCCTTGTAACATACCCATGTACTGTATAGCAGATGCTAAGTAGAAACAGTCATTCAAATTCATGCCCTATTTGAGAGTATCCAGAAAAAATTGACCTACCTTGTTTCAAACTAGTAGGCTGGATTTGGCTTCATGTGATAAGGTGGTTTATTTTATTTTATTTATAAATGCATATTTATTTAAATGGATATGCTGTCCAATTCCTTAATGGCCCTATAAATAATCATAAAAATATCCATAAAACTAAACTAAAACTAAACTGAACAGGTGAATGGTGAATAGTGTTACAGTAATGACATTGAGAATATCCTTTAAGCCTGAGTCAAAACAGTCCCATTTGAAACACACTGAATGTATGTGTTACGTATCAAGCACAACTTGAAAAGTTTCCAGGGTTGTGGCCCCAGGAAGCTATGGGAACTCAGAAAAAGTCCATTTGCTCCCCTCATTTTTCACAGAAATAAGTGGTGTGGTAATCTGCAAAAATATTTTGGTGCTTGAGTAAGATTGTGCAGTGGTACCTGAAAGTTTGATCATTCCTGATTTAAGAAATGCTTTAGGAAGTGTAATAATCTGAAACATACTGTATCTATAATTAGATTCTCAGAAATCAATTCTATTAAGTTAATAGATTTTTTCCCAAGCTAAATGTATAGAACTTGCAACTTAAACCTGCTGAATGTCCTTTGAATACAGTGTCACTTGTGCTTTCTAGCAAAACCTGGGTTATGTATTCATAATAAATTATGCAAATTAAATTTGTATCTATCTACTTTTCATAATGCATTTTGCTGCTGAGACTTGTATTCAGGTTTTTGTTCCTTACAAGGTGGCAGCCAGAGAACAAAGAAGCAACATAAGAGGAGGGCAGATATCTGTTGAAAGAGGCTGTCAAATAGTGCAATTTTGGCTTTTCATAAGCTTTAAAGGGCATTATTATCACTTGTTAATAGAAATTCAGTCCAGACAGCTTCCATTTTAAAAGCATTTAACCAGTCATTGCTTACCTATTTCTATAACTTTCTTTGTCAGAAATGTGCCTTCTTAAAATACCAGCTTGTATTTATTTCTCTGTTGTTTTAAAAATATTGTGAAATACCAGCTTGTATTTATTTCTTAGTTGTTATTTCACAATATCCACAAATTTAGAGAATTCTAGAGTTTCTTTCCCTTCCTTCTTTCTTCTCTTCCCTTCCTCATTAATACTTGGATGTAATACATTACTATTTTAATGTTTTTTTCCCCTCATGTTGTGAAATCTTTGCACATCAGTGGATTGATCCCTGGGGTGATTAGGAAAAGAAACTCTGGTACCTAATAGAAAGCTCTGCGAAGCTCCATACAGAATGTGGTCTTAAAACGGATACAGGGACTCCCCGGGTTAAGAACGCCTGGTTTCAGGATGACCCATAGTTAAGGAATTCGAGTTAAATACACAGTGGGTTGAGTTCATTACACAATACTACTTATACAGTATGATACAATAATACTGTTCCAGCTTACATACAAATTTGACTTAAGGACAAACCTTGGGAATGGAATTCATTCTTAAACTGAGGACTACCTGTAGTAGTGTCCATATTAGAAATATGAAAATGGAACATTTATTTTTTATATATTACTGCCCATCCTGGCCATAAGTTATTAGAGTTGTCAGTAAATGTGATTATATGTGACTTTACTATGCAATCTATAATGCAACCTTCTCTTTCATTTTTCTCTGTATTCAGTATTTATACTGCCACTGTTAAGGAAATTGAAGAAGAGGAACAGCCTGTTGTTGAGGAGAAGATAGAAGTGGAAGAGAAGACAAAACGCGCTAGCCGTGGAAAGAAAAAAGCAAAGAAATAGTGTAATGAGACTGGTAGAAGGTCTTACTGTTATTTATTTATTTAGCATCATACACACATGCTGGTCTGAATTTAATGCAATCACAGATGTTAAATACAGATATAGCCAAGTAGATCTTATTCATTATAAAGCAAGCCAGACCCCAAAGTTATCTGCCTTATTATCATCAACCTTTCCATAAAGGAACTTGTTTCTTTCCATAAAACAGCTTGTCTTTCTAAAACATCTGGAGATTAGTTCCCAGCAAATAATGCAAATCCTAGCAAGAAATTCCTTACCTTGCTCTACAGAATCAAAACATCTCAAGACTTTGGAAAGAAAACAAAAGCTGTGGTCAGACTGATGTGCAGGAAGCATAACGAGATTGGTGAGTTGACAGGGCAGAAGGAAAGAAAGGCATGGATGGCTAAGAGGGGATGCAACAAGCCAAGCGAATGAAATGAAGGGCCTCTAGAGATCGTTGCAAATGGAATTAGTTGTATTATTATGATCATCATCATCATGGCATTTTTATATGGGATCTCATAGGATTTCTAGCAACAATACAGAAATCATAAGCTGTTAGAAAGAATACCAATATTTTGACATATTAAGGGGGGGGTTGTTTTGTTTCTTGCTTGAGATTTAAGCATTTCACAGATAATATGAAATATTAGGGGTGAGATTAAGACAGGTTTTTTGTTTCAGTTTTTGGCGTCTACACCATCCTACAAAACCATGCAATGTCCAGCAGCAAGAAGCCTTCATCTTTTCAAAAGCAATGTATTTTCAAAGATTGTTAAACACTGCAGTTTTTCAAGAGATCAGATTAACATGGGGAAACATCTAGTGAAGAACAATCACATCTGTGTAGGTGCTTGGAACAGAACTGCAGAAAAAAAGAAACTAGAATTCTTGCTGAAGCATGATACATTCTAGGTGCCAATATATACAATACTGAAAGTGCCATTTTTATCTGGAATCTTAAAATCCTTGTGTTGCAGATCATCATTGGAAACCTATGACCCTCTATATGTCATGTGGCAGCAGCTGCCCTCATCCTAACCATTAGTTGTACTGGCTAGGAATGATGGCAATTGAACAATATTTGGAAGGCCACAATGCTGCATCCCTGTGTCAGGTATGAGGCTAGATTTGACATGGGAGACCTGGACTCAACCAGCTGCTCAGCTGTGTTATCAATGGGGACCTTGCACTGCTATCTGATAATGAAGTGAGATTATTACTCACCTGCCACCCTAAACAAGTATATAGTGAAAGAGTGAGAAATCTATGAACGGTAAATTTCATATGTGATAAATAAATATATAATCTGATATTGGCTGCTGTGTATGTTCAGTTTCTCCTCCACATCCAACTTTCCCTTAATAATCCCATACATGGAACAAATAATAGCATGCAAAATATCATAGACTAAATTTACTCTTTATGTGGAAATGTCCATAGAATTTCAAAGGGTCTTAATGGGTTTATCCAAATCCACTGTTCAATGATTGTATCTTAGCCAGCAGAAACAGTGGATATGCATGAAGGTGGTCAAGTAGGCAATGTGAGCTATCAAGTTAGAGTTAGTGAAACTAATTTGTTATTAGGGTAGATGTTCGTTGAAGTAGAAGACCTCATATTGACAATAGATTGAATTTTTTTAGAAATCAACTGAAGTCAGATCTAACAAAGAACTTATTTAATAAGAAACTTTTATACCAAGATAGCCAGAAAAGGATAAGACAGTTTTACGATCTTACAAACCTGAATGTGCCAAAGAGTTTCTCTGATTAAGAATCTCCAGTTTAGATTCAAAGGGATAGATACAGATTATGTCATAACTGATTCACTATACTTCCAAAACAAAAGAACAACTTAGTGTTTGGGAAGAAACATTTAATCTTTAGCAAGTTCTACAATTAAGATGATTATTTTCACAATGAAATTATTTGCAAAAATAACAGAAAAAAATTACATTCACATTTTCTGTTACATTTGTGGTAAATTAGTATTGTCATGAAAAAAATCTTTTCCAAACACTGAATTTGTGTGTTTGTGTATGGGGTGTTGTTGGGTTTTTCTGTGTTGTTTTTCAGTTCACCACCTTTCAATAAAGCAAGCAAGTGTTGGATGTAATAGCTTTGTTACCAAATGTCCCCTAGAGGCTGTAATAAATTAATATGGGTCTGAAAATTGCCAGAGTTAAAGTGACATTTTATTAGACTTGTTCTCTATGTCTTCCTCCACATAGGCACATTCTCATTATCTAGAAAACACTGCATGAATTTGACATATGAATTCTGTAAAGAAATAAAATTAGCAAGAGGACTAGATGGCTGAATTAGATCATAGGGGAATACATATGGTTGTTTTGCTCTGCATTGCTTTTTCTTAGAACCCCATCATCAAATGCTACAGAATAAATTCTGAAGACATGCTTGATGCCAGTACAGGAACGGCCTTGCTAAATCAGACCGTCACTAGAAGGCCAGTGCAGTTTGGGGCTTAGAGGGCTGGGCAGGGAAGACCCAAGTTCAGATCCTCACTTGGCCACAAAGTTCCTTGGGGTATTTTGAGCCAGTCACTATCTTTCACCATTTACAGGGCTGTTGTGAGGGGAAAATGGAGGAGAAATGCTGTGCATACAAAATATAAATACAGTAATCTATCAATCATTAGTCATCCAGATATTTCTGAGACATTTGTTAACATCAGTTATGGCTGTCATCACTCAACTTCCAAAAATATTACTTAGAGATTATTAAAAAATTGCTGTAGCTGAGTATCTCACCTATATTTTACTCAGTTCAGGAAAATACAGCTAGGCATTATTGACTGTTTATGGATAACAAGCCATTTTATCTGTAGATGAGTTCTCATACTAAACCATAAACCATGGTATACAAGCCACAATGGATAGATTCATAAAAATATTCAGATCCAGAACTGAACTATATAAGGCTTAGTATGATGTAGGAACCTAAAATGTTTCTAAATATGTCTGTGACCTCTGGACTTGTTTTCTAATATTAGTTGACTGGGAGGAAATTGTCACCACATAAGCTGAGCAACTCAAGTTAGTACAACTCAAGTTTCTCCTGTTCATTTGATGGTAAATTTATCTACGTGAGTGCTCAGGTTGGGTGGGGAACTGTCCATGGTAGAACGTGCTTGAAGTCTTAGCCTCAACTGATCCTGCCAGCTGGCTGCTGCCTTGGGCACTCTGTGGCCTTCTTCAGCAGTGGCAACTTTGCCTGCCTGGCAGAACCTGTCCTTAGTGGAAGACATGCTGTATGTGCTTGCGGATAAACCCATCCATGGATAAGCTGACCCTTGAATTTTTAATCAAAATACCATGAAAAATGCACTATCTGCAGATAAGCCAACCCTCAAAAATTTTCTATATTTTAGTTTTCACAATTGGCTTATCTGCAGATGGCAATTTGAGGGTCTGCTTATCTGCAAGTATATATGGGATATACGGGTACTTTTAAAAAGCTGACAGGAAAACCTACTGAATATACTTGTAGATAAGCCCATCTGTGGATAAGCTGAACCCAATTTTTGGGGTGTATCATGGATGAGTATATATGGTAACAAAAAATTGTGCTATTAAAGATAAATACAGCTCCTTTTTAAAAGGCTTAGAGTGAACGGAAAATGCTTCATGAACCCAAGGGATGAATGTAGAAGAAATGGCATTACATTTTTCCATATGCTGCTATTTGGGAAGGGGGGAGGGAATATATTGGCCATGACAGTGGCATGCCACATCCCTTTTCCCAAACCGACTCCTGCAACCTGTTCTACCTGGTAACTTCCTCCTTGTAATTGGGACCTCATTCTGGCAGAGAGATTGTAACTTACTGCCTCAGCAGTCCAAATCCATCTGGATCCTGGCCTAGCCATATATTTTCTGCAATGACAGCATGAATTAATTCATTAAAAAGTCTTTGGTGTATAACTAATTTTAGCCCTCATTTCTGACAGTAAGAAAACCATCTACAAAGATGCTTACTGAATTGATGTAAGTGGAACTTGCAAACAAACAAACAAACAAAACTTTCAGTGGAGTTTATTTGTCTGAGCTATTAGACAACCAACATGTCTTCTTTAAAATTCTTTTCCCTAAGTATTTTTCTTGTGAATATCTTGGTTTCTTCAATGCCTGCTGGTGCTTTTCTTCTCAGTGTGCAAAAGGCCACTTTGGCTATTTTGTTCTCAACTGAGAAAATGAGATTGTATTAATACCATTCTAAAATCAACACTATGGAGGAATTTAGATGGGATGGCTTCACATATCATGCTAAACTGCAATTATATTAGACTTTTGAACGAGCCACAATATGCAGTTTGCTCTTGCTAGAGTCAGACATCATGCAAATTCAGAAGAAACACAGCAGAATGTGAGAATCCAGCTAATGTGTGAGTTTAAGAACTTATTCAATTAAATCTAAGCCCAAGCACTAAGCCTAAGACATTAACTTATTGTAGAGGTTTCATATCTCTAAATATGTTTATTATTTCCTCCACTCTGTGTGCTAAGTTTAAAATAGATATGGACTGGGCAAATTTCAAAGAGTCCATATTAAACTCACCTTGTACTTATTTTCCCAGCAGTCACTCTCCCTCATTCATTTATTGAAGGCTACTCTTCCTCCTTGACCTTTCCTCCAAAATGATGGGGGAAGCAGAAGCCTCTCCTGAGCCTCCATTAAACATCAATGACATACCAATAGGTAGTTATCCACACAGAAGTCTCTGAAAAACTATAATATACTAAAGCTTCTAAATTAATGAGTGAGAAAAACTAGGGGTTTTTTTCCCCTAGCAGTTCTCATTCAGCCTGATGAAAAAGAAGAGCTCAACTTTTCTTTCAAAGCAAAACATTTCAGTCAAATTCTCATTGGTGCAGCGGCATATTCTTGGGTTTAGTTACAAGGTAGTCAAGAGGGATGAATATGTATACGAGTTAATATCTTCTCTTTTATTGTACAAGCATTTCTCTGTTATCTCCATCCTCCTTGCATCCCACACTTCACTCAGATCCCAAGGAAATACATCAGAAGGGAATTCCTCCACTGAGTTTTCTCAAAATATGTGTTGTGGGAGCCAGGGTGGCTTCAAAGTGAAGAAAAGATGTTTGATAAGAACCTAACAAAGAAAATCTAAAGTAATTCCAAAGGAGCTTGATAATACTCTTTCAACAACAATTTCTTTCACAGAAATTAAATTTTTGGAAAGCTGAAGGACAGATCTTCCCATATTCGATTGTATTTATGAGGTTGGTCTGAGTCCATATCTCTTTCTTTGTGTGTGTGTGTGTGTGTGTGTGTGTGTATGTGTGTGTATGTGTGTATGTACATGTGTGTGTGTGTGTGTGTATATACATATACATATATATGTGTGAGAAAATAAAAAGCTGAGGTAACTCATATGTAAAGTGTGAATGAGTGTCACCTGTGGAAGTATAAAATTCCATCATCAAAATTAACTTTCATCTATTTTTCCCATTACCTCCAAATCAAGTAAAAGTCTAATCTGAAGTTTAAATATATACTTTATTTTTCCAGTGTATATCAATCTTAGAATATGGCAATGAGTTTTAAGTACTTTTCTCTTTTTTGCCTACTCTGTAAAGCACATCTGGAACACATCTGTAATGTTCGAGAAAGTGACTTACATACTGGGGCAATAGAGCTCTGGGCTTCTTGGCATCTGTCGCAAAGCTGACAGACCAAGGCTATTTATTCATGCATGTTAAAAGAAAGAGGCAAAGCAACTACTATGGTTCAAGGGCAATAATGCCTAAGTGATGGATGATCCAAGGGAGGCTGGAGACATTAACCCAATAGAAAAAGATTTGGTGAACAATGACTCCTCATCTGTATATGTAGAATCATGTGACTACAAGGTAGAAAAGGGAATAAAAAGATTTACTGGATGCAATAAGATTGGATGAGATGGGGGGAGAGGAGGAGACACAAAAATGCCACATAGATTTACTAGCGATAATAAGGCTAAAAAAAAAAAAATAATAAAAGTTAAAAAGATTCATTCATTGCAAGCACCTTTTTTTTTGGTAGCAGCTGTAAAAGAAGCTATCCATCAAGATTTATAGATTACAATGTCATTTTAAAAGGCAGTAGAATAACAGCTGCATTTGACAGTATATTTCTGTTCCTGGATGTCACAGCCCTGGGATCCAATAGAAAATAAACCTCAAGGCATTTCAGGACCCCACAGACGATCCAGGTGGTGAAACCAACGCCTCTTAGGGCCAACGTCCAAAGCCTCTTAGGGCCAACGTCCAGGGCCAACTAGGAAAATGCATCCTGATAGCAAACCACAAAGCATTTCACTTTCCTGGTATTTGAATTCTCATTTCCTGATTTAAACACTGCTTGAGGGCAACTCTCTTCCTTCTTTTGCCTCACTGTTTTTGTTCTCATTTTTCTTAGACTAATCTTCCCCCAGCCTGGTACCCTTTATATGGGTCAGACTACAACTCCTACTACGCCCAGTCAGCACGGTCTCGGTCAACATAGGGTGCAGACGACAGCTGTCCAATTTATCTGCAGGAGATCAAGCTGGGACGGCTGATTTAGGCTTTGGCCTGGATGTGTCTGTTTTGTTCCTGGTATTTGATAAAGTGTCACATTCTGTGTTCCTATTTCAAAAGTAATAATATAAGGCTACAAAAAAAACATGTATAATAGGATAATATTTGAGTGCTCGTGCAAATTCTTATGTGAGATTTAATACAGTTTTATAATGGTTTGGTCCTGCAGCTCTGCGTAATGCTTCTGCTTGCATAGGTAATTATGCAAATTGAAGAACATAATTAGATTTAGCTCCTGCAGCACTCTAGCTGCAGCCTCCCAGACCCCATCTGTGGTTCCCAAAGCACCCTGAGATCACGATGATTGCATCTAGTGTCATAATGGCTGAATTTCACTTGCTTCATTTTTTGCTTTCCCACCCCCCTTCAAATAAGGAAAGGAGGACTCTTGATGATGAACTTTTCCCATTACTACCTTAATGCCCCTTCCTAATAAACAACAGGAAATGAGCTAATATCACAGAAGCACAAGTTTCAGGTCAAAAACATGCTAGTAAAAGTGTGGCCTATGAGCAGAGGGCCTCTGGAAGGTGAAGCACTGCTATTCCCACCCATAATTTTCCCTTCAGAAATCCCACTTAGGAACAAGTCAAACTTTTTTATGTTGTTGCATCACTAGAGGCCCTTTGAGACCTAGGAAAATAAATTCCCTCCCTCAGGCCAATATGATTGCCCATCCAGAACACCATGTAAAATAATCCTGAGTAAAGGAACTCGAATAGCTATCTTTGACTCCAACCGGATAATTTGTTATTAGAATTAAAAGTTACAAAGCAGCTTTAAGAATCCAGCTGAACATTTAGAAACAAGAACAAGGAGACATAGATGGGTTTTTGATATTACAAGCTCTCCTAAGTGAAATCTACTCTCACATCTTGAGGCCTTTTCACTGTCATCAGTCAGGACAGATCCTGTGAGCATTTCACCTGGATAAAGGAAAGTGAAGAAGGAAATGCAACTGTCCAGGGTCCACTGTGGTCTAGTTAAGGCAGTGTTTCTCCGCCTTGGTAGCTTTCAGATGTGTGGACTTCAACTCCCAGAATTCCCCAGCCAGCAAGGCTGGCTGGGGAATACTGGGAGTTGAAATCCACACATCTGAAAGCTGCCAAGGCGGAGAAACACTGAGTTAAGGGATTCAGCTTGGGGCACTTGAGCCTGAATGTAGAAGCAGTTGGGACAGTAGATCCAAATCCAGCTGTTCTAGCCTGGAACTGCCTTGCTTTCACTCCTATGCTTTTGACCCTGGTAAGAATGCTTTTAACTCAGAATGTTATTTGGAACTCTATTGTGGAACAGCCCCCAGGGACAAAAGGTTACTACTACCAAATCTGAACCCCTCCAAATGTGGGGATCACTCTAAATGGGAGTGAAGGTACCTGGCGCAGTTGCTGAGAGAGGTGGCCCTTTAATAATATATCTAGAGAGGTTGCTAGTGGTTCTTGAAGTAACATTAGTCACTTCACTAGCATTTAAAGTTACAATAATGATGTGTGTGTGTATATATATAAAGCTACAGTTTAATTCTGTGATGGAAGTTGATTTGGGTTAATAATTATGAAAGGTGTCATCAGCAACACTGAAATGCCATAGAGTCTGAGTAGACTCTTGCAGGAATTATCATATCAAAATAGCATTGGAAATTTTAAATTTTAATAAAGGCAAATACCCACTGAGTAGTGGTCAGATAAACCAAGGCTTCATCTTACATAGTGACAGTCTGAGTTGCACCAAACTCTGGGGATATGCTGCTCTTCTTATCAATTCCTGCATCCAGAACTGCAGCTCCAAAGACTGTCTCAGCATTACCAACAGCTTAGGAAACTCAACATGTAACTTGTTTGAGACATTTCTATTCTATCTTTCAGTCCAGAGTCCTCCAAAGTGGTATAAGATTTGTACTTATCTCCCTTCTTGGACAGAGCTGATCAATATGTGGCTCTCCAAATGCTGCTGAAGTAAAGTTTCGAACAGCCTGAATGAAAAAATTTAAATAAGAGTTTTATAGTGGGTGGCTTATAGAAATGCCTCCTGTGACAAGCCAGCATTGACTGCAAGACAGTCGAGCTTTCACTGAGATACTCTTCCAGTCAACCGTGTCCATGACCCCGATGGGGTCAAAAATAGTCAAGATGGTGGCTGCAACCAACTGACTGAAGTCCTGTTCCTTTTTTACATGCATCACAGACACCATCTTGACTTTTTTGACACCTCAGCCCCAGATGCTCATCTTCCAGTTCTATCTGCAAGTGTTCACTGTCAGCTACTCAGAAGCTAACAACAAGGGCCAGATTCTAATGATTTTTTTTAAAGTACATATTCTTTGATAAAAGCTCTGCCATAACACAACTAATTTGTCTTGTGAAAAGACAAAAGAAAGAAGGAAGGAAGGAAGGAAGGAAGGAAGGAAGGAAGGAAGGAAGGAAGGAAGGAAGGAAGGAAGGAAGGAAGGAAGGAAGAAAGAAAGAAAGAAAGAAAGAAAGAAAGAAAGAAAGAAAACTTGAGTAGCAAAAAGTGGTTTTGAGCCCCATGACAGCATCCTACTGATGTTGTTGACAAAGCATCAGAAATCCCAGCTTAATTGGCATGATAATCTTAGTTTATGACTGTGCTGTAGCCACGGAAGAGCACAAAACAGCCACTGACCTGAATAGCCATGAAACGTCCAGTGTAACTATTGAATAGTTTTGATGTTTCTTTGAGTAAAGTGCCCCTTCTGCCATGTTGTCTTAACTTTGCCTCACTTTTGAGGCACCCTCCAGAACTCCCAACAATCAGTACAGGCACCTGTTAGTTACTGGATGTGCTGGGGGAGGTATATAATGTCATCACTGCACATCAATGAGGCAGAATGTGTAACTTCAACCCAGGGCAAAGTGCTTCATCAAAACAAAGGGTGACAACCTTCCACAGGCCTACCAGTTAGAGAAGCCAGTTACACACCAGGAGGAGAAGCTGATCTGCTGATAAAGTCCTTTTGGTAGTCATACACACCTCTTCCCTTAGCAAGCCACTATATGGAGCATCCATGCTCTATTGGGCCACTATAGCAATGTTTCTCAGCTTCCTCAACTATAAGATGTGTGGACTTCAACTCCCAGAATTCCCCCAGCCAGCATGGGGAATTCTGGAAGTTGAAGTCCACACATCTTAAAGTTGCAGAAGTTGAGAAACACTGCACTATAGTAATGGAAAATCTGATCTGAAGCCTAATCCTTTGCGAGTCAAGTTCAATACAGTAGTTAGAATTTATTATTTTTATTTCTATTCTGCTGATTTTTAAAAAATAAGTAAGAGTCATTTTCAGCTCATTCATCGAGGGGTTGGTTGGTTTGGTTTTTGCCTTGACCCAGGATAATTATGTCAATGTTCATTGTGTCATGCAATGTTCAGGGCCTGAGATGTCCATCTAAGAGGAGAATATTTTTTTTAATAAATTGAACAGGCTGAAATCTGAAGTGAAAGAGGCCCATGGTCTCCCTGATGAAAGACGTGTGTTGGCAAGTGATTGGATTGATCTGAGGTATATTTGAGGCAACTCTAGATTGGTTAAAGGAGTTGCTGTTCAAACTTAGTTTTTTAATTTAATAAGTAAGCAAGAAATTTCAGATATGAAAGGCTATTTTTCAAATTCTGGCTGTTAGAAATTTTGATACTTGGGATGGTTATTTTTCATTATTATGGTTCGACCTGAGATAAATCAGGTATTCTACACTGATAGTTTGCTAATCTTTTTATTTTAAAGGTGGACCATATAATGATGGCCAGGGATCTTAATTTATTTTTGTGCTCTTTAACTGAGCCTAATAAAATTCTCAAGGAAAACCGAGTTGGAATGCCTTGTATACCCACATAACAGAATTTAACTTGGTTGACATTTCATGACAATTAAAACTGAGCTGATAAGAATGTACCTTTTTTCAGCTCTTCAAGATAGCATGTTCTTGTTTGGATGTTTTTTTAAATATTCCAATCCTTAGTAGATTGTGTAGAGACTTACTATATGTTCTATTAAAATATCTGACCTTGCTCCATGGTTCAGTGGTTTTTAAGATGTGTCAAGATGGAATAAGATAGAATTTTAATATTTTGCTCTTAAATGATCCACAGCTTGTTGACCAACAACATTTAAGTTTTTTTTTTAATAAATAAATTAAAATAAATACATACATACATGCTCAAGAAATCTGAGGGTTGTATGAAATACTTTCAAAGATTTTTCATGAGGCAGAATTATTATATATTGCTTCATGGGAGAAGGGAAGGAAGAAAAAAAATAGTATAAGTAGGAAAGGAAAATGGTTTGGGAGTGTGGAAGTGCCCAGAAACACACTGCATTGATCTAAATAGAACTTAATTCTGAAAGATTGCTCTTAGGCTCAAACAGCATATTACATACAATTATGTGTAATTTTCCTGATTTTTGTCTGTTTAATGTAATCATAAGTAGCTGCAGTATTACCCAAAAGTGTGTGCATGGGAAGCAGTGAGTGCCTAACCTCTTCCATCAGGCAATGGTGCCCAAGGCTGTATTTCTTCTGCAGGGGAAAAGATTTAGTCCAGGTATTTCTTTTTCTCCAATGGGGGAGCGAGGGACCCAGTGGATATTTGCACATCATAAGTGTACTGGCCTCTTCTTTTCCTGCTGAATGCCTAAGGATGGTTGAGATTCCACTTTGATCTAGGCTTCTGCGTGTTTACTCAAAAGTAATTCCTATTGTGTTCACTGGGGTTTACTTAGAGGTAAATATGCAAAGTCTCAGTTAGCCAAAGATAGAATAGACCATATCAGATGTTGAAGTGGAAGATCCCTCATCAGAGGGTTAGACTAAACTTTGAAATGGGGATCCAGTTTGATGAAGCTTCACCTGAAGCCCCCCACCCCCACCCATTGAAACAGATTCACCAGTCAAAGCAGGAACCCTTTCAAAGCAGCAAATCCAAGCTGATGGCTTCAAAGCCTTTTAAACCGCTTTGCAAATTCAGTTGCTTCTCTGATTCTCCTGGAGTTGTTACAGATTGCAGATAACATTTCAACTTCCCTTCCATATATGGGGAACACCAGGGGGCTGTGGAGTGATATGATGAGCTCTTGGACAGGAGTAGCCAGCAGTGACCTCTAGTAAAACCTTATTAACCTCTGAACCTATCATAATCCTTTGGGGTAGGCAACATAATATTGCTTTGTGGTTCATTCACTTTCTCAGCTCTCCACTTTTAAAAATCCAGCCAGGCATAAGCCCCGAGTGTGTTCTTTGTTCTGGAAAAGGAACGTCACATTTGATGTTTTGAATTTGACTCAAGGCTAACCAGTCCAGTATGCACTCTTGGGTCAAACCTGTATACACTGTTGTCTGGATCAAGCCTTACTTTTACATTTTTCATGGCTGAAGCAGGTTTCAGTCTTTTGCCAATGAGTAAATATGTGCCAGGCTGATACTAAAAGGTACTAGCCCAAACTTTTAGTTTCTAAAAATAGAGAGGTGTGGCCAGCCTACCCATGACATTTTCTCTGTGACTTGCCTATCTCATCTATGTCATTATCTGCCTCCTGGCAGCCTATAAAAATCTAGAAATCAGAGGCAACACAAATCCCATGACCCCCAAAATTCAGGCCAATGGCCATTCTTTAGCTTCATGCCAGGTCTGGCACTCCAGAAAAGCACATGAAAAGTAGGAGATCCCTTTGTAAGAGATTTGGAATGTTTTTATTTTTAAAAGTGGCATTAAATTGCTGGATTACCTCAGCAAAAATTAGACTCTTGGCTGAATAATTTGGAGGCTGCTGCCTTGTCCCTTCGCCAGACCTGCTGTTTCTGCCTTAAAGGGGGCACAGGGAACATCTCCAAGCCTGATTATAGTGCTGGTACAGTCTTGAGGAAGAGCCAGTTTGGGGTAGTGGTTAAGGCCCCAGGCTAGAAACTGTGAGTTCTAGTCCTGCCTGAGGCCAAAGCCAGCTGGGCAACACTGGGCCAGCCACTCTCTCTCAGCCCTAGGAAGGAGACAAGGGCAGACCACTTCTGCAGGGACTAGTTCAGGCAGACACAGGAATCACCACTGACTAGAAGGTGCGTGCATGCACACACACACACACACACACACGCACACGCGCGCACACAGAGTGTATTGAAGGTATCCAACAGAAAACTTGGAGGGTTGCTGTTCTATCCTAGCTAGCTTTATCACATTCTGCTAAATAAATAAGAAAGAAAGAAAGAAAGAAAGAAAGAAAGAAAGAAAGAAAGAAAGAAAGAAAGAAAGAAAGAAAGAAAGAAAGAAGAGAGAGAGAGAGAGAGAGAGAGAGAGAGAGAGAGAGAGAGAGAGAAAGAAAGAAAGAAAGAAAGAAAGAAAGAAAGAAAGAAAGAAAGAAAGAAAGAAAGCAAGCAAGCAAGCAAGCAAGCAAGCAAGCAAGCAAGCAAGCAAGCAAGCTGCTTCAGGCATTTTGATGCTTTTCCAATATAACCTATTGACTAATCTTTTTCTGAATCAAATCTTGAATCTCAAAACAGTTGGAATTGAATCAGTTTGCCCTTAGATCACAAACTTATATTGAATCATGCCCTCATCAGATCTGAAATGTATAATTCAAATTGAATCAGGGCTGATTTGCCCAACTGTTCATAATTTTTAAATCTTGGAGGCTCAGCAACCAAGCCAATCAAATTTCACTTATTGTTTCTAAAAATGAAATTATACATGCTTTACATAGTCTCTCTCACACCCGCAAAATCAGTATCCCTCCAGATTAATATAGTTAATGTCACCTATTTTGCCAAATAGGGCAAAATAGGTGACATTCCCACTAAATACTTTATTAATGTTATCTTGTATATTGTTCATTCCCTCAGCCCTGAATGTAGAGGGCTTCTGATCTGATTGCGTCACGATTAATGACACTGATCCTGCATCCTTGAAATCAGCTCAATGGGGAGTCCGACAATTTGTGACATGATTAGGAAGATGAGTATCTTGTTGCAAAGGCCCAGCTGTTTAGATAATAAACCTTATAAATAACATATTAAATTCCTCTCCTGAAAACATCCATTGTGTGCATATATAGTGTTTTATTAAAAAGAAAAGGCAACACCTTTTTCTTTTTTTGTGTGCAACAGACCCTACAAGGTTCAATAACCTGCCATTTGAGAAATAGGATCGTCAATATCTTGGACATATTTTCTTTTTTTTTTATTGGGATTCACTTTAATTCTACATTATTTATTTCATACACAGCAAAATCAAAGCAGCGTGAAGTGAGCCAATATCTTTGGTTTTGACTTCAGGCCTTTGCAGCGGTTATAGGAGTAAATATCTCTCCGGTCCCTCCTCCCATCAGCATCTAATGGAAGTTTTATGACTGTTGCAAGAACATTGACTGTCTGATGTGGTAACTCCAATAATCTTCTCTCTCTTGAGCCTTGGGGACACCAGGAAAAGGCTAATAAATCTTGATTTTTATTACAGGTTCACTTCATCCACACATAGGTAAGAGAAAAAGCAACATTTGGAGCAAACATTTTGCAGCTCTGGGGTGGGCACAGAATTAGTGCGACTAGCAAGCACATAATAATAAGTGTTAATAAATTAGATATCATGTTATTGCTAATAGCCACCAAGCCTGATAGGGTCAGTCAGTTCTTTTCTACAGGGTTGCTGAGGGGACAGAGGAAAAGAACAAGGTGATCTATTGAATCCAAAACCATTTCCCAAATATGCATCTGAACTTTTGGCAAGCACTATTCCATCCAATGAAGACATCTATTTATTAAAAGGGCCTCCATTTTATCTTGGCTAATTTCCCTTTTTAATATTTGCACATTTTACAAGCTCTTCTTTATTTGAACTGTGTCTTTTTTTTTTTTTTTTCACTTCATTGCTCAAAGATTAGCATTAGACTCTTGCATACAAATTGCTCAAGAGCTGGCATGTCTATTTAGGATTGGAAAAAACCTCTTCTAATCCCTTCCTAGATCATGAAGCTAGATGGAACAGTGATCTGGTACTGTTACAGACAGTCCTGTGTTCAGGGCCTGCTTAGTGATTATTCAGGGTTGTGAATAATCCACAAAGCCAAAAAGCCAAACAAAGCCAACAGTTCTTTAAGTCTGCTACTACACTGTACTTCTATTTTAAGGTGAAGTAGAAAAAAGCTTGGAGAATATGACAGGTAAAAATGAGTGGGCAATAAAACAGCGTTTCTGATGCACATGAGACAAACTCCAGAACAAAGCCAGATAAATAAATGAACAGAATCCTTTGCAAAGCCAAAGCCAACTCTGGAAGGGGGCTTAGAAATTATTATTTTTATTCTCAACAATTATTTTTCTGGGGCAAATGAGGACATTTTTCCTCTCTGCTCCCTTCTATTCCTTCCATTGTACCATTTTCTATGCACAAATTTAATCTGAGTAACATTTACTGGTAGACAGGGAAAGTAACAGGGGAAGGGCCATGAAGGGAGGGAGGGAGGGAGGAGGCCACAGCCCATCAGAAATAATTATTAAGCCCAGACAGAAATACCACAATGTCACTCCAAAAGGGAATTCTGGATGCAGTGATTAGTTCCTGCCAAAGCTCTTCCTTTTATTTCCATTGCTCTTAGAATTATGCTTTAATTTTTAAACTGGTCTTGAACGAGAATGGGCATCTCTTCCAAGACAGTTGAAATAAGCAACCTTCTTTTCTACTGAGACTAATGGTCCCTCAGGGGTAAATTACTAGAGTGGACAGTGTAGGTGGGTCCGGTAGTGACACTTCATCCATCCGAACAGCAAATAGGAAAAGAGGGAGCCACTACTTTATATGGCAAGGAAGAGTCCAGACTGAACAGAAACAGGGGTTGGGCGGGGGGAGGTTACTAGGAAAAGCAGGCAAAGGACTATAAACGGTTTATACATCAAGTTGGAATTCTCAAGCCTTTTTATAAAGAGAGAAAAAACGTCAGAGGGACAGCAGGAGGAGATACAGGACCAATGTGACAGCCTTTTCTCCTTTCACCCCAACTTTTTTTATGGCCTTTTTTTCTTACTCTGTCTGTCTGTCCCTAGAAGCAGCCAGGGGATGGCAACCGGCAGCTTTTGCCTAAGTCTGAACCCACCCCTTATGGAAGGCTTTTGAAACTGTGCCTTCAGATAAAGACTATCTCCAAACTCGGGACCATATTCTGTAAAACAGACTGCAAGTGAAAGGGCAAAAGGAAGAAAAGACATCAGACCAATTCTGAATAGGAAAGCAAGGAGGGCAAGCACAGGGCGCTCTTCTGCGTGACATGCAGCTTCAGCCTAAACCTCTCAGCTGATGTGCCGCACATTATAAAGGCATGATTATGGGCAGGCTGCCTATCGTCCTATTCCACGGGGTAAGTTCACGGCAACCTCCCAGCTTGGGTAAGAGGGCCAGGCTCTCTTCATCCAATTTGCAGGGAAATTGCAGCAATGAATCCTAAGCTGAAGATAGTTTCTCTTCCTCACTCTTGATACTTGGATTAGATTAAGTGCTTCCGAGGTGTTGAGGCTGCAGGATTCAGAGAGCTGCTTAGTAGATTCAGCAACAAACTGCTGGCTTTCCATTCATTTTGTCTTATCAACATGGTTCTCCCTGAGCAAAGCTAATTTGAATATTGAATAAGAAAAGGAGAGAGGCAGAAAGGTTGCATCCTGCCTCCTTTGCAAAAATGAAAGCTATTCCACACTTTTTTGTCACGCTAACCCCAGGATAGTAGCCAAGCAGTGGCATTTCTAAAACTGAATAGAAAAAAAACATTGGAGGCTAGAATTATTGCCAACTAAACCAACTAAAGCCCTCCAAAACATCTTAAGTAAACCAAAAGACCCGGTAGCCCAAGAAGAAAAAACAGGAGTTATCTACAGCATACAGTGTAAGGAGTATAACAGCCACTATGTAGGACAGGCAGGCAGAAGGCTGGCAGAGCGCATCCATGAACACCAACTAGCAGTCAGAAGAAATGGTGAAAACTCCTTAATCTCACAACACATGGACAGACTGAACCATAGTTTCAGCTGGGAAACTGTGAGCATCCTAGGCCAAGCTGAATCCAAAAACATGAGGGCATTCCTGGAAGCTTGGCATTCAGACAAGTCAGCCATCAACAGGCACATAGAGATAAGCAACATTTACATACTATTCAAAAGAGGCAATAAAAAGCTAAGAAGAAAACCAAAAGACCAGAACAAATACACCCAACTAAGTGGAAGCAAACAAACAATCTAGCAGAAAACAATACCCTAATCAAGGAACTACCAAGGAGAAAACCGCACCCCCACCAACACTAGCAAGCTACTGTATTACAGGGAGCAAACCCCACACTCACTCACACTGATGTTGTTACCTAGTCAGGTAGTGAAACATCTGCAAGCAAACAACCAAGCTCAGGGAGCGCCAAGGACACCACAGTTCAACCCTGAGCTACAGATATTCTCTTCTATTGGATGCACTAACTCCCCAAAATTATTAGGTTTCTCTAGGGCTGTATGCCTCTGAATAGCATTTTCTGGGGAAATGTGTATTGGAAGGTCCCATTGTCCTCATCCTGTGTATGTGGGATTCATCACTTTGGGAACTAAATGCTTAGCAAGATAAACTTTTGATCTCACCTAGTTATATTGTAGTAAATAGAAGACTGGAGAGCCAGTCTGGTGTAGTAGTTAAGGCACCAAGCTAGAAACCAGGAAACCATGAATTTTAGTCCCGCCTTAGGCATGAAGCCAGCTGGGTGACCTTGGGCCAGTCACTCTCTCTCAGCCCTAGGAAGGAGGCAATGGCAAACCACTTCCAAAAAGTTTCCTTGCCAAGAAAACTGCAGGGACTAGTTCAGGCAGTTGTCAGGAATCAAAAACTGACTCAAAGGCACTAGAAAAAAGAAAAAAAAAAGAAAGAAAGAAAGAAAAAAGAAAAGAAAAGAGAAAAAGCGAACATACCTATACTCCCACCTTTTCTTTTCCCCACAACAACAATCCTGTGAGGTAGGTTGGGCTGAGAGAGAGTGACTGGCCCAAAGTCACCCACCAGCTTTCATGCCTAAGGGAGGCCCAGAACTCACCGTCTCCTGGTTTCTAGGCCAGCACCTTAACTGCTACCCCAAACTGGCTCCTATTCATAAAGCTGATACTTCATTCAAAAGTTTCTTCTAGTTTTGTAACAACAAATCAGTTGAATCCTTTTAATTATCTTACTGCACTTTGTATAAACAAAGAGAAAAGTAACTTTAAACACAATTCTTCATCTTTTGTTTATATAGCCCAACTGAACTTTGAGTGTGATTTCAGGACTAATTAATCTGTATTCTGGTCTCCTAAAATCCAATAGTCGAGGAGCCTACAATGATGACTGGTATATTGGGCTAAGCTCATTATTCTGTCCATCTGTGATAAAATGTTATTTTTTGTATGTCAGTGTCAAATTTATAGAAATGTCAGAATAAACTAAGGTAGATACTATCATCCAAAGCACCTTGGTCACCCATAACAGGCAGCATAAGGATATGAAGAAGAATTTTACCAGATGCAAATGTATGGTAGAAGGTAGAAGATGTGGTAAAGCTCTCGTCTTTATGACCATCCAGAGGATCAAGCTATCCTGGATTGAAATGTTATATTTTGGTGTACTTTAGTCATTTGTTGGGGCTCTTTATATATTCAGCATGTGTGAAGATATGGAGTGAGATGGAGATGAATTACTTTCTACAAAGGTTATATTTCTAAAAATAATTTCTGTTACATTAGGGAGAATGGTGCTTTGAGTGGAAATGACTTCAAGAAAATTTATCATTCCTCTCTGTTCTGCATTGGTCAGACAACAGCAGAATACTATATCCAGTTCTGGGCACTTAGTTTTAGGAACAACGTTGGCAAACTGGAGTGTGTCCAGAGGAAAGTAACCAAGATAATAAGAGGCCCAGAAGGAAAAAAAATATATGAAAGTTGGAGAAAAGAAGATGGTGGAGGGACATCATTGTTGTCTTCAAGTATCTGAAGGGCTGTTATGTAGACAAGAGGCAGAATTGTTCAGAGTTGTCCCAGAAGACAGAACTAAAAATAATGGGTCTAAATTACAGAAGTAGATTTTGGCTGGACATCAGGAAACATTTCTTAACAGAGACTGCATGGTCATCTCTTGGGGATCATTATAGTCATGGATTCCTGCCCTGGGCAGGGGGGTAGAATAGATGATCCTTGAGATCTTTCCCAACCCTTACATTGTATGATTCTATAAATAAAATATTTTTCTTCATTATCTACACATTTTCACACTAGGATCAAAAATCTCTTATAATCCTCTACATTTCACTTTACATCAATAATACTGGCTGATTTGGATATAATTTTACAATATTATATTGTAAAAACATATGCTAATTTCAGCAAAGATCAGGCAGACAATGACTTTAAGAACTCCATGGTTAATGGGGTTAATTTTGCAAGAAATGTTTTATGCATCCTATATATTGGAAAAAGCAGCAAAAATAGCATCTTACATTAGCATTCCACTTAATTATATGGTCTTTCTAATGGTGATAAGCAGTGTAATAAAGTGTACGAGACAAAAAGGGATGTAGCACCTTGGAGACTAAGCAGATTAACCGAGGCATGAACTTACATATTGTTGTCCTACTTCATTCAATGCATGAAAAGTTCGGATTTCATGTTTTATTGCCACGAAAAAGAGGTGAATCACTCCACTTCTTCAAGCAGAAAGAAAAATAACTTCGGGTTTGTAATAAGAGTTCATTGAAGACTTACAGTATACTAGTGCTATCTGCTTTTATTTACAAATATAGAAGCATAGCTAACTGGGACTTAGTGGATTCTTAAAACATGCAGCCCAACTGCTAATCATATTAGATTACAGTACTCAGGAGAGAAATCACAACCCCCTCTGAGGCAGTTTCCAGTTTAGCTAACTGGAGTTAAACTCCAGTCTTAAGTGCTCATGCTTCCTTAACCAAAATTAAAATTGCAACTGAGCTTTCTCTCTTCTCCCCTCCTTCTAAATGGACAGAGTTCCAGCCATTAAAGCAAGCTATTGTCTTTTTAAAAAATAAATAAGAAAGAAAACACTGTCATGTCCCCATAGCATTTTACCATGACATAATGGCAAAATTTATTTGGTTGGTCTTTTTTTTCTTCTTCTTCCTTTTCTGGAAGAAAAATATAACAGGGATTCAAGGATTTGCCTAAAAAGGCAGAAGAGGCTTTCTTGCAATGCAGTTTGCATGCCAATTGCAGTGATGAGCATTTTTTTTTCTTTAAAGGGATACTAATCTTACTACGGTGATTATATATTATTTACTATCATTGCAACATTATAAATGTTACAACAAAATGTCGCAAGAACGTTGTCACGAGGATGATCAAGTTATTTAATTTCAAGGCAGTGTTGGCAGATGGAACAATTAATTGCTCAGCCACTGTAATGATGATCATGTCAAGGCTGCCATAGTTTACTCTGTTTTGGTGCCATGGTGAAGGACATGACAGCATCAGAGTTTTTATTATGATTATTGGTGACATCTTATAGCAATGTCAAAAATGAGGCTGTAGGAACTGTAATGTTGGAAATTAATCAGCAATATGTCACTGGTTTGTGATTGCTGCATTACCTTGAACTGTGCAGAATACATACAGCCATAAAGGTGTAGCTCAGCTTTGACAAAAGTAATGGTTAATATTCAGAACAATCTGGGCAAAAGACATGATATCTGATTGCTTTGCAGAAAATAATTTCCTCACTTAAATCTTTTGATCTTTTACTTCTCCTCCTCTCTCCTTTCCTCCCACCCCGCTGAAAATGTTTTGAAGACGTCTTTCTAAAGAAAACACAGCCAGCGGCTCATCTTTGTTTTGAGAGGATAATGCTGATGCTATCTCTTTCTCCCGCACTCACCTCCTCTGCCCGATAGGCTTAATATGTTCCCTGCGGGAAACTGTCATGTACGAAGAGGAGAAATTGTGTCTGACCAGATTCCTTCATAGCAAATCAGCGAGTGTTTCCCAGGTAGTCTTTCCTCACTAGATTCCCATTGGGGAAGCCTGCCTTTTCAGTCATGCTCAAAAGAACTGAAGAATCTTCTCAATGGGCCTTGTCACCCAGCCTAGGTGCTTTGTAGCTGCCAGGTGTTTTGGGGCACAAAAGCAGAGGAATGAAGCTGCATAAATCTGGCTTGAAGACAAAACAAGGCCAGCATCACTGTCACAGGGACAGTGGATCACATTGGGGTTTCCAGGCCCTTCTGATGACACTGTAATTAATGAAGGAGGCTCCAGATATTGGCACCATTAAAGCAGCTCACAGAGAAGAGTTGGACAAAGCTGTCCACTTCCATTTATCTCAGTTTCTTCTTTTTAAGTTCTGTTTCTCCCATTCCACTCCCATTTCAGGCCTTTGTTCTGAAAAGTTTGCATTTATCTGGAGCTTTGTGTGAATTTTTCCATTTGACATGAAGTTTTACTTAATATGCACATTTTATCCTTTTTTTTTTTTCCAACTACATACAACTGACAAAGTGTTTGCCCTCCACAGGGTGCTGCTTTGAATGATGTTTTTATTCATGCACATCTCTGTTAATATACACATTTTTGTCAGTATTTATTTAATTAGAAAATTGTATTGCAAAATCTGAAGAATGTACATTTCAGAGGATTTGTATATGAATTCAAATGTGCAACATTAGGAAGTTTCACAATCAAATGTCATCTGAGTGCACACTATTCCCCTTTGTCATCTCTCCATCAAGGGATAGAACTCTTAGTCCTTATGCCTATTTGCTTCTCTAGCTTGCACAGCTTCTCATACATGCTGCTCTTGCTTTCAGTTAGTTGGAGTTCTTCCCTGCTACCTACAGTAGCTTTCCCCAACCTGGCAGCTTTTTAGGTTTGCAGACTTCATCTCTCAGCATTCCTGAGTCAGCACGGCCATCACTGAAAATTCTGGGAGCTGAATTTTCAGTGATGGCTTTCTGAGGTGCCCTCCAAGGTAGTCCTCCTGTTATCTGAGGACACCTCAGAGAAAAGCGGCAAATTGTTTTTGTCCTCCTCATAGTAATCATTTTTCTTTTGTTCCAGTTCAGATTTCTTCTTGACTATTGGGCAATCTATAGTTTGATCATGATCCTGTTTTAGCATCATATTTCATAATTAGCAGGCTGCTATTTCCAGTATAACATTGGAGAGGACAGATGGGGAGAGGAGTAGAAGATTATGCTGCCTGTTTACGTGTTGCTGATAACAAAGTGTTGAGCTGCCATTGTTTAATGGTCCTATAAACATATACATGTTTTGTAATGTTTGGGCATATGGCTTTCAATTTATTATTGCCCAGGAACTTTTGGAAGACTCCAGGCTGTCTTGCAATGTCCCAACAAATGGACATATTAGGGGCTAAGCTCATGCTTATGTTAAAGGATCCAAGCATCCTGATCTTTCAAAATGCACTGGTTGGAAACAGTTTCTCCTAGGAATAGGAAACAATGAATGACAAAGCTTGTAGTTCAGGCAATTGCTGCAAAGTATGTTTACAAACTCAGGCTTCCAGATGGTGGGATGAATTCACTGCTGTTTCAGGAGTTGTACTGAGTTTTGCTGTGGGGAAGCCCTTTATGTAAAGACCAGGGTGGGGAGAGAGACTTTAAAATTTTATTTTGCTGCTCTCCACTGTTGCCGCAACACTACTCCACTGTCAGAAACACGAACAGCATTTGGTTTCTCCAGCATTTGGTATTATTCTGGGGAGTTTGGCAACAAAACTGACTGTAAAAAAATCATGGGCATTGATATGGTTTTGTGGGGCCACCAGGTAATCCCCCCAGATGTTCCAGAATGATGTTGGTGGCCTAGATTGCCAACCTATTTGGCTCATATGTCAAGATGGGCCTTAGTGTTTTAGAGCAAGGATAGAGAATATTTTAGAAAAGGACAACAAGGAGGATCAAAAGACTGGACATTAAGGCTTGAAAAGAGAAAATTGAGGAGGAATAAAGTAGTAGTCCACAAATATCTGAAAGGATATCATGCACAAGCTCCAGACCTGTTCCCCGTTGTTCCAAATGCAGGTTTTCAGTTACAGCAAGGCATATTCTAACTGAATGCTATTAAACCCTTTCTAACACACAGAGGAGTTCATGAAACAAGTTACCCAGAGTGATGGTGGGCTTCTACTCACTAGAAGTATTCAAGCAGAGACCTTGAGCATACTTTCATTTAACTTCCTCCACTGGTAGAGGCCTTGACTCAATGGCTCAATGGCTCTCTCCAACTCTGTGATTCTATAACCTGTTGGAGGCCACATTTCCTTGTGGTTAATCTTGTCCAAGACACCAGTGGATGGGGCCACCAGTTTTCTCTTTTGCTGCTACCCTTCTCTCCCTTATTTGCTTAGCTCAGCCTTTACTGCTATTCAGTTTCATCCAATATTTATGAAAGGGTTAGATGTAAAAGTTTTAACTAAGTTCTGCTAAATTCAGTAAGACTACCTTCCCAAATACATTGGTATAGGATTTTAACTGTAAAGTTTTTTGGGTGGGAATGTTTTCTGTATAGTAATATATTGAGCATGGGATTGCCTTTAATGACCATTCGAAAACTGCAGTTGTTACAAAATGCAATGGCCTGTGAGCTAATTGACACTAGACACCACGAACATATTACACCTTACTGAAGACCCAGCCACCAATACGTTTCCAGGTGAAATTTAAAATGCTGCTGTTAACCTATAAAGCCCTGTATGGATTGGTGCCAAGGTACAAACAGAGCTACCTCCTTCAACTAGGGTCAACTCATTTGATACAAAGTTCTCAGGGAAAAAAATGTGCCTAATCCCTTACTCATAGGGTAGTAGAAAGGCCAGAGCAAGGAGGAAATGTTCTCTATTATGATGTCTCTATTGTGGAATAACTCACCAGTGGAAATTAGACTTGCCCCAACCTTTGCAGCCTTCCAGAAGTGGGTTAAAATAGAGCTCTTCCAGAAGGTCTTTTTAATTAGTAAAGACAGTGCCTTAGGAATTGTTCTGGCTCTGGTTGAAGATACTTTTAAAATTTTGTATGACTATATGATGTACCAGTGTGCAATTTGTAGTCTCTTTATGGCCTAGGAGCTGGGTGTTTATGAAATCATCTTTCCAAGATGAATTCTGCATGCTTAATCCAAGAGAGCAGAGAATGACTGCTCAAAGTCCCCACCATGAGGTGTGAAGCAAAGGAACACAAAACAGGGCATTGTCTTTGAGGGTTCCCCTCCTTTGGCATGGCTTGTCCTCCAAGGCAAGAGTAGCTTCCATTCTTATGGCCTTCTGAAGGCTTGTTAAAAGCTGGCTGATTTGGAGACCCTTCAGAGATTAAGTAGTTGTAATCACTGATGCAGGTAGACAAAAGGCTGCTGCTCTTGTCATACCTAACTAATTTATTATTATTGTATTGTTATACTTTATCATTATATTATTGTACTGCGTTGGTTTGTACATTGTTCCTCTTGTATATTGCATAGCATTTTTTTAAGGAGAAGCAAAAAAGGAAGGAGGGTGAACAATTAAGATTAAAAGATGCAAAGAAAATCTAGAGCGATTTTGAAGGAAATAAAACATTGCTTTGGAAGTGGGTGAAAAAGAGGGACTTCCAGAGAACAAATGGCAAACTGAAGACAACACCTCAAAAAGTGGAAACGATGACTGCAGTGGAATGAAGAGCCAGTGAGTAGACCGGCTCTTTGATAATTCCTCTCCGGACAAGGAGAGGACTTGAGATCACCCACAAGTGCTCCAGTTGCTCCTCACAAGGAGGCTGCAAGACAGTGGTCTTCGGTGGGTTTAGAGCTCTGGGAGATGAGGGAATAGCCATCTTGCTCAAATCGCAATCAGCATCTTTAAAAGGACACTGGGTTCGCATACTTCCTTTTCTAATCACTTTTGGAAATTGCTTATTAACTGCTTTTCAGCTATTAGGAACTTTCGGATCAACAGGCTTTACAGCATTGGGTGAGTTTCCTTCAATCCTCAGTGAAAGAAGTTTTAAATACAAGTTTAAGGACTTAAAAATGTTTTCTGGAATAAACAGCAAAAGCGTGATTATAACTTTGATTTTAGAAAGTTACAAATGGATTGAGGGTCCAGATAAATTTGAAATAAGATTTTGAAATTAATTATAAAGATTCCTTCCCATGGGAAAATGCTTTTGTTTTGAATTCTTAACAAAAAATAAGATAAGACTTTAAAAATTGGACACTAGAGGAAACTAGAAAGAACTGAAGATTATAATTAAAGGCAAAGAACATTTAAACTCAACTTGCAAATACAGAATGAAGCAAAATATTTTAACATTGAACATACTGAGGGATATTTTTTAACAATAGACCCAGAATTTAATTTTAAGAGTGTCTGCCTCTATAGATAGACTGTGTTTAAAAGAAGCTATGGAAGAGGAACAAATTTTACCTGACAAGACCGAGACTGATCTGAAAATGGATTTAAAAATGACAGGCTACAAGAATGACATGGCAAAAGATGTTATACTGGACATACAAAAGAAACTGACTGATGTCTTAATAATTAAAAGGGATATACAAATAACCAAGAGAATGATCTGGATAATTTTCCTTTACTGGATTTATAAAAGAGGACTGTTAAAGTTTTGAAGAATTTTGTGAGAAGGGACAAAGAAAAAATGAAAAGAAATCAAGTTCTAGGACATTATTTGAAGGGAATAAAGATCAAGATTGTTAGAAGTAAAAGGAAGGAATATAAAGTTGGTTTATTTGATAAAGGTTAAAATAGGTATGTTGTTATCTCTGGTAACCCTTAATGGAATTTTGCTGAAAACAGGACTGAAATGACGAGGTTTTATGGATTTGTTCATATATAAGAGATGGGATATGGAAAGAAGAGATCGTTTGCTGTATTTTAAGAGAATGTGATAAGTAACTAAAATTGTTTATACTTGTTGTGATGAAGGGGGAAGTCACTTCTTTATATTTTTTTTTTCTTTACTATATTCTTATTTTTCTTTCTTTTCTATTTTTCTTTCTATGTTTTCTCTTATTTTTCTTTTCTGTACCTTCTGTTTTTTCTTTTTCTCTTCTCTTTTTCTTTTTGGTTTGTATTAGTTTTTATTGTTGAAAATTTTAATTTTTAATAAAATTACTATTAAAAATAGGAAGTGGATGTAAAAGGGTTTAAAAAGGAGCCTTGGCAGAGTGGATGGAATAAAAAATAATGATGATTAAATGATTTGGGATGAAACTGAAGTAGAAGAATGCTGGGAGGAATATTTTAAAGATCTGTTTGTGAGTTATAATGCTATGTCAAAGGATGGAATGGAAATTAATACTATAAATGTTAGGGTCTAAGAAAAAAATGATAAAATGGAAGTCATAATTGCTGTGAGAGTGTTGAAAAATTGTATGGTTGTACATATAGATAGTGTAACTGGAGAAATATTAAAATATGGAATGGTTACACGACTTGTTTAATAATTATGCAAAGACTGCATTTGCACCTGAGGATTGTAAGAATGCAAAAACTACAGGGAGATTACAGTAGTTGGTTAAGGGTGCCTGGGCAAAATTCTGATTGAAAGAATACAAGAAGTGGCAATGAACATAACCGGGAAATGAGGATTCAGTACAGGAAGGAGTGACCAGTATGAAGGAAGTATGTTGAGGTAATCACAGTGCAACCAGATATTTGAAAGAAGAATGAATCATTCAAAAGGAAGGGAAGGGCCAAGAAAGGTGTGGTTCAGTGGAGTTAATGAAATTCTAAAAGTGAAGGAGATGAGAACTATAATGAACAAAAGTCAATATATGATTTGACATATGGATGTTGTGGAAGCTAGGATAGTTGGTGTAAACTAGAGTTAGCTGTATTTCCTTTCCTTTCCTTATCTCATGTCCTTTGGCTCCCCTGTGCTTTGAAAATGTTGCTTACCCCAAAAGAGAGTAGTATGGGGATTAGGTATGTATGTACATACATATGTATGTACTTTGGGAGTATTTGTGTGGAATATTAAATGCATATTTCCAGAGAGTTTTTTCTCAAGGAACTATGAAG
Source organism: Liasis olivaceus (assembly GCA_030867105.1). Classification (NCBI taxonomy): domain Eukaryota; kingdom Metazoa; phylum Chordata; class Lepidosauria; order Squamata; family Pythonidae; genus Liasis; species Liasis olivaceus. Next base: position 40,368,064 of record CM061348.1, on the reverse strand, counting down.
GGCATTTTCCCTGGATATGACAGAGATCTGTCCTTGTGCGGTCATTACTACTTGCTAATTAAGTTGGCAGGTCCTGAGTTAATGTTGCATGTTTCATCCATCCAGAGCAATAAAACATATTTATTTGCTCGCCCTCTGCCCTATCAAGAGGTAAACCTCGCCCATACACAGAGAACACCATGGGCTAGAACCACTCTCCATTTATATGACTGGGAAGGATTTTGTTTTACAAATCACTGCATTTTAATTTGATGTGTTGGACAATCGCCAGAAGTCACACTGCCAACAAGCTGCTTAATTTATAAGGGAGGAAATGGCTTGTAGGATGATTGTGAAAAATAACCTTAGTAATAACCTCACTTCTGCTGGAGGTCAGCCTATTGCCTTCTAATAAAAACTCTTCATTTTCTACGGATCTCTCAATGCAAAGTTTAGTGCATCCTCACCCTCTGGTTTCCGGTTTACAGAGACAATCCTGCAGCACCAAGGGATATTGTGGTCACAGTTGGCAAATCCCAGAGGTAGCATGTTCTGAACATCTGACTTCATCTATGCTTTCTTATGAAGGCTGATCACATGTTCAAAAGCAAATATCCAGTGTTAACAAGTAAACTGATGTGGTAAAACCTCTGGAATGTTAATCAAAGCAAATCATTAAAACAAAGTTTTTAATAGTCATGGCCATTAATTATCCTGCTAAAATGATGACAAATGGGAAGCTGTGAATTTGCTCAGGGTTGAGGGGTGGGCTGCATAGTTTTAAAACATTTGCGTGTTATATTAAATTGTTGCAGGGATAAAATCACATGCTATAATCTTCATTCAAGTGGCATTTCATCTGGGTGTGCATGCACACTTTAAGAATTTTTACAATAAGAATGAGTGATCAATATATTTCATAAATATTAAATATAGGCTGAGCTATAATAGATCTGCCCACACCTCTAAAATAAAAAGTCAGAAGTATAATGCACAATGCATTTGTATCTATTGATATTGTATATACTGACCATCCTTCTCCCCGAAGTCCAACTTTCCCCAAAAAGGAAAAAATATGGAATCAGCCCTGAGAAAACACAGGACCGCAAAGGCATGATAATGTTTGGACTCATTCCTTCTCCTTCTCCTCTTTTCCACTCTTTCTGTAATTGGTTGAAATTTATTTATTTTCATCTTTTATAGATTGCCCAGTCTAAGTGACTCTCAGGTGATAAACCATTGCAATCCCATAATAATATTCTCATTTGGAAGCAGTCCTAATCTTTAGCTGGAAACCCTCAGAATGGAGGCTGCATATGCCTGTATGGATGAGTTGTTCTTACTTTCTTTCAAAAAAAAAAATCAGCGAAAGCTTTCGTTTTCATGATTGGAAAAATACATTGAAAACCCTGAGTTGGATCCAGTTTTACTCATATTAATGGGATTTAAAGGTGGATGTGATTTTAGTGGGCTGCCTACTTTTTAAACATGAGAATCCAAGGCAGGAGCTGTCAAAGTTATTCAGTCGAGTTGTGTCCTTGCAGTCAGCCACTCCCTAAGTCCACCTGCTTCTTTTTTTCCTCTCTGAAACATGGACTATGTCATCCACTGCCTGGGCTAGAAAAGGATGTCATCTGCAGCTCGATTGTTCCCAACAATGGAAATCTTCCTTGCTGGAATTCTGGAACGATTAAATAATTAGGAATCAATACATTAAAAGTGGAGTTTCTAGAGTAGGGATAGGCAACTTGGTGCTCTCCAGATGTTTTAGATTTCAATGGGAGGCTATTGTGGAAATTGCAAAACAAACCATCAGGTTGCCTAGCATTCTATTCTATTCTATTCCCAATGGTTATTTTCCCCATTTCTACCCCTATTCTGTGCTTTGTGCTCCTTGTTCATTCTACTTTTCCTGTTTGCTGTAATTTTTGCCAAGTGCCAAAATGGGTTTAACTTTATAGTGAATTGATAAATCTGCTTTATTACTTACTTTATCAACTGACCGCTCCCCAAGTGACTTGGGGTGGCTAACAAGGGTTAAAAATAACCAGTACAAGAAAAATAATAACAATAATAAAACATTATAAAATATACTGCACCAGTGACAAGCACACGACTCATGTTGTATAGCTGGCCCACCTAACTACCTGGCCCAGCGCCCGTACAAATTAAAGCCGCTGGTCACAGTTTGGAATTAATCTGTTTCTGGCCCCTGCCCGTGGTCTCTTCACTAGAGCCTTGTCCACTAGTATCTAAGGACAACTGATTTTTGCCATTCAAACTAACATTTGGCCACTTTGCTCCTGTTTTTTAAAGACATTTCTGAGACCTTCCTTTTTAGATGGGACTCTGGTGGTTTGGATACCTAGTGAGGGGGAGAAGGACAAGACAGATCTAATTTTAGTTATGCTTATTGTTCTCAGGTACCATGGAGATTCTTTTATAATCCCCCCCCCCCAATCATTTGATTGGAGCAATATTATAACGTGAGTTCCTTAGTAGATGTGCTCATCATGCAGGATCATGCTTTTAATCATTTTTGAATAATTTGTCAGGTAATCATGGTCACTGGATTATTTTCTGACAGTTTGCATTCAACCTGAGTTTCTCCTCTTCAAGAAATAGAAACCCCCTCTGGTGGCTGTTGAATCCTCTTTATACTTGATTAAAATGGTTCTCCCCTTTGTGAATTTGCAACTAATGCCCATGATGAAATCAGCATTAGGATTCAACATGAATTCCATCTGCTGCTACCTGATGTTTACAAGACAACATCTTTTGGCATAAATCAAAGTCACATGTTTTGCTTTTTCTTGCCCTGATATTTTCTCTTCTTGAAAAGAACCTTACTTCTAATTATTGTTGTCTCAAAGGTGGCCTTTAATGGCTGCCCAAGCTTCTCATCTGAAAAAATGACTGGACAAAAACACCAGAAAATGAACAGATTAAAAAGACTTACTGTACATGATCATCATAACTGTCCTCAGCTGCCAATATGGGAATATAAAGTTCATTCCTTTTTCAAGGGGGCTTCTTTTCTTCAAAATGAGTGACCTATTCATCACAGACAGATACACCATTGGATTTCCAATGGATGGATTCAAAAAACTAATTTTCTCACTCTGCAGTGACCTTTTGTAATAGCTGCACAGCTGGATCCAGGAAGCATTTAGTGGTAAGAAAGAAAAGATAATGTTTCTCTTTTTTAAAATCACATTGGGTTAAAAATCAAATGGCTCTACACCTATCAACACAGAAAGGTCTTTTCTTTCTGTTGCAAGAGTAGGATACCTCTCTTCTTCCAGCCTAGTATTGTTAAGAGATTATTATGTACAAATATATCATGATAGGTTTGCTTGGATACAATTATTATCGTTGGTTGCCCAGTCAGCCAGATGTTTACAGTGGATTTGGCATTTTTATCCACCTATTGAGTCCTTCCCAAGGACCTGGGATAGGCAGATGTTGTTGTTTAAAACCATTATCTCCTCAATAGGTGGATAAAAATGCCAAATCCAGTGTAAACATCTGGCTGACTAGGCGACCAAGGTATCATCACAGGATATAAGCTATTCCAAGTAAAGCTGCCTTTTTGCAATTGACTGATAGTGATTTTGTTAATGCTGATGGCCTTCAAGTGGTATCATCATCATCATCATCATCATCAACCTGCCTATTTTATATATACCTCAAGGTGGCAAACATACTTAAGACTCCAGCCTCCTATTTCCCCACAACAACAACCCTGTGAGGTGGGTTGGGCTAAGGGAGAATGGCTGGCCCAAAGCCCCCCAGCCAGCTTTCATGCCTAAGGCAGGACTAGAACTCACTGTCTCCTGGTTTCTAAGCCAGCACTTTCACCACTACACCAAGCTAGCTCTCAATATGGGATCACAGTTTAGAAATGGAAAAATGAAGGTTCATAGCTTCGGACAGTCACTTGATGCTGTCTTACTGGGAGTTAAGGAGCTGGAAAGTGTCTCCCCAGTGGAAACCAGTTAACAGAAGGGTTTTCTGATGCAGATCTCTCTCTCTTAAAGTTCCCTTGACTGAGGGGAGGAACTGATAGATTGTGGGACCATACATGCATGGACATGCATATGCCAAAGCTGTGCAGTTTGGAATATCCAGGCAGAGTTCAGATGACACATTAAACCCTAAATCCAGATTAACACACATACCATAATCTGCCAAACAAACAAGCCACATTATAGCTTAATGTGATGATATGCTTATATAACGTGCTAAGGCAGTGGCTGGGTTCTCAAAAACATGTCGAACCACAAACTGCCTGACACCATTTTGGACTACTTAAGCATGTTTTTGAACCCAGCCCTTTAACAATGGGGATGCACATGGTGGGGTAACAGATGTGCTGCTGCACAGGTTTGGGATTGCCCAGGACAGGAATCCTCAGACCATCCCAGACAAATGGCTGTCCAATCTTCCTTTGAAAACCTCCAGTGATGAAGCCCCCCTGATTCTTCCACTGCTTAATAGCTCTCACAGTCAGGAAATTCCTCCTTATTTCAAGTTTGGACCTCCCTCTGTGAAGTATCCACCAGCCATCATGAGTGCTACTTGCCTCCAGTTACCTTTGCAAGGAAATTAAAAAGTGAAATTTCCAGTTCCAGGAAAAAGAAATGAGTCCGGGTATCATTGCTGCTGGACCTTCTCCTCAACTGGCAGTGTTTGGATGGTATGCTGAACCAAATTAATGGCAGCCCTAGCATATTGTGCAAACTTGTATGGTAACTCAGGTAACTCCAGATTAAGAAGGGATTCCACCCCCACCCCACCCTAGCCCCTTGTACCAAAGGGGTGGCATATTTACCCACTTTTACCTCCCCTTCACCTTGGCTTCTGAATCTGGAAAAGAACATTTACTTCAACTGAACCCTTTCTTCCATTCTCTGGCATAGAGATGAGGTCGAAATGCTCTCACAGAATGAAAGCACTCCAGCATCTCCAGTTCTCTCTCTCTTTCTCTTCCTTCATACCCCTCCCTTGCATATAAAGTGCATGCATGAAACAGGGTGAGAAAGGGAACAGGGAAGTCACTTCACCAACATCATAAGTTACATGTGTTTCTTATTTTATTTTTATTTTTTTTTCCAAAGGGAAAAACAGAACAAAAGAAAACGAAAAAGCTTGGCAGCCATTTTACCTTTAGGTACTTCTCAGTATAATTAGGGCAGCCCCCTTGTACTTCTGTTCTCTGGTGCTGGCTCGCTAGTTAAGTGAATCAGCCATGATTCATCCCCAGACAAAGTCAGGCATGTCATGTGAAGATGCAAGTATGTTTTAAAAATGGTGTGCAGAGGACAGCATTCCAATACAGAAAGTCCAGAAAACATTTAAAAAAAAAAATCCCCCTTGGATTTCTGTGGGAAAGTATGCGTGAGAGGAGCCAGTAACACTGCCACTGCCACAGCACAGATGGCATCACTGAAATCCACACAGTCAGATTTGCCCACCAAAACAACCATCCTGTTTGTTTGTAGAAGATTAATTTGTTACCCTTCCCCCTCATACACACAGACACACACCACACACCCCTGCTTCCAACCTAAAAAAAGGGTAGTTACTTCAGAAATAAAAGAACTCACATTAGGGAAATTTATATTTTAAAAGCCAGCTCTGGGAAAATTAAATTGCATAAAAAAATAATGACATCAGGGAAATTTGCATTAAAATGGTTTCTTGGGGAATTTATTTTCAAGATTACATATATCAGGGGTGATTGCCAAGACACCATACATTAGGGGAAACTACACATATAAAAATAGATGTGGATTTTACTTTTGTAACAAATCCTTTTGGAAGAAAAAAGTTTGTTTTTTAAAGAAGATACATAGCAATACTTCTCTGTTAATAGGCACAAAGAATACATGACTCTATTTTCAGCAGCTGAGGGGTTCTCTGTCCCTGTGAAAGAGTTAAAATGACCAGTCCTGGATGCATTTCATTTTATGTGGCACCACTGAAAACAAAGAAGGTCTCAGCGTCTTCCTATATCCGTTGATCATCTCTGCATCTGGCAGTAGGAAATGAAACAGGCCCAACCTGAACAGTCTAGGTCTGGATACATCATAATGACAGAACCCTTCTGAAACTGACTGCGAGGCGTCAGCATTTTAATGACTTTTAGCTTGTCATTCCACAAGGCTGTGTTTCGAGCGTCCTAGACTTTTTGCTTCTCCCCTCCGCTGCCTCCTTTTATTCTCTCCAACCCAGGTGCACGTTGGAAAGAAATTAAGTAAACCAGCTTGGGATTCTGTCCATCAACCCTCTAAGGACAGAACAGAGCAGGACCAAATTAGGTGTGGCAAGAGAAGCCAGCAAAAGAAATGTGGAGTATGAAAATGTGCCAGATCCATCTAGGGGCTGTAGAGAAAATCATTCCAGAAGAAATGCCCCCAACGCATCATGTTCTGGGAAAGGCCATTGGGCAACGGTGCAAAAAGCTGCCCACTCTCCATCTGAAGCCCTTCCTTTCCCTGTGGTCACATGACCCAGCCTGGAGCATATGCAGCCTGCCCTGTGCACTCATTCACACAAAGCCCACCCAGACGCAACACAAGGGGATAGCACAAACCCACACCCAGAAAAGTAATACAACTGTACCTGCCCTGATTAGACCTTTAGAGGCACACACACAGACACATCCACACCATGAAATATATGTGCACCTGCCTCTCTCTCTCTCCCACCCACACATACCCAGAGCCAAGATGTCTGCACACCCCATGATCAGTCTCTGAGGAGAAAAGGCACACCCACATGCAGAGGCAATGCATTTGGAGCACAACGCAGAAGGAGATGCCTCCTACAGCTCCTGCTGGCAAAGGGATTGGAAAGACTTCCAGGAGCAATGCTCTGCAGGCTTTCCCTGCCTTGTTCTTTGTAGATAAACATGCTTGTTAGAATCATACAATTAGAAAGAAATATTTAGGTCATCAAATCCAATCCCTTGTTCCAAGCAAGAATCCAAATTCAAGCATCCTGTCTACTAGCCTTTTCTTGAATATATCCAGAGAAGGGAAACCCACCATCTCACTGAGCAACTTGTTCCACTGTCAAAAAGCTGCAACTGCAAGAACACTTTCCTTAACATTTGGCTGGAATCTGCTTTCCTATAGCTTACATATGTCATTTTGGGTTTAACTCTGGAATTATAGACATCAGATTTTGACCTCCTCCTTCTTTTAGGAATTCAAGAGCGCTATCACATTCCCTTCAAACTTCCCTTCTCAAGGGAAACATTCCCAATTCCTTCAAACAGTTTTTGCATGGCTTAATTTCTAGCTTTTTGCCCTTCTCTGAAACTGTTCCAGTTTATCTGAATCCTTCTTGGTGCTCTGCCCACTACTGGACATCATGTTTAGGGTGGGACCTGACTAATGCAGAAGGAAGTGAAACCACTACTTTTTGTCATTTAAAATTTAGATTTCTTTTGATATAATCTAATTTGCACTGACCATTTTTAGAGCTACTTCATGGTGCTGACTCAGGTTCAGTCTGGAATTAACAACTATACCAAGATGTTTTCTGTAAGTACTATTGCCCAGACGTATATTCCCCATTGTATATCTGTGCACTTCACTTCTCCTTCCACAGTGTATAATTCTGTGAACTTTCATTCTGTTGTTATTAGCTTACTTCTCATTTTGAATGCTATTTTTGTCTTCTGGAGGCTTCTGGATCTTGAAAGCTAAGCAGGATCAGACATGGTTAGTACTCAGAGGAGGGATCACCAAGAAATATCAGAGCTGTAGACTAGACTTTCTGGAAGAAGGCAATGGCAAACCACTTCTGTATCATTACTATGAAAACTACATAAACATTTGGCTGTGCAAAACTTTCAAAAGTCCTTTGCAATATGTGGGAATATGTACAAAGCACCTCTTTTCAAATTATTACAGCAGTCACTTCGTTTGCGAGGCTTGTGTGGTGCTTTGTAAACTGCTCTCAACTGTCTTTCCATTTGCATGGAAAATGCAATTCTCAGTGCTTTATTTTTTGCTGTTACTTTGCATATTGGGAAGCCCCTATTTCAAAGGCTTTGCACAGACTTAATTGAAACATCATTGAAGTCACCAGGAGTTGAACTCAACCTACCCAATTTTGTGCCATCTGCAATTTTGGTTAAGTATTCCCTCCACTTCCTCATCCAGATCATTAAGAAAAGTAGTGAAGAGTACAGTGCCCGGGGCTGAACCTGTTAGAATCCCATTTGCTACCTCACTCCAGTTTAAGAAAGAACCATTGATAAGCATTCTTTGACTCTGATTTTCAAGCCACTTAATTATCATGCTGTCCAGCTCACACTCAATTAACGTACTAATCAGAATGTCATGGGGCACTTTATCAAATGCACTGCTGACAACAAAATATGTGATATTACAGCATTTCCACAATCTATCAAGAATGTTACTTGAAAAAGAAAATCAAGTCAGTCTGAAAAGTTTTGTTCTTGAGAAAACCATTCCAATTTCTGCAAATACTATATTATTTTCCAGGTGCTTATAGATCAATCAATTTGTAATTTGCTCTTGAATCTTCCCAGATATCTATGTCAGGTTAGATAATCTGTAATTCCATGGATTTTCCTTCCCCTCCCCACTTTTGAAGATCAGGACAATATTCACGAGTTATCCACACTTTCTCAAAAATAATACATAAAAATTTGACCAGACAATCAGCAAGTTCCTTCAGAATCCAAGGATGCAATTTCTCTGTCCCTGAAAATTTAAAGCCATTCAAAGGAAACTGATATTCCTTGACAAACTCTAATCACTCTCAGGGTTCAATCCTTGCTTCCAGCTGATACATCATAAGTATTCTGAGATGAAAAAAAAAATGGGGGCAGGCAAAACCAGACTTGCTGATTGAAAGTCAGCATCAATTTTGTAAAGGTAATTCCTGCACCAGGAATTTTTTAGAGGTTGGGAGACTATCAAAAGGCATTTGGATGCAAGAGATCCTGTTGCTACATATAGCTGGACTTCCAAAAAGCTTTCGACAAAGTTCCTCATTAAAGGCTGTTGAATAAATTTAGTTGCCATGGAATAAGAGGAGCTGTCCTTTCATGAATTGCTAAATGGTTAAAAAACTGAAAGTAAAAAGTAAGAATAAATGGGCAATTTTCTCAATGGACCTCCTCAAGTCCTGCTATGCTGCCTTGTGATGGTGGTTGTGGTGGTGATGGTGTTCCTGGGAGGGATGAGCTACAAATGCCAGGAGTGTCCACCAAGACTCCCAGCAGAGTCACCCAGGACCTGATAGTAACCCCAGACATATCCTGGGTGGCAGAGATATAGCAGCATACTTGTTGGTCCTTTGAGGTAGGCCAGGTCAGAAAACAGACTCCAGAAGTCTGGCTGGAACTATGTTTTATTGATACAGGCTCTAATAACAGAATCTTGAAAGCAGAAGTTTCCTGCTCTCTCCCTCTTATAGTCTAGTGAATCAGGGAAGAGTCAGTCTTAGCTTATTTCTCACACTTTCTCAGTTTCCTGGGCTTCAAGCAAGTTTTTGAAGCTGTCATCTCTGCCTCATTTCTCCAAGGCTCTCTACAATGCTGGAGGCAGATGATTTCCCTTGAGTAAAAATGGCAAAGGTATCATCATTTCATACCTCATGGAAGAAGGCAATGGGAAACCACTCCTGTATTTTACCAAGAAAACCACTTGGATAGACAAGATAAAATGATTGATGATATAGTGCCGGATGATGGGCCCCTCAAGTTGGATGGCACTTAACATGCTACTGAGGAAGAGCTGAGGGACTTCTGGAGTACTAATGATGCTGGATTAAAGCCTTTGGGACAACTAGTTGCTGATGTTGCCATACAAGAAAAGAAAATCCAAAGCTGCAAACACCAAATTACAGTGGAAATATGGAATGTGAGAAGCATGAACATGAGGAAATTTAACACAGTGAAGCATGAAATGAATCAAATACAGGTAGTCCTCGTTCAGCAACCACAACTGAAACCTGCAACTCAGTCATTAAGCAAAGCGGTCACTAAGTGAAACTGTGCCTGTGCTTACAATCTTACTTCACCTTTCCTTTGCTTTACAGACCTGCAAAGATGATCAATGTGAGGACTGGTTGCAAAATTATTTTTTTCATCATCATTATAACGGTATTGTTGTTGTTCAGTCGTTAAGTCGTGTCCGACTCTTCGTGACCCCATGAACCATATTGCGCCAGGCCTTCCTATCTTTCACTGCCTCCCTGAGTTTGCTCAATTTCATGCTCATTGCTTCAGTGATGCTATCTAGCCATCTCATCCTCTGCCGTCCTCTTCTCCTTTTGCCTTCCCTCTTTCCCAGCATCAGGGTCTTTTCCAGAGAGTCCTCTCTTCGCATTAGGTGACCAAAGTATCTGAGCTTGAGCTTCATTATCAATCCTTCCAATGAGCAATCAGAGTTGATTTCCTTTAAGATTGACTGGTTTGACCTCCTAGCAGTCCAGGGGACTCTTAAGAGTCTTCTCCAGCACCACAGTTCAAAGGCATCAATTCTTCGGCGTTCAGCCTTCTTTATGGTCCAGCTCTCACAGCCATACATTACTACTGGAAAAACCATAGCTTTGACTATGCGGATCTTTGTGGGCAAGGTGACGTCTCTGCTTTTTAATATGCTATCTAGGTTTGCCATAGCTTTCCTCCCAAGGAGCAAGCGTCTTTTAATTTCATGGCTGCAGTCTCCGTCTGCGGTGATCTTGGAGCCCAAATAAATGAAGTCTGTTACTGCTTCCATTTCTACCCCTTCTATTTGCCAGGGATTGATGGGTCCAGATGCCACGATCTTAGTTTTTTTAATGTTGAGTTTCAAGCCAGCTTTCGCACTCTCCTCTTTCACCCTCATCAAGAGGCTCTTTAGTTCTTCTTCACTTTCTGCCATTAGGGTGGTATCGTCTGCATATCTGAGGTTATTGATGTTTCTCCCTGCAATCTGAATTCCGGCTTGTGATTCTTCCAGCCTGGCATTTCTCATGATGTACTCTGCATATAGATTAAATAAGCAGGGTGACAGTATACAGCCTTGTCGTACTCCTTTCCCTATTTTGACCCAATCGGTTGTTCCATGACCGGTTCGAACTCTTGCTTCTTGGCCCGCATACAGATTTCTCAGGAGACAAGTAAGGTGGTCTGGTATCCCCATCTCTTTAAGAATTTGCCACAGTTTGTTGTGATCCACACAATCAAAGGCTTTTGCATAGTCAATGAAGCAGAAGTAGCTGCTTTTCTGGAACTCTCGTGCTTTCTCCATGATCCAGCGAATGTTGGCAATTTGATCTCTAGTTCCTCTTCCTCTTCGAAACCCAGCTTGTACATCTGGTAGTTCTCGGTTCACATACTGCTGAAGCCTAGCTTGTAGGATTTTGAGCATAACCTTGCTAGCATGTGAAATGAGTGCAATTGTGCGATAGTTTGAGCATTCTTTGGCATTGCCCTTCTTTAGAATTGGAACGTAAACTGACCTTTTCCAATCCCGTGGCCACTGTTGTGTTTTCCAAACTTGCTGGCATATTGAGTGCAGCACTTTAACAGCATCGTCTTTTAGTATTTTAAATAACTCAGCTGGAATACTGTCATCTCCACTAGCTCTGTTGTTAGCAATGCTTCCTAAGGCCCACTTGACTTCACTCTCTAGGATGTCTGGCTCAGGCTCAGTGACCACACCAGCATGGACATCAGGGACATTAAGATCTTTCTTGTATAGTTCTTCTGGGTATTCTTGCCACCTCTTCTTAATCTCTTCTGCTTCTGTTAGGTCCCTGCCTTTTTTGTCCTTTATCATGCCCATCTTTGCACTAAACGTTCCTTTGATATCTCCAATTTTCTTGAAGAGATCTCTAGTCTTCCCCATTCTATTGTTTTCTTCAATTTCTTTGCATTGTTCATTTAAGAAGGCCTTCTTATCTCTCCTTGCTATTCTCTGGAAATCTGCATTCAGTTGCTTATATCTTTCCCTTTCACCCTTGCTTTTCGCATTCCTTCTTTCCACAGCTATTTGTAAAGCCTCATCAGACAGCCATTTTGCTTCCTTGCATTTCTTTTTCTTTGGGATGGTTTTAGTTGCTGCCTCTTGTACAATGTTACAGACCTCCATCAATAGTTCTTCAGGCACTCTGTCTACCAAATCTAATCCTCTAAATCTATTCATCACCTTCACTGTGTACTCACACGGAATATGATCTAAGTCATACCTGAGTGGTCTAGTGGTTTTCCCTACATTCTTCAATTTAAGCCTAAATTTTGCAGTAAGAAGCTCATGATCTGAGCCACAGTCAGCTCCTGGTCTTGTTTTTGCTGTCTGTATAGAGCTTCTCCATCTTTGGCTGCAAAGTATGTAATCAATCTGGATTCGGTATTGACCATCTGGTGATGTCCATGTGTAGAGTCGTCTCTTGTGTTGTTGGTAAAGAGTGTTTGCTATGACTAGCTTGTTCTCTTGACAGAACTCTATTAGCCTTTGCCCTGCTTCATTTTGTACTCCAAGACCAAACTTGCCTGTTATTCCGATTACTCCTTGACTTCCTACTTTAGCATTCCAATCCCCTATGATGAAAAGGACATCTTTTTTTGGTGCTAGTTCTAGAAGGTCTTGTAGGTCTTCATAGAACCGGTCAACTTCAGCTTTTTCGGCATCAGTGGTTGGGGCATAGACTTGGATTACCGTGATGTTGAATGGTTTTCCTTGGATACGCACTGAGATCATTCTGTCGTTTTTGAGGTTGTACCCCATTACTGCCTTTCTCACTCTCTTATTGACTATGAGTGCAACTCCATTTCTTCTAAGGGTTTCTTGCCCACAGTAGTAGATATAATGGTCACCTGAATTAAATTCACCCATTCCCGTCCATTTCAATTCGCTGATTCCCAAGATTTCGACGTTCAATCTTGTCATCTCATGTTTGACCACATCCAGCTTGCCTTGGTTCATGGATCTTACATTCCACATACCTATACAATATTGTTCTTTACAGCATCGGACCTTCTTTTCGCTTCCAGATACATCCACAGCTGAACGTCCTTTCGGCTTTGGCCCAGCCGCTTCACTCTTTCTGGAGCTACTTGGAATTGCCCTCTGCTCTTCCCCAGTAGCATATTGGACACCTTCCGACCTGAGGGGCTCATCTTCCGGCGTCATATCTTTTAGCCTTTTAACATTGTCCATGGGGTTTTCTTGGCAAGGATACTGGAGTGGGTTGCCATTTCCTTCTCCAGTGGACCACATTTTGTCAGAACTTTCTGTCATGACCTGTCCATCTTGGGTGGCCCTGCACGGTATAGCTCATGGCTTCACTGAGTTACACAAGCCCCTTCGTCATGACAAGGCAGTGATCCATGAAGGGGATTGTAACGGTGAACAGTTGCTAAATGAGTCAGTTGCTAAACAAGAACTACCTGTACACATTGACACCTTAGGCATCAGTGAATTTAAGTGGACTGGAATTGGACACTTTCTATCAGAAGATTATTCTGTTTACTACTCAGGACATGAAAAACAAAGAAGCAACAGTGTTGCTTTCATAGTCAGGAAGAATACAGCAAAAACAGTATTTGGGTACAATGCAATCAATGATCAAATTATATAAATTAGACTTGTGGACAACCCCTTCATATGATAGTTATCCAAGTTTATGCTCCAGCACATAACATGACAAATTTTATGATCAATTTCAATCTGAAATCAACAGAACATGCAAGCAAGTTATGCTGCTTGTGGTTGGAGACTAGAATGCCAAAATTGGAAATGGTAAGGAGGAAAATGTAGTTGGATTGTATGGCCCAGAAAACAGAAATGAAGCAGAAAAATGACTTACTAGTTTCTTCCAATCCAATAATTTCTTTGTTGCTAACATAGTCTTCAAACAATCAGAATGACACATATATACATGGACATCACCAGATGAAGTACAGAGAAATCAAACTGACTATATTATTGGTACAAGGAGATAGAAGAGCTCAGTTATAAAAACGAAGTCTTAGCCAGGGACTGAGGGTGAAAAAGATCTTGAAGTGCTCATGTACAGATTCCAAGTCAAGCTAAAGTAGAACAAAACCAACCAGTTTCCACAATATGATCTTGAGCATATTGATTGCTTATGTGTCACCAAGTCGCTGTCAACTCTTAGTAACTACATAGACCTTCTACAGGGTGATTGATCCCCAACCTGGCCCTTCAGGTCTTCCAACGCTGCTGTAATTGTGTCCTTGCTGCTGAACTCTTTTTCCTTCTCCCTTTCCCAGCAATGTGGACTACTCAAAAGAGCTGAGTAATATGATAATCTGAGCCAGGTCATTTGTGCCTCAACTCAGAACACTGGATTAATTTACTCTATGATCCATGTGTTTGCTTTCTTGGTTATCTATGTTATTCTTGGGTTTATTCTCATACACCAGAGTTCTAAAGTGTTAATACTCTTTCTATCCTGCTTCTTCAAAGTCCAGCTTTTGCTCCAATAGAGTGTGACAGGGAAAATCATTACCTGCACAGTTTGGATCTTTGTAGGTATATCTTTGTAGGTATGGTCACATCACAGCATCTCAATATCTTTTCCAAAGCCTTGTGTATTTCTTGACTGCTGGTTCCTTCATTGTTAACAGTCAATCCTAAAAGGCAGAAGTTATCCACCACTTCAGAATCTTCATTGTCAGTTCTAAGGCTCTTTGCTATACCTAGGGTCACTAATTTGGTCTAAGGAATAAAAATGCAAGTGAGGCAAAACATGATTGAGGTGCATAAAACCACAATAAAGTCTCCTCCAGCTGCTTTAGCTTATTGCAGACTTTACTTACTGCACATTTTACTCATGTGGTTTTAAAAAAGCCATGGCCAAGGTTAAACAGAGTGTACTTGATTTAGATTTACAAAATGATACATCTAAAACATCATTTCACCCCTTAACGTCCTTATCTGCACTCTTTATATTATCCTCAAAAATCTTTATAAAATTTCCACGCAGAAAGGCATTTGTTTTGGTAAGATTTTAACCTTACCCTCAAGGGTGAGGGAGGAGATATTTTATAATATCCCTCATCAAGAACACTCCAGATACAGAGGCTGATTCAATTATATTTGTTCTTCTGACTTACCCTCTGTACCATACCCCGTACCTAATATTAATCTCCTCAGGAAGTGACCAGTCTAGAGAAACCTCTAAGAAAGTTGTGAAATTTTGCCCCATAAAAACCATAATTAGAACATGGTAAGTCTATGTATATAGATGCACAATTGCCACATTGGCTTAGGGTGCTCAACAGGCCTTTTGTTACTTTCTACTATTATTATTATTACTAGTACTACTATATTTTCATTTTCTTCCTCTTTTCTTTTTATATTCACTTCTTAACCTCCTGCAATTTGTTTTATCTGCTTTATTTAATTTCTTATTGTTTCTTTGGTCCATGACTATAAGATATGCTAAGATATAAGCTATCATCTATAAACCATGGTATCAGGGCTCACGCATGCAAAGCCAAAACTAGACAAAACATGCAAAGCCAAAACTAGACAAATCATGTAATGGCATATCACCATAAATGAGCATACTTCACAACCTTCCTGGCTGTGGCTGTCAAAAACATCCCTGGGCAGCAAGAGGGGCTTTAAAATAGCCACCATTGAGATAATTGGAGCCTATTTTTAAAATTCATAGGTAGAAAAGTTGTATATTATTGGAAATGAGACACTTTCCCATTCCTGCTTGGACAGAGTGTCATTCTTCTTGTGAGAAGGAGACCATGGATTGCCAGATGAGGAATTTCTATGGCTATAACCTGCCATAAACATAATTAAGCATGGGATTAAATGCATTTTTTATCATACAACCCCTGATAAATATAGCATCATTCTGAGTACAGATCAAGTCAATCTGGTAACCTCCACCAAGAAGGAAGGAAGGAAGGAAGGAAGGAAGGAAGGAAGGAAGGAAGGAAGGAAGGAGGGAGGGAGGGAGGGAGGGAGGGAGGGAGGGAGGGAGGGAGGGAGGGAGGGAAAAGAGTGGCAGAACATATTAAGAGAAATATGTTCCTTTTCCCCTTACGTGGTGAGAAAAAATAGGATTTCAGCATCTTTGAAATAAGTCTATTGAGACATTTCACCTTTGCTCTATACCTCTCTAATCTTCTGTATAACTGAGGAAAACTTCTATCTTGGTAATTGTGCAATGTAAAAAAGAAAACAGTAGCAACAAGAAGTCATATGCTGTTTCAACAATTTAATTTCATATCCAAGATCACTAGCTCCTGCTAATGCTTGCCCATATATTTAAAACAATCTCCCCCATCCTCACTAATACCTGAAAGAAAACCAGGGGTTGAAGGTATCTTCCTGTGATTTCGAAGTTGCTGATTTTTTAAGCATGCACACATATAGAACATGTCCCAGGTTTTTTTCCTTGCTCCCCAAACCAACCAAGATTTTCCACATTCCCAGTACAATTCACTTTCCCATAATGAGCACAAATGTTACATTAGCCTCCTCATAAAACAACTGAAGTTACTGTTGATATGTTTGTCTATGATTAGAACTTTCTTCTGTGATGTGAGATGAATACATAATACCAATCAGTGAAATATTTAAGATGCTGCACTGAGTGGAATCGGTGGTGGCTGGAGATTGCTTTAACTGGCCCCAGTGTGCATTTCTCATTGCTTTATTTTTTGCTGTTCCTAAATGCCACAGAAATGAGCTGGGCCTGTCCTGAGGGACCAGCGAGATCACTGCAGGTTGCACTGATCATTAGGAAAGAGATTGCAAATAACGTGAGTTGGTTTCTATGGAGCTCAAGTCTACTCTGCGCCTTGGGTTTTTTTGCTGGTAGTCTGGCTTCTTCTAATACCAAAATCAAGATGCTTCATATAGGGTCAGCTTCTCTCAAGGTTTCTAATCCAGTTTGGATGCAACTGCTTTTAATAATGCGTGCAGATAAATGTGTACAATTTCCTGAATTTTGAGACTGACATGCTTGATAACCTGGGAGAACTCACGATGAGGCAGAGTTTTCAGAAGCCTGCATGGTGGGGCTGCATTTTCTTTTTCTTTCTTCTATTTGTATTTCCTTTCACACTTTTCTTACTTTTTTACTTCACATCACTTTTTTCTTTTTTTTAATCTTACCTTATCTTATTTCATGTTTATCTTTTATCTTTGAAAAAAATCTTAATAAAAATTATTTTAAAAAAAGATGGCGCTATGAAAGAGGAATGAGCCAAAGTTGGGTGGGTGCAAGGCTTGGGGAAAGCTGGTACACTAGTGTAAATGCATTGGTCCCAACCCTGAATAAATGCATAGCCACCATTTTCTATAAATATGGTTTCTTTCTAGGACCAATATAAACATTTAAAATATAGTGGTAAATTTCTCTGAAACTGTTTAGCCGTAAGCCTCTTAAAAGTTTTACAGAATTCTCATCTTGAATGAGCCAGGCCTATTTGTGAACCCACTTCAGTGTTAATCTTACAGAGCTAAAAGTTTAGAAATGAGATAGAGAGTAAGGAAGCTGACCTTGACAGAGATATGTGGAAGCTGTTGCCTAGGCAAAAGGGCTGAAACATTTTCTAAGTCCTAAACATCCAAATAACATTCAGAAGTGGCTCGAATAGACACCTCCCTAACTGACTGAACTATAAGAAGAAGGAGGATGTACAGTATAATCAGATTTGGAAGATTCTGTTATTATAGCCAAGCTCAATAAATGTAATTTTACCCTTCTTGTGGAGTTGATTTCATGATCTGGTCTACCTAGTAGGGCTGACAAATACATATAGCTGAATTGGCAAAGTGAATGATCACATAAAAATTAACCATAGATACTTTCTTTACTAATGGCATATACATGGTGTATGAATTAGCATCTTAGGAAATGAGAGAGAAGTTGAACAAATGTATTAGTTTAGGACCTTCTTTCCAGGAAGGAGGAAAATCATGAATTAGACATGATTTCTCCTAATTCATCTTCCATGCAAATAAATGAAATGAATGGAGAGAATTATATTGTAAACTAGAGATGTTTAGCATAAGCTACTAACACAAGACTTGTGGGATATATTCTTAGGTATCTATAGTATATACTTATGTAGGGAGCTACAGAAAAAGTATTCAAGAAATGACAACACTAGGCAGGGAAGAGGAGTGGAAATCATCACTTATTAAAAATATACTAATTTTTCATTAACTTCATGAAAAATCATTCATATAGGTCTTGGTGTACCACCTACCACACATTAGTCACTCTGCAATCATATGCATCAATATACATTTTGGAATGCATTTTTCCATAATCATCCACAGATCAGGGCAAAAACGACAAACCTATTGATCTGGAACCTGTTTTACTGCTCTCTGAAATGTGAACACCAATTACTAAGAAACAAGGTGAAAAGATCAATTAAAATGCAGTTTTGACATATTCCTTTTTAAAAACACACACAGTTTTTCAATATATAGACCATCACAACTACATTATCATTCAGCTTGTGCTTTAATTGCAAGCTCTTTATAATGTCAGATCTCAAAGGGCAACTCCCTTAATCTTACTGGGAGGCTTGAACTGAAAAGAGAGGGGGGTCTATGTGAAGTATATGAACAGCACAAGCATATCTAATAGAATGAAGGTGCCAAAAAAGTTGTTTCTCGGTCTTGGCCTATCTGTTCTTCTCCTCTGGCTTCCACTCCATTCCAGCTTTTCCTAGCTTTCTCCAACTGCTGATCTGCATCTTCAATCATCCAAATAACTAATAAAAAGATTTTTGATGGTATCCAGTAGGTTCAAATGTCAACAATCTCCTGTATCCTGTAAGGTTTTTAAAAGCAATCAGCTCACTTGATAGATAACAAAATATGATTCATATGATCCATACTTCTTAGCGGTAGGGAGTCAAGATGGAGAAGAGGCAGGGCACTCCACAAAGTGCTCCTGACATTTCTTTAGTTTATTCTATGTGTTTGCTCTTATATATTTCATAGTGAGAAATAAGGCTTCTGTGAATACTTTTTTTGAGGTGTGGGGGGTGGCTTCAAGTCAGTCTAGACCCCTGGCAATGGCCTGGACAAGTCCCTGCAGTTTTCTTGGTGAGGTTTTTCAGAAGTGGTTTGCCATTGTCTGCTTCCTAGGGCCAAGAGTGACTGGCCCAGGGTCACCCAGCTGGCTTTGTGCCTCAGGTGGGACTAGAATTCATGGTCTCCCGGTTTCCAGCCTGGGGCCTTAACCACTACACCAGACTGGCTCTCTCCTATTATACTGTTAAGTCTTGTTTGAACCCAAATTTCTGTTCTAGGCATCTTTTCCAGAGGATGTCAGATTGGAGTCTTTCTGGAAAAGCCAAAAGCAGAGATTAAAAAGAAGGAGAAAAAGCAACAATGGAAAATCTCTGAATTCAGGAAGGACATTTACCTTAATCAACTTATGCTCAAATTTTCATTCCATATTTCCCAATGTTCTGATATTCTGTGCTATAAATCTTAGTAGATTTTACTTCAGGAAAGCATTGACCTTATATTAGTTACATATGTGTCAGGTTTAGCCCAGGAAACTCCAGGAGACAATACAGATTCAATCCAGCAAGGTTTATTTGGCTTCACGCTATACACAGAATCTTCCCAGACTGAGAGTAGTTCCCAGGGTCAATCCATAAACATCACTAGCATTCCTCAGGGAGGTGCCAGGCTCATCCTCTTATCTCTCCCCCGCTCTTCGGGGGATGAGAGTACATTCTTCACCCCCCTATTCCATACTCTCACAATATGGGAGTTTATGTATGAAATAAGATGTTTGATTAGGAGTTCTAGTCTACCTTGAGTCACAGAAGCTCACTGGGTGACTTTGGTTTAGTCACTCTCTCTTAGCTCAGGCTACCTCGCAGGGTGGTGGTTGTGGGGAAAATAGGAGGGAGAAATGCTATTTATCCCAGTTTGAGTTCCTGAATGGAAGATAGGAATTAACTCTAATAAATACACAAAAGAAGAAAGGATAAGGAGAAACAAATAAATAACACATATAAAGCCTTCTCTAAGCCTAGAAGAACAAAATATCAAGTCTGCTATGACTCAGTATGATTAACTCAACTTGGTCCTGTCTCCACCCAAACAACATCCATGTAGGATGATTAATTCTGAAACATCTACTGTATGTATGGAAAGATGTATGTATGTATGTATGTATGTATGTATGTATGTATGTATTAGAGACCGAGTTTGATCTAGTGGTTAAGATACCAGGCTAGAAACCAGGAGACTGTGAGTTCTAGTCCTTCCTTAGGCATGAAAGCTGGCTGGGTGACTTTGGACCAGTCACTCTTTCTCAGCCTCCGACATCAGGCTCGGGCGACAAGCCAGTTGGTTAGTTCCTGTCACAACCAATGGATCAACATTTGGTTCATCCAGAAAAAGTGGACCCTGCACCTGTGAGAAAATGCTAGGAAGAAAAAAATCTACTGTATGTATGGAGTGTGACTGGATCATTCAGTTATTTCCAATGTAATAAAAAACAAGTATGGTCTTCAGTCATAGAAATTGCTCTGTAATGGAAGGGTTGTCACTTAGAGATAGAAAACTGCTATGGAAGTCCCACCTACCCATCTTCTACTCAATTTCAGACTTCATCCAGTCTATCATCTGAACCCAAACATTGGCAGTCAGAGGTGCAAGGACATATTTCTTTGTTATTACAGATCCATAATTGGAGCTGAAACCCGCAACTGCCAACAAGTCCTATACAGAGCAATCTTGACATTCAAACCTAGGCTCATGCACACTCTCTGAGAGCAAGTTGTTTCTCAGGGGAAGGGATGGGTGACATCTATGTGTTGTTATTGCAACGGATCTCAACTCTCACATGAAGTTATTTCATTCAGTTGAGGAAACAATTGATGTAAAGACAGCAATACAGTGGTACCTCGCGTTATGAACTTAATCCGTTCCGTGACTCTGATCGCAACTCGATTTGGTCGCGCCGCGAGGCAAATTTCCCCATAAGGTTCAATGTAAATACATACGGCTCTGCATTTTCTTTGGAGCCATGCTGACAATCACACCAAAAACCTTCCAAATGCCACAAAACACACCACAAGCCTCACCGAACGTCTCCTTGCTACCGCGATCTCGCCCACAGGAAGCCGCGACCACGTGGCAGCAGGGCAAATGGCCGCAGATCCGGTTCGTAGCGTGGGGCGGAGGTCGCACGGCGAGGTAAATTTTTGGGGCCAGAGCTGATCGTATCGCGAAAAATTTGTAAGGAGGGGCGTTCGTAACCCGAGGTACCACTGTAGTCCATACATTTTTGAGGAGGTCCTTGAATGTCTGTACTCCTCATTTCTTATTCAGTGATATAACACAGAGAAGTGAGTATCTGTGCAGGTACACCTCCCGAATCACAGATTCCCCTGCAGTTATTTCTGGTGACTAGAGGTAAGTGCCAGACAGTCCTTCTGTTCCTGAGAGCTGTTTTGTAATTGTCTCCCATATGCTACAATTAATAGCCCAGCATAAAAGTCCTCCAACACTGCTCCCATACTGAAAGAAGAAATCCTTTTCCCCTTTATTTATTTATTTGATGCATACCGACCACTGTCCACGACCCTACAGCCAATCCACATTATCCACTATCCACAATAGCTGCATGGCAGTCGACAATGCAATAAACTTACAATTAAAAACTCAATAAAACATCCATAATATAAAATTAAAATTTGTAAAATAAAATAAAATAAAAGCAGGCTACAACAACAACAACAAGCCAGTGTATCAGTTCATCCTCCATCAGCTCTCCCAAACAATCGAAACTGCATCTACCCAGCAGAGTTACATTCATCAAGTTTATTCTTTCTTTTCTTTTTTTCCATTCTTCCTCCTCCTCCTCTTCTCCTCAATGATCCATGCTCATTAAAATTTCATAGGAGGCTTTATGCGCTCTGGCTGAAAACAGCATCCAGTCAATGTGTATTAGAGATAGGGTGGGGAGAGCCAGTGAGAGACAGGCAGATCTCGAGTGGTAAGCATTTATGCAACGAATAACCTTTCTTGGGACAGCTCAGGAGGGAATTAGCTATTTATCCTTTGAATTTTTTATGCCTTGTGGCCCTGTCTGCATGAAGAATTGGAACAGAGACACTGACAACAACCTACAATGCAAAACCAATGCGATGATGTATGGACCCATCCAGTTTGCAGGAGCCTGAGAGCCACTAAGATACCCCAGTGATGCTGAGCAGCACACAGTTTCAGTGTGGACTGGAAGGCAATACTTCCCTTCCATGGTTAATTCCCAGGAACTCAGTATTATAAGGAATGCTGCTGTTGGTCATGTAGGAGATAGTAAACAGCCATCAATATTAGTAGCCGTTGATAGCCAGCTCTTTCATGATCTTGTCTAGCCCTTTTTAAAGTATTCAAGAGAGAATATATATATATATATATATATATATATATATATATATATATATATACACATACATACATACACACACACACACATACACATACATGCACACACACATACATACATACATACTGCACTCCTGAATATTCTTGCATTTTGTTTCAATGGATGAAGTCAAGACCCTACACTGTGAGAGGGAGAGGGGAAAAAAACCTCTCTATCCAACACATATACAGTACCTCCATCATAACTAAAGAACACCAGACTTTCCTCATAATGGAGCTGCTCCAGCCCCCTAATTATTGTGGTTGCTTTTTCATTTGCATTTTTTTCTAGTTCTTTTATATTCTTTTAAAGGTGCAATGACTAAAACGATATATAGTACACCAAGTATGATTGCATCACAGATTTGTAGAGACATACATTATTATATTGGCAGTTCATTTTCAGTTCCCTTCCATTGCATACCAAGCATGGAATAGTCCTTTTTTTTTTTTTTAGTATACTGGGCTGACATTTTTATTAAACTATCCACTATGATTCCAAGATCTGCTTCCTGATCAATTGATCACTGCCAACTCAGGCCCCATTAAAGTATAGTTGAAATTTGGAATAATAATAATAATAACAATAGCAATAATGACAAAGATGCTGACATGCATTAGTTTACATTGCTTACACTGAACTGCATTGGGTCATTTTGAAATTTAGTTCGGAGAGATCCTTTTGGAGTTCTTCAGAATCCCATTTTTATTTTACCATTCAAGATCAGCAAACATAGTCATCTCACCTCTCAGCTCCAACTCCAGATCAATTACTTAGGGTATAATACCAATCTATGGGGGACCCTAGTTTGCACATCTTGCCAATGTGAGGATTATCCATTAATTCTTATTCCTTGTTTTCTGTTTTCTAACCCATTATCAAACCATGCACTTATCCCCTTATCCCATGGCAGGTGACTTTGCTGATGCATCTTTAGAAAGGGACTCTGTTAGAGGCTCATCTCAAAGAGAGACTTGATCCTCTTGACTCTCCTTTTTAACTTTGTTTTCACCAGTCCCCTTATTTTGTGGAAGTTTATTTTTAAGTCAGATGTGACTAAATTGAACTTTCTCAGCAAGCATTCATTTATATACTGTACATGTTGAAGATTACATCATCATGACTACTGTTTCCATTGGTTAAATATCATTGTGGTATTCAAAAAGATTCTGTGCACAACTAACTCCAATATTTAATCTCATCCTTTGGGCTCCAAAAGGCAAAACTCAAGGTACAGTCAAGATACAATCATTTTGAGTATCTAGAAAATTGGTCTTTTTGCCACATCCAGAACATGAATTTGCCCAATCTAAGTAAATGTGATTAAAGTTGACCATTACTGCTATTGTTTCTTTTTCAGATGTCTCTCTAATTTTGCATATGTAGATCAGCTTTAGCTTCTTAATCCAGGAGACAATAGCATATCATTAGAACCAATTTGTTTTGGATGACTGCCATGAATTACTAATAGTGAAGGTTGGTTCCATTTGTGACTTTACTGGTTGACTGAATTCATTTCTTAGACCTTTTTATTAGTCCCTATAACTCAACCTGTGTGAAAAGTTATTCATTATGAGTAAAGACTTTCTTCTAAGTAGATCTGTGACTCTTCAGGAGACTTTCCCTGAAGGCTAGCATGCCATTGTCTCTGGCTTTCTGGTTTAGCACTTCAGGCATCTGGAGCCTGATATGGTTTGCCTGAGCTTTTGTAGTTTTCCTTCTACTACCACTTTGCTTGATGGTCCTGCATTTGGGGCTTCCTGCCTCTCAGGTTTAAACTGTGAAGGTAAGTCAAATGCAAACAAGTGAGCTTGACTATGAACAAGACCCAGTTCCTTTTTGTACATATGGATAATATGGACAAACAGGAACAAATGTACTAATCTAGGTCTCTCTGTTTCTCTTTCTCTCCAAGCAAAATTGCCTAAACAAAATCTAGCAGAAGTAGGAGATGCCAGCAGCAAGGCATCACTCCGCTCAAATACTCTAATAGACAGGATTTCTGAAGTAATAAAACTCAGTAGCTGGCTACTCAGTAGAGTGCCCATCGTACTTTTCAAACCACTTTCTCCTTTATTCATATATGGCAGGAAAGAAACTCTGTAAAGCCAGGAAGCACTAGAAAGTCTATCAAATCTCTCAATTACCTTTGAATTCTCTCCAAAATGTTCTGAAGGCCCCTGATCCAATCTGACAATTCAAGTTTGAAGATCTGATTCAAAGGGGGTTAGTCAATCAAGTCTCCCTCTTTGTTCTTATTTCCAAAAACATCTATTTCTGGATATCTCTAAGAAAGAATTCAGATTCTTTTAAGCTTCTAGCTGAGCATTGTATGGGTGAAATGTCTCATAGGAATAAGAATAGGTGCTGTGTTTATTTAATTTTGCCAGTAGCTTTTCAAGATTTTTCTCATGCACACTGTCAACTATTTATATATGTTGTTATTTCTTCTTAGTGTACTAGCTAAATTGTAAGTTAAGTGGGTTATTACAACCCTAGGGTACCATCTACCACAATATTTTCCTGTGCAAGTTCCATTAAGATGAATAGGAGTTATGCGAGTGCATTAATCTTTATATTAAAGTAATTATCATTCCTACAAATATGCCTGGCAAGTCGCAGCACTGCATATTATCATTCCAAAGCCTGTATTTGCTACGGCATAAGGATCTTCCACAAAATCAAAGCTTTCATAAGGAACAATAAGTCTCCTAGCCATCAGAAGGGCCCAGGAACTTGCAAGCATAGGGCACAGTTAAAAAGTATTCCGTCACGTATGTTTTGCTTCTGCCACAATGTTTTAAACCTTCGTGCTTCTCCTGATTGCACAGAAAGTTATCAAGGCCAAACCACTAGCCACAAAGTGCAACCGATCAACTCACCATGACCATATAAAGGCCCTACCTGAATGAGAACTAACAAACTAATAGCAACCAGGGTGGGCAGGGTCACTCTTCTCGGATAGCTTTTATTAGTGCCATGCAGAAAAATTGTCTTATACTTTTTTCTTCTGCCAATTCTCATTTAATCTGATGAAAAAGAATGTGTTTTTAAAAAGAAAAGATATTTTTATGAAAATAATTATGAGATGACCCAAAGTTAGGGCTGCCATATGTCCAGCAAAACAAAACACAAAAAACAAAAAGCCCTCCTTTTTGTCCTCATGTCCTCTGTCTGGCCGATGTAGCCTTAAAATCAAATATTGTCCACCAGTTTGAGTGTCTTTTTTAATTACTGATTTCACAACAGTAGTCATTCAAACTTTTGTGTATTGTGATCTTGTAAATCGTCTGCAGTTTTCTTTCCCTTGTCCACCAACAGACTCAACAGCCTAGATTTACGTTATTTAATTTATTTCCTGATTCTAGCAATCGGCTTTAATTCAGCCCCTTCAAATCTATGATCACTGTAATCTGAACATCACATGATTGCCTATGGTGAAATTTGAAAAGCACATCGTCATCAATTCTACATTATTACTAGCATATGTTCTTGAAAATAAAGAATTGTTGGAAAAATATTGCAATTGAAAAACCAGTCTTTCTGATGCTGGAAAAAATTATTTCATATACACATAGGGCTGGAGAGAGAGAGAGAGCAGGTTTTTGCTGTAATTTTTGTCATGGATGCCAAGGAAGTGAATTAGTTTGTGTGTCCTCCTTTCCCCCCATCTCCCCACTTGTCCTTTCCACTTGTCTGTGTCCTCCTTTGCCTGTTTAGATATCTGGTAACCGTACCCAAAGTGTGCACATTTTTCATTGTACAAGAGGCTGATTCAAACCGGAGATTCAGGATTCAAAGTTAAATTAAACTTCATGGTTTAAAGATGGAATAAAGTGAGAGAGCAAGAGAGAGTAGAAAAATCATAGTATGAGAGGATAAGGTATGTGTGCGTTTGGATGTGTGTACATTTTGATCAACTTCAAGAAGGAAAAATATTAGATTTTACTCTGGAACTGCCCATTTTCTTCTTCAACCAACCTTACTTTTCCCCTTGCCTGCCTATCTGTAGCCTCTGATGGATTCCATGGCGCACACACATGGTCCTTCACTCAAAAGCAGTTTTGTACCCATAACTTGTATTTTCTGTCAAAATCTGGCAGAGTCTCTCTCTAGCCAATTTAAGATATTTTCTTACCTTTTTCATAGCAGTCATTTTCAAGAGTTATTAAATGTATTAAGAAGTACCAATATAGTAAGGCAATATTAATAGAAATGGTTGGCATCTTAATGTGTCACTATTAGTTCTATATCCCAAAGGATACTTATATTTTAAACAAACTAGAAAAAGAACATCTTACAATTTCCCCAACCACTTTTTTATTAAAGATATTTGTTTACCATTCCAATATAACAAGCATAAAATATTGTAACAACTGCTATCACATTTAATGCTACATCATATTTTTACCCAAACAGATATAACATTAAGAAGACAAACAAGATCTTTAACATACACCCTTTTGCATGGACAACCAGTTGCCTTAAATTAGTGCACCTTCCTTAACTAATTTAAAAGACGATAAGCATAATTTCATTGCCTAAATAAAGGACAATATAAATAAAAGACAGCTTCTTATCTCGCCTTATTTTCTTCATCCTTCATCTTCATTCTTCTCCTCTGTTTCTGATCCTTCCTTGATCTCCCTCCTGCTTTCTTGTCCTCTTCCTCCATCTTTCTTCTCTTCATCTTTCTTCCTTCTTCTGTTCTTCTTTCTCTATTCTCTTCCTCCTCCTCCTCCATGTCTAATAAAGCAGTGCGGTACAATCCCAATTAAATTTAAGATACAACTTCATGAGTACATGCCAATGCTGCCTTAGCATTTTAAAAAGGGGAAGATTTGTAACATAAAAGTCTTCTTTATATGAGGCTGGGGTAAATAAATAATTATAAAATGCAACTGACATTCCTAAGTGTGAGGGTTGCACTGTGATTATGCAGCTGACATTCTGGGAAGGCTTGGTAAATAAGTATCAATTACTGATGCCTACCATCTTCAGCTAATTTGTAGAGGAAGAAAAATATATTCTCCCTGCTATATAAAATGATAGCAGGATTTATGCTACTGTCTGGTGCACTAGCAGCCTTCCCAGTAAATGAGAAAACAGTGTTTGCAGCCTGAATTATGGCCAAGTTTATTGAGGATACACTGCATAGCAGATGCTCTTTTGCAAAACATCTTTATTAAATGATCCTTTTGGAAGACGTTGAGAGAGTAAGAGAAATAGCTCAGTATTGGAAGCTAAAAGGTTTCAGAAAAGTATGCCAAAGAACAAATCTGTCCTTTAAGTTGTAATATTTTTGCTGCTCTATCTGCATATGATCATATCATCCTGCTGGGGTACAGGTGTGATTTTTTAATTAATTTATTCCCATTGAAATAAATAAATGTTTTATTTATATAGCCTCTTAATGGCCTACTTTTCTTCCTTCGTGACATCTGTGGAGTTGCCCTCCAACACTAACCAAAGTCGAAATTATTTATGAGCAAATTTAAGAGCAAAAGACAGTGTCTTAGGATACTGGCAGAAACCTGAGAATTGAAGAAAACAAATATTGGACTTGGATCTGAAAGACCTGAGTACATCACGCTGAGCTCCCTAGGTGTCTTTCTTAATGTCAGTATCTCTAAATATAACCTGCCTAATACAACTACTATAAAGATTTAATGAGATAATTTCATGTATCCCACATAGAAGACAAATAACTACACCATTAGGTTTACTCCTGAGCAAACCTATATAGTTCCACATAGGCCTGTCTGGGAATTCAAGATTGATTGATTGATTGATTATGCTTTCTTTCAAAGGAAGGACCAGGTTGAGGCAGCTCATCCTGGAGAAAACCTATCTATGTGGTCTCAAAGGGTTGACCCTGACCTGATGGCACATCATCATCACCCTCCTCCTCTTCCTCCTCTGTTTGATTTATAACCCAGCTTTCTGCTTTAATGGGCACCCAAGGCACTTCCAGTCAAAATCAGTGTTAAGAGATGTACTCTTGGGCTATTCTGGGACACTTGACAAATTTGCATAGAGAGAGGGCCTTCTTTGCATGTTTTTTTACCAGAAGTTAAAGATACTTTTATGAAATGGGCTTTTAATGTTTCACATCTAATTTTATTGTAGCTAGTCTTAATGTAGTGTTCAGCTGATAATGGGTCTGCGTTCTGCTTTGTTTTAAATGGGATTATATCTTGTTATTGTTTTTGGTAATTTGTTGTATCTGACATTTTTTACAGTTATATTAAATCATTTTCTATTATAAAATTATGCCACTCTGGGCATATCACTTATTTCAAGGGCCAGATTCAGATCTCTGCAAATTGCCCACTCTGCCTCAAGTCTCCAGAGCTTGCTTAATCTCATTCAGTTCTAGATCTGGAGCATGATTTGGAGAAACAGAACTCTTGTTCTCAGTGGTAGGTTGTTCCCTGTTGTGTTTTTAAAAACTGTCTCTGTTAAGGAATGTGTTCCCTTAGATTTCACAAGTCTGAGGGCAAACTTTTGTCTGAATCCTTGTCATACTCATTTAATAGTACATTTTGCTTTTGTCTAAGCAATCATTTGCATGCACCCCTTCAACAGCATTCTCCAAACTTTCAATCATTTTTTGCACTTACAATTTTGCTGAGACCCTCCCTTATCAATGTGCTGAATGTGCACTGTCCAATCAATATCTGAGGGATCATCTATGACTCTGTGATTGGGGTCACCAATGGCAATTTGATTAAAAGGGTCACTTTGAGATGAGGACAGACCTATTGATTATTGAATCCAATCTTCCTCCTCCTCCCCCCACTCATCACCATGCTGTTTAGTAAAACGATTTTTTAAAAATTATTTTTGGCATAGTTGCCCCAGGGCCTTCATTTGAAACATGTTGGAACTCCAGAACAACCAATCAGGTTGACTTTTGAACTGAGATTATTAGAGCAGTCCACTCTGCCTCAGATAGTTGATAATTCTGAATTAGTCCAATCCACTTCAAGATTGTGGTTTCATCTGCATCTGGGAAGACCCTGCAAAGCAAGGAAGGCTTTAAGAGTGGGAGGGCTCTGAGAGGCAAACTGCTACCATTCCTATCCTTAACTACTTTCTCCAAAATGACGTTCTTTGGATTTGTAGGGGAAGGTAAAGGGTAGCCTCTGAGAGAGAAACAGATACCATTTCCACCTTTAACTGTCCCCCCAAACCCCAGAGAGTTCAAAATTGTGCCAGTAAAATTAGGCCATTTTGCTTGGGTTGTTGGAAGGGTTGCATGTGTGCCCAGGGAACCAAACCCACCCATACTGAATGAGCAGCCTGACTACTACTGTCTGTTCCATCCTCCCAGCCTCCATAAGGTCCATCCCTGCCTTACAAGCTCTGTTACGATCATCACATTTTCCTTGTTGTAGTCTACCATGACCATTATCAACCATTTGCTCTGAAATGTAAAACACTACTTTGGCTCTTTTTGATGGTTTTTCATCATGTCCTTCTCATTTCAATCTGGGAACTACAGCCGTTCCTCTGTGAACAACAGGTGGCATAATAGCCATCTCCTTCCTTCATCAGGTTTAGAGCCATAACGAGCATCTGACCAATTAAACCGCCTGTTGACTTAAGCATTAGTGATAATAAATTTCTGGGTTGCTTTTCGCTTATCAGCTTTAATAGGCTGACAGCATTATTTGTGAATCCCCAAATCGTAAAGACCCCTATTTAATATGCCAACTAATCTTTGTGAGTATTACAGAAGGAGTGGAGAACGAACTCACACTGCTGGTGATTTTTACTGCCTTTTGTGTCATACGTGAGGCCAACATAAATCATCCAGATAAAGGCTGTAACTCCACGTTAGTGCACGCAGCAGTTTATTGCCATTGGTTAAGCTTTGCAAAAGTGCTGCAGTATTTCAGAGCCAGCTACCAGGGAGGAAGTGCTGAGCGCAGACGCTTTGCAAGGAGTGATAATAGGATAATAAATTGCTGCAAGGGAGGGACAAACACTCACCCCCCCTAGAATTATTGCTCCTATTTATGTACCAACAATTTTTAATACACACAGTAATAAGTTGTCAACAGTACCCAACCACTACTGCAGCAGTTGTTGACACAGAAGTCTCTATACATTTTCAACAAATTGAACTGCTAAATCTTGAGCAAGACAGGCAGACTCCATGTTCACTATTTATTTATGCTGATCCAAGGGCCCTTCTCTTGGTAATCTGTTGAGCAGCTAACCTGAGCATGACAAGTCAGAATACACATAATCAACTCACCACAGTGCCACAATTTTATCCTCAGATAAAATAAAAGAGGGACGTACTCCTACTTCATTTCAGGTCTTTCTGTCATGCCCTGAATTGTCCTTTTTGTCTTCAGTTGCCACAAGATAGCTGGACAGGAATGTTACCATTTCTCGATCCTGTACACTGTTGGCCCACAGCTGATGCTAAAACAAATACTGAAGAGGGCTACAGTACAGGCATCTATCAGCAGGGAGCCAGGAGCAGGGCTGGGAAAGTGAGCTGCTCATCCTGTGGTACCAGAACTGAAAGAATATGCTAAGGATGAAAGCAGAGAACAGTCAAAACATCCATCAGAGTAGTAATAATAATAATATCTGGCAAAATCACAGCCCAGGCAAGAAAATCTATATTTCCTGACTACAGGGATCCAGTTGTCAGCTGTGGTGGACCAGGGCCAGGGCTGAGAAGAGGTTGCTGCTCAGAATATGCTCCACATTAGATCTGAGGGTCACGCAACCTAATGAGCAGCAGTTGTTGTTGTTAATTATGCCACCAGATGCAAAATGTGCAGTAATAACAATTTCACAAGTATATCTTTGTGCAGTTTCAGAAGTTCAGGCAATGAAAACATTGTGTTCTGCTAGTTCAAAAGAAAAAATAATTGATGATAAAGTGAAATGTAGAATGAGAAGTTCAAGCTCTTCTAGACCTTTAAGCCATGATCAAGGGTGTCTATTTCTCCACCTGCAGTATCTCCACAGATACTATTGCTTCTTCATCAGCAGCCTCAACAAGAATGTAATCATTTTAGAACATGAAGACCCCCTTCCTGGTGAATGCCATGATACTGCTAATGCTTGGAGACAACATTATTGAGATTTCAGAAAATATCTATCTAGAGATACCATTTTAATTAAAACTCACCCACATAATCAATCAATCAGAGTTTTCAGCTCTCCTAACATATTCTCCAGCTTCTTACAAAATCCCCCATGCCTTTGACCATACATGCACCCATTCCAATCACTGGGTTTAACAGACAGCTTTCAACTCCCCAGAAAAAATGTAGTCTGTGCTTCATAAGACAAGAAAAGAACCTTTTACCTTCAGAGAGAAAAGCTGTCTGCCTCAATTGGTGGCCCATAAGAAGGAGAGGTGAAAAAGCTGAATCACTGATGTGCAAAACTCTCCACATTCGTATAGATGCTTCTTTGGTATATGTGGTAGAAGGACTACTTAATTATTTGTGCTTGTTTGTTCCAGGATCTGATATCCTACCTGCCAACATGTCAGAATGAAAAATAGAGTCATGGTTTATTTATTTGATGTACTGTATGTAGCACAACAGACAAAACTTTATTTCTTTATCTAGGTTTCCTAACTGTGCCCTCAACATGCACTCTGTTTCTCAAGCTCTAAATGGAAGCATTGAAACAAGGCATTGTGCATCAATCTATCATGATTTATGATCCAGAAGAACGTAAAAAGTAAACTCAGTCCTGCAGATTTGTCCAGTCTTGTCACCTGGACAAGATTGAATTGAAGGCACAAAACTAATTAATTAGTTAAACCAAAGGTACTCTTCAATTATCTCTTTTTTCCTCTATTGTTCTTAGTGTTTATGTAATTCTAAATAGGTTTGTAGAGTTCATGATGTCTTTTGTGTGAAACCTAAAATACTTATGCATTGCTGTAGTCAAATTCTCAAACCTGATATTTTGTCTATAGTAATATCATGGAAGAACACTTATAGTAGCAAAACTGGTTCTACACACATAAGAAAAATGCACAAGCTTGTTATAGCCATGTGGGCTGATATCTCAGCTGTAATCTTTTGATTACAAAAGGTACCAGTTTTTCTTCTCACAAGGAAACTGACTGCAAAGTCATCCAACAGGGAGAACTGTTATTTTGCCTGTCTTTTTTCAGATCTTCTATCATTTCGGAAGATTTGAATTATTTTACCATCCGCACTGCCTCTTTATTTGCCAACAGATCATTTACAATGGGTTCTAGGTGGGGATGCTAATTAAACTACATTTTTTATTCAAAATACTACCCCCACATGACACCATTGTGTTAAACAGGCAGGGCTGGTGGATACTTTAGAACAGATCAATAAGAGAAATGCTCTCATTTTTAGCCAAGTTTGCTATTTTTCCACTCTCTGTTTGAACTTGTCATTCGGTGTCCTAGCATAAAGAATGAGAGTGATCTGAATACTTTATTTTAGGGGCAAAAGTGAGAACTTCAGATTGGACACATAATGGTAGATTCTGAAAGTCTATTTTGCATGAGTGAACATATTTCACTCTCGGTTTTTCCTCATATGAAAGGCTTGTGGGTGAAGAACTGACAGAAATAAGGCCTATTTTTCCTTACACGAGTTAACATAATCATTACTGCACACAGCATTGTCAATTCCGACATTTTGACTTTTATTCTTCTATTCTGCTGCAAGAAGAATGAAAACCTCCATCCATCGCAATGAACCCCAAGACACAGAAATGAAATGTCAAAAATGGTTATGTTATCTTACAGCAGAAAAGACTCCACAAAACAATAAGAGCCAGGGGAATACACTGGCTGCCACACTGGGTTCATGCAACAGTGTGGAAAACAGCCCAGTTTGGCAGACTGAATCAGGCTGTTTCCTTTGACTTGAGTGAGATCTGGATCAAAATGGAAGCTGTCTAGTTCAAGTCAGGGTATAATATTCTTGCCTCCCCTAGCAGAAAAATATGCAATTTTGCTTGGATGGAATTTATAGGCAGAAATGACTAAGCCCACCCAGTTTCAGAAAAAAGAAATTCAAAAGTTTTGAGTTAGGCTTCTTTACATTCCAATTTTTTTAAAAAGATGAAAAGAACTATGAATTAATTGTAAGGTCAAATGACTTTTGCACATATTTGCCCCTCCTAGGGAAAAACTCTTCTGAATTTTAGACAGATAGATTGAGGGAAGGTACAGGCTGAAAGCTCACCAAAGGAAGGGCTTCTTTATACAACCCTTAGTTAAATGAAGGGATCCTCTGCCACGAGATGTGGTGAGAGCTACTAGCATAAATGGTTTTAAAAAAGGAACTGAACAAAGGCAGGGAAGAGCCAGCCAACAATTGCTACTACTTAGATGGTTGTTACTAAAACCTCCAGAACCATAGGCAATATGATGCAAATATTAGCTGCTGTGGAACAAAAATAGAGGAGAGCGATGGGTTGCCCATTGAATGACTCCAAAGGCTTCCTATATTCTTTTTGCTATTAACAAGCAAAAATATTTGCCCCTCACTACTCAGAGTGCACCTACTGGGGGTTGTGGCTGTAAAATACGCATTTTCTTGTCTCTCCATTCATGCGGACCAGTAATGAAGCTCAATACTGCAAAGCTACTCAGAGCTTTATGCAAACTGGCAATGCAACCTAAAGGTTCTGTAGATGAAGGCAGGGGGATCCCCTGCATTTGAAACACTGGAAAACTGTTATAATTTGCCTGAAATTCAATGGCACTTTTTCTGCTTATGAATTTTAAAATTCTGAGAAAACTCTAGTGAAGCGATAAACCTATAATGCTAAAAAAGCTTCTCAGCAATGCAGTGTCTAAAAGGTGGTAATGTCAGCCATTGATTTGGGTGCCATAAAAGCCTGAATGTTTACTGTTATTATATTTTGGTAAGAAGCCATATGGAAATATACTCCTTTTTCCACGTAAAAGCACTTTTGTAGTTGAAGAAATGCAGACTGTTGCACATTTACAATAAGGTTAGACAGTGACTACCAAGGTATCAATTTCTGAGTTATTTCCAGCATGTACAGACCCCTTTTCTAAGTGCTGGTAAATTAACTGTGACTAATTAGTTGATGAATTGATAGGCACTACAAGCTCCAAAGCAAAGGCCCTGTGGGTTCCCTGCCATCCCAACTTAATATTCACAAGGTAGAGCTATGTTTATAAAGGAAGAAGTGTCAGGACAAATACTGCAACTTTCTGAGCAATGATCATGCTCCAGGGTGGGTCACAGGAGAAGAAATAAGGAGGAGGGTCAAATTTAGGCACCCACCGCAACATAGTTGTTTTTGTTCTTTCTGCAAAGATGAACTTTCTGCTGAGGGTCCAGACACAGAACATTGGACACTGCAGTGAAATGGGCCAACTAACGCTATACCCTCCCTGACAAGAAAAACACCATTTACAAGGTTGTTTACTTCCTCTTGCATCCAATCATCTCGCAATGTCTTTGGTTTTGATGCACAATCCCTTCTTCTACTGCATTTCCATTTAAAATGACTTAGAAGGTAGCCCTGTATCTGCTTAAAAGGAGTCAATTGTACTGTAAATGTCAGGGAATTTGAAGATCGATTAGATCATAAATGGGCATGTTTGGAGCTGCACAGACTATCGCTATCCCATCCGTCCCTGCCTTTTTCCTGCTGGATTGCACTATAAACCAACATCTCAATAAAAACAGAATAACATGGAGGTAGTTTACAATGTATCAGTTATGGAGATGATGTTAAAGAGAATTATGATTGGTGAGTTGGTGTGGTTACAGTGCTATTTGACCACACAGGAAAAGGAATAATAATTCCTAGAATATTTTTTCATAGTCTTGTCAAGGAATCTCACCACTCACCTTTTATAGCTAAGATGGAACATTTATATATGTTTTTGTTATTTGTCATTGACGAAAGGAATGCAGTATCAGTGTCTGCTAGACTTCTCTGTGAGGCTTCTCAACTGCCTTGATAATAGCTAGGATGGCCACACGGCCTCTTTTCTGGTGGCCTGCATTGTAAGGATTGTCTGAATGAAGTCTGGTTCAAAGATGCTGACTTCCTCCTATGATTAGATATGCTATACACCTAATTCAAGGAGAGAAATTACTTCTAAATATGCATCTTAACAGCTACATTAGCATATGCAAATGTAATGCAAGTTGAATCCTTTTTCCAACATTAGCATACTTGTCAGCAGGCCAGGACCAAAAATAAAGATTTGGTTTGTTTAATTTTATACTTTCATTAATTTAATGCTCCTTCCTACCACTACTCTGCATTCTGTCTATCTCTGAAACCCTAAAGCAGGGTTTCTCAATTTCAGTAACTTTAAGATGTGTGGACTTCAACTCCCAGAATTCCCCAGCCAGCATGGTGGCTGGGGAATACTGGGAGTTGAAGTCCACACATCTTAAAGTTGATAAGGTTGAGAAACCCTGCCCTAAAGTGATAGATCTTAACAAGGGAGACTGAAGCAGAGTTTGCTGCTGTGAGTGTAATCTTCCCCCAGTGAAGGAACAGAGTATATCCAAAGACAGTGAATTACTTACCAGTTTGCTGAAGCCATCATTCACAGCAAATGGCAAATTATGCTGCAACAATGTATTCTGAAAAACTGGGGCTGTTCAAGGAAAGGTGGACTGTTTCAATGAAGCTTCAAGTCAAATCACCCCATTGAGGCAGATTTCCAAGATGAAGCAGAGACTGCAAAAAGTTTTGGACTGCTCAGGGTTTCAGCAACTTCTCTGCTGCTTTGGGGATTATAGATAATAGCCCATATTGCAACGTCAGTTCCATTTTAGGATACTGGGGGAGGGGAGGGTGTTGCACTGAGTAGTGTGATGGGCTTTCTGACACTGACATGAGGAGCTGGTCAATGAGATATATCGTCTAATTAAACTCCCTGAAGCAAGGATAACATTGCTTGAGATTTCATTCACCTTCTCAGCTTCTTGAATGTGGCCAAGCACAAGTCTTATCTTTGCTCTCTCTTGGGCTAACACTTCTGTGCTTGTCCTGCCAACAGAACTGGAAGTTCAACTCAACCCTCAACACTTTGAATATGGATTTTAAAATAAAGGCGGTACTTACTTTAAATGCCTTTGATATGATTACTTTACTTACTTAAATTCTACTTAACTAGGCATGTTTAAAGATCTTGAGAATTCGTGAATGGGTGGTCAGGCGAACATTTACAGGCACTGTCCTAAATGTTTACTGCTCTAAAAATGCAGCGGGACAGGATGCAATAAGACTACCAAGCCACTTTCTCTGTGCCAGCCTTTTTCACTTTGCCATTATATTTCTCGGTCTCAAACTGCTTCTGCTGCTTCTCCTCACACACAGGATTGCCAGCAAACTACAGCACTGGGACAACTAAGTCCTGCCAGCAATGAGAGAGTCTTTTAGAAAGGGGGTCCAACTTGCCAATCAGCAAAGCCAGACTTTTCTGCACCCAGGAAGTGATCAAAGTCAACGAAGGGCAGCCTGTAGCACATAAAAAAAGCAAGTGGAAAAGTCAGAGCTTATTCTTAACATAAACTTTTTAAAGTTTGTATCTTTAACATAGACTAGGACACTTCTCTAAAGGGTATACTGTGTTAACATTCCAGCTCTTTTCAGACTTTTGAAGTTTCCTAATTATAGCCTATGGAGGAATCAAATCTTGGAACTCAGAGTGGCTCAGACTGAATCAGATTGTCACTGAATCTCAAATCATCAATTCAAATCAAAACATCCTTTCTGAATCTTGAAGCTCCATTTTGAATTGGATCAGGGCTGATTTGCACAAGCCTAAGAAGTACATCTATGTTCACAGCTTTGTCTGTCATTGGGTTGTGTGAGTTAGACCAAGACATCGTTGTAATCAAGAGGACTTTAAACAATTTTGATTTGCTGCATTTGCTCTATAGTTAAAAACAATAACAATCTTAAATTCACTTGGAGATGTCCTTATTACTACGAGTTAGAACTAAATTTTTCAGTTCAGGAACACTATCTGCCAATATGGACATAAATATAATTAAACATTTTCTGTCCTAAATTGGACTTAAGCACCACTTGATTAAAGCATTATTTGAACATTAAGATTTGTATAACCATGTGATTCAACCCAATGCAAATATGAATCTGACACTGCTTGAATCTATACAGTGGTACCTCGGTTCACAAATGCTTCTGTTCATGAACAATTTGGTTCACGAACAGCTCCGGTCGCAAAATTTTGCCTCCGTTCGTGAACACCGGATCGGGTTACAAACAGGATCCGCGGCCATTTTCCCTCCCGTGACACGTGGTCGCGGCTTCCTGAAGGGAGGGGAACTCTCCCTCCAAGCAGTAACCGCCTCCCCACCCGCCTTCCTGTCGTCCACGCTAGAAGTCGCGTCGAGCAAGGTTAGCTTTCTCTCTCTTCGTACTGTACTTTGTGTCATATTTTTGCGGTTTTAAAAAAAAAAAAATATGGTTCAGAACGGATTAACCATAATTACATTGAACCTTATGGGGAAATTTGATTCGGGACGTGATCAAAAATCGGTTGGCGACCAAATTCGTAGGGGTCAGAACGAATTAACTGTATTTACATTGAACCTTATGGGAAAATTTGATTCGGTTCACGACCAATTCGGTTCGCAACCAGAGTCGCGGAACGAATTAAGTTCGTGAACCGAGATACCACTGTATTTGTTAATGAAATGTGGAGTCTATTCAGGGTTAAGGGGCACTGGGGGCCAAATTTGTCCTATTAGGGCCACCATATTATTGATGTGGCCTGTGTGTGGAATGTTTGCGTGTTAGCTGAAACAAGCAGAAGGAGAAACAGCAGAGTGAAAGGAGATCTGCTGTAGCAGGTGAAAGAGGCAGCACATATAATTTATCAAACACTTCTTAGTTTGTAATGGGGATCCCTTAGCTGGCAATTGCCACATCACCCATTTCCATAAAGAAGACATACATTTCTCCCCGCTTGAAAAAAAAATGGGAGGGATAATCTCACTCACCCACTCACCAACCAAGACTATCTGAGCCATTCCAGAAGAGTTGTCAGGTAAACATCAGGACTGATTTTAGCATAAAATTATGTAGAACTGAAAATTTTAGAAAGCTGCTTGTATTTCAGCCTTCTAGGAGTCTTTTCTTTCTTCCCAGGAGACTGCAAAGCTCAGTAGCTGCTGAGGCAATTTTGCAATGCAAACATAATATCCAAACTCATAAAGTCATAAATGGATTTGAACTTTCCAAACTATCCATTAGATTGTCAATGATGATCAATCCATATAGCAAAACAATTAAAATGTAGACCTAAATCACTGATTAAGTCCACAAATCCATTCATGCACCAATCATGTATTTAAAATAAGGCATTTTAATAAGATTTTAAAATGAGCTTCCTGATGAAAAGCTATAATCTAGAAGTGCTTGAAGGAGTTTGAGTTTCTATGTATAAATTTGGCCATCTTGATACAAGCAAAGCAGTTTAAGGCTATTTTCAAATTTGAATTTTTATAAATCATAGAAGAATTGGATATTTATTTACAGCCGGATCTCAAAATGCAAATACTGCCACATTTTCATCATTTGGCTAATTGATCAAGTTATTTATCCAAAGCCAGAAAGTTCATCAGCCAGAAGCTTTCTAATTAACCAGCAGACCATGCCATTTTAATCTATTGATGTGAGTTGTTTGGTGAACATGTTATTGTTATCTGACCTATAATTCTGAATGGTAAGCTCCAGAAAGTTTACATTGCAGGTTAAAATTATACTAGTTCTCCCCATGTCTCAAGATCTTTGAAATGTCTAGATAAATCATTCTTATTTCTTTCACTGTGATAATTCCCATTTAAGATGTATAGGTTAATATATTTCCACACCAGCACATATTCTTCTTAGACCCCCACCCCCAATATTCATATCCATGCTACTAAATAAAGTAATGATCATGGCAATAATAATTACATTGATGTTACAGTGACCATTTTTTCAAGCTCTAGGTTGACCTGCTTAGCCTTCTTTATTAGGTCTCCAGGGACAGTAAGTGGCTTTCGAGACATTGTTAATATTCATCTTCCTTTGATATGATTTGCTCTCAGTGGATCCATGGGAACCATAAAAATTAGAATAATAAAATAATAGTAAATTGCCTAAGGTGGGATTTATATATAAAGTCACTCAAATACATCCAGTCCTTGGATGGCATTGTGACAGTTATAACTGAATTATACTTTTAACCAGATTTTGACAGTTGATGAAAACAACAATGGCCTGCAAAATAAAACCTGCATTTCCCACCCCTCAGCAATGCCTGAAGACAGCTCCAGCATGAATTAGTTATTGTATTTATATATTACCTCTCTCATAATCCTCCCTTTACAATGGAAGACCCCGGCCCAGCTTATTTTATCTCAGCATTATTAAAATCACTATTACCATTGCAAATGCTTCCAGGGGAGATAATATTAATAACAGTCTGCTCCATCAGATCCTGTCAGTTCCCAAGGTGATTAATATTCCTGTTGGCAAGAAGTATTATGTCGTTTAGGACAGCATATTGCTTGGCTCGTAGGCCATTCGTCATCAGCTGTGATAAGTGCATTGCGATCTGCTATTATTGCATTACTGTTTACACAGCTTGAGATGCCCCATAAAGCAGTTAGGAGCATGACCAAATGCAGGTAGATTCAGATCTTGGAAACGAGAGAAATCACCCTAGTTATTATTGCCTAGTTGCTTGAACAGGCTTCTTTCCATCCTCAAGTAGAAGGGACGACAAACTGCATTTTCAAGAAAAGTGTCAGGGAAAGAGTTTGTAACTTGTGACTTGTAGCTGACCTTTAGGCAGGGATGTTTCACCATGCAGATTTCCTGAAACATGTAGGTTTAACAATGTCTCCAACTTAAATTGACTCAGTTCATAGCAGTTCATGCTCAATATTGTATGATCAGACTAATTAGGTCAATTTAAGAAACTGGGAATTTCTGGACAAGAGGAAATTGATTTCTTCTATCTGATTTTCTCATTCCATCTACTGAAAATTTTAAAATAGTGGGCAACAATAATCAGTCCTAATTATGCATTTCCAAGCACACTGAAAACAATGAAGTTTACTTCTGATTCAGGCCACATTGCATGAATTAGAATATACAGAAAATATGCCCAGAATATATAGAAGACACAATCATACAATATGTGTGGGTTACATACTAGATCCATGTGTCATATGCTGATGTAATTCTCCTAGCAAGAGGTATATCCTTGTTAGAGATTATCACTTCAGTTGTGATACTCAGACTGAACAGCAAGTTCCTATAGGCATCTACTGTAACCAGAGTAGCTACTGATTTGATCGGGCACCTAATTCCCCAATAAGCTCCAAAGAAAACCTAAAGAACACTAATCTTCAAAATATTGAAGGTCTCTGATGACTTGTAGACACTTAATGCTTAGATTGCATATTACATACATTGGTTCTTCAGGGAATTGCAGTCCTACAGATCTTTATGAAAAAGTCAAAGCCTTGTCAGATAAGACAGGACAAATTATATGGAAAAAGGAAGAAAGGAAACTGTAATAGTATGAGTTACAGTTTTAACAGCCAAATGGTATATGTATCACAGGAGTTAACATTTTTAAGCATATTGTAGGATGTTGACTAGAGGTATGAATTTGATTCAGCTAAACACAAGATTCAGCATTTGATTCAGCTGTTTTGAAAGGTTTTTGTTTAACCAAGATGGAGCCAAGAGATCTGAACCATACAGCTCTAATTCTGTGTTGCCATGCAATACCTTTCTTAACCTTTGTCTTCAGAATTCCAGCATATTACAAAATGTGGACTAAAACCAACACAAAAAATATATAAAATGCTCTAATGGAGAAGGAAAGAGTCAATATATTATATCAAGTAATCAATAGGTTTGCTGTCAAATCAAAGTAATCCTTGCAGAACTGGTCCATACTGAGGGAGAAAGTAGAAAGATCCTTGGAGCAGAGATACTTAATTTAAATATTTACTCTACCTTATTCTTGTCCAATCTCTTATCCTAAGCTGTTATATGATTATGTTCTGTGGGTGTGAATTAATAGAAAACACCAGTGAGTTCATCTGTTATACTATGACCTTAGTCATGAACAATCAGCTCTACAACATCCACATGAGC
The DNA here is from genome assembly GCA_030867105.1 of Liasis olivaceus. NCBI lineage: Eukaryota > Metazoa > Chordata > Lepidosauria > Squamata > Pythonidae > Liasis > Liasis olivaceus. The sequence continues at coordinate 40,326,475 of CM061348.1, read as the reverse complement.
TCTTCCACTTCCACAAAACCTTTTCTAGTTTTTGCATGAAATTTAGCATGGGTGTTCCACACTATAGGGCAATGTTTCTCAACCTTGGCCACTTGAAGATGTGTGGACTTCAACTCCCAGAATTCCCCAAGCCAGCCAAGTCCACACATCTTCAAGTGGCCAAGGTTGAGAAACACTGCTATAGGGACTGTTGTCATTGCAAATTTAATTACATTCTGCTCTAAAGCAACAATTTAGAAAGTTACAACTTTTTCTGGATTTTGCTCTGGAACTGGCATAGAGCTAGATTGGATTTCCTAACTGGACCAGACTGAGCACTTCCTGGAGTTCAAGATCAGGCTCCTGAACCTGATTAAGTGGTCTTCCTCTTACATCTACACTACATACACTGCATGAAATGGTTACTGACTTCCATATCAGTCCTTGCTCATTTATAGAAACTCATTTATAACATCCCTACCTTTTCACAGATACAGAAAAAATATTTTAAAGTACTCATGAACTAGTATAGAATAATGATTCAGATGTAGGGCTAAGACTGGGGAGACTCAGTTGTAAATCTACCCTCAGCCACTTACTGGTTGACTCTTGGCCAGTTACTGTCTTGTAGTTTCACAGGATTGCTGTTGTGAAGAGGGAGTACTATGCACAATGCCCTCCCCTCCCAGAAGGCAGGATATATATCTAATAAATAAATCATTAAAAATGCACATATTTCCTTCAGTTATGCTGAAATCAAGCTGATGGTCTGAACATTTTAGTTAAGATGAAATGCTGCCAGCTCACTTCCAAATTAGTGCTTTCAACAGCATATACCTAATGCACTTTAAAGTGTAATGAACTACAACTAATTGCCATGTGTTCATGCACATGAAGAGTATAGTGAACCATTAATACTTTCAAGTCAATAACAAAATAAAAGGCAAAGCTTCTTTAGACCTATTTATTTATTTGATATCTCTTTTGAGAATATGACTAGTTTCACATTAAGAGGTTAATAGCCAATTCAAATGTGACATGGGAAGAAATGCACATCTGGTCCTTCTAGATAGGAAACAAAATCCAGATGTTACCATAGGTACATGCCTAATACCATTGTGATATTGAACACTGGAATTTATTTTCAAATCCAACCTCAGTGCTGAACTCACATTTTCAAACATCATTCCATTGCATGTATTTGCACAGTTGAATGTGTTCATTCAGCATATGAATTGGGACAGCTAAAGAATATTTCTATATCCTGTTAGTTAACTCTGATACCAAAATATCACTAGCTGATGCCCTGGGATTGATTACCTATGGAATTAATCGATGATTAGTTGAAACTAGTTGATAACCTGTGAAATTCATTACTGCAAGTTAATGCCACTAATGATAGCCACTAACCTGGATGGCTTTAAAAGGGGATTGATGAATCCATGGAGGACAAATCTATTCAAGGCTTACAGTGTTGAAGACTCAGTGTTACCTCAAGGCTGGCGCAGTATGCTTTCCAATCCCAGTTGCAGGGGAACAAATGGTGGGAGAAGAGTACTTCCTGTTTAAGAGCATCCTAGAGGCATCTGGTGGGCCACTGTGAGAAATAAATGGTCCTTTCCTGAACCAGTTGGGCTATTCTTATGTTCTTACATGTTAAAGTACCTGCAATGAAAAATTAAGTCAAATAGCATGTCTCTGGGATAATTAACGGTGATGGATTGTCCAATTCAAGCCAAAAACTATTCAGAAAGGCAATATTATCACATCTTTTAATTTATACTAACCCCAAAGTTTCCTGGAACAGTCAAATCTTGATGGTTTTCCTAAATAATGTAAGAAAGTGTGGAAGGTGTAAGTGATCAGTACAGTAAGAAAGACAAAAACACATTTAATGATAAGCAGTACTGAAATAATCTGGTACTGGTTCATTTCTTCTATCACAGGACAGTCTTACTTGCAAACGAGAGCATGATTTGGGGAAAGGGCCTAATATATTTCTTTATCACATGTTTCAGTTATCCAGTTTTGTTAAGGAAAAGATATCTTGCAAACCAGGCTCTCATTCCAGTGGAGTCTGGGGGAGGGAGGGGAGAATGATAAAAACAACATTATATTGTAACCCCACTTTGGTACATGCGTTATCATTTTGATCAAAATAACAAGTTCCTGTGGAAACCCAGGGCCCAGTTCACATGTTGTAGAACCAGTTTAAGATTTACTCTGATTTATAGAAGCTTTATTGAGGACTTCTGGTGGAGGAATGGCAAGCTAAACACATCTCCAGGAGAGCAGAGACGATGACTGTGGCAAAGACTGAAGTATTAGTAAGTAAACCGGTTCTTCAGAACTTCTCCAGACAAGGAGAGGGTGGGAGATTGCCGACATATGCTCCAGATGGCTGCCCCTCTTGAGGACACTGCAGGACAGTGGTCTCCTGCAGGTCTGCGCACCAGGAGACGAAGGGATTGATCATGCTCACAACTGTGGCAGAGCTTTTTAAAAGACACTGAGTTTGCTAATCTCACTTCTAATCACTTTTGGAAATTGCTTATCTAATCATTTTAAAGCTATTAAAGATATTTGGAATGACAAGTTTGAAAAGCCACCTGGTGTTTTGTTCATTTCTGAACAAAATAAATGAAACTTATTTGAACTTAAAGAATTAGAAATAAATGGCAAAAAGCTAAATAAGTTTTTGAAAAAAGTAAGTTATAAATTAATTAAGGGTCCAGACAAATTTTGAATATTGAAACTTCTACTGTAAGATTTTGGAACTGACTATATAAAACAAACAGCTTTTCATAGGAACTAAATTATTTTGTGTGCTGTAAGTCATAAGAGATTACAGACTTTATGATTTAAATTGGACACTGGAGGGACTAAAGATTCCAGGCCCCCCCCAAAAAAAGTCTGCTTTTGGTTTGGATTAAGATTGGGATTTACAAAATGACACAAAACAATATAATATTTGAAATATTAAAGGTGATCTTCGAAGAATGAGGCCAGAAATTAGTAGCCACAGTATCAAGAATATCAGTAATAATTATGAAAGAAGACTTGAGCAAGGAGGTCCAAGGTCATAGGGGGAGAGGAATCTCAAGCATCTCCTCAGCCTGCAGCCTGAGCATGTGAAAACTAAGAGGATGAGACTGGCACCACCCCAAGGAATTCAGAGTGTTTAGTTGCTGTCATTGGGGGTTAGAGTTAGTCTGGCGAGATTTTGTCTAGTAGGTGCAAACTAATAAAGTAACTGAACTGTTCCTGAATCGTCCCACTGAGTTTCTTGGGCTGAACCTAACAACAATGTCTGCTTCAATGGAAAGACTAAGTCTACAGGATGTTAATGAATGAATAACAGACGTGAAGCAAAACTTGCTTGATGCAGAAATAGTAGAATCAGAAATATTGGATTTTTTTTAAAGTGTGGATTACAAGACAGAGAAGGCATTTAAAGTGGAAATACAGGTGACAGGTCAAGAGAATGACCCAGATAAGGTCTCTTTACTGAATATACAAAAGTAGCTGGCTGAAGTTTTAAAAATTAAAGAGGAAATACAAATGATAAACCAAGAGAATGACCTGGATAATGTCTTTTTATCGGATTTACAAAAGAGGCTTGCTAAAGTCTCAAAGAATCCTTTGTTATAGGACCAAAAAAAAAAAAAATTGAAGAGAGATCAAATCCTATGGCAATAGCAGAATGAACTAAAGATTAAGATTTTCAGAAGTAAAAGGAAGGAATATAAAGTTGGTTTATTTGATCAAGATTAAAATAAGACATGTTTTTATGAAATCCTGTCACCTTTTTATGGACTTTTTGCTGACACCAGGATTGAAACGTTCATGTCTTGTGGATTTGCTTATAGAAAAGGGATGGGCTATGGGAAGAAGAGATATCTGTTTATAACCTTATGGGGGTGAAGAGCTATCAAACTTGTTTACATTTGCTGTGATGAAAATTGGAAGTCACTTCTTTATATATTTCTTTTCTTTATCTTACTCTTTCCTTTTTCTTTTTTCTTTCTTTTTTTACTTTTTCTTTCTTTGCACTTCTTACTCTCTCTCTTTGCTTTCCTTTCTCTCTCTGAGTTTAGTTTTATTAGTTTTTATTACTGTAATTAAACTCTACATGAATGGGTTTTGTATTGGTGTGACTAAGTCCTGATGCAACTCTATTTGTCTGGTGGAAGAGAAGTTTTGTGCTCTTCATTGACACAGTATTTCATACTGTCTGTAGCTAAATGCATTCATGCTAGTTTAAATTATAGTTATCCCACATGCTATATATTAGGGTTGTATCCGCTTCAAAATGATTTGAAGTAAGTGCTCCAATTTTTTTATAAATCCAGAACCTCTCTGTTATTTGTTAACACAGCTACTCTCTTTTGAGGATACCGTACAAGTCTAAAAAAGGGGATTGCTGGTTTAAGGAGTCAATTCATTAAAATGACCCTTAAAGCAGCCACTGCTTTTTTTCTTTTTTAAAAAAATATAATTTTATTAGAGTTTAAAATACAAAGATAAAAGACTAATACAAACTAAGAAAAAATATATATATAAAAAAGAGAAGTATAAATTGAAAAAAAGAAGGAAAAAAGAAAGGAAAAAGAAGATATATAAAAAATGACTCCCCCCTTCCTCCAGACAAGTATCAACATTTCAGTAACTTAACATCTTCTCTAGTATTTCAATTAAAAAAAAAAACCTCTTCTTCCTATACCTCATCCCTTATCAATAATCACACTGTAAAAACTTATCATTCAATCCTAATCAGCAAAAGTCTGTTATGAGCTACCAGAAATAGTAACATATGTATATTAACCTTAATCAAAGAAATCCATTTTATAATCCAACTTATCACTTTCTCTAAGAAGTAAAGCAAAGAAATCTCTCCCCACTTATAAACAGATCCTTAAAACCTCATCATTCAGTCCTGGTCAAAAAAAAAAAAAATCCCATTAATAGCTAACAGATACCACAATATATATTTTATCCCTGGCTAAATAAGTTCACTTTGTAAACCATCTATTTACTTTTAAAGAGCTTGATCTTTAATCCTGTCAAATAATGTCCCACAAATTGATTTCTTATCATTTTCTTTTTGTCTCCTTTCAGGAACAGCTTCAGTAGTTTCTCTTCTCAAAAACAGCTTCTTTGGTTTAACACATTCCTTTTGTAAATCCAAGATAAGAAGGCTTTCCAAGTCACTCTTCTGATTTATTATTTGTATGTCTCCTTTAATTATTATCACATCAGCTGGTTTCATTTGTAGATCCATTTTGACATCTTTTTCCATAACACTCTTATACTCTGGCATTTTTAAATCCATTTTCAGATCCACAGCATCTTTTTTCATATAACTTTTATAATCCAGCATTTTTTTAAACTCCAAATCCACATACAAATCAACCTCAATCTCTATTTTATCCAATAAAATCTGTGGTTCTTCTATATCCTCTGTTATAGTATCAGACAATCTTGTAATTTCTGAGTACATGGTTCCCAAACAGCCTTAATTTCTTCTAATTTCCTCTATAGTCAAATAGTATTGCTCCATTGTATTAATGGGTCTCTTCTTCTTTAATTGTAACTGTTTTCTCTGGTTCCCTCTTGCTAAACTTCAGCCTTCATTATCATCTGTTTATTTTCCAGTCAACAAAACTTTCCCACTGGAGGATTTCTTACAATTAATTTCAAAATCTTCACATATTCTTTTATAAATTTTAAAACACCCCACGGGAAATATTCTTTCAAATCTATCTATCCCCTTAACTTTTCAAAATCCACATTCTAGTCTCCATTCTGCTGTTTTCCAAAAAGTAAGTATTTGCTTTTTAATCCTTACACTTACATGGAGCTTCTTTCATCCAGGGTACAAGGAGATTCTCCTGGAGTAATAAAACTTGCCCTTCGTAAGGCTCTTAACTTCTAAGAAATCAGTAAGAAGCAGCTTCCTAAAGTAATTAAGAGAAGTGAAGTAGGTGAAGCCAGTGTCTCTTTGAAAGGCGCTGAACCGTGGCTCAAAACAGGAAGGGTTAACCCCCAGCTCCCAGAATTCTCAGACCCACTGGAGATCACTATTGTACAATCTCTTCACGGGAAGATTCTGTATGCAGCAAACTTGTGGGTGATCCTTGTCCTCTCTTGGATCTGGAAAGTAGTCCCGAGGAGCCGAGCCGTTCACTGGCTCCTTTTTCCACCATGGTCGTCAGCTCTGCAAAAGTGAAGTCATGTTCAGTCCACCATTGCTGTCCCTGGAAGTCATCAGCCACTGCTTTTTTTCAAGTTAGTGGGGAAGTCTGAAAAAAGAGAAGCTGCTTTAATGAATAGCAGAAAAGTGCTGTGTTGCGGCTCACATAAACTCCAAAATATGTTTACCAAGTCAAATTCAAAACATGCAGAGTACAGGGGAGTCCACTAGGAAGTAAAAAAAAAAATCAAGATGGTGGTTACACCAAAGCTCTGCCCGTTTTCATGTCTGTCACGCAGGTTGCAGAGTCTTAATAAATACGTAATCATTCTAAATTTACTAGCAATTAATAAATCCATAGCTGCTCTTTGGTGAGTATACCTAACTTACTACTGTGTTTGAAAATATCTATAATTAAGTTTAAGTATACACTCTTAGGTGGAGGCATACAGCATTATTTGTGTACAATAAGGGGGAAATAAAGTGATTCCTCGTGACACAAGTTGCCTTATCTCACAAATAACGTATTTACTTGATCCGTGTAGCAGCTTGGAGAATACATACTTCTCAGGACTTTGAGATAATCATCACATCAGTTGTTCAGATAATTTCTTTCTACATGCCAGTATTTCAAGAAATAAGAATGGAGAGATTAACCAAACCATTTGGTTTCATAAAATTCCATTCATAAGAAAAAGAATTCAGATAAACCCACATATGGGGACAAGGTTTATGTTCTATTTTGTGGGAACACTAGAAATAATGTATCACTTCTCCAGATTGAACTAACATGTTCAACTTTCTTTGTGTGTGCATATGAAACTTAAATAAATTGTATCTATAAAGAAATGGATTTGTAAACCTGGTTGCTTGGATTTTATCAAGATTCCATTACCATAAGGTATATTTCTTCCATCCTACCTCATTCTTAGAAATATTTTCTATATGTTTCAATATTGAAGATATCCTAATCACAATCTCTGACTTCATGTTTGACTGCAGGAAGGAAGAACAGTGACATATTAAATGGGAGAAAAAGATTAGCACATCCAAATGACAGAGTGAACTGTAATTTATCACATACCAAGCTGAATTCAGCCTAAACCCACTGGTTCAAACATATTCCAATTGTATAAATCTCCATCTCTAGTTTCTATTTACTAGTTGCTCAATGATTTTAGGAGAGATTTTTTATTTGCTCCCTTTGCCCTACTAACTTTTAATGAGACAGTTGCTGTTTTTCTAATTTACCAGTAGAGTAATTCATTATTTTAAATGTCAACACAAGAGACAGGAGACCTCTATAAATAAATTGAGAATCAGCTAGTCTGGAAAGAGTCTGAATGGAAATTTGCATCAGACTACTAAAAAACTCTGTAACAACCATGGAAGGAAGGAAATTATTAAGACAGTATGGGATCAAGCCCTGGCATCAGACTACATTGTTCTCTCCTGAAGCTAGGAGGAATTTCTGTTAAGCTAAAATTTAGTCCACAAATTATTGTGAATAGTCCAGCCAGTATTAAATGTCCTATTGATTTGAGTGTTAAATATATGTTGCAATCTTCTACCTTAAAGTGAAGTCATTGTAGGCTAGACTTTTTAATTAATTTATTTATTTTTTGGTGCTTTCGAATTAATCTTGACTCCTGGTAATTGCCTAATCCCTGCAGTTTTCTTGGTGAGATTTCAGAAGTGGTTTGCCCTTGCCTTCTTCTTCCTAGGGCTGAGAGAAAGTGCGTGGCTGAAGGTCACCCAGCTGACTTTGGACCTAAGGCAGGACTAGAACTCATGGTCCCCCGGTTTCTAGCCTGGTGCCTTAACCAAACTGACTCTCTAGATTAGGAAGTCAAAGACATCCAGGAAGAAGGCAATGGCAAAATATTTCCATCTCATTTTATTTTTTTTTAATTTATTAGATTTATATCCCACTTTTATTTTACAACTCAAGGCAGTGTCCATAATGCTCCATCTCCTATTTTCACATCTACCATGGATAATCTTTTCCAAAGAGTCCTGGGTCAATGGTATCAAAAGCTGCTAAGAGATCCAGGAAAATCTCCTGGCAAAAATACACTAATGTCACCATGTGACCAGGGCAGTTTTAGGTCCAAAATCGAGCCTAAATCCTTACTGAAATGAAACTGAAAATCTATTTCATCCAAGGATGTTTGAATTTGATCAATCATCACTCATTCAAGCACCTTGCCAAGAAGGAGATGGTGTCTACAGGTCTATAACTGTCAAATCTTCTTTGTCCAGTTAGGTTTTTTTTTCCTTCAGAAGTGTCTTATTATGACCTCCTTTAATAAGGCAGCCTCCTTCAAGTAAGGAGGAATTCCTAACCAGGATTATCTCTGGATCTGGCAACACGCAATCACACTGAGCCAAGGGCTACCATTTGGGGATTATGGAGTCCCCATCCCCATCCTCTAATCTTTCTGGTATCTCATAAATTCTTGTATTCCGAGAGTACTACAAATGTTTCATTATATCAGTGGCCCCTTCTTTATTGGCCAGGAAGATAGCAGTGAGTGTAGCTCAGATATTATAAAAATCACATGTAAGAGGCATGTTCTGTGCTGCCAAGCAAAGCCACAAAGTAGAATGGCCTTCACCACTACTGCAACCTATATTGCCACTATAACAAAACTGCTGTATTGGAGCTCAACAAATGTGTATTGGTAACAATTTATATGGTAGTTTTATCACATTTTTGGAGATAAATTATTTTCCCCGTAAAGCATGTACACATTCACCAAACAGATGGCGCTGACATGCAGGCTTCTTGTACTGTTGGGAGGTGGTAAAATTTCATAAGGACATTTTTACAAAGAACGCTACTAAATTTCTTCCATTTTGTATCAGAAAGCAATTTTAGATTTTCTAAGTTTGTTATAAATGATACAAGTTTATATGATACTAAACCTTCAAATTCTGTTGATTATCAGCTTAGGGAATAGAGACATCTCTGAAATTATGACTTCATAGTTTACAAAATGAATGTTGACCCTGATCATTTGAAAATGATCCAGATCCATTGGCTGATTTCTCTGTTTATTCCCCAGTGTTTGTTCCCCAGCATTCCCTGACAATTATCTTCCCTCTTTACAATTGAATCATTGCAAACCCTGACTTGTCTGTTCAGAAAAAAGTCTCACTGAGTTCAACTGCATTTTCTGTTCTCCCAAATAAACATGCTCCCAAGATTACAGCCACCTGGTATGAATCTTATTCTCAATGAAGTAGTGAAAATATTTAACATTTTCAGGTTACTAAAATTAGTAACATGAATAGCACAACTGTTATTCAGAAGTAAATCTCACTAAATTCCAAGCAATCTACTCTCACATAAATATGCACATGAATCTACTAAAATCACAAGGAGCTCACTATAATTCAGGGTATTTCTTAATCAACATGTAGAGAATTAAACTGTAAGAAGACCATGGAATCAAGCAGGTTCCAGCTCTCTCTCCCTGTCAGTCTTTTACAACAGGGGCACCTAAATTTTTATGGGCTAAAGGCCACCTCCAGCCTTTTAAGGGAATACTAGAGACCACGTTTAGCCATTGTATTTCATTTTACTTTATTACAATGAAATATAATTAATACAATAATCCTCCTGTTGTGTATTGAGGGCTTATCTTTTTTTGTCACAGCAAAAATTTTGGAAATCAGGTTTTATGTCTCTGTTTTACAACCCTCCATCATTATTCTTTTACCAGTTCTGGACCTTCTATGCCCAGTTAATTCCTACATATTGCATGCAATGACAGATAAACTCTCAAACTGCTGGTGTAAAAGTCACATGCAGTACAGTCTGTATCTGGGTGAGAAGAAGAGCACCTGAGAAACTGGAGCTGTATCAAAATGACATTTCAGGGGCCATTAAGAGATAAACAGCCAAGTTGCCTCAGGGTCACCTCCCTCTTCAAGACAAAAGGAAAATTTATTCAGAAAGGAAAGGCAAAATGTCACATTAACCACAACAGACATAAGAGATGCTGATAGCCTTTGTACAAATGCTTCTGTACAAATCTATAATGTATAAACTGCATCTCAAAAAGACTATTGCAAAGCTGGAAAAGATGGAGAAAAGGGCTCCTTTCTTCCCACTGGAACTTTTTAGATAAAAATGGGGAGGAGTAATAATGAGGGTGGGTGTGATATGATATATACCTGCAAAATAATGGTTGGTTTGGAAAAAAAGTAGAAAGAGACACTTTGTTGTCAGACACATTATCTGAGATGCTAGGATCATCCAGTGAAGACAAATGTTGGGAGATTCAGGACAAAAACAATGGAAGTATATTCTCAGACAGAAATGAATTAAATTATTGAGTTCTTCACCATGGTTTAATTGTTTTAAAAGTGAATTCATGAAAGGAACTGAATGAATGGAGTGCTACTGAGCAAGATTACATCTACCTGTGGGATCAGAGGCACTATGTCTGTGTGCAAATTGCCAAAGAGCAGCAGGAAGAGAGCAGTATTGCCTCTTTCTGGACTTCTGAAAAAGTGTGTTGTACTACTGAACTCTTGTCCTCCTCCTGAATTTCACAAGAAGCTTCTACTTGAACATTCTGGGAAACAGATACTGAACTGGATGAATCCTGCTTGATGATGATGATGATGATGATGATGATGATGATGATGATGATGATATTTAAAAGGTGCTGGTATACAAATTAGCTATACACAGTGTAGTCTGTTTTATATTGTCCTTTCCAATCCTGTATATATTTGGGAACCCATCCCCATGAGCATGCTTTCACTGTATATGCCTTACTTTCTATTGCAGCCAAAGAAATATCAATTTTCAATTGTTAGCTTTACTAAGTCTTTGCAAAGTATGACTGTGCTATTAATATGTTTATTGTCTTTAGGGTGCTGACGTACTGGGACAAATGAAGATGCACTGATTAACAGATGCCTAAATAACATTACCGGTCACATCTAGAGAATGAAAAACCAGGAATTTGCTTTGCTTTAGTGCTGGCCACATTCAGATCATTCATTTCAGTTTCATGGTTCTTCTGGCAATCATTATAGCAGAAACATGGGGTATGGCTGCTTCAAGACTGTGCTTCAGAATACTGCCTATGCTGCCGTAGAATTCATTCATTCATTCATTCATTCATTCATTCATTCATTGGATTTATCTGCTGCCCATCTCCCCCACAACAGGGGACTCTGGGCGACTCACAAAACATTAAACTATAAATATATCCAAATTTAAAACAATACAGATAAAACATCCAAAATTTAAAACAATACTAAAGAAAGGAAGATCCAAGCAGATGGAAAATCAGGCTGTGGAGAGCTGGCCACTATGGGGCTAGCCACCCCCCTGCTTGAAGAATTCCCTCCCCACCCCAGGCCAAGTGGCAGAACCAGGTCTTCAAGGCCCTTTGGAAGACCAGGAGTGAGGGGGCCCATCGCACCTCCAGGGACAGAATGTTCCAAAGAGCATTTCAAGTCTGTATTGTGTGTGAAAGAGAACCACATACAAAAGAAACAAGCAAACCCAGCATGTGTCGCACTTCAAGAATGCTTTTTATAACTGTGTATCTAGACATTTGTTGTCAATCAAATTTCATCTGGTTACTGAAATTTGGGTTTGATGAGTAGCTACAAAGAAGTACATGGAAAGATGATGGCAATATCCTCTTTCAACACAATGAGGAATTTTAAATAAAATAGGAAGGTTTAAGGTAGGAAATGGCATGGTTGTAGAGTGTATGATTCTATGATTAATTACTATGGTTGCATCTGTCACTTAAACAGAATTATAACATGAATCTTGATCACTTTCATTCCCCTGCATTCTGCATGCCATTCTGGCTGCCCTCAGTATCTATTTCATAACATGACTAGCTTAGTAGCATAAGCATGAAGGCCTTACACTAACACTAGGATTTGCTACACAGCATTTGCACTTTGTGGCAGGATCCAGTATTACAAAACGTCTAGTGTATAGAACATGGTAAGGGAGAGAGATGCAGCTAAATTCACAGACCACACTAAGCCATACATGCATTTGTTTCACCTTAACTTATGTGCTGTGTTAACCCAGCCATTATACTTTGTAAAACAATTTATATCTTAACTACAACCTAACTTATTGCAGCTTTTTAAACAAATCATGATTAATCAAACCATGACTGAATGCAATCCACAAACCAGATCACTGTAATATTTTAATTTGAGGTACCAGTACTAGTCAGGCTTACCACTGTCTCCTATCCATTTCTTTACCTTATTTAATGTCTTATATCTAGGTGGAATCAATTCAAAACCCATATGGATGAGTGAGAAAGTGATTGTCCTTCTGTTGAATTTGTAGTTCCACATGCTACCACATTCCTGCACTTTTAATAGTTAAAGAAAAGATAAATTCTCTATGTGGAAGCTTGGATAAAAAGTTACATCTGAATTTCTCTTTCCTGCACAACTGTTACAGAGGCAAAATATCTTCTGCCTTTTATATCTGACCACCATACTTTCCTTTGCCATTAATTCTTTCACTCACCCTGTGCACCAAAGAGACAAAGAACGTAGAGGGAAGAGAAAGAAAATAATGAAGGAGCCACATTCTCTGACTGTGGAGAAATGCTGATAGATATCTTCAATTCAACAGAGCCTACAATTTAGATGTAATCAGGTTTCCAGTAGACTAATTCTACTGATGAATAATGCTTTGAATGGAATATAGTGGCTTGGATTGAATCACCAACAAAGGGATCCCTGGTGTGAGAAATCACAGCTCGTGTTTTCATTCTTTGATGGGTGGCAAAAGCTGCAGTAAGTGACATCAGTGAACGTACATTATTTTAGCCTGAAAGATCCTGAGTTTCTAGTATATAAAGGAATTCTATTTTAAATATCAATTGATAAAGTAATTGTCTTAACTCTTCTACTTAATAATTGGAGTAAAAGTCAACTGCAATATTGTAAAAGAGTTATTATTTCATCATCAATGGCTTAAATTTATTATTCAGGTGTGTTGAAAGCAATAGGTACCACAGCTAAAATCCTGGTTAGTCCTGAGTTAAGAAATAATGTTGGTTGGGGAAACTGATTCTATCTGAAAGCTGGCTGGCTGTTGATAACTTGTTTCACTATGCCAAAAAAAAAAAAAAGCCTCATTTCATCTATAAAATGAAAATAGTATCATTCTCCTTCAAAAACCTATCATGAGGATGATGGGGAACAGAAGAAACCCCTAAACAAATTCCTCCTACAAATACAGAATAGGGCTACAACATACCCATGATAATCAATAATTAAACCAAAATATATTCCATAAATTAAATGCAGTATACATTTTTACTTGGTTCATTCAGGACTTGTCATCTGAAAAAACACCTTTGTGATTCAACTACAAAAACCAAACTGTCTTTGATCCTTTGAAAAACCAACCTCATCCTAAAAGTGATCAGCTTATCATAATTGATTTATCCACACCACCAAACATCTTCTCTGATAAAATGTGGGGTCACTACCAGGCTCATGTCTTATTATACAAACTATAATTTTTAGTCATACACTATTCAGCTGATATTAACCTAGCATTTTTATCCATCACTCATATCTGCTGAGTGTCCATAGTCCATAGCCTCCATGCTAACAGGACCTCAGTATTCTTCATTTATATATATTTATATACACACACACACACACACACACACATACATACATACACATAATTGAGGGTTATACCACAGATCATATCTATATATAAAAAAAAGAATAACTGGCATCCTCTTTACATCCTAAATATGGCACATAACTCATAATAATAAAGGGAAACACAACTCAACATCTATGGACCTGGCTTACATTAAATTTAAGTCATACTGTGATTGGGGTTAGTGTGGTACCTAAATCACAACTATGAATGTGTTTAAGACGCAGAGACTTCAATCTCTTGCTGTAGTGGCTGAATCCTCCTAAAGGATTCTACTTTCTTACTAGGAAGAGAAAAGTAGATATATCCCAAAGAAAGATGGTTGACAATTTGGGTTGTTGGCTTTGGGTCAGTTGGTAAAAGAGGGAAGGGAGAGACAGTGGAACAGGATTAGTTCTGGTTTAAATAAAGGATTTGCTAACCATTAATTCTAGTTAATGAATTAACTAGAAAGGACAGCAGACATAACCAACTGAGTGCAGATGAATCTGGATTGTTGTTTTATTTTTGTGAAATGTCTTCACTTGTTATATGAGAGCATATTTGACAATGTGTGTACTAAAGCAATCTTTTTTGGCACACTTGACTGAACAATTGACCAAGGGCTAGTCCTTTAAGTTTCAGGATTCATTGTAAGATGTTGTGATTAGCAATTTTTCTATCCAACACTGTGGGTTAAAATTAAAAGGGAAGCAGAGGGAAGTTCAATCCAGGGAAGAGGGAAACCTTAACTAAAATGGCATCTTCAAAAAGCCACCCTAGATACTCTTGGATTACACTGCTTAGGAAAAGAGCTATGTGTGTCAGGTAGCTAAGTTGTGGTGGTTGAGATGACCTTGAGCATACAGGGATCACCCACTCAAATTCACCCATTGGAGTATGGGCTCTGAGAGCAGCCAGGGAGAATGGAACTAGCAGAGCACTGCTGGTAGTGGCATATCATGTTTTCTGGGGTATAGTCAGTGTAGTACTGATGCTCAGCATGATGTGTCAACTGGTAAGAGTTACGACAATATGTCCTTAACTGGAGTACAAAAGTTATCATTACCAACCCAGTTAGCAAAAAGCTAAAAGCCCATGCTCCTGTGCAGCCACTTTCAGGAGGGCCGAGGAACAGTTACAGACCTAGAGTTATGTAAGGAGAGTAGCTGAGGAAAGGTGAAATATTGTAATGCCACCCTTCCCATTTCCCTAGAAGAAGGGAACATATGAATATGAAAATGGAGGGGAAAAAACAGGCCAGGGATCTGAAGTTATACTGGTTTTTAATTGAGTAAAAAAAAAAAAAACCTTACTAAAATATCCATGAAATTATTTCCTTTTTTCTTCCACAGCAGAGAATTGCAGAAAAGCATATGTAATGCATCTACCAGAGGGGAAATTGGAATAAAATCCTGCAATTAATATTGAAGCTGGATTATAATTTGTGAATGCTGGTTGCCTAATGACCATAGGGAGAATAATTGTGAAGATAATCTTGGCAAAGTCAGATTGGCACCTGCTGAATTGGGATTGGTGCCAATACCAGTCTATTAGATATACCATAGTGGATATTAGTGTTGCTCCATTTCTATTGCAGCAGCATTCATATAATCTGGCCATTTCAAGCATGAACATTTCTGTAAATGCAAGTAAAGTTACAAAGACAACCCTTGGTAAAGTGGGAAGCCCACAGGAATGCCTGCTTTCTATAGTCCCCCCCCCCCCCCCCCGTCAAGAATGTCTTTTGTGCCAGCATGGAGCTGGGCAGCTATACATATCTTTATGGGTAAGGAAACTGCATGGTTTCTAGTTTTTAATTTCCCCAATGTAAGCTTTTGTAGTTTTAAAGGCAGCATCATGGATGGAATCTGAATTGGTCCTGCTTTCTTCAGAGCAGTTTATAAAGCTGGTTATATTTTTCAAAGATGTTTCTTCTTGGATTTCCACATATTTTATAGCTCTCTCCCCTAAAGAATTGACAATTGAAATGGAAAAGATCCTTACTTGGACCTAAAGTGGTGCATACAATTCAAATTAGGCACCTCAAAGATCATCACAATTTGTATCCTACACTTGTCATCAGTACCTCCAGTGACCATGCCCCGTTCCCATGTTCTCATATATTGCCAACAACACTATAGAGACATTTGATGCTTAGGGTGGGCATGTTCCCACTTACATCTAATCATGGCAGAAACATGCCCTAGCAACAACTTTGTATTTCCTTCATCTTGTTCCCATCCCACTGGTGTAATTGGCTTAAGTTATCCTTAGCTGTTCCAGGATCAATGGAGCATTTTTGCTCTAAAGCATACACCTCAATACTGTGAAACAATTGTTACCATATATACTCATGGATAAGCTGAGAATTTTAGGTGCCAAAAATATACCCTCAAAATCAGGTTCAGCTTATCTGCAGATAAGGTTCAAGTTCAGATCCATCTGCAGATAAGCCGAACCCACGGTATAGGGTAATACTTTTTGAAAGTACCCCTATATACTCATGGATAAGCCCATCTGCAGATAAACCGACCCTCAAATTTTTAACCAAAATACCATGAAAAATTCAGGGTGGCTTATCCATGAGTGGTACATTTTTCATATTATTTTGGTTAAAAATTTGAGGATTGGCTTATCCGTGGATGGGATTATATGGAGTATATACGGGATGCTTCACCACATATTTTATTGGAAGCAACTTCAGGTAATTAATAGAGCCACACTTCTTGGCCATTTGGTTAATGTAGACAAGCCCCTTCCTCCCATCTCTGATCTATCTGTCACCGTTTTGCTGCTGTGTACCTAAAAAGCTGGACACCAGACATTATGCTTCTATCCTCTGGTTGTGTGCAAGAGCAATAGAGCTGTGTTCATAGCACCAGGGTTCCCTGTGCAGTCCTCTGGCAGCCCTGCTCCAGTGGCAGGCACACACAGACAGCATGCCTACTGTATATAGCCCAATGTGGTACGTGGATGTCTCAATGGGCAACTGTAAAAAATTAAAGAGTGATCTATCAAAATTGTGCAATAGTGCTGGAAGCTCAGCTGTCAGTACTGTTAATGCTTTAGTGGCATTAGTTTAGCTTAGCACAAGGCTCCAAAATAGTGTGACCCTCTCCTCTCCCACTATTGACTCCTGAAGAGAACAAGAAGAATGTCAGAATTTGTTGCTGATACAAGGAAAGGAAAGAATTGAGAGAAATCCTCAATAAAAATGCTGCTTATGACTCAGCACTTTATTCAGCTCGGGTTGTGACATAATGGGGTCTGGGAAGAGGGGCATAAGAACAACCCTAGAGATGCCTGACAGAGCCCTGCAAGCAGACCTGTCCCATCCCCACTGCAATGCAGCGATTGACAGTTGCTTCTCCTGCTGGCTGATGATATGCTGAAGAGGTAGGGTAGAAAAACTGGATGGTTCAACAATCAATTTGCATAATCAGGAACAACATTGTTTGGCAAAAAACTCCAGGAGTGGGGAAAGGTCCAATCTTTAGTCATATCAGGTAGAAAATGCTGGAGGTGAAATGTCAGCAGTGAAGCAGAACAAAATTGGGACAATAATTAGGAGGATGACAAGAATATTTATTCTTGGCACCAATTGCCTAGAATTTTTAAAGTGCTAATAAGACATTACAAGTTCTGCAAGATAAGGAAATAATTTGCCCATTTACTATTGCAGAAGAACATCTGGTCCAGATGCTCAACCAAGTCTAACAAGGGCCAGCCATTCCCAAGCGTTTGTGATTAAGAGTCATAATGTGCAATATGAAATATAATGACCATTCAGTTCCTGTTGAATTTGTTGGGTAAGGGGCATGCAGGTAGCATACTTTTCCAACGGAAGTCACAACTTGAATATAACAAAATTATTATTACATAACGTTTAGCTCCAATTCTTCCAGAATGTTTCAGTGAACCTTTCCTTTTTTCATCCAACAAATAGCTAATATATTGGATGTTTAATAAGATATCGAAAAGCTATTCTTATTGAGTAATTATCACCAGTGTGCATGATTACTATATACACATATGCAGACTTATTCTTTCTATGCACAGAGATCTTCAAAAGAGACCTTTCTCTGTGTATCATCACCAGGACCCTATGACCCAAAGAAGAGCATATTCTTTGTAGTAGTGTCACAGCTTTAGAATGCCATCCTAAATAAAATAAGATTGGCTTGTCCAGGAAGCAGATGCAGCTGCTTTAATGAGCTGCTGACAGATGGCACATTCATGTTCCCACGTGCTCTAAAGCACCTTTACAGAATTTAATCCAAAGCACTGCACAGCCCTAATGAAAAGGGATGAAACCCTTCACGTATCATTTTTAAAAGATAATCCTTTTAATGTTTCCTCTTTCATAATATTGCTTTCTGTCCTTGGCTCATCAAAGTCAATAAATATAAGCAGCACAATTGCCATGTTTTCCAAACCATGTCTTAATTGGATCCATGGAGCCAGTATGGTTGTGTGGCTGAAATTAACAAAATTCCTTTGAGGTGCTGATTCAAATTTGTTGCAGTCATCTAATGCCAAGGAATCCTCAGCTATACAATGGAATATGCAATTTGTTCTGGCTGCTGAGAATAACATTTGGCTGCTGTGGTTTACAACATGCATTCATTCAAGTTTATTTGGCACTTGTGATTACAAACACAGATCTTTCAATGTCCTGACAGTCATCAGATATTTTTAATAACTACTGTTAAGGCTGTGAGCAAAGTGTCTTTGTTACATTTCTGCAAAAATGTATCATGTGTCTCTTACAAGGAAGATGTGTTATGACAAGAATGGTTCTATAGCTAATACATATCCCATATGGAACAGTTTACTCCTTTTAGTATTGTATATAATTTTCAGTTCAAACTGAAAATGAAATAAAAGCAAAGAGACCAATATAAAAATTAGAGGTTTCAAGGACAAAGTGGAGGGTGATAATTTAATTCTCTCTTTGAAGAACCTTTTAAGGGATGTATATTGATTCTAATTCAGAAAGACAAATATGAAGTGATAGGCATCACTTAAACTTGGTGGGATGATCCTTGTGATTGTCACATAGCACTGGAAGGCTGCAATGCATTCAAAAGGAACAGACTCAGCAGAAAAGGGGGCGGGGGGGGGTTGCATTGTGCACAAAGGGAAAAAAATTCTAGCATAGACATTTAGGAATCTGAGCATGGAAATCCTATTGAACATGTTTGGGTAAGAGTAAAAGGAAAGATAAATAAAAGTAGTACTGTTGTGGGAGTTTATTATAGACTGCCCAGGCAGGCAAAAGATACAGGTGAGGCTTTTCTGTGACAGTTAACCAGTCTTTCAGAGAGAGGCACAATAGTGATAATGGGAGATTTCAATTATCCTGACATCTGCTGGGAATCTAACTGTGCCAAGAATCGGACCTCTAACAAATTCCTCTCTTGCCAAGGGTCAGAGGTCTAACAAATGTCCTTTCTTGCAATCATTTCATTTGTCCATTTGGAAGAAAGAACAAGGGAGTCTGCTATCCTGGACCTAATCCTCACCAACAGGAGGAATTGGTTGAAGAAGTGAAGGTGACTGGTATATTGGGGGGTAATGATGATATTATCTTGAATTTGTGATACCTAGAGAAAAAGAACTGAAAAAATGAGAAATGTCAGACCTGCAAACTGGACTTCAGAAGCGCAAATTTTGGTGAATTCTGTGGGAAGGTAGGTCAGATCGAATGGCTTGAAATCCAGAAGAAGAAATATCACTAGGAAGGGTGGGAAATGTGGAATTCTTGATGCTGTCTGAGCTTGGTTATTTGCTTGTGTACATGTTTCATTACTCAACTATGTAAAATCATCTGTGCAAGTGGGCATGGGGTTTGCTGCCCACCCCACTCTCACTCACACTGATGATATTACCTAGTTGGATAATGAAGCATCTTCAAGCAAACAACCAAACTCAGACAGCACCAGGAGCTCTACAATTCAACCCCGAGCTACAGATATTCTTTTATTAGAGGGTTGGAAATGTTATGAAACAAGATAGGGAAGGTGCAGGGGCAAGCCATTCCTACAAGAAGGAGAAATGGGAGAAATTTAAAGAGGCCAGCTCTCTAAAATGTTGCAGAGAAAAAGCAACAAGTTAAAAAAAAAATAGGAGGAGCACATAACCAAAGAAAAGGCTCTAGTTCCTTTTTTGCTGGCCAGTAGTATTAAAATCTGATATCCAAAAGTTTTTGCCCATCATATATGTAATCGATTGGTGTGATATCCTTGTTGTGATCATGGCACAGATACATAAATTTTGCAGAGATAAATGTCAAGCATCGATTGATAGCCCTAATCCTAATCCGTTTGACAGGAAAAAGAAGTGTGAGACAGCCGAAACAAGTGGATGTGATCGACTGGTGCATGAAGCTCACTGGTGAGCAAAAACTTTTTGGCAAGCAAAAAAGGAACAAGAACCAAAGAGAAACACAAGGTTATCTTCAGAAATTGTAGGAATTCTGTCAGAAAGGCTAAAGTTTTGAACAAGAAACAAACAAAAAAGTATTCTCTGAGTACATTAGAAAAGAGAAAGAAAACCAAATAAGGTGAACTCTGTTGTGAAGGGAAAAAGATAAGTGAATTGGTAATGGGTGAAGGTAAGAAGGCAGAACTTTGTAGCTCTTTCCATAGTGTAGGAACTAGTGGATGTGACCACAGAACTGCTCTTGGTAATGTGTGACAACTTCTGGAGGATTGGTGAGGTCCCAGAATACAGAGGAGACCAAATCTTCATCCCCATCTTCAAACAGGGGAAGAAGGAGGACCCAGGAAACTGCAGGCCTGTTAGTTTAATGTTTGTACTGGGCAAAGTCCTCAGAGCATTTAACAGCTTTTTTGTCAGTACTTGGATAGACAAACTACAATTAAGAGGAGTCACCCTCTGGGGGAGATGGGTGGCATATAAATTTAATAAATAAATAACCTTGTCTCCTTTCATGGAATTTACTAGTTTAGTAGATTAGGGGAATGCCTTTATACATAGTGTAATGTGATGTCATTATATTCTCCTTCACAAAATGGTAAAATATGTGGTAGATGATACTGCAGTCAGATGGTTTTATGATTGGCTGAATGACCATACTCCAAAAATGCTCATTAATAGCTCCACTTCAGCTGTGGGGAAGTATTGAATGGAATGCCACAGGGTTATGTCATGGGCCCTGTGCTGTTCAACATTTTTATCAAAGACTTAGATGACTATCAGATCTGCAGATGACACAAACCTGGAGGTGCAGGGCTAATATTCAGAGGACTGAGAGAAATTCACGAAGATGTAGACAGGTTTGAGCAGTGAGCTGAAAGGAATAGGGTGGAATTTAACATCTGGATAGAAAAAATAAAAGGCTATAGGATGTACATGTGAAAAGGTTCTGGGTGTCCTTGTTGATCACAAATTAAAAATGAGCCAATAATTTGATGCAGCTGCTAAAGAAGGTAAATGATGTATCGGGTTGCATTAACAGGAGCATAGAGTCCAGATCACAGGAAGTAATTGTTCTGCTCTATTCTGCCTTGGTCACATCCATCTGGAATACTATATGTGGAGTCCTTGGGGTTGTCTGAGCTTGGCTGTTTTCTTGCAAACGTTTCATTACCGAGCTAGCTAACATCTTCAGTGCTAGAATGGAGTGGGGTTTGCTCTCTGTCTATATACAGTGGCTTGCCCTGCCAGTGTTGGTGGACGGGGTGGTGGTTTATTTTTATTTTTTCTTCTCCTGGTAGTTCCTTGATTAGGGTATGGTTTACTGCTTACTGCTTGATTGTCTGGGGATGATCTTGATGTTAATCTCTGCTTATCTGGGTGATGATTGCTGGTGAGGAGGCATTCTGGTCTTTTGTTTCCTTTTTATTGCCTCTTTTGAATAGTACTATTCAAAACCCCACTCCATTCTAGCACTGAAGATGTTACCTAGCTGGATAATGAAAAGTTTGCAAGAAAACAGCCAAGCTCAGAGAACCCCAAGGACTCCACAGTTCAACTCTGAGCTACATATATTTTCTTCTATTGGAGTACTATATTCAGTTCTAGGCACCACCTAGACAGTGACAAATTGGACAGTGAGTTCAGAGGAGGGCTACCAGATGGTGAAGGGTCTGGAACCCAAGCCCTATGGCAAACTATTAAAAGATTTGGGTATGTTTAACTAGAGAAAACTGAGAGGATATATCACAGGAGAGTTCAAAAATCTGAAGGGTTGATCTTCTAAGAGAGAGTGGCTTTAATCTCTACTGCCCCAGAACCAATGGGTTAAAATCACAAGGAAGTAGGCTCAGACTAGACACCAGGAGAAACTTCTTGACTATACAAGCTGTCAGCCAGTGGAACAGGCTGCTATAGGAACTGGTGAGTTCTCCTTAGCTGGAAGTCTTCAGACAGAGGCTGGATGGATGATCATTTGTCAAATGCTTATGATTCTATGATTCAATAAACACTGTGTGTAAGATCCAAACAACTCAAGCAACATTTATAGAAAATCAATTCAGCTCTTGCCAGTTTCCAGAAACTAATGGAAGTGATAGTTACTGGTTCTCAAGTTATCGGACTCATACTAAGCTAAATGTTATCCCAAACGTATCTGAACAAATGCGGTATGATAGATTGCCAGCAAAATCCATCAAGTTATGTTCAATGTAAAAGGTGATGTTGCATGGATTTTCCACCAGGAAAATCTTTCTTTGTAAAGGGCTTCTCAGCTGTTTCCAAAAAGTCCCATTTTGGGGACTATTAACTTTGCTATTTTTATGGTCGTAAGTAGATCTCTCAGAGCCGATGTCAGCCGTTGTAACAGACTTCCTCTCTGGCAGATTCTGTTACTATAGGTGTTCTGATAAAAGTAGCTTAGATTTGCATGGAATCTGTTTCTTAGTCTGTTTAACCTGATACAGCTGACAATGAGAGCCAAGTAAAACTAAGTCACTGTGGGCTCATCCCCAAGTAAGCATAGCATTCTGTTTCAACCTAGGATGAAGACAACTAATATGGAACAACATTTTTATCTGACATTACAAATAAGGAGAAATGTTAATATGAATTTCTGATTTATATCTAAAAACTGTTAAATATATGAATATTTAATAGAGAGCGGGCTTTCCATTTTACATAATTTGTAGTTATAAATATGAGATCTAAAGTAACACATGGACATGGAAGAATAATGTAGTTACATTACACATCTGAGAATCAGAGCAAAATAGATTCAGAGGAAATAGGCATATTAGGAATAATGCATATTATTTAAACAAACTGTATTAGTAATTTAAAGTGTAGTAAGTGAAGTAACTGGGCAAAAACAGAAACACATTTAAAAAGTGAAAGTATAAAACCAACAACTTTTTTGTGTTTCCTTCTGTAAAAAAGAGTTACTATAGAATTTTAATAATGTACATACCAGATTCATTACTTCCAGACACCTCTGTCAGCTTGTACATCTTACTGGGAAGTATGATGAAGGTACAGTGGAAAATGGTCTTTTTAAAATATATTTTCCTTCCATTGATTACACTGAGAGAAATTTGTGATGACATCCTCCATATTAAGACCTGATCCACCAGATGAGTTATGAAATGAAACCTACTTCCATCAAAAACCTATGTAAAGTGGCATCCTTCTTTCTGTTTTTCTTTGACTGTTTATACTTTCACTATTTACACTGATGCATTTTAAAAATTGTTCTTGCAATAAAACAAAATTGTATATTAAATGAAAATTTCATACATACACACACATTTGTTCATTCATAGTTATGAAATGCTACTGCCCATGCCTTTATAGCAACTTTTTTTTTTTTGTCTGCGCTCAGTCATTACTGACCCTGCAGTGACTGCCTGGACGAATCCTTGCAGTTTTCAAGGCAATTGTTTTTCGGAAGTGGTTTGCCAGAGCCTCCTTCCTAGAGCATAGCCCAGCTGGCGAGCACAGGAGGCGGGGTTTCCGTTGCTTCGCGCCCTTTGCGGGCGAGCGCGGTTTCGTGCTTACTGGCAACTGCTCCCGACTCCTTTTTCCAAGGCGCCGCCAGCATTTTTTCTCCCACCGGAGTGAGAGTACCCATTTATCTACTTATGTGAGTTTTCGACCTGTTGGGTTGACAGGAGCTGGGGAGGAAACAGGAGCTCACCCTGTTAATGCGAAGGCTGGACTCGAACCGCCGAAGCATCAGCCATTTCTGGCCGGCAACTTTCAGCGTCATTAAGCCGCTGCGCCACCGCGTCCCCCACTTTATAGCAACTATCTTCCAGCTAATACTACCTTCCAGATGCATTGGATTACAACTCCAATAATCATCATCAGCTAGGCTAAGAATTTGGGAAATTATTATCCAAACTATGTCCACGGCATCAGGAAAAGCTGTACTATGATAATTAGCATCACCACATAATGAAATATGAATTTCATCATAATAGGTGATAATTTCTTAACACTGAACACAAATAAACACTTTCTAGGTGTTCTTTCTCTCCAAGGAATGTCCCAAATCCTTCCATTTGCTTTCATAAGAGCACCTTTCCCTTTACCAAGACTTCCTAGGTAGCATTCAGGATGACAAACCTGCACATCCTGACTTCAGCCATCCATCAGAGGATCAAGGCTACTGTGAAGCTAATCCTCTCTGTTTTTAGGAGAACCAGCCTGGCAAAGAAGAGACCAGCCCGGTGCCTGATATCTGTCAGATGAGGTGTGGCTGCAAGGAGCTTTGTTCTTTCATGAGAAGATGACATTTGTCTTCACCTGAGGGTTTCCTTGCCCATGAAGGACTACCAGGAGGGCCAAGTTTACTCCACATGCTATAGACAGCCCTCTGCACTCCATTTTCAACCTCATCAAAATGGTCAAATTTCAGTAGCATAATCTGCATTTTTTCCCCCAAAGTAAAGATGGGAATAATGGCCCATGCTCATTCCCATCCTTAATTCCCCACAAACAAGACCACAAAAAATTACTTGTGGGGGGTGATTAAGGCCTTTTTTTCAGAGCTCTAAGGATGTTAATAGGAGCAGGGAGCCTCTGGAATGCATGATGTTCTATTCCCACTCTTAAAGCTCCCCCAAATCTTTAAAAATATAGTGCCAGATCAGACATTTGGGTGAATTTGTGGGGTTTAAGAGGCTTGAATAGGAGATTTTTGTCTCCCAGAAGTCTTCCACTCTTGCTCACATCGTTAAAACTCTGAAAAAAAGGGAAAAATAAACTGACAGATTGCAGCCTTGTTCCTTCCATAGATATCACTTCATCACTATAGTTTCCTGTGGCTTCCAACTCCTTCACATTCTGGCCCATCCATCTGCTTTGCCCATCCATCTGCTAAAGAACAAGACTAAATATCAATCTTTAACCATGAGCTCCAGACAAAAATCATCCTAGCCAGATATGCAGATAAAGGCCAACAATTTCTCAACACTCTCCTTCCTTATCTTGAAGAATTCATCTCATGGCAACCAGGGCATGATTTGACCATGACAGGGGAGTTATAGCAAGCTCCTCCAACTTCAGATCATGTTGCTACTGCTCTGGCAGGAAAACCAGATCAGCTGTGAGACCACTGTTCCTGTTGGGCTCTGGATGACCTCGGATAGGCCCTGGGGTAGGCTGTCATGGCAGCCATGAACTCGTGAGCCACCTTAGATCCTGCTCCCAGGGAAGGCAGATTGAAATCCCCCAGAACCATAAGCCTGGGGAATTTCACTGCCAACTCCAAGACGGAGTCAAGGAGCTCAAACAGGGAGGCTGCTATGCAGCAGGGAGCTGGTAGAGTAGCAATAATCCTGACTGATCCATAGAGCCCAACTTAAGGAACAGGGTTTCACATCCAGCAACCTCTGGGGCAGCACCCCTGAAAGCCATAAGAGACTTCCAGATGACAACTACCACACCCCCACCCTGGCCCTGGGGTCTTGGCTGATGCCACACCCAAAACCCAGGATTTAAGGTGCATAACAGAGAAAGGTAGATAGGAAAAGATGAAAAGATGAAAGCAAACACATGCACAAATACACAAGGACAGACACACATACAAACATATATAAATAGCCTTTTCTCCAATCAAAATGCAAAATGCAGATAGACTGGAGAAATGGAGAGACTGGTCAACAATCAGTTATGTCTTATTTTATTCCAGTACTCATACTTAGGTTTATTTTGATGATGTCACATTGGAAACAAATTTTGTATTTAATCTCAGAATTAATCTCTCACTTTTTTTTTTTGTTTAAATCTACAATATGTGAATCATTCTTATATCAATGTATTTTGTTTTATTACTATAATATAGATATAGATATTCTTGGAGGAAAGTTAATTTTTATTTGCAGAAATCTGTATGGCCTGTCAGACATGATATCTGAGAGACTGAATAGGTGTGGTCAGGAGTATTGCTTTATGTAAGCAGAACAATTGTCTTTAAAGCAACAGTCAATCAAACGGGCAATCAAGTGACCAATTCACTTTAATTCAATGAACTGACAGCAACTGCATGCAGTGTAAAATTATTCAATTACAGGGCCATTGAACTGGAAGGTGATAATACAATAGAATGCGCTAGGATCAGTTCACGCCTGGTGTAATTGCACCAAGGAGGAAGATTGTCCATTATGTCAGCAGGATCACAAATGTCTTTGTCTAAGGGTCACTGGGAGAGTCAATCACACCCTCTGGCTTGTGGAATGAATTTATACTCTCATTCATTTTCTTGTGCCTTAGTAATAGGATGGAAGATGTCTGCAGAAAGCAGAACTGATATTATTACCTAGCACTGCAGTGTCAATTATTCTTGAATCCTGAGACCTCAGGGAAAAGTATCATAGCCCTTTATTTTTTAATGCTAGGCATACTGGCTACATTGTTAAATTGCTGTTGCCTTTATACTTTACTAGTGTACAAAAACCCCTCGAAAGACTGGACAATTTGTTCTTTTGCTAGTTCTCATAGTTCTATACATTCCCTCTTATAAATCATGAAGAGTTTATATTCATGCATCAAGGGATGGCCATATCAATTTGCCTGAACATGCAAAGGCTGCCCCATTCTAGGGTCCCTCCATTTCCCCCTAGATTCCAACCTTACTTCATTGAGCAAACTCTGGAATGAACACAGCTCCAGACTTTGACAAGGCAAGGTTCTGTAATTACAAGGAAAGGCTTTTTATCGTTGCATTTAAATGAACAAGCTGAACTTCTTTTCAGATCTGGAACTGAGTGAATGAGCCATGGGCACAATTTTCAATATATATGGAGAATGTTCTCAATTTAGGGCAATTTAGCTGAACTGGAGCTAATTATAGTGAACTTTGGTGTTAAGATACAGAATAAAAACCATTTTACTGAATTAATGAAAGAATCAGTAGAAATGTTGAAATGCCTGAAACAAGGCCTACAGGATGTTGGGTAAAAGGTGGAAGCATGCTGTCATCATGACAAGGGACAAGAACCAGGGAAGATGAGAAAGGAATGGTCTGGAATCTTAACAGCTACCCAAAGCCCAGTGAGAAAAACACCAGGTTTCTGGAAATGTGCTGGCTAGCTCATGGGCAAGCAAAGGGAGCCAATCAGAAATAAGAAGGCCTGCTTCTATACCGCATGTTTTCCTTGTCAGCAAGATGCTAGTCTCTGGAATAGGTGAGATGCTGCAAAGGCACTAAAGGAATTGTCTGAGAACATTGCTGATAGTTCCTTGCCCTGGACCACCAATAAGGACATGACAACATCTTTCTAAGTGGAAAGGCATATCAAAGAGAGAGATTAAAACAAATAATTGGAGATGACTGAGAAGAGAACATCATCTAGAAGCATCCAAACAACAAAGCTCCCTCCTCCCTAGAAGGCATCTTGACTGCATGACTGTGTAAGTATGAATAGAGAATGTCAGTAATGAATCTATAGCAAGCAGTCTTCTATATAATTAATAATGCATTTGTGGAACCATAAAGCTGTAAAGGGCAATTTGAGCCATTGAGAGATACTAAGAATGTTCTATCTTGTAACAATAAAATAGTGTTTGCCATGCTTAGTTTTATGTAATCTTTACTTGCCCAATATCCTCTTCTATCGTTCTCATAGTTTCAAACTTAATCACTCTGGTTTGTTTTGGGAATAAAATCAGTTAAATTAAAGTGGCACGCATTCCCTGAGTGCATAATTGCAACGCCTGAAGAGGGCTGTCTGGTTACATGAACTGGACCAAGTAAGTTCTGAAAAAGCAGCTTTTCCGAAACTTAAAACAGAGTTTGAATTACCCCAGAAAATGTTTCCTAGGCAGTTTCTTCAACTTAAGAATTTATTCTTTGGACTATTGCTGTTGCTGATGAGATTGCTGCTTCCGAATTCACACATTTATTAAAGATTTTGAAGGAATCCATTGAGGTTCCAAAGATAGTAAGCCATTTTTATAAGAAGTTGAAAGAATTTGATGAAATTGATATTAATTATTTATGTGACCTTTGGAAGATGAGCTCAAATGTCCTATTCCTGTAAATCAGTGAAAGATTGCTTTAAAGAATGTAAAATAAGTCTCTTTTTATCTTAAAATGAGGTTTCTCTAACAGGAAAAACGTTTCATAGAATAATACAGTTGGAAGGGAGTATTTAAGCCATCTAGTCCAATCTCCTGTGCTGGAATCCAAATTAAAGTATCTTTGACTGGAGGCTGTTTATCTTCTGCTTAAACAGATCCAATTAAAAGACCAACATTTTTCTAGATAATTGATTCCATTGTTGAATTGCTTACTATTAACCTTTTTTAAACATTCAGTCAGAATCTTCCAGTATCTTAAATTCATTATTTGCCTATTCTATATTCTGAGATGAAAATCTGTAAGTCTTGATGTCCTTCTACATGATATCCTTTTACGTATTTGAACATCACAGCTGTATTTCCCCCTTCATTTTCCCTTCTCAAGGTTAAATTTTTCAACTTCCTGAATCTCTTTTCATTGGACTTAGCAACTTTTCCCAGATCACCCGCATTGCCCTTCTCTGAACTTTTTCCAGTTTGTCTGAATCCTTCTTGAAGTATGATGTCCAGGCTTGGATACAATATTCAAGACAGGGGTCGGACCAATGAAGGATAAAGTAGAATTATTTCATCTCATGATTTGGAAATTATATTTCTGATGGTGTAACCTAAAACTTGGCTTGCCATATCATACTGCTGTCTATAAACTACTCTTTTTCACAAATACCATTACCAGGCCATTATCTTCCATTATCTATGTGTGCATTTGATTTTTCTTTCCTAAATGAATAAATGTATTTTCAGCCCATTTCTCTAACCTGTCCACCTCTTTATCCAAGTCATTAATAAAATTATTGGTGAGTACAAGACATAACAATTGGACCTTTGGAGTTCAGGACTTAGGACTTAGGGAGCCAGTTTGGTGTAGTGGTTAAGACATCATGCTAGAAACTGGGAGACTGTGAGTTCTAGTCCTGCCTTAGGTACAAAGCCAGCTGGGTGACCTTGGGCCAGTCCCTCTCTCTCAGCCCTAGGAAGCAGGCAAGGGCAAACCAAAGGAACCCTTTAATACTGCCCTCCTTATGTTTTTCTGCTGCATCTCCTATGTAGAACTGAGTATCCTTCCTTCTTACCACTTCCTTCCTCAATATAAGGGTTTCTGACTTACAACATTATATGTACACTATTTTTATACTGTTTTCTATTGTGCATCTATATCAAAATATGAAATGTGTAATATTTTGATATGTAATACTAATAATAACCATCACAACCATATCAGTTGCGGTGCTCTTCAATGAGCTCCAGTTAGATGTTCAGCAGCCATTCATCCTCAAAACCTGAATAATCAAGTAACAAGGAATCAAATCACATGATCCTTCCTGAAAACTTTTCAGAAGGTAATGTCTACTTCACTCTGCAAATATTGATTTAATTCTTATTGTTAGGTTAAATGGTTTACTATTTTTTGTACTGAATGTAGTGTAACCCACACTGGTTTCATTTTACGCAGAGAAGATTATCATCATCATCATATATAAATGAGCCCCAAATTCTCTTTATTCACAGAAACTGTTTCCCCAAGGACACACATTGTGCAGTCTAAAGAGAGTCTCTTGATATACACTGCCCATACCTGAAAAGGTGAACTTGGTATGCTTCTCTTGAAAACTGGCTTAGTTGTTGTTGTTGTTTTGCAATAATTTTTATTAAAGATTACAATTAAAAAAATAAAAACTAATACAAGCTACAAAAAAATATAAGAATGAAAAGAAAAAAATTAAAAGTGTAGAAAAGAAGAAGAAAAGAAAAGAAGAAAAAATATATAAAGAAGTAACTTCCCCCTTCATCACGACAAGTATAAATAATTTTACTAACTTATCACCATCTTTTAAAATACAGCCAATGCTCTGTTCTTCCCATATCTCATCTCTTAACTATAAACAAAGTCTTACAGCCTTGTTGTTCATTCCTGGTCAGCAAAAGTCCATTAAGGGTTACCAGAGATAACTACATATCTATTTCAATCTTGATCAAATAAGCCAATTCTATATTCCTTCCCTGTACTTTTAACAATCTTGGTTTTTGATCCCTTCAAGTAATATCCTAGAACTTGATTTCTTTTCATTTTTACTATGTCCCTTCTCAGAGAATCCTTCAAAACTTTAACAGATCTCTTTTGTAAATCCAGTATAAAAAAGTTATCCAATTCCCTTTACTGGTTTGATATTTGTATGTCCTTTTAATTATTAAGACATCAACTGGTTTCATTTGTATATCCAGTATATCATCTTTCTCCATATCATTCTTGTAACTTGTCATGTTTAAATCCACATTCAAATCAATTTCAGTCTTGTCCAGTAGAGCTTGTTCCTCTTCTGTAACATCATTTATACACCATCTATCTATGATGACAGACATACTTAAAATTAATTTCTAAGTCCATTGTTCAAAAACATATCCACTGTTATAGTATTTTGCTCCATTCTTTGTTAATGAGTCGAATTTAAGTATTCTTCTCCCTTAATTGTAATCTTTATTTTCTCTAGTTCCCTCTAAAAGACAAGTCCCATCCTCTCATGTTTTTTTTTCCCCAGAGAACCCAAACAACCACAGCTTCCCATGGGAAGGATTTTTATAATTAATTCCAAATTTTTATTCCAAAAATTGGAATCATCTGAACCCTTAGTCCATTTTCAACTTTCCAGAATCAACACTCTAAACACCCTTTTGCTGTTTATTCCAAAAATATTTTTTGAAGTTCTTAAAATAGTATTTAAAACTTCTTTTTCTAATGAAAAGGAGACTCACTCAGTGAATGCAGTAAAAACTTGCTGATCTGAAAGGTCTTAATGTTTCCAAAGCAATAAAAAATAATTCCAAAGGTGATTAAGAAATGAGGCTCAATTGAGCTTTTTGTCCATAAAAGGCTGCATTATGACTGTGATTTTAGATGGTACCCTGACTCCCCACTGCTTGACTCATAAACTGACTGCAAAACCTCAGTTCCTGCAGTCTACTGATGAGGAGTAGATGTCTGGAGTGCACATGGGCTATCTCACGATCTCTCCTTTCTCCAGAGAGATTTCACCAGCCAGGATCCAGCATCCAGCATCCAGCATCCAGCCACCGATCTCTGCCACAAACACGGTCCTGCATTGGCAGGGATGTCTAGCTCACCATGGTGCTCACCAGAAGTCCAAAGCTGGCTTAGTTGTGTGGTTTAGTGAACATCCTGCTACCATTAATTTTATCTAGCCACAAACTAAGCAGCATGAACTACTGGCCAAGATTGTCTTTTAAGCTTTGTATTAAAGATAACATTAAATGAGCTTTGTATAAAAGATCAAATCAATAATTAAACTGGCTGTGCTGGAAAACCCTGGGACTTCAGGATTCTTATGATTACCTTCTTGCTTAATCAGCAAAAATGGGAATCATTGCATGATCACTTGCTTCAGATGGAAAGGCAAGCCCAAAGGAGGGCATGGCTCCTGCATCTTTCATAATTACAAAGGGGATGCAGGGACAATGAAAATAGCTCCTGCTGAAATTTCTACTCTGGAAAGTAAATGTCCCCATCCTGAAAACTGGGCCATATGCTAGGTCACTTAAGGCTCCTAAATCCTGCTATGTTACTTATAATTTAGACCAAGAAAAGTCTCTAGTTAATTATTTCCTCTCTTGTAAATTCCCCCCTAGATCTTTGAACACTGTATTTGTTTATACTTTTAATTTCGATTTTGTGTACGCTTAACGGCAACCTCCTTAGCACAAAGCGCCATTCCATTCTAAGGGCACTTTAAATTTAGTAGCAGGAAAAAGAAGTGTGTTGAATTACAAAATCTACCCCTCCTGCTCCAAAACAATCAGAAACAGGAAAAGGTAATCAAAAGGGATTTTTAATGACTTATAGAGCCATTGTTTACTGGATTGGAGGGAGATACTCAGTGCCCAAATCTTCAGGACCTCTGTGACCCTGCACTGCCTCTTGGTGGCAAAATATTTGCTTGAAATTGCGTCAAAACCACACAATGTGTGTGTTCTAGGAGGCCAACCCAAGGGGAGGGGAAGTGGGAAAAAATAATGGAAACTCCCTGAATCTCCAAAACAATATATTCAGAAACTCAGCATTATGGGCCTTTTTCTTGAGAAAACAAAAAGGTAAATAACAGCTGTATTTACACATCAAGTTTTAAGTAGAATGTAAACAGACCTGTTATACGGCACAGAGCTAAAAATATTTCCAACCTTCGTTCTACTCTCCTGCTGGCACAAACTGTATAGAACCCCAAGGGCCATGTAGTTCATCCAGAAAGTGGATTCCAACATAGGAAATGAGCACGCAGTGGTGGACACCAGCCTCTCACCCATAAACAGGGCAGAGAGAGGCGGCCCTTCAGAGCATGGACAGAACATTCTTTCCTTGAGAGGGACGTTTATGGCTTCCCAGTCAAAAATCCTGCTGCAAGGATTTCTTTCCTTAATTGTTGGAGAAAATTAATAAGAATGAGATCAGAGTTATTAATTTTTATAGCTGGACTAGATGTTTTTAATGGTATTTAGGAAATTTACAAAACAAATGTTGAGAACAGAACATGTCAGTGAATGTTAGGTTCTATACAAATAAATAAAACTAATACATTTTCTTTAGAATTTTCTGACCTGCATTTACCTCTAATGAAATTAGGAATATACAGGCAGCCCAGAGTTGCTCGTATATGAATTTTATGACAATATAATAAACTGGAATGTAAAACTGAGGCTGGGATCACATGTTGTAATAAGTCATGGTCTGCTTGAGCTCTGTTTTTAAATAAGCCACAATTTGCTGGGTTCACACAAAAGGAAACCGTGAACCATAGAATCTAAAGTATATGATGGCTTGGTGCTATCTAAGAACACAATGTTTCAGAGTAATCCTAAACATGCTGATTTGAAAGTTGAGTCACATTTCAGTGAGGCTTGCTTCCAGGTAAAGGGACAGAGAATTGCTCAGCAAAAGAAGAGACTTACTGTATTCACTGCACAAAACAATTAGCAGTTGTTTAGCTCCCAAGATCAATCTCCTTTGAGTCCAGTTTCACTCCTGATGACTTTATGGACATGTCCATATAATTTTCTTGGCAACAGTGCACAAGTGTTTGATGCTACCTAAGCAAAGTCCAACCGTCATGGCCACTTTTAATAAGTGTCATGCAGAAACATTCTTCTGCATTTCTTATTCAAATTGATAAAAATAACTTCCTTTCAGAGAAGTGGACTGGGTGCAGTGTTTGCACAAAATGTCCAAGAGCTTTGAGTGAACATCCTGTCTTCCATTATGTAATCCTCTCTCTGATAGCTGCAGTTTCCCTGGCTTCCCATACTTCCCATACTTAATTTAAATTCCTCAGGAGAACATCATCAGAGAACTCCTCCCACTGAGGTTTTTGGTCAGAGAAATCTGAACCATTAGTGAGGCTTCAGAGCGATAGAAAAATGTCCTTTTCTATTATGAAGCAGTAGCTCCAGCAGCATTACCTCCTAATACAAAGGAAATTCAAAAACACCAAGAGAAATTGTAAAAAAATCTCAAGAACCCAAGAGTAAGATTTAAAAAACAGGAAAAGCTTCTTTCACAAGGGGGGAAAAAAAAACCCTTTGAGAAACTAGAATGGCACAGCAATCCTTTTAATGTAGTTTAAGCTGTAACTTTCCTGGAAATACAGGACAGCATATAAGAGGGACATTTTATTCTCAGGATTTCTGAGGGAGGTTGTGTTGAGGGAAGGTGATGGGCCCAAAGTCATCCAGTGGGCTTCCAGGCCCAAATCTTCCCCAGTCTCAAGCCATTTTATTCACAACCACACTGAGAAAGATTATTATAAAGTGGGATGGGGAAAATATTTCAAGGGAGGGCCTTACTATACTTTGAGCTCATCCATGGTTTTGAATATCAGAAATAAATTGGTGCTTCATGAAGGCCAATATGTGGAGGAAATAGAAAACAGCTTCTAAGTATGTCCCCAACATCCTTCTCCCCCACTGATTCATCCATGGAAATCAGCTTGAAAACAAAATGTGAAGGCAATGCAGAGTTTTGAACTGGTGCTTTGTTTTATTAATGCTTCAAGCAAAGCCCTTGTGAGGAGTGTTGCTTTGCCTCATTGGTGTAGCTTTTGAGGCACCTTCTGGTACATCTGATATTTCAATGGAAAATATTGGAAATGTTGAAGGAAGCCAAAGAAGTTACAAGGAACACTTGAGCAACATGGATCACATGGCCTCCAAAGTACAAAATGTCTTATCAAGGCAAAGCACCCTACACAGGCCTACAAAACATCTTTGAAGCCCATTTAGAAGTAATCAGTGTAGGGTTATGTATACTTGCTAGGAGAAAGTTCCATAAGCAACCATTGCTGAAAAGAACCTGAGATTAACGTACACCAGTGTAATATTTCTGGAATGAGCTCGTGAGCAGGCCTCAGCAGACAATCTTAGGGCTCAAGCAGGTTCATTGAGTTGTACATAATGTTGTCCCAGGTCATTTAGGCTTTAAAGATATTCATACCAGCATGTTAATATGAAACCAGAGACAAATTCCACACTGCCTTCCACTAGCCACCAGGCAGCAACTAGAGTGTACTTATTCAAGTTTTTCAATTGACTTCAACTGAAAGTAGCCCTGTGTGGAGGGCATTACAATAGTCTAGTCTGGATGTATCACTAGGGCATAATTCTCTTTTTTCTAGATACAGCTTAAGTTGGTAACCTGAGAATGGCTCCTTTGGCAAAAAGGAAGACAATGTTTTAAAATTGACAAACTTCATCTATCTCAGGTAGGAAGGTGGCCATATGTGAATCACTGCTCCTTCTGCTTGCTGCTCACAGACAATTCAAAAAATGCTTTTGCACATTTCTGACTCCAGGTTGCCCACCTATTCCCTCCCAGAAAACACACTAAGTGAGAGTTGGTCAGTGTCTGGAACATGTTATGTTTTGTACCAACATCTAATATTCTTGGTAATCATGAGTTTTAATCCAAAGCACCTGAAATTTGGTAGATTTGGAAGGACGGTTTACAGCAGAACCATCAAGAAACATGCTAGCCCCTGAATGCAATTGGGGTCACTCTCTGGCCTTCACATATTGCTGAGATTTTAAAATATGCCAAGCATGAAGTTATTTCAAATAGCCAAGTTCTAAAACATGCTTTTAGAAGACTGAAGTTGCAATCTAAAATGTTAACTAATACAAACTGCTGCTTATTAATTCTATTAATTCCACTGGAACTAAACTAGGTCAAGTGATGAAGAGAAAATACTTGCACTTACTGTGACCCACAGCTGCAGGAAAACATCATTTCTCAGAACACCTGCTGCATTTACTTGAAATGTTGGCATCAAAAGTAAGAAAATATGTAAAATGAAAGATAGGAGTTAATATATAATCCAGATTCTGTTGATTCCAAACACACTGGCTTTCTCTGTGTTGTTAGTTCTTTTCTTAGTGCATTCCTTCATTCCATCTATTTGTTTGAGTCTCTGATTTATACAAAATAGCTTGCTTCCTGTATAGTTTAGATACATAGGTACAGATGAGGCAGTTATACTATACATTCCAAAGAGGGACATAATACATGCACAGGGTTTTGGAAGTGTTTAGAAACTGAGAATTTAATGGCTGGTAAAATGAAGCTGAGTTCACTTACATGGATATCTAAATGGATTGTTCTGAAAGACCATGAGCTACTGACAGCATAACAGAAACAGAGAAAAAGCAGAATTTGACTCTCATTATTGTATTTGTTGTTGACCTTAGACTACAGCCTCCAGCAACATTATTTACAAATCAAAGGTATCAAATCAAGGTAATTTCCAGGGCAAAAGAATATTTTTGTTTTTAAGAAGTCAGAAAAACAACTACTTTAGCTTCCTTTCATGGCATAAAGAAAAACATGTTTTCCCAGCCTTATAATCTGTAAGCAAGTTGGACTGGGGAAAAATAATTAAGGGATAAGGCATCATACCCTACGCTTTCCTATATCCTATGTAGAATAAAATAAAATAAGGAAGTAGAAGGCTAGAACAGGCTGCAAAACATGTTTTGCTTTGAAACATCTAGCTGCAGGAATATTTATAAGTTGTTACAAAGGCACATAAACCATCAAGAAAAGAAAAACAAGTATGCCCATTTCGCCCCAAATACCGGATATTTGCCATTTTCACAGCAAAAACATGTTTTGTTTTGCTAGTTTTCCTTTATTTTTCCCCTTGTTAAAGGTTATGGAAGTTATTTTTCTGCATTGCAGTTCTCTTATCAGCCAACCTGGACATTATTAATTCTACAATCCATTCTGGTTCGATGAAATCTCCATTTGTGATGCTGTAGCTATCTAAAGAGGAAGCCACTTTGGCACCATTGGCACCTGTTGTGATAGACAAAGATTTATCTTATTTTTAGGTAAATTAATCAAATGGTTAGATAGGATATGGTGTGGATCAGTGAGATAAGACTGGGACGTACCTTATGTACCTGTTAACCTACTTATTGACAAAGTTCCATACATTCTCTAAACAAATGGGGATACTTTCAGTGCTCTAAATTATCTTTTGAGGAACCTGCACATCCTTTGGATGTTAATGGAAATATGAGCAACAAGAAACATAACCTCTGTACAGCACTAGCACTGCTTTCTACTGCGGTTTCATATCTGAAAACCTAAATGCATTACCATCTCTTTTACATTCCTGTCACTGCACCCATCATTCTCCACCCCCAGCGCTCTGCCTAATTCTGCCAATTCTGCTGCATTGTCAAATATTGAAAGTGTAGTTTCTACTCCATCAATCTTATTCTCTTGAAATGTTTTTCTTTTGAAACATGTTTTTTTAAATGCAGTTCAATCTAGATGTGCACCCAAAGAGCTCGTTCCTTTTCCTCCAAGCACAAAGTACTTATAAAATTGTTGTGAAGATTACAGGGGCAGGGTGGGTGAAGTGTTGCCATTTCCATCGTGTGTGCCATTTTGAATGCTGCAGCATGATAAGGCAGTGGCATTTGGGAGGGGTTTCTGTGAAGCACATTTTGGAAGGGACATAACTCTCCTCCCCACTGGTAACATCAGTGTCATGTTTGGACAGAGGGAAGAGGATGGAAATGCGGCTCCCATACAGATCGTCAACAATATTCACACTTGCAAGACGCAGCATTGAAATTAAGAACTGCTGCAACAAAAATTTGAGCTTCAGCCCTCATGCTCTTCTCTGGCTTAACGTTAACAGATATTGGAAGTTTGCTGTTGTGAATAAAATTAGATGGATTGAGTTTGACTATTTTATCGAAGTGTAAAGGAAGCTTTTCAATGATCTAGGTGTCTCAGAAAGAGGTAAAATGGCTAGAAAGTAATTAATTACAGCGTAGCAAGAATGACTCCAGCATTATCCTGAAAGCAAAGCTAAATACAGCTGCTGTGATGGTGATGGAAATCTGATTTTGACAGCACATTTCTTCAGGTAAAGTGAACCGCATAATCATTAAAAAGGAAACCCATATTTGTATTCATGTACATGCTGTTTCCCTTGATATTTCTCCCTAACTTGAACTTCCAGTGGTGGATTGTAAGTTTTTTAAAAAACAATTTTTTGAATTATTTTATAGTTACAGTGAGAATAATAAACAGAAATAAAGTAAATAGTGGTAATAAAGTAAAAAAAGGAAGGAAGGAAGGAAGGAAGGAAGGAAGGAAGGAAGGAAGGAAGGAAGGAAGGAAGGAAGGAAGGAAGGAAGGAAGGAAGGAAGGAAGGAAGGAAGGAAGGAAGATAACTAGTTATACTGTACAACTAGCTGTCCTTGAATGTATTGTTGAATCTAGTCCCTATAGAAACATACTTCCTCATTTTCTCAGTTTTATAATCCAAAGACATTTCTCTTAGCCAAATCCCAGGCTTAATGGAGCCAAACTTTTTCCTAAAGTGTCATGGTCCATATTTTTGAAATATAATTCAGCATTACATTTACATCTTTAACTTACATGTTTTCCCCAAGGTTGTATTAACATATGTATAACATATGTCGCGATGACCCAGAAGCAAAAGAGAGTCATAACAAAAGAGAACCAAATCATATGAGCTCTCAAACTTCCTACAGTGCCACCACAAAAAGTCTGGTATCCTTCCTTTCTTAAACATTATTTGGGGAATTCAGTTAGATATAGAACAAGAATTTCTGATGAATTAACTACATAATGGATTGTAACTTTCTAGCTGTGATCCTTGCAATAACCCAATCTCCTATATTGTAGAGATGGTGGGGATTTTGTTGATTTTGTCTAGCCCTATCTCTCCATTTTCTCAAGACTGTGGCAAATATCTCTTCAACAGAAAACTGTACTTTCTCTCGTAATGAATCACACAAGTCCAAATACACTGCAGAATGCCAGTAATAATCACAATGTAATAACTTAAAAGAGACAAAGGGGTTCGTGTGTGTGTGTGTGTGTGTGTGCTTTTGAGTCAGTTTTTGATTCCTGGCAACTGTCCCTGCCGTTTTCTTGGCAGGGTTTTTCAGAAGTGATTTGCCACTGCCTCCTTCCTAGAGCTGAGAGAGAGTGACCGGCCCAAGGCCACCCTGCTGGCTTCGTGCCTAAGGCAGGACTAGAACTCATAATCCCCCAGTTTCTAGCCTGATGCCTTAACCACTACACCAAACTGTCTCTATTAAGACAAAGGTCTTAAAATATAATATAATATAATATAATATAATATAATATAATATAATATTCATCTGAAACTCAACTTTTTACCACATAATGGTTTCATCTTCCCTGTAATTTATAGTTGACTGAAACCATTTATGTACAGTATTTCCTGACAGCAAATTCACATTGATCTCCCCTTTCCTGTTATACATTCACACGTAGCTTTCCAGAAACAAGAACACTACAAGGCAACCTTTCCTGCTCCTAAAGAAAGCAAGGGCTGCCATTGGTAGGCCAGACTTCAGTCTGGCAGAAAGGATGATAAACTTTACCAGAACCATTCCTTATACCCAGACTGCAACTCCATTGTCCAGATCTTTATTTACTGAAGTTAATACAGATCGATTTGGGGGAAAAAACAGCAATATTCTGAAAGATGAGCTCTCCCTCGAACAGAGGGAGAGGGCTTGCACTAGGGCAGTAGAGGAACTCTATCTATTCAAAGCCACAAGATATCTCTGTCTTTATCTAGAGGCCAACCTTTCATGCTAGACCGCATTGTCTCTATATTGATGTCCCTATTAGATTGCTCCTATCTCCAACACACTTTTAATGGGGCCTGCCTGAAGAGGAAACTAAAGAAGTTGATTTCATATAGCAATATATTCTTTCAAGAACAACTTGTTTCAGAGTTCTTTGGCAGGAAGGAGAGGTACAGGTAGGTCAAATCTAGTTAAACTTTGCAATTCCTTCAAAAAAGCCAAAAAGAATTTCCACAAGCACATCTGTGGTGCTGCATTAGAGCTGCCAGCTGTTTTTCTCTGATAGGCTGTAATTCTACAATAGCTACAACGTGACTTTCTCTGTCTTTTTTTAGGGCTGAATTTGGTTGATTTGCTCAATGTGTGAATGGGTGTGAGAAAAAAATTACAAAAAATTGCTCATTAGGAAGGATATAAATCAGCAAGCTTGGTACAACTTGGCTTCAAGTTGACTGTTAGGTCCCCTATTCGGGGGGAGATGGGCGGGGGAGAAATCCAACAAATAAATAAATAAATAAGCAAAATTAGCCAAAAGAGGAAGTATTTCGGCATTATAGAAAAGGACTAAAGTGAGCCTTTGAATAATAATTTTAATTTAGTTATTGTAATTTTTTAAATCAGGATAGTATTCATTATATTAATGGCATTTATTTACATTTTATATTTTCTTTACTGTGGTAGTAATCTTGATTATCAAATGAATAGAAATGCCAGGTATAAATTCATCTATAAATACATACATTAAAATTACATTATTTTAATTACTTCGATCATCATATTCATTTGGGGTGGGGGTTTCTCTGCCCAAAGCAACAGCATTGATAGATGCTACACATCTGTTGGAAAACGTCTCCACAGAAACCACCCTGAGTCTCCTTTGGCTCTCCCTTCAAACGCTCTGCTGATTATTTCTAGCAATTGATGTCTGGTTTCCTCCTGGAACTGCTAACCTGGGGGGGTGGAGCTCTGCAGTTTCCAGCCTTCCGGACTTTCCTGTCAATGTTTGCCTGCCCTTTGCAGGAGAAGGTCTGTGCTCAGTCTTTGCAGTGGTGGTGGCTGTTCAGCTTTCTTTGCATTTGGACTTTCCCAGCACCACCACTTAGAGGAGTCAACATCAGTGGGGAAAAAAAATGATTGAAAATACCATTTCAAAACATTGTATGTGTACAGAAGGTTCTGGGGTGGTGTTGAAATTGGATATTTCTGGAAATTTTGAAGTAGTAAAAAGGAAACCATTTGTGGTTGGGCAGAACCAGAAAGCTATGTGTTACTTATTTTAAAACAATCTATGTATGTATGTATGTATGTATGTATGTATGTATAAAGTACGGATGCTGCTTCTAATATCTTTCTCATTCCAAACGGTTTGAAGTCTGTGGAGGACAGGAAAACAAATCCACCAGCCTGTAGATCAAAAGTCAACAAGAGGAAATAAGTCAGCGACCAAAAAGGGCTGAGTTCATCCTTCTCTAGTGAAAATAAGTTTCAGTGCATTCTGATTAAAAAATGAATAAATGAACACTTTCATTAGTCATATTCCTGAGAACGATTTCATAATCAATTTTTCCCAGTGCTTTTGATTGGGGAACAAAAAAAGACCCTAAGAAGAAAGGGGGGGGGATCTGATTTTTTTCCTATTATTTTTCCATATTTTCACCTCGACTTGGGCCTTGTTTTTGAAAAGTCTTCAGTCAAGTGCACTGGAGTTCCTGCAAGAGATGACATTAGTTCCACGTGCTGTCCAGTAGGTGGCACTGGTGTACACACAGGGGGACATTTCATGATTTCATGGCATGCTAAACAGAGGCAGTATATTTAAGTGAAGTTTCAGAATTAGAATTAAAAATAAATACAAAAACCTCAAAATTAAAAGAACAGCGTAAAATCCAAATACTAATGAGTACAATATTGAGTGTCTTTTTAGCAGAAAGTGATCTAGGGATGAGCAAATACGTTAATTTTGTTTTCTTCTTTATCAGTCTTTACTTCAGTTTACTGTATTTTTTTTTTATGGTACATACAAAAAAATCACTGTGCATTTTGTGTCAGTTTCTCAAAAATGCACATTATTTTGCTTAATATGTATATTTTGAAAATATATACTAATATATTTAAATGCACTTTTATTTCATCAATGCACTTTATGTCCATTTTTGTTATCATACAGAGAGCAGATCAGCAAGTTTGACAAAATGGACAGACTAAAAATACTAATTGGTAGCTGCACTCCAGCTTACATATTATTTGAGAGGCGTAAATTTAATACATTCTGAATAATATGAAGTTCTCCACAGCTTTTTACCCACTTTTTTACCCACTCCAACAAACAGGATACCTATGTACAAGCAACTTTCTATGAACATTGCCCATACAAGTGCAA
Source organism: Liasis olivaceus (assembly GCA_030867105.1). NCBI lineage: Eukaryota > Metazoa > Chordata > Lepidosauria > Squamata > Pythonidae > Liasis > Liasis olivaceus. Next base: position 40,284,562 of record CM061348.1, on the reverse strand, counting down.
GTAAATGCAATCCTTCCACAGTGTATCATCTACTAGATAAAGGCAACCTGAAGGTTTGATGAAATAATTTGGGTTTAGTTATGCTGCTGATTTAATTTAGTTCAGCCTTCCCCACTGTTGGGCCTTTTGTAAATCACAGTACATTTAAAGTGCAACAGGCTGGGAATGGCTGACCCAGCCATTCATTTTTCTTTCTTACATGTGTTAAGAAAAATTGTGTACTGTGTATATATTGAGGAAAAAATCATGGACATGATTGGGGTATTACATGTGAAAATAAATGAAAATTTATGTGACTTACATAACTTACAGACTGATTGATTATGTGCCATCAAGACCCCATAGACAGATTTTCTCCAAGACAAGCTGTCCCTAACCTGGTCTTTCAGGTCTTCCAATGTAGCACCCATCACCACTGTAACTGTGTCCATCCACCTTGCTACTGGTTATCCTTTTCTTCTCTTTCCTTCCACCTTTCTTCAGAGAGCTAGGTCTTTGCATAATGTGTCCAAAGTAGGATAATTTGAGCCTCAGTTGAGAAGTCTGTGTTGATTTGTTCAATGATCCATCTGTTTGTTTTCTTGGCTGACCACAGTACTTATAGGAGTCTTCTGCAACAATGAATTTCAGAAGTGTTAATACTTTTCCTATCCTGCTTCTTCATCATCCAACTTTCACTTCCATAGAATATTCAGGGAATACTATTGCTTGCACGATTCTGATCTTTGTAGGTATGGACACATCAGGGCATCTGAATATCTACAGTGTGATATTGAAATTGAGAGTTCTAGACTTATAAATGTGAAATACTTATGAAATTGACACAGACAGGAAATAGGCTGATTTTTTCATTTCTTCCAAGAATACAAAAGCACTGTAAATGTTTCCTAAAGAGCATGTACAAAAGTAGACACAAACTTTCCTTTCTACTGCTCCTTGGGGAAGTGTGAGGAAGATGGCAAATTAAGCACTCTCCTTTTCTCACTTCATTTGCTTCCTAAGTGTCTATTATGCTGAAATTACAGCTGTTCCCAAGACTTTAAAAAGTGCTTCATTGCTGTAGAGAAGAAATTCTTTCAAAACATGAAGAGCCACAATAAGATGGTTTAAATCTCCTAGGCAGGGCTGCCATGCCTGACATCTTAATGGCCTTGTACAGAGAGGTAAGTGATAAAACAAAGAAAGAGAAGTCACTGTATCAGCCTGAGACAGTGGAGGTACTTACTGAATCCCCACATGAAGGCATACTTAACTAGTTTCATCTTTTAAAACTAATACATGAACTGAAACTTAACTGTTCTTTGAAATGTGCATTTCTCTGACTTTTACAAACAGTTCATTATTTTTTAAAGCAAATATATAGGCAAAACTCTGAACCAAAATGCATATATTCATGAAAATAACATTAAAAATACATTGCATTATGAGAAATGGTTTCCAAAACTGTATATCTTATGCAAAATTGCCAACAAAAATGTGTACATGTGGGACACATGGACAAAAATACATAAATATTTTAGTACTAACTTTTTTAAAAGATCAAGGGCAATGAATCAGTGTTGAGTGCAGGGGAATCTTCCTAACAATAAGAACAGTTTGACAGTGGAACCAATTACTAAGGGAGGCAGTATGCTGCCTTTTACTGGATGTGTTCAGACAGAGGCTAGAGAGCCATCAGTCACAGATGCTTTGATTTTGATTCCTGCACTGAGCAGAGGTTAGACCTGATGGCTTAAAAATCCCTTCCAACTCTATAATGGACAGGATTCATGAAAATAAACCCAGAGACACTGAAAGTAATAGATTCACCCATCCATTGTGTGACAAACCAGCAATCAGCCATGCTTTGGTGCTGACTAGTCACAGATCCCAACATCTGTGTGAACCTTGAGGTAGATGTTGGTAAAGTAAGTAAAGTAACCAAACAAATGTGTTGTTTTTGCTCCATGCTTTGCTTGATGATAAAGTGTGAGAATATAACTTAGTTTAGCTTCTCATAAAAGGAGGGGCAGATACAGGGTTGGCTTAAGGAAGGAAGCCTTCAAAACATCCAGGATGGCATGTGAAGATCAGTGAGGACTCTGGGGAAAAGAAGCAAAGTAGTAGAGAAGCTGGTTGGCAGATGAAGGTGTTACAATAGCTAAAATGGACTAGACAACTCTAATAGACGGAATATTGGACTGATGATTTCTATTCAAGGTAAAGTTGGCTGGTAAATCTAAAATGGATTGAATAACTGACACTAATTTAGATTTAGGAGATGTTGGGGGAGACCCAGACAAGATTCACCAAAGTGTTCAAGGGGATGCTGAAGAGGAACAGAATTATTGGAACATGTGGCTAGATTACCCTAGAATTTGGCTGGGTTGAAGATGATGGAAGATAAGAAGATAAAAGTTTTGTGTGCTAGAAAATTAGCCAGCCAATCACCTATCAATTCTTCAGTCTAAGAATGGTAAATAGAAGTAAAACTAGGGGGTGCACATCATATTGTATTAAAATAGTTTTGAGAACAAATGCAAATTTAAAGAAAAATGTGCAAATATGTAGCTGTGTTATATCATCATCATCATCATCATCATTTTTACCTTTCTCCAGTTTTTGGGAATCACATGGAAACTACATTTTGTGACCTGAAAGCCCTCCTTGTAACACTGTACATGTGAAGATTGTGTTTACTTAGCAACATGAAAATAGGATTCAGCAATGTATGTTCTGAAAGTCTGATCTGAAAGCATATGATATAGAAATGTTGCAAAAACTAAGCAATATATCGATAAGTGTGGTCAGCTACACTGGAGTCTTGGGTATACTTCTTCAGTTCCCAAGAGAAAACACAGGATATAAATGCAGTCAATAAAATATTTACTTCTTTTATAACTATTGTAGTCCAATATCATTTGAGGGCATTCGATTGGAGTAGACTGTGCCAAAGTAGGGATCTCTGCCATGGTACTGGGAACTCAACAATGAACAGACTCCTCATCAGTTATCCCCAGCATATCATGGGAATGTAAGTTTTGAGTTTTTCCCACCAAATGGGTATAATGCTATAATATATTAATTGAGCCCCCAATTTATTAGAGACAATTAAATTAATTGGCATATTAAAAAAAATAAACGGGAGAAAGAGGGAGGGAGTGTGTGTGTGTGAGAGAGAGTTAAGTATCTAGCCCTTTCAGACCATCAATAATTAAAGGTTAAATTTGTCATCCTGTGATCTAGTAAATGTGAACACTCAAAAAAATTAAATGGCCTTTATCAGTGTTGCTTGATTAAATTGCCTCTTTCATTTACAGCTGGCTTTTGATGAGAACATCAGAAAATTGCAAAATAACGGGTTAGAGGGAAGGTGATTGCTATACCTGGTCCAATCATACATGGTATTCATAGGAAACACTGTAAGATGGGAAGGGAGAATATCAGAAGTATCTTTCTAGGTCAGCCCAAGGATCCATCTAAATCAGCATCCTGTGCACAAGCATTTCAAGGAAACTACAAGAAGAATTCAAAGGGAATAGCCTACCTTACTTAGCACCTCCTGTTAAGATTCAAAGACATAGTGCTTTCAAATATGGAGGTCTTGTTTAGCTATCAGAAAACTTCCAGAAGGCCACAGGAAGCCATCTAATGATATGGTGATAACCCTAGAAGGGGCAAGAACTAATTTTGTTTTGTTGAGGTGTTTAAGGATGGGAATTATAATAGGAGTGATTACTTGATGTCCATAATTAAATCTTTCCAATTTCTCCAACTGCCAAGTTTTTAATATAATTTGGGAACATTTTTCAATGTGGGAATGGATTAAGGATGAGAATGGAAGTAGTGAAAGTTCCAGGGGCCTCCTGGTCCCATTCCCATCATTATTTTATATATATAAATCCCCTCTCATCCCTATGGGTGGTATGCGTCCTCAATCTTGGGTCCTCTACCAGAGGCCTGGGAGTTTGAGAGTTCTGCGTAGTATCTTAGTTGTTCCTAGCACTGCACTCTTTTGGACAGAGAGCTCGGATGTTGTTCCTGGGATCTGTTGGAGCCACTCTCTCAGCTTAAGAGTCACAGCCCCAAGTGCTCCTACCACCACTGGGACCACTTTGGCCTTTACTTTCCATATCCTCTCTAGTTCTTCCTTCAGGCCCTGGTACTTCTCCAGCTTCTCATACTCCTTCTTCCTGATATTGCTGTCACTTGGCACTGATACATCTATCACCACTGCTGTCTTCTGGTCCTTGTCTATTACCATGATATCTGGTTGATTGGCCAGTACCTGCCTGTCCGTCTGGATCTGGAAGTCCCACAGGATCTTAGGCCTGTTATTCTCCACAACCTTCTGTGGAATCTCCCATCTGGATTTGGGAGGATCTAGCCCATACATTGTGCAGATGTTCCTGTACACAATGCCAGCTACTTGGTTGTGCCGTTCAGTATATGCTATTCCTGCCTGCATCTTACACCCTGCCACTATGTGTTGGACTGTCTCTGAGGCCTCTTTGCAAAACCTGCACCTTGGGTCCTGTCTAGTGTGGTAGACCCCTGCTTCTATGGATCTGGCGCTTAGTGTCTGTTCTTGTGCTGCTACGATTAGTGCCTCAGTGCTGTCTTTTAGTCTAGCCCTTTCCAGCCACTGATAGGATTTCCCAGTGTCAGCCATCTGTCAATTGTACATCCCATGCAGGGGCTTGTCTTGCCATGGTACTTCCTCCACTTGAACTTCCATGTCTGCTGCTGTCTCAGGCATTCTCTCAGCAGCTCATCTTTGGGTGCCATCTTACTGATGTACTCCTGGTTGCTCTGGGTTTCATCCAGGATAGGGGCTTTGACACTCATCAGACCCCGCCCACCCTCTTTCTGGCTGGTGTACAATCTCTGGGTGTTGGACTTGGGGTGGAAACCTCCGTACATTGTGAGGAGCTTCCAGGTCTTCACATCGACAGCCTCCATGTCCTCCTTTGGCCAGCTTACTATACCAGCAGGGTATCTGATGACTGGCAGGGTGCACATGTTGATGGCATGGATCTTGTTCTTCCCATTGAGCTGGCTCTTCAGGACCTGTCTTATCCTTTGGTGGTACTTGGATGTTGCTGTCTTCCTTGCCCCCTCATCGTGGTTCCCATGTGACTGTGGGATACCAAGGTACTTGTAGCTGGTCTCTATGTCTGCTATGTGGCCCACTGGTAGTTCCATCCCATTGGTCTTAACTTCCTCTCTTAACTATCATCTGGCCACACACTTTAGCACATCCAGTTGTTCTTCCAAGTCTGCTTGATTCTGGGTTGTAATGTGGAGTTGGTCTATCTCAAGTTGTGAGAGCAGCTTCCTCTTCACTATGTTGAAGCGCTGGGTAACTAGTTGTTTCTCAGTTAGTGTGGATGTAGGTCTTCTGTCCATCCATAGTCCCCTCATATGCTTCATATATCCCCTCTCATTAGGTCTACTGTTGTAGTAGCATTCCATCAAATCCAAGTTCTCTTGTCTCATCCATGTATGGTTTGTTCCAGTAGCCCACTTATCATCAGATTGTCCTGGTTCCCCAACATCTAACGCAGACCTTGTTAATCTGGGTGATGTCCGAGCCAGCATGACTCTCTTAGTTTGTGTCACTCACATATTCAAGGTAGGCAGGTGAAGCGTTAGGGGGTCTTTGCCCAAGGACCCCTACTGGTAAGGTAGGTACCAGCCGGGATGTGAACCCAGGTCTCCCATGTCAAAGGCAGTGCTCTAACCACTATGCTATCCAGCTGCTCGCTCTATCTATCTATCTATCTATCTATCTATCTATCTATCTAATGAATTGCATTACTGAAATTCAGCAACTATGTAACTGATTTTCAGTAACATAATTTTGGAGTACAGGGAGAACACAACTGAGTTGCTGAGGTTGCATGTGGCCAATGGGTTACAAGCTTGTGTCTCCCCCCCCCCCCACACACACACTTTTTATTGTGGTTATCGTATTCCACTTTTTTTCCAAGTCCACAATATCTTTTTGAGAGGGAACATTTACAATGGTGCACAATATTCAAAAGACAACAGTACCATAGAGTCATTATGAGACTAGCTATATTGTTTTCTATTCCTTCCTGAAAATTCTAAGCATAGAATATGCCTTATTTGCTGATGCTATATTCTGAAAGGACATTGCTTGAAATGTCATTATTTCCATGTATTCACTTAGACCACTCAATATATGAAATTGGGATTTTTCCTATGCTAGTCTTGAATGCAATTCCAGATGCTGTTGTTATATACCAAAGAAATAATAACATGAACAGCAAATTAAATGATTATTTTAAATTTGTTTTTGTCCTGGCCCCATCCTTTCATAGAATCAAAGAGTTAGTAGGGGCCACATAAGCCTCAAGTCCAGCCTGCTCCTTAGTGCAAGAATCCAAAGTAGAACATCGTCCAAAGATACAGTTGTCCAACCTCTTTTTAAACACATCCAGTGAAGGAAACCCAACCATTCCCTTAGATAATTGGTTCTACTGTCAAACTGGTCTTACTGTTAGGTTCTGTGTTCTAACATTCAGTTAGTGTCTGCCTTCCTGTAACTTATATCCATAATTCTGCGTCTTGGAACTTTGTTACAATAGAAAACAGGTCTTGATCTGTTCTGTGTGACATTCTTTCAGAAATTCCAAGAATACTGCCATATCTCACTTTGGTCTTCTCAAGGCTAAACATTCCCAAATCTTTCAAACTCACTTTATTGAACTTGTCCAGAATTGCACATAATGAAACTATTACATACCATGGTTTGGGAACAATACTTCTGTTAATGCAGCCTAAAGTTGTATTTACCTTTTTTACAGCTGGCTTACACTATTGACCAATATTCAGTTTATATTAAACTGTTATTCCACAATATTTTTCAGAAGTAGTATTATCAAGCAAGTATCCCTCATTCTATATTTGTGAGTCTGATTTCTTTTTCCTAAGTGAATAACTTTGCATTTGTCTCTGTTAAATTTCATACCATTATTTTAGCCCATTTCACCAATTTATCATAATAGTTTGAATTTTCTTTCTGTTTTCTAGTTTATTACCTCTTTTTTCTCATCTGCACATTTGATAAATATTCCCTGCACCTTTTCATCCAAATACTTACACTGAAGAGTACAGAACACGGACTGAATCTTGTGGCACCCTGCAAAGAGTTTAAAGTATCCTATTTAATTCTATGCCATCTGTGAAACTGATAACCATTCCCTCCACCACCTTACACAAGTCATTATTTAAAATGTTGAAGACATTAATATTTCTTTGACCTAGACCCATACACTTTGGGGAATGCAGTCCCCAGTATGCTATTTAATGGCACAATGCAGCCCAAGATTGCTGAAGGACTAATTGCTGAAGCTGAACAAATCTCAGCCCTTCCTTCTGGCTGTCTGAAAACCAGATATTAGGGATGTGTTTATCAAACAGAGTTAGCACTGGTCCCATAAAATCTTTTCCTAATTATCCTGTACTTCCTGATCGATGTCTGCATGATCTAATTAATTACCAGTGCCCTATAGCCATCTGAAGAGATAAAAAAAATTACAATCAGCAAATGGAAGATAGAATGATGTTCTTCAAATGCCTTATACTCTTCTTCAGTAGCTGCCCCCTCCTTAACACATATGCGCTGCACTGTGATGTGACTCAGCCCAGGATTAACTCAATGGAAGCCAATGAAATTTAAAGTCAATAAACAACTGGGGCTGAATGGCAGAAAAACACATTATAATATAGTCCCATGAAAGTTAATTCAATTTAAAAGACTAAAATAATAATTAGTGAGTTTTTCTTATTTTAATTCTTTACTCTCAGTGATAAAGGAATCAAAAGGAACCCTCTGCCTCACTCACACACAACCCTGTTCTAAGATCTCATACAACTTTTATTTACAAAGCTCTCTTTTGCTTTTGTGCTTTCATGACCAGAGATTGTTAAGTTAGAGCACCAGGCAACAGTGGGCAATGTGCGGCACTCCAAATGTTGTGGTGCTGGAGCTATTACTGTATAGGTTGTTGTTGTTGTTCAGTCGTTAAGTCATGTCCAACTCTTCGTGACTGCATGAACCATATTGCGCCAGGCCTTCCTATCTTTCACTGCCTCCCTGAGTTTGCTCAATTTCATGCTCATTGCTTCAGTGATGCTATCTAGCCATCTCATCCTCTGCCGTCCTCTTCTCCTTTTGCCTTCCATCTTTCCCAGCATCAGGGTCTTTTCCAAAGAGTCCTCTCTTCGCATTAGGTGACCAAAGTATCTGAGCTTGAGCTTCATTATCAATCCTTCCAATGAGCAATCAGAGTTGATTTCCTTTAAGATTGACTGGTTTGACCTCCTAGCAGTCCAGGGGACTCTTAAGAGTCTTCTCCAGCACCACAGTTCAAAGGCATCAATTCTTCGGCGCTCAGCCTTCTTTATGGTCCAGCTCTCACAGCCATACATTACTACTGGAAAAACCATAGCTTTGACTATGCGGATCTTTGTGGGCAAGGTGACGTCTCTGCTTTTTAATATGCTATCTAGGTTTGCCATAGCTTTCCTCCCAAGGAGCAAGCGTCTTTTAATTTCATGGCTGCAGTTTCCGTCTGCAGTGATCTTGGAGCCCAAATAAATGAAGTCTGTTACTGCTTCCATTTCTACCCCTTCTATTTGCCAGGGATTGATGGGTCCAGATGCCACGATCTTAGTTTTTTTAATGTTGAGTTTCAAGCCAGCTTTCGCACTCTCCCCTTTCACCCTCATCAAGAGGCTCTTTAGTTCTTCTTCACTTTCTGCCATTAGGGTGGTATTGTCTGCATATCTGAGGTTATTGATGTTTCTCCCTGCAATCTTAATTCCAGCTTGTGATTCTTCCAGCCTGGCATTTCTCATGATGTACTCTGCATATAGGTTAAATAAGCAGGGTGACAGCATACAGCCTTGTCGTACTCCTTTCCCTATTTTGAACCAATCGGTTGTTCCATGACCGGTTCTAACTGTTGCTTCTTGGCCCGCATACAGATTTCTCAGGAGACAGGTAAGGTGATCTGGTATCCCCATCTCTTTCAGAATTTGCCACAGTTTGTTGTGATCCACACAATCAAAGGCTTTTGCATAGTCAATGAAGCAGAAGTAGATGCTTTTCTGGAACTCTCGTGCTTTCTCCATGATCCAGCGAATGTTGGCAATTTGATCTCTAGTTCCTCTTCCTCTTTGAAACCCAGCTTGTACATCTGGTAGTTCTTGGTTCACGTACTGCTGAAGCCTAGCTTGTAGGATTTTGAGCATAACCTTGCTAGCATGTGAAATGAGTGCAATTGTGTGATAGTTTGAGCATTCTTTGGCATTGCCCTTCTTTGGAATTAGAACGTAAACTGACCTTTTCCAATCCCGTGGCCACTGTTGCATTTTCCAAACTTGCTGGCATATTGAGTGCAGCACTTTAACAGCATCGTCTTTTAGTATTTTAAATAACTCAGCTGGAATACTGTCATCTCCACTAGCTTTGTCAACACCTTGAAGTGATATGATATGATATGTTGTCATATCAACTCAGTGATATGTTGTCTACCCCCGTATTATGGGACCAAAAGACTGAAGAATACGACATACATCAGAGTGAGAAAATGAATCTGAGTCAGATTGAGATTACCCTTCCAAAGGCACTAATAAACCCTCTTCCCCACCCAATTGTCTGGCCTACTGATTATAAAGAATGAGTGAGCAGCATTGTCTTATAAATGTAAAAGCAAAAAAGCTGAGCCACACCAGTCAGAATGAATGTATCCTGAGCTTTTCAATCAATAGATTGTACCACTAAGATATTTCTCTTTTATTAAAAAAAAATGGAATGTTGATATCAGGACTTCCTTTATATACAGCCACCTGCAGCACTCATAGGAATAGACCTCCAAATGGTAAGCAATTTTTAAGAACACTTTCTTACATGTTTGAAATAGATTTTTATCATGATCATCCATGATCATGAAGTTCATTCATGTTTTGAAATAACAGAAATAACTAACAGGCAACGCAAACTGTACTGCCCAGTCCTGTGCATGGTTGCTTAGAAGTAAGACCCTCTTGAATCAACTGAGATTTGTTTCCAGATAAAAACAGATGCCCTGGAAGAAGATACTCAGTATGGATAGAATTTCCTGAAAAAAGAGTGCAGCTGCTGCTTCCAGTGATATTATTAAGTCCAGTGGATCATCCATTGTTCAGAAGAAGTAGGAAGCATTGAGGAGTTGATTGGCTAACCAGAAGGAAGAAGTATGTACTGGAACAAATGGCATCATCAGCATCATTTTGGAAGTAGTATCAGATGCTGGGAAAGCCATTGGCAAGTCAAAATACAGGAAGGAAAGGGATGGGTGCTGGTACCAATGTCATCATCAGCACCAACAGATTAATCATTCTTGGGAAATTATGCAAAGTGTTAGATAGGTCACTGGCAGAGCAAGGAGCAAATTATGAGAATAATTTCCCTTAGAACAAAAACAATATGTAAAAGAAAACAACAACCAAGAGAGCAATTATAATTTTAGCATGATTTCATTTATCTAAAATTTAAAAAAGCTGCAGTTCAATGTTGGTTGTGGATCAATTGGAAAATGTTTCAATGAATTCTATATCTTACATTCCATACAAACTGAATTTATCTCTGTGTAGTTTAGGATCAGGGAGAGATTCACTTGGTTTATATAATTTTGTACTTTCAAATCAATAAGAAAAGCAACAATAAATTAAAACTTTTAATTTTTTATGGCATTTCCCATCAGAATTCTGTATATTAGTGAAAATTCTGCATAACAGTTTATATTAAACTGCAAACTAATGTAACATTTAAAATGTTGCATTAAACATGAAAAAATATATAGATTTATCCATTCATTGTGCAGAGATGAAGCACTTATGCAAGCAATATATACTGGCTCTGTACTACTCTCCTGATCCCTCTCTCTCTAGTGTAAAATGTAAATAGTATACCCTAGCTCAGTGGAAATGATATCTTGGTACAGATTCAAGTACTATGCCTAAGTTACTTCTTGGACTTATTTGTATGTAGAAGAGGCTACAGGGACAAGATGACTACACCTATGTATGCATATTTGTTCTACCCTATGCTTGTATCTCCTACAAGAATCACCCCCGAATCAGTTTTGATTACTTGCAAACTGGGAAAAAACAGTCATGAAAGAGCTATTATAGTATGAAAAGCCTTGGATCCACGATATTTGTATGTATTCATTTATGTATAGATTTACAACACTGCCTAACTCAAACAATGTGACTTTGGGTGGCATACAACAACAAAAAACAAAACAATAAACCAAAAAAATCACATAGCATTAAAACATATGCAATATGTAAATATAAATTACAAAATATAAAATGGCAACCAAGCACTGGAACAAAACAACCAAAAAGGGACTTCACTCAACTGACTCCTAATGCTTGGGGAAAAGTCACTTAATACCTTAATGAGTATTGATATTTTATTAAGTTTAAAATACCTGATTTTCAGGAACATCTGAGCAGTGTTGAAACATATCTTCCTCCTCTGATAATCCTGAATTTCCTGGAAAATATTAATTATATTGCCCTATCTTACACATTTTCCCCTGATATCAATTTTGCTTGGCCAGAGTGATTTCAACATATGGTCAAAATGGGTTAAGTATGTAGTATAAAGATGCCATTCCTGTATGAAACCTGGTTGCCTGGGAAAGCATCTTGGTCCTTCTCAGTTTGCCTTATCCTGCATTTTATCATCCCACAGTCAAATCTGAGCGGCTACCGTATGTGGTGTTCTGGCACCATCCATTACCTGATCCCTGGTTGGCTGTGACTCATTAAGGAAGATAATACATTTAAGAACAGTACTAAGAGAGCAGAAGCACAAGTGCAATATAAAAGGTGAATCTTTTTATTAAAGTTCAAACTATCAGTGGCCCTTTGCAGAGATTTTTGCCTCCCAAACTTGAATAAAATAAATTGTTTGATTCCTGGGGGAAAGAAGGATGACATTTTCATAAGCTAGAATGAAATGGTTTATTTCAGCAGCATGGTATTCTAATTAACAGCTGGAAACGTAGATGTGAACTCGAAGCACCTACCCGAAATAGGGAGTTCACAGAAAGAATCATGCGACCCTTCAGGATAGGAATGCCCTGTAATTTATTGCCTTCCATTGTATCGGTTATGGTACCCCAGTGGTTAACAAGAGCTCTCTTTGTCCAAAGGTTGCCAAGGAAACAGTTCCTGTCCTTCAGGAAGCGGGAGAGCAGTTTCCTGTTTTCAAGAAGGCTTAAGGACGCTCTTTCTCCAATCAGAAAGCCGGTTTGTGGACCGGAAACGGACAACACAGCTGCCAAGGGCATATTATATCTTTTTTGGCTCTTTTTTTTAAAAATCATAATCCATAAACATGCATTTTATACCATCTAAATTTGGGTCTGTATAAGAAGTAACTTAGGGAGTTAAGGGAAGGACAGTTGGGGAAAGAAGATATCTACCCAAAGCTTTCTGGGCAGCGATCAGAACAAAACTGAATGCCATAAGGAAGTAGGTGTTTTGCAACTCGTACAGATGTAAAGGACGCACAACTCTGAAGGGCCAGGATAATGATGGGATTCAGAGATTTTATGACTTTTGTCTCAAATATAGCGATTTTTTTTCTGTCCTTCATCTCCAACTTGTTTTTCCTTTTTGTGTCTTTGTAGCTCCTTGGGTTTTCCTATTTCTGCCTAGCATTAAAAAGCATTTTCCCCTTACAAATATTTCACTTTCCTTTTTTCTTCTTTGGCTAACTAATAATAAGGTGTGAAATGGGGTCCTATTTACATTAATGTTCAGACTCAAGGACAGATAAAAAGGGTGTACGTGTACATTCTTGTGCTCCCCCCATCCTAAATAGCAATGAATAAACAAAGATCCATGTGTGGGAACTCAGACTGCATTTTGCAAAACTGTTGGAAATAACATGGGTTGTGGTAAACTGTTTACAATTCTATAGATCTTGAAAATCACAGTGTTCTTTTAAAAAACATACAGAAACAATGTTCTTATCCTCTATACTTTGAAAAGTCTGAGCAATTGCCTGCTGTAACCTCCAAACCAGATGAGTTGTTGAATACACTCTCTGTAGTACAGAATGGGTAATCAGTAGCTCATAATTCTTTTCTCTTCCCCCCCCCAAAAAAAAATCTGATTAGCAATTTCTGAACAAACAGCATAACATAGTAGATGTTGAAAACTAAATTATGCAAATGTGTTAAAGACTGAAAGATTGAAAAATGCATATTACAAATAGCAAAACTTAAAATTTCTTGGCTGACTGCTGAGTGTTATTTTAATTTTAGCACAGATTATACCCCCTGGAATATAGCCATCTGCCCCTTTCAATTCACCCTGGTATGACCAAACAAAGGAGAATATGTGCACAGCATGTGAGTCTATTAGCAAGCATGTTCCAAATGATTTCAAACCTTGCATTTTACACTGGGACCACCAGATATTTTTCAAGCTGCCAAAACATGAAATTGATAGAGCAATAATAGGCTCATATATTTGAAACAAAAAGGAAATTGGTAAGTGAAACGTTTCTTAGAATATATCAACATTCTTAGTTTTGATGCCACATAGTTTCCCTTTGTTCTTTACAGTCTGTTTTAGATTTTAGCTTTCAATAGCACTTAGTGTAGTGTTCCAAAAAGTATAATCAGATGGGTGGGAAGATATTTTTTAAAAACCCTTGTAGACCTATTGCAATGAAGTAAACATTATTTTAAACAATTCCATCTGTAAAAATAGGCATGAGCTGCAAAGAAAGAAAAAAAAGGGGAGGCTATTAATTAGTGCAAGTTATGCAATAAACAAGTGAAGAAGGCTTTACTAGTTCATTAAAATGCAAAGCCAAATAAAAATGTCATGTTGATGTAACCGTGGTTAAACAAAGTGAATGCCAGTTATTAAATGGCAGGAAGCTGAGAAAAGCTCTTAAAATAGTGTTCAGTTTAAAACCACTGCTGTCAGTAAAATTATTCAGATGTCTAGAATTAAGCATAATCTAAATCATTTATCTAAAAAATGGATGGAGCCTGAATATACATTTTCTTGATAGTTAAAATCAGTTGCATTACCCAGTTTTAAGGACTGATAAATTTTGGAGGGGAAGGGGTATAGTTTTTTTTTTTTACTGTGGAATATCAAAAACAATGTTTAATATTTAGCCATTTGTAATAGTTAGCAAGCATTTGGAATCTAGGATACTCCTTATTTCAATATTTTACATTTGTACCATCATATAATTAGAAGGGGACATTTTAAACCTTCAATTCTCTGATAAGCATCCTTGACAGTTGGCTGTCCATCCTCTGTTTCAACAAAGTAAAGACAAGCCCATAACTTAAAAATCAAAATACTTTCAAAATAAACAAGTTCAAATGTTATCAGTATTGCAGAAGACACAAACGTACCCCATGTAATTGCTATCTATTAATACAGAACAATTTCAGCTTCAATTGCCCATGTTTTTATTGGAAGACCTTAGGTCTTATACTACACTGAAAGTAAGGCAACAAACTAGTTTTGGTAACTGCATATTTCATATACAGTAGTTTAATTCAAAGGAATTTAAGAATATGTTCCTAAGTGGCTCTATACACCTCACTATCTATAAAACAAAAAACAAATGTGCTGTAGAACACAGAGACATTGCGAAGAACACTCCCAATTTTCAACTGTTCTACTAGAACTTTAGTTAGTGGAGGAAGAAAATAATTTAAGCCATATCTTATGCTCTGGGGTACATTCATATCCCTTTCAACAGTGCAACTTTATACCTTCTTGAAGGCTGTCATTCCCCAGAGAGTCTCCTCTGGAAAGTGATAGTATGTAAAGAGTGTTACACCTTTAAATTTTCTACAACATTGACATCTGCAGAAAGGGGTCAACAAAGTCAAGATAGTGGTCATGACTGTGTAATCGAAGTCCTGACCCTTTTGTAAATGCATCAGTGTCACATGCACATACTGTACAAAGAGGGCTTCAATTGAATGGTTGCAACTATCATCTTGACTTTTTGATACATACACACAGGCAGACAGACACCCCTGCTCTGTAGGTTACTGGGTGGAGTGAACTGGGGTTCCAGTAGTCAACCCAGCTGTGAGATATATCCAGACTTGTATTTCAACTCATGCTGGATCCGTATCTGCCTTCTGTTGCTCCAATGTTCCTGAAATTTGATCTTCATAGTCAAGAGAATAAGATGATAGAAGAAATCATCACTCCAGAAAGCTGTTGGGAAATGTTCTAGTTTGGATATCCATAAAGATATATCTGTGAATATAAATCCAGCAAAACAGAAGTTTTTGACAGATACCTATCAGAAAAGGGCTCTTTTACGATGATACCATGGCTATAGAATTAGATTGATCTGAATGTATTTACTATTCATAATATGCCATAAAAGAGTCATTTATTTATAACAAACAGCAAGATCGTAAGACATAAAACAATGTATTAACAGCAACAAATTATTTAAGGTATCCCAGCAAATTTAAATCATATTTGATTGATAATTCATTAAAAATCACAATCAGATTTAAATTGTTTTAAAGACAAGCTAAAGCCCTTGTGTGGATATTACAATTTAACTATATAAAATATTATCAACAAGCAGTTCAATAAAGGGAATTGTTGAAAGCTCAATAAATTGTTTTGGAAACTTGCCTCACCTCCTGGTTATCCTTGGTTAGATGCAATCTGAGTATGGAGGTTATCGACATCAGTCCTTTACTATGGTCAGACCACATCCTTATCAAACTGCAGATCATAGACACTTTGCATATCCATGAGGGCAGAAGACAGATTACAGTTGTCCACCCCAGGTGCCTAATGGATCCAGAAGATTTTTTCACAGACCACTTGGGGAATTTGCTGAAAATCTGGTTGGCAGTTCTGTATTGTGGCTGGTCAATGATGGGCCACGGAGGTGGGCAGATCATTGGATGATATTGCTGCAGCGAGGTCTTTTCCCCATTGCCAGTCTCAAGTAGCTCTTTGGTTTACTAAAGAGATGGAGGAATGGACCAACTGAAAAGACACCTACAATAATGGCGACAGAAAAACAGAAGTGGATGTAACTGAACACTGGTAAGAATTTGTATTCAAGTCCACACAGTGGTAATAAGAAGGGCAAAGCGGTAATTCTTTTCCACACTTATTGAGCTGGCAGATTCCACCCAGCAGTCCTTTTCAGGGTGACCTGTATTCTTTTGGGGAAGGACAGGCAAGTCAAGCTTCCTGCAGGCATACTGGATGAATTTGCAGATTTCTTGGTAGATGAAGTCATTTGTATCTGGTCTGGGTTGGTAGCTCATGGTATAACATACAATTCCTTTGAATGTATGGCCTCTTTCAACTCTATACTTCTATTTTCTCCACTTGCTTCTAGATTTTGATTATGATGCAGGTTTTTCTATAAATGAGATATGATGGGGACCCAATATTATCTCCCATTTGTAATTCTCCATTACTCCCCCTCTCCTCCTCCTCCTCCTCCTCCTCCCCCCTCCCCCTCTTCTCATGAAACACGTTGCAACATTAAGGAGAGAATAATAGCATTATCTCTTTTGATTAATAGTGCTGGAAGCTGTCTACCTGGAAAACATGTGTGACTTACAAAAGCCAATGACTGCCAAAGCAGAGAAATAGAATAGAGAGACAAATAATCTGACCTACTATAAGCATCCTATGTTCCTGCTTGTCAGCCCTTTGAAGAAGGCCAGGCTGGGAAACAAACACCACAAGGATTCCAGGAATGCTACCTTATGGCTATAGGGTATCACAATAGTATCTTGAAAGCCTGTCAGAACTTCTCTCTGCCTGTCTTATATCAAACAGAATCAGTTTCTTTCTCATGCTTCCCACTTTCCCAGGACTGAGTTGCTCTTTCACCTTCCACCACGGTTCCTTCATTCCAAGGTAATTTCTACATTTCTTTATCCTGCCTCATATCAGTACAGAGAAAGCTCGTCTGTGTGATAGAACTGTTTCCTGAACATTTCCAGCAGCTTTCCAATGCTGAGAGACTATTCATTAATGTCTATCCTACCCAAGCTTTCCTTGGCAGCCATACCTTTTTCATCCCTTGACTAGAATAAGAAGACAGTTCTTTTCCATTGAAATCAATGGAATGAAAGTGCTTAACTGCTTATTATGATGTGATTTCAACTACAGTGGAAATTATGTTTGGAAAGGCTTGTCTGTAAAACAATTTCCTAGACATTCGAGAAGTACTATTACTAGATAGTTCTCTCTGCTGAGGTAGTGGTGGTACATACAGCAGATAAGAGGTCTGGAATCACAGTATAGCAGGAGGAGGGCTGGGGGGAGGAAGAGGAATTAGCTTGACATTTTAGTATTGCATATTTCCAGTGGTTCTAAGAGATAGAAGCATATAAATCTTTTGGCTGCCCCTCTTGGATCAATTTCATATATAAAATATCAATGTGGGACAGTGGATAAAGTACTGGGGCTCAAAGTTCATATTTTCTGGGAACCCAGTATGTGGTCCTAGGAAAGCTGTTGTCATGCAGTTAAATAACAACTATAGTGATTTTCCAAACAGGATTGTGAGGAAGGTAACAGCAAATACTGCATATTCTGAACTTTAGTATAACAATAAAGAGCTTATATATTTCTCATGTTTTGAGTCAAGGAAAATTTCTTAAGTTACAGCTTGAATATCTGTAAAATACAACTAATTCTGTCTGATTCTATTCCCTCTCCAAACTGAATATGAATCTTCCTGTATCTACAGTAGGCAAATATCATCATATAATATCAGTTAAGTATTTTAGGCAATTAATGTTATAGTGGTTTGGGTTTGAGTATGGGTTTGGGTTGGGTTGGGTTGGATTTTTTAAGTATAAAATCTCTTGTGGCATTTTTGCAGCCTCTGGCTCTGGTTATGATAACTTTTGCAGTGTGGGATTTCTTATCCCAGCTAAATTGCATCCGCATTTCTTTTATTGGATGCCTGCTGTAAATACAAACCTGGGGATATAGAAACTCATATTAGTATGTAACAACCTACAAAAAATTCTTTGCTCAGAATATGGACAAATTCCCTTTGCTTGAATGCTTACATCAATAACAATAAAGGAAAACATGGTTCCTAGGTTAATTAAGAAACATGGACAAACAAACTCTCATAACTACTTTATGAAGTGCTTGATCATCAAGAATCTCATTTTAATATTTGCTTAGGATTTTAAAATATATGAATAAAATAATGATAAATACACTTGGCAATGGTCTGGATATTTATTATTCTCAGTTTCCTTCATGTTAAGATACAGAAATATATCTATTGCCATCACTTGTAAATTCTTGTTCTTGGAACTTTCCAAGCATAACAGTTCTCCACACAGCTGTAGGAAGGCAAATTAGACTTAAAAAAAACCCCACTGGGTGGGTGCAGAGGTTTAATTTTTCTTTCTTCAGTGTTGTACCTTCTGTCCAATGTAAGGGCCCATTCAGTTTCTTCTTTTTTAATTGGGGAAATCCAATTACACCTGCATTTAGTGTGGCTAATTTTTTTTAGATTGTTTTTATCACACCTTTATTATTTTATAAATAACTCAAGGTGGCAAATATACCTAATACTCCTTCCTTCTCCTATTTTCCCCACAACAACAACCCTGTGTGGTGAGTTGGGCTGAGAGAAAGGGATTGTACCCAAAGTCACCCAGCCGGCTTTCATGCCTAAGGTGGGACTAGAACTCACAGTCTCCTGGTTTTTAGCCAGTGACTTAACCACTAGACCAAATCTTTAAATATTTAAAGCAACTATTTAAATATAATTTGATAAAAACCAAAAGAAAAGCTTAACAGGAAGAAGGGAGGCCGTGATGTGACCTCCCTATTCTTCCCTATCACCTGCCTAATGCCACGTGCTTCTGAAACTGAAAAGGTTTCAGATACAGAGGCAATGTGACACTGAGGCTGAGGGTCGGGTGCTATTGAGAGAAGAGAAATGACCCAAATTCCTTCCAAGGGCATGGCTAACCTCTTCAAAAAATCTTAAGTACTTCTTTGCTGCTGGTCTAAAAGATGTCCTGGGTGGATGTCTACAAGCTTTTTATTGCAGCACTGTGACATCTGCCTTGCTCTCAGTTCACATGACACATACTGCTCCAATCTGTCATTCTAGTACTGTTTTCCTTCAGTATGTTTTCTCTCTGTGGGTGCCTGCATTTATGATTGTTCTTTGGAAGAAGAGATCAAACTTACAGTATTTTAACTTGCTGGTGCAGGGTTTCCATCACATAGATGGCCTGCAGAAAAGACACCCAGCACCATTTGGTCCAACAAAGACTTAATTGCTTAGCTGTCTAGGCTGAAGAGTTATGAAATGCTTCACTTTTTAAAGATACTTTAAATGCTAAGGAATAAAGTATTGAGTGTAGTACAAGTGTATAATGAATTAAAATAACTTTTTAAACTTATGCTGTACACAGTTGTAGTCAAATATTGGACTTACAAACAAACATCATTGCAATTGGAGCCTGTAGTTATAATATTTTAGGTCATCAAAATCACATGATGTAGTACAAAATTATCTCCTACTTTTCCATGTATTATAGGACAGGCTCTTGGTCTTTATTTTGTGATTCCAAATTAAGCACAGCAGATATTACAATTTACTCTTGACTCATATGTTTAGGATGGGGCAGTTGCATTTTGGAAAAATGCCAGCATAGTGGTATATTAAACACAAAAGGAGTTTCATTGTAGATCCACCCCAGATGTGTTATTTCAGATTTCAATGCATATTTCAGTGCAAAAATGGCACATTTTCTTCTGACACCATATTTGGTTTCATTCACAGACAATGGCTAGGTACATTAAGATGCTCCACAATAACCTCAGATTACCTAACGATATTTGCATAATTAGAGCTTGGATCTGGATTTAGATCTGGGCTCAGAAGGATTTTGTCACTACTGAATCTGGGACAGTCATGTTGGCTGCAGAGGACTTTAATACATCTCATAGGAGGGGAAAGGTAGCCATTTGTCCAAAATTTCGCTTGAACAAGAACAGATTTTAAACAAAATGATCAAGTTATTAAATACGGCATGCGTCTGTTTTTAAAAGTGTAGGCTCGTTAATTTTTAATATAGCTTTTCATCATGAAAAAATCTCATTCAAAAGGCAGTTAAATAAATCATAGTTTGCTCAACTGCATATATCCACATTTCCATTTGGAAACTTGCTTTCTTCAGTGTCTTCTTGGCTAGAAAACTTTTTAAAATGCTATATAAATCCTGAAATGCTTAAGTGTTACAGTACTGTGTTGTAAATGCAGGAGAGAAAGTGGAAAAGAGCAAATTCATAATCAAAAGCACACACTAGTTAATAAAGAATTTGCATTCAAATAATTAGTATGGGAAATGGAAAAAATGTATTTAATATTATCACATCAGATAATAACATTAGAAATGGTTTTAAAAATCCCTCCAAAAGCACACTCATCATTCTGTGTAGAAGAGAACCCTAGAATTCTAATATAGTTAGACTTGGATGATCTAACATATGGAGTTTAATTATCTTTGTACAACTGAATAGCTTTATCTTCATCTTTCACTCCTTCTTCCCTTCAGTTTTGCCTGTACTCTAGTGAGATTTCTATAAAAAGCTGTTATTCAGGATTACAATGAAATCAGAATAATGAATAGTTTTATATAGTTTTCTCTTTTTCTATCTCTATGCTATTAATGGGCTGGGAACCAGCATACTCATTCTGTATTTTCCAATAAAATAAAAATGAAAAATTGCAGCAAGAACCAAGCATTTCCACCTTGCTGAGGAAACCTTCCTTTTTTAGCAATTCCCATCACCTAGCATGTAATCTAACAAACACAGATAATCTCCAGGCACATAAAATATTTATAGGATGTCTTTGAACCGAATAGCCCTGTGTAACCTCTGCTGTTGTCAGATATTGTAATGAAAAGCTAGGAGGTTTCCTTGCTCTCCCAGCCTTATTTCTGAATATTCATAAACTTAATAAATATCCTGATGTGCACTATTCATGAGCACAGCAGGCTATTTGAGGTCTACTATGCTAAAGGTTATTGGAGACTGATGTCTATGCAATGCAAGCACCTGGAATTGGGCCCTTACTTGCTCTTGTCTTCATAAAACTTAATGAAATAGCTCCATCTTTCAGGCTGTCTGAAACTGCAGTTCCAAAAGATGGGTCACTTTCCTTGATTGGCTCTCTTTGCTCTGATAATGCAAATTCAACACAGTTGCTGAGGAGTAAGCGTGCTTTCAGACAATAGTTTTCTTGTGCAGTTTCACTGTTTCAAAAATAAGGATCCTTCCTCTGAAATCTTCCATTTACAACCCTACCACTTTTGCCTTTCTTTTTTAACCACAGAAAATTCAACAGGAGTAGACAAAAGAATTGCATAACGTCTTCTGATTAGTAGCACAAGAAGCCACCCATCTGGAATTGCCTAGACATTAGTCTTAATTCTAAGTAAATTTCTTTGGGGTTAAGGATGCTGTAAGCAGTCAGAAAAAGGGAATGTAATCCTGCTTGAATGCTTCCAGCAGATTTGAGTTTAAAAAGATATCTTACACAACTGCCTCTCCTTTCCTGTCCCCAGAATCCAGTTACTTATCCTAGCAGCTGGGAGGAGAGAAGTGGTACCAGGCACCTGCCTTGCTGGAATGTGCTTCCCCAATGGATAAATGATGTCATTTGCATTGTTTCCTTCAGGGAAAGGGGGTTTGTCCAGTAGTCAAGAATCTTCAGTGGAGGAAGAGACATCAGACAATCACACTTAGCTTTCTGCACCAAATAAGCCAAGCTCTATCTCTGGATCCAGATTTTCCCCACTAACCTGAGACCTTCTGCCCTTGACTGATTTAGACCCTGTAGTGCAACCCCCAGCCCATTAGTAGGCTGAATATCAGAAATCTGTTCAAAAGTACCTGGATAACCTCGTCTGAACTTGCAAGCTCAACAAATACTTAGCTGGTTAGTACTTGGATAGGAATCACAGGTCTGTAGGCTAGACTGGGAAGTTAAAAAAAAAAAACCACCACCAGAATAAAGCAAATGATTACTGGCAAACCAGTAATGTACTGTTGCCAAGCAAACAACATGAACTCAGGAGCACCTATATATTTTTATTTACAAATGTGCCTCAATATATATGGATGATCTTGCAGCCAGATCAGGGAGTTACCAGCTGAGTTATTATTATCAGCTGACTAAGGGAGAAGTATCTATAAATTTCCAGTGTAAAACACTGATTAGCTTATTGGTGGAGCAGTATCTATCCATATGCCTGAAACTTTAATTGTCTGATGGAGCTTCCTGATATACTTTTCCTGCCAAGATCCTGACCTTTGCTTTTGGGGGGGAACCCAAACTAGGGCTGGCTTGGCTTTAGTTTATCTGCTGACTTATTGACTACTTTTCTGGCTGCATTCAACAACACAGTTCCATAAGGGGAAGTCCTTAACCCCGTACCTTGGAAGCAGACAATCAGGGAAGCCCAAGTCAGATGGGGAGGTCCCATCTTAAAAGAAAAAATTTAAATTTAAACATTTAAAAAGTTGGCCAAGCTGAACCACTGTGGACAGTATGGCACCGCTGCAGGCATAGCCCTCCCCTCCCTTTCTGCCTTGTGCTCCCCTTCCATCTGGTCACAGCGGGTAAAAAGTAAAACAGAGTGTAGCCTTGGTTCTGGATTTTGTCTGCTGGCAGCAAGAAGAGAGTATTTACCCTCCATGGATCTTTTCTGACATGTTTGCATGGGGATTAGGGGAGGCTCATTGAGTCAAAGACAACTCTGGATTGAAAAGAACACAGGATTGCCTAGAACTGTGCTAGAAACCAGATGCTGTGTAAGAAATATTGCTTTCATTTAGCTTTCCCTGACTTGGTGTCTTCAGGATATACTGGCTTACAATACATCTGGAAGGGCTCCAGTCTGGAGTTGGCTGTTGCAGTTCACTCACATGATTTCAGTTCTCTCACATCTTTTGAGGTTCTTACATTACATGAGAAGTATAGGATGAAAAGCCTTATAATTATCCTCAGTGTTTCCTTTCTTAAGGAATGATATTTGATTACTATATTTGCCAATATTACATTATATTTTAATAGTTCTATTTCCATATTCACAGAGGTAACAGTTTATAGACACAAATTCAACTATCAATAGATCCATCTTCTTGTCCTGTGCAGATCTCTTGGCAGTTGTGCATTATTGAATGAAACTCCTATCCAAAGTCAATCTAGGTGATATACAAACTTTAGAACCACAAATAATCATAAAGCCAATAAACGAAACTTGCAACTGACTTTTTTTCCCCAAAAAGAGCAAGTTATTCAGGTCAAATGTCATGGTTTGATCCTTTTTCAATCCAGAGCCTTTCATTCTTGCAACCATTCTGAAATCCACCATTTTTAATGGCTGCTTATGTGAATGTATATAATGCATTCTTGTTACTGTGAAAATATATTATACATCATTGATACTTCAGTATTATATATATGTTTTTCCTGGACAAATACTCATAAGATCACTTTACCCATGGTCCAGGGCTGCTGCAGACAAATACAGATTTATGAAAATGTATAGACTGTAATTAAAGCTACTAAAAATATCGAACAATGGCAAAGAAGGTGGAACTGGGCAACGATCCTTGAATAAGCAGACAGGAAAATGGTCACCTCAGGTTAGGAAAATGGAATGCAGCCTCCTAAGAATATATCAAGCACTTTTTAAAAGAAAGGTTTATTTTTCCACTGATGCAGGCACAGAAGTGGGAATGTTTCTGCATAATTTATCATTAATCCCATTGGAAATTATATGCACTAGGTTCCTGTCCTCCCACCACCACTTTTTACTTAGTGATCAAAATTATAATGAATATGCTGACAGAAACACATCCTTTAGAAAAACAAATAGCAAAGGAATGTGAATCTGTCACACTAGGATTGTTGGTATGGAATGATTGTACAATTGAGCAAAAGTGTAGATTTTCATAAGTATCCAGGGAAATTGTTTTGGAAGAACCAAACAAGCTGATGGGAAGAAATGCATAAATGCATTTAGGAGAATAGAAGAGACTTTTATCATGCCTATGAAATCAGGCTGAATGATACTCCAGAGTAACAAATCCGTAACATATTTCTGACCATCCATTTTTCACTTACAAAAATTATAGCGTGGTCTATGTGGTTAGGTTAGGATTGGAGAGACCCAAGTGCTCAGTGACCGGTTTTGGCCCAGCCATTCTTCTCCAGCTAAACCCATCTCAGAGGATCCTTGTGGGAATAAATGTGGAGGAAGCAATATTATGTAGGCTATCTGGGGCTTCTGGAGGAAAGTCAGAACATAAATCAAGCAACCAAATTAAACTACAGTTGCATTGGAAGATGTCCTATTTTCCTATGGTTCAGTATGCTTTTTCTTCTAGTAGCAGCCACTTCTGTAAACTGTAGACATTTGCTCTTGAAGATTTTTATTCTGATAAGTTTTGCTACATTATTGTTCCCATATTAACTTAGCTGGGCAGTTAATCTAAGTGAGCAATTACCTGGTTAAGAATTATTCTCAGATCCCTGTAATCAGTTCCATCGATATATCATGTTGTCCTCATTACTCCTCTGCTTCACTTACAAATGTTTCTATTGGTCCTTGAACAGATTCTGGTGAGGACATCAGTGCAGTGCTATGGGTGTCAACTCACAAGCAACTCCCACAGAATTCAGGTAGGTCCAAAACTGCAGTGGGATTCTTCCACCCAGACCCCTCATTTATAACCTCCATTCACTTGGCTGTAAAATGGGCAACAGCCATCGCAGCACAGCAGACGGCCAGATGTTATCAATGGGGCTGCTGGGTTAGGAAACGATGTCATCTTTCCTGAGCTCGGAAAGAGCAGGGTCGAGCTAAGGGGGAAGGGCGAGTTAACTCCAACGCGGGATTAGAGCGTTTCTCGGCTCTTCCCAGACTGAGGTTTGGTGGGGTACAAAGACGGATTTGACGCTGGAGGAATCGCTTCATTCCACACCACATTTTCACCCAAGAGCAGAGCTTGCAGTGTCTTTCCAGGTAAACTCCCTCCGCCGACCAGGCCCGATCCATCTTCCTTCGCCCTCCTGGAAGCAGGGCAACAAGGACTCTGTCTGTGCAGAGAGGGAGAGCGGGCCTCCTCGCCTCCCCCTTCTCTGCTCCCCTCCCTGGAAGTATCCCCCCACATCAGCCACCAGCCAGTCCTTTCCACTGCTCAAACCCTCCCTTGAAGCTCCACGTCGGATGCAGGTTGGGACTTCAGGGTGCAGGTCTGTGCGTACTGGCCTGGCAGTAAATCTCTCTAGTCCGTTTATGCCGCCGGATTGGGGTTGGTTCTAGAGGAGTTAAGGGGAGCCACCACATCCTAAGTGCCTTTGAGTAGGAAATCTTCAAAGGGAATGCTCCAACGTGCAAAAAGAAGGTGACAGGACCGTTTAGCTCCCTGCGAGACCGTGGTTGAGGATCCTTCCTAAGCAACGGAGGCGAACGGGGCTTCCGCGGGGCTTTTAGAATCGCCCGCTGAATCACAGAGAACCCCAGATCCGAGGGGCGTTGGGGCTTCCCGCACTGAGGTTTTGAAGCCCTGCCAAGTGGATCAAGGGCAGAGCTCTCCAGTTGCTGCCTCTGCCCTAGCTTTCCGCTCAGCTGAGGTTGCGCCTATGCAGGGAGGGGGAGGGATGCGCGAGTGTGCCCATAGGGATCTTTGCCCAAGAAACAGCGGCGCGGTGGGAGGGGAGGGGAGGGGAGGGGAGGGGGAAAAGTCTTAAGATGAACCTGATCCCGTCAACATTTGGGGCTGCTGCTGAACTTCAATAGTCTCGCATTATCTTGCAAAGTGACTTAAGTCAGTAGCAGTGATAACAGTAGAATTGTCTGGTTGCCATGAGTTCCACTGTATAATCTGCTCAGGATGCGCGCATGAGGAAGTCCCTTTTGCTTTTAACACTTCTTTTTAAACCCGTTCACTTTCTGTGGTCAGACTGGCAATGGGTAGGGAGCCGGAGCGGGAGGGGTGGAGAAGAGAAGGTACAGTATTCCTTTCCTCCTTTCCCATCCGTAGCCTTCTAAACCTGAGAAAAGCGGCAGCCGCGGTCTCTTTAAATTTCTAGCTTGTTTTTGGCGTTCGTGCTCGCCCCCCGCCCCCCCTTTCGCTGCTGCTTTTCAGTCCCTGCGTGAGCAAAAGGGCTTCCTCTGCAGCGAAGGAAGGAAAATGCTTGTCGGCCGGAGGAGGAGGAGGAGGAGGAGAGCAGCAGCTTCCCTGGGCAGCGCTCGGCGATCAGCGACTGGCAGGGACCTTCCAGTTGCAACAAGCTGATAGCAGCGATGGGGCAGGGCGACGGCAGCTGTCCGCGGCACTGAGCGCCCGTCGTTGGTGCCGCCCGGGCGAGCCAGCCGCCTAGCTCGCTGCCCTCTTTTCCGCCCGAGGGGGTGTCGGACACTTTGGGAGAGAGACCGCCGCCGCCGCGCGCGCTCTCTCCCCGTGCAACTTGCTGAACGGATTCCTCCCCGCCCCTTTCCGATCCATCCATGCCCCGACCTGAACTTTAGCTGCCCGGGGGCTCCGCCGAGGGAGCCACCCAAAACGTGGAAACTGCGAATATGATTTGAGACCTTGGGTGCGAAAAGGGGGAGAGATCGGCTGCCGAGCTGGGGGAGACTTCGGAAGATGAGCCACGCAGGTAAGGAGGCTCCGCGGCCGGGCGAGGAAACCTGAGTACTTGGCGCAAGCCCCCAAGGGCGCGGGCGCTGGGTCTGCGCGGCGCGCGAGTCGAGGCGCTGCCTGGCCTTTGAGGCACGGCCTCCGCGCGGCTCCCTCCCGCCCCGGTCCTTGGGAGCGCGGTCGTCGACGGTTCTTTGCGAGAGTACCACGGAGACCGAGGCTCTCACAATTGCTCCTGGAATCAGGGAGCAGGCGGTCCTGGCCGGAGCGGGAATGCCAGCGTTCCTCTTAGGGCAAGAGCTCCATTAGGCCAGCCCTCAAAGGACCCCTCCCCCGAAAAAAGTGTGAGTTTTCGGGATGCCATTTACTCAAAAGATTTATATGCCGCTTCTTTTGTAAAGAATCTCAAAGCAGTAAAAATGAGCAATTTAAACAACAATTTGCAATAATCAGAACCACAGATTAAGGTTATGGTATCTAGACGGGAGAGCTCAAAAAGCTCGTGCAGTGTGGGTGGATTTATCTGTCCATTCCTTGCCTTTTTCACAGTACCGTACGCCTTTCGGAGAAAGGCGGCTTCCTATCCCCCAGCCCGCACTTTTCCTTTGTGCCTTTCCTTTGCCTTCGGCTCGGTTTTCCAGTCTCTTCGGCTTTCTCCTTTGCTTCTTTCTTAGAATAAAGGGGAGGGGAGGGGAGGGGAGGGGAGGGGAGGGACGGAGGGTGGCCGAAGAGGGACTGGAGTGAATCGGCTCTTGGGTCCTTCACCCGCGTCCCCCCGCCAAGGAGTCTCCCTTAAGGTCTCGTTAGCGTCGCGGAGTCGGGCTCCGCTCCGTGTTCGATGGCCGCCCTACAAACCCGACCGGTCGCCGGTCTGTGGGAGCTCATCTAACGGTCTTTCAGGCCAACTTTTCTTCCGGTTTCTTTCTCTTCCCTCGGCTCCGCGCCGCCGTTTTCCCCTCGTCGGGTCTCTTCCTGGCTGGTACTGTCGTTCCCCGGCGCGGCGCCAACCTTTGCCGGGCTGCTCCGCTGTTTGTTATGCCAAGCCCGGCTCGTCGCCGTTTCTTTGGCGATTTGGGTAACCTCGCGCTGGGGGAGCTGTGTGGCCTTCTGCTCGCCTGGGGCGACGGAAGGCTGGCTTTGCGGGAAAGGAGCCCGGCTGCCCAGGGAAAGGCGGGCGCCGGCGTTGATCCTGAGGTTAAACTGCCGCGCTGGTCTCTTCAGTTAAGGCCGCCGCCCCAGACGCGTTAGGAGGGAGACAGCGAGGTCGGATCTTCCCCGACCGGTGACCTCTAGAGCTGTGGGACTGGTTTTCATGACCCTGTCGGTTGAGAATGATGGGAGTGCTAGTCCAACAAGTCCGAGGGCACCACTTTAGAGAAAAGGACTTTTTTCTAACAGCCACCGTCCAGTGCACGCGCGCACACACAGAAGTCCCAGTTTTCCTGCGGCGTCTCAATCCTCCTTGGTGACTGGTGCTGCTAAAACCCCGCAAAGGTGCCTTTTCCAGCAGGGGGCAATACTATTGTTGTGACTGCCAATTTTTTCCTTTCTCCTCAGCGCTTTTCTGTATAGCCCTAGGAGAGAGATAGGCAGCCCTTGCTTTCAAATTCCCATACCTGAGGGAATGCTTGCAGTTCCATCTGTTTACTGGTAGAAATGCCAAATTGGGGTGGGGGGTGGTGGTGGAGAGAGACTTCTATATGGTCTTGTAAAAGTGCCTAAGGAAGTTACTGTAGATTTTCAATGATTCTGGTGAAAACTGAAGTAAAATTATAGTTAACAGGATTCTGAGGAATGAGGTTGATTCTCCAGGACAGGGAAAGTTATCCAGAGAGGACTTTCTTAACGGCAGAGCCCCCCATAGGGTTGCAGACTGAGGTCAGAGGGTTCATGAGTTTTCCAGCTGTTACTCTTTATCAGAAAACAAGATGTGCTGGTTGGATGCCTAAAAGAGCTTGTAGCCTTCATCAGCTTCTATGTGTGAATGGGGAAGAGGTGCCATTAAGCAGTGAAACGTCCTGACCCAACCTTGATCCTCCAGCATTTCTTACTCTGGGCAGATAAATGAAAGAATGAAGACTTTGAGAGTATGTTCCTCTGTAATCACCCTACCTTATTTACAAAACCTTAGAAAGGGAGAGATCAAGGCATTATGGTCTTCCATTTGTGAACTTTCCATGCTTTCTTACCGCTTCACATTTTCTTCTTGAGAGAGAGAGAGTTAAGGAAGAAAAATCAGAATACTAGCACAAGGCCTTTGACTGTTAGTGTTGGGAGACACCATTTAGAAGCAGTAAGATAAAAATTTGCATCCAAAATGCTGCAGAATATAGTCACATAGAAATCAAATTGTTACCATTGCAGGAAGAGAGCTGTGTTAGTTTATGGTAGCCAAAAATCAGAAGGAGTCTGGTAACACAAGTCTCCCCCTACAATAAAAACCAAGTTTTAACTTCAATGTAATTTTTTTTTTTTTTTTGGTGCCTTCAAGTCATTGTTGACTCCTGGTAACTACCTAGATAGGTCCCTCCAGTTTTCTTGGCAAGGTGTTTCAGAAGTGACTTGCCATTGCCTTCTTCTGAGGGCTGAGAAAGAGTGACTGGCCCAAGATCACCCGGCTGGCTTTGGGCCTCAGATGTGGCTAAAACTCACAGTCTCCCAGTTTCTAGCCTGGTACCTTTAACCACTAGACCAAACTGGCTCTAAGTTTGGCTCAACATAATTAAGTACTCAAAATAACTAGAACGACTATGTAGCAAAATGAAATACCATTGCATAAACGTTAAAAAACATCACATAGAAAGCGGTCCTGGCTTATCTTTAGTTGTGATAGTCTTTTAATTTCTTTATGATAGAGGAGTATACCTTATCCCCACAGGTGAAGTTTTTCTTGGTAGCAGATTAGGGCCTGAGTGGCTTTGGGCCAATTATTATCAATCAGTTCAACCTGTCTCACAGGCTTGTTGTAGAAAAAGTGAAGTCTGGACTGCTCTGTATGCTGCCTTGGACTCTGGAGGAAACATGAAGTCTACTAGAGAGCCAGTTTGGTGAAGTAGTTCAGGCACCAGGCTAGAAACCAGGAGACTGTGAGTTCTAGTCCCACCTTGGGCATGAAAGCTGGCTGGGTGACTTTGGGCCAGTGTCAGCCTAACTCACTCACAGTATTGTTGTTGTGGGGAAAATAGGAGGAGATAGGAATATTAGGTATGTTAGGTACAAATATGAGTTATTTGTAAAAATAATAAAGGCGGGATAAAAAAAATCTAATCTAAAAAAAATCCGCATCTAGCAAACAACAAATGGATAATCTGACACAAATGTTTTTCCCTTTGAACTATGTTTTGGGCTTAAATGCTTCCTCTCTAAAGTTGCTTCTTCTCTCTGTCCTACTCCAACCCCACCCCCCAACAACTAGTTGAATAATTTTGCTAGCTTCCTTGTAGGCTTGACTAAATCCTCAAACCAGCCTCACTCCAATATAATGCCCTCTGGATAGCTGAACTAGTACCCATATGGCTGTGCAGCCTGGGAATCCTGTGGGTTGTGATTCCATGTGTTTGGGTGCCAGGAGGTTGGAGTAGAGGTTGGTTTGCTCTAAACAATCAATGCTTCATTGTGATGCTTTCTAACATACATACCTGTCACATTTTTCCCTCTTGGAGTAAGCAACATGATACAAAATGTAGGAAGGGGGGAAGTGATAATAAGCAAAATAAATTAAAAGGGCTAAAATAAGAAAAAGAAAATATAGCTAGATCTAGTTTACACCAATGCCATTCACTGTGCATCTCCATTCCTTTCTGTCCTTGGTAATCATTCTTGTTTCTACCATGTCCAAACTCTACCTTTTCTTGAGGTACACACTAAAGAATATACATAAAAAATGCTTTACTTCTTGATAATACTTTGAATAACTACAATGGGGAAATGCCCGAACTGAAAATATTTAGATAACCTTTAGATATGTGACAAATGCTGAATTTGAAGACTTGATTATTCTAAGAATAGGCTATTGTATGTTGACAATGGGAGGACCCCTACACTGAAACATCAGTCCAATGAGAAAATGATTAATGTTGAATGAATTTCAAATTCCTTTCCTTTGTTTAAAACTTGCAAATTTATAATTATATTATATAAAATTATATACATAAATATAATTGACGCTAAGCAGAAATTATGTCTTCCAATCCTTGTTCCATTTGCCTCGCAAAAGAAACTTCTGTTTCCTTTTCTACCTCATTCTCAGAGTGCCTTAGAATTTATTTTGGGATAGTTTGGGGGCTCATTTTATACTTGCAAGATAGCCAAAGTTTTGTTACACATCTTTCTTTAACTTCCTGGCTGTCCCTGCTTTCTGATTGAAAAAGCCAAAGAAAGAAATTCCCTTATGACATCTTTCCTTGGGAATTAAGAACAGATAGTCCTCATTTAGTGACCACAATCAGGACCGGTGACTTGGTCATTAAGTGAAGCAGTCACTAAGTGAAATCACAACTGTGCTTATGATCTTATTTCAGCTTTCCTTTATTTTACAGACCTGCAAAGGTCGTAAATGCGAGGACTGGTTGCAAAGTTACTTTTTCATCACTGTCATAACTGCGAATGGTTGCTAGATGAATCAGTTGCTAAATGAGGACTTCCTGGAATGTCTTTTCTATTAGATTTACTGGGAATACTTGGAAAAAATGGATTAGAATATGTTGACACAGCATTACTACTAATTATTGTAAATTCAGATGGTGTGCATTATACATTTCTGAGAAATAGTTTGGCAAAAACAGACATTACAATTCCAGGAGCCCTCCCATGTTGCAAATGGTTATGAATAGGCCTTTTCAGAAGCAGCTCCCCTCCTCCACCATCCCAGGTATGGAAGAACTTCTGTGGAAAGCCTGTTTGTTATCTTTTCAGCACCAGAGGGAAGACCTTCCTATTTCCTTGGGCATTTTAGTCTCCTTATCTTGCTTATATAGTTCAGTGTTAAAATGTTGCTTTGCATGCAGAAGGTTTGAGGTTCAGCCCTAGCAACTCCAGGCAAGGCTATAAAACAGTGTTTCTTAACCTCAGCAACTTTCAGTTGTGTGGACTTCAACTCCCAGAACTCCCAGAATTCTGGGAGTTGAAGTCCACAAATCTTAAAGTTGCCAAGGCTGAGAAACACTGCTGTAAAAGGGAGGCTGTAAACACCAGGTTAAATACAAATAAATAAAGGCCTGCTTGAAACCCTCATGAGCTACTGCCAGTCCTTGCCAACAGTGCTGGGCTAGCTGGACCAGGGGCCTCACTTGGTTCAAGGCAGCTTCCTGAGTTGCATTTTAAGTAGGTCTAGCTCCATGACATTTTTAGATGCTTATATTAGCCTCTGTTGTTTATAATTGCTGTTTTAATTGATTCTGGTAATTGGTTTTTTTGTTGTACTACTTTTGATTTACATGGGTTTTATCTGTGCTTTTGCAGTACATTGTATTGAGAGCTATTACCTAGAGGGCGACAAATAAATCTTAGAAATAAATACTATGCAATTAAATGATTACTCTCTCAAGCAATTTGGCAGATCTGTAGTCTCCTCAAAGCCTCCCTTTGTTGAATGCCTTCTTTCCAAGAATATTGCCTCTGAACAAGGATGCCATATATTAAGGATCGGGAAATATATATCCTCCTCCACCCCCCATTTCAGACAATAGGATTCCCCTCTAGAGGTGACTGATTCACGTGGAGGGGCAGTTGGATATGATGTCATCCTCCCCCATGCTTCCCTCCCCCAAGAGTTAATAGCAACTGCAGTATGTGTGTGTGTGTGGTGGTGTTGGTGGGGTATCAGATCAGAGTCAATGTACAAAGAGCTTAAATGTTTTCACCTACTATAAACCACTCTCCTCAAGTTATCCTTCCTCCTGTAGGTGGAAAAAAAAATGCAAGTATCCATTATATATATATTCCTGGTATATTTTACCTCATGAGGCCAAAAGCAGCTTGGTGGGATGGTAATAGGAAGGTAGGAGATAGGGGGAAAGTGCAATTCTTACATGCAGTATATTACTTGGAATTCAAACAAACCCAACACATAACAGTAATTAACACTGTACAATAATACATTGTGTTCACTGCTGTGTCTTGCTTGGCTCTAAGTGCCTTTCGCATGCAATTAAAATCTAGGCGCAGAACCCACAGATCCAGCACCCATTTTGCAATCCCTGTCCAGAGTCGGTGAGGCCAATATTTAAACCTTAAAAAAAAAAAATTGGAGACACATGAGGAATTTAAGGGGCAAAAAGTATCCATTTTGCCTCTTAAACCTCCTCATTCCCCATCCCCCCAACACTATGATGTCATCAGTCACACCCCTCATGCCATTTGAGGCTCAAAAATTGCTTTTAGAAAGTGTGGCCTGCTAGCTGCATGCTCCTGAATTAAATGGATTTTTATACCTGGACATCTTTCTTACCCACTTTATTCTGGGCTGTACCCAAGAACAGACCTTTGGGCTTTGTTTTTAACCTTAATATAACCCATCCAAAAACAAAACTCTAACTCCAGGAATGATCATACTGTGGGTGGTGGTTGTAGCCCTACACTTCTGGAGGGTAATGGATTGGGAACCCCATGCTGTGCTGACTATTTGCATGGTCACCTGGCATGTGGAAAACTTTGGCCTGGAAGTCTGTAAACTCTTAAATATTCATTTAAGTATCTGGCACAGGATCTGATTTTCAGTAGGGAAAGGTGAGATATGCATTCTGTTCAATTGCAATATATATACACTTGCCAAAATGTGCACACTTCATAAGTGGGATGGAAAAAATGTGTAACTTTATAACAGAGCATCTGAGAGAAAGCAAAACTGACAGATATGAGTATTGAGCACTTAAAAGTCTGGTTTTGAATCTCTGTATATTCAACCATGTTTGTAATTCTCAACTCAGATTGAAACTTTTTTTCCTAACAGATCATTTATTGATATAAAATTTGAGCATTTGCAAATTACAGCTGGTAATTTAAAGACATTGCAGGAAAAATAAATTTAAAGGATTGATTGATTGATTGATTATGTGTCATCAAGTCGTTTTTGACTCTAGCGACCACATAGATGAAGAACTACATAACTATATAGTTTATCTCTATGAGATAGTTTTGTGCTCTGAAGTTCCTGCCTAAATTTCCAGATAAACATAACAGTAAAACTTTTAAAAAACTGTTTGAGTGGATAGGACAAAGGAGGATATTACAATGTTATGCTAGTAGAGGAGTCAGAGAGTCAATACTGTAGGCTGAACCCACCTAGGAAAGTGAATGTAGGACTGCAGAGTAAAGAAACTCAGGACTGATCCAAAAAATAATTGATATTAATAGGAATCCTTATCTTAAAAGAGAGAAGAGGGGATACAGGATTGGCCTGATTGTATGTGGGAAAGGGGGAATATTTTTTTCTGTCACATTGTTTGGATCATTGTTCTGATCACTCCTGTTGTGACAGTTTTTAGATCCATAATGTTACATGTACAAAGACATTGCCTTACACCAAATCAGTGTACACCTGACCCAGACTTCCTATTTCATTTTTATAACTGGAGATAATTAAAAATAAAGCCTTGAATGTGCTAATAATTTGACTCGGAATGTTCTGTGTATATAGTGTAACTCCTACTATTCAGCCCCTCCCAGTACAAGAAAGCATAATGCTTTGAGACATGAATGGCCAATGTAGTTCAAACCTAAGGATTTAACATTATTACCACTTTCTGGCCAATTGAATAAATTGGCTGGCTGATTGCTTGACTGGTTACATTTATATCCCTCTGTCCATTTGGTGAACTGAAGCCAAGATTCAGAGTTGCAGTTTGTTACTGTGGCCATGTGGCCCTTGGTATACCTTCAAGAGCCGCCAGCAAGGGTTCATTTTAGATTTCTGGGAAATGCTACCCTACATTCTGTTGCGTGCGGGAAGGGGGGATGAAGTTTCCAGAAAGAGGGAAAAGGAGGGGTCAAAGAGGTAAGAGGTATTCCCAATCATTTGTGGCTGTAGACTTACCTACTTCTATCTTAAGCATATGGACCCAGCAGATTACTCCTAAAAAGATTGTGGCTTTCTGAAAAGAGCTCTTGTTCTTAGAAATATAATTTTTACAGCACAATGTTGTACATATCTACTCAAAATTAAAACCCACTGCATTTGAGGAGGCTTATTTCTAGAGAAGTGACTGCAGGAGTTCAGTTTTAATATGACAAGTGTCTCCACCTCCTGTAGAATATTAGTATGTTTGTGACCTCTATAGGGAAGGAATCGCAACCCTTATCAAACTCTGAGCTATTGGTGAGGAGGTAACTTACACCTATGTCAAACTTTAGAGTACTCTGAAAGTTTAAAGTAAGATAGATCAGATTTCCTCCTCCTCTTTGGGAAGAAAGCAGGTTCACAGATGAGCACAAAATTTATCCCAAAATTGGTCTAAATAAGGGTTTCAAAACTGATGCCACTACAAAACAAACAAACAAACCTACAGCTTATGTTGATCAAGTTAGCTTCACACAATGGCCATATACAAAGAAGGCTGGGGCCAGGCAGTATTCTCTGTTTCTTTTGATTATACACTGTTCTTTCTTCATGGACTTAAAAGCCATCTTAGGAGATCTTCCATATACAGACAATCTGTCCCCCTGCCCAAGAAATTCCATCACTATTATTGTAACTCTTTGAGCGTTCCTTGAAAATTTCTTTGATGTTTCTCATGAGAAGGAAGCTTACTATTTTTTTATATCTGTTTTAGAAAAAAACCTAATGACACATAACACTCCCCCCCCCCCCCAAGAAATTGAGCAAAGTCACACTTGAAACTTTTTTAGTTCTCCCAAGTCTGCTTTAACTGTAACATGACTAAGGGCCTTATTAGTAACAAGAGGGGACACATGCTTGACATCAATGCTGCCTTTTTCCAGTAATGTTAAATACAAGGAGAAAATGTGACAGAGGATTACCACAGTTTTGCTACCCTTTAAACAGCAACAAAGGAAGTGAAGTGGAGAAAGGTAAATTCTGAGGATGCTTCTAAATCAAGGGCTCTTAACCTTATAAATCAAACTGCATTGGATAGTTATTAGTTTATTCCTCCTCCAATAAGGAAAACAGATGAAACAACTGGGAAAAACAGGAGAATTACAAATTACATCTGAACTTTGTGTAAAATCCATGAATAAGCTAGAACAGTGTTTCTCAACCTTGGCAACTTGAAGATATGTGGACTTTAACTCCCAGAGTTCCCCAACAAGCATGGCTGGCTTTCTTCCATCTGTCATGAAACATCATGAGTATCATAAGCACAGTGGCATCATATCCAATGTGACATGATATTAGTGGGAAATGTGAGCTTATTGCTCTCAGCAGCAGACAAGATCTGGGCTGTCATTAGGCAGAATGAGAGTTGCTTTAGGCACTAGATTCTGGGGAGTATTGGAGAATCAAACTGTGTGTTCAAGTGGCTTTCTTGCACATCCTAAGCTGACTAGCTATCCTAAATACTGAAATAAGCTTCAGCTGCCAATTAAGCTGTTGGCAAGGGTGCCATCTTAACCTTTGGCGCAGATAACAAAATATCTTGGATTGGTCCTGTCACCCATGATACCTCAGTCATAAGCATAATTATCTGACACATACAAACACACACACACACGCAGCCTGCAAATGAGTAAAACCTGAGGGATGTGAAATCAATGACATCTTGGATTTATTTACTGTTGCATCCTGAGATAATGTTGATGACAACTCAGATTGTTTACAACCTCAGCAGAGCTTCTCTGGCTGGAATTATGTCCTTGTAAATCACTCAGCCCATGATTTTAATGATCTCTGTTACATAGAGAGTCAGGTCACCAAGCATATGCTCCAGATTTATCTGAATGCTGAAAAATGTGGATATGGCTTATCTGTACAGCCCTATTAAATATTAGTTTATTGAGTGGTGAAGAAAGCCCAAAGAGCAGAGTTGTAGATTTCACTTCAGTGCAGTAATTTGGAAATTAGTTAAAATAAATGAAGATTAATTGTTTGATTATTATTAGAATTTGCATCAATTATTTCAGTTTTACTGAGACTGTAATTACCAGAGACATGAAACAAACTTTGTTGGATAAATCAGTGGGAACATTCCTGTTAAAACTGAAGAGCTATGCTGATTCTAGGTTTTGAGGGCAGAGGGGAGAAGCTTCATAGATGTCTTCTCCAAGTAGATCCATGTCTGTGCCACTACGAACAGTACCAGTCCACTTGCCTCTTTCCTCTTGATCCAATTTTCTCAGAAGCAAAGATCACAACATTGGAGGAGGCTGCTCTAATCCCCCTTCTATTGCTCTTGCAGAAGAAGGAGGAGGAGGAAGACCAAGAGGTTCCAGGATTCCTTGCAGGTATGCGAATCTTGGCTGGAGTGAACCCCAACACTAGCTCTTTTCTGTGAACTGAGGCATAGCCATATATTACTTTAATTGGAACTGGGTGTGCTAATTTAAAGTTGTTGTTTTTGTTTGTTTGTTTGTTTCTAACAACACACAAACTAGTCTTCCTCAACCTGATGCTATCACTAACATTCCTATCCAATAGGAATAATAGGTTTGATAGAAGCTGACATACACCACAGCTGGGAAAGGCTGATATAAACCATTCAGAATAGTAAAGTTTTCATCCAATTAAATTTCAGGATTAATTCTATGTGCTCATCCTTTGATATTGAAAACTCATTTCAAGCAGACTTGTGGTCTTAGATACAGAATTCCATCTGCTGAATCTTAAGTATGGACAGTATACATTTGTGGACATCATCTTTGTCTGAGAAACAACTTTTTATGCATACTGGATTTTCCTTGTAATATGCAAAGACAAGAGCATGATCACACGCATTATAGGTTTTGCTTTCAATTGAGGACCACTTAATTCAATATAAATGTCTGCCAAACAAAGGCTATTGAGTGTAGAGACAGTGATTGCCATTTTTTTGCACTGTCCGTCTGCTGTCTTTCTACTTTCCGTCTCACACAAAAAGTGAACACATTCCCAGGACTACTGGGAATTCTTATTGTATATGTCTCTTCCAACATAGTTTGGCAAAATGCAAATCCACTATATGGATTTGTGCAAATAAAATGCTATTGTATGGAGGAGAAGCAGAAATGTGTTTAAAAAAAAGATGCTGTGACAATTCAACCCTCACAAAACACAGAGCAAGGGACAATTCTGACCCAAATCAGAAGAGATAATTTATTTGTTAGAATGTGACACTGCTTCATGAATGTAGGGTTTGGATCTAGAAAGACAGTATAACTTGTATTAAAATATTATAAGTTGCATGACTGAGTTATGATCAGCAAGATAATAGTAATTACCTTAAAGATCATGAGGATTCAAACTGCTACTGCAATGCAAATGTGATGTTATATGAACTACAAATGGTGAATGCTTAGCTGGTTAGGTACAACATAACTAAAATCTTGTGGGTGTGTCTATGTGAGTGGGTGTGTATGTGTGTAATTTTTTTTTTTTTTTTTACATATACAGGACTTTTGCCAAATGTTTCAGTCTCCCTGTAGTGATTGTTGGTATAAAGGTTGTCCAATTCACTTAGAGTGTTTTCTTCAAAGGGACAGCAATGACAATGAATGACTAAAAAAAGATCTGCTTCATAAGAGGTCTTTCTCAGCCTAATTGGAATTAAACCTGTATTTGACATTTCTACCTGGGCTACCTGAAGTTACCCACATGACCTTTTCCAGGGCATGTGTAGGAAGGGAACAACTAATGGGATTCCAGGTGACATCTGGAAGCACTGCAAATAGTTGAGCTAAATAGTAGAACTTGAATTGTACTGTACAAAGAATTTATCAGCATCTTCCAGATTCAGTTCTAAAGGCGATAGTGATTATTTATTGAAAACATTTATTGCTTCCCATAAAAGAGGCTAAAAGTAGTTCATGATCAGATAGGAGACAATTTTGCTCTGAGCGTTGAAGACATGGTGTTCCTCATGTGCAGCCTAGCACAATGCACTCTATTTTTCCACTATTGCTAGCAAGCCATGAAACATTGACAAAGACACAACAGAAGAAAAGTAACTAGCAAATATTTACTACTATAAAGAAAATTAAAAGCCTACAGTTTCTTAACCACTTTTATCATAAAAGAAAATTGGTCTCCTGTCTTAGAGATCCTTTGAAAATTACAACTGAATGGAATATCTGGAAAGGGATGTAACCCTGCAGGAACCGACTCTCATCCAGAGGAAAGTGGACAAGCAGAGGAAGAAGCAAAGGCTGACAAGGAAGCTTCAAACAATAAGGGGAGGAGACACATGAAAAAGTGATGTTGAACAGTTTTCCTTAGGCTTAGGGTGTTGTTATCCTCTCCCAGCTTTCCCCTCCTCCCCCTAGCAGTTCCTGAAATAAACAGCCAGGCTTACATCATATATCTATATATCTCTAGCTCTAGCTCCATCTATAGATATTGTTTCTTATCTTGCTATGTTGCTTCTGTTCTTCATATCTTGCACTGGGCACTTTCAGTTGTGAAATAGAAATGGGCCAACTGTACAAATGTTCCCGTCAAGCATGTTTGAAATTCTTTATCCTAGGAGAATTTCCATTTTTTATGCATGCACATACACACCACACACTCAGATGAGGAGGCAAGGAAAAGAATCTCAGTCAGTAACAAGGCACAGCAATGAACATCTCACAGCAGAGTGGGAGGGTGACAGCATGAAATGGGCAGCATGAAACTGGGGGATGTGCCTATTGGGGATCCCCAGCGGTTTCCTTGTTTTGTACCATGTGGCTCACACCTCTGAAAATGGCAAGCAGCATAGCACCTTTCTTATCAGTGTCATGAAGAAGAGTCAAAAGCCTTAATCCAATCTGTGAATTAAAGCAAGAGAAACTGCAGATTGGTGGCCTTTTAGTCTGTCCTTTTCTGTAAGTGTCTGATCTTAGATCAGTCAGTTAAAATTATAGGAATGTACTTTTGAATTCTGCCACAGACTTTTGGAACTTATCATACTATCATTCTATATACTGATCTTAATTAGTAGTAAAGAAGATCACTGTTCAGTATTAGAAAAATACAGCTACTCCAGATTTCCAATCTTTGGTTAACAATATTATTATTTATTATTTATTGGATTTCTCCCCCGCCCATCTCCCCCACAATAGGGGACTCTGGGCGACTTACAGAAAACATTAAAACTATAAATATATCTAAAACACATAATACATCCAAAATTTAAAACAATACTAAAAAAAAAGGAAGATCCAAGAAGATGAAAAATCAGGCTGCGGAGAGCTGGCCGCTATGGGGCTAGCCATCCCCATGCTTGAGGTATTCCCTCCCCACCCCAGGCCAAGTGGCAGAACCAGGTCTTCAAGGCCCTTCGGAAGGCCAGGAGTGAGGGGGCCAATCGCACCTCCGGGGGCAGAATGTTCCAAAGAGTGGGGGCTACCGCAGAGAAGGCCCGCCTTCTGGACCCCGCCAGTCGAAGTTCTTTCACTGAGGGGATCTGAAGCATGCCCTCTCTGTGCGATTGGGTGGGACAGGTTGAAGACATAGGGGAGAGGCGGTCCCTCTCCCCTATATATGTTTCTTTTGATTTATGAGCTGGTTCTTTATGGACATAACAGGAAAACCAGTGACTATTATTCCATGTAGCCAAGCTTAATGATTTATTTAAAAATTAAGCTGAATTGTATGCAATATATGTTTCATGTTTTTTGTTCTTTTTGTACTGTTTGTACTTTTTTATTCTTTTTTATATTAAGTACAATAAATATATAAATTAAAAGAACAGTAACAAGGCTATATTCCAGCTATGGAGATCACAGCCTTTCAAGACCAGTCTTACTGGAACACCATTCGGAGATTCTGGTACTGCAGTTCCCAGAATTCCCAGCCAGCATGGGAATGGGTGATGGAATCTATCACTTGATACAACTGAAAGACATCAGGCTGAGGAAAGATTGATTTTTTAAAAAAAGGTCTAAACACTGATAAAATTTTCATTATGGCAAGCATATACCAGCATTTAATGAATGGCTTTTGGTAAGAGGATTAGTGAAGTACGATCAATCAGTATGATCAGATAATCAAAAGCTTAATACATTGGAATTATGTTTATGTGGCATTAGAATGATGCAAGGGAATCCCACACTGAATTCTATTTGGGGATAATAAACAAGAGTCAAAGACAGTGGTAATTCTCTTGTGTATCTCACACTGGCAGACAGCAGCAAGGCTCATTGTGATATCCTGAGCTGGGGTGTGGTGAAGAAAGCTACTATTCCCTTTTCTGTAACTAAAACAGAACCAAAAAGCTGCCAAGGCCATCAATCATAAAGCCTTTGTGAGCACTAACGGTGGCGTTAAAACAAAATAAAGCTGCTTGCCAAGGAGACTTGCCCTTTATACTGTTGCTGTTAAGAACAAGCAGAACAATTGAAGAAATTATATGGTGAATTTATGCTGACACCATTTATAGTCCCCTACCTTCATTACAAGCAGGACACTTTCTAATTAGCATAAAGAATTTGTTTTAATCAGAGTTGAGTACTTTGAAGTCTTACCCATTTCGTGGGAGACCACATGATTCAATCTCACTGTCAAAGTAAGATGTAAAACTGGTTTGAACTGGACTCCTATTTAATTGGCAAAGAGCAGCAGTCCAGTAGAATATTTTTGGACATGTTTGCTATTGATCAGCTGAAGACCTGATTGCTGTCTTCAAGTATCTGAAAGACTATAAGTTGAGGGAGTAAATATATTCCTGTTGCTCCAGAGGCCTGGACCCTAAGGATGAAAATTTCAGGAGAGCAGTCTGGCTAACATTAATTCCTAAAAGTTAGCACTATTCAATAGTGCCTGCTATAAGAAATAAAGGACTCTTCTTCAATGGAGATGTTTTCAGCAGTCACTGGATGGCCATCTCACAAGGACGTTGTAAATGCATCTTATTATTATAGATTTTGCTCTTAACAGAGGTTTAGATGAAGTGACCTCCAAGCTCCTTTCCAGTTGTATAAATGGAAGACTTTGTTAGCTGATAAAAAAATGCTAATAAATTAGGGAAATCTGTTATGATTGCAATTTCATAGGCCTTGTGCCCTGTACAATCTAATTTTTATTTTTATTTATGTATTTATTTATTTTTGTGCCTTCAAGTTAGTTTTTTTAATAATAATTTTATTAAAGATTACAGTTGAAAAGATAAAAACTAATACAAACTAAAAAATATGAGTAAAAAGAAAAAAAATAGAAAGTACAGAAAAGAAAAGAAAGAAAAAAATATAAAGAAGTAACTTCTCCGTTCATCACAAGTATAAACAATTTTACTAACTTATCACCATCTTTTAAAATACAGCCAATGCTCTCTTCTTCCCATACCTCATCTCTTAACTATAAACAAAGTCCTACAGCCTTGTCATTCATTTCTGGTCAGCAAAAATCCATTAAGGGTTACCAGAGATAATTACATATCTATTTCAACTTTGATCAAATAAGCCAACTCTATATTCCTTCCCTGTACTTTTAACAATCCTGATTTTTAATCCCTTCAAATAATGTCCTAGAACTTGATTTCTTTTCATTTTTACTATGTCCCTTCTCAGAGAATCCTTCAAAACTTTAACAGATCTCTTTTGTAAATCCAGTACAAAAAAGTTATCGAATTCACTCTTCTGGTTTGATATTTGTATATCCTTTTTAATTATTAAGACATCAACTGGTTTCATTTGTATATCCAGTATATCATCTTTCTCCATATCATTCTTGTAACTTGTCATGTTTAAATCCACATTCAAATCAATTCCAGTCTTGTCCAATAGAGCTTGTTCCTCTTTTGTAACATCATTTACATATCATCTATCTATGATGGCAAACATTCTTAAAATTAATTTCTGAGTCCATTGTTCACAAATATCCTTCAAAATGTCCAATGTTAAATTATTTTGCTCCATTCTGTGTTAATGAGTCAAATTTAAGTATCCTTCTCCTTTAATTGTAATCTTTAGTTTCTTCTAGTTCCCTCTTGTGTCCAATCTTCAAAGTCCCATCCTGTCATTTTTTTCCCCTAAGGAATACAAGCAACAGCAGTTTTTTTACAGGAAGGATTATTATAATTAATTTCAAAGTCTTATTCCAAATCCATCTGGATCCTTAGTTCATTTCTAACTTTCCAGAATCAACACTCTTAAATACCCTTTTTCTGTTTATTCCAAAAAGTACATTTTTCTAAGCCCTTAAACTCACATTTAAGGCTTCTTTCACTAAGGAGGAGACTCACCAGTGAATGTGATAGAAACTTGCCATTCCAAAAGTTCTTAATATTTCAAAAGCAGTAAAAAAGTAATTCCAAAAGTGATTAAGAAATGAGGCTCAGCCCAGCTTTATGTCCATATAGGCCACATTACAACTGTGAGCTTAGATGGAATCCCTCAACTCCCAGCTGCTCGACTCATAAGCCAACCACAAAAACCTCAGTTCCTGTGGTTTACTTATGAGGAGCAGTTGTCTGAAGTATATGTGGGCAATCTCACAGTCTCTTCTTTCTATGGAGTGATTTCACCAGACATGATCCAGCATCTGGCTGCCACTCTCCATTGTAAACACAGTCCCTGCTCCTAAGGAATGTCTAGCTCACCGTGTCCTCACTGGAAGTCATCTTCAAGTCAGTTTTGACTCCTGGCGAGTGCCTGAACTGGTCCTTGTAGTTTTCTTGGCATGATCTCAGAAGTGGTTTGCCACTGCCTAGGGTTGAGAGAAAGTGACTGGCCCAAAGTTACCCAGCTGGCTTTATTCCTAAGGTGGGACTAGAACTCACAGTCTCTTGGGTTATGGCCTACTGCATTAACCACTACACCAACCTGGCTCTTGCACTCTAATATTAGACTTGTAAAATTGTGGCCTGATGTAGATTTTTTGTTTTGTTTTGTCAAGCTTAACTTAACTCCAAGATTAAGTGGCAGCTTCATTTTTTTGCTGTTATGTTTGGGGCTCTGAAAGTTTGCATAGATTGGGGTGGGGGGAGTGAAGAAATTTTTTTTTCAAGCACTCCATGGATAATGATCTATGACTGGGGAATTATATTCATTTGGCATGGATCATAGATAAAGAACAGGAAGAAGAATATCCATATTGGATCCCTATTTAGTCCAGTATCCAGTTTTTCATAAGAAATAATGACATAAGGGCAATGGCCTTTCCTACT
The DNA here is from genome assembly GCA_030867105.1 of Liasis olivaceus. Lineage (NCBI taxonomy): Eukaryota > Metazoa > Chordata > Lepidosauria > Squamata > Pythonidae > Liasis > Liasis olivaceus. The sequence continues at coordinate 40,240,574 of CM061348.1, read as the reverse complement.
GTTAAGGTTCTCATCACATGCTCATCACATCATAGTACTAATGGTACTGGGAATGTGTAGCCTAGAAAAAAGATGACTGAAGAGAGATACTTGAGATACTTGAAGAGAAGGCATAAAGAAGAAATCATGAGCTGTTCTCTCAGGAACATGGAATAATAGTTTTAAATTACAGGAAATAGATCCCAGTCACATATGAACTTCTTCTCAGAGCAATTTATTGATGAAACTTATTACTAAGGGAGGTTATGTGAGCTTTTCTTTGCTGGACATGGTCAAGCAGGCTGGACAGCCATCTGTCAGGAATGCTTTCACTTGGATTCCTGCACTAAGCAGAAGGCTATATTTGACGTCTTGGTCCCTTTCTAATCTTCTCTGAATCTAAGAAGTAGGGCAGCCAAGCTCCTGCTGCTGATGTTGGAAGGAAAGCAGACTTTGAGAAGGAGCTTGCTTGAGGCTATTCAGGCTCAATGGGACAGTTTCTTGTTCCTGTTTCCCACCAATTCAACAAATACTGTAAAGCTATAATTTCCTCTACTTTGTATATCTGTGTTTTAAGGAGCGTATTAACAACTAAATGTTCCTTAATAATGTAGAAGCTTGTTAATATAACATTTCCTGTTCTTTTTTTCTGTTCCAGATCTTACAAAACCACCACTGGCCCCAAAACCAAAGATCTTCAGTCATCTTGCTTCCATAGCTGCTTCCAAATTTCCTCCATCACTGTCAAGGGCTGGCACACTTCACAATTCAAACTCTATGTCTAGGGGTCCAAAACCACCCATTGCTCCCAAGCCAAAAATCTCTGCTGACAACGATCCAGCAATTATACAGAGATCCAGTGTTTATGCCAATAATACCTTTAACAAATATCCCAATGGAAAACTGGAGGCAGAACTTTATGAAGAAAATCAGTGCAACAACATACAGGGTCCAGAATCAGAAGATGGCAATGAATACATTGTAATTCCTGATGCTGAACTTACTGATAAAACATACAGTGACTTTGAGCAGCAGCCAGCGGAGAATGAGATTTTGCACACTCCTGAACCATCAGGTGAGGAAGATGGTAATTGTACTGATAGCAATGAAATATGCGATTGTCCAGTAAATGTATTGAAGAACAGTGATACTGAATCAGTGGGAGGCAACTCTGTGGAATCAACTGAAATCCCAGCCCTTGGCTGCCCTGAAACACTTGAAAAAGAAAAAGAAGATGCTACAAGAGATGAATATGAAAAAGTGGCCAATGAACATCATCCCAGTGAGACCAAAATGAACTGTGCAGATGAAACTCTAAGCAAACTGGATTTGGTAAATGATAACAATGAGTTTAATATGGACAGTAAGATATTGAATGGAGAAAAGTCTTTGAAAGAAACTATATGTGATGATATTATTTTAAGGCATTTAGACGAGCCAATATCATCAAGAGAAGATCTGCCACTAATTTGCAAAGGTTTAGATGCAGCTCAGTTTTTAGAAGAGGAACAATTAAATACTGATCTAGAATTGGGCCCAACAAATCACAGTGATGAGGATTCAGCCTGGACCAGAGAAAGAGTGTTTATAGAAGATGCTTATGCAAATACTGATGCTCACACTGCTAATGATTCTGAAGCAGACACTGGGTTAGAACCAAGTGGATCTCAGCTTGATCTTGAAGAGACTTTTAGAGAGACCACAAATGAAATGAATGAAAAGGAAGATGAAATAGGTCCAGATGCTGAGGGAGAAGATCTTGATTATGCCTGCCAATTTACTGAAATGAAGAATGTAAAAGAAATATCAGAGACAGAATGTGAATCAGGAGAAGATTCTGGAGAACAAAATGAAATGATAGATACAGAGACTATGGATGATAGCTGCCAGATCATTCCCTTTGGAAAGGAGGGCAGTGAGGATCCTCACGATTCTCCAGATGAAGATTTGGGTGAGGATTTGTCAGGAAAAGAGACTGAAATGTCTAATAATAACCCATCCTTCAGTTTTCAAGATACTAATGGGCACGAATCTGACTTGCAGCTTAGAAAAGGATCTAAATCAGATGTTTTACTTGGAGATCACAGTGCAAGTGAATGTACTTTAGAAGACACACATTTGGATAATCAAATACTTGAGGTGGATCATAGCAATAAAGAAGAAACTGCCCCAAATCTAACCAGAGAAACATCAGCTGAAGATACTGGGCTTTTCACTGGAGAATTAGCTAAACTGGAAACAAACTCAGACAATGAATGTACTATTGAGGAGGCCACAGTGGTCCCTGAAGTGGTGGTTGTGCCTGATAACAATGGAGAAGTAGCCAGTGATTCCCTAGATGACCCATATGTACTTGGAGACAGTTTGCCTTCAGCAAATGAAATTATTTATGCCGGAAGAGAAATGCAGGAGGCTGATATCCAGAACAGCTCAAGTGATTTCAGGGAGGGAGAGAATACAGAAAATGAAAACCACTTGCTTTCCATTGATCGGAAAAACATTGTTACTAGAACAAGGTCTCACTCTGGGAAAGTACCTGGCTATGTGCCAGAAACAGTTCCAGAAGAAACAGGAACAGACACCGAATTGCAGACCTTGAATACAAGCACCATTATTACTGAAGATTTAAGTCACAGTTTCTGTCTGTCAGAAGGAAAACCTATAGAACTGGCTAGAACGCTACCTGCAAAGCCAAGACGCTTTGTTTTGTACCCTCGATCTTATTCAGTAGAAGGCAGAGATATCCCTGTCTCTCTGTATCGAGAAACTGATAACTCTATATTGGATTATAATAGATTAAACAGGACAGATGACCTGCCTTTACCATGTGTAATTGGTTCCTCGGGTAGTTTTTCCCAGAGAAATCACCTTACGTCCACTGGGGTTTCCACTCCATCCTCTGTTGTTGATATTCCACCTCCCTTTGAACTAGCCTGCATCACCAAAAAGCCCATCACGAAAAGCTCCCCATCACTTTTAATAGACAGTGACTCTCCTGATAAGTACTGCAAGAAAAAGAAGTCCTCGTTTAAAAAATTTCTCACTTTAAAATTCAAGAAGAAGGCAGAAAACAAAGTCCACGTAGATGTTCATGTTTCTTCTTCAAGATCCTCCTCTGAGTCTAGTTATCATGGACCTTCCAGGGTCATGGAACTGGACAGAAGAAGTTTGAGTAGTTCACCTCAGCTGTTATCACGGACTGCCAAAGTGAGGGCTTCTGAGTCTCCAACTGTTCTTTTCTATAAGGATGGCAAGAGAAAGGGAACGCCCAAAATGTTTAGCAGAAGTGTGTCAAGGGTAGAGTCTTTTGAGGATCGTTCAAGACCACCTTTCGTGCCCCTGCCTTTAACTAAGCCCCGGTCTATTTCATTTCCCAATGCTGATACTTCTGACTATGAGAATATCCCCGCCATGAATTCTGATTATGAAAATATACAAATACCTCCACGAAGGCCCACTAGGGCAGGAACCTTTACTGAATTTTTTGAAGATCCCAGCAGGGCCTTATCTGCTGCAAATGAGAATGACGGCTATGTGGATATGAGCAGCTTTGCAGCCTTTGAAAACAATAAACAGCAAACCGCCAACCAGGAAACAGAAAGGTATTGTAGAACATATTTACATAAGGCCTGTTAGCCTTGACCACAGAAAGTAGACTTCCTGTGTATTGGGAATTGAAGGCCTATTCTCAAACTTACTTGGCTTATCTCACTTTTTTCAGGAAATGCTTTCTATAAAGTATTTGGAATAGGACTTTTTTTTTTTAAGTATATTTTGTATTTGTAGTTTAAATGTTCCCTACTTCCAATACTTACCAGTTTAAAAGTTGCTAGATTTTCATATCTGGGAAACCATGGTAAATCAAGTTGAACTTTATGAAACTTCTCTAAAGTTTGGACTGAAACTTGCTCATTTATTTTCATTTTGAATAATGCTTCTGCATTGTTGATGGAGCTTGGGACTCTTGTGTGTGTAATCCAATAGAATGAATGGAAGCTCCAGGGCAGAACTTTCCTCTAAGCTATTATATTGCATTCTACCCTTCCTGTTCCCCTGCCATTGTGCTTATCTGTTCCTCTAAGAGTCATAGTCATTTTTGGTTCCTGCAAGTATCAGACTCAATCTATAGTTTAGACTTCCTCCAGGTTCAGCCATTATGAACTGTTCAAAGTTCATGATTTGTATAAAGGCTTTCATAATCAATGTTTGGGAGAATGTCTGAATGAATTGCAAAAACTGTTAGAAACTGTGTTCTAGAATATTAATATGTGTTTTTCCAATCATTTGGCGGGAGAGAGAGAGAAACACTGAATCTAATACTGAACTATAGTGGTGTCATTTCAACAGCTTTTACCTTGGAATTGCATTTTAATTCCATTTATGGAAGGACTGTTCAGGATTAGACTGGTATTAATAGTTCCTGTGTACTTATGGTGGTATTGAATCTGATGGCAATTGGCTCCTTCCCCCACTAAAGCCACTTAGTGAGCTCATAACAGGGTGAAACTTCGATTAGGAGCTTTTCAATTAACAATTCAATAATTCTCATCATGGTGGTTCCTCTGTATTATGTCTTGATGAACAGACTTAAAAATCTATCAGACTATAATATTGCTTTGAATCCTCTGCAGCCTTCGAGTGTTACATTTGCAGGAAATTCTTACATTGGACCATGCACTTAATTTCTTTATATTCAAAAGATTGTGGTATGTGTATGGGATGTTGGTGAATATTTTTAATTAGATTCAATCAAATTTATAGGGCAAGAACCGAATAATGAAAGCATGCTAGATATAATCTTTCCATACAATTACTGATATGGGGGTTAGTAATCAGTATATTACCCTCTGAAGGGCAGTTACTTCTTTTCCCCCAAATTTAGCCACATAGTATTAATAATTAAAATATAATTTGGTAATGCAACATTGGAGATACCAATAGCATTCTTCGCTCGATGAAAAGCAGTCAGTTGTGCAAAATGGAGCAGGCCTTTGGGTCCAACAAAGCCTGTAAAAGAGTTCGTCATTTGTGTTGTAGACTAGCAGCAAAAAAGGTCTTCACTTTTTGGAGTCTATTCCTAGCCTTTGAAGTCTATTTCTAGCCTTTGTGTGCTATTCTGGAATAATTTCAGTGTTACAAGGAGCAGGTATGCAGAAGAGCCCTCTTAATGAGTCAAGTCATCATCCATTATCACTCCACACAACTACTGAGTACTAGGTGTATAGGTTTATTTTTCATTTCATGAAGTGGTTTGCAAATATTTAATTAAGAGATGTTAAAAAGAGGTCACTTGGAAATACCCTAGGGTGGTAGGAGTTACACTAGTATACATCCTTTCTAATCTGAAGTACTGGGATTGGGGAAATCAAAGCAAGGAGATAATTTTATTTATTTATTTATTTATTTATTTATTTATTTAATTTCTATAGCCACCCATCTCAGCCAAGTTTGCCCAATACCTTCCCTTTAATAGACAGTGTGGGACTATTAGAGATTAAGAGTCCAGTTTTCTCTTAGCACCCAGCTATCCAACATTGGGCAGATTTCAAAAGTTAAGTAGGAACATACCTGGCTAGTTCTTAGATTAGAGATTACCAGCAAATCACAGAGGTGTAGGATAGATTGGGAAGCTGAAAAAGCATTCCGTGAGAAGACTGTGGCAAACACATTCTAACATCTCCAAGAAAACTGAATAGGTATGGCCATGAAACCACCAGGGGTCAAGTCAGGTCCCAAACAAACTTTGGTTTTTGCTTCTCTTTAAGAAACTGAAGGGGAAAGGCTGGGGGTAAAAGTCCTCCCTGCAGGCACTGAGTGTGAATCCATCAAATGAAGTGAGACAGGTGTTTGCTAAGGAGGTTTAAGAGTTTGTTTACATTTTTTTTATGCCAGCCTTTTAAACCAAATGTTTGCTTCTGTATAGCTTGGACTCGTTCTCTCTGGATATATGTATGTTATACCTTTGCTCATGACAAATTAGTCATAACTTCACAAGGAAAATCCTATTAAAAAGGAATGACTGCGGTTTTCACTGTTCCATCACGTAAGACAAATGCTACTCTGAACTTAGAAAACTAGCATTCTAGGGAGGACACTAAGCTGTCATTCTTTCACTAGATTTATGACTTTTCTATATAGAGGTAATCTGTTGATAAGAAGGAATATAAACATTGATCAATTTAATTTGTATTCCATCACAATCAAAACAGACTCATATTCTTTTAAGTCTCTCCATTCTTCTGGAAATTTCTGGATCACCCATTCTAGACTTTTGCTATGAATTATTATTAATGCAGTGCTAAATATTCTTCAGTGAACACGTTTGGTGTAAACATAGTAGACTTCCCAAAATCTCTGCTTACTGTGTTTTATCTATTCACCAAAACTGAAGTCCTTGTAAGCTGGTAGTACTGCCCTTTTGCTTTCCCTCTACCTTTTACTGCCAGTTGTTTTCCTGCACCATGATTCCTCACAACTGGAATCTTGTGAATTTATTGATGATATGATGTAGCTAGTAAGATTTACTTTATTTCACAAAGCTAAAGCCAATTCAGAATGAGAAAAATTCCTCCCATCCTTGTTCTGAATTGGCTATATGCCATCATGAAGCTAATCAGATCTGGCTATATGACATTTTTACAAACCCAGTACAATGTAACAGCAGGAAGCAGTGCTCTCATTCTGAAAATGTGACAGAAATGGGAACTGAATTATACTTCAACTTCAATTCACATCCTTCTCCTTATAAAAAATCTTGACAAAAGAAGTGAAGGAACAATAACAACCTCCATTTCAGTTCAGCATTAATAATTATGTTCCTGAAAGTGCTAGAATGTGAGGGTGTTATTTTATTAGGATAGATAAGTACTTTTTCATCATAGAAAATTTGTGTTTTATATAGATAATACAACAGTTTCATGAAACTGTTTTTCACAGTGTTCCACTCTCATCTTTCATTAGGTCCACCATTGGTATTTCAGAGCTTAATATTATCCATTTCTGTCTGCAAATCTATCTCATTATTACTTGGCAATACTTTATTTGATTTGAATTTTATTGTTTTTTTTCCAATTATTGTTTTATTATCTATTATCATAAACTCAAAATGGCCTATATAATGGAATATAAATTGAGTAAATGAATTACTATATTGTTTTTCATGACAATACAATATTCAATATATTTTGTTTGATTTCACCAGTCCTGTTCCTATAGTTTGTAGTTGATCTCATAATAACTGTATCCTTTGGAATGACTGTCCTCAGTTTGTTCAGTCATCTATTTACTTTGTTCGTTACCCTTCTAAAGATCATTCAGAAGAAAAATATCATTATTCCAGTGTATTTCAGTATGTTATCTTTGCATTTTGTTTATGTCTAATAAGTAATAATTTATTTCATTAATAAAAGACAATTGCAGCATTAATCCATCACTGAAAAGTACTACTGACATTTTAAGGGTCTCTTTTGCTTTTAAGAAGGCACTCCTGTGTTTAAACAGCAAACTATTTTGCTATTTAAAAATGAAAAGGAAAACAAAAACTCCCCCATAGATCTTGTAACATCTACAAATTATTCAAGAAGCAATATACTGGTGTAGGCTTTCATGGCTGGTATCTGTTGGGTAGCGTTGGGCTTCAGGGTTTGGTGACCATGGTCTAGAGAACAGATTTCCTGATTTTTCACCAGCCACTGTGGCTGGCCTCTTCAGAGGCAAGGTGGTGTGCTATGCAGACCACAGGCAACTGAGCAGGGACTGACTGGGCTCCTGTCTTTATGGCCAGGTGTCCTGACTTCTGATTGGTTTCCAGCTGAGCTGGTTTCCAACTGGACCAGCCCTCACCAACCTGCACCAATTATACCAAACCACCATGTGATTCAGCAAGCTTAAACACTGTCTTATAAGCCATAAGTCCCTTGTGCAGGTGTTCAAAATTTGTAAGTGTGTCAGCAATGGGAATGCACATCCAGAAGATGCAGATCTACCACAGTGACATCCATATGTCTACCAGGAAGGTCTGAACTAGAAATATAATCTCATTTGGTTCCAGAACATATTATTAGAAATCTTGCCTTATCAGTATTCCTGATTAGACAGAGCTCTGTAACGGTGATTACTTTTCCACTTCAGATCTTCTGGTAAATATGTGGATAGAGTAATCTATACACTTATTACCCAAACATTAAAAAAAAAAGTCTTCACTCTTTGGGAAAAAAAAAAAAAAGATTGTAAGTGCAGGGTATTTTACACCTGAAACTTAAGGGTCTAGAAAAATGCAGAAAAAGAAACCATCATGAATATAAAGGATATTTCCTTTGACAAAGACAGAGATATCTGGGACTGTGTTTACTTAAGAAAAGTTAAGTAGAAAACTGAAAGAGGTTCATAACATTATTCATAACAATGTGGGTCAAGAATTTTTCCCCTTTCCTTCCCTTATATTTAAATTGGGGTTATCCAATACAGTTAGCAATGGTTTCAGGAGAGACAAAACAAGTAATTCTTCACAGAAGACATAATTAATTTACTATATATTGTTATGGGGTACACTCCACTTCTGTGCAGAAGGAGTTTACTGGGGTGCCAATATTATTGATTGATTGATTGATTGATTGATTGATTACATGCTATCAAGTCACTATCAACTCTTAACAACCACATAGATAGATTTTCTCCTAGGTCTTCACATAATGTGTCCAAAATAAGTAATTTGAGCCTCATCATTTGTGCCTTGAGTGAGAACTCTGGGTTTGCATTATTGGGGTGAGCAACCTTTTTGTGGCCACAGGGGATGTGGCTGGTGGTATCATGATATCTTTGTATTATTTGGGCCAGTGTTTTGACATTTTGGGACTTGTGGGGGCTTAGGGGGAGGTTAAGGGTAAAAATGGATGCCTTAAACTTTGCAAAGACCCAGTACTCCATTTAGCCTCTTAAATCCCCTCCTTAAAAATGGGCTGAAACAGTCAATCTTGTCCATTCTAGAGATGCTCTGGTGGCTACAAAAAGGGTGCAGGGGGCTTCATACAACCCCAAATTGCTTGTCTCTGCAGGCACAGGAAAGAGCTCTGCAGGGTTTCACACAAAAGTCTTTTGTAGTCCTACAGGATACGGTATTGGCACCTTCTGGAAAATGCTCTACCATTAAGCTTAGGACACCATAACTGGACTTGTGAAAATCCACATATCCAATGGATGATATTTGTTTACTACCGTCTAATGGTTGGTCTGGATTTTTGCAAGCCAGATACAGTAGCTCTAATTAAGCTATGACAACTCATCCCTATGAAAAGGCTACTGAGATATAACATACCCCGTAAGATTTGTGGAAACAGAATCTCAGTTGCCAGCAATCTTTTGGTTAAAAAGAAAGTTTGATTGCACACCAAAACTATATTTAATAAAAAGTAAATTGTTTTGTGGTGGCATTTTTCAACTGACTGGGATGCTATTAATCATTCTCCCAATGGATCAGGTGCATACAATGAAAAAATACAAACACAGACCTGTTTGTGAATTATGCAGGCAGCATTAGCATATACGTGACAAAAGGGGCACATGGGTATTAGAAATGATTATTTTAAAAAGCCTTCCTTAATATATCATAATGTACAAAAAGTAGTTTGCTCTACCTTTGCCTATACAGCATCATTATTCATTTAAAGATGCTGCCATGCTATTAAATGGGGTAAAATACAACTCTGCCTGGCACACAAGAGTACCTCTGGTGATAGTTTAATTTAAATTATATGTGGCTTTCTGCCCAAAGTAGCTCATCATAAAGCACCAACTGTTGATTACAGTTTTTCTGTCTACATCTCACTTGGAAAGAAAAGCTAACTGTTACAAGGTATAACCAAATTCAAAGAAATGGTATAAATCCGACATTGCAGTGAAATAATCTGGACTAGCCTTCATCAGCCTGGTGTCCTTAAGAGATGTTGGGTTATAACCCCCATCATCCCCAGGCAGCAGAGCAAATTACCAATACAATATAGTTGTAGACTAATATTTCTAGAGAGCATTAGGTGGGGGTTAACTAACATGCAAAGCAACATTAATAAGAGGAAGCAAAAGTAAACCTTTACTACAAGAATGAGTCTTATTGCATCCTCACAATGAAATTTAAATAGGTGTCTGTGGTATTCTTAGATGTTACATTAATGATCCCAAGGTAAGCCCCCTTCCCCAGCTTGTCAGCCCCACCAAGTACTAGTGCCAAGATACCAGCCCCTTATGTAACAGAGCCCCTTAAGTCACACATATTTTCAGGAGGTAATACCAAAGTTAGTGCAACACCAATGGCAAACTAATGCTGTCTGTGTGCTACTTATCTACCACTTTTGATAAAACACTTTTCCGAGCACTCACTTTTCTTCTCATGACTCTGCCACACCCAACATGATTGAAAAGCCTGATTGTACATTCATTATAGACGGGGTGGGGGGCTAACAGTATTGGTTGCAAATCAGCTGGATTATAATACTTTTTACTACAGCTTCTATTTCTGGAATCTGAAAACTACAATGGATGGCACACCCACCTGCAGAACTTCTCCGTTTGAGAAGAAAAGAGGCATATATCTGGAGGGGCTGGGAAAGACAGATACGCTTGTCAAATATCACCTTTTTCTACTCAGTAAGAATGCATTATCTTCTGTGCATGCCGTTGCCTCCTCTTATTGCTGAGATTTATTGGATGAGGCATGTTGCACTGCCACTCTCAGGGAGTCTGTGAATCTTCTTTTCTATGCTGTTTAATGATACACAGTGCCTATATCCCATAGCATTAAAAATGCAATTGCTTTCAGTTGTTGCAGTTGTTAGAAATCTAATTCAATAGTTTATGGTCTGTTGTTCAATCTGACATATTTATTTATAGCATACACTACACTTTTAATTATCTGGCAAGAACTGTGTTTTCATAGGACTCATGGGTGTTTAATGTAAAGCCCCTTAATATTGGCTTTTCACTGGCACGCAACAATTAATTTTATCTTTATGGACCAATTAGAGTTAATGGATGGGAGAATGTATTTAAGAGGCATGGTCTGTTTTGCCAGGACCATTCTTAAAGAGCTAATAAAAGGACCCTTTCAGTTGGGTAATTGGTCGGATTAATTATATGGTGTTTCTTCCAAGGCTAAAGTAAGCACAATTAGATGTATCACCACCGAACACCTTTCATGAATCCATCCGGTCACTTGCAAAAGTTCTATCAGTTTTGACTGAGGTTGTCGCTGTAGGCATTGTCCACATACGGGGCATTGCCCAAGTAGCAGCATTGTTTCATTTTATCCCTTATTTCATTTGCTCACTCTAGGGGGATTGTCTGTCAGTGCAGAAATTGTTTCTATCCCATGATTTAGACTTCGTTAGCATTATCGAATCAGCCTCTCTGCTTCAGTACACCGCACTATTCCTCTGTTCCAGTTTTGTTCTTTTGTCTTTGGGAAGTAGACGTAATGCAAGGGAATGTGTTCCAGGATATTCTAGATGTGATTACCTGATTGAAATGACAACATCTCTCAATCATTTGTAGTGGCATCTAAAAAGGCTAGCACGATTCTAGTCTGCATTACTAAAAATGTAGTGTGCTGGGCATGAGAAGTCATTCTGCTTTAGACAGAAGTCAACCCTGGAAACAGCTGGGTCAGTTCTGAGCACCACCTGGAATAAGTCTGTCTAAGAAGCTGGTGAGAGGGTTGGAATCTCTGCCCTGTGAAGAAAACGGAAGGGATTGGGTATGTTTAATTTGGAGTAAAAATGATACAATAGTCACCTTCAATTCTGAAGAGCCATCTCATAGAACTGTATTTCCCAACTGTCTGCAGATATGTTCAACTATATGGCAATTCTTGCTGAGAATTCTGGAAATTGTCCTCCACCATATCTGAGGAGGCACCTGATAGGGGAAGGCTAACCTATCCCGTACAGCACTGCTGTTTTTTCTTGCTCCAAATAACAGAACAGGAAACAGTGTGTTCAAACTTCAAGAAAAAAAGGATTTAAACTAAACTTTCTGATCGTAATTGTGGTTTGCCAGTGGAACGGATTGCTCTGGAAGATGCTGGACTATCCTTTATTGTGATTTTTAAACAGGCTGAACAGCATTTTATTAGTCTGTGCTCACTCTAATAATTCTTTATATCAGTGGGAAGATGGACCAGATGCTCTTTGAAATGCTTTCCACCTACTGTATATGATGTGATTCTTCTTTCATCAAACACAATTGTATGTACACTTCCTTATGAATAAGCATGCATTCCATCAAGCTGCAAATGAACATGTTTATTTTTAAGGAATTGATTATGGTCATGCTACTTATACACCATGGGCCAGATGTGCTACTATAGAGTAAATGGATGCAAATCCTATCAGGTGGAGAACCTGTGTCAGTGTGTAACAAAGCAGAAGTCTCCCAGGCAGACAACTGCAGCATTAGAACAGGGATGCTGTAAGTGAATAAAAGAGTCTGCATTTTCATCTGTGCTTTTCCTGTTCTTCACTTCTCTGCCATTTTCTCTTCTCTTCTCTTCTCTTCTCTTCTCTTCTCTTCTCTTCTCTTCTCTTCTCTTCTCTTCTCTTCTCTTCTCTTCTCTTCTCTTCTCTTCTCTTCTCTTCTCCTCTCCTCTCCTCTCCTCTCCTCTCCTCTCCTCTCCTCTCCTCTCCTCTCCTCTCCTCTCCTCTCCTCTCCTCTCCTCTCCTCTCCTCTCTCTTCTCTTCTCCTCTCCTCCCTCTTCTCTCTTCTCCTCTCTTCTCTCTTTTCTCTTCTCTCTTTTCTTTGACAGAAATGTAGTGGTCAGTAACAGAAAGGTGTCCAGGACAGCTGGTGGCAGGGATGTGGAAGAAATTAATAAAGTATAATTAATAAAGTAGGGGGTCCTTAGCAATCCAGTTTATATTTAGAGACTAACTCCCATCACTGCACACCTGCATAGCTAGTGATAAGTTGTAATGGGAATTATCATCAAAGAAGGTCAGGTTTCTATTTCTGGAATAGAAAAATGGGCGTTGCAAATATGTGTTGAGCAGGGTCTTCCTTTACTTTGGAATACTTTGACCACATAATGGAATGTTTAAATTGCTGACAATGTATCTTTCTTTTTGAGTTTCCAAACTTGGTATTTTTTTTTTTTTTCATTATGGATATACCAAGCTGCTTTATACTATGAGATATTGGTTCATTTAACTCAGAATTGTCTCTCCTGATTGGCAGTGGTTATTCAAGGTCTCAACTCAAGGTCTTGACCACCATTGTAATTTGAGATCTGTAAGTGGAGATGGCCAAGAATGAACTGCACATACAGCATCGGCTCTAACACTCAGCAATTCCTCTTCATGGACTGAATACAAAGAAACCCCTATTCTCTCCTATGGTTCTTTAGGCGAGGATGGAACTGATTATCCCTGAATTTGCTGTGAGCACTTTCCATGGAAAGTATGGACTAAGAAACTGGCAACATACTCAGAATAAACTATAAACAACTTTATTCAAGTTATTTGATAGGGCCAAGTTGCCAGAGATAAACAAGGCAAGAGTAATAATTTGGATTTAAAGCCAAAAAAGAAGAAGAAGAAAAGGGAATTACAAATAATTAAGACCATGTTTACAACCCCAGCACAGTATTACTGGTACACATATGAGACCTTCCTTTCCTTTGCTTGATTCCAGGGCTCTGAGTTGAATGACAAATCAAAAGTAGTTCATTAAGTCAGGAAACTATGCTAAAATAGTCTACTTTAAATAAAGTTTATGTTCAAAATTTGATATTCAAAATCCATATTACTTGGCAGGATAATGCTGATGTATGCTGCATTTATAAATCTTGCTGCCTTCCTGGATTTTTTTAATGTCATATTATAGAATATCACTTTTATACAATTCTTTTGAAAGGTCAAAGCATCCATCATCAAGCTGAAGTACTGTGTATCACCCTATGTGATACTCAGAGCAGAAGGTCTGGGACGTTCAGCAAGGTTCTTACACTATCTCACATACTTCCGTCACATTGGCTTACACCTTTGTAAGAGATCTGTGAATGACCCCCTTTCATTCAGTTGTTTTTTCCTATGATGAACAGTGGAATCTGATTGTTGTGTTGGCACATAACAGCCTGGAAAATCTGGAAATAATATTACCAAAACAATTATTCTTTTTGTATTCTCCAACTCATTTGACTGTAAATTTATATCAACAAATTATTTGGTCCCTGCCAGGGAAAATTCCATGTTTTGTTCCACTTAGTATATAAACTGTATTATTCTTTGTGTGCAATCACTGAGATGAAGGCCCTGGAAACTCTCTCAATGGTTGCAACATACTCAGTGTGAATACAGTAAATACACTATAAACAGGTCAGAGCAGGAAATGTACAGGATAAACCTGAAATAGAAGCACATGTTTTATTATTTAAGTATTCATAATATTTTTTACCAACTCAGTTCCCAAGAATTATAGGCAGTATATAAAAATGTGAATGTGGTAAGAATAATAAAATAATAATAGTACAACAGCAGTAAAAGATATTCTGCCATTAATGACTCCATGCAATAAATCTGCCTGTGGAGGATCATTGCATGTGGACCATTGCATTTTGAACCTGTTAAAGTTTCCAGGTGGTCTTCCAAGACAGTCCCATGTAGAATGATTTATAGGAATCCAGTTGTGAGATGACAAGGGAATGAATGACCGTCTTCATGTGAAGCCATAACTTCCACCAGGAGATGTGAAGCCAGAAAGACCCTGCAAGTGGTAGACCTGTTTATGGGATGTTTATTTGGCCAACCCAAAATCAAAGATGGTACTATCTTGGAATCAGTAGGCTTCTGAATTAATAGCCATTCTCTTTAGCTCGGGTTGAATCTGAGCCTGTTTCTCCCCATCCTGGCCCTAATAGCTTCCAAGCACTGGGTTAGGACTTCTTCCACATTCCTGCATTCAGCCTTGGTGGAGACATATACCTGACTATCATCTGCATATTGATGATCCCAGAATGAAATATGACCTCTTCCAGAGGCTTCATGTAGTTGTTTAACATGATTGAAGACAGAACTGAGCTCTGGGGCACCTTGTAATAAAGTGTCTACTGCCACCAGAGACTGGACTCACCCACTCAGGAAGGAATGGAATCATTGTAACATGGTTCCTTTGAGAGATCTAGGACAGCAAGATCCTAGATCTAGGTCCCTCCATAAGTCATCCATGAGAGTGACTGATATGGGCCCAGATAATCCATATCCTCTAGAACTATGCAACTGTCACTTCACCACTATTTCAACAAACTTCCCCCAAAAGGGGACGTTGGAGATGGGATGATAGATGGCTATTTCCAGTGGATCCAGAATAGCCACTAGAGCAGAGGGTGAGCCAATGCCTCTTTCAAAACAAATGGAACTACCCCTTCTCTCAAAGAGCATTGACCACTGCCTGGATCCAATTTCCAGTCTCCTTCCTGGTCATCTTAATCAACCATATGTGATATAAATTCAGTCCACATGTGCCAAAGCTGACTTTATGGAGGATCCTGTCCAGTTCCTTGAGATTCACAGGTTTAAAACCTTCCCATGTAACTTCACAAGACATCACCTCTGTCATCTCATCAGATTCCATCTACCCAGCTTCCAAGTTGAAGTAAATATGAGCAGTTTTGTCCATGAAATAATCAGCCCGACAATCTCAATTTATACTGATAGAATCTTCCAGATCATCCTTCCCTAAAAGAATTCAGGACACTTCGAGTAGTACAGCTGGCCAATATTCTTCAGACACAATAAGGCAGCAAAGCAATCCTATTCTTTTTATCATCACCTAGTAAGCTTGAATTTGAACTCATACCTGTGTCTGGTTATACTTGCTTCTTGTGTTCTGCCAACATCACTGCAGGTGTCTCTTTGCTTAATTCATCTCCTGAAGCCTCACAAAAAACCAAGAAGCCATCTGGGATTGCCAAGTGAGAAGAGGTTGCTCAGGAACAGTCCTGTCTAGGACCCTGGTTGCCTCCTAATAAGTATAAACAAACAAACAGAGGTAATATTTCTTCTTCCATCTTTTCACCACAGTAGCAGCTGTGAGAAAGAGTGAGTGCTCATAGTTACCCAGTGAGCTTCCACAGCTGAAGGTGGACTTAAAGCATACATTGAAGAAACTGACACAGGAGGAAATGGAAGTTGGATTCAGGCAGCAGTCAACCCCTCTTTGAGAGAAGGGTAATTCCACTTGCTTTGAAAGAGGCATTGGTTCACCATCTGTTCTAGAGGCAGAGTGGAAATGTCATATTAAAATTCATACTTTTAGAAAGTTCATGTTTCCCAGAACGGTGTATCTGGGAAATTTGTACAGTATTTAAAATAGTCTACATCAGAAAAGCATCTTACAGAGGTTCCAGATAGTATAGACAAACAGAAATAGGTTTTCCAGTGAATATAAATATAGCAATAGGCAGTTAAATTGGTGAAAATCTGCAATACCAACATGGCCTGGATATGAACTGAATCACATATTCCTATTTCTTACCATCTTATTTTACTCTTATGACAGCCTTGTGAGGTAGATTACACTGAGAAAGAATGGCTGGACAAAGGTTATCCAGTGTCCTTGATAGCTGAGTGAGAACTGAAATTTGGGTCTCATCAGTCCACAGCATCACACTGGCTCTAAGCCAGCTCTTTCTCTTTGGCTTAGTCTGCAACAAGGCAATAAGCATGGTATTTCCCAAAGGGATACTGTGAGAGAAAAAGTCTGATTACAAAAAACTGCTGTATAAGCAAAAAAGCATGAACGCTGGGCATTGTTTTTGCTTTGAAGGAAATGTCTATCAAACATTTAACCTCCGTTACTGAACTGCAAGCTAAGGATTTCTTGTTTCCTTTGCTAGTTCACACACATTTAAAGATCCTATTCCTGCATCCCATATATTATTTTCCATGTTTTCTCAGTGTTTGGTCTCACTTATTCATGGCTGAATAGAAAATGAAATCAATAGTTCTGCAATTAGGCTTGACATTAGTCCTTTTTATGGTTCACCCCTATAGATGTGTCTTGCAGTTTTCATGCTGATTTATTCATTACTTGAATACAGGATATCCTGTAATTAAAAGAGGTTGACCACAACCATGTGGGGCATGGGCCTCTTAACGACAGAATATGAACCTGGTATGTTAAGCCATGGTTTTAATTCTTAAATAATATGTGCCATGTGGATAATACAAGATATACGTTAACAGCACATACTTTCCCATGACAAGGCCAGGCATATTTGTTTATGTGTGTGTGTGTGTATGACAATCAAATATGCAAGATTTGTTTGCTACACATGATATGGGACACATGTTTTTCAAAGTTATCTAACATAGAGAAAAAATCAATGTGCCCATTTTTATTATGGAACAAATTCAGAACTTTTGAAGGGTAATAACACCATTTCTTCTATAACAAGGACCCATATTCTTTTCGGATGGAGAGTCACATCCAGCCTTCGAATGGCATGCTGGAAGCTGCCATCCTAGCAGTGTGCAGGCCCAGGTCACAGAAGTTGATGGGCCAGAAGATCGCATCTCTGTACTATTCAAGCTGAGAGTGCTGTCATTATGTAGCTAAAAGATGAATTCTGGTCACAGAAGAGAGGGGTAACCCCAAGGTTTGCAAAAGTACAGAGAATCTTGTGGGGAGAATGGGTCAAAGAACTGGAACTTCCCAATGAACTATGGATAGTGATTAGAGAATTATAAATATTTGAGCGAAAGAGAGTAGAGTGACTGAATACTCAACAGGGAACGCTCTAGACTACAATGTTTTACATTGCAGCTTGTGCCTCCAAGCCACAATGTGTAGAAACAAGCATTTAGAGCTAATGCCAATTACCTTTCTCTGCAGCAGAGCCAGTTTGGTCTAGTGGTTAAGGCACCAGGCTAGAAAGCAGGAAACTCTGAGTTCTAGGTATCCCTTAGGCATGAAAGCCGGCTGGGTGACTTTGGGCCAGTCATTCTCTCAGCCCAACTCACCTCATAGGGTTGTTGTGGGAGAGGAAGGAGTATTAGGTATGTTCGCCACCTTGAGGTATGTATAAAAAAGGCAGGATAAAAATCTAAATAACAACAACATGTTTCTTCAGGTTGTATCTTATATACAATATATAGAAACAGTAAGATATATGCTGTATCCTATACATATATGAGACAGTAGTATGCGTTATAAAGTTGCCCTAATTTAAACCAGCAGTTCAGTATATCAGTCCATTGATAACTCTTCACTGAAAATACCTTCTCACTAATTTAACCATGGAAAATTAAAAATAGAAATCTATTAGAAGCAGCAGAGTAGGGTATGATAAGGTAAATAATTATCTTTTCAGCTGTTTGCTGGCATGTTTCCCAGCAGTTGTAGAAAAAAATAAAAAAACCCATTTTCTCACCCTCTTTCAGCCTTCTGCCAACTAAACTATTCCCCAAAGCCTCTGAATTAGCTGGAAGAATTGCAGACAGCTCTATTAATAAGGAAGCGATTGAAAAATAATTGCACCAAAATGTGATTTGTGTGACTGGTTAGTTTCCAAACTGGTATCCTTTCTCCCCCTTTTTCCAACCAAGAGAAAAGCAGCCAAAATGATCAAGAGACAGGACTATTTCTCCAGTAAGGAGAGGCTGTAATATTTGAGACTCTTTACATTAAGAAAAGGGCAAGGGAAACACTATGTGCATTATGGAGAAAGTAGCCAGGAGAAGGTTTTATTTTATCTCTTTTTTGATTGATTGATTGGTTGGTTGGTTGGTTATGTGCCATCAGCTCCGTGTCACCTCTTAGAGACCACATAGATAGATTTTCTCCACGATCATCTGTCCCTAATATGGTCCTTCAAGTCTTCCAATGGCGTACTCATCGCCACTGTAACTGAGTCTATCCATCTTGCTGCTGGTTGTCCTCTTCTCTTTCCTTCCACCTTTTCCAGCATTAGAGCCTTCTCCAGAGAGCTGGGTCTTTGCATAATGTGTTTGGATAGGATAATTTGAGCCTGGTCATTTGTGTCTCGAGTGAGACCTAGCTCTCTGGAGTTCTTTAGATCATGCCAAGTGCATTTTTCCTCTTACAAAAAGATCCCTCTGTCCCCTGAGAATATGTGCATTCATCATTTTAAACCAGCATGATTATGCATTGCTTTCTTCTTAGTCTATTTCACGCAGAATTAAAATGAAGGACATATGTATCTATATCTTATAAGAACTATAAGTGTTCTGATTCTAATAAAGGGAGGGAATAACAAGCAACATACAGTAAACAGACAATGGATTTCTTTAGCCAAAAATGTCACTCAGACCACAATTTCCTTCTAGGAATCATCTGGTGTATGTATGTTGTCCCAGAAATAGTATTTGGTTAAAGCAGACTTGTTTTATCATTGCACACTATCTGAATGAGGCAAGCAATGAGTGAGATGTGGATGTATACTTTATAGCCAGTTTCATACATAAAAGATATTTTATCAATGAGGAAATTTGAATTTTCCAATGCAAATTATACTCATCTTTTTTTTTTTTTAATCCCATCTACTCTGAGTTGGTTGATTACCATTCAAGCATGTTGACCCCAGCATAGCCCCCAAATCTTAAAGCCATTATAGCACACAAACAAATTTGGAATATGGGAAAAAAGTACAGCGGTATTGATAATACTGGAAAGAATGTAGCAGAAAACATAGATAGTTCTTTAGTACAATTCATATATGTGTGTATGTGTACACATGTTTTCATGCATGTGAGCATTTTCCAGTTTTCCTAAAAGTCTTGAGTAGGGAGGAAAGCTATGCATGCTATGATCTTATCTCTTTTCAGTCCTATGGAAATGCTATGATAGCAACATAATGGTTGAATGAATGAATCGATTAATTATTCCACTAATAGCATGCTCTGACATTGGACAATAATTGAAATGATAAACTGTGTTAGCATATAATGATAAACCAGGATTCCTGGATTATCCTACTTTATCATAAACAGATTGAAACTTTTTGCTCACTTGTCCTTTGTAAAATAGATAGGATGCAATTTTTCAGGACACTGGAACTTGTGGTAATGGTTTATTGTTTCCATGCAATTCAGGGTCATAAATCTTTAAGAATTGAAAATGTGCTGACATACAATGTTTGCTTAATGTGGGAACAACCAGTTTAGATAGCAGTAAATTATCATTTTAGCTACTTGCATAAACAGAATAATAAATGGACTCTATGCACGCTCACCATTCCACCTAATCCAAGATTATCATTATGTGCAGCTATAGTTTCATTTGGGTCTTCCTGTTTTAAGATTTGGAGGAGATGATTGATGATGATGATGATGATTGTATGGAGAATTAACCATTCCAGAAGATAGCATTTATGTTAGCATTCATTACTAACATTACTAGATGCAACATGTTCATTCTTATAAGGATGCATCACTGCTGCGGTGTTCAGTTGCAGGTGGGCCAGGTGAGAAATGAGAAATGTGTTGCAGTCAAAGATATCCCCATCCTGTGCCACAGTGTCCTTAGGTAGTCCATACTTTTCTAAGCCTCCATGGATTGAGTGCTACAATATTTGGGGGGTTACAAGCCCATTTGATTGAACTCACTCACCAGTCTCCCCTTAATTAGGAGACCTGCCTTTATTAAGTCCCCACTTTCAGGGGAAGAACATTGCTTACACCCTTTTCGCAGACCTAAACATGAAGATCTGCAGAGGAGACATCTATATGAGCACATTTTGGAGCAAGGCTTGCATGTATACCCCTCCAACCTACTTTTAATCCTGAACCCCCCATGGAAGGTTTATATGTTTGTATCTGTTTGTATGGAAGCAGTCTCTTCTCTTAACATTCATACTGAAATGCTGTACATGTTAGTGTTTTATAATTGTACTGTGGGCCTGCAAGAAGACACAGTGTAGAGTTAAGTAACACGATTGGCTTTCCCTTCACAGTCCTGTGCTGTAAAACGAATGCCATTACCGTATGAGCACTGAGTGTCTCCAGTTCTGTGGCCTTGTGACTCTTTCTTGAGATTATGTGTCTTTCTAGCATTCACAATATGCCTCTCCATGCTTGCTTTTTCCTTCCCTTTCTTTCTTAGTTGCCATTCTGTGAGAAGTATAACTAGACAATCTTCCTCATCTGGCATGTGTATTTGTATAGAAACCAGCAGGACAAATGGTAGTATGTAAGGAATCAAATGTAAAACTAAAGGCAGAGGAAGAACCAGGGTGGTTAAACAATTTGCTGTAATATTTCCAGACACTTTCTTGTATCTTTGGCAAATAGCAGGGAAAGTACCCAACCAATATTTCTGGAAAGCAACAGCCAGCCACTGAGTTTAGTTAAATCGTCCTATTACTTGTTGCCTACAGAAAGTACAGAAAGTTGTCTCAAAAACTAGATTGCAAGTTTTGACTGAATTTTTGTAATCTGGCAAAACAGATTCTATATGAAGGAATAGGATATTATCAGTATCCCGTAATTCTCTCTGGGATCTGTCTATACTTTTTCCCAATATGGGGAGGCATGATCTTTTGGGAGGCCAACCAAAATTTTGGAAGTGGTACCAGAGCGTCCCAAGACATTGTTGCCCATCTGAAATATTGAGTATGGCAGAAGAGAAAAGTTATTATTGACAGAGTGAGTGATCATATTAGCTGCATTTAATAATTGCATTTAATTTAATTTCAATTTAGTTTTAATTAATTTTTGTCCTGGTCTTGCTGACTTTTTTTTTTTTTTTGCCAAGCACCACCTACTTTTAGAGCTCAGTACTCACACATCATTCAAAGGCTAAGCATTGCCCTGTACTATATAATATTTATACACAATTTCCCCTATGGTATGCATTATTCATCATATTTTCGGACCAGAAATTGCATTTCATAATTTGGAGAAGTGCAAAAACCAAATGTGTTCTTGTGCCTGTAATTTTCAATCAATTCAAACTAGACAGATGCATATTTAAATGAATTTTGTCTCCCAGGGGCCGTTGTGGCCATGCAGCCTTTAAACATCCAACTATTAGCTGGCTTACATCTAATTGTTGTGAATTTATTCCAGTTTAAAAGAAAATTTTGTTGGGCTGCCACCACTTAGTCTGAAACTCCTGACACACTCTAGTTCAAGAAGTTCTGAGCCATTCTATAAAGGGTTTCTCTCTTCAGCCCAAGCCTGGGGGGGGGGGAACTAGAAAGGAGAGCGCTTGGAATCTTCTTGTCCATAGCCAGTGCCAAACCTGAAGCTCAAGGGCTAATTGTATGTTTATATAGACTCGCATATGGGGACGATTTTTTAAACTAAATCAAATGTCTATAGGAGATTATTGGGGGGGGAAGGAACAATAAGGGAAGGCACAGACACAGATTTCCTAATGAAATTCTTACAAGCTGCCTAACTGCTTGCGTAAGCTCTGAGATAGCAGTATATCTCAGACCTTATGGATAGAGTTTGTTGCAGAGAGATTATTAGAGAGAGATTATATAGGTCTGACATTTGGATGTTATCAGGTAGGTCTTCCTTGCTACATCTTTTTCTTTTTGACCATCATCCTCAGTTTTATAGGATATGGAGGATAAATGAAAGCCAGCTTCTTTAGGAAAGGTGATTGTTGCTTTGCCCAGTGAAAATGCTCCATTTTTGAAGTCATGCATCTACCTAGACAATTATCTAGTGACCAAACACACCTCCCTAGTGACTCTATGACTGAATGACAAAGGTATTCTCTAGTTTTTACTAATTATATTATTATGCTTAAAAGATTTATGTGGGAGAAGCTTTCTTTAGGAAACAAAAGAAGAATTCCATCCAGTCTAGCCACTCAGCATCTTACCAAATGCTTTAGAGGGCACTGTTGTGCCATGCTAGAAAATTGGGGTTTGCACAACAATGTAGGAAGAAAGAATGCAGAGAAAAAAAAGCAGAACTGAAGCATCCAAAGAGCATTTGTTACTCTCAGGTTTGCTCTTTTGTTTTGTTAGACAAAAGGTTGGATCATGTTTCCAGCAATAGTTGCTCCTATGGACTGACAGTCTTAGATATCTGGAAGGCTATAAAAGTCATGGTTGACTTGTAATGACCTATTATATATGATCAAGCACCAATTGTACTTTCTAGTTCAGCAGGGTTCTGGGTGTGGTGCATTCTAACTTCAGAGGTTGCTGATTCATTGTCGGGTCATCTCTAGGGAGGAAGTGTTCTCTGTTTACAGGAAATGCAGGACAAGGGCCCATGGAGCAAGCAGAATACAAGGTAAAATGGCTGCACATCTTGTTCAGGCTTTTGCTTGGACTGTAGCTTTGGACAGTTCTCAAGAGCTATAAAAGCAGAATGTTTTGAGATGCTTACTTTTCAAGATTTTATTTTACATAAACTACAGTCACATTTTATGTTATTTTTTTTATCATTGTGCTTGTCTTTAGCTCCAGAGGGAATCACTTCAAGTTCACTTTTGGAACACCAATGCAGTTACACAGATTCAGGGTGTGTTGGATTTAGAGCAGAGAAGTGGTGGGAAAGAAACTATACTCTACTGTAAATGCTTCCTTCACATCTATTTTTCTATTTCAAATTCTTCCTATAAATTGAGTCAATTGTGTTCCAACTTTTGAACTGTATATTCAACAAGTTGTTAAACATTGTGCATAAACTTTGAACTTTGAATAAGGTGTTGGGAACTGCATTCAACAAAGAGGATAGAGCCAAGTTCAGACCAAGACAAAAATATCTTTGTTTTATCTGCTTAATTTAATTTGCATTTAATGAAAAATAAATTAATTGAATGCAGTTCATATGATTACTCATGTATTTAGTGATTGTCCCCTTACATCGCATTACAGTTATAATTCAGAGGCAACATTTGGAGGGTCTCTAAGGACTACATCCAGTCTGGGGGCTTCATTTGGCCTTCACGTTGTACACATTTTATTTAAAGTATGTTTCTATATGTATCCCTCTTTGTAAGATCAGAGCGAGATCAGCATGGATGTTCCATGAAATTACCCTGATTTAGCTTATTCTATTTGAGTTGTTGCATTCCAGTAGTAGCTGTTCTTAACATTTCCACTGACCTATAAATGATCTTGTGTGGAACAGTATTTGTGCATGTCTGAAATATAGCAGTCTAGCAAGATATTAGGGAAAAGGATTTGTGTGAACCAGCAAAAGCTGAATATTGACTTGATTCCCTATTCTGCAAGAGCTTTGCTTGTCTGGTGCTCCCATAATAATTTATTGAGCGTAAGGGTTGGAGTCAAAGTTTGTCAAGTTTGCATTTTAATTTATATCAAGCTAATTCATCGTTCCCAACCCAACATGTCGCTTAAAATGCAATTAAATTTTGGAAGGGAGCATTCTTTTCCTAACTTTGTATTACAGTTCTGTAATCAAAATGTTATATACACAAACACATAAGTTGGGGAACTTACATAGCAAAAGGCATGCATACAGAAAGAAGGCATACAAGGAAGCTATTGTAGAAGAGAAAAATGGATATAATATGTGTGTGGATTTTCATTTATATAGAAAGAGACATGAATTTTCACACGGAGTTTTTAAAACTCCAAGCAATGTGAAAACAAATTTGAAAAACATGTGTTTGTTATTGAAAGCAACACACACAAATGTATCCATTCCTGTTTACCTTGAAGGAGATTAAGAACCTCCAGCCTGCCAGTTCAGGCACTGGAAAGTCACAACCCCAGTGGCAGAAAAAGCTGAAGGCTTTCCCGTATTTTATGGAACCAGATCAAATCTTGCATCTGTTAAGCCTATTGTCTTTTGCAGTATGTCAGTTCAGTCCTGGCTTGAACACTTAATTCTCATTAAAGTTACATTACGTCTGCCTGTTTGGCTACAAAACTAAAAAGTACTGAAGTGCAAACATCTTGACAATGGCTGCTGCCATTTCTAGCCATCATTTGTTATAGTAATTATTTGGAAATATATCAGTACAATATGGTGGTGTCTGCCTCTGCACTGATTTTGTACTGCAAGCCCTTTAAACAGCTGACACTTAGATAACACAGCTGTCAATGGACCTCTTCCACCTCTCTTCCAGCCAGTTCCCATTCCATTTCCTAAGAATTTATTTGCTTGTTTCTGATGGAGAGGCTGTGTGATGTCAATGCATCATAAAACATGAAGGGGGTCATCAGGGGTACATTTCAGAGACCTTATCAGTGGGGAGTATTAGCCTACAAGTGTATGTAGCAAAATCCATAAACCAGGAGACAGGCAAGATGAACATTCTTTGCTGGCTGATAAGATGTGTCATTGTAACTGGCTCAGTAAATAGCATGTATTATTCTGAGCAAATATGACCAGTCAGGGGAATGTCCTTGAGTATTTCATTTTTCTTAAAGCTTTTGGTAGTCCATGTGGCTTTTGATTTTCATTTCAAGAGACTACATAAATATATCTTTAAAAGAACCTACTTTGCAGAGGTGTTTTAGTAATAATCATATCTAAGTGATAGGAAGACAACAATCCCTCTATAATAATTGGGAAGCAGGAGGTGGGGGAGTCATGAAAACAAAGGGATTAATAGAGGTGCACAATTGGATACAACTACTTATCAATGATACCTTCCTCCGAATTGCCAGCTGATCCCTCCCAGCACTTCCATATATATGTTAAAGAGGACAGGGGAGAGGACTGAGCTTTGAGACACCCCTCTCATGCCAACTGACTGGAAAGTCCCGCTTTGAAAGGAGCAGAATCGTCCAGAAGGATATTGTGATTGATTGTATCAGAGACTATCAAATGGGGTAGCAAGCCAAAAATGGTTGTGCTTCCATCAAGTCTCATCACAGGTCATTCATGAGGGTGTCCAATGCAGTCTCAGTCTTGTACCCAAGCCTGAACCCGGTTGTCATGGCTCTAGGTCAGTGTTGTCCAAACTTGGCCACTTTAAGATGAGTGGACTTCAACTCATTGGCTGGCTGGGGAATTCTGGGAGTTGAAGTCCACTCATCTTAAAGTGGCCAAGTTTGGACAACACTGCTCTAGGTAGTCTGTTTCTTCCAGGGCTCTCTGTTGCCACTTTCCCCACAAAGGACAGGTTGGATATGGGAAGATAACGTTATATAAGTGAATCCAAAATAGGCCTTTTGATGAGAGGGTGGACCAGTACCTTTTTCAAGTTTGCTGGCATCATTCTCTCCTGCAAGGAGACATCCACAATTGCCTCCCTGTCCTCTTTCTGGCTGCCTTAACTAACCAGGTGGGATAGGATCAAAAACAAGTGGTGGAGCTAAGGCTGCAGAGAACTCTGTCTACTTCCTCCCAGGCAATACTGCACAACTCTGCCTCCTACTTTCATTGGATTCTGACCACCCAGCTTCCACCTCATAGTGGATTTGAGCCATTTAACCCTGAAATGATTTGCTGGGCAATCACAGTTCGCATTAATTGGCTCTTCTGAACCATTACTCTAAAGAAAAACAGTGCACTTCTGAAAAGCACCAGGGAGGGCAAGACTGTTCTAGCATATGTGGCTAGGAAGTGTAATGTTCAACATGGCTAATATAATTCTATTGCAATTAAGCTTACTTATCACAGAAGATTGATGTATCATGCTATCCTCATGATCCAAAGCTCTGCATTTCAAACTGTGTTCAGAATGGTCATCTTCTGAACTTATAAGACCCTCATCTTACATAGGATGCTACTTTTAGATACTGTGGCATAAGAATGGGGCTACTGTAGATCAACAGGCATCTGCAGTGAAGAAAAAGAAAAATCTTACATTCCCCCCTTTTCCTATTTGATGTTTTTCCTATCTTCCCCAATACTCTGTCAGCAAGCATTACCTAGCCAGTATACATATTTCATCCTTTCAGGGTTTTTTTTTTTAAGAGTTTCCCTTTTAGAGATACATTTTTTGGTTCTGCAAATCAATGTTCATACAATGGATATGCAGAATAATACAGAATAACTGGTCAGTTAGTATTTCACTGTGTGTTAAGCTAGCCTTCTTCAAATTGGTTTCCTCCAGCTGTACTGCATAATTTTAACCAGCATAGGAACTGTAGTCCATCCCAGTTGAGGAAAGTTATGCTTAGCTCTATATATATTGAATGTAGTTCATTCCATAGTCCTTGCAAAATTCAAGGAACAATGGTTTGCCCATATAAGAACTAGCAAGGAATTAGAGGGGGTGGGTGGGAACATGCATGTCTGAAAACATCTAAACTGTGTGTTGAAATTACAAATGAGCCAACATTTTTCTCACAGGCAAACCATGGCAGATATGTAAAAATTCTTACTCATCCTCCTGAATAAATAATTATGGAATAAACATTTCTAAAGAATTATTTTTGTTGCCTCCTCTTTTACTGATACAGTCGATTTAAGGTTCTCTAATCCCAGAGGAACCATTGCTCTTCAAGTGTGCTGGGTAACTTTTGGAATGATTGCCATAGTCCCTGAAAGAGCAGCAGATAACACTTCTGCATCTGCTCTCATTCAGCCATATCATTGCTACAAAAAGGGAATTAGTTAAGGATTAAAAAGTCTATTGAGATATTATGAGCTGTATGTCATATTTTCCTGCCATTCCTTCCCATTTGCTTAAACACTCTTATTAGCATACTTCTGTGAATTTTTTTCTCTTTTTTGCTGCCACATTAAAGTTTATTGCCTGCAGTAAGTTTTACTTAACAATGATTTTAATGATCTAAAGAAGAATGTTTTTTAGCGGAATTAAAAAACAAAACTCCTCTTTACATATTGACTTTTCAAGTTTCTGACCTATAATAGTTAATTGTATAAACAAATCTTAGCCTTGTAATAGGAGTTTAAGAGAATCACTTTAAGGTGGCTACATTTTATATATGTTTTTAAGAATATATTGCAAAAGTTGTTTGAAAGGGCTGAGAGACAGGCATGCCCATATAGCATATCGAATGTGCGTGAGCAGGAGTTCTGTTTATTTTATAGTGTTCGCTAAATTTTTCAGATGAAACTCTTAAAGCATTTTGGCTATGTTATGTTCTCAAAATAATCCTTTCTGGTGTAGGAAATACTTCTTTTTAAATATATTGCTAAGTGCTTTCTGGCTTATTGAGTTAGTTCTTAGTTCTGGACTCAGGAGGCTTCTAAGAAGAAAAACTCTTGTTTCTGCTCCATCAAAACTGAAGAACAGGCCATCGTAATCCATCCCGTGTAGCTTTGGGTCCTAAGGAATATCCCTCACAGTTATGACAGAATGATGTCCTTGGTCTGGGTGAATGGTACATGGAAGTCTCAGCGCCTTTCTACTAATCAGCCCAGAAAATAACGCTATGCATTTAAAATTACCTATAGTTTTCCTGTCCTGATTGTAATCCTAGTTTTTTCTGGGTGCATAGAGGATTGATGGGTGGTTTTACTTCTACATTCAGAAATAAAATTAGTAAATCTGCTTTTGTCAGATGTTCTTGTAAAATGCAAAAGTTGTTCCGGTGATGACCAGTGAGGGAGTTTACTTGATGCCGATGTCAGCAGTCGCTATGCCAGCAGAGGAGAAGAGACCTTCCCCATGAATAGTATGTTTCAGAGCCAAGAGGGAACAGTGGTGGTAGTGGTGGGGGCTTTGCAGCCCACACCATCTATACACAGATAGTTGTTGAGTTATTTTGGCACAAGCACAGCCTGCAGGCATCAACAAAACCTGTTTTTCATTCAGTAATCATGCAGTGCATAGCATTGGTTACACATTCCCCAATCATATCTCCTAACAGAACTTTTCTCTGCCTTCCCCACCCTTTCTCCATTTTTTTGTTCATTTGTATGCTCAATATCTTGTGGCTCAATGCCGATTATGTTCATAAGACACTGAAACTAAAGCTTTTAACAAAAGTCAAAATAAATAGCAACATTCATTATGGCAGGAATCCAGCATTGGGCAACATCAAAACCATTCTTTTAATAGCTTTTCAAACAGATGCCAGAGCTAATGCTGCTCTGCCCCCCAGGGGGAGGGTGTTCCATGAAACAGCACACCACAAAACAACACTGCCTTACGAATCCCACCTCTCCATTCTCAGCAGGGACAAGCATGCTCAACAGGTCAGTTCTATCTGGAGGAGGAGGTCCTTTGGATCCCTAGGAGCCAAGGCATGTAGGGCTTTGCGTTCGACCCAGAAACCTATTGGAAGCTGCACCCACAGCATAAGTGTCACAGGGCTGTAATGGCTCTCACCCACCAGCATTCGGGCAGCTGCATTCTGCACCAACTCCAGTTGTAGCCACTGGTGGTTTTATCCAGTCACTGGTCTATTCTTATAATTTTCTGTGAGGCTCTAGTTTCTGTTAGGGGTGTGTCCTTTGAAGCATTCAAAGAGCCAACCCTTTTTTAAGGCTCAGGAGAAGGCATCATAACTTGCTCTGAATTGTGAAGATTTCAAGATTCAAAGAGCGTTGCCCTGTTTGCGTTCCTCACATTTTGAAGTGCTATTTGAAGAAAGTGCTTAGTCCTTCTTTCTATCTGTAGGTTATATAGGGCACACATATGTTATGAAACAATGCAATCTACACATGCAGAAGTATGCAGAATCTGGAAAAGAGATTTAGTAAATAGAACATATTCCATCAAACGTTCATTCTTTTCAAAGCTGTGGACCATTGTCTGAGGTTTGTCCTAATGACCTAAGTACCTAATAAGAGCTCTGCTAGGGTCTATTGAGTCCAGCATTTTGTGACACACAGCAGCCAGTTGGTTGCATCAGTACAAAAAGAACCATACCTTTTGCTCCCTACAAGTGATATTATAAGGCAGGGTGCTTTTGATTCCAGAAGTATTTTAGAACCACGAAGATTAATAGCCATTGATAGCCCCAGTCTCTCAAAAATTTGTTTTCCTTTTTAAGCCATTGAAGTTGGTAAACTACAGCAAGGAAATGACTTCAAACATATGTTGATAACTCCAGAAAGTGAGCAAAGTTGCACATTACTGATCATGTCACATAGATTTTGTATGTAGTGAAGAATTTAAGCCTAGTGGAAGTATTTTAAAAAAGAAAATGAACAATTTACTGCCAGGACAGATTTTTTTTCCCTTTGGAGTATATCTTTGTGCCTTTGACCTTACACCAGGTATAGATACATGTTTTTACAGGTGTAGCTATTGAAAAAGTTGGAAATACCCGCTTTTAGGGAGTAGCAATAGTCATGTAGTCAAGATGAGCCCAGACTGTAATAGCAAGCTAGTGTAAAGTAAACGCACTGTAGTTGCTACACAAGTCCAATGCTAGGCACAGAAGTGAGAATTAATGTGCTTTATTGGGGCTGTCTTGTATGGGCTTAGCTCTCAGAGAGATACAGGACAGGGCCTTGGATTATTAAAGCAAGAAACAAATTCCCTAGTGTTAGGGGAGAAGTGAATGGAGGTGATGTTCCCATTTATGTCTATAAATCAGGGCTAAAGATTTAAAAGAAGTTTCCCATGATGCTACAGTCATTTCCACATACATTTTGATTTTACAATTCTGATGAATCTCTTGATAAAATTGCTTCACACACTGTTTCAAAAGCCAGGTGTTGTCAAGTCTCATAGAATTTAAGCTCCTAGGAGCATCTTTTGAATGCTCAAGGTTAACTTAGGCTTTATATTATCAACATGAACCTTTTCAGAAAAGCTTGTTCTAGCAAGATAGTATATTATAAAAGATCTTTTAAATGTTTTCATACAGCAGGCTCCCCCCCCCTTTTTTTTTTTACATTTTACTGAATGTGAATTGTGTGTATATAGGTGTCTCTATTTAAAGTAGCTTTGTATCATGATAATCCTAAAATGTCAGAGAAATATATCTAGAAAACATTATACTAACACAATAGCCTTGCTAGCAGTTGTGTAATATGTTCTACATGTTTGTGCATGATGATTTAGGCCAAAGCCTAGTGAACAAATTTGTCAGGCTCCACACTAAGGCTTGGCAGAAAAGCAGATGTTTCCAGATATTTAATTCTAGATTAGCTAGACTTGACCAAAGGCTCCCAGACCTAACTCGGCAAGATTAGAGAAATTATAGTGCAGATATAACAGTTCACTGTCCACTACAGTTCTTGCAAGTTGTCTTCACATCCATGTCAGAATGTCTTTGTTTACTCCTGTTCTGTGAAGTTTTAAATCAGTTAACAGAGGGCAAAATTGAAATGAGATACAGACTTGTAATATTAGTGAAGCTACTAATATCCTACTTTATCTTGGCCACAGAACCCCAAAATATAAATGTCTGGAAGTCAACATCTTACAAATAAGCGAACAGTTGTATTTTGATTACACTAAAAAAGTTAACAATCATGAATTTGGGGTAGATCCAGTTTTAGTCATATTTAGTATGAAACACAATGGGATTTCTTAAAATTTAATTAAATATAGGGCCAGTTCTACATTTAGGAATATCAAAGATGCATCTGGACATCTTAATTATTGTTACAAGCTCTTTCTGATACAGTTTCTGCTTCTAAAATAGTTTCTATACACAGCATCAAATTTGAGAAATAAAACAAATTGTTTTCTGACACTTTTCTGTATCATCTTGAAAGAAAATGGAAAAGAGGCATGTAATGTGGGAATTGTCCATCCAAATAACCCACACAAGGTTTGAAGATTGTGTGAACCAAGCCTAGCAAGTGTTTAAAGGAATGTAAAAAATGTCATATTGTCCAATACTGATCTGATTATCTTTTGACATAGTTGAATGGTTTATCTGTATGGTTTAAAAGAAAGAAGAGCAGCTGGAAGGAAATTGGAAACCATAGAAATACTGTACGCTACACTGTCAGCTCTCTGAAGACAATCTATGCCAGTGTGTGATAGCGCTCTACCCATATATGAGATGCTGTGCTACAGAAAGGCATTTCTGCAAAGCTTGCTGCCTGTACCACTCATTAATAGCATCATTCATAACAATTAGTGCCATAACGTAGTGAGGCATTCTTACCAAATTAGAATGCATTTCTCCATAAGTGTAACACATCCATTTGTCTCAGGAGGAGAGTGGGTTAAAGCAAAATCTACTTCTGCATCTGCAGGACAAACTGTTACAAATTGCAAAAAGGCAATTTCCTAGAGAGACCAGCAAAGCTGTTACAAAGGCTTTCAATCTGCTGCTAGATCTGTTAGTGCTTTTGTTTGTGCTGAACCAGCAACTCCTACCATACCGTGCCACTTTGTAGCCTCTCGGGCACTTTCTTAACATACCTTCTCAGGCACTTTCTTAACATATCTTCTTTTGATTAACTTATAATAGGAAAAGATAATAGAGCAATAGGTACATTCTTTCATTATCATTAGTCATTGTTGTTGTTATTATATTAAGCAGGCATACACTGCAGCTGGATAGTTTTTCTTCAGATTCAGCTAGAAATAGCCAATAAACTTGCTTACTGCCTATCTAATATATATCTGGATTTCTGTATGCTAAGTACAAAGAAATATGAGAATGCTGCAAAGTAAAATAAACAAACTAGAACATATCAAGGCAGATAATTGACTTCAAAACATGACAGATGGTGCTCCACTGTGCCCCTGGATGATGTCTTGCATAAGAGAATGCTAAATTAAGGAGAATAATGAAATCCATGCTCTGACAACTGTCATCCAGTGCTCAAGCAGTACTGGGTGAAGTGAGAAAATGACAAGATGAGAAGTGGAGCCAGATATTTAGGCTGCTTTAATAAGCAATACAGAGGTAAGCTTAACATTCTCTTTTGCATAAGCAAGCACTCTATAACAGTGTGTATGTGTATGTGTGTAAACATTCATTCATTTATATATCTATGAAATTGATAAGGCTGGCTGACTACATAGCAACTCTGGGCAGCACAGAAGACTAAAAACTGTACAAAAATGATATAATAAAGATGGAAGAACAATGA
The DNA here is from genome assembly GCA_030867105.1 of Liasis olivaceus. Classification (NCBI taxonomy): domain Eukaryota; kingdom Metazoa; phylum Chordata; class Lepidosauria; order Squamata; family Pythonidae; genus Liasis; species Liasis olivaceus. The sequence continues at coordinate 40,207,728 of CM061348.1, read as the reverse complement.
TATCTGGACAGATCAATGAAACATACAACCTAGCATGTGTATTCCGATAAGAAGCCTGCCACTCCCTCCACCCCCCAAGGTCAGGGGGAAATGTCATGTTTTTAAAGACTTCTTGAACAAGGGCAGAATAAGGGCCATACAAATCTCTGGGAGATGTTCCAGAAGACAGGTGCTGAGACAGAGAAGGTCCACTTCCTAGGTTGCATCAGATGACGCTGTTTGATCAATGGGACCGGGAGCATGCCAACTCTGTCAGATCATACAGGATGAGCAGACACTATTGGGCACAGACTGTTCCCACCTAGAGAGAGAGATACACACACATACACTTCTGGCATAATCTTTGCAATATAAAATCTAGATTAATAGTGTTTTTCTAAAAACAAAGTTAGGTGGTTGTGTAACTGAATAGTTAGTCTGGAAGTAAAACAGAGCAATCCAAAGTGGAACTGTTATATTCAAGGTATTCCCAGAACCAAGCCTATCATTAGGCAGAGTGATGTAGTCATCTCTGGTGGCAGATTCCCAAATATGGCAACAAGATACTGGAGGAGAAAGCATTGTGCAAATAGCCTAGTGTGTACATCTAAGCTAGCCTAGACCAATATAACAATATTTGCTCACATTTGGGGTTAGCAGCCATGCCAACATTGAATATTTTAGCACAAGATAGCAGTAAGATAACCCCAAAGTGGGAGGGGAAAAAGGAAGCTTCCAACCCCTGGCTGGTTTGAACAAAATGAAAAAGCTGCTATTCCAAGTTGGTTTATGGCTTTGAAAAAAGGCATTTAGGGTAGATCGGGTATTCTTGCAAAGTAAAGGTATGTATGTATGTATGTATGTATGTATGTATGTATGTATTTATTTATTTAATGTATATATGCCGCCCATCTCACTATACAAGGGACACTAGGTGGCATTACAGATAAAAACTATAAAATCATATATATAATTGTAATATATTGTAAATATATATATTTACAAAAGGTTAAAAATTAAACCAAAAAGTTAAAACTACAATGCAAACTAAAAGGTAGAGAGAGCATCCTCAGGCTACCAGCCACCCCCAGTGCTGCCAATCTTCACTGGGTCCCCATGGAAGTTGGCAAAGCCAGGTCTTAATGCCATTTCAGAAGGCCAGCAGAGAGGGGGCCAATCTCACCTCAGGGGGCAAGAAGTTCCAGAGGGCAGGAGCCACGGCAGAAAAGGCTCTCCTCCTGGACCCCACCATCAAAACTCTCTAGGCAGTGGGGCCTATAACATACCCTTCCTGCCAGACCGGGTGGGATGGGTCAATGTAATGGGGACGAGAGGGTTCCTCAGGTAACCTGGGCCCATGTCATGAAGGGCTTTAAAGGTCATAACCAACACCTTGAATTGGACCAAGAAGCAGACCAGCACACAATGCAGCTTGCACAGCAGAAGTGTTACATGTGCAGTCCTAGAGGTGCCCATAACTGCCCACGCCACCGCATTCTGCACCAGCTGCAGCTTCCAAATCCTCTTCAGTGGTAGCCCCATGTAGAGCACATTGCAACAGTCCATACAGGAGGTGGCCAGGGCATGAGTAACCAAGAGAAGGTTTTCCTGTATCCTTTGGTAAGCTGTCAGCAAATGATATTTTCTTGCTCTTCTCTGGCTCAGAGGAAGAATGGGATGAATTCTTCATCAATTCCCAGGCCTAGAAAGTTACTACTGTACAACAGTTTGTTGCTAAACACATCATTGACTGAGTTCTGTTTATAATCTGTAAGTACAGTAGTAGGTCTGTAACTCAGGGTAACTCTTTAAATATAAACCATTATAGCAACTTGTCAGAAATAGTTCTGTTCAGTCCTGGATTTTAATAAGAATACTGCAGTTATGTAGAGAGTAAGGAAGATTACCCTGATAGAGATATGTAAGATCCGTTACTAGGATGATGAGGGGTAAAAATATTTTAAGTCCATAACAAACAAAAAGTGTTCATAAGTGGCTCAGACACCTCCCTAATTCACAAAAGTATAAGGGGGAGGAGGTACAGCATAATCAGATTTGCAAGATTCTGTTATTATAGCCCACCACAAAAAAAGTAGTTTTAGCCTTCCTGTAGAGTTGGTTTCTTGGTCTGGCCTATCTAGTGGGGCTAACAAATTATGACAAATAACTGATACCATTTTAATACATTGTTTTGGGATCAGTTAAACAAAATTCTACCTTGTAGAAATGTAACCCATATACTGGCTTGCCCAAAATTGGTTTGTGAGGCAGTACCATTTTACTTGGCAAAATTCCTTTAATTCTCTTAGCAACCATACTGAATATTTAGTGTATAGGGCTATGCAAAGTCATCTGCAACAGGGAAAGCAAAAGGCAAAATTCCTTTACTTCTCTTAGCAACTGTATTGAGTATTTAGTGTATAGGGCTATGCAAAGTCATCTGCAACAGGGAAAGAAGGCACTGGAAAAAAAAGTAATGTTTTTTATAGCCCCCAATGGGGTTGGTGGGGGGAGAACCAGTCATTTAGTTACACCAAAAGACATTTATGCCCTCCTGTTCCTTCAAAAATTGCTTGGCTTTCCCAATGGCTATTCTCTATTCCCCTTCACTGAATTCTGCTGACTTTCACCAACCTTTCCTCTGGGTGCCCATTCTCGGTATACTACAGTATTGATTGTGCATGCTCCCCCTAGACAAGCTGATGCAGAGGTAAAGGACGAAGTAGTGGAAGTAAACAAAGGCAACAAAACAATAAGGGAAATTGGCTTGGATACACAATACTGCTCATCTCCCCAAAAGATTATTGGTCATTCTAGAATTAATCTCTGGATAAAGCGCTTGCATTGTCAGCCCTTGAGCAAGGTTAAAAATCAGGAGGAGTCTGGCAGCACCTTTTCTGCCTAACAGATTTTATTAAAAGGCATAAGCTTTCTTGAGCTAATGCCTTTTAATAAAATTTGTTAGGCAGAAAAAGTACTACCAGACTCCTCCTGATTTTTTGCCACCATAAACTAACATGGCTCTCCTACATGAACAAGGCTAGAATCACCACCACCATGCTTCCTTCGATATAGGAATTGATCTACATGTTTTATAAAGAATGCACAAAGAAATCCTTTCCTTCCCTCTCCATATTCCCACCAAAAAGCATTCTTCCTCAAGCTGTTAACGCCTTTGCAAAAAACAGGAAATTAGAGTCACTATTTGCTGCAAATGGCAAATGCAATAATACAAAGGACACATAAAAGAGCAAGTAAAGTACAGAGCAATTGTTCTGGATACTCTAAATGGCTACTGTGTTATTCTAGGACAACCTGCTCCAACCTGGAAGCCCTTCACATACGTGGGACTTCCAGGGAAGACATTACGAACTAAAAACATCTCCGAAAGAGTGGAGACAATGACCGCGGCAAAGGCTGAAGAACTGGCGAGTAGACTGGTTCTTCAGAACCTCCCTGGACAAGGAGATGATACGAGATTACCCACATGTGCTCTGGATGGCTGCTCCTTGAGAGGAGACTGCAGGACAGTGGTCTCCCACAGTTTGAGTGCCAGGAGATGAAGGGATCAGCCAACATGCTTGCAACTGTGGCAGAACCTTTTAAAGGACACTGAGTTTGCTAGCCTCACTTTCTAATCACTTTCAGAAATTGCTTGTTTAACTATTCTAAGGCTATTAGAGATCTTCAGAATGACAAGTTTGAAAAGCCACCTGGTGAGTTTACCTTTCTTCTTGAAGAAAAGAAAAATTAAGCATAAGTTTAAGAACTTAAAGAATTAGAAGTAAACAATAAAAAGCTAAATAAGATTTTGATCTAAGAAAATTATAAATGAATTAAGGATCCAGACAAATTTGGAATATTGAGACTTTTACTTTAAGATTTTGGAAATAAATAAAATAAATAGCTTTTTGTGGGAACCAAATTGTTTTGTGTATCCTAACAAGATCTGAGACTATGATTTCAGAAACTGGACACTAGAGGGGACTAAAGATTCCAGGCAGAATAGGAAAAGGGGAAAAATGTGTAAACTTGCCTTTGGTTTTTGGTTTATGGGGATTTACAAAATGGCATAAAACTCTATTACATTTGAAATACTTAAGGAGATTTTTGAAGAATGGGGCCAGAAATTAGGAGCTACGATGTCAGGAATGTCAACAATGATGTCTGCTTCCATGGATAGACTATGTCCAAGGGATGCTAATGAAGGAATGACAGATGTGGAACCAATTTTACCTGATGCAGAAATAGTAAAACCAGAAATACTGGATGACAAAAAAAGTGTGGATTACCAGATAGAGAAGGCAACTAAGTGGAAATACAAATGACAAGCCAAGAGAATGACCTGGGTAATAACTTTTTACTGGATTTATAAAAGAGGTTTGCTAAAGCCTCAAAGAAGCTTTTGGGATGGGAAAAAGAAAAACTGAAGAGAGACCAAATCCTACAACAACATCTGAATGAATTAAAGATCAAGATTGTTAGAAGTAAAAGGAAGGAATATAAAGTTAGTTTGCTTGACCAAGGTTAAAATAGGTCTCTATAAAGCTCTAGTAACGGATTTTTTGCTGACACCAGGACTGAAACGTTGATGATTCATGGATTTGCATATAGATAAGGGATGGGTTATAGGAAGAAGAGATATTTATTTGTAACCTTATAGGGGATGAAGAGTTTATACTTGTTGTGATGAAGATTGGAAGTCACTTGTTTATATATTTATTTTCTTTTTTTTAACTTGCTTTCTTCTTTTTCTGATTCTTTTTCTTTTCTTTTTCTTTCTTTGCATTTTTTACTTTTTCTATTTCACATTCTTTGTCTGTGTTTAGTTTGTATTTGATTTTACTATTGTAATAAAAACTTTTAATAAAAATTATGCAACAAAAAAGGAAGCCCTTCACATATGTGGACTTCAACTCCCAGGATGAATGAGGAGGGAGCAATAAAATAAATTTTTTCTAGACTTCGCCGTACACAGCCATGATGCTTCTTCCAGACGTACATTCTGGAACTGAAATATAATTAATCATCATTAAAGCTATATGATGGAGCTGCTAGTTTCTGTCCCACTGGAGCTCATTAAGATATCAGCAGGGATTTTGAGACTATAACAACTGAATGTACTTTTAAGTTTCTTTATGAACAAGGCAATACTTTGGCATAATTTTTCTTTGTTTCTGCTATGAACACCACTGCCCTATATCAGAAGATATTTCTGGTACTTGTATTATTTTTGAGGGGACAATAAATAATCGTCACCTGTGTTAAGCAAAGAGACCCTTCTCAAGAGAAGGAATTCAGCCTTAGCGAAGAAGAGAAATAGATGATCAGGAAAATTATGAAATAGAGGCTTACATCTAGGACTGTACTACTTCAGGCTATAGGTGGAATAGTTTAGACTTTAAGGAGAAGACTGCGGTTTTCTACATCATGTATATATGAAATTAGAACATGCATATATTCTGTCAATATGCAATGGATACTCAGTATTTATCCACCTGCAATTAAGTAGCTTTGGAAAGTTATTTAGCTGAAAATGTGGTTTCCTCCTATAGTTTTCTTAATTCTATTGATTTCTTCCCAGTATATTCTCCTCTGTTGTTTGAGAAGAATGCCCTGATAGCATACTTAACATTCCTGGTGGGGAAGAAATTATTTCAATTTGCATTTCATTTTCTTTTATTATGAACTGACTCAAATTATACTTCTTATATAATGATATTATATGACTCTTATACTTCTTATATAATGATTTATAACTTATAAATGACCCAGAAATAAATGCATAGGTAGCATATGAGTACAGTACATAAACATTTGAATGTTGGGGAAGAGAGTGGAAGGAAATGTAAATGTGACATATCTGCAAAAAGAAAAGGACCATTAGAGGTAGAAAATTAGGTCAGAAGTGGAGTAGGAGGAAGAATATATATGTGGCATCTTATTGTTTAGGAGCTGAGCTGGAAGTAGTAGACCTCCTCTGAAATCTGCACTCTGCCATAACATTGATAACTCTATCGCCAGTCATCAACAGTTCAGGTATAATGGTAAAAGTAAACATTTGGATATCAGGAAAGATTTCTTAACAGTTTAAGGGTTCCTGCACTGTGCAGAGGTTGGATCCATTGATCTCCAAGCGTTATAACTTTCACATTCTATGATTCTGCTAGCCAAGTCTGGTCATGTTTTGCTTCTCTGGATCAGCATCTGCCCCTCCAGTCAAAGAAAATCTTAGACTGTTGAGAAATTCTGCTTAAGTTGTTTTTCCCTTTACTTAAGAGTGTTGTAATGCAAAGAATAGCTGCCCAACATAAATAATCAAAGGAGAAGACAAATGCTTTCAAAGAGGATGTATTTGTAATCATATATATTGTGTGCACTGAATATCTGTGCATGAAACATCATATTTCATGCCATAACCATACAGAAATAATGGTCTTACTAAATCACTTATTTTAAAACACATGGACAGAATTAGTGTGACATATGTATCTTTTATTATAATTCTTAAAAACTATTGGATTTTTTATTTCATTTTTTACCAGGAAAATTTCTGGACTAGCTCTTGTTCTTATATCATCAGGTTTTGTATATTTGATTGATTGATATGAAAAAAAAAGTATGTTTTCTTTTTTCAGTAACTATTTTTCTCCCTCTACCCATTCTGCTTATTTTCACAGCACTATGTGGGAGCAGTATTCAAAAGTATACTAAACAGCATGTCTTAGTTGTTGCTTGCTATATAGCTTCTGTCAAAAGAGAAATAACAGAAGTATAGAAAGCTTTATATTTAAGAAAATTATATTATCATCTAGATTATTGTTATTTATGGTGGCTGGGAGAATTTCTTCCATCCTTACATGGAGTTGCCAGAAACTGAATCTGGGACATTTTTGCATGGAAAATATGTCATCTACCACTATGCTATGGCTTTATATTTACTTTAGTGTGCATAAATTTACATTCAAAGATATTTTATGCATCCTTTAATGGTGTGTCTTTTTAAGTTATAGGAAAGCTTCCTTAGTCTTATCCTTAGATTTAGTGCTTAATTTGGCCTCAAATTTTGCTCTTCCCAGACTTTTTTTGAAATGAAATCACAAAATGCCTTCACCCTCTTCACATAAACACCCATCCGTCCATCCATCAATTATCATGTTAATTCTGCAGTGACAGGTTCTCGGCTGATCTACATACTGTACATTCATTATAACATCTATTTGATGGATGAATGAATGAATGAATGAATTGAATAAAATAAAATAAAATAAAATAAAATAAAATAAAATAAAATAAAATAAAAAGCCCTCAAACATACGCTTGCTTTTTTGGGCTACCCTATCAGGGATTGATAGAACTTGGAAGGGTCTTGCATAATCTACTCCAATTCCTGCTCAATGCATACAGTCCAGAACTAGAACATCCCCAGTCGATGGCTGTTTGTGTGTTATGTCTGTTCTATTCTCTTTTGTTCTGTTACAATGACTGTATGCCACCTGATTCACTGGACTTGAAGAGCTTCCTTAAGCCTAGCAAAGAGAGCTCCCTACATTTTTAACTGAACATTTGGAGCTTACCTACAGACTGCATTTGTCAGTGGCCAAATGCCCATCATGTTCTTACTCTCCTCTTCCCAGGATGCATTAATGAGAATGCTGAACAAGGTTACAGTGGGTCAAGTTCAGCCTTTGGATTATCCACCTTGTGTGATATTCCGCTGCCATGTCAGAAATAATAGAATAAGCAGGACACCATTTATCTTTCAAGTTCAAAAATCAGATTCCATATAAAGTGTAGAAACTGCATTGCAATGTGATATGAAATCTCCTTAGAAGTTTTTAATGTAAACATTAAAATTATGTATACTGTTTCAGTTTCAAGGTAAAGTGCAACTGTTTTTGAGGTGGTGTGACAAACAGATTGCACTGTAACTTTTGGTGTAAAGTTTATCCAATTTTGATATTGAAGTCCAGATGCGTGGACTTGATCTCCCAGAATAATCAGCAATTACCATTCTGGCTGGTGAATTCTGGGAGTTGAAGACTACATATCTACTCATCTGGATGGTGCCCAGATTGGGGAAGATTGGTTCAAGATTTCTCACACATTTTCTAATATTATTGGAAGCTCCCTTATACCAGATCAAGCTATTTACTGATTGAAGGCAATAATGTTAGTATTTTCTTGATTAGGGTTCAAGCAGAGCCTGATCTAAAGTCTGACCTTTCTATTGGAATTGTGATGGATTTAATCTGATACTTTTGGCACACAAAGTACTATCACTAAGCTAGGAAGAACAGGAGTTGAGAACAATAAGAAAATTGAATAGTGGCTACTGGATATAGAAAGAATAGAGAAGGTGGCTTCAAAAATGCTTGGTGTACATGGGATAGGAACAGACAAAAATCTTACAAATGTATGTTCACAGAGCTACTGAATCTTGGTAACTTTATCTCTGATACTGCATGACTTCTGCAGCATTTGGGGTTAGTGATGAGATTGCCGGGTCTTTGGGAAACAGTGGTGTTTTTTCTTTTTTGTTGAAAGATAGCATAAAAACTTAAACCAAGTCAATGAGACAAGGGTTTGACTATTCTTCATCTTAGAGTTATTTGGTGAATTAAAGACTGGAAGTATCTAATAAGAGGGTGGGGTGAGGGGGAAGACCCATAAAGGTGATGAGTTGCCTTCTGCAGTCCTTAAGGGAATCATAATAGCTTGCATTTACATAGTTGTCTTTTATGCTTGCTGTGAAAATGTGCCACAGGTTTCTTCCCTGAGCAGTTGCTGTTCATTTTAAAGTCATTATAGCTTCATCATGTACACCAGATATTATTAACAATTGTTATGAGCTACTATCTGAGGCATTATATGATTAGTCCAGGGCCTGCTTTGAATCAAATTAAAAAAATTAGCTGGGTGCTTTTCCAGCCCAGCTTTCTTACATACAAAAGAATAAGAAAATTAAGGGCTGATTTAGTCAACCATTCTGGGGGTAGTAAATATGCTCTATGTTTTTGGATTTTTGGTCCATTTTGACATGATCATAAAATTAGTCTTCAGAATGTTCTTGAACATACTAAAAATATGAAAGCCCATGACAGATATTCCCCAATTTTTAAAGGTCTCTTAGATCATACTGAATGAAATTGTTCTAAATTTGAGGTATACCAAAAACCTGGACAAATCCATTTTTTGTACAGTAAGGAAGTAAGGATTGACCAGAATTGGATTAACCAAGGGATCAGCATTTATTATTGATTATATAATTGTAGGAGGAAACTGCCCAGTAGGGTTAACATACACAGTCAGAATTGAAATTCCAAGAGCTGACATGAAAGCCTAAACATTAGGATAGGTGATCCCACTTTATGTTATTATTATGGTTGGCCACACAATCAGTCGGATGTTTAGACTGGATATGACATTTTTATCCACCCATCAAATCCTTCTCAAGGACCTGGGATAGGCAGATGTTGTTGTTTGATGATGTTAAATATATTTTTTTATTGTTGTTGTTGTTGTTGTTATTCCTGAAGAGTTTCTGAAGACAGTCGAACAGTTCTAATATTATTTTAGATACAAGAATCCATAGCCTTTTCAATTATGTACAGAATGTATTCACATCCAACCTCCTAGAATATATTAAAAATTCAGACTAGTTTGACTCGCTTACTCAGTAACTTGCAATATATTTAAACTATACGTAATTCCCATTTAACCAGGAAAGTTACTAAGTGAGCATAATCTTCTTTAGAAAAGTTTAGACCATTAGGAAATGGACTGAAAATAACACTGCCAACATTTAATTCAAGGCTTAATACAAATCTGTAGTTCATAGGCAACTGAAATATTATAAATGCGTCATTACATCATATTTGAACACGGGTATAACAGATGTAAATGAACGTTCAGAAGAGTATAACCAGAATGATCAGGGGTCTCAGACACCTGCCTTACAAGAAAAATTAGAAGGTTTGGGACCATAATTTAGAAAAACTGACAGGAGGGGTAATTGAGGTATATAAAATCAAACATGGAATGGAGAAAATAGTTAGGGATTTTTTTTTCTCTCTTTCTAGGACCATAGTTTATCCAAAGAAGATTACTGAAAAAGGAGATTTAGAAGAAACAGCATGTAATTAACACATCATATAATTAATTAATTACATTTATATGCTGCCCAACTCACATCAACTCCCGCTATAATATGTATGATCATTGCCATAAGACATAGTGATGACCTCTAACCTAGAGGATTGGATCAATTAATGGGGGACAGGTCTATAAAGAATTATTAGCCTTGAAGATTCAGTGGTGCCTTGAGGTTAGGGGCAGTACGCTTCCAATTACTAGTTATAGGGGAAGAATGGTTGGAGAGGGATATGAGTCTTTATCTTCTTTGAGAGTACCCCAGGGTTATCTCTCTGGCTACTGTAAGAAACAAATGCTGAACTATGGGCCTTGATCTAATCCAAAATCTGTTCTTATATTCTTAATTAATTACCATAACTCAGTGGCAGGAAAAATTATTTGTAGGCAGGAGTGTCCATGGAGGGAATGTCAATAACATCAAAATGGTGGGTAGAATTGGGCAATTGAAGTATATATCATGTACAACTAAAAAGGGGTGGGACTTGAATCACCCAATCATTTTGGTACTCTTGAAGCACCTGTATATCCTTCTGTTTGTGGGCATAAGAAATATAAGAGCAGCTATTCATCAGGGTAAATATCGTTGGTTTTATTTAATTTCCTTTATGATTGGCCCTACCACTCTGGACATTTATCACCTAGTGTCCAATTACCTTTTCTGAACATGGCCATGGAACCTTTTCTCATGCCTTTTCTGTTGCAGGCCCTGCCCTATGAAGCACCCTTGAGATCTGGCAGACCCCAACCCATTTAACCTTCTGGAAATGTCAGGATTAGCCCAGGAAACTCCAGGAGACAGTACAGAATTAATCCAGCAAGGTTTAATGGCCTTTCTCCCGTTACAGAAATCTTCTCAGAGTGAGAGCAAATTTCAGGGTCACCCTCCCAACCTCCCTTGCATTCTTTAGGGAGGGTTCAGTCTCATCCTCTTATCAGTTCCTCGTTGCTCTGGCGACGAGAGTAAATTCTTAACCCCCCTGGTCCTGACTCTCACAGGAAAGCACTTAAGAGCTGGATTTTCCCCCAAGCAGTGGGATAGGGTGAGGTCAGAGTTGGGGGAGAGTGTTGTGGGCTGCATTGGGGAAGTTTGGTTGTGATGCCAGGTTTTATTGTTTTCTGTTTTTACTGTTTGTATGTACTGTTTTATCTTTGGTTGTGAGCCACCCAGAGTTTAGTTTTAAGATGGGCAGCCATATAAATATGATAGATAGATAGATAGATAGATAGATAGATAGATAGATAGATAGATAGATAGGCATGGTTCTCTAGTTCCTTTTTTAAAATGGGTTCCATTCTGGGGATAAAACAGCTTTGGACGATTGGATCTGCCCCAGCAGGGGTGAATCCCTGCTAGTTCTTTTGGACCTCTCATTAGTATTCAATACCAGCAAGCACAATTTCCTTCTGAGCTGATTGGAGGATACAGAATGTGCTCAGGTGATTCCAGTCCCATTTTGATTAAGTTTTCCAAGAAGATGATTCTGGACTACTATTCCTTGGTTAGCTAATAAGTTTCTTGTCTCTTTGTTTGGCCTCCTGTGCCATTTAACTCTTAACATCTTGAAGTTTGAGGTTGCGGTGGTGCTAATAGTCTTTACAATATGCTTAAAAACTTCAGCTATTCCTTTCCAGAGGAAGACAGATTGGGCCACTATGATTTATTGGCTTATACAAGCTATAGTCCACCACATCTACTGAACACCAGGTTGGGGAAGACTGTTCTCTATGAAAATAACTACTACTTAAAGTAGTTGTAAGTGATGGTAAAATCACAAAGATATAGGTTTAAGAAAAGATTTGTGAATGTTTAGGCACATTGGAAACAAAACAGAGTTTACGGTTTTCCCTTTACTATTTGCCTTACTATTTACTACCCTCCCTATCCCATCAGACTTCTTAACAGGTCCAAAAGGGGCTTCACGGGAATTAACAGATTCTAGAATGGCAGAAAGTCTTCATTTAATGATAAGGGTAAAGTTTCATTCCTATTGTCATTGTCCAGTAGGTATTCATAAGAGATAATGTGTGTGGTGGGTTTTTTTTTCTTTTTACAGTGCTTACACAGAGCCTTACAAGGTGTGCCCCATCTCCATAATTCCTGTTGAAGATGTCACATCTGATGAGGAACAGAAAAGTTCAGAAGATGAAGACAGTAATCAAGGGGATTCCAATATCATCCACAAGGTAAAAAGACAAACAGCTTTGTTTTGTAGCACACTATGTGGTCAATAAAGTAGATCCTGGGAAATATGTTAGGATTTTACTAGGTTTTTCTTGTGGGCTGGCTCAACCTGTTATCTAGTGTGCCATGCTCCCCGTCACACTATCTGAGTTGCTGCTGGGTTCAGGAGCAATTTTAGTACTACATGTGCAGTCAGAAACGTGCTCCGAGTTAAGGCAGCATATACTGCTGTGGTCTCAATTCAATCAAAGTAGATCTGTGAAAGTGCTGATAGAAACTGGCAAAATGGGCTCCTGAGAGCTGCTGTCCTCCCCATAAAATGCAACAAGTATTAACTAAAGGTCTTCTTCCACTTGCCAGAAGGATATGTCATATAATGGAAAAAAGAGAGGAATGGGGGGGCGGGGGAGAATACCTGAAAGAGAGCAACATAGCAAGTGCCCTTGTTTAACTTGCCTATTTGCCTTTCCTCCCATCTTGGCTGCTTGTTCCCCTGTGCACGCCTTTTTTTCCTCTTTCTATTATGTAGTTGAAACACTTATTCTTTAAAAGGAGGAGATTAGAAAGTTCTCAGCAATTAATCTTTTTCTTGCCAGTTATAATGTTCTTTACATAAAACTACTGTAGTAGTAGTAGTAGTAATAGTAGTAGTAGTAGTAGTAGTAGTAATAATAATAATAATAATAATAATAATAGTGCAACCAACCATAATAATTTATTAAATTTATATGTTGCCTGACTCTCAATGACTCTGGGCAGCTCACAACAATCAAACAAAGAAATTATTAAATATTATTAGATACCCTAATAATGTGACCTCAGTGAGGCTGTTTGTTTCTTGCTTGTCCCACCTTTCAACAGAATCCATTCCAATTTGTGTCATTTGGGTAACTACAAAACTGTCATACACAGCATCATTTACAGGAACACCTTGGTTGCTTGTTGCTATTATTATTAAAATAGTTTATATGGCTGCCCATCTCACAGCTGTGACTCTGGCTAGTGTACAAGGATTACAAACAACAGCAACGGCTGATAACCTGTGTTGCCCAAGATAAACCAGTGCATCCTAGTTGTGAAACCACAGCATCAGCAGAGCTTGCTTAACCTCCTGGTCCAAAGGCCCGAGGAAACAGCCAGGTCTTCAGAGCCTTGTGAAAGGCTAACAGGGTCAGGGCCATCTGGATCTCTGGAGGGATGTTGTTACACAGGGCCGCTGCTGTCACAGAGAAGGCATGGCTCTGAGTCCAACAAGATCACCTTATTAAATAGAGGAGTTGCAGAGCATGCCCTTCCCGCTAGATCTGGTGGGTTGAGCAGAAACAGTGGGAAAGGTGGTCCTGCAAATAGCTTGGCCTATGCCATGTAGGGCTCTAGAAGTGATGGGCAGCATTATCAAATGCCAGGAAGCCGGACCATAGGTGCAGGTCTAACTTGGAAAGACCCAGTCTGCCCTCTTTTACTGGTACATATGCTGCTGCCCTGGCTAAGGGAAATGGGCACTATCCCACAATTAGCTTGTTCAATGGGGATGACATCTGAACAAAAAAAAAAAAATGTTGTATTTGAAGTCTGCTAAACTGAGGCATATTATATTGCATAGCAGCAAATAGCCAGAGCATTGCTCCCACTTGGGCTTCTGCCTCCATGACCAGGAGAAACTTTGCAGAAGACAGGGGCACCCAAAGAATAAAGGTCTAATGGAAAAATTATTTGTAAGGTTATGTTAGAAGCCAAATGTTTGCTGACGGTCATAAATGTAAATCTGATGCAGATGTTGAAAGTTTGAATTTTAGTGCTGGACCAGGTATCTAAGCCTTCTGCTTTAGGCAAGCCAAGAGTTTAACGTGCATCAAGCCCAACATTCTGCAGTGAAACAAATATGCTATTAACCAACTAGGACTTTTAAAAAAAGTTTGTTGTGCTGTAAACACTCCATGTAGCTGGCAATCTTCCGTAAGTTCCTTAGAAATGAAATCAGCAGGGGAGAAGCGCTTCTCTAGCAGCTAAGCTAATTAATGATTTACAGTATAAGAGCATCCCTCCCTATAATTCATTTCAGTACTTTGGGTTTTGAAGTCTTTCTCCGTGTGTTTGCACCTGTTTCTACATATACAACGTTCCCCTTTAAAAAGTTTTGAAAAAGAGCTGAAAAAATGATGAAGCAGAAGGTCCTGCAAATAAAGTAGACCATTCAAAAGGTCCATAGAGCTGTAGTTAAAAAACAAAAAAAAAAGGCTAACATGGTTTCACATGTGCCACAGTTGAGCCAGAAATACGTTAATTTAACCTCCAAACAGAGCCAATATCAAAGGGTCAGAACTACTTTCAAACTGATGCAAAATTCTTATTTGAAAATGCCTATACAGGTAGTCCTCGCTTACTGACTATTCATTCAGCAACCATTTGAAGTTATGATGGTGCTGAAACAATAACTTTACAGCCCATCTACGACTATTTACAACCTTTGCAGCGTCCCACAGTCATGTGATCACCATTACAGTCAGTACATGTTGTCCTGTGCCTGACCTGCTTTTTTTTTTCTTTTTTTCCCCCTTGCAGAGAAGAGAGATTGGAGGGAAAAGGATTTCAAGAGAGTAAGCTGTTTGCTGTTCTACACATCAAAAGCAATGTGATCCTGCTGGCAGCCCAGAGCTGGGAGCTGCAGATGTGCTACACAAACAGCTTACAGTACTCTCTTGAAATCTCTTTCTCTCCAATCTCTCCACTCTGCGGGGGGGGGGGGGGGAGAAAAAGCAGTCGATTTCTGTAGACAATCCCTTCTTTGCCTGACCCTTCCCCAAGTCAGAGTACTATAAGCAGTTTTCAAGAGAGTGCTGTAAACTATTTGCGTGGGGGCCCTGCAGCTCCCAGCCCCAGGCTGTGGTGTGATCGCATTGCTTTCAATATGTACAAGACAGAAAGCAGGCACTCAAGCATTCCAAAGGGTGGGGGAGCAGTTAGGAGGCAAACAAAAGCCAAAGGTGTGAAAGTGAGTACCTAGTCTTGTCTCTTTCCAGCTGGAAAGCACAGTCACAGTCACGTGTTTTCCCACTTAGTTGACTGATTGGCTTAACAGCAGAGTTGCCAGTCCCAGTTAGGGTCATTAAACTAGGACTACCTATAGTCCCATGCTAAAGGATTGTAGTTGTCAAGAGGTTCCTACAGTTGTACCATGTTTTTTATACTGCAGAAAGTGTAACAAAAAAAGTCTTCATTCCAGCAGAGGAGGAAATATATACTATCGACATCTAACCCAATTTGTATTATCCTGATCTAACTTGAATTTTAGTGGCTACAGACTGGAAAATTTAATCTGAACACTCAGCATTACCATTACTCCTGGGTTCAGACAATATTTGTAATCTTTTATAACCCCTAACATTCAGGCCAAATAAAGGAAGATAGTTTAAATTAGACGCCCATGATTCAGTAATGTTAAGAAAAATCTGGACCTCTCCAGATTGGATTTCTATAAATGTATGTTGTAGAGTGAAGATGCATATTGAGAAGAGATTCAAAAGATAAGTGAATTCCAAAGCCAAAAAGTCAAATTATTTAGATTACAATGTCCTCAAAAATAAAAGAAATGTCTTCAAATATTATTAAGATTATAATATATGCATGGAAATATTAAAAAAGAATGCTGGACACTTCCCAGCTTGGCATAAAGAGTATTGTCCAATAAGTGATAGAAATTAGGCTGAAGTTTAGTTTCATTTTTTTTTTAAGTTCCTTGATTTTCCTTGAGCTCAGTAGTGAGATTTGTCAGATATTTCCCACTGACCACTTGAATTTCTTCAGAGTTTCTGAAATGAACAGGATTAAATGTCAGTCTTGATATTATTGAACAACCAAGTATCATCTGACTGATGGGAACTATAATGTAGCACTTGCTAAAACTGGTCTGTATTAGGGGGATTTATTCTAAAAACTTTGTATCAAATAAAGGTCTAGTTTTTGTGGGAACTTTACTCTGTTTATTTAAAAAGTAATATTTGACTAATGAAACACAAATCAGCTCTATCGTTTTCTTGTAGAGAAATTCCTAGGATAAGATATAGTCATTGTAAACAGATTTTGGTGTCCTGTCATTAAGAAGAATTGGCAGACACAGTAGAATTAGATGCTGAAAATAGTACCAAGAATTTGGAAATGTGCTAATCTGAAAATAGTTTTTGGGCTGCTCCAGTAGCAAGTGTAATTTGTTGATTTTCTGGTGTAACTGTTCTGCTTGTTGGAGTACGCTTTTTATCTACCAGATAAAAGTCAGCCTGAATACAGGAATGAGAGTAGTACCTAGTAGGTACTACTGTAATACTTAAATTGAAAGTATTTTACTGAAAATACTTTCAATTTAACCTGAAAGTGTGCTTTTTAAAAAGTGCATTTACATTTTTTTTTTTTTTGGTGCCTTCGAGTCAGCATTGACTCCTGACGACTGCCTGGACAAGTCCCTGCAGTTTTCTTAGCAAGATTTTGCAAGTGGTTTGCCATTGCCTCCTTCCTAGGGCTGAGAGAGAGTGACTGGCTAAGGTCACCCAGCTGGCCTTGTAGCTAAGGGGGGACTAGAATTCACGGTCTCCCAGTTTCTAGCCTGGTGCCTTAACCACTACACCAAACTGGCTAATTTATACTGTAAGCAAGAAATAAATCTTTGCTAAAAATGTTAGGTTTTCAGTTATGCTGAAATATTATATTTCATATCTATCTTGTGAGTTTCTGTTTCATGAAAATCTTAGCAGGATTCTGGAGCCCCTTGCAAATGCATTTGTTGCTCTGGGACGTACATTAATAAGAGCAGTATAGCATCTGCTGTGTTTACAACACAATCAAATGTCAGACACCAGTAGATAGTGTTCTTCTGAAAAGTCATATATGCTTTAGTATCAAATGAACCGTTTCTTACTAAGAATGCTGCTGTTAAGTTCATTTTTTAAAAAATGGGTAACTCCATTCCAAGCTATTAAGGAGCACAAATTGATTTGTGTAAGTTACACAGCTTGCAGCAGAGTTCAATTAATCCAGTTTAAATTCCTCTGCCAAGTGAATGTACGATTACCAATTTTAGTGTCTTCTCCACTTCTGCTGCTGTTCAGATTCCTTAAAAAGAAAATCTGACTACCACGTGTACATATCTGCATCTGGGAAGGAGCACAAATTTAAAAATGAAGCTCGTGTTTCATAGCTGAATTGTTGTATAAATGTATAATG
This sequence comes from Liasis olivaceus, assembly GCA_030867105.1. Lineage (NCBI taxonomy): Eukaryota > Metazoa > Chordata > Lepidosauria > Squamata > Pythonidae > Liasis > Liasis olivaceus. The sequence continues at coordinate 40,190,198 of CM061348.1, read as the reverse complement.
AAAAATAGTTTTTTAAGAAAATGAATATGGATTTTTTTTGCCTGCAAATCCCTTCTTTCTGTCTTAAAGGACAGCCTGAGGGAAAATATTGCAGAACAGCTTTAACTACGCTTACCCAAAAGAGTTACAACATTGCTAGTTTGGAAACATACACCATTTGGAAGCACAAAGAAATTGCATTTATTACAAAAGTCATATAAAAGTAGTCTGAGGGAGAATACTCCAGAACATAAGCAGAAGGCAAGCTCCCAAAAAATTGTTGGTGTAATGTGAGTTACTTCAAATGTTTACAATATTGCAGTTAGACAGGCAGAGCAAGAGCTAATACAGATTAGCTCTTGCTCTGCCAGGGCTTCATTTGTACATCCAGCAAATGAAGAATTAGCAAATATGATTTTTACTTGCACGTTTGTCTCCTTTGACCAAACAGCCAAAGAAAGTACCCCCCCACCCCCCCAACACACACACTGTTATGGTAATGTTATCAAACTGGCAGCTTCCAGGAGATGGTGATGGTGATGATGACACAAAATTAGAAAAAAACATTGACCTTCAGGGTGTTCCCCTCACCAGAAGTCACATTGATTTTTCCTTTTTTGTTTTGTTTTATTTATAATCCAGAGGTTAACTCTGCATTAAAAATTCTGGCAGATGGCATTGGGCTACAGAACTCCCAGCTAAGTATTTTTACACCTCTGTGATGCTCCTCAGAGAGTGAGGTGCCCTTCACATAGCTAGAATTTCACCTCTGCCTTACCTTGCTTGGACTACCTGAGGCATACTGGGACCATCCTTCACATGTGTGTCTCATGTATATATTTGTTTGACTGCTCACCATAGAGGTGACCTTGGCTTTCATGACAACAGAACTGCATACTGGAAGAAAATGTTAGATGGTGGATGACAAAGGAGGATGTTCCCTTCCTTTTCCCTTAAATCCTCGTTAAATTACAATTGTAGGTAAGGAGGATACTTTACCTGCAGTATTTTACCTAGTATTCATACATATTTTCAAGGAAGCACACAGTTACGCAGATGCAATATCACAAACCAGCCATCTCCTATGGGCATATATTGAAGGGCATAAATCACCCACAACCCAGGAAAAAAACCCTCAATTTAGTAGGCAAAAGCTTTATGTTATCCTCTGTTGTCCCTCTTATTAGTCAGTCTTATTGTATGATGCTATGTGTCAGATCTGTGTTATTGCTTGATAGCTTGCTGTTAGTACTTTATTCCCTTCTCTGCTAAGACATTTGGATGTACTTGTCATGTGGACTGGAGCATTTAACTTGTAAGCAATCATAGTCAGAACATACAATAGTACAGCTTACATTCCCACCCTTTAGAAAGCTGTAAAGCATACTGATTTCTTTCTTGAAGTAGTAACAATGCAGGTGGCCTTCTGTAACCATACTCTTATTAACTATGGGTTAATATACCCATAATAGGTAAATAGATAGCAGACTCTGTTACTGCAGTAAGATTTCAGTTGTGGAGAAGGAAACCCCTAATTGAGAAGTTGGTTCTGGAGCCATTAATGATGTTCTTCCTCCATTAACCATCATCTGCCCAATGTATTTGTTCCTCTTTCTCCTTGTTTGGTTGCGGCACATCAAGTCATACCATTCACAAGGCTCCAGGTGGCTTCCTCAGGGCCACCAAACTTCAAAGCAGCTCACTCAGCTGGTGGTGAAAAAAGTTGCCTGGGGGTGCCATAGGTTTCATACTAGCTTCTCTGCATCGCTTATTCAGAAGTTGGAAGGTCCTGGATGCTAGCGCTACCTAAAGCTTATTCCAATGACTGCATAGTGCTTATGGTTGGGATGGTCCTCATTCCCTTAAAGCAGGGTTCCTCAACCTTGGCGACTTGAAGATGTGTGGGCTTCAAATCCCAGAATTCCCCAGCCAGCATGGGTGGCTGGGGAATTCTGGGAGTTGAAGTCCACACATCTTCAAGTCGCCAAAGTTGAGGAACCCTGCCTTAAAGCGTCCAACCACAGCTTTGGTGATGGTGGTTGGTGCTGCTTCCAAAAGCAGGCAGAGGACCACTCAGACCACATGTATCAGCATCAGCCCTGATCCAGTATTCAACCGGAAATCTGCGTGTTTCCCCTTATGGTTTTCCATGCCATAAGTCTGGGGTTGTTTCACCCTTGGAACAAAAACACCCCTATCTTCCTTAGGGCCAGGCCTGTTCCTTCTAAGTTGCAAGGAAGTTTCACCTCTATGCTAACAATTTGGTTGGATGCAAATCCAAAATTGGGCCTTGATTCTTCAGAGACCATAAAAATTATTTCATTGGAGGCTTAAAAGCAAAGCTCCATGTTGAGGCAGACATGTCTGATTTTCAGATCTTCCCAGTATAGAAACAGGATGTATGAAGGCTCTAGTTTTTAGAATGAATAGTGTGGGTGGTTGAGAGAAATTAACAGTCCTTTGTTGTTGTTGTTGTTTAGTCGTTAAGTCGTGTCCGACTCTTCATGACCCCATGAACCATATTGCGCCAGGCCTTCCTATCTTTCACTGCCTCCCTGAGTTTGCTCAATTTCATGCTCATTGCTTCAGTGATGCTATCTAGCCATCTCATCCTCTGCCATCCTCTTCTCCTTTTGCCTTCCATCTTTCCCAGCATCAGGGTCTTTTCCAAAGAGTCCTCTCTTCGCATTAGGTGACCAAAGTATCTGAGCTTGAGCTTCATTATCAATCCTTCCAATGAGCAGTCAGAGTTGATTTCCTTTAAGATTGACTGGTTTGACCTCCTAGCAGTCCAGGGGACTCTTAAGAGTCTTCTCCAGCACCACAGTTCAAAGGCATCAATTCTTCGGCGTTCAGCCTTCTTTATGGTCCAGCTCTCACAGCCATACATTACTACTGGAAAAACCATAGCTTTGACTATGCGGATCTTTGTCGGCAAGGTGACGTCTCTGCTTTTGAATATGCTATCTAGGTTTGCCATAGCTTTCCTCCCAAGGAGCAAGCGTCTTTTAATTTCATGGCTGCAGTCTCCGTCTGTGGTGATCTTGGAGCCCAAATAAATGAAGTCTGTTACTGCTTCCATTTCTACCCCTTCTATTTGCCAGGGATTGATGGGTCCAGATGCCATGATCTTAGTTTTTTTAATGTTGAGTTTCAAGCCAGCTTTCGCAGTCTCCTCTTTCACCCTCATCAAGAGGCTCTTTAGTTCTTCTTCACTTTCTGCCATTAGGGTGGTATCGTCTGCATATCTGAGGTTATTGATGTTTCTTCCTGCAATCTTAATTCCGGCTTGTGATTCTTCCAGCCTGGCATTTCTCATGATGTACTCTGCATATAGGTTAAATAAGCAGGGTGACAGTATACAGCCTTGTCGTACTCCTTTCCCTATTTTGAACCAATCGGTTGTTCCATGACCGGTTCAAACTGTTGCTTCTTGGCCCGCATACAGATTTCTCAGGAGACAGGTAAGGTGGTCTGGTATCCCCATCTCTTTAAGAATTTGCCACAGTTTGTTGTGATCCACACAATCAAAGGCTTTTGCATAGTCAATGAAGCAGAAGTAGATGTTTTTCTGGAACTCTCGTGCTTTCTCCATGATCCAGCGAATGTTGGCAATTTGATCTCTAGTTCCTCTGCCTCTTCGAAACCCAGCTTGTACATCCGGTAGTTCTCAGTTCACATACTGCTGAAGCCTAGCTTGTAGGATTTTGAGGATAACCTTGCTAGCGTGTGAAATGAGTGCAATTGTGCGATAGTTTGAGCATTCTTTGGCATTGCCCTTCTTTGGAATTGGAACGTAAACTGACCTTTTCCAATCCCGTGGCCACTGTTGCGTTTTCCAAACTTGCTGGCATATTGAGTGCAGCACTTTAACAGCATCGTCTTTTAGTATTTTAAATAACTCAGCTGGAATACTGTCATCTCCACTAGCTTTGTTGTTAGCAATGCTTCCTAAGGCCCACTTGACTTCACTCTCTAGGATGTCTGGCTCAGGCTCAGTGACCACACCAGCATGGACATCAGGGACATTAAGATCTTTCTTGTAGAGTTCTTCTGTGTATTCTTGCCACCTCTTCTTAATCTCTTCTGCTTCTGTTAGGTCCCTGCCTTTTTTGTCCTTTATCATGCCCATCTTTGCCCTAAACGTTCCTTTGATATCTCCAATTTTCTTGAAGAGATCTCTAGTCTTCCCCATTCTATTGTTTTCCTCGATTTCTTTGCATTGTTCATTTAAGAAGGCCTTCTTATCTCTCCTTGCTATTCTCTGGAAATCTGCATTCAGTTGCTTATATCTTTCCCTTTCACCCTTGCTTTTCGCATTCCTTCTTTCCACAGCTATTTGTAAAGCCTCATCAGACAGCCATTTTGCTTTCTTGCATTTCTTTTTCTTTGGGATGGTTTTAGTTGCTGCCTCTTGTACAATGTTACAGACCTCCGTCCATAGTTCTTCAGGCACTCTGTCTACCAAATCTAATCCTCTAAATCTATTCATCACCTTCACTGTGTACTCATATGGAATATGATCTAAGTCATACCTGAGTGGTCTAGTGGTTTTCCCTACATTCTTCAATTTAAGCCTAAATTTTGCAGTAAGAAGCTCATGATCTGAGCCACAGTCAGCTCCTGGTCTTGTTTTTGCCGTCTGTATAGAGCTTCTCCACCTTTGGCTGCAAAGTATGTAATCAGTCTGGTTTCGGTATTGACCATCTGGTGATGTCCATGTGTAGAGTCGTCTCTTGTGTTGTTGGAAAAGAGTGTTTGCTATGACTAGCTTGTTCTCTTGACAGAACTCTATTAGCCTTTGCCCTGCTTCATTTTGTACTCCAAGGCCAAACTTGCCTGTTATTCCGATTACTCCTTGACTTCCTACTTTAGCATTCCAATCCCCTATGATGAAAAGGACATCTTTTTTTGGTGCTAGTTCTAGAAGGTCTTGTAGGTCTTCATAGAACCAGTCAACTTCAGCTTCTTCGGCATCAGTGGTTGGGGCATAGACTTGGATTACCGTGATGTTGAATGGTTTTCCTTGGATACGCACTGAGATCATTCTGTCATTTTTGAGGTTGTACCCCATTACTGCCTTTCCCACTCTCTTATTGACTATGAGTGCAACTCCATTTCTTCTAAGGGTTTCTTGCCCACAGTAGTAGATACAATGGTCACCTGAATTAAATTCACCCATTCCCGTCCATTTCAATTCGCTGATTCCCAAGATGTCGACGTTCAATCTTGTCATCTCATGTTTGACCACATCCAGCTTGCCTTGGTTCATGGATCTTACATTCCACGTACCTATACAATATTGTTCTTTACAGCATCGGACCTTCTTTTCGCTTCCAGATACATCCACAGCTGAACGTCCTTTCGGCTTTGGCCCAGCCGCTTCACTCTTTCTGGAGCTACTTGGAATTGCCCTCCGCTCTTCCCCAGTAGCATATTGGACACCTTCCGACCTGAGGGGCTCATCTTCCGGCGTCATATCTTTTAGCCTTTTAACATTGTCCATGGGGTTTTCTTGGCAAGAATACTGGAGTGGGTTGCCATTTCCTTCTCCAGTGGACCACATTTTGTCAGAACTCTCTGTCATGACCTGTCCATCTTGGGTGGCCCTGCACGGTATAGCTCATGGCTTCACTGAGTTACACAAGCCCCTTCGCCACGACAAGGCAGTGATCCATGAAGGGGTAACAGTCCTTACTCCATACTATGTCACTTTCTGCCGTATTCTCTGAAATCAAGAGTTCATACATCTGCCTATAACTTTGCACCCAATCCTGTCCATCCTTTTTTGTATAAAAAGAGGCAGAACCCATGTATAAACAAGCACATTTGAACATGCAGCTGAAAATTATACATGGAAAGTGGAAAGTTTTTGCAGTAAATGTTAAACTGAGTTAATGTGGTACAAGCAATAATGCTAATGTTTATAAATTCAGGTTACAGATACTTAAAGGTTATAATAGAAATACTGTAATTGTAATTTTACACATATAAAAAGCCATTTGCAGTTGTAGGCAGAGTCCTGCCTGCCACTTACTCTAGATGCAGAAGTAATAAGAAAGTAACATTAATTACTCTTAATTACTGCCTAGGGTTTTAGTGCAAAAATTAATGTGACCTGTGGAATAAGAAGCAGCAGACATTCTCTCTTCTGTGTCTGCTCAGCTTATTTTTTCTTTAAAGGGAACTCCATTGATATTAAGAGTAAACAAAAAATAAAGAAAGAAAAATACTAGAGGTACTAGAGTTTGAATCTCTTACATGCACTACCACACTAGAACTAACATCTGTAGCTAGAAGCAATTTCTTCCCAAGTTGAAGGATTCAGTGAAAGCAATTTAGGTACTGGAAGTTGCACTGAACTTTACATGCTGTTTACACTCTACAAAGATAATACAAGTCCAGTAAATATAATCGTAAAACAATGAGCATTATTCACTCACAGCTTTTAGGAAAAGCTGCTTGAGTCCTACAAAAGACTGCTAAGCCTACATGCAGGCCTAAATGAGATTCACAGGTAAAGCATAAGCAATCTGAGGTGCATTGTTTAGGGACAGGATATTCAGCTGAGGCATTCAGGGTAAATTGCCTTATGCCAAGTCTCTTTGGCCATATAATCTAGGAATCTTGTGCCATTTAAAAGTTTTGGACAAAGCCTTCACAATGCCCAATTATTGAAAGTTGATCCAAAACATCTGGAAGGCATCAGGTTGCCTGCCCTAGATCTAGCCTGCATTGATTAGTGCTTTACTCTGCTTGGCAAAATGATCTCCCTTCATTTCCAATCTATTTACAAAAAAAATAAACAACACAGAACTGGGGATGAGGTAGATTAAATTTCAGATCTCTGCATGCAAAACAGGAGCTGTGGCATCCTCAGATTAAGAGGATCCAATGCAATGGGTGCTAGGAATAAATCCTCCTAGAGAATTAGGACAGCGACCGCTAGTTAAAATAGACAATCCTGAGGTAGATGATGAAATAAGACAATTTCCCTTATTACTATAAGGTATGTAGCTGGGTTGGCTTACAAACACTATGAATTTCTCAGTCTCAAGTGAACAAAAAGATTAGTTAGTAGTAAATATTGTCCTAAGTAGTATGAATGAGAGCAATGATTTATGTAAAGTATGTTTATGCATGATGGGTACTATGTGATGGGCTTTAAAAATGTTTTCACAGAGGTTTTTCTAGGCATGAGAGTCATTTTCTATGAGGAGGTATTTAAGTTAACTCTGATCTCAATTTATATAAACTTTACAGGTTTATATAAAAAAGAAGTGCATTGTATCACAAAATTATAGAGTAGTACTTCTAATAATTTCTGAGATGCTGGGAAATATAACTGTCTTCAGCAATATGATCCTTTTGAGTACATGAAAAAATATTATTATGGGGAATATTACAGACTGTAAGATCAGAAATGCAACAAGAATCTACAGGCTGCCAAAAAAAAAAAAAAAGCAGTCTGTTTGATTTTCAGACCTTGGAAATCACAATATGCAATAGATATGACAACCCAGCACCCCCCCCCCCCAAAAGATAATTTATCCAACAGCAGTGATATTATTTGGACAAAGTTATTTGGACAAAGACTTTATCCCGTCTCCCCAAATCTCTGTTGAATTTTTGAATACAATCCATATTAACCCACAGGTTACTGATGTATTATTTATTTATTTATCCAATTTATATAGCCGCCCATTTCCCTTTTACAAGCAACTCTAGGTGCCTTAAAACAAAGTTAAAACAATAATAAATGCCTAAAAAGCACTCTAATTATTAACAATTAAAACATCAAAAACGATAAAAACCGAGCTAAAACAAAAGTAGGCGAAGGAACGTTAATAATAACAGAGCCACCTCACTAGCTCACCTGTCCCCTGGGGTCCGCAGGCCTGCTGGCACAACCAGGTCTTGAGGGACCTCTGGAAGCTCAGAAGCGATGAGGCCAACCTCATCTCAGGGGGGAGAAGTTTCCACAGCACAGGCACCACAGCAGAAAAGGCCCGCTGCTTAAGGCCCACTAAATGTAGCCCCCTAGTTGACAGAACCCGTGGCATGCCTTCTCTGCTGGATCTGGTGGGATGGGCAGATGCAATTGGGAATAAGTGGTCCCTCAAGTAACCTGGCTCCGTGTCATGAAGAGCTTTAAAGTTCAACACCAGCCCCTTGAATTGGACCCAAAAACAAACTGGTAACCAATGCAGCTCATGAAGAAGAGTGTTATACATGTGTTGTATGAGAAATGCACATAACTGCTCCTGCCGATGCATTTTGTACCACCTGAAGTTTCTGGATACTCTTCATGTATACCTTAAATCATCTCCCATTTGTATTTCTCCCACATGAAAAAACAGCTATTGTGATCATTAGCATGTCATTTATTTATACTAATTAATTATAATGCATATTAATTTTCAACTGATTGATTCTCAATTTGCACGGAAGTCTTATGTTTTTAAGTTCAAATGAAGAGAAATCAATTCAATCTAGGGGGGCTGACTTAAAAGCTACTACAGTACTCTGAGGACCATTTCCCCTCTATATAAATGGAACATATGTGATGTAGAGCTTCATCATAAGATTCTGAAAATCCTCAAGTGACCCAGAATTGCTGAAGTCTCTACAGTGAGAGACTTCCAACACCTCATTTGCTTTGTTGGCTTCAAACCTGGAGGCGCTTTACAATGAAATGACCAAGCGCCAAATATTTAAAAATAAAACCTGACACAAGTATTTCAGAAAGCCTCCAATGATAGCTTTTCTTTTCTAGGAGGAAAAAAATACCACCCTATATTTCAGGAAGTAAGAAGACCTTGGTGTAGAAATGGTTGAACATGCCTAGATACTGTACTTGATATCTGAGTTATCACTGGGAATGAGACATCATTCCACTCCACCCCGGTGAGGTGCCAGAGAAGTATGGCAGCGGGGGACGGGGTGGTGAATAATCAGAGAATGCAGAACAGGCCTGTCTGCAAATAAAGGAAATAGCAGGCTAGGCCACAAAGATTTTGCAAAGAGCCAAGCAACAACAGCCTCACTTTTGCAGCTTGTCAAATTGTCTTTACTGTTTCTTATCTTTCTACTGGGTGGGATTGGTTTCCAGGCTCCATTAATCATTCTGTTTTGCAAACCTTTGACCTTCATATAATGAAGCAAGTACACAGTTTTTTTTAAAAAAAAGACTTTAAACATATGCTATATTTTGGGGAGTGAATGTCCTTCTAAGGAAGAGACAAAATTAGAAACTTTTTTTTTCCCCACCAGAGGTTGTGTGTAATTAAGCAGATTCCCCTCAAAATGATGTGGTTCATCCCTCCAAGGATGGGGAAAAGAAACAGAATTTTCAGAATGCAGTTTTAACTTGGAAGGTTATTGCTCAAACATGTTAGGAATTGCTTTGCCTCAGATTGATGGGCAGTTTATTAGCAATATACATTTACGTAGGTACAGTACAATGGCAAAATAAACAATATGAAGTAATTCTGAGAAGCAGATTGATTCTCTCTGTCTGTCCTTTATGATGACATTGTTTATCTGTTGCTTTGTACAGATATAGTGGGTATTTTGCCAGTTTTAGGTCTCATCGTATTTCATTGGGGGGGGAGGAATGTGCAATATTTTATGTATTTATCTAAATTTCTTAACAGTATTTAGATAAATACATAAAATATTGCACATTCCATTTCTTAAATGGTAGAAGATGAGTGAGAAGAATGTTGTTTCTCCTCTGTCATTTCTCAACATTTTTATATGTTTTGTCTTAAGTTTTTAAGTCTAGATGTTTAATATCCAATGCTCTGAGTGTCCGGCATGACACCTACAAAACTACATCCAAAAATAATAGTAGTCACAGACATAATCCTGGCCTTTGCTTTAAATCCACCCATAACTGAGACTGCCCAGATTATCAGCGACGGAGCCAGAAGTTTTTAAAGATATTGATTCTTTTCCTTAGGATTCAGCAACAATATTTTATTCCTGGGATAATGTTACTTAATTTCCAGCTAATATGTACCATTCTCATTCTTAGTAAGATTCTTATGCTGATATTACAGGCTTTCATTATCATGCCCTAGTCAGCCCCATGGTAAATTACAACCAGAATCCCAGCACCAAGCGGTTGCCAGAGGTGTCCATGGGTGCAGGGGAGGGGGAGGGGAAATCAAGAAGACAATATGGCATCTCGACTGTGTAGCCCCATCTTTTTCGTTTGCACATCGATGTCATATGCTTATACAAAGGCTTTGATTGTGTGGTTGTGGCCACCATCTTGACTTTCCTGAACCTCCCACCATGGAGATCCCTGACTGTAGCAAGCAGGAGTGTTCCCTTAGAGTAGTAGGCTGGAGATCTCAAGCCAGTTCTCCCCAGACTCTCTAAATCTTCACATCCTACTCCCAGTTCCTGCCCGGGGATAATGCCATCATCTGTCTTCCAAGGGGGCACCTCACTTAGCTCCTCCTCCCAACCTCCAATGTGTGAGAGAGATAGGACTATCCTGCTGCCTTTCTGATGAAGAAAAATCACACGATGGCATTAATCTGTTACAGCACTCAGAGAATTTCTCAAGTAAAAATTACGCTCTCAGGAGATTTGAAAGGAAGGAAGTATCCTCATGCACAATCAGAGTAGTGCATAAGAGACTTTCTCCCAGCCCAGGAAAGACTGGGGGTGGGGCCGCAGAGAATGACGTTTTCAGCAGCACCTCCATCTCTCTGCCCTCTAAAGTCAGAGGTGTCCCTCCCCTAATACCTTTTCCTAAAATGGTAAAGACCATCCTAGGAACATTTCTCTAATGGTAGCAGATGATATACAAATAGAGATAAATAAAAATGAAGAAAAACACAGGCACTAAGCTTGTACACAGATTCTGTCTAAACAGTATTGGCCTTAAGCAGACAGACTAAAGAAGCTACCTTTAACATAGCTTTATACCACCCAGAGTCCATTGGAGTTGGGCGGCTTATAAATTCAAATAGATAATAAAATAATAATAAATAATAGCTTTAGCTATTTTTAAAAGACAGCCTGAATCTTATCTTTGGACCTCTCCCAGGTAATTTCAGCTATTAGACCTGTTGGCAGTGGCGGGGGAGGATCAAAACGGTCAGTATGACACCTGCAACCATGTGTTCGAAGTCCCACTCCTTTTTTGCAAGCACAGCAATTCTTTCTGCCTTTGTCTTTTAAAAGAACAAACTGTTTTCTCTAGGAAGAGGGGGACTAGGAGATTCTCCTGAGTATAGGTGCTGAAGCCTATGCCCAGAGAAAGGCATGTATTCCAGCTCAGATTTTGAGTAGCATCTAGACTGGCAGGTAGGTTGCCATATTGTGAATGCTGGCTTTCTATTCATCATATGAACTTTTTGGGGTGAGCTTAGGGAGGTTGTTTTATCATTAGGATACTAAACTGATAAGAACATATACTACATTTGATTGTTGCGAGGGATTTTGATTTATACATTTTTTTAAACCAGTTTAAGTCTAAGGTCTGTGTGCCTCCAGTTTCACTTTCTATAATGTTGCTTCCAACTGACATTAGTAGCCAGTGGGGAACAACCAGAGTGGTAAATTCTTGAATAATTGATAACTAATGTTGTTGTGGCATTTCCTGTGGTTTGTAGTTGTGATATGCATGTGGAGGAAATAGTTTTTTGCAATAGTCTTTGTTTCTTCCAACAAATCTTTTGCTGACCAGTGTTCTGATAGTGTATCTTTTCTAATATTGAGAATTGGTGTTCAATGATCTACAGGCCTGTAGACTGTTATTTGAATTGTTATTATACGTTTACAGTTTTGAGTGTCATTGTTGTAACTTACCACATTTTATTTGTTTGTTTAATGTATTAAGAGTGTTTGTGACTTAGGTGTGAAAAAAATATCCCACATCCCTGGCTGCATTATTTTTTTAAACACGTTTAGGAATGCTTTATTTCTGAGATCTTTTGTTCGACTCGTCTTAGTGCAACTTATCTGTTGCATACTTCCCAATTCTATACATAAACCAATATATGAGAATCATACTGTACTGAGTTTTACAATGCCATTTCCCAATTATAAAGAATAGTACAAAACATGTATTAATGGATTGTGAGTACAAAGGAAATTGGGAGAAATGTGAATGTTTATAGTGGTAAATAATAATATACAAAATACATCTTATGGAAAATTTCTCACTCAGAGTATCTGGAAAAATGCATACAATAGTGGATACTATGATGATAATAATAACAACTCCCAAACCCATATCAACATTTTATGCATTTTTTTACATAACAGACTGATCTGTGAATAGATTACACCTATCTAAAGTTTGGAAAATGAGAAACTGAGGCAAATTGACATATTCACTTGTTCTTATCTAAAATATACCTGACATAAGGAAGAACAGTAGGGATCTTCACTTCATCAACTATTTCTGGGAGAAATAAGAATCTGTTCTAAAAATCCCATGTGACTGCCTGCCTACCTGCCTGCCCGCCTGCCTGCCTGTCTTACCTACCTACCTACCTACCTACCTACCTACAGCTGCCCCTGACAAGGAACCCCAGTTGGCATACAAAGAGGGTTAAAAACACATCATAATAACACAAACAAAGAACCAACATGATAAAAATAACTGGCTGTGGGGAAGACAAAAATTTCCATCACATACCACTTCAGTGGATTAAGAAATTGTCCTGGCCAGAGCCAGAACTTTAAGCTTTTCCTAAACAACAGCAAGATTGCGCCCATGTGGATCTGAAGTGTGGGGAATGCTATTCCAGAGGGCAGTCACAGTAAAAGAGAACACACATCTCTTGGTTCCCATGAGATTATATTTTTGTGTTGATGGGACAGTGTCTTATATTTCCATTTGTTGTGAAAAAGATAAACATATCTCTAATCCCGCATAGTACATGTCACCATCTCCCAACACCCCACCTTTTCAGCCTTTTTTTTTTAAAGAACTTTCCCTTTTACTTCTTCTGAGGGGCCAACATCCACTTCTCTTCAGTTCTGCAATAAGAATGGTAATGCTGTTATTCTGTGCATTGGAGGCACTTTTCCTCTAGTATGTGAGAATGGGATATTGTCTTAAGGGGGTGGACATAGCTAGTATAAGAGGAGTGCTGAAGGTAGGACCAACGGAAAAAAAATCATCTCGAAAGACCCTTAAATTCTGAGGAAGAGAAGTTTACTAAAAGTAACGGGGCTTGACTAGGCAGACAGTCAGAACAGCTTCTCTCAGTAACATTCAGACAGCAGGGACTGAACTCTCTCTGAGAAGGAAGAATACAAAACACTTGCTACTGGGCTAGAAAGTATCTAGCAACCATTACTAAAATTCAGTGGCAGGCTCAGCATTAAGAACTTGATAGTTGAAGAATCTGTACCACCGACATCTCCCCTTTCCCAGAAAACTGTCTCTGGACACTGTCGTCATTCTCAGAGTTCATTTCCTGGTTAAACAAACAGCCATTAAACAACATAAGACGGGGCAACGCCTAGAGACACTGTCTCAGAAGTCCCTAGACAGGCCACGTGACTCCAGGGGTCCCAGTGTTTTGACTTTTGCCTGAAGACAAATTAATCACTAATAGAAATACTAACTGTGACAAAGTGTATACAAGAAAGGAGAGTGAACCTCAGGCAGCATGAAATATGCTCTACTTCTTGGCAGCTCTAGGCCAAGCCTATCAATAGAGGACGTGCAGAGTAGCCAGCATTGCTGCCTCTTACATTTCGTGATGTTTTGGCACCCCAGCAAATGAACTTCCTCTGGACCCATGCATATGTGTATGTTATCTGCATGTGTATGCATTGTTATTTGGAAAGACTTAAACACTAATAATATGTTAGGCCTATTGAAATATTTGAGAGGCTCTGTTTATTTCCTATTTAATGTGTGATTCCTTAGTGTATCGTAGGCACTGACAGCTTTTTCTTATCCAGGATCATGAGAAAATTAAATTTCATAACAGATCACGAAATCAAAAAATATTATGGCTAACTGAAAACCTGTTTTCTTCATACAACCTTCTACTAGTACAGTGTTGTCCAAACTTGGCCACTTTAAGATGAGTGGACTTCAACTCCCAGAATTCCCCAGCCAGCCTGGGAGTTGAAGTCCACTCATCTTAAAGTGGCCAAGTTTGGACAACACTGTACTAGTATATCAAATACTAAAATATATCAAAAACTCAATGAATGCTGACATTTAATAATAGTTCTTCAGATTTTACGAAGTCAAAAGAAACATACAGCTTTTCTGTCACTTATCTCTGGTAAATCCCTTTTTATTCCAGTTTTGCTATTTATAGATTGCCTTTTTTCAGGGTTTTTAGTAGAAGCTCCTAGTATTGCCATTGCATTCATCAAGCATGAATTATGTCTCTAAAGTGTCTAAGTTAAATGTCCCAGTTGGGGAATGGGTGCATTTTTACTTTGCTGCACATCCATGTGCAAGCTCACAGATTAACACATTTTTCTGTACTTATATAGCACCTTCTGATTTAAAGATAAAGTATTATTCTAGTAGCTGATTGTAAAATAACATCTAGCCAAAAAAAACTGAGTTGGACTTTCATCTATTTGTAGCTGGTCTTGGTATGAGAACTGGGATGTTGTCATCAAACCTGAGAAGCTAACAAATGCCTACAGTGAATGATACAATTTCATTTCCACTGCCATCACTTAATAATAAAATGTCATATTAAAATATAATATAAACTATGATTGGTTTTTAATGTTTAAATTAAGGGTCATGACATGTTTCAGACATTTATCAAAATACGTTAAGTATTTTATGGCTTACCAGGGACCATAGGATTGTATATAAAAATATCTCAAATTTTCCAAAAAGTTTTTTTTCTAGAAGTGCATCTACGTTTCTTTCTTCCTTCTTATAGAAAGGTAACTGGTTTACTTACAGGTAACTGGCTGTATCTAAATTAATTGTTTTATTAGCTTATTTGTAAATTTTTCAGCGTGGAGGTTTTCAGTGCTATGACTGCAGTTTGATCTTTAGGAATTAATTCTTAATTTTCTTTGAAAGATAAAAACAGAAAGTGCTAGGATAGTTTATTGGTCCTTTATTATTGATTCTTAGTCACGCTTATGGTATATGAAAACAGATGATCACCTGATTTTCATATGACAAGAGCAACAAAATAACTAACAAATCTTTTATATTCTTTAAGCTGACAGGTTGCAAAAGTATGAAACAACAGTAACTTTAGCTTGATTTGCAGGGAAATGTCTAATGTTTAAGGTCAGGCTTAATAATTTCAATAATTCATGCATGAGGAACTGTCTTTGAAGGTGGCCTGGAAACTTCAGCTAATGAATAATATTGAGGTGGTAGTTCAACTGGGAAGAAGCTCTATGAACATACTACACTACTAATTCCTTGCCTTCACTAGCTTCTGATTTGTTTCTGAGATGGGTTGAGTCTGATGAGCAAAGCACTAAATGGTTTGAAATGTCAAAACCTAAAATAAAATAATTTCCTATATATTTCTGCTTACAACTGAAGGTCAATTTCCCTTAGTTTCCCCTCAGATTAATATATAATTGGTGGCTATGAAAGATAAAGGCAATTCTCAAGTTGTGGAATACCCTCCTCTCATTCAAGAGAGGATTGCTTGGTACCCACATCACCATTCTTGTGGCATCAGGTAAAAAGTTATTTATTTTTCTCTCTCAAGTTTTTAATATCAATAGCATTTCCAAAACTCTTACATATAATCCAGCATTGTGCTCCTTTTTTCATTATAAAGTGGTTTGCTGTGTTTAATATTTCTTCTATTACACAGGATTTTAGGTTTCTCTGGGAAATATACAAATTAGTTTAAAACATATTATAAAGAAACTAAATATGCAGTTAAAAACATTTTTATCTCACACAATAAGGAGATACAATCAACATGAGTGAAAAAGGCAATAAATAGAGCACAAAATCACAATAATAAAAGTGGCAATAAAGGAATGTGAAATTCTAAAAACACATTTTTCTCCAATGCCAGGGAGAACAAAAAGGTCTAAATTTGTTGGTTTGTTTCTTTATTTGGTGTTTTTACCCACCACAATTGAGAAAGTCTTGGTGCATTGCTCTCTCCCCAGCTCAGCAGGTTTGGGTCACAGGTTCTTTTCAATGTGGAAGCAATGATCACACCAGTATGAACACTTAAGGCTTTATTCCAAGGTAGTATAAGAAAATAACATAACATGAGACAGCAATCAAAGAATATGTAAGAATACAGTAAGCCAAAGAAAGATCTTACGTCCCTCTGCCAGTCCGGGAACCCCAAAGAAATGATGGCGGATGGATCCTTTCAAAGCCAGCGAATATGCAGCACTCCCTTAGTAAAATCTGCATTGAAATTTCATCCCATGGGGTTTTTAGACTAGCTTATATAGGCTTTGAACAGGTAATTAAGTGTACCTGTTTTTCAATGGCCTTATCTCACTGGAGTTTGTAAGGACAAAGAGGATGAAATCATCAAGGTTAAGGAGTATCAGCTTCTAAAGGCATTTGGATTGAAGATGGGAAAGAGCATCCTATTCTACAAAGGTGTACCATCAAGGACATGGCAAAACAAAGGATAACCCAAATATAAACCTTTAGTGACTAAAATAAATGCTTGTTTAGTTTTATATTATATACTCAACCATTACATGGGAATATAAGTTCTGTGCATGATACATCTAAGGGAAAGAGGTATATACACACTATCCAATTCCTTCTCACCAATCTTCCAATATCAGCACTACACTTGGCAGCAGGGGCATTCATTGGGGGGGGGGGTCTGGGGGGGAGAGGAAAAAAGTCAAGATGTTAATTATGACTGCAAATCTAAGCCCCTACCCTGTTTTAACACGTATTCTGTGGGTACAAAAAGGGTGAGATTTCAACCACCTTGTTGCACCCACTGTCTTTACTTTTTGATACCGGCCCCCCCCCCCCCCCGGGATGTCCCTGCTTAGCAGGTTATAATCATGCCATTAAAAACTTCATGATACAAAAAACATTAAATAAGCAGTCATAAAAAAATAAAAAGTTTAAAAACATAAAATAAAAATCCTAGAAACAACTAACCAAAAACTAAAAATAGAGTTAGGATCAATTAAGAATCAAAGTCCCTCTTAAATAATTTTGTTTTCAGCAATTTTCTAAAACCTAGTAAGGTTTTAATTGAAGGTTTTAATAAGGCTTAGGTAAAGAGTTCCATAATCCTGGTGCTGCAATGGAAAATGGGCCTTCATTTCTCTTGCCTCATGGCAATGGGGAACCACTAGCAGATTCTCTCAGGAGCTCTGTCTCCCTCAGGTCAAGAAAAAAGAGGTAGGAGAGGTGCCAGCAGAGCCTCTCTGGAGAAGACATTGCACAGATGTGATGCCCCCAGAGAAAAGACCCCTTCTCTTAGGCCACCATAAACCGTGCTTTATTTGGTGAGGGGCCCTGAAGAAGGGCCTCGGCTAAACATATTAGGATTCAGGGAGGTACATTTTTATTGCACTGTACTTTGGTTTTATATTTGTACATCACCCACAGTCTTTATTGTATGAAACCACTACTACTACTAATAATCTGAGAATTCTAGACCACCAAATCCAAACTGTTTACAGACTTTTACCCTCATTTGTTTTGCTTTTAACAGAAAGAAGGGCAATCCAGAGCCCAACTTGTCGCCCAGGAACTTGTGTCATCAGAAAAAATGTGAGTCTATCAGCTTTTTAAAAATCTTAGGAACCATGCAGTGCATTCCACTTTGATTCATTCAGCTCTAGCTGGCTGGCAATTTAGTAAAATATCATCTCTTTTTCACAGGTATGTGGAGATGCTCCGGCTGTTACATACGGTAAGTAAATCATTTTAATTGTTGAAAACTAATTGCCCTCTTACTTAGCAATAATTTAGGAGACAGAAGAAGCACTGAGGAGGCTGAGGTGAATTCTGTAAGGGGCAGCTTGTCATGCAAAAGTGCTTACTGAGCCATTGCAATGAAATCTGTCTCATGATAGGAAAAAAAATATATGATCCTCAGTGTGTGCCGAAGTCTAGAATTCTGCATCAGAAAGAATGGATTGTTGGCTGCACAACTTGCCTAAGAGAATAATTTTCTTGAAAACTAATTCATGGAGGGAGGAGGAAAAACTGAGATGGTGACTACCACTGATTCAGAGAGAGAAGGTTGGAAAGAGCCATATAATTGGGCAACCAGTTGTATAAATTATGATACCTACTCTAAGTTTTGGATAAGAAGAGGTAATATTTTATTAGAGTTGTTTCCTTAGGCATTGGGTACCCTCTACAAATTACCCTTCTATCTCAGACATGTTTTGTATAGTTGAGAAAAAACATTCAGCTGACATTCAGACTATCAACTCCCACTTGGATCCAGGAGTTTTGCTATTCATCCAGGAACCAAAAGCAAGTAATCCTGCATTTAGTCATTTTCTAATTTTGCAGCAGTGGAAATATGAGTTTCTTTTATATAAAAATAAAACAAAATGCAACATCAAATGTCCTTCTATTAATTGATTAATCAGTTAACTTAATGAACTGATTCAGGCTACATCCCAAAGCACATTCACTAGGAAGTATACTTCATTGGTTTCAGTAAGACTTACTTCTGATACATAGGATTGCAATGAAAATCCATAGAACAGAGTTCTTATAGAATATGTTTCCCTGATAATTGAGGTGGCAGTCAATTTTGTTAAATTAATGTAAGCAAACTAAATATTATTGGGGAAATAATCTTGCCCACCTTATCTGTCATAATCAGATGGGGATATAATATTGCTTTATTTATAGTGATGTCAATGTCTCTCCCAAATGTCAGTGCCTGAAATAAGTATGTGAACTAAAATGTAATTTGGTGCTTGCCTTTTTGCCTGGATTCCATAATTATTAGCTGTTCTTTGCCACAAGACCCCATCTGAGGTAGTACAATCTTTTCTGGTGAAAATTCTGAATTTTGTTTACTGCTGACTTCCTTTACTTCTGCCTCAATTCATGAAATCTCCAAGAATCCCTATGCGCTACAGTGCTGCTGAAGTATCACATTGTTGAAAAAAGAGGTAATAAATATTAGCTGGAATTCAAGCATGCTAATATTTTGGCTGAGAGAAGCTGGTAACAATTTATTCCTTTGTTCTTGCGAATCTTCCACAAATACAATAAGGTCAAACTCTGCTGACAACTTTTAAGTCTCTCTTGACCAGCCTACCAAATACACAGATATCTAAGGGATATACTGAGTGTGAACTAGCCAGAAGATCCAAAAGTTTAGAGAATTGGTCAAGCAAGGATGGATAACATACTATAACCATGGAATTGTTGGGAGGACTGCCTTGTGTCCCCCTACACCTAAGGTGCAATCACCTTCTGTGCGATGGGCACTAATATTAGCAAAAACAAAGAGCAGTTCTCAAAAAGAAAAATAGCTAGACTGATCAGTGACATATTCTTGGCATAAGGACGTTGTTTCACTGATTATTTTCTGAGCTCAGACAACAAACTAAAGCAGACTACAGGTAGCTCCGAATCCCTTTTTGCAGTCCTTCGAGCCTTCCATGAGCTCCAGGTGCAAAAATGCAGACAGGGCACCGCAAAAAGTAGGGAGCAACTTACCTGACCATTCGAAGATAACTAGCAGCTGCCATCCTTTTTGTAAAAAAAAAAAAACCTAAGTGGGGCATTGAAAATCTAGGCATGGACAGGTCTGAAAATACACTCTCAAAATTTGGCAGCCAGATATGAAAGAATGGTAGCAAATCCTTCACTGTTCTGTAGAAAAAAGAGAGAAGAAAAATAACATGCCAAGCCTAATGACCAATTGAATGCTCAAAAAATGGGATGAAAATCCTGCCCCTTCACCATTTCATGTTGTCGTTGCAGCACGACCATATCCCCTTCAGCCATCAGCAGCTGAAAAAATGGTGGCTGCAGCCATGGAAACCTCTGAGCATTCCAAACCTCCAGTGGGAAAATTACCATAGAGAACAGTTCCATGATATTTTGAAAGCTTCAAATTTAAATTAATCTGGTTAGCCTTTTTATCCATGCTGATTCAGGAAACTTAGGTGATAAAAACAAATGATGATTCTTTGCTCCCATGGAGAAAATGGACAGGGGTAAGCTTTTCTCCTTCTTTCCATGATCATGTTCATCCTGTGAAGCTGATTAAAAAGATATTTAGAACGAAGGAAAGCATTATTTGCCGTGGCACCTAATTAACTTGGGGGACTTACTATCACAAGAGATGGGGATGGCCACTAACTTGGATGGCTTTAAAAAAGGATTGGACAAGTTCACAGAGGATAGATCTGTTAAAGACTGATAGTGTTGAAGATTCTAGGTTATTTCCAAGTTGGGAGACCATACTTTCAAATACCAGTTGCAGGGGAACCATGGTGAGAAAGAGATGTGCCTCCACCACCTGGAGAATCTCAAAGGCATCTAGTCAGCTACTGTGAGAAACAAAATGCTGGACTTTGTTGCACCATGTACTGAATCATTGTTCAAGGCTAGTCTTATGTTCTTATACTGAAGATGGTGCAGAGACCCTTCTCTAGAACAGAAGGGGGGGGCTTGTACAGAAGATATTATAGATTGAGACAACTTGGCCCTTGCTGTATAGTGCATGCTGTCTTAAGAATTACAAATCCTAGGACAGATTTATACAGGCATTATATTCTATGGAGAGAATCTACTAAGGACTTGCAGCTATTAGGATCCAAAGCAGAAAAGGTGCTTTAGAGGGCACATGGGAACTCTCATTGCACCTTTGGTTCCAGCCAAAGAAAAGGTGTGCCTTTTTCAAGGAGTCAACCAGCATGTTTATCCGGCCTCTGAAACAGGTTTTCCACTTTAGATCCAAATAGCTGCATATCCTTATCTACATTGTGAAACTGATAAGAAATCATTAAAATCTGATTCTCTGATAAGATCTGCTTTGAAATTGATAGAAAATAGGCATTCCCAAGGGAAAATAATGTCATTCTATAGACTGATTTGCCTTGTGGAAAAATGGAGGAGACAAAGCTTATCTGACAGTTTGCTAATGTTGCTTCGGCAGGAATCTACTTATGATCAAGCACACACTTAGTACACAATCATCTTTGTACAGATCTGCACAATCACAGGTATTAATGAACAAAACCTTTATAATAATGTTTCTAACATCTCCCCCGCTTATGCCACTATGTTGGTGAGTGTTTTGTGCCAAGTTGCTTAAAAATGTAGGAGTATGACATGTCTTTTTAAAGATCCTTAGGCATTTTTCATCCTTTCTTGTCAGCTACTTTTAGCGTGGGTAGTTTGTGTCAAGATTAGACACAATGGTCTGTTTTTGTGACCTTGCAACTGCGAAATAGATCTGTGTTGAGTGGGAGGGGAAACCCAGTTGGGCAATCTTATTTCCCTTTCATTGTCATTCTTCTCTGCCAACATCACATTCTGGAAAGAAAAATATGGTTTTAAAAAGTTTTGCGTCTTCTGTTACATTGCAATAAAGAAAACAAAAGCACACCACACCCTGATTTGAAAGAAGAAAAGTATTATTTTCTTAAACTCTAAGGAACACCTTTTTCTGTCTGTCACCCCCTCCACACACACACACTAGAAGAGATCACCACCCCATTCAGCATTAACAGAAGAAGTTTGGCCTTTCAGCAGACCTTAATAGTTTGATTGATTGCCAAAATGATGACATTTACATACACCCACTCTGCTATTCAACTGAAAGACTGGAAACATTGTGTGAGCTTAAACTTTATATCAGTTGGCGTGGCTCAAAAATAAAGAGTTTGATGTTAATCTAGAAATTTAGCTGCTATTTATCCATTTTCAATTACTAGCTTTTAATAAGAACACTATAAACCAATTGTGTGATTCACAGCAGGCAAACCTAGTTTCAAAAAGAGCATACTTAGAACAGCTCTAGGCATCATGTTTATTAAAGGATGACTGCAACATGAATAACATATTTTCATGTGTGCCATCATTGAAAGTGCTGTAGAGAGAATTTGCATCATCACTGGAAATCAACTAATGCAAGACTTTACAATGAAGTCAGTCAATACATTAAGCTGCCAGGCTGCATCAGTGATTAAATAATCAAATAACACAAATGAAAATCTGAGGCTAGCTTAACAGTCCTACACATAAGACACCTTATACCAACTTTAAGAGTGTTCACAGCCCAGTGTGCTCTTTCTTCTACGTATAGAGATTCATACGGATCAAGGTACAAGATCAAAGTATCTCATACAATTCCTACCAAAGCAGATTCTGATTCCATTAAAGAATAACTTAGGCATCATTTTTACACATGCCCACAGTAGTTCATTTTCTAGGGATTGGGGGTTGGGGTGGGAGGAACAGAGGGAGGGAGAATCAACATGTTTAAATTTAACAAAGTGGTTCTTGTAATACACTTCCTGTTTCTAAAAGTGATGGCTGAGAAATGTACCAAGTGGAGATCTTAGAATTTCTTTGTCAGATGAAGGAAACTACACTATTGTTTTGCTGTTCTCTGGAATGTATCCATAGTACTAGCTTGATTTGATGACCAAGAAAATAAATTGTGCCTGATTGTTTCACACTAACTGTATATTTGTTTACTGCTGTGCAGTTTTGTATGCTCACAGCTCTAACTGGCAATGTAATTAATAATAGTTCCAATAATAGTCTCCTTTGTAAAGAGGACATTATAATTACTTGTAGATTACTTGATTTTATGCAGGAAGAATATAGTCATAGGCAGTTGTTGCAAGCAACGCAAATGACTTCCCTTGAGGATAACTTCTGTTGCAGAGTGGCTGCATTTTCCAAGTGCTTAAATCACAGTAGTATATTCCATCTGGTTCCTTGTGCTTCAGCATGAGCATAGTGTTCCATAAGAGTGGGCTGTTAATCTCAGATGTTGCATATCCTGCTTTGTTGAATCAGATTTCTTTGTCATATAGCTTGGAAATATTTAATCTAAGTTAAACATTAAATTGTGGGATAATGAAAGCAGGCTGTGGAGGCATCATCTGTATATTTTCCTCCTGGCTCAAGGACAGGGGGAAAGCATTTCAATATGGCCATGAGGAAGAGCTGTGTCCCAATCTAGCCTCTTCAATTTGTACAACATATATAGGCTGTTGAATCAGTGCATCAAGTATGTGTGACAACAAGCAGACAATGTTTTTTGGAAGCTATCCATACTTGAAATACTTTCCTTCTACAACAATTCATTAAACTTTTAGCCAAATAAAGTTCCTGGAACTCTGTTAATCTCCTTCTCAGTTTATGTGTAGAGTTATATAAAGTCATTACTAATTTGTCCTATTGATTTAAATGACTGTACTATAAGCATAAATTATTTGAGGGACCATCTCTTCCCATTTACGTCTACCTATCCCATCAAGCCCAGCAGAAGAGGTATGCTCTGGGTCCCGTCTGCGAAGGAGTTCCGTCTAGCGGGACCCAGGAGATGTGTCCGTTCTGCTCTAGCCCCTGCCCCCTGGAACATCATTCCCCTTCAGGTGAGGTTAGCCTCATTTCTGTTAGCCTTCTGGAAAGCCTTGAAAACATGGTTCTTCCATCAACCCTGGGAATCCCATAGTGAGCCTGCAAAGTGGTT
Source organism: Liasis olivaceus (assembly GCA_030867105.1). NCBI lineage: Eukaryota > Metazoa > Chordata > Lepidosauria > Squamata > Pythonidae > Liasis > Liasis olivaceus. The sequence continues at coordinate 40,166,589 of CM061348.1, read as the reverse complement.
GAATGAGGCTAAATGATGGTTGTCCTCCTGCTATTTTGGGGTTCTTTTATGTTCCATTCCCTTATGTTTTTATTTTTTATTTTTGTTGTTACTTATGTCTGATTTTTTTTTTTTAGATTGTGAGATGGTTTTAATTGTTATTTTGCTTATAAGCCACCCAGAGTCACTTTTTGTGAGATGGGCAGCTTTATTTATTTATTTATTTATTTATTTATTTATTTATTTATTTATTTATTAAATATGTATGCTGCCCATCTCCCCCAGTGGGTAACTCTGCTAAATAAATAAATAAGTAGAACCGTCTCATTTTTTTCTACTTCAGCAAAATTGAATAGTTCCTTTAATGGTTCTAAATTTGATAGGATAATGGGAGTATTCCAGTACTTAGACTTTAATTAATTAATAATTAGTAATCGACCTGCCAAATTACCTTTTCAGGAAGAGATTTGCCTTAAAAGCATCCAAATAATTAAAATATAATTATAATATTAAGATGTTTTATAATTATTCAATACAGTCAATCATGCCAAGAATATTTATCTGATACTTGTTAACTATCAATGATGTCCACATTGATTATATTAGAATTCAATACCAATGGTGTAAATGAGACTGAACCAGCCTTAGATTTGCAGTCTTCCTCTGCATTCTAGCCCAACACACACCCACACCCACACACATGAACATCTCTGTCATGAAGTTACTTTAATTTACATATAATAACAGTTTGGTGTCATGCCTTAACCCACATATTAAACTGTGATTAATCTCATTGAGCAGACCAATTTCAAACACTGATTTATAAAGATGTTTGTTTCAATAAACCATTAAGATTGACCACCATTTATTTTGGACATAATGCTAAATTATGGTTAACTGAAAATGGAAGGTAAAGTTTTTTATCTCCTTAAGGCCATGCCAGAGATGTAGAAGGAAAGGCATTCATAATGATTCATCTAATGATAAACCATTATTTTTATTGGCTGCATTCATATAGCATGGTAAGATAGAATTCAGAATCCTAACTCAGTGCAACAAAGCACAAGTTACTGCATGTTGCCCAGTTATTCCTACAGTTATTCTGCTAAGCGTGTCGAAGAAGCCCCTTCTGCCATTTTTTTTTTTAATCAGGACATACTGGAATCCTTGATGTGCCCCCCTTAAACCAGCCAGGAATTGGAAAAGAATAAACCCAGGCCTTCTGACTCTGGATTTTAGGCAGACAGAAAGTCAGTGTTCACACATCACAGCAAGCAAACCCTGGAAATGTCTTGGGTGCCTTGTTTAGCTGCTCCTATTGACAGAATGGTGCTCATTATTTTTGTATTATATTTTTATCCCATCTTTCATTCAGGAGTAACACGTGATATACATAGTGTTTCTGCCTTCTGTTTTCCCCCAGAATAACAGACCAAAAATCACCCAGTGAGGTTCTGTGATTAAGAACAGATTAAAATCAGGGTCTCTTCACTCCTAGTCCAACACCTTAAGCAGTACACCACACTGGCACTCACTAGCAGAAGTGGTGGAGCAGTTATAGTCAGCAACCATTACAAAATTCCAGTTATGGTATCTCTGTATGCATTCATTTTATTTTTTAAAGCACGCACACACACACACACACACTCACACACACAACTTTTCAGAATAACAATTGTAAATAAAAATACAGTAACTATTATTGAAAAACAAACATAAACTTCTCATGGCGCTGGGGGTGGGCTGGGAAGGGTTCAACCGTGCAAGCTCTAAATACGGTTGTCACTCACCTTGTTCCTCCTCTCTCCAAGGATCCTTTCCACAATTTCATTTTAACTGAACAAGTGTGAGAGCAAATTAAAAAGTCATAAATAGAGATTCTGACACCTCTGTATCTATCGGTACTATACCTTGTAAATGGCTGGATTCTAGAGATACGAAATAATAGTTACATATTTTAAGGCAGAAATATTGATGTACCTTAGGCTGAATTGCATGAATGTTCAAAATATAACATAATGACTTGAGTTCTTTCCTCCTACTTTATATCTAACAGGGAATTATAAGGATTAGAAAAAAAATGTTTTGTTTTACTGTGTTTTCATATGATGGATTTGGAAGCCTTTCTTGTACTATGATTGATCAATTACTGGGGCTGCAGAAGTACTTTACCTTTGATTAATAGTTTCCTAGGCCTTCAGTACTTTGGGCAACAAGATTATTTTTTTTATTTTTCTTTTTTTTTTTTTTAAACGGATGTTCATAGCGATTACTACGTTGCTTCAGATGTGGGAAATTAATCAAGGCAAAGTTGGCTATCCAGGCTGACGGAATTAAATCATTGATTTGAAAATGCATAATGACACAGCAATCAAGACAATTAATGATTAAATAAATTTGCTGAAGTTTTATGAGAAATCAAAGCTGGGTTTTCTTGTTACTAGCAATCATATTTAGTTCTCCAGAGTGATTTTGCAGACATGGGGCATTGGTTTATCGATTGCCAGTGATGTTATAAACAGTAAAACTTTGGGACAGGGAAAAAAAACCTTTGAAAAATGAATGGATTTGAAATTTAAATAGCAGTCAGCACCATTTCATGCATACGTTATGAGGTAAACACACTATTTACAAAGCCCAAGAAACCCAAGCATGTCTGTAGCATAAAGTTTAAACCCATAAGGGATGCATATGAAGCTGGGGCTTATGGGCTCAGTTTACGCTTTTGCTGCAGTTCCTGGCTGTGCTCCATTACTGAGACTGACTTGACTCTATAGACGCCCTTGCTTGGTGGGGTGGAGGGGACCTGGCAAATGTGTGCAGCTGGGGGCCATTTTAAGCTGAACCTGACATAACGGAGCGTATGTATGCACACATGTATGTACAGATATATATATTTAAAGAACGTAATAAAAAAGAAATAAAAGATGTGCAAGAAGACTAAAAGGGTAAAATACAAATAGTGGAATATGGATAAGTAAACAAAAGTTTCAAACTATCATAAAAATGACAACTCAACAATGTATCGTTAATTATAAAATTATAAAATGTATCGCTTTTTGAAGAAAAAAACTGAAAATTCTAATTAATTCTAAACTCAAGAGGTCTAGTTAACGCACTGCTGTATATATCACTAACTGAAAAGATTTTGGAGGATTTTAAATACAGCCTTCTCTGCCATTTGGAAGAGGCAGGTTGTGAAAACTGAGATTGTTTTGTGCAGCCCTCTCCTTGTTCCTCTTACTTCCGGAGCAGCTGCTTGCCAGCAAACAGGTGTTCTTATTACAGCTCCCTGGGACAGGCGAAGATAAAAAGCTCACCTGGCTAATTAGTGGTGGGGGGTGGGGGGATTGCAGGGTCCAACCCATAAGTCAAGATGGTGCTCACAAAATCTCTGCTCCTTTTGTAGGTACACTGACATGACATACACAGAGATGGGGCTTTGACCATGCTACCTTGACCCCATCAAATCCCCCTGAAGGTGCTACTGGCCCCACCACTCTCCTTGTCCTTTCCTTGCTGCTTTTGTTTTCACAGTGAGGAAAAAAACTGTGGTGACTATGTGGAAGGAACGGTAGCAAGTTGCTGTGGTGCCTTTGCTTCACAAGAGAGAAGGGAATCAGGAACTGGGATGAGTTCCTGCCAATGAGAAACCACTAGCCTGCAGCTCTGGAAGAAGCACTTTGGTCCTGCAAGATCTCTCTCCTCTGCATTAAAGTAGTCTAATTTTTTTCAAATGTTTGAGCCTGAAAAAAAAGGTGTTGCCTTGCGAGTTGCATTAATTTTAATAAGTGGATTCCTTAAAGTAGTGTCATCTTTTCATAAAATTTGCATAGAAACCAGGAAAAAAATGGATTAAATTTAATGAATGCTGCTTTAATGAATAGCAGAGAGGTACTACACTTCTTCCAAATCATTTTTCAAGGGTGTACAATCCTACAAAGTAGGACAAATGATCACAAACTACTTATCCCTTTTCAAGGTTGTTCCTGTCGCTTTTAAAACATATTTCCCATCTTCAGTAACATTCAGTACTTGTCATCATTGCCATGATACTCTTCACATTTCTTCCTCTTCTACCTGCTTTATTACTGCAGCCATTGGCATCTTCTAACCAACATTTCAACCTAATTACATTGGCTATAATAATTCTGCTGATTTGCTTCATGTTATGATAAAAGTCTTTCTCATCAAACTCAACTCCTAGTGACTACACAGACATTTCCACGTACTTTACTTGATAACAGTGTGCAAGTAATTTGACACCATTTTCTTCTGGGATTTTTTTTAAAAAAATTTCTGATGTAGCCAATAGTCCTGGTATTTCCTGAACTGATAAATTAGGTGTGTTACAAAACACTGAAGGCATCAATCAATCAATAAGCAAGCAAGCAAGCAAACAAGTAATAACCAGGTCCAATCTTGCTTAGGTTTTTTGAGCTTAACTATGACTCATGGCATATGACTCATAATATGATAGATACTGATAAACAAAAATCACAGGTCAGCTAATAAAGGGGGAAATAGCAGTACTGATTAATGAGACTAAAGTCAGTGCAAGGGTCAGTAGTACTATGAGACAAATAGGGGTGGTCAGAGGAGCAAATGGGTTGAAAATAGCATTGAAATCATGTGAATTACCCTCACCCAGGACTTCCCCCCCCCAGATTAGCATGCTTTTAATGTGACAACTGAAATTAAATCATGTTCAGCATTGTCTGCAAAAATACATACATAAATTCAAGTCTTCCAACTGAAATCACAACTATCTAAATCAATTCCAAATGGAAAGTGGAAGGTTTCTGCAAAAGCTACAACAATAACAGTTCATTTAGTTAAATTGCAGCTGTGCAGTTTCTGAATATGTATTATCTCCTCTCCTAATCTGTCACTAGAGATGCTCCTGGATTCTCACACGATTTTTTTTTTCTGTCTTGCTCCTCTGCTCATTGAATATTCCAATAGTTTATGCCAGAAAAAATTAAATCCAAAATAAGGCAGAATAATAATAATAATTCAAGAAATATACATATTCCATACATATTTTGTGAGAGAGAAACAAAATATCTATTCAGCATATAGGTTGATTAAGGAGGAAGTATTTAGGCCTGTCTCATTCCTTGGCTGACCTGGAGCCAGTCTGTTTCACCACATTCCTTCTGAACTGTGGCTTTCTCTCTTGTGTATAGGTTTCTGGGATTCCAGTTAGTCCACAGACATGGTCAACACAACTGAAGTTCTTTCTGTAATTAATGAAGCACTTATTGTCTTCTTTTTGTATTTATGTCTGTCTGTCTGTCTGTCTGTCTGTTGTTTCTTAGTCTTTCCTAAAACCATTGTGAACATCTGGCATCTCCCTTTCCATGTAGGGCTCTAAATTGTGTTGGATGATTCTGAGCATTATTTTGCTAGCATGTGAAATTGAGAATATTGTGCAATAGTTTGCACACTCTCTAAGATGCTTTCCTTTGGCATTAGTATGTGGGCTGACCTCTTCTAATCTGTTGGCCACTGTATTATTCTCCAGATTTGCCGGCATGATTTGGTGAAAACTTTTACAGATTTTTTTTTTCTGTTTCTTGCCATATTTCTGTAGCTATTCCATCAATTCCTGTAGCCTTTTGACTTGGTAATGACCAGAATGCTGATCTAACTTCATCTTCTATTACTGGATGTCGTTGTAAGTAAGGAATATCTCCTAAGATATCTTGGGCGTTGACGTTTCTACTGTACAGAATTTCACCATCAGAAACATTCTAATTTTCTAGCTATGGTTATTTCTCTATGCTGTGTTGCATCACCTGGAATCTTAGACTGGAACAGGCTATTTTTGGATACTTCTGAACTTGAGATTTGTTTCTCTTGTCTGTTTTGCAGAAGCAAGCTCTCATGCCTGTTTTCCACACAGAAAGCTTTGTGTTTGCAGTGTGCTTTGTATTGCTTTGGTGAAAGATCTATGACTGTTCATTATCAGAATCTACTTGTGGGTGTGTAACTGGCAGCACAGAGTATTCAAATAAAATATTTTAAAATTCTGTCTGAAAGTCTGTGAAGGGGAAGTCAGATGAGTCTTTACTGGGAGGGCTTCAGCGTTGCCAGAGAAGGCCCTGCTTCTTCTTTTTATGTGCATGATAGACTGAGAAGGTATCTTGTGCATGAATAGTGCCCTATTTTATTTATGGAATTTATAAACCACCTCAGCCTCAGAGACTCTAAGTAGTGAGATAGTTGATGGGATATGGGCAGTATGTCAGCTTGCAAGGTAGTCTTGAGCTTACAGATTCTAGCATCCATAGCCTAGTACTAGCATGCTTGAGGCAAAATGGGCTTTGGTTGCCCTTGAGGCATATGGGCCAAAGGTGCCCTATTTGCGAAAACTGACTAGAACTGTCTTTATTGTTAGCAGGGAATGTTGCATGTGGCAGGGGTATGACTAAGCTGGTAATAGTCTTTATTTTTATTGTTATATTTTTAATATATTTATTGACTGTTTTTAGCTTTGTTGTATGCTGCCCAGAGTTGTCTGTGGTGAGATAATAAATTGGTTAAATAAATAAATGAATGAATGAATGAATGAATGAATGAATGAATGAGTCTATGTCATACTAAAAATGTTGCATGAATGTCATGATTGCTAAAAGCCATGTTTGGGGATAGGAGGAGGAGGTCCATATCTCTGGGCCCATCTGGAAATAATCATAGCATATGGAAGATTGTGACTTGGTATATAACAGGAGGAAATGGTAAAGAGCATAAATTAAAGAATGAAATGAATGTAAGTATTTAATGCTTCAAACTTGCTGGCAAAAGTAAACGTGGTATTTCAAAGTTCTCACAGAATGTAGCACTTGCTCACTAAAACCAGGACTGCGATTTTGCTGCCTGACAAACTAGTTTATAGAACTACCTTATTTTAAGAGGTAGGGATGATATTAATGTTCATAATACAGTAGTTTCTTTTCAGATCACTCTCTTCTTTTCACTGTTTTGCCAGATTGCGTACAAGACTGAGAAATGGCCATTCCTGAAGTCAGGCACAAACGGGGTGGGGGTGGGGGTGGGGATGGGGGGTAGGGAGAAGATGCTGTTTTCTCTATTAGCTTTGCTGAATCTCTGCGTCAATGAATGATTAAAACACCTGCCTTACATTTTCTATTAACATTCTGGGTTTTAGTTCACTCCTACAGAGTGTATAAAAACACACATTCCCACCCAATTCATTCAGAGTTTTAAAACATGAGATATCTGTATTTTCCTGAAAATCGTGGTGACATTCAGTAAACCTTTAAACCTGATGAGTCTTGCCAGGTTTGGCTTCATGAGGCAAAATCAGCTTGAGGATCACATGCAGATTTCTAGGACAAAGTAAAATTAAAGCTGCCAAGTGAATTTCTAGGCTTGGATGTGAGTCATCTAGTATTTTTTTTTTCTATATAGCCCCAGGCCAGTTGCTTTCACTGCTTGTGTAAGGATACATGACAATTTCTATGTAACTGCATGGAAATCTGCTGCATACTAGGTTGGATTATAGAGTTTAGTAATTGGTCTCCAGAGACTTTTTCATTGGAGATGCCATGGATTGGCACAACAATCTTCTGCATGCAAGTCATGTCCACTCCTGGTGTGTTCAATAGTCCAACTGAATACTTTATATCACTTCAAAGGCTAGCAGTTACGAAAGCTGCAATCATGCTCATTAGAGGCAGCATGGCTTATATCTGAGTGGACATCTATAAGACTGTTTATTTCTTTAAAAACATATAGCTTTTCCCTGCATATCCCATACTGATGCACAGGTCAGCTTATAGAAAATTCATAATCTGGAAAAAAAAGAATAAAACAAAACTATCAAAATACTGAATTAAAAATGCACCCATAAATACTATTATTAAAATATATAATAAACAATAGAACAGTTTTCCATCTGCATCCAAAAGAACGTAAAGCCAGTGTTAGTAATTTCAAAGAGTGTTCTGTAGTCTCTCTTCCTGAGAGTATTCTCTTACCTTCCAAAGAAGGTAAAGTGCTCAGTAAGGATGGTTTTTAGAGACCCAGCTCTTACGCTGTTTAGATGCAAAGGGGTGCTTGAACATTGGCTGGGTTATGTCAGGGCATGCTTCTTCATGCTGTCTACAAGTGTTGGAACCACAGTCCCCATAATTCCCATCCAGAATGGCCATTCTAACTGGGAATTCAGGTTGTTGAAATCTCAGCACATCTGAAGAACAGCAGGGTTGGGAGAGACTGCAGCAGGAGATATCTTTCTAACCTCAGAAATTATATGGTTAGGGGCATATGCTCTTTATGTCTACTCCTTAAATACTTTACTATTACAAAGAAAAACCACTTTGCATACTTAGAAAGCATATTGTATTTCTAGGAAACTATCCAAAACCCAAAGATGGCTTTATTGCTGCATTTAGATTTTGTATTTACAATTATTAGGTATCAGATCTGAAAATACCATGAGAGGACAAAATAGAAAACAGGGAAATTAAAAGTCTTACCAGCAGTATGTGGATTTCCTGTATAAAGTGAATAAAGAAAAGGCGGCAACTCCAAACTAGATACTTTTCACAAAAGGGACCTTTTATGCAAGCAAATAAATCAACATCACGTGGTGCTTGAAAACAGTGAAAAGTGAGGAGCAAAGTAGATATCATGTCAAAACAAAACAAAACTTGGAGGAATTCCTCTGGACAAATGAAATTCTCTTCTTCTGCTAATGTCAGTTCCCAGTCATGTTCCTATTAATAACTAATAATATGTGACATGATATTTCAATAGATTTATCCATTACAAGAGTTAATACTGTGTCTCCCTCCAACATAGGCTGGAAAGGAAGGTCAATCAGGGCTGATGGCTTTGTTTTGTTTTTTTTAATGAAACCAAGAAATTTTGTAATCTCCACATCTGCTGCAGCTGCCATAATTGAGTTCCATCTTTTCACAAGGCATCCCTTTTGAGCCAGCTTTTCAATTAGCAGCTCCCACTCTTCCTCAGAATGAGAGCATTCTTTCCTTTTTCCTCTCTCTTGTGCAATAAGAACTCCAGACGCTTCCATAGTTTACTGGGACTCAAAGGAAGAGTTGGGAAAAGACTAAATGTTTTTTAAGTGAATCCATATGGTACTCCAGTACACATGGGAACTTAAAATATGCTTCCAGTTCCCCCCATGTGTAGTTATTCTCATAGACAAAGTAACATCCAGCTATCTTCCCACAAAGATTAGACTGGCAGCAAACAAGAAATTTTCCCTGTAAGAGCCTTAACATGGGCCAGAACAAAGGAACACCCAGCTGCCTGGTTCAACTCTACTCCAAGTATTTCTGCTTCAGGGAAATGAGAAGAATTTCATGAACCCATGAATTCTTCTGCAAATTACTTGTCTGGCATAATAGAAATACTCAGCTAGCTTCTACCCTGCACATACCTCATGATACTTGATTATGATAAGAGGAGTAGACATCTTGTGGGATAGTGCAAATTAGAGAACCATGCAGAACCTTGCTGAATCAGCTCAGATTTGGTCATTAAAAGCACTTAGTTTGCACTGTCCCTCCTCTTCTTGCTTGCTCTGATCTACTTTTAGGATTTACCTAAAAGAGCTGATGTTTTCTGGGTTATGCAGTTCTTTCTTTGTACATCACCAAAAAGGAGAGTCCATTTTCTTTGCTCTTTTAGCCTCTCTCTAACATAAAAATATACACTGAATTAAAGCACTTTTTAACTTGAATGAGAAAATAAGCCATGTTATGAGTTGAGTTTATTTGGTCAGTATGACTGATGTACCTCTAGTGGCTTGATGGAGCACAGAACAATTTATGGTAGGTGAAACAAAGGATTAGAATAGGTGGAGCTGATTATATCAAACTGTACTTTCTTCCACCTTCTTCTCTTGAAAGATTATAATTGCACAAAACTTTGTAATTACAAAGCATCTAACTAAGCTGAGGGTAAGTTATTAATAGTGATCCAGAAGGATTGGATGCTGTCACATTGGAGTCTACCCTGGAAGAAGTATGTGGTCTTCAACTCTTACTATAGACCATAATCTCCTGAGCTTCCATACAGCTCCTTAAAGAAGACATATGTTCAGAACTTTAGAACTATCAGAATCAGAGCTTGCCAGGACTTTGAAACAGAACATACACATAAAGCAAATAAATAAAGCAAAATCTTCTGAGACTTTGAGTATAACTTGAAAAGAACTGCAAAAACAAGGAGGAACACTTAGAGATGTGTCTGAATTTGAAAAGCTCATTACACAAAATGTGGAGGGTCTAGTGGCTTTATTTGTAGGTGAAATATGACTCAGGATTGAGCAAGTTAAAGACCATTATCAAAAGGATGCAGAATTTAGATACAATAATGGGAATTACAATGGAAAATGAATATTAAATTCACACCTTATATTGTACTTAGAGAAAACTGGTATAAAAAGTTTTACTGTTGGTATATTACTCTAAAATGGACAATTCATTTTCTAAAAATTGTTGGCAATGCAGTGATTGGGTTGGATTATTCTTCTATATTTGGTGGCAATGTGACAAACTCAACAGTTTTGAAAAATTACTCATAATAGAGAAACAAATTTTAAAATTTGAATTTCCTTTCTCACTTGCTATTTTTCTGTTAAATATTTTTCTGTTAAACATTTCCACAGAGTATACTAAACTAGCTCTGTGTTTGCTAACTGCTGCAAGGACACTTTATACTTCCCATGGGAAAGTCCTCTTAATCCTTTCTGCAAAAGAATGGCTAATTAAGCTCTGGGGGTATACCTCTACGTCTAAAATAACCAGATATTTTAAAAGAGAATCTGAAACAGAATTTAACTCAGCTTAGAAACCATTTTTGGATTTTAACTCTATAAATAGGCTTGTGCCACATCCGATTTTATGTTAAATTATCTGTTAACATAAAATCTTTACTGCTTGAACAGAAATTACTGTAATTCATAATCTCATTTTATGATTTATACTGTGTTGACTATTGATTTCATAATGATACATTGCTTGGATTTTAACAAGATTGGTAGTTTTTAAAATGATATAGTACATTTGGTTACTTAAACTAATTAATGAAATATTGAAAATTTTAACCTAATTTTATGATGCTTGTAAATTCCCTGTTTATATACTTCATGCTTGAGCAACAGATGTTATTTCAATGATAGAGAAAAAAGATTTTAGGAAAATGCTTGTTTTTAGCGATAATATAGTGAGAACTGATTGAAGCAAAGAAATTGTCTTTGTCTGACCTGTTCCATTTATCTAGATTCTCCAGTTTCCTGTAAGCAACACTTTCATGAATGTCTTTCTGCTGTGAAGAATGTGCTCCCTCAAATGCATTCCTGAAAAGTTCATAAACTGTTAACTTGAGGTTGTATGAGAAGATTGTCCCACATCAAAACTTTGTTATCTGAATTGCCCTTGACTAGGCTAAGTAAAAGTGAGATAGCAAGAGAGAGCCAAAACGGCAATGACACTAACCAAGAGAAGCCATGACCAAGATACGGACTAGAGTTGTAATGCTTAAAGACAGATAATATTGCAAATTGTGTGTTTGCAGGATTTCCATGAAGCTGCCTTAAAAGTGCTGGGAGATGAGTCTGACAGCGATCATGATGAAACAAAGCTCAAGGAAGGACTGAAAGAAATCCCAGAAATCTACAATCTACACCAAGAAATATTGGGGGAACTGGAAGAAAAAGTTCTCAACTGGTAAGTATAATTCGATGGGGCTTTGAGTGTCACCTAAGGCAGCATCTCTACTCCAGTGTTTAGAAATCTTCAGGAACAGTAAATATCTTTTCTTCAGAAGTATTAGAGAATCAGACATAACAAGGGTGATACAATTTGCTTAGTTTTATCTACCTGAATTACTGTAAAATATAAAGCCTTTACATAATAACTGTAACAAAAATTTGCATTGCACACAATCAATCCAGATCAAGAATTATGTATTTGGCTACTAAAACACAGTGGTTTCATCTTCAGTAAATCCTAGGTATGTTTACTCTGTCATTCAGCTACTGCTTCATTTTGCTGGAAAGTTAGGATCCCAACATACAGAAGTGTATAGGTACCTTCTATGCCTATGAGCAGGAATCATACTGAACCAGAGAAAATAAGGTGATATACAAGCTTTTTAACTATTTTTATGTCATTTTCATACTACCAGTCATATCTTATGGCTTACCAAGTATTTAACAATCCCTTACTATCTGTGCTCCCTAGCAGGCATCAGGACCAATTGGGGCATTGTATTAAACTGGAGCATTATAAGATATTTGCACTTACCATTAGAACAAGAGTTATTCTCTATGAGTCCAACTTTTGGTTAATGCCATTAAAAAATTCTGATGAAAAAGAATATCTGTAAGCAGCTAAGTTAAGTGTGGAGAATTTTCTATTTCTTTTTTTTTTTTTTTTCCTTACCTCTCAATGGCTTTAGGGAAGAACATCAGAAAGTGGCTGATATTTTCATCTCCAGAGAATCAGGATTTAATCACCACACAACTTACATAATGCAGTTTGATAGGAATTTGGCTTTGCTGGATGATGCCCGCCTTAAATCTTCCGAGCTGGATACTGTCATTAAAGAGTTTGAGGTAAAGTCTCTGTCTGTTTGTACCTCATGTTGATTTACTGTTGTATTTCTGCAGTTCTCTCTCTCTCATTCTTTTCCCTCTCCCCCCTCTAAAATAGCTAAGAGGGTAGAGCATGGAAGTTGACATTAGTGACAGTCCACTTCAAGAATGGCTTTAAGAAGGAAGTAAATCAGGAGGAGTACAAGTACTTATTAAGGCTATGTGCCCACCTTCCATGGAGCATATATACAACATAAGGTGCTTTAACAGAGAGAGAGAGAGAGAAAGAGAGATGAGCTCTTTCATTCTCACATGCAGTGGCAACCATGGAGAAGGGAATGGCAAGAATTCTAATTCAGTAGTTATTTACTCACTGGGTTCTCCATCTGTGGTAACTGATATATAGAATTTGGTGCATTTCTTACCCCTTTTATTTCCTGATAATGCCCTATAACTTATTTCCTTCTATTCCTATAACTTTGACTTACTGATCAGGGGTGTTTGTTCTCATTTTATATCTTCATCACCTCCAACATTTTTGCTATATTCGTTTTATCTGTTGTATATGTTTTTGCCTCTCTTTTCTTCCATATGGGAAGTATTAATAGCAATACCATAAAGGCATGCAAAAAGATTTGCATCTTCTTTATTTGCATGTTAAATTTCCCATGAGTTTATGAAGATTCTCAGCCATCCAGGTGGAATTGTCTGGAGGTTGAGTCATGGCAACTAGACTTCTTTTCTTTTTCTTTTTGGTTAGAGATGTTTCACTACTTGTCCAAGCAGCTTCTTCAGTCTAAAAAAGTTGGTTAGGGGGGACCCCATATAAGTCTTCCTGGGTGGCTATGTTTCTTACTAGCATGATCAATTGATACTCATGCTACTCATGAGTATGATACTCATGCTAGTAAGAAACACAGCCATCCAGGAAGATTTATATGCGGTCCCCCTAACCAACTTTTTTAGACTGAAGAAGCTGCTTGGACAAGTAATGAAACGTCTCTAACCAAAAAGAAAAAGAAAAGAAGTCCAGTTGCCATGATTCAACCTCCAGACAATTTCCCATGAGGAACAGAGACATGGTTTTAAATCATGGATGCTCAGTTTACATCAGAATACTGATCTGAATGCACGTCTCTCATATCTAAGTTACTGGACCTTAATAGGGTCTAGTGCCAGCCCAAAATGTTTTGCTGGCATATTCATGTATCTCTCACCTTCTGGCATCGGGCCTGCATTTTACAAACTTTTTCTATGCAATTCAGCCCGTAATTCTTGCCTTCCATTTCTCCTGGTTTTCTGAAGCAGATCTTTGCCTGGAACTGCATGCCAGATTTAGCCCTGTCAGGGCCATCTTCAACTAAATTCCAAATGTACACATGAATGACCCATCTACCTGCATAAACTTTGCCACATCAGTTGAATGGCTTCAGCTGTGAGTTATCTCCATTCTTGATTTTAAAAAAATGGTATATGCTTCAACCCTCCTTTCTGATTCTTGCTGTGTGGCTGGTGTGACTTCTGATGCAAATGCATGTTTAATCTTAGTTTGAATATATATCAGTTTTCCATTTGTAAAGAAGGGAGAAGAGGTGGTAATATTTACTTATCTGACAGAAAAGGTTATGAGAATAAATCAGCTACTGTATTTCCAATGTTGCTTTGGCTGTCAGCTGCTTGAAATATGGATTATGTCTCCCTCTGCAGCATATATGAAATATTAATAATGATAATTCATTAAAACAACCATTCGTCAACATTTGTTGAATATATTTATCTGCTGGAAAACTCTGTGGAGACCTTGGTGAAAATGCAGATATCTAATTTGCAATAATTGTTTTTCAAATTATCTAAAACTACATTGCCATGTGGACTGCACCTTCTTGTTGCCATAGAGTAAAGACAAAACCTTTATCAAAGTTTCTCCTGGCCCAAGAAAAAGAAAAGTAATCAGCAAATGCTCAGTAAAACATATGTGTCTCTGAGGTTTGGAGCATATATATGCTGTAGACTTCAGCTGGTATAATACTTACTACTACTCCCCAGAAAATCTTGGATGCAGACATTCTGTGACAGGTCAGCGGAAAAGCATTTGTATATATTTTTTTCAATTCAACTGAACAGTGACCAGGAGAAAGGCCCTACATGCATTCAAACATGTATGTATGTAGAGTAGTTTCATAATACTAGGGAAAATCATAACTGTTCCATAATGCCCCCTGACAAGAAGATATTTTATGCACATACATCAAAACTGGGAACCTGCTTTCAATCAAGATGTATGACGGATGGATTTAGCAGGCACTGGGTTTAGGCTTATCAATCCTGCACTGTTTCATGTGAAAGGGCCTGCTCAAACTCCTTAGACACACATTCTAAAGCCCTTCTGATGCCCACATAGTAACAGGCAGAGCACAGTGTGGTGGTCCTGTGGCTCCGCAATGCCATAGGTTTTTGTTGCTCTTGGAAGGATGAGCCAATTAACTATCAGTTTCCTTTCTGCCCCCAGAAATACTCTTAGCAGTATTTCTTCAAATTTCTTTGAAACTGGTGGGTTTCAAAGTGAGTGGGTGCATTCCCAGTGGTGGAAATTCCTGCTTTATCCTAGCTACCAGCTCCTGAGATTTTTTTTTTTTCTATCCTCCTATAGCTAAGGTGTCATGGTACCTAGCCACCATCCCTCTATCCTCACCAGTTGTTCCAAGGAGTAATTTTGTTAATGTCCCTGCATAATGGACAAATACAGTGAGGGAAGTATAAGGGTGACTAGCTACCATTTTTGGTGCCTTCCCAAAATATTTTTCCTTTTTTTTTTAAGTGGGATATTTCAGCTGAAATGCTGAACACGATTTTATTTATCTATTTGTTTAATTTATTTGGCTGAACAACTTGCAGGGTGACTTTGGGCAGCAAATACCTCCAGTACCTTATGAAAGGAGGGATACTGTTCCACAGGGTAGGCACAGCCATAGATAAGCCATACCTCCTGGGTCCCATCAGATAACATTGCTTAATAGAGGGGACATGGAGCATGCCCCCCCCCCCCGATGGAGCTTATAGGATGGACAGAAATAATTGAAGACAGGCAGTCCCACAAATAATCTGGTCCTATGCCACGAAGGGCTTTGTAGGTGGCAAAGAGCACCTTGAATTGTGCCCAGAAGCTTACTGAGAGCCAGTGCAGCTCATGAAGTAGTGGTGTTACATGGGTGCATTCTAGTTGCAGCTTCTGAGTGGTGTTCAAGGGCAGCCTCATGTAGACTGCATTGCAATAATCCAGATAGGAAGTGACCAAGGCATGAGTGGCACTGAGCAGGGCTTCCTGATCCAGGAATGTACACAATTGGTGGGGAAGATGCATTTATGCAAAAGCCCTCCTGGCTATGGCTTCTAATTGTTTTTTTGAGTGGGTGCCAAGAGTCTCGGAGGCCTCCTAGATTGCACACTAATTTTATCCCATCCAAGCCCCCACAGCCTGTAGACACTGAGAAAGAAACTTGATGACATCACTTAGTCAGCTAGGGGTAGAGATGTATTAACAGGGTATCATCAATGTACTGATAATAACCTAGTGTCAGCAGATAACCTTACCCAACAGCTTCATGTAATTAAATAGGAGTGGGGACAGAATAAAGCCCAGAGGAATCCCATAAAGCAGGGGCTCAGAACTAGATTTTTCCCAACCTCCATCACCTGAACTTACCCTAGAGGAAGGAGAACCACAGCCATACCATGCTCCTCATTCCCCACTCCTTGAGTGGTCCAGGAGGACACTTCCTCCAGGTCCCTTTGAAGCTGCAATCCAACCACCTTCTCAACCACCTTCCCTAAAAATAGCAGGTTGGGTTCAGGATGAAAATTGTCTAATAGTGATAGACCACCACTCCTTAAACATAGGTGGGACTATCCCCTTACTCAAGGATGAATTTACCTTTACCTCATCCCAACCACATTATCTCTTGACCATCCAGGAGGGGCATAGATCTAATACACAGATGGCTATGCTTGCAGTCCTATCCCCTTCTTTAGAACAAAAAGGTTCAAACTCATCTCAACAGATAACTGAGCTAAACCATGCCTCAGTCAATTGCATGGGACCTGCACAGCCAGAATCCAGCTAGAAATGGATCTGAGTGACTACTCATCATATGCCTCAAATTGTCCTCACAATGGCATGCAGATAGTCCTCTGGCCCCTCCCTCCCCAAGAAGGACTGGGTCATCTTGAATAGAGCTGCTAGTTGCAAATGTGATAGGAGTGGAAAAATAGGTTTTGTCGCTCTTATCACCGAAGATAACTCTTAATAAAGGCGCTTATCTGTGTTTTTGTCAGTTTCATTCTTTGCCTTCCTCCAATGATATTCTAGGTACCTCTTCTGCCATTTCATCTCCCAAAGTTCTTCTGGAAACCAGGGGAATCCTTTGGATACATGGTCAGAGAGAGGGCACACAGCCACAATTTGATCCAAGGCCAAAGTCACCCTCTCATTCCAGTCAGTGACTAAGGCATCAGTTGAACTGTGTATCAAACACTCAGGAACAACCCATAACTCCCCCTGAAACCCCTCAGGGTCCACTAGGCACCTGGGGGGCATTTTTTTTATATATTTCAAATTTGTCACAGCCCATCTCATTAAAAAATGACTCTGAAAAATGATCAAACAAGTCCTATCTCCTTGTGACAGGGAGCAGCTGTGGAGAACTCCAAGGCAATCAAGGGGTGATTTGAGGGACTGATTTTAGAACAAGAGACTGATTTTAGCATCCTGAGACAAAAAACAAAGCTGTTGTTTTATCTTCACTGTTTGTTGGGCCCTCAGTCAGGTCCATGGTTGCCATGGTGACCACGAACTCCTAAGACTCAACAGACTGCTGATGAAACCACTGACCTGCTTCAGTTCCTGTTTACTGCTTGAGCACTCTGAAACACTGAGGTGTTCACCTCAGAACATTGAGGTGTTCCCAAATCTCTGCCACCATCACTACCAAAAATGTATGTATCCAGAGCATTTCCCCCATGCTCAATCCTGTTCTGCACACACAGATTGCACCAACTTGGGATTGTGCTGCATCCCTTGTCCCTAGTATAGTTTTGAGGAGCACTCATGAAGCATTCTTCCTTATCCAGTTCTGACCATTTGTGTACCTGGAAAATATCTCAGCAGCTGATACCTGACCTGCCCTCCAAAATAGTTTTGGACCCTTTTTAGTTTATAGTTCACGATCAAGTGTGCTTAGTTCCTTTGGGAGGAATTCACAACATTGTCCAACTTTGCCATTATTGTGCAGGACTTCTGAAAATGCTTTTGTGTGTTAATATCAGTGGTTTTTATTCTGTGCTCTCCCTCATTTCCCTTGCAAGGTCCCAGGAAGCAGGATCAAGATATATTTCATGGGAACATTGTGGTCCCTATTATTAAATAAGGGATAAGGGTTGCCACGCTAATGTTGTTGTCTTAGCCTTATATGCTGCCCTTCGGTTCTGCTGCAGTTGGAGTTAATGGAATTTTTATTTTACCCATAAATTTGAACTCAGAAGGTTCATGTAATGTGTGTGTGACAGAGAGATTGAGAGACTGAGAAAGAGAGATTTCTCATCTTCTCAGGCAGAATGGTATCCAAACATGAGTAAATGTAAAAGTAATTAAAGCAATTAAAGAAGAGAGAAGGAAGAAAATCAGTCCTGAAATTGATTCTAATCAAAAGTGAAAATGATCCATTATGAGGGAACAGTGTGTTTTCTGAACATGTCTTACGTGTAGTTTTCCCTTGCATTGTGATAAAAAAAATGGCCAGATTTGCTCCCCTTGTGAAATATGTAAAAATCAAGAATATAGTTGATTAAGATTGTACAGACAGCAGTTTTCATTCCAGCAACCAGGATAGATATACCTGTAGAGACCTGTGCCTTTGGAAAGGTCCTGTAGCTTATCACCATTGAACTGACTAGGAGGCTTCCTACCCTGAGGAAATTATAATGTAAAATTAGACATAGGAGAAGCAAGAGAAGAAGGGGAAGGAAGGGGAAACAGTTGGTTCAGCTTACTTTTAAGCATGAGAAATGATGAGCTATGCAAAAACTTCATAGAAATGATGTGATTTTATTTATTTTTATTTATTTAATTGATTTATTAATTATCTCCATTGCTGAAGCAATTCTAGGTGGTGTGCAAAGATAAAAGAACAATTGAAAAAGGCTTAACAAAGACAACAATAAGGAAATAAAAACCACACATATCAGGAAACAGCCAAACACATACACTAGTGGGACCACAAATCACCCTGTCCCAGGAGCAGTTGAAAAGCCAGGTCTTCATGGCTTTCCTGAAGGACAACTGGGTTGGGGCTATATGGACTTTAAGGGAGATATTCTGCTAAAAGGCAAACGTCACCATAGAGAAGGCATGTCTCTGAGAAGGTGGCATTGCTTTGCCGATTACTGACCCGCCAGATTACTGAATGGGCAGAAATAGTTGGAGAGGTGATCTCAAGTGTACCTAGTCCCCAAACCATGAAAGGCTTTATGGGTGATAATCAACACTTTGAATTGCATCTGGAAGCCAAACAGTAAGCAATTAAGCTTGTGAATTAGAGGTGGGTAAAATGAGATATACCCATAACTAGTTAAGCTGACGCATTCTGGGCCACCTGAAATTTCTGATCATCTTCAAGAGCAGTCCCATGTAGATCATATTGCAGCAGTCCAAACAAGATGTGATCAAGGCATGAGTGACTGTGAGTAGGGCCTCTTGATCCAGAAACAGGCATAATTGGCACACTATATACAATATATCTATACAAAGGCTCTGATGGCCATAGCTGCACTTGCTCATAAAAGACCCCAGGAGGATCCCCAAATTATGCACAATTTGTGCCTAAAGTAGTACAACCCTATCAAGAACTAGAAAGTTCTTGTATTCTTAGATACTCTAGCACGACTGAGTATCAGTAAGAGTTGACCCTGCACTTGTTTCTCCCCACCTAGATCCCATCAGCCTACAAGCACTGGAACAGGTTCTTGACAGTTTGGCCTGAGGTCATGTTGCACAACTGGGTATCATGAACATACTGATGATACTGACTCCTGTGCTGTCAGTTAATCTGTCTATTTATCTTTTTGTGTAGATGTTACGTAAGAGAGGGGAAGTGTTAAGGTCTGAGAAGCCCTGCAAAACAAGAGCCTCAGGCTCAATCTCTCCTCCCCACCAATGCCAACTGGAACCAACTCCAGAGAAAGGAGGAGAACCACTGAAGCCCCACATTACTGATGATGATAATAATGATAATAGTAATGTTTGAAGTTTTACTATCATTTTTCTCACAGGAAATAGAAGATAATACTGAAATGGAATAAAAACAGAGAGTTTTCAAAACAAAGGTGCAACATCTGAGAGAGAAACCCTTCCCCTAGTGATCATTCCAACCAGGGACTTTCCTTTACCAATGTAGAGGAGGTAAAGGAACTACCAATGGGCATAGTTCCACCATCTCCTAAAGAGGGTTCCACAGGGCTCAGTACTCCATCTGCTCCTGTTTAACATCTCCATGAAACCACTGGAGGCTGTGGGGGTTTGGATGGGAAATAACAGGCTTTAACTCAAGCCTATCAAGACTGAGTGGCTTTGGATACTAGGGCCACCTGGTTCCAGGGACTTTCCATCTTCATTCTGGATGGGACTGCACTTCTCCCAACAAAATCAGTGCACAATCTGAGATTTCTCCTGGACTCACGGCTCCTGTTCAAGGAAGAGGTAGCAGTGGTGGCCAGGAGGCCCTTGGCACAGCTTCATGTTGTGCACCAATTGTGCCTGTTCCTGAACTGGGAGGCTGGGCTCAGAGTCACTCATGCCTTGGTCACCTCTTGAATGTGCTTTATATGGGGCTGCCCTTGAAGAACACGTGGAAACTGCAGCTGGTACAAAATGCAGCAGTGTGGGCAGTCATGTGCACTTCTTGATCAGCATATGTTATCCTCTGCTCCACGAGCTGTGTTGGTTGCCAGTATGCTTCTGAGTTCAATTCAAGGTGCTGGTAGTAATCTACAAAGCTCTTCCTGGCATGGGGTAGGGTTATTTGAGGGACTGCCTCTCCCTGAATATGTCTCCCTATCCCATTAGGTCCAGCAAGAAGGGCATGTTCCGGGCCCTGTCTGTTAGGGAGTCCCATCCAATGGGTCTCAGGAAAAGAGCCTCTTCTGTCATGGCACTCACTCTTTGGAATGTATCATTCTCCCAGAGATTAGATTGGCCCCAGCCTTGCTGGTCTTCGAAGGCAAAAAGGGGTAAAACTTGTTTTGACTCCAGAACATCCAGATAATGTTTGGAAGCAGCTTAGACAGACACCTCCCTAATTCCCTGATCCATAAGAAGGGGAGGAGGAGGTATCAGACTTGCAAGATTCTGTTATTATAACCAATCACAGTAAAAGTAGTTTTAGACTTCCTGTGGAGTTGATTTCTTGGTCTGGTCCATATAGTGGATCTGGCATAGAGTCATGAATCTGAGATGGGTGGCCATAGCAATTGAAATAATAAAATAAATAGTAAACTGAGTAATTTCAACATGTCCCTGTTGAACAGGGAAATGCTATTAAAAGATAGCAAATGCCACTCCAGAAACAGCAGTGCATCATCCTTGTGCTCAAAGGAGCCATCTCTGGTATTGGACGGGAAATTTGTTTTACCCCATCATCCAGCACCTGGGATCCCATCATAGCCATGTGCCATTGGTAAGGAGCCCAAGTGCAGAGTTTCTAGCATGCCAGCATTAAGAGTTTGGAAGGCAACGGGGCATTGTGAAATAGAAATAGGAAGGTCCTGAGGATTTTTAATGCATTCTTTTCTATTCTTTAACCATCTAGTTTCTCTACCACAGCTGCCTCCCAAACTTCCTGCCCCGGTGTTATAAATAAATACACAAAAATACATGAAGGACAGAAGAGAGGAGTACTAATAATTTATTTTTGCTAAGGGGAACAGGAGTTTCTTCTAGGTACAGGAATGGTGAAACCTGAAGACATACAACAGGGGCATTCGATGACTGGCTAGCTTGAAAAGATAGCCAGCAAGCACTGGCTGGCCAGAAAGGGCCAGCACTAACTGGTTGACAATTCTCTGTGAGCTCTGGATTTACAAATACCTTAATATGGCACTGTGTGAAAATGCTCTTCATTGCTTGATGTCTAAATGGATATGGAAATAGTCAAAACTTCTAAGACCAGTCCTGGGTGAATTTTAAACTGGATTGAGAAGAGTTAGACAATGGAAAGTTTGATTGTCTAGAAGAGCCCAGAGAAATCAGCTGAAAATACAACAATCCAAAGCTGGTGCTTGACGTCACTGCAATGTCCCTGACAGGGATAACTTATGCAACACCCCTCACCCCTGACTCTGCTCTGTGATAAACTGTTCTGAACTGTGTGAATCAAATGATGGTGACCCTCATTGTTTTTTCAGCTAAGTCCATGTGTATTTTTCCATGCTGCTATTTAAATTCAGAGCTTCTGTTTGGGAAGATGAAACAGTTTTCTTTTGCTAATGGGTCTTAAATTGCTGCCAAAAATGATATATTAAAAGGAAAAGAGCAGTCTGCTTCCTGCTCAGACTTTACCTCTATGATCCTTGCCTGCATTTATAAAGAAATTGAAACATCTAGGTTTTTTAAATACTATTTGTGATCTGGTCACAATAGGCCACAGTAGAGTTGAGATCAGTGGGTCAGGCCTTCTCAGATGTGTTAAACAGTGATGAAGTCACATCCATTTCTCCAGTAGCCCTCTGATAAACTATTGAGCACATGTCCAACTTCCACAATGCACTCAAAGGTCATGAGTTTAAGTTGAGGAATTCTTGCCTAGTAGACTTGAGTGTAACAGTAATATCTAGTTCTGCTGAAAATTTCTTTTTATTTATGTATTTATATTAGCCCTGAGATGTCAATGCCTATCCTCTTGTTTAGGGCAGGATCTGTCCAGCTAGCATCAGTGAATAAGTGGTAATTCAAAAATGCTGTGTGTTTAGACAAGATTCAGACTTCCACTTGGAGTATAATCTCTGGCTTGTCAATCACCCTTCAATCATAACATATATAAGACTTTTGACATTTAATTTCAGGATTATTAGCACACTATTGAAACTACATATACCACTGCCTGATTGTTAGAGAATGCTTAGATATGCTGTTACAAGCATGTGAAACTTTGTGAAAGTGACTATTATCTTCATGTAAAGCTAGGCCATGCTCAGATTATTTTCTGATTGTGAATGTTGGGGCTCTGACCTTTACACTTTTTCTTCCCTTCTTTTGAGGACAGCAGTTTCGTGATGGCAGTCCCTTGAATGTGAAACACCAGCTCTTGAAAGTGGTGCAGCGCATATTCCAGTACCATGTGCTACTCACAGGTCAGCAAGACATAAACCATTTCATCTTTTTAAGAGAGGAGTCTTCATTTCCCTGTTTAGGCTGTGTCAGCTGCAAATTCAGCCATTGCAAATTGCCCTCAACGCATACTTTTGAGATGACTCATTTTTCTCTTGAAAAATCAAGGAGGTAGAGAACGAGTAAGAGAAAGAGAGCTGGAAGAAAAGAGAAAGGGAACACAAAGTGAACATTAAAATGAATTCTATTTTATTGTTTAGGATTACAGCATTAAAGCTGATCTAAAATTGTGAAGACTGTCAGTTAACATCCCACTTGCAGCATTAGATAAGGCAGGATAAGAAAGAATAGAGAATTGGGATTGGCATACATCTTTAGTACATTTCATTCTATTTTGAATGTAATAAAAGCAAAATAAAAGAGATAAGGCACACTGCCTTAACAGTAATTCATGGACTTACTGTTTTCTGAGCTGAGTCAAATATTAAACTTGGTAAGTATTATGCACTAAAACTATGTACAAATTATTCAGCAATGTATTATTCCTGATGGAATTGTATGTCATATATTCTAGTGGAAAGCCACCATTAGGGCCTATCCACCAATATCTCATTTTTGCTTCTGACACCATGAGGTATCCAAAACAGTTGAAATGCTTCACTGGCAAAAACTGGCTGACTGAACTAAATGCAGAGTCATCCCTTCTTATGAATCCATTGATTTCATAAATATGTATTATGAACATTACCAGGAATAGTCCATCACAGGAGTAGAGAATAGATTTTAGATTTATAAAACAATTACTATAACAACACTCACAAACCTGAAGAGACTAAAATTAAATGAATCGGAGCAAGAACCTCCTACTGTGAGAGTTTGGTGATTCATAGAATACTTGGCAGGTGGGATACTTAAACATTTCAGCCTTTCATTTATCATTTCCCATACCATCTTGGATTTTTCTACATGAGAACAATTCTTCTGAAAAACAACCATAGCTCAGTGGCACAGCACTTTGTCCGCATGCAGAAGACCCCAAGTTTCATTTTAACTGTTTTTCTGCACAAAAACAAAAACAAAAACAAAAACAAAAAAAACTCATCTGCCAACAGCACTAGGAAATATTTCTGTCTGGGAAATTGCAGGACAGCTTTCTATAGCTTCTAGATAAAGAAAAGCAAATGGTTCTTTGCCGAGCTTTACAATTTGGGGAGTGCAAGGAGACTTAACTCAAGAGGGAAAGGGGAAGGGGAAAGCAGAAAACCTAAGTGCCAGTGTTTAAAGTCCTACAGTTCTTACAGTGACAAATTGTTGGGGCAGTGGGAAGCCCCCTTCAATTGAATGGCTACCAGATGATAGCTGAGGGGGGGGGGGTTCCTGAAAAAAAGTGATTTCTTAGCAGGCCCTATGGCAGCCATACTTGTCTGCCCTTGCTGACCCTGAAGAATACCATACCCTCCAATCATATTTGGCTATGGAAACTTTAAGCAATCCTGTTCACTACTTTTCATCTTAGGAAATGGCACTCCTTTTGTTCATCTCTAGCAGGTTTCTTCATGTTAAGAGAGGATGTCTTTAGTCTGAACCAAATCATTTATGTTCCTAGGCATAATGTGAAGAAAACATATGAAAAGAACCTGGTTTATTGAGTAAAACACAGATCAAAATGTTACTTCTTCATATCTATGGAACTTGCAACTGCAATTTGTGCCTCATATCTTAGGTAGCACTGAAGGAAGACTAGAAAATGCATACATCTTGCAATTTTTAAAAAATGGA
This sequence comes from Liasis olivaceus, assembly GCA_030867105.1. Taxonomy (NCBI): domain Eukaryota; kingdom Metazoa; phylum Chordata; class Lepidosauria; order Squamata; family Pythonidae; genus Liasis; species Liasis olivaceus. The sequence continues at coordinate 40,141,861 of CM061348.1, read as the reverse complement.
TGCTGGGGAACAATAGTAGGAGTAACTGTTACTCTTATGTGTTGTTTGTGGGCTTCCTAGGTATAAACGTTATTAGAAATAAGATACCAGATCTGATAGCATTTGGATCTGATTGGATGAGGTCTTTCTGTTCTGTTTGGGCTTTTTTCTCTCTCTCTGGGGGGAGGGGGTTGACAGAGGACTTCAAAAAACCCTGTATCACATAGGGTCTGCCTTCAGCAGCTGTCCATCAGCAGACGTTTGCGAGACATGAAGGAGAATAGATTGGCATAACCTTCATCCATGAGTTACTTCAGTCTAAGCACAAAAGATGATTCCCCCTGCTTTGAAGGAAAATACCCATTGATTTAGGTTCTGTCTGCACTGAGTTTGAATAGTTGATCCCAGTGCAATTTTATCTGTCTCTGATGACTCTGAAATACACTTTCACTCATGTGGGGAAAAAGTGTCAATAGTAAGAAATAGAAGTGAATATAGCCTTTAGTGTTCAAATAACTAGCCCACTACTGTTGCAGAATATAGTGGTCCCTGTAAATACATAGACTGATGTCTTTAAGTTGGAAGTTATTTGGACTTGCTCATTTCAGACAAGCTTAAATTACATCTGAATTTCTACCTTATTTTCTCATCTTAACTCTTTTTTTCCTCTAATAGAGAGACAACAGATATCCCTTTTTCTCATTAAAAGGCCGTTTCATCTCATGCCAGGATTGTATCACTCCCCATGTTGCTGCTTTCATTTATATTACTAAATTAGTATAATAAAATCTACTGCAGCATAGCCAAAGCACTACAGCTGCAGGATTTCTAACTTCCCATGCACATTTGGGAGAAATTATTGTAAACCACAATGATTCATCAGCTGGGGTAAGCAATGCCTCAAGTCACCAGAGACATCTTTGTGTATAACTTACACAGATATTGCAAATTGGTTATTGCAGCAGCTCTTCCCTGAGTGACTTAGTAACTAGTCCAAAGAGCAACACAAGGGACAGAGTTCCTCATCTTTTTTATATAGACTATATCAGTTCCAGCTCATATCAATTACTTCATGGTATCTGTATGTAGTTCCAAGTACACCAACACTAAGTGTATGCTCTTCCCAGTTAAACATAATGCTGCTGAGAATTAGTTTATGTTTACCTATATATGTTTAATCATAATTGTAAGGGCTGACCCTGGCAAGGAGAGAACTTGATGTAAACATAGTTGTCAGGTTTAGCCCAGGAAACTCCAGGAGACAATACAGATCCAATCCAGCAAGGTTTAATTGGCTTCACTCCCGTTACAGAATTTTCTCAGACTGAGAGCAATTCCCAGGGTCACCCCACAAACATCCTTGGCATTCCTCAGGGAGGGGCCAGTGTCATTCTCTTATCTCTTGTCCGCTCCTCTGGGGATGAGAGTCCATGTTTCACACCTCTGCTCCACACTCCCACAATAGTGCAGTCACCTCCCCAGGCCATCCAGAGACTGACCAAGTATCATTAACTCAGAAGGGCAAGATGAAGAATTTAAAGAGTGGAGCAGAGATGTATAATATCCGTGATTTCTTTGCATTGCAGTGAACATGCAACCATTGTGTTTAAGGCTTCATTCTTGTTTGCCCTAAAATGTCTAATCTGGCATGTCCAAGAGTCATGTCCAAGAGTTTCCTGCCAACTCAGTCCAAGTGCTGAATAAGGACTTAAATGTCTGGAGAGCTCTGATTTATTGCCAAGTCCTGGTGTGAAGCCTGACAATAATAGTCTCAACTTTGAGTTTGGCTGAACAGCAATATAATTAAAGCTGAAAACAGTGTGAAAAAGCATCCCAGTGTCTCAGGCTCTGTGGAAATCTACCATTAAACGTTGCGACACTTTTTAAAATCAAACAATGAAGCACGATGCAGGAAAGCTATGTGGAACTGTGTTCTTATTGCTGCTATAAAATTGTCCATCCCTTCAGGTCAGCTGTGTATGCTTTGTGCTGGTTTCTGAGACAAAGTTGGCAAACCCATTATGGGGCAGTTAGTGAGAAATCTGTGGGTCATGCCAAGCAGAACAATGATAACGAAAGAGTTATTGGAAGGGAAAAAATGGTCCAGAGCAGGTATATATTCCCTCCTTTATTGGGGGACAGGTTACGAAATGGGAAGGGAGAGGAGCTGAGGTTTCTGTTTTTCTGGAGGTGTACCCCATTCCATGGAGGTCTGCAGCATCCCATGCCCCAGAGCCATGGATACTGAGACTGTGACCTTAACTCTGCTATTTAGATGATTATAGGTAAGACTGATCAGCAGATCAAAAACGATTTGTTTGAGACTTCCTACACATTTCCAATCTTATTTTTCCCCACAGATTACTTGAATAACCTCTGCCCTGATTCTGCTGAATATGAAGATACACAAGGTAATTTAAAATAAAATATTTAAAAAATATTTATTTTGCATAAATAAATAGGAAAGTGCCTGTGAACAAACAATCTCATTCTACACAGGCTGGGAATGATAAAACAGATTACCTCTACATTTCATATTGCTTCGGATTGAAGCCATCCACTCATCAGAAACCTATGGTTTTCTGATTTTGAAGTTTTAATGAAATCAATATTCATTAGATTAGATACACTCTTCATTCTAGAGTGGCAGTCTAGAATAAACAGTGTATCTAATGGTTCTTTAATGAAAATTTTGCTAAGTCATTCTTTTCTGATAACTGCATTCTAAATGTCCTTACTGAAATTTTAGGTTTTCCTTCATGGTGAAGAAGCTAGGAGACTAAATTTCTTGGACATGTGATAAGGACTTTCTCTGAGAAGTTCCATATACTCTAGTATCCCACTTAAAGGGCTCTTAATATGTAGTCTGACCCTTGATTCAAACTAAACTTTATCAACTATATTGACAAAAAAAAAAAAAAGAAACTTAACCCCAATTAGGCTTTCAGACATGTGTAGCAGAAAACATAATCTGAGACTTAAAAGAGAAACTCTTGCTTTATGACTCATGAGATTATAGAAGCAGAATGAGACTTCTGTTTTATATTATTATATTATTTCTATTATATGGAAAGGGAAGAGCTAATTTAGAAATTTCTAATACCTTAATTACAGGCAGTTTATATCTGCAATAATATGCTACATGGAATGAATGTGAAAAGTCCATCCTGTTGTCTCTAACCCTTTGTAGTAGTTATTCTTGTTTTTATTTTGTAACAGTGGAGGCAGAATAAATTACTTTAGGTTGTAGACTGAGGTGATACATGATAAAAAAAATGAACTCATAAGTTTAAACTGTGATGGTTTCTATATAATATAAACAATATAAAGTATTTATCCTGAAAAATCTTTGTCCTCCTGGGGAAAGTACATTATTCTGAAAGTATGTTGAATGCCTTTTATATAGAAAAATGCTGGAAAAATTAAATAATAATAATACAAAATTTTATTTTATAAGCTTCACAAATTTCTATTTTGTTCCATTGTATTGCAGCGGCCTTGCTCATCATATCAGAACTTGCAGATCGAGCCAATGATAGCATACAACAAGGGGTGAGTGCTAAGTCCTAATTTCAGAAATTATAAATCAACAGTACCTTGATTATTTATTCTGTCAAAAATGACATATCACATAGGATTCTTAAAATATTGGCATATTCAACCAAGAAAGATATGTGCATTTTGATGCTGTAACTGTGTATATATACATTTAATTCATGTTACATTCCCACGTTAAAGTATATATGTCCAGCAAGGGCTGTCCACAGAAAGGAAAATGATTGGCTATTGCTTTTCTAGAACACAGTAATGGGAGGGCACAACATCAGGGGAATTGTCCAATAGGAGGATGTGGTAACCCCCAATACTGGAATGAGCAGCTGCTCCTCTGGAATGAGGTTTCCTCTGAGATCTGAGTGGCTCTCACCCTGATGGTATTTCAGAGAGACTTGAAGAACTGGCTGTTCGCCCAGGACTTTGGCAACAGTGAGTGAAAAAGCCCTTTTCTGGGTTGTTTGGGTCCATTTTTTGTAGTTGCCTGGTTTTTGCTACCTTTTGTTCCTTGTTTTTACTGTTGTATTTTATTGGGGGGGGGGGGGGGGGTTATAATTTTTTTTTTGCTTGTGACCTGCCCAGAGTCACTGGGAATCAGGCCATGTTCAAATTTAATACATAGAAGTAGTAGTAGTAGTAGTAGTAGTAGTAGTAGTAGTAGTAGAAGAAGAAGAAGAAGAAGAAGAAGAAGAAGAAGAAGAAGAAGAAGAAGAAGAAGAAGAAGAAGAAGAAGAGGACACCTTGCAAAGTGTTGGCAAATTGCATCAATCCAGACAGGATTTTCTTAAGCTTGTTTAGAATCAGGTTGGCATGAGCACAAGATAGGAGTGGCTTAAGGTTGCAATGTAGATGTGCCATGGGTATGTGTGTACTCTCACACACTTATTTATTTATTGCATTGATACCCTGCCACAGTTCCTCAATTCTCAGTGCATTTACAGAGTAAGTAAACCATTATGGTTCACTACAAATAATAAAACTGTAACAATCTAAAAAATGAAAATTCCAAAACTAGACATCACTTCTCAAATGCTCTCTGGAAAACCTTCCTTGTCAGCTGCTTCTGGAAGGCTACCAAGGTCGAGATAACCTGAGCTTTGTTAGGAGACTATTCCAGATGGCTGGTGCTGCCTCAGCCCCCTGTCTCTCCATAAAATGGGGATCCACCTGCTGCTTTTCCTGGCAAGATCAAATTGATTAGGGTGATTCTAGTGGGTGAACGCAGTCCTGAAACCATGGAGAGCTCTGTAGGTTAAAACCAAACCTTTAAATTGCACCCAGAAGCTTGTAGGAAGCCAAAGCAGGGGTATAATGCGTTCCCACCAGCAAACTCTGACAAGCACTCAGACTACTGCCTTTTGGATCAACTGAAGCTTCCAAGTGATCTTGATGGCACGTAATCATCATAATCAATCAACCATTGTAGCCCTCAGATCCTCCCCCCTTGTTGAGTGAGCCCCTTCATTCCCAAAAGATTCCCAGCCTTGGCTGCTCTAGAGCAAGGGTTTTTCTAAATAAAGATTGCTGTACCATCACCCTTCCTGGGTCCTGGAATACATGGGATTCTGCTTGTACAAGGAGAGGAAGTGGGAGATGGGTGTTGGCTATCCTACTACAATTTAAGAATAAAAGCAGCCCTTCTCTCTCTCTCTCTCTCTCTCTCTTCTTTCCACAAACGACCCATTAAGGAAGACAGAGGGAATCTTTGCATAGTGCCTTTTGATTAGCAAAGCTAGCAGGAGCCTTCTGAACGTGCACATAGACTTACAGCCCCTACAAACCATCTGGGTGATTAAAATGTTCCAAAGGAATCACAAACAACAGAGACTTGAGGATTGAGGCATTACAAAAGTGAACGGAAGCTGTGAATATAATGGCTGTAATTCATTAAAATCTCATCCTTTTTTTATCCATGTGCCATCCAATCCTATCTCTTTAATAGCAACAGAGGTCTCATTAGTTTCATTTTAGATAGAGGACTGCAGGAGATTTCACAGCTCGTCTGTGCTCATTGATTGCGTCCAACCTTTTCAACACTGGTAGACAGTTAATAGTGTGAGAGTCTGGTAAATGAGCACCCTGATCTCTGAAAAGGAGGCCAAATTTCACGGTGTATTTAATACTTTACCGTTACCTGTTAAGACCACAGCTGCACACCTGTTACTAAAGGATGAAAAATACAGCCGATCCTATTAGTGATACAGGTAGCACTTTGCCTATCTTGGCTTGGCTTGAAAGTTAAGTAGGATCAGACATGGGTGGGGGACCAACAGAGAATCCTAAGGTGGAATGTAGATTGGGAAGTTAAAAAAAAAAACCTCACAAAAACATTCTGAGATAATCAGAAGTCAAGTTCAATTCAAGGTAGAGTGCTTTTGCCTCAGCAGATGGCAATACCTGAAAAGCTTTGGAAACTAAGCAGAGTCAGACCCTGGTTAATACTGGGCAACTCCTAGGACTGTAGGCGACACTGAGAAGTTTTTTAAAAATCGAGAGGGAAGCAGTTGCATGCTGTAGCCAAGAAATCTACATGGATGTGAATCACCAGAAGTCCAACTCAGCTTGAAGTTATTTCTGTTCCAAGCATCCAAAAGCATCCAACTGTAAGAAAAATGAAGTGGCTGTAGAAGTTACATATAAAATTCCCCACTTAAAATTCAATTTATAATCTCAGGGGAATCTCATTGAGCATCTTGACTTTGTGCACAGTCCCAAAAATCATAGGACCAAAGCAAACAAAATACATCCATGGAATTCACACTTGCATGAATGGCATTGTTAAAGAAAATAAGGGTAATCCAATCTGGATCAGGATCCCAGTGGGGATAAGAGACTTTAAGCCTTTGGGCCTGCATATATTCTAACCCAGATCAACCCTCTTTTGCCTGCAGTTTACTTATTAAAAATGCTAATTTCCTGAATGGCACCTCATCTAGTTTGGTCCACAGGTGCTCCAGTCTCTAACCCATCTGAAATCTCAGCCTGAGAAAGAAGAAACACAGCTTGGTATCCCCATGTTGCACAGCCCTGTTTTCCCCATCATTAGGGTTACCATATCTGTGCTGCAAAACCTCAGGCAGCCACTAGGTGACAGCAGAGCGATACATAAAACTCTAACTCTTTGCTGCTCTCTAGTGGATGCCAGGATATTTGCAGCCCAAATATGACCACCTAACGCTTTTGCCACAGGGCTTCTAGGAAGAATGAGATTTCTACAGGTAAGTTCATATGCAATTCTTTGGGGGAGGGAAAAGGATATGTAGCCCTATTTCCTCTCTGCTCCCCTTTGAGCCAGTGTTGGACTAGTTCAGGATGGGGGTGCTGAGGAAGGATGTAACAGAGTTTCACCACAAATTCCTCTGACAGCAAATTTTCCTCCCCTCAAAAACCAATCCGTGGAAGGGTGGCAAGCCATGTGTTTCTGTGTGTTTGCCCTTTAAAAAGCCAGTGTTCACCACTCTCATGGCAAAGGGACTGCTTCTTCCTTCTTTGACATCTCCTGGAACATCTGTGGGATATTGTGTGGTCAGATGGTGATTCCAGGAAGCACTGAAGAAAGACACTTCTCTGTAGGAGCCTAGCTCATACCTTTTGTGGCAAGTGCACACAGAGCTGTTTCCAGGGATAAGCAAAGCTGCAGAACAGTGTTTCTCAGCCTCAGCAACTTTCAGGTGTGTGGACGTCAACTCCCAGAATTCCCCAGCCAGCCATGCTGGCTGGGGAATTCTGGGAATTGAAGTCCACACATCTGGAAGTTGCTGAGCTTGAGAAACACTGCTGTAGAAGAACCCTCAGCCACCCTGAACATTTTTAAAAGATTATTACAATTGCCATTCATCCTGGCAATTTTTTCTATGGGTTTTTTTCACTACCAGATCAAACAAACAAACAAACAAACAACTCTAAAAACAAGTGGATTTAAAGGCCATGTTCCTGATTATACAAAAGTATATGTTACTGACTCAATTACATTGCTCTTTTGAAAGCTAAACAATGTAGCTATGCTCAGAAAATGCCTGGTATTCTAGTGATGATCAGTAGTGCTAGATATTCACATAAACGCGGGAGTTTAGATGTATTAATCTGACCGAACACAAGACAAGCATCCTACGCTGCTCTTGTGAGTACATCAATAGCCCAGTTGCAAAAAACAGCAATGCAAACTTCTTCATAGTGTGGAGGGAAGGAAGCTTCTGCTAGAGGCACATCAAGCTGCTTTAGAGGTACATGAGCAAGGGGTGGTGAAAAAGTTGACAACCCTGTTGTGGAAGATTGGAGACCACCAAGAGAATGTGTGTCCGAATTCCTGTCAATGAGTGTGAAGGTTCTGAGCGGTGGAGAAATTGTATTAATTATCCTAGTATTGCGGTTCTGAATTCTCGCAAGTAGCTATGATTTAGATTTTATGTTAGAATCCTCTTGCTTCTCGTCTCACTTGTATAACTATAATTTCAGTGCAGAAATCTTTGCACATAGCAAATTGGTTCATTAGACAATGTACGTGATAGTAAAGAGAGGCTCAACAACTGAGGGTGTCTTTCTACTGCTTTTTAATCCCAAATAGAAGTTCAGCTGTTTGTCCTCTGTAGATGCAGTTGCTAAAGCACAGTGCATATGTGCAAAGATAGCAATGCTGTCATAGCTTATTCTTACACTAACCTATTTCTCTAGAATTTTCTTTCTTTATTAATCACATTATATGGAGACTCGTGATGCTATATTTCAATTGCTTACCTTCACCCAAACATAAGCATATCATGTGTATTAAAGGTAGTAAATTTCCATTAAATCATATTTTCTGCTTCTTTTTTGTCTGCAGGAAAATTTGCAGAAACTGGTACACATAGAGCACAGTGTCAAGGGGCAGAGCAGCCTCCTACAACCGGGAAGAGTAAGCTCTATTTTTGATTAAGAGTCTTATATAAAGATTTGAGGTTCAGTCCAGTAGATGTTGAGCTCAGTAGATCTGATCTCCTTGTTAATTTGCCAATATTCACTACCATATGACACAGCAGACTTTACGGTTATGGTTAAGCCATTTCTCTTTCATTTAAAAGGCAATTAAATGAGTGCATAGATGGGCAAGGACTAGACTTACATCTGGAATATTCTGATTCACCTGTTGAACTACTGAATGTAAACAAGATGATGTATCAATGCCTCTGTTTTCTTCCCCAGATATTTCTGAAAGAAGGGACATTAATGAAAGTCTCTGGGAAAAATAGGCATCCTCGACATTTATTCTTGGTAAGATTTTATTTTTAATCTCTATTATTCTGCAGTCAGATGTAGATTAAAGGATCTTTGCAAATAAAAGTGGCGATCAGAAACATACTTACTGGGGAATAGGTTACACTGAACATAGTGGGACTTATCTATAAATAAACAGAATCCCATTTTAATGTTGCAGTAATATGTATACTAGCTTGGAAATTATTCCCCAGAACTTTAATAAATATTTATTTATTTAATAAATTTAAAGGCTGGCCATCTCATATACATGACTGGGCAGCTAACAATTAAAACAGAGTAAAAAACAATAAAAACATCCAGAATTTAAAAAAAAAACATAAAAATAGCAGCCAAGGACACTCATAAACACTCAAACTAACCATGAAACAGGCTCGCCCATGCTATCAGGGCCCCAGGCTTGATAGCAAAGCCAGGTTTTTAAATAGCACCTTGCGAAAGGCCAACAGGGTAATGGCTAGTCTAATTTCTGGGGGGAAAATATTCCAGAAGGGTGATATTTCTGTGCCATGGCAGAAAAGGCTCTCCTCCTGGGTCCCAACATATGACACTCTCTCACAGGCAGGGCCTGGAGCATGCCTATCCTGCCAGATCTAACAGGATGGGTAGACACAATTGGGAAGAGACCGTCCCATAAGTAATTAGGTCCCAAGCCATGAAGGGCTTTAAAGGTCACCACCAGTTCCTTGAATTGCACCCAGAAGCATACAGGTAGCCAATGCAGCTCACAAAGCAGAGCGACTGGCACCCATAACTACCCGTGCTGCCACATTTTGCACCAGCTGAACCTCCAAATACTCTTCAAGGGCAGCCCCATGTAGAGTGCATTGCAATAATCCATTCAGGAGATGACTAAGGCATGAGCGACTGTGAGCAGGGCCTCTCAGTCCAGGAACAGGCACAGATGGCACCCAACATGAACCTATGCAAAGACCCGCCCCTCCCCCCCTGGCCACTACTGCCACCTGCTCATTGAGCAGAAGCTGCAAGTTCAGGAGGATCCCAAGATTGCATATAGGATCTGCCTGGGAGTGCAACTCCATCCAGAACAAGAGATGGAAGGTCCCCAGAACCAGGAAGTCCTAAAACCCAAAGCCTTACTAGGTCTTTCTAGGATCAGGATGTATCCCTATGAATTGTCCCATTTCTGTATTTTCCGTATGATAAAACAGTAGGAATCACCATTTGGGATTCAGGAGTGATTCAGCGCAATTTCGTGTGTGATTTTCAGTTCAGGGAATTATAGCTTCATAGAGATGGGGAAGGGGCCATTTAGGACATCACATCCAAACTCCTGCTTAGTGTAGAATTCAAATTAAAGCTGGGCATCTCCCACAGATGGTTGTCCAGGCTCTGCTTGAATGCATTCAGTAAAGGAGAGTTTATAATCTCTTTTTGTAATTGTAATTGGTTGAAACTGTGTCAAACTGCTCTTACTGTTAGGAAGTTCTTCTGAACATCGAACCAGAATCTGCCTTTACGTTACTAAATGCATTGATACATTGCACTCTGGGTGGGCTTTCCATGTGACACCTCTTCATATATCTGAAGAGTGCTGTTCCCCAATAATAACAAGTTTTCTTCTCAAGGCTAAACAGATCCAGTTCACCTAGTTTTTTCCCCATAAGACTTAGTGCTCAGTCTACTGAGCATGAAGAGCATGCTTCTTGCTCTTGTCTGCACCAATTTCCATTTCTCTTAATTTTGTTTAAGCTGTGGTGCTCAGATCTTGACATAGTACTTGAAGTAGTATGTGACCAGGGTAGAGTGGAACTATTACTTCTTGTGATTGGGAAACTATACTTCTATTTTGCAGCCTAAAATTGCATTAGGATGGCACCAACCCTGTTGGCCTTGAAGATCTGGTTATGTGCCTGGGCCTGGGGTCCCAAGGGTGTTAAGGGCCCTGTTTCCTGGTTATGTTAATATCTATGGATTATAATTTTCTCAGCTGCTGTATATATTTAATTTTCTTTTGTATTGTGTTTCTATTTTGGTTTTAATTGTTTTTATGATTGTTCGCCACCCAGAGTCACTTGTTTGACATGGGTGGCCATATAAATTGAATAAATAAATAAATCTACCTTTTTAACAGTCATGTCACATTGCTGACTCATATTCAACTGGTGATCAATTACAATTTCCTTTGTGTTCCTTTGTATTACAAATCAGGTATCCCCCATGCTACATCTAAGTTCTTGATATCCTTGTTCAAAATGGGAAAAAAATATAATTGTGTTTACAGGTAGTCCTCACTTAACAATAGTAATTGGGACTAGAATTTCATTAAGCAATGTGGTTGTAAAGCATGGTTTTCAAACCAGCTGCATATCTACTCAATAGATATGTCATCCAGCTCATACTTAATTAGCTTGTCAGCTAGAATGTTAAGATATATTATGTCCACATCATTCCCACAGTCTACTAAGGAAGTTATCCAATGGAAAATTGAGATAAGGTTAGTTCTTAACAAATGCATGCTGATTTCTAAAAATCATTACATTGTTTTCAATGCATTTGCAGTTCAAATATTTTAATATCTGCTCTAGAATCTTCCCAGGAGTTCAACTAAATTTGAATTCAACTAAATTCTCGATCCAAATTTATTTTTTCTGTGTGCTTAGTTCCTGAGCATGTCAAGTTATATTAATGGCAGGAGGTCTCAAAGCATTCCTTTTTTCAGTTAGCAAATGGCTGCAGATCCCAACTGCCATGGGATTAAATGGCAAATTTACTAGTACCAGAATTTCCCCTCTTGGATGCTCTCTTTCCCTTTCCTGAAGCATTGAAATAGGACCTGGAGATATAACATATTTTCAGTTTCAATTATGTTTTCCTAGTTTGTTCTTGTCATTCAAGCTGCAAAGACAAAGTCATTGCTATAAGCTGTGTGCATTAAAATAAGAGGAAAACCATTTCTGAATGAAACATGAATTTAGATTGTGCTGCAAGTTCTGTGACTCAGAATTAGGCTGGCTGTTCACTGCAGGGGGGAAAAAATAATTATCCCTTGGCAGTTGGAGATATTGCAAAAGCTAGTTCCTACAGGATTTAATGGTATATGAATATACACCAGTGACAGTCTTTCCTGCTTTTCGCCTCTTCTGTCAAAAATGAATAATACAGTCAGACGTCTGTATTGCCATGGAATAAAATTTGGAGTAACATTGAAAGCTAACAATTTGGATCAACAAAAATAAAACAGCCTGTGCAGTCCCATGCTTAGGACTATCTTTATAAGTTTCAGGTAACAAGTCTAAAACTCCTGAAAAACCGGTGGGATATATTGTTCAGAATAGTTTGTTGACCCAAAAGTCATTTGTAAAAGTGCCATGGTAGGACTATTTTAATGAGGATATTAGTTTCTATTCTATCTAGTAATTAAAGTAATTTGCATAAAATGTAAGTGCTCATGTTGCACAGCTGCAGAATAAATAGCAATACCATTTGGTATGGAAATAAAACAGAACAAATAAACGTGTTTACCTGGAAAGAACAGCTACTGTTGAGTTCAGTAGGAAACAAGATAAAAATCAATGTTGGAAAGTTACATTTTTAAAAATTATGATAGACCTCCGTATAGCATATATTACAGAATGTATTCTGGAAAAAAAAAATTTAATAGGGATGTTTATATAGAAATGGTATGTGTTGGGATAATGACATTTTGTCTAAAATAGGTTAAGTGTGAAATCTTTAGTAATAGATAGCAGTTGATAGCAACTGCAGATTTTCTGCACGTTGCTTTTTTTAAAAAATATTGTTTAGAATTTAGATGGAACAAAATACAATCGGCATTCATCTAGTATGTTGACGTTAATCAGATTTCAAAGAAAAACATGCATCTTTAGACAAAACCCCCCAGACTAACTTCTAACATTTTTGTCTAGAAAGGATATTAGTTGTTGATAGGAAAGATGTATGCCTGATATTATGTATACAGTATATAGGGCACTGCTGATCAGCATTTACAGTATTGACCTAGATGAATACACAGTCTAACTACATATGAAGCAACTTAACTGGGTTTTAAGCATTCTACAAAATAAGCTATTTATTTTGAAGAAAGTTGAATACTGACTTTCAGCATAATCAATTAAAATGACAGCCAGGCTTTCCCAGCTGCAAAAATTCAACAAAAGTAAGGCATACACAAACACCAGATAAAGCCAGATTACTAGCAAAGACATCTTGGTCAATTTGTTAGTAATGTACAGAAATCTGTTTAATGCTCTTGAAATAACATGGAAATGATATACAAAGGCCAGCATAATCTCAGCCATACAAATATTTTGTGTAGATACTCAAAGCTGACATGAAAATTTAGCAACACCATCCTTCTCCTGGCTAGCTGAAAAGCATTAATTTGAATATCCTGGTGGCTAGTCATGAGCAGTGGTAAGACTTGAGACATTAGGTACATTTCCCTGAATGTGAAGACAAAACAGATGGGAAATCACTCTAACAGGCAATTAACAAACACAACCACCATTAATGTTTAATAAAATAAAAGGATAATCATGGCTGCCATAGCAACAGTGCAATAGGGTAGCTCCCATAGTCATCACTACCACAGAATATCTTGTGCTTTGCAGAACTTTTTAATATATTTTTTTTTCTTTGAAAAAAAGCAGAATATATAGCCGAGGCATAATGCAGAACATGCTGGGGAAAGCCTGACAATCCTTCATACAAACTAATTTTATGGGATGGCAGGGTGCCCTTCATTAGCTACCTCTTCTGTGACCTGAATTGACCTCATACTAGGTGGCTACATTAACAGGCAAAGAAAAGGGCATAGCCTTCCCTGTAATTAAGTAAACACTGCATATTCAAAGGAGGCTACAGTCTAATTTTTGTCTCTATTTTCTGCAGTGGAATCATCTCATTTTAAAAGCTAAATTAATAGCTGCATAAATCAAGGCATTTTTGTGGCTTAGTAACAAAATTAACTTTTCTTGATATTCTTCCTGTGACACCTCCTAGAAAGCTACATTTAATCTTTTTCTTTTTTTTTTAATAACAACAAGGGAAATTCATTTTGGTGATCTATTCTTTAATAGCTAAGTGGGTTCTTTTCCTTCCTTGACCTTGCCAATTCCCAATTTCCAAGAAACCGTCCTGGATTTATCTTTGTAGATGTGTTCAATCCTTGCAGGACTGGAATTTATATGAGATCACAGTGCAGGGTCAGATATGGCGATTATTAGATTAATATTGGTAGGATGGGTAATTTACAAAGCAATAAATAAATGTTACACATGCTTTCTTGAGAAGCCGTTGGTTACTTTTTTATGTAGAAAATCTGTATTTGCTGACCCTGGAAAACTAATCTTCTGGGACAATATTAAATTTCTTCTGAGACAGTAATAAATGAAGAATAGTATGTAGGGGACAAAGGAAATGAATGATGCAAATAAAGACTAAAATTCAGAGTACTTCTAGTAGTCGTACTTTCAGAGGCAGAGTTCATATATACCTGGCAAGTATAAGATAAAGTTCCGTGTAGCTCATATGTTTTATGGTAAGAAAAGCCCTCTGCTGGTCAAACAGCTACTAACAATCGCAGTAGACTATTCATCAAGCATCACTTTCTTTTCATTTCTCCATCTCCATATTCTCCAAATCTGTAATGGAAGGTTCTTCAACCTTCTAGAAAATATACAGCAGATGCATTTGTTACAACTTTTGCTTTTCAGCAGAAGATGATGACATTGTAAACTAGATTTATAAAAGAATTAATTAGGCTAATTTTTCACAGACATTAATGGAAGGATTTTTGGATTATACTTCTTTCTAATTGACACACATATATGCTCATACATACATGTACATATAAATTTGCCATTCTGGGATAGAATATGACATTCATAGAAATGGTGGTAACATCTCTACCAAATTTTGAATGGATAAGGTTGTCAACTGCTATATAGATTTACTCTGGACTTGCACATCCATTAATTCTGGATTTATGGACATGTTTATATGTGAATTTGTGTGATGTAGCAACAAGCTCTAGACAGGCTGGCAAACTATTTTTGGTGGTAGAAGTCTTACACTGGCATTGTGCAGATAGAGGCTATTGGTGCTGGAGTCAGGCTAGCATGTCAACACTAGGCAGAGAAAGGCTAAAAGGTAATACTAGTGGGGCAGGCATCTTGGTGTGTGGGGGCTCAGAACTGATCTGCTAAATCTGGGCCATGTTCTGTTTTAGTCATAGTTAAACTACTATACTGGAAAAATGCAGAGTGGAACAAAAATTAAAAATTAAAAATGACTAAACTGAAGCAAAAAGGGACAGAAAAGTTAGTAGCAATGGAGTATAAACTACCATTGGTTGGTATTCACTTAGAGATGTTCTGGAGGGGAAAATCAAGCCATGGGTGGTTTACATTTAGGAACACCAAGTGATAACATGATAATTTGTGCACAAGTTAGATATAAATTGGGTGCTATGCTAATGTATATTGTATAGAAAAAGGAGTAATAGATTTACATGTCACGGTCTAATAACACCTTGTCCCCAAGATATGATTGGGCAACAAATTCTGAATCAAAGTCAGATCTGTTAATCACTGCATTGAGTACTAACCCTTGCCTTGCCTTGCCCTGCCCACAGAAGAATGTTAGTACAATGTAATATCCCTGGATCCACCCAATCACAAATGCCCCTTTTTCGGACAAAGCACTTGAGATATGATGGTGCTTCTGTAGCTGAAGTTGTTCTTAGAGGACACTGATTATCACAACCCTTTTCAATCTGTATTCAGGGCTGGTTTTGTGACAGAATAACGCAAGCTGGCTGGGAAATTCTGGAAGTTGAAGTCCACACATCTTAAGGGCACTGAGATTGAGAAACACTGGTCTATATGAAATAGCTGAGGGAGTCATTGGGGATTTTGGAGCAAAATGTTACCAATATACAGTTGACATTCTGCTCTATTTCTCCATAACACCTGAATCAAAAGAGGCTATGTTATGTCCTAAACTACTCTCTGGATGCAGTGATGGGTGAATGAGAGCCAGTAAACTGAATCCCAGCATGACTGAGATTTTATAGGAGGGAGTTTCCTAGGC
This sequence comes from Liasis olivaceus, assembly GCA_030867105.1. NCBI lineage: Eukaryota > Metazoa > Chordata > Lepidosauria > Squamata > Pythonidae > Liasis > Liasis olivaceus. The sequence continues at coordinate 40,126,003 of CM061348.1, read as the reverse complement.
TTGAAAATTTGGGAGTTGATCTGTTCTGCATGGGTTGCAGAAAGAATAGGTATACAAGTTTGGGGGTGCTGAGAGAATCATCATTGTAATTGGAGGCTGGGGATGCCTATTGCTAACTCTGTTCAATGTACACCGTATGCCTGTTCCTGGATAGGGACAGCCTAGCTACAACTGTTCATGCATTGGTAACCTCACATTTAGGCTACTGGAGTGCGATCTACATGGGGCTACTTTTGCTGTTGTTCCAGATATTGTAATTGGTACAGAATACAGCAGCCAGGGTGTTAGGCTAGGTAGGTTTCTTGAATCAATTGCATATTGGCCACTTAGCTACCAAGCCAGGTTCAGGGACCTGGATATCTGTCAGATTGCCACTGACCTTATAGACTTGGTCAATCACCAAGATCCTCCGCTTCATCTGCTGAAAACTGCTTGATGCTCATGAGCAGCCCTTGTCTTTGGTGCCACCCACACTTTAGAATATTGGAAGAATGCTTTGTTTTCTTCATCTCATCTTCTATAAATGAGTACTGTTTATATTGTTTTAATGAACTGTTTTTGTATATATTTTATTGCTACTTTTATAGATGCTTTGAGATACTTTGGCAAAAGGAGGGGTATAAAAGTATATTGGGTAAATTAAGATAAATAAGATAAATAAATAACTTGGGTTTTATGCTACTCTGTAATGGATCAAAAACAAAGAATAATGTCACATTTAATATTTCTAAGCTCCCAAGACATGACTAGAATAACCAGTGATTATTCTATCTATCTATCTATCTATCTATCTATCTATCTATCTATCTATCTGTGCCAAATCAAATTTGTTAGTCGCTGCATTCAATACTACCCTTTGCCTCATTCCATCTGCAATATTATTTTATTAAATAAATATGTATTGGTTTGAGTTTTGCCATTACTGCCACGTTGCCATCTCTGAAGAAACAGCCTCTGAAGAAACATGTGAAAACAGTTTCACTGAAGCCCAGGTTCAGAAGGGACCTGTTTCAAACCTATTAGTTTTACCCCAGAGAATTGAAAATCCATTCCAAATTATTCCTCTCTCCCTTGGGATTTGAGGTCAGCTGAATCCAGTGCAGAACCCCATTAACTAGCCAGATAACAGACCTTGTATAGAACCTGAAATACTAGTGAGATTTGTAAGGTATATTGCAAATATTTTTTTCAAGATTGCAAATGATTGATTTTGTCTTTTCTTCATACAGATGAATGATGTCCTGCTATATACATATCCCCAGAAGGATGGCAAATATCGCCTGAAAAACACATTGGCTGTGTCTGGCATGAGGGTAATGTTTGCCCTTCTTTTTTATTTACTATTATATTTTGTTCATCTAAAACCTCTTTGTTTCAGATAAAACTGAAATAAAATGCAAATAAAATATTGGAAGACAAGTCCAGAAACAGCACACGAGCCTACAAATGAAATCCGAATGAGGCAAGATTGCAAAACGAATTAATCATAAATGATTTAATCAACCTCAGATATCCTGTCCAATCAGGATTCCTTTTTGTCTCTCTCAGTAACTACTGAGAGTTGCTGATGCTATCGGAGAAAGAAGCTCCAAAGTTCATCACTGTGTAGTGAAGAGGAGTTCTGTTGAACTTGCAGAACACAAAAATAATCTTCAGATGAGATTGCTTAGAACAGTTTCCATTAATTTACTCTAACTTTCTGGAACATTGTGATGATTCACCTTCTACTATACTATCTGCCTCCACATCATTCTCCACCTTTTCTTCATTTTTAAAAACTCACTCAGAGGGGAGGCAGCAGAAATGGCTTCTTAGAAATACAAAGCAGAATTAAAGAGATAACACCTATCATTTAAATGTAGTCCATTTTTAGTACAGAATATTGCTTTTCACAATCATACTTAATGGATCTGACTTCTTCAATTATCAATGATTTCCTGCTTTGAGGGGAAAAAAAACTTATCCAGAAAATAATAAACTGGCCAGCCTCATGGAAAACACTGCAAAAGATTTTGAAGTTATTGTCTTGTAATCATCCTGATAAAGTTTCAGGATTAATAGAACCCAAAATAAATTGGGGCAAACTAATACTATTATTCATTTAGTCTAGATTTATTGCAGAACTACATAGTCCCTTGAAGCTTCCAGAGTTCATCCAAAAGGTGTCTTCAACCTGTCATCTTGAATGTGACAAAAAAGGATAATAATCACCAAGTTTAAATAATTTGATTTAAATTAAATTTAAACATAGTTCAATTTAAATGTTGTTCTGTTCCTATCTATTTTTAGAGTGTGGCTTATAGCACAGCACTCATATGCAAATTATTATTATTATATCTGATCACACAGTCAGCCAGATGTTTAGACTGGATTTGCCATTTTTATCCACCTACCAAGTCCTTCTCAAGGACCTGGGATAGGCAGATATTGTTGTCTGATGATGTTAAAGGTATCATCGCGGGATGTAAGCTGTTACAAGTAAAGCTGCCTTTTGCATTTGACTGATGGTGATTTTGTCAATGCTGATGGTCTTCAAGTGGTGCTCCAGATGTTTTGGGATTGCACCTAAGGCACCTATTACTCTTAGTACTATCTTTGCTTTCTTTTGCCACAGTTGTTCTACTTCTATTTGCAGGTCTTTATATTTGGTGATTTTCTCCAGTTCTTTCTCTTCTATTCTGCTGTCTCCAGGTATTGCAGTGTCCACTATCCAGACTTTTTTGTCCTTCTTATCAACAATTGTTAAGTCTGGGGTGTTGTGTGGCAGGTTCTTGTCTGTTTGAATGCTAAAGTCCCAGAGCACTTTAGCTTCCTCATTTTCTATTACTTTGTCTGTTTTGTGGTCCCACCAGTTCTTGCTTGCAGGCAAATGGTATTTCTTGAGGATATTCCAAAGCACCATTGTTGCTAGTTTGTCATGCCGTTGTTTGTAGTCAGTCTGTGCGATCTTCTTGCAGCAGCCAACTAGGTGGTCCACTGTTTCTTCAGCTTCTTTGCAGAGGTGGCATTTGCTATCTGTTGCTGTCTTCTCAATTCTGGCTTTGTATGCATTTGTTCTTAAGGCTTGGTCTTGTGCAGCCAGAATGAACCCCTCTGTCTCTTTCTTCAACTTTCCTGCTCTTAGCCATTGCCAGGTCTTGTTGTTATTTGCTTTGCCTGCTAGTTTTTTTGTATACTGGCCATGTAATATTTAGCCTTACCATGTCCCTTTTCTATTATTCAGTTGGTCTTTCTTATAGGCCAGTTTCGTTTCTTTGGTTGTTGTTGTTGCTGTTATTATTATTACAGTATTATAAAAATTGATATGCTGCCCGACTCCCAGTGGCTCAGTGTGGCTCAGTGTTGCTCCCCTCTGATTTAGTGGGTTGCCAGAATGCTATGGACATTATTTATTTTGGTTTCAGCTAAGCATTAACTGAAAAGTTGGCTAGGTGTTGATAACAGATGGATTCACAACTCTTTGAAAAAAGAGACTTGGTGCTTATCAAACTGAAGTGAAATTTCAGTTGAGGTCCCATAAAGTTCCATCCTGATAATTTTCAACAATTTTTGTGTCAGGAATTTTGAATCCTGAAAACAATTACTAATACTTCAGAAAATAGGAATGACATTTAGAAATACTTTTATAGTACATAAAATTTAATTAAGGTGAAGCAATGAGACTGAACAGACTAAAAATCAAAGATCTACACCAGGCAAAAATGTCAGATCCACCAGTATAGGATGAAGGATTCCTAACTTGGCAAATATCCAATAAAATGGATCTCTAGATTGTAATCAGTCACACAAGCTAAACATTATTCAATAATGAGATATGATTGCAGAAGAATGATTTTAGAGTATATTAAACATCAGAGTAAGTTCACAGAAAACCAATAATCAGTAATACTATACAAATAGAAAGCTTAAATATATATGTAATAATAAAGAAAAATATAATACAAAAAATAAGTTGTATCAGAAAATGTTGAAGGAATTTAGTATATTTAATCAGAAGAAGGAAAGACTTAATGGGAACACAGTCACAATCCAAGAAGCAAAATAATTGTCACAATAAGAGGATAACATATTTTAATTCTGATTGATGTTGTACTAGATCTGATGGATTTAACTTACAGAAAAGTGAGTTTCATTGAACATTAGGATAAACTTCTTAATAGTAAGAGCAGTTTAGCTTACTAAAGAAATTATTGGTTTTCAAGTTGAGAGAACTCTTCAAATAGACACTTCAAACAGAAATTTGGATATGTTCTGGTATACTTGGCCTTCCTGCACTGAGCTGGGGTTTGGACCAGCTGCACAAGATTACCTCCCACTCTCTGATTTTATGAAAAAAAGAAGTGAGGTCAAGTCCACAGAAGTTTATTCCAATAAATGAGGCAGGTGATAGGCATAAGTATTCCTTTGGGTAGGACAAACTAACCTTCATGGCCTCTTTTATACTGAGCTGTGGTGGAGTCATTTGTTTCCACATCTTTCATGGTCATATGTTAAAACCTCTACCCAGGTTGTTGGTCTTCATACTTACATGGCACAAAAGAAGTATTCACCTCTGTAGAACGTCCATCACTTATATATTATAAAGAGAAGCTGAGATGTTTATGTGGATGTTCTTAGAAGCATCTGCAAAGAACACAATGTTGCTTTGGGTATGTGAAAAAGAAAGATGTAAATGCCCTTGCATATTTGGGGGATAGATAGATTAATGTATTTCCTTCCTTCAGACAAATGCCGTTTCTTTTTAGGTTAGCCGTCCAGCGACAAAAAGGGGTCAAAATGTTCTGAAGATTGAATACGCTGAAAATTGCCTAACCCTATCAGCAAGGTAGGCCATGTTGTACCACTATGCAATGATTTGTTTTTATTGAATCTCTGGGTCAGTACATCTGTTCCCCAAGATCTCATTGATGTCTTGCTATATTTAAACTCCAGTAATGTCCATGGTATTCTATTGGATAACGGCCAAGTGTTTGACTATAAAATAAGCATTCATTTTAAATGTAAAAAAATAGAGCAATCTCAATGCTCTTTCTGAGCCAAAAGCATTTCAGAAATACTTAGACATAGAAGGAAGAATAGAAAATCTACTTCTAATAGAGATGTGGTCTGCTTCTTGATCTTTTGTTAACTTTTTTTCTTGTTCATACTATGCCTGCTTCTTTTGTTGTAAGTTCACTTGTCAAATTGTGTCCCTGAGGTGATTGGAGGACTAATGAAATGAAATAATTAGCCAATTCTACTCAGTGGGCTTAAATGCCTTTTTATAGCACTTAAATGACAGAAGGAAGATTAAAAACTTTACTGACAATATAATGGGGTCCCTGTTTACAAGAAACCATCTTAATGAATTAACCATCATCAAAATCAGAAAGGGCACGGGGTTGATGACAAAGAGAATCTTGCTGTGTTACTGGATCTGTTCTTTGCCTCTTTACCTGAAGAAAATTTGATGCTTATGCCTTTATTTCCTAACCACTAGCTTTTTTTTTTTTTTTATTTAACCTGAACAGTAATATGCAGTATAAGCAGGAAAAAAAGAATCCCAGTTATATCTATATTGAAATTAAATTTGCTTTTCTTAGCTTTGATCTGTCTGCATGCCTCACATAAATATAAGTGTATTTACTTATATATTCTATCAATCTCCTGCTTTTCCTCCAATAACTGAAGACAGAATATCTTTTACTCTTTCTCTGTCCCTTGTTTTATCCTCATAACAACCCTGTGAGCTAGGTTGGTCGGAGATGTGACAGGTCCAAAGTCACCCCCTAGTTAGTATGTAGGTAGGATGGACCTGTTCCCTTCAGCCAAGCAAAAAGGTCTGCAATGAAGCTGAGGCTGAGGCTGTAGGAGAAGGCAGCTTGCTCTGACCTTGCACTCTTCAGAAGTATGCTGAGGTGGTTTGATATTAGAGAAAGAATGAATGAAGCTGAAAGAAAAGGAAGTGTATTGAGAGGAAGAGGAAGAATGAGTAAGTCATGGTTGATTGGAATTGATGAGATCTTCAAAAAGAGAGAAGTGAGAACCTGAAAGAACAAAAGGCAGTGTATAAATGGGTGTATGGACGGGATGGAAGGAAAAATTATATGCAAGGACAGAGATATATGGAGAGATATAATGAATGGTGTAGGCATAAGCTAGATTTAATTATTCTTCCTTTTCTCTTGCTTCCTGCTTTTAATTTCTTAGCCTGCTACTTCTGACTAGTATTCCTGAAAGTAATAGTAAATTGTGTGGATATATACATAGGCATCTTAGGGAAAAGTATATACAAGCATATCATAATCTGGAAAATAATTTGCAAAAGCAGTAATATATTAGGGGAAGTTGCATACAAAAACATGTTCCAGCAGAAAATAGATATATTAAGAAGTATGCCCCCAAATGTATAAACATTTGTATGCTGATATACAAACATATACAATGCATAATTTCTAGAGAATTCTCAGAAAGCAAACATTTGAAAGATGTAAATGTTATAATTAACCATTTTGAAAGGCATGGGCTAAAGATTGGAAGAATGCTAACTAAAAGGTCTTAAATATGTGCAGTTTAAACATTGCAAGTCCACTGGAGGTACCTTACAGTTCAAAAATATAGAAAAGTTTTCTGGAGAGAGAGAGATGGTGGTATGTCAAGCACTGAGATTACTCTCCACTTCCTCAGTGTTATATAGCTAACTGACATTGGCAGTAGTAATTCTGCAGGATAACTGTGAGACCCTCTGTGCTTAGTCTGTGCATCATACACACAGTCACAATCGAGCAGTGCTGCTGTAATAAGAGAACTTTAATCACTCAGCTAACTTCAGGGTGCTATGAAATCTCCTATGACACTGGAATGTGTAACAGATTCCTTTTTTTGCTGGCTCCAAGGCTATGTTAAAACCCCTGCTCTATGCTGCTCTGGAGCAGGAATATGGTTCTATTTTTCCAGTTATCATACAGTTATCACTCAGACAGTGATCATACACACCCGCTCACATACACTGTCAGTTATCACTCACACAGTAAAGCCCCAAATCAAGAGCCCAATGTAACATTGGACACCATATGTTAGAATCCCACAAAATCTGCTTGTATTTTTTTGAGTTCTCCAGTTCTTTGGAATTTAGGGAGTTATAGAAAGGTAAAGTGGATGCCTTAAAAGCATCTGCAAGCACCAAAAATGTTGGTTCCCAGGGGATTCTGAGAAGTGCAAAAGGAGTATGGATGGGCCACACGTCTCCTGAGGGCCATCACTTGTGCGCGCTTGGTTTAAGGGATAGCTCCTATTTCACATCCCATATCTTCTAAGCATCCACACAGACACAGCTAGAATGAGATGATAGTTCTTTATATTGCAAAAAGTCAGTAGCTTTTGCACAGGGACACCAGTAACATGTTTGCAGAATGACTTTTTTTCTTTTCCATTTTCCCCCCAAATCATCCCTTCTCCTTTGCTTCTTTTTTTCACTGTAATGGCAACAAACATGTAAAGTATAAGTTTAAAAATGTATTTGCAATAAGTTATTCTTAAATGTTCCCTAAGTTTCTGTATATAAGGCTCCAGCATAGGCATCTACAGAAGACCGAGATTATGTTAAAATAGTGCCGTGCACATCATGACCAGATCCCACCCTTATATACCTGTGCCCCAACATCTGGTACAAGTACTATGAAAGTCATGTGTTTCGCATCACGTTTGCACAAATTTGACATCCATAGGTCCCAGCTCATCTTGATTTATGGGCTGCCAATTATTTTCTTCTAAGAGAGCTCTGCTACCTTTACTGCTGCACAGAATGTAAGCTGCACTGTAGCAGCTAGAGTATTCGATGCGGCAAAAAACTCTTACGTTCCATTTTTGTTTCTTGAACCATTAATAAAACACCAGAGTCCTGCCAGAAGAAGCTAGCCCCATGGATATCTGGGATATGAAAGGTAGAAACAACCTTGCAAACAGGGATTGTAGAGAAGAGAAAGGATGTTTGTGGAAAATAAATAAGGCTAGTCATCTGGGACAGGAAGTGATGTGCAATGTCTTAGTTCATCAGGTCTGTATTTTCAGCCATCTTTTTGCCAGTAGGACTATTGAGTTTTATAGCAGCTGATGTTTTCACAGTTAAGTGTTCACTCATGGGAGAAGTGGATTTACTCTCAGCCAAGCATCATTGATTGGATTGTGTTTCTCCCCACATGAACTTCCTATGTCTTCAGGCACTTTGACATAGCCATTATCATTATGGTCCAAACATTCCTCAGCCCTTCAGAATCATTCTCACAGTGCTTGTGATGATTCTCACCACAGTTGCTGTGAATTCAAGGCAAGCCAACCATTGTTCTCTCCAGACAAACCATGGGGAAGTACAAAAATGGGCATCCAGCCAGCACCGTCACTCTTGTCTCCATCTTTCCCTTGCCATGTTTGTTTTCATGGCAGGAAAAAAAAAAACCTCAACTCAAAAGCAAAGTAAAAGCTTGTCATTGGCAGCAAATCTACATTCCTGCTCCACTGAAGCCTGGTGCAAAGATGCTGTGGTGCTACAATGGAAGAGGGACACATCAAGGAAGGAACAAGCATGGATTGGCTGGAGTTCCCACCAATGAGAAAATGTCTTGCCCTCGCCCCCCAGGATCCAGGATCACAACTTGCAAATTGGAGGATGCATTTATTTTGGATCACAGAGATCAGAGAGCTAAAACCGCACACTCCCTGAGGAGCAATGCCCAAAGTCATTGGGTCTCAATTCCTTAAGGGAGGAAATTTGGATTGAGGTATGACACAGGGCCTTCTGCATGGTTTCAGGAATCTTCAGAATTTTCTGAATCTTCAAATGCTTCAGGAACCTGAATTTATCCCCACCCCACTTTTTAACTGAATTAAACTTAACATGGCTAACTACTGAGTCTCTTGGCAATCTACATGAATGTGGCACAGGTGATAACGAGTATTCATATGGTGCCCATTAGACAATAGTGTTAAACTGGGTTGAAATTTCAACAAGCAAGGACAAAAATAGAACATGTCACTAACTGAGGCTTCTGCTGGTTCTCATAGCAAACAGTGACCTCTAATGACCATTTTGCAAAAGTATGAGTCTATATTTTCCACCGTCGTGTCCAAGTAAATTTAAAATTCCATTATTGAAGAGCATGTTAAGAAATTGTCTTGAATGTGAGGGCAGTGTTCATCCTCTCTTTCTCCATTTCTGGGAAATAAACATTCCACAGAGTTCTCTGTTACTTTAGAAATGGGGACAAGGCTGGTATGCCTATAAAGAAAATATAGCCATTAGATAATAGCAGGTCGCAATTTGGACCAAGCTGATTCCTTCCTTTATCTCTGCAGCTCATGCTCTGAAAGGGATGAGTGGTACACCTGCATTAGCAGAAGCATCCCAGACGACCACGGGGCTCACAGCGGAGGTGGCTTTCACAACAGTGTTGAAGTAAGAGAGCATCCCCCACCCCCCACCCCCACCCCCAGTTCTGGGACCTGCTTGAGTAAGTTTAGGAAAAGAAGTCTTGCATGGCCAGACATTCAGATTATTTTCATGTTAGGTTGTTTTTTAGAAGCTATTGGAGTATGTGTGTTCATTATTCAGCTGGCTGTGGTTGCCGCTGGAATGTTACTATTTTAATTAATTTGTTGTATATTTTGTTTTTGTTGTTATTACTGTTAGCCATCTTGTGACTAATCTAACCCTCTGTGGGGAGGGCAATCTATAATTGGGATTCTGCTATATATAAGCCTCCATTTCAAAACCTCATGAACTTAAGTTCTTGAGGGAGTGGAAGATACTGAGGCTTTCTGTTGTGAACTGAAAGTGAACTATTTAGAAGATTATAGAACATATTACAGAACAAGCTGGAAGTTTGAGTGTGCTAGAGGAAAGAAGATTAACCCAGGATACCACTATATTCTAAAAACATGTTCATGTGTTGGGTTGCTTCTCACTTCATGTTTTTACAGGGAGGAATCTTTGGACAAAATATGTCTATTCTTCTAACACACCTAGGAGTGCACATGTATGCCCTTAAGGCTCTAGGAATGGCACTGTCTTAATTTATCCCAAAATCTTTAGCCTGTCTGTAAAAGTGAGGTGGACAATATCAGCAAAGTAGCTATTGCAGATGGCACTGTGTATATTCTGTGACCAAAACAACTCTTTCATTATGTCTGTGCAGGTATACTCTAAAAGGCAAGGGCTCCATTTTTAATGTTTGCTTCCCGGGGCCAAAAAAGATGTGGTCAGTGACATCATGGTGATACGGGAGTGTGTGGAACCAAAAATGCTGACCTGTTTTTGGGAGAGGGGTGGCTGGGAAATGGTTTTAAGGATTCAAATGATGTCATAAGATTTACCCTTTATAATCTTCCAAAATGGTGAAATGGGGCCACAGAGATGGGGGGAAAGCAGCTTAAGGCCACTATTTCACACTTTAACTCTTCTCCCAAAACTTCTTATAAGTAAGCCCAATATTTATCCCTGCCCATTCCAGAGGCATCCTGGGACTATAGGAACGCTCGGGAGAGTGGAGGGGCTTTATATGGCGGTAGGCCACAGACCTCAGCGTGCCTATAGCCTCTTGTAGAATACAATAAGGAACATCTTATTGTATTCTACTGCCTGCAGAAAGTAAGTATCTTTCTGATTATGACATTTCAGTTGAATATGGCGGCCAGCGCTAAAGTCCTTACACATATCTGTCGAAATGCTTCAGATGAGGCATGACTTCTACAGCATGATAAGGATAAGAATAAGTCACTACATTTTATTTTCAGCTTAGGGAAAGGCTGGGAATGTCTTTGGGTGAGAGGCCACCAACCTTGGTACCTGTATCTCACGTCATGATGTGTATGAACTGCGGTTGTGACTTTAAACTCACACTGAGGCGTCACCATTGCCACGCATGCGGGAAGGTAAATATCTCACTAGAATTGGATGTCTTTAGATCCTTAGCAGCAAAGAAACGTCTGGTCAATATCTCTTTATTATAGCACATACAACTCTCATCGACTCATTACAATTACAGCTGTAAGCAGCTGCTATCCACAAAATGCTTCTGAAAATTACTGTCATTGACATGTTAAAAATACATGTTCCCACCTTGTGATTTGATCTGGATGAGCGCCACCTTCTAAAACTATCATGAACATCCAGATCAGAAATAACTTCTGGCTAATTCCAGAAGAGTTTCACAGATCTGAAATTAATAAACAAATTTGTATATACTTTCCACATTAAGGAGTTAACATATTCTGTTCACCAAACATAATAGCAGTGATGACTAATGAGTTAAAAGGACTATTTGAGAAGTTTTGACACTTATGGGGAAGAGAAACAATTTGTGAAACAATTTTAATCATCCCATACAACTATTATTCCAATCCTACTTATTTCTTATAATTTAATTATTTGGGTCACATTTTGATAAACTACTGCCATATTCCTTAAAACAATTACAAGAATAAAGCCCATGCTTGCCATTCCTGAGATCTTCCTGTGGTCTGAACTGAACTGCAATCAGACATTTGCTGGTTTCCAGATCAAATATGGTGCCTCATATATTGTATCCACATCAGTAATAGAGACAATAAGTAATAAGAGATAAGGTCTCTATTTTTTTTCTTATTAATTTATTATTAAATCCAATACTCCAAGTGCTTGCTGTTTCACCCCATCTTATTTTAGCTGATCATGCAATTCCAGAATACTGTATGTCAACGATAGTTATTATGTCTACTTCACAGATGGGAATGAGAAAAGCACTTAGGGCATTAGCTTTATTCTGTACAGAAAAAAAACTGTCAATAAGCTATCAGAAAACCAAAATTTTAGTGTTTGCCCAGCGTTATTATAAAATCCACAAATGGCAAATAAATGGGACTCAAATTGAGCGGGTGTGCACCTATAAATAACTTGGAGTGCAGTTCCATGCTTCTCCATCCTGGAGTGCTCTTTTTTTTTTACTGGGCAAGTGCTGCACAACGTACCTCTATAGCTATTGTAAGGTTTTACCACTCAAAAGGAGCTCGTTATATCCCTGCAGCTTGCAAGATTTTCCAAGCTAAGGTAGTCCCTCAGCTTTTTTATGGCTCCCAAATTTGCTCTTTTGCAAAGCTTAACATTCTTGAAACTATTCAAAATAAGTTTATTAGAGCCATACTGATGGTTCCAAGAAGTATCAAAAATGCCATCTTACATGTAGAGACAGGTATACTCTCACTGGATGCTAGAGTGTGGTTTCTTCTTTTGGCTAAAGTTAATCCTACTTCCTATAGATTTGCCCCATTGGTACTTACAGAATGCTTTAAAATCATCCTGGCTTTTTTAAGCCCTAGATAAAATTCATTTACTGGGCTTCTCTATGGAAAACTTGTGCTCATTAGGAATAACAATGTTAGAACTGCCCTCTAACAACAAATTTGGGATATAGCTCTCCAAACAAATTTAAGCAAGGGGTCACACCCCAATATTCATCATATTCTTCCAGAAGGGTTCACTCTAGCTTCCTATTTATCATTCATTATAATTCTAAAATTTTGTAAGGCCTTCACTTTAGCCAGGCTGGATGCACTGCCCTGAACAATCTTTTTTGGATGTTTTAAGGCTACTTCTATGTCTTTCCAGTTATAGGTAGTCCTCGCTTAACAACCATTCATTTAACAATGGTTCAAAGTTGCAACAGCCTCGGAAAAAGTGCTTTACAACCTGTACTCACACAATCATCGCAAACCATCCCACCCCCCTGCAGTCACATGATTACGATTTGCGACTTTTGTTACAACAGTCGTAAAGTGAATCAGATGGTCATTAAGCAAATCACATGGTTGTTAAGTGAATTGCATGATCATTAAATGAATTCTGGCAAAAAAAGTCCATTGGGGAAGCTGGATTCACTTAACAATCATGTGATTGCTTAACAACCATGTGATTCACTTAACAACCACAGTGTGATGGAATGGAATTATGAAGGCCAGACTCAGGGAGAAAAACATTTTCTTTCATCTCCTGAGGCACGAGGGAGAGATAAGAGAATGAAGCTGGCACCTCCGTACTTCTCTGGCATGCTACCAAGCGAACGTAGTAACACCGGTGGCGGGGGAGGTGGTGCCTGGACTACTGGTCCGAGTTGCTGTATTAGTTGTCCCATAGCTGCTTGCAGGTTATTAATCTGTGCATCCACTTGCTGCTGATGCCGTAGCAGGGCTGCTGCCAATAACTGTGGTGTCAAATTAGCTCCCAGGGGATCTGTTGCCATGATTCAAACTCCTTCGTCTGGAAGGTAGTATGAGTCTGGGAAGATTGATGTCGGGCCTAGCCCAAGGAACTCCAAGAGACCATGTAAATTCAGTCCAGCAATGTTTATTAGCTACAACCTCTAGCAAGAATCTTCCCAGACTGAAACCCCAGCTCCCAAGTAATGCCAGCCACAACATTGTGAATTCCTCAGGGAGGTGCCAGCTTCATTCTCTTATCTCTCCCTTACGCCTCAGGAGATGAAAGAAAATGTTTTTCTCCCTGAGTCTGGCCTTCATAATTCCATTCCATCACACACAGTGACTTATTTTACACCTGTTGTAAAAATGGTCGTAAAATCGGGTTTGGCCATGTGGTGACTTGCTTAATGACTGCCCCGCTTAATGACTAATTTTCTGGTTCCTATTGTGGGAAGTGAAGACTACCTCTATGTCCATGTGGTGATGGCTCAATAGAAACTCTAATCCATATGTTATTCTGCTGCTCCTTATGTAAGGACTCCAGACAGACCTTCATTTAATCCAGTCTTGAAGAAATTTCCAGATAAGGAGTGTGGTTTCTACTTAATATTACTACTTCTACTTAATATTACTTCTTTTGGACAAGAACTCAAAAATGTCTTCCCAAGTTGCCCAGTTGCCCATCTATATAATACGCCACACCATTAATTAAGTTCAGAACTTCTTATAACACTGTTTTTATTCTGTTTTATTTTACTACATCTGTTCTTGTTTTTTAGATCTACAGTTGTGTGAAAAAGAAAGTACACCCTCTTTGAGTTCTATGGTTTTACGTATCAGGACATAATAAAAATCATCTGGTTCTTAGCAGTTCTCAAAAGTAGGTAAATACAACCTCAGATGAACAACAACACATGACGTATTACACCATGTCATCGTTTATTTTACAAAAAGAAAGCCAAAATGGAGAAGCCATGTGTGAAAAACTAAGTACACCCTTACTGCTTCCATAGGTATGAAGAGGCTAAGTAGCAGCCAGGTGCTGCTAATCAAATGCCCTTGATCAATTGATCATCAGCAAGTGTGACTACCTCTATAACAGCCAAAGTTTTAGGAGTTTGCTGGTCTCAAGCATTGAGGTGTGTGCTAACACAATGCCAAAGAGTAATGACATCAGCAATGATGTTAAAGAAGCGACTGGGAGTGGACATCCCAGAAAATTCACCCCAAGGTGAGACTGTGCAATGCTCAGAGAAATTGCAAAATACCCAAGAGGTACATCTCAGACTCTACATGCCTCAGTTAGCATTTTAAATATTAAAGTTATGACAGTACAATTAGAAAAAGACTGGACAAGTATGGTTTGTTTGGAAGGGTTGCCAGGAGAAAGCCTCTTCTCTGTAAAAAGAACATGGCAGCATGGCTTAGGTTTGCAAAGTTGCATCTGAACAAATCACAAGACTTCTGGAACACTGTCCTTTGGACAGACGAGACCAAAGTGGAGATGTTTGGCCATAATGCACAGTGCCATGTTTGGCGAAAACCAAACACAGCATTTCAGCACAAACATCTCATACCAACTGTCAAGCACGGTGGTGGAGGGGTGATGATTTGGGCTTGTTTTGCAGCCACAGGACCTGGGCACCTTGCAGTCATTGAGTTGGCCATGAACTCCTTGGTATACCAAAGTATTCTAGAGTCAAGCATGAGGCCATCTGTCCGACAGCTAAACCTTGGCCGACGTTGGGTCATGCAACAGGACAATGACCCCAAGCACACCAGCAAATCTACAACAGAATGGCTGAAAAAGAAAAGAATCAAGGTGTTGCAATGGCCCAGTCAAAGTCCAGACCTCAACCTGATTGAAATGCTGTGGTAGGACCTCAAGAGAGCTGTGCATAAACAAATGCCCGCAAACCTCAATGAACTGAAGCAATGTTGTGAAGAAGAGTGGGCCAGAATTCCTCCATAACGATGTGAGAGACTGATGAAGTCATACAGAAAACGATTACTTCAAGTTGTTGTTGCTAATGGTGGTTCTACAAGCTATTGAATCATAAGGTATACTTAGTTTTTCACGCATGGCTTCTCCATTTTGGCTTTCTTTTTGTAAAATAAACGATGACATGGTGTAATATGTCATGTGTTGTTGTTCATCTGAGGTTGTATTTACCTACTTTTGAGAACTGCTAAGGACCAGGTGAATTTTATTATGTCCTGATACATCAAACCATAGAACTCAAAGAGGGTGTACTTTCTTTTTCACAAGACTGTGTTATTGTTTTTTATTATACTTATTGTCTTTTTGTTACATGTATAGAAGTATGTAACAGTTTTACTATTAGATATTTTATTGGATCTGGCCTTAGGGCTGTAATAAACTGATCTGATTTGACTGACAGGGTGCCAATTTGGCATTCAATGTCTGTTTCAGTTTGGGTATATTTGTTCCCCTCATTATAGTTATTTTTATGTTACTTTTTGTTTTGTTTTTAGGCATTGTGCTTGTTTTTAATTTGAACATCACCTAGAGTCAATTATGAGTTGGGCAGCCTTACAAATCTAAATAATAAATTATATATAAATATTGTGATTACTTTAAGAATGTCATACAGAAGTTGTTCCTGTATTAGTAAGTTCATGTGATAAAATTATTATAATTGTGTCCAGCAACTTAAGATGTTTGCAATACTTGATCTGTCCATGACAGATTTGACTGTTAGTTTGTGTTTGGAATTACAGCTTACTTCATTTTTATGTGCAGTATGTCACATATGTTCAGATATCAGTCATTCTGCAGTGCTTGAAAGAGGCCTACAATGGCTCTAAGCACTGGTGCTATTATACAGTCTTCATTCTAGAAGATTGATACAAAGAGGCTTCATTATAAAGAATAATAAATGTGACAACTGCATTTTACTGTGAGATGATAAAAATGTATAAATTTAAAGATATATTAAAGTGAATTAAGATATATTAAGGTGAATTGGGTCAAATTCTTCATCTTATCCTCTTACTGAGGAACCTGATCTTAGTTTAAGGGCAAATTTCATAGACTGATTAACACTTACACAGCTGTTCTGGATGATGTTGAAGTCACTTCCAACTTTGATTCATACTTTTCTGACTTACCCTAAAGATAGTGTGTACTGTATCTTGTGTTCATGTAGATTATATGCCGAAATTGTTCAAGAAACAAGTATCCTCTGAAGTACCTCAAAGACCGACTAGCAAAAGTTTGTGATGGCTGCTATACAGAACTGAAGAGTAGAGGTGAATCCTGTTTTAAACACTGGGGTCTCTGCTGGCACGCAGATGCAAAGATATCTTAGAACAATTACTTTGGGCTACTTTTGCAAGGGCTTCCCCTCTGTTCAACCATAAGCTAATATTCCTGTTAGGATCCAGCATTTTCAACAGGAGACTTATGGAGCTCATTCATATTTGTCATATAGAGTGACCTGGTCAGGAGGGAAACACTGGCCTAACCCTTTTCTTCTAAGCAGGTGGGACGCAATTAGATACAGCCCAACTCCCCGAGGACCCAGTTCAACTGTTTTAATGTGAAGTTAGTGACATCCACACCATTCAGAGTTTGTCCCAGAGGCAAACTGTATTGTATGAAAGTAGTTTTAATTAGAGGGAGATTTCTTTTCATGCAGCTTTGTTTAAATTTGATCAGAATGAATGGTCTTTCATGGGCAGAATTTAAAGACTCAAAGAAGTGTTGAGAAGATGACACATTACCCACAAAAAGAGTGCTTATGGTTGGATATGATGCCTGAATGCATATACCAAATAATCTTTTCCCCTTTCTACTATTGCAGAGCGGCCGATAAGCATAAGCTTCCCAACAAGTTCATCCAGGTTTTCAGGCAGTGCCTTCTCTTCTGTGTTCCACAATATCCACTATTCTTCCTTCAAAAGACAAAAGAAAATTCCTTCAGCTCTTTTGGAGGTAGGATCAATGATGCCTGCAAAAAGGCAAGGAAATTGACAGACAGGACATTTTTCCTATGTGATCAATCATACTAATTATCTATAATGCATATTTGGACAGCTTGATGCACCAGTTGCATCATTATCTCCTTTTTGGGGTGGGAGTGGGGAATTCTTGTGCAAAGGAATTCTGGATTTCTCTCTCCTCTCAAGGAAAGGTAGAAATGTCATCAAATTGATCGCAGAGAGTCATATTTCTTTTTGAAAATACCACTTAAAAAAATAATAATAAAAGCTTTCTTTATGCAATTTTAAAACTTAAGTTAAATTAAAACAAATTCTTATCATTACTTGATATAATAATTTACTTAGACATTCCCCCAATGACTTAATTTCCTATCAGTATTAACTGTGATCTGTATAAGTAATACACGGTATTTTTCTCTGACACCACAGGAGGGTGCTATGCGGTTATCCAAATAAATTTTAGTCTCAAGGTTTCGAATGCAATGGATTATGCCAAATATTGTTTGCTTAACCACAGGTGGTTTTTATAATACAGATTAATATTATAGCACATGCTAATACTAATCATATTTTTCACTCAGAAGTTGGCTTTGTGCCTAAGGCAGGACTGGAATTCATGGTATCCGGTTTCTAGCCTGATGCCTTTAACCACTATCCCAAACTGGCTCTCATATTCATTCATGTATGCATATGCATTCATTGTATGTGTTGGTCTGATATACTGGCTTCCAAAATCATCATCCTGGTTTGTTTTGCAGAAAATAAAAGTTCTAATTTAAATAAATATAAAAGCATAGTAATATGAGAGGTACTGTAAGACTGTTGTTTTGCCATTTTAATAAAATGCCTAGTAATCTGCACATCTGCATAGCTCCAAGAAACTGGAAAAAAAGTGTTTATGGTTGTTTTCTATATCATTGCAACCAGTATGAATGCTTGTTTAGGAAATATATAAATTCTCAAATAGAACTCTTTGCAGTGTGGGAAAGTGGGGAGGATTCCTGGTAATTTAGATCTGTCCAATTCCCAAGTATTTGTTCTCACAAGAGTTTTGATTCTCCTTCATCTCCAGGTGGCAGCTTCAGGAGAAGGCTCTTCTATCAATGGGTATCTCAGCAGATGCAAGAGAGGGAAAAGGCACTGGAAAAAGTTGTGGTTTGTTATCAAAGGCAAAGTGCTCTACACATACACAGCAAACGAGGTAAGTTTTGGCAGGTGGGAGAGTATTCCCAAACTACTCAGAACTTACTTACAACACATCATACGCAGGATTGACATTCCAATAATCCTGTATACTTTTGATACCAACCTCAGCTCTGAGTCCCTGACAGGTTGGTTGGTTTTGAAAAAGCCAAGCTGGTCAGAACTGCTTAGTGATTGGAAATTTTAGAAATGTAGGCAAGGCAGGGAAGTCACAAAAGCATCCTGGAAGAAATCACTTCTGTATAGTTGCCAGGAAAATGACATGCACGTGTCCATCATATGGAGTCAGCCCTAACACAAGGGAGTCTTTACTTGTTGCAGCAGGTGATAGCAGTTACCAGCTCTTGCATAGAGCTAAGCAGGATTGGATCAGTTTAGTTCTTGGATGGGAGACCACCAAAAAAAATCCCATGTTTGTGAACTTTAGACAGAGAATTCAAAACAAAATTCTGGGCAAAAGCAGTGGCAAATCACTTCTGTGCCATTCCCAAGAAACCAACATGTATGTGCTGATGTAGTCACCAGATGTCGAGCTCAGCCTGAGGGAGATCTGACTTTACTACTCCATTATAATCTCCAAATCTGGAAAATACTAAAGCATGCCACTGATTTCTCTAGGATTATTGGATGGGAAATCCCCATACAGTGTTATTTGAAACACAATTTTATTTAAATTTTCTAGCAATCATACAAATCCAGATAAACAAAGGAGGATAAACAGTCTTCAAGAGCAGACCTCTGTGTGTGTGTAAGTCCTTTCTTCCTCTAAAGCCCATTTCCCCTTCTGCACTGATTTCAGGACAAAGTCGCCACTGAGAGTTTGCCTTTGCTGGGTTTCACAATTGTCCCAGAAAAGGAAGATCGAAATATGGATGCAGTTTTCCATCTTTACCACAAGCAAACTCTGTTTTATAGCTTCCGAGCAGAGGATAGTAATTCAGCACAGAGGTACTAGGTGTTGATCTGCCTGTAATAACATACTAACCAGTGAAAAAGTGTGTCCAGTACTTCTCACTTCTCTTACAAGCTCTTTCAGTGCTGCTAAACAGAAATTACTGCTTTTGTATAAGCTTTTGGTAATGCCAGCTTTAACACAACTAGCATTAATAACAGTGGTAGAATTTGCTTGGCTATGGGACAATGCTGGGGATGGTTTCAGTTAATCAAATGTAGACAAGGCGGCTTTGTGAAGATAAATGTATTTCTGTTATTTGTGGTCAATGCTCATTGCATTTTGCAACCTTAGAAATATTCCATGTAATGCTCTGGTTGAATAGCTGTGGGAACACCATACAATAATGTGGTAAATGTGTGTTATTAACTCATGCACTCTTGGATTTCAATACCTTCAGTGCATGCAACTCAATCCAATGGATCTTTACTAGGAAATAAATTCAATGGGTCTTTCCCACACGTGGAATTTCAGACAACCTTTGGTTGGCATGGAAGCTATAGACAGGAATATTTGCTTGTGTTTACATAGGAATGGGCACAGGGATCATGCAAAGAAGTGATCCGTTCTTGGAAAATACTCAACACTCTAGTTTTTTCACCTTTATAGTATAATTTATAATAACTAAATGAATACATTGGACATGCAAGCAAGAATCCTGAAAGCACTTACTTATAAGTGGGAGAGAGGTCAATGCAATTTCTTACATAGTAAAGGTGTCTTAAGAAGTGTAGTCTGAAACTTACTTCTATCTGCATCTCTCCATATACTCACCGCAGCATATAGACCTCTTTCTATCATTCTAGTTAACAAATGGGGAAGTTACCTGGCTTTCCCACTATAATGCAGTAGATGAAAAATGAACAGAGTTCTGACAATTCTCAAAATCAACATTTGTTAAAACAAAGATGAATTATTCTCGAATTGGCTTCCTTAAAAATAAGATTTTGATTCTCCTTTTTTTCAGATGGATTGAAGCCATGGAGGAAGCATCTATATTATAGCATCATCCAAGTGGATTCTGATTTAATGCATTTCTATTTCCAAGATTACCCTTATATTGGAAGGAACAATATATATATGGAAACAAAATAAAGGGAATATTTATGGACCCTTTCTATCTTTGCAGGTTCATCACTAAACTGTGCTCTCATGTAACAGTTGCATCATGTTTTCAAGAAGTTAAACATTTAAGCATTTCTTCTAAAAGATTTGTTTACTCATCATTTATTTTCTTTAAGATAGCATCAATTTAATTTGTGCCAGTCATAAAACTGAGTTTTTTTACATTAAAAATTTGTTTCCTTTCTTCTTCCCTAAAAGAGATTTAGACTGGCATGCCATTAACAATGCTATAATGATGGGATACACATGATTTCCACCACAGAAAGTATGTGAAAATCCAGTCCAAGCTGGTATTTTAGTGGTTATAGACCTTCTATGGTAATTGTATAGTAATTCTCATAAACAGTGGTAACAGCTTAGCTTTGTTTATTAGGGCTCTTAATTGCTCCAAATTCCAATTCAGTTCTTATGAAGACTGCACCAATTTCTACTCCAAAGGATATTAAAATATTAATTTATTATAAACTTTTACAGTTTGTTCAAAATTGATTTATCTAGATTATATTATTTTAATAGCTGAGAGGAGCAGATCTTATTTATAAATCTTATTCCTAAAATATAATTCTGAATCCAAAACAGGTGTCAGCGTACAACTTCATGACAGAACAGCACTTAACTATATTTATTCAATAAACTAGAACAGCTAGGAAAAGCTTTGCCTAAATCTTATCTTCAGCAGCTATAGGATGTCATTCAGTTGGAGCACCCAATATTATTAACCCCATTATGCCACATCAGTTCAAAAATGATGGTTCAGATTCTATTGTATTAGCCAGCTGATCAAATGCAAGCACACTGTAGTTGTTGCCATAACTCCTTCCTCTTCTGATAGAGTATGTGGGTGATGTTTGGCACCAGCCATAGCATCTCATAGACTGTGTTCGTGCAACATGCTTAACCAGGTCAATTAAAGACCTAACAGCTGCATTTGTACAAAATGTTGAGTTAGTGTTAGCCTTGATTTGTTTTTGCGTGGCTAAACTAACTCAGATCAGTTAGTCTACAGCTCAGTGTATCTCATAAACTAGAATTTGGGGTAATTGGTTAATTCATTAGTGAGGTGATGTATGTTCTATGACAGCAGACACACTATGTTCCTAGGAGTACAAGTAATCAAGGTCTTTTACCGGCGTGGCTGATTTGTAGAGGCAGATGGATCGCAGGATACATCACTGTTCTTTTTCTGCTTTTCATCAGACTGCATTAGCCGGTGATAGGTCCTATTCCTATCTTGAAAATGATGAGTTACTACCAAACCAAGCAAAAAAACACCTTAGGGGTCTGCAAAAGCTGTCATTAAATTTTAGACTATGTACATAGTCTAAAAGCCAGGTTTTAAATATAATGGGGTTGTGCAAAGCATCCGAAAGATGTGTTTTGCAAGGTATGGTAAACACAAGCAAAACACCCCTCCTTGAAACATTACTGTAAAGCGAAGCAGCCACATCCTCTGGAAAGCTTGCAGAGTTGCTTCCAAGGCTGTTCTCAGCTGGTGGTGCATGTGTGTGCATCCACAAACAACCGTTCCACTGAGACTACCAGCAAAACCAAGTGGCAATGCGTGCACTATGCATGCCCAGACAGCCAGAGGCAGGCTCTGAAACACTCACATGAGCCTTCCAAGGAATGCAGCAGCTTGAATGCATGGCAGAAGACCGCTTCACTTGCATCAGCACATCTTCCAAACCACCCCTTCAAAATGCTTGGCACAACAATGAAACAAAGTACCATTACTCGAAGGGGCATGGACCACCTTGTCTCAAAATGTTTTATACCTAAATAATGTAAACTAATAGAAATACATGAACATGATGCATGATCTATTGCCGAAACATTCTGCTACCAGAAAGTGTTTAGAATGGAGATTTCAGTATTGTGCTGTTCAAACAGCATAACCAGTATTACTGAAGTACTGACACAAGTATGCTTGCCATGATAAAGCTTGTGAGATTTTTGTTTCAGCTGCTGATGATAGGGACCTTAGAAACACCCCTCTCAAAATACAAGATTAATACCTTTCAATGAAACAGATTTCCATTTATTTTTTAATCTTTGAGGATTTCAGATGTACAGTAAAATACACTTGTTAAATATCTCTAGTATTTATATTCAGGACCATGAACTGAACTGCTAATTAAACTTTGGACTGGATTAGTTTGTTTTCTCTTTGTATAAAGGTTTACATTTTGTTTTTCAAATAAACTGTTCAATTATTTGTTTCAATTCAGGACTGTAAATGGCCCAGGAAAAAAACAGCATATAGTTTTACTGTTTTATTATAAATAACTTCAGTTTTTTCAGTTCATTATGGCAGTATAGAAATATGAAAAGAAAGCAAAATCTTACGATTCACTCAGGCATCAGGTTACAAATTTGACCTTGTTACCTTACACTACTTACAATATGTAAAAAGAATGGAAGACTGCAATAAATGAATAAATAAAAATGCACTGACAGTAGCAATGTTAAATATCAAATGTATCCCACTAGATGACAAAAGCTGCAATCTATTGCACTCAGTGTTTTCAGATAGCACTGTAAGCAAGACTTAAAACCAAACATGCAGTACAGAGTAACAATATTATGAAATTTTGGTGCTGGCATTAACTGTTGTGTTGTCTACAGAAAAACTACTACTCAAAATTGTTGTAAAAATATGATATTAATTTTTGTTTTAAGAAACATGAAAAAAATAAAATAAAAGACCAGGTCCATAGGAGTTTGTTAGTATTTTTCTATTCTCTATCAATATGTTCATATGTTAAGTATGTTCACAGTAAGTAGAAGTTACTGGTGAGTAATTTTTCAGGGAAACACTTTGATGTGGTTTTTCAAATCAGATGGGGAATAATGCTTAGGCAACCAATAGCCTTTCCTGCTTCTGAGGTTGTTCCCTACAGCCTATCAACAGGAAGAGTCTAAGCTTAACTAGGCAGGAAACCTACAGCTGTTGTCATTAACAAACTGGCTTAATTGAACTCCCAAGCCTGGAACATAAATGGTCTCTCTGTTCTTATACCCCCCAGATGCACAGCTCAGCCTAGCCGTCTCCCAAAATTCAAGAATCTATTGCTGCAACATTCAAAACCATAAAGAAAAATAGATTTCTGGCCAAGATGTATATTAAAAAAAGAGTCAAGTCAGGAGTCAGCAACTGTTTCAGAGTCACCACACCTTTACAACATCTTGTGTAATAATGTGCGCATCCCCTCCCACTCGCTCAACAAATAACCATCCAGCCTCTGTTTGAAGATCTCCAGCAGAGAACCCATTGTTCCACAAGCAGCACACTACTCTGTCTGACCGCTCATCCAATCAGACCCCTAGCCTGAACCTACTTCCTTGTACTTTTAATCCACTGTTTCTGATCTTGCTCTCTGGGACAATCCAGAATAATTTTGCTCTTTATTTGACAACATGTCAGATTTTTAAAGCCTGCGATCAGACCTCCACTCAGCCATCTCTTCTGTAAGCTAAATATACCCAGATCCTTTTAACTGTTCCTTACAGCCTTGGTTTCCAGAGCTTTCACCTGATTGGTAGCCATCCTTTGAACTTATTTCAATTTGTCACCTTTTAGACATACAGTGGCCAGAACTGGAGAGGTACTCCAGTACTCCAGGCGGGTTTGACCAGGGTACAGGGGAATTACTTCCTGTAATTTGGATTCTATACTTTTGTCATTGCAACCAATCAAGTATCTACTTTTTTTTAGCAGCCACATCAGATTGCTGGCTCATGTTTGTGGTTAGCAAGGATCTCCAGACCCTTTCAACATGTACTACTGCCAAGCCAGATCTCCCCCATCCTATGCTTGTGCCTTTCATTTATCCTACGCAGATGCAGAACTTTACATTTCCCCCTACTGAATTCCATCCTATTCATTTCACCCTATTGCTCAAGCTCTTTTTGCATCTTCCCTCTCTCCTTTGCACCCCTATTAGCTTGGTGACATCTGCAAACTTGGTTAAGTGTCCTGTCAACCTACTTATCCAATTCATTGATAAAAATGTTCATGAGAGACTATCAAAAGCTTTGCTAAAGGCCAGGCATGTTATGTTGGTGGTATTCCCTTGATCTATTAAGTCAATCTCTCTATGAAACAAGAAAAATTTAGTCCAGCATGATATGAGACAAACTATACTAGCACCTGTTAGCAAGCTTGTCCCAAGTGCTCACAAACATGGTGCTTGATAATCTGTTTCAGGGCCTTGCCAAGGATAGATGTCAGACAGGGCAGTCTGTAATTTTGTGGGGTCTTCCTCCTTCCCCCTTTTGAAGATAAATATGAGATTTGTTGCCCTCTGCTCTGTTGGGACCTCACCAATCCTCCAGGAGTTTTGAAAGATTACTGAGAATGATTTTGCAATCATCTCTGCTACTTCCTTGAGTGCTCTAATCCATTAGGCAGTAGAGACTTGAATTTGTTTAAATTAGCTAACATCTCTTACCTCATCTTTGTCTATCCTAAATTTCCTTTTTTCCCCACTGGCATAATGGTGATCAGCTAATGATATACTTTTCTCCTTCAGGGTTTCAGGGAATTGGATCTGACCTCTCACTCCCAATCCCAAAATATGCACTCATGAAGTCCATATGCGGGTCTAACTCTTCTTCGCACCACTTCCACTGACATCATAAATTCAAAGATAACATGATTATTTTCCCCTAAGGTATCAGTCACCTCCACTTCTTCAGTTCATCCCTGTTGTGAAGATTAGATCCAGGATAGCAGAGCCTCTTGTTCTTTCTGCCACCAAATGAAGTTGTCAGCAAGAGAAGCCAAGAATTCGTTGTCCCTCTGATTCTTGACAGATTCACAGCAAATGTCAGGATAATTGAAATCTCTTATCATCACTGACACATGCTTCCTTGAAAGAATGTCCATCTTACACAGTAAGGCCTCATCTGTGTGTTCTGCCTACACAGGCAATCTATAATAATCCCACAATTTGAGATTATTTTTTTTTAATCATTTGGGGATCTCTGTCATTTACAAGCTACTATAAGTACCATATTGCTGATTCCTGTCTTACATTTTCTTTGCATTTACCATATCAGCATTTTCCCATTAACATGGGGAAGAGGATGGGGAGACACTTCTCCATTCAGGACCAGTGCAAAACGTGGGGGTTCTCCTGGACTCACAATTACTGCTCAGAGCAGGTGGAAGCTGTAGCCAGGAGGGCATTCCTAGAAAAAGAAACCCTTCAGATGGTCAGTGATGCCCCAATTACCTCACAATTGAATTATTGTAATACACTCTACATGTGGCTGCCCTTGAAGACCACCCAGAAGCCACAGCTAATCCAAATGCATCAGCACAGGCAGTAATGGGTGCACCTCAATACCCCCAGGTGTCATCAATGCTCTGCAAGCTGCATTGGTTCTCAGTTCGCTTGCAGGTGCAATTCAAGATGCTGGTTGTCATCTATAAAGGTCTTTATGGCATAGGGGTTGTCCTAAGGGATTGCCTGTCTCCAGTGGTTTCTGCCTGTCCAGTAAAATCAAGGAGAGCGGGGCTGTCCAGGGCTTCTGTTGAGGGGTCCCAGAAGTGTGCCTCCTCTGGAACAGCATCCCCCCCCCCAAAGATTCATATGGCTCCCAACCTACAAGGGTTCCACAAGTCTTTAAAGACATGGCTGTGCTGGGGCTCAGCTGACTGTTGAACTCCTGGTGATTTTTTTTTTTTTTTGGGTAAGGGAATATGTTTACTCCAGTCAAACGTATTTTTCTTTATTTGGGGTATTCCCCCTTTTAATTATGTAAGCCACCCGGTCATTTTGGAGTTGAGCAGTTTCTAAATTAATCAGTAAATAAACTGGTAAACATACAAGATTGGCTTATTTGTGCTTTCATAATCTTGCTGCCATGTTATTTCAGCGTACAATATAGGAAATGTCCAGTGGCCAGCTCTAAGTTTTAGTAATGGTGAACAAGTTCCAAGTGTGCTTGGAGATAAACAAGAGCCATCAGTATTGAAGCATATGCATTTTAGACCAAGTCAAATTTATTATTTTAACCCAAAGCGTTTTTGGTTCACTGCCATTATGAACATCTGCCCATACAGCCATGAATCTGACTGCAATATATTATTACGATAGAACAAGCTCTCCCTATGGATAAGTCCAATTATGCTGAACATCTTTCAAGCCAATACATTACAATCTTGGTGCAAAATCCCACACAAATGCAGATGCTACATTTGCCAATTTATGAAACAGGATTTTTAGTTATTTATTTTTACTAATTGTGTTGTTTGTTCTTTTTGGTTATGATACTCTGTTCATGACCAAGAGTCATTGCTACGAGATGTGACTCTATGTAAGTTTTGAAAAGAAAATAAACAACAAATGTATCTCTAATTCTAAAATCTGACAAAGAATATGGTCAATGCACTTAATCGATCACCTCCATTGTACAAAAAACATGAATAAATCAATGTGATATATTGCATCTTTTTTCAACGTTTTTTGTATTGTGGGGTTAAATGAGATGTCAATATTCTTAAAATGTCTTGCAAATGTTCATTAGTGATGAAGAATGCTATTTGTTTTTATTCATGTTCATGACTGAAAATGTTTGCATATAAACGTGTTTCAAAAATACAAATAGTTTTCTGAGCAGTTTGAATTAGCTTTTTAAATTTTTCCTTCTTTAAGCACTTATAAAGATCAATTAAACTGCTTTCTTTAAATTTTGATTTGTAAGTTTCTGAACACTACACATGAAATATTTCTTTGGAAATCTAGTGATATTTCTGGATTTACAGAAAATGGATTTTCAATCATATTTAATTTAAACTCCTCTTTCATCAAACTTTTTGTCAAATTCCTCAGTTAGAAGGTTAATGTGCTCTCCATATTTTTTTTTCCGCACTCAGCATGCCTACATTGAGGAATATGCTGAGCACAAGTAGGAAAGTGACCCAGTTCTCCCTTCTTGAGTTCTCCCTTGAAAAGATGTAATTGCATTTTAAATGCTTTTATTGAATTACACATATTAAATATTAGTTGATCTTTTCCTTGAAGCTGCAGGTTCAGATTATTTAAATGAGTTGTGACACTGCAAAAGAAAAAAAGTCATAGTTCCATTCTTCATCTCCGAGCTCTTTGAATTTTCTCAGTTTATCTGCAAGAAATTTTGTTACTTTTTTATAGTAAAAAAAATGCTGAAGTGTCCTCGACTCAAGCATCTTATTTCTATGTGATAAATTAAGTCATTACATTCACCTTCTGCTTATTGAAAAAATGGAATGTTCTGTGTCTTAATCCACTACTGTGGTGGTAGTTAACAATGGAGGCAACCACCGACATCACATGATCAAATTTTAAAACTGTATTACACAAAACTTGCAGATAAATTCTGCAGCGGTGTTTGGTTATTTCTCATCCAATGTGGTCCTCAAGAACAAGCACTGATTCATGGCGGGTGCCCCATCAATGTACACTGCTGTCAAATTCTTCAGAACATGTTTCAATACTTCTTTAAGACATTTTATGACTTCATTACAAATTACTTTTCCAGTTGTGTAACCAGTTATCAAGCACATTCTGACAAGCTCTTCAGTAATTTCAAAGTGCGTACTGATTCCTCTTATAAAAATGAGTGTGCTATCTTTTAAATCGGCGCTTTCATCAACAACCAATAAATAAAAGAGAAATTCCTTTAATTTCTCAGCTAACTGATCACCGTCTGGAAAAAAAAAAGTCAGCTATTCTTTGAACAGTCATTTGGGATTAACAATTATCAAACTTTTTTTTTTTTCTGGGCATAAACTGGACACAGCAATCTGCATACATGTCTTTAAAAAATTGCCTTCCATAAAACATTTTCTGGCAACAGCAATTGCCCTTGCAATTTTAAAGCTCACTTCAGTAACTGTCTCATTTTCAGTGTTTATATTCTTGAAAACCTGTTCTCTAGTGAGATTTTTCAGTAAAATAGCAACTTTAATTTTTTTTCTCATTACAGTCTATTATGTTCATCTCAAAATGTAGTCGTAGATTATATTCTTTCGGGATGCTTACCGTGTCATGACATACAAGATATACGATTCTGTCTTCCAACTGAGAAAAAAAATTGCTCATTCTGCACTAAAAACTCTGTGTTCCTATTCAATTTTCCGCCTCTTGTATTCACTCATGGTACCTATGGGTGCATGATACCAAAAAAAATCACTCAAAGTTGGGTTTTAATTTATTTAAGAAAAAAAATATTTACCTTTATTAAGCCCATGGATGTACAGCCAGCAGCACAAAAATGTAATGTAAAAGTTAACATGCAGGAAAATTAATAACCACACATTAAGGTAGAAAAAATACAGTTGACAATGAAGTGATCATACCTCAGTGCTGCTGCTGAGTTTTATGGAGCATGTTTGCTAGGGCACATACACTTGTGCACAAGACACTTGTGAGAAGTGAGAATCCCTGGATCACATAACCTAATTTTTGTTACGAATTTGTAGTCACTTTTATAGTATTTAAGAAAATGGTTTGATATTATTTTGTCTAGACTACATAACAGGTTTATGCATCTAGGAAACTGTATTTTCAGAAAATCCAATATTTAAACTTGCTGCACGACTAAAGCAATCTTAATCAAATATTTACCTTTTTGGCTGTTATAGAATTACACGCCTATGACTGCTGACATTTTGGAGACTTATTTATTTATTAAACCAATTTACAGGTAGTCCTCAGGTTACAACAGCAATTGGGACAGGAATTTCCGTCACTAGATAATGTGGTCATAAAGCATGATGTCACATGATCATGATGCTTAGCAACAGCAATCTCCCAGTCCCGCTTGCTGTCATAACCCCAGGCCATACAGGAGTCCCAGACAAGCATGCCAGTGGATGCCATCCGGAGTGCCATGGACAGGCACCCTGGAGTGGAGGTTGATGCATGGGTGCCACGGGAGGCTGCCACAGGCAGTCATTCCAGAGCACAGGCAGGCACACGGGTGCCCTGGGGGGGCATGGCGGGCAGTGTAGGCAGGCACACGGGTGCTGCAGGGGCATACCACGGGGGGGTGCTGTGGGCAGAAGCAACTTCCAACTTCCTCCCAGCTTCCCTACTGACTTTGCTTGTGGGAAGCCGACAGGAACATTGGAAATTGCGATCACATGACTGCAGCTTGCTGTGAGAACTACCTGTACTGTAAAATGCATGAATGAATCAGTAGGATCAATCCTTTTGATGTATTTTTCTTTTAAAATATGGCGCCACGGCCTTTTTTGTTGTTGTTATCATCTCTGTGGATTGTATTTTTTAGCATGTTTGAGAGGTACTAAGCATGTGGTAGACTGGTGTGGCATTGTGGGGTCCCCAGAGCATTCCTAAGTCAGGCACCTGAGTACTTTTTTTTTTTTAGTCTGGGGTTTTTAAAATCTTTTTCTTTCTTTTGGTTTTTATTAATTTTTGCTTTAAGTTTACACAAGATTTAGTTTCGTTGTGCAGGGTTTTTTAGTGCATTTAGGTGTTTTGTCTTTTTTTTTTTTGTAATTTGAATTTTGAAAAATAAAGTTATTTAAAAAAGAAAGAAAGAAAGGAAAGAAGATTCAAGCACCTATCCAGCTGATGTTGCCTGCATCTCCTTTCGGCCTTTAGATAATCAGAGGCCGAAGAGCACCCAGTGACTGCCCTTCTGTCTGTTTGCCACTGGCGCTGGAGGCCTCTCAAGGACCAAATGTAAGTAGCAGAGGTGAGCCACAACTGCTGACACACCAATCAGTTATTCAGAAGCTAGTGGCATGGTGGCAACAATGGAACAGTTTCAGTGAAGTGTTGGAGGAGCTCAGCAGTGTCTCTTTTGGGGTAGAGGTAGCTGTAAAAACCTAGGTGGTAGCAGCTTGGTTGAGTTTTCAAAAAATGCAGGGAGCCTTCACAAGGTTGCTGTGTGGGCCATATGTTACGCAGGCCTGGTGTAGAGGATGACTGTCCACAGCAGAAGTGTGGCTTAACCTTCAATAAAGACAATGCTTTGGTTCACAAAGCCAAAACCAAACCACATTACAGCTTAATAATATATGCAGTGGGGTGTCTAAGCCAGCTTGTACTGGCTTGAGAGAGCAGACGGTAAAACATTTGGGAATTTTATGAGCTGGTTGAGAAGAGAACTGAACCCCAACACCTAGCATGCCAATCAGCTGTTCCACGGCTAGTCCTGTGGTGGTAACAATGGATAGGGCAAAGCCAGTTCTTAAACATTTACCAGAATGCCACTGACTATATGCCACTACGTTTTTTCAACAATCCATGGTTATAAAAAACCTTGGTTTACCACTTAATGTATTTGGGTTTTTTTTTGCTGTTTAGATTGTGTATTAAACCAGGTCACACACATCAAATATTTTAGAAACCTAAAATAAGTTTAGTATCAGCTTTACCACACAAGCCATGAACTAGATTTAGATAGCAAGGCAATATAAACATATAGTTTCATCAGTCTTGTACTTGCAAGTTTCATGACCACAGTTTGCATAAACATCTTTTGAAAGTGTGTTTAAATGCAATTCATACTACTAGCAGCAATCCACATCCTGGAGTAGTATGTCTGGTGTAAAGCCACAAGGACAACAATTGCCATCTGTTTCCATGATTAGAATATCCTTTAAAAGCCCTCAATAAAGCATATATATATACTAACCCATCATTAGGTGAATGTGAGCCATCTCACTGTTCTTTTCATTTGTCTTGAGATTGGTTTTGGCTTGATTATTTTAACTGCAGTCCAGTCTAGTTGAGAGCCAGTTTGATGTAGTAGTTAAGGCACCAGACTAGAAACAGGGAGATTCTGAGTAGATATGAAAACTAGCTGGGTCTCTGTGGGCCAGTCACTTTCTTTCAGCCCTAAAAAGCAAGCAATGGCAAACCACTTCTGAAAACGTTGCCAAGAAAACTTGCAGGCGCTAGTCCAGGCAGTCACCAGGAGTCAACACTGACTCGAAGGCACATGCACACACAGTCTAATTGACTAAGCAAGCACGAGTTCCCTAGTGAAACCAAGAGGAATGCGGAAGCAGCCCAAAGCAGAGCTCCTTCAACAGTGTCTCTGCTCCTCTTGTATAAGTATAAAGATAAGATGAATCAGGGACACAAACAGGCTGAGTTAACTTCTTTCTCCTCTTATGTATAGCCTCTATTGCCCCAGTCAGACCACTCTGCTTTCAAAAAGAAAACACAACCAAAAAAGCTCAATGACTAGTCACCACAAAGTTCCCTAAGCAGTAACTAAGGAGAAAAAATACTGCAACCATATGTAAGCTACTTTGTTTTAAATATAACCTCCATCAATATATATTATTCTTAAATATACTTAAAAGACTAAACAATTATTTATGGAAATAATTTTAATTAAATTTATATAAAAATAATTTATGTTAAAGTTTTAGGAACATCCTGACAACAGTATGGAAGAAGATTGCTTTGCTCTGAAAATCATTAGGAAACCTTTAAAAATCCACTCATTAAGTCACCCTTAAGGTAACAGCACTTTTTTCACACTCACACAGAGGTGTGATTTATTAAAGCTGCTAGATAGTATCCCAATCTTTTCCTAAAATGCAGAGCATGCCTAACCAGCTCCAACTCTGCTTCATTTTTTTTCTAGATCAGCCAAAACGAGCTAGATACTGCCACCTGCTGACTACTGGATTTTAAAACTGTTCAACCCAAACTTTTAGTCAAAATCTGTACTGTTTTAGAAATTACAGCACCACTCACCCACATGCATTAGGCAAACATAATAAAAATGTACAATAGATACTTCAAGACATTTCCCCAGCTAGCCAAGCCTTGAATCTGACATTCTGTCATTTAGCAATATCTAATGCTCTCAAAATTCTTAATTTCACTCTGAATACATTCCTAATGATTACTAAATTAGCTTTTCCTTAGCTTTACAAGAAGCCCATTGTAAGTTTCAGGCACAAAAAAACCCTGAAATGTTGCCATATAAGGATCAAACTTTCCAATCTTCCAGAAGTCTTCATCAAGCTGGATGTTAAGCTTGATAGCCAGCTCACAACTCTGCAGAGATACACACATGCTATAACGCAATATATGTTTCGCTCTGTATCCCCAAATAAGTTATCACTTTCTGGAAGTTCTGGATCCATTCTGAATCAGCCACAATTTAGTGTAAACAAAACCCAGAACATTTTGCTTCTTGTGGATTTCGGCTAAAACAAAATCCCAGAGTGATGTTACAGGGCGGGCGGGCGGGGCAAGTTTGGTGCATGTTGCTCCCTCTCCTTCCTCCTCTTCCCCATAACCTGTGAACTGGCCTGCCTGCCCCCCTTCAACTTCCCAATGCACTCCCTCTGTCACCATCACTTATGTTCCAGCACAGCATATCCCACAAGTCACCCCAATTTTCCCAGTACTGTCCCTTACCCTCTATCCCTTTAACAGCTGTCAATGTCCTGTCAGCCTATCCCACATCTTTTCCTTTCTTCCCTGCACTTGCCACTGCCCACAAACCCACACCCTTGGATTATTTCTACTGCTTCCCCTCCACCCCCCAATTTCTGCTAAGAAAAAACACATCTTGGTCTATAATCAGAATAGTCCTATTTCGTTTAGTTTGGGCATGCACTACCCAAAACTAACTTATGCCTAAAAGCCCTGGGGCATTTTTTAAATAATTCAACAGTAAAAATAGTTATTCAACTCAGGACTGACATTATAAGCTAGCAGCCTCAGGCAGCCATGACAACCCCAGTGCCTCCTGTGGTTCCAACAGTTCTGAATCCAAAGAGTTCCCACCACTAGTTAAAATTCCTTGGGAAATGTCTCTAGTTGCCTATTCTTGTAGCTCATCTCCTACCACATGAACTCAAAGAGAAAACACAACCAAACCAAAAAGGTCACTGCTCCTGAAAGAGTAAGCAACTTACCCTCTTTTGAGGAGACGGTTAGTACAACAGTTCAGAGTGAAAATAGCTGTTTGTGAACTGTAGCAGAACTAGTCATAATCTCATTTAATTCACTCAGCTAAGCTGTTCACTGACGGTAGAATAGTGGCATAATTCCATCTCTAAAGGAGAGTATGTAGATCCCGCCCAGTCTCTGTTTCTTCAGAGGAAGAAGGATTTGGGCATAGTGAGAGTGGAAAGAGCAAGTTGGCCAATCACTTCTACATTGCCCAGAAAACAAGAGTAGGAGAGGCCTGGAATTGGTCCTGATCTTGCCTGTGCCTACTTCTTCCCCATCTAGGGCACAAGACTGGACTCAGATTGCTACTTAAAACTTAATGGGCTGATACCAGCTCCTGCAACAGGTTGTGTACAAATCATCACCCTTAATGGAAACAGCAATACACCACCTATGTGGAAGTTAAAAGCAAGCACTCCCACACCCAGATACTACCGTTTGTTTTCTTCTGATGGTGCAGAGTATCAAACTCGACAGGCAAGGGACCAAAGGGGTGATGCTGCTGGTTTCCCCCCAAATTGGAATCCAATCACTCATCCCCTCTCAATTAAAAGTGAACAAGTCTGCTTCACACAGAAGCTATTATTTCTCTAAGGCTGCTTCCCCCCATCTGAGTAGATACCCTAGCCCTGCAAGGATGCCACGCTGCTTCCCTCTCTCAAACCACGGACGCGACCGCTCCACCTTTGGGGACTGCGGGGCGGATGGAACGGCCGGCACGCGAGAGCTCGAAGCCATCCCAGGTAGCCCCTCCTTCTCCCCTGCTCCAGCCCCGCCTTATTAGGCGGAGGGGGTGGGGGGGAGAGATGGAGGGGGCCGCAACCGGCGTAATGCTGGGAAGAGGAAGCAGGGAAACGCTCCCAGGCGGCAACAGCGGCGAGAACAGCGCCTGGAGGGGTCACGAACTCTGACCTTTTGCTAAAAGGCACCAGCCTCCCCCCCGAACAATTAACCACCACTCCTCCTCCCCCCGCTCCTACGCGCAAGGCTGGTTAACCCCTTCGGTGCCGCTATCTCCGCCTTCCGCTCCCCCTCCTTGGCGGAAGGCGGGGGGGGCCTCACGAACCAGGCCCGGCCGAGCCGTTACGAGGCATCCGCGGCCAAGCTCGCTTGGCACCAAATCCTGAGGTAAAAGACCGCCTTCGCCCTCCCTTATGCTTGCGGGCGCTGAAGTTTTCTCTCCGGCCCCGCGGCTGAGGGCGGGCAGTGCTGCCACATGGCGGAGCGTCTGACGGGCCGCGCGTGTCTCGGTGGGTAAAAGAGGAGCACCTGGCTGGGCGGCTTGGGTGCGGCGTCTTTCTTTGCCGGGGGCGGCTTGGGCCGCGCGCTGCCGCACAGCCAGGCCAGCAGCGAGCGAGGGAGGAAGGAAGGAAGATGGAGTCTGAGCGGGCGGAGGCAGTGGCTTGAACCCGACCCTTTTACCTTTGCCACCGGGAGGGCGGAGGGGAGGGGGCGGTGGGTATTTTGCATACGGGGCAGCCCGTCGCCATCTTAGCGGACGTTCCCCCCACCCCCCCTTGTCGTTTGGAGCTGCGGTCCGCAGGTTTGGGGCGCCCGCGGCCGAGTGTGAGGAAGGAAGGCGTCGGGGTGAAGAGGACGTCGCGGGAGGGCGGGGAGACAAATGGCGGAGCTTCTGAAGTTGGCCGCCTGCCAACTCCGCCATTTTGTGGTTCGCTTCGCAAATGGGAAGCCCTTTCGCCTCCCAGCTTGCCCCCTCCGCATTGGGAGATGGGGCCGAAGTTTGAGCGACGGTCGCATTCGCCAATAAGCACCGAGGCGGTTGATTTTCGTCCTCTCCTGATGAAAACGAATTAGTGGAAGGGAAAAAGTGGGAAAAGGGAGGAGCTTGTGTTTGGGAAGTGATGTTTGTATCGTGAATTCTTCGTTTCCCTAATCGTTGTGGGTATAGTTGGGATGCGTCTTTTGGCGTAGATACTAATATTTCCCATATATCTTTTGTCGGAAAAAAATCATTGAGGCGTGGAAGTGCTTCCTGGGGTTTGAGATTGTAAAATTGAACACTTTAAATGTAGACAGGGCTCGTGCTGTGACGTTAGTCAATGAGACAGATAACTTTTTTTTTAATTCTATGTTTTGGGATGTTACTAAATTTATCATGGTGCATCTTTACATTTTAAAAAATTGCAAATACGTTTCACCAGAAAATTGCTATGGTGAACAAGATAGAAAACATGTTGCACTCAGTTGAAAACCAATGTAGCATAGGAGTTAGGATGTTGGGCTGCAACGAGAGACCCAGGTTCAAGTTCACCCTCAGCCATGAAGGTTCACTGGGTGCTTTGCACCAGCGAGTCTCTTTCATGTTAACCTTTCTCATAAGATTGTTGTAAGGGGAAAAACTAAAAAGATAGGGTGCTGTGTATTCTGCCTTAGGCTCCCAGAGCAAAGACAGAATATCAATGTAATGATATTCAATGTAAAAATGTAAAAAGTAGCACTTTTTACAGTTATATATCTCAAAAACTAAGCCTAGTTGGATGAGGAAAATCACCAGAACTTCCTGGGGCTCTGGGCTATACTAGGAGGTTGAACAAACAACCCTGCAAAGGCAGTGGCAAGCCACAGGGTTGCCAAAAAAAAAGTGGGTGTGTCCTTGAAGTCACGGGAAGTTGAGCTCAACTAGGAGAACTTGTTTTATTGCAACATTTGGCACAATGTTTTCACCAAAATAGTATCTACATGAAAGTATATGCTAATTTGTATTTGTTTCTCATTCCATTAATTAATGTGTTATTGGTATTTTTGTGCTAGTGTACCAATAATTTATATTTTAAGCATGTATGAATAAAATATCACATACTCCAGGGCTGATTTTGAATCATTTCTTCATTTTCTTCCTATTATTGAACCTAACTTGTCTGTGTGGGTGAAAAATGGTTTATTTTTCATATATGAAAATAATAGCAAGACTTATTTTTCCTAGAATAAGTGGACTTATATAAGGAGTGGACAACTTGAAAAATAAAATGCAGGTCATTAGCATATTATTACAGTCTACTTTGCTGATGGTTCCAGTGAAAATATTACCTGCACATGCAAATGTATACAAATGGAAGCAGTCACACGAATTTTCCAGTGCTTTGCGCATACTAACACACTTTCCAGTACATCTCTTTCATATGCTTGGTAAGCTTTAAGGATTATAATCAGTTGCATCCAGGAACAGTTAATTTCTGTTTTCAGTTTCTTTGCGTAACTTGCTGGAACAAATAGTTTATACTGTCTGTGTTTACACACATATATTGGGCCATTGTGTAGCCATGCTTTATTCCATTAATCCAAATTTCCTTCCTTTGTGGCCAGTTCCATTCAGTGTTGATGGTGGGGGGGAGAGAGATTGCTACATAGGTCCCTCCTTTGTGGAGTTCCACATAATTCAACGCTCTCCCTCCTGTTTAACATCTGTATAAAACTGCTGGGTGAGGTCACCCACCAGTTCAGAGTTTGGTATTATCCATATGGTGATGATACCCAATTATATCTTTCAACACTGAACCAGCCAAGTTATGCTGTTGAGGTCCTGGATGGGGAGAAACTGATTTCAACTTAATCCTACCAAGACCAAGTGGCTGTGGATATTAGGAATCCCAGATTCAGGGATTTTCCATCTTTAATCTTAGCTGGGGTTGGACTTCCCCATTCAAGAATGATGTGCAATCAGAGGTGTTCTTTGACTCGCAGCTCCTGCTCAAAGAGGCCCTTCAGATAGTCACTCATGTCCTAATCACTGCTCAGCTCAACTATTGCAATGCACTTGCGCTTTACATGGGACCTTCCTTGAAGACTACCCAGAAGCTTTAATTAGTCCAGAATGCAGTGGTATGAGCAGTGATGGGCATACCTTAGTTTGACTATGAGACACCCCTGCTTCGCAAGCTGCATTAGTTGCCAGAATGCTCACAAGTGCAATTCAAGGTGCTGGTTATCAGTTATAAAGCCCTACATGGCATGGCACACTCCCTTCAATTAAACAATGCCGTCTATCAGGGCCCAAGGAGCATGACTTTTCTGTTGTGGCACCTGGTCTCTGGAACAGGATCCCTGTGGCTTCTGCCCTGATGGCATTCCAGAACGCCATGAAGATCTGGCTGTTTTCCCAGGCCTTGGTTAGGGTGGATAGGCCTCCTTTGTTGTTTAAGACTTTATATATGTCATGTATTAAGTGGATGGATGCAATTTTGTTTATTTGTGTTGTGTTTTTATTTTGATCTCTGTTTGATATTGTGAGCTGCCCAGAGTTTGGAGTCGGGCAGCATCTAACTCAAACAAATAAAGTATGGGCACAATCAGAAAAGTATCTCTGATATCTAGCAGGGATGTGGTTCCTTATTTAGACAAAAAAATAGTTATATTTCATTAAAGGCTGCAAGGCATTCCTGAAAGATGTTGAGATGACATCATTTTGACCATTATTCACAAGATAATGCTGTTGGAACTGATGATAGTGAATACTGACTATCCAAAGCCACAATAATTTTTAATAGACAGTTGAAGAATATTGTTAAGATAAATAATTTTTAAAAGAATTAGGAATAGACTTGGGTTCCCTATGTTAACAAATCAGTAGTTAAGGGCCTTAAAGAATATTAAATATATTTCTTTGATTTTTAAGGTACAATTATTTCCACAAAATATTTTAATGCTTACTGGGTATCTCAGAGAATCTTTCAAAAAGGTTGGCTATCCACTTTTTAAAGCTAAAGTTCTGTATAGAATGATGGCAAGAGTCACTTTGTATGAGATGGGCAGCCATATAAATTAAATAAATAAATAACATACAGATATAATATGGGCTTGTCCCACTATTGTATCA
Organism: Liasis olivaceus; assembly: GCA_030867105.1. Taxonomy (NCBI): domain Eukaryota; kingdom Metazoa; phylum Chordata; class Lepidosauria; order Squamata; family Pythonidae; genus Liasis; species Liasis olivaceus. The sequence continues at coordinate 40,087,773 of CM061348.1, read as the reverse complement.
TTTTGCTTTAATATCCATAAAGCAGTTACCATGATTTTGGAAAGAGAAATACAATTTAAAGATATGAATAGATTTTTGAGTTAATACTAAAAATTTGGGATTTGTCAAAATATAGGTTTACTGAGCATGAGGTCTAGCCAAAACAAAACAACAACAACAAAAACCCTACTCTTTTGCAGTAGAAAGATAGTACCATCCTGGATATAGAGTTTTGGATTGATTATATGTGTTTGCTCTCTGTTTATTAACTAGCTTTTTATTGATGTAATAGAAGGACTGATTAATATGATACACGATCAAGGTTTAATGTTGTATTTTTTAATATTAAATGTGGGATTGCTGCGAGTGAACTGCATAATTTTTGATGGACAGAGTTCTCCAACTCTACCTAGATTCTGATATTGAGGTCAGCTATGATTTAACTGAGGCATAGGTTTCTTTTTAGTGTGAGCAGAGTAATTTTAGAGGTAAGGGCTATCACTTTTTTATTGAATAGTTCTGTCAGTTGGTAAAGGAAAAAATCTTTAACGAAGGTGATTAGTGTCTCTCTGAAGAAAGGTTTGTTTCTTTCTCCTCTACCACCACTTTACCTGTTTTGTATTATAAAACTTATAAAGTAAAATTGTTGTTAAGTGTTTAGTTGAAGTTTAATGAATATTCTAGTTAACATAAGCTTACACATATCATTACTATTTCAAAGGGTTTGGGAAATAATAAATTCACATACCCTTTCCAATTAATATCTTTATACGATGATTGGTCTGATCAGAGACTAGCTGATGCAATTTTCTGTTGCTGCCTTGCAAAAGAAAGAAGGGTCTAATTATAGCATTTCAAAATTGCATAGAGCTTTTTAGCCTGGCTAAAAAGACAAAAGAAATTTGCAAAAGCAGATATTGGCTGTGTATTGCACAAGGGTAACTAACATCATTTTACTTACCTGGTAAGCTGAAACCAAACCACAAACTGGATTATGATTAAGTCCTCCTTAACTATAATCTGCAACTATAATCCATTGCAAATTATAATTAATCACTGTCTGATACATCATTGAAACCCATTCTAATTGCTAGTTTATGGCTAAACAGTTATTAGTCTGTTGAGAAAATGATGCTGACTGCAGGAGCAGCCAAAATTGTATAGTTACTCCTGGAGCAGCAACTCCTAAAGACTTATATGTTGGAGTAGGCTAGCAGCGTAATATGTCTCACAGTGGCTAGTTAGGAAGCACATAAACGTTGATAAGAAAGGTAATAACTTTTTTTTTCTGTTGTTGCTCTCTAGAAGTATGCTTTCTATACTGCCTTTGAAAAATAGTAACTAATCCTACATAAATCCAGTCTTGTTTTAGTGTCTAAATTGGTAGCTGCCATTACATCTGACAGTAATGAATTCCTCAGTTTAAAAGTAAGGAATATTTACTTTTACTGGTCCTAACTTTCTCTTCACATAGTTTTACTAGGTGACTCCATGTCCTAACACAGTGAAAATGGAAGGCATGCTTCTCTCTGTTTACAGTTTCTGGTGCTTCATCTCACAGGCACTAGGGACATTTTAGGGAAATAAAGAGGCTAAAGGAAGCATTAGCTTTCCCCCACTCAATACACTGATCCTTTTTGTTGTGGTTTGCAAAACACCACCACCAACATATATTTTAAAGGAATGCCAGCAGGGTAAAAGTTTCTAGAATAATGTACATTGGCATCAGGAAAGGTGAGTGGCCACTGTAGGGGTAATTGTTCATCTTTGGGATGAACAGGTTGAACCCCAATCACTATTAATGCTACACATACCTTAGTGTACTGTGCAACTATAGTAAATGAGTCCTATTGCTTGTTTTTCCTGAACTGTTTATTTTCCATATAAATAGTGCTACCAAGAAGAGATTTCTGATGGCAACGTGGTGACTACATACGTAGAGCCCCATTTCCTGTTAATTGAATAAATTACATTTTACTTTTTCAGAAATAATTTCACAAATTTAGCATATTATAAACCATGTTCCAATAGAATGTTTAAAACAATCATTTTAAAATATGTGCAGCCATAAAACATTACATAATATTTAAAACATCTTTCTGTTCAGTGTAGAATTGTGCATAAATTTAATTATTCTCAGTAATAAAAATGATAAAATATCTAATTTTACTGTGCCTGATAGAAGTTACTGGCATCCCTCCAAACAGGTTCTCTAATGATCTTCTTTCACCATGGCAACCAATATGGAGGTGCTGGCTCAGCAAATAGTGGAGACACAGCAGGTGGCTGAGGTGAGTGATGGATGATATTACAGTTATTCTCAGTTGGTTTTTAAAAAGAAAATACTGTTTCCAACTAATTAGTTCTAAAGTAGCAATTATTTATATTGCAATTATTATTGCTTCAGAAAATATAAAAGCATTCTTTTTGGACTAATGGACATTATTTATATGAGCAAAATGTCCATTAAGAGAGTTGGAAAAGTGTCCCAATCTTCTTACTGCAGCTTGTCACAAAGGCTGCTGGGTGAAAAACGCTGAGGCCGCATTTGAGTTTTCAGCCATATTCCATGCCTTTCATTTTCCTTGCAGCATTCTTAGTTAAAAACTTACATGAAATCTGTTAGACATGAGCAAAAGGTCTTCAAAATCTTTCTAAATAAAAATCTTATTTGCTTTTTTGTCCTGAAGGTAGAATAATACAAGTTGTTCTCTGCTGTCAGTTGCAAATTATAAGATTAGAGTCATCTCATTCCCAGATCATAAAAACTGTTAAGGTTATGAATCAGGTTAATAAAGATGTCTACTTCATATAGTCTGTTGCCTCATACTTCTGGCAGAAAATCATAGTGAATGGGTTGCCTATATTTTCTCCTTGTGGCTATGGTGGAAAACTGAACAGAATTAACAACTTTGTTGTCATTGTTACATATAATTGTATCTCTTAATTTTGTTTGATTCAGAATTCAAAACCAGTTTGGTCTAGTGGTTAAAGCACCAGGCTAGAAAACAGGAGATTATGAGGTCAAGTCCTGCCTGAGGCATGACAGGGTTGATGTGGAGAAAATAGGAGGAAGGAGTATTAGGTATGTTCGTCGCCTTGAATTATTTATAAAAATAATATAAGTGGGATTAAAAAAAATTAATTCTTACCTGACTTTTTAAAAAAAACTAGATAAGACTAGACTAAGGCAATGATTGTGGATAGGTCTTCTGATATGTGTGGGTTTGGATACCTAGTGTTGTATTCATAGTGTTTATATAAATAAATTTATAGGGAGATTCTAGAGCATTTCATAAAAGAAACTTATAAGCATTTTGGTATGGTAATTAATCATAGATTTTGTCAAGAACAAAGCTTGCCAATTTAAGTTTAGCTTTTTTAATTAGGTAATTTTATAAGTAGATTATGGAATGCTAAATATGCCCTCATTTCAACAAAGCATTGACAAAGTACCCTATGAGCTTCCAAATGGGTATCCAGTTTTGTAGGGGCTAGATAGGAAGACAATTAAATGAATACATAGCTGACTTAAAAACTCTACTCAAACAGTGCTTATTAGTGATTTCCCAACAAGCGGGAATAAGGTAATGGATGGGGTACTACAGTGTTCAGTTCTGGGTCCTATTTTGTTGTTATTGTTAATGAGTTGGGTGAAGAAGTAGAGGGAATGCTCCTTAACACTGCAGATGACACAAAACTGAATAGATAATAATACTAAAAAGATTTTAAAAATTCAAAATTATTTTGATAGGTTAGAGAAATGGGCTGAAAAAGAGCCAGAATTAAATTTAACAGAGACAAATGCAAAATTCTTCATTTAAGCAAAAGAAATCAACTGCATGGTTATAGGACAAAAGATACTTGACTTATAAAAAGGATCTTGGGATAGTCTGTAGTTGGTTGCAAACTGGATATGAGCAGAGTGATGTAACTGCAAAAATTCCAGATACAATTTTAGTTTGCATCAATAGAAATATAGTTTTCAAATTATGAGAAGTAATAATTTCATTATATTATGCATTGTTGTCCTCAAGTATTGTTGTCCTGTTCTGGGTCCCATATTGGAAGAAGAATTCAGACCCTGGAATAGGTACAGCTGTAGAAAGGCAGCCAGGATGATAGGGTACTAGAAGAGAGATGCTAGGAATTGAAAATGTTGAAAAGAGAAAACTGAGGGGGTTGAGGCACAATTTAAATACATGAAAGGATGCCTTAGAGTGTTGAAGATTTCATCATCTTAAGAGGTTACTAAGATAGAAATCAGGCTTTTTGGTCTTCATATACTTCTTACTAAATCTAGCTTTACTTCAACAAATTATGAATGTTTGCTAGCATTTATTGATAGCTGGGCTAAGCCCATACTTTACATCCAAGACACACTCACTCCCCTTTGTTTTATTTATACATATGTGAGACATTTTACTACATTGTTACTTTATTCTTTCAGCATTTTGCTTATGTAGAGGAACACGCCCTCTAAAAGGGGTTCCTCTTGAATTCTAATCTTCAACATACAGGGGAAGGTCAGGATTTATTCTCCTTTGTCCCAAACTGCAGGATTCCTATGGATTCAAGTTCTAGGAAAGCAGATTCTGATTGTTAGGGAAAAAAACTTCTTAACATTAAGAACAGTTTAGCATTGGAACCAGAAACCAAATGATGAATTTCTATTCCCTGGATATGTTCAGATAGAAACTAAGCAGCCATCTGTCAGGGCTACTTTAAAATGAGTTCCTGCAGAGAGTCAAGTATTGGACCTGATGGCCAAAATCATTCATCGTAACTTTATAATTGTATGAAATATCTGTTTCATGCATGTTGCTATTAAAAATATTCATAAGTGTAATAAGAAACTTAACATTGCAAAAACAAAACAAAATCCAACCTCAAAACAGTCCAAACTTCTAGCAAAACTTACAGGCTCTAGTATAAAATACACTGAAACCTTGATTTAGCAGATTGCAGTGGAAACATTCTAACTGGACTTCATGTGCAAATAACAGAAAAGCTTGTTTGGCAAATCAGTCCAGATAATTTACATAATGTACATATATTTTACATAAAGTTAATATATGCCATTGTAAATTTGAATTTAATAGACATTCAAATTTAAGAATCACTTCTTTCCCCCAAGTGGCCCATTAAAATTAAGTTTTTACTGTATATCTAATGCACACAAAAATAAGTGACATGAACTATTTCTATAATAATTATTTATGCTGCATATTATTAATATAAAGATGTACTTCAGTCTCAACATTTGTATTTGGAGGTAAGTGACTTTGCAACTATTGGGGTGCTCTGATTATGTAAGGTAAAAGTGTTAAAATATTGGTGTCTCGTGTAATATAGTCCCTGATTACTCATTAGGTGCCAAGCCCTAGCAAAGTAAGGGTAAGATAAAGTTGAAACCTCCTCCAGGCCAGAGACTGGTTAAAGTGCAATGCCAAAGGAAATAAACAGATCTTTTTCTAAGCAGAGAGTCACTGAACAATCACCATTTTCATTCATTTTTAGGTTTCTGAATGACCAATCATTTTTATGTCCCCTCTCATCTTGTTCCCATTCCTCTATTCAACTGAAAATAATACTTCATAACATTTATTCAAAATGTTGTGTAACAGCACATACATACATACACACACAAAGTGTGAATAGCTTGAAAAGAGATTGAGGTGTCATGGATGGAGTTGAGGAGATCCTCAAAAGACAATGGTGAGAAATTGAAAGAACAAAAGGCAATGTTTGAAGCAATGTGTGGACAGGGCGGTTGGTTTGCAAGGATAGAAAAGTACAGAGAGATATAGTGAATGGTGTTAATAAACTTTTTTTTTCTTTAACTCACTTCTTTAATTTCTTTTTGTTACTCTTTATTACCTTTTTTTTTTTTGGGCACCTAAAAGCATGGCTAGATTGGGTATGTATGTTTGTCACCGCCCATCTCTATAGTGCGATGGATAGTGACAAATTTGAAATATAAATGAATAAATAAATAAAAAAAATCTTTTAGAGCAAAATAATCCAGTTTGGCAAAATCTAGTACAGTACCAAGATGTATCATATCAGTATAGATTTACTGAAGACTGTGTTTGGTTGTTTGCAGTAGAAGAGAAGATTTTAAGATTCTGAACTTTTCTTGCTAAAAAAGAAGTACAGGTAGTCCCTAGTTTAAGAACGAGTTCCATTCCAAGGTCTGTCCTTAAGTCAAATTTGTATGTAAGCCGGAACAGTATTATTATATAATATGGTATAAGTAGTATTGTGTAATTAACTCAAACCATTGTGTATTTAATTTGAATCATTGTGTATTTAACTTGAATTTTGCTGCAGTAGGCTCTGTTCTTAACTATGGGTCATCCGTAAACCAGGCATTCTTACCCTGGGAACTACCTGTACTAGCTTCAGCTGCTTTTCCCCATATGCATCTGATACTACATAGTGTCAGTCCTTGTTTTCTCTCTTTTTCATAAGCTACGTATTGTGCCTAATATTTTAATTGGTTTTGTTTTTGATTTCTATTCAGTTAATACTATTAAAAAAAAAAAAGACTATGTTTGATGCCTTACCATTGTATTATAAGTTATTTAAAATTAGGTATGTTTTCTTTTTATTGATAGGTATTACTGTATTTTTAATTATGGCAATTCTTTTGGATTGTGGGCACATTTTGAATGTTAATATGTAAAAGTGACTGTCACAAAATAGCTACCACAGAGGAACCTGTCCTTTTCACAAAATGGCTACCAAATTCGGCATTTACCAGAAGGCAGACTGGTGAGGTTGCTTTTTGCTGCCTTCTATAGAGCTTTCTGTTAGTTCAGAGTTCCTTTGTTTTTTTGCTAGGCAGATAGGCACGCCTCCAGAGAAAACATCGGGCTGCAGCTATGCACCATTTTTATTTTTTAATAATGTCTTTGGGGCCTATGTGTGATCCAGAGGCATCTTTATAAATAAGTCACATTAGCTGCTGGTGTTTTGTAGTAACTCAGTTTCCTAACTAATTTTTTTATCCAAGCATTAGAAATCAGATGCAACAAGAGGTGCTTTAGTGCCCACAGGTGCTGTTTTGCATACACCTGAGCTAAAAATCCAGCTCCAAGATAGCCATACCATTGATTCCATTTGCCATTATTTCATGGGGATTAATAGTTGGAGCTACGTTCCAAGTAAAATATTGTATGTTCTCGAAATGCATCTTTTGACTATAAAGTCAACCTTTTGGTTCAGCATAGTAGCTAGCTATTATTTATGGATATCTAATAGTTTTTCTTTTTTTTTTTAAATGTCTTCTACACAGATAATTCAGAGGATATTCAGTTTGAAAATACAAAAGAAAGTAACAGTTTTCTATTACCCAGTGCTAAAATAGAAAGTTGGCAACCAAAATTTGTCTCCCGAAGTTCTTTATGCACATCATGGAAAGGATTGCTGTTTTTTCACTTGACATGGTGAAATACCCCTTCAGCTGAGCAAATACGCAGATAACTTGGAGAAGGAAAATATCGTACTGGACATCTCAAAGAATAGCAGTCACTAAATGGGAAGAAGCTAGCTACTATTGACTATTATTAGCTATGATCTTATTTCTGTCAGTTTTAGACAGTATCTTTCTAAACTGTATCTAAATGGTAGTCCAAAAAGGTGTGGGAACATAGGCAAACTTTCTGACAGAAGTGTCATTGTTCAATCTGGGGGTCAGAATCAGCTGTTTGTAGAGAAAAGATTATTTGGCTATCTCGTGAATGATTTAAGGAATTTGTGCAAAAAACCCCCTCAATTCTGAAAAAAATATTGTCATTCAGTACTTTGTGAAATCATTTAAAGGACTACATTCGTATTAACCACTTTTATGGACATTTACAATTATTTACATATGTATAGGGCACTTTGATTTACATATATTTATGCAATGATCATTCTTAAAATGTTTTGGCATAAAGCATAGATATTAATTAATTGCAAAGATGGTAGATACTTCATAAGAAACAAAATACAATGCAAAGTTTGTATTGTTTTCTTGTTTCATTTTATTGGGATGAAATGTATCAGAGAATAATAGAAAATTATTTTCTGATGAAATTTACTATTTTGTTTTATACTGCATAATCATAGTTGGACCCAGGATAGACTAAGGGGAAAGCTCTGTAACCTGGGTACATCTTTCCCTGAGAGATTAATTGTATTATTAGACAAACTGCTCCAGCAGCTGGCAAAACAGCAGGAACACGTCGATTCTGCTTCCTTGGTTACAGGGAGTGATAGTGTACTTGACCTTCAGAGGAGCAGGGTCATGGGGAGGGCATTTTTAAATAATTCTGTCATTTTATCACTGGAATCTTTATAAATGGAGTTCAGATACAAACCTTTGGAAGTAGAATAAAACTGATATTTTCATTTTTCTTCAATTGTTTTGCCCAAAGATCTTTGCTGAGGAAAAATGTAAATAAAGCTGCAGAACGATTTGACACTGTAAGTATTGGAGTCGGTATAGTTTCAAGCTCGAAGCAAATAATTCAAAGATTATTACAGATGAGATTCTTTTTTAAATGGATATATAGAATATAAAGGTAGTTTGTTTATGAATTATTTTAATAATCCTTTATTAAATGACATTTCAAGTAATTTTAATAATAGATTATTAATATTTTTACCAGACAAATTAATTTACAAATTTAGAATATTTTAAGTGCTTAGAAAAAGCCATTATTCTTTACAAACTGATTTTAATTAACAATTTTAATCATAATCATCAGTTATTGATGTATTTTACAGTTTTATATCCTTTCATGATAAGCAGTATTCCTTAACACATAATTTTAATTCATACTTTGTAACTATTTTTATAACAATCACAGTAATTATTAGTTAACATTTTCTGATCAAATATATTTACTGTATTTTACTTAGCAGTATCAAAGACAGAATATTATGCATTCCTTAAGAATAAGTCTGATACTAAGCAAACTATTTGCTTGCCTAATTCAAAAGTGTCTAATGCAATCTTTCCCAAATTAGTACTTTCTAAAAGTACTATTGACCATGGTGGCCGGGAAGGATGAGAGTTTTTCTTAAAGCCATCTGGATGAAGCAGGTTGAAGAAGGCTGTTTTAGAGTAAGATATGTAAAGGTGAGCTAGAAAGAAAAAACTGATTGTTATATTCATCACATTAATGCATGCATACGCACACATATACACAACTGTTTGAAATAAAATTTTAAAACTACAAATACATATATTTGTATACATTATTTTAAATAATTGTCAGAATTTATGAAATTGTTTAATAACAGAGTTAGATACTTAATATTCCTTGGCAAATAATTCTGCAATGGCACATCTGACATTTCCTGTGCTTCATGTCTATATCCAAAATGCCAGGCTAACTTTCTGAATGAAAAATACTTGTATTGTGCTTTTGAACCATCTTCTCTGCTGGGAAAAAAATTAGCATTCCACTGTAAGTGGTATCTGATATTGTTTGTTTGTATAATTGGTCTATTTCTTTTAGTTCAGAAATGTGGCAATGCAACATCTAGAACCAAGTTGAAGAGCTGCAAATAATTTACCTATCCTAAATACTTTGTTTTGTATACAGTCATAGTGTCTGTGCTCTGGGTGATGGACATTTGCTGCTCTTTCTGTGATACTTCCCATCTATTTATAGTTATAGACTTAAACATTTTTAGATAGCATTTCATGGAGCATTCTTTGTGATCATTATTAATGGTATTTCTAATTAAAACAAGTTAGTAACTGGCACATTTTTTTTTAATCCGCTCAGTCGTGTCCAATTCTCAGAGACTGCCTGGTCAAGTCCCTGCAGTTTTCTTGGCAAGGTTTTTCAGAAGTGGTTTGCCATTGCCTCCTTCCTCAGGCTGAAAGAAAGTGACTGGCCCAAGGTCACCCAGCTAGCTTTGTGCCTAGGAGGGACTAGAGCTCACGGTCTCCTGGTTTCTAGCCTGATGCCTTAACCACTACACCAAACTGGCTCTTATTATTAAAAAGCATATTATTATTAGTATTAGTATTATTAGTATTGTTATTTATATTAATCAATAATTAACATTAATTATGTTAATATTGTGATATTAATTATAATTATTATAATTATAATAACTTATTATTAAAAATAGATTATTGCCTATGTTTAAAGTAGAAGGCCCTTTCTGGATTTTTCCTTATATGAGTCATTTTGCCTGCAAGTCTTTATATCTATGTATAATTGATTTCTTTTTGTCATTTATGTAAAAGAACACTAAGTATGATGATTTATTTGATTATTTAGGTGCCATGTATTTTCTTGAAGCAAATGATAATATTTGCTTATCAAAGTAATGTAGCAACAGTACTATCTGACCCAGAAAGTACTTGCCCATTTTGTTTGTTTGTATTGCCCCAATTATATCGTCCTGGACAGTATACACCAACATTGACATAAAAAGGATACGTTATAATACTTTTCCCTACCACCCTACAACTGCATAACTGAATATACAAAAGATGGCCCTCAGTCTATCAAAAATAAAAAATTAGGTGTCACCTTTAAAGACCTATTTAAAAAAAAAAGTTTTTAAGTGCTGCCCTAAAATCCAAGAGTGAGAGAGCCAAACTTATTTCGGAGGGCATAAACTGAAATATAACTTACATTGTCATATGTATAACATTTGATTAAGAAATGTTTAGGCCTTCATGTGAACATGAAAATAAATTTTGACAGAATGTCTTGATTGACACATAATATTGAACAGTGGACTGACCGTACTGCATGAACTTTAGGTTTGTTAATGCCTGCCTTCTTGCATGTACTCCTTCATGTTGTTATCCATTATATCTTAAGTAGATGTGCTGTGCCACACCAATGAAATGAAGAAATCTGTTAACCCATAGTTAATTCATTTCTGAATTGAGCTATTAAGTTGAAAACATTTGTCCATTTAAAATAATGTTCCAAAGTACATTCTATTAGAGGTGCTGCTTGGGATCCCCCCTTCTTATGATTCTTTTCTAAGAGACAGCTAAGAATACATCTCCCTGCAGGTAGGAAGGACATGAATGGCTAATGTCTCCTAACTAGCCATCGTATTGGAAATGACAAATATATGTGACTCAGTAAAACAAAAATGAACAAGGCTATTTAAATTAGAATGACAAATAAGTCTTATTTTCAAATTAATGTGCCATTGGAGGAAATCAGACCTATAACAACTAATGATAGTTGGACTCACTCAACACACAAACACATGGCTTTCTTAACTCCAGCTTACTGAATAAATACTGAGTTCACATGTGGTGTAGTGCTAAACTTTAAACAAAGATAGGCAATTCATGGTGTATGTGCCAAACCCTTCCTGTATGGGCATTTGCAGGAAAGTCATAGGGAGGCATATCATGAAATGTGCATCATAACATCATTATGCAAATTCTGGGGCTTAATTACTTGCATCAAATATTGGAAAGCAAGTAGGTAAGAGCAGGATTTGTGTGAGGGTTTCACCATGTGTGTGTCATTATTTTTGTCTTTGTGGCTTGCTGTGCAGGCCACTGGATAAATGTTTGATCACTTCTGTTGGGTTTGGGATAAGTTTCAGAAGGCAAAAAAGAATGCCTTAAGTCTTGCATAGGTGTACAAATCAATAGCATCCCTTTTAAAAATCCTAAAACTTCAACAAGAACAAAAAGCGTAATCTTTGCAATCTGATGGAGATTTAAGAGGCAAAAAGTTATGTATAACCTTACATAAACCATAAATTAGCAACAGTAGCTAGCTTCGTAGAACATACCAATCAAAGCCATACACTTTTTACCTTAGGACAAAGTGTGAATATGCCCAAGGTAAATATATCAGACTATAGAGAAGTATATTTGTCCATTGTTTAAATTTTAGTTAGATAATTGTTCAGGTATTGAAAAACATTAAGGATATGAGATATAATTAAATAAATTGGAGAAATAAATCAGCATCATACATAGTATTAGTTTTCTTTACATTGTCATATATATTACTAAGAAAACATGGAAACTGTCTTTTACCTTTATTCTTAGTAAATGGAGAAGATAAATTTGGAGTTGAGAATGTAGGAAATTTTCATAGGCAATTAGTGTTATTTTATTTTGGAACTGAAACAAGTTTAGCAATTAACACAAATAGATAGGAATTGAATTTAATTTCTTTAATTAAAATAATTATAATGTACTATATATAAATTATTCATTCCAATCAACCTTACTAAATAAAATCTAACAAAACAGTACCAAAAATACAATACAATCAAAAGCACTCCTTCATTCTGTCTACATGGCCAAGCCATCTCAATCCACTTCTTTCATACCAGTCACTCATTCACTTCACATTTATTAAGCACGCATTCATTCTTGATCTGATCTTTTCTTGTTTTACCACACACATTTCTTATGTGCCCCATTCTAATATCATACAATCTATTTTTCTGTTTTTGCTGACTTATCAAAATTCTCCCTCCCATCTAACAAAGTGGATAGGCAGAAGCATGCTCTTACCCACAGCCATTTTCACATCATTCTTCACAACAGCCGATATTGCAAACATTCTCACAACAGATCTTGTACTGCCCAATATTTTTGTACCAGCATTTTCTCATCTGAAACTCTCTCCTCTTTCCCTTTCTTAGTAAACTTTCTACCAAGGTGCAGAAATTCACTGATTTGTTCTTTTTTGACATTTATGTATATCTTGCAACCATACATTCCATTATTCCCAACTCAAGCAAATTGACTCTGGGCAGCATACAAAATGTCAACTACCAACCCCAAAGGAAGGCAGTCCCGCAAATAACCCAGTCCTCTGCCATTTAGTGCTTTATAGATGATAAGCAGTACCTTGAATTGCACCTGGAAGCCTATGGGAGCCAGTGCAGCTCATGCAGTAGAGCTGTAATATGGCGCTAATGAGGAATGCCCATAACTACATGCACTGCTGCATTCTGGACCAGTTGAAGTTTCTAGATGATCTTAAAGGGTAGCCCCATGTATAATACATTGCAATAATTCAATCAGGAGGTAATTAATATTGCAGAGAGGAGGATGTCATCATCAGCTATTGAAAAACAAAAGTCACTTTCTCCAAACAAACCATCCTTTGCCAGCATTCCTGGAAAATGAGTGGCTTCAGTATTGAGCAGACTAGGGTATTTAGATACCTAGAGGTTTTTTTCCTAGTCCAGCCTCCTCAAATGAATGTAGGGCCATTATTGCTTACACTCACAGACTTTTAAACACCTTTGTGGCAGGGCTTCCAAGGTTGGGAGTTGACTAGTGTGTAACAGGAAACAAACCCTGGACTCTCCAGAGGTGTAGAGAATCTGAAGTTTATTCTCCCCAGTTCCTTGAGCACTCAGGACAGGGTTTCAGAAGAGATTCTTTGGAGCCTAATCAGCCCAGGCTAAATTCAAAGTAACATTCAAAATAAAATGCCAATAGAAGAGAATATAAGTAGCTCAGGGTTGAACTGTGGAGTCCTTGGGGTTCCCTGAGCTTGGTTGTTTTCTTGCAGACGTTTCGTTACCCAGCTAGGTAACATCTTCCGTGCTAGCAGGGACTGGGGTTTGCTCTCTGTTTATATACGGTAGCTTGCCCTGTCAGTGCTGGTGGGGGTGTTGTTTTCTCCTTGATAGTTCCTTGATTAGGCTGTTGTTTACTGCTTGATGGTCTGTCTGAATTGGTAGTTCTTTGATTAGGGTATTGTTTACTGCTTGATTGTTTGGTGTTGATCCTGGTGTTAATCCCTGCTTATCTGGGTGTTGATTGCCGATGAGGTGTTCTGGTCTTTTTGTTTCCTTTTTATTATCTCTTTTGAATAGTATGTAAATGTTGGTTATCTCTATGTGCCTGTTGATGGCTGACTTGTCTGAATACCAAGCTTCCAGGAATTCCCTCACATTTTTGGATTTCGCTTGGTCTAAGATGCTCACAGTTTCCCAGTTGAAACTATGGTTAAGTCTGTCCATGTGTTGTGAGATTAAGGAGTTTTCATCATCTTTTCTGACTGCTAGTTGGTGTTCATGGATGCGTTCTTCTAGTCTTCTGCCTGTCTGTCCTACGTAGTGGTTGTTATAGTCCTTACACTGTACGTTGTAGATAACTCCTGTTTTTTTCTTCTTGGGCTACTGGGTCTTTTGGTTTACTTAAGATGGAGGGCTTTAGTGTTTGTATGCTACAGTGATGCCATGTGGTTGTAATAGTCTGTTGGTTGTTTCTGAGATGTTTCTGATGTATGGCAGCGTTATGCTTTTCATAGCTTGTGTTGGTTGTGTTGTGGGTTGAGTGATCAGGCACTTTTTGATAAAGTTGTGGGTATCCATTTTGTTGGAAGATGTTGTACAGGTTGCAGTACAGATGTTGCTGTAGTGCATTTGTGCTCATCTGAATAACATTCTTACACAGCTCCTCTTGTGGGAGATTGGGTTGTTACTTTGGTAATGGAGCACTTGGTTAGTGTGGGTTGTTTTTCCATAGACTTGTGTTTCTAATTTGCCGTTATTTCCTCTGCTGATGTGGATATCCAGGAATGGTAATATGTTGTTGTTTTCTTCTTCCCTAGTGAATTTTATTCCTTTGGAAATGTTGTTGATTAGTTCATGTATCTTCTTTAGTTCCTTTTTTATTATGACATCTACATACTGGATCCATACTTTTGGTTGTATGCATGGAAGTGCTATAGTTATTAGACGCTGCATTACGATCTCTGCAACGAGTCCTCAGAGTGGTGATCCCATGGATGTTCCTCTGATTTGTTGGTATATTTGTACCTCAAACTGGAAATAGATAGTGAGGCAGAGGTTGATCCTGGGTGTTTCGATCTTAGTGTATTTGGTTAGGTTGGATGTGTTGTGTAGTACTGCTACCATGGATTCTTTCGCTAGTTCCAGTTCTATGGATGTAAAGAGTGCTGTGACATCAAATGAAACTATAATTTCACCTTCATATATTTGTAGGTCTTTGATTTTCTGGAGATACTGTAGTGGGGAGTTGATAGAATATTTGCTCCCCTCTATGAAATGTCCAAGCTTTTTTGTGAGTTCTTTTGCTATGTTGTAAGTTGGGGTCCCTGATAACGATACAATTGGCCAGAGAGGTATATCAGGCTTGTGTATTTTGGGGCATCCATAGAAGTGTGGGAGGATGGGTCCACTGCTTTTCATCTGCCACTGTTCTTTTGTGATACAGCCTTTCCTGGTTAGGTTGTTAAGAGTTCTCTTGATCAGATTGCCTAGTTTCTGTATCAGGTTGGTGTTTACTGGAATGTAAGTTTCTTTGTCCTCTAGTAATTTTTTGGCTTTTTGTATGTATTGTGATCTATCCATGATAACTGTGGTTTGACATTTGTCTGTTGGGAGGATGATGATGGTTTGGTCTTTCTTTAAGTTTTTGAAGGCTGCTTTATCCTTTGCTTTGACTTGGTGCCGATTCTGTGTTCTTCTGATCTGTGGTATGATTATCTGCCTTGTTTTCTTGAGTCTCTATGTTAAGTACTATGGTTTTAAATGCTGCTTCTAAGACTGCACAGCATTCTAACTGATTAGCATCATCCATGTTATAGTTGAGGCCTTTCTGGAAGATATTGTGTTCTGCAGTGTCGGCCTTCTTTAAGGCCTTAAACACCTGTTCTGTCACATGGCCTGGGGGTCAGGAGGTGAAGTTGAGCCCATGCATTGGTTATGTTAATCATTACTGATGGATCTGTTTTTACCCTGGCTGCTCTTTTACCTCTGTTGTGGGGTTTTTTTTCTGTTTTTGATTTTTTTTTAACATTGTTAGCCACCCAGAGTCATTAATTTGAGATGGGCCATATAAATTGAATAAATAAACAAGAAACATCTATTAGGACTTGTCCAAAACCTCTATTTCACATGCCATAGTATGTTTGGCAGACTGTTCTTGCATGCAAAATACTTAGCAGATATCCTTAGTCCATCTGATAGGAGACCCTGTACCCTTGTGTAATATAATGCTTTGCCTTCTTCTGTCTTAGGAGAAAGATGTCAAAATGTTCCAGTGCAAGAATGATTTTGCCTGTGCCCCCTAGAGGAAATAGAAACAGTGTCATGTGTCCTCTTGCAGTGTCTTTTTTTTTTACAGGACATGGCATCTAGTCACACAAGATCAGACAGGGAGATAGATCACTTGCTTACTTTTGGCTGACAGCTCAGTAAATATCTGTAGAAGGGTTACCAGATTTCTTGGAATAGCTGTTGCTGCAAGACAGTTAATTATATAGCAGTCTTATTAATTTGTTTCCTCTAAGGTGGTTTGTATTCTTTTTTGGTTTGTTTTGATGCTCTTTATTTATTCTCCTTATTGTTTTAATACATGCAGTATTTTAGTTTTGCCTTCTAAGCTTTGTCCTCTGACCATAAATTTAATTTAAAAATCATTCTAATTTTAATAATTGTTTAACTATCTGTTCATCTTAGCTGTTGTATTGGGCTGTAACATATTGTAACATGCTTGATAAATTTTGGTCTCTGAGTGCAGATAACCTCCAAACAGTTTATATAATTACCTTTTTTTTTTTTTTAGTCAGTGCCACATATATATCTTTAACTGTCCTAATCTCCACATCCAAAGCTGTAGGTAATTGAATTCCATTTCCTGGCTTCCCTATTAAGAGAAAGGTAATGTGTGGAAAATAGTTTTATTAGTGCACTGAAAAGAAACCCTTTTCTTTCCTGATGGAAGGTTATAACTTAGGGTGCAAAAAATGTGGCACAGCATGCCAGCTTCTCTTCTGAAGCCCCTAGAGCATGAGGAGCTAATTTGGAAGGCATTCTTTGAAGTTTGGAGGCAAAATAAGTGTCTTATAACTTGGAGAAACTTGCACATGTATCCTGTTGTATAACCCCCCAACCAAAGCGTTTCAGATATTTCATGAAATAATTTATTAAGTTATGTAATAAATAATAAAATAATATTCACTGTATTGTTTTGCCATACATAACATCATTTTTTTCATAAATCATTCCAGGTCCAAACTGTCCAGTCAACCTTATCTGAAACTCCAGTGATGACCAGCCCTTCCCAGCGCATCCAGATAATCTCCACAGATTCCACTGTATCATCACCACAACGGATTCAGGTATAGGTTTGTTTTCTAATTATAGTCTGTACCATCTCTTTTGGCTTAATATGTATTGTCAAAATTGTTCAGTAATAATAAAATATATTAATATTTTTATTTCTTTATGTGACCATTTCAGACCTAATGTGTAATTTTATAGTTATTTAGAAACATTGTGGAAGGAACAGATTTACTATGAGAGCTATCTTCTACTATCTAAGAGGCTTTATTTCATTATTGGAACTACATTTTTGGAAGCATTTTGTCAGAGATCCTTCTTATTTGTATGCACTGGTGGGTAGTACATATTTTAAGACAATTTCCTATTTCATTTTGAGTAATCATGTACATATTCAAAACACCTGCTGATAGAATCTTTCCATTTTTACTATAGCCTTTTTTTTTTTTGCCTAACCTGCGTCCATAATTTGGTAACAGAGGAAAAACAGCATTCTTTATACTGTAAATAATGGCATATAATTCTTAAAAGTGAACTTAAAACTTTTTTTTTTCTTTTTGTTATAGATTGTCACAGATCAGCAAACAGGGCAGAAAATTCAAATAGTGACAGCAGTGGATTCATCAGTATCCCCAAAGCAACAATTTATACTTGCTAGTCCAGATGGAACAGGAACAGGGAAAGTGATATTAGCTGCACCTGAGGCTTCTAATACCAAGCAACTTATTTTTACCACCACAGATAATATTGTGCCAGGCAGAATACAGGTAAACACCTCAGTTAAAGGATATATATATTGGATATTCCAACTCAACAGCATGCAGAGAGATGGCTTCTAGTTTGACTAGTTAGTATGGTTGGGTCACTCCATAGAATCTATATTCTATTCTCCACTTTGTATTGCTGAAATATTATCAGCACAACTGATAAATCAGGTGATCTCAAAACACAGATGCAAAACTAAAGATGTGATTAAAATTGTATAGAACAACATTGTCATATTATGCAAACTAGGCAGTGGGCTGTGCTTTACATCCTGTTGAGGCAATCAGTAGATGGCTGCCATGTGAATGAATCAATATGACTTTCCTTCATATTATCATGCTGTCAGTTACCATATAAACTTTAAGCCTTTTCTTGTTGGTTTGCTATTCCTTCTGTTTGATACCCTATCTTTTTTCATCTTTTCCATACTTCTTCCCTTTCTGCAGGTTTTTCTGTGGCCACAGCTGTGTTTTAAAATTAAGTTTGAAAAATTGCAACATCTTTTTAAATACAATTTCAAATAGAAATTATACTATAAACCTTCAAATGTTTCATTTTAGATTGTCACTGACTCTGCCTCTGTGGAACGTTTGTTGGCTAAAACTGATGTCCAGCGACCACAGGTAGTAGAGTATTGTGTTGTCTGTGGAGACAAAGCATCAGGTAAGACATCAGGCTATTTGGCTGAAAGGACACATTTGCCTTAAACAGTCACAAAGTACTAATTTTTCACTGAAAGGCAGATTTGGTGAGGCTAAAAACACAAATAACTTTTTTTGGTGGTGACAGGGGAATCTTCAAGAAAGTAAAAAACTGAACTTAATGTCAATATTGTAACAGTGATATTGTTCATTTTCCATAGACCTCCTGGCCCCCAAGTGAACATCATTCCTTTTAAGTCACATATGCAATGAGAATGTCTCCCACAGTTCCCAGGAAATTTTCTGTGATTCCCTGTAGGGAGGAGCAGTAACAAGGAAATAGTATTTCCTAAATACAAAAATGGAACTTTACAGGGTGTGATGGCAGCAAAGTGGTACAACCAAAGAGACAAAATCTAATTTTGGAAATATTGATTTGGCTTCAGAGTGAAAGAAAAGAAGATAATGCTGGAGAAGGCTTTAGAGTGGCCCAACAAAATGCTTAAATACTTTTGGTTCCATGGAAAGTCCATTTGATTTTTTAAAAATGGATTTAGTTTCAAAGGAAGTGGGGTGAAGAGCACAAAACTCAGAGTGATTTTGACTCTGCTCGAAATAGGACAGAAGCAAGGATTACTAGACAATGAACAGAGTAAATGTTCTAAAGAACAAATAGAAGCTTTCCTTTCGTTTTTGTCTTTTTGACTGAGCTTTCAGTTGGCTGATTCGTCCTAACAAAAACTAGAAGACAACTGGGTAGGGCATTTTCAAAACAAGATGAGGACATGAATGCTACCAGTGTAATGCTTCAATGTACTAATCTGTTGGGATCCAGATTTCTTCAGGATAGGAGAATGTTGGCTGTCTAGTTTTTGAATCGGTCAGTTTGTAGATTTCAGTAGTTTGCTTGATTGAAAGCTTTTGCAATTTGTGTGTGTGTGTGTGTGTGGGCAATTCACAGGAATGTTTCTCCTGCTTGAGTTACAGCAAAAGACATATGAATAGTGACTTTTTATTAAAATAAAACCAAGTAGCCAGCATATTAGCTTCAGAATAATTTTTCTTCCTTCTTCTTGAGTCTTACCTCTTCAGTTATTTTCCAGAACAAAAGATATTTTAGATTACTAGGATAATACCAGCACAATACATATTTATAAAAAAAAATATTGCTGAACACCTTGATAAAGCTGCCTGACCATATTTAGGGAGCATTTTTTGAAGAAAAGATGCAAAAAAACTGACTGACTCTTTAACACCTAACAGTCAAGAATGGGAAATATTGAGGACTTTCTTCTCCCCATCCCCCATAAACCACCTAAGTTAAGGATTATCAAATTTTGCTCTAAAATGGTAAATGAATTTGTGTGCTTTGCTGATAAAGCTGGGCAAGAAATAAATATACTACTATTAATAATTAAATTATGTCAAATGGAACAATGTTATAACAGTGTAACTTTATAAAGTGTAACCTTTCTTTAGGAGTGAACAGTAAAACAATCATATTTAAAACTATTTATATAACAGTTAGGATGAGCTTGCTTACTTTTACATAATTCTTGAAATATGGACAAAATTATTTTTGAGATAGCTACTTTTAGTCACATATTTATTTTGGATTCATACTGCTATTTATAGCAGTAACTGTGGGTAATCCTGACTTTGCTTTCAGGTTATCCAGGCAAAGTTGGAGCAAATTCTGGCAACAATCCAGCTTTGCATGTACAAGCTCTCATACTTGCACACCCAAAGCCAGAGCCTAATCAGAATGTGCTCCAGGCAGAGAAGGAGTGAGTTCTGACAGGATTCCAGTTCTGTTTTTATAAGACCAATAACTTTAACATGCAAAGCTAGGTTGTAGTACTGAAGAATGTACATCATTTAGGGTTAATTGTTGGGTTCTAAGTGTTCTCTGAATTTGGTTGTTTTCCTGTAGATGTTTCATTGCCAGGCTAGATAACTGTAGCAGCCGCTATGTAGGACAGACATATAGAAAATTGGCAGAACGCATCTACAAACATCAACTGGCAGTCAGAAGTTACGGTGAAGATTCCTTAATCTCTCAACAAAGTCAGTCACAATTTCAACTGGGAAACTGTTGATATTTGATATCAAGTCAAATCCAAAAATGCTAGGGACTCCCTGGGAGCTTGGCATGTTGACAAATCAGCCATCAGCAGACACATAGAGATAAATCCCATTTACATAGTATTTAAAAGGTATAATCAAAAATCAAGGAAGGAAACAAACAACCCCAAGCACATCCCCCCTAGCAACTAGCCCCCCAGAAAAGCAGGAAATAGCATAGATAAGCAATCAAGGAAGAAACAATAGCCTTATTAAGGCTGGCAGGGAAAGCTACTGTATATAAACAACCAGCAAACGTCACTCTCTCATATACTGATGTCACCCAGTCTGGTAATGAAACATCTTCAGCAAAAATACCCAAGCTCATAGAACATCAAACCCAAAAGCTAAGCTAACTTGTCCAGGCAGGACAGGAGCACAGTCTGGCAACAATTATGCTTTGTGTGCACAGGCCACCTGTGATCTTTGCTCAGATTTACTCATGAAACCCAGGGTGTTGCAACCAATAGATGGGGAACCCCTGGTTTAAGTATCATCATTTTCTGCAAAGGACTTCAGACTGGAGATGAGATGTGAGTTGATCAGAGATAAGTCACTTTCAGTTTTGTTACACTGACCCTAGAGTGCAGTTCTTCCCTGGAAGATTTTGCCTACTGGCAAAACTGACATGTTCACCTGAGATCCATTTTTAACTTTTTGCTTGTATTTGTGTGTGTTTTTTGCTGTAAATGACAGCAATAATTTTGGCTGCTCTGTTTGAGCTTTATAGTTTTTATAGCTTTGTTTTACGATTGTTCACCATTCTGAGAGTGTTCATGGTGACAAACAGGATAAGGTGTATGAATGAATGAACGTTGTATATGGCCAAAATACATCTTAGTTTAATTACTGGAATAACTTAAAATAGATAGTACTACTATTATGTAAAACCTCCAAAAATTTCAGGAAGATCCTTTGATCTGCAAGAATTCAATTTTATAAAAATGATAAGATTAAAAGCAAGCTGAAGAAACCATTGAATAATGGGCACTACATAAATAAAATTAGTTTTAAAATGTATTTTCTTTGTTATAGTCATCATGTTTTCTTATTTTCTTAGATTTTTTTTCCCACTTTTTTTAAGGTCGTCATTATGGTGCTGTCAGTTGTGAAGGATGCAAAGGCTTTTTTAAAAGAAGTGTGAGGAAAAATCTGACATATAGTTGCCGTAGCAACCAGGATTGTATCATCAATAAACACCATCGGAATCGTTGCCAGTTTTGTCGGCTCAAAAAATGCCTTGAGATGGGAATGAAAATGGAATGTGAGTCTACACTCCATAAAATGGTTCTTTTCTATCAAAAGATAGATTATAGGAGTTTGGTCATTTCTGTGATTAGAGGTTGTTTCTACTATTTGATACACTGTTTTCATAGTCCCAAATCAGACTCTGTTTAACGCTAATCTTTGGCTGAGCTTTACAGTAAGTCTTCAAACATTCAGAGGATTGTGCTGTAAATGAAACAGTAAAATGTTTCAATTGGTATATTGATTCCAATAGAAGAGAATATATGTAGCTCAGGGTTGAACTGTGAAGTCCTTGGGGTTCTCTGAGCTTGGTTGTTTCCTTGCAAATATTTCGTTACCCAGCTAGGTAACATCTTCAGTGCCAGGATGGAGTGGAGTTTGCTCTCTGCTTATATATAGTAGTTTGCCCTGCCAGTGGGAGTGGGTTCCCCCCCCTTTGGGTTTTCTTCTGTCAGAATCTTAGACCAAGCTAAATCCAAAAACGTGAGGGAATTCAGCCATCAACAGGCACATAGAAATAAACAGCATCTACACACTATTCAAAAGAGACAATAAAAAGGAAACAAAAAGACCAGAACATCTCCTCGCCAGCAATCATCACCCATATAAAGCAGAGATTAACACCAAGATTAACACCAGACAAACAATCAAGCAGTAGACAATACCCTAATCAAGGAATCACCAAAGCGGGGGAGGAACCCACCCCCACCAACACTGGCAGGGCAAGCTACTATATAAGCAGAGAACAAACTCCACTCCATCCTAGCACTGAAGATGTTACCTAGCCAGGTAACAAAACATTTGCAAGAAAACAATCAAGCTCAGAGAACCCCAAGGACTCCATGGTATATTGATTGGCAGAGATGTGATGATACTCAAAAACAAAATGACTATTCTGGTATCTGGAGATCAGATAACTTGAATATGGTAGTGTATTAAAAAAACAAGAGGAAAAGCATAAAAGATCAATTCTGGCAGCAGAACTGGTGAATGCATCTGCAGTACAGGGTAAAATAGGAAGTCCATAGTGATAAATAAATCACTAATGTCTTGGTTATTCAGATCAAGAGCAAAGGCAGGACATGCAGTGTCTAAGACTGCAGAATGCCATTTTCATTTATTCTTTATAAGAATATATTAAGTCATACATCAAAAGCAAAGTGTCTGCTGTATGGACTATGGAATAAAGAATGGTGAATGTCATTTACTTGTGTCAATTTCAACTGACTTCACTGCAAATTGGGATTCTTTGGGAAAAAGCTAAGAGGCACCAAAACTTTTGGCTGTGCCTGTATGTCATCTGAATTCAACTATATTTTATAAACGTACATCTTGTGTGTTACATTGTTCAAGCAATGATTCACTACTTAACTGATATTAATACTAAAATTGATATAATATTACAATTATCATTATTAATTGTTTCACAGCTTTTTTCCTGTATTTAAAATTTTGTATTTGTGCTTTATTTTTCTGGAACAATAAATAACATGAAAAAAGATACAAGATTATATGCAGTATTAATCTAATGTTACTTTGAAAATACTTGTTTAATTTAACACAGCCTATAAATCTGTATTTCTTTTTTGTTCCTTTATTTCTTTGTTCCTTTTTTTCTTGGTTGTGCTAAATAACTGTTAAAATAAAATAAAAAATATATTGTGTTGAAAAACATAGCTAAATGCCATCAGTATACTATGAAAAACATCTCCAGTCAACTTTGTAATATTATATAAACTGGCTGATAATTATTCACTTTATCCTATGTGTCAGAACCACAGGATGAAATTGAATCAGTATGGACCACACCTTTGGTTAAAATAAAACAATATGAGAGTTTATGCTTTAAGAATCTACCCTTTGTGTACAATTTTAAATCTGTGTATTCGATGTATTGTGATGTAGCTGTACAGAGTGAAAGGAAGCCTTTTGATGTGCAGCGTGAGAAACCAACCAACTGTGCTGCTTCAACAGAAAAAATATATATCAGAAAGGACTTAAGAAGTCCTCTAATAGCAACCCCAACATTTGTTGCTGATAAAGATGGGGCTAGGTAAGTAGTGAATGAGTCTTTAAAGCCCCTTTAGAGTTAAATATTTAACTTGTAAAAACATTTCAAGATTGTTCAAAAAATTAATAAATGAGACAGAAGCCTATTTTTAAGATAATTATTTCCTTTTGAATTGAAACACTGTTTTTATTTTATTTATTAATTTTGTCCAACATTAAAACATAGAATGACAAATAACAATAAAGAACAAGAAACAAAATGGTATGAGAAAGATTTCATTTCCATACACCATTTATTTCAGAACTATATTCTTGTGTGTGCAGATATAGTATATTCTCGGGAATAAGCCCATCCACGGATAAGCCGACCCTCAAAATGTTTGTATATTTTAATTTTCATAATTGGCTTATTTGCAGGTGGCGCATTTTTTGTGGTATTTTGGTGAAAAAGTTGAAGCTCCATCTGCTTCAAATAGACTTATCGATGAGGATACGGGAAAAAACCTTTAAAAAGCTAAGGGCAAAAACCTACTGTATATACTCATGGCTAAGCCCATCCAAACCCAATATTTTGAGTGTATTTTGGCACTTAAAATTCTCGGCTCATCTGTGAGTATATACATTATCTAGAGTACATATAGTTAGAGAGAAACCAGTGGTTTTGTTTTTGTTTTTTACTGTGAGAAGTATTTTAAGAATTGGATCTGAAATATATCTACCTAGTGTAAAGGCAGTTTGGTCTGAGATTTACACTGATAGCCGAAACTGATCCAAAGTGTTTAAATCAACAGTGAATAAAGAAATAGGGTTGTATGAATCTTTTCATTGATGGTTTGTATAGTAATAGTAATATAAAAATTCCCTCTAATTTGGGACAAAATTATCTTGTCATTATATTTTTGTAATTCTGAAGCAGAGATGGTAACAAAAATTATTTAGTATTTATAAAATGCTTTTATTTATTTAAACAGTTTACATAGCTGCCCATCTCACTGCTGCAACTTTGGGTGGCTGATAATTAAAACCAAAACCAGAAGAACAATCCAAAATAATGGAAAAGAAATTACAGCAACAATTATATACCATGTGCCAGAGATCCAAAGAGATTATTTAATCTTGCATTCGATAATGAGCAACTAAGCAATGGACAGACCAATTAGTTGGGCTCACCTAACACTCTAGCCCAAATGCATGAGAGAACAACCAGGTCTTTGGCATCTCACAGAAGGCCAATAAGATTGGATCCATTTGAATCCTGTATTATATTATATATCTATCTGGCCCAGTCATTTCATTTGTTTCCAAATTTTTAAAAATCTCCCCTAATTCTTTAAAGTCTGTTGGATTGCCCATGTTTCCCTCACTTTCAACTGATCTGTAAACTGATCAAGTCCTAATTTATTTTAATAGGCTTTGATTTTGTTGACAGGACTTCAATATTTCACTTTCTTGTTCTTAATTTATATACCAATAGCCTGGAACTTATATTATTAAACTCATAATTTGTTTTAATATAGAACATGAAGGCCATGGTTTTATCTAATCCAACCAATTCTAATTCCTTTGTCCAAAACTTCCAATTCCCTAAAAATATTTTTAAATCCCACACTTTTAAATATATTATACCAGAAAGTAATTTCAGTTTCTTTGTTTAAAACTTTTTCATTTTTTGTCTAAGAATACCTTTCATTCTCCTTTTGCAACTGCTTTAATAGGTTCCTTTTTTTGTAGTAATTTTATTACAGATTATAATTACAACAGTAAAAACTAATACAAACTAAAAAAAATAGAATAACAGAAAGAGTAGAAGGTATAGAAAAGAAAGAAAAAAGAAAAAGAAAAGAAAGAATATAGTAGAGAAAAGAAAATAAATATATAAAGAAGTGACTTCCCACCTTTATCGCAACAAGTATAAACAATTTTAGTAACTTATCGTCTCCTCTTAAAATACAACAAATAATCTCTTCTTCCCATATCCCATCTTTTTTTTATAAACAAATCCATAAGGCATCATCATTTTAGTCCTGGTGTCAGCAAAAGTCCACTATGAGTTACCAGAAATAACAGAATATCTATTTTAATCTTGATCAAATAAACCAACTTTATATTCCTTCTTTTTACTTTTAACAATCTTAATCTTTAGTCCCTTCAAATAATGCCATAGAACTTGACTTCTTTTCATTTTTTCTTTGTTCCTTCTCACATGATTCTTCAAAACTTTAAAAAGCCTCTTTTGTAAATCCAATATAGGAAAACAAATCTCTTGGTTTATTATTTGTATATCCCTTTTAATTATTAAGGCATCAGCAGTTTCATTTGTATGTCCAGTGTAGCATCTTTTTCAATGTCATTCTTGTAGCTTGTCATTTGTAAATGCACTTTCAACTCAGTCTCTGTTTTGTCAGGTAAAACCTGTTCCTCTTCCATAACATCTTTTGGACACAGTCTATCCATAGAGGCAGATATCATTGTTGACATTGTTAATATTAACTTCTGACTCCATTTTTCAAAAGTGTCCTTCAGTATTTCCAGAGTTAGAATATTTTGCTTCATTCTGTAATTGTAAATCAAGTTTATGTGTTCTTCTCCTTTAATTGTATTCTTTAGTTCCCTCTAGTGTCCAGTTTTTAAAATCTTACAATATTATGATTTTTTAAAAAAAAAAATTGCAACAAAAGTGTTTTCCCATGGGAAGGATTCTTTATAATTAATTCCAAAATCTTATTTCAAATTTATCTGGACCCTTAGTCCATTTATAACTTTCTAAAATCAAAGTTTTAATCACCCTTTTGCTGTTTATTCCAAAATTCTTTTTAAGTTCTTAAAAGTGTGATTACAAAAGGAAGTATGCAAACTTAATGTTGTTTCAAAGGCGCCGACCACGGTTTGAGCAAGATGGCTATTCCCTCATCTCCCAGAGCTCTAAACCCACAGGTGACTGCTGTCTTGCGGTCTCCTTGTGAGGAGCAGCTGTCTGGAGCAGTTGTGGGTGATCGCAAGTCCTCCCCTTGTCCAGAGAGATTTCAAAGAGCCAGTCTACTCACTGGCTCTTCATTTCACTGCAGTCATCAGCTCCGCTTTTTTGCAGAGCTATCTTCAGTCCACCATTTCGTCCTCTGGAAGTCCCACCTGCTTTAATAGATTCCCATAGCATATCCTATCATATTAGATCTGAGGAAATTTTTGGTAAATTATTTTGAATTATTTGTTTTATATCTTCAGGGGTTTGAAAATTTGTTAATAGGGTTTTCACATATTAGGAAATTTCCCATGGTAGATATTTTTATAATTGTTTCCCTACTCTGACATATCATCCAGTGGTATGTGGTCTACTATTTTAATTGGTCCTGTATTTGCATTGTTGATTAGTTCTGCTGATTTTAAGATATTATAAATGTGGGGGATAAATATGTTAATTGTATGTATTGTATAGCAATAAATTTTCTTTCCATAATCCACCGATTTATATTTATTTAATATAGAACTCTGTTAAAGGTTTTAAAATTTCTTAATTTTGAATACATCTGCTCCATTTTGGGGAAGAGATTTTCAGTTCAAATCTCCAACCAAAAGTTATATCATGTTCTCCAAAGAAGTTGATTTTTAGGGTCAATTTCAAAAAAGACATGATTTATTGAGCGTTCATTAAGAGGACACTATTTAACTGTGATCTCATTTAATGTCCCATTTACAAACACATCTCCACTTTTTGTTATCTTTCAAAGTTTCTAAATACTTATACTACTACCTATAAGTAATAGAAACTCACCTGGATTTAGAAGATCGTTTAGCCAAGCCAAAATATTTAAGTAACAAGTCCATTGGTCTGGGTATATTCATTTCCTGTGGCATAATTATTGCAGGCTTCATATTTTTTTATTAATTGGGATATAATCAATATTTTGCTTCATTTTTAATCTGTATTTAACATAACTACTTTAATCCATTGCAAGATTAATGATTGATGAATTGATGATTAATACGTGCATGATTCAATTTCTGTCTGTGTTTAATATGAAAATCCTGGCTAATATTTCAAAAGAAGAAATAATATAAATATGTTTTTCTCCTCTCTTACTCTCTGCCTGTTCCTTTTTTTCTTCCATAAAGAGAAATCCGACCTCACCCTCACTCTCTCCCAAGTTTAAACTGAGGTCAGATTATCTCAGTCTGGTAACTGAAAATAAAATCTCACTCTTCAAAAATAAGCAGTACCTTCTCAGTCTTCAAAAAATATGTGTTAAGTAGTATTTTTTGCTTAGCATTTGTCTTTCCTGGCCCTTGATAAATACAAGCATATATATTACAAGCTTTGTCACTGGTCTGAGATGGGCAGCTATATAAATTGAATAAATAAATAAAATAAATTTTCCTAAATAATATTTAATTTACCAAAGTGTGTGTGTGTGTGTGTGTGTGTATGCACACATGTGTATATATATATATATCACAATATGTATTAAACATTAGCCCTCAGTTCATTTATTTGTCCTGATAGGTAGGAGTTTTCTATGTGAAACTTACCTTGTTTGAATTATCTGGGAGGAGGTATACTTTCTATAATTCCACACTACCGCCTTTCTCATTAGTTTCCTTAATTTCATCCTTGTTTTGATCTTCAACTCCTGATGTCTGTCCAGTTTTAAGAGCTATGAACAGTGTAATCAACTTCTGCATTGTAGAAATTATAAATCTAGCCCCTTGAATAATTTCTACTGATGCAAGAGAAATCTATTTTTTATATTTTTATTGTTTATTAAATAGAATGGTGCAACAAATAAAAGTACAAGAGAAAGTAGAAGAAAAAGGAACAAAAGCAGATACCCACTTCTGCATTTATACTCCAAGACCATAAGTGCTTTATACATCTTATTTATTTCATTCATTTATTTATCATTGAAGTTATATGCCATTGAAATGTAATTGACTCATGGTGCTTGCTTACAAAAAAATAAATAAAACCACTACCATATCTGCAGGTAAAAATAAAAAATTACAATTACAAAAGCACAAAGAATATACAAAGACCTTGAGAGATGTACTCCATTAAGTTCCATAAGAAGTATAGCATATGTATATAAAATTCAGAATCCCAAACTATATCAAGAACCTCCAAATACTAATGGCAGTACAGCAGAATTTGGCCATCCACGTGGAGATTTCTACGGGTTAGCCTTTGAGTAGGAAAAATATATTCTCCTTTGGCTTGTTGGGTTGGTTGGATTGCGGGGGCCTTATTAAATAAATGCGTCGTCAGATAGAATGGGTCAAAGAGAAGAACAGGTGATTCAGTGGTATAGCTCAGAGCAGAGTATTTGACTACAAAAGCATACAGTATTAATCACACAGTATTATATTGAGCACACTTGATCAAACAGTATTATATTGATCAATCTTTCCTTTTCATCAGTAGAGAGTCGGTTCAAAAGTAGAGAATGAAAATAGATCAACAATCAAAAATTGTAAATCCATGATAGCACAATCTTCCCAATATAAAAGAAAAATCTTAATAAGATGCTAAATAAATCCATGGTTCTCCAAATATTGATAAACCCCAAACAGTTGGTATATAGTTCAAAATCATATTAATACTTTAAAACCATATTTTTCCCCAAATCCTATTAATAAATTTATAAATCTTAAACCAAAATAGGACAAGCCCAAAGAGAGAGCCATTTGTACCTAATCTTCCTTTCTTGTAACTTTGAAGTGAAAGGATTTAAATTTAGTATCTGTCCTAAGATTTGTTAGGAAATACAAGTGGACTGTTTCTAAAAAAATAGGCATGTTCATTAAAAGATTTATGTCTACACAAAATCTGACATTAAATACACCTGATTATGGTGCTACATATTTTTGATATGTATATTGTTTACATTAATGTGCAAGTGGAAGGAGTATTGCTAGAATTGTTTCCCCAGCCCTTCAATATAATTTCTGCAAGAGCAAATCCAGAAAGTATTTTGATCAATTTCAGAAATCACAAAAGTGTGAAACACAATGGTACTTTTCATGATGTAAAAAAGGAATGTTGTAGTGGTTTAATAATATTATGCTGTTCTTTTTCATCCTCTTCTTGAACAGATCAGCCAATCTTCTTGATTCAGGGATGCTTGTAAATATTCAGCAGCCTTTAATACGGGATGATGGTACAGTGCTACTTGCTACAGATCACAAGGTAATATTCCTTAGATATAATTGCACAATTCATGTTTTCCTGCTTTAGCAGATTGCTGCCTTATTATATATGAAGAATAAATATCTTAATAGATATTCTCTGCTTACTGAGAAGTATAGTTTGATATACAGGTAGTCCTCGACTTACAACAGCAATTGGGACCGGAATTTTCATCACTAAGCGATGCAGTCATAAAGTGTGACCACATGGCTTAGTGTTGGCAATCTCTGCTTTCCCAGTTGCTGTAGTTAACCGAATTCCATGGTGGTTAGGCAAGACAACTTCCTGCCAGCTTCCTGCAACATAGTCAGCGGGGAAGCTGGCAGGAAGTTGCAAGTCCCAGGCAGCTTGCAGGCACACTGGCAGGCAGGTAAGTGACTGCTGGTTGAGGGTGGAGGGGGTGCACGAAGGAGGGTCGGGGGATGCAGGGGTGCAAAGGAGGTGTGGTGAGGCTCAGTGAGGGTGCAAGGGAGGTGCAATGAGGCTCAGGGAGGTTGCACGGGGTTGTGAGGGAGGCTTGGGAAGGGTGCACAGGGGTATGCAAATGCCCGGTGCAGCACGAGTACAGAGGGGCTCAGAAAAGGTGAGCAGGTGGGGGAGACTTACCCCAGTGACTTGCGACCTTCCCTGCTGGCTTCCCCATTGACTCTCTGGGAAAACTGGCAGGGAAGGTCGCAAATGACAGTCACGTGATCACGGGGCACTGCTGCTGGTCGTAAGTGTGAGCCGGTTGTCAAGCGCCCAGATCACAATCACATGACTGCAGAGGCGCTGGGATGGCTGGAACTCCGAGGACTGGTCATAACCACCATTCATTCAGCGCCATTGTAATTTTGAATGGTTGCTAAACAAATGGTCCTAAGTTGAGGACTACCTGTACCTTGCTCAGACTGTGTAAAGTAGTCTGTAGTAATGAAAAAGAGGCATAGCTTTATCAGCCCCCTGATATGCATTGTATTATTTGGTTGATAGTATTTATATTTCCTAAAGTTTTCATTGTTTTTATTTCTTTGAAGGTGTATTGGGAAACAGGCACAGATGATATTTAAATAAACTCATTTATTTAATGCAAACTGTTACTAATTTCTTTTTCTTTTTTTGGAGGCTGAGACAAGCCAAGGTGCTTTGGGAACACTAGCAAATGTTGTAACATCACTTGCCAGCCTCAATGAATCACTTAATAATGGAGACACTTCAGAAATTCAGCAAGAAGACCAATCCGCAAGCGAGATTACTCGGTATGTGCTTCATATTAGAAATTTTTGTGATTGATCTCCCAGTCTATGACAAGTAATTTTTCATTGGTGAAACTACAATACTGTTGATAATAGGTAGTACCCTATTTTTGAAAATCATTGTCTACTTCATTCTCATGTTAAACTTAAGAATCAAGCTAACTAATATTTCTTAACAGTTGAACATTGAAGAGTAGTTAAAATAAATATTACAAAGACAAAACATTGAATGTATAACAGTGTAAAGGTTTTTATAATTCAAAAATTTTAATTTGCTGTTTGTAATTATAATTTCACTTCTTTTTAAATCACTGACAGCCAATTATGGTATCCTTGTGCAAAATTTATCTGAATTTATGATAGGCCCAAGTGTATTAATACCACAGTATTGCAATGTGGAAGAATGCAGTTCACATTTGAATCCATTCCATTTCATTCTTTTACATTCCCATTTCATTTATTCCCTTCAACCATCAGTTATCATTCTATGAAAACTGAATATTTGGTCCTCATTGCATTGTTCTGCTCTCTAACATACTCAGTGTTGTTTTTCTAAAGTATTTTTATATGCCTGGAAATCCTGGGAATTCTAGAGCTGCAAATATCTTGGGGTTTGGGCATTGACGACGCTGTTGACTGATAGACAAGATTTTATTTCATTTCTTATTCATAAATGTACTGTAAGAAAGATGTATGATGGACTTACTCTTATTTGCAGGGCATTTGATACTTTGGCTAAAGCACTTAATACTACAGATGGTGCAACAGCACAGAATCTAACAGATGGGATGGATCCTGCAGGTGGTGGGAATATTCATGTAATCAGTAGGGATCAGTCTACTCCAATCATTGAAGTTGAAGGACCTCTTCTTACAGATACTCATGTGACATTTAAGGTGCGTGTTTCCTTGATTTATTTTGGCAGATCTATCATTAAGTACTTCCTTTAAAAATGGGTTCTCATAACATATAAAAGCAAATCACATTACATCTTAATGTGTTGCTTGAAACAAATCAATAGTTGCTTATTAAATGCAAACAAATATAACTAATTACCAAATGCTACCATCCTCTAAAACATTTTTAAATGTTCTAATAATGGATTTTAAACTTTTCTGAGTGTTAAAGTGTTATATTTAATTATTCCACATTAACATTTTAAAGTGAGATCCTTAACTATATAGAAGCACTGCAGATGTTATTTAAAATGCAAATAATTATTTTGTCAGTAATACAGTGTAAGTGTTTTTTCAACCACCATTAGAGTCAAAAACTATCAAATAGACTGAAAAAATTATTTGAATGTTTAAAGAGATGTTCATTGAGTATAAAAGGGTGTAGTTTCTTTCTGATTCCATATTATATTAATATAGAAGTGATTTTTTAAAATATATTTAGAATAAACTTCATGTTTTTCTCTTGCAGCTAACTATGCCTAGCCCAATGCCAGAGTATCTGAATGTGCATTACATTTGTGAATCTGCATCACGATTACTTTTTCTGTCCATGCATTGGGCCAGATCAATTCCTGCTTTTCAAGCTCTAGGGTAAGAATATGTGGGTTTTTTATCTGTTTTTAAATATGGATTTAATGGAATCTGCAATATACAATGATTCTCAGAAATAAAATTATTTCATTTGCTGTATTGAATTCATGTCAAGTTTAACATTTTTGATTGTAAAAAGTATGCAGAGCTAGTTGGTGGGATTATTTGTATTGGAGTAAATAACACTTTTGAGCAAAGTGTTGTATTTGTAATTTAGGGGAAAAAACCTGTGCCATGATGAATATAGCGAGTTAGACTAAGCACACTTTGTTTGCAAATTTTCATTTGACCTTCAGCAAAATACAAAAGAAAGACATTAAACTCAAATCAGAAAGAACAAGAATAGACAAAAATTAAAAATAATTAACCACTAAATCATTTTTAAAAGCACAAATAAAATTATAAGGAAGCCAATTGTCATTATAAAATATATTCCATAAATCAAAGGTGTGCAAACTGTATAATTAAGAAAGGCAATCCTACGAACTAAATCCAAAAATACAAGTGCAGGGGCCAAATTGCCTGTTTATATGTCTTTTGATAGTATAAAAACTTGAAAAAAGTAATTCAGTCTGAAAAGTTTTTAGCAGCGTTCTTAACATTCCCTTCAAACAGAGATCTTCTGTGACAATATAATTTTTTTTCTTAAACCTCTCAGAACAAATAGCATTTTTACCCCACTTAAGAAACATACATCTATCCAAATTCAAATTTTAAACTACCAGTAAACACCCTGCCTATGTTGATAACTGCATGTGTATATCGGCTTGTAGCTTAGGGATCCCAGCTTGTGTTGAATAGTTTGAATACGTTAGACTAAAACTAGGCTTCAATGATGCTTTTGGTATGCTGGCCAGAGTGTGCCAAAACTGTCATGTCTGTTATCAGGGAATGTTGTAAAGGTATATGAAAGTAAGAATTCATAGTTTGGTGATAGCAGCCTATTATACTCCACTGAATGGTGATAATGGAAGAACCAAGGATTAGTTTTGGGAAAAAATCTGTAACGTGGACTAATGTGATCAGGAGGGAAATTATTCTGTTAGGTGATATGAATGGATGGATGGGATCGAGTTGACAGAGTACAAAAAAAGTGAGTGGACCATTTAGAAACCCAAGAATGAATGGGAATGGTGATTGTTTGTTTGAATACAGGTTTAAGCATGTGTCTATTCAGTTATGGTTCATTTGATTGTTTTTGATGAATGACTGAGAGAATTAGTGAAAGACCCATGGGTAAAGAGAGCCTCTGATGTGAGACAGAACATTTTTGGATACTGCCAAGAGTAGTCCTTGGAAAAAGATTCCTAAGATTCAGCAATATATATGCAGGTAGTCCTTGTTTAACGACCATTTGTTTAGTGACCATCCGAAGTTACAATGGCGCTGAAAAAAGTTACAACTGATCCTTGCACTTACGACTATTGCAGCACCCCGTGGTCACGTGATCAAGATCCAGGTGCTTGGCAGCCAGCTCGCACTTATAATGGTTGCAGTGTCTTGGGGTCATGTGATTGCTATTTGCAACCTTCCCAGCCAGCTTTCGGCAAGCAAAATCAATGGGGAACCACATGATTTGCTTAATGACCACGTGATTCCCTTAACTGTGGTGATTCACTTAATGACCACTGCAAAAGGTCATAAAATTGGGTGCAGTCACATGATGCTTCGCTTAACAACTGCCCCACTTAACGACAAATTTTCTGGTCCCTATTATGGTTGCTAAGCGAAGACGAACTGTATATATATAATGTGTTTGTGAAGAATGCAACTGTGCCTGACATTCTGAAGATGCCATTATTATTCCCCTATACAAAGGGAAAGCTAGCAAGAAGGAAAGTAAAAACAATAGGGAGGATTAGTGTCAGAAATGTTCTTAGAAAGGTGTTTGGCAGAATTCTGATTAAAAAAATATGAGAGGTGACAGCAAAATTTGAGAAGTGCAGTGCTGGGTAAGAGATACACAGACAAACATTTGCTCTTCAACATGTCATTCAGAAATGTATAAATGTGAGAAAGATTGTTCTATGTTTATTATTTCAAAGAAAATGTATGATAAAGTGAACTGTGTGCACTTTTGTATGCAGACAATACTATGTTGCTTTCTTCTATTTCTCTTTTCTGGAAGGAGAAAAAATAGTGTGTATATGAATGTTTTTATGTATGAAAATGATTTATATGTAGAGACACATTGATTAGTATATGTAGATTAGGGACCAGTTTATAAAGAGAGTACCTTAATTTGCAGGCAAGCAGTTAATTCAAATCAATAGTTATTAATTTAATATTTGGGGGCACTGATCCTGCCCCCCTTTTTTCTTATAATGTGGCTACTTGTTTACATACCCATAAATGCACACACTGTTGTATCTCATATAAATATTTTTAATAGGAAGAGGAAGTATCCAGGATAGGTTTCAGCTAGAGTTGGCAGTCCCAAGGTGATATATAGGAAGCGGGACATTACACATTTCAGATCACACATAAGATCTGAATCTATACATGTCCAAATTTTTCTGTTAATTCATAATGGTTGTCCACAAAGCAGGTATTCTCCCATGTTAAATGCAAAAAATAAGGTTTATCCACTGTGCTTAGTAAGAACAAAATAGCAAATTTTGTTCTGACTAAGAAAGGATTAAGCAAAACTTCACAGAGAAAAAAATTATTACCCATCCAAAATCTCTGGCCAAAAATTAGATTTAAAGTAGTGTTTGTCTTGTACAGACTCAAAAAGCTTTAGGATTATCAGATTATTTTACTACTTAAAAGATAACATTGTTCAGAAGAGCTTTATCTTTAACATTCTCCCCCACAGCATCTTTGGAAGGGAAATACAGGAAAATCTCTGTTGAACAATTGTGCCCCTGTGCTGCAGATGCATAGAAACCACACATTTTGTCATACTACCAGTTCTACAGTGACACTTGTCTGCAGTTGATCTCCCTGCTCCACTCTAAATTCCCAGGGCATTCTGACTTATTTTACTTACACAATAATGACAATTCTGGGTCCCTAGACATTGCTAAATTTTGTTATACCATGTGTAAACTCTGCCCTGCTGTGAGCCTTAACTGTAA
Source organism: Liasis olivaceus (assembly GCA_030867105.1). Taxonomy (NCBI): domain Eukaryota; kingdom Metazoa; phylum Chordata; class Lepidosauria; order Squamata; family Pythonidae; genus Liasis; species Liasis olivaceus. The sequence continues at coordinate 40,051,911 of CM061348.1, read as the reverse complement.
TTGTTAACATTTATGCAATATTTTATATGGTGGAGTTTTCTTTCTTTCTTTTTTTTCTTTTTTGGCCTATGGTTGTAATAAAGTCTATCTATTAAGATACACAGCAGTTTGGTGACTATGGTGCTTTGCATTGTTTTTTCTGAATAGATCAAAGGTAGGCAGTCTAGGATCTAATTTGAGACAACTCTTGAAATTGGTTCATACCTCTAGATTTGTTGTTTGTTTCTACTATGTTATCTCATGTTTTCAAAATAGATTGTCAGAAACAGGTAAAAAAAAAAAAACATGATGAAACTGGATATTCCTGCTTAGTTTTGGCTTTGGCCCCATCTGTTTGCTTCAGTCCTGCCCATCATGCAACCCCCAACAGATTGTCCTGAGGGATTGCAGCTCTTAATAGGAAGAAGAAGAAAAAGTATTTTCTATCCCTGGATTATGGATTGACCCAGCTAATGCTGATAAGAATCACCATATGACTAGTTTAGCGATCTTTGGAACCTAGAATACATTCGGACTCACAGCAGGCTAGGAGGGACAATTAGGGAGGGAGAATTAAGCTCAATTAGCTTTATTGAGCAAGCAGCATTAGGGTCTTATTCTTTGTCTGTTTGTATTTATGGGGGGGGGGGAGGTTGCTGCCATCTAAGATTGGGCTCTGAATATTGAATATTCTGTTATAGAATAATGCAGTAGTATTTTAGGTAATATCTATTTATGTTTTTTAATTTGATAATATAGTTTATAAAGTATAGTTTGTAAACCAGTGATATTTATATGTTTAACAAATATTTTAGATGTTTAGAATTGCAATTTGTTAAGCCTTTTAAAAGTTGGGGGGTCTTTTTCTTTCTTCCTTTCTTTTCATTTATTGGCTTGGTTTAATTTTTTTTTATTATTTATTAATTGCTTTTAGTATTGGAAATCCCTTATCTACCTTTTAATACCTTTTGTATTTTGGTACTTTGCCTATTTTTTGTAGTGTTCTTAAAATAAATGAACTTGTTAAAAGAAAGGTTCATCATTATAGATAACATTTGAATCTGGTTTGGACCTCTGTCTGTTGGCAATTGTGTCATAGGTCGGTGATCTTTTCAGTGATGAACATCAGAAAATGTATGTCCCAATTCTCATAAGATTCCAAAAATTTTTGCAGTCTTATACCTGAGATCTTTATATACAAAAATTATCCTGAGTCTTACCATTTGTTTTTATAACTTGTAGGCAAGACTGTAATACAAGCCTTGTGCGTGCCTGTTGGAATGAGCTCTTTACTTTAGGCCTAGCACAGTGTGCACAGGTGATGAGCTTGTCAACTATCTTAGCCGCAATTGTCAACCATTTGCAGAATAGCATACAGGAAGGTATGTGTTATTTTTTAAAGGCTCTGATTGTTTGTTATAAATTCAAAGATTTATAATTGTATATAAGCAGTCTTTATTTATATGTCACTCATACATCAAACTTTTCTGTGATAAAAGGGGGGGTGTCACTTTTAGTTCTACTTTTAATGTTGCATTTCTTCCTTTGAGCATACATATATTGAGAACAGTTGTCTGCAGAGGGATGGGCAATTCTATGCCATTAGAATATAATAATAATTTATTAAACTTGTGTGCCACCCAATTCCCAATGACTCTGGGTAGCTCACAACAAACAAACAAATTACAATAAAATCACTAAAAAATAAAACATGGTAAGTATGACAGACCAGATGGCATGAAGCAAGGGGTCTCACTCTCTCTCACCAAAGTCCTGTGTGAAGAGCCAGGTCTTCACCACTCTTCTGAATGAGAGCAGAGTGGGTGCTGTCTGGCTCTTGGGGGGAACCTCATTCCTCAGGGCAGGCACTGCTACAGAGGAAAGAATATACTCACTGGAAGTAGAGGATATGGAGTACAATAGCCATACAGCATTATAAATTGGACAGTGAATAGAAACAAAGGGTTTGCCTGGGATTCCCTATTATTTTATTCTCATCTCACTTCATATCTGGGATTAGGATATTACAGCATAAAACTCATGAGTAACAAAAAACTGCATGCTAAAAAAGTAATACTACATTATTATTTAAGTTCAAGCTCATGTATCAGTAGTTTTTTTCTTTTTTTAAAAAAAAGTATGGTGGGGTCTATTGCTGGCTAATTTATTTGATTTGTTTTAGGTTTAGAAGAATAAAGATAGCAGTTAATTTGATTTAATTTGTTAAATCCTTTCAAACTTAATTATAATAGGCAGGTTCCGCCCCCCCAGCCAGGCCCTCAAAAACAACACAACTGATGTAGTTCCTCTGGTCAAGGAAAGAGGCAGGATATTCAGAGGCCATGGAGAGGTAGGTGCCCTACGTTTGATTAAATGTAGGGCTCTAAGATTTTCCCTCATCCAAAGCTGGAAGGTATTTCAAACAGATTTGTGTATGGAAACAATAAATAGTAGTACTATTATCCTTACCAAAAGTAGATAGAGGCTGTTTGACCTAATTGTGGTGTAGTGTGCTTTATTTTAATCATAGCTTTTTGTCATCAGGAGTACAATACAATAATTAAAATAGTAGTTCTTGCCTCGAGTTTTTGGAGTGGAAACAAAAGTCTGATAAAATAAGTAGTGTTATTATGACTACTTCCCAATTAAGAGAAATGAATGTTTTATATCCAGCTATTTGCAGAATTCTTAATTTGTAAACTGTAAAAGTTTTCATAATACAGTGGCTGAAAAGACATGTAGAATGATTACTAATACAGGCAAAGGTCAAATATTTTAAACATAATTTTAGGGAGTAGCCTTTTCAGCCCCAGAGGCCACATGTGCCAGATAGGCCCACTGCCACAAGTACATATTCAGTTTCTCTCTGTCTCTTTCTCCCTTGCTCATGTGCATGGACATGTACCACAGAATCAAAGAAGAGGGAGAAAGACTTTATTTTCAGCTTTCCTCCCAGCAATATTCCTAGAGATGTCTGTTTCTATTTTGCTTTACAATATAGAAACATTGATTACTCCCCACTTTACTATCAGCTAGTTTTGGGGAAAAAATAGATAGGATTTTCAGAGGTTCTATGATATGTTAAAAATACATTTGAAGCTTGGATTGCCCACATAGGATATATGTAGATGCAAATATCACAGAACAGAAGAACAAGAGAAAAAAATGCTTCATATTGAGATACATCTTTTCATAAACCTATAGGATTTCAGCTCCCTAGTATTAATCTGTCTTCTGATAGAGAAATATCAAAAGCTCTTAAATTTATGGAAGTTAACTTTTATTTCTCAAATCATTTTTAAAAATAATTGAAAATAGGGCAATTCTCAATCAGCAATGAAGCACACAGGAAAGGATTAAGTCTGTCTTCTGTGAGTGGCAAGATCAAAGTTAAAAGAATTCAAGCCTTCCAGTGTTAGAGGAATTCTCCTTCAGTATTTGGCTTTGCCTGTGCTGTGAGTGTTGGGCTGAATATAATTCCCATGCCACTTTAGGAGGACAGATGGTTTTTATTATTGTTGTTGTTGTTAGATCTTTTTTTTTTTGGTCATTGTCTCTTAGGTAAGAGACATAATAACTTAATAGAAGCCTAACTTTCCATTGCAGTTGCCTCAATGTTCTCAGTACTATCTTGCACAAAAATGACAACTGCCTTTTCTGTACAGGCACACACTACCAATCTGTGCAGTGCTTCATAAAGAAAGTTAGTACCTATTACATTTTATATATACATTTCAGGTCAATGCAGAAAGTGCTCCAAATTCCTTGCACAATGTTGCCAAACAGTCTTTGCCTCATTTGCTCTGAGACATTATTACTAATGCCTCCTTAGAGAATATTTATAGAATGGTGCCTTGGCAACTGTTCCACCTTTATTCCTCACTAAAATATTGATGAGTTTACCCTTCAAAGCCTAGTTTGAGTTAATATAGCAGATTTGTTGGATATTACTTTTAGACATCAATTTCTTGCCTCCTCCATTCCCTTGCTCCCTGAGAATGGAAAGCTGGATTGACTGTGCCCATCGTAATCAGCCAAATCCAGATGATTGAAAGTACGGCAGGAATCCTCTGTCTCTAAGGGCACTGAAATTATTTCTGCTTTCCATGGAAGGGGTTAATTCTTTCTTGCCTGCTCAACTCCTCTCTGAATAAAAGATATCTCACGGTAATTCCAACTTCTCATATTTGATCATTTTTAGACTCTGTGTCTTTCCCTATAGCCTTTGGCTTACTTTCAGTTTTATATTTACACCTACTTTCTTTTACCCTTGCTCACTGTTTGATTTTTCTTCATTGTCTGCATTCTTAACAAAAGGGTAAGTTTCTGGCTTCTGCTTTGTTCATTGCAATTGAGAATTATAAAAACATGTAATTCGAACTACAGAGCAAAAAGAAGTCAAGTTAAGCTACTAATTCCATTTGAAAAAACAAGATTTATTCCCAAATTCCATGGAGCAAATGTAATGTGTGAAGAAGTTGCTATCTAAATGATTATGTCTTGAAAAAGGCTATATTTTTGGTTGATTTCCCAATGTATCTACCTTCTTTTAAGAGAGCATATAATGTTTACTTGTAGATAAACTTTCTGGAGATCGAATAAAACAAGTGATGGAGCACATCTGGAAACTCCAGGAGTTTTGTAACAGTATGGCTAAACTTGATATTGATGGATATGAATATGCTTATCTTAAAGCTATAGTCCTCTTTAGTCCTGGTAAGCCATTTAATAATGATTTGATTTCAGTGTCTGCCTTTAATGTTGTTTAGATGCTTTAATGCTCTGACACTAGCTAAAACAGTGTTGAAGAAATTAACAAGACATTTTGTAATAAATTTAAGTTGGGGTTAAGATATTTACTTTGGCCTTTTAACTCTTCATTTTAGTGAGACTTTCTCCTTAAATATCATATTTAAATTTGATATATTAGTGAAATATTTTCTTAAGAGTCATATCTCAATTCTTTCCTTTTTTTCCCCCCTTCTTTTAAATAACTTCACAAGCAGCTTCTGCAGTTAGAGCAGAATATGGGAGACCTGTGAATTACAACAAAATTTATAATCTTTTCCAACTGCAGTCCCAAGCAGAATGTCTTAATAAATTGGATATAATTTGCAGGTTCTTACATTTACCTATCGCTGTGCTAGAAAAGTTCCTGAATGACAACATTATATTAGTTGGCTCCATTATTGATTTCAGCCCATCTGGGATTTAAGGGGAGACATTGCAAGATTGTTTATCTTCTGCCTTGTTTGGAGTAAAGAATACTTAACATAACTATAACTGTTCCTAAGTGGCTTAAAAGATTCTTTGTCTTAACATTTTTTTATTAAGACATTCACCCCCAAATGGTGGGAAAAGCAAAAGTCTACTACTGAAGATCTACTTTCCAATAAGCATTGAGAAATCCAAAGGTAAATAGGATTCCCTAGCCCCAGTAACTGGTTGGCATGACAATTAATTATTAAAACAGATAAGGCTCAAAAGACACACATATGTGATCTATAAGTCTGGCTCAAGGTATGTATTCTCTCGATGAGTGAAATATACATGATTTATACTGTAGAACCACAAATTAGCATTTAGGGTGTTGTAAGGGTACTCACCCAGTGCACTTTAAAGCATCACTCCAGATTAGGAGGCTATACAAAAATGAATGTGAAAAAATATCTTTTTGAATTGTACGTAAGTTACATAAGAAACTTGTTCTAACACAATCTTTCAAACCTTTAATTAATTGCAGTCTTCAGGCATTTTTTTCCTAAGCATGTGTCATCTTCAACAAGTATTTTTGCTTTCTTTTGGCACATGTTATGGGACATTTTATTTAAATCGTAGGTAAGACAGAGCCAAACCCCAAATTTCTGTTGGTGGCCTTCTACTTAATAAATGTGTCCTGATGTTAGATGCACAGCAGAGTCATATGGTAATGTTGGGGGGGAATATCAACATTTTTCTGCTGTCTCTCCTTTCCCCCAGTATAGGGTAGAAGGCAGTTTTGAACATGCTAGCCAGTTCTTTATTTTTCTATTTTAAAGGTGGACATTAATTTTTATCTTAGCTTTTCATGTAATAAGGTTTACACTTACAATAATGCAAATTATGAACATGGAATTTGGAAGTTACTTATAATACATTTTTCACTGTTATGTAATTAACTTTGTTTTTTGGGGGGAAAGAAAACCAGGAACAGAGTTATGTTACAGAAAAAAAATTAAAAACAAAATCCTCCTGCGCACAAGTAAGGTTTTAATGAGAAATTTTCTTTAAAACAACTCACCCAAATACCCAGATATAAAAGCAAGCTTTTCTGGGGAAAAAGAAAAAAAAGAAAGAAAGAAGGGAATTGAGAGAATTGTCTACAGAATTCCAAAGAAAATGAAGTCAGACTAACATTTTACTTGACTGAGTACAATATTGTGTTTCAGAAAGGTTTCAGAATATATTAATAATTCTACTTCCTGCTTAGATGGTTCTTTTTGTTTTTTATTAGTTTTCTAAATCTGACTTTTTAAAATTGGAAAGCTAAAACAAATTATTTTATCCAGCTTTTATAGCATTCTGTTTAATAGAGCAGTAAATATATTTTTGATGTCTGGGTTTTAACAAATTTTTTAAAATATTTACATGCTAAATCCCCCAAAATTACCTGCTTAAATGATTACAAAGGTAGTCAGCTTTAATCAGACAAACCATTATGTGCAAGTCTTTAATTCATATCATAGATAAGTTCTGACCTATTCCAGATTTTTAACATGGAGCCAATTTACCAAATGTTCAGGACTCAGTGGAATATAAGGGTTTTTCACTAATGTCCATTTTATATGTTCAATTTTTCTGAACATTGAATGGAAACATGTGAATTTTAGATGGAAGCCAAATTAAAGTTTGGTAAAATAGCAGCCTTTTAGAAATGAAGAATTCAATACATCTAAATATTACCTCTATAAAAACATACTTCCTTGCCTGTTCGATATATACAGTCAGTTCTATCAGGATTCAATTCCATACACACTTCACTGAGAGTGATTGAAATGTTACCTATATAAAATTGGCATAAATAAGACTGTAATATTTAATACTAATAGATTTTTATGGTATTATTTTTGAAGGATTAGAAATTATTTAATCAAGTGCATGAAATAGTCTTACATGTAGGGAGGGCATATATGTGTTCACATTGTCATAAAATTAAATGCAAGCAAAATACAAAAATTACACAATAATCTATGTGAAGCTTAGTTTAAATACAGTGGCCATTCACTTCACTAGTCATTAGTGAGACCATAGACATCCTAGCTTGCTAAGATAATTAATATGGGATAGGGAATTGTCTCTATACATTCTTAAATGGATTAAAATACTTAATAAGTTCTAATTGAGCTACTATATACTGTAATATATAATTCCATTGAAATTCCTTTCTTTGAGGAATGACAATATATGGTCAGCAGGTGGATCCCCTGGGATTGAAATGATCTCCTGCGAGTTACCAAATGTTGTAATTTTTATTTGTGGCTATATATTTTTTGCATAGACCATGTGCTAGGCGGAAAACAAAACAGCATTGCTGGTAGATAATGGCATACATTACAGGTGAAACTCGAAAAATTAGAATATCGTGCAAATGTTCATTTATGTCAGTATGGCAACTCAAAAGGTGAAACCAATATATGAGATAGACGCATTACATGCAAAGCGAGATATGTCAGGCCTTACTTTGGTATAATTGTGATGATTATGGCGTACAGCTTATGAAAACCCCAAATTCACAATCTCAGAAAATTAGAATATTACATGACATCAGTAACACAAGGATTGGAAATAGAACAATATCGGACCTCTACAAAGTAGAAGCATGCATATGTACTCAGTACTTGGTTTGGGCCCCTTTTGCAGCAATGACTGCCGCAATGCGGCGTGGCATGATGCTATCAGCCTGTGGCACTGCTGAGGTGTTATGGAAGACCAGGATGCTTCAATAGCGGCCTTCAGCTCCGCTGCATTGTTCGGTCTCATGTCCCTCATCTTTCTCTTGGCAATGCCCCATAGATTCTCTATGGGGTTCAGGTCAGGCGAGTTTGCTGGCCAATCAAGCACAGTAATCCCATGGTCATTGAACCAGGTTTTGGTACTTTTGGTAGTGTGGGCAGGTGCCAAGTCCTGCTGGAAAATGAAGTCAGCATCCCCATAAAACTCATCTGCGGAAGGAAGCATGAAGTGCTCCAAAATCTCCTGGTAGACGGCTGCATTGACCCTGGACTTAATGAAGCACAGTGGACCAACACCAGCAGCTGACATGGCTCCCCAAATCAACACAGACTGTGGAAACTTCACACTGGACTTCAAGCATCGTGCATTGTGTGCCTCTCCATTCTTCCTCCAGACTCTGGGTCCTTGGTTCCCAAATGAGATGCAAAAGTTGCTCTCATCAGAAAAGAAGACTTTGGACCACTGGGCAACAGACCAGTTCTTTTTTTTTTTTTTTTCTGTAGCCCAGGTAAGACACTTCTGACGTTGTTTGTTGTTCAGGAGCGGCTTGACAAGAGGAATACGACATTTGAAGCCCATGTCCAGGATCCGTCTGTGTGTGGTGGCTCTTGATGCACTAACTCCAGCCTCAGTCCACTCCTTGTGAAAGTCCCCAACACTTTTGAATGGCCTTTTCCTGACAATCCTCTCCAGGCTGCGGTCATCCCTGCTGCTTGTGCACCTTTTTCTACCACACTTTCCCCTTCCACATAACCTTTTATTGATGTGCTTTGATACAGCACTTTGGGAACATCCAACTTCTTTTGCAATTACCTTTTGGGGCTTTCCCTCCTTATGGAGGGTGTCAGTGATGGTTTTCTGCACAACTGTCAGGTCAGCAGTCTTTCCCATGCTTGTGATTCCTACTGAACCAGCCTGAGAGACCATTTAAAGGCTCAGGAACCCTTTGCAGGTGTTATGGATTCATTAGCTGATTAGAGGGGGACACTTTGAGCCTAGAATATTGAACCTTTTCACACTATTCTAATTTTCTGAGATTGTGAATTTGGGGTTTTCATAAGCTGTACGCCATAATCATCACAATTATACCAAAGTAAGGCCTGACATATCTCACTTTGCATGTAATGCGTCTATCTCATATATTGGTTTCACCTTTTGAGTTGCCATACTGACATAAATGAATATTTGCACGATATTCTAATTTTTCGAGTTTCACCTGTACCTTTGGAAATTCTTGAATAAAAGGTTTTGTTTTTTTTTAAGTGCTACATTTTTCAGTAATAGTAAATGTACAGTGAAATATTTTGTTTTCAATAGATCACCCTGGTCTGACAGGTTCCAGCCAAATCGAAAAATTCCAGGAGAAAGCTCAAATGGAGTTACAAGACTACATTCAAAAAACCTATCCAGAAGATACTTACAGGTATTGTAATATTATGTTGTTGTTGTTGTTTTACTTGGTTGGGTGCTAAAGTTTTCTGTTTGTTTGCTTTCATGTGACCTTTAGTGAACATCATTTTCAGTTCCTAGATATCTGTGAAAGTAGATTTTGATAGGATTGCACCAGAAGTCATATTTACTTCCAGCCAAAAACAGTGACAGCTCAAAGTGTGTAATGTTATTACAGTTTTCATGTTATTGAGTTATTGAACAAGCCTATCCTTTACTTATCAGAAGTGAGTTCCATTAAAATCAATAGAAATTATTTCAAAGTATGTATGTATAGCACATATTTGAGATGGGACTTGTCTGTCAGTTTAACTTCAGGATTCATTTACAGATGTTACCATTTGAGCCTTGCTTTCCTCTATAGTAGAAAAGGTAAACTATTGCATGCACAATTAACTTAATATATTTTTCATTATAGTATTAATATAATGTTGGTGCCTACTCTGGCATCTTTCTGGAATGTGCCTAAAACAGTACCTCAAATTATGATTTGCTGCCATATAGACTAGGGTTGGCATGATGATTATTACTTTATTATACTATTAATATTATTTGTTATTTTATTGATTTTTATGTTTGAATTGGATTTTACTATATTTTTATGTTATTGTTAGTGTAAAGTACTATGAATCAGTTGTTGGACAGTACATAAAATATTTAATACATAAATATTGGTTGGAAGCCTCTTTCTATAAGGGACCATGTAACAGAAAGTTTGGAGGAACCCTTTATTATGCACTCAATCCAAATGGATGTTGAGACCCATTAACCTTGCAGCTTTGGGTGTTTTATCAGATTTGGTCCAGATGGTGGACTTTTGAGAAACACATTGAATTGGAACCCTCCTGAGGCTTTCTCCAGGATTCAGAATTTTGAGGGATACTGAGATGTATGAGTCTGATCAATCTAATGCATATATTTCTTCCCAAACTCTCCACATAGGAAAACTCCAGGTTGAAAGGATGAGAGACAGTATGTAGTTTTGTAAAGATTTAGCTTCTAACCATAGTGAATGGTAGTAGTTTTTCACAAACTCAAATGCCAAAGTATAGACGTCAGGTGGAACTCTTAAGCATCACAGCGGTACTGGTAAATTGAGCTGTATCTTTACATGTACCACTGACTTCCTTCTTTCAGACTAGCTCGAGTTCTAGTTCGCCTGCCAGCTCTTAGACTGATGAGCTCCAGCATTACAGAAGAACTCTTTTTTACTGGCCTCATTGGAAATGTTCCAATTGACAGCATTATCCCCTACATCCTGAAAATGGAAACAGCAGAGTACAATGGTCAGATAACAGGATCATCCTCTTAGAAGGAATCAGCTCATCTTGGTGGACCTGAGTGCTATTACTGATTCTTTTGGATAATGTGTACAAATACTTTCAACACTTTTCATTTTCTTGTTAAATATTCATTTATTCAAAGGCAAGATAAAAAAAAAAAACTACAATATTTTTTTCTAGGACCTATTTCTGCCAGAACAAATATTTGAATTTCTTTTCCTGAAAAGACTACAGTGAATTGATAAATATGTATTTAATATGGTTTTTATTTAAGCATTATCAGTGAGTACAATATAGCTTCTCTTATGACAGAATACAAATTAAAAAGAACTATATTCAGAATTTTAGCTTGGATCCAAAAAGCTGCAAGAGTTCTCCTACAATGGGACTGTCCTCCCCCCTCCCCCTCATTGCAGCCCATTTCTCTTTGCTTCCCCAAAAAACCACTTCAGAACAGCATGAAGTGTACCACACTAGCTTGTGGAAGAAGAAAATTGCTTACAAGATTCCTTTGAGCAAGCAGAGGGCTTTTCATTCATTGAAAATATGCTTTGAATCCAGTCCATATTGTGTACAGACATACATGTTCACACATACATGCATATAGATTAAAATTGACATCTAAAATAGCAGGATGTAGGAACAGTCAACACTTCCAAAGACTGTTTTATGAAAGTTAAGACAGTATCTTCATAATCCTGCTTCTATGAGTAGTGTAAATGAATAATAGCATTTTAATTACAGATATATGCTAATGATTTCTATGAAAACTTAGAGCCATGGCAGACAATCATTTATGCTAAAAAAATTTAATTGCATATGTTTATTAATAACACGATTCTTTTAAGCAAATTTCTATACTGTTTAAATTAAATTCTGCTAAATGAATAGAAATGTTTATAGCATAGGTGAAGCATAAGGTTTATGGCTCATTTGTAAACTTGATAGATGCTATAGACATTATTTACACTGGAAAATAGCACAATAACTTCTTGTAATGAGGCACCACTGAGAATTTGAAGAGGTTTTGTGCTGTTTGCTAAATGCTGTGCTACAATAGCTTTTTTTTTAACTGTGACACATCCATCACTTTAAGTAATAGCCACATGGCTTTTACAGATAAATCAGCTTCAAAAACAAATTTCAAACGTATTCCTTCTGAGGCCTAGGAAGACTGACTGGCAGTTCTGAGATCACTGAATTAGCAAGGAATCTATTATTGAGATTTGGCTTCTTTCTGGCAAAGGAGTCCTACAGTCAGCTTGGAGCACTCCAGTAACAAAGTGCTTCAAATTCCCAAGTGATCTGTCAAAACAATATTAGAAAGACAGGATGAAAGCAAGAAGGAGCTGTAGTAGTAGCAGTGAAAGGGAACATACCTAGACTAGCTTAGACTAGCTTCTAGGCTGTTTTAAATTCAGTAAGTGTTTGGTGATTTGGCAAAGGGGTTAGGATACAACAGATCCTTGGTTCTGCCTAGCCTGGTCACCAGAGTGTGGTATGATATCAGAGCAGGGAAACTTTCTATAGTCCCTGCGATAGCATACCATGGAACCATGAAGTTGTGTCCTAAGGATTCAGATTCTGATTCATTCATTTTCTCAGCCTGCAACCCAATATATGTTCTGAAGCACATGCCATCATTTCTACAGAAATGATGATCACAGTAAAAGAAAAAGAATAGCCATTTTTATTTACATTTATATCCATTTTCCCATAATTGCATATGTCTTACCTGATTATCCTATACCATCCAAACACAAGTCATAATGACACAACAGACTTTAGCGGTTTTCACCCATTTCCGTGCAGATATGAGTTTGTTTCTATATACATCTTCTATATAGGAAAGGTAGCTTGCACGAAGGGGGTCTCTGGAATCATTCAGAATCTGATAAGAATCCACTTGGAGTCACAGTACTAAAAATGCCATGTATTGTGATCTGTCAAAATACTAAGGCTGGCCAATTCTATTTGCATCCAGTACTGCCTTTATATTTAATATTATATTGTACAGTACTTCTGTATTTCAAATCACAGTTGTAATTTTTATTTCATACATGTATCACTTTTTTCAAATTGGCTTTTATATGAAAACATATTTCAACAAGTGTGTAATTTATACTCTTTGTTAAGTATATGGGTGGTTTCAGTGAGCATCTTAGTAGATGCATTTTATAGTGAGCATTGTATAGATTTTAATAGATGCAAGTACTAATGAAGAATAATACAGATTAATATAAACTCATAGTTGAACAGAGCCTTACATAAGCAATGTAGTCTTATGGCTCTCTCCTGAGAAAGTGTCACTGAGCTCAGTGGTGCTTACTTCTAGTGAGTGTTTATACTGCATAATGATAATTCACTCAGCAGATTCCTAGGTATGCTCAGATCTTTTACATTTGCCATCCTTTCATCAACATTCAAATTAATTCACAAGCCACTGTTACACAGAAGCTGAAATAGAATATTCCTTGATTTTGCTTAAACGGGAGTTTAGTTGTGTCATATAATATATATAATATTATACAGTAGCAACGTCATTTGGAAATAGAATTGAGTCTGGCCTGGTAAGATCTTAAAACCTAAAACTAGTTACAGGCCAAATTTATAAAGTTAAAAAATTGGATGAGGAAAGATTAAACAACTGAGATTATGCTTTAGTTCAATTTTGTTGAAATCTGCAGAACAAATTATGTATATTGTTTTTATTGTAATAATTTATACCTCTAATGCATATTAATGGGTTTTGTTTTACATACTACCATGATTGGTATGGTGGAATATATATTTTTAAAATTATTAGAGTATGTATAATACTTAATTATGCACATCTAATAAAAGCATATGCAATTTGAATACTATAAAAATAGTACAGTTTTGAAAATAATTCAGTGCAAGATGAAACAGCTTGCTGAATTCTGTACCAGATTAGATCCTCCACAAACCATTAATCATATATTAATTTCATTTTCTTGGATTAAGTTGAACCAAACTAGTTTATATCATTTGTTCTAGTTATCTAGGTTTTGGATCAAGCCAAAATACATTTTTAAGTAGCACTATTTTAATGTCAGTGAGTTACAGTATTTCAATTATTTTGCATTCATTATTTATTTATTTCCTATCTCACCTAGCTAGCATATTATTATAAACATATTTTTGCAGTTGTTCATTCTCACATTAGAGATAGGTGATGAAGGAATGACTTTAACATTTGTTTTTCATTATGCCCAAGAGAACAAGCGTTCTTTTAGTTTTAAGTTTCTGGGAAGAGACTGTATAATGAACTCTTTCAACAATTTTAAACTTATTTTTTGTAAGAGCACTTGTTAACAGGAAAGTTTTTGTAGCATCTAGAGTTTGGTATCTCCATTCCGATTTTCAAGGAAGGAAATACCGCACAGCAGTCCATCAGAAAGTGGAGATGCAATATAAGCCATCCTTCACCGTTGTCTGCACATCCTGTTGGAATATGTTTTCTGAACATAATTTTCTTTTAAAAAGTGTAATCATTACCCTTGCTTATGTGCACACTGAAAAACTCTCAGCGTGTTTGGAAGAGTTTTGCTTTTGTTTTTCAGAGAGGAGCTGCTACCACTATACTAAAAGAAACATTTTTGATTTGGGTGCATTTAGAAAGCAATATATGACTCTGCACTGGGAAACTACCATTCAGACATAGAAAATAAAAAATAGTCTTTTGCTTCTCCACATTGGAATCAATTAGGTTCTATCCAGAATCACATAATAGGACTTAGTCTGCTTCTCCTCTATTTGCATTTTTCCAAATCTGCTCTGGAGTTCTGCTAATCTAGAGCAAATTTGCGGAGCTGCTTTGAGTAGAATGTATGCTATGTGTTCCACTGGTAGACAAATATATTTTGCTCAGTGGGTAATTATCATAGAAGTCATGTGCCTGACATCAGTGACAGCAGTGGAGGTTTTCGCAGTTGGTGTCTTGTAATCCTGACACTTTGTAATTTGAGCCTAAAATAATTGTTAAAGGATGTTTTATCAGTAAGTCATAGCACTTTTAAAAATTGTCAGTAAGTGGAAATTTTAATCTAATATCTATTTCTCTGAAGATGGACATTTGGGATGATTACTCTTACCAAGCACACTTACTTGAAAACAAGTTCTCTCAGATCAGTAGAATTTAAATATGCATGTAAAGATTGAAAGCATCTGCATTTAAAAGACTTCTTGAATGGATGGACTGTTGATAAATTGGACTCATGAATTTTAATTTATTTCAGTGGGACTTGGACATGCATGACAATAAGACCAAAGTCTCCCTGCTATGGGAGAACCTGTATGGCAACTTACAAACCATTAAATAATACAGTTTCCCTGAATATTTAGCTTGTACTAAATTAGATAAAAGTTAAGATTGTCATTTTAAGTATGTGTCCATAGGTATTTCTGTTTTTTCAAAAATAATTAAATATGTCATTTAGAGTTCAGTTCAAACATGCCATACAACAGGAAGAGAGTTTTTTAAAATCTCAAGACTTGACCAAGCTCTTAAGCACAATTAAAACAGTGCTTTGGATGCTGGCCCTATTTATTAGTTTGTATGATGTTTATGTGTTAGTATCTAACTTTGTGCAGTACATTATGTACAGTGTAATATAAAATGTGTACGTATGTATATAAAATTATGTACAGTCATACTCATATATACCAGATTTCTATATGTTAAAAAAGATTTATAAATGCATTGCAAAGCTTGAGCTTCCTACATTTTATATTTTGTTTAAAGCTTGATATAATCATATGCCTCCCTCTCCTTTTTCTCAGCACTGTTTCTAAACCTAAACCTAATTGCACTTTGTCTTAAATACTGAAAGAAACTATCTAATAGTTCCACATTTTATTTGTTAATATTCACAAGCCCAGCTTAAATTAATGGAGATTGTGCAGTGACAGTGGTGGTGAACTTGTGGACCATAAACCTTTCTGTATATTCTGAATGCCTGCAAAAGGGGCTTTTTGTATTTTTTCTGAGCTTTTCTTTTGTACAGTCTTCTTTTTCAGCATATGCATTTTGATCATTGTATGTTTTAATGTTGGCAGTACATCCCTTCCGAGTTGCTAATTAAAATGATCAAGGCTATCACACAACAGATGTGTGTAATTTTATAATAACTATCTTATTAAATGAGCATAAGGCAAAACGCTGTGTCATGAATGTCACTATTAGCTAACTGATACAGGATATGGTATCTTCTCAATAATACTTTTTTTTTTTGCAGAGAAACTGGTAAAATGGCCATCTTAAATTTTAAGGTTTTTTTAATGAAAAATTGGTATGAGATACAACACAGATGCTACCAGTAAAGTCTTGGGGAAGGTTTCAAGTAAGCTCTGAAGGGAAGTAGCTTGTGCATCCCAAGTTTTTTGTTTCACTTTGTACTGCCCTTGATTCCTTTCTGGCCTCCATCAATAAAAAGGGATTCATGGGGCTGGGGTGTCAGATAATTTGGCCAGAAGTTATATTAAGTGGTGCTATTAAATGAGCTCCAGAAATAATTACGATCATACTAAAGGAGAAGAGCTCCTCTATACAAGAACACGTATAGAGGCTCATAGAGGAAATCATAGTATATGGAAAACTGCATTTTTTCAGGTCTCTGCTCTGCCTCTCTCAAAAGTTCAGGTAGTTTGCACTGCATGGAGAGGCAGGGCTTGATGGGAATCTTGCATTTTTCCCCCTTTTAAACAGCTCTTTTTCCTCCATGCTTTGACACACCAGCTCCATTTTCCATGTGCGGTTAAAAGGAAAGGGCTGAAAACTGGTTCTCAAGCACTACGAGGATCACTTTTCATGGAGCTGTTAGGTCTATATAGAGAAAGATTGTCTTCAGAATTCATTGGAAAATTAAAAACTTTGCCCTTTCCAATATCACTGCTGATACTGCCTAAGCCTTGTTTTCTGTATCTTTTTTGAAATGTATTCCAGATCTGATCTAAAATGTACAGTATTGTAAAAGAAGAGCCTGGTGGAAATAAATGCTGCTAATAAAGTTATATATGGTCTAGCACTTGCCTAATCCTGCACTTAAAAGACTTGAGTTATGACTAGAAAGTCTATAAAAAATAACAATGAAGTGGGATATAATCCTGGAGAATCCCTATAAATACTTTTGAATTTATATTTCTCTGCTCTCAAGTCTACTGCTTAAACTTTTTTTTTTAGCTGATGAACTATTTTTGGCTAGAAGCACTCATTTTAAATTTACTCAAACTAAATTCTTCATTTCATAGTTGCAACAATTGGATTCATCAGTCGTTCCATTGAAAATCAAATAGAATTTTTCCATTTCTAGTTGTTCTCTGAAAGGTTAAAAGATAATCGTTTTTGCTTATTTGAAAAATTTCTTGCTTTGAATGTGTGTAAGAGACAGCATTTCTCATTCACTGGGGCTTCCGTAACTGGAAGCAGAAAGATTCCGGAAACTGTAGGGGTCATCCTGATATTTGCAGCTCGGACATGATAGCTCTACATTTTGCCAGTCCTGTTTATACAATGCAGCAGCAAAGACAAATACATTGTTAGAAGAGTAAAAGTAACTTTGTACTGGAAGTACGATACTCATTTCACACTCTATTCAGTTTAAAAAACAGAACTCTCAGCAAACAGCTGGATAAGTTTTAGTGGTGTATTGTCCAAAAGATATCAGCATACAGTTCTGTATTTTCTTTCAGTATCCACAGAATTCATATCCTGAAAAGGCTTCCATAATTATGTACTAAGTATAAACACAGTGTAAAGCCATTGTTCTGAACAGTTTTATAATTGAAAGTACTGCTTATGTTTACAATTGTAAGCATTTGAAAATGCCCTCAAGCATCGAGCTTTTATTAAAACTAAAGTATTTGCCACAAAAAGAACTGTGATAATATCCAGGTTTATCTTTTATAACCCTGGGTTTTGTATTGTTTATTAAAAAGTCTACTTTTTTTTAGTTCAGGTTTAAAACCTGCCAAAACCTCTTGCTTCCTCTTAAGTTTCTTTTGTGAAATCAGCTTTGGAAATGTCATGGCATTTAAAATAGCATGTTTTTTTTAATCTGAACTTTTATATCTAATCAATGTCTTCAGTCTTGAAGAGAAATTTGCATTGTTGTGTGTGTATATATAGAGTATTGCAGTGCATGCTTATGCATTTTATTAAATGCTGTCTAAATGTGTCCTTACATTGTTGTGGCTTAATGTTGCAGCCTTTAAGAAATTTATACTATTACAATAAATAAATACTCTTATGCAGCTTTTGATTTCCTCCTTTTAATATTTTTGTTAATATCCACGGCAGTTAATGGTGACAAAACAAACATCCGTGTGTGGCATTTTGTTAACATTGCTTGAAATGGTATAAATTCCCCAAAGGAG
This sequence comes from Liasis olivaceus, assembly GCA_030867105.1. Taxonomy (NCBI): domain Eukaryota; kingdom Metazoa; phylum Chordata; class Lepidosauria; order Squamata; family Pythonidae; genus Liasis; species Liasis olivaceus. The sequence goes on along the minus strand of CM061348.1, from coordinate 40,033,813 downwards.
CATTCTGCATGCCTCAGCTGGTTTTATCCCAGAGTTCCTTGAACTGCGCATCTCCCCTGCCATGTAGTAAAGGAGTTTTGAGAAAGGGTGGGGGCTGGGGATAAGGGAATGGCTCCTGGTTTGAAAAGTCAACCATTTCCACTGGTGTAAGTCTTTAGATTTTGACCAAATATCAGGACACTGATTCACGTATACAGCAACGAATGCGCAGAGTTTAAATGTATTCTCTGCCACCTACGTGCACATGGCAGACTCTGGAATAGTCCCTGTCAAGCTCAAGTCATGCTTTTTAACTGAAAACTCTTTCTGCCATGTTAAAATAATGATCCATTTTTAAAGATTATAGTTAATATCTTGCTGGCTGGGGAATTCTGGGAGTTGAAGTCCACACATCTTGTCAAGGTTGAGAAACACTGTCTTAGTACAGTAGATGGCAATATTTGGCTTTACCAGCATGGAAACTCAGTAGAGCCAGTTCTGTTTAGTATGTGGCTGGTCTCTATAAAGACATTTGGAATTCTATTCTACATTGGAAATTAAGAAACATCTTGGGAGAAGACAGTGCTTCCATATTTTTACCAAGAAAACTGTCTACCCCAGAATTGAGCTCAGTTGCAGGGCATCTTTTCTATAGTGATGGATCGATTTTTGTCAGATTTATATCCCAAATGCTGGACATAGCAGTATTTTCTCTCTCTCCAATTTATCCCCACAATTAACTGCGAGAGCACGACTGGCCCCGAGGCACCAATTCGCTTCTGTGGCTGGTTGCGGACGTGGTTTCCTGAGCCCCAATTCCCCATCGCAGTTACTGCGTCACATTGCATCTGAGCTGTGACTTGGAGATGAAGTAGGAGTAGCCATATTTTGAATAATTCTGTCTCTACCGCTAGGACTCATTGCCACAGAAAACAGCCTTTGGGTATAGTGGATTCGTTCGCAACATCCGAAAGAAACCTCAAATGCACAAGGTGTCATATGATCCCTACCCTACTTGTTAACACTCCGAAATTCTTGCGATGAATACTTCAAAAAGCCTTTATGCGTTGGTGCTATTACAACCTATACGTTGTATAGCAAAAAAATTGCAGCCAGCGTGCGATAACCCGACTGTTCACCAGCGTCTAGGCTGCCAAAATGTAGTGACTTTCGCAATCCAGACTTGGTAGCTCCAGACCATATTTGATTTCCTCTTCTGCTCGCGCGCCACGGATCCAGGTCCTTGTGTTCATTGGTTCCTCCCTCGGAAAAAAAAACTACACTTCCCATGGCCCTCTGCGCCGATGAATTTCCTCTTCCTCTTTCTACTGGCGGTGGGTCGACAGTTTCCGTGCGAAGCTCGAGACCGAGCCGGAAGTTGTTTTCTCCCGGGGCTGCCGGAGGTCGCCGTCAGTGTGTGGAGCCGCCGGTGCCGCAGTAGTCATGCCTATGAAGGGCAGGTTCCCTATTCGGAGGACGCTGCAGTACCTGAGCCAGGGCGACATCGTCTTCAAGAACTGCGTGAAGGTGATGACGGTGAACTACAACACGCACGGAGAGCTCAGCGACGGCGCCAGGTGAGGGTCGTTCTCGCCTCGGGCGAGGCAGGGAGCAGCGGCCCGAGGCGTTTTGAGGCCGGGCTTTCTGCTTCAGAGGAGGCTGGGCTGCAAAATACCGATGGCCGTTCAGGGGCCGCACAACCCAGATGCGGTAGCCCTATTTTAGATCAGGTTCCACCAAGGTGGAAATGGCCTGGAAGAGCAAGGCGCTGCTGCCGAGGGCATCTCGGATTGCCGCTTCACGCGCGGTGCTTTGATCTATAAGCCAGCAACGCAGCACGCTTTTTTTATGGCAGAGAGACCGGTGCAGATCTGTAATGAGAATGCCTTCTTCAGCTCCCTTCAACCCAGTCACTTGACTTCCCTCCAAGGAAAAAGGGGGCAAAGCCTTACCGATTTTATACACCACAAACTGCCGCTGGACGATGCCTGAGTGAGAGGAAAATGATTCTTTGACACTGGTGCAACTGAGGACAATGAATCTCTCTTCCTGGTGGGTTGCGGAGGAGGTGAAGCCAGTGTCATGGGGCCAGGGTGGAAGAAGAGGTTGCCGGTGCATGGTTGTGCTGTAGTGCTATGCAAATGGAGAAAGGCCCATAGCCCTCCTCTTTGGGAAATAAATGTATGTTTGACTGGGTAGAGACTGCATAGCTTCAGTTTATAGCTGATCAAGTAATCATGAAGGGAGGTAGCCAGCAAGGGGGCACCATACTGCCTCTCCCTGGCTTTTATTTCTGTCCCAACTAATGTGTTGCTCTGAAGAGGACGACAGACAGACAGACAGACAGAGTTCTGCTGGAATAGATAACGTGGCCACCTTTCTGAAATGAAATACATTCATGTGCAGTATCAGTCACTCCAGGTGGACAGAATCACTCAAAATCTAGGCTGTCATGCTTTTTCAACTGTCTCTTTCCTTCAGCCAGGTTAAAAAACTGAGTGCATTGCTTCTTATTCTTGCTTTTGTTTTTTTACCATAGAAAATTTGTGTTTTTCAACATACCTCAGATTCAATACAAAAATCCTTGGCTGCAGATTGTGATGTTTAAAAACATGACTCCCTCACCATTCTTAAGATTCTACTTGGGTAAGTAGAGCATGAGTCTGATTTCCTTGCAGCTCTTGCTGAGTGGATCAGAATAGTCTTTGCTTATGTGCCCCTATTTCTAATAGTAGCTGACACATGGGAAATAATCCCTAACATTGTCTGCTTGAGAGAGGGAAATGGCTCATTTCTTCAAAGCTTTCTGGTTGACGTACCTAATCACTTAATAGAACCGTGCAGAATTGCCAGTCTGAGCAGTTACACTTTGTGTTCAATGCTGGTAAACAAAGTACTTGTTTGTGTTCTAACTTCAGGGAGTTTGCTTGCCTTATAAAGAATTGCAAGCAATAGTTTACCTTTGATATTATTTTATCCAGATTATTTAAAAAAAAAAACTGGACCTGAGCTTGTTTTATGTGGAGATTTGAGGGCAGAGGTAGTAAATGTCTGCAGTGGAGACTTGCAAAGAAAATATACAGAAATAGATGGAATAAGCTCTTATCTTTCTGCTTAGCACTGATCTTTAAGAACTAGACAGGGAAAGTAGATAATCTGATACTATACTATCTTTTCCTTCTCAGTGTCATGTTTTTAAGGCCTTTCATTGGTATCAAGATGCTGTGGAATTGATCTAGGGCAGGCATGGGGAACCTGTGATCTTCCAACTATTGTGACAGTTACAGATGGAAGTTAATCTTGCAGATGTTGGATACATGTGGAGGAGTTCACATGGCTATAATAAGCATAAAACTCATTTGTAAGGATTATAGGCAGGTAAAAAAATCATACCCATTCCCCCCACACTTCAAGACTTAGAATCCAAAGACTTTCCATATGCTCTTGTGGGGTTTCTTTTCTTTTTAGATTTTTTAATCCCACCTTTATTATTTTTTATAAATAACTCAAGGTGGTGAACAAATGTAGTACTCCTTCCTCCATCTATTTTCCCCACAACAACAACAACCCTGTGAAGTGAGTTGGGCTGAGAGAGAGAGACTGGCCCAAAATCACCCAGCCGGCTTTCATGCCTAAGGCGGGACTAGAACCCACAGTCTCCTGGTTTCTAGCCTGGAGCCTTAACCACTAGACCAAACTGGCTTATTGTCCATGTTCTTATTGACATGGGATCCTAACAACAAATGGGTGCCTGCTTGTATCTTAATGTCGGCAGGAGATGCTCTTGTGTAGACATCAAAGGATGTAGCTTTCTTTGCTCTGGCAGTATAATTGTGGAAAATCCTCCCAATAGAATTGCATCTGAAACCAACATTGTAGTCTCCTCAGCACCAGATTAAAGCTATTTGGTTTGCTTTGGCATTTTATGTTACTTTATTCTGTTCTGCTGTATTTGCTTCCCCTCAGTTGGGGAATATGTTTTATTCAGTTCAACTCTCTTTTTTAGTATAAATAAAATGTTTTATTACTGTTGCATGTTATATTTATATGGCTCATATTTATTGTACATTATGCTGAAAGCTCTAAGTGTGGTGTTTTAAGAATCCATTTAAACTATTCGTAATTGTTAAGGTACCTTGCCTTCCTTTGGTCTGCTGTTTTGGCCCTTAACCTTACCCCACTCGTATTGGGAACAGAAAAGAGTAATTGAAAGTTATACTACTTAATCCAGCCATAGTGCATTAAAAGCTATGCTTCCTGTGTTCCTAACACTGGGCCGAAAGAGGAGGTCCAACAGGCTTTGGGCAGAAAAAAGCTAACCATTCCTGCTTTAAAATAATTGAATTTTTTGAGAGCAAGTGCCCACATACAATGTGTTACAGTCATCAGGGTTTGGATAGTTTCATGTATGAATGGTTTGCTGAGTTACCTCTGGTCAAAATGATCATGTGTATATATTTGTATGAGAGATTTGCCATATCACGGAAGTAATTCTGGGAAAATCCCTATAGATATTCTGTATGTAACAGTGTTTCCTCTGCAGATACTGGAGAGCAAGTCCTGGTTGATGTGGAAGAGAAGACTAACAAAGAGATAGCAGAGCACATTAAGAAAATTCTTGGTAAAAGCAAGTAAGTCAGAATAACTAAGGTCAGCATGCCCATGGAATCCGACTTCAGCTCTGACTGTATGGGGCAACACTAGGTCTATTTATAAGACATAAAATATAAGTGCAGACTTTTCTACCCATTTACTCACTTATGGATTAAAAAGGTAAAGCGGGAAAGGGCAACAAAGTTCCTGCCAGGATTATTTTTAATGAAAAATGGCATTACTGTAAATCAGTAGGTCCACAAAGGTTTATCTAATCAATGTCAAATGAGTTGTTAATGAGAAGCCTAAATGCTGCCATAGGTAAAAGGAATTTTCTGAACTTTCAATTTCAAGTGTTCAAATTGTGGGAAATACATGGAGTAAGTGGCTATAAAAACAAGGGCATCCAATCTAGGAGAATAGATCCCTGTGGTGGTGGATCGTTCAGGATAGTTCAGGAGGCCACCAGTTCTATCCCCTCTACCTGTAGGGATCCTCCCCCGGGTAGATGGTATCCGGTATAGGAAACGATTGCTTTAAATTACTATGACAAAAATGGGACTTCCTTAACCCAGATGACATAATTTCTTCTAAATTTATTTGGGGAATAGATAAATATTCTTTAAAGTATTGCTACCATTCCCTAATAAATGATATCCTGGGAATTCTTATATTTCAGTTTGAACTTACATTGATATTATTACCTCTTATTGGTTCTTTATCTGATAGCTTAGTAAGAGTGGGAAATTCTGTTTATTCAGAGCGCATGTTGATCATGAAATGCATTTGTTCAAAATAATGTTGTATGAATAGATAGTATAAATTGTTTCTCTTCCTTATAGAAAGTAGCCAGTTAACCTTTTGCTTACATTCCAACAGAACACATTTCCTCTTTCATCAGAATTTAACTTGTTAAAATATTCATGAATCGTTGTGGCATGCTGCACACTGAATTCCATTTGCTGTCCTCCTTACCATAAAATCATCTTTTTAACAGAGGAACAATCCAGGAAGAAGAAGAGAAAAAGAGGCGATGGCATCCTGCATCATTTGGTCCCAAAAAATACCACTTGCGGGAATGCATGTGTGAAATTGATGGCCAAGTTCCCTGTCCTGGTAAAGTGCCGCTGCCAAAGGAGATGACCGGCAAATACAAAGCTGCCATGAAAGACATTTCCTAAGCCACCTTGACCCCAAGCTGTTCCACAGCAGGAATTAAAGACTGCCGAGTAATAAGAAACTGACTGGTTACAGGCATGACGAGAATACAGTATTGTGAGAGACTTATGGAAGGAAAGTAGATGGGCTTATTTCTTTCACTGCTGTACACTGAGTGGTAAATATTTTATAAATGCTTTTTAAAAAAAAACGAAAGAGAACAAATTTTGGGACATATTGATTATAATGCCAACTATAGTTTTCTTATCTGTGGAGGAAGGGCAGTCGTCTTGGGAAGAGAGGGCTTGGATTATGTCCATATTGTATAATGGAGTTCTATAGGAACAGAGAAAAAGATTGGAACAGGAAATGCTGATTCCTTTTCCAAAAGTTGATTTTATTTAAAGTACTTACATTTTAAAAGCCTACAAATGTTCCTCATTAATTGAATGTAGATATAGGGCTAAAACAGTTGTATGTCTGTGATTTATGGGGTTTTTGCTAGTCTTCAGTGGTTAGAAATAACATTTCAATCTGTTTACCCTTTCTATAATGATGCAAATTCAGGTTGCCTGGCTGCAGGATATAAAACAGTTCAGTGTGATGTAGATGTTTAACTTGTTCAAAAACTTGCAAGCAACTGGCTGAAAAGTATTTTGTGAGGTGCCCCACAAGGATATTCTGTTTCAATGTTACAGAGTCTTGGGAGAAGTCATTGGCCTGTTCCATAACCTGCTTAGCCAGGGTCAACATCTAACCCAGTCAGGATTCTGACAGCACACAGTCACACTAACTAGATTTAAAAAATCACAGTTTGGGGAACACGGCTTGACCTTTGTAGAAAACCAATGTTTAGGTCAGTTTTCTCAACCTTGGCAACTTTAAGATGCATGGACTTCAGCCCCCAGAATTCCCCAGCCAGCTTACTGACTGGGGAATCCTGGAAGTTGGCCCACACATCTTAAAGTTCCTAAGGTTGAGAAACACTGGCTTAGGTATTATGTTCTGTGCTGCCATGCTTTGCAATACATTCTATAATGGAGAGCCATTCTTTTGCCTAGAGAACTAGATATGCAGAACAGATCACTGAATGGATTTAGGCTAATCCAGTATGTGACTTGATCAAATATACTATAGGGATTAAGTACTACTCTCCCCCCACCCAACCCAGGAAAATGTGTTGTGAGAATATGGTCATGGTGAAATTTCTGTTCAATTTTTTTTAGTTCGGTTGAGAAAAGAAATAGACAATTTACTATTTGCCCTATCACCATATCTATTTTTAATTATCTTCTGGATTGTCTTATTTACATTACACAAATATAACTGTTACTAAAACGATAAAATTGGGTATTTGAAAAAGCTTTATCAGCAGTTATCAGCTATTTAGATAGCAGAAGCTGTATATCATTCATGTGTGTATCGAGGCTTTCCATGTTTATGGAAGCCAAAACTGTACCACCCGCATAAAAAGAAGTAGCATCTAATGCCCTACACAACACAGGATTTTATCTATGCTGAAGCTAAGAGGTGAGAATAAAAGTAAAATTGTGGCTTTTAAAAAGCCACAATAATTTTAAAGCAAGGAAAAAGATGAGTTCTGTAGTGCAGACTGTTTCTTGTTTTCTTGGTTCAAATGGTACATTATTTCAAAACAGACTTCAGATTTTTTTTACACCAAAGTCTCACAGTATCTCACAGTATAGCAACCAAAATATATTTGATTGTTCCTTTATATTTTTTTTTGAATTGCAGTATTGGCAATCACTACATTTCATCATGGTACATACTTTTTCCTATGCAAGGCTTGGGTTTAAAGATTGTTCACATTTTTTATTTAAAATATCCTGTTCCAGAGAAGCAAAGAAGAGGTTTTTCTTCCTATTTGCATTTCTCATTTCACCTCAGCTGAAGAAAGTATCTTGGTGCAAACACAAAGTCCCAGGTTAAATCCTTAGAAGCTTTTCAGTAGACGTGCCTGGAAAAGACCTCTGTCTAAACAATGTAGACAGTGCTTCATTGGACAAATTGCCTGGCTTAGTATAAAGAGGCTTCCTGCATGCTGCCGATAAGATGCCAAGAAATGTGCAGTTCACAGGAAAGACTGGAATGCTGCAACTGATGTTGACCTAATCAGTTTTTCCACACTCACAGAAACAAAAATCTTACTTTATTTCATCAGAAAGTTTACAAACTAGTGCATGCAAATGTACAAACAAATGTCATTAGTGTTAAATCTCATAATGGCATGTCTTGTTCATTTTCATTGTGTCAATTCAGTAGTACAAATGGAAGGCTGACAGAATGTGGGACAACCATTGAATTATCAAGAAGGATAATTCCACATTGACTTGCAGTTATAGAGCTACAACCAACATATTTATTAATAAAATACATCAATACTATGTCTTATAAAGTATTAGACTATGGCATACATAGAAACAAGGCAGAACGCATGTAACAAGGAAATATGGTTTTAAAAAGCCACTGAAACCTTCATTTTGGCTGGACTACACAGAGTGACAGATCAAGTTTGTTGCCTTGCTGTCCTTAATATAGTTTTACCTTAAATAATCACTACACCTTTGCTGCTAGCTCAATTTATAGGTATCCATTTTTAATACATTTTATTTATTTATGCTCATATTCCAGCTCAGTCCTGTTTAGTGCGCTACAAGTTCATTTCCAGATGCTCCCATTTTTTAAAAACATTAAACCCATAACAAGTATCCTTAGAATATTATGGCCCTATGTGGAGCATTCAAGTCAGCTTCTACAGGAACTCAGGGTTTATTATAACAGGCTGCCACTGAGTTAGCTGAGTTATGATGCATGAAATCATAGCTAAGCTAGCTTTTCCCTGCTAAAAATGGAAAACGATTAACAATGCTTAATGTGTAAAGTGCTGCCTTAGTTCTTGACCATATTATCCCAAATCCTTGAGGAATGTAACATTTAGTGCCCACCTATACTGTGTACAGTATCATCCATGCCAGCATTTCTAAATGGGAACAATTTCCAAAATCAGATTGATGATTAATGCTCGGGCCTTCTTCCCATTCCCGTAAGTCCATAATACTCTCCAAGTAAGTCTTTCCTGTGTAAACAATTAAAATTGGTTTTAAGTCCCCAAAATAATTAAATGCAACAAAATAAAATTCTTTCCGTACAACTGAAATCAGAAATTATTTAACATTTAACAGTCCCTAAACATTTCTGTTCACAGCTGGCAGATCAATAAAAGAAAAAAATCTTCACTGTTGCAAATGAATAACTCAACCCTAAGAATCTCATAGCCTCCATTTAGGGTTTGCACAAATCCTCCAAACAAATTGAGGTGGTACATCAACGCTGTCCTTTTTCTTCCCCAAAATGTGTTCATTTTGGTCTTTCTTGTACTCAGGGTTTATAAAAGCGGAATGTTCTTCAATTCTAGACTGAAAATTTCCTTCAATCCTAGACAGAGATAAAGTTAGGAAGAAACATGGAGAGGACCTTCTAGTTTTTAATTTATGCTCTGATCAAGTGGACACCCAGGATGGCCCCCTTAAAGCACAATTCTCCTAGATGTAAATCTCCTAATTTTTGCAAGCAGAAAACAGTTTACCTATTACGACATTTCTGCAAGCCTAGAAATTGTGTAGTATGAGAGTGTGATAAATGTTCAACATCCTTACAAAAGGTATAGTCCAGAATTAGCTGGAAAAAGCTATTAAAATAAATAGTTTAATCACCTGAAGAACAGGTAAAGGAAAAGAATACATTATATCCAGTTAGGCTTTATGCATTTGTTTTCTAAAACAAAGATACAGCATCACAGCTACTCAAACTACATTAGAATTACTTTAGGTTATCTTTTGTATTGCACAGGCAGATCATTGGCCTTTATACTCTGTGGATCAGAACATTTCAGCAATGTCCTGCTTTTTAACATTTCTCTAAGCATATCTGGCAATTACCCTCTTTTGATTCACCAGCTCATTTAATGTTCAACAGAGATGAAATCCAACTAATGTTGCTCTACCAATGAAAGGCTTCCTTCTATTGAACAGTGAGTTATTTTCTCTCCTTCTGCTTCCTCAAAATATAAAGATGGCGGGATACCAGTTGAATTCCAGTGAGAATTTGTAAGACAATATTAATTTCTTGTTAACTGGGCTGTGCAAGCTTCAAAAAGGATTCTGAAGAAATGCTTTGGACTCATGTGAGCACCAAGCTTCTTAGAAGCAGCAAAACCATTTTTCAGGTTGCTGTACAAGACTGAGAAAAGTTGCTGCTACTTTAATGAGTAGCAAAGAAGTGGCTTGAAGCACTTCTTATATTTTTGAAGCATGTATAACCCTACCTGCTGATAGAAAATCAATTCAGAAGTCAGAGGACTGCAAATAATTTCCTGCATTTTAAAACCCCCATTTGCCCCTTTGAATTTTACATCAGAGATAAAGCAGGTGCTAAGAAATACAATTATGCTCTTAAATTTGGGTTGGGACTCAATACGGACTATGGTAAGTTTTAAACACATTTTTTAGTGTTTGAAAAAGAGTTTCAGGTAATTATAACATTTTAAATAGTGTTGACTTTATTTGCACATTTGAATAGTGGAAATTCCTATACCAAAGTGCCTAAGCTTCGTTCTGCTCCTGAACACCTTTTTCAATGTATTTCATTTTACCTTGACCTTCCCTCCTCTGGGATCTGCAAAACTGCGTGGATATAGTTCCTAGTTCAGCAGCCCGATTTCTCCTTCTGTTTTGCAAGTGTGCTTTTAAGTTCTTTTAAATTCTCAGTCAATACTTCTATCTCATCCATTCGTCCACTCTGTTTGGCATCAAAAATAAAAGCTTTGATATTATCAATCTGTTGGAGAAGTAATTCCTCTTCTATGATATCTTCTCCTGAAACTTCATTATCACTCTCAACTTCAAAAGGATTCAAAGAGGAAGACAATGATTCTTCAAATGGATTCCCAGATTCCTGATTACCTACAGGCGTATAAAATGGATTTCCAACAGCATCTTCAAATGGGTTTGGAGCACTGACAGCTACCCCATTTGCTTGCTGACAATCCTCCTCCTCCTCATCAAATGGATTGTATTCCCTTTTATAGCTGTGCAAGGCATCAGTAGTCAAGGAAGCCACTGCAGAGTTTTCAGCAAAGGGACTATCAGGGTCACCCTTTGGAGGGCTAATTACTAAAGTATCTTCAAAAGGGTTTATGGAGGCTTTCTCATGCTCTGAGGCTCTTAAAGGTTGGCAAACCAAAACTAGATTCTCACTATCTGACAATTTGTCACCCTCACTTGGGGAAGAGGCCTTGGAGCCAGAGTAATTTTTGTTCTGAACCATATCTAGATCCAAAGCCTGTGCTATTTGGTTTATGCTTTCCTTCTCAATCTCAGGTTTATCATGCTTCACTTCTCTGAAATCCAGCGAACGTGTCCGTGAATGTTGAGACATCCTTTTTTTATGATCTCTTTTCCATTCTTTTTCACACAGGATCTGCAATTGTTCTCTTTGCATTTCCTCCATCTCAGCCTGCTTTTTAGAAAGTTCAATGGCTTTGACAGTTTGCTGCTGATCATACTCATCCTGAAGTTGCCGCAGGTTCTCCTGCAGCATCTGGACTTCATCTAGACGATTTGCTTCCTTTGCCTGCTTAATAAAGGATGTGATATTATCGATCTGTTGAAGAAGTGGATCTGCAAGTTCCTGGTTCCGACATATGCTAGCAGTGGGTAGCCATCCTTCAGTTTTCTTTACTGCAACCCTTTTTGTTCGGGGTACCTCACCATTGAATGCTAAGGATCTGGAAGTGTGGTCTGCTGGCTTCTCTTCTAGTCGTCTCTGGGTTTCATATGTCACCTAGCCAAAAAAAAAAATAAATAAAGGAAAAATTTAAAAGGAATTAAGTTTTATGAGGAGTCCACGCTTCAACAACTCTTCCTGCCAATACTCCCTCAGTTTTTAGTATAGATTTGTGAGGGACAGAAAGGCAAATATATTGGAGGGAAGAGGTCTTCCTTTTTTTTTTCCCGAGCTCTTCTTTTCTCCACCTCAAAAAATGGAATCTCTAAAATGATGGAATATGAGGGATTATTATTTTTAATTGTTCATCTGTTCATCAACTGTTCATCTCCATAGTTATCTAAAATTTATTTAACCAAAATAATTTCCTGAATAGGATCACTGAAGTTTCAGGGCTGAACCTAAGTGGAATTAGCAAGTACAAGACACACTTCTGCACATGGGATAAACAGCCATCTCCACAAGAAAATAAAGAAAGGCTCCAGCAACTTTTATTCTTTTATTCTCTCTTATAACGACTGAAATGCTTTCTATCCTCCTGCCACTTTGACTAGATCTCAAAGAATTGGGACTGCAGTAGAATGATCAGCAGTCTATTAACTTACAGACAGATTAGATTAGAAGTCACTACCTAATCATTTTTTTTAATATGAATACATTTTTAAATGTAATGTGCCAAATATGATTGTTATTTCAATAAGATACATATATTTAAGTTTGTAAAATAACAGTAAAGTAAAGTAACAAAAGAGTACAACAAAACAAAAACCTGAGGGAAGAACAGCTTTTCTCCTGGCTAAAATATTTTGGAAATTCTATGAAAAATTATGGAAATTTCAAAAAAAGATGTGGATTTTTTTCCAAAAGAGCACAAGAAAGAACTGAGTTGAACAAGAAATATAAAAAAGTTATTCTTATTAAGCAGATTCTAAATATGTTGTAGATTTATGTCTCACTAATTTCAACTGTTTGGCAGAAAGAAATTCAAAAGATTATCAGAAAGGAAATACTCTAATCAATGAACAAACAAACAGAAAATAATTGTTAGACATGTATGCTGATTGAAATACTTGCCTGTCTTTCCATTTGTAGTTTTCTCTCCAATTCTTGTTTCTTTCTCTCTTTCAGTTCTTCATACTGGTCTTTGGTCGGTAAAGACATTAGGCCAAGCAATTTTTCCTGAGGATTTTTTTTTCAAAATATCACTTTAAAGGGTATAGGCTACCAGGATTTAGATCTTATTCAAAACTAAAAAATATGTTTCTTGTGTGTGTGTGTGTGTGTACACATATACATTCATACATACAGACAGACAGACAGACACATACATACATACACACATATAGAAACATACACACACTATATATAAATTATATATTCCATTATACTTTAAGTGGTTAAAATATAAACAATGCCCACTCATTCAAACTATGTGTCAAAGAAAACAAGTTAAAATGTATGCTGGTTTATGACCATAATAAAGATTTGATTTGATTTGATTCAAGTTAAAATGTGATCGACTATACGTAGCATCAAATAGCAGGGTTCAAAATAAGAGATCAGTAAAGGAAGTAAGTCAAGTCCCTTCCAAATGATTTTTTTCTGCTGGTTACTTCATGAATATATCTCTGTAATTTTCTCGGCAGCAATACAGAAGTGTCTTGCAATTGCCTACTTCTGGGATGTTTTTCAACTTCCCAGTCTAGCCTTTTTTTTTTTTTAACATATCTAAAGTGCAAAGATAATAGAGAAAAAGAACAGAACAGTTTTACACACATTTAAACGAACAGATCAAATATGCTTCCTAAAACACCAGAATGACAGAATGAGACTGCAATCTAATCTGAACCAGGTGGACTGTGCTGAGAAGAACAAGATGCCCTTCTCAGAAAAAAAGGAAAGGCATTACATGCAGGGATGAAAAGTACAGGGCACACATACAAGAAGGGAGGTACATGGCTTGGAAGAATTACATCAGAGAAGGACGTGGGTGTTGTCATTGATAACAAGGTGAATATGAGCTAGCAGCATTAGAAGGATGTATTGTACCAAAGATGTAGGTTGTCTTCCAGAGATTACCTATGGAGGTTGTGGATTCTCCATCTCTGGAGGTTTTTAAGACTGGATAGACATATCGTGAGAACAGTTTAATTGGCATTCCTGCACATTGCAGAATGTTGGGCTTGTGGTCCTTTCCAACACCACAATTATATACTTCTATGAAAAGTCAGCATCTCAGAATTATTAAAATGCAATTTCAAACAAAGGAGGAGGGAGGTAAAGGATCAAAACCTGAGAATAGACTAACATTATTTTCTTGGGCTTAGGTTATTTGACTGAAATACCATAGTGTAACAAGGATTTTTTTCCCATGATATCATGTAATAGCTTGCTAAATTGGAATCCAATTACAGTGCTAAGAAACCATTCCCATCACTACCACACAATGCAAAAAATTTCATTAGCCTTCTAAACACCAACATAGTTATTGACACAACTTACAGGTAATCAGGTGAGGAAGTGTTTAAAAATAATTATTTATTTTCATAATATAAATCATTAAAACAAAATGACAAGTTTTAAAACATCCTGAAAAATGTTTAGGGTGTCAGTATGTAATCTGGTATTGTGTTAGGTGAACTAATACATCTAAAAGCAGCTCATCCTACCTGAACAAAAAGTGTGGCTGAATATCTAATCATCCTCTGAAGTTGTAAAGTTCTGGGATGAGGTTGTGGATCTTCATTCAACCCTAAAGTCAGAATCTTCTTGCTGAAACAAACAAACAAAAGAAGTGAATTAGAAATACCCACAAAACAGTCAGCTAAGAAAAATAAACACAAGGCAGATAGTTAGACAGTTTCCAAAAAATTATACATTTTAAGTAATGCCAAGTATTGGTAAAATATGTAATTGGCAGCATGGATTTATTTTGACAGTAAAATATATCTCACCAAGTTTATGTCTGGTGAAAAAAATGTTCATCTTCATTGAAAATAAAAAAATATAAACCAAGCAAAAAATAATACTATAACAAATTATTTGGATTCTTTTCAGTCAGGATTCAGACCCAGGTATGGGATGGAAACAGCATTGGTCAAGCTCTTGGATGATCTCTGGCGTGGGTAGGATGGTGGTAGTGCATCCATCCTTGCCTTACCTGATCTCTCAGAGGCTTTCAATACTGTCAACCATGGTATCCTTCTGAATCGACTTAGAGGATTGGGGGTGGGTGGCACAGTATCGTGCTGGTTCACCTCCTTTCTCCAGGGTTGATTCCAGTCAGTGGTGATTGGGGAGGAGAGATCCCGTCCTTGACGCCTACTGTGTGGGCTGTCGTCGGGGTCAGTGTTCTCTCCTCTCCTATTCAACATCAACATGAGACCGCTGGGTGAGCTCATTAGTCACCATGGTATGCTGATGATACCCAATTGTACATCTCTGCTCCTGGCAATTTAAGTGATACTATGGATGTCTTATTCCAGTGGGGGAGGCTGTGAGGGTCTGGCTTCACCTGAGCCCTGGCAAGACTGAGTGGCTTGGGGTTCTGAGGCCTTCTAGTTCTGGGATTATACTATTGCTGGTACTGTATGGGGTTGCACTGCCCCAAACAGACCATGTGTGCAATCTGGGGGTCCTCCTGGATTCACAACTCCTGATCAATGAGCAGGTGGCAGTCATGGCTAGGAGGGCCTTTGCACAACTTCGTATTGTGCACCAGCTGCACCTATTCCTGGACTGAGGGGCCTTACAGTCACTGAGGCCCTGGTCACCTCCCAGTTGGACTACTACAATGTGTTCTACAAGGCTGCTCTTAAAGAGTATCCAGAAACTTCAACTGTTGCAGAATGTGGCAGTGCAGGCAGTTATGTGTGTTTCTAGTAGAATACGCATTACACCTCTGCTTTGCAAGCTGCATTGGTTACCAGTCTGTTTCTGGGTCCAATTCAAGGTACTGGTGTTGACCTTTAAAGCTCTTCATGGCATGGGACCAGAGTATCTGAGGGACTGCCCATCCCCAATTTCATCTGCCCACCCCACTAGATCTAGCAGAGTGGGTATGTTATGGGTTCTGTCAACTAGGGAGCTACATTTGGCAGGCCCTAGGTGTCGGGACTTTTTTGCTGTGGCGCCCACATTGTGGAACCTTCTCACCCAGAGATGAGATTGGCCTTATCACTCCTGAGTTTTCAAAGATCTCTCAAGACCTGGTTTTGTCAGCAGGCCTAGGGACCCCAGGGGACAGGTGAGCTAGGGAGATGGCTCTATTATTAACATCCCTTTGCCTATTATTTTCCTTTTCTGTTTTAGTTCTGTTTTTATACTTTTCATAGTTTTTAATAATTATTGTGTAATGGTTTTATGTAATGATTGTTTACATATTTATTGTTTTATTGGACTGTTGTATGCTGCCCAGAGTCACTTTTTGTGAGATGGGCAGCCATATAAATTTAATTAATAAATAAATACATTCTATCTCCATATTTTCCATTTACCTTAAAGCATCTATTAATTCATACATTCTCTGCACTTCCATCCTAAGATTGTTAGCATGTTCAAGACTGTATGTTGCCTCTCCAGCACTGAAAGAAAAAATGCACATTTAAATATTCTAAACTGTTTTTTTCCATATAAATACAGCAGTTATTTTGAAGTGAAGAATTTTATAGACAATGCCTCATTTAAAACACTATTCTTGCCCATTCATGAACTATGAATGAGTTATGAAAGAAAGGGAAAAAAATCATGAATACTAAATGTAGATCTTGGTGCATTTTTTGTCATCAATTTCTCTGGAAATTATTTAGCTCAGTAAAATGAGTTCTACATTGATAAACACCTTTTTAGGGTGTGAAGCAGCTTGATTCAGGATTAGCATCACAAAGCTCTTATTCTTTGCAAGATGAAAGACGCACTTATAGGGACACAAATCCAAAGGTGTACAAAATTATAACCAGCCTCGGTAGCCAAGTATTTACACGTATACTTGCCACCTACTACAGAGAGAAGCTGACCATTCTGGCTCTGATTCTGGTTTTGTCCTAGAGTTTTTGGTATTTTCCTTCTAAATTTCTGAAATTGTATTTCTCACCATACTCATATGGACACCTACAGATGCACTTTATTAATCATTTATATTCTTGTTTTCTACTACAAGCTAGTTAGATTCAAAAAATTATTAATCTGGAATAACAAAGTATCTATTTTAAATGTCTGTTAAAGAAATTTAATTCAAAAAGGTAGGGAAGAATGATCAGGTTTTCAAGTTCTGTACCACTTCAAAAGCTAAAGCATGTATATGCATGAAAGTAACCCTACACAGACTTATTTGAGAGCAAGTTCCAACTCAAAGTGGTGTTTCTTTTTTAATGTATGGATTCAACCTACAAATTGAAATCTTCAATTAAAAGCACCAGCAATTTTACAAAGGGATACTATTGTTCAAGCTCCATACCCTAAAGACTAGCTAATATATTATGACAAACATTTCATAGATCAGTATCCAGTCCAGCTCAGTAAATCTAGATGTTGATGTATGGAGAAATGTTTGTGTTTGAGGTGCTATAAGTTTTTAACAGTGGGTTTGTTTGTTTGTTTGTTTGTTTGTTTGTTTATTTACATCATGAGAAATGCCAGGCTGGAAGAATCACAAGCTGGAATTAAGATTGCAGGGAGAAACATCAATAACCTCAGATATGCAGACGATACCACCCTAATGGCAGAAAGTGAAGAAGAACTAAAGAGCCTCTTGATGAGGGTGAAAGAGGAGACTGCGAAAGCTGGCTTGAAACTCAACATTAAAAAAACTAAGATCATGGCATCTGGACCCATCAATCCCTGGCAAATAGAAGGGGTAGAAATGGAAGCAGTAACAGACTTCATTTATTTGGGCTCCAAGATCACTGCAGACGGAGACTGCAGCCATGAAATTAAAAGACGCTTGCTCCTTGGGAGGAAAGCTATGGCAAACCTAGATAGCATATTCAAAAGCAGAGACGTCACCTTGCCGACAAAGATCCGCATAGTCAAAGCTATGGTTTTTCCAGTAGTAATGTATGGCTGTGAGAGCTGGACCATAAAGAAGGCTGAACGCCGAAGAATTGATGCCTTTGAACTGTGGTGCTGGAGAAGACTCTTAAGAGTCCCCTGGACTGCTAGGAGGTCAAACCAGTCAGTCTTAAAGGAAATCAACTCTGATTGCTCATTGGAAGGATTGATAATGAAGCTCAAGCTCAGATACTTTGGTCACCTAATGCGAAGAGAGGACTCTTTGGAAAAGACCCTGATGCTGGGAAAGATGGAAGGCAAAAGGAGAAGAGGACAGGAGAGGATGAGATGGCTAGAGAGCATCACTGAAGCAATGAGCATGAAATTGAGCAAACTCAGGGAGGCAGTGAAAGATAGGAAGGCCTGGTGCAATATGGTTCCTGGGGTCACGAAGAGTCGGACACGACTTAACGACTGAACAACAACAAATTTATTTATTGCTGCTTTTCTGAATCGCCCAGGTTATGGTACATAAGGACAGCCATATAAGTCTTTTAAATAAATTAAATAAATAAAATTCAGAAAATATAATTGTGTAAATATCACCGAGTACTGTTAACAGTGGAAAAAAATTAAGGAGACTTTCGGAATTAGCATGAGAATTAGTTCTCAGTTAACAATAAGACAAATGTAACAGCTGTCCCAAAGAAAACAGTAAATATTAACTTTGTATGGCGTACTAAGATTTTACAAAACTGAAAGATAGCTTTCCAATGTATCAGCTTTATAGTTACTAATATATAATTAATAGTTGGCTTTTCTGATTTTTTTAAAATACACAATCATCTTCTTTCCTGTGTGTTTTATGCTCAAGACATATTCAAGAACAACAACAACTAAAGAGGCTTACTTTAATGATTCTGCCATCTTTATGTATTCTGGGGCCTTCTGGTCAACTTTTTCCATGCAAAGCCGGAGTTTCTTGTTTAATAAAAGAAATCAACATATTAAAATTACTTGCAACAATAATTCAAATATAAATGTGTTATATGCATCCAATTTTTCCTTTCCTTTATATGAGTTTGTTAAGTTGACCTAACTCTGATTCTATACAGGATCAAGATCTATTAATTAAGGCAATCAGAGCCTAATAGACAAAGTGAAATATTTGACTTTCTTTGGTAAACTGCTTTTCTATAGTGGATGGGAAAGTAATGCTGAATAGGTTGCTCCTATTCATTCAACAGCCATATAGTTGAAAACTTCTAGGTTGGAGTTTCTGGTCTCAAAGGTAATCATGAAATGGGGCAGACCTTTACCTGAAAAAAATACATCATTTTTCCACTGAAAATTTTCTGTCCCACAATATTGACAATGCTGATTGCACAGGGCAATTTTGTCATGCAAAATGAACTTTTTCATATGCAAATTATGTAGAAGTGCATCAGAAAAATAATCCAGAAAATTTTCCAGTTCAAAAATCTCTGGAAAATCAACATCACAGCAAAACCAACAGTGAAAGAGACTGACACAATCAATTTCAAGTGCTCTTTAAACACACTTTAAAAACAAACAAAAAGGAAAAATCCAAGTGGCTAACAAAGATGGGATGAAAGGTATGAAGCACGCGCGTGTGTGTGTATATTTATTTTTATTTATACACACACACACACACACACACAAATTCCCCTCTCACCCCATGGGTGGTGCACACATACATACATATATATATATACATAAGCTATACATATATAGCTTAGCCATTACTATTTTAACACATCTATGAATTATACTTGTTCGCATTTAAGCTTGTAGAAAATCTGTGAATTTTAAATCTATTTTTTCACATCTTTACTGTGAGAAGCCAAACATACCAGTGAGAAAAATATTCAAAGGTTTGCACTCCATCTCAGTTGTTCAAATTCTAGCAATTCAGACAGACTGTGCTGATGCTGGGCTATTAAAATACCTTTTAAAATGTGGAGCATGTTTACTCAACAAAGAGAAAAAAACCTTCCTACAAAAACATACTGATGCTTAACTGGATTATGAAACCAGCACAGGCCACTAAACTGTTGTAGTCTGTAAGATTACCAGTTTGCTTAAATCCCTCACTGCAGGATCTGCAATTTTCTTCAAAAAGGATTCATGAAGTAGACAAGTCAACAGCAAGTGGATGCACAGGCATCTCTGTGATCACCTCAGTTACAAAGATCGCCTGAGCTGTTAGAATGGAATGAATCTAGTTCACATACTATTGTATGGTTGCATTAGCTATGTAAGATCCAAATTTTGCAGGCAATATGAGTCTGTTCTTTTTTCTGTCAACAGTGCACAGTATACAACTGATACTTTACTATTTTACTAAAAATGGTAAACTTTGCCTATAGAAAAAGAGAATGCCAGTTGCCCCTGCCCTCGGGAATATTCTCCCCCGAGAGGTGCAGCGGGCCCCTAACCTCCTGGCTTTCCAGAAAGGACTAAAGACCTGGCTCTGCCAGCTTGCGTGGAGCAATAAGAGTTTTAATCAACCCTGGGGGTGGCTGGCATCCTGATGATGCTCCCTGAGCCTAATACTTGCCAATTACCATCAATTCTTGGAATATATTTATTATTTATTTTTATACTGTATCTTCTCTGTAAATCGCCCAGAATCACTTTTTAACGAGATGGGTGGTGACAAATTTGATTGACAGATAGATAGATAGATAGATAGATAGATAGATAGATAGATAGATAGATAGAATCAGTCAATCAATCAATCAATCAATCAGCTGGCCATATCTGTATTGTTCTCAGAACTGCAATATTCTTTTTGAGATGTGATGACCAGAACTACTGTATATGCAGTATTCTAACAATGACATGTTCCTAAATGAGTTCTACAAGAACCAAACTAAAGCTCTAAACCTATCCTACACTACTTATAATAAATAATTTTTTCATATAAATTGTCACTCAAAAAAATCCAAGCTGGGTAAGCAAATCCTTTTTGAAAAGCTTCTAAATTCTTGAAAACAATTGGATCAATCTGTTTGAAATTTGGCAGGATAAATCCCCTCTGAAAATGCAACAATAGCTGCAAATTTCATCCATTTTTGTCAAATGCAAAAGACTATATTTTGTTGATTTCCCATAATAGTTAAGAGTAACACAACTTCAGTAATAATAGATATTATGTCATAACTTCAGATTTTCCAAAGTGAGATTCTGATTTTAAGCTTCCAAGATTATTTCAGCCAAATGGTTATTTTCTAATCAACAAAGCTAAACCAAATCTTGTCATCAATGAGCCACCCTACTGTTTTCTTTTCAATACAAACAGTTCCTAGTGTATTAGATCTACTTTCATAACAACGATTATATATGATATTGGCAATAAGTCTCATTTAACTCCCAATCTCTGTCATTTTACCTCATACAGTTTCACAATATCTGGTATGTACTCCCTTTCATCAATCTGTTGTTCCCTTTTGAGCAGTGTATCTTTACAGTGTCTACAGCAACGGATTCGATCATCATCTTTTTCATCCAAGACAGAACTGACACTGCTTATGCTACTGATGCTACCTCGTCGAGAGCCCTGGATACTATTGGGTGAGCAGCTGGGGCTAGTATGAGAGGCCAAGACTTCCTTGCTAGCAGTGGTAAGTTTGCCTGAAAGGAGAGACCAACAAAATATAATTGACACAGCGTAATGGTCCTGCTGAATGAACACTGATCTTGAACACAGCTTCAAAGACTCAGTTCTACTCAACTCCATTTACACATAAAACAGGAACTGCAGTAAAACTGTACATTATAAGGTAGTTGTTAGGAAGATATAAATCAAATGTTTTCTCCCTCTTCAACTTTAAAATATTATGTTCAAAGTAAATATGAATATTTATGAATCATATCTGATGAAATCTATCTACTAAACAAGCAAATGACAAATGTCATACTGTAGTAATAGGATATTTCATTTTTGATGGGAAGAAACATTTTAGTTATTATTATATGTGACTTCTAAAAGCTGTAGAGGAGGATGTCAATAGAAAGGGGATAGCAATAGTTTTTTATCTTTTCTAAAAACATTTGGGGTTTAGAATTTTTAAAAGCAAAACAGCTTTTGTCAAAACATGGAAAAAAATCATGCCACCTAAAACGGCCATTTTCATATTGAATTTTTAATGACAGAATCATGAGTGACTCTGGGAAAATAAGATGCAATTTATGAGTTGCCAACTGCTCTTCTAGAAAAAGAACCCTCAACCCCACTCCAAAAAACTCTCTGATAATGTAGTGCATACATACACACACATAAGGTCACTGCATCATACTCTTCCCACTGCAGCTCTTGGCTGTTGTTTATGCTGCTATTAAAAAAAAAAAAAACACCACCAACAAGAAGACCTTAAAAATAAGTCCTCCAATCCTCCTCAAATTTCCTCTACTGCTTTAACTGGATATCTGATCAGGAGAAGACAACGATTACTCATTTTTTTGACAAACATAAAAGCATAGCAATATTTTTTCTTAACTCATACCGTAATAACGTTTGAGTGACACTAAGCCAGAATATAATAAACACTGAAAATGAAATTAAGCCATTTCTATCCTACCATTGCACTCACTTGCAAAGGGGAGACTGACCAGTTCCATGCACTTCTTGCACATGATAGACCCACAGAGGCGGCAGTGATGGCGCCTGTTCCGTATGCTAAACTTGTTACCGCAGTCTGGACAAAATGGCACATCTTGATCATTAACCCAAGGCACAACAGATTTCTCTATTGCTGCAATAAGACCCAATAACCTATTAGACATCATCAATGAAATCCTAGCAGAAAATATTAGCAAAGGTACTACTTCTTTGTGCTTACCTCTTATCTTTGCAGAATCTGTAATTGTTCTGTCAAAGGAAGTAAGCTGGCCAAAAGAAAATGATCAAGAATTAGACTTACATACAGAATTTTACTGTATAGTTTGTCACATTATTTCAAATAGTCTTAAATCTATTCAATTTGTTTTTCTTAAAAATCAGATGCTTCCCCTGAGTATCTCTTTTATTTTATCTTAGTAATGGACCAGCAGAATCCAGATAGTGAAAAAAATTAATAGAAAAAATATTTAAAAATTCAGAGAAATCTTTATATTTTAAAATTCAAAGTTTGAATAGGGAACAACAATGAAAAACCAATTATAAAATGGAGACTGAGAAGTAAGGTATTTGAATTTTTCTAACTAAAAAGTAAAGTTTAAAGCTGCTAAAGAAAGAACATTATGCGCCTTAATTTCAATTTCTGTTCAGTTCCTTATTGTGTAGTTTTAGACCAGAAAGGGAACACTACATTTTTCACAGATTTTCTATTAATTAGTATTGCTATTAATGGGACACTTCAGAAATGTTAAAGTAGGGCTAGACAGCATTTTTTTCTGCCAAGTAATTTTCTAGTTGTACTTTTTAGACTGCTATATGGTAGGTGAGACTTAAACAGACAAGGGCCAAAAGTATATTGTGCCTTAGAGGATACTAAGTTAAAGTAAATTATGAACCACAGAGTTTTTCTCCCAGAATCTCTATATTTAAAACTAATATGAAAACAGACATCTCTCTACAGTTATTGTTACTTCTTTTTGTTGATAGCACCTCACCAAGAAATGTACTTTTGAATTATGCTTTAACAAATAATGTAATAATAAACATCACAAGAAATGTTGTAACAGCTCATGATTGAAATAAAGGCTTACATATGTGATAAAAACATTTTTGAAAGAAAAATTAAAGAAAATTAAATTTTTGAAACTACAAAATATTTACCTTTTCTAACCTGATTATTAATTTATTGACTTCCACAACATAGTGATCAATTCTGGCTGCTCTGTGTCTCTTAAAATCAGAAAGATGACTCCTTATAGCACCTAATATGAAATAACCAGTTAGGAAACTTGACAGAATAATTCAACCATAGATATTCAGTTAACAAGCAGTTTATCATGCTCTTGTTTCTCTCTATCAAATTTGCTGTTCAGTCTGAAATTCAGGATTAAAGCATGGTATCTCACGGGCCAATTGCAGTGTCATAAGCCGCACAGTGGACATAGTTACTAGGTTCAGAGCCCAGATTGTGGCTTAGAGAGAATATTAACCATAAATATATTACTCTTCTCTTTACTGGTCCAACCAGTTAAGCAGCCATTAATCCTTCAGGAAAATGATACAGAGGAGTGGGTGTTGGGGGGGGGGAAGGAACCTGGAAAAGGATTGGCATTCCCCCACTGTGTATGCAGGGTAATTATACACTTGGGTGTTACAGTAAAAAACCACAGCCAGATGTGGTCTGCCACATCATCGGGTATACACAGGTAGTATTAAACATGGTTCAATGTGTTATGTAAACATGTTCATGTCTTCATACTACTGCTCTAAGTATTCACTACACTATATTCTAGTCTTCACTGATAAAATAGAATTTACTTCTATCTATAAGATGATGCCACCCTAATGGCAGAAAGTGAAGAAGAACTAAAGAGCCTCTTGATGAGGATGAAAGAGGAGAGTGCAAAATCTGGCTTGAAACTCAACATTAAAAAAACTAAGATCATGGCATTCCTGATGCTGGAAAAGATTGAAGGCAAAAAGAGAAGAGGATGGCAGAGGATGAGATGGTTAGATAGCATCACTGAAGCAATGAGCATGAAACTGAGCAAACTCAAGGAGGCAGTGAAGGACAGGAAGGCCTGGCGCAATATGGTTCATGGGGTCACTAAGAGTCGGACACGACTTAACGACTGAACAACAACAACATAAGATGATGGTATTTCAGAAAACACATTTCTATTATGGAATTTTCTTCTGGTCTTAATTACTGCTAGTGCTGAGTCTACTTAGCTTTTAGCATCAAATGAATACGTACATTTGTACAAATTCATCGCCTATTACAAACTATCTTCATAGTACAATACTATACCTATATTCTCAGATTTCAGTGGTGCTTTTTCCCAGATAAGTTAGTACAGTATATTTATATAGATTTATACATAAAATAAAAATAAATTTACAAAGTTAAAAATATCCAGCTAACTATTAAAAACTTTTACAGATTTATTATTTTTAGATTACATGGTTCAATATTTAGGGAGCTGCAGCTCAGCATCATTGGGAGGGTAACATGCTATCCATCCCTGTTCTGAATGAAGATTTCTTCATTGCTTACCTAATTCTTGGAGTTCCCACATATATGGATCCACTCCACCATAGCTGTAAGATTCATATCGTTCCTGAGACCCCCCATCATTTCGGTCATCATCTCGTTTCAACAGTTTATTTTTTGCTTTTTTTGCTTTTTGAACAAGATCTAAACAAGATAAAATGGCGCATGTCACAAATTCTATTTATACATTTAAACATGATAGTTAAGACTTGCTTCTTTATAGTTGTCTCTGTGATAGGGTGGCCAACCCATGGATAGCATGGAGCAGGCCCCTGCATCCAATCTGCAATTTTCAGAATTCCCTAGAATGGGTTGGCCCATGATTTTTAAACTCAGTTTGTCCTTTTGGCTGGATGAGAAAGTTTAAGAGCAAAATAGCATGTCTTAAAAACATCTCCCCCCACCCCAAAAAACCCCCAAATCAGGCTGCATTTCCTAGATGGACAAGCTTAAGTGGCAAAATGGAGACCTTAATTCTTTGTTCTAAACCTGGCTTTCTATCTCAGATTTCCTTGGCAGATATAACAATTTTTTCTCCTCTCTCATAGGAATGGGATGCACATTATTCTGAAATTTGCAATAAAATCTGAAAATGAGAAGAATTACAAAAATGCCCACAAAACACAACCCTGAAAAAAAATCTCCTATTTGGGCTGACCTGTTGGGAATACAAATGTGTCAATTAGCCAACCAGTCCAATTATTGGCAGCTCACAGGAATATTTTGTACCCTGTATAGACTTAATTTGGGAAGCAATTTGTGCAACAGAACACTGGACAAAGCAGAAGGCAAGAGCACTTTAAAGGTAGAACAATGACGCATTTAACAGCCTTCAGAGAACTGGGAAACAACTTGTAACAAGTGAAGGAAATTAACAGTTCAACACAACCACTTGCTCTTTGTGTTTATTGTGAATGGATTTCTATGTGTTTGGCTATTTAAAGGGGGGGATGCCCAATAATTAGCATATAAACATGTTACAATTATTTTGTACCTTTATGGCTACCACTATTCTTAAGCTCTTGTTACTAATTATTGTAGCCAATGACTGAAATTGTATGGTGACTAAGGACTGTTTACATGCCACATTTCATCTCATCAGAGTATTCCCAAGAATGACTCTGAACATCTGAAAATATAATGAAACTAATGCGTCAAAATCACCATGACAATCAACAACACATACAGCTAGAAGTAGCTTGACATAGTCTGGGTCCTCAGGGACAGAAATGGACATGAACCTAGAAACATTAGCATGACTTATGAAACAGTATGTCGTATGGCTAAAATCGTAGGTAGCGAATAGCACTAAACTGATATTAATGATTATTAATGAACTTGCACTAGTTTCCCAAAATCATGGTATCAGATAGCTATGTATAGTGTGTATCCTGTATTCTTCTGGCACCCTGGCTAAAGTATCCCTTTTGTTCTGACTAAAGCAACAAGAACAAGAAACCTGAAGACCACCAGGAATTACTAAGTTACTCAGGTGGTAGCTCAGCGGCCAGCATGTAGCTGCCTATGTGCATCCTTCACTAATTAAACTGAAGGGAACTGCCCCATGGTACTTAAGAAACTTCCAAGCACCCATCCAATCACAAATTACCACTTCAGCCAGAGAACTCACAATTAACCAATTCTAAATGGCTCTCACTCTCACAATCAGCTATTTAAAGTGACAGATGGGCATATATAGTATTACCTTTTACTTTTATCTCCTGGTGTCATGACTTTTCTGTAACTAGCTAGATACCCCATTCCAAATTCATTCCTATTTATCTCCTTTACATTCTTTGTTTTAAGGTCTGTAACTGAACCCAAGTTTGAAAGTCCAGTACTTTGTTTCTTTCATAGCGGAGGCCTTGGCTACTGCCTCGAATAGGGAGGCGGCTGGGGCCTTGGACAGGATCGCGCCTATGCGACCTCTCTTGCCACATCGGCCCCGATACTCCCTGTGGTTTACGGAGGAGTTGAGGGTGCTGAAGAGGGTTAAGAGACGTCTAGAGCACCGCTGGAGGAAAACAAAGACTGAATCTGACCGAACGCAGGTTAGAGTCACTATCAAGGCCTACCTTGTGGCAATAAGAGCGGCGAAGCGCCACTACTTCTCCACCCTTATCGCGTCCACAGAATGCCACCCGGCAGCCCTGTTTAGGATCACTAGGTCCCTCCTTGGTAAGGGGGATGTGGGGGTTCATTTGCAGGGCCGTGCAGAGGACTTTTCAGAGCATCTGCAGGACAAAGTCACTCGGATTCATTCCAAGTTGGACTCCGAGCGTGGGGCAGGATCTGGGGAGATACCGGGGGACCGTTCTTACCCAGTTATCTGGGAACAGTTTGATCCTGTTGCTCCTGAGGAAGTGGACAGGATCCTGGGGACTGTGAAGGCCATCACTTGCCATCTTGACCCGTGCCCCTCCTGGCTGGTGAATGCAGCTCAGGAGGTGACATGTGGTTGGATCCAGGCTATGGTTACTACACCCTTGCAGGAGGGAGTGTTTCCAGCTGCTTTTAAGTAGGCATTGGTGCACCCCCTCCTCAAGAAACCCTCCCTGGATCCTACTGTGCTGGACAATTTTCGTCCAGTCTCCCACCTCCCCTTTTTGGGGAAGGTGGTTGAGAAAGTGGTGGCATCACAGCTCCAAAGGGTTCTG
This sequence comes from Liasis olivaceus, assembly GCA_030867105.1. Lineage (NCBI taxonomy): Eukaryota > Metazoa > Chordata > Lepidosauria > Squamata > Pythonidae > Liasis > Liasis olivaceus. Next base: position 40,006,437 of record CM061348.1, on the reverse strand, counting down.
GAGGAAATGGATTATCTGGATCCCTTCCAGTCAGGTTTCAGGCCCGGTTATGGAATGGAAACGGCATTGGTCGCACTTATGGATGACCTCTGGCGGGAGCGGGATAGTGGCAGTGCAACCATCTTTGCTCTCCTTGATCTCTCAGCAACTTTCGATACTGTCATCCACAGAATCCTGTTGGGACAGCTCAGGGAATTGGGCGGCATGGTCTTGTGCTGGTTCACCTTTCTCCAGGGCCGATCCCAATCAGTGGTGGTAGGGAGCAAGAGGTCCCATCCTCGGCCCCTCCTTTGTGGGGTGCCGCAGGGTTCAGTTCGCTCTCTGCTCCTTTTCAACATCCACATGAAACCGCTGGGTGAGATCATCCATCATCATGGGATGAGGTATCATCAGTATGCTGATGATATGCAGTTATACATCTCCATCCCAGGTGAAGTAAGTGATGGCCGCCCTTTCGCGGTGCCTGGAAACTGTAAGGGTCTGGATGGGGAACAACAGGCTTCGGCTGAACCCTGGTAAGACGGAGTGGCTGTGTTAATGGCTCCTCTGTATCCGGGACTTTGTCATCTTTGGTGCTGGATGGGGTGGCACTGCCCCAGACAGATCCAGTGTGTAATCTGGGGGTCCTCCTAGACTCATGGCTCCTGCTTGAAGAGCAGGTGGCAGCCGTGGCAAGGAGGGTCTCTGCATAACTTCAAGTTGTGCGTCAGTTATGCCCTTTCCTGGATCAGGATGCCCTTCGAACAGTCACTCATGCCCTTGTTATCTCCCAGATAGACTACTGCAATGCACTCTACATGGGGCTACCCTTGAAGAGTATCCGCAAGCTACAGCTGGTCCAGAATGCAGCCGCGCGGGCTATTTTTGGAACCCCAAGGAGGGCCCATGTGACGCCACTGCTCCGCGAGCTGCATTGGGTACCAGTTTGCTTCCGGATCCAATTCAAGGTGTTGGTTATCACCTTTAAAGCCCTACATGGCATGGGACCAGGTTACTTAAGGGACCACTTCTCCCCTATGACTTCAACCCGTCCCACCCGATCACATAGAGAGGGCATGCTTCGGACCCCCTCAGTAAAAGAACTTCGATTAGCGGGGTCCAGAAGGCGGGCCTTCTCTGCAGTAGCCCCCGCTCTTTGGAACATTCTGCCCCCGGAGGTGCGATTGGCCCCCTCACTCCTGGTAGAGCTTTGAAGACCTGGTTCTGCCACTTAGCCTGGGTGGGGAGGGAATACCTCAAGCATGGGGACGGCTAGCCCCATAGAGGCCTTCTGTCTTCAGCCTTAGATTTTTCATTTTCTCGGACTCTCCTTTCCCTTTTTTAGAAATGCTTTTAAATGGATGTTTTATGTATTTATATATATTTATGTTTTCAATGTTCAGTGTGACTTGCCCAGAGTTCCCCCATTGCAGGGAGATGGGCAGGTGAGAAATTTAATAAATAAACAAACAAACAAACAAACTGGAGGGATTCCGTATGGATAGATTCTGTGCTGAAAAGCACCAAGTCTCTCTGGCTAGCTTCCAGATGCAGCCCAATGTAAGGGCTTTATTTACAGAGAGCTGGGTCTTTCAAATAAACTGCTAACTGAATTAAATGGTTTGTTCACTTGATGAACAAACAGGACTTCTTAAGCTGCACATTGAAGACTTCCAAATGTTTCAAGTCAAGCTTCACCATTTTCAGGTTTTTAATTAAGTTTCATTACTTCCCTGCTTAATTGTTGGCAATCTTTTCTTCAACTGCTCCACTCTTTTACTCAAAGTGTCTTATGTGTTTGTAGCCAAGAGTTCAAATTTTGTTTCCTTAGTCCAAAGCACATTGTTCCAAAATATTTTAGGCTTATAAAGGCTTTCTTTTGCCAACTTTAGATAATGACTTTTGTGATGAGTTAGAGAAAAGGTTTCCTTTTGCCAACTTTCCCCTGCAGATCATTGTTGAATAAGTAATGCTATACTGCAGAACTGTGGACAACTACTCCACAGTCCAAACTTCTGCACCTGTTACATTCATTGTTTTCTTATTTTCAATCTGTAAACAACTGCACAGAAATTTTAAGTGTGCATTCACATTTGCAAAAAAATAGTCTTATTTCACTTGTACCATGAACAGATTATATCAGCTTCAATTCACACAGGGATACATTGAAACATAATTTGACAGTGATGCCTTAACTTTTGCATGCATGGTATGTATCTATTACTTTACAAACAACTGATACTAAAGGCTCCCAAGGGGCTTACAATCTAAATATCCATGTAGAGTCTTCCTGAAGTATCAATTACTGGGCTTATCATAGCTGTGCCAAAGAAAACAGCATTGTTGAGGGATTCTGTTCTTTGTGAATTGCTAGATTGTATCATATAGGCACAGCAGAGTATGTGGAAACACTCTGCTTTCAACATATCTTGGTTCCTTCCATGCATGGGTCATGTGTGGACATCATTACTATGCCTCCCCATGATTTATGAGTGTTAATTGTATTGCCGTAAGAGGGAAGGTGATATTTGTATTTTTAATAAATAAAAAATTATTATCACCTATGTTAATGAAACACATCAGACTACTACACTATGCCAGTAATATATTGATGTAAGCAAGTGAAAGCATTAGCAGGACCATTCTTTTATTAAATACTGTACAAAAAGATTATTCTATCAGATACTGTGCCTTGGATACTAGTCTAAAACAACTGATAAAAGTTCAGTATCTTAAACTCAACTTAGTTTCATCAACTGATTTTAATAAGAGAAATATTTTAAGCATGTGTCTATTTGGGGCATGAAAATTTTGTAAATTTTATTAGTGTGATTACTGACTCTGAAAGATAGATGTACCAACACATTATTAATTATCACAAGTGAATTAAAAACATTGTTTGTATTCAATTTCCCACACTATGTAACCTGGCTATAAAAAGTGTGGCCATCATTCCTTCTGCAGCATTCATGGCTCCAGAATAGATAGGTTTACAATTGGGGAGGATTTAGACATGTTTAAGGGTGAAGAGTGTCTTAAAGAGGCACCCATTTCATTTTTTAAGACCCTCCACCCCCCATACCAGCTGCATACTCCTGCTATGCAACTAATAATTGGCATTCTATTCATCTTAATAAAGCTTACATACTGCTACACAGTGACTGCCAACATATATACATAGTAAGCAAAGAGATGTGTATTACATATGTAACAATAGGAATTAGAAGGCCTTACTCTTTAGTTGTCCTTTAACATCTCTGTCTTCACTTGAATGTTCTTCATAATGAGATTGGAGCTGATGAAATGACTGCAGGTCCTTCAGACACAGGGGGCATAGAAAGCCCTCTCTCACCTCCCCAGGATCATCAAATGGAGGTGTGTAGCTTGTTGCCATAATGGTCCAAGGCCCCTGAGGTTATTGCGTTTCTCCAAATCTCAGGTGCTACAGAACACTGTATGCCATGAGTGAAGAACTCAACATACAGTGAGGAAATAGTTATTGCTCTTGTCTTTTCTGCAAAACATTCCCCTGAAAAAGATGCAAAGAGTAATTTTAAATAGAAGAAGCTATTTAATTTGGTAAATATATTTTCTCTGATATGCTAATACACTTTTAATGTTTTATTTCAGAAGACCAAGAGATAGGCAATGTGGTTCTCACAGTCTCCAAGATGTCCCAGATGCCTCCTTTAAATACCCACTAGGATTCCTAAATAAATGTTTAATTAAAATTAAGTAAATATGAAGCTGGGATGCTGCAAAACAATCTCTAACACCGTATATGTTTTGAATGATGCCTTTTGCTCCCACACAGATCTTACTAAGATTATAGAAAGTATTACATGGGGATAGTTCATGTTCTGGTAAACAGACATTCTGTGGACTGTTGTGCTAATAATCATGGCTATTTTGTGACCCAAGCCTTAACAATCATGATGCATCCCACCACATGATTTCAAAATTCCAAATGTGTCCCAGCCCAAGAAGGTTCCATACCTCTGAAATAGACTCTGTTTCTGCTCTGGAATATGTACACTAAATTGGTAAGGAAAAATACTCTTTTTATATGCCTCTGGAAGCCATCCTAAATTTTGCAGGACAGTCTTCCCCAAACTGACACCATCCACATATTTTAAACAGTAAGTTTCATGCTGTCAAATCATTGTCTATGCTGTCTGATTTGAAGGGTGCCAAACTGAAATAGCTGTTATAAGGCAAGCCTAAATTCAAAGAAACAGAAAACAATATTTCATTTAGATAAAAAGAGTAGGAATTAAAAAGAAGGCAATTTTAAAAGCATATGATATAAATCACTCAATCAACAAGTTAACTGAAATTAATGTAAGCAAATATGCATAGGATGCCATGTTATTTCATACTGTTGGTAAACATCCAGCATATCTGAATTACTCAATTAGGCCAGTGACTAAACAAGAAAAACAAAGCAATTAAAGTGAAAGAAATATGCAAGAATAATAAAAGGTTTAAAAAAACAGAAAGAGGTGAGCACATAAGATATGCATAACAAGGTATTAATACACCACAAAAGTGTCCTTAATTTTTAGCTATACATCAGCTGAAAATAGATCTACCCATGCTTAGAGTAAACGCAGATCAATTAATTGCAGTTAATTATGACCAAGGCTCACTTACTGAATCATGGTTAAAAACTCATTGTGATCTGGATCCAATCCAATGTTTAACCTATTTATTTAAATTATGCATTTTTTCTTCCTCTAACACACTCTTTATGATCGGTACATATCAAACTGGCCATTCAGGTTCCATATAATAAGGCAAGAATTTCACTAAAATAACCTAAATATGAAAAAAGAAGATCCTCTAAATTATTTTTAAAGCTGACTTATCAATGTTTTGCTTTTCACTATACAAAATTTGATTTGATTTGATTTTCAAGAAATCAACATCCACAGTATCCTTTTTTGCTCTCCTAAACGAAATAGTCCTAAATTTGCTAAAATGCTCCTATATATGTAAGCCATAATATTTTTATACTGATACGCTGAATGCATTAAGTGAAAATTCTGATTCACACTGGTGGTTACGAGAACAGAATCTGGGATGTAACAAATTAATTCAAATTCAAAAGCTATTTGAATATGAATGCTTAGAGAACTAAATGGCATTTTCAGTTGCTGATTCCATATGTTAAAGGAATCACCATTCTGACAAAACCGAAAGAGTAAAAAAGATCAAGGAGTTTACTCACATTATATATGATTGTATATAAAGATGTGGGCTTTCTGGAAAATTTTATTATGCCAATAGGAATAATTCAAATTAGGATATCTGTCACAATATCCATGGTTTGTGCAAATATTGGGTCTTTATTATTTTAGGTTAAAAAACCTCCCAAATTTAGGCTATTTTATTAGGGTTGCTAACAACTATACAGGTAGTCCTCACCTAGCAACTGCAATTGGGATCAGAATCTTGGTTGTTAAGCGAAGCAGTCATTAAGTGAGATGCCCACATGACTGCTTCGCTCAACTACCGCAATCCGGACATTCCCAGTTGCGGTCATTAAGTGAAGTCCCAGGTCATTAAGCGGATGGAGCAAAAGTGCTGTCTGCTGAAAGGTTTCAGCTCAGCGCAGAGCTGAAATCCTCCCAACAAATAGCAATTTGAGAGCAAAAGGGCTGCCTGAGAGATAGTTTCAACTCCACATAGAGCTGAAATCCCCCCGGCAGGCAGCCCTTTCATTCTCAAACATTCCTAAAGCCTACCATAGGGCTTGCCCTCCCCTCTGTGAATGGAGGGGAAATCCTTCCTGGAGCTGGAGGAACAGAGCTCAAATCTTCAAGATATGAGTTCCATTCCTGAATACTGCTGCATCCCCTCCACTTGCAACTTTCCCTGCTGGCTTCTAATGGGGAAATGGGCAGAGAAAATTGCAAATGGTGATTAAATAATCATGGGGTACTTGGCAACCAGTTGTAAATGCAAGCCGATTGCCAAGTGCCTGAAATGCGGCCATGTGACTGGGGGGGGCAGGGTGAAGTTTTATGATGAAGTGTCGTAAAGCACCCTGAGGCTGTCGTAACTTCAAACCGCCATTAAGCGAACGGCTGTTAAGCAAGGACTACCTGTATGTGGAGAAAAATTATTTTATTGGAATTTTAGAAACAAAGTTGGGCAACTGCATTGTACTTTTAGCTTCTCATTCTTCTAGAGCAATTGCCTGAAAAACGAACATAACAGAACTTTGATACAGGTAGTCCTCGAGTTACAGCCATTCAAAGTTACAGCGATGCTGAACCAATAGTACTTCACCTGGTTCCCAAAGTTACAGCTATTGAAGTGCCCCCACGGTCATGTGATCAAAATTTAGGTGCTTGGCAGCCCACCCGCACTTACTATTGCAGAGGTACTTCAACTCCCCCCACCCATCTGCCCCCCTCTCTCTGCCCTTTTGTCCCCCAGCACTCTGCAGCCCCTGCTGTCCGGTACTCTGTTACCCCCAGCTCACCTTCGCCATCTTCTTGCTCCCACTGCTAACCAAGCACAAGCCTGATCTTTTGTGAGGCAGCTGCCAGCCACACAAGGCCTTTTTGCTGAAGTCGCACATGGCAGGCGGCTTCCTCATGAGACCTCAGCAAAAAGGCCTCATGTGGCCAGCAGCTGCCTTGAGAAGGGCCAGGCCAGGCGTGCTTGGTCAGCAGCAGGATAAGAAGACAGCAAAGGACAGCTGGGGTCAGCAGACTGCAGAGCAGCAGGGGCCATGGAGTGCAGGGTGGCAAGGGCCGCTGCGGCTTTCTGCCACGCTGCTGGGCTGGGCTGGGCTGGGCTGGGCTGGGCTGGGCTGGGCTGGGCTGGGCTGGGCCAGACCAGGCCAGCTGGGGCTTCATACTGCAGTGCTGGGCTGAGGCAGCTGTAGCTCTGCACTGCAGCTCTGGGGCTTCTTGTCACCCCGGAACTGCGGCATGCCAAGAAGCCTGAGCTGCAGCAGAGCAAGCAGTCCCAGAGCCACGCAATTCTAGGACCGCTTGCCACCCTGCAAGGCAGGGTGCAGGGTGGCCAAAAGGGCAGAGATGGTGGTCAGGGAATATGCAATTGGGGGGAGTTGAAGGGGAGGCAGTCTCTTACCTTGGAAGAATCAAGGCTTGGGGCTGGGAGGGACCAAGCCAGGAACGGTTTGGATCAGGGTGGGTCCTTGGTTAATGACTGGTAGGATTCAGTTAACAACAGCAGTGGGAAATTCCAGGATTGCCACCGCTAAGTGATGCAGTCATGTGACATGGCACTTTATGAACACATCGCTTAGCGATGGAAATTCCAGTCCCAATTGCCATTGTAACTGGAGGACTACAAGTGTCAACCTTGCCTGAAGTGGATAATTGTGACATATGGAAAACTTTCCAGGCCAAATCACTGATCATACAAACTCATAATTCCTTGAAGTAACTTTGTAACTAGAATAATATGCCACAAGCAAGGAATATAAAGGAACAAGTTATATTATTATCTGGACAAGCAAGGCCTATAAGACAAAGATGGATGAAGTACCTAAAAAGTAGCCATGCTATTCTGTAATTTCTGCATCATTAACTGTCTCAACTTCCTGTGAGCATCACACATACAATCTACAGTGACTGATGCACAATTAATGCTCAGCACATCACTACACTCATCTTCTATTACCAAGCTTTTTTTTTTAATTACATAAGGTGTGAGCAGCCTTTGGATTCAAATGTCCTTTCGTGAAGCATCCAGATTCCCCTCCAAATGTGCTCTGAATTTCAATGATACAATATCTGTCCACTTGCAGATGATGGAGAAAAAATGAAAACTGTAGTGTAAAACAAAATTAGCACTCTTAAAACAAGCAGATTTTTTTTTATCAAGGTGGCTAATAATCTAAAATAGAACACAAGTAAGAAAGACAGAAAGAAATACAGTTAAAAACATTGGAGCAACCTCATTCCAGTCTTCAGTGTTGGCATCTTATCCAGGCCAGGAGTGGGTTTTCTACTAATTCACTATCTAAATCTTGCACTGACCTCTTCCAACTCCATGATTTGATTCTATGAACCAAAAGAGTTAAGGCATCCAATTCTGAGGCAAGAGCAAAAGTAGGCCGATTCCCTTTTCTTCAGGCAGGGTATTTCTACAGTCAACAACCACAAGATAGTTATTTGACAGAAGCCAGTTCCCCCGAAAACAAGGATGGAGACTGCTTGTACTCTTATTCATCACTGTTTCTGCCACAGCTCCTGACCCCTGTCAGGAAAAGAAGTGGGAAGAACTAATACTCCTCTGTATTTTTTTATAAAATCGAAAAAGGGCGGAGAGGGCAGGACGAGGAGAAATGGAGACTCAGGCTTATGGGGAGGGAAGAGGCAGCCGGAACATCAATCATGGAAATCCTGAAAAGCAGGAATCCGGGACGAAAGCCAGCTCTGGCTCCTTTCCCCCCGGAATCCCGAAACCCGCAGGCCCGTGAACGCCGCCCACAGGAATCAGGATGGGGGGAAGCGCCAAGAATGTGGCAGGGGGACAAAGCCCCAAGCAATGCCAGGCTCGGGGAAGGGCGAGACAGCGGCGGGAGCGGCGGGCGAAAGGGACCGCAGGAAGGGCACCGAAGGGTCTCCCTCTCCGACTAGACCCCAGCGGCCCTATGCGCCCCCAAGGAGGGGAGCGAGGGGGCAACTCTCACCTCAGCCTCGCGGAGGCGGCGGCCCGAAGGCCGAGCGACCAAAACCCGCCTCGATGCCCGGGAAGCGACAGGGCCCTCTTACAGGCAGCGGTCTATAGATCGCAGAAACGCCGATGCGAAGAAGGGCCGCTCAGCCTAGGCGGAGAAAGGGCTGGTGAAGAAGAGCACCGAACAATCGATAGGAGGCAAGCGGAGGGTGGGGCTGCGCGGGCTGCTCGCGCTCTCCCGGTTTCAGCTGGGGCTGTTCGGTGGGGAGAGGCGAGGTGGGGGGCCCTCAAAAATCCGGATGACCACTAGAGGGCGAAGCGACAGTTTTCTGCAGCCCAGATTGGGAGCTGGGTCAGACCGACTTAAGTTTGGTAAACTGTTCATTAGGTAAACCGAGGGCTGTCTAGGGCAGATTAGGAAGCTGAAAATACGTTATGGAAGGAGGCAGTGCCAAGCCACTCGGTAGCAGGAGTCGAGCTCGCTTTACCCTTCTAGCCCAGTCACTTTGGTTGATATTGGAAAGTTAAATAGGCTCAGACCTGGCTAGTACTTCAGGGTGAGACTGCCAGCAAATTCAGGGGCTATAAGGTTGACTGGAAAGGGGGGAAAATCCTTGGACAGATAGTGCCAGAACACCCGTTGTTGCTACAAAAAAACAAAATGAATGCGGCAAACAGGAGTTGAGTTTGACTGAGGAAAAGTTGGTTGACTTAGAAAAGCTTGGGCCTAAAATAAGGACAAATCAGATAAGACCTGGTGACCTTTTGATGTCCTAGTCTACAGTTCTCATGATCTGAAACAACCCCAGAAAGTGGCTATGCAGGCCAGGGATCCAGCAAACTAGGTAGTTTGGTGGAGGCTGTGATTCATAAAGCTGCAGGTGGAGAAAGGTGAAAGGTTTTTCACAGCAACAGCAGCAGCAGCACATTTGTTGGACAAAAGTAGTGGTGGCCATAGACTTGAACAGCAAATTAGAGAAACCCACAAACCCAGGTCACACAACATGCTGAGCCACCATGGTGGTGTCTCTTGTTGACTTTACAAGTTGAGTGAACTCAGCCATTGTACTTTGTAAGCCATGCTTTTATCCCTATCATTATCATCATCATCCCTATGGAATACGCTCCCCCCTGAGATGAGGCAGGCCCCTACTCACTCAGCCTTCCGGAAAGGGGTGAAGACCTGGCTCTGCCAACTCGCATGGAGCCAGAAGAGGAGCAACAACCTTGGGGTGGCTAGCACCTTGACGATGCTGCTGTAGGTTAATATCCTTCTCTAACAACAGTACCTTGGAAGATATTTGTGTATGGATATGGTTTTTATTGTATTTTTATTGTATTTTAATTAATATTTATTATTGTTTTTACTGTAAACTGCCCAGAGTTGCTTCCTAGTGAGATGGGCGGTGACCAAATTTTAAATATAAATAAATATAAATAAATGCTTTTATTAGCACAATCTGGAACCCAGCCAGTTGCCAGTTGTTGTTGTTAGATTTTTATCCTGCTTTTTTTTTTTTTTTTTTTTTTAGTATTTGGTCAACTCAAGGCAGTGAACATAGGTATTACTCCTGCCTTCTATTTTCCCCACAACAACAGCCCTATGAGGTAGGTTGGGCTTACGGAGAATGACTGGCCCAAAGTCAGCCATCAGCTTTCATGCCTAAGGGAAACCTAGAACACACCATCTCCTGGTTTCTAGGCCAGCACCTTAATCACTACACCTTAAAAAAATGTTTCACCATCTATTTACTGTAATATCCACTCTGGATTAATTTGCCTTAATTCTGTGGAAAGAGAAATACACCCAACACATGTTCAGAAGGGAGATTGGCTGGATACAGAAACAAGTCAGATGTATTCTGCCTTCTTGCCAGTAGATATCTGGGTGGAAATGCCTGCCTTTGCCATTAATTAATGGGGAGCTAATAATTGTAGTATTCAAGGGGGTTGTGGAGGTTTCAGCTTGTCATAGCTCCAATAGAAACTGGGTTGTTACATTATTTTACATGTTTTTAACTGGCACAGTTGCAAACAATGCAACAAAAATAACTTCTGAATTCATCCTCAGACATGATACAGGGAAAAGCCTCACATTAGCTTGGTGAAATTTTCAGTGGCTTATACCATTGAGAATTTACGCTCCTAAGGAGTGCTTAACTGGGGAGAATTAAGTATTAGTAAGCATCCCAATGAAGTGGATATTTGACTCATTTTCCCAAGGGGACTGAAAGAAGTTATTAAAATGTAGCCAACTCAAATCTTTCATCCACATTATGAGTCAATATATAATGTGAAGTTCAGGCAGTTTAAAAAAATCAGGCACCTACTGTTTCAACAAAACATTCATTTTTGCATTTTAGTGCCTATGCCTTATTGTATAAACATGGTGTTCTCCAAATGTAACTAGCCATTCTGGGAGCTGATGGAAAATTCTTCCATAAAATGGGCAACTTCCTTTAACCTGTAGGAGGTGATACAAGATCTATAATTGATTGTGACACATGCCTTTGCTTTTCTTTTTTCTTTAACATATACAGGATATCCAGCCCCAGAATAAGAAAGAGATTGACTGACAAGAGTGTTTGCACTACAATAGAGAAGAAAATATTAGAAGGTTACTAATTCAACATCAAAGATCCCCGTCCACAAACAGTGAACTCTGAAGTGGTCTTCCAAAAGCACCTTGTTAATTCTGTCAGCATGTAGCATTCTTTTGGAGGAGTGCATAGACTGGAATACATCTTGCACACAAACAAAGTTTTTAAATCAGGGTTTCACGTGGCTAATTGTAATTTTACAAGCGGTCTGTGGAAAAGTAATTTAAGAATGCCACTAGGTGGTGTAGTTAGCACATCTGAACAAAGGCATGAGGTATTTGTTTTCTTATTCTATCAGACAGACCAATTAATCTGTGATAGGCAGTGCTTTTTTTTCCTAATTGGTATACAGTACCAGTCTCAGTTATATTACCATTTGCAACTAACCCACCTTTAATATTATCAGATCATAGTTTTCATTTTTCATTAGAGTGTCTTGGTTTTGTTTGTATTTTGATGTATGAAAACTACACACACACACACACTGATCAACAAAACATTGAAAATAGAAAACAATTAAAAACACACACAAACACAAACATTGATAAAACATATAATTTGAGTTATTTTTACAACCATCTGGAATGCTTGATAGAAGAATAAGATAAAAGGTTTCAGCCCAGTAATTTGGAAAAGAAGGTTAAGGAGCTTTGAATATTTAGTCAAGAAATCCAACTTTGGAATGATACAATGCCTTTATATCTGCTAAATTGGAAGTTGGTCATCTGTATTCACTGGGTATTGTATATTCATCAAATTGTATAAAACAGAAAATTATTACTTTCTGATTTTAAGAAACACAGAGCAGCCAGAATTGATCACTATGTTGTGGAAGTCAATAAATAATCAGGTTAGAAAAGGTAAATAATTTGTAGCTTCAAAAATTTCATTTCATTTAATTATTGGCTTCTAGACCAAAACAACAGTAACAACCTGATACTGTTTCTACAACTCAGGACTTAGGGTGATGTATTTAATTATTGTGATTCAATAAATCACTTTAAAGTTCTTATACTCAACTTTGGACTGGATCCTGATGAACAAACTGAAGAATTTTTTGAACAAAATAAATATGAAGATTCCACAAGATCAGACTGCTGATTTGGCTGCACCATTATAATTAAAAACAATAATAGAAACTATTAAATCCATGAAAACAGGGAAGGTTCCTGGTTCAGACAGCCGTCTATAGAATGGTATAAAACATATATGGAGTTTTTTGCTCCTGTGTTTTTGGGAGTATACAATAAAGTTTTTGTGAATTGAGTTTTTCTTTGCTTTTTTATGAAGTATATATATAAGAGTAATATTGAAGCCAGGTAAGGATTTGACAGAGTATGCAAGGTATCACTGGTTTCTTTGCTAAATGTAAAGGCTAAAATTTTGAAAGAAATTCTGCCATGGAGATTGCAGGTTACATTACCCTCGATCATCCTGTGCAGTCTGGATTCATAATGCCAGTCTTCAGATAATATTAGATTGTTCTTTGATATTTTAGAGCAGTATTTCTCAACCTCGGCAACTTGAAGATGTGTGGACTTCCAACTCCCAGATTTCCCCAGAAGCATGCTGGCTTCAAGTTGCTGAGGTTGAGAAACACTGTTTTAGAGTCAGAGAAACGAACTAGCAACAATGTGTACTTCATTGGATTTGGGAAACGCCTCTGATATGGCACAGGTTAAACTTCTGAAATCTGTTCTGATAAAATTCCATTTTTATTAATTGGGATTGAAATGTATCTTTATGGTATTTCTCAGCCTTACATGCCATTTCAGTCATAAAACCAAGCAGTGTGTGCTCCTATCCAATAACAAACTACAAGCAGGCCTTGACTTACAATGAAAATTGGGACCAGAATTTCTGTTGCTAAGTGATGCGATCATAAAGTGCAACCACATCACTTAGTGACAGCAATCCCTATAGTCCTAGTTGCTGTTGTTAACCGAATTCCACGGTCGTTAGGGGAGGCAACTTCCTGCCAGCTTCCCACAAACAAAGTCAGTGGGGAAGCTGGTAGGAATTTGCAAGTCCCAGGCTTGCAGGTAGGTAAGTGGCTGCTGCCAGGTGGGGGAGGAAGTGAGGGGGTGTGTGGGGGCATGGGGGAAGCGCAGCAAGGTCGGAGAGGTTACAAGGGGGTGTGCAAGAGAACTACCTGTATAATAATGTACCCCCAAATGAAGAACAATAATAAATCCTGCCAAAGAAAACTTGCAAATTATTAATTAACAACTAACATAGGGGAAATCTAACTCTATGTTCCTACCCAAAGTCTTCCTGAAAAAGCCAGGTCTTCATGGCCTTCTAAATGTCATCCCAGCTGGTTCTGATCTGATCTGACAAGAATGCACTTTCAGGTAAGGGGGCAGCATCAGAAAAGGCCCATCTTCCTAGCCTCTGGGGGTAATAGTTTTTCAGAATGGGGCCATAAACACAGTCTCCATTCCAAACCTTATCGAATGGGCAGAAAGCTTGTACCAGATGGCTATCCTGTAACAGAGGATCCCTATGTTAATTCATGTTAGATATTTTAACTGAGTCTTTCAGAGTGGGTGGCCATAGTAAATGTAAATGATGAAGATTATGATAGTAAAAATAAAAATCACTGGAAAAGGTTTTATGGCGTAGACAGGCCCATCAATTTTCTCAGTCTAAATTGCAACTGCATGTGAAGGAGGGGCTTAATTTTTCAACTTTTAATTAGCTCTTCAAAATATTTGATATACTGCATGAAGAATTTGAACTGCATGAAACTATTTAATGGCTATAGATTCACTTAAATACCTTTTGATTTCCCAGGACCTGATGTTTTAGCAGTGTTTGTAATTACCAAGTTACTTGCTGTGTTAGGAGTGGCATCATCAAAACTGGCAGATGATAGATGGACCATCATGGTGCCAGCCGCACCCTTTCTGATCATACATGCAGTATCAACATGCACAAAAGAGATGGATCTTGCATTGTGACACTCCATCCACTATCTTGGATTTTTTAGCCTTTTTATCTTTATCTTTGTAACTCTGGTTTTTATAACTTTTAATTATGTATTTCCGATTTTAGTTTGTTGTAAGCCGCCCAGAGACCCCCGTTGTGGAGAGATGGGCGGGGACAAGTCAAATAAATAAAATAAATTAAAAAATCTTGTCAATTTTGTCATGCACACACACAGACCCTGGAGTCTAAATCTCTCCTTTATTTATAAAATGAGCTGAAGGGTATTACTAAGATAATGGTCATTTGCAAGAAGCTTGGAAAGAGTTGCAATATTCTGTTTTAACAAATCAGTGATCCTGTGTTTTAAGTAACTTTCTTATCTTCAGATGAGACTAATCCTTCAAAAGATACTTTTTTGAGCTCATTGGATAGTTCAGTAGATGTTTAAGGAAGGTTGAATGTTAATCTTTTTATGCTGGAGGTGTAATGTAGTTAAGGGGGCTTTAACACATGGTTTATCCTTGTTCTGTAGTAGACCCATTTTGGGCCAATAGTCAAGCCTTGGTTCATATGATTAGCAAAGAGAAAATAAGATTCAAAGAAGTTAATGTGATGTTGATTAGAATAGAATAGAATAGAATAGAATAGAATAGAATAGAATAGAATAGAATAGAGGTGGTCCTCACTTAACGACAATTCATTCAATGACAGTTCAAAATTGTGATGGCACTGAATGAATGGTAGCTACAACCAGTCCTTGAAATACCAACCATCACAGTGTCCTGTGGTCATGTGGTTGCCATTTGTGACCTTCTTTGCCAGCTTCCTACAAACAAAGTCAATGGGGAAGCCAATAGGAGGTTACAAATGGTAACCACATGATGTCCTTGCTCAAACAACCTATGGTGATTCAGTTAATGACAGCAACCAGGAAGTGCCAGAACTGCCATCCCTAAGCAACATGATCACATGACATTGCACTTAACAACAGAAATTCTGGTGCCAATTGCCATCATTAACCAAAGACTACCTATAGAATAGAATAGAATAGAATAGAATAGAATAGAATAGAATAGAATAGAATAGAATAGAATTATTACAATCATAGACCAACATTGGCTTATGTACCAAAGACTTGGAACGATCAATTTAAAAAGAACTTTGGACATATCAGGCATGGAATTTAGCTAAAAAAATAATTTTGGGCTGTTGGAAAGAAGTTAACTCTCTGCACTTAAAATTCTGGACTGAAGAAATGTGTTCACTCCCAATACTGAATTGGTTGTCTAGCAGCAACATGAAAAGATTGATCAATATGATTCCATGTGTGCAACTTTTAATGTATTGTTTAAAAAGTGAATTGTTTTTATATGTGTATTTTAATATAGAATATATGTTTTGTTTTATTGGGTTTCCCTTTCTGTTTTTTGTCTTGAGGTTTTTAATATGTTTTATATTTTATTGTAGGTATTTTCCTTTTTTTATACATCATAACAATAAAATAAATATTTTAAGATGTAAAAAATATTTTGGTAATATATATATAAGTACATTAATAATCTTAAGAAGAAAAAACCAAGTTTTCAACATCAATATTCAGAATTACTGTTCAAAAACACATCTGTAACTATCTTTAAAGAGTTATTTCTTGTTGTAATTAAAAAAAAAAACACTCAAGAAAGATCTCAAGAAAGAAGTACTTTAATTTCCAGGGCTTTACTATAGTCAGTGTTGCAGCTAATGATAAATATTATACTCATTTTTTATGCCATACTATTTTATAAGTTTTGGGGGGAAAGGGTATCTTAAAATTAAAGGGGCTAACATTTCTCAAAAGAAGCCAGATCCCACAAGACATCTGTGTTCCATGTGAGATTTTGAGATTTGAAACAATAATAACAGTAATAATATTTTTTTTACAAATGCTTTCCATTTTTTTTTCTTTATCCGCACATCATGTAAAATCATTTAGTGATATCCACTGCTTGAAAAGATTGTGACTCCTTTCTTAGAGGGATATTTGTTTCATACCCAGACTGAACAAAATGTTCTCACACCATAAAGGTATCTCTTTGCCGTGATGCTTATAAGATTGGAAAGCGAATTACTGTAATTGTAAGGATTTTCTTGATCCTTGATGCTCTTCTGATGCTAAAGTGTCCCTAAGTTGCAAGCTAAACTATGTCAACTTCTGGATCTTTCAAGGACCTCCAGAAACCCTAGCAGCTAAAACTGTTGCTGAAGCAAAAGCCCTTTTGTGTATATGAGGAGGATCCTTTTTACAAGCAATGCCACATCCCATTTTGGATCAGGGGGGTGGGAGGGTGGAATACTTCCTAACCAAGAACTTTAAACCTTACACACCTAGACTTAACAAAAGTGTTACTGACCCATGAGCCATAGAATACACCAAGCTATCATCTGTTTTAATCAGAGTTTATCAAACAAGGGATTGTGGCTTGGTTTCTACAATATAAATTCTAGCTTGTAAACCAGAATGGCTGTATTCAGACATCGCATTAACCTATAATAATATTTTTATTACATTTATACCCTACATTTCTGCTTATGTAAGCACTCATGGTTTAGTATAGTGTGTGAACTCAGAATCTCAGTCCTTCCTGGTGAGATAGTTCATAATATTATGGAGAAGAAATACCTACAGAATTCTCACTGTCTAAATTCACACAAAGCAAGTCAGTAAAAAGCCTAACAGCTGCATTAGTATAACATGCCAGGCTTGGTTAATTCTAAGTTTGATTTGGTTTGTTGGAGGGGCGGTATTGAGACTTAGTCTGTAGTGCAGTCCCACCCTATTTGGTTAATTCAGAATTCAGTCTATAGTGTGTAATAGAAAATGAATTAATTTACTAACAAAGTTAATTATTATGCAAATCAGACATATTGTGGGAAATCCCAGAGGACAGGGAAGACAAGGAAAAGTGGTCAGATTATTTCCAATTACATACAGTATGTAAAAATGGCACTATCTTTTTCTACAGTTCTGAAAAGCAGTAACTATAAAACAATGAATTTATACAAGGATACCATGTGCAACCTTATAGTTTTACAAATATGCATACCCGAATTTCACTTCCAAAAGCATACATTAGAAAATGGGGCATTCAATCAAGTCTCGTGTTTCTAATAGCTGTTAAATTAATTTATACCTTTACAAGGCTTTTCCTTTCATGAACTCCTCTCTAGTTGGACTCTTCTGGTGATACAGTTTGCATGGTTGCTGACAAGGATATTTCAAACTGGAACATAAGTTCCTTTTTCCTCCATTTTGTGGAACAATCAGTACTCACTTTAATTTGTGATCATTTTGTTCAATAATAGTGTCATTAGGAGTAATATTTGCTGAAATTGCAAGGATTATGCACCAACTTCTGGACGATGATGCATTAATTGAATTTTTCTCTATGCCAGGACATACCCATCAATCCCTCATAAAAATGTAATTCATTTTTTTATTACTGTGAGCTAAAGGTGTGATTGAATGACAATGTAAATCAAAAAGAGAACCATCCCTGGCTGACGAGTAATTTAAAGTGTGTGACACTGCACTAATGGAAAGATGGATCCAACCACAGAACAATGCGACATTGTATCAGGGCCATTTTGAAGCCAACTTTTTCCTTTTATTTGAAATGTTAATAGCATAATGTTTCATTAACACCATCATTGCAATTTTCTTTTTGGAAATATATATTTAGAAGAGTCTAGGAAACCTTATTTCAAATGACACTGAAAGAGAAATGGAGGCTAAGTTACCAGCCTTCGTTGTACCCATGTCTCATGCAGCATTCCCTATAACAGTAAGGACAGGACTGGTGAGCTGAGGCACATTTTGGCCAGTGTGCCTCAACAAAGCCCACTTTTACCCCAACATTCTTATCCTGTTCTATGCAAGCTACGATCTCCAATAAAGAGATTCCCTTGTAAGTCAACATATTATTGCCTGCATCTCACCAACTAACAGGTACATGTAGCATACTAACACAGACTCAGTTCACTAAGAAATGTATGAATGTGAGAAAAAAAATGTACTGTACATTCACGGATGCAGGCATATCATAAACTGAATAGGCTTGAATTAATGGAATGTTTTGCAGAAACATTGGGTTAAAGGATGGTTGCTGAATGCTATAAGAGCAGTACATGATGGAATTAAAGCATGCATGCAAATAAATGAAATGGATGGTGAAACAACGAGCAGGACAAGATGCATCTTTAAATCACATCTTTAAATCCTTTGTTGCTTAATGTATTTATGGATATATGTATAAGGAATGCTTAGGCGTGAAGATTGGGGTTGTGAATGTGCATTTACTTTTATACACAGATGATGTCAAGTTGTTGGCAGAGAACCCTAACAATTTTCAGTAAACATCGATAGATTGTATTATGCAATCATGCATCATGAAAATTAATGTATTAGAAGCCAGAGTAATAGGATTTGACAGGGAAATGGATTGTATGATTGAATTGGCAAAAAACTAAATTTGGTATACCTTGGTAGAATGTTTACTAAGGATGGGGAAAAAAGATAGGTGAAGACATTTTAAGATACCCAATTACTGATAGAAAGGTAGTGGGTAGGATGTGGTCTTTTACTAGGAATGAATGTCCAAAGGCATGAAAGTTGTTTTAGATGACGGTTTCCTTCTTCTCTTTTTGTTATATGGAAATGAGAGTTGGATGTATCAGGTGAAACATGAAAGTAAATGGAATGCAGTGGGGATGAGGTACTTAGTGTAAACTAGAAAAGATATGGCCAACAATTGTCTGTTAAATGAATAAGGATTGAATACAAAAATGATTGACCATTATGGAAATACGTTGATGCGGTTTGTCATATAAAGAAAATGAATGAAGGCTGAATTGCCAAACAAATATATGAAGAAGAAGTGAAGTCAAGAGGAACTGAATGAGTCTTGGTTGGATGGAGTTGATGAGACCTCAGAAAGAGAGGTGAGAAGTTTAAAGCAGGGTTCTTCGACCTTGGCAACTTGAAGATGTGTGGACTTCAACTCCCAGAATTCCCCAGCCAGCCATGCTGGCTGGGGAATTCTGGGAGTTGAAGTCCACACATTTTCAAGTCGCCAAGATTGAGGAACCCTGCTTTAAAGAACAAAAGATGATGTTCCAATCAGTGTATGGATATGGTGGAAACTAAGATAGTTTGCAAGACTAGAAAGATATGTATGCATTGTAGGAGGACAGCCCTGTTAGTCTATTTTAGCAAAAAAAATCAGAAGAAGTCTGGTAGCAACTTTTCCGACGAACACATTTATTAAGAGACATAAGCTTTTGTGAGCTGCAGCTCACTCCATCAAATGCATAGAGTGGCTGGACTGATGTAGGATTTAAATTGGGATGGTGTTGATGTAAACTAGTTTCAGCTGGGTTTCCTTTTTTTTTTTTTTTTTACACATCTTTAATTTCTTTGGCTTACCACATCATATTCCTTTTCTGTATACTGCATAATTTGTTTACTCAAAAAAAGTATTTTTGACATGATGGGTATCTATGTACTGTATATAAGTATTTAAATAATTACATATGATAGAGGACTCTTCTAAATTGGTTATCTATTCCTTAATTCTTGGATTATGTACATTGTGCTAGAGTATCCACTTCATTATATTAAAACTTGATTAAAATAAACAATAGACACACTGGTTGACAGTAGAACCAATGAAGTGCATCTATTGCTAGCATGACCATAATGAAAAGAAAATATTTATTTTCATATGAGTCAAAGCATTTTATTTTTTCCCGTATTTCAGGAACAGCTTTTGGAGTGAGGAGTGTTGGGGGCGTAGTATGGATTGATAAGAAATAGATTGCCTCTATTAAGCTCTATCTAGCTTTCTGCTAGTATAAAGCCATTATTGGGTTCACTTTAATAGTCAAACAGTATTATTATATTATGCTAGCAGGTCCCATATTCTTGGCTGCATATGAAATGCCAACTCACATGGAATCTCTTAGCCTGACTAGAGATTAACAGCTGGAATAGATATGTTCCTTTAGAATAAGGACTATATAGTGACATTGTGGTTTTAAACAAAACAAAACAAAAATGCATATTCCAGAAGTGCCTATTCACATTAAATATGTTAAGGCTGTCAAAGCTTTTTGCTGTTTCAGAGAGAGAGAAAAGGACTCCCTGAAGATTTATCCATCGTGTTTGCAGACACATCTGTCAGAATGGCAGGATATTGTGATTTATAGGCACTGTAAATTGAGAACTTGTCAAGGGCTTTTCAAATTATTAGTGTATTAACTTTTGCAGCCATTTCTGTCGTTTCAGAGCCCTAGGGACAACCTTTTTTTGACCCACTAATGCAAGAATTCTTTTTCAACGTGTGCCCAAAGAATAATAGCTTTCTTTTACAGCACCATTTGCCAAGCTTTCAGATCTAGGCTGCTTTCAGAAAAATACACTAAGGATTGAGTCATGTGTACCTAATGGCCCAAATATTTCCTGGCACTGAATCAAATATTAGCAATTTATTTTTTGTCCTGTTTGAGCAACCCTGTGTCCCTCAGCCCACAGTTGTTGTCACCCAAGTTCCTTGGTATATTCAGAAGTTGTATAATGTGAGGCCAGAATGGTTTCACCCCAGGTGCGGTTCTGGTTTTTTAGTGTGGAAGTGCTATCCTTGGCTTCAGAGTTAGTTAGATATGATGCTTTATTACAACAGTGAGAATAAAGCAGACAAGGACTAGGGTGCTAATGTACTTAGCTCTCAACCAAGTTTGATGAAAGTGCTTTCATTTATATCACATATTTTGTAAGCATATGTTGGCCACAAATCATGGTTTTCAGCCCAGCCCTTTAACCCAATGAAAGACTGGACTCGAGAAACTCAGTTACTCATTTATTAAGGCACCTTAGTAATGAGGACTCCTTCCCAAGAAGAGAGCCCCGAAAAAAAGAAAGCATAAATCTTTTATAACTTTTCAAAAACAGCATCATAATCAGAGGTTACATGATTGGTCACATAGTTGAACATGCGTACTTAATACCTAACATCCCATAATAACATAACACCTTTTCAAACCATATTTGTCTGTGTCCATAACAACAAGTGGTTTTCTGTATCTGGGATGCCTAGTGGTTTTAGAACATCTTTATTTTAAGCCTTATCTGAATGCACATCTACATCTCTGTTCCTGTTCTTCTGCTAGATAACCTCACACCTGATCAATATCTTTCTGTTCTAGCCTGTTTGCAAGCTTAACCACAGAGCTTGTTGGCATGTTCTACTGAGGGGTGCAAGTTCAATAGTGTATGACCCCAGTCTGACTCTAACTCTATCAATTAACTCCAATTTTGCTGCCATCATATTAGTTGACCTAGGTACAGAGCTGCCACAACAAAGTATAGAATTTGTGCGCCGCGCAAGGGCACCACATGAGGGGCACTGCCAATTACAAGTTTAAAGAGAGAGAGAGAGAGACGGAGATACAACGTCAACAACAAGGCTTGCTGACTTCACACGTGTGCACTTGGCTCTGAGACCGGTGACAAAACCTATACCCGTGACTCAGTAGGTTCTCACTTAATTTGTATTATGTCATTATATGTAATAATTAAATATTTGGGGGAGCACTACTGGAATTCTGCACAAGGCTACCTTGTAACCCAGAAGCCGCCCTGCATAGGAATAAGGACTAGCAAGGGTTCAGTTTTGGATTCAGATTAAAACATCCTTTATTCAGCACAATTCATTTGTGGCACTCCAGAAGTGGTGATGATTGTTCTTGGATGGTATTTCTGAAGATACAATACTTTCAGGGACTCTTGGCTAATGTTATCTCCAAGATTATCTTGTATAAGGGACTTTACCTTGACCTTTGCTTAGTGCAGTGTTATCCAAACTTGGCCACTTTAAGATGAGTGGACTTCAACTCCCAGAATTCCCCAGCCAGCATGGCTGGCTGGGGAATTCTGAGAGTTGAAGTCCACTCATCTTAAAGTGGCCAAGTTTGGACAACACTGGCTTAGTGGAAGCATAGGATTATACTACTGATTAACTGAGGTGTTACCTACAATTATTTTTTGTTAGCATAAGGAAGTTTTCCCAGTCTGAGAACCCCACAGATGCATGGACAATAAACATGGTAAATTTAATATTGAAGTCCACATATCAGAGGAACTCATGTTGGGAAAAGCTGGTATAAGAGTTCTAAGATCTCATTTTCATTTTGTTTCATAGAAACATTGAACTTTCCTGTTCAATAGAAATTGGATCTCCAATTTTCTTCTGTATCAACTACACCATGAATCCATTTTCACTGTATATATGCTGGTTTCTGATACTCAGAATGTAGAATTCATGCACAGCTCCATATGAGCAATTAAGCCCCATGAGGACCCAAAGAGAGTTTGTGTCTCACATTACTCTGCACTTCTGTTGTTCAAAAAGTCTCCCAGGCAGCTGAAATTGAGAAACCATTAGATGAAAAGACATCACAAAGTGACAGCAGCAAGCACCAAGATCTAAAAATCAAAGCTATTTATAAAATGTTATTGTCTACATCTGCTTTGGCAATGCAAATGGCATTTTCTCTAGAGGGTACTTGTTTAATGAGTATTGACAGCTTTTGATGGCTGACGACTAGTTAGAGGCACACTCCTCCTACCTAGCCAAAGGATTGGAAGCAAGCCGTGGCAGT
This sequence comes from Liasis olivaceus, assembly GCA_030867105.1. Taxonomy (NCBI): domain Eukaryota; kingdom Metazoa; phylum Chordata; class Lepidosauria; order Squamata; family Pythonidae; genus Liasis; species Liasis olivaceus. The sequence continues at coordinate 39,983,569 of CM061348.1, read as the reverse complement.
TTAAATATAACCTGAAAAACAAGCCTGACTTTTTGCAGAGAAGAAGCTGGGGAAGTGTCAGGCCCAGCCCAAGAACAACGATGAAACAGTCCAGTCGAGTACAGTTCCTTTATTTGCTTATACCTTATAGATAGAATCTTGCCAAACTAAATCTATACCACAGCAACTTGTGGATATACCCTGTGAGATTCTAGGGAGTGGCTATCCTGAATCTTTTTCTCTTCTCACGCTCCCCCTGTGGACTGTGCTGCCTCTTGCCTCCTCCCACTTCCTGGAATTCATGCCCTCCTTCCTGATGGCCTTGATCTCCCCCATCACTCTCCTCCTCGTAGATACATTCCATCACAGGAAGGGATACTTCAAAACTCGCTGCTACTGCTTCTGGGCTTTGGATTGTCATCAGAAAGCCAATGATAAAAGCTCAATCCTTGTTGCCATTTTGTGTTATGCAGGGAGGACACTGAAAGCAAAGAGGAGAATTTGCAAAGAGGGGAATGTGCTAATAATTTGTATCTGAGACCAGGAAGGAATAAATGTACTGCCAGAAAAGTGTATAAAGGCCTATAGTAAATAAAGGCCTAAGCAGCATATTCCAGGGACAAAGTGCAGGCGTTCCAAAAAGAGACTTGGATCAACTGTTGACCAGAAAACCAGTGTAAGATAGGTGCAAGGATCCGGTGTGAGGAGCTCCAAATAACACGCAGGACGAGAGAAATCCAATCCAACTCGTTTATTACTGCAGCAGTAAAGGAGGATGCATCCAAGTGTCTCTACACAGACAGTACGCACATTGCTTGTCACATTAGCCTTTTTATACAATATTCAAACAGGGAGAAAGAATATGATTGGTCAAAACTTGATACAAATTGCATATACGCATAACATTTTGTCTATCCCATAATATATGAGTGGGAGTGCAATTATAATATAATTATATTAACATAGGAGGTGTGGTTTTAGGGATCTTTCATCATCAGGTCCCTATAGTTCATCAGTCTAACTGCAGAACCAGTCTTGTCTTTTTCTGCCCAGCAACAGCCAATATAGGCCATCACAACAGCAGGGCTGAACCTCGCCAGGGCCAACAACCCAATTTCACAGCTCCAGAGCTCCCTTTACTGAGCTGGGAGGACTCTAGGTGCAGCAGGTGCTTCTTCACAGATCCCTCCATTCTGGTATGTTCCACAATATGTATTTTTTCAACAAGCAGTCCTGTACACAGTAGGACTTTCATGCATACACTGGCATTGTTAATCACTGAAATGGAAACATTAGGATTTTTCCATAATCCCATTAACCTCCTTCAGATGATGAATCATTAAAAGTAATAATAAAAGGTTACTCAATGCCACACATCCCTAAAAAAGATGCAACACATACTAATTATAATGATTTCACATGGAGGATGAGCACTTCCAAAGGCATCTTGATGTGTGGGGGACATAATTTCCCTGATGAGCTTGTTTAAAATGAATTGCTAATTATATAGCTTGTCCCTGTCTCTTTAACCAAATTTAAGAGGGGAGAGGGTGTTTAGAGAAATTTCTAAAGGTCACTGTGATAAAAATCTAGCTATTTTATGCTTCATTTGCTTGTATATCTCAAAACTTTGGGGGAAACAAACTTCATGATTGCAGAAGGTTGCCTTCACCCTAGCTTTTTCTTCCAGTTGAATGGACTCCATATTGCTTAAATGCTGTAAAATATTTATCCCTTCCTTACCTACCAAGCTTATATGCTGCTCCAATCAGCGAGCAACTCTGGGCAGTTCACTTCATTTGGGATTTAGATTACAAATAAACAAAATCACAACCACGGTAATAAGTAATCCAACAAAAAGAAAAACCAAAACACCAAACCACTGAAAAATCCCATTCCCCTGTAAGAGGAACCTCATCATCTTTCAGAGCTCAAACAGCCAATGATTTTACTGAACATCAAATGTGTAAGAGGCAGTCTGATCTCCAGGGAGATATTATTCCAGAGAAGGGGGGAGTATCAATAACAAAGTGTAATGAATTTAACTTTTAGTATATAATCACATAACCATAGAATAGCCTATCCTATTCATGAACTTTACTAGGAAATTCACGTTGCTGCAATGTTGGAATGTTGGAATGTAAGCTAGATACCTTGTACAAATGAGTTCTCAACACTGATAAGGCTGGAACATTGGTGGGTGTAAGGAATGCAGTGAATATCATAAATTTATAAGATAACGGAACGAGAGGTACCATCATAACAAGTTACCCAACTGTTCCTAATATGAACTGTTCCTGACATGCACTGTTCTTGAGATGACCTGGATGAAGTGTTCACCAGAATTCTAAGTAAACAAGCTGGGTATAAAAGAAAGGATGGAAACCATGCCCACCTCGAAGTGCGAGGTGACTCTTGTTGGAGCAGGGGACGCCCTGAGTCTGATTCCCAGCCTGCTCTAACACAGCCTGATCAACTGTGTTGAGAGCGTATGTAAGTATTTTGTGTGAATGTGTAGCCTAGCTGGGCAAGAATATTGACAGCAACTTGGATAGCCTAGTAGGGCAGTTGCTTATTGATACATTGTTGTTAGCCTTATAGGGCATCTTTGTTAGCCTAGTTGGGCATGTACATTTATTGCTAGCCTTGTTGGGCATATAATTTATTGTAATAAATATTACAAGAAAACAGAGAAATTATATGTATTAATCAACATTGATTAAACACTTGATTTGCTTTCTTTCCAAATAACACAAGAATAAAAGAACTAATTTTGAACTCTATTTTGAGTGAGTTGGATTCAATCATTTTGTAACATAATGGCCACTTCCAATGTCCCCGTAGATGACATTCCGTAAGGGTGGAACGCAGAGAAAGCCTACTGTCTTAGATATTTATCAGACAGATAAAAGCTAGGAATTAAAGACCTTTTCTCGTTACCTCTACTCAGACCCCACCCACCAATTCATGGTACAAAAAAAATATTTCACATGTGGCTGGAGCAATTCTCCAGGCAAAGAAAATGGGGGGACGGGGACGGGGACAGATCTCCTGCCATATGCATTTCATTCCAGGTTCTACTAGTTGAATGAAACTATGACATTTTCAATAAGGAATCACTGACAAGCAAGATAGCCTTCTAGCAATGGAGACACTTCCTGGAAGGTAGAGCCCACCGAGTACAAGACCACAAGAACCTAGAAATTCTGAAGAAAGCACAAAACTCATGCCTTAGCTAATCAGGGTGGACACAGTTTTTCTCCCATTTCAGTTTTGATATATATTCCTGATTCACAGAACAAACTTTCAGATGCCCGTCATGTAAACCTGGATATCATCTTCCCTACTCATCTCCCCCTGTCACAATACTGCATTGAGCAACTTTGGCTCTTCCCAGGTGTTAGACCCTATTAAAAGCTTGGGGGAAGGGAGACAGACTTGTTTGTTTGTTTGTTCATTTGTCACATTTATATAGCTGCCCATCTCACACAAAGCGACTCTGGGCGGCATACAACAATTAAATAAAACAACCAATAGATAAATAAACAATAATTATAAAAAGAAAGATAATAATTATAAAAAGATAGTAATTATTAAAATGAAAGCATTTTAAAGACTGTTGCTCTGCTAGATCAGATTAAAGTGCAGCAACAACAGTGCTTATGCCAAGGCTTGGATGGATGATTTCCATGAAGGCCCAAGAGGAAGGTTATTTGCCTTACATCTGATGGGAGTCATCTGTTTCACAATGGCTATTCATATGTGTCCCTTTAAGGGAAGAAATGTTACCGTTCTGCCATGACAATAGAACTGCTGGGCATTTGGAAGTGTTTAAAACTCTGAATCAGGTACTCAGTTCTGGTATTCAAGTGTCACAGATGATGTCAAGGACTGTTTCTTGCCATGTTTGTCACTGAGTAAAGTTTGTTTCTGGAAAATCGGCTGGCTTGTTCCAGCCTCCGAGGTCCCCTCTGCAAACTTGGGATTGTACCCCCATGGATTTTGTTCCTAATCTCCCGCCTGTACAGTAGCATACAAGCCTTCATGTGGTTGTTGATTTGTTTAAAAAGATGTGTCATTTCATTCCTTGCAAGGGCCTCCCAGTAGCTTAGGAAATGGCACAACTTTTTTTAGACCACTTTTTTGGATAATGAGACCTGGTCAATCATGTAATCTCAGATCATGAATCTCAATTTACCTTCATATTTTGGAAGGTTCTCTTCTAATTATTAGACATTAAATCTCGATGTCATTTCCCCATTATCCTGCCTCAGATGGTCAAACTGAGAACGTGAACCAGATATTACAACAATATTTAAGGTATATGTCTCTTATCAACAAGACAGTTGAACTAAGCTGTTGCCTCTTGCGGCATTTGCCTACAACAGCTCAGTGCATTCCTCCATAAGAGCGTCTCCCTTTCAGGCTATCCTAAGATTTCCACTCCTGAGTTTTGCCCTCCAGAGCTCCTGCATCTGCAGTTCCTCATGCCTCAGACTTCCTATAGGAGCAGCAGGCTGCTCGGCATCTCTTAAAGAAACAGGTAGGTTTGGCAAAAGCTGTATACAAGCAGACTGCAGAAACACATGAGCAAGAGGGAGCCAAAATTGTGGGAAAAGAGTCAGTGTGGCTTTCAACTAGGTTTTGTCTTCTGCGTGATGCTTCAAAAAGTTGGACTCAAAGTTTATTGATCCCTTCCCAGTTGTACAGCAAATTAACCCATCTGCAATCGCCTGCATCCATGAAGAGTCATCCTGTGGTCCATAGATCACTATGATGTATGAGGAACCTCCCTGCAACATATACTTGAAATTGGAATGGGAGAAAAAATATGTAATGGAAGCTATTCTGGGCTCTAGGTGCAAGGGGAAGCATTTGGAATATCTGATTGATTGGAAGTGCTATCCAGATTCATAGAGAAACCGATCTGATTTCCACACTGCACACCTTGTACACCAGTTTCATCTAAAATTCCCAGGAAAGTCCCATCCCTGGGATCTGCCTATGCTCCAAAGTGTGGGTCCCTCCAAAAAGTCATGGTACTTCCCAGCATGACAGGTCCCTCACAGCAACTGGCAAGCTGCCAGAAAGGAGGTGGATTCCTCCGATCCCTTTACCTCTTTCAGACCCAGTGTAATGTGTCACCATCAAAATTCCTACTAGGCAGATATATCAAAATCCCCTTAGCCAAACAGGTTTGCCCATGTGGATCAGAAGAGACTGAAACCATTGCCTGTGTACTGCTGTACTGAAATTTTCATAGGGACATACAGAATTTTCTTATTTTGCCTCTTCTGCAACAATACTCAGGATGAACATATCTTTATTATATAAAGTTTGTATTTCTGATTCTAATGCTAGCATTGCCAGTACTGTGACTAAATTCTGTGTTGTTGTGGTTAAAACACACCATGAAATATCATATCCTGATTATGATGTTTTTATATGTTTTTATGCTTTTATGGGGATCATTGATTATAATAAGTAAGTTAAGCACAAGTTCAGCAGTCACCTAATTATATATTGGAATGGATTCAACAGATTTACTGGGGTAGCAATAATCTGTCCTTTGGAACTTCATGAGACTCAACCATCATAATGAACCAACTTGTAACAAGTCTTGATGATTAAATAGCATTTACATCACAAGTGAGGAAACTATAGACATCTAAATGCTATTGGGCTAAATTTGTATAATCTTTTATCACTGGTTAGGGTGGCTAGGAATGATGGTCATTGGAGTCTAAGCTAGTGGTTATGAACTTGTAATCTAAGTGAGATTCTTTCTCTGATGGTCCAATAGCAGGGATTCCCTACCTGCTTTTCCCAGATTGTGTAAAATCATTCTAGGCTACCAGTGTGTGTTCCTCACAACATGCAGATTTCAGAACATTTGCTAAAATAAACTGCAAATTAGCACAATCTATGAATCTTATGTCAAATAATTCAGGTAAATGTTTGCAGGACAGGCAGTGGGAATACCACCATGGAAATATTCTTAATTAGCTGGAGTCCATTAAATCTTTGAGCCCAAGTACTACAAAGCTGCTACATTTGCTTTTGTTGCATTTTTTAAAAAATGTATCACAAAAGATTTCAAAGAGAAATCTATTTCTGCATAAAACAGCCTTCTATATGAATATTTAATTAATATTATATACAAGTATGTAATCATCTCATATAAATTTTGTTTTAAAATATCAAGTTTGTCCCCTTGATATATTGAGTTGATTCCCCACCCCCTTTTTCAATCTAGGAGTCAATTCTAATTTGGTATATTGTTTATTTATCTTAATTCTGTACAATCAAAAATGATAGCTGAATCGGGACAGGGTACTGTAATTTTATATGGCAAGTAAACACTTTTAATCTACAGAAAGTGAATACATTTCTTCTGAGCATGGTAAGCAGAGTTTCCCACATTTTAAATTAAAATCCACACGGTAAGATGAAGATGTCTACTAACTCTTGTTTAAAATTATGATTGTTGCTGTTACCAATCATTATATTTTACCAGTCATTATTCTGAATTGAAGTGAAGGATTGATTCCAAGCCACTTTGTTCGAATCTAGCCAGAACCAGGAATTCTCAGCTGTAGATTTTCCATACTAATTCTTGCAATAATAGAAGAACCTGATTTGCTAAAACAGGCATGTTTCTCAGTGTACGTGAATCTTATTTATTGGCTGGATTTCCATCTGCTCCACCTTGGCAATTAGCGTAGAGAAGCTTTTTGTATTATCACAACTTAGTGTCTGGTAGTTTCACAGCCTCCCCCAACTGGGAAGGCATCAGAATGGAGAAAGTTGTCTTATTATAAAATAAGAAAACCACATTGCTACATTGAGAGGTATATTCCACCAATATGGAAACAGATAGTATACACTAGGACAGCTGGAGAGTATCTAATATCAGCCATAAGTCCCCTGTCCCTCCACAGATGGATTACTGCTACATGTGGACTAGATTTCTTTTTAGAGACACTTTGCTCATTTCTCATTCCAGGACCGAATGCAGAATATAAGTAGCTGACTTTCTATTGCCCACTGCTAACTGTCTTTATCCTTACCTTCAAATCCTTTTGTGTTTCTGCTTGACTAATAATGATCACTTGACTTACAATGTGATCGCTCAAGTTTAAGAGTCCAGAGATTATTCTCAGTTCAAGAATTAACAAAGCCATAGTGAGTTCTCAACTCCAGCTACTAGAAAAACCCATTGTGTTCACCCTCTGGAGATAACAACATTCACACCTTGGTGGTCCTGAATGATACTGTGAGCCTCTCCCAACCCAATGGTGTTCAAACATCTGGGACTATAAAAACCCAGCTAGGACAAATGTGTAGATTGTGAATGATGAGAACTGTAATTCAGCTCATTTCAACACCACCAGATTGGGAAAGTCTGATCGAAGCTATACAACCAAACATGTCTGACAATGTGACTTTGATCTCCATGGCGAATAGGTAATGTCTAGAAAGGCAGCACATTGGTCCCCTCCCTAATCCATCCATATTACAGATCAGTGGATTACTGTAGTGGATACTATCCATAGTATCCAGTCAGTGGACCAACATATTCCCTATGGTCTGTATGACAAGAATCTAATCATGAACTGTCCCTTTCTTTCACCCACTTCCAATTTATTAAGTACATGAGAAAGTCCTGCACAGATATACTCTAAGGTAACTTTGTTGTAAGCACTAATCTTCTACAATTAAGAGTGTAGACTGAATATTCTCCCATTACAGATATGAATTAAGTTACAAGAGGAGAACTATAACAACCATAATCTTCTACACATCCCTTGCTGAATTATAGTTCTCCGCTTTTAATTTAATTCATATCTGTAATGGGAGAATATTCAGACCTGAATAGGAAGCATGACTCTGTTGCTGGTGCACCAGCAGTGAGCTGCAAGATTAGCTTTAATTAGTCTCCTGTCCTGACAATCCCCATCTTCACCATATACTTATCCTTGGCCCACACGTGTTTGGGGAAAAAAGAATATCAGTATGACTTTTTATGAACAACTTCATTTTAAACAAGGATCAAACCCAACTATTTGCCACTCAAGGAAACACCTCAGTCTTGTCTTTAAAATGAAATCCACAGGTCCACACAGTGCTAAATCTGGACTATTGCCCACCATTCTGTGTGGCACTCCTTGTGAAGAATTACCTGCAGAGAAGGTCAGCAAGCAGAAAGAGGTGGGGAAATCATTCAGAAGAATGTAAACAATGAATACACAGACACATGGACACACACACACACACACACAATGTTCCTCACTCCTCTGCTTCTACTTCCCCATCCAACAAAGATCTTCTTCCAGGGTGTTGCCGCTTCTCTTCGCTGTGGCCTTTGCTTAACTTATCTAGCAACTCTAGCAGCAGGCCACCTTTGCTGCATTCAGAGGAATCCTGGGGGTCACAGAGAATATTATTGTCTGGGGTCTGTGAACCCAGATACCTCTTGCCTGGATGCTGTCGCTTCTCTAAGGCTTGCTCACCCTCAATCTCACCATCCCAGCCTTGCTTGCCAGGGTGCTGTGGCTGGTCATAAGGCAGGTACCTCTTGCCTGGATGTTGCCTTTTGGATAACTCATTCAGATAAGCTAGCTGGCTGTTTGGAATGCTGAGGTATTGCTCTGAGAAGGATCTTCTGCCAGGATGCTGTCTCTTCTCCAAATCTGTTACCATTCTCTTTCCAGGGTGCTGTCTTTTGGTGATCCAATCCAGTTGAGAAGCACCTGGCTCTGTCCAAAGAAAGGTTTCATGTTACTGCTCACTTGGAAATTGCCTAATGGTTGTTCATGTTACAAGTTACAATTACTGTATTCAATTTGACTCAGGAGCAGGTAAGCAAAATAGCTGACTTAACTTTGTAAATAAAAATGGTGGACAAAAGAAAAATAATATTTGGAGATGGATGATAAGTTACTGAATAGATATAAGAACAGGACTCTTTATTTAGTGGGGTTGATGGGATCTTTGGAATTTTGAGAACATTTTGTTGTCACTTTTGTGAAATGGCTAGTGTGGTCGGGCTTGTTCATTTGCAAAATGGCTGCTGTAACCAGGTATTAAGCACCAGTTAATCAGAATGTTACCTGCATTCCTCAGGCCCCCTCCTCCCACAGGTCGCTCCTCCCAGTTTACAAGTGTCCTTTATTTCTTGGGCAGGTGGGCATACTTGCAAACAAAGCATTGAATTGTAGCTGCCCATCATTGCTGTTTGCTGAGAAAGCCTGTCACATCCATTTAGGGCTTAGAAGCAATTTTAGAAATAAAGTTAATGCTAGAAACTTGCAGGATCCCAGCTTCCCATTTTTAAACTTCTCTGTAATACACACAATACAGATATATCATGGACATACACCTTGGTACCACATTAGAGATCACATATTAAAATGTTGCTTACTAACTTTGAATCCCAGCTGTGGTTGGACTGCTATTCTTATCACCCTCAACCTACATAGTGCCATGCCAGTAGTACTTTGTCCCTAAAACGGTTATAATCCAAGACTGTTGCCACCCAGCATCATACTCTATTTCCATTCTCAATCACTTTATAGCTGCTTCATCCTTGTTTCAGACTAAGCTAGCTGTATCCTCAGAATTCCTTTTGAATCTGAGGCATCTGATCTGGAGGAATTCATGTGATCATACTGTACTAATTCTTTTGTCCCTTTGACCTAGGGTTCTAGTTAACTTGGGGCACTTCAATAAATCCTCTCTTTTTTCTCTATCATCCCTCTCACCCATGCTTGCTTTCACAGATAGGAAAAAACAAACTGGCAAAGCAGCAACAAGGAATGATAAGGGAAGAATACCAAGGTAGCATTGTTCAAGGAGGAGAGGGGAAGTTTTAGGAGGTAGGACAAGTCAAGAGATAGAACAAGTAGGAGTTCCCACTAATGGGGGATGTCCTGTACTACAGCTGCTTTAGAACATCAGCTAAACTAGAAACTAGTTGCTTTAGCTACAGAAGATCTCCCAAAGATTTACAATGTCATGGAGACATGGGACACAATATTGGACTTCGATCAGCACAGCACTTATGTAGAAAAAGGCATTTAATCTTCTGGTTATTGATCCTGTGGTTACTACGTAAGATATACTTTTGATAGAGTCCACATTTGGGTTCAGATTCAGTTCATCTTCAGGTTCAGTTCCCCAAGTACCCATTGTACAAGAAAGTGCATTGACAAGTGTCCATAGACATGTGAGTGGATTCTACTTGAAAACTGATGCTAAATGCAAGAACTCAAGAAGTATCATAATTACCTTTTCAGATATTTGACTTCAGAAATGTATGACTAAAGAACAGCGTTAGTTGAAATGACTGATTAGAAGATATTTTGGAAAGTGGGAGGAGAATTTCTTTGAAGTGGTGGCTTGACATATTACTATTAATAGAAGAAAGAGTGGGACTCCTTCAGTATCAATAACTCACTGACATTAAGGTAATGTGTAATTCACTGATGGTGTGGTTTAGATTCCATACACTAGCCAAACATGGTCTTATAGCAAGTGTTAAACTACATATGCAGAGGTTCTGCTACAGGAACAGCAGATACAACCTCATATATTCTAATGGTAAGGAACAAACTTCTGGCATTCCTCAAAGATGCTGCTCCTCAGGAACACCATTTTGTATATGGCTGCTTATAAAAAGAATGACTTCCTTCACCTTTCACCAGAGTCTCCATTTAGATAGAGAATCAGAAAAGAGATTCAAGCATATATGTAGACTTCTTTGAATATATTATTTGCCATCCTTTGATCTGCCATCAGATCCATTATCAAAGTCAGCATGACAGAATGAAGAGAGTAAACCCTGTCTGCCACCCTGTCATATGACTTCCCAGGCAAACTTGTGAATGATAGCCAGAGTCTGGGACAAGTACCAGATAAGGGGTTTTCACATACAAAGAAAGCCTCAAGGACAGCAGGAGCTAAATGACTAAGAAGCTGGCATGACACTGGTTGTAGGGAAATTGGAGAGGGAGAAAAAGAAGAAAGATAGCAAGAAAAATACAGGCTGCAGAAGATTCCAAGGTGATTCAAGACCATCTAAATGAAACTGGCATGGGGTCACTATAGGATCTGTCTACCCTGCACAGATAACCAGCAGGAGAAGAGGATCCAAAGAAACCAGAAAGAAGCTCCAGGTTTTGCCAGCAGTGAGGGATGGCCAGCTAAGTTTTAACTGAAACCCTTAATTAACTCATTGGGGAATTTCATAGCAACTACATTTTAGGACAAGCACAATGACATTGCTATTGCTGGCAGGGATCTAATTAATCTCAGAATGATAGCACAATTAAACCATTAAAATTGGCTGCATCCTCTCTTCCTTTGAAGGCAAACAGTAGATGGAGGCATAGAGGAAGAATTATAGGTCTGTCATATGTATCAGCTGGATTCTGCTTGCTTAGTTATCTGACTGGAAAAATAAAGCTTTCAAAGAAATTGGCGTCTTTCTACCCTTGTTACACTTAGAAGAAAGGAAACAATTGAAATGGTTCACAAGAAGGTCCTTGTGTTCTGTATTTGTCTGATCAGTCCTGAGAATTCATGACGGCTGGCCAATCCATAAGGTAGAGCGAGGCAGTTGCCTTGCACAGTGGATGTTGAGAAAAGTGGGAAAGCAGAAATGGTAACTCTCTGGCTATTGTATCAAAGCCACCAGCTGCCTACTTCTTTTAGAGAGCAGAGATCTTGCATAGCACAGTCTGACCTGTGCCTACTAAGCTACCCTGTTGCTTCCCAGATACAGTGAAGAACACTTCACCGTCATTACTGTTAAACTAAAATTCAACAAGCAGTCTAGTCAGCTGAATGTTGACTTCCCTGAATATTAGCTGTTCTTCAGAGCTCTTTCCCAAGCCTCCTGGGAAGTGCCAAATACTGAATTTTTAAATTATAATATTGGCATATTTATTTGTATATTGAATGTATCATAGAATCATAGGATTGGAAGGGACCTTGAAGGTCTTCTAATCCAACCCTCTACCCAAGGCAGGAGTCCTCATACCATCTCAGACAAATGATTGTCCAATCTTTTCTTAAAAACCTCTAGAGATGGAGCACCCACAACTCCGGGAGGGAAGCTGTTCCACTGCTTAATAGTTCTAACTGTTAGGAAATTCCTCCTTACTTCCAGGTTGGATCTCCCTCTGACAAGCTTCCACCCATTGCTTCTGTCCTACCCTTAGGTTCTATGGAGAATAAATCAACACCCTCTTCCCTGTGGCAGCCCTTCAAGTATTGAAAGACTGCTATCATGTCTCCCTTCAGTCTTCTCTTTGTTAAACTAAACATACCTAGTTCCTTTAGCTGTTCTTCATAGATTTAGCCTCCAGACCCCTTATCATCTTTGTTGCTCCTCTAGCAAATAAATAAATATTGTAGTAAATAACATATATTTTTTTTCCAGAAAGACTAGTCCAGTCTTCCCAAAATTGGTGTCTTCCACAGGTATTGAGTTACAACTCCCAGAACCTTCCACCACCATGGAACTGAAAAACTGAAGGATTTCAAATTTGCTTTAAGATATAACACCACATTTTTTCTCCATAGCGGCAACCAAGAAAGATGTGCCTTATGTCTTAAAAGCTGTCTCCCCCTACCCCCACTGCCTTAAAAGGGGGGAAATACTGTGAAGACTTCTGGGCAGAAATTGGGCATATAAATAAAGAAACAACAGGAAATTAACTTTATCAGTTATGTAACCATAGAGGTCCTCACATTCACATTTACCTTTATCCAGATCCTCTTCTGCATCTTCTATCTTCCTAAAAATGGACCTTAAGATGAGACTTTCTGCCCCTGGGGAAAGGTCATCAAGGAGACTCTTTTCATCATTGTCATCTTCTTCTGGAAATTGTTGCCCCAAGTTGACACACACACTGGTAAAAGCCAGGAAGAAAAACAGCAGCAGCTGCCAAATGGAGGACATGGTGAGACAAGATCCTACAAGCAGAAAGTGGAGAAAATGGATAGTGTAGGAAATGCAACATTCCTAGTCACTTGGAGGGAAATGGTATGTCAAGAAGATAAATGCAGGCTCTTCTGTTTTTATTCACTTCTAATGAAACTACCCATAGGAATGATTACTTGTCACTTTAATTTTCTGTGAGCTCACTTGGGTTTGCCTAAAGATCTTCAGATGAATTTGGATGTTTGCCTCTGAGCAAAGATGAGGGCTATAACATGAGAGAACAGTCTGGTTTATCCTCCTTTAAGTGTGTGTGTTACCTGAAGCCTATTCATGTTAGAAGTCTAAAGCTATATAAACTTTATTTAAATACATCAGAACAAGCACTAGGTTTTTTTAAAAAATGCTTATGTTTAAAAAAGAATACCTGTACACAAATATTATAACAGGAATACAATGCTTGTATTGTACTGTACTACCAAAAGGATGCTTTAAATTCACACGGCTTAATTACAATTTTCATGACATCACTCAGGGTTTTTTACTTCAGTTGAATAGATTCTAATGTTTTCAGAACATTTGAAAATGAGAGAAATGCTGTTCTTTTGTGAAGACTTAACTAAATGATTTAAAACACACTTTAACTTGCTGGCAAAGTTAACAGCAATTGTAATTTGAAGATCTCTTCTTTCTATCTCACTCTGTTTTGTGAGCAAGCAATTGGCATTCATCCTTTTAAAAGAGAACCGATAGATGAGAGGGAGGGAGAGAGAGATTCACTGTCATTTCCATACACCTTCAGGTTGAAAGTGTTACAGAACAAGCATTAACATTCAGAAGAGATATTTTTCCAATCCAGTAAACAGCCTGCTTTATTAACTACCCGGAACAAATGAATAACAGCTGTACACAACCAGATAGACCTGTGAGATGTTCATAAGAAAGAAAAAGTTTAACAGGCAAGGCAGCCTAAAGAAGAAAACTAAATGGAAATTATTACCTTCCTTCCAGGTGCTTTAATCCTTGGCTCAGTTTTGAAAGAATTGCTTCGGCTCCCTATCTTTCTGCAGCCACTTACACGTTTGAGCTTCAAAGTTGCCTTCCTCCGTTGAATCACAGATGACATCCACCAGAAGTGCTCCTGAGTTCTTTTTGGTAGATTAAGTCTTCTTCCCTTCTTATAGAGAGCTGCCTCTGGACCAATTATGCAAATAGTTGTGAGGTAATATATGTGATGTACTGCGTTTCCCCTGCCTCCTTTCATTGATGTCAGGGATCTGAAATTTGTGCGCATGTTAAAATTCTGACAGTTCTGAGCTGACCTCACATTGCTAGGGATTGCTGGAAAAAAATTGCTTCAGGAAATAAGATGAGGGATATGCCTGTGTGCATAAGTCCACATGAACATTATGTCAAACGATTGTTATGAGCCAAGCCCAAGCAGGTCATTCGTGAGACGTGAAAAGCAAAATGGAACCAGTAAATGGTATTGATATTGAACGTCTCTTTTTGAGGATGCCTCCTCTCTGTGAATTTGCCGTTCAGAAACTGACAATTTGCTAGACAATACCCCACAGCTCTCTCAATTCCAGTGAAATCTTCCATATGTAGTCTTGAATTTTACAGAAGGGAAAACAAGTTTTCATTTGGGTAACAAAGTGTGGTGGGAGTGCTGACCCTCTGTTTTCATCTGGAAAGGCTTCTATGTCCAATATAGAGATACTGTTCACTACTCATTTGTATATGGTGGGGGAGGGGGGGAGTTGCTATTTCAATTTCAAAAAAGTTGCGATCTAGAAAATACACAAATGTGAATGTGCTATACAGCCGTATCAGACGGTGACATCCAGTCTCTTCATCATACATCTCATGGTGTTCTGAACTTTTACAAAATCCTTCAGACTCACTTAAGGATTTTCAAGTCTCATTTTTCTCCAGTGGAGAATATCTAGGAATGGTCTTACTATTCTTTTTAAGTGGATTTGTTCAATCTTCAGCATATTTTTTTAATGGTGCACTAAAAATCTGCATCCAGATATTTGACTTGACTAAAATTCTGATTAAAAGTTATATTAAGTCTGTGCATTAAATTCTCTTGAACCAAACATTGAGCTGTTCAAGTTAAACTTGTCTGGTGAAAAAGATGAATAACCTAATATTTTCACCAGCTGCTATAAAGAATACATTCAAGGTACATTCAGGACACTGTTATGCCCTGTTCACATGTACACGTTTATCACCTTGTTTTCAAGATCAGTTGATGATCAATGAAGGCGAAATTGCCATCACAGCCTAAATATCACAATTAGGTATTTCACATTGATTTAAAACCAATATTTTTAAAAAGAAGCAATTCATATATGTACCCAAAAGTCATCATGAAGAATGTACATGCTCTAGAGTACAAGCTTTGCAGCATAGCAGTCCTTTATATATTTGAGCAATTGTCAGACAGAATGATCCCTTCAGTTAAGCAACATTAGCCACAGTGAGCAATGCCTCTCTTTCTCTCTCTTTCTCTCTCTTTCTCTCTTTGTGTGTGTGTGTGTGTGTGTGTGTGTGTGTGCGTGCGCATGCAGTAGTCTAATTCCACAATCCTGTCACTCCTTTTCTGAGATTAAAAGATCACTGGGTTTATCATATGCCTTTTATATCACATAGTGTCATGCTTTTTGGGGAAGGGGATACATACATGTACAAGTAATGCTGTATTATGTAAACACAATTGAGACATAATAATAGGACAAGCAGCCCCAGATATTTACTGATGAAATGCAAGTACATTGTTAATGTATTTTACTGTTTTTAGCTTTGTTGTATGCTGCCCAGAGTCACTTGTGGTTAGATGGGAGGCTATATAAATTGATTAAATAAATACATACATACATACATACATACATACATACATACATAAGAGAGATCAACTGATGTCCATGCATGCGTGAATTTCTGAAGCTTTCATTGAAGTAGCGTAAGAAATATGACAACCAAGCTGGGGTGTTCTTTGGTAGCCTGAAGACATTCTCCCCCTCCCTCCCCTGGTTGGCTTCTCTGACCTTCCTCTGTCATGATCGTGAAGCTCTGTTCACTGGAAAATTTACAGCTGTAAGAGCTTGTTTCTGGAATGGCTCAGTTTTTTTGAGATGGAGACCACAGAGAGTATTAGATAGTAGCATGGAAGTGTGAGAACAGAGGATCAGGTCCTATTGCTAGCTTTATTTTTAAAAAAACAAAAAACAGAGACCTACCATCATTGAAAGCAACAACTTCATTTTCAAACGTACGTTAATCTTAGACTGCTTAGATTGAAGAGATGAATTATTTTTTGAACTGTCAAACAAAAAGATGTCTTTGCCTTTTTGCTAGGATTCAGATCTTTTCTTTTTTTTTAAACTCAGAAAATTTGAAGGGTAATAAAAAAAGGAGTGTGGTGTTTCACAGCTCTATAAGGTTTCTGTCACCTTTCATCTAGGTCTCTGTCACTCACGCTTACAGTGCTAGACCCTGAGAGCTTAGATCCTTAGGATTTTTATTGCCAAAAAATTGGATTCAGGCATCTGTAAGTGAGTTCAGTTTTGTGGACCCAGAATAAGGAATGGAGGAACACAACTGACCAAGGTTGGATTGGCACTCTATCGATGTGGTGGCAGCTCCTGTCTGGAATCAGGGCCTGAAACAATTCTAAGAACATGTTGTGAATACTTAAGAGAGAAGTCATCAGACAGCAAGGGGCTGTTAAGGATATATCTTTTCAAGCAAGAATCCTGTTTTGTGGTGGTGGTGGCGGTTTTATAGTTTATTCAGCTTGGGTTTTCACAACATGGGGGTGGGCACAAAAGAAGCCTAGAAATGGCAGACCAAGTCCTGCAATGAAACCACTCCATTCCTGCTGATATGCTGACTAGGGGATGTTTGTCCCACCAGCTGGAGATATGCTGAAAAGGGGAGGCAGCAAAATCAGGGAATCATCCAGTTGCTTTCTTTATCATGGACTACACACAATCAGGACAGTACCTTTTAGCAGAGTCCTGGGACACCAAGACAATAGAGGCAGGATAGGCAACAGCAATGGGGGCAGCAATGCCTTGCTTTATCTGTTGTCATATTCACGGGCAGTAAAGAGATGCAAGCAACAGGAGGCATTCTCTGCTAATCTGGGCATCCAGTAACCAGATCACAAGCACTCAAACTGGAATGGCGTGATCGCTCAGTCACAGTGCCTGGACTAGCCTGGTGATCTCACTCAACAAACAATTCCCCAGGCTCTTGGGCAAAGCACCATTCATACCATCTCAGGATGAATTGCTTGCAAATCCCTCCTTCCACCAGTGGGGAAAGGAAAGTTAGAAAGTGCCCAGCATGATAGATTTATGGTCAAAACAATAGAGCTTTTTTTCTTTTGACCAGCAGAATGGAGTAATTTTTCCAAGTATCTAGTATTTGTGGATACCACGTTTTTTATATGGAGCATGGATTATTGAGTTATTAAAGAAATATGACTGGCAGTTTTCAGCAAGGTTTGCCTGATAGGTTAATAAAAGCAAGCATATCTCTCAAACTGTTTTTAAAGGATGCTTTTATTTCTCATATATTTGACAGCTATTTATTTTCACTCACTACCATGATTTAAAAAGCACTTTATTTAAACTTGTTAAGATCTTCTCCTAATAATAAATACCCATAGCATTTTCTTGTTATAAGAGTAGTGATAGTTCACTGCTGTAACCTTTTGTCACATTCATTCAACATACTAAATCATAATAAGATTTGTTTAATTTTGTTTTAACATGTTGCATGAACCCAGCAATTGATTGTTTATTTTAAAAATACCCTGCTTTTAGTTAAAAGTAACTCTAAAGCAAGAAACATAGTTTACAAATCATGGTTTATGGCTGGGCAGATACAAAAGGAAGATCTGAGAAGCAATTGAAATGGAAATAGATGGAGAACTCTGGAGAAACAAGCATTAAATTTGGAAAGACATGGACACAGAATTCCTTAGATCAGTGTTTCTCAACCTTGGGAACTTTAAGACATGTGGACTTCAACCCTCAGAATTCCCCAGAATTCAGCATGGCTGGCTGGGGAATTCTGGGAGTTGAAGTCCACATGTCTTAAAGTTCCCGAGGTTGAGAAACACTTCCTTAGATGATTCCAGGACCAATCATGTCACTCCTCTACAGTTAAATGGCCATTATTTTGTACTTCAAATGATGACAGCTGGCTTATTGCTGGAATATTCCATTTTTATACACTATACCAAAGTTGTATCTTTTTTAAAAAAATGATTTCTATGTGCCTGAAAATGGCTAATGAAGCAGATTCAAATAACACATAGGGCTGCAGCCTGAGATAAGGAGATCCTCCAAGTTAGTAAAGCAGTCTAGACCAACTTAGAAATGCAATGTACCATCTGCCAAAGACAGGATATAGTGATTCTTAGAAACAGTGTCCAGACTTTGAAAGGGGATGAAGCTGCAACAAGATCAAGGAATAGTAAATTAAAGGAAAGGGGGCAACCTCTGGAGTGGGCCCACCTAGTTGATGAATTTGGGTAGTTATGGGATAGGGGGATCCAAGTGGCCAAACTGGTTTGACAAAGCATGTGCAAATCAAGACAAGTGAGAAAAGAGGATGAAGAACACATTCAGGACAAAAGCAAGCCTATGTAGAGTTGCATAGTATCCAAAACACCTTTTCATTCTACCTTCCTACTTAGCTGAAAGAAACATCCGGTAGAAAACTTACAATAAAACAAAAGCACCTTGGTTAAGGATTAGATCTTCAGGAATGTGTTTTGCTTTGTGGCCACTTCCAGCAGAAGCATCTTCTGTGTGTGCTTGTAAATGTGGGGACCTGGAGGTATTTGAAATTCTCTTGCTGAGCCTTCAGAAGGAAGTGGCTGCCTCAGTGCTTCCAAGCATCCTTTTGAATTATATGTCCAACCCTAAATTCTCACCAGCACCACATTGTAGAGCCAATCAAATATGCTTGGAATTTAATACTTAATGGTTGTTGTAATGAGGAAGACATAATATTGTCTTTCTTCCACCAACTTTACTTTGATACAACCTGGGTTTGCTCTGTGCAGTTTCTTTGTTTAAAAAGAGCATAATAGTATTGTCTGATATTCAAACAAAAGTTCCATTTGTGCAACATACTCATACAGGTGCTATGGGATTAATCAATATTATAATGACCGTGTGTACAGATTTCTACTTAAAGAGCTGTCTTGTCTCAGAAGGTACCGTCTCTTTATGAGGCTGTCTAATTTAAGTTCAGACTAAAGGAAAGAAAAGCTGTGGCCCATCATGAATTAGCACAGAAGATTAACCAGATACAACAGTCATCACATGAGCACAGTGCTCCCCATTAGGATGAGGTGTAGTATACTTCTATTTCAATTATAGTTTTTTATGTTTAAATTTGTCACTTTGTATATTAATTAAAATGCTGTGATCTTCTTCCTATTTATCCTATTCTGATCTCTTTTCCTGACTTGTATTTACTCTTCTTGGTGATGAATAAATGGCTTCCTAATCAGTAGTATTATCCCACACTGTAGATGTGAGAAAGACTAAAATACTTCCTTAATTCCAATAAGATGCTTCTGATGTCATGAACTCCCTCTCTTAGGGCTAAACCAGGCCATATATAAGACAGTACATTTCACATGTCTAATGTTGATGTTTTATTTTAAACAGAAGCCATGTAGGAGTATTGGACAATGGTGTACAGTAGGAATGCACAATCTGTGATCCTTAGATCATGGGTAGCTCCCCTACAGTTTTAGGTCCAGCTCTTCAAAAGGTTTGCACTAAATTCTGCTTAAGAATTTAATTATTTTAATCAAAATCAGATTAAATGTATACTTTCTTATGCCCCATCTACTTCTTCCTCCTAGCCCCATCTAGGTTCTTGGGAAAATGACCTCTCTACTTCTGAAAAGCAACTTTTTTTTTCATAATTTTTATTACAGGTTTTAATTACAGTAGAAAAAGGGAATATAAACTAAACTCAGAAAAAGAAATAGAAAGAATAAATACTGTAAAGAAAAGAAAAAGAAGAAAGTAAGATGAAGAAAAAGAAAATAATTATATAAAGAAGTGACTTCCAATCTTCATCACAAGTAAAAACAAATTTGATAACTCTTCACCCCCATAAGGTTACAAACAAATATTTCTTCTTCCCATAACCCATCCCTTATCTATATGCAAATCCATGAATCATCAACTTTTCAGTCCTGGTGTCAGCAGAAAGTCTGTAAAGGGTTACCGGAGCTTTATAAAAACAAATCTTATTATAACCTTGATCAAACAAACCAACTTTATATTCCTTCCTTTTACTTCTAACAATCTTGATCTTTAATTCATTTAGATGTTGTTGTAGGATTTGGTCTCTCTTCAATTTTTCTTTTTCCCATCGCAGAGATGTCTTCAAGGCTTTAGCAAACCTCTTTTGTAAAGTCCAGTAGAAAGTCCTTATCTCGGTCATTGTCTTGATTTGCTATCTGTATTTCCACTTTGATTTTCAAAGCTTTAACCAGCTACTTTTCTTTATTCAATAAAAAGTCCTTATCAGGGTCATTTTCTTGGCTTGTAATTTGTAATTCCACTTTAAATGCCTTCTGTATCTTGTAATCCACACTTTTTTTTTATCATCCAGTATTTCTGATTGTAGTATTTCTGCATCAGATTTAATATCTTTTGGACATAGTCTACCCATAGAAGCAGACATCATTGCTGATATCTCTGATATTGTAGTGAGTAATGTCTGGCCCCATTATTTGAAAATGTCCTGAAGTATTTCTAATGTTATAGCATTTTGTGTCTCTCAGCTCTCAGACCCATGGAAGACTGCTGTCCTGCAGTCTCCTAACAAGGAGCAGCTGGTCAAAGCACCTGGGGGTAATCCCCCATCCTTTTCTTATCCAGAGGGGTTCCAAAGAACTGGTCTACTCACTGGTTCTTCGGTCTTTGCTGCAGTTACTGTCTCCATCTCTGTTGGAGGCGTATTTAGTTTGCCATTGCTCCACCAAAAGTCCTTAAAAGCAACTGTTTCAATGGGAAAGAATCAACTGTTGGTACCAACTGCAACTTTAGATGTGAATAGCAAGAGTCCCCTGAACTGCTGGGAGGTCAAACCAGTCAATCTTAAAGGAAATCAACCCTGATTGCTCATTGGAAGGATTGATAATGAAGCTCAAGCTCAGATACTTTGGTCACCTAATGCAAAGAGAGGACTCTTTGGAAAAGACCCTGATGCTGGGAAAGATGGAAGGCAAAAGGAGAAGAGGACGGCAGAGGATGAGATGGCTAGATAGCATCACTGAAGCAATGAGCATGAAACTGAGCAAACTCAGGGAGGCAGTGAAGGACAGGAAGGCCTGGTGCGATATGGTTCATGGGGTCACAAAGAGTCGGACACGACTTAACGACTGAACAACAACAAAGCAAGGGAGGGGATCATTTTCTTTGGAGTTGCACATGAGAGGAAAAGATTAAAATTATCCATGTGCATCCTGGTCCCAGCCTACAAACATATATTTGGTGGCCATCAAGGACTATATTACTTCCGTTCATCTGAAGTGTCCACTGCCTTTTAAGTCCTTCTGTGCCCTTAATGTTCAGAGTAATTAGGAAGGAATCTAGTCTGAAGGCTGGTGTGGATCTTCCGGGCTGTGTGGCCGTGTTCTGGAAGTTCTGTTTCCTAACGTTTCGCCAGCATCTGTGACCGGCATCTTCAGAGTGCAGGAGCACAGACAGGAGCAGTTCTCTCTGTGCCCAGGATGGTGTGACCCTTTTGTGGGTATTTATAGAGATCTGAAGGGGGGGGATTGGGGGGGTTTGGGGGGGCTGGGGGGTGGGGTGGGTGGGTTAATGAGTGGCTGCTTGTTTTGGTATCAGAATATCTGTGTATCTTCCTGTGGGTTAGGCAGGGTTTTTTCTTCTATTGAGTTGTTAACGAGTGGCTGCTGAGGGTGATTAGCATGTTCATTGTGTGAGCTGGTCAACGAACTCAGCTCAACCAACAGGACATGTGAACAGCTCACATAATGAACATGCTAATCACTCTCAGCAGCCACTCGTTAACAACTCAATAGAAGAAAAAACCCTGCCTAACCCACAGGAAGATACACAGATATTCTGATACCAAAACAAGCAGCCACTCATTAACCCACCCACCCCACCCCCCAGCCCCCCCAAACCCCCCCAATCCCCCCCCTTCAGATCTCTATAAATACCCACAAAAGGGTCACACCATCCTGGGCACAGAGAGAACTGCTCCTGTCTGTGCTCCTGCACTCTGAAGATGCCGGTCACAGATGCTGGCGAAACGTTAGGAAACAGAACTTCCAGAACACGGCCACACAGCCCGGAAGATCCACACCAGCCTTCGTATGCCGGCCGTGAAAGCCTTCGACAATACAATCTAGTCTGAATCAACATGTTTCAATTTTCTATCCTTTATATTTAAATAATATTATCAGGAAATGAATCTTTAAAAATCTTATTTAGTTATGGGGTTTTATACTACCCTTTCAGATAGAATTGTCCAATTTCCCATGGTAGCAATAAAATTACAAACTATAACAGCACAGACCTGTTTGATACAAGCAACTAAAACTATCTTTTTAAAAATCAATTAAAACAAGATGTCCACTAAAGAGCAAATACTCCAAGTAGGAAACATGACATGTTTTTAGACAACACTTGCAACACAGAAATAAAAAGAATAAAATGGCCTCAAAGAAGAGGTCTTTCCCTAGAGTCTAAAAGATAACAAGATTAGGAAATAGACATACCTCTTCACAGGGAGATATTCCAAAATTGAGGGTCAATACCAAAAAGGCTAACTTTCAAGTGCCCACTAAATGCTCCTCGGTATGGGATGTCCTCCAAGCCAGGATTTCAAAGATCACCATAGCTGCGTGCAAGAATATAATGTATAATACCATAATTGATAAGGCTTATCTCATGGTGGCTCTATAATAGCAAACCCATTGCATCCCCCACCATGTTCTCATGCTCATGATGGTGGGAGAATTTCAGAACATGATGGCATATGGTGCCACCATTCGATACCCTATGTTTTTACTAATAACCATTGATTGCTTTATTATTGGCAAATAGTGTTATACCTTTATTCACATCGGGGAATCTGAGGTCCACTTTTACACATATTTATGCAGTCAGTGGGATTAGCATGAATTTTCAGAGCTTGATCTCTGCGCCAGGAGGATATGAGAAAAGTTTGTAATTTAATTTCTTCCTACTAATTTTCTCTTTGCATGAGACTAATCAGGGAGATAATGCTGAAGCCTGTATTTATGCAGAGTAGGTGGACAGTTCTCTTGCTCTGACATTCATGGAAATAGCTCCAGAAACAAATTTGAACTAAAGAGAAAATCCATGTCCCCAAAGAAACTCTTTTCCCTAGAATAATGCCCTACTCAACCAATTGATACTGCATTTCGAAAATTCAGCCAAAATGTCGATAAAGCTAGCAGGAGAAATCCATATTTGTTTTTTTAAAATACGTCTTCTTTATCAACAAGGCTCCTTAAAAATACTCTGGGAAATCAATTTCTCTCCTTTAATCAGAGACCTCAGGATTGATCTGATTTAACTGGGGGACTTCTGAACTATGTTTTCTTAATCAGAAGCTCTCTCTCTCTCTCCCCCCCTTATTCAGACGTAAGTTTTTTTTGTTTTTTACTTCCTATAATTGTTATCAGAAGTAGAGCAATCAATAGGATTTTCTCTAAATCTAGAAACTGGTATTGTGCATTATTTTAATGGATGGAATTGAGAGAGTGCTAAGATTCAGTATCCAGAAACAAGGAAAGGTGTATAAATTAAATTCTTAGATTACTCTACTATAATTTATTACTTAGAAAATGTGCGCTATGCATTTTCTGCTTGCCATTTCAGATCCATGTAATGAAATGATCCAGGCAACCAAGACACTGAATTTTATTTTACTATAAATATTTTTAAGGAACAAAAATGAAATAAAATGAACCTAGCAGCAAACTTGCATCTCTCTCTGAATTACAGCTCTGCTTTAGTTGCAGATCACAAGGGAGCCTAGTTCAACATATCAATCAATTCAGTAGCTTTGCAAGAACAGAAGCGTAAATCCCTTAATATCCTGACTTCCTTGAAACTAATAGCAAGCCCCTTGAGAAAACTTAATCTATGAAGAAAGTAGATATTGAATCTCTGATAATGAAGAGGAAGACTGGTACTGAATGAGATGAGGGTATTAATTTATAAGCAAAGGAGCTTTTAATAGAATTAAGGAGCAAATTCTTCGCAGGACACAAATAAATCGGCTTAACTGTTTACATCCATCCAAAGTGTAGGACAGGCTGTTATATTTCAAAGTGTTTATGGTCTGGGGAAAGGGATGAAGAAAACATCTGCCCAGTCTGTCAATGGAATACGTCACTTAAGAAAGCCAAACTGATTTACAATTTAATGAGGAAGAGTAACTGCAATACTATGGCATTAATTCTCCATATCACTTCCTTGAGAGATTTCTTGTAATAAACAGCCTGTTACAGAGTCAGCACTTGACATGCTTAATCGTATGCTTAAAAGTCAGTTAAACTCAGAATTAAAGATTTTGGCAGATCTCATGATATATTGAATCATTAACTACTTAGTATTATTTATATACACGCTGTATTTATGTTCGTGTCCTTTGGGCTAGAGAAACACACCAAGAAAATTGAGAATCTTCAGGAACATTACATGCAAAATCTTTACATGAACTATCTGTGATGGAATGGAATTATGAAGGCCAGACTCAGGGAGGGAAGCATCCTCTTTCGTCTCCTAAGGGGCAAGGAAGAGATAAGAGGATGAGGCTGGCACCTCCCTGAGGAATTCACTCTGTTTTGACTGGCGGACTTTGGGAACTGAGTTTCAGTCTGGGAAGATTGATGTCAGGCCTAGCCCAAGGAACTCTAGGAGACCATGCAGATTCAGTTCAGCAATGTTTATTAGCTACAACCTCTAGCAAGAATCTTCCCAGACTGAAACTCAGTTCCCAAAGTCAGCCAGTCAAAACAGTGAATTCCTCAGGGAGGTGCCAGCCTCATCCTCTTATCTCTTCCTCGCCCCTCAGGAGACGAAAGAGGATGCTTCCTTCCCTGAGTCTGGCCTTCATAATTCCATTCCATCATACTATCTGGGTGTGGTTATCAAGGGATTTGTATTTAGTTTCATCAGTACAGAGGTACCTCGGGTCACGAACGCTTCTGTTCATGAACAATTCGGTTCACGAACAGCACCATTCACAAAATTTTGCTTCCGTTCACGAACTCTGCATCGGGCGATGAACAGGATCCGCGGCCATTTTCCCTGCTGATACACGTGGTTGTGGCTTCCTGTAGGGAGGGGGACTCTCCCTCCAAACAATAACCGCCTCCCCACCCGCCTTCCTGTCCTCCACACCTCAAGCAAGGTTACTGTTCTCTCTCTTCATACTGTACTGTACTGTACTTTGTTTCATATTTTTGTGGTTTAAAAAAAAATGCATATGGTTCAGAACGGATTAACCGTATTTACATTGAACCTTATGGGAAAATTTGATTCGGGTCGCGACCAATTCGGGTCACAACCAGAATTGCGGAATGAATTAAGTTCATGACCTGAGGTACCACTGTACATTGATAATATTTAGCCCTTTTCTGTCAATTTTTGAGAAGGAGTAGAAAAGGTAAACCAGTGAATACATATGACCAATCTGAGATTTAATTTAGCTAAGTTAGTAGTTAGAGATTTGATTGGTCTTTTTTTGAGGGGGCAGGGAGATGCCCTTGAGTCAGTCTTGACTCCTGGCAACTGCCTGGACTAGTCCTTGCAGTTTTCTTGGCAAGATTTTCAGAAGTGGTTTGCCCTTCCCTTCTTCCTAGGGCTGAGAGAGAGAGTGACTAGCCCAAGGTCACCCAGCTGGCTTCGTGCCTAAGATGGAACTAGAACTCATGGTCTCCTGGTTTCTAGCCTGATGCCTTAACCACTACACCAAGCTGGCTCTATTGACTGGTCTAAGTTAAAACGTGATTCTTTGAGATACTATAATATTCCACCTGGAAAATCAGTTTTGCAAACAGGTGATTATTCTGAGCCTCTAGATTATTTAATAATCAGGAATGCCCTTTTCACCAACTGTATCCTGTTCTTAAAAAGCAGAGCTCATCATGGTTATGCATGACTCAGTAATATGCATATTGGACTATCATAACATATTTTGACTTCAATAAGTAGCAACATCCAGTTGCTGCTTGTCTGGGTTAGGCCTGATTATTGCCTAGTTGGGAGATTCTCTAGGGAATACCAGAGCTATAGGCTAGGGTGGGAAGATAAACGAGACATCCCAGAACAAAGCAATGGTAAACCAGTTTTGTACTGTTGCCAACAACATGAATGTGTCCACAAAGTCACAAGGAGTTGACTCATCTTGAATAAGAGGATATAACAACCACAGTTCTTTCAATATTTCGATTTGGAACTTGAATTCCCACTACCAAGCAAGCTAATTTTACTGGCTGTCTGGAAGTGCTGAAAACATATTTACAGGAGCAAAAGTGCTAAATCTTCCTTTCTTGCCAGAGCTGTAGCTACATAGGAGAAGAAATGTATCAAAATATTTTTCGATTGCTCACTAAATCTCAACATCAAAAGTGGGTTGTCATGGTCTGTTTTTAAAATAACTCTACTGGGAATTTTATCCATAACACTTGATGTTTTGCAAGACTTTCCTTGAGTCAAAAGGTCTGAATACGAATCTTCTTGCATGAAGAAATTATGGAAAGTAAAGGAATGCCTTCTAAAAAGAGGTGTGTTTCCTTTAAAGAGTGCTTAGAATTTCAACCAATTCAGAAACTGGCTGCCAGAGTATTAGTCAGCTTATCAGACAAAGCATGCATCTCTAATCTTCCCACTTATTTCTGTGCCCATTACAAGTGAGTGTTTTTTATTTAAGAGACTAACTATTGAGGAGGGGGGCAAGTTATCATAGTATTGCTTCCTCACACATATTCCACCTGTGAGCATCATGTGGACTCTCTTCCATGTCCACAACTGTGTCACATATAGTGGGGAAACCCCCATGGATAAGGTCTTTCTGGTCATGAGATGATGGTTACATGTTTCTCAGATGGGGTCTCCCCTGGCTTTATAGATTGTTGTTTTTTGGCAGCCAGAGGTAAATTTAGGAAGAATTTAGGGATAATTCTAGTCTTCAGTATTTCCCTTAGAGCTGTGGTTTTGGAGTTATATTGAAGCTTCACAGAACTATTTTACTGGAGCTTTATGATTTGGTTTTTAAAAGCTAAATTATGGTGTCCCAACTGATGTTCTTTTAAACTGTTTTATTATGATGGTTAGCTTGAGGATCAATCAAACAAAAAGGCAGGGCTGAGTTTAGTGAAGTAGAACATAACACATTAATAATTTTCATGATAGCAAAGTGTCTGTAGTATTTCCATACCTATTTGGTTATTATTATTGGTTATTGAAATACACAGAATGTCCAGCAATTGGGCTAAGGCAGCTCTCTTAGAGGAGACAAACTTAACTTTAAAATGAAATCTTAAATATCCCTTAATGAAGAACACTCCAGCTCAAAATGAGTCATCACTTTGCATTAAATTAATTCTAATAACCATTAACTTTCTTGTCAGCATCATTTATGGTAGGCTTAGCTTTTCAACTGATCTCATATCTGAAATAGTCTTTAGTCCCCATATGCAGAAAAGCATCTTTGGTCTTCCCACACATACCACAGACAGGTACATCAATTTCCAGTGGACATATAGGCACGCTAGTTCACAGGAGACAAAGATGCTTTAAGGAATCTTTTGTCGAATACCTAAGATTTCAATTCTTCCCTTCAACTAGCACATGCTAGCATCCCCGGGGGGAAAGCTGTTCACTCATGAATGGTGTGAGGAACAGACAACTCCAGCCATTCCACTACTCAGACTTCCCCTGTGGTCTTTTTTTATTAGCTGTAATTATAATAATGATTTTATTTCTAGAACATCCCAAATCCCCCTGAGGGTCGTGAACTGAGAAGCCTTGTTTACAATTAATGACTTCATTATCCAATGAATATACTCAGCGAGTCTATAAGAATGGTGATATGCTAACCAAAGTGGGCAGGTAGAAATAAACTCAAAAGTCTAGACACAAAGATAGAGCCTGTTCTCCATTCCCCTTGGTCCAGACTTCTCCCCTTCCATCTTTTCTTTAACAAAAAGAAACCTGCTGTAAACCTGGTCTAAGAACCCTATCAGGAAGCTGCATAAAATCCAGAAAAATAAATTGAACAAGTTACCATACCTATATGTGATCTGAATACAGGAAGCAAAATTCAATAGACAATATCAGATGGTATACATTTTGATAGAAACTGTCTCTCCAGTCTACTTACTAAGCAGCCTGAGGCCACAATTTAGATATTTCAATATTTAGATTTGGAACCTCAACTCCCACTACCAAGCAAGCTAATATTACTGACTGTCTGGAAGTCATGAAAATGTATTTACAGGAAATCTTCCTTTCTTGCCAGAGCTGTAGCTACATAGGATAAGTATTATATCAAAATATTTTTCAATTGCTCAATAAATCTCAACTCCAAAAGTGGGTTGTCATGGTCTGTTTTTAAAATAACTACCAGGAATTTTATCCATAACACTTGATATTTTGCCAGATTTTCTTTTGAGTCAGAAGATCTGAGTACAAATTTTCCTGTATGAAGAAGTTATGGAAATGTAAAGGAATGCCTTGTAAGCAGAGGGTGTGATTGATGTACATTCTGTCTTTTTGACACTGAAATTCCAAATGAACTCCAGTCTATTTCTGGGGAAAGTTCAGTTCTTCATGCAATATTCGTTGTGCTTCTTGTATTGGGAGCTGGGGGGGATAATTTGTCTTTGGAATGAAGTTTCAGTATATAGAAGGTCATTATTTATGAAATCCATAATGAGAAAAATAAGGTAGCAATTGAGAGGGGATTCTCTGTAGAAATTAAATTATAAGTTTCCTTATTCCATCAAAAGGGCAAGAAATAATATTTCTGAAAAAAGAGATGAATATAGTTTTGTAGAACAACTATGAACTAGCTTTATTATTATCTGTATTTCTATTAAGTCATCCAAATCCTTACTCCATTCACATCTATACCTCTTTCATTTCATGCTGGCAGGATCACTGGCTTCAAGATCTAATCCAATGGTTGTTTGGCAATTCTTTGGTTGGTAGGTGCCCTACATTTTTAGGAGGGTGAGATCAATACTGTGTCACACTTACATGGGCAAAGCTTGATTCCTTTCTTTGTTTTTAAACCTAAATTAACTTGTGTTAAGTTTAAACAATTGTTTTGTGTGTTTCCCACTGCAAAAAACCAAACCAACCTTTTTTGTTGCTGGAACCATAAATGAGTATAAAGAGTTAATTATCATCTGAAAGTTTGCTCCACTATATGGAACTTGGTTATTTGTGAGCAGAACATAGTTTGAATTACCCAACTTTCTCTTTTCCCACCATTTATCACGGGAAGCAACCAACTTGTTCTATCACACAGAAGTAGCACAGTTATAGAGAAGTCATGTGCTTAGCTCAGTGTTGTCCAAACTTGGCCACTTTAAGATGACTGGGGAATTCTGGGAGTTGAAGTCCACTCATCTTAAAGTGGCCAAGTTTGGACAACACTGGCTCAGCTACTGTATTCCCCACATGGCCACATCATTTTAAATGTCTCACGCTCTTCATAGTTAGAAGTATTTAAAGGGCATCCAAGGGTTGCAGAATCATCACATTATCCAGCTTCATATACAGGATAAATCTGAGCAACTATAACACAGCAATTACATTTTAAAAGTAGAAAATTAGCATTATTACAAAGAGGCAAGATACAACAGAGAGTAAACCAAGCAAAATACCACATTTGTGTTGACAAAAAGGTGCATACATGCACATACATGCATACACACACATATACATGTATAAAATGATCTGGCTGCACCTCATTATTTCATACAAATAATGGATTCAAAGGTAAATCTCTTTGGGAAACAACCAAAACCACATCATGCAAACCAGAGACCAAGACTGAAAAATTCTTCCTTTTGTTTTCCTAGTGAATAACAATGACTGCAGATTTAAGACATGGTTTAAAATTCATTATTCCGCTCCCAATGTTGAAAACAAGCCCCCCCTTGGGATATTATCCGCAGCTCTCTTGCATGGATCTATTGTAAAACAGCAAATTACAGAGCATACAGCCATGAATGTGTATGAGGAAGATTGCTTGACTAGACTGTGGGCTTAAAACTCTGAGCAAAAGAACTAGTGGAAAGAAGTGTGTACAGAATTGAAGCCCCAGCTCTGCTTGTCCCTTCTATGAAAGTCCAATTAATTGCTAAAGTCAAGCATTGAATTCCCCCGTGAGAGAACAGATTTAGTGGGTCCTGCAGATGTTTTAACTCAATATATCTTTGTGAAATGTCTCCAGAAAGGGTGGAAAAAATCAAGAAAATACACAATGCAGAGTGGTAGAAATAGAGAATGTCAGAAAATGAAATGCATGAAAATGAGCGCATTATGTCAAGAGGCCTTGAGTTGGCTTCTCCCCTTTACCTGAGAAAATTCACGGGAACTGATTTTACTGATAGGAAAACTCATAGGAATTTTGAATGTACTGCTTTCCAAGTTTTCCTAGATAACAACAGACGTGGGAATGTTAGCAAAACATGGAATCCCTGAAAACTAGACATCCTTTTTTTAACCGGGGGAGGGGGGAGAAAATTAGGAATTTACAGGTGAGGAAGTTCTCATGTGTTCTCATGGAGAGAGGAAGGACTTCAAAAAGTATTCTGGGAATAGAATAGCATTGGTGACTCTGTTGGAATATTAGAGACTGTGGTGAAAAGTGTGTGGAAATGAATGGGTGTAAAAGCATTGCCATGGAAATCAAGATGTGATGTATAATATACATTCATTTTTCCACTTCCACACTTGGGGTGCTTCCACACAGTGGTTTTTGGTCACTCCAGAATCAGCTCTGCACCTTGTGAGCTCATACTGTCCTCTGTGCTCAATGTATCTGAAACTGCAGCAGTGCTATTTTTTCAAAAAAGATCATAAAACACAGTAGTAGAAGGAGCTTTCAAAGAGCCTGTTTCCTCCTTGGCAAGAACTCCTCCCTCACCAGGATGCCTGGCCACAGAGCGTCAGGTCTTCCTCTTCAGGAAGAAGAAGAGGTGCATTTCTTCCTCTTCAGCTCCCGCTCGTTGGAAGCGCCGGCTTGTTCTGCATGCAAGTAAAGATAAAGTAAAGACATGGAATGATGGAGATGTGAGCAGGTTATTCATTTTTCCCTTTGTGCAGAGTGGAGATGAGGGGATGGCTGTCTCTGCAGGGCCTGCACCATATTAGGGCAGCAGTGACTTTTGTTCCTTGTTCTCCGTATTGCAAACAAAATGAAGTGCGGAATGTTTTCAAACTGCTCTCGAGTGGAAGTGATGGTGGTTTGGGGAAGTGCCTTTAATCACGCTTTGCTGTGCTCCATCATGGTTCAACTCTACACATAAAATGGACTTGTTTAAGATACTGCATTCTTCATTTTAAACTGCTCTTTGTGGTGATAATGGCAAAAGAAAAATTCAGTGAAGCTGATTTATGCCTTAAAAGAAACATTATCATGTTATATAAAAATATAAGCTCACTTCGTAAAACCAAGAAACTGGTAAAGATGCGAGAACTCATAAAGAAAATTATCATTGGAACATACAATGTGGCAGAGAGAAGCTGTCACATTTACATGAGCATTAATCCTGCTTTGAAACCACTCATGCCCAGTTCATATTTTTGCTGTTCATAACTGCAATTCATAACTGAACTGAGGAAGTCATGAAAATAAAACAGCGAGAAAACTGTCTGGAAGCATATCGGATTGCATAAAATAGAAACACAACCCATGAATCTGGTTTGTATTCACACGAAGGTCTGATCTGTTTGTTTCACAAGTGCTCAGAATGATTCCAGCCAACAAAATAAAATCTTTAAGACGTTTCCATATGGGTTAAACCAGATTCAATTCATATGAGAAGGAGTGAATATTTGTTGCTTCTTTGCACTTTGTAAACTAGTGCTTTGAGTATTTTTTTTTTTAAAGTTCATGATTGTTGTGATGACGAGGAAAGGAAGGGGAGAGGAGAAGTAAGAAAAAATGCTGATCTTCAGCTGCAGTTCCTTAAAAGTAATTAACAAATTCCAAGTAACAGGTAAGAATATAAATTGGAGCAAATAGAAGACCAAATCAGGGTTAGGTCACTGGTAGAGATGAATGGCTGCTTCCCTACTCACAGTGACTCAGAAATTTGTTAACTTTAGTATGCATCTAAATTATATTTCAATTTTATGAAATACCTAAATCAAAAGATGCCTTCTGGCTTCTTTGCAGTGCCTTTTTTAAGCTTCTGAACAGTCTGGAATAAAGTGTTTGTTTGATCACTCCCTACATCACACTATCTTGGTGCTGCATCCTATGTCAGCCTAATTAGTTTCTACTTTGTTTTTCATCCATTGATGCCAACAGACAAGTAATCATGATTGTGTGATGAAACCTGAAATACCATTTAACTGATTTGTTTCTCTGCCTGAAATTAAAACTACTGATCCATCTGCTAATTTCAATACAGACTTTTACTTCAGGTGGGGCCTGGGACAATTGTTCCACTGCCCCCTTTTAAAAGGGACCTGTCCTTAATTATAAAACATGGGAGAAAATTGAAAACAAATGCAGTGGAATTACAGACTTGATTCTAATGTCAGGCCACCAATTTAAGGGGAAAACAAATCTCTAGAATTAGGGTCAGCTAACAATGTTAAATGCCTGATTAAGACAACCTTTACACTTAATGATGCTTAATAGGTATGGAGATGAGATATGACTCTTTGTTCCCTCTCACTGTCAAAAAGCTTTACAGAGGCTGTTACAAAATTGGCTAGGGAGGTCTCGCAAAATGTGTTCTTCATGGACTATCAATAGTTCAGTAATGTACTACTTTCCATTATTATTCAGCTCAATTATTGTTATATCTGTTTAAACCTAATCCTTGGATAAATTATATTCATAATTCAGTATATTAGTGTGCATGCTTATATACTGCTACGTAAATGGTAACCGACTGTCTATTCAAGTTTGCACTGGATACAAATACACACCTCCTCTACGAGATTGTTCTATACTCCTCACATCCAGACATATCAGGCCTAGGTTATCCCAAATATTCATGGGATCTACTGCACAGGTTTGCCGCATCACTTGATAACAATTTGGTTGGCAAGACATCTCATGAGCTTCAGTATACCATGCTAGTTCATGGAATATACCCATTATATATAGAAAATGAGGGTTCTTTGTTATTAATAGACTAGCACTTGGTAGAGCAGCCATGAAGGCCTTGGAAAAGATATTCTTTTTTTTATTATTATTATTAGAGCTTTTTTGTTCTTAAAAAGCTAATATTATTATTAGAGCTTTTTTGTTCTTTCCCCTTACCAAACATTGAACAACAAGTCAAATTGGGTTACAAATACAAATGTGCATAATCATGTTGTCATATTTCTAATATATCCAAGTATATATATATCATCAATAAAAATAAAACTTCACATATTATCTAATTAAACTTCTTAACTTTTTCTGTTACTCTTTTTCATATTTACTCTCTAGCCAGGTATAAAAAACCTGCCATATTTTATAGTATTCAATATCTTCCTTATCTCTAATCTCCAGTGTCAACCTATTCATTTCTGCACAATCTAATATCTTCCTTATTATATCTTCATCATTCGGTATCTTTTCACTTTTCCAATTCTGGGCAAATACAATTCTAGCTGCAGTCAAAACATGAATAATCAAATATATATCTTCTTTACTATAGTTTTCTGGTATCATTCCTAATAGGAATATCTCTGGCTTCATTTCTATATATTGAAGTGTCATTCTTTCTAACCATTCACGTATTTTCCTCCAGTATTTTTTAACTTCTGGGCAGGTCCACCACATATGATGGTAGGATCCTGGTTTTTGATGGCACTTCCAACATTTAGTGAATTTATTCTTAAACATCTTTGCTAGTCTTAAAGGAGGAAGATGCCATCTATAGAACATTTTATAGAGATTCTCCTTGTATGCTGTTGACATTGTCAAGGTATAGTTTTTCTCCCATAAATTCTCCCATTTTTCCAGATCTATTGTGTATCCAAAATTCTTTGCCCAAGCAATCATTGTTCCTTTAACTTGTTCTTCCGCCATCTTAAATGTTAATAAATAATCATATAATTTTTTGATCATTTTCTCATCTTTCCCTATCAATATCTCATCCAATTCTGTTGGTTTCCCATAAATTCCATATTGTTTAACATTCTTCTCATATCTTGATTGTATTTGCCATTGTACGTACCAAGTCATGTCTATTCCCTGCTCCACCAACTCCTGTTTTTTTTTTAGCTCCCCCTTATCATTTAAGATATCTTTATATCTAATCACATTCTCCATTTCTATAAGATTTGGGTGTGTGAGTGCTTCTATTGCTGAAACCCATACCAGGATTTTCCCATATTGTTGTTTTTTTATTTTCTCCCAAGTTGTTAATAAAGCATTCCTTATATAATGCGTCTTAAAATAACTATGGGTTTTACCTCCTTCGTACCACAAAAATGTATGCCAACCAGTCAGTAAATCGTGCCCTTCCAATGTTAATAGTCTTACATTTCTCAGTTCTACCCATTCTTTTATCCAAACTAGCCCTGCTGCTTGATAGTATAATTCCCAGTCCGGCAGACCAAACCCCACCCTGCTTCGTGTATCTTGTAACATTTTCAAATTTATTCTTGCCTTTTTTCCCTGCCAGACAAATTTCAACACGGTTTTATTAAGATCCTCAAAGAATTTCTTCTCTAATTTTATCAGTATTGTTTGAAATAAAAATAACAACCTTGGCAGTATATTCATCTTGATTGTTGCTATTCTTCCTACCAGTGAAAGTTGCAAGTGCCTCCATTTTTCCAGATCACTCTTAATTTGCTTCATCAATCTATCATAGTTATCGTTCCTAACTGTTACACACCTTGCTGTTAAATATATCCCCAAATATTTAATTTTCTTTGTAATTTACACACCTAATTCCTCTATCAATTATTTTTTCTGCTTTTCTGTATGGCTCTTCACAATTAACTTAGTTTTTTCTTTATTAATTTTCAACCCTGCAAACTTGCTGTATTCTTCTATTCTTTCCAGCAATCTTTTCCCTGATTTCCTAGGTTCCTCCAAAATGAAAACCAAATCATCTGCAAATGCCTGTAGTTTATATTCTTCCTTTTTAATTTTTAGGCCTTTTATTTCTTTATCTTGTCTTATCTTTCTATTCAAAACCTCCAGTGTTAAAACGAATAACAATGGCGATAACGGACACCCCTGTCTCGTACCTTTTTGAATATCAATCTTATCTGTCATTTCTCCATTCAATATTATCCTTGCAGTTTGTTTATGATAAATCATATTGATCATTTTAACAAATCTGTCCCCAAAATTCATAACTTTCAATTGTGATAGCATAAAATACCAATTCACGTTATCAAAAGCTTTCTGTGCATCTAAAAATATTAATGCCATCTGTTTCTCAGAGTGAGTTTCATAATATTCCAAAGTATTCAAAATTATTCGCAAGTTATTTCTAATCTGTCTCTTAGGTAAAAAACCATTTTGATCTGTGTGAATAAATTCCTTTAGAAATCTCTTGAGCCTCTATGCTATTATAGAGGCAAATATTTTATAATCCACATTTAGTAATGAAATAGGTCTATAGTTCTTTATTTGACATAAATCTGATTCTTCTTTTGGTATAAGGGTGATAAAGGCTTCCAACCACGACTCTGGAACCTTCACAGTATCTATCAACTCGTTAAAAACTTCCAGCATAGGAATAGCTAACACATCTTGTAAGGTTTTATATAGCTCCGCTGGTAATCCATCTGGTCCTGGTGCCTTGCCATTTTTTTGTCTCTTTATTGCCTCCACCAACTCCATCATTGTTATTTTCTCCTCCACCATTTTTTTCGTCAACTCTGGTACTTTAGGTAACTTAGCATCTTCTAAATATATTTCAGTTTCATCTTTGGAGCTGTCAACCCAACAGGTCAAAAACTCACGTGAGTAGATAAATGGGTACTCTCACTCCGGTGGGAGGAAAAATGCTGGCAGCGCCTTGCACAGAGAGACAGGACCAGTTGCCGGTAAGCGCGAAACCGCGCTCACCCGAAAAGGGCGCGAAGCAACGGAAACCCCGCCTCCTGCGCTCGCCAGCTGGGCTATGCTCTAGGAAGGAGGCTCTGGCAAACCACTTCTGAAAAACAATTGCCTTGAAAACTGCAAGGATTCATCCAGGCAGTCACTGCAGGGTCAGTAATGACTGAGCGCAGACAAAAAAAATAAATAAATAACTGTTTGTAATATTTCTGTACTATCTTTTTCTTTTCCTCATTAGAATGCTGCAAGATCCCTTTCCTCATTAGAATGCTGCAAGATAATTGGTGTATGAATTTTTCCTCTTTCTCTTTTTTTAATCTGTATGCCAACCATCTTCCTGGTTTGTTTGCATTCTCAAAGAAGTTCTGTTTTACTCCTTTAATCTTCTGTGCTAACTCCTCCTTTTCCAACAAAGTTAATTCATGTTTTTTTAAAACCATTCGTTTTTTAACTTCTTCTTTGTATGGGTTCCTTTGCAGAACTCTCTCCAATGTTTTATATTCCTCCTCTATCTTTTCTTTAACATATCCTCTTCTCTTATTTCTTTTTATTGTATATGTTATTGTCAGAGCTCTTGTGTACGCTTTAAATGTATCCCACACATTTTGGGTTGATGTTTCTTCATTTTTATTTTCTTTAAAGAAGAAACCCAATTCCTTCTCCATCAGTTGCACGAATTCTTTTTCTTTTAAAATAGCCTGATTCATCGTCCATCTTGACCTCTTTTTCTGTCCCTTCCAGATAACACTTATCGGATTATGATCTGCCCATAAACTTGGCTCAATATAGACTTTTTGTAGGTTATTTATAAGATCAACTGAAACCCTCAACGTGTCTATTCTAGACCAGGAGAGGTGTCTGTTAGAATAAAATGTATACTCTCTTTTTTCTGGATTTATTTCTCGCCAAGCATCATGAATACCCAGTTCATCCGCCATATTAGAAAATGTCTTTGGGAGTATTCTCCTTTCTTTTTTAATTACTGTCCCAGTTTGATAATCCATTTTAGCATCTACAATTGCATTGAAGTCACCTAATAGGCATATATTTTGATATTCCAGGTCTGATATTTTCACATGTAAGTCTCTATAAAAGGCCTCTTGCCCAATATTAGGAGCATAAATAGCCACTAGCAGCATTTGAATCCCATGCATCATCAATTCTACCATTAATATCCGTCCGTCTTCATCATTATATATGTGTCTAGATTTTATTGTATCTTTAACATATAAAACAATTCCTGTTTTGTTTTGATGGGGCAATGCGGTATATATTTTCCCAAGTTTCGAATGTTCCAAAATTTTACTGTGCTGTTTTTTAATATGTACTTCTTGCAGGCAAATTATATCAAGTTTTAATTTTTGTAATTTATCAAATATCCTTTTTCTTTTCACCACCGAATTTAATCCATTGATGTTAAGTGTTATCCATTTTATTTCTTCCCCCATTTCTAGTTACATTTAGGATTAGTTGCTCTAGTTGCTCTTGTCTCCCTATGTTCCTGAAGTTCTTTAGGACTCACCACCTGTTCTTTCTCTTTACCTTCTTGTATTTCTGTGGCCTCTGTCTGATGTATCTCTCTATCTCCTATTTGCCGTTCCTGTGAATTACTCTGTTCCTTCCCTCTTATTTCCCCTTCCTCTAGTGTTTTCACATATTCATAAAAAAATACCTCTGCCTTTTCTATTGTATCCAGTCTGTGTCTTTTTTGCGCCCATGTAACCAGTACTCCCTCCGGGGTTAACCATCTAAAGTTAATTTCATGTTTTATCAACTGTTTAGTTAAAAATTGGTAGTCCCTTCTCCTGTCCCTCACCCTTCTTGGGATTTGTCTCAAAATCTTTACTTCCTTCTCCTTATACTTTAACTTTCCCTCTCTTATTACCTGTAAGATTTCATTTCTTGTTGTTTTCTTTGTGAACCTAACATGTACCTCTCTCGGGAGTCTGTGTCTCATAGCATATCTGGTATATACTCTAAATATTTCATCTATCTCCCCTAAAATTCTGTGAACTGGTGTATCTAAGAGCTCTGCCAACAATACTGATATTATCTCTACCAGATTTTCCTCCTTCTCCTCGTCTATATTCTGAAAGCGAAGATAAAAGTCTGCCTTGTCCATCTCTAGCATAATAATTTTCTTGTCCTTATCTTGATCTGCCTGCCTATATTTATAATCCACCTCTTCCACCTGCTTCTCAATTTGATCAGACTTCTCTTCAACCTTTTGTATTCTTTGCTCGAATTTTCCCAGATATTCAAATGCAGCAATGTGTCTATACCTACAAAGATCAGAGTGGTGCAAGCCATGGTAGTCCCTTCAAAGTTGGACTTTGAAGAAGCAGGATAAGAAGAGTACTGACACCTTTGAACTTTGGTGTTGGAAAAGACTCCTGAGAATATTGTAGATGGCCAAGAAAACAAGCAAATGGATTGAAGAAATCAACCCAGAGTTCTCACTTGAGACCGAAATGACCAGACTCAAATTACCCTGCTTTGGACACATTATGTGAAGACCTTGCTCTTTGGGAAAGGCTCTAATGCTGGGAAAGGTAGAAGGAAAGAGAAGAAGAGGACAACCAGCAGCAAGGTAGATGGACTCAATTATAGTGGTGATGAGTGCATCATTGGAAGACCTGAAGGACCATATTAGGGACAGATCTTCATGGAGAAAATCTATATGATTGCTAGGAGTTGAAAACAACTTGATGACACATAATCAATCAACTGGTATTAATATTTTTCTTCTTTCCATGATTTCACTGAGAGATCTGTGTTGAAACTTGGAAGGCTGAATTCACATCCATCCATATCCAAACAATTCAATACTGGCAAGAGAGAAAACTGGATCCAGGATGGATAAATCTGTTTCAGTCTAGTTCTTATTTCTGCAAATCTACCACATTTGGCTCATCAATCTTATTGGTGAACAACTTTACAAAATTCAAG
Organism: Liasis olivaceus; assembly: GCA_030867105.1. Lineage (NCBI taxonomy): Eukaryota > Metazoa > Chordata > Lepidosauria > Squamata > Pythonidae > Liasis > Liasis olivaceus. The sequence continues at coordinate 39,944,364 of CM061348.1, read as the reverse complement.
AGAACTGAAATTTTTGAATGACAACGAAACTGCAGTTTCAAAACCGGGAGATTAGATAAGGCCATGTTCAAAATGTTAAAAGGGGTAGGCCATACCTATGTCTGAGAAGCATTCAGCTAAAAAACTATTGAAATAATGTTGAACAGTTGTAGAAAGCTCTGAGAACATGTTGAAAGCAGTGAAATCAATAGAAGGAAATTAATCCAGATACTTTAGACCCACACTTCTGCAGAATGGAACTCATTATATGAAATTGGCTATATGTAGAAATAAGAGTATACCATCTAATCAATATAGAATAAGACTGGAGAGGCAGAAATTAGTTCCACCATCTCAGTTACCTTTGTTTATGATCAATAACAAATTCAGTTTCCTGCACATCCCTATCCTCATTGTGTTTCATTGTCGTTCATGATTATTTTGGGTATCTCCTCATCCCAATGACAGAAAGCTAAAATCTACAGATAGTTCTTGTTCTGATTATTTTTAAATGCATATCAGTAGAAAACAGCTATACTGAGTATAAATACACACACAAACACACATTCACTCACAAATCACAGGCACCAGAAACTACAAAGCCTTTGGGAACAATGGACTGGCATGTTTCTAATGCCTTCTCTTCTGGTTTTGTGTAATCTCACCCCATGGAATATTAGATCTGCATTGTTAGCAAGAGCTGTGATATTACCAGAAAGACTAATTTCCAGGAGAGATGGAAGCAACATCTTTAAACTGCATATTGGCAATTAGCCATAACACCAGCCCTGTTCTCATACTTATGGGAGTGATGACTTCTTTAATTGAATCCATAAAAAGAAGTGCATGAGATGCAAGTCTTGGTTATAATATTTGCACAACTGTGAACACGGATACTTAGAAGCAATCAGATAAGGCCAAGGAGACTCATTGTGTACAGACCTTAGTTCTAGATTCCTTTTTATGGTAAGGGCAGGAAAAAATAATCAGTTATACTTCCCTTTCTCACAAGCCTTATATTTCATGTTATCAGATATTGGACTACTGAGCAGAGTCCCTTAGGACAGTATCCCAGAGGTCCATACTTAAATGTCCTTTAAAGCAGGGTTCCTCAACCTTGGCAGGCTGGCTGGGGAATTCTGGGAGCTGAAGTCCACCCGTCTTAAAGTTGCCAAGGTTGAGGAACCCTGCTTTAAAGAAGGTCAGAAATACATCTTACTTTTCCCTAAGACCATTTATCTTAATTTATATTTTTGCATTAAAAGCAAGAAGTCTTCAACTAGACTCTCCAATAACTTCCTGGGGCTTGTAACTTGCATTCAGTTAACATGAACAAACTGGTGATCAATATAGTTTGCTCCAAATTTGTCTTGGCTTGTCCCATGTTCAGTGAATTCATGTTGTGAAATCAGTACCTTATATTGAGCAAATCACCTTTCAAAAATGAGAAAGTACAATCAGGTAGGGCTAGGAAAGAAGTTGTAAATAACAGACACTGTACCATGTCTGCTTAGAATTACTTAGAAAACTTATTTGAAGTTTTCACTGACAAGGTCAGCAATGATGGAGAAACTTTTATAAATGACAACTTGCACACTACTTTTAATCTTCTTCTGCAGTGTTCAACCTACAGACTTAAACAGTTCCCTATGTAATCTGAATTCGAAGGGTCTGGACCTGCCCCAGAATTATCAGCAACACAGAGAAGCTATACAGCAAACATCACTGTGGGGCTAAAAATAGGGTTGTTGGAAGCTGCCTTCTTTTGATCTAAGATCATTGTCCTATCTATTGTCTGGAACAGTGTTTTTCAACCTTGGCAACTTGAAGATGAGTGGACTTCAACTCCCAGAATTCCCCAGCCAGCATGGTTGGCTGGGGAATTCTGGGAGTTGAAGTCCACACATCTTCAAGTGCCCAACATTGAGAAACTCTGGTCTAGGCAAACAGAGCCATTTATTGTTAGAGAAAACCATGCTTTTCTGAGGGGTTAGCATTGCTGGAAGTAGCCATTGTGTCCTATTAATGAGAGGTGGAACACTGATGGGATTGAAGCACCTGCCCTTAATTGACTGTGGAAAGTCTGCGGTTTTGTGCAGTGACCCTGTGGCCTCCTCCCCGATGATGTCTGCCTCAGGCAACTGCGTGGACCAAGTCCCTGTGGCCCTTTACCAGTTTCATCCCGCCTGGGTTGGGATGCGTAACATCCCTTCCTTTTCAGCTCGAAAGGATGAAGGGGGCTTTTTTTAAAGGCAGGAATGGTTCCTTCGGGTTTGACAGGATTATGGAAAGTGGGGAACTAAACCTGGTCCCTATCATGTTTACAAGGTCAGGAAAAAAATATCCTAGAAGTAGGCTTCCATTTTGTTTGCCACAACAGTAAGAGCTCTAATCTCACAAGCCAACATAATGTAGCCTGCATCCCACTAACTAGGAGATATATGCAATGCACTGACAAACTCAGGATCTTTTTGAGTAATTTTACAGGAGATTTAGGAACAAAATTATCTCTGTGTGTAATGCACATGCTTGTGTCCCTTGGTATCATCTATGTCCAGGCTGTGAAGGGATTAGTAAAAAGGACTTGTGGCAGACAGGAGCTTAAAGTCCATTCAGTGAAATGGATGACATTTTAGGCAGCAAATAGCAATACTGCAATGACGTCCAATGTCAGTCATGGTATCCTTCTGGACTGGCTCAGGGCGTTAAAGGTGGGGTTGGTCCAGTTGGTCCTGATGTGGGGAGAGATCCAGCCCAAGGCTTCTTCTTTGTGGAGTTCTTCAAGGGTCAACAATCTTCCCACTCCTGTTTAACATCTACATGAAAGTGCTAGGTGAGGTCATCTGTTGGCACTAGATTATTATCAGTACACTGATGATACCCAGTTACACATCTGTACTCCTGGCTGACCAGATGATGCCATTAAGGTCCTTTCTCAAGGTCTGGAGACTGTGCGGGGCTGGATGGGGAAGAACAGGCTTCAACTCAACCCTAGCAAGATCAAATGGCTTTTGGTTTTACAGCCTCCCAGATTTGGTGATCTACCATCTTTAGTTCTGGATGGGATGGCACTGCCCCAGACAGAACTAGTGCACAATCTGGGAGTTCTCCTGGACTTGTACTTCCTGTTCAAGGAACAGTTGGCAGCCATAGCCAGAAATTCTTTTGCACAATGACATCCTGTATGCCAATTGCAACCCTTCCTGGGTTGGGAGGCACTGCTCATAATCACTCTGCCTTGGTCACTTCTCAAATGGAGTACTACAAGGCAGTTTACATGGAGCTGCCCTTGAAGAGCACCCTGAAGCTTCAGCTGGTCTGTTATACCTCTGTTCCATATACTGCGCTGGCTTCTAGTATGTTTCCAAGTACAATTCAAGGTGCTGGTTGTCACCTATAAAGCCCTTTGTGACACGCAGCTGGGTTGTCTGTGGGCTTGCCATTCATTGATAGTCTCTACCTATCCCATTAGATTCAACAGAAGGAATGTGCCCTGAGTCCCATCTGTTACGGAATGTAATCTGGCAAGACATAGGAAGTGGTGCTTTTCTTTTGCAGCCTCTGCCCCTGAAACACCATACCACCCAAGATCTGGCTGGCCCCGATTCTGCTAACATTCCAGGAAGGTTTAAAAACATGGCCATGTGCCCAAGCAAGAGGGTTGGAAGATTAAGGGGCCTGTGAGATGGGCATGATTGTACTGCTCACTGTTGCCCCCAGTGGCCATTCTGTAAATATTCTGTATATATATTTTTTGTTACTGTTATTGACTTTTTAATTATTGGTTTATTTCTTTTGAGTTTTAATTTTGTTAGGCACCCATGGTCACTGTTGTGAGATGGGCAGCCATATGAATTGGTTAAATAAAACAAATTTTAAAAACAAATAAATTTGAAAGCCACATTCTGCACATGGAAGTAATTTATAGGAGAAAATAAATACTTTCATCTCCATGGCAACTAGATCCTGAGGCTGCTATTTAGAAGGGGAGAAGGCAACACATTTGCATACATGCAAATCTGTCAAAGCGTTTGGCTTTTTATGCTTATCAGTGTCAGTACAAATATGCCTGAACATGAGGGAAAGGCCATCATCTAGGCCTCCTTGGTCTAGGCCTCCTGGAAGACAATGTGTGGTTAGGTTCAGACAGTGGTAAATTCATCTTTAAGTGAGGTGGTAGTCCCACCTGCACTTAAGGAAGTGGTGGTCTGTCCCTCCTCAAGAAGTGATCACTGGATCCAACTGTATGGGACAATTCTCATCTTATCTCCAACCTTCCCTTTTGGAGAAGGCAATTGAGGAGGTGGCTGGCCCCTGGAAGTAATGGATTATAGGACCTTTTCAATCAAGTTTCAGAGCTGGATATAGTACTGAGACAACATTGATTGTACTTGTGGATGATCTCTGGTATGATTGGGATGCATCCATCCTGGGTTTCCTTGATCCCTCAGTGGCTTTTTATACTATCAGTCATCCTTCTGGATTGATTCAAGTGTTGGGGGTAGAAGGGGGCACAGTATTGTGATAGTTCTTCTCCTTCCTCCAGTTCTAATAGCTATTGATTCCCATGACTTCCATGAATTGGTCCAACCTTTTTTTGAAGGATTGCCAGCACCACATCTCATGCTGACATCACATCTCGTAGCTGGGGGGGGGGGGGGGGGGGCTTTGCACAAATCCATATTGTGTGCCAATTGTGCCTATTCCTGAATCAGAAGGTTCTGCTTAGGATTGTTCACACCTCATGATCACTCTCGTCTGGATTAGTGCAATGCCCTTGAAGACCTCTCCGTTGCGCCGATTAGTTCAGAATGTAGGAGGGCAAGCAGTTATGGGCATGAATCAGTGTACCCATGTAACACCACTACTTTGTGAGCTACACTGGCTCCCAGAGGATTTCCAGTACAATTTGAGGTGTTGGTTGCAAGACAAAGTTCTTCATGGCATAGGTTGGGTTATTTGCAGCAGTGCCTCCCTCCAATTATTTTGGCCCATCCCATAAGATCCAACAGGGGGCGGGGGGCATGCTCCAGGTCCTTCATATTAAACAATGTCATCGTATGGAACCTATTTGTCAGAATCTTCAGCAATCAAAATAGTAGCTTAGTAGTTGCTTGCTTCATTTCTGCCATTCTTTAGAAGGGGGAGGGGGGAAAGGAAAGTAGAAGGAGTTGGTGTGATATCAAAGGCCAGGAAGATGGACTGTTATCGGGGGATAGGAATGTGCAAGGCCGCACCTCTGTGAGAAAGAGAACTGATGCCTGGAAAGAGGGGGGTGAGAAGTAAGGGAAAAAGAAAAGAGGGGAAAACTGCAGGCTTTAGTTTCAGAAATGCTTTGCTTAGAGTTACATGTACTATTCCAATAAATGAAATCTTTTTTGAACCTAATCTGGCTTGCACGAGATTTTTCTTCATTGGGATTTGAACATCGTAAACCTGACATTTTGCTGAAACTCCTGCAATCGGATTTTTCCCGAGAAGGCATCTTACTGAGGAAAATCACCCGAAACAACATGACCACAGAGGAGAATAGATTGCTGCAGCTGGAAGCCAGCAGTGGAGAGCTCGAGCTCGGGGCAGCTGGCAGAATAGGGAAGGAGCCGTCTCTTCCCATAGAGGTTGAGGAAATCTACATCCCATCCCAACTGATAGAAGCACAGTTGGTTGTCAAGCACAAGAGCAGAGAATGGCGACAGGCTCAGAAATGGGAGCCTCAGGGTGATTGGGATTTTTGGGAAGTATCCGAAGAACCACCACCCCTGAAGCCGACTGCCCCAGATGGTCAAGAGCCATCGGAGGGGTGAGGGGGTTCACCGAGCCATAGGACCAGGACAACAGGGTGCAGGTACTGGAAGATGAGGTGCGTGCCCTTAAAGATGATATCTGACTCCTATTCTGGGAGGGGGTGTGTGCTAGACCGAAGGCAGCCAAGCTGGAGTCCCCACGGTGGGGAGTGACTGGCAAACCAGTGGGAGAGAGAAGAGAAGCCACCTGGACCCGGGGTCGACCTGCCAGACTGGGGGTCAACTAGCCCCGGGGTGTTGAGCGGACCCTGGAAGGAGAAGGAGAATGGAGAGACCACCAGAGAGGGGCAGCCAGGGAACCTGAAGTTTTTGGAGGATGGGTGCCATACTTCAGTAGGGAAGAGGGTGACCTGTTGAAGAGATGGGGGCTGTGGAAAGAATACAATGGGGACCCGGGAGAGTCGGCTAGTTTCCTGAATCAAGTTAGGATCTGCATGGGGACTTGTGGCCAGCTGTTCCAAAATGATGAGTGGCGGGTCCTGTACGTCTCACAATACCTAATGGGCCATGTAGCCGAGTGGGTGGTCAACCTGCAGGAGGCAGAAGCGCCAGAGTTAAAGGACTTCCAAGGGTTCATCACAGTGCTGAGGACTCGGTTCAAGGATCCTTGTGCCCCTGCCCAGGTGGAGGATGCTATCGTGGATCTCAAGCAAGGCTCCCACTCGGTGACTGAATACGCTCTGGATTTCAAGTGGCTAGCGGCTAAACTTCACAACTGGCCCAAGGCATTTCTAGTTAAGCGATTCCAAAAAGGGCTGAACCCATTCCAAAAATGGCTTTAGTGCAAGGCTGCCCAACAACACTAGCGGGATGGATCGCCCACATCTCGCTGCTAGAGTTCCAACTGTCTACTCTCCGGGGAATGAGGGCAGCAGCAGCACTGAAGGTGGCAAGTTCTCCCCATCCGCCAGCAACGAAGGAGACCGTAAGGGTCATAAGAGCGGGGGCGAGTACTCGGGCATTGGGGAAAGCGTGTTTCCACTGTGGAGAGGAAGGGCACTTCACGTCTGCTTGCCCAAAGAGGCCAATCCAGAAGCCGACTACAAAAAACAAACCAACCAGCAGGTCCATTAAGCTGGCAAAGCCTGAGAGGAAGGGAACAGCGGCTGCAGGTGAGGAGGATCCCACCCCAATCCAAATGCTGATGGAGAGCGATGAAGAGGAGGAGGAACAGCTGGTGGAAAACTCCAGCTGCCAGCTGTAAAGCATGCCTGAGAGCAGGTGGGAGACCTGAGGCGTGACCAGTGAAAGCTGAATGAGGCAACTGAGGATATCCGGGTAAGTCCCATGTCAACTGAGGTGAAAATAAGGATGCTAAGAACAACCCACCAGGTGAAATTTTCAGCCCTTGGGGTATACCCAGTGTTTAATCAGTCCAGTGCTGTTAAATGGACTGGGACTAAAAGTACGCAGACTGAAGGATCCCATTGTATTTAGGCAAGTAGATGGGACCCCGGCGGGAGGAGGTGCTGTGCACTATTACACAGAAGCCTTTGAATTGCAAGTTGGTTCACACCAGGAGGCTTTAAAATGCCTAGTGGCACCACTGGCAAGTTACCCCTTAATTCTTGGGATGTCCTGGCTAGAGTTGTGGAACCCCACAATGGATTGGTGCACTAGAACTTTAACGTTCCCAGATGGTATGAAGTAGAGTGGGTGAACGCCCCGTACTCGGTAGAACCAGGACTGGCAGCCATTGGGACTTGGCTCCAAGACCCAGGATCCCAAGAAGGGGCCATCTTGATTCCTGAACATTATAAGGACTTGGCGAAAGTGTTTAGCGAAACTGAGTTTGATCAATTACTGCCACACCACCCAACGGATTGCACAGTTGAATTAGAACTGGGCGCGAAATATCCAACCCCGAAAAGGTACTCAATGACTCAAAAGGAAATGGCAGCGCTTCAAGAGTTCATTGATAAAAACCTCCACTGGGGATTCATAGAACCCGCCAAATCCCCCCTAGTGGCCCCGGTACTGTTCAGGGAGAAGAAGGATGGATTGTTAAGATTATGTACTGATTATAGAGGGTTAAACGCTATCTGCAAAGAAAACAAATACCCGCTTCCCCTGATGAAAGACTTGTTAGCTCATCTAGCTAAAGGAAAAATATTTACAAAGTTGGATTTACGGGACACTTATTTCAGGGTGTGGATCAAGGAGGGAGATGAATGGAAAACAGCATTCTGCTGCCCCCTGGGTCATTTCCAATACCGCGTGATGCCGTTCAGACTTTCAGGGACACCTGGGGTCTTTATGCAGTTAATTAATGAGGTGTTACATGAGCATTTATACAAGGGGGTGCTGGTGTATTTGGACAATATACTAATTTACACTGAAACATGGGACGAGCATGTACAGCTCGTGAGGCAGGTGTTGCAGAAGCTATTAGAAGCACAATTATATGCTAAACTCTCAAAATGTTAATTTCACCAAGAACAAATTGACTACTTGGGCTATAGAATTTCCATTCGGAGGGTGGAAATGGATCTGAGCAAAGTCTGTGACGTAGTAGCATGGGAGGCGCCAAAAACCAAGCGTCAGCTACAGAGCTTCTTAGGCTTTGCTAATTTTCACTGCCAATTCATCCCCAACTTTGCTCAGGTTGCCCTGCCTTTGACAGACTTATTAAAAACCAAGGGCAAGGATAAGGAAAAAGCACAGAAACCAAGCTCCCCATTAAACCGGACTGGGGAATGCCAGGAGGCATTTGAGTGATTAAAAAGGCTATTCACTGCAGAACCCATTCTAAGCCACCCAGACCCAAAGAAACCTTTTGTAATTCAGGCAGATGCCTCTGATCTGGCAATAGGAGCAGTCCTATTGCAAAGAGATGAAGGGGGACTGTTGTGGCCATGTGCTTATTTGTCTCGGAAGTTCACTGAAACGGAGAGGCGTTGGTTAGTGTGGGAAAAGGAGGCGTTTGCAGTGAAGTGTGCTTTGATGAATTGGAGGCATTTGCTGGAGGGGGCTGATCTGCCATTTGAGGTGTGGACTGATCATAAAAACCTAGAGGCTTTAAGATCCCCTGGGAAATTATCTCCCAAACAAGTTCGTTGGTCACAGTTTTTCAGCCGATTCTGATTTACTTTGAAATACATTCGAGGGGGGAAGAATTTTTTAGCGGATGCCCTCTCATGCCTACCGCAGCACAATAGTCAGAGGGAAAAGGTGGTGTCGGCAATTATTCCGAACCATCAAGAGGTGTTAGCTGCTGTAACCAGAACACAGAGCAAAGTGAAAAAACCACCCCAGGGTCTGCTGAAGGAAATTAACTCCCATATCGACAAAGATGAATGGTTCTTACAAAATAAAGTGGACTTAGAGGAATGGGAAGGAGTGTGGTAGAGGGGGGATTGGTTGTATATTCCAGTTGGAGCCCAAAAAGAAGTGCTTGAAAGAAGCCATAACAATAAAACAGCTGGGCATTTTGGCTTTGTGAAAACCCTTCACCTCCTCTGGAGGCAATTCTGGTGGCCAACCATCTGAAAGGATGTGGCGGACTATGTAAACACATGCCCCACATATGCAATGGCCAAAAGGCAAGGGGGTAAACCCAGAGGATTGCTGCAATCAGTGGCAAGCCCCACCAGACCCTGGAAAGAGATTGCAATGGATTTCATTGTTGATCTCCCAGAGAGTAGAAAAAGAACAGTGATTTGGACAGTTACAGATTTGTTTTCAAAACAAACACACTTCATAGCTTGCAAAGCCATCCCCTCAGTATCTGAATTAGCAGTCATGTTCATCCAACACATCTATCGACTTCATGGATGTCTGGAAAGAGTGATCAGCGATCGCGGAATACAGTTTACTTTGAAATTCTGGAGGGTGTTCTTGAGACTAATGGGGCTAAGCAGGGTCTGAGTTCGAGTTTTCATCCGCAGATGGATGGGGCAAGCGAACGACAGAATGCTGGACTGGAGCAATATTTGAGGTGTTTTGTAAACTACCAACAGGACAATTGGGTGGACTTGCTACCTTATTCAGAGGTGGCATATAATAATGCTGTTCATGACAGTACAGGATTTTCACCTTTCAAAATTGCTACAGGGCAAGACTTTGTGCCAATCCCCGAACTACCTCATGAAAAAACAGGAGTCACCTCAGTAGATGGATGGGTTAAACAGATGCAAGATCTGTGGCCAGTCATGCAAAAAGCTCTGGTTAAGCAAAAGAAAGTTATAAAAAGTATGCAGACAGAAAGAGGGCACCTGAAGAGAAATGGAAGATGGGAGACAAAGTGTGGTTGTCAACAAAAAATTTAAAATCTTCACAGCCATCCAAAAATTTGGGCTATAAATATTTAGGACCATTTGAAATTGAGAAAGCAATTAACCCCGTGTCGGTTTGCCTTAAATTACCAAAAAACCTAAGCAAGATCAATCCTGTATTTCACAGTGATTTATTGAAGCCATATAAAGAATTTGCTAAATGGCATCCTGCACCACCAGTCCCAGAACCCTTAATGATTGAAGGTGAACAGCACTTCGAGATAAAAGACATTCTGGATGCCAGGAGACATAGGGGAGACACACAGTCTCTGGTACAATGGAAACATTCCCCAAAATCATTTGCAGAATGGGTAGCTAGGAAACATGTGAAAGCGCCAGATTTAATTAAAGAATTCTACAGAAGATATCCAAATAAACCTAAATGAATGTACACTGTAAATACTAACATATCTACAGTAACGTGTATCTATCCTAGCCATATCCTATTATTTCAGGTCTCCCAAGACATTCGTGGAGGAGCCATTTTCTTTCGAGGGGTGGCATGTCAGAACCTTCAGCAATCAGAATATTAGCTTAGTAGTTGCTTGCTTCGTTTCTGCCATTCTTTAGACGGGGGAGGGGGAAAAGGAAAGTAGAAGGATTTGGTGTGATATCAAAGGCCAGGGACTGTTATCGGGGCATAGGAATGTGCAAGGTCGCACCTCTGTGAGAACTACAAGTGGCGCCTAGAAAGAGGGGGGGCAAGAAGCAGGGTAAAAGTGAAGGAGGAAAACCGCGGGCTTTAGTTTCAGCAATGCTTGGCTTAGAGTTACACGTACTATTCCAATAAATGAAATCTTTTTTGAACCTAACCTGGGTTGCACGAGATTTTTCTTCACTGGGATCTGAACATCATAAACCTGACGCTATTTTAGTGGAGGGAGGGTTAATTTCTGTAGATTTCTGAGGCTTCTGGGTGATTTTTGTTTTTGGTTATTTTTTTCCCCTCTTTTTAATTTAATGTTAGTGGCCCAGAATTGTATGGCAAGTTGGCAGCCTTACAAATTAAAATAATGAAATAACAACAACAACAACAATATCAACAACATCCACCACAATAAACATACATATATGCATGCCCCAAGATTCAAATCCTTAGCTTCTTCTCCCTTCTCTTTCACAGTGGGTACAGACCTTTTTCCTACACTGGCTGCCCACCTAACCTTTGTTTACAAAATGGCCCATTTATTCCCTGGATCCTTGTTTTCCTCCTTGCCCCCTCTAGTTCTCACATGGTGCAACTTCTCATTAGTCTCTTTTCCTCATTCTTAAAATCTTTCTGAATGAAAACCTTGAACTATGCCACTGAACTGGGGTATCTTCTCTGATACTGAAGCTTCTTGGTTCATCTGGCTCATTGTTGTCTAGAATCTAGCCTGCAGTGAGCAATTTTTTTGGCAGATAGGGACAGGACTCCCCCACCACCACACACACACACACACACTCATTTTTCAGCTATTGAGGGTTTCCAAAAAGGCATGGTGCTGATGCAGTGATGTGGGGATGGAATATTTGATTTTTAAATTGGGATGGGAGGGGGGCAATTGGACTATCTTAAAACCAGATACATCTGTTAAACCTATTAGAAGCTTAATATGACTATTTTATTGCAATTTTCTTTTCTTTTTTTTAAATCACACCACTAGAATTCAGTGGTTTGATAATTTCAGAAGCACAATTTGGGGTGTTCCAGAAGCTGTAAAAATAATGTTAATTCCCTTTAAAAGTGTGCCATAATTTGTCTTGCTTTTCAAAGCATGTTTCCTATAGATTTTGTCAAATAAATATTTAATCATCCTTTACAAGGAACAGAAAAATTAATGCAAACATTTCTGCCTGGAATCCCTCTTCTTCTCCTTATTTTTATAGGAGTAGTCCCATTGTGACATTTATTAAAAACCTGATAGTCTTCTCTCATTTCAAAGTACCCTTTAGAACTGTATTCAGTGGGGTTAATTAAAAAACTAAAATCATAAATGCTTCCAATTTCCAAAAGAAAACACATGCACTCTGCTACTTTGAGTAATTTCTGCAGCCTTTGTCAGATGTGTTCTGGTATCTGTTGCATTCACTGTAGATATGGAAGAAAACACAGTACTGCTAGTTAATTCCTAATTTCAGGAAGTTCAAGGCTTTTTATGCTGGTACATCACAGCAACCCTTGATTGATTTGATTCTACCCCACCTTTCATTTAGGAGCTCAAGGTGGCATCCATGTACCTTTTCATAGGAGAAGGAGATGCTTTGGTAAATAAAATATATGTTAGAAGCTGTTTATACAAGCCAAGAGTTGTATCTTCCATAACAGTTTTCTTCAATGTTGTTGATGCATTTGGATCACTTCCATCAACGTACATGGGTTCATGTATTTCACACCCAACTGATCAAATTCACTTATCCCTCCAACAAAATTGACTTAAATCTACATATGTCCATGGATCAGTGTAAATGCTTTTCTCTCCATGGATCAGCATGGATGGGTGAGAGCAGTGAAACCTCCCAACAAGATAAAATGAGGATGGTAGTCCCTCAGAAATGCTGTAGTGGATCCTACAGTGAGCTGGAGGTTAGACTAGAGAAACTAAAACGTCCATTTCAGCCATATGAATCTATGAAATGGTGGTGGCTCTACTGTGAAACACACATGTAGCGTACAAGATTTATATCTCATACTGATTCTGGTTTTTAAATTTTGTCCTACAAGGTTCACTTGGGATTTTTTTTTTCTTTCCTTTTGATTCATCTTTTCACTTAGCTTTTCATTCTAGGACATCATTTCTTGGCCTTTCTGAAAGTAGATGAGAATAAAGTGGTCATTACTGTGGGCTGAAATATAGGACTTTTTCTGAATACATGACAAACACCAATTTTAAAAAATGCATTATAATGCATGTTGCCCTGTTTTCTGTCATGATTTTACAATTTCAGTTCATCAATGAATCCTTCTTCACTTCGTTTTTATAAGTAGTCTTGTTCACTTGAAGAGCAAGAAGCAGCAGCATCAAGGAAAAAATGTTGTCACTATGGGAATTAAATGAAATCTCAAATGAGTGGCCTAGCCAAGTATGCCTGTCTGACAGCAGCAGCAGCCTGAGGAGCGGAATGCACACTGATAAAATGGAAGATTACTAGCTCAATTAATTGGTTTATTGCTCAGTAGAGTTCCCTTGTTTACAGTGAAAGGTTTGGTAACTCTTTGGCAAGGAACAGCACTGCGTGATGAAAAGCTAGTGCTAAGAATCTACCCTAGGTTGAACCAGATAAAATGAGCTGTACTTTCAACAAAGCGCATCCCACACAGACAAAGCCCGCCTTCATATGAGATGTTCCTGTATCTCCCTTCCAGTACAGCAGCTCATAAGACTCTGAAGCGTGCTAAGGTTATAGTCTTCCTGTATCTTGATATTTCAATTTATATACTACTAAAACTTGTCTGTAACCTTCAACTGGGCAAAATGGTGCATCATAGGGCAACAATTTTTGAACCAAGGTACCTCAAATAGGCTAACTTACAGAATGTATCCAAAATCCAGGACCCATTACTCCCATGGGGTTGAAATTTGGAAAGCACAGATCATGTGATTGTCATGGGTATATCCCCAACCTCTTTCCTGCCTCCCTCTGTCCCCTGTGCCCAATCGGCTGCCTGCAAAGCCCAACAGGCAAGTGGCGATTGGCTGCTTTGGAAACGAGGCAGAAATTTGAAATCTCTTAATGGCTGTGGATGTTAAGGGAAGGATGAGGGAGTGACTTGGATGCCTGCTGGAGATGCAGGGCTGGCTGGGGGGCACTGGTGGTCAATGGGTGAGCCTTCTTTCTCCCTCAAGGTGGGGGGCCCTTTGGGACATGCCTGAATGGGGAGCAGGGATGCTGTTTTCCTCACAGTCCATGGCTCCCTTTGTTCCACCTCCCCCCAGCAAAGTGGCAGGCAATTCCACAGGTCAGCAGAGGAGGAGGAGGAGGAGGAGGCAGCTTCACCAGGGCACTCCTGAGGGTCATGAGGGGAAGGCAAACAGCACAAGCCTATATTATATGTGGAAAGGGAGGGAGGGAGGGAGGGAGGGAGGGAGGGAGGGAAGGAAGGAAGGAAGGAAGGAAGGAAGGAAGGAAGGAAGGAAGGAAGGAAGGAAGGAAGGAAGGAAGGAAGGAAGGAAGGAAGATTTATGGCACTCCTTGCCAGCTTCCCATGAGCAAAGTCAATGAGGAAGCCAGCAGCAAGTCATAAGTCACTCCTACTCCCACTGCTTTTTTGCCTTCGGTCATTCTGTTTCTCTGTTTAGGTAAAGAAATATCTCTGAAACAATAACCCAACAGGTCACAGGCTGTCTAGTTTGACTTAAATGTTTGGCTGCACTGGAACTAATGGACTGACTGCTGAGATAAATACCTCAAGGCATAGAAGTGGGTTCTTCTTAATTCTCAAAATCTAAGTCTCTCTGCATTTGGGGCCTGGTCATTAGCCCAAAGCTAATAGAGTTCATGAGATAGAGGTTTAGGATCAACTACAGAATGCCCTAGAGGAAGTGGTTTATCTGGATGATATTCAGTTGTATATCACAACTCCAGGCCTCATTGGAAATGCTATCAAAGTCTTGTTCCAGTGTCTGGAGGTCTGTTAGGGTCTAGATTGGAGAGAGCAGGCTCAGACTGAATCCCAGTAAGATAGAACTACTGCTTATACATACATCAAGGTTCCTCCACATACCTTGGTTGTCTCTGGCTAGAGTTACCCCTGAAGGAAAAGGTCCATGACTTGGGGGTCCTCGTGGATTCATGGATCTTTCTGGATCAGCAGGTGGAGACCGGGGGGGGGGGGGGGGGGCTATGCCCAGCTGTGGCTGGTGTGCCAATTTCAACCTTACATGGGGCAGGAGGAGTTGAGTACAGTGGTCCTCATCAGCACTTGTTTAGACTACTGCAATGCATTCTACATGGGGCTGCCTTTAAAAACCACCCAGAAGCATCAGCTGGTGCAAAATGTGATGGCTCAGGTGCTCACAAGTGCTGGACATGTAACACTTCTTTTACATTGGCTTCCTATTAGCTTCAGGAGCAATTGAAAATTCTGGTTTTAACCTATGAAGTCCTTTATAGCTGGACTATTCAGTCTTTTCAGAAGAAGCAGTTAGCTTCCAGAAAATAAGGGGGTCCAAATGTTTTTCCCTAGTGGGTCTGGGCTTCTGGAATGGCCTCCTATGGGAGGTTCAATTGGCTCCAATGTTATCTGCCTTCTAGAAAAAACTGAAAACTGAGCTTTTCTGGAGGGTGTTTAGGGTTGACATCAGGAACAGTCTAGGGGTTGATATGTATTGTATTTTTTTAGAATTATTTATGATTATGTTATTTTTCTTATATGTGAGCTGCCAAGTTTCCATTTATGATTGTGGCAGGATCTAAATCTGATGAACAAATAAATATCCCTTTCAGTGGTTCGATTCCCACCCACCTCTCTGTCTGTGAATTACTTCAAACAGATCTTTGAAAACCTTCTAAAATAAATGTTAAGCAATAAATGACATGTTTTATTTCTTTGAATGAATAAGCTAAATTCACATTCCACTGCCTCCTGCTTTCCGCTAAAAAGACTGATCAGGAAGCTACAGCAAGGACTTAAAGCAATCTTTCCGCCTCAGTGCATCCGTTTGCCAGATGTTCATGCTTCTTTCCCTAATCTTCATCTTAAGCGTCCACTCCAATGAAGTGTGTTAGGCTTAAGCCAGCTTAATCCAAACTGCTGCGTGGGGGTGGGAGGGAGGAGACCTGCAGCACTTGCTGTCAACACAAATACCACCACCAGAGAATAATTGGGGAAATACTTGCCACTGCCCTGTAAGTGTGTGTGTGTATCTGTGTGTGTGGCGTGGTATGTGTGAGAGAGACAGAGGGAGAGGGAGAGATAGACAGGGAGGGAGGGAGGGAGGGAGGGAGAGACAGACATTGTATTCTATATGCTTTCAAAGAAAGTGGGCATTCCAGGCACCCACATCTAACCTGTTTCTGTGCATAAGAAAGTGTAGCGAGCGCTTTCCATCCAGAGCTCTGATTGCTTCTGCAGTAAAAACACACACACATACAAGTATTTGCCACAAAAGAGAAATTCCTCTCATACAATTACGAGACTTCTTTATTCTGAATTATTTAAAGGATATTTGTATTTGAAATGTAATTGCTGCCAGTTTTAACAGCTGATGCTAAAGTTGCTATCACTTTAAAGAGCTGCTGACTAATGTAGTGTGTGCCTCCACTGAGTAATTTTTTTTACTTTTAAATCTGAAATGCTGGACTATTCTATTAGTTATGTCCTTCCATGCAAAGGCAGGCTGTAGATTCACAACTCTTTTCTCTTTTTAGGTGTGTAGTCATGGTGGGAATTAGACAATCTTACCTTAGCCTCAGATATGAACTTTCCATATGGGCTTTTCTGCAAACTGAACACTGATGATCTTTATATTCTTTATTATTATTTTTTAGCAATCCCTGGTTCAAAAGAATTCAGATCACATCAGTCTACTACACAACATGCACTACTTAATCTAAAATAAATAATTCATTTGGAAAATACACTATTAACTGACATCTCCACACAGATGGCTCTTAACTTTGCATATCCTGTATTTTATGTTTTATCTACTGACCTTTGAAAGATTGAAACTGCAAATAAAAAACCACTGACAGAGAAATCCACAGAATGTTTTGCAGAATGATGGTATTTTATTGGTATTATTATTAAAGTCCATCAAGTTCAGTATAATATGGAATAAATAATACACTTTTCCCTAACAGGCTGTGTGCCTATGTGTGGGTAAGTAAAATAGTTTGGATTATTGATTGCAATGTAGATGTGATTTCTTTCTTGACTGATTTTTTGGCTAATTATTTTCTGGTTTTGTTTATTTGCTTTATTGATAATATCCTGTCCTGAGATCAGTGGATGTAGTATGTGTGTTTGATTTAATTCTCATTTCTCCCTATTTCAAATTGTTACTGCTTTACCAATCTATTTCAAAAATTGTTTTATGCTGCTCTTTTGAGATAAATATTTTTAGATACTCATTTGAAACCTTTTCATGAAATTCTGGAAGTTGGCACATTAATTTCTAAATAAATAAAGAAATAGTAAATACAAATTTGAAAAGAAGAAGGGAAAGAATTGGGAGAATTGGGTGGAAATGTGCTGTTTCCTAATTTCTAAACAAATTCCAACAGCTGACATCTCTGCTTAACTCCAGTCCAATTACCTGGAAAAACTAAGCAAATAAGACTTTTAGATCCAAATATCATAGAATTGCAAAGAGCTCCTGATATTGAATTATATCATATTTATCGATTATTGACACTAATAGCTAATAGGCAAATGGGCACAGTCTGATATCACATGTTTCAGCTCTGTTTATGTTTATTTTGTTCAACCATACAATGATCAACTCACTTGGTGCTCTTTAGTGGACATAGCATTATATCTGTATTATATTCGGGTACCAGTTCTGCCTTGGTTTCCTTTGGCTATCTCACAACCTTAGTTCTGTCTTCAAATGGACACATGAACTGGATTATTGTAGAGTTAAGAGCTATGAATCCATATGTAACATATACCGAATGAATTATTGATGTAACTCCTAGATGCCAGCAAATGCTTGTTAAATTTGGAGTGAACTTTGTTTTAATTCTGTTTCTTTTATCATTTACTCCATGTAAAGTCTCATAGATGGGAGCACTGGCCACCAGGAGGCACCAGATGATCAGTTTCATCCTTTATTGGGACTTTTCAGATGTGTGTAACCAGATGTTATTCTACAGATTGAAATCCTCCACAAGGAATTGAACTCATGAAGCTTCGCACTTTAGATGACTATGTACAGTGCATTAGCTTTAGGAGCTATCCAGGTCCTGGCACCCAGCAGTTGCAGGAAGGGATATTTAGAAGTGCTCTCAGAAGAGTGTATATAGTTCACCTTCCCTTAAGCTCTCAGACCAGAGCACTACCAATGGTACATTATGTCTTGCCTCAAGAGAGAGGGTGGAAGTCATGTAAAACCCTGTACATGGGGGCATGACATAATGTAACATCTGTAGCTATCTGCTCTAAGAGCTTAAGGGAAGGTGGACTGTATATTCTGTTCTGATAGAGCTGACTACTTTGTCTAAATTCTGAAGGTAAGGGCTTTCAGTTGAAGACTATCAGGAAATCCCAACCTTATAGGCTGGAGTAGAACAAAACCAAAGCAACTGGAAAAGTCAGTGCTAACCACTTCTGCACTGGCACCAAGAAAGTTACATAGGTATGTCCATGACAATATATATTTTTTAATAGGAGGCAGAACAACCCAGAAAGGGGGACTGCAATGATTTATTTCTTTTCTCCTGTAGATAAGAAGAGCTTTAGCAAGAACCATGACATCACTTTCCTTCCAAAAATACTGAACAAAAAGTTTAGTCCTTCTGATGACCTTGCTCAGGAGGTGGCATTTCAGGGAACACGAAATAGTGTGGAGTTGTTATTAGAAATCTTGAGCTGTGTATGCCAAATGTTTCCCCAAGCTTATTATCTTTTAGATACAAGAGAGTTGATGGTAACATCTCTTTCATTTGTGTCAGCTAGAAAAGCCATCCAGCTGTTATCTGGTTTAGAAGCCTATTAACTCTTTCATTTAGAGGGAATACTTCAAAGAGCTTTTTCCAGAGGTAGGAGTTTTATTTCTTTTCAGGTCATCTCCCAGTAGAGTTGAAAATGTAGTGCTAGCTGTCAGTGTAGACTATGTTGAAATATCCTCCATAGTCAGGACTATCAGATCTGGATTGCAAAACTCCTGATAACCTGTAGATGGCAGGAAAGAGTTAGAATTCTCTGCTTGATTTCAAGCCATCAGTAGAAGCAGAGGCGATTTCAGTAGCAAGGAGAGTCTATGCCCAACTCCAGCTGCTGTACTAAAGAAGACTTTTCCTGGATCAGAAGAACTTAGCCTCAGTGATCCATACCCTAATAATCTAATAACTAGATTACTGCAATACATTCTATATGGAGCTACTCTTCAAGCTGGTCCAGAAATTGTGACCAGTGCAGGATGTAGGTTATGGATTGTTATGTGGAGTGGCTAAATTGTACTGTCTCAAACTGATCTGAAAAGCACAACATTGGGCCAAAATCAAGGTGAAGACATTAGTGTATAAAGCCTTAAATGGCTTAGGACCCAAGTCCTTCAGAGACTCCTTACCCCAGTATACTCAATCTAAGTGCAGACATCAGCTGGAGGGGCTCAGCTCATGTTCCCCTCTGGGAATCTGGTTTAAAGAATGTGCTTTATGGCTGCCTCAGTGGTGGCACCTCATTTATAGAGCTCCCTTGCTGGGAAAATGTGGCTGGCCTCCCCCATGTTATCTAGTTTTAAATTATGACTTAAAACATGCTTACATGAGCATTTGTTAGGTAACGACTGCTAGATGACCAGATTGCCCTTCAAATGAATTTTGTTTTAACTGCTGTAAAGCTAAATACTGCATTGTTATTATTTTTGTTATTTTTATTTTATTGTAGATTGGTTGTTGGTTTGTTGTTTTTTTTGCTTTTGTGAGGAAAAGCAGTACACTTAACAAGCAAAGATCAGTGAATTCTCTGGCATGGTATATGGCAGTCGTGTTGCTGAAATTTGAATCTGAATTTTTCAAAAAATTCTTCAAATTCTTCAAATTTCAAATTTGATTTTTTTTTTCAAATTTGAAAGAGAGCCAGTTTAGTCTAGTGGTTAAGGCACCAGTCTAGAAAGCAGGAGACTGTGAGTTCTGGTCCTGCCTTAGGCATGAAAACCGGCTGGGTGCCTCTGGGCCTGTCCTTCTCTCTCAGCCCAACTGACTTTACAGAGTTGTTGTGGGGAAAATAGGAGGAGGAAGGAGTATTAGGTATGTTAACTGCCCTGAATTATTTATAAAAATAAGAGGCGGGATAAAAAATCTTATATACAGTATATACATACATACATACATACATATATCCTGCCTCTGAACATGAATGTGGACTCATAATAAACACTTTGTATAAAAGGCAAGAATTAGCATATTTAAGTCTTCTTGGGCTTGGCTTAAAATTCAAGCAGTAAGTTATGTCTTTTCTCTTCCTTGCAGCCCAGCTGAAATGGGTGGCAATGGGGTAGAAGAAGGGAGGGAAGTTCCCTCCAGGTTGTCCCTTCTGGTGCTTGTTAAGTAGCTATGGTCATGAAGCAGAATTTGGGAAAATTGTGAAATGGAGGTGACCCAGCACTATAGGTATATGTAGGAACAGTGGGACGATTTTATAGCACTTCTGGAGTCATGACTTATATCTTCGGCTCATACCTGAGACCAAACAAAAGATGTCTTCCCTTTGCCCATGTCAGTGCCATTGCCAGTCCTGAGAAGTAAGGTTGGATCAATAAATGTGGAAATTGGTGACTCAGCTGGGAGATCACAGGAGGGTTCTGATTCTGTTATGCTGTCAATAACATCAGCAAATGTGCAGCAGGAACTGAATTTACTTGTAATTAGGCTTCGAGTAAAATAATCACCTTGGAAAAGAGTTCATCTGCTTCCATATTTCTTAAAATATCTCTGAAGTAACAACTAAAGTTCTGCTTATGGGTCTAAGGGTGCATTATCTTGACTGGAGACCCTTCAGGAACCACATGAAAGCCAGGGCAACTTAGCAGCAGGCGGATGCAGATAAGTGAATTAAAGCTCTCAACTGAATGGTTTTATGGCATGGGTTCTTTGGACCATAATATGTATTACTTCACTTACCTCCAAATGTGCTAAATTGGCTTCCATCTTTTCCTCCTCTGCTCCTTGCATTAAGTATGACTTCTGACTCATAGCTCACTGGTTTCTTGATAGAAAGACTGACAGCTTATCTACAGCAGTGCTTGTTGTCTAGGATCTCCTGGGTTTAATGCCTCAGTCTAAACTGAACCATTTCTCTCTTGTAATCATCAATCCCCTTTAATGTTAAGTTTGAATGAAAGTTGTCTATAATTTTAAAAAACAAAGCAAAATTACACATCCACTTCAAGCCTTTATTATTGTTGTGTTTTTGTTGTTATTTAGATCATTCTATAGGGGTGAATAGAGCAAGGTGGCAAACTAACTGTTGTTTGGGTTACAAAATGCTGCCCATCTTAGATTCTTCCTAGCTCTTAAAAACATAATAAAATGGATTTTGGTCTTAACATTACATTAAATCATACACCATAAAATATCTTGAGAACACTCTGGAGAGCAATCCAAATTACTTTTCCATAGCAATATCTGGGTTTGATATCAATATCTCCTACTTTGGCTACTTGTATACTGGTTCCCACTATTTTTATAGTCAAAGAAAAATTGCTGATAGTTGCATATTAGCAAAAATAAAAATAAGTGGTCCTAATGGAGATTTCAGTTGTGATCTCCAGGCAATAACTGGTTCTGAAGGCAACAGCTGCTTCTGCCCAGGCTCCTCTGCTGGACGCTTGTCTTGAATCTTGCCGAGTGGGGAGCCAGACTAGCCTGGTTCCCAAGCTGCAGCCATATGACTGTGCCAACAGAAACCTGGCTGTCAAAGAGGCAGCCAGTGGGGGCACAGGCAACAAAAGCCTGGTGTTGGGCAGCTCCATCTGCTGTTTGGGATTGTGAGATTGCTTACCCTGAGCCTGCTGGGCCTTTGTCTCTTTCGTGGAGGAAGAAGCATAATGAGCAACTAGATTGCAGGAAATGGGCCTAAACCAGCTAGAAAATCACCCCTAGACATTTCAAATTTCTCTCTCCTCACCTCAGATGTTTTGCAATTCCAGCTTTCTAAAGAAAAAAAATCTCTTGAGAAGTCAATTCATTAATAATGAACGTATATTTATGAGATGTTTTAGTCAACCTCTTCTCCCTGATTCTGTCTTCTTACATTCAGCAACTGCGTCCTATTTCAGTTCTTATTGCAAGCAATGACTTTGTGCAGAGCCACATAGGCACTAGTATTGTTTCTCTAGTAAATATCTGATTTGATCAAATTGACACTGTTGTGATGTCACAAATTTTGTAAATTTGTGACATCATAACAGTGATGGAACTTGCAGTCAACCGAAGAAAGCAGAAAGTGAAAAGTGAAAAGCCAAATACTCTTGTCATTCAGATGTATGACCACTTGAGGAAAAGGGGGGGTGGGGGAGAGAGAGAGAGAGAGAGAGAAGAAAAAAAGAAAAAGAAAGAATTTTATTTCTTTCCATAGAAGAAGAAAAGCCTCTCTTCTTTAAAAAAAAAACAAACGATGACATATTCCACTTGCATTTATCAGAAACTCATGCCTAAAGGCAGTTTAGGTTCCTTCCTCATGATCCACTGTGGACATACAGATATGAGCTGATCCAAGTTTTTCCTTCTTTGGATATGGGCACATTTTGGAGACAGAGATGGCATAGCCTCAATTAATTTTAATTTGCAGAAATTTAAAATTTAATCCCCATAATTTCTAAAAACAATTAAGTGCCTTGGAACACTTTTCTTGTAATCTTTCATGCAAGACTGTGCAACAAAGCTATCCTTTTAATTTCTCTAAAGTACATAAATTGTTTCAATGTGTTGTTCATACAGTACATCTGAAAAATAGATGATTAAAATGATTAAACACATATTATGCATGAGTTTGAAGAGGAAGATACCTAGTAAGTTCATAATAGAAGCCAAGGAAGTTTAGCCATTTGTTACCATCTTGGCTGATGAAGCTTTATTCTGTGCTGTAAATTACACTGCTGCAGTTCCATAGTTTCAAAAGTGAAATGAGGTCAATTGAGTTGTATCCAATACTCTTCTTACTTATGATACTCAGTGGAAAAAGTCTAACACATTATTTCCAAAACAACATTTTGTATGGCTATTACTAATCAAGTATTCAGCCTGATAATATTAATTCTGGCTTAGCCTCCTATCATTTTAGGTCTGGGGACTGAGAATTCCTACGGAAGATAATAGTTCTAACCAATCGTTGCATTGCAACAGCTAATCCCTTTTGGTGAATCTCTCTTCAAAGTTATTTCAGTATCAATTATCTTTGCACTAAAGGAACTTGGACAGTTTTTTTATTTAAGCAATGCCCAGCTGCTTTAGAAGGAAATCAATTTATTTCAGATTCATCAATATCAATAGAGGTGAATATGTGTAGTTCAGGGTTGAACTGTGGAGTCCTTGGGGTTCTCTGAGTCTGTATGATTTAATTATACATCCCATCCAGATCTTTGCATTCCAGATCTAGTAGTCCTGGAAAAAGGGTGTTTTCCCAGTGAGCAAGCAGAGAAAGGAAGCTGCTCCATAAGCCAATTTGGAACCTATAAGAGATATGTTTTCTTGGCAGATTATTCCCAGTTCTACAAATTATGATAGAGGTTCTTGATGTGGAACCATTCAAGGTGCTGGAATTCTTTAAATTGGGTCATGAAGAGTAAAGGGGTCCAAGTTGAAGCAGGAAGGATAACCATTTGATTTAGATATCAGACTATCTATCTATCTATCTATCTATCTATCTATCTATCTATCTATCTTGTTAGCTTTATATCCTTTCTTATTTTCCAAAAACTCAAGGCAGTTTACACAGGGATCTACCTTAATTTTATTCCCATAACAGCAATCCTGTAAGGTATGTTAGGTTGAGACAGAGTGATTGGCCAGATTATACACATGGCTGAGGGTGGATTGAACCTAGGTCTCCTTGGTACCAACACCTCATTTTATTTATATATATATATATATACATACACACACACACACACACACACACACACACACACTTATTTATTTATTTATTTATTATCATATTTATATAGCTGCCCATCTCACACAAGGTGACTCTGGGCGGTTATATAAATATGATAATAAATAAACCACAACATCTCATATCTCACTGAGGAGGCCTATTTATGAGAAATAGATGAAATACAGCTCTGTCCTCCATAAGTCAGCCAAGAAACACCTTCTAAGCCAAATTGTTCTGGACCTCAAGTTATTTTGCCTGACAATTTATTCTGGAAAAAAAACTACATCGAGAAATGGCGTTCACAAGACATAATTAACTGCCATTGAATCTTAATCCAATATTCAAAATGATAGATTTAAGAAATTCAGTTTCACTTGCTCAGGTAAGGGAATTGCAGCACATACAGAGAGCCTTCTCCAGGTGCTCCCTCCATGGGTTTTCTTTTATTTATTCACAGTGTGTGTCTACATGGCTTAAAGAGAGGAAGATCTGAAGCTTACAAGTTAAAGATCTGTTTCAATTTTTCAGCACAACCGTATGTAGAAATAGAAATCCTCAATAGATGCCTATAATCGGTGATGGGCCAACTTCTGTCTCCTTTTCTCAGCAAGCATTTTGTTTTTCTAAACTTCATTAGAAATTATTGAAGGAAGGAATCCTCTCTCTCTCTCTGTCTTTCCTTTCCTCCAAATCTCTTCTAACAATGCTTAGGTGGAGACAGCTGTGGTAAGTGGCTTAAAAACTTCTGCTACTTTATGATGCAGTGGTCTAATTTAGTACTGTACTGAGAACATGTAATATTTCAAAGTTAGGGCTATAAGATTTGGGCAGCAAATTCTAGACAAACATCAGATGGCAATGAAGAGTTAGAATTTTCTGTACTTCTCTACTACCATCTAAGGGCCATCTGGACATTTGCAGCCCAAATCTGGTAGCTTTATTTAAAGTATTTGTCTTAGAAACTTGCAATGGATTTCCCCAGAGTACCTCTGGAAGTAATTTTCCCATACAAAACTGTCTCCCTCTAAATTAAACTAAAAAATTAAATTAAATTAAATTAAATTAAATTAAATTAAATTAAATTAAATTAAATTCTTCATGGAAGACCACATTCCAAGTCCCATCTTTCCTTAAAATAAAACAACTAGCAGTAAGAAAGAGGAACTTCTCCATAAACTGTAATGCACAGAAAGCAGTCTGGTACCTTCCAAAACTCTGGATTTCAGTTTCAATCACAAATAGCACATACAGTATGACAATTAGCAAGGGACATGAAAGTTGGCACCATCGAGAGGGCATAGGCTCCTATCCTGATGGAACAGTATCCTCTTTATATAAACTCATCCCCTCCCCTAGCTTTCTCCATGCTTTTAAGAATGACTAAAACTCTTTTCCATTCTAGCAGGCCTTTGCAAAGATCTTTCTGTGGTGCCATTTGCTGTTGTGTTCTGCTTCTCTGAACTTGTCTGTAACATTTTAAGACTGTCATTTTAGTTTACCTAATTATGTTTTATCATGCCATTGATGTATGACTATTTTAATATTATTGTTAGCCACCCTGAAGGCACCATTGTCATGCAGCAGAACATTCATTTCCAAATTAGTGAATTAATGATGGATCAGTGCTTTGCAGGCTCTAAAGCTGAGCCTTGGCATTCAAAATAAGGCTGTAAACATTAAGGAGATATCGTTCCTTTCTCTCCTGAAAGCTTTAATGGGAGAAGGCTGTGGGAGCATCCTCCCCCAGTCCATTAATGGGAAGAACATGATTGTACCACGTTCAGAGTTGTGATCATTAATTCTTTCTGTCTCCCAATGGGAAAAGCAATGACTTACTGATGCAAACAAAGTAACCAAATTGTAAAATAACTATTTCTTTTTAAAAACATCTCCTAACCAAATGCTGTTGTTGTAGTTTTACATTTAAAAAAAAAAAGGCAAGTAAGGAGAAAACAAAGCCAAACTTTTTAAAGATTAAAAGTTAAAAAAACTAAGTGTGTCAAAAGTTAAGTGTGTGGTTGCACTATGATACTCTTCAGGATGAGATAATCCAAAGCATATTGGAGGTGTATTATCTCTGTAGCTAAAGAATTGCATATACAGCACATATTCCATATGAAATTATGTGCCAATATGACACAAAGATGTATTGAGTATAATCTTTCTTTTAGTCTGTCTGTCTATCAACATTATCTGTCTGTCTGTCATCATCATCATCAATCTGTCTGTCTGTCTGTCTATCATCTCCCTAGTGTCTAAGTTCTTCGACACTATTGTGAGCAAAATACTGAACCAATGGTAGGTTCAGTAAAGAACAGGAAAGACAGGAAAGAAAAGGGTTTTGAGATACTGCTAGTTGTAAAGTTACAAGCCAGGGATCAAAATAAGACTAGAGCCTGGAATATAGTATTCTTGTCTTGGAAAAGCCCCATCTGTTGTACTAAGCCAACTGAAACTGAAAGTGGTTTAGCAAGAAATGGTTCTCAAGGGAGATGTCTGAGCCCCATAGACACATAGTCCTCCAAATGAATATCTGAGCAGAGCAGCAGCAAGTATTCCTGGCCCCAGGACCTTGGTCAACATGGGTGGGGCAAGATCCCCTAGAACTGACAATGCTTGTCCAGCATCTTTTCTTCAAGCTTTTTTTTTTAAACAATAGCCGTTGACCAGATGGACAGGCTTGTATATATGTACTGATCATTTCTTATATTTATTGTAAAATAATACTATTTTCAAAAATAAGATAGTGTTTATTCCTCTGTAAAAGATATGGCTTGCCAAAGGAGCAGAAGCAGAAAACAATTTATGCTATGACCTAAAAATCCCTGAACAAAAGATTCATACTATTTTGTTCTTTGTTCTTTTTAAAGTAATTTTATTAAACATTATAAGTTAAAAACCAGTGCAAACTAAGAAAAATAAAAGAATAAAAAGAAAAAATAGAAAGTGCAGAAAATAAAAAACAGAAAGAAAATAAAAAATAAGGATATAATAAAGAAAATAAATATGTAAAGAGGACTTCCAGTGAAATGGTGAAGCAGAAGCCTGCATGTATGTGAGCACCACCTGATAAATTTTAATTTTATTTTATAAACATTGGGAAGGAGCTTAAGTGAAGTATACAGCTTTAATATCAGTTGTGGCTTCACTTAGACAAGCCAAGTTTTTGTAGAAGCATGGTATGCTGATAACAAAGAATGTAAACTAAAAGTGGAATTCAAAGCGTCCTATCCCATAAACCTTATTTTAGATCTCCCAACTATAACACAGATAAATAATTAGTAGAGTTAAGAATAGTCACTACAGGAGGATGGAAGAATGATTGAGAAAATAAGAAGGAGGACTATTATTACTATCTGCTAAATATTAAAATGGTACTTACAAGAGGCGGCTATCGTCGACTAGGATTAGAGCCAGAGACTGGAGTGGCAGAAGGTTGTAAAGAGGGAGGCAGTCAAGCTAAGATCACAGACTTTTATCCCCCAACAAGGCCCTCTCTTAACACTGTGCTAGACAACGGCTTAACTACCCCAAATGACAGTCCTATAGTAGAGCCAATTCATGACTGGTCTTTAGGGACTCATTGTATGTTTACAACAGAGCTGGTTGAAACTGGAGTAGACCTAGCCAAAGAATTTGCCCTTATGGATCAACAAACTTACATGTTGTCAACAAATTATACTCCCACAGAGAGGAATTGGTCGGTATGGGAAGGTGAGGAGACTGAAGGTATAAATGACTCCCCAACTCCAGGTTTTACAACTGGAAACACTAATGAATCATTAAGATTAGGTCTGCTAGCATTAACAGACATTTTTAGCAAACAACAACAGAATTTAAATAGTCTAGCTCATTCATGGGCGCAAGACATATCCATGATGAAATCCTTTTTAGCAGAGTGTAAAGACCTACTACAAACTTTGGCAGAATTGATACTTAAAACAATAAATGGAAAAGACCATAAACTAGAAGAAACCCTTGTAGAACCATCATCAGCCACAATAGGCCACATTTCTAACCTTGAAGAAGAGATAGAAATAACAACTGTGAAACAAAAAATAAAAACACCCAAGGAAGGTGTTAAACTAAGAAAGAAAGCTAATAAAAAGAGAAATCAAATAAAAAAAAGTAAAAACATTAAAAACCTGGAGTGTCGCAGAACAACAAAGAAATTCAAGCCAAATAAACTGTGGCAAATCATTGAGACTAAATGCAAAAAGAGCAAACAATTAAGAAAATCTTTGAATAACCCAGGGAGAAAAAAGCATAAACATAAGAAAGATAAAGAAAACCAGATATCACAAAATAAATTGAATGAAAAGAGCCGGTGGAACAAACAAGTAAACCCCACCCAATTAGAAGCAGATAGTAAATGCACTCAGTTTGACAAGCCTATTACACAAATTGATTTCAGCATGGCTACCTTACTCAAGAACCAACTAAGAAATATTGATATTAAACAAAACAACTGGCATTTACAACTGATCCCCAACGAACTGACTTTCATTAACTACCCCAAACCTAGTGGTTTACAGACTCAGTTTGATAGGAAAATATATTTTGTTCATCTGATGCAATCCCTAGACATAATCGACCTCTCAACAAAAGATATAAATAAAGTAGAATACCTATTTTATAACTATATAAATGCCAGAGCAATTGTAACGTTTGAGTCTATGGCAATGGCCAGTTTAGTGATGAAGAAAAAGAGATTGCTGAATAAATTTTCGATAGGGTATCCAGAAATTTCCAAAATAACATATTTTGTGAAGCTTATAAAAACAACATGAACCAATTAACACTGGAAACACAAAGAACTGAGGTACCACATGCATTACAAGTGGAAGAAAATGAATATAACAACTTGGTTAAGGATAGCAAAAGAACAGATGGGGAAAAACCCAAGCAATACAGAAACGAGCCTTACAATATCACGTGCGATACCAAAAGACAGTGCTCTGGCAAAACAACATACAGTAAACACTGCTAATGATCATGAAAGGAGTTATATAAAAGAGCATAACCTGGTACAGCAGGTATCTCGTAAAGCAGTACGAAATTCATTGTCACCTGAGATGGATAAGATAATGGAAATAAATAGTTCAGGAGTTTATAAGACTACTGCAGAAGTGCACAGAATAAAGCAATCAGATTTAAATCCAAATTTGAGACCCTCCAAGAAAGCCCAGGATGTAACATATAAGTCTACATCAAATATCCCGGGACCTAAAAATAATTGTGTTTACAAGGATATCCAAGGAACTTTGAATTCAATAGAACAAGCAACATGGCCAGAAGAAGTTTATAACACCTCAAAGGAAGAAAGGACCAGAGGCCAACAGCTAGGTCATACGTCAACACAACAATTTCGCAGGGAAAGTAAACAAAATAATCATCAGAGTCAAATCCAAAATAAGGATAAGCAACAGAGTTGACAAGAAAACAATATGAAGACATCTACAATTAAATGTATATCTTGGAATATTGCTGGATGGGCGGGCAAATGTATAGATGGGGAATTCTTTCATTTTTTACAAGATTATGACATGATTTTTCTCCAAGAAACCTGGTTGGTGGAAAATAATGTGACAATTTTACCTGGTTATATGTGTTTTTATAAATGGGCCAAGAGGGACCAAAGGTTGGAGTGTGCCAAAGGGGGTTTAATGAGCCTAATTGCAGTACATCTGAATGTGAGAATAGAAGAAATAAATCTTGGAAATTATGATATAGATGAAATCCAAATACTGAGGCTGAAATTTAAAGGGAGAATGTTAATATGTGTTAACATTTATGCCCCACCCAGGCAACAGGCTAATTGGGATAAACTGGAACAGTCTTTAGTTGATACATTATAGTATTCCACAAGTGTAGATTTAATTATTTGTGGGGATTTTAATGCTAGAATTGGCCCAGGTTTGGAAATATTGAACTTAAAAGATAAAGGCCTATTTGAAATGGAGGCCATTTCCCCCCTGGGCCATATGTCATATGATAAGATTCAGAATAAGCGTGGTTTACAACTACTCAAACTGATGTATAAATTACAAATGGTCAATTTACATGTATCACAATAGGATCAATCCGGGGGCTCATATACATCAGTCAGTCATAGAGGGGGAGCTGTTGTTGATTATATATTTTTATCACCCTCATTGATCCTATTAGTATAGTGTTTTAATATTATAGATAGACCTAAGAGTGATCGTTTACTCTTGGCCTGGATTTAACGTGGGTTTGTGGAAATAATGTAGCACAAGAGAACCATAATATAGACAGTTCTATACAAAATCAGAAACGATTAAAGTGGACACTCCCCTTGGCCAAAGTTGTAAGATCAACATTATACAGTCCAACAATGTTACAACAGAGGCTTATTCAAAATACTGGAAATGCAAATAACATATATAAGGGGGTGGCTGGCAACCTTAAACCACTGGTGTGTAAAACATGGCAAGGAAAAACAAATAAAACCAGAATTTCGTGGTTTAATCATGAATGTAGACGTGAAAGAAAGGAATTAGTCAGACTTATCAGGCAAATTAAGAAGGATAAATCATTTGATAGGGTAGAGGCAGTGAGGGATAAACACCGAAAATATCAAGCATTGATAGTCTTACTGACATAGGGTGCAAGCTATATACAAGATACAAGATTATTATAAAACACAGTGGCAAGAACTAAGACTGTCATGTTTGCAAAATAACAATACGAAATTCTGGGAACTAGTTTCCCAAGGCCAGAGAGAAATAATAGTAATGATAGAAGCTCAGATTACACCAGAAGATTGGATAGCTTATTTTAAAAATAAATTTGAGGATACTAGTACATCAAACCAACAGCTAATGGGTATTGATATATTAAAAACATCTCCAAAATGGCCCCCTGTAACTGTGGCAGAAGTTAAAAAAATAATTGCACAACAGACAGCTGATAAAGCCCCAGGAGAGGACATGTTACCTCCAGAAATCTTTAAGGCATTTCCTGACTGGTGGGCTCCTATACTCGCCTCTTTGTTTACCTATATCAATGCCACTGGTCGATTACCTGTAGGTTGGAATAATAGTGTAGTAATCCCAATATATAAAAAGGGAGATACTACAAATCCAGCTAATTTTTGACCTATAAGTCTTACTGACATAGGGTGCAAGCTATATACAAGATATCTTTTAAACAGACTGATTGATTGGACAGATACCAGGCAGATTACAGCAGAAGAACAGGCAGGTTTTAGAAAGGGACATAGTACTATAGATCAATGTTTCATTTTACAACACCTGATCCACAAATCAATGAATGGACCCTCAAAATGCCTGTATGCAGCATTCATTGATTTATCATCTGCCTTTGACACAATAAATAGAGGGAAATTATGGGAGAAGTTTTTAGTTACTGATATAGATAGAAGATTACTTTATTTAATATATATATTATATGAAGACACCTCCATATAAGTAAGGATAAATTGGCTCCTTAACAAAGCAGATTAAAATCTTAAAAGATGTCCACCAAGGCTGTCTACTGGCCCCTTTCCTTTTTAACTTTTATATAAACAATATTGTAGAAGATTTAAATAATCCTTCTTTCCATGCTCCATCCATTGGAAGTAGAAAGGTCCCTATATTACTGTATGCAGATGATATGGTACTTATGTGGACAACATTAATTGGAATGAGAAGAATTCTGGCAGAATTTGGCATGTATTGTAAGAAAGACCACTTGCAGATAAATTATTCTAAAACCAAGGTAGTAGTATTTGCCTAAAGATCGAAGCGCCATAGATGGACTCTAGACGGTAAGGAGATAGAACAAGTGAGTTCATTTAAGTATTTGGGTATCCAGTTTACTGAAGCATTGTCTTGGAACTCACATATAGCATCAACGAGAATAACAGCCATGAGATCTATGAGGACTATTTGTTCCTTCTTCTATTCAAGAGGAGGACACTTAGTTCAACCTGCATTTAAGTTCTTCCAGGGGAAAACAATATCACAGTTGATATACGGGGCCCCAATTTAGGGGTTTAGTAAATTAGAAGAATTAGAAGTGGTCTAGAATAAATTTGTAAGATCAATCCTAGCCTTACCTTCATGTATATCAGCGGCAATGTTGAGATTAGAAGTCGGCCTCCCATTGATTAATATAAGAGTAAAGAAGGCAATAATCCTATGTTATGGGAAATTATTCTTATGCCCAATAATTATCTGGCAAAAAAATGCCTCTATGAAAATTTTAATAGCAACAGATGAGTGATTTTGTGTCAAAAACTATTTTTTCAATTATCCCTAGATCAGGAACTGTTTAATGACACAAACTATCATACACTATGGAGGGACTATTTATTTTTTAAAGATTTTAGACAGGATAGAGATCAGGTATGCAGGCTTAAGTTGGCCAAGTGGTGTCGTCTTCTTAAAAATTGGCAAGGAATGTCATATTACTTACAGTATTCCATACCCGGTCCCTGAGACAAGCTTTTACAGAACTTCCCTTTCAAACAATGCCAGCAGCCTATTTAGCTGGAAGATATAGAGGGTTACCAACTACATATCTTTTATGTATTTGTAATACCTCACAGGTGGAAGATCTGACTCATTATCTGTTATATTGCATATTATACCAAGAACCAAGAGCTAGATTTATTACGCCTTTGCTAAATCAGTTGGATCAGACTAATCTAGAAAAAATCTATTTTTTGTTGTCTGATGAAAATGAATATGTAACAAATCAAGTTGCATTGTTTGCAATGGCTGCAAGAAAGATACAGAAGCAAATGTTGACAAATAGCACGGCAAATACTAGAGGGGATGGACTGAATTGATATGGATTGCTGTAATTTTAAATAAATTTTGTTAAAACCTAAGGTTGCAAATAAATGTATGAAATTGAAACTGAAAACTGAATATGTAAAGAAATGACTTCCATTTCATCACAAGTATAAACAATTTTAGTAACTTATTACCTTCTCTTAAAATACCATAAATGATCTCTTCTTCGCATATCTCACTTCTTATCTATAAACAAATCCTTAAAACCTTGTCATTCAGTCTTGATCAGCAAAAGTCCATTAACGGTTACCAGAGATAATTACATATCTATTTTAACCTTGATCAAATAAACCAACTTTAAATTCCTTCCATTTACTTTTAACAATCTTGATCTTTAATCCCTTCAAATAATATCCTAAAACTTTATTTCTTTTCATCCCTCTCACAAAATTCTTCAAAAGTTTAACGAGTCTCTTTTGTAAATCCAATATAGGACAGTTATCCAGGTCACTCTTTCAGTTTGTTATTTGTATATCCCTTTTAATCATTAAGACATCAGCTGATTTCATTTGTATATCCAGTGTAGCATCTTTTTCCATATCATTCTTGTAGCCTGTCATTTTTAAATCTACTTTCAGATCAGTCTCAGTCTTGTCCAGTAAAACTTGATCCTCTTCCATAACATCTTTTAAAGACAGTCTATCTATAATGGCATACACTCTTAAAATAAACTTCTGGGTCCATTGTTCACAAATATCCTTCAGTACATCCAATGTTAAAGTATTTTGCTCTATTCTGTAACAGTAAGTCAAATTTAGGTATTCTTCTCCTTTAATTGTAACCTTTAGTTCCTTCTGGTTCCCTCTAATGTCCAATATTCAAACTCTCATCCTATCATTTTTTAAGGACTCAAAACAAGTATTTTCCCATAGGAAGGATTCTTATAATTAATTTCAAAATCTTATTTCAAATCCATCTAGACCCTTAGTCTGTTTGTAACTTTCCAAAATCAATGTTCTAATCACAGTTTTGCTGTTTATTGTCCCCCAAAATATTTTTTTTTAAGTCCTTAAACTTATATTTAAAACTCTTTTTGCTAAGGACTGAAGGAGATGCACCTGGTATTGTAAAACCTGTCATTCCAAAGGTTCCTAATAGCTAAAAAGCAGTTAACAAGCAATTCCCAAAAATGAATAGAAAAGGAAGTAAGCAAACCCTGTGTCCATAAAGACGTCAACCATGGTTTGGGCAAAGATGCCTATTCCCTTGTCTCCCAGAGCTCTAAATCCATTGGAGGCCCCTGTATTGTGACCTCCCCACAAGGAGCATCTGTCTGGAGAACTTGTGGGTGATCTCAAGTCCTCTCCTTATCCATAGAGGAATCCCAAAGAGCCAGTCCCTTCACCAGCTTTTCATTCTGCTGCAGTCATTGGCACCGGTCTGTAAGAATCTGCCCCGTTCGTCAAGAGAAACTCCCGTGACACGTGTTAGTTCCCAAAAGAGGTTTACTCGAGCGTAACGCAGCAGTTACAATCAAAGCCAGGACTGGCTTGGCACAGTACATTGGTTCCTTTATACCCCCCCTTCCCGCGGTTTTTTCCCGCCTCGCGATCGCATTGCCGGCGGCGGGCTATCCGCCCTCCGAATAGTCCGGATGTCAGGTTTGGCCGGGCCCCATTGTTCATCGATTGATTTCCCCTCCGGCGTGGGTTGGTTCCCTCTAAGTCCTTTTCTTATTCGTGCAGAACCGGGGTCACTGGAGGCGCGGTATCTTGGTTCCTCGGCTTGCTGTTCCACTTATTGATGGCTCGTGCCGCTTATCAGCGCCGATTAATTGGTTCCGCTCTGTGGTTTCCCCGCCGGCTAGGCGCAGGTGGCCGCTATCAGCCGCGTGGCTCCCACTTCCCCTTTCCTCTCGGCTTGTAGCAAAATGGCTCAGCACGGTGGCGGCTTCTATGGGCTTCCACGGGGAGCCAGGCTGGCTGAACCTGACACGGTCTTCAGTTCCCCATTTCTTCCCCAGAAGTTCACTATTTTGTTGTTTGCAAAGAAATATTCTAGCCCTGGGAACTTACAACATAAGGAATAAGTGCAAGAACCTGGGGAAATCAAATTTGGCCACAGAAATCATGTACCATGCATCACTGTGTATAAAATCTGCCCTTACATGTATCTCATATTTCCTACTTATGGCTCTTTTATAACATCTGTCATATCACAAAGCTGCTTGGAACGGAGTAAAAAGAATTGTGTGACACAGTGCCACTGAAGTGTGTAGAGCTATGCTAAAGGAACATATGAAAAAGAATGCTCGGTAGAATGGTGAAGTGAAAGGCTCAGGATGAGTAAAACTGCATAGAAGAAAATGATTGGTGCAAAAAATGAGGCTCAGAGGAAGATATATAAAGCGCACAGAGAAAGGAAGAGAATAGCCAGAGAGAAAGGAACAGTTACGATTAAGGTAATGGTTAAGATTAAAAGAGGCAGAGCAATTTTGATAAAAAAAGTTGCTTTGGAAGTAGGTGAAGAAAGTTGTGAGAATGTTGAAAAGTGGTAAGATTACAGGTGTAAAACTGAAGAAGTGTTAAAATATGGATCAGAGACACACTTAGGATCTGATGCGTTTGTCAAAAAACAAAAGCGTTGCCTTAACATCACAACGCAAGTTCCAATACAAAGTAACAAGAGCAAATGCAAAAACTACAGAGGGATTAGTTTAAATGGATCTAGGAAGGTTTTTGGCAGAATTCTAATCAAAAAAGTATGAGAGGCAACAGAGAGAAGAATGGAGGCGAATATGTGTAGCTCAGGGCTGAACTGTGGAGTCCTTGGGGTTCTCTGAGCTTGGTTCTTTTCTTGCAAGTGTTTCATTACCCGGCTAGGTAACATCTTCAGTGCTAAAATGGGATGAAATTTGCACTCTGTTTATCTGCTGTGGCCTGCTTTGCCAGTGCTGGTGGGGGTGGGGGGTTTGTTTTGCTCATCTGATAGTTCATTGATTAACATCTGTTGACGGTTTGATTGTGTGCCTGGTGGTGACCTTTGCTTATCTGGGTGATGATTGCTGGAGATGATTGCTGGTGTTTGAATGCTTGTGAGGCGATCTTCTGATTTTTTTGTCTCTCTTGAATAGTATGTAGATGCTGTTAATCTCTATGTGTCTCTATGTGCAAATCCAAAAATGCAAGAGAATTCTTGGAACCTTGGTATTCAGCAAGTCAGCAATTAACAGACATGCTTGTGTTGGCAGTAAAGATGTATTGATTGAGGTCATCAATGCAGGTGTACTTCGTATGCAAATGAAGCTATGTTTTTGGCTGAGAAGACAAATGACTTGCAGGGAATGTTAGATAGAATGTATGATGCAAGAAGTATAGATCTGAAACTTGTTCTGTGAGGTAGAAACTTATTCTTAGGTCCAAAACGTTTGTATGTAGCATTTTATACTGGCAGGCTTGGATGTGAGTGATTAAACTTACCTGATGTCCTCTGCATGTATTGAGTCTACCTATACATGGCTTGGAATCCGGAAGTTGCAGCCAGAGCTTATCTGCACAGCGCCAGGATGGAGAAGATTGCTCTGAGTTTAGGCATGCGGCAGAAAAGAGAATTATAGAGCCATCCTTAAGAGGCAGATATGACATCTACTGTATGTATATTCCACAGGAATCACTTTTGGGT
Source organism: Liasis olivaceus (assembly GCA_030867105.1). Lineage (NCBI taxonomy): Eukaryota > Metazoa > Chordata > Lepidosauria > Squamata > Pythonidae > Liasis > Liasis olivaceus. Next base: position 39,908,117 of record CM061348.1, on the reverse strand, counting down.
TACACATTTGCACAAATAGCCAGTTTGGACACCATTTTCCTGCTCCAGGAAAGGAAATATGTATAAGCTATGTTCTCATTCAGAGGCATCTATTGTACAGGTCAAGGTGGGGCTAATGATGAAAGGAGTGCTGTGCCATCACAACGCAAACTCCACTTCTTCTGCACGCATGTCATTATTTGGAGGCACATACAGAAGGGAAGGAGCTTGCATCATGACACGTGGAACTGCTTTCATCCTTTTGACAAAAGCCACTAACTGTGAATGCCTCTGTTCGTATTTCCTTAGCAGTCTTAGGGTCAGGGTGGAAGTATTGCAGGAAGACAAGAAGTATAAATTAGTGCTCTGTTTCCTTTCTGGTCTGCAAAAATGGGAATCAGATAAAAATTCATGCTCCCAATAGTGAATACTAAGATTTGCAGTGCATTGACACTTGTTTTTAAAGTGGACCAGTAATCTGGTATGTTTCAGATGGGTTAGACTGCAGTACCCATCATCCCCAGACAACAGGATCAGTGGCTATGGTGGCTGAAGAGAAATAGAAATTACAGGTCAGCACAACTGGAGGACGCCAGTTTGTGGATGGCTGTTCTAATATGAAAACAGCAGCTGTTTTTACATAGTTTGTGATTCAGTAACTGCATTTGCATTCTAATGATGTGTGCATGAGGTTTTTTCTTTTTAATGTAAAATGTAGCTTTCTAATGGAGGGTATAATTGATCATAGTGAACAGTAATTTGTCTGTTCAGCTTGATTTCTGGGTAATTTTAGGATGGGAGTTAGACATGAAACCACGTATGACCCATTCTGTTTGAATTTATTTTCGTATTTCCCCCCCAACTTTCCAAAGTTTGCAATTTGCAGACTTAAACAACTTTAGTCATTGAACTGGGAGCCATCATATAACTTCAGTTTCCTATTTTTTTCAGTACAAAAATATCAAGGATGGAATGTTAAGATTAATATTGGAGATATGTTAGAAAGGACATGATATTGACACAAGGATCACTTTACTGTTATTTTGACCTCTGTTCCCTTCAGGGAATTAATGTTTCCGTGTATATAAATGGATAGCTTAAACAAAGAGAAGAGTCAGGATGACAGAACATGAAAGGATGAAAAGAAACCCATTATTGTCTGCCATCTTTTAATAATTGAATTCAGTAATGATGTTATTCAGCAAAGCAAGTATCTTTAAAAGAGCTGTTTCTAAGTCAGGAACAAAGATATGCCTTTATGGGAAAGATGAGTATATTATTACACAGAGTCTGAGGTTGTTACTCTCTGAAGTAAAAGTGTGGCGTGGTGTTTGTAATGTTGGACTGAGGCCATAGAGATCCAAATTCAAGACTTCATTCAACCATGGAACTCACTGGATGACTTTGGGCTAGTCACTATCTTGTACTACATCTTATATTACTAGCTATAGCTGTCAAAATAAAATGAAGGGAGACCCCGTGAGTACTAGCTTGAGCATCCAGAGGGGAAAAAAAAAAGAATATAAATGTAAGAAAGAAAGAAATAAGAGCTTCCCCTCAAAAGAATGGTGAACACCCACAAAGGTATAACCAATACAGAGCCATTGAGAAACAAAAGGAGAGTATTCAGCGGCATCCACAGGGGGATCAGAAAACTCAACGTGGTCACCACAACTGCATGATTAAGCTCTGCCCATTTTTATAGTTTGTACATGCAACACGTAACAAAGTGTAGGGCTTCACAGACGCCATCTGAACTCTTGAATCCCTGGTGGTTTCAGCTGGTTTGATGGATTCCTAAGTTTTCCAGAAACTAAAACAAAACCATAAAAGATTATCCTAAGAAAGAATCTTCCTCCCTCAAACAATTTAGTAAGAAGTGAACATTTCTAATAAGCACAGCATGATGTCAGTTGAGGAAAAAAAGCAAAACATGGATGTGTATGTTCAGAGGGAAGGGCTGGCCAAAACCTTCAACTGGAAACAACAGCATTTTGCTGAAAAACCCACAGAACAACTGTGATAACACACATATTCCTTCTTCAGATGGCTTTTTAAATCCCCTGTCTCTGCAGAATATGAGGAGATGACAATAGATTTACAATATTTTTGCCTAAATTTCTGTTTGGGAGCAGTGCAAGTATAAGATTTCAAATGAAATACTGGGTTTCAATATAAAATTCTGCTCTGCTCAAAAAAGCCATGGACTATTTTGAAAAATGAAAGTGTCACTCATGTACACTCCCCATCCAAGCCTAGGATCATACGGCACCTCTCGAGGGCCCTCACTCACATGATGGCAGCTGCAAGTGATAGCCTGAAAGTCTGCATCTCACCAGCCAGAAAAATTGGGGCAAATGGAGAGGAAGTTGGTTAGCCAGAATTGCCGTTGATTTCCCTGAACACTAAAGATGGAAGCTTCACAGAGTCTCATCAAGGTTTTAAATAGCCCAGGACAGAGAAACAATTCAGTTCTTTGACATCTGCCCTCACAGTTAAGACCTACAGATACCTTTTAGGGCTGGTAGACCTATTTCAATTCTGCCAACATGCCAGGGGCATTCTCTGGTGGGAGGCCCACACAGTCACAGAATGGCATTGGCAGTCACAAAGCACCTAATTACTACAAGGTGGACTGGTGAATTTACCCTCTACCATCTTTTCTGGCTCTGCCACAGGATGTGGCTATCACCCCAGCTTGTGTTTGCCTTTTTCCTGGATAGGTGGGCACATGGCAGGCTAACCACTGCATTGCAGCTGCCCATGATTTCTATTTTCCACAAAAACAAGACTGTCATGACATATGTAAAACAGGGACAGGGCTTTGATTGCATGATTATGATGCCATCTTGATTTTTTAGATCCCCGTCCCTGCGCCCCCCCCCCCCCCACTACAAAATTCTAGGGAATCTGTGGGATGGAGTTTAAGATGAAGCTGGGCATTTTGTTTATTATTCGATTATTACTCAAGAATAATTAAAATAATTTAATTCTTTCATTAAAAGAATAAAGAAAACCAGGTAGGGCAGAGAACCTGATGGAGGCCAAGAATGATATGCTCAGCAGACACGTTGGTACCTGTAAGCTACTAGGTGGCTTAATCCAGTATTAACGGATGTTTATAAAGGTTAAAAAAGTACTTAAAGAATAAAATAAATGAACAACATTGTAATCTGAACCCCAACTGACATACGCTTAAGAGAGTCAGAGTTGACCTGCTATTCTGCATTGCCTAATCTTGTAAATAGACTTGCATAATGAACATTTCTTGTTAATAAAGAGCAAGCAACTCACACAAAGTCTAGCAAAGTGGGTAGGGTGGGGAAATCAATGGCTATTTAGAAAATCCAGGGGGCATAAGGCATCTTTAAATTAAGTCTCACTCTTTTTGTCTTGCAGGTTTTAGAGGAAAAAGAGCTTTTAGTTCCCTAATTTTTATTCATGTATGGTGGAGCATATTTTTGGCCATGTATTTAACCATATGTGTATCTGCTATTTGTAGAAAACACACGTTTGGGGTGGGGCATCATCTTTTTGATTTATAGATTAGTGAGGGAGAAAGATATCTTCCCATACACATTCTTGTGCCAACTAGTGCCAGGTAGAAGGTGCAAATTTCCACTCATTCTCTGGAGTGCATTAGATGGCTTTGGATTACTCAGTAGCCCTTATCTTATTGCTGCTTCATAGGTGCCTATGAAGAAAATGGGGGTGGGGGGTGGTAGTGGTGGTGAGACGTTGCATGCCAATTTAGAGGAAGTAAGTTTAAACAGAAAACAAGTGCTACGACAAATTGATACTGCTGATTCTTGTAGAAAATACCAGTGCCACAGTCTCTATAGAAAATCCTGCTGGCATGATCCTTGTACAGCAGGACAACAAGAAGCAATATTATTACTGATGCCAGTTTCAGGAATAAGATAGATTGGCACTTTGGAAGCATGGCTGGAATGAGAAGGGCTGTGGAACCACAAATTTAGAGACCTTTCTCATCTTCCTAGTCTACCTCAAGCATCCTACCATTTTCAGTGTTAAAAAAAAACTGCCATGGAAGTTTCCCTGGTGGCTGGGGAAAGACATCCAGTTGGATGTCTCTCTCTCTGAGTTTGGAGTTCCTGCTTCATTCTCAAAGGACAAGCCTGAAATCCTATCTGGGGCAAATCTTTGAAACTATGAATGAATGGATCACGGTGATGTATCTCTTCTAACAGTCTGATGTAGTCTACAACAACCTGATGCCCTTCAAATGTGTTTGGGGCTGCAACTCCAAAAATTACGAGCCAGTGTAATTTCTGGAGCCATGAACTGAACCAGTTTGGGGAAGACTTTTCTAACACATACGCTACAATAATTTCATTTTACCATGTTGTGGAAGCATATCTTAATTAATGCAGGAATTATTATTTGTTGACAAGAAAAACCAGCTTTCAATAGTTCATTTAATTAGCTAACGTTCGTGTATTTTGCATGGTGGATGTGTCTGGTAAAATTGGCCTATTTCTGTAACATTCCTCATTAGGCTACTCTAGCGATAATCAAACTACATAATTTAATTATATTTAACCAGAGGGGGGTAATGAAGTGTATAATAAATATTATTCCTTCATTAACAGCTCTGCAATTAATTTAGATAAGCGAAGTTCCTTGCAAATAGAAAAGACATGCTGGCTGTTTTTCCACCTTATTTTTGTTCATTGTATTTTATTTTTTCAGATTTCAGATTCCTACTATTGAAGGAAAAGCGGAAATGAAAAAGAAATTACGTGGATACAATTGTTTTCCTTTGCTATTTATTACCTGGATAATTTTTAAAAAGTGTATGAATTGTTTCATTTTTATTTGATTCATGCTAAAATGTTATGTAAGCATACATTGATAAGGACTTGGATTCAAGGATGGCACTACATTTAAATAGCTGAGGAGGATGTCTGTATCTGTCTTTCTTTCAATCACTCAAACGGAATGTGCATTACATATACTGTATATTACTTTGCAATTACAAATAAAGCTTTTAAATAGTTTGTTAGAAGCTTTGTCACCTTACAATAATCAGTCAAATCCAATGGACCCTCAACTTCTTGTAAACTGTGAGCTACTGAGGACATCTGACTGAGAAATCTAATTTATATGCCCACAGGTTATACAGTGTTTCTCAACCTTGGCAACTTGAAGATGTGTGGACCAACTCCCACCCATGCTGGCTGGGGAATTCTGGAGTTGAAGTCCACACATCTTCAAGTTGCCAAGGTTGAGAAACACTGGATTAGAGTGTACATCAGGAGTCAGCATAGCGTGGTGGTTTCCCAGAGTCCTGTAGAGGCCCACAGCCAAGTGAAGTCAAAGAAAATGTCACCACATGTTCAGCCTTATGCATATCCTAAGAAATTTGCCCAAGACAATAAAGAAATATTGTGTGATGGCACTTGTAATAAGACATTGGTGATTACAAGACATTGAGGTACCATTCAAAGCTTTGCCTATCTCAGTTCAAAGCCTGACTGCCCAAAATTGTTTTTCCACAGCCATTGACATAAAGGTGACAACTGCCAAGATGGCAACAGTAGCACAACACAATTGCAAAAGCATGGGTTTTTTTCTTACCACTCATCTAGTCAGTTTTCAAGGGCTGCTTTTTTATAATTATGTCAAGTTGGCACAGCCTACTTGAGCTCATTGTCTTTCCCATCCCGGTCATCTGCCATCCCCAAGCATGCCATTTGGGTTTCATCCATGCAATCTCTACTGTCATTGCAGTTTCAGATCAGAAAGAAATCAGGAAGTCACCCCTTCTGACTGTTACATGTGGCATGCCTTGGCTGCCCATTCTCTTCTTTCCCAGGGTGATTTACCCATTCATGACTTTTGATTCAACTCTTTTCCAGGATCAAGATTCCCCTTAGCTATTAAGCTAAGCAGAGGATAACTGAGGAATGCTCTGTCTATTTTCTCCTAGTTTCATTCAGGACATTCCAAACAAGACTGCCTGCTTTCTTGGGCAATATTTCTGACCGATGGCTCTAGCCAGTTGTATGGCTTGCTTGCTGGGCTTACTTCCGCACACATAGCATAATACAGTCTTCTCCTTGAAACTGGAAGAAATCCAATTATATTGGAGATGAGCCTCCAGAAGGACAGAAGAATTGGGAAGTGTTATTTGTTATTTCAAAAGACACAGTGGGATTAAAAAGACAGAAACATTTTACTATTCTATCCATAAAACTGCCATCCTTTATCTCTACTCAAGTTATTTACATACAAATAAACTTTTCTTATAAATAATTCACTCAACTCATATATTTCTTTTCTGTGACTTTTATAACATACACAATCCACATATATCACCAATTTTCAGACTAATCTTCCCTTTGGTGTCATCACTGATTTAATATTATCCAAGTCTTGGCCTGTATTATGTCTAGCCTGATCTACAAAGGTATCACTGACTATATCTTCTTGTTCTCTTCATTTGTAAATTTGGCAGATTATTAGAGAAGACATATTTTGTCTTTATATAGATCTCTTTAGCTTTTTTCTATTGTATCATTAGTTTAAACTAAACATCTTGGCATATTGTACATTTTCACTATATACTTTGCTTAGCATGAATATTATTTTCAACTACTAAAGAAGTAAAGCTCTGGTAACACACTTTTCTTGTAGTTGTTTCAATTATTCTAAAATATATCCTTGATTATTTAGAGGTTTTAATAAGACTCTTATTAATGGTAACCCCAAATGTTGTCTATTTATCAACTGATATATTGTTCAATTTAGGATAATTTCTACAAATCAAAAGACCAAATTTCAAACTCAGCTTTCTCAACAATCTTTTTATAGCTTATATTGCCCTATCATCCCATTTGTCTAAGCGTAACATAGAAATATATATAACATCCCAGTCATTTATTATCAGTAATAATGTCTTCAACAATTACATACCTCACAAAATAGATTGATAAGGTACAGTAACAATTTTATTAGCTAGAACTTCCAAGAGAAAAATGTTGAATGATAATCCACCAAGAGATACTACTTGTTTCTGAAACTTACATACATCTATGTCTGATATCTTCCAAGTTCTTATCAACAATCATTTTTCCATGGTTTTGTTTTCTTTTTTGCCATTCTTGTTTTTAAATGTCCAGCAGACTTTGCATAGTAGTACTAATACCAATAAAGAAGATTTATTTTCATATAGAAAATTCAGTTCCCAAGATTCATTTCCCAATTCTCCACTGTATTAACAGATCTATTACAGTTGCTGTTCTTGGGGTAAAAAAACAGAAAAGATTTTATATTGATTTCAGGAATTTTTTTTTCTCAGTCTGAGAAGCCTTGGGGATTTTTTTGTGATCTCCTATCCAAGGATCAACCAGGATCTGCATAGGTTTTTGAGATCAGACAAGACTAGGTAGGTGTGACAATCTTGGCGAAATAATTGACTATTTCCCAAAACATTGGATTGACATTCCAACAACAGTTCCAGTTTCAGGGTGAACAGCTTTCTCAAATACTTAGTCCAAATTTATGTTACTGTCATTTAGCTTCAATTTTATTCAAGCTGTGCTTCACCAGATCATATGCTCTTACTAATTCTTTCCCTATATCTTCAATAAAATAGAACACTCCATCTAAACCTTCAAAAGTCTGTTGTATTATTTTCCATTAAACCTCTGAGGAAGAATAAATATCAAATGACAATTGTTTAAATCTATACATATTAAGTGAACAAACATTTTAAAATATTATAACTTTTCCTTCAAAATATTATTCAGATCTTCAGAATCCAGCCAATTTTTTAATTTGCTTCCTTTTTGAGTCCTCTGTGACACTGTAGTAGTTACCCATCTATAGGTTTGTTTATATTTATTGTAATGCGAAACTGCACCACTTATTCAAGATCTCTCAAGGTATTCTCTCCATGAAATAACAATCTTTCCTGGGGCACAAACCACTGAAAATATTTGTGGATTTAATATGACATGAAATACTGTTTATTTGGTCAATGACTAGCAAAATATACAACACAAAAGTAAAATCAACACAAAAGTAAAACTGATTTAATATGATTGAATAGTAATTAGATAGTCTTTGAAACTTATTCTTATATTGTACAGCCATAGATTTCTTTCTACAGCATTGTTCAAACTCATTGTACTTTTTAGTCTCTAAAACAAACACTTTGAATTCTTACTTTATAGTGATGTCCTTATATTTAAAGCCAATTCTTGTTTCTAAAAAATCTGCATCCTTTTTTCAGAATAAGTAACCAAGTGAATATCTGAAGTTTCTTCTTGTAACGTAAAGTATAGTAGGACAATACATGTTTGCCTTCCTGTATTATCTTGAACTTTACAATCATTTACAAGTAAATCAAGAGTCCATTCTTCTTTTCACTCAACTGAATTTGGTCCAGTAAAACATTTTTCATCTTAACATAGTACACATATTTCTTTACTTTGTAATGCTTTATCTTTTGTCCTATGTATCTTTGCAAAATAATTAAATCCTTCACTTATTTTAATTGGGTAGACAATTTTTTGCTATAGTAGGTACTCTGGTATCTATTCTATAATATCAAAGTCTGCAGAAATTCAGCTTTTGTTGAGACTGCTTTCTTACTCTAAAACATTCATCTGTTTTTTTGTATGTTCAGCCCTTTTAACTGATTTTAGACTGTGCATTAATTATATATTAATTTATATTTTCTCTTCTTTTTCTTCTCAAACACTTACGACTTTTGTGTATGATATCATTCTTATGTATGCAGTAATTTTCAAGTTTGTAATATAATTTACCAGCTTCTTCAAACTGGAAAATGTTAAATAATTTTGTTGTGTCATCCCCATCAGTGCCCATAAAGTTGTCTGGAATTTTTCTTGTTATTAGTGCCACTAGCCAGGTAATAAACTTCAAACCTTGTTTCTACATTTTCCAATTTACAGCTACATTTATTTCAAAGTTCAGCTTATCTGGAGACTTCAGGTGATTCATTTTTGTTCAGTTTTTTTCCAACCATCCTTAGAACATTTCTGATACTGTGACATAACTTCTATTTCACAACAAAAACAATAATTTGCTTGGATGAAATACAAAATATTTGATTGATCTGAATAGAAAAGCCATAAGTAAAACAGCTATAGGCAATGCACAGGGTTCTGCATCCCTTCCTGTATACACACACACACACACACACACACACACACACTTCTTTGATTTATATGGGAATTTCAAGAAGTGTTTCAGCAACCATCAAGTTAATTTTATCAATTTATTAAACTGATATCTGAATCTAAATCTAAATTTTTAGGTAATCCAGTTAGAAAACTAAAACAGAATAATACACAACTGATTAAGTATTTGGAAATACAAGGCGGCAGCCTAAAATTTTTCAGGGTGTTGTAGTTACTCATTCAAAATTCTTGCCAGTAGCAATTAACTGCTTCCTCACTTTCTGTTCCAGGACAAAGTCTGCCTCATGTCTATAAGAGCCTTATTACTGTCATTTCCCCACTCGCATCATCACCGGTTTCAAATAAAAGATCTTTGTCTGCACTGCATTTCCATTGCAAATAGAGCATAATATTATCAAAGCTAAAGCAGGAAATCAAAGAAAGGAATGCAAGCTCTTGTCAGATGAAAGAGAGATTGGCAACTGCCAAAGAGCATATAGACAACAGGGAGAGCGGTTCCATTGTAGGGTCTCTGATCTCCTACTAGCAAGCTAGATATGCTCTTTGCCATTAGAGCAGAGTAAATACATAAAGCTTTTAGTCAGGAGTACTTATTGATTGTACATATGATGCTAGACTTTTATGAAATAACTTGAAGATTAGAAGGAAATGTTGAATATTTCCAATCGGAAGTTTGCATTTGATAATAAAAGGTGCATATATAACAGATAAGTGTTGTTTATTTTCAAGAGTTGTGTTTATAGATATTATATACAATATCCCAAAGACAAGTACTGCAGTAAAGTGTTATAGTAAAGTAATGACTATTTTATTGAGCGCTAGTCGTAACTTTTTAAAGTCCAAATGACAAGTTATTTAAAGCACCATCTGTTCTCATATAAATCTACCAATCTATACAGATAATCAGAAAAGGCTTTGCTTTGCAGCCTATTACTATCAGAATTACAGTTGGTGGGAAACAGTCCAGGGTCTCCTCAATTTGATGCCTTTAAAAGTATTTAAGTGCCTGGCTACAAATTGTTATCCCATCCTAACCTATTCCCAGCCTGGCCAATCAACAATGCAATTGGCATGTTGCTGTTGTAAATACTGTATATGATTGTTTATCTGATGTTATGATCTCGGTGCCCTGGTTTTGTTGGAAAAGAGGTGTAAGTTACATATAGTTTGAAAGCAGATGAATAAGTAAAATTGCTGAAACTGAAGCGTATGAGTGGATCCAGTAAGTGATTTCAAGGGTTTACGATTGCCAAGCCTGGATCAGTTCCTTTGTGTTGCTATGAAAATGTGAAAAATAATTTTAAACAAATTTAAATTTGGTAAAGAAGAAAGGAAAAAATATTAAAATGCAATCTTCATGAAATTACTAAACTCATGTGAATTAGTAGCTGCAGAATAGAGCACATGAGGATGACCCCATCTACTTAGTTTCCCATTTTTTTTCCATACACCAGTCTGGCAAATGATTGATGATACAAAACAGCTACCCTTGTGTCTTTAGGCTCCCCCACCCCCACCCCACTACATGAAGACCAAACATTTTCTGCATTGAAAAAGGACTCGTATTTTAATTGTAGAGATAGATGTAGATTGGAGAGCATAATAGACTGTCCATTTCATCCATTCCCTCCAATCTGGGGGTCTTCTTGGACTCACAGCTCCTGCTCAAAGAGCAGCTGGCAGCTGTGGCCAAGAGGGCCTCTGCATAGGTTCATCTGGTACATCAGTTTTTGGACCAGGAGGGCCTTCAGATAGTCCGTCATGCCTTGGTCACCACAAACTTGGATTATTTTAATGTGCTGTACATGTGGCTGCCCTTGAAGACCATCTGGAAGCTACAGCTGGTCCAGAATGCAGCAGCACAGGCAGTGATGGGCATATCAATGACATGTTCCAATATACCCACTGCTTTGCTTACAACAGAATAGAGATAGTCTCCATGATCATAGTGATTTGGTTTATAAATGGTTAGTAAATCCTGGTTTATGCCTTAGCATGAAGTGTGAAATCATCCAATTGTTCCTTATTCAATAAGCCATGTTAAAAAAAATTAACTTCTACACCCACATGTCTGTGTGTGTGTGTGTAAGAGAGAGAGAGAAAGAGAGTTTTTAGTTACACAGAGAAAGCAAATTTATTCAGGGTTTTTTCAAATGCTGTGGCTATCTAGGTCATGTTCCTCATGGTAATTGTTACTTGCATGAGAGCACTAATTTGCTTTACTAATATATCTTGTTCTCCCAGTAGCATCACACTCAGCCTAATATTGTGATTATTAACTATCTATTGGGCAACCGACTCACACACTGGTATCGATGGAACTATATTGGTTCAACAGAAACACAAGGAAAGCTCCTAGATTCAACAATAGAAAAATTACCAAAAAAAAAAGCACTGATTGGAATGTTGTCAGTCTCTCTAGAAAGCCTGAAGGTCAATTAAGCGTAGTTGGTTGGATTAACATTTATTATTTAGTTCTTGTCCTTGAGCAATCAGAAATAGCATTATCCCTCCACCCTTCTGCAATTAGGCTCTATCATGGAACTCAATGAGGATGGTATCTATCTCCTCTTACATTTAATTTGGTCTTGGACCCTTGTCTTGTCTTGTTAGACAGTTATGTGATATTCAAGATTTATAGCTGGCTGGAACTGAATATTAAGACTTTACTGAATACAGATGGTATTTTGGGCCTTTTTAAATGATTATCAAAGTTCTATCTAATTTTGGGGAGATTGTACAGCAATATAAATATTCTGGTTAAACAGTATATTATATTAGATTTGCATCTTGTAAACATGTTGCAAGAAGGCTTGCTTAGACTCCCCACTCTATATGAAGTGAAGGGTACAGGACCTTTTCTGTTGCAGCTGCTGCATTTTGAAATTCCTCGCCTCCAGATGTTCAGGTAGCCCCTTCCCTCTTGGCGTTTTGCTAAAACACCCCTATTCCACACTGCTTTTAGCCAGGATTGAATCTTTCTTGTGGCTGCCTGGAGGATTTCTTTTAAGTGCATGTCCTTTGCTTTGATTCTGTGTCTTTACTCTGTTGAACAATATCCAGGATCTGCAATAAGTCTACTATCTTGTCAGAGGGCAATACGTTTTCTGTGAAAACATCGGGTTTCTTTTTTTGTTTCTTTGTCTGGACTCTTACTAAATATTGGAGAATAATTATTCCAAGGAAATCTCTGTTGGTAGATTCCAGTATTTCAAGTTGTATAACACAGATTAATGGTGATGTCAATAAATGGTTGAAAACCTCTATAAGCCTATGTAACAATATTTTTATTTATTAGTGTTTTTAACTAACTAGACCAATGGTCTAATGCATATAAGGAAGCTTCCTGGGAATGCAGCTTGTGCAACAATGGACAAATGATATGAGTCTTATGACACCTGCCTTAGAAATCTAAACACTAGCTGTTGTATACTTACCTACTACTTAAGGATATAAATACTGAATGATTTAGAAATGAAGGGAAAGTTTCTGCATGTCTGAAAACTCAAGTCTTCAGCAGTCATTATTGTGTGAGATACGTACAATAAATACAGGAATAATATCTATTTGTGACTTAAGAAGCAAATACACAATCTCATTCAAAAATGGAGAAAATGTTTATTTGTAGGGAGAAGATAAACTAAGTGAGGAAACAAGGACAACCAACAGGAGTTTGCCAGTGGAATTCAATAAGATTAAATATATTTGACTAACTTGAGAACTTGAGCCTGAGCTGGGAAGAATAATTTAGAAGGGATGAAGTTTTATTAGACCAAACACAAAAGGAAGGAAAACACAAAAAGAAGCCACTTTCCATAAATAAAATCAAATAAAAGAAAAAACCCAGTGGATAAGAGTGATAATCAGAAGCAAATTATATAGAAGATATTCTGTGCTTCTAAGACTCATAAACAGGTTTGATGTTCTTGCAAAAGAAATAGTCTTTTCTTTCTCAAGAGAAGAAAAATAATACTGCTGAGCAGAAGTGAGGACAGTGGATCCCTGAAGGGCAGAGGAATTGCAGCTGCGTCCTGTATGAAGATTTATAGTTACAGTATATGCTAACTTATAATGGGAGCTTATTAGTAGTTTAAATCACTGATGTCATCACAGTAAACAAAAACCCACATGATGCAGACATCCCTTGGATTTTGATTGTTTATTTGAATGATGTCACTGATTAAAACTATAGATAATCTATTTAAAGGACACAAGTTAATATCTACATAAGCGATGTCAGTGGTAGAGTTTGGTTTTGGGGACTATGTTCTTAATTATATGGACTGCTGGTACAAGATCGTTTGTACCCAGTATTACCATCTTATATCCACGCTGGAGAGCTGACAGGTGGATTGGGGAGATTGTGTGCTGTGGCATGAGGGAGATTAATGCTGCATCTTGCAATCTGCTGCATCAGTTGACAAATGTCAGGGGATGCACTGTGCAGAAGAAGGGGGATTCCTGCTGCACTGATCAACCTTCCATGCCAGCTGACAGGTCCTGGAATGGCTGCATGAAGCAGTGTGAAGGAAAAACTTCACACAACACAGTAGTGTGGGACCCCCTCCCCAATTGCACAATGGAGCAGGAATATTTCTACTGCACATCATGCAAAGTCCACCCTGTGGACCATGCAACCCATGACTTGCCTGTTGACCTATCTTTAAACAACCCCATGGTTAGCCCACCATGCCATTGGCAGAAGGGTCAGTGAAGCCTGTCATATGTTACTATGACCAAAAATGTTTTGGGATAAGAGGGAAATGCTATAACACCGTTAGCTAAAGAGCAGGAGGATGAAAGAGATGTCACAGGAACAAAGCAGGGAAAAAAGATTATTCAGGCATGTTTGTGCTGCAGTTAGGTCATGTTTTTTGGGTCATCAGCTGGGCAAAAGTGGTTATCATAGTTACACCTCACAAGATGTGGGACATAAGTATGTTTGGCTAAAGCATAGCAGGCTTGATCAGGAAAGCTTTAAGCTGAATTCTGTAGGGATTGAAGACAAAAGCCCTGAAGTAGACATGCCCTCTAGAAGGAAACGGACTCTTTTGTTGTAATAGTGCCTGTTAAAGCATTCAATGAAAAATCAGAAAGAACATTGGCTTATAGACTTCATGGCTTTCATCGTCTACACACTTATGCTCTAAGTATGGAAATAAACAAACTGAGCTTGAACTTCCAGTACAAGAAGGCAAATAAGATTTAATGGCTATGACAGAGACTTAGTGTGACATTTCCCATAATTAGAATATAGCAGTTGAAGAATACTGTTTGTTCAAAAGGAACCAAAGTCATAGAAAGGAGCAAGCCATCACCACCTCTAGTGACAGTAAATTCCATACACTTTTGATGTATTGATTAATGATGCATAAATTAATATTAAATTAATAAACTGATTTTATTTTGCCTTTCATCAATCTCTACCATTAGCTCTTTTGAACAACCATGATTCTATCATTATAAAAAAAGGAGAAAAATTAATCTCTGCTGATAGTATTTATACTTTTATAAAATTCTGGAATGTTCTCCCTCACATTTTTTGTTCTAAATTAAACCCAAACGCAAACACACACACCAGAGTAGTTTGCCTTCACAAGCTTTGCTCTGACCTGCCCCATAATTTTCTTATGCACCTTTCTTTAAAAGCTCGACCATTTTCTCTGAGAACTGCAGCAACCAGAAAAGCTCAGCCTCACAGCATTCCAAGTGTAATCAGAGTACAGATTTACTTAAGGGTATAACAATGCTGGCAGATTTAGTTTCAAACCCTCTCTTAGCATTGGGTTTGCCATTGTCACAACTGATGCACACTGGTCAACAATTTAACTGAGCAGCTTTTTCTTGGTGAATCATTATCACTTCATGCTTTATCAAGTATAAATAGATTTATGATACTTATTTAACTATAAATAGATTGTACCCAGTGTAGATTTTTATACTACAGTGGTACCTCGGGTTACGAACGCCCCTCCTTACGAATTTTTCGCAATACGATCAGCTCCGGCCCCAAAAATTTACCTCGCCATGCGACCTCCGCCCCGCACTACGAACCGGATCCGCGGCCATTTGCCCTGCTGCCACGTGGTCGCGGCTTCCTGTGGGCGAGATCGCGGTAGCAAGGAGACGTTCGGTGAGGCTTGTGGTGTGTTTTGTGGCGTTTGGAAAGTTTTTGGTGTGCTTGCCAGCATGGCTCCAAAGAAAATGCAGAGCCGTATGTATTTACATTGAACCTTATGGGGAAATTTGCCTCGCGGCATGACCAAATTCGGAGGGCGGATTAGCGGTATTTACATTGAACCTTATGGGGAAATTTGCCTTGCAGCGCGACCAAATTCGGAGGGCGGAACGGATTAACCGTATTTACATTGAACCTTATGGGAAAATTTGCCTCACGGTGCGACCAAATCGAGTTGCGATCAGAGTCACGGAACGGATTAAATTCGTAACGCGAGGTACCACTGTACTTATACTTCTCTAGTCTATGACCAATCACCCCAACTTTAGGATTCAGGCATGAGAGTTATATATGCTAGTTGATCTTTTTTCCCAATAATGCACACAGTACAATACAAATCACATTCATTAGCTTTATATTAGCTTTTTTAAAACAACACCCTTAATTCTGTGTTCTTGCTGTAAGCAAAGCTACACTTACATTCTGAATTAAATATAGTCACCAAAATCTCCAAAGAAACAACGCAGGGCAAAGCAGATATGTGTGGGGGGTTCAAGTTCCATATTAGAGTACATGGGATCCCAGTGGGTCAGAAGAGTTACCCTTGCCCAAATCTCAAAGTGGTCTTTATATACCCTAGAATGAACCTTACCAATTATAATTATATATCCCAAGTTTCTCTTTATATCAGTTCATTTAGGGAGTATGTATGGACTCCTGAGCCAGCATGTAGCTCATTACCATGAGAGATAAGTAATCCTTAGATCCCCAGTTTCTCCTTGACTGCTCACAAATGAGATCATGATAGCTACCTGGGATGTAATCTGTAGTAAATGAAAATTATTTGGGTTAAATTTGAAGCTCTTCTAGTAACAAATTGGTGCATGAGACTCCACCACCGTCATAAGCCTACATTGCTGCATATGTAATAACTTTCTTTTTCCAATCAGTTTTGAATGGTTGTTCCCCAATAAACAGTTCCTGGTTCAGGCTTATTACAGTGGGTAAATTGTGTTTGCATTAGAAACAGAAACAGCGGCAATGAGAATTGCTTACTGTGGCCTTTTTAAATCTAAGTTCAGGGGCGTGGCAGGAATATATGGAGCAATTAAATGAATGATGGGTCAAAAAAACAGACATAGTTCTCAGTATATATGGCAGTAAGACTTATATTCTCTGTGAAAGTTTGTTGCAGCCCAAAAGCTGGGGTAAAGATTTGGCAGAGTTGAAAATGTACCTGTCTAAGCATTATAGACCCAAACCAAACATAATAGTGGAATACTTCGAATTCCATAGCCAGAGGAGGAAGGATATTAAATCTGTATCAGAGTATAGTACTGACTTAAAAAACATACACACACACAACACCATTCTTTTGGAACTGTTCTAATCAAACCTTTATTAAAGGCTATGGGTCAGAAAGCACAATAATAAAATGCATAGATCTGTAATTATTAATAAAAAATTTTAAAAATTGCAACAAAATTGCATAAAATACATTATTATTTGTGCATGGCTGAGAGGCTCCCAAGCTTGCCTGGCAGTAAACGAATCTCACTGATTGTTAAGCAATCTACTATACATCGCAGGTTGGTTAAAATCTTTTCTTCTGGAACCGTTCTAGAGATCTGCAGCAGGACAGATTAATTTTTGGAATGGAGGGAAGTTACTATCCAAAATTAATTACTGGCTGATGGACATCTTATCTGGAAAAGCTGAAAAGAGATGGCAACTTTTATGGAAGCAGCAGTGAAAAATACAAACAATTTACAGCTAGATAAAAAGGACATTCTGAAGGAGTTCACATTCAAATTTAGAGAACTGAAGAGGAGTTTTTGTTGTGTTAGGATGCACTCTGGTACATTTTGCAGTAATCTCAGTGTCATATACACTAGTAAGTTGGAGATTTAGCATGACACTGCAAGGGAAACTATTTAGCTGTGCAACTAAATCAAACAGAAGGAAAGACAAAGAAGAAAAAAACTTTAATTTGGAAAGGGGATGGGAAGGCATAGAAAATATGCTATAAGCAGAACAGGTCTCAAAACTGTGACTATAATCCTTGAAAGTTGTTTCCTCTTTGTCAGAAATGAGGACTCTGGTAGCACCTTTTCCAACTAATATATTCTATCCAAAGGCATAAGCTCACTTCATCAGCAAACAAAAGTTTATGCCTTTTAATAAAACAGTCAGAAAAGATGCTACCAGACTCCTCCTGATTTTTGCTAACATTAACTAACACAACTCTCCTCCTACTTTGTCAAAAATAAGTATGGGTAGTCCTTGATTTATAAACATTCGTTCAGCAACTGTCAGGTTCAGCCCAAGAACAACAGCAAGACAGTCCAGAACAGTTAAGTTCCTTTATTAGCTTACACCTAATAGACAGAATTTCGCCAGACTCCAGGCGCAACAGTTACTATAACCATGAGGCCCTAGAGAGGGGCCAGTCTCATTCTCTTGGCTTTCCCACACTCCGGATGGGGACTGAGGAGGTGCTTCCCCTGGAATGTCTCTTCCCCCTCCTGGCAACCTTGAAGCTCCATTCCAGAACCTTCCCTGCTCATGCCTTCCATCACATCAACCATTCAAAGTTACAGTGGTGCTGAATAAATGATACTTATGCCTGGTCCCCAAAGTTATGGTTGTTGCAGTGCCCTCGCAGTCCCATGGGTGCTTGGCAGCTTGCCCACATGTATGACCACGGGACGCTTCAATTCTCCTCACCTACCTATCTCTCCCCAGATCTCTGCCCTTTTGGCCGTCCTGCAAAGCGGCACTTGGTGGCAGCTCTGGGGCTGAAGTAGAGGCCTAGGGCCTTCAGCAGTCTCAACTGGCCGCTGTCGCCCCTGCCACTTTGCCACCAAGTGCCACCTCAAGCCCTACACCCTAGGCAGCCACCCCAGTGCCACAGCACAAGGCCCCAGCCACCCCACCACATTGCACTCTGCTCCCCTCCTACTCTGCTAGTCCTGCCAGCCTGCCCGCCTTCCTGCCCTGCTCTCTGGTGGCCCTGACAGCCTTGCTGCCTTGTGCTCGCTGGCCCTGCCCCTCTGTCCCCCAGCTGATCTTCACCATCTTCTGCTGTTGATGAGGAATGCCCGGCCTGGCTCTATGCAAGGCAGCTGCTGGCCGTGCCAGGCCTTCTTCCCAAGGTCATTCGCTCTGTTCCCCAAATCTCACGGGCTGTTCTCGTGATGCTTTGGAAAACCTTCAGAAAGTTTCTGAGGCCTTCCAAAGCATTGCAAGAATTGCCTGTGCAATTTGGAGAATGGCAGGCGTGGCTTTCTTGCAAGGTTTTAGAAGTCCTCAGAAGTCTTCTGAAGCATCACAAGAATAGCCTGCACAATTTGGAGAACAGCACAAGTGGCCTTGGGCAGCTGCCTCACACTGGACCAGGCTGGGCATGCCTCATCAGCAATGGGAGAAAGACAGCGAAAGTCAGCTGGGGGCAGCAGGGCTGGAAGGGCAGCTGGGCCAGTGAGCGCAGGGCAGCAAGGCCAGCAGAGGTGGCAGAATGGAAGGCAGCCAAAAGGGCAGAGATAAGGGGGAGATAGGCAGGTGGAGGGAGTTGAAGAGGAGGCTGTCCCTTACCTTAGTGAGGCTCAGGGCTGGGAGAGACCAAGGTGAGAGTGGCTTGGATCAGGGTGGGTCCTCACCAGTGGGATTCAGTTAATGACAGCAATGGGGAGTGCCGGGATTGCCATCGCTAAGCAATGCAGTCACATGATCTCGCACTTTATGACCACATCACTTAGCAATGGAAATTCCGGTCCCAATTACTGTTGTACCTTGAGGATTACCGGTAAATCAAATTTTAATAAAACAATACATATCAACAATCCATTGCTACAAATCAAATATAGATTATCAATGTTATAAAAGATTATTTTAGGTAACTTCCATGCCCAAGAAATGTGATACCTTGATACCTTGATATTCAAATATGGGGGCTATAGCCAAGAACATGTGCATCCTAAATATGCAGCAATTGATCCATTATCCCAAATCACCAATGGCAGAAGGATATAAGTTCTGACCAGCTCTTGATGGGAAGGGGATCAAAACTCATCTAGATTTACTATTTCCAAACCTAAAGGATGATGTTCAAAATATGCAATATATATCCATATCTGCAAAAGCAGAGTCATAATTATGCAAAAGAGAAAGAGCTGGGATGCAGTCTGCATCAAAAGTTTCAGTATTTATCAACCAACTTAGATTCCAGCTGGATCCAAAAAGAAATAGCATCTAAAGTGGGACTCAATGATGATCAAGTGATCAAGTGACATCTGGATGATATCCAAGTTCAATCCAACTTCCCAAGATACCTGAGCAACAGTTTGATGGGAATGAGATCCCATCAGAACTGGAGTCAAATCAAGAGTCAAAGAATTTGGAATCCAGTGATTTGGGTCGTTTATCTGCCATTCCAAGCCATGGACCCAGTTGCAACAGAGGGCCTAATAAACCCCACACCAGCGAAAGAAGTGCTCCCAAAGATAGGTATTATCCAGTGAAAGAGGAGCTCCTAATTTGTGGGATTGTGCAGGGATTGGAAATTAAGAGGGAAGGAATGTAGTAACAGGAAATGTTTGGATTAAATTTGAAGGGTTCCTATTAAGATTTTCTATTTGGACTTATGACTCAATCCACCCATTCTATGCTGCTATATATGTATAATTTCCCCCATTTAGTTTTGTTTGTTTGTTTATTGTTTTCCAGTAATCAGTTCCTGGTTTGGATTTACTACAATGAGAAGTAAATATTATGTTACATAGAAATAAGGATCTTAACAGAATTCAGGAAATGCTGGCCCTCTGCTACAACAATTGACTCAATATACACAAGGCTGTAGTTCTAAACACTAGGGAGTACTTAGTGAATTTCTGAGAAAACAAAGTAAGAATAACATGCTCAATTCTGGTCCTTACCCACTTTTCAGGACAAGATGGAGGACGAGCTAGGATATCTTTTGCTACATTTTATATTGCTATGTATTTGCACTGATCCCAGTTCTGAAATCAATCATGCCCACAATGGTCTAACTAATACTACTGCTTGTGTCTTTCAGTAGCCATAGCTTCCTTGCATGTTCTGCAGTTTCAGCACCTGCTGGTCGAGTGCTATTTAAAGGCTTGGTTGAAGAGTAGGAAAGAATGAGAGAGACAGGCATAGACCAACAGGGCCAACAGAGTGGCAATGCTGCCAAGAGTTTCGTTTTCATTTGAGCCTCAGCAGGGACCCAGCATGATCTGGACCCAATGTTTACCTATAATGAAAGTCATTATTCACTTCTTATAGTCCACCAGGTTTGGATGGCAAGATTTTCTCTATCATCTTGAAAGACATATAAAAGTGACAAGATGTTTACTAAGCAAGGAGGGATGATTTTCTATAGGAAACCATCATTTATTTGCAAATGAGTTTCCATAATAAAGGTGCAGTCCAAAAGATGGTGCCAGCCCAACAGCTGTGCTCCTCTATTTGCTTGTATTAGAACCATACCTGAAATGTTCTAATGGCACTCCCATTGAGGAAAAACAAAATGTTCTACCAACAATATGACAGACATTGACTTAAAAACAGCTTTTGGAAAGGGAGCAGAAATTTTAACAGAGTTCGTATTTTATATACATTTCATTTAATGTCCTCCTCTAAAATCCAGTTCTTAAGTGCAATCATTCTGAAAGTATGTACAGGTAGTCCCCAGTTTAAGAACAAATTCTGCTCCCAAGGTCTGTCCTTAAGTCGAATTTGTATGTAAGCCAGAGCAGTATTATTGTATAATATTGCATAAGTAATATTATGTAATGAACTCGAACCATTGTGTATTTAACTTGAATCACTGTGTATTTAACTCAGATTTTGCTACAATAGGCTCTGTTCTTAATGATGGGTCATCTGTAACCCAGGCGTTCTTATTAATTAATTAATTAATTAATTAAATTTTTCAACCACCCATCTCCCCCCAATGGGGGAACTCTGGGTGATTCACAACAAACATTAGAACATAAAATAAATAAACACATAAAACCTTAATTTAAAACATTACTAAAAAGAAGAAGGAGAGACCAAGAGGATGAAAAATCTGAGGCTAAAGGCAGAAAGCCTCTATGGGGCTAGCCATCCCCATGCTTGAGGTATTCTCACCCCACCCCAGGCCAGGTGGCAGAACCAGGTCTTCAAAGCCTTATGGAAGGCCAGGAGTGTGGGGGCTAATCGCACCTCCAGGGGCAGGATGTTCCAAAGAGCAGGGGCTACCGCAGAGAAGGCCCACCTTCTGGACCCTGCCAGTCGAAGTTCTTTCATTGAGGGGGTCCGAAGCATGCCCTCTGTGTGTGATCAGGTGGGATGGGTTGAAGTCATAGGGGAGAAGCGGTCCCTTAGGTAACCTGGTCCCATGCCATGTAGGGCTTTAAAGGTGATAACCAACACCTTGAATTGGACCCAAAAGCAACTGGCACCCAATGCAGCTCATGGAGCAGAGGCGTTACATGGGCCCTCCTTGGGGCACCAACAATAGCCCGCGCGGCTGCATTCTGGACCAGCTGTAGTTTCCGGATACTCTTCAAGGGTAGCCCCATGTAGAGCACATTGCAGTAGTCTATCTGGGAGATAACAAGGGCATGAGTGACTGTTCGAAGGACATCCCGATCCAGGAAAAGGCATAACAGATGCACAACCCAAAGTTGTGCAAAGGCCCTCCTTGCCACGGCTGCCACCTGCTCTTCAAGCAGGAGCCATGAGTCTAGGAGGACCCCCAGATTATGCACTGGGTCTGTCTGGGGCAGTGCCACCCCATCCAGCACCAAAGATGACAAAATCCCAAAAATAGAGGAGCCATTAACCCACAGCCACTCCGTCTTACCAGGGTTCAGCCGAAGCCTGTTGTTCCCCATCCAGACCCTTACAGCCTCCAGGCACTGCGAAAGGGTGGCCACAGCATCACTTACTTCACCAGGGATGGAGATGTATAGCTGCGTATCATCAGGGACTTAACCCAGGGACTCCCTGTAACAAAAGTTAATTATCCACAACTGAACTTTCACTCTTTGTAGTGCTTCTTACTTCTCAGTTTCTTCATTCTCTTTCTCAGGCAATTATTTCTGTTGTTCTCTTGCCTTGTTACCAAGTTTCACAGTTCTTATAAATTATTTCTTCCCTTAATGATATGCTTGACTGATTGTTTTCTCCTGAAGTTTTTTCCTTTTCGCTTCAGAAAGTAAGCAGATCAAAAAGTTGCTTTTCTCATGTTAATTTTTAAGGAGTATGACAATGCAAAAAAGGGTAACTGTACAAATAATAAACTGAATCCATAGAAATATGAGAATTCCACTTTGTAACAGGGCTTTCCTGATTTCTCTCCATTGCAACCCATCGTATCACTACAGATTCATTCCTGAGGATTGGAGGATATTCTAGAACAATGCAGGATGGAGCACCATAATTTATGGAAGCTATTTTGCATAAGCACAAATGCAGGCTTATTGACACAAGTCAAATTACA